>JAQPPZ010016360.1:0-4800000 GCA_028583015.1 Wollemia nobilis | reverse complement strand
ATGACTGTGAGACTCACGCAGTAGAAAGAGTAATAAGGTAGACATTGTGGATCTACATTTTGAGTAAAAACATCATAGAAGGTTTTCATTGAGCCAAATGTCTGATAGAGATACAACGAGTGCATAGGCAAGCAATAAATTAAAGTTTGATATTTGATTTTTCTAAAGCTAAGTAACGTCATCTTGCTGGGAAATTTTTGCTTTGTGATTGTATTGGGGAATTAAATCCCACATATATCCCACAAAGGATGTGAAGGGATTTAAAAGGGCCTGTGCACAATAAGAAAATTGTGAGCACCTCACGGTGCCCATGATGCCCAGTTGGAGGGCATTGGTGCTTTGCATGCCATATGGATATTCACCTAGTTGGAGGGCATTGGCATATTGTAGATATGTGGCAGAAGTTGAGAGACTTGCTGAGGTAACCATTGATTGAGGGATATTTGTTCAATCAAGATAATCTGTTGACCTGCTGTGAGTTGACCGCACATGCAGGAATTTTTTAGAAGGTATGATAAATTAATTTTTATTGAGGTATGATAAATTAATTCCTTCTCAAGGTGGTTGGATTTATTTGAGAAAAATATTTCTGGTTGGGAGGTATAAGGAATTGTTGAAAATTATTATTTGAAGAAAATTATTTTGTTTGGGAGGTATAAGGAATTATTGATTACCTTGCATTGAAATGAGTTAGAAAAGAAATTGTTGTTTTAGAGTTTTGTTATTTGAAGAAAGTTATTGTTGATTTTATACATTGAAGAAATAAGGAATTATGAGATGCATTTTGGTTAAAAAGAAGAAGTAATTCAAATTGCAAGGATAGTGTTAAAGGATTCAATTGAGAAGAAGAACATATTGGGTAATTGTTAGCGCATATCATTCTCTATATGTTCATGAAGATAAAAGAATTTTGGGTAGAATATGTATAAATTGCTTTAGTTGAGGAAAGCACATTGAAGAATAGGTGAAGAACTTGATGCCATCATTATGCAAAATTTAGAATAGATGAGCATTTTTTGTATGTAATATTTGGGATAGGTGATCATTGTATGTATGCAATATTTAGGAATAGATGAGCATTATATGCATACAATATTTGAGTAGGTTGTATGAGTATATTTGAGCAGGTTTTTAAGTAATGTGGTGAGCATGTTATGGAGATAATTTAAGCAGAGTTATGAGCAGGATCTATGAGCAGGATATGGAGCTGATTTGAGTAGGATTTATGAGTAGATTTGAGAGAAGAACAGAGTAGAGGGGATTGGTGTCTCTTATTGAGTGGTGTCCATAAAACTAGAGTAGAGAGGATTGGTGTCTCCTATGGAGTGGTGTCCACAAAACCAAAGCATAGGGGATTGGTGTCTCCTATGGAGTGGTGTCCACAAAACCAAAGTAGATGGGATTGGTGTCTCCTATGGAGTGGTGTCCACAAAACCATAGCATAGGGGATTGGTGTCTCTTGTGGATTGGTGTCCATGAACTTGAGAGGGGGTTGGTGTCTCTTATGGATTGGTGTCCATGAACATTGTAATAGGGGATTGGTACCCACAAAATTTATTGAGATATTTATAAGCAATATTTCACCATGGATGTAGCCCATATTGGGTGAACCATGTTAAATATGTGTCTCTCATATGTGTGATGATTTATACATTGTTTCATTACTACATTGATATTATTGGTGTTATAATTTGGATTGAAAAGTAGAAATTTTTATCTTATACTGTTCATCCCCCTCTCAGTATAAGCTTGTGTTATTCATTAACATAATTGATTGGTTGGCATAAAAAATATGTTACAAAAATTATATTTGTTAAACCCTTAAGGTAGGGAAACACAAATGATATTCCTTAAGGAAGGAACAACTCCAAAAGATCTTTTAGATGAGAGTGTAAGCCACTTCATGGGCATAGATGATGATATATGAATTTATCTTCAACAATAATTCTTATAATGACAAATATTTCTTATTTATATATATCTTCTAATTCTACTTTGTGGATCCGACTATTAATATAATATTATAATATAATATAATATAATAATATAATTAAACTTGGGTTATGTGTGGCCCATGTCAATCCTTATACAATATAATAACATATCCTCCAAATATCTATTCCTAGGTATCCTATCATGCCACCCCCACAAATGTTTCATCCTCAAAATATATGAAGAAATAAGATAATATGATTTGCTAAGCAATGTTATCAACTAGTACCAATCTCGATTATCCATCCATCCAAGTGAAGCACATTGATGTTGGTATACCATTTTGTTACTTGAGTATATAAATATGATTTTTTGGCTCCATGCTTCTGTTGTTGGATCTTGATAACTTGAATTATAGTTCCACTTGTTCCTTGATGCTGGTGAACCAATCTTAAGACCAGGATCACTAGGCTTTCTCTTTCCAACACTGCCATACTTGGTGCTCTTCTGATTCCATGTAGAACCATAATATTTTTGCCTTGAGTCATACGTCCAAGATTGTTTCTGCTCATGGTGGTGTGGATGGTGATATGGTGCAGCCTTAACTTGATGTTTTACCTTCTTTAACTCCTTAATATTTGGCTCCATTGTTGTAAATTCCTTTACACATTCTTATTTCATGCTCCCTTTATTTTTTGTGTTCTTGTTCTCTTCTAACAAAATTTATTTGGGTTCTAATATTATTTCCATGGGTTCAATTGGTGTTGCTTCTTCCATGGATTATGTTGTTGTTATTGCCTTCTTGGATTCTATTTTAGGTTCTTCTATTTGTTATTCAAGTTGATCTTCTAAAACCACTTGTTTTTCCTTGGATCTTTGCTTCTTGAGTTGAGAAATATCCTATAACGTTATCTTCTTTTTATTGTACCATAACTTCATGAACTTCTTTTGCACATCAATGTTAACATTGACCAAAGAATTTATCCAAGGATAACAAAGAACAATATCCTTACCATCCATATCAATAGCATGAAAATATGAATATAAAACATACTTATCCATGGTGATATTAAAATCTTCAAAAATCTAAACAATCTCACCTTCTAACTATATTTCCTTAATTTTTGTTGCTTGAACCTGCAACTTCTTATCCAGATAAATATTTATAAAATTATATTCACTACTAGGGTTGGTGAAAATAATAACCTTTTCCTTTTGAATGCTTCCAAGAACTTTTACAATGAAATTTTTAGATTCAAACAAATCCCTTTGTCCATTTTTTAATTTATCTGCTACCAAAGGTATGATTTCTTCTATTTGCACACTGACAACATTTTTATATTCTACCAAAGGTATGGTTTCTTTTGTCTACACACTGACATATTTTTAATCTTCTACCACTTATTTGAAATTTTCTAGCTCTCTTTTTATTTCCTTTTGTTTTTTGAATCATTTATTTATTCTTCATATCCCTTAATGGTGACCTTCAATTTAGCTATATTTTTATAAGGGTCCCATTGACTCAAGAAATCTTGCTCCATTGTTTTCCAAGTTAGTTCATAATTATGGGTGAATCTAGAAAACCAAGAAAGAGCTTCTCCTTCAAGACAAAATACCAACGTATATTTGTAAAGATGATTATGATGATACAAGGATTTAAAATTTTGCTACCAATCCCTAACATCAATATCATCTACTCCAAAAATATTTTGGAGTGCCATAGTTCATGCCCCAATGCAAACTAGGGTTTTATGAGAATATATATCATGCAAATTTGAATACAAAATTTGCAAGTGGTCACTTGCTGGGTTAAATTTGAATTTGAAAATTTTCAAATTTTCAATAGTCATATTATTCCAACAGTAACCTTTCAAATTAAAAAAATAGTTCCAATAGTTGCTTTTCAAATCTTCAACGATAAATTTATTCCAACAGTTAGTTTAAATTATGATTATTTTTTTGGTGGTGAATTTCCATTATCAACTACATGTCACGATGGTTCAATGGTATCAAGAATTAGCTAACTAGATTGAGAGAGTGAGCAGTGATAGAGGACACTTGGAGATAGATGAAGGGAGACGATAGTGGTTGTGAGGGAAAGAGCCTATGTGGCCATCGATGTTGGTCACAATAATTTTATAGTGAATTAGCAATTTTAAACCTTGAATTAACACTAGTGGAGACAATGTGGGACTAAATTCCTGAAGTAAAAAAAAGAATTACACGTGATTTTGTTGCCTGCAATTTTTTTTTTGGACTAACCTTATAAGTAATTTTCATCTAATCCATGTGGTGCACATGTATTGGTAATTTTGTTTTAGGATTTTCTTATTGACATATGTAATGGATTTGATTCATGAATAAGTGAAAACATATTTCTCTCCCACGGTAATAAATGTTTAAGCTTCTAAAAATAAACTTTAAAATAATTAATAGGATATATCCTTGGATTTTTGCTGCACTAAGACTTTGCGCTGTTGGTCAAACTTTTTTGAATGTTGTTTATCTCAACTTCTCTATGATAACACCTACAAATTGCCTTCGGATGATGCAATTAACTCGTCTTGAATATCCTACACTTAAATTATAAATAAAAATTAATCCATTAATTACTCAATCAACAAAATAATTTAATTTTCTCTTATATCTCAAAATTTAATAATTTTTTTTTTTAATTTGTAGAAAACATCCCAAAAGGGATGCCACTTTCGAGTAAGACCTAGTGAGGCAGGGGTATCCATTCTGCAAAAATCGCCCAGGACTCGGACCTGGCCTACCACCTTTGACATACTCAAGGAGCAAACAAACACACAAAACCAATTTAAAAATAAGTAAATAACAACAAAAATAATAAAATAAAATAAAAAACATGCTCCTTGAGTGTGTCAAAAACAAAAGCACAACCAAACATGCACAATAAGATAAAATAAACCACAACACAAACCACATAGAAAAACACAAGAACCACATAACAAAACACAAACAAGAAAAAAATAACAGAACACTACAAAGACATAACCCAAAAAAAACATGAAAAATATACACAACCAAAACCTAAAAAATTTAAAAAATAAAATAAAAATAAAAATAAAAAACAACCAACAACAGACAATAAATAAAAACAAAAAACAAAATTCTACCAAATTCACTTCTAAAAACCTTATAAATCTAGAGGAAATGAAAATAATATTATGAAATAGAGTAAATAAAGATCCAATTAGGATTATTAGTGTTATCGTACTATCCACTTCAAGATTACAGTTTCCTTTAACAAAAGTTGTGCACACAATTTTTTTTTATCTTTTCGTATTGTCCTTTTATATTAATATTTCAAAATATATTTTTGAATAAAAATAATATGTTCTTTCTTTAAAAATGCTTATAACTCCAAAGGCTTTTAAAACCTTAAAAAACTCCTTATTTCTCCAAAAATAAAATGATTTAAAAAATACTTTTAAGCACTAAAAATTTGCTCTACCAAATAGACGTTGACTAGCCATTTGTTAATCCTTTATGCCAATCTAGAATATTCTCACCTATTTCATTGGAGCTCTTTGTTGTGAACCATACTCCAAAATATTTGTTGATTTGCTCATCCTATTCTCCACATGTACTTTATCCTTGCTTACTAAATAATAAGTCCTCTTTTTAGAGACTCCCTTATCTTTGTAAAATCCTTAAGGCTGTGCGGATATAAAAAACCTACCAACAACTAAAACCTGTGTTTCTAGTTTTCATATTTTTACAAACATGTTAAATTACTCTGCAATTCAATGGTCTTGGATTTGCGATTGTCCCTCATGGGAGTTTGTGGTTTCTGCAATGTTGGAGGTGTTGAGACTGTGGTTGGGAACCCACAGAAGGTTTGGTTGTGATATGTTTGCTGAAGTGAATGGAGGCCCTTGTCTAGAAAATTGACCATAATTTGTGAACTAGTTACTTGAAATGCTACAATTCTAAAAAAAATATTTAGAACGAGGCTTTGATACCACTTGTTATAGAACTTATCTTTTTTAAACCCTTAAGGTAGGGAAACACCAATGATATTCCTTAAGAAAGTAACAACTCCACAAGATCTCTTAGATGAGAGTGTAAGCCACTTCATGGGCATAGATGATGATATATGAATTTTTCTTCAATGATAATTCTTATAATGACAAATATATCTTCTCTATATATTTAACTTCTAATTCTACTTTGGGGAGCTGACTATTAGTATAATATTATATTATAATATAATCAACCTTGGGTTATGTGTGGTCCATGACAACCCTTATACAATATAATAATATATCCTCCAAATATCTATTCCTAAGTATCCTATCAAAATATTTCATCTCTTTATGGATCGATACTCCAAGGATCAATAGGTTCTATGGATTGGGATCTTATGGATCAAATAATCTTAGGGATAAGACTTCACAATTTTTTACCAAAATTTCTTTTTCTTTTGCTTGTGTAAAACACCCCAATTGGGATGCCACTTTTGGGTAAGTCCTATGGAGGCAAGGGTATCTATTCTGCCAAAATTATCCAAGGCTCACACATAGCCTACACCTTTTGACACACTGAAAGAGAATACCTAAAACAACAAAAACATGAGCAAATACAAAAAAATAAACAAAAATATAAAACATAAAACATAAAAAACAAAAACAAAAAAAGACAACAAAAAAATACAAAATAAACAAAAAACTACAAATAATATAAAATAACAAAAACACAAAAAAATAAAAAATAAAAACAAAACGTAAAACACACATAAAACACCCACAAAATCAATAAAACAACACACAAAGACACACAAAACACAAAAAATACAAAACAACATACACATTAAAAACTAAAAAGAAGGAAAAAATAGATAACAACTTTGGCCTTTCTAGGCCAATAGGTTATTCATGCAAGAATCAAAAAAGAAAAAATAAGAAAGATTAGTCTAAGCAAGGGAACTAAAATACCCAGACCAAACTAGAGAGAAGAAAAAATAAAGTAAAAATTAACTAGGTACCTCTTGTATTGGAACCATCTAGAGAAAGGATAGAAAGAACTTCCCTTATTTATGAATCCCACCATCTGGGAGAGTGGTCGTAGTATGTAAGATCATATTTGTCTAATGCTTAATTGTATAAAGCATCAACACTCCTATTTTTCCTCTGACCACATGATTGTATTCAACTTTCAAAAAGCCCATTTGGATTAATTGAATCCTCTCAACAATTCTTTTTACTCTTTGATCAACCTTATGATTATTAGGAGCATTCAATAGACTAATCATGACTTGAGAGTTAGATTCAACTGGTACATTTTCCCATCCAAACTTAGCAACCTTTCAAAGAACTCAAAGGATACCATGCCCCTTAGAAATATTATTGGAAAGAATACACAAATTCTTAGCAAAAGTGAAAACTAGGGAACCATTTAAAAGTTTACCAATTCCTCCTACACTAGCTTTTATAGGGTTCCCACTAGAGGCTCCATCAGTGTTGAATTTTTCAAAATCCTTAGATGGAGGCTGCCAATTCCTTGTTCTATCCATATTTCGATCACTCACATTCCCTTTTAAGTTGGTTTCCCTTACAAGATTTAATCTTCAATCTTTGCATCACTTGATCCCATATTTGGTTAATGTTTTTGGGGTGATTAAGGAGTTTTTGGACTGATTCAACTAATTTAGCAATGGTATTTTGCTAGATATAGTGAATTTCTTTCCTTTCCTTATTGAAAATCTAGTTGTTTATTTCATTCTAGATTTTCCAAGGTAAAATGGTAGAACCCATAAAAACTAATTACCTAATAAAATGATCAACACCTTCCTAATTAGGCCAATCCCTCCAAAGTTATTAAAAAGTAAAAAATTGAACCACTATAAGACAAGTAATATGGCCATTCTCCTCCATAGATCAAAGGCTAAAGTACACTCAATAAAAATATGGCTAAGTGTTTCTAAATTTCTCCACATATTTTACACTAAACGGGCCATGGAAACCACATTTCATAAGTTGCTCAGTAGTAAGCACCTTGCAATGCAATAAAAGCTAAGTAAAGAACCTGACCTTAGACAAAATATTTTAATCCCATAATTAAGTAAATATTTTATATGATTAGTTGGGATTATTATGGCATAAGTGCAAATAACCTTGAGCAACTGAATACTCACCCTTAGTAGCGGTGTTCCATCAAAAATAATCTTTATCATGTGACCAAAAGATAGATCTCATATGAAAAATAATTTGGATATCTTTTCTTTACCTTTTTGGCATTTGAATAGGCCATTCCTCAACAAGAATCCAATATCTACCAACCTCTAAATTACAAGTATGGTATCAATAGTAATTAGCTACCTTTATCCAGTTAGCTTAGTGAAGCTCCTCCATCCAAGGCCTTCAATCAGGAAACTAAGTTATCAAAGGCTAGTGACTATCCCATGAATATGTCCTACAATTTACCTATTTACCATTATGAATGATCCAAAATAAATTTTTTTAATCAAAGCATAAACAATATTAAGAACCACTAAAATGGAATAAGCTTTGGTAGGTAAATGATAGCGAACAAGGTCTTAGCATGAAGAGTTTTGGTCCAAAAAGCATTTGGGTTATGCAAAATCCTCCAATATAGTTTAGTAGCTAAAGCCTTATTATTATTAATAGCAATTTAGAATTCTAACCCCTCTTCATTATTTGGAAGACATAGAGTATCCCATTTCACCAAGGTCCATTTTCTTTTCTCCTTTGTACCACTTTAGAGGAACCAATGATTTATTTGATCCAATTCTTAAAGAACTGCCTTTGGGATATTCAAAACAATAGAAACATAAATAGGTATATCTTGAAGGATTTATTTTACCAAGGTAATTGTTATCACATCCCAAATTTCCCATCCTATTTTTTTTACCAAGGTTCTACAATCTATTTTCGCGAACAACTAATAATCCCACTAAATTATTCCTTGAGGCACACCCATCCTTACACCTTACATAAATCTAGCTATGTAAGAGCACTAGGTGTTTTATTAATTGGTCAATACTATCCATCTCATGGATCCACTAATCTAGCATTGTTCCTACCCTTCATTCCTTCAAAGTATGCATGCCCTATATATACTTTGAATATGTTCCTTCTATGTAGGTGGTACGTGCATATAAGAGTTGTTTATCGATATCATGTCCATTTGATATAGAAATTCCTTAAGTCCTCATTCCCAAATTACTTCATGAAGGGTTCTAATTTATGGTTATCCATAATTTTCATTTAGTATTATATGGATTCATTACCTTTTAGGATCACTACTATAAGACATGCCTACTCCATCCATATCCCCATGGTATCTTAGAAGTAGTATTCATTCAAGTTACACAATTTTCCATTTAATTATTATATATTTATTGAATCTTTAAATCAATTATTGCACATTGCAATTTTCTTTACATCTAGTTATATATTATAACCCAAGGTAAATTACATTCTAAGTATCCTTAATCATTTTCTTCTAATTTCATTTATGAAGATTTTGATCTTTCATCCAAAAATTATTAGTAATTGCTATATAAAAAACACCACAAGGCCCAAACCATTCCATGCCAAGGTAATCCTCAATTACTATTTACCCCCTCAAATATAATATCTACTATAAGGGTTCATATAAACTAAAAAGTATATATATTTTTAATTAGACTAGAGGAATATGCAACTCATTATAATTTTCTATGTCTCTTCATGGGTTTGAATCTCACTCCTTGTCACTATAACCTCTAGTTACATCAGATAAACCTTTTATGTAGCCTATTACGCTATCGCAACATGCCCATCAGTACTATAGGTCCTGAGGGATTGGAACCCTAGTTTCCACACTCCTACAGAAGTATTTTTACCGTTGAACCAAGCCCTTGGATCCAATGAACTAAAGAGTATTAAGAACCATATCAATTCCTTTTTCGTCAGTATTTCTTTCTTACTTTATCAAGTGCAAATATTCTCATGTAGAAATTTGAGCTATAACAAGATTATATCATAATGTATCCATGGATATAAATTCCATAAGTGATAATATTAACATACAACAATTCCATAAATAATAAAATCATCTTTTTATTTCAAAACACATCATTATTTAGTTTCTTAAAAGAAAAATTCAATATTACAAATATAATCCACACAAAGTCCTATAAAATACTTTGTTTATCCTTGGAGAAAACCCTGAAGGGATTACCTAACCTAAAAAACCATATCTTTATTATTTCCATCAACTTAAAAGCTACTACATTGATGTGATACTTTCCACAAAGTCTTCATATTCATTGGGGTCTTTTATAATCGCTAAGCCACATTACCTGAATTCTTCCTTCAATTTAGAAGTGACATAACAATTCACAAGTTTGGGAGCCAAGTTATTCCACGATGACTCCTCACATATTTTTTCATATAAAGCTTACAACCTTCTAATACATATTTTACCCATAATACCATATAGAATTCATATCCAATAAGAATAAGAAGAGACTAAATAATGTATTTTTAACCACCAATGTTGTTCGACGTAGCCAGAGCTTACTTAAACTGTTACTAACTTAGTAACACAAAGTTTATCCAAGAATAGGGCACCTTCACTTTACCAGAATAATAAATAAACTTGATTATTCTATTTCTAACTCAATACCTAGTATTCTATATCCTCATTGGCAACTCTACCACAGTCCATATTTAATTCACAGGAGTACAAATTGCTATCTTAAAGGTTGTCAATATAGTAGAACACTACAACACAGATTAATTCATGCATTAATCGTACAGGGAATACAAAACTAAATATGTAATGATAATGAATTCCTATGATACCCCTTCCTGGCTAAGAATTCCTAACCAACACACTTCTAGTATTCACTATTCAATGAATGCAAGGGTGTGATATAGACTTGACCAAATATATTAGATGGAAAACACACAATATTTTTCAAAATTTTTACTATTACAAAACCAAGGACTACTCATGACTAAACTAAAGAAAACCTCAGGCTTTGGAAACGCTTTCAATATCTACACCTTAGCTAGCATTATTTTAAAATCTATACATGTTGGACATAATTTTTCAAAAGCTTTAATTGACAGAGATAAAAAAAAATCAAGTTGACACTACCAAGATGTCTCTCTCAAACTTAAAGTTGAGTGGGTGCTTACATCAGGATTCACTTGGCCAATAGCTCTACAACTAAATTCTACTAACTTCTTTGTAAGATTCTATTCCAACCATAATACAAATATTATATGTATTGAAAAGGAACATACACAGATTTGGCAACTTAGGTCCTACACTAAAATATCTCAAATCTTCAGATTCTCATTATTTTCTTATAAAAATTGACAATGGAATGGAATGCACTCTAATTAAACACATCACTATGTCTATTCTAATTCAGATAAAATATTCCATTATCCACTATTCTCATAATAGAATTGACAACCACATTAACACATAAGATAACATTTACTTTAATAACAATAACCAAACTCATTTTAGCTAGAACTCATTGAGTTTTCTCAGAGTTACCTCGAGTACACAATCCTTTCCAGTCATATATCAACATCTCTTCTAGAACCAAACCTTCCTCTACTAGCACCAATTCCACCTTCCCAAATCTAAACCCTCTTCCAAATCTGACCCTTTTCTTTTTTTGGGCATCAATCTACCACTACCAAACCATTCTCTCCTCGACCATAGGTTCTGAAAAATGGAATTAATGAAACTCAACCTATTTTTTATCCTCTACCAAACGTATGGAGTCCCAACTAGTTTGCGCTCATCTATTGTTATGAGCATGATCACTACTTCCCTTGGATCCGCACTGGATATTTTCTTCATAAACAAAACCGAGAGTTTCTAAGATTGCTATAATGTTCACTTATAGCTAATTCCATGACAAGCTTACAAATAACTTAGGTTATATTCCAAAATTACACAAATGAAGATGACATTTCCATTATCTATGTGTCTTTCCACATAATGATTACCTTCTCCACAATGGTAAAATAAAAGCTTCTATCCAAGTTCCTTGTAGTAGATGCCTTACATATTTTTTTAAATCATGATATATCAAAGCTAAATAATGAAATATTCCTTAACATATTTCCTATTATGGAAACAATGGATTTAAGTATCCAGTTTCCTTTATACTGGATTACTTATTTTATCCTTTAATACCATAAAATATTATAAGAGAATTTAAACAACAAACATATTTCATCCTAGGGTAGATATATTTTCTTCATGCAAGTCATAATAAGAAAATTATGACATAAGGGTATTTACCCCTATTGCCTATGCTATAAGAACCACAGGATAACACAACAATTCTTTATCTTAATATTTTTTTTGATCTCTATGGATAAGTCTTCCTTCCACCCATAAATAAGCCTATACCTATCATGCAAGCAAGTTCATTAGTAGTATCACATTTCTCCAAACGGAAAAGTATATTCTTACAGAAACTAGACATATAAAAATCAATTATTTCATCAACATATTATATCACTTTCCTTCATGAAGTATATATCTTGCACAAACTAATAATGAAATAATGAATCATTCTATCAACACAATGATGTAGAAAAACATAAATCCACAAACTGAAATGTCTACCAAGGAAGGCTCGTGATATCCTCCCACCCATAGACTTAACAAAGTCCTCTATGTTTTATCAAAGTTCAACATAAAACAACATTACATAATATTTTCAAACAAATATGGAAAGTGTTTTTGCATGTCTGCTACTTTCTCCCAAGTAGCATTTCTCTCAAAATAGTGGTCCTACTAGATCTTGCATTTCTTCAATATTCCTTTCCTCATTTATTTGGATCAAAATTCAAGGATCCTTATTGGTCAAACCTCTATAGCCTCTAGATATACCATCTTAAAATTAGATAATTCCCACACATGTTTAGCATTAGCTATATTTTTCCTAAGCAATGAAATATGAAATATGTCATGAATCTTTGATAGAATGGGTGGTAAGGCAAGTTGATATGTGAAAGGACTGATCTTATCTATAATTTTAAAGTGTCTAAAAAAACATAGATCAAGTTTTGTGGACTTAATATCACTCTTCCTTGGTATAACCCTCAAAAAAATTCTATCATCCATAACAAATTCTCTTGGTGACCTCTTAAGGTTAGCTTAAATTTAATGATGATTCATAGTCTCTTTAAGCCTCTGTTTGATTGTCCTTAATTATTATTCAATTTATTTGACCATATTAGGTCCAAGCACAATATTTTCCTCTAGATTATCCCAAGATAATGGTATCCTACACTTACTTTCATATAAAGTTTCAAATGGTGCCATGCCTAAGGTTAAATGTTGATCGTTGTTATAGGAAAATTCTACCAAGTGTAGATAGTCTTCCCAATAGGTTTTTGGTCCATACAGTACATGCATAACATGTCTTCTAAAACTTGATTTACCATTTTAGTTTGTTTGTTAGTTTTTGAGTGGTATGCAAAATTAATGTTTAATCTGGTGCCAATGGCTCTATGCAAAGACTACCAAAATTTAGATGTAAATCTTGAGTCCCTATCTGATATGATTACTTTTGGAAACCTATGAATCCTAAATATCTCTTTTGAAAATTGGTTAACCACAACCACGATCATCCTTGGTATTTTTGGGTATAAAGTGCACAACCTTGGTTAGTCTATATAACACAAATAGGATTGCATCATGCTAGAATCTGGTATTTGGAAAAACTATAGTAAATCCATTGAAATCACCTACAATTTTTGAGTTGGTACATCACGAAGGTATAATAGTCTTGCAAGATGTCTATTTTCTTCATTTACTTTTTTGTACTCAAGGAATTGGGAAATAAATTTAGTTATGTCCCTTTTAATTCCTATCTAGAAGAAATTTTTTTTCATATTCTCTCTCATTTTTATCCCTCCTGGGTGAGTAGAATATGGATATCTATGAGCTTAATTCATGATAATTTACTTCAACCCACCACTTTTGGGAACCACTACCCTATATTTAAAGCACAAGAACCCATACTTGATGTTGAAATCCTTACTATCATTGGATTTCTTTTCCATCCTTTCCTAAATTTGATTGTAAAACACATCCTATTGTTGCATTTACTTAAATTTTTCCATCAAGTCCACATGGATGCAAGAAAAGATAACTATGTGTCTTCTCCTATTGAGTGCATAAACAACCTTATTTTTATTTCCATTTGATGAATTCAATATCAAAATCATATACAGTAAGAAATTCCATCCATCTTATGTTCTTGTCATTTAGCAAAGGTTGAGTAAATATGTACTTCAAACTTTTATGGTTTGTTCTCAACTCAAAGGGTCTCCCTATAAAATAGTATTGCCAAATTTTAAGAGCAAAAACCACTAACACCAATTCTAGGTCATGGGGTGTATAGTTAACCTCATGTCATTTCAATTTTCTTGATCCATAAACTACGACTTCATCCTAAGAGAAAAATCCTCCCAAACCTTCCAATGGTGCATCTATACATACAAATAATCTACCTTGAGGATCTGGTATCTTTAGTATAGGAGATATAGTGAGTTTTTTTTTGAGAAGATCAAAAGTTTCCTCACACTTATCCATCTACTTGAATTATTTTCCCTTCCTATGAAGGTTAGTTATTGGAGTGATTATGTTGGTGTAGTTCTATACATAATGCCTATAGTATCCAATCAAACCCATGAAACTTTAGACTTCCATCATATTCATTGGTGGTAGCCAATTTAGTATAGCTACTATTTTCCTAGAATCCACCATGATCCCTTCTACTAATACAATATGCCCTAAGTATTACACTTATAATACATGGAATTCATATTTCAATAAATTACCATACAACTGATTCTTCCTTAGCAATTCCAACATGATCTCAAGGTGTCTATAATGCTTAGAATTATTCTGATAATATATCAAAATATCATCCAAGAATAAAAGAATGAATCGATCCAGAAGTTTCCTAAAAATATTGTTCATCAAATTTATGAATGTTGTTGGAGCATTTGATAGATCAAAATGCAATATAGTAAACTCATAATGTCCATACCAATTTTTTAAGGTTGTATTATAGGTATTATCTTCTTTAATCCTCAATTGGTGGTAACCCAACTTTAGATCAATCTTTGAAAATATAGTGACATCTTTTAGCTGATTGAAGAGGTCTTCAATCCTAGGTAGAGGATATATATTTTTAATGGTTATCTTGTTTAACATCATGTAGTCTATACATAGTCATAAGGAACCATATTTATTTTTGAAAAACAAAACTTGTGCAACCCATGGTGACACACTTGGTCTAATAAATCCCTTTTCAAACAATCCTTGCAGTTGTACATTTAGTTATTACATCTCAATTAGATTCATTCTATAAGGAGCTCTATGAATAGGTTTTATTCAAGGTTGAATCTCAATTATGAAATCTAATTCATTTTTAGGAGGTAATCAAAGTAAATCCTTTGAAAATACATATTTGAACTTCTAAAGGATTGGTTGTTTCTAAAACACTTCTTCCTTCTTTTCATCTCATATCTCATTTAGCTTCACTACATAAATTATTCCTCATCTCTTCATTGCATTTGCAAGTTGTATTGTAGAGAGGATCTGGGATCAAAAATCCCCTTGTAGGCTATACATCCTTTGTACTTTCCTATCATATTCTAAGTATTAAATCCATCTATCTTGGAAATTGATTACAACCTTATGAGCTTGCAACCAATCCAATCCTAGAACTATATCAAAACATGTAGTGATGGTACATAAAGGAAACCTATGGCAGTACCACTAGGTAAGATGATTTTTACCATAGGGTATAACTTATCTATAGATTAGGTCTATCTTGATCCATACTTGACCTTACACCCATATGCCAAGATTCCTAGACTTACTAGTATATCTTTAATTAAGCTAGTAGAAATAAAGCTATTTATGGCACCACTATCAAATAGGATTCTAACATTTCTACCAAAGAACTTACCTTTTACTAGTAGTGGAGTGGCTTGTCCCTCTAGATTCTAATTCCCTATTGTTGCATAAATATTGTGTGCAAGTTCTTTATATGCAGGTTCCTTTCCCTTCAAACTTGTTCCTACTTTTAGTGGACATTTGTTGGTGTAATACAGACCGCCACATTCATAACATCATGCTTTGGGTAGTGGATGTATTTATACTTTTGTCCATATTTTATTTTCATTATCTATGAGGGATTTTCTAGACCCTATGCTGGTGGTCGATTATCACCACTGGTATGATTGTTAGAGTTTTGGTTCCTCCCTTTGAATATTTTCTTGATTTTTTCTTATTTCCTATCATTCCTTTTGTATTGTCTAAGGGAACTCTTGTTTTTCTATTCACTTTCCCATTTCATGAACCCTACACTGTTTCTTTTTCTCAATACCTCTTTATCTTGATTAGATGCCCCATCATAATTGAATTAAGACTTGAGATCAGTTTTGGCTTTCCTAGCCAAATCATAGTATTTTTGAAGAGTACTAGGTTCCCGTATGTTTACTTCATGCCCTAATCTAGGATCTATTCCTAGTATAAATTTATGTATCTTCATTTTATCATTGTATGTGGGCACATAATTCAATGGTTTGATGAATTTTTGATAGTACACCTCCATAATCCTAGTCCCTTGTCTAAGTTTAATGAAATCTTCAAATTTCTTGGTGTAGAAGTGTTCAGTGAGAAATATTTCTTTGAATGTTGTCACAAAGTTCTCCCATTTTAAATCAACTACAACCTCAATCCCTAGTTCCCCACTATATGTTTCCCATTAATCTAAACCAACTCCTTGCAAATACAAAGTAGCATGACGTTCGGGTACCAATGGAATAGTTCTTCACATTATAGTAGGTTACTATCTCTTTTAGCAAAGCTTTGGCTTTATCGCCACTTCCTCCCCATTGAAGTTGTAAGATTTTACTCTGAATCGACCTCTAGTTAGACTCTAGCCTATTGTGCCTTTAAAACAGGTTCATTCTCTCATGTCAACCTAGAATTTTGATCTTGTGAATCTCGATTCACTATAGCTTCTAACAATTGCTTTTGTATTTCCATTTGTTACCTTAGCAAAGCAATTGCAGTGATATCTTCCCTATCCATACTAGGGTTGTCTGCTCCTACATTTGTAGCATTGACCTCAATATTGAATTGATGTGTCTACCTCATAATTGTGATAATACTCCCTTTCCTTCTCTTGGGTGGCATGATTCATGCCACACACACGAGAGATAGTAGGGATCAGTTCACAAATATACCCTCGTATTTTTTACCTACTATTAAACATTCACCTAATTATCCAAATAGATGGGTTTATACACTGTAATACTATTTTGTGTGAAGTATAACCCCTAAAATGGTATGTTTCCTAACACACACCACCATCTAGTTTTGCACAGTGGTTCGATTCCCTTACGAACCATGCTCTTATACCAAATATCACATCCCAATTTTACTATCCTATTTTATTTTATTTTATTTTTTATTTTACCTAGGTTCTACAATTTATGTTCACAAAAAACTAGTAATACCCCTAATTTTTCCTTGAGGTACACCCATAATTACACCTTATATAAATCTAGCTATGTAAGAGCACTAGGTGTTTTATTGATTGGCTAATACTATCCATCTCATGGATCCACTGAGCTAGCATTGTCCCTTCCGTTAATTCCTTCGAAGGGTGCACACCTTACCTATTCTTTGCATATATTACTTCTATGCAGGTGGTACATGTGTATAGGAGTTGACTATCCATCTCATATCCATTTGAGCTAGACATCCCATAAGTCCTCATTCCCAAATTCCTTCATGGAGGGTTCTAAGTTATGGTTATCCATACTTTTCATTTAGTCTTATATGGATTCATTACCTTTTAGGATCACTACTATAAGACATGCCTACTCCATCCATATCCCTATGGTATCATAGAAGTAGTATTCATTGAAGTTACCTAATTTGCCATTTAAATATTATATATTTATTGACTCCTTAAATCAATAATTGCACATTGCAATTTCATTTACATCCAGTTACTTCTTATAACCCAAGGGAAATTACATGTTAAGTATCCTTAATAATTTTCTTCTAATTTCCTTTATGAATAGTTTAATATTTCCTCCAAACATTATTAGTAATTACTATATGAAAAACACCACAAGACCCAAACCATTCCATGCCAAGGTAATCCTCAATTACTATGTACCCCCCAAATATAATATCTACTACAAGGATTCATATGAACTAAAGAGTATTAAGAACCATATCAATTCCTTTTCCCTTAGCATTGCTTCCTTATTTTATCAAGTGCAAATATTCTCATGTAGCACTTGAGCTATAACAAGATTATCTCATAACAAATCCATGGATCCAAATTCCATAAGTGATAATATTAACATACAAAAATTCCATAAATAACAAAATCATATGTTTATTTCAAAACACAACATTATTACTTAGTTGATTAAAAGAAACATTCACTATTATAAATATAATCCACACAAAGTCCCATAAAATACTTTATTTATCCTAGGAGAAAACCTCAAAGGGAGAACCTAGCCTCAAAAACCATATCTCCATCAATTGAAAAGTTTTTACATTGATGTGAGACTTTCCACAAAGTCTTCATATTCAATGGGGTCTTTTATAATCCATAAGCTACATTACTCAAATTATTCCTTCAATTTGAAGTAACATAATAATTCGTTGGTTTGGGATCTGAGTCATTCCATGATGAATCCTCCTCGTATATTTTGTTTATATAAATCATACAACTTTCCAATACATATTTTACCCGTAATACCATATAGAATTTACCTCTCAAAAGGAGATACTAAATAATGCATTTCGAACCACCAAAATTGTTGGACATAGCCAAAGCTTACTTAAACCATTACTAACTTAGTAACACAAATTTTATCCAAGCATAGGTAATCTTAACTTTACAGAATAGTAAATAAAATTTCTTATTCTATCTACAACTCAATTCCCAATATGCTATATCCTCATTGGAAAATCTTCCACATACCATATTTAATTCGGAGGAGTGTAACTCACTATCTTAAAGGCCATCAATATAGTCGAACACTACTACAACATAGATTCGTTCATGCATTCATCTTGCAGGGAATACAACCTAAATATACAATGATAACCAATTCCTATGAGACCCCTACCTGGATAGGAATTACTAACCAATATGCTTCTGGTATTCACTATTCTATGAAATCAAGGGTGTGACACAAAATTGACCAAATCTATTAAATGGCAGAAAACACTCATTATTCTTCCACCTTTTTACTATTACAAAACCAAGGACTACTCATGACTAAACCAAAATAAACATAAGGCTTTGGAAATTCTTTCAAAGTCTACACCATATCTAGCATCTTTTAGAAGCTATATAAGTTGGCTATCATGTTTCAAAACCTTTAATTGATAGAGATAAAAAAAAAGTAAGTTGATACTGCCAATACTTATCTCTCTAACTTAAAGTTGAGTGGGTGCTTACACCAGGCTTCACTTATCCAATAGCTCTACAACTAAATTCTACCAACTTCTTTGTCATACTCCATTCCAACCACAATACAAATCTTATCTATATCAAAAAGGAACATACATAGATTTGGTAACTCAAGTCCTATGTTGAAACAACTTAGTTCTTTGGATTATCATTATTTCCTCATGAAAATTGATAATGGAATGGATTGCACTCTAATTCAACATATATCTACATCTATTTTAATTCAGATAAAATATTTCACTGTCCACTATTCTTATAATAAAATTGATAAACACATTAACACAGAAGATAACATTTACTTTAATAGTGATAACCAAAATTATTTTAGCTAGAAATCATAATAAAATAATATTTCCCAAAGTTATCTCAAGTACATATTCCTTTCTAGTCCTAAATAAATGTCTCTTCCAGTGCCAAACCTCCCTTTACCAGTGTTAATTTGTGGGTACAGTTTTGTATTGCTACACCCACATCCTTTTCTGCAAGATGATACTCTAGGAGTTTGAAAAATTTTGAAAATATTAATGGATGGGTAGAAGATATGAAGTGGTGGCAACATCAATGGGTGGATATATGTAGTAGGTGAATGATGGGTTACTCAAAGAAATGATATGGACAATGGAGTGGATAGATGATTCACCCTTTGCCTTAGCTGAAACCATCCAAAATATTTGTACACTCATTGGGTAAAATTTTTAATGATAAAAAAGGGTGGATATCATGTACAACCATTCCCATAAGAAGGATAAAACCTTTCATCCACCTCAGGTAGAATATGTGAGCACAACTTAGGTGAAATACTAAACAAGTAGCTGCCCTCCTTCTTAATGTCTTGATGGGTGAAAAGGACAAAGAAAGCACCCACTCGATGTGAAAATCTCCCACCATTGCTTGAAATTAAAACAAAAGGAACATTCATTGCTGCAGTAGTCCAAGTACCAAATACTCATATGCAAAAAAAATGGATTTGAGGTGTGCTACTCTCAAGGTAGTTATTGTCAATCATTCATCACCTAACCTAAGGATCATCGATCGAGTAAAAGGATGAGGTAGGTGAATATCAATGAGTTGGGAAAAACTATCAATGGTTCCAAGGGCCTACATCAAACCAAATGCATCTACCTCCTTCTAGAAGATCATCACCATCTTGAGGATTAGTGTACAAGTTGAGCATTTTTTAGCTTCAAGTACAATATTCCCACCTAAAACCATTAATGTTTGAATTTTGAATTTAATGTAAAATACCTATAAATAGTGGAATGTTGGCCATTCCTAAGGGTGGCTCTTTAGCCATTACAATTCATATGTAAGGTGTTCACCATTGTGTAAATATAATTTTAGCACTATTTGGTCTCTGATTTTACCTTCATTTCCTTGCATTGAATGTATGAATGTTTATTTTTCATTGGTCACTTAGGAGGTTTCGTATTATTTTTCAGTCTATATTTTGTGGGGATTTCTTAGTGACTCTAGAATATGCATTTATAAATATGGGTTACAGGTTAATTTTTTCTAAACCTAGTGGAATAGGAGCACTCTAATTATGCATTCTAGATTTCATGCACCTATTCACTAGTTCTGGAATTCACTCTTTGCCAACCACTCTGAAGAGTTTTATGAAGGTATCATCGGCTGATTTGTTAGATGTTGAGTCCATATTTTTTCTCATGGTGCATTGCTTGCATGTGTCTTGATAAGGCTATACCCATACTTGTGAGTTATGGCTATGACTATTTTCCCATTCCTTTCATCCCTTTTCCTTTTTTCCACTTTGCAACATAGATATCTAGAACCACCATAGAGGACCTGACCTCCTTAGAAGATCAACCACCCTATATTGACTCAAAAATAGTTCAATTTTGGTGTGGTTCTACCCCCACCCTCCATGTGGTGCCATATATTTAACCAATAGTTTTTGGTGACTCCACTGGGGAACTCATTGAGTTTATACATTTCATGAAATTAGATTTTTATGATACTCTAATTTATTAATATATTTTTAAAATCATCTGGTGACTCTTACTTTGCAGTACTTCTAGATCACGAGATCAGTCACCTTACCATGCTAAAATATCCAAACATCTCAAAGGACTCAAGTTATGATGAATAACCTTAACCTCGCTAGTAGTTATAGTATGTTCATCTGGTGACTCTAAGTTTGAATCCAATAGAAGGATCAAGGACTTTGAAGACTGGTGCCAAGATGGCTCATCCATGTTTACCTAGTGGAATGACCCTGGTTCACTAAACCTCCAATGTTGGTATGAAATTCCCAAGGGTGCCTTGAAATCCCTATCCAAATATAATGGCACCTTGGGAATTACTCAAGAATATCTTGAAGATGTCACAACACTAGTGCCCCTTCATGGTATTACCCATGAATAAGTTATAATTAGGCTTATGGTATTATCACTAGAAGGAATATCATTACTTTGATACAGATCCCTTGGGCGAAATACTATCTGCTCATGGGTATATTTGGTAGGATCTCTCATTGATACATTTGATGGCTCCATGGATCCCTTCCAACTCTTGATGCACCTCTCATTCATCAAGAGGGCACCTTTCAAATCCATCATTGACTTCAACATCTAATTCAAAAGGAGCTAGAAAAGGATCCCCTCTGAGTACCAACCATTAACGAGGATCACATGTACTATATTCAAGACCTTAGCTTATATATCAACCTCCTATTGTTTCATTCTAGGAAAAATAGATTCCCTCAAATATTTTAAGTCGTACGGGTAGAGTGACTCCTAATTTAAGCAGGAAAGAAATATTTGAAGGACTCTACCCTTCCATCTTCTTTCCTAACCACCGTTTCTTCCTTAACAACTATAGAACATTCACCATGGAGCCCATCTCAAGTTGTGGAAGAGCTAGGACTATAGTTCTAAAGAAAATAAGGGGCAGATTTATTCTTGAGCCCATGTGGGAGAGATTCAAGCACTAATACTACAATAGAAGATCTTATTTCTTGCACCTTTTCCCACAAAACGAAGGAGCTAGACCAAGGCGATAATTCCACTCACAAAGAGGGAGTGTTTTTACACCCTTTTTATATCTAGAAATACGGTTAGCAAGGGCTAAGTCATCCTCACAATGACTTAACTGATCAATGTATATTCCCTAAGGAGGTTCCATCTACAACAAGCTCAATTAATGAAGTATGCAATAAGAAACACACTAGGATGTCGAAGGCATGTGAGGCTAGAATTTCACAATAGGTGAATTTCAAGGAGTGGTGACATTGGAGCCTATTGCCACACTAACCAATACCATAGGAAGGCTCTCACATGAAAAAATTCACTGCCACTTTGATCATTGATTGCATAAGTATTGATATGCATCATGGTCTACCAAGTTACAAGTACCTCACAACTTGGAAAAATGATTGGTAGTGTCAATCAAACTACAAAAGGTATCTCAAGTTTAGGATAATATGGTTCAGTCACTACAGATTCACTAATAAGATCCAGGGTGAATCAATAGTTGAAGTGTTCCATTTGCACCACAATTTTTGTGTTTATAAGTTAATTAGTAAATAAAGTGCTTAAGGTACATGGTAGAGTGACATCATCTTGTCCTTGGTGATTGGGAGAGGACTATCAAAATACCTTGATTTTAAAATACATTCATGTTTCATATATTTTCTCCTCATTTATTATTGTGAACTTGTGCCCAATGGATTTAAGGCTCGTAATTTAGGTATATCTATGCACAATCCCATAAAAGATATATGTTTCTTTATTGAAAGTAGCACCCACTCCTCATATAATGGGAAAATTGGCTTATAAAAGGTACCCCAAGAGGGCAAAGGCAACATGAACTAAAATGAAGCTAAGAATGGAACTACAACTAAGGATTCCCTAGAAGAGTGAAAATGAGAATGAGGTTTTTATGTGATTGTGTTAGAAAGAGGTGTTGCACTGGAAATTGAAAATACCTTTGGAATATATCTATTCTTGAATCCATCATGATCCTTGATGGGGTATGTTGAAGGGAGTGTGGTCTGTAGGGGTGTCCTATGGATCACCTTCTCTTTTGCTTCATTTATTTTTTTACATTCTTCCCTTTGTTTTCTTTCTTCAGTTCCTTGCTGATGCTAACCAACAAGGTCAATAGTAGTCCTCCTCTTACTTCTGTTTCTTCTTGTATTTCTATCATTGCCCTCTTCCACTCTTATTCACCTTTATTGGTTTTGCTTATTTTTTTAATTTTCTATATCCCTTCTTTTCCTATTTTTTGTTATCTCCCCCCTAGTTTTCCATTCACCTTTAGCTTTCTTCCTCCATTTTTTTGCAGTTCTCCTCAACTGCTTTTGTTTGTGCCCTCACTGTCCCCTTTATTATTTTTGTTTTTTGTGTTTCAAGATGTATCTTTTTGGGTCCTTATTTCCCACAAGGGAAAAGTCCTTGTGAGTCATCAAGAGTGTGGGTGAAATTTTGTATTGTTGCACCCACATCCTTTTTTGCAAGATGATGCTCTAGGATTTCACCAAATTTTAAAAATATTAATGGATGGGAAAAATATATGAAGCAACGACAACATCAATGGGTAGATAAAAGTAGCATGTGGATTATGGGTTACTCAAAGGAGCGGGTGGACAATGGAGTGGGTAGATGATTCACCCTTTGCCTTGGGTAGAACCATCCAAAAGGCCTACCCACTTGTTGGGTGAACTTTTTAAATGGTCAACAAGAGTGGATATAATGTACAACCCCACCCATAAGAAGGATAGAAAACTTCCACCCACCCTAGAAAAAATATGTGAGCACAACTTGGGAAAAACCCTAAACAAGTAGTTGCCCTCATTCTTGATGATCGAATGTAGAACTTACATTTAATTTATCAATCTGAGGGAAATCAAGGTTAGATTTAAAGAGTAACAATCTTGTATATATTATATCATAGAAGTTAATACTATGCTTAGATCAAATTTCTTTTTTAGGCTTCACGTGTACAAAAAAGTAAATGAACAGAATTAAATTTGTGCAAAAATGAATGATGCAGGGTATGCAATGATGATTTAGTTTTACTGATGAATTAATTTACTGATGCACTTAATTATTGATGAATTGATTTACTGATGCACTAATTATTTGCAAGCTAATTTATTTATGATATTATTTAATCTAATTGTGAGGATCCTCATGCAATTTATCTTGTTTATATAATTTAAAATACAATTTTAACTAATCCTAACCTAATGTAGGGGCGAGAGCTTAGGGACTATCTATAGAAGTGGGCTCTGCATCCTAGAGAGCAGTGTAAGTCTTTCTCCCCTAGTTTACCTTATCTCAGTAACTAAATTTTATATCTCATACTAATATTTATGCATATTCTATAAATGCAGGTAACAAATACACAACTTACAAAATGAAATGCAAACAATCCACAAAATTGATACAGATTACCATATTTGAAGAACAAAGTGTTGTTTTATTACTGGAGCTTCAACTGTACATGCTTCCTCAGAATTGTAACTTAGAACAAACTATAATGTAACGGTAGCAATGTCATTAGAATGTAGCGTCTAGACCTCTTTCCAGGTCTCCTATGTAATTTATACTATAAATAATACAATGCTAAACAATCTTCTCCATGTATTTGTCATGCAGATTTTGTGGACTGATGACTATACATTAATCAAGAATAATCTAAAACCTAATATAATATGTACTCCTTCTTGGACTTATAACTATTTTTACTGATCAAAGTGGCATCCTACACACAATCCTAACAAGACAATACTTATTTAACTGATTCACAAGATATACATTAGGACTTTTATGTCCTTTATTCTAGGAAAGTCTAACAATATTTTGCGTTTATGTCTCAAACTTCCCAAAATAAACTGATTACAAACTTTATAAAGCAAATGATAACTTTGTCAACTTGAAATATTCTCATAGATAGTATGCGAGAAATTTCTAGGTACAAAATATCAATTACCGTCCAACTTAATGTGTCATCCATCTTGTTGTGTCGTCCAAATATGATGTGGCATGCTGAAGTCAACATGCTTTATTATCCTAACTACTGGTAAAACATTCCTCAGTAACTGTCCTCAGTAACTATCTTCAATAATTGTTGTTAGTAGTTACCTTCAATAGTTACCTTCGATAATTACCTACAGTAATCAGCATTTGTAACAAGATCAATTATTGTTTTCATCAAACTTTGTTGGTTCTTCTTCTTGTCCAATGTGCACTCCAAAGCTCTACAATCTCTTCATTGACAATCCATAATTTTTCCTATATTTTTCTCAAAACTCAAACAAATTTGATATAAATAAAACACTTATTCTATATTACTATAATTAATCATATTTACTAATAAATCACAGTTTATTAATAATAATTTATATAAAACATATCAATTAATCATATAAATGAAATAATTCTGGTACAAAAATGTGGTAAATAGCCACTCATCACTTGATGTCTCTATAGGTGGAAAGAAGGACAAATCAAGCACCCACTCGGTTTGCAAATCTCCTACCATTGCCTAAAATTCAAACAAAAGGAATATTCATTGCTACAATAGTCCAAGTACTCGGTGCTCATATGCAAAAATGACATATTTGAGGCACGTTTCTTCCAAGGTGGTTATTGTCAGTCATTCATCACCTAACTTGAGGATCCTTGATTGAGTAAAAGGATGAGGTAGATGAATATTAATGAGTTGGGAAGAACTGTTAGTGGTTCCAAGGGCCCATATTGAACCCGGTGCATCTACCTCCTTCTAGAAGATCATCACCATCTCGAGGAGTAGTGTACAAGTTGAGCGCCTTTCATATTCAAGTGTTGTATTCCCACCTACCACCATTAATATTTGAATTTTGAATTTAAATGTAAAATAGCTATTAATATTGAAATTTTGATCATTCCTAAGGGTGTCTCTTTAGCCATTACAATTCACATGTAAGGTGTTCACCACTGTGTAAATATAAGTTTAGCATTTTTTGGTCTCTGGTTTTACCTTCATTTATTTTTATTGAATGTATGAATGTGTATTTCTCCTTTGGTCACTTACGTGGTTTCATATTATTCTTGAATATGGATTTTGTGGGACTTGCGTAGTGACTATGGAATATGCATTTATAAATATGGGTTGGGGATTTACTTATGCTAAAGCTAGTGGGATAGGAGCACTCTAATTATACATTCTAGATTTTATGCACCTATTCATTGGTTCTATAATTCACTCTTAGCCCACCACTTCAAAGAGTTTGATGAAGGTATCATCGACTAATATGTTAGGTGTTGAGTCTATGCTTTTTTCCTTGGTGCAATACCTACATGTGTCTTGATGTGGCTATACCTATCCTTGTGAGTTCTAGCTATAAAAATGTTTCCATTACTTTCCTCTTTTATATTTTCCCACTTTGTGGCATAGATAGATGGAACCATCGTAAAGAAACCAGTCTCCTTCGGAGATTGACCACCTCGTCTTGACTCGGTGGCTATTCTATGTTGGTTCTGGTCCACCCCTACCCTCTGTGTAGTATTGGATATCTGATCAACATAATTCCACTTTCCCAATTTTGAACCCTCTTCTTGAGCCAATCATATCCTTTTGCTAGGCATGAATATCCCACAATCCAACTATTCTCCTCGACCATAGGTTTTGGAAAAATGAAATTAATGAAATTTGACATTATTTTTCTCCTCTACCAAACATGTTGAGTCCCAACTAGTTCATGCTCATCTATTTTTATGACCATGATCACCACTTACCTTGGATACTCATTGAATATTTTCTTCATAAACAAAATCGAGAGTTTCTAAGATTGCTCTAACATTCGATTCCAGCTAATACCATGGTAAGCTTCCAAATAACTTAGGTGATATTTAAAAATTATACAAATGAATATGACATTTCCATTATCTATGGATCTTTCCACATAATTCTTACCTTCAACCATGATGATAGAATAAAATCTCTTATCCATGTTAGATTTTGGAGCCTTAAACATAAAGGAAATGCATTCACAAGTATTGAAATAAGCGTGCAATATTATTAACTATGATAAAGGAAACTTAACATGCATGAATATATGATAGAAAACTTGAAACAATGCTCTAGAAATACTCAAAAGAAAGCTCACAAAAATTATAGTGCTCCTCTTATGGAGTTTGCAACTCCTCCTTGATAGCAAAATAGAGCTACATTGTGACTACTACTACTCTCACATTTTCACTACTCAACTCTTTCACTTAAATCACTCACAATGAGGCCTTTATATATAAATATATATTCCTTACCTCTCACTCAACCCTAAGACTCATGTAAATGTGGACTACATATACATTTACATCATTGCATATTCTAAAACTTTTGCATTTATTCTATTACATTAATAAAAAAATAACTCCTAAACTAATCCTAAACTAAATATGCATCCATGAGGGTATATTAAGAAATAACCAAATGGTGTACTAGCTATATTTTCCAACACCCCCCTGTATTACATTATTTTATTTTTGAAGACTTTAGTCTTCAATATGGATTTACAATCTAGTACTAAAGTTTGTATTCTCCTTCCTATTCAAAAAAATAGTTAATGTTTTCATAAGAGTCTATCCCTTCTGACAGAGCTTTAATTCCATGTTCATCTATAGGTTCTTCCATTTCTTCAAATTCTTGAATATTTTGATCAATGTATCCTTTATGATTTCCTCCATGATATTCAATTTGAGGGTAATTATTTTGAGAAGGATATGCCCTTTGGAACTACTTCTTTTGAGGTTGAAATTTCTTTGTTGAAATATCATATTTTGTTGATTTCCATAGGATGTTTGATTTCCTTGACCTTGATTCTTTAGATTGAATCTATAGTAGTTTGTATTGTGCCCTTTATTTCTACATATATAACAATATCTATTATTCCAAGGTCTTCATCCTTTTGAGGATGATGCTATATTTCCCTATGGATTGTCTTTTGTCACCAAAGAATTGTTAGTCATCTCATATTTAACTGTATTTTATACCTCATACTCTTGGAGAACATTGACTAACTCATCAAAGGAAATATATTTACTTAAAATCTGCAAGGAGGTAACTAGATGCTTGTAATTATCTGGAAGTCCTTCATTGTCAATTGAACAAGAAATTTATCCTTGACTTATTATCCTAATGTTAATAATTTTCCTTTGACTGCTACCTTCCTTAAAAATAGCTCTATACTTTCACTATTGTTCATTCTTAAGGAATGTAATTGAGTTTGAAGGTTTAAAATGGTAGCTTTGTTCTTTACTTCAAATATTTTCTCTAAGGATTTACAAGCCTCTGTAGATGTTTTTGGCTGAACTGATATATGGTTGTATTTCATCTGTGATAGAAAATGTTTTTATCATTAATGCATTAGCATCACTTTATTTGAATTTCTAAATTTCTATATCATCTAAAACTGGTTTGGTTTTTGTCTCCATAGTAATTTCCCAAAGTTTCTCAAATGTCAATATGGTATTTACTTTGTTTTTTCCATGAGAAATAGTTTAGACCTTTAAGTAGTTGGGATTATGAAAGAATGAACTTATTTGATGTCATGATGGTCCTAGTAGGCTATCTTATATCTCCCTAGTATTGATATATGCTAATATGATTTACCTTTATCACTTGCAATCAATCAATTTTAGTCGTTCTATATTAATATTCCAACTATAGTTTTGATGCAATGATAGTTTATAAACTTCTAGAAACTCCATAGATGTAAGATTACTTATACCTCCCTAATTAGAATTTTTAGAGATATTAAATGTTTGCAAACTAGATTTTGGTCACCACTCCTTATATCTCCCTATGTTTAAATTTTGCACCTATTATTTTGAAGCAATGGAAATGAAATAAATGCTTCTACTTTTACTCAAAATATTGTATATAACCAATGTTCTTTTCTAGATATTATTTCAACACATTATTACTCCTACTAATATCTCTAAAATATGCAATAAACTTTGATATCAAAATTGCAATATAATAATGAATAATCTCACCTTCTTAATTCTGATTTACAAGTTGTTTGTGTATGGATTTAAAGGGCTGATTTCACTTGTTTCTCTTCACCTTGCTTGTCCACATTCTTCTCCTTATAGACATACTGATTTTCCTTCCTCTCTTTAATCGAATGTTGGTTGGATATGTGATCTACTCTTCACACTTTAACTCGGGCTGTTATGTGCACTATATGAGGCTTGAAATCTCTCTTTAAATTTGATCTTTTGCTGGTACATAGCCATATTTCTATTGCTAGTTTCTATGTACTCTTAAAAAATAGCAGTATTTCACTTCTTCAACTCTCATCCTTTTCATTTACATACATTAGGTGCTTTCTTAACTAGAAGTAATATGAGATGGGGGTACCAAGTGGCACTCATATTTTTATAACTCATTGAAAATATTTCTTCTAAAACTCCATGTAGCACCTATGATATGTGGTGCTTGTCTTCTACTCCCTTCTTGGAAATATTTGTTTTAGTCCCTTATTTTAATGCCTATGACAAGTGTTGCTCGATTTCTTACATCTTGGTGGTCAAAAACTGTTGTAACTCCTTTTACCATCTTCATCCATATTAGATGCTCATATATGGAGGTTTCTCAATGTTGTTTTATATTTTCCACCTATGTTGGGCACTCTTCTTCGTATCTTCACTAGATTTAGAGTATGATATGTTACACTATAATGTTGGGCACTTAATATTCCTATTCAATGTGGTGCTATTCAATTTGGATGGATAGAACAACTCTCACCATGTGGTAGTAGGTTTCTAACTCTTCCTTGAATCTCTTCAACACTTTTCAATGCTCAACTCTTGTTGTCTATATATTTTACTTGATAGAATGAATCAACTATATTCTATAGCATTATTGGAAATGTAGAATCATTGTTTTATGGCATGATTCAATGGTAATGGCACCTCATTTGTGATGATAGAAGACTTAAATTTTTACTCTTGTATTTTTTGTTTTGCAGGTTTGGTTTTATCCTTTGTGTATGCAACAAATTCAATGATTATGGCACTCCATTGGGTGTATTTTAACACCTCAAATACTTAATGTTTATATCTATTTGAATGACCATTTATTTTTCTTTCTGAAGGCTCTCTAGAACCTATGTTTTTCTAGCTCTTATGGATCCCTTTGAGTGACTCTCAAACATAGATTACAACTGCCCCCTATGCTTGAAAAATTTATCTTTAATTTTCTTGAAATTTGGGATTCAATTTGTTGATATGGATTTTTGTATGTATGGTTCAATATTACTTCCAGATATTGTTTTTAATCTTCTCCAAGACTGTCCATAAAATATGTTTGGAGATGTGCACTTAAACTTGAAATTCTTTCTTCCTTTCAATTTATTTTCCTAACTAGACTATGTTGGCTTCTCTTCTCTATATTTTGGAGGTATTGTTATCATTTTTGGTGGCTATTCCTTTCCATAATATTCTGAAATTTGATTTTTTAAAAGACCTTCTTTTAGATCTACCTTTGATCACTGATTTGGTTGAACTAGATTATTGCCTTTAAATCTTGGTAATACCTTCCTTGCTTGGCTATTCTTCACTTATAAATTCAAGATATTTAATGTAATACTTTGCACTCTATCTTATGCAAGTATAGTCTTATTTTATTTATAATGAGCAATAGAATGTTGATACGTTTATTTCTCTCAAAATATACCTAACTTATATTTTCTTCTGTGTAGGTTTGCACCTTGTAAACTATAAATTCTGCACTATTTTAAAGACTTGAAATGAAACTATTCTATGCAACTCTTTGAACCTTGAAATTAGTGCTTGATAAACCTTAATAAGAAACCAAATATGAAAGCTCAACTAATGAACTTTTACACCTTATTTTTGCATACCTTTTCCTCTCATAGATGATGAATATAGTGGTGATTAATGTCACCTCAATGGCTGCATTTTATGGATAATTTTTCAGCTTATCTATGCTATCAAAAAGTAGCTCGTTGCTCACATTTTTGCAGCTTACATACCTTATCAATTTTATGCTCTAAACTCTGATTTGATGTCTTCAAAACTTCTTTAGAATGTGCTTATGGAATCTAAATTTTAGCAATCACTAATGCTGCCCATATTTTCTGAAATTTTCAGCACTAATAAATCTTAATTGTTGCTTCTAATTCCTTTTATTTGTTGCCCTTTTCATTGTCCACAAAATCTATATTTTTTATATTTAAGTGTTGTTAATGTGTTGTCTTTTCTTTATCTTCAAATCTGAAAATTTTCCATATTTTAAGGTAGTAAATACCATAACTGAAATGCTGTCCTTGAATCCAAAAAAATTGGTAGGATTCTCCCCAAATCACAACTGAGATGTTTTCTCAAGAACTCTTCAATGATGGCCCCCAAATCTTGTAGATTTGGTTGTTCTTCTATCTCTTTTCTCTTACCAAATTATGAATTCAAAGTATATCTCCTCCTCAAATAATTTATCAATCTTGAGATCTATTCAATACTACCTTTTTGGTTTGATAATATTCTTACCAAAATTTCTCCTTTGGGCTTGTTGTTGGATGGCAACAATTGTCCCAATTCCTTAGCTTCTTCTTTGGTAGGAATTTCTTCAATAATTCCTTATAAGAACTCATTCAATAAGGCTCACCAAGCCTTCTTTTTGTTTCTCCTCAAGGTTCTCAATCTTGTAGCTTCAAAATATTCAATGAGACCTTCCTTGGCCTCTTCAATCTTAAACTATGGAAATGATATCTCCTTCTATGATCTCCTGAATCTGATACTACTAAAATATTAAATAGAACATTTTGTTAGTTATTCTCAATGCCCAATATTCCAATATGAAAATTATTCAATAGTGCCTTCAATGGAACTCTTCTTCAATAGGACCTTCAATGGACCTCTTCTTCAATAGAGCCTTTAATGGACCTCTTCTTCAATAGGGACTTCAATGGACATCTTCTTCAATATGAAGTTTCTAGTATTCAATGGAGATAACCACTCTAAAATATTTGATAGGAATATTCTCCTTGTGTATATTTGATCTTCAATGGGGTCTTCTTTCTAGGACCTCCTTCCTAGATTTACAATCTTCAATGTGGCTTCCTTGGCCACTAAATATCTCAAATTTTCAACTAGGAGTCTTCAATATGCAAATATTTCAATGGGACCTTTCTTCTTAGGCATCCAAATCATTGTTGGGATCTAAATTGACATCAAGAAATAGATCGATACTATGACTGTTATCTTACAATTATTTCATTAGGCATGCACCCGTTAACCAGAGTTCATATTGCAATATTGGATGGATATAAGATTACTCTAAACCAACCTCTAGAGTAGGTTGGTATTCCTTTTCAACTAATAAGGTGTTGAATCATTTAATATTGGTTAAATGTTTAAAGTTTAGGGATAGAAATGAGTTAGGGTTAAGAAATAGTAATCAAATAGTGGACGTATAGAGCTAACAACATAGGTATCTACAAGGAAAACCCATATTACAAAATAATTTATAGTGTCCCACACTTTAAATTAATAGCATTAAAAACAAGTAATCTTCAATATTATAGACAAAACAAAGATATACTTCAAGAAATTTATTTCAATATCAAGATACTAATAATACAAATTAGCAGAATAAGAACAGTATCAATATTTAATAGAAAATAACTTCTCGCAAGCACAACTTCAATTATGAAAATATTTTAATTGCTCTAAGTTAGAAATACAATATCAGTAGAATAGACTAACTATAGCAGCAGTAGTAAAAAAGTAATCCACAACTTGAATCACTCTAAATTTATAGAAGACACTATTTTGAGGTAAACATTCCAGGTAATTTTACTTCTATTGATTTACAAATAAGTATTACATAGCAGGGAAAGCAAATGCTCTAGAGCCAATCCTTCAAAATGAGGGTTCGACCTCCTTTTATAGTTTTTCATGCTTTGAAAATAAATTTAGATAAATTGAATATTACACGAAACATATATTGCCATATTAGCTATATGCTGAGGTGGTAGTCTTTGATTTATGTTTGAGACCAAACAAACTATGTGATCTTGCACTCCTTTACAACTCAGCCTCTACAAATTGCTAGTTTTTCATGGTGGTTTGGCTCCAAGCTATCAAAAATGTGATCTCAACCGTCTTTCATTCGTGTAGACCTTATCTACCATAGATCTGCAACTGACTACAACTATATTTTTTTGGTTCTTGGCCTCATTGATGCTTTTTCTAATAGATTCAACTAGTTCATGCCATAAAAAATCTACTTTTATGTGCTCAAGATATCATCAGGATGGACCAACTGTTGATGTATGAACTGATAGTCAAGATTAAATATTGAAATCCTTTGATATCTTCATGATGTGGAACATGCTATAGCCCACTCCTATTAACAAATTATCACTTACTTTGAGCATTTTGACCACAATCCAGAGTACATGAGGCTTTAACATGAAAATATACTTGGAGATGCACAATATGGAACATTACACTAGGCTGTTGTGCCTATTCTTCAATATGATTTTGATTCAATTTGCATCTGTGGCATAGAACATGATCTACAATGTGTAGTAGTTCACACCTCAAAAATTATGCCTCCCATTTTGACTATGGTTGACCATAGGGTAGAGTATCACTTTGGCCCACATGAGATATAACATAAGACATATGCTATATAAAAACTTGTTCTAGTTTGTGACTTTATTATTCACTTTTGTAATATATGACCATTTTGACCATGGGCTAGAACATGTGCATTGTGCTACTAAAAAATACTCTTAAAATCTCATGGGTTAGAATAATATTGAAATAGCCTTTAGCATGCGTGGGGTAGATCAATATACATTATGCCATAGTTTGTAAGTAAGCAAGTGTGAACTTTGACTACTTTGATCATAGACTAGAACCATGTTGGATGTCGCATGGACTATAACATGTTGTAGACCACTGAGATTTTAGGGTTAATCAAAAGTATGTTGTGATCCAGGATTCTGAAAGTAGTAAAGTGAAATTTGATCATTTTGACCATGAAATAGAACACCTGTCCTGCACTGTTGTAAAATACTTTGGATTTCATACGTGATGGAACATCCTTATTTGCCTTAGAAAATATATCAATTTTTTTTAAGGATGTGGCCATTTTGGGCCTACATTCTAGTACCACCTTGGGGGTTTTGCTCTTAAAGTGTGAGAACTTAGAGTCTTATCCATTGGATCAGGATTCAAAAATGATGAAATATGTAAACTATGCTTCATAGAATAGCTTCTATCTAATTATTAATCTCTATAAAATTTATGAAGATACTCAGAGAGTAATGGTTCACATGGAAACCATGTTAGAAATAATATACTTCAAAACTCTTGCCATGGGCACCACCTTTGTCTAACAGTATGGAATTATATCCTATTTTATAACTTTAGTCAGTTTTGACTAAATGCCTTCATGTATTTTTCATTTCTTGAAACATGCCTCATGCTTTTATTACTGTTTCTTTGGTAGTATAAAATAAAATAAAATACACAATATATAAATGAATGCAAAAATATTAAATTCTACTTCAACTGCAAGGTTGCTTATTCTTTTTATTTTCTTTTTGGTTCTGCTCCTAGAGCTATTCATCCTGTACCTTCTCTATATCCTCAAAATCCTTCTCTAATTGCTCTTTAGACTGATCTTCATTAGTTTATTCTTCTTCTCGAGAAATCTCATGCTTATATTTGGTATTTGGATATGTTCCAAACAGTTGAACCATCATTTTTAAAGTTTGTAAAGCTTGATTCCAAACATCATCAGTAGGGTTGGAGGTTTATTTAAGCCACTTATGGACATATTCCATATTGGATGTCTCTTCATAAGTAGCAGAGTTACCTTTGTTGACTAGGGCTTACATTACATATTTGAGCCTAGTTAAGTATTTTATCATTTGAGATACCTACTCTTGATCAATCAGATCCTCCCAGCTGTCTATCTTATATTCATATTGAATGATTGAAGCTATACTCTTTTTTATCTCTGATTCTAACAACAAGGTGTTGATTTCAATCCACATTACCCAAAAACCATACTGTATCATTTCATTATTTTAATCCATAATATCTTGAATTGTGTATTCAATTTTATCAGATAATAACTAGCCCTTCTGGAGTAATCTATTATTCTCAACCATAATCCTAGTAGCTAATCTAGAATTGCTTCATGAATTATTGAGAATAGGCTTTGTAGCTTCACTAAATTTGCTCTTAGATAGCTTGTATATTTTCTTTGCTAGTATCACCATAGGTTGTAGTTCCTCCATGAATTTATCCAATTATTTATTGGTATATTGCAATAAATGGCTGACATCATCCATGTAGTCGATCACAAGCTAAATTCCTGAACACTTCTCAAGGATTTTAGACCATAGCTCTTTCCTAACCTTATTTAATAATTTCGATAATATTGAGGATTTGGATTTCTCAATATAAAGCTAATGCTTCAAATCTTGTATTTATTTAGCTTGGTATTTATTCTACTCTTCCACTTGTTCCTTGAGATTAATAGCCTCCTGATACCTATTATTCTAGATTTTGACTTCATTCCTTATAGCCTTTTCCACTTTCTTCTAATTGTTGAATGTCTTTTATATATTTTATATATTTTATTCTAGCTTTCCAACCTACTCCTTATATATGTCAATATTAACATAGAAAGTTTCAAGGTGAGCATTTGTTATGACCAACTCATCCTCCATTGATAATTGTTCAATATCTTTTGTATATTCTTATAGATAATAATATTGTACAATCATATATTATTTAGGTTTGTTCACCAGAGGTGTTATGGATCTACTAGTACTTTGCCTTATCATTGGATCAACGATCATTTTATTTCTATTTGTAGCCATCTTCTTTGAAGGCTTAGAAAGTTTCTCAGCCCAAAAATCTTGAATATTTTATTAAACCTCCTTTCATTTTTTAAAGAAACTAATTTAGAATGACTTGTAAGGGAAGGAGAAGCTATAAGATAAGGGACGACAAAATTAGAAGATGATGAGAATGGGGTACTGGTGAAAATAGTTGAATTTGTACTTATTGTAGGGGTTGTAATTGGGGAAGACAGGGATGGAAGTTGAAATCAGGGAATGAGTTGGAAGGGATGAAATATTTTATCCTTCTGATGGTACTGAAGGTAGTAACTTCGAGGGCAAAGATGAAATGTTAGGGTATGATGTGATTGGGATTTCAAATGAAGGTGGAGGAGATGGATTAATTTAACCCTCTATGGAAGCTAATGTATTGGGTGATGAGTTATGAGGAGGAGAGGGTACCTTTTGTTCTAACCTTTCTTGAGAATGGGAAGGGGGTTCCTTTGGAAAAGGAGAAGGAGAATAAGAGATAAAAATAATACCTTCATATACAAAAGTAGGATGCTTGATAATCTCCTCCACACTTTGGTGTTGTGCCTAATGAACTGATAGGTTTGCAACTATAATGACGATTTGTTCAACACTCTGCTCTTGATCCATTTTTAGTTTCTTGAAAACCTCTTTCTAAGGTTCCTCTATCGTATCTTTTGCTTTTCTCTTGAAAAATTGAAACATGATAGGCTTATCACTCTCTGTATCCTCCTCATATTTTTCTTTTTGTAATGTAACTTCGATGGTCGAAGTTGGATTAACTATAGTTGTGGTGGTGAAACTCATAGGAATGAAGACAAAATAATCATCTTTATTTTTCCAATTTATCTCAGTCACAGGAGGTTCTACACCTACGGCTAGGTGTTTAGGCCTATTAACTATCTAGATGATTTATGTATTTACTGCTTTATCTCTAGAATAATGCATTTTGCTCATAATCTAAGCCCCTAAAGAATACTTCTTTAATTACTTCTATGAAAGTTCAAATACTTTTGGGGATTCTTCAGCCATTAATGAAGCATTAGTATCCACTTCCTAAATTTCATCCTAGGAATATGGGGAAAGAGAGCTTGATGCTACTTGAAATTTATCTTTTTATTTTATTTCAACCCTCATGTAGCTTAATACCAAATTCTTGGTATCTTTAGCCTTTCAAGTCTTAATATATTTTTCATATAGGTCACACAATTCATCGTCAACCTATTAGCCCACTCTAGCATTATCTGTACCTATTTCTACTCTCATCATCCACCAATCTACAATTCTACCCTCAATCCATCCTTTTTTTCTTTTGAATTTCTTAATATTAGATTCTTTGAGACAGTGGTATTTGTTCTTTATAGGGTCAAAATCGACTATTTATTCATAAAAGTCTCTCCATAGGGACAATTTCTCCATTTTAGTGACATTCCACTCCAATGGAGAATTTTATTTATTATTCCTATCCTCTTTGAAATGATGCCTTGAAGTCTTTTCAAACTTGAGAGATTTTTCCTTGTTTAGAGCAATGTTCCTTTTTGAGAACTTGTCATAAAAGTCATTTCTCCATATTTATGGCATGTATAACAGTACTAACCTCTCCAATAATTGGGTAATTTGTTCATCCTGAATCCTTCTGGTTATTGTTATATAATGCACAATACGAGAGTAAGTCAATAAACTTTTCTTCCCTTTGTCAGGGCCAAAATTTATGTTGATAAAGCCTGCTTGCCTTAAGTACTCTAGGGCCAATAGCCTACTAGTCACAAAATGGGACAGGAGAAAAGATTTACTAGTAAAACCATAGAGTTTGATGACAATAAATTTTACAAGAATATACCAGTCCCATTATTCATTATCTTATACTCGTAATGATTCTTTATCCAACCTTGGAAACCTATGTTATTTCCCATACATACTTTTCAAGGTTGGCCTTAGAAATTGCATGTTGAACCTATAGTAGGATTTTGTGCTCCTCAGATGACTGCTATAATAATAAATAGGGATAGGATATCCTTTAATATTCTTGTCCTTTACTAGAATCTAAGGCATCATGTACCTCATGATAGCATAAAACATCCATGTCAAATTCAAACAGTGTTAAAAGGAAGGGTTCTCTAAATCTTTCTTCATCCTAACCAATTGCTCATACATTCATTTGGAGAGAAAGGTAGGCCAATAAAAATAAATAGACTTGATGCTCTCTTCTTCTATTTTGGTCCTAAACATTTTCTCATTCAAAATGTAATACACAATGGTTATCTTTCAGTCTCTCACATACCGGTCATAATCTAAAACCTCAAAGTAGGCCAACATGGAGAAAATTTCAGGGTTTGCAAAATTTTCAATAGAAATTGGGGTTGTAGATAATGTTATTTTTGACTTTATGGTTTTGAACTGGCTATAAAACCATTTCATAAAAAGTCTCTCCTTCATGAGCACATTTTTTCAAGGAATAATATCCAGCCTACTCTACTATATAAAAAACTTTAGGTCTCATAGGTAGTTCTGTACCTACAACAAAAAAATCACAGAAGGCCTTATTTGTGATGTTAAATAGGGTTTTTCCATTAGTCATTTTTACTGCCTTTTCCCTAGGGTCATAAAACTTAACAATTATAGAAATTAATTCAGGATAGGGGAATACTGAATCATAGATATAGAAATAGAGGAAGGAGCAGACAACATAATTACCTTAAACTATCATAGGTTTGTATTTTTGAAATTTATCATTGATATCTCTTATGAGCTTAGTTCTCCCTAAAAATATTAGTCTAGTGTCAACCACTGCCTTGGCTTTATCAATATAGCATTTCAATTTGATAGTTACTGGTTGTTTCTCTTCCTGAGCTCTTTTAGAGATCATTTTCTACAACAATTCACTAGGTGCTCACTCTCTTCTATTCTTGCAAACTACCTTATTGCTTTGTTATGCTCTCCCTAGTAATTGAATGCAACTTGTAAAATGGATGACAATCAACATTTGATCTTTAAATCCTCCCACATGCATACCTTATTCCATTAATATGGATATTGGACAACTACACATTGCACACTTTCCAATTCAAAATATGGGTGACTTGGAGATGGGAGATATCATGCTTTTCATTGATTAGTAACGACCTAGAACATGTTTTCAATCATTGTGCTTTTTGTCTCTTCATATTTTAAGACCAAAGCGGAACATAAGTTGTAGCCCATGGCTACTTTTAGCATATTGAGAGCGATGTGGAGCATATTTTGTAGCCCAAAACCACCTTTAGCTCCTTTTCACAATATTTCCTTGTATATTTTTTATTTATTTTATATTATTATTATTTTTATTTCTCTGTACAATTAGAACAAAAAATAAAATTATAATATAAATATACACATATGTTACAAGAGATGATTTATTCTTAATAAAAGTAGAGTTTGAGATGGAAACCATTAAACGGTATTGTATGAATGTTTCTCTCTAAATATTCAAGCCAGAAAGAGATTCTTTATTTAATCTCAGCTACTTTGAAAGGACCATCCTAGAAAGAGTCAAAATTTTGATGATGTCCTGGCTTAGCTCTCTCCACATTCCACTTCAAAATAGAGTCCCCTAATTTAATTTTTTTGAATATAGATTTATTATCAAGCCATCCCTTAATATCAAATGAATATTTTTTGGAAATCCTCGTATGCTTGAGTTCTTTTCTCTTCTAACTGGAGCAGATGTGTCAATATAGTTTCAACTGGACACTGATTGGATTCTTCTTCTGAGTCTACTAGCTTGAGAGTTAGTATTTCCAAGTTAATAGGTAGGACTACTTATATGACATATACCAAAGCACAGGGAGAGGTTTTGATAAACTTATTGATGGTGATCCTATCTTCCCATGGAGCATGCCCTAACAATAGGTGTCAATTCCTTTTGTTATCTTCTAATGATATATTAAGAATTATCATCATATTATTAGTAGTTAACTCTTCTACTACATTCCCTCGAGGATAGTAATTGGAAGAATTATTTATGGTGATACCATACTTGCTAGAAAACTCAATGTACTTAGCTCCTATGAAGGTTGGACCATTATCACTTACTATAGCTTCAGGGATGCCAAATATTGCAATCAAGCTTTCCATGAAGTCAACTACCACTTCCTGATTTGATTTCTTTGTGGGGATGGCTTCTACCCATCTGGTAAGGTAATATGTGGTGGTAAAAATGTATTTATGTCCTTCTAAGGAATTTGGGTTAATTGTACCAATGAAATCCAAACCTCATTATTGAAATGACTCTTCTACTTGAACATGCTTGAGGGAGAATGATGCATTTTTGGTTCTTTTTACATACCTTTGACATTCATCACATGATATTATTACCTTGAAGGTATAAAAAAAAAATAGTAGGCCAATAATAGTCTGCTCTAATAATTTTAAAGCTTGATACTTCCCAAAAAATTGTCCTCCAGATAATCCTCCATGGAATTCTTTAATAACCTTTTGCTTTTGTTAATCCTTCAAGAATCTTAGGAGGGCTCCATCTAGATTTCACCTATATAGTCATTCTGGTAGTAATACATACTTTAAGACTTGGAGCCTATATCTCCTCATTTCTGATGGATTAATATCTTGAGGAAAAATCCCTATCTAGAAATATCTGGTCATATGATCAACCCAGTCTGAATCTCTTGATTGAGGCTCTCTAGCTTGATCTTCTGTTTCTAATTGACAAGCTATCATTTGTTCTATGCCCACACTTTATGTCAATCCTTCACACAATGCTTTATCTTTGACCATCTTGGTAGGATGGATTTCCACATCATACTCTTGGATCTTGGTAATCCAACCTAATTTTTTGTCTCCCAGCTCATGTTGTAAAATAAAACTTATTATATGTGGGTGAACTACATACATTAGGGTTTTACTTTGAGCCAGGTATTGCTTAATTTTTTTCAATGACTTCATAACTACAAAGAATTGTCTTTTTATAAATTTGTATTTGATTTGGTACTCATGGATAGTTTGGCTCCAAACAAATATGGGATGTTCTTCCCCATCATTTTTTTTCTTAGTAAGTATAAATGCATAACTCTCTTTAGCTCCATAAGCATACATGATCAAATTCTTACTAAAATTAGGATTGGAGTAGTAGTAATGGATTGCTTAATGATATCAAAAGTTTTATTCCTCACTTCAATCCACTTGAAATCTGCATTTTTCTTTAGCAACTCTGATATGGGATTTACCTTTTGAGCAAAATCTAAGTTAAACTTCCTGAAAAAGTTGATCTGTCCAAAGAAGGACTGTAGAGCTTTCTTTTTCATGGGAAAGGAAAGGGTAAGAATTAATTTAACTCTACTTGGATCAATAGACATCCCTTATTTAAGGACCACATGGCCCAACACATTCCCTTCGTGAACTGCAAAGAATGAATTCTTTGGGTTAAGAGAGATACCAAATTATTTGTCTTTCTAAAATAATTGCTCCAAGTGCACTAGGTGATCTTATTTCTCATTAGACAATACAGTCATATAATCCAAGTAGATCATAATGACTTTATTAATGAGAACTCCAAAGTACAATTCATAGCTCCCTAAAATGTAGCCCTTGCATTGGACATACCAAAGGGCATCCTATGATAAGCAAAAGTACCACATTTGGTAGTAAATGTTGTCTTGAATTGATCTTCATATTTCACCCAGATTTGGTTATGACCATAGAATCCTTATAGTAGTGAGAAATCTATACCCCTACTACAATATAAATAATCTGATCAATCTGAGGGAGAGGGTAGTGATCCTTCAATTATGCCTAGTTGATATTACTAAAATCTACACATAGGCAGATGCCTCCATTCTTCTTCCTCATAGGAACCAAGTTAGATACCCATGTGGAATGATTAATTGGATATATAATTTTAGCCTTTAGCAATTTGAGTAGCTCTTCTTTCATTATGTACTTAATCGTGGTATTCACTGGCCTTTGCTTCTGTATAAAAGGCTTTGCATCTGGTTCTAGCTCAATTGTATGTTGGATCACCATTTTGTCATATACCTTAAGATCTTTGTGTGACCAATCCATAATGTATTGGTATTTTAGGCATAGGGATTTAATATCCTATACCTCCTTTGGAGAACAAAAAATATCAACTTTGAGATTTTTTTCCTTCTCAATATCAATCTCCTTATAGATTTTTTTGTTGATCTCCATAGTTTGTATTTTATTCCTATCTTTATTATCGAAGAGGATTTCAAGTGTGACCAAACCTCTTGGGATGTGATTATTTTTTAGTTGGATAACCTCTTATTGGTCAATATCATCTAGCACTTCCTCTTGAATAGTGGATAAACAAGCCTCTCTTACCAGGAAGTCAATGATCTATTCATCACTCTCAAAGACTTATCATAAAATCTATTTGTTTAGGACTAAAGGCTTGAATTCCATTTTGATTCTTTTATATTTAGAAACTTATATATCTAAAAAAAGGTTAAAATTAGATCCTCTAACTACCAAAGAGTTAGCCAATATGTTCTACCTTCTAGGAACAAAATGAATGTTGAGGACATCAAAGAATTCCATTAGATCCTACACCCTATTTCTGTATGCTTTTAGGTAATGGTGCTTACAACTACATATCTATCTTACCTTATTTATTATTATCTCAGAATCACTATATATATTTAGTAAATTGATACTCATACTCTTAGATTGCATCAATCCTAAGCATAAAGCTTCATACTATACAACATTATTGGTACAGGACCATGTTAGCCTGTATGCAAAACTCTTTACACCTTCTTATGGAGACTGCAAAACTACACTGGCACCAACCCCATTTCTACATCTTGCACCATCAAAGGTCCAAGTTTTTGTTTCCCTAAGAGACTCATTAGATATAAGGGATATTTTTCTTTGCATCTAAGGAGATGTTGCATGTGCCCATTCCTATTCCAAAATGGCTATAATCCTATCTGAAATGCAATTCATATTCAATATCTAGTTCTTTATAACTTTCTACTATTTCAAAAATCATCCAAATGTGTGAGATTACACATGTCTTCTTCAAATTTTTCAATGTGATATGATACAGTCTTCTCAAGTGTGATCCTTATTCTCTTTCCTTTGAAGGGAAACACCATACTTGAGTAATCCAAATACATACATCCTCCCAATTTGGTAGTGAAATCTCTATAAAGGAATAGACCAAAATAGGGCTCTAGGTCTACCAGCACAATATATTGTACAATGGTCACGTTTGGGGTTTTATGCAATCTTATGAGTACATACTTTATTATCCCAACTATATTTACTGGTGTCCCATCCAACTGCAGAACTCCAAGATAGGATCTGGTATACTTCATACCCATATCCTCCTAGAATTCCTTGGGCATAACCGTAGTGGAGGTCCCTAAATAAATCATACAATTGTGAACTATACAACCCTCCATCCACAAAGATATGTAGAATGGGGGGTTTATTCTTTAAAATAGTAGGAGACATATTATATTTTCCAGAAGTTATAGTGACGATGGTAGTGTCCTACTTTTCTTGAGGATTCTTACTCAAAGAATATTTTAGTAGATCTATTTGACCCGAGATAAAGAGGGTATCATAGAGGCTAGCATTGGAGGGAATTATCTTCATCTCTTATACAATGTTATATTCTAATTTTGATGAAGTGTGATTCTTGGGCTTTCTCTCTAGTTCACCGTACTTCCTCTTGTATTGTTGTGTGGCTTCAATCCTTTACCTATTAGTTATGGAGGGAAATAAAATCTTTTATTGTGCTTCACTTTTGGATCTCATCATTTCCTTGTTGTTTTATTTGTCAAACCTCTTAGGGAAACTAAACTCCTTTTATTGGATTTTAGGTACCATGTCATGTCTTTCAGTAGCTTGAGGAATAGGAAATCGGTTATTATTTTATAGAGGAGGATATTTCTTCTTATGAGAAGGGACTTTAAATTAACCCATATTCTATAGATCAACCTACAATATATTCTTTACAGATATTTTCATGATAGAAATAGGTCCTGCTCCATTAGGATCTTGCCCAACTATGATATAGTCTAGTTACCAGAGCATATGGATCTACCTTTCTGACTTGTCTCTACCTATTCCATAGATTATTGTACATGATGATGATAAATTACACATGAATTTGAGTCATGGGGATCATTACACACAAGGTACCATACATTCACAAGGTTAGTTTTAAAGTAATATTTTGGATCTTCTTGAATGGCATTAACTTTGATTCTAACACTATTGCTAGTACCAGGCTTCTAATATCTATTAACATAGGGAAACATTCTTTGTTGTGATCTCTCTATATTTTTATTCTCCATTGAATTCATCTTGATACTGATATTTTTCAAAGTGTTTTGAATATCAAGAAGCATAAAATATTCTTGAGGTGCTTGATATAGAATAAGAGGGAAAGAAACTGGAGAAGAAAATGGTTTGGGAAGAGGAACTGGAGTCATATTTGGAGTTGGTGATGAAATAGGAGGAGGGTCAATGTAAGAATATGTATTTGCCTAACCTTGGATATTAGGAATTTTTAGAGCAGTAAGGCATCACAGTCTTTGGGGGTAACCTCCCTACATTGATAATAATAATATCAACCTAGATGACTGCAATATAAACCTAGGGAAAAGTATATATCCGTATCTATTGACTTTGTAAGCCCAATTCTGATCCAAGGGCTCTGATATAGTACATAAAAGAAAGGGTTGTAGTTGGCCTAGATTTAGGTGGAATTCTCTTCCAGGTTTTGCTAAATCTCAGATTAAATTCTAAAACTAATTCATGCTAATGTTTTTGCATGGATGTAAACTAATTTAGAAGGGATAAGGAATAAATAAAATCATTGAATTCCTTTATGAAATGTTTTGTTAACTAAGCCCACGAAGTAATGCTATTGTCCTCCAAAGTCCTGAACTAATGTAAGATCTTCATTTTGAAGGACATGGCTAGAATTTTGAAAATGACATCTTCATTCTTTATATTATGAATCGCTGCTGGATTCAGAATATCTTGGTAATTCTCATAAGTGATTTTTCTTGATCCATCATAGGTAGGGATGATTTTGGATACATCTTGGGGAATATCATGCATATGAGCAAACCTCAAGGGGCTGGTTGTATTCAAACTAGGATACTTCTATAGGGGTATATTTGGGGCCACATTGGTATTATTTTTTGCATTGCGAGCTATATTTTTGGCTTCTTCTCTTGCTAGAGTTGGTCTTGGAGGTACCTCAGGTTGAATATTTGGAGGAGTTTTATCTGACTGTAAATATGGGTTCAAATTCCTTAAGATAGTAGATCATCTAAAAAGGGAGCTCATAATAGATGAAAGACTCTAGGTTATTATTTGCATATGGCCTAGTATTCATGAAAACTACGAGCTATCAAAAAAGGATTTTCTAGATTCTTGAATTTAGGTAGTCACTAGGTGGATTTATTGATCACCACTTTAATGTCAAGATAATTCACCAAATATTGATTCCTTAGAGAAAAGGTAAAGGTAGAAAGAGTGGGTTAACTAGTATTCTTATTAACAAGTCCCACTAGGTGGGCCAAAAATTGTTGAAATCCAAATTGCCATCAAGAAAAAGCTCGATACTGTGATTGTTATCTTCCAATTATCTGACTAGGCATGCACTCGCTAATCACAGTTTAAACCACAATATTAGATGGATTAAATATTACTCTAATCCAACCTCTAGAGTAGGCTGGTATTCCTTGTCAAATAATAAGATGTTGATTAATTTAATCTCAATTAATTTTTTAAATGGTAGGGATATAAATGAGTTAGATTTAAGAAATAGTAATCAAACAATGGATGGATAGAGCTAACAACATAGGCATCTAAAAGCAAAACCCATATTACAAAATAATTTTTAGTGTCCCACACTTGAAATTAATAGCATTCAAAACAAGTAATCTTTAATATTACAAACAAAACAAAGATATACTTCATGAAAGTTATTTCAATATCAAGATAATTATAATCCAAATTAGCAGAATAAGATCAGTATCAAGATTTAACATAAAAGAACTTCTTGCAAGCACAAATTCAATTATGAAAATATTTCAATTACTCTAAGTTAGCAATCCAATATCAGTAGAATAGACTAACCATAGCAGCAATAGTAGAAAAGCAATCCATAACTTGAATCTCTCCAAAATTATAGAAGAAACCAGTTTGAGGCAAACATTCCAAGTAATGTTCATTCTATTGATTTGCAAACAAGTATTACATAACAGGGCAAGCAATCGATCTAGATTCGACCATTAAAAATGAGGGTTCGACCTTATTTTATACTTTTTTATGCTTTGAAAATAAATTGAGAGAAATGGAACATTACAAGAAAAATGAAATGCCAGATCATCTATATGCTGAGGTGGTAGTATTTAATTTACATTTGAGATTAGAAAAACTATGTGATCTTGCACTTGTTTGTAGCTCAACCCTTGCAAATTACTGGTTCTTCATGGTGGTTTGGCTCCAAGATGCCAAAAAATGATCCCAACCATATTTAATTCTTGTAGAATTTCTTTTACATAGATATGCAACTTATTGCAACTACATTTTCTTATTTATTTGCCTCATTGATGCTTCATCTACTAGATTTAACCAATTCATGTCACAAAGGATCTACTTTTATGTGCCTGAGATATCATTAGGATGGACCAACCGTTGATCTATGAATTTATGGCCAAGATTAAATCTTGAAAGCCTTTGATAGCTTCACGATGTGGAACATGTTGTAGCCCACTCATCTTAACAACTTATCACTTCCTTTGACCACTTGATCACGGGTTGTAGCACATGAGGCTTTAACATAAAATATTACTTGGAGGTATGCAAAATGAAACATTACACTAGGCTATTGTGCATATTATTCAATCTACTTTAGAGTTGATTCACGTACACAATGTAGAACATGATCTATAATATGTTGTAGTTTGCACCTCAAAACTTGTGCCTCCTAATTTTACTATGGTTTATCGTGGGGTAAAGCATCGCTCTGGCCCATGTAGGGTATAACATAAGACATATGCTATATAAAACCTTATGCTAGTCTGTGACTTTATTATTAACTTTTATAATATTTGACCATTTTTATCACAGGCTAGAACATGTGCGTTGTGCTGCTACAATATACTTTTAAACTCTCATAGGGTAGAACAAGCTTAAAATAGCCTTTAGCATGCGTTGGCTAGAACAATATGCACTGTACCATGGTTTGGAAGTAAGCAAATGCAAAATTTGACTACTTTAACCATGTTAGATGTCGCATAGAATATAACATGTTGTAGACCACTGAGATTTTAGAATTAATCAAAAGTATGTTGTGATCTACGATTTTGAAAGTAGAAAAGTGAACTTCGACCATTTCGACCGCAGAATAGAACATCCTGTCCTGCGCCACTATAAAATACATTGAATTTCATGTGGTATGGAACATCCTTCTTTGCCTTAGAAAATATTTCAAAAAAATTTCTAAGGATGTGGTCATTTTGGACCTACAATCATCAATCCTCATTTTTTTGCAACAAAGAATCAATCCTTACATGAGGAAGGTAACTTCAAATTTTAGACAACGAATATGAAGTTCTTCTCTATCTTTTGTAGGAATCTTCCCACCTTTTGAGAGTTAATTTTTTGCAACAAGAAAAACTTAGATGATAGTAACCCAATGGTTCTCCTGAAAACTTATTTTTCTATTGCAATGGAATATTAGAGATAGTAAAAATTCCTTTGAATCTATGAAAAAAATATTCACTACTTGGATTCTCAATCTTGTGGATACAATGTTGATTTCTAGTATTCACAAGCGTTAAAAATATTTTGGAAAATCTCTAACCAAATCTATCATCTGGATTTCCCTATTTTCTATTCTTCTACCTAGAGCTACTTCTATAAAAAAATACATCTATTGTGATGGTATTTGCATATAGCAACACACTATGGTTTATTTGGTTTGTAAATACTCAATAATAGTAATGGTGATCACTTGTGGATTTTATTTGATCCACATGGCTCTGATACCACTGTTAGCTTTTGGATATTTAAACATAAATGAAATGCATTCAAAAGTATTGAAATAAGCATACAATGTTATAACTATGATAAAGGAAACTTAACATGCATGAAAATATGATAGAAAAAATGAAATAATGCTCTAGAAATACTCATATAAGAAAGCTCACGAAAATTACAATGCTCCTCTCATGGAGTTTGCAACTCCTCCATGATAGCAAAATGGAGCTACATTGTGACTACTACTACTCTCACCTTTTCACTACTCAGATCTCTCACTAAAATAACTCACATTGAGGTATTTATATAGAAATATAGATTCCTTGCCTCTCACTCAACCCTAAGACTCATGTATATTTGGAATACATGCACATTTACATCATTGCACATTCTAACAATTGTGCATTTATTATATTATATTAATAAAGCAATAACTCTTAATCTAATCCTAAACTAAATATGCACCCATGAGGGTACATTAGAAAATAACCAAATGATGTAATAGCTAAATTTTCCAATAACCAAGATACTTGTAGCATATGCCTTACATCTTTTTTTAAATCATGATATATCAAAGGTAAATAAAGACATATTCCTTAACATCTTTCTTAATATGGAAACAATAGATTTAAGTGTCTAGTTTCCTTTATACTAGATCTATTATTTTATCCTTTAATACCATTAAATATTAGAATAGAATTTAAACAACAAACACATTCCATCCTAGCATAGCTATATTTTCTTCATGCAAGTCATAATAATCAACTTATGGCATAAGGGTATTTATCCCTATTGCCTAAGCTATAATAATCGTAGGACAAGACAAAAATTATTTCTCTTAATGTATTTTTTTTTTCTCTATATGGATAAGTCTTACTTCCACCCATGAATAAACATGTATCTATCATGCAAGCAAGTTCATTAGCAGTATCACATTTCTCCAAAAATAAAATTATATTCTTATAGAAAGTAGACATGTAAAAATCAATCATTTCATCAACAGATTACATCACTTTCCTTCATGAAGTATATATATTGCATAAAATAATCATGAAATAATAAATCATTCTATCAGTACAATGATGTAGCAAAATATAAACCCATCAAATGAAATGTCTACCATGGGAATGTCATGACAATTATGCCCCCAAATGAAAGCCACCTATTGGTCCACTTTCTAATTTTCTTCTTAACTTTGTTCAACTATGAATTCCAGTATTTTGTTTTTGTATTTGAATATTGATAGGAATGCCTAAATAAGTGATTGAAATGGAGGTCTTCTTATATCTTAATTTATCCAAGACCATGGATTCCTATCTAGGAGAGCAGTGAAATAAAATGACTTTAGATTTGTCTTCATTGATCAATTTCCCGGTAGCATTAGAAAAACAACTAATGATTTGCTTAATTTTAGAAGCTTCCTTAATAATAGCTTTACCTAATAGAGTACAACCATAAATAAATTGAATATAATAAATAGTCCTAGCTCCATTAGCAATGGTAACTCCCTCAAGGGTTCAATTTTCTCAGTTTTTGGTTATAGTCCTACCCAAGAATTAAGCAAGAATGATGAATAATTAAGGGGAGAAGGGGTCACCTTGCCTAATACCTCTAGAAGCTAGGAATAACTAAGAAGGCATGCTATTGATAAGAATATATTAGGACACCAAAGAGATACATCCCATAATCCAATTCATCCAATCCTGAGAGAAGCCATATTACCTCAAAACTTTGATAAGGAAGTGCTAATCCACTCTATCATAAGCTTTGGATAAGTCTAAATGAATGAACATAGATGGAGATTTCTATATTTCCATGGAATGGATAGCTTCCTAAGTAAGAACTATCTCATCCACTATTTGATTCCATTACACATAACCCCCTTGTTCAAGGGAAATTATCTTATGCAAAAGTGGCTTCAATATTTTTGCCATGATCTTTGTAATGATTTTGAAAACATTACATTAAGCTATAAGTCTAAAAGCTGAGATATGATCTTCTTATTGAGATTTTGGGACAAAATCTATATAGGTTTTATTGATAACCTTCAAAATTTCTTTGGATTTCCTATCTTCTTCCACCACCTCTAATAAATTAGCATGAAGGATATCCCAAAATCCTTAGTAGAACTCAATGGGAAAACCATCGAGACCTGGGGTTTTCCTTTTTGTACTTTAAAAACCACTTGTTGAAGCTTATTGATAGTAATTAGAGCAATCAAAATAGATTTCTCCTCAAAAGTGATAAGAGTAAGGATCACTTGAAAAATATTCCTTTGAGAAGTCGAGTCAAGAGATGCAACAACAAATAGATTGGAAAAGTAATTGACAACAACAAAGTTCATGCCATACCAAGTGTAGGTAATGTCTCTAAAATCATATTTCAAGGAAGAAATAAAGTTGTGAGATCTTTGAGCTAGAATATATTTGTGGAAGAAATCTATGTTTTGATCTCCTTCTTTGAGCCATTGGATCCTAGATTTTTGCTTCCATAAGAGTTCTCTTTTTCCCATTCCTCTAACTGAGTTGCGAGTCTAATTTAATTTGTACTTCTACTATCTATAAGACTATCTAAATGGATTTTCTTATTCAAAATTTCAAGTTGAGCATTCACTTTACGTTTTTTTCGTCGAGCATATCCAAACTCCTTCCAATTCTAAATCTCAATTTTAGATTTAATGTATTGCAACATTTTGGAAAAATAGAACATCATAGTCCCATACCTTGGTGTACTTCTTTCCACCTTGAAGGAACTGTCTCTAAGCCACATTAACTAAAATTGAAAAGGCAAGAAACTCATATTGGTTTTCCAAATTTCCACCATGACTAGCCAATGATCTGAACCAACATTATGAAGAGTCTTCACCTTAGGAATGTGACCATGGGTTAGTAAATTTTCAAAGAACAAGAACCTATCCAATATCTCCATGATACAAGATAAACCTTACCTTTTGTTAGGCCAAGTCATAAGACCATTATTTGACTAGATGTCCATAAGTTAAAAGTTTAAAATATATTCACTCATGAGGTCAGTGTTCCTATCAAAATTTATATTTTATCCAATTTTCTCATTTAGAGAGAGGAAGGTATTGAAATATCCTGCAATCAAGATCCAAGCTTCAGAAAAATAAGAGATAATATAAGTTATATCCTTCCAATATCTTCTCTTTTCCTATAAAGTAGTCAAAGCATAAATAGTTATGCAAATCATAATTTGGTTAGAATATCTACTTTGAATAACTATACCCAAAAGACCCCAAATACCTACCATATGGTGAATAGCTACCTATTTTGGGTCCCAAATGCAAGCAATGCCACTAGAAGTTCCATGGGAACTGAGGAAAGTAATTTTATAGCTGGCCAAATTTTACTAGCAATTGAATCGATTTTCTCTATTAACTTCTTTTTTTCCTAAAGGAAAATAAGATTTGGATGGTTTTTCTAAATAATTCTTCTAATTTTATTTTGTTTTGAAAGACTCCCTTTGAGTCCTCTAATATTCGAAGTGATGATCTTCATTAATACCAGGGCTAAAGAAATTTGTAAGGGCATTAATATTACCTTCCTCTACAAGATTTTCACCTTATTTTACCATATGATGTTGATTGGTCTTATGACCTATCTTTTGGTTGGAATTCACTTTTAGTTTTTTTCTCTATTTTTTGACTTACCCCAATTGAATCTAGGATGACTTCTAACCTTGAAAAATACATGTACAAAGTTAAAGTGTTATTGGAAGGTTCCACAAATTCTATATTAGGACCTATATTATTTGATGTCTCAACATTTAAAAGTTTGTTTATCTTGTATATAATTCCTCCCTTTTTTCTTATGAAAACCTTTAATTTGTTAGTTTATCTCTAAGTCCTTCCCTACATATTTAAAATGCATTTCTAAGATTTTTGTCTCTATTATTTCCTCTTCCTCACCTAGGACATCATTTATGAAAATAATTTCAAATATATTAGCTGATAACTTTGATTGATCCTTCATAACTAGTTTTTTTTAGTGTTCTTCTTCTTAGGCATTTGGAAACCTGCTAAGTTTGTATCCTCTTTATTTTGATCTAGAATTTTATTTGTGAAGACACTAGCTAAATGACCATATTCATAGAAAATTTTGTAATGAAAATGAATGTTCTCATAGTCCACCACTTGCTCCCAAGTGTTCTCCCCAAATTGTAATGACATATTTTCAAGTAAGGATTTGTCAAAATCCATTAAAACACAAATCCAAGCATATAAAATATCTTCAAATTTTTTAGTACAATCAACAACCATCATAAAAGTTCCCAAAGATTTTCCAATTGAATAAAATAGCCAAATTCGAGAATTCAACTAGGATACCAAAGAGTCTAACCCACACAATATCTATAGAAGACATCTCTTCTTCGGTTTTAAATTTAGTATGCCAACCCTTCATGAAAATACCCATCCTTCCAAAGAACCAAGGACCCCCTTGAAATATTTTATCTCTATCTTCATTATTAGCAAATAAAATAAGAAAATAACCATTTGGATAAACAAATATTTGTAACTTACCATTTGTTTTCCATTTTTGTAACCTAAACTTTAAAAGTAGATAGGCTTGGATGAAAACCTAAGAAACGGTAAATTAGTCCTCTTTTTTCTAAAACTTCTATGCTAGTTTGAATGTTACCCATATCTATCTTAATAATCAAAGTTCCATTAGTTACCCTATGAAATCCTAAATCAAATCTCCTAGGATCAATATTAGACCTTCTCAGAGGTTTACAAGAAGCTTTAAGATTAATGTTAGCATTAGGTTGAGATTATCAACCATAAAGGGCATCCCCAAAATGTATTTTTGGGATCAAGTATTTGAATTCCTTACCCTTGAAAGGGGTTTCCAGAGTGGATTTGTTTTGGCAGTGCTCATTAACGTGAGATTTGCTTGAGATGTGAACCATTTTTTGATCAAGTGCTTGAAACTTATTTTTAGATCTCTTTAATCTATGCTTTGGACGTTGAGGAAAGGTATGATTTTAACTTTCCTTTTTTGCAACAATTTGGAAGTCATTGTCAATCAAGTTTGCAACATGAATATTTGTTGAAAGACATATTTCTAACCCATCTTGGGTCCCCTACAACATATCCAACTAAAATATTGAGAAAAATCTTAAAACTATTGGCCACTAGGGCCCAAAGGCCTCAAAAAACAACCTTTGGAGCTTCTTGTGCTCAACATAGATGAAACCCTCGAGTGTAAATATTAATTCCTTAATTTTCAATACATTTTTTTCTTTGTTTTTTGACCAAAATTTCAACATTGTTCCTTTGGTTCAATTGAACCAAAAATTTTCTTTAGAGGTTTTCACACCTAAAAAATCACCGTGTATTGATTTATAACCTTTACCAAAATGGTTATACAACAATAGTGGGTGCAAACCACTAGGATCACTTAAAGTCTTGAAATTTTATGGGTAGTATGTATACCATTTTTCTTATGTGTATTGATTAACTATTACTAGACCATAAAATTAAAATTTGGAATGTAGTATGAAAGGTTCATGAGACCATATGCCATATGGGATGATTCTCATGAAGATTGTTGTTTACCCAATATGTATTTATCTAGCAATATTCTAGGTAGTCCAAATTATTGTCATAAAAGCATTGTGAATAACCTTGTTCTGTATGGGATTTGAACATTAGACATCTTATTCAAAGTTTCAAAGTCTTGACCACACATACAAATTTGTTTTAGATATGTACTTTTAAAAACATCAATATTACATACTAGAATAATAAATTGATCAATTTTTTTATAAGTTTATCTTCTATTAAGTTGATCTTCTATTAATTATACACCTTAAAATTTATATAAGTTTATATAAATACTATATTAACACTTTAAAATACACCTAGTAATTAAAATACATAATATCCATATCACAACCATTTTTATTTTTTTTAATATATTTATTTAATGATATAATTTTTACTTTTTAAATAGCAATAGCATATATAAAATTATTAACATATAAATAACATATATTCAATCATTAACATGCATGAATAACATATTTTTCAAGGGTGCATGGGTGTGGGTGGGAATCGCAGGTGTAGGTGTAGATCAAAAATAGGTTCGGTGTGCGGGATATAGGTGCGGGTAAAAAACTAAGGTTTGTTGGATATAAGTGGTACTATTTTTAATTAAAATAATATATATTTATAAATAATTTTTTTTTTATATATATAAAAATTTAAACTCAGCCATCAAATAGACAATAACATGAGGGTGTGGGTGAAATCAAATGTGTAGAGTTGATAGTTTGATAGAATCTAAATGAAAAATATGAACTATAATTTTTTTTAAAAGGAAATTTTTTTTGGGGTAGCTTTGGTTTAAGAGATCACGAACAGGGGTATCATCCGGGAGTCACACTTGACCCTGCCCGCATCAGCATTATCAATTGGATTTTGAATACCCAATTCAGTTTTTTTGGTAGGGTGGAGATTTGAACATGGGACCTCCCTTCGAGGATTGTCCTCTCTTCTCCAATTCACCTAGGTGAACTATAAAAAAAATTGAATTTCACAACAATTTTTTAATTTAAAATGTTTTTATAATCTTAAAAACATAAAATAATAAGAAAAAAATATTAATAAAAAAATTAAAATTGGAAAATATGGAATGTAAGATTGAAATTATAATTTCTTCTTCATAGAAGCAGAGACACTACATATGAAAAATTTAATTTTTTTTAGCTGAACGCAAAATTGATAAGAACCATTTTTAAAAAACAAGGCTTAGTAACATTAGGTTTTTTTAATAAAATTAATCTAATTCTAATTTAACTCATGTTCTAATGATTAGTAAATCCCTAGTACGATAAAAGTACTTGGAGACGTATATAAATATCAATAAATTGAGTTAAACGTATATATATTAAAAAAGAACACACAAATCTGATTTTATTTATAGCCATATAAAATAATTATTATTCGAATCCCAAACCCTTTATAAAAAATTATAAAAAAATTAAAATTTTAACTAAAATATATATATATATACCGTTTAGGTTGGGCGAGGCCGGCACTGGCTGTTGGGGTGCACAAACCGTGTTATTTTGTTTTTTATTTATTATTTTTATATGGAAATAAATAAAAATACTTGAAAACTAAATTTTATTGTGGAACTACTATTTAATCTACAAAATCCTTTTTAACAATTGCCTTTACCATCTAAAATCTTCTCCATAATTAAATTCTCTTGAATGTTTAAATTAGACAGAGCTATGAATTGAGAAAGGTATTTTTTACTAGCGTTATCTAAAATGAAACTAATATATTAATACTACCAATATATGTTTTCTTTTTGTTAACACATATCTCTTGATACTTAATTTATGTTCTTAGTCCTAGTGGCGCTTGCACATCCACAGTCTGCAGTTACTATTGATTAAACATATAACAGGAAATTTTATAACTAAATATAATAATAATTTAAAATTTTATTTTTTTAATTATATAAATATTTTAATTATATCATTAATATGTTAAATAATATTTTTTATTTTTGGAAAAAATTAAAACAGTTGTTTGGAAACAGCTGAAAAAGTTTTGGTTTTTGTTTATAAGGTTTAAGGTTCAAAAGGTGGTTGGTTGTCAGACAGCTTAATAAGTTTTGGTTTTTTTTGCAAGTTTCAAGGTTCAAACCGTGGTTGTGTACCAGATTATGGTTTTTCTTGACAAATTCATGGTTTGTGTGCCAAGCTATATATTAAATCTGGATAAGCTCAACTTTTCTTCTTATAAAATAAAGATGTCCAACCTAAACGTAAATCATACTAATCATACGGTTTTAAACGTGCATCACACTAATCCAATCTAAACCGTTTTAAAAAATCAAAATATCCTTAAAAATAATACTTAGAACTTGTCAAAGAATTACCATTTCCTACCTGAATAGGATACTCCGTCTGGGTCCATTGACGACAGACTTATTATTTGTTCCCAACGTCAGACTCAAACACGGAATGCTAAACATGAGAAAAGCAGCTTCTATGTATTCGGAAGGAAGACTCAAATACAGCCCCACGCGGCTACCAAGGCTTTTGTAAGCGCATTCTTTGGCATGTATTTCTTTTTTCAATCGTTTACTCACGACTTCTTCTAATTTGCGTGAAAGACTTCGTTTGAGTTGATAGGAAGACAAGTCTCTACTGAACTCCTTCGAAGTCACAGAAGTTGCAGAAAATGTCGTGACTTTATAGCTATCGGACGTTGCAGGTCAAGATCCATTAAATATCTAACGCCCTCTGCGCCACGTTTTACTCAATTTGGAGTGCGTTACAAAGATTTTGGTTAAGCATTGCCAACTATTCTAAAGATTTATTCCGGTCATTGAAAGAGAAAACCGTTCTTGTAGGATTTAAAAATTAAAATCATTCGAGAAAAATGAAGTAACGTCATCTTCACTAAGTCTTATCGGCGTTATTCAATATTTGTTCATATAGAAGTACATAGTAGATAGTATGTATCACATCAGTGACACTTCGAATCCGTCTGTTTTCACATTTATCGAGTGGTTTCAAAGACTGGTTAAATGATGCCTACGACTAAGAGGACTTATCTCCGTCTCGGAAACGCTAGCGGGCTATATAAAGTCCTAACCATATGCCTCTAAGCCCCATCGAAATTCTACTTATATTTGTTTACTTTACCTTTTTACGTGTCACAGTTAAAACAATCCAACTCCTACAATGGATTAGCATGTTTGTGGTATGTTACGCTGCTTTCTCTTTGTTATGGCTTGGCTGTGTAAAAAATAAATTTTAATGAGAAACGTAAAACAAATGTTGGAAAAAATAATGTTTAAAAAAAAAAATATGTTAGTTTAGCAAATGGAAAGGGGAGATAATTTATAAAGGAAAAGAAAAGAAATTAGATACAGAAAAGTTTAGTATAATATTAATATGGAATGAAATTCTATCATGGAATATTTTAGATATTTACATATTGGATGTTAGATACAAGTTAAAAAAAAAAAATAGTTGAATGTAATAAATTCAAAAGAAAATATATGAATAAAGTATATTTTTGTATGTTTATGAGTTTTTTTTCCTTTTTTTAATTAAATTTTTTATTTTATAAAAATAACGTAGTTCCAATATATTTGTAATTTTTTTTAATATATAATATTAAAGCAGTTAGATTAAAGAGATCTAGATATTGTTTTTTATAGGAGGTTAATCTTTAAGGATGAAGTGTAAAATCAATGGTTATTGCGAATTTTTCATTGTCAACTCCTCCATTCATTAGAGATCACTATCAGTATTGAGCTATAAAGATCTAGATATTGATGATTTTAAAAAAAGCATGGGATATAGTTCAAGTGGGATATGAAGAGCCTTAAGATTGGAATGTGTTGACACAACAGAGAACTAAGGAGAAAAGGGTGAAGAAGAAAATGCTTTAGCTATGTTTTTATTCAAAGTGCTCTAGATGTAAGTATTATTTTAAAATTGCTACAACAAAAAAATGCCAATGAAGCTTGAGATACATTGTAGTTTTCATACCAAGGCACTAAAAAAGTCAAATTGGTTCATTTGTAGAATTCACAAAGATATTTTAAAACTCTTCATTGAGAAGATTATTAATTATTATGTTCAAGTTCAAGATATTGTTAACCAATTATGTAACCATGGAGAGACCTTTATTGATATAATAATTTGTGAAAATGTTCTTAAATTATTATCTATAATATATAATTTTTTTTGTTATTACAACAGAGGAAACTAAAGATTTGACAATATTGAAGTTGAACTCATGGGGTCATTGTTATCTCATGAAGTAGATTGGATAGATATCTAGAAATCTTAGTGTGAAATTTTACAATAAATGCTAAATTTGGAGAAAATAATCAGTACAATAGTTCCCATTGGAGGTAGAGGTCATGGACATGATATTCAAGGTAAAATAAATATGCATTGGCATTATTATAAAATATTTGGTCACTTTGAGAGAGAGTGTAGGTTTAAGCAAAGTACATGCAAAATAAGAAGATAAATTTCATCCAAAAGTAAGAAGAGCATTCTGGATCTAACTTTTTCTTCTCTTGTATGGTAGATAAATCTAATGATGATGTTTGATTTTTTAATTCTAGTTACTCAATCATATGATAGACAAATTTTTTGATGAAACAACAAAAAGTGAAGTGAAGCTTAGATATGATAAGGCTATGGAAAATATTTGCAAAGGCATGTTGACTATGTACACCAAGCAAGAAAATATAAAAATATTTAAGGCAATTTGTTAGTATTTGGTCTTAAGCACAATATTTTGAGTGTAGACTAGTTGGTTGAAAAGAAATAAAGTTTTATTTTATAATGTAGCATGTAAGATATTTGATAAAAATGATGGTGTAGTAGTTCCCATGACAAACAATAGAATATTTTTTATTACAGATGCATCCAACACACTCAAATATTTTGCAAACAACTATTAAAAATATTAATTGGTTGTGGCATAAAAGTTATAGGCCATCTAATTTTTATGAATATGTTATATACAAAGAAGATGGTTCAAGAGTTACCCAAAATGGATGTAAAGGATAAGGTGTGCTTTGGTTGTGCACTAGGAAAATAACATAGAAATAAAATTTTAGTTGGAAAATCATGGTGGGCTTCATGACCATTCCAAATGGTTTATTGGATGTTTATGACCACATGCAAACACCAAATATTGATAATTGTTTTTATTTTTTTACATATATAGATGATTTTTTCCAAGAAAACATGGATATATTTCTTGAAGTATAAGAATGAAGCCTTTGATATTATGAATTTTAAAGCCTTACTTGAAAATAAAGTGATCATTCCATTAAAATCTTGAGGATTTATTGAGGAGGTGAATTAAATTTTAAGAAATTTAATTCATATGGTGCTAATCATAAAATCAGAAGACCACTTAGAGCAACATACACACCATATAATTATTAAAATAATGAGGTCTATATTGTAATCAAAGAACATGGAAATAAAATTTGGGATTAAGTAGTAGCTACAACTATGTATATGCTCAAATACAACACTACATTAGTAGTGAAGAATTGTACACCAAAATAAGCATGGTCAAGTAGAAAACCTAGCATGGGACATTTAATTTTTTTTGTTCATTGATATTTGTGTATGTTCTAGATGAAACTAGGAAGAATTTTTATGTAATAAGTGAATAATGCATTTTTTTTTGGTTACTCCAAAGAGAGTAAAGAATACAAGCTTTGGAATCCCCAATAAAAAAAAAGATTATGTTGTATAATCTAAAAATTAATGAAGGGAAAGTGTAGTGAGAAGATGTGTAGCAAGGCAAAACATCAAGTGTGAAAATAGAATCATTTGAAAATTATATCACTTCTTCTTGTAAGAACACAAATTCCAATGTTATTAGCCCAACATCATCACTAAAAACATCTTTAAATGCAAGGACAAGTCTAGCATAAACTTGAATGAACGTATAAAATCTAGTTGAAATTTATCAAAGGATTACTAATCAAGATGGTATCAATTAGTTAATTAATTTTGTATTATTTTCTAAAATTCATGCTAAACCTAGTTTTATAAAGTTGTTGTGAAGCATTCACTATCACATGATATAATGAAAGAAGAAATAAGTGCAATTGAGAAGAATGAAACTTGGGAGTTAGTTGAACTTCCAAAATATAAAGAAGTAATAGGAGTAAGTTTACAAAAATGGATATATAAGAAAAGTACAAGAGTGATGGTACCATTGAAATACATAAGTCGAGGTCCTTTGTAGGGGAATGCATAGGTCTAAGGAATAGACTATGAAGAGGTATTTGTATCAATTGATTTGTTAGGCACAAAAAGAATAATTTTAGCACTAGCAACTCATAATAAGTGGCTAGTCCAACAAATAGATGTAAAATCAACATTCTTTAATAGTCTTATTGAGGAGGAAAATTATGTGCAACAATCACCTAGGTATGAAATTAGGAAGTGAACATCATGTCTTTAAATTGAAGAAGACACTATATGCTTTAAAATATGCTTCTAGAGCTCAATACTCAAGAATTGATAGTTATTTCCAATGGCATGGATTTACATGAAGTCAAAAGAATTTATATTATATGTGCAAAAGCAAACTAATCAAATTTTGATTGTTTATCTTTATGTAGATGACTTGATTTTCATAGGTAACAGTTCTAACATGATGGATGAATTCAAGCAAGGATTACTGAAAGAATTTGAAATCACAAAATTAGGTCTAATGCATTAATTTCTAGTCATGGAGGTATACCAATTAACTAATGATTTCATTTGTTATGTGAAGTATGAACAAAATCTATTAAGATGATTCAAAATAGATAAGTGTGACCTCAATAGCATAAGGCAAAAATCTAAGAAAGGAATATGAAAGCAATAATGTTGATGGAACTCTATTTCATAGATTGGTTGCAAGCTTGCTATATATTACAACTACTAAGATTGCTATTAATTGTGTTGTGAGTCTTATTTCTAGGTCAATGGCAGAACATCATGACAATCATATAAGAGCAGAAAAATTGATACTTGAATATATCAAAGTCATAGAAGATCATGGCAATTTGTTATAAAATAGTTGAAAGTTTGGAGTTGGATATTCATATTCAAATTAAGATAGGTCAATAGATGATAAAAAAATAACTTCAAGATATTGTTTTAGTCTTGGTAATTATTTATTTAATGGAGTTCAAAGAAGCAACAAAGAGTTTCTCTTTCCATAATGAAGGTTGAATAAATAGGATATGCATCAACAAAGTTGTCAAGCGGTATAAATACAATGAGTTTAGATTATAACAAGAGATCAATTCCTCCACTACTATATAATGTGAAAGTAGGAGCACCATTCCAATAGGAAAAAATCTTAGTTTTCATACAAAAACTATACACATAAATATTTGTTATCACTTCATTTGAGATTTGATTTAGAAAATAATATTATAATTAATATTATAATTCTAGTTTTATCGAATAAAAAATAATTTATAAACATATTTACAAAAACACTTTCAAAAGAAAGATATATATATATACAATTAAAAAATGAACCATTAAATTTTAAAGGAAAAATATTAAAAATAATATTTTTTGTTTAACATTTAATAATAACATTAAAATAATAATAAAAATAAATACAAAGAAAAAATTAGATATAAAAAGACGTGATTATCAACTAGTAAGATGTTTACATCTATAAACATGTTGTCACAGTACAAGATTCAGTTTTATGCAATAAATTCAGAGGAAAACATATTATTAAAGTTCTTTTTGTTTTGGTTTGATTCTTTGTCCTACAACTATGTAGTTGACGTGCAAGAATTAGCTAGTTGTAGATTTTACACACACATAAATGAGATGGAATCAAATTGAACTCTTCGTTTTCTAACCCGGGCATCCCCATAAAAGGTTTTGGGATCGTCAACCTATGAAATCAATATGTATACCATCATCAGAAATAAGACCTCTTTCCTGCCTTTGAAAGCGAAAGGCAGATCATTGATGGACACTCAGGGCCATCAATCTAGCCATCCATTCCCTAACCCCAAACATAGCCGTCCATTCCCTTATCCCGAACTTTCGGGATCCAACTACATGGCAATCATGAACTACACGCTATCTTCGCAGCACAGAAGACGCCTTGTATTTGAATCATCAATTAGCCCTAGCGGATACTAAAAGTATCGATGAATATAGAGATGGATGCAAGAAGTCTCGTTCTTGGGTTGTTAGCCTTTTTATTCGCCTCTCATATGTGCAGAGTCGAGGCTGGCGCAGGAGATGTGGAGGGTGCTTCAACATTTATTGTTCATATGGATAAATCCGCAATGCCTAATGTTTTCGCAACTCACGAACAATGGTATAAATCGGTGCTTTATTCTGTCAAACGAGCACAGGGCCAGCAAATCAAAGAGATCGAGGATTCCCATCTTTACACCTACCATAATGTCCTGCACGGTTTCAGCGCAAAACTCACACAGTCAGAGCTTGATAAGCTGGAGGAGATGCCTGGACATGTATTAACGTTTCCTGACCCGTAGGCACTGTGGATACGACTCATTCCATAGAGTTCCTAGGATTGAAACCCGACTTGGGTCTGTGGCCGGCATCCCGCTTCGGTGAAGACGTAATCGTTGCGGTTCTGGACAGTGGTATTTGGCCCGAAAGCCGAAGCTTCCTCGACAATGGAATAGGACCCGTGCCTTCCAGATGGAAGGGAACGTGTGAGAATGGCACCGCTTTCGACCCTGCCCTCTGTAACAGAAAGCTTATTGGAGCGCGCTCTTTCAACAAAGGCCTGGTGGCCAGGTTCGGGAATATCGACCCTGGAACAGACTTCGACTCTGCACGGGATTTTGACGGGCACGGGAGCCATATTTCCTCGACCGTAGGAGGTAACTACGTCGATCACGTGGATTTCTATGGGTATGCCCAGGGAACCACACGCGGCGTCGCTCCCGCAGGCCGAATCGCAATGTACAAGGTGGCGTGGTCGATCGGGGGGGTGGGATCCGACGTACTGGCGGGTATGGAGAGCGCCATTAACGACGGAGCTGACATTTTATCTCTCTCTCTCTCGGCTTCGGTACCTCTTTCTACTTTCAAGACAGCATAGCCCTTGCAGCCTTTGAGGCCATCAGGAGAGGCGTTCTGGTTGTTTGCTCTGCAGGCAACAATGGGCCGAAGCGCGGAAATATACACAACGGTGCGCCGTGGATCTTCACCGTCGGTGCCAGTACCATCGACCGAGACTATGCCGCTTCGTTGACGTTGGGCGACGGCACTCTCATAAATGCTCCTTCCTTCTACATCAACACCAACCTGACGGGGAACTTGAGAATATCTCAGGCTCCACTTGTTTACGATAGCGAAGATCCTGCGTGCAAGGACGAGCTCAACCCTGGAACCGTCGGAGGTACGGTGTTATTGTGCATGAGTACAAACTTATCACTTTTGCAAGCTGCGAAATCCGCGGGAGCGTTGGCGTTGGTCTCGGCCGTCAATACGGATAATGTCAGGTTATGGTCGCCGATGGATAATTTCCCTGTTGTATACTTAAAAAACGTAGAGAGAGCAGCCTTGGTGAACTACGCTTCTTCTACGCTTCTTAGTATAATTATTAAGCTTCATTTGTTTTTTTTCATGTTTAATGAATATTATCTAAATAAAATTTATCAAATTTTATTGGTGCTTTAGAATTATATTTTAATCATAATTTTTGATTCATTTTATTTATACGACTCATCCATGCTTACATATTTTCTAGAATTACTAGAAATTATAATATATAGAGTTTTGTTTTAAATCCTAATTATTATTTTTTAAATAATTGATATTTCCTTAATTAACCAATTTATAATAAAAAAAATTAAATAAAACAAGTAAGGTATTGATAAATAGTAGCATTATTATCTTAGATAAAATTTGAAAATGTGGCTAGCCAACACTCAACTCATATTAATCTGATTCAGTGTGACTCTGAGGAGCTTCCTAGAGCAATCAAGAAGTATAGAATCTTGGAGGAATTTAACCTGTGGAAGATTAGAGTTTGATCCTGCTCAAGCTCAAGGATGTGGATGGCAAACAAAAGTCCATCCCAGGCTCTATCAAATGGTGGTTAATGTGGCAGACGAGGTGAATCATTTAGTGTACGATATTGTAAAGGATTTGGGGGCTGATAAGGTGGATGTCTAGATTTGTGCAATTCTCTCATTGCATTCTCTTTGGTTTTTGGCTTGTTGGCTTCTCTTTTCCTTCATGTTTTGTTCTTATTGATTCAGATTCATTTTATGAGTTGAGTCATAGTTTGTTTCTTTAGGTGGTTGTCTAATTTTGTTTGCAAGTCCTCTTTGCTTGGTTTTGATATCCGTTTGGAAATTATGTACAAGGTTCAAGGACACCTTTCAAATCCCATTTCTTAATCTAACCAAAAAATATTATCTTAGATAAAATCTTAAATGCATTGTAATCTAAGGTCTGTTGGTGGCTTGAAAAATTAAGTAAATACCATAAATATAAAAGAAGAAAATATGTAAATAATCACAAAAATAAAATTCAAACTAAACCCTAGGGATTTTATATTATAAAGGTATAATCACAAAGCTTAAGTAATTTTGTTGCATTCTCCAATAGAGAATATTTGTGTTTCTCATTATCATATAGTTTAATAATATCAATTTGACTATGAGCCCCTCCTAAAAGAGGGGTTATGGATGTTAGGATCCCTTAATTATTCTTGTTAAATGGTTTACATGTTCTATTGTTAATAAGTTAAGTGAGAGATACGAAAACTATTTCTTAAGAGTTTATGAGCACCCTACCCCTTGGAAGTTGTAAGTGGTCATACCTAGCCTATATCATAAAATATGGGTGGTTGTACAAATAGATGAATGAACACTTTAATTGAGATTTTTCTCTTTGTAATAATGATGACAAAGGAATCATAGACAATGATATAACCATAGAAGCGGAAGAACCATGATGGAAGAGAAACCATAGGCAATGGTGAAACCACAATAGTGTTGTAAAGGGTTTTGATTAAAGTTTATAGGTGACGGTGGAATCATGATGGTGGAGGAACCATAGGATATGGTGATACCACAATGGTTGTTGGTAATATTCTTGTGGTGGATATTACAATGAAGGAACCATAGGTAGTGGCTATTAGTAATATCCTTGTGATGGTGACAGAACCATGGTGAGAAAATATGTGGTTATAGAACCATGACATCTTAATTAAAATTTCACAGATGATAGAGGAACCACAAGTAGTGGTGGAACCATGTTGGTTGTTGGAAAGGGTTTTGATTAAAATTTTATTGGTGGTTGTGAAACAATGATGGTGGTAGAACCACGATGACTGTTGAAAAGTATTTTTATTAGAATGTTATAGGTGGTGATGTAACCACAATGGTATATGAACCTTGATAATGAAGGAAGCACAATAGGTTGTTTAACCATAGTGGTTGTTGGTAAGGATTTTGATTAAAATTTTATAGGTGATAGTGAAACCTTAGTGGAAAAGAGAAATTGATAGTGAAGGGATCATAGGTGATGGTAAAACCACAGAGGCAAAGGAACCATAAAAATAGAGGAACCACAAGTAGTGACAAAATCACAACAGTTTTCAGAAAGGGTTCTGATTTAAGATTATAGGTGATAGCAAAACCATGATGGTGGAGGAATCATAGGCTACAACAAAACCACAATGGCTATTGAAAATATCCTTGTGGTGGACACTACAATGGAGGAACCACAGGCAATGGCTATTAGCAATATGCTTATGGTGGGTACTATAGTGAAGGAATCATAATCAATAGTTTTTGGATTGCATGGAGATATTTGGGGCTAGTAACCTTCAAGGCAAGCAATATCATATGGAGATATCTAAGGCCAATAACCATCAAGGTGAGTAGGATCGAATAGAGACCTTAAGGTGGCCCTTTGATCATGTCTATTAATGTGCTAGTAATGCTACAATATATTATTCCAAGTATTCTTTGTATTTAATGAATTTCCTCCTAGGAGGTGTGTTGAAGGTTTCAACTGACGAGTAAGGAAATTTAGCTCCTAATATCCCTATTTTGAGAGAGATAGTAAGATATGGGCAAATCGAGTGAAAGATAGTAAAATTCCCAACTTTTATGGAAAGGAGAAGAAGACTTTCATTCCTTAAGTAATTAATGAGAATGGATTGGTCCTAAATATTATAGATAATATTTTAAATAGATCTCAAAATAGATTGAGTAACAGTTTAATTGATAAATTTATTGGTTATATACCATCTATAGATCATATTACGAAATGGGCTAATATCAAGTGGAAAGTTAAATGGGATGTGGACTTCTCATCTCTTATAAGATGTTTCTTTTTGACCTCCTTTTCTACTATGGAAGTCAAGGATTCAATTTTTTGTATGACCCATGGTTTATGGGATGATCTGAACTTTTCCTAAGAAAATGGACTCCTAGGTTCAATTTAACATTCAAAAATATTAAGGTTACTCCCATTTGTGTTAAAATTCCAACATTACCCCTTGATTTATGGGAAAATGAAATTTTAGAAGCTATTAGAAACTACATTGGTAGCTTTCAATTTTTGGATTTTTCTACTAAGGATATGAGGAAGATGGTCTTTGGTAGACTTTGTGTGCTAGTTGGACCAGACAAATCTCTACCAAGTCCATTAAACTGACCTCAAGTAAATGTACTTGGACATAGAAGATTTATTATGAAAATAATCCTTATAGATGTTGGAGATTTGGTAAAATAGGTCACTTGGCCAAAAAATGTTGCCTAAAGAAAGATTCTAGGATTAGTCCAAAGGAGGAAGGAAGGAAGGGTAAGGACATTTGGAAAGTGAAAGAGACTAACAAAAATTTGGAGGACATTGAAAAATCCCCCAATTTAATACATAGCAATTCCTCGAGTGTATATGAAAATATAGATGTATATTTTATTTTAGTATTTCATGAGAAGGGAGAAGCAAACCAAAGTGCCATGGAGTAGTTGGATATAAGCCCCCTAGAATGTAACACAATTATAGAGGACCCAAAGATTGTCCCTTCTACATTACCACAAATACTGGAGAAAGATAATATGAATATAGTGAAGGCAAGTAAGGAATGTCCAATCTATCCTCAAGTGAAAGAAGATGTGAATATGGTGAAGGTAGAGTAGGAAGGACCAATTTCTTCCTAGGAAGGACCAATTTTTTCCCATGTGGATATGGAGACTATCCCTTATACTTTTCCATTGGTGATTATGGTGAATACTAGGCATGAAAGTCCAAATTATTCCCATGAGAAATATCAATTAGAGATACTAATGAGACTGTAGAGGAACAAATTATTGAGAGAGGTCCATCCTATGTTAATTCAAATGTAAGAATTAACAAGAGTTCTCATAAAGCCCTTGACTTAGATCACAAAGAGTCTAGAAAAATGGGCAAGAAGTCTCTAAAGGAGAAAAGGTACAAGGAAGAAAAAGAAGAGAAATCTATGGGATCTCAATGTAATATTAAGGAAATTATTGTAGGTATGAAAAATCCCGCACCCTAGAACCAATAAAAATCCTATGTTGGAATGTTAGGGTCATGAAAATCCTTAGAAAAAATAGGTTAGTTAAGGACCCTATCTACTCTTACCAACTAGATTTACTAATTCTCCAAGAAACCAAATTGAATCTCACAAATTGGCTAAAATTTTAGAAAGGTATTTGGAAAAATAATGATAGATTTCAAGAGGAAGCTAAAGGGGCCTTTAGAGGGATTATATATTTTGATTTCCAATATTTATGAGCGAGAACTACTAGCTAAAAGTGAATATTAGGTCATAGTACTTCTCCCAGCTAAATATTCCAAAGTTTCCTTTGTGGTTACCAATATATATGCCCCCAACTCAAGTAAATCCCATAGAGAATTGTAGGTATCTTTATGGGAAATGGGTACATAGTTTAGAGGCTTAAAATGGATTATGGTAGGAAATTTTAACACCTCCTTATCTCCAAGTGAGAAGTAAGGGGGTGTGGCTGAGTTATTAGAAAGCATGTAGGATCTAGAGAAGCTTTTAGTTGATTATGGTCTATTTGATGTGGATTTAGATGATAACAAGTTTACTTACACAAACATATGCTCTAGTAGAAACTTGATTTAGGTATGATTGGATAGATTTATTCTTTCAGAGGATTGGTTCCAAAAAATTTATGTTTAATATGAAATCTCTTCCTAAATATAGATCATAATCCTTTGCTCTTTTGGTGTAGTGTGGAATATCATAAGCATAATGGTCCTTTCAATTTTAAATTTATGTAGATACACCACCTAGATTTTTATAAAGAAATGGAAAAATGGTGGAGTATTCCTTCCTAGGGTACTAAGATGTAAATTCTCACAAACAAGCTTAAAAATATGAATAAATAAGTTAAGAAGTGGAATAGGAGGTCTTTGGAAATATCTTTCACAAGAAGAAAGCTATTTGGTTAGACTTGGATATCTTTACACCCAAAAAGGGCTTTAACAGTGGCTAAAATAAGGTGGTTTTTTATGGTGGTAAAAAACCACTCCAATAGATCTTAAGAGGGTGGTTTAAAGCCACCCTCTTAGGGTAATCATCCTCTTAGGGTCACCCTAAGAGGGTGGTTTAAAACTTCCCTCATAGCCCTAAGAGGGTGGTTTAAAACCGCCCTCTCAGGATGACACTAAGAGGGCATTTTTAAACCACCCTCTTAGACCTTAAAAATCATAGAAAGATGTACAAGAAGCAGAAATTTTGATTTTTAGATGTGCAGGAAGTAAAAATTTTGATTTTTAGTAGCATGCAAAATTTATCTTTCTACTCTATTATCTAGTTCAATTCTAATAAGACTAAGACTATCTTCCTTAAGTATCTTATGCTATATGTTATTAGGTCAAAATATTTGAAATTACACTTGTAGGGGATTGAATATTGTGGATAGCTTAAACTATGATATCTATGATATAAACATGGATGCTAATATCACTGCTATCATGATTAAGTTATATTTGCTTGAAATATTCTCTTCTTTGAAACTGTTAGATCAATATAGATCTTGAAGGGTGAAATTTGACTAGGCTTGTTTTCATCCGTAGATATTGGGTGGCATTAGAGCAGTATCAGGTTCATTAGATGTGGGAAAATATGGGTCCTTGGTACATACTAGAGCATGCATAGCATCTCTAATGGAATAGGGAGGCTCCAAATGTTACCATTTAACATGGAAATGGCTACAATATTTCAAAAATGATAGAGATATGCACAATCTGATCACATGCAGATTTGTCGTAGAAGTTGCTGCCGCATTTCATGCCCTTGTGGGTGGCATTATATTTACCCTTGAAGAAGTATCATACTCATATGTAAATACATTGTACCATTTGCAAAAAAATCATGTTTTTTATTGGGCATAACTTTCAAACTTGTTATAGTTTCAATTTCAAAGGATAAGGAAATAATTGATGAGAAAAATGGCTACTAGAAAAGTCACACTACACATGCTATTTTTACAAATTTAATCACTTATATCAATTTATTTATTGTACTAATCTATACAATATTTGGATGAAATAATAATTATAATATGTGAATTGTTTGGTTCATGTTCTTCTCAAAAGGATTAATAGGGTTAAGTTAATTATTAATCTGTCTGTAAGGGCTTTAATAGTCTTCCATTATTTAGGTGGTTGAGTGCTCTTCTTTGGAGAATATTTTTTACAATGGTGGTTGTAGTGGTTTTGAGGGTCCTCAAAAACTTTTGTGAAACTAGAAATTGTGGCCTATTTAGAAAGGGTGGCCTTATAATGTTTGGTGTTAGTTTAGTGAAAATTTCCTATTATGCAGATAATCTCATTCCAATGGTAATCCAGGTAAGCCAATATTGATGCTCATAATAACAAATGGAGAGATAATATGAAAGATAACAAAAAAGAGAGTGTAAAAAGGGTATGCTTATTTTTTTATCTTTAATTATGTAATGGACCTTAATAAAGTTCCTATCTTAGTGAAATTTATGTTTTGCAGTTCTCAAGCAAATCAACATAATAGTTGAACAAGGAACTGACAAGCTAGCTCTATAGGATAATCCAGGTAGAAATAAATAATATTAATTAAAGGATAAGGAATTGTTTCCTTTTTGTCTAATACTTTATTTTAATTATTATTTTTATTTATTTTTCTAAATAAATGTTGAGAAAGGAGAATAAGATTTGCCAAGGGCCTTGCTGCCATTTTTCTTAAATCCTTTTGTAAAATCCCCCATAACTGTGGGAATATTAAGCAATTGGGATATAGGTAAGTCAAGTGTGATGAATCGGGTAAGTGGAACATTTTTAACCAAGAAAATTTATTTGGTAGAATTGATAAATAGCATTTATAAATAACAAAAAATTAGTATTGGTTTTCAAATATTAGCAATGGTTTTAGTGAAGCAATGGTAATTACAATTCATTTATTTTATCTAGAGTGTGGAATAATAAGCTAAAATTTAGGAATAAACTCCTGTAGACACCTAAAAGTCACACATGATCGTTCATCATCACTTACAAAAATTCATAGTCACTTGTAGGCTTGCATAGGCCAGCATAGACCATCATAGACCATCATAGGCCATCGTAGACCTCATATACCATTATAGGCCATCATAGTCCATCGTAGGCAATTGTAGTCATCTGTAGGTGCAAAACCTACAAAAAAACACAAAGCATACCCAAAATGCCTCCTAGACACAAGAGAGTCATCTACAAGTCTATTTAGGACACCTAAGCCCTATCCTACACCAAATTACAGCCCCCATGGGACCATTCCCTCCTAAAATCCTAATTATGCAAATTCAAATTCTATTTTAAAAGTCACTTTTCACTTAAGTGCACTTTATTGCCTAAATAGAATTAATTAGGGTTAAAATCCAAAATAGCCCTAATTCTAGCCTCACACATGTGTGCACCAATTTAGTTAGGATATTTCTAGAGATACCTAACCTAACCTCCAATTAACCTTAGGTTTAACTAATCAAGGTTAACTCTAACCTTTTCTCACACATGTGTGCACCTAGGATATTTCCTTCAGGGCATATGAGGGAATGACTCAACACTCCACATCATAACCCTAACTTCACCATGGTATAATTTGAACCCAGATTCTAGAATACCTAACTCCCCCTAACCTTGTCTTACTCTATAAATATAGGGTCATTTCCTTCGTAATTATCTCTCACATATTTTGGCTAACATACCAAAACTCTACTAAAATTTCCTTAGAATACCTTCTACTATTTATGCATCCGATATACATAAAGAAACATTACTTAGAACACATCCAAATATAAAATTATCATCGATAGTCAATAGCAGCACAGTTTGCACACCGTCATGTGAATACGGATAGAGGTTCACACACCGCCATGCGAACCAGATCTACAATAAATCTACAGCTCCAAATCATGTAGGTATACTTTTCTTTTGGTTTTTATAGCATTTCCTTAAGGTTTTATCAGGTTTTATTATATTTTCATGTCATTTTATCTATATAAACATGGGCTCTAATCCATGACAAGTCCCCAAATACATTAACACATTTTTTGTAGGTTTAAATAGGTATTTCAAGCATCTCCAAACATCTAACCAGTGGCACACATACAAAGAAGTTCACCTGCATTGAAGGAATAAAAAAGAATCAGCTATTGTATCTGCATTTACATTGAAAAAGAGAGAATAATCTATCTCAAGAGAGACTACTCTGTAATCCCTATTTGAAATGGATAATAAAGAGCATTTTGCATAATTTCCATTAGTTTTGGAATTGATGTTTCTACTATTTGTGTTACATTTTGACACGCCTAGTGGGACCGCTGCAAAACCGATTTAGACTAGCCTTCTCGCTATCTAATTCATCATATGGATTTATTTTTTGTGTTTTAGGTACTACAAACCTAGAATATAGACTATTAGATCCCTAAAACACATATCAAGATTTTAGTTTAGGAGTTATAGGCTTCTAAATCCAGTTTACACACTATTGTATGAACCAACAGTTAGGTTCACACACAATCGTGTGAACCCTACCAAAAAGTTGTAGAACCATAGAGAACTATCCGTATTGCAACAGAAAGATTATCCAACACTCCAAAAGATATGTATTCTTCTCAGAATCCCTATTCTTCATTATTATTTTGCAAAGAATACTCTCTTTCAAAATATCAACTCATTTTTCACTTCCATTCAAAAAGGCATTTAAATTAGGGTTTTGCTATTTTTTTAGGTCTTGCAAAATACCTAGGGAAATAATTTCAAATTCTCTTTCATGTCATTTAGATCAGATTTTTCAATCTCTTTTTAAAATAATTTAGATTAGGATTTTAAATCTCTTTCATGTCATTTAGATCATATTTTTCCAATCTCTTTTCAAAATCATTTAGTTTAGAATTTCAAAATCTCTTTCATGTCATTTAGATAATATTTTCCAATCTCTTTTCAAAATCATTTAGATTAGGATTTTCAATCTCTTTCATATCATTTATATAGAAATTTCCCATTTCTTTCACAAATCCTCGAGTAACTTGCATTTTTTGTTTCATGTCATTAGGTTAGGGTTTCAAATTTCTTTACATCATTTAGATAGAAATTTCCCATCTCTTTCATAAATATCTCGAGTAGCTTGCATTTTTCATTTCATATCAGTAGGTTAGGGTTTAAAATTTCTTTACATCATTTAGATAGAAATTTCCTATCTCTTTCACAAATCCCCAAAGTAACTTGCATTTTTTTAATGTCATTAGGTTAGGGTTTCAAATTTCTTTACATTATCTAGATAGAAATTTCCCATCTCTTTCACAAATCCCCTAGGTAACTTGCATTTTTTGTTTCATGTCATTAGGTTAGGGTTTCAAATTTCTTTACATCATTTAGATAGAAATTTCCCATATCTTTCACAAATCCCCTAGGTAACTTGCATATTTTGTTTCATGTCATTAGGGTAATGTTTCAATTTCTTTAATTATAATTTTAGATTAGAAAATTTTCCATATATTTCACAAATCCCCTGGGTAACTTGCATATTTCATTTCAAGTCGTTAGATTAGATCTTGCATTTATTTCTATGCATATAGTTATATTTCAAATTTTATTTTTGTACTTCTCACCTTTGATTGTTTTCAAGCTTTATAGATTAGATTTCATTTTCAATTTGCATCTAGGTTTAAATTTCTTAAAAAAAAAAAGCATCTAGGTTTAATTTATATTTTCAGAAGGCATCTAGGTCTAGATTCCTTTTTGAAAAGGTATTTATCTAGTTTATTGCAATCAATCTATTACTCCCCCTTCCTTCACAAGAGAAACATCCACTCTCACACCTTATATCCTTACTAGTTTTGATTCATATCGCATACACACATCTCATGGTGAGACCTCTATTTCTAGTAATATACTTACCACATATTTGGGTGAAGATAATCCCCTACTTCCTCATTCACCTCCACCTAATACACCATCCATGTTTTGTGATCATGTCTGTTGGCAATTTTGGGTTTGATATCCTAGCTTCTTGTCTATGAGTTGTCATTGATGTCAAAAGGAAATGGCATTAATGTTAAGAGGATGTGTTGGCTTCAAAGGTGGAAGATTCCAAGAGATTTTTTTTAAGAGAATCCGGAGAGATTCCATTGGCAAGGGATTTTCATTAAAACCAAACCGGTTTTTATTAAAACCAAGTTGGATAGGGTTTTTATTAAAACCAAGTTAAATGGTTTTTATTAAAACCAATGGAGGTTATCTTTATTATTTATTTAATTATTATTTAAAACCCTTCAAGGTTTTAATTAATTAATTATTTAATTAATTAAGGGAGAAATTATTTTTAATTTATTAAAAATACTTAAAGGTTTTTAAACCTTTTTTTATTCTTAATTTATTAAAATTATTTAAGGGTTTTCAAACCCTTTTTGAAAAGAATTTTGATTAATTTCGAAATGGTATTTATTTTCGCCGACGTCAAGGTATCTTCGAAGAGACTATTTATTCTCCAACTCCTAAGGTTGGAAGGCTAATTAATTTGAAATTCCTCGAATGCAATTTGTGGTGTTTGTGCTCTGTATTCGCTGCGATCGAAGGAATACTTAGAAGCACATGCGGTTGAAAAGTATTCAGGAGTTTTTTCGAGGGTGAAGTGGAGGGAAGTTCACTTGTGAACTTCGTAGCCCACATGGGCTAGTGGCAGCGAAGGCTGCTGTTGGGCGCTGCATTGGTGGAGGTCGTCGTTTCGAGTCTCGCGAGGGTGCTTTGCTAGAGTAACACAAGTTTTTATTAAAACGTCTTTATGCCGTGAAATTCGAAGTTTCTTGGATAAATATTTATAAGGTGTGATTAAATTTTATGAGTTTTGGCTTTTGTGATTAGCATTGAATAAAATATTAGGAGAAATAAGGGCATATTTCTTTGGATGTATTTTTAAGATTATTCTTTGCTATGCTAAAATTAAAAATGGAGGTATAAGGTGTGAGTTTGTGATTGTTGATTTATTGGCATGTTATGGTGGTTGTGTTTAAAGAAGTGGAGCTAAAAGGTGTAATAAAGGAAGTTTATATTATTGCTCATTTCTTTTTATTCTAACCCTAACTTGGTTGGAAGTTTGAGAGTTGTGTGTGGTGACAACTTGAAGGTTCAATTATCTTCTACTCCAATAAGGTATGGGCACATTCTTCTTATGAGTATGATTGGTGTATGTTTTCTGAAATAAGGTTGGAGTGAAAAGGTATTCTACTAGGTATCCTTTGGCTAGGTGTAAATCCTATTTTCTGGTTTGTTGAAGACTACTTATGCATTGTTATCCTTAATGAGAGTTTTTGGTGAATGCATAATTTTTGGTTTGAGATAGTGGAAGCTTTGTGCACTAGGGTTTATATTTGTGAGTCTAGCTACTTGCATTGAGTTTGTGGAATCCTTGGTTGGCTGTTTTGAATTTGATGGTTGAGTTGCTTCCATAGAGGTTGTTTGATCAAGTTATTGCTTTACTTGATTCATGATATTGGGCTTACTCCATTGAGTTGATTTGAGCAAGATATTCTTTGCATTTGATGATATTGTGTTGGTGGCTGTTTTGTTCAAATATCTTTGGAGGGAAAAGGATTTCTACTTGTTTCCTTTTCTTGTGATGATTTTTGAATGCTTCAAGGTTGATGTTGAGTTGAATGGTGTTGGTTGACTAAACCTTGTTTGATGAGCATTGTTGTTGAAACCCTAATTGATGGTGAAAAGAACATGAGTATCATTGTTCTGTGATTCTTTGCATAGTTGGCAATTGTTGGGGTTTCATGTTCTTGAAAGAAAACATTCTATCCTATCCATTTCAGATATTGAGTTGAGTTTTCAGATTTGAGATTGAGATTGAGCTGAGTTGATTTGAGTTGAGTTTTGAGATTGGGATTTGAGTATAGAACATATTGAGTCTCTCAAAATTCTCTTTATGCTTCTATGAGTTTGACAAATCACATTGGGTCTCTAACAATTCTCTTTATCCTATCCATTGTTGCAACAATAATACACTCCACTCACATAATCTCATCAATACACTCCACTCACATAATCTCATCAATGGACTTCTCAAGCGCTACAATAACCACCTTCCCAAAAATAATATTTTCCATATTTTGATTTTGCATTGCAACCACCTTCTCAATCACAAAAATTCACTCCTCAATAATATCATAAAATTCCATATTCACAAATCCATGTGGATACATTCACCATGCCCGCTTCTCAAGCTTCTACCTTTGATACCTACACTCCTTCCTCATCACTTCCTCCAACTCCTTTCCCCTCTTTTGGGATGTATGGTATGCCATATTCTACACCACTTCCACCTTCTTTTGCTTTCACCTTTCGACTTCCTCCACCTTACCTCTTTTAAGCTCCTATTTCCATCCCTCTTTCTATCGATAATCCCTCTATCCATCCAATCTCTCTAATTCCCCATGTTATTCTGCCCAACTTGATTTCTCTATCCATCGCTCATCAGGTCTAGCGTAGTTACCATATTATAGTACATCATATTGCCATCCAATTTAATATTATATTTAAACACCACTTCCCCCACCACATTCTATTCCACCTACATTATTTACAACACATCCTTCCTAGTCGTCCTCTCCAAATATGCAACCATCACAATAGATTCCTATGCAGTATGTATCATCCCCACAACCATAATACTACCATTCACAACTAATGTCCATCCTGCAACAATTTACCCCATCGACTTCCAATTCTTAAGCTATTCAACAACCATATCATCAGGAATAGTTTCAATATACTCCTCTCTCACAATGGGAGGAACAACAACTCCAGTACCCTCCCCATTCATAGTCTTCTATTATATTGATGCAATTCATTACAACCCCATCACCTAAAATCCAACTCTTATGTGATCAAGTTAAGATGTTGGAACTTTGAATAACTAGTTATGGGTCCCAAAAAACCATGTATAACAAGTTGTGCAATGAACCCATTCATTCATTAGTGCCCATTCCTCCTTACCCATACTACTTTGAGATTTTGAAGTTTGACAAATACAAAGGCAAAGAGGATCCTCGAGAACACATCAATAATTATTACTTTTCCTAGTATTAAATAATAGCAGTGATCCACTCATGTTGTGTACCTTCACTCTCTCAATTTGAGGGAAAACCCTTGATTGGTACAACATGTTCCCTCACCATAGCCTGTTCACATTCGAACAATTGGCCAATTCATTTTTGGAGTATTTCTCCATCAACATCAAGAAGAAGATGAATTTTTTGATATATATGCCTTATGATAGGCCGATTAATATCATGGATTTCATCTCTCGATGGAGATAAATCATCCACGACCTAGCTCATAGCCTCCCATACTTTGATCTCATCATGTTATTCATGAAAATCTATCATAAACATATTTCTATACCTCTAATACTTCATCAAAGCCACACACTTGATGAAGCCATTGCCTAGGAAAAGGTCATTGAGGATATCAAAATCCAATCTAGAAAAATCAAAATTCGATAGAAGCCATCTTCCAATTCCAAATTTTTCTTCAATTGCAATGTACCAAATCAATATTTCTCTAAACTACCACAAACCAATCAAGTGGCAACAACTTCTCTAGCTTCCTCGTCGATCTCACGACCACATCCCCCACAAAAATAGAATTATTTAATTAATTATTATTATCTTTATTATTTATTTAATTATTATTTAAAACCCTTCAAGGTTTTAATTAATTAATTATTTAATTAATTAGGGGAGAAATTATTTTTAATTTATTAAAAATACTTAAAGGTTTTTAAACCTTTTTTTATTCTTAATTTATTAAAATTATTTAAGGGTTTTTAAACCCTTTTTGAAAAGAATTTTGATTAATTTCGAAATGGTATTTATTTTTGCCGATGTCAAGGTGTCTTCGAAGAGACTATTTATTCTCCAACTCCTAAGGTTGGAAGGCTAATAAATTTGAAATTCCCCGAATGCAATTTGTGGTGTTTGTGCTCTGTATTCGCTGCGATCGAAGGAATACTTAGAAGCACATGCGGTTGAAAAGTATTCAGGAGTTTTTTCGAGGGTGAAGTGGAGGGAAGTTCACTTGTGAACTTCGTAGCCCACATGGGCTAGTGGCAGTGAAGGCTGCTGTTGGGCGCTGCATTGGTGGAGGTCACCGTTTCGAGTCTCGCAGGGGTGCTTTGCTAGAGTAACACAAGTTTTTATTAAAACGTCTTTATGCCGTGAAATTCGAAGTTTCTTGGATAAATATTTATAAGGTGTGATTAAATTTTATGAGTTTTGGCTTTTGTGATTAGCATTGAATAAAATATTAGGAGAAATAAGGGCATATTTCTTTGGATGTATTTTTAAGATTATTCTTTGCTATGCTAAAATTAAAAATGGAGGTATAAGGTGTGAGTTTGTGATTGTTGATTTATTGGCATGTTATGGTGGTTGTGTTTAAAGAAGTGGAGCTAAAAGGTGTAATAAAGGAAGTTTATATTATTGCTCATTTCTTTTTATTCTAACCCTAACTTGGTTGGAAGTTTGAGAGTTGTGTGTGGTGACAGCTTTGAAGGTTCAATTATCTTCTACTCCAATAAGGTATGGGCACATTCTTCTTATGAGTATGATTGGTGTATGTTTTCTGAAATAAGGTTGGAGTGAAAAGGTATTCTACTAGGTATCCTTTGGCTAGGTGTAAATCCTATTTTTTGGTTTGTTGAAGACTACTTATGCATTGTTATCCTTAATGAGAGTTTTTGGTGAATGCATAATTTTTGGTTTGAGATAGTGGAAGCTTTGTGCACTAGGGTTTATATTTGTGAGTCTAGCTACTTGCATTGAGTTGGTGGAATCCTTGGTTGGCTGTTTTGAATTTGATGGTTGAGTTGCTTCCATAGAGGTTGTTTGATCAAGTTATTGCTTTACTTGATTCATGATATTGGGCTTACTCCATTGAGTTGATTTGAGCAAGATATTCTTTGCATTTGATGATATTGTGTTGGTGGCTGTTTTGTTCAAATATCTTTGGAGGGAAAAGGATTTCTACTTGTTTCCTTTTCTTGTGATGATTTTTGAATGCTTCAAGGTTGATGTTGAGTTGAATGGTGTTGGTTGACTAAACCTTGTTTGATGAGCATTGTTTTTGAAACCCTAATTGATGGTGAAAATAACATGAGTATCATTGTTCTGTGATTCTTTGCATAGTTGGAAATTGTTGGGGTTTCATGTTCTTGAAAGAAAACATTCTATCCTATCCATTTCAGATATTGAGTTGAGTTTTCGGATTTGAGATTGAGATTGAGCTGAGTTGATTTGAGTTGAGTTTTGAGATTGGGATTTGAGTATAGAACATATTGAGTCTCTAAAAATTCTCTTTATGCTTCTATGAGTTTGACAAATCACATTGGGTCTCTAACAATTCACTTTGTGATTTCCTACTAAGAAAGTTTTTCTTGTGAGCAGTTTTTGGACAGGTTCTGGTGGGGACTTGTGAGTAGTTTTTGGACAGGTTCCGGTGGGGACTTGTGAGTAGTTTTTGGACAGGTTCCGATGGGGACTTGTGAGCAGATTTGGACAGGTCCTAGCAGAGGACTTATGAGCTGAGTTTGATAGTTCTATCAGAGAACTTGAGTACAGAGGTGCATTGGTTCTATGAGAAGAACCCGAGGACAGATTTGGCAAGTCTTTGAGAAGGCTTGTATGCAGAGGATTGATTTGTTCAAGAGTTGGACAGATCTGACAGACAGAGGAAGACTTGTACTAGACCGACTAACTATGTTTGGTATAGGTTGCTGAGCTACTGTGGACATGATCATAGAAGGCAGAGGTCTCTTAGGCTAAGCATTGAGGATAGGAGGTCTTCGGTGGAAAGGAGTTCCACGTGCTGGAAAGAGGTAGAGGCAGTTGATCTTCTGAGGGATCATTTCCAGAGCAGAGGGGAAGGTATCTCCTTTGGGTCGAGGCTCATAAACATTGTAATTGGGAAGGATTCCCAAAGAACTTTGAGATAAATTTTAGAGAAAAGTTTTTGTGGACATAGCCCAACCATTTTGGGTGAACCACGTTAAAAATGGGTCTTCAATGTGTGATGCTTTCTGTTTTGATTAATGTTGTGTTGATGCCACTACTATCTAAAGTTAAAATTATTAATTGGTTAAGTCTTATACTATTCACCCCCCCTCTCAGTATAATTCCATGTTCTTCAATTGGTATCAGAGACGGTCTCTCCAGAAAGAGCCTAACAACTTGGAGAAGGATCTATCAGAGGAACATACAGATTCGGAAAGAGATGAAGAGGTTGAGTTCAATCTCAAAGGTGAATTCTTCTTGGCTTTAAGAAAGCTTGAGAAATTTAGGGAAGAAAATTTTGTTCTCAAACATCAATGTCAGGAAGAAGAGATAGCAAGATCAAAATTGTCTCAAAGTGTTATAGACTTCAAAATTCTAGTCGAAGAAGGGAAGAAGGTTGAACAGGTTCTGACGGAGGCTCTCAAAGGAAAAGAATCTGATTGCGAGAAACTAGAAGAAGAGGTTATGTATCTTAGAGTGAAGTTGGAACAATTGGCTCTCATACAGAATACTCCGTGTGAAAAGCAAAAGAAGGATTGTATCACCATTCATGAAATAGGGTCTTCGAGGAAGATCAATCTTCATCCTGAAGAGCGGTGGATTCTAGTTGGTCATAAGAAGAACAATCATCCAAGGCATCAAAATAGGTTACATAATACTTTCCATGGCTATTGTTTTTCCTACAAGAAATTTGGTCACAAAGCTATGCATTGCAATAAGTCTTTGAATAGCCATAGTAAGGAAAATGTTAACTCTTTTGCACCTCTTATGAATAAAAATTTCATGTGTTACAAGTGCAAGAATTTTGGGCATATAGCAAGGATGTGCAGTTTGGATAGATCTAGCCTTGAGTTCACTAAAAAGAGAAATGAGATCAAATCTAAGTCAATGATAGTTCAAACTACTTTTCATGCTCAAGACAAAGTAGAAAAATGGTATCTTGATAGTGGTTTTTCAAAACATATGACTGGTGAAAAGGAAAATTTTTTGGTCTTAAAAGAAACAAACAGAGGAATAGTCAGTTTTGGAGATAATAGGTCAGCTAAAATCTGTGGTAAAGGGACTCTTAGTTTGGATGGGAAATCCAAAATAGAAAATGTGCTTTATGTAGAAGGCCTAAGACATAATCTTCTAAGTGTGAGTCAACTTTGTGATCAAGGGCACATAGTATCTTTCTTTTTAGATAGATGTGAGATAAGTAAAGAAAAAAATGGAAAACTCATTGCTAGTGCTACAAGGACTCCAAACAATCTTTACATGCTAAGTGAGATAAAAAAGGAAAATTGTTTTCTAACTCAAGAAGATGAGAGTTGGTTATGGCATAAAATATTGGGGCATTTGAGCTTTGATAATCTTGTCAATATTAGTAACAAGGAAACAGTTAGAGACTTGCCCAAAATAAAAAGGCCCCATAACATCATTTGTAGTCCTTGTCAACATGGAAAATAGACCAGAACCAGTTTCAAATCAAAAGGGTATACTTCTTCAAAACCATTGGATCTTATTCATACTGATTTATGTGGCCCTACCAGAACTCAGATCATTCAAGGAGAAAGCTACTTCATGGTTTTTATAGATGATTATTCTAGAATGACTTGGGTTACTTTCTCAAAGAAAAATCTGAAGATTTTGAAAATTTTAAATCTTTCAAAGAAATGATTGAAAATGATACTGACAAGAGAATCAAATGCTTAAGATCATATATAGGAGGAGATTTCACTTCAAATGAATTTGTGGAATACTATGAGCAACAAGGAAACAAAAGAGAATATTCAGCAGCAAGAACTCCTCAACAAAATGGAGTAGTTGAAAGGAAAAATAGAACTATTAAAAATATGGCTAGAGCTATGTTAAATGAGTCAAAACTTTTAGATGGTTTTTGGAAAGATGCAGTCAGTACGATAGTCTACATTATCACCAGGGCCCAACTTAGAGTCAATCATCATAAAACTCCTTATGAGTTGTGGAAAGGAAGACCAGCTATAGTAAAATACTTCAAAGTGTTTGGGAGTAAGTGCTTCATCAGAAGGGAAGATTAGAATTTGGGTAAGTTTGATCCTAGGTGTGATGAGGGAATATTTCTTGGATATTCCAACAGAAGTAATGCCTACAGATGCTTCAACAAAAGAACTCATACAGTTGTAGAGAGCATAAATGTAACAGTTGATGAAAATATAGGGATAAGAGAACCAGTCAAGGAACTCAGTGATGAAATTTTTCAAGAAGAATTCAAAGAGGTTTCAGATGAAGAAGAGGAAATACAACAACTGCTTCCCAAAACTCCTTCACGATATGTTCAGAAACATCATCCCAAATATTTTATCATTGGTGATCCAAATAGTAGGCAAACAAGAAGAAGAGTCATTCCTTCACATGATTCTACAAATGTTTCATTAGTATCTCAGATTGAGCCAAAATATTTCAATGAAGCATGTGTAGATAAGTTTTGGGTAAAAGCAATGGATGAAGAGCTAAATCAAATAGAGAAAAGTGAAACTTGGGAATTGGTTCCAAGACCTAAGGACAAGAATGTCATTGGCACAAAATGGATATTCAGAAATAAACTCAATGAGGATGGAAAGATTGTCAAAAACAAAGCTAGGTTAGTCTGCAAAGGTTATGCTCAAGTAGAAGGTTTTTATTTCGAAGAGACGTTCGCTCCTGTTGCTCGTCTTGAAGCTATTAAAATATTTTTGGCCCTTTCAAGCTTCAAATCATTTAAGGTATATCAAATGGATGTAAAGTCAGCTTTTCTAAATGGGGTGTTGGTAGACGAAGTCTACATAGAACAGCCAGAAGGAGTGTCTCTCTCGAAACAGTCAGACTATGTGTGTAAACTAAAAAAGGCCTTGTATGGTTTAAAGCAAGCACCTAGGGCTTGGTACTCAAGACTTGACAGGTATCTTCATGAGCAAGGCTTCAGGAAATGTGTGGCAGATAGCAATTTGTATATTAAGAATGAAAATGATGATATGTTGATTATGGTTGTCTATGTTGATGATATTATTTTTGGGGGAAATAATACTCGGATGTGCAAAGTTTTTTCTAACACCATGCAGAAGGAATTTGAGATGTCTATGATTGGAGAGTTGTCATTCTTTTTAGGTCTTCGATTGCTCAATCAAAGGATGGTATATTTCTCTCTCAAGGAAAGTATATCAAATAAATGTTGAAGAAATTTGGGATGATGGACAGCAAACCAAGTGTGTACTCCAATGATTATAGGGTGCAATATGAGTAAAGATGATGAATCTCCAGCAGCAGATCAGAGGTTGTACATATCTATGATTGGCGGTTTATTATATATTACAACTACTGCACCAGATATCATGTAGGCAGTTGGGTTAGTAGCAAGATTTTAGGTAGCTCCAAAATATTCTCATGTTATAGCAGTTAAGAGGATATTCAGATATCTGAAGGGCACTATGGACTTTGGGATTTGGTATCCCAAAGGTGATTATTTCACCCTCACAGCTTATACAGATGCATATTGGGCAGACAGTATTGATGACAGGAAAAGCACTAGTGGTGGAGAATTATTTCTGGGAAAGAGTTTGGTTTCTTGGCTAAGTAAGAAACAACCTTCAGTTTCCTTATCTACAACAAAGGCTGAATACATAGCAGAAGTGGCTGGGTGTACACAGGTTTTATGAATGAAAAACACCTTGGAGGATTTCAAAGTCAAGCATGAACAACCCATCTCCATACTTTGTGATAATACAAGTGCCATAAGTATTTCCAAAAATTTGGTAATGCACTCAAGGACAGCATATTTCCATCAAGTATCACTTTCTAAGGGAGAAAGTGCAAGACAAGCAGGTCAAGGTAGATTATGTGTCTACTAAAGAGCAGATTGTAGATATCTTCACCAAACCTCTTCCAAGAGATATGTTTGAGTATCTAAGGGAGAAATTGGGAGCTGTACTCCCACCCCAAAATTAATCACCTCATCAGGAGGTGGGGGAGGGACTAAGCTAAGAGGCTCATTCTTAGTCCCGAGCCCCAAAGGTGACCCTTTGCCATTGATGAAAAAGGGGGAGAGATATGAGTAAGGGGGAGAGCTTCAAAGTGAAGAGGAAAGCCTCAAGACAGGGGAGCTGTTTATGTTGAGTTTTTGTGTTGTTGAGAAGCATGGTTTGCCATCAATGACAAAGGGGGAGATTGTTGGCAATTTTGGGTTTGAGATCCTAGCTTCTTGTCTATGAGTTGTCATTTATGTCAAAAGGAAATGGAATTAATTTTAAGAGGATGTGTTGGCTTCAAAGGTGAAAGATTCCAAGAGAATATTTTTAAGAGAATCCATAGAGATTCCATTGGCAAGGGTTTTTCATTAAAACCAAACCGGTTTTTATTAAAACCAAGTTAAGTGGTTTTTATTAAAACCAATGGAGGTTCTCTTTATTATTTATTTAATTATTATTTAAAACCCTTCAAGGTTTTAATTAATTAATTATTTAATTAATTAAGGGAGAAATTTGTAGATTAAAGATACAACGCCAAACAGAAATAAAGAAATCACAATAAAGGAATGTAGAACAGTTGTACAAAATGAATGATTTTTATTAATCAATGGAGTTTAGAAACTCCTTTTAAGTACAACATGGCCTGTAACCCTTTTCGTGATACAAAGTTACAATTTGTGCTAGGGTTCTCCGAAACCCTAGCTGGCACAATGTGGTGGCGTCTCCGAAGAATGTATCCTTAACCTCAACAGAATGAGTGGGCTTCATTGTATCCTTTGGCTCGGACCACTCCAGCTTAAGCAGCTGCTATCAACAAATTAGATCTACCACTAGAATCCTACACACATTAAAATTATCAAAGAGTTAGAAACTAATAAGAGGGATCCACTGTGTGAGCCCTCAGAAACAGTTTAAAACCCTAGATTTATGAAATAAAAATAAACAGAATGCAGAATTCAACAACAGATTAATACATAAAGAAAGATCACTTGCTTTAGACGAATCTATACCTTTTCCTGTTAACGCGGTGATACCAGGTGGCGGCGATGGATGTGGCGAAAGGGTTTAGTTCAGACTTAGGGCCGTAGAAGACTCAAAAGACTCAGGATTAACAACAATAACCAACTCCAGACTTAGATTGGAAAAATAGGTAGGTTTAGCCTAAGAGATAGATAGGTAGGGTTTGAGCCATCAAGGTGACTCAATTTATAATCTACTCTTAGGGCACACTTTAGGGTTTTAACGACACTTTGAACGTGTGGCTAAGATTAAAGTGGATCCAAAGGTAGAGAATAAATCTAGGTTGTGAAACAGATTAAGATGGATGGATGGATGAGATTAAATGAAGGATGGACGGCTCAGATTAAATCACTTAAACTTTATTTATATATATATTAAAATATATTAAAATATATATAAATATTAATTTAAATAAATTTGGGGATGAAAAATGGCGGGAAAAGTGAAATTGGGCCAAATAATGGTGGGAAAGTGTGGATTTGGGCCAAATAATGGCGGGAATGATGGATGACTGACACATGGCTGGCAGGAAGGTATAGATGACTTACAAGTGGCTGGATTTTGGTGTCTACAGATGCCCCTTTTTGAGTTGCTTTGTGTGAAGACACAATGTAGCACAAAAACTTAAGACACCTGAAAAGCTGGATCAGACGCAACTCTCTCTCAAGACTAAAGCACAACTTTGAAGACCAAAGAATAAAAAAATATTTAAAAATTTTCAGCTTACCCCCTCAATTGGCGAGCGAGAATGGTTCTCACAAGCCAATTGGAAGAAATTTAGAAGATAATGAACCGTTTTTGCCCCAACGGTGAAAAAAGGGTTGGTGCATGCACCATCTGTTTATGTCCCAACAGAAAAGGGGTTGGTGTACAAACCGAGAAAAGAATATGATTGAAGACGATATGAGTGATGTGAAAGATGGACCATTTTCTGCCCCAACGGTTATAAAGGGATTTTTGCCAAACTGTAAATTCCATGATCATGTAATATGAATTCCACTATAGGAAAATTAGAAATTGATAACGGATGCCCCAACTCCTGTGGGTGAATCCATATCGTTGATGAAATTGCCTTGTTGGCGCCATTGATATGGAGAGATGAAAGATGCATGAAAGAGTCCAGAACTCAGAGATGCTCCTAGTGACTGTATGGATAATTCCTCGGGTCGAAACCAATAAACCTAGGTAGCCACAATCTCTAGCAAGACTTAAAATAATGACGATGTGGAAGATTGTCCATGTTTATGGCCCCATGAACTAGGCCATCAATGACAACTGTTGAGCAAATTAATCTTGGTATGAGGTCACTTGAAAAGTAGAATACCCAAAATTGATTTCCAATTTTCAAACAGTGAAATAATTGATGATGATAAATGGTAAGTGTCCTTATGGTGGTTTAATCCTCTTAGCGAATTGCATGGATTCAAATCGTTGCAATCGCCAAGGTGATAGAATATACCACTAGATACGAGGTTTACTTTAACGTCGGTCTGCGTTTGTGGTTGGCAGAGATGCCCATCGGTGTTTAGGCGCTCTGTAGATGCAGGACTACGTCTGAATCTGCCATGAAACACCCTACTGCATTTCAGGGTGCCAAAATTAGCTATTTAAATAGTTTCAACAAGAATTTCGCTCATTTGTGTGTTCGAGCTTGAGAGAAGTGCATCTGAGGGAGTGGAGTGAAGTGGAGTGAAAGGTTGTGTGGGAGATTGAATCACGCGAGAGTTATGGCGAAGATGGGAGCGGATGCGCCAGTGCAGCCAGCTGAGGTAGTTGTTCATTTAAGCAAGTACTTATTATGTGTTTTTTTTTTTTTCGAAAAAATTTGTAACAAATTTTTGTTTTGTTGTTTTGCAGCTTAGGGTGTTAGAGGCACGACACCGATTCTCCCCTATCATTCCGGGGATGAGGAGGTCGTTGTCCCAGGAAGACTAGGAGATATTGGATGCAGTGGGGCTAGCGGAGGCAGCCCGGTTGGAGGTAGTTCGGGCGGATGAGCGACGGTATGGGATAGACATAGCTAGGCTTAGGTCTAGGACTCGTTACATTGAGGCTCTGGAGGACACATTGTTTAGGCATCACATTGTGTTGCCTGATCCTCCATCCTCCTGTCTCTAGGCGTAGTGAGTCTAGACACACCACTAGGTCTAGGGCTCCTACTAGGTTTCAGGTGTCCTCTTTTGATGGTTAGCTTAGTGCTTAGATGCACTCTTTATGAGCCTTGGTGCTCTATTGTATATTGTAGCCTTTTGGCATTCATTGTATAGTTTGTCCTTTATACATATATATATATACATGGCTTTTATTTATTTGGTGTTTTACTCTCTTTTGTGTGAATGCCTATGTTTTTGTGATGCATGTTTTTATATGTTTTAATGTTTTTGATGCATATGTGATGGAATGGTATGCAAACTTATAGATGATTAATGCTAGACTAAGTATATAACATACAAATCTATGGATGATTAATGCAAGACTAAGTAAATGATATGTAAATCGATGGATGATTAATGCAAGACTAAGTAAATGATATGTAAATCGATGGATGATTAATGCAAGACTAAGTAAATGATATGTAAATCGATGGATGATTAATGCAAGACTAAGTAAATGAAATATGCACTAAGAAGCACTCATACTTTTAGATAGTTAGATTTAGCCAACTGTTATCATAATTGTTTAATCAGGGGCACCGAACTTGGTGGCTTGTGAATGGATGACGTATGGAATGACATGAATATGGAAGAAGATATGGAGGGTGATATGGAAGAAGATATGGAGGAAGATATGGAGGTTGATATGGAAGACTGTTTTACAAAGACTCAAACATGCTAGTGGTATCAAACAAACTTACTAACACTGCCTAATTCAACTAGGACCAAATGTGTGTGCATGCGAGTTCATTAACCAAATCCGAAGCATGGTAGTGACTCTAGGCAATCAAAAACCTGTGTGTGTGCAAGTGTGTTCATTAACCTCATTTTGCATAAATTAGGTAACCCTATTATGGAGAAGACCCCGAAGCTAGTTTTTCCGTATGAGCATTCAGAGGTCTCTTTTTGAGGAGAGACATGTCACCACGCAATGAGTATACTCCACTGCCAATCAAGCGTCTATAGCCCCGATGAAGGTTAACTCCATAGTCCATGTTGTTTTTGACCTTTGTAAGCCTTGGGGATGACTACCTATCCGTATTTTATTGGACAAGTAGTACGATCCTTACAACTTATTTGGGATCAGTGGTGTGTGAAAAATGTTCATTTCCTTAGAGCTTTGGGGAATTGGATTCTCAACCGAAGTATGATGAGAATTTTACCCTATCCTTACTACTCTGTTTATATTTATATTTTGTGATTTCTTGTGATAGTGGTAAGAACCACTGTTTTATGGACTATGTTTGCATGATAGGACAAACGAGGATTACCCTTTTCACTTCAAGGCACAACCCAAGGATGGTGTTATTTCTCTTTTACACAAGATGTTTTTAAGATGTGAAAATGTGATAGGTTCAAGACCGCTTTTGAAATCATTTCCCAATACTCAAGATTTTATTTAGTGTAATTTGTGATATGGCCCTAGAGAACTTTGACATGCATTTCAAAGTTTGCTTAAAACACTAGGAATGGCTGAGTGACTGAAAACATTTTGGCAATGTAAATATGTGCAAATGGAAAATGGGTGTACGAATGACAATTCGGTTTGATGGATTTTATGAAGGTGCCCCTGATTAAGGCAACATGACTTTTGCTTGACTAAATTTTATATCCAAAAAATAGAATGGTCTCTAACATGATATGCAACTATGGCTGAAAATGAAATGTTATGGTTTTCAATGAGATGTATGCACATGAAATGCAATGTTTTTGAATGAGATGTATGCAACTAACAATGAAATGCAAATTCTTTTTATTTTATTTTATTTTTTTCTTTTTTTCTTTTTTTTTCTTCTTTTTTTGTTGTACAAGCCATGTATATATGTACATATAAAATTCAAACTATGCGTAGAATGCCCTCAAGTGTATAACATTAAGTGGTTCGGGTTCTTCCTCTCCCTCTAAAATGGCAAGTCTATAAGTTCCATTACCCACTCTTTCAGTGACCATATATGGACCTAACCAATTAGCCACGAATTTATCTCTAAGATGCGGTAATGCATTGGTGTTTTGTTGATTCTCTTTAAGGACAAGATCCCCTACTTGAAATTCTCTTAGATGAACTTTGACATTGTAAGCACGTTTCAATCGGTCTTGATAAACTCGTAAATGCTCTAAAGCATTGATTCATTTTTCATCTATGAGTGTGAGTTGATCAAGACGTGCTTGTCTAGCAGTATCATCATCGATAAATTCCTGCAAAGAAATTCGCAAGGAAGGGATCTCGAGCTCAAGAGGCATGATTACTTCAGCTCCATATACCAAATAAAATGGCGTTGCCCCAATGGGAGTTCTGATGCTTGTTCTGTAAGCCCATAATGCCAAGGGGATTTGTGTATGCCAATATTTATGATTTTCTTTAACAAGTTTCTTAAGAATAGCAATTATGGTCTTATTGGAAGCTTCAGCTTGTCCATTGGCTTGTGGGTAGTAAGGAGTTGAGAAACTATGTTGGATATTATACTTTTCGCAAAGAGCTCAAACATCCTTATTCTTAAAAGACTTGCCGTTATGAAAAATTATTTTAGAGGGGATACCAAAACGACAAATGATATGGTGAAGTATAAACTCCCCAATTCTAGGACCTGTCGTACTGGTTAGAGGAATAGCTTCAACCCACTTTGTGAAGTATTCAGTGGCTGTAATGATGAAAGTATGTTGTCTTGAAGAGGCAGGTGAAATCTTGCCAATTAAATCGAGACCCCATTGTGAGAAGGGCCAAAGGCTTTGGATGGGCTGTAAAACTTGTGATGGTATATGGGTTAAATTAGCATGTTATTGACACATTTTACATTGTTTAACATATTTGCAACAATCTTGTTCCATAGTGGGCCAATAATACCCCATACGTAAAATACGCTTCGCAATGGCCATTCCACTAAAATGACCACCACAAGTACCATCATGGCCTTCAGCAATAGCTCTATGTGTTTCACTCGCTTCGAGACAATGGAGGAGAACTCCATCATAATTACGTTTATACAACACATCCCCCAAAAGAACAAAACGAGCTGCCTTTTGCTTAAAGCAGTGATGGGCAGTTCGAGACAAATCAGATGGTAGTGTTCCAAACTTGAGGAAGGCTACTATCTCACTAGACCAAGGCTCATATGGAGTGCATCTAAGCACTAAGCTAACCATCAAAAGAGGACCCCTGAGACCTAGTAGGAGCCCTAGACCTAGTGGTGTGCCTAGACTCACTACGCCTAGAGACAGAGGAGGATGGAGGATCAGGCAACACAATGTGATCGCCATTTGCAGATTAAAGATACAACGCCAAATAGAAATAAAGAAATCACAATAAAGGAATGCAGAACAGTTGTACAAAATGAATGATTTTTATTAATCAATGGAGTTTAGAAACTCCTTTTAAGTACAACAGGGCCTCTAACCCTTTTCGTGATACAAAGTTACTATTTGTGCTAGGGTTCTCTAAAACCCTAGTTGGCATAATGTGGTGGCATCTCCGAAGAATGTATCCTTAACCTCAATAGAATGAGTGGGCTTCGTTGTATCCTTTGGCTCGGACCACTCCAGCTTAAGCAGCTGCTATCAACAAATCAGATCTACCACTAGAATCCTGCACACATTAAAATTATCAAAGAGTTAGAAACTAATAAGAGGGCTCCACTGTGTGAGCCCTCAGAAATAGTCTAAAACCCTAGATTTCTAAAATAAATATAAACAGAATGCAGAATTCAACAACAGATTAATACATAAAGAAAGATCACTTGCTTTAGACGAATCTATACCTTTTCCTGTTAACACGGCGAGACCAGGTGAAGACGATGGATGCGACGAAAGGGTTTAGTTCAAACTTAGGGCCGTAGAAGACTCAAAAGACTCAAGATTAACAGCAATAGCCAAATCCAGACTTAGATTGGAAAAATAGGTAGGTTTAGCTGAAGAGATAGATAGGTAGGGTTTGAGCCATCAAGGTGACTCAATTTATAATCTACTCTTAGGGCACACTTTAGGGTTTTAACGACACTTTGAACGTGTGGCTAAGATTAAAGTGGATCCAAAGGTAGAGAATAAATCTAGGTTGTGAAACGGATTAAGATGGATGGATGGATGAGATTAAATGAAGGATGGACGGCTCAGATTAAATCACTTAAACTTTATTTATATATATATTAAAATATATTAAAATATTAAAATATATATATAAATATTAATTTAAATAAATTTGGGGATGAAAAATGGCGGGAAAAGTGAAATTGGGCCAAATAATGGTGGGAAAGTGTGGATTTGGGCCCCATACTGGCGGGAAGGATGGATGACTGACACGTGGCTAGCAGGAAGGTATATATGAATTACAAGTGGCTGGATTTTGGTGTCTACAAAATTATTTTTAATTTATTAAAAATACTTAAAGGTTTTTAAACCTTTTTTTATTCTTAATTTATTAAAATTATTTAAGGGTTTTTAAACCCTTTTTGAAAAGACTTTTGATTAATTTCGAAATGGTATTTATTTCCACGGATGTCAAGGTATCTTCGAAGAGACTATTTATTCTCCAAATCCTAAGGTTGGAAGGCTAATTAATTCGAAATTCCTCGAATGCAACTTGCGGTGTTTGTGCTCTGTATTCGCTACGATCGAAGGAAGACTTAGAAGCACATGCGATTGAAAAGTCTTCAAGAGTTTTTTCGAGGGTGAAGTGGAGGGAAGTTCACTTGTGAACTTCGTAGCCCGCGTGGGCTAGTGGCAGCGAAGGCTGCTGCTCGGCGATGCATTGGCGGAGGTCACCGTTTTGAGTCTCGTGGGGGTGCTTTGCTAGAGTAACACACATTTTTATTAAAACGTTTTTATGCCACAAAATTCGGAGTTTCTTGGACAGCGATTTATAAGGTGTGATTAAATTTTATGAGTTTTGACTTTTGTGATTAGCATTGAATAAAATCTTAGGAGAAATAAGGGCATATTTCTTTGGATGTATTTTTAAGATTATTCTTTTCTATGCTAAAATAAAAAATGGAGGTATAAGGTGTGAGTATGTGATTGTTAATTTATTGGCATGTTATGGTGGTTGTGTTTAAATAAGTGGAGCTAAAAGGTGTAATAAAGGAAGTTTATATTATCACTCATTTATTTTTATTCTAACCCTAACTTGGTTAGAAGTTTGAGAGTTGTGTGTGGTGACAACTTGAAGGTTCAATTATCTTCTACTTCAATAAGGTATGGGCACATTCTTCTTATGAGTATGATTGGTGTATGTTTTCTGAAATAAGGTTGGAGTGAAAAGGTATTCTACTAGGTATCCTTTGGCTAGGTGTAAATCCTATTTTATGGTTTGTTGAAGACTACTTATGCATTGTTATCCTTAAGGAGAGTTTTTGGTGAATGCATAATTTTTGGTTTGAGATAGTGGAAGCTTTGTGCACTAGGGTTTATATTTTTGAGTCTAGCTACTTGCATTGAGTTGGTGGAACCCTTGGTTGTTTGTTTTGAGTTTGATGGTTGAGTTGCTTCCATAGAGGTTGTTTGATCAAGTTATTGCTTTACTTGATTCATGATATTGGGATTACTCCATTGAGTTGATTTGAGCAAGTTATTCTTTGCATTTGGTGATATTGTGTTGGTGGCTATTTTGTTCAAATATATTTGGAGGGAAAAGGATTTCTACTTGATTCCTTTTCTTGTGATGATTGGTTGAATGCTTCAAGGTTGATGTTGAGTTGAATGGTGTTGGTTGACTAAACCTTGTTTGATGAGCATTGTTGTTGAAACCCTAATTGATGGTGAAAAGAACATGAGTATCATTTTTATGTGATTCTTTGCATAGTTGGCAATTGTTGGGGTTTCATGTTCTTGAAATAAAACATTCTATCCTATCCATTTCAGATATTGAGTTGAGTTTTCAAATTTGAGATTGAGATTGAGCTGAGTTGATTTGAGTTGAGTTTTGAGATTGGGATTTGAGTATAGAACATATTGAGTCTCTAAAAATTCTCTTTATGCTTCTATGAGTTTGACAAATCACATTGGGTCTTTAACAATTCACTTTGTGATTTCCTACTAAGAAAGTTTTTCTTGTGAGCAGTTTTTGGACAGGTTCCAGTGGGGACTTGTGAGCAGTTTTTGGACAGGTTCCGATGGGGACTTGTGAGTAGTTTTTGGACAGGTTCCGGTGGGGACTTGTGAGAAGATTTGGACAGGTCCTAGAAGAGGACTTGTGAGATGAGTTTGATAGTTCTATCAGTGAACTTGAGGACAGAGGTGCATTGGTTCTATGAGAAGAACCTGAGGACAGATTTGGCAAGTCTTTGAGAAGGCTTGTATGCAGAGGATTGATTTGTTCAAGAGTTGGATAGATCTAACAGACAGAGGAAGAATTGTACTAGACTGACTGAATGTGTTTGGTATATGTTGCTGAGCTACTGTGGATGTGATCATATAAGGCAGAGGTCTCTTAGGCTAAGAATTAAGGACAAGAGGTCTTCGGTGGAAAGGAGTTCCATGTGCTAGAAAGAGGTAGAGGCAGTTGATCTTCTGAGGGATCATTTCCAGAGCAGAGGGGAAGGTATCTCCTTTGGGTCGAGGCTCATAAACATTGTAATTAGGAAGGATTCCCAAATAATTTTGAGATAACTTTTAGAGAAATGTTTTTGTGGACGTAGCCCAACCATTTTGGGTGAACCACGTTAAAAATGGGTCTTCAATGTGTGATGTTTTCCGTATTGATTAATGTTGTGTTGATGCCACTGCTATCTAAAGTTAAAATTATTAATTGGTTAAGTATTATACTGTTCACCCCCCCTCTCAATATAAGTCCATGTTCTTCAATGTCATTTATACTGCTCTTGGAGACCCATATCCCTTATTCACTATTGATGTGGAGAATATGCCTACCTCATCCACATTCGCTCATTTATTTCTTCTGAATCCATATCACTCCTTTCTTGGGGATGACCCTTATTTACTCAATCACCCACACCTTGAGGCTATGTCATCCATCCCTATGATGGGGATGATCTCAGATCCCCATTCCTCTACCTTTAACACTCATGTGCCTATATAATAATCACTCTTAGAAAAACCATTGTTGCAACAATAATACACTCCACTCACATAATCTCATCAATGGACTTCTCAAGCGCTACAATAACCACCTTCCCAAAAATAATATTTTCCATATTTTGATTTTGCATTGCAACCACCTTCTCAATCACAAAAATTCACTCCTCAATAATATCATAAAATTCCATATTCACAAATCCATGTGGATACATTCACCATGCCCGCTTCTCAAGCTTCTACCTTTGATACCTACACTCCTTCCTCATCACTTCCTCCAACTCCTTTACCCTCTTTTGGGATGTATGGTATGCCATATTCTACACCACTTCCACCTTCTTTTGCTTTCACCTTTCGACTTCCTCCACCTTACCTCTTTTAAGCTCCTATTTCCATCCCTCTTTCTATCGATAATCCCTCTATCCATCCAATCTCTCTAATTCCCCATGTTATTCTACCCAAATTTATTTCTCTATCCATCGCTCATCAGGTCTAGCGTAGTTACCATATTTTAGTACATCATATTGCCATCCAATTTAATATTATATTTAAACACCACTTCCCCCACCACATTCTATTCCACCTACATTATTTACAACACATCCTTCCTAGTCGTCCTCTCCAAATATGCAACCATCACAATAGATTCCTATGTAGTATGTATCATCCCCACAACCATAATACTACCATTCACAACTAATGTCCATCCTGCAACAATTTACCCCATCGACTTCCAATTCTTAAGCTATTCAACAACCATATCATCAGGAATAGTTTCAATATACTCCTCTCTCACAATGGGAGGAACAACAACTCCAGTACCCTCCCCATTCATAGTCTTCTATTATATTGATGCAATTCATTACAACCCCATCACCTAAAATCCAACTCTTATGTGATCAAGTTAAGATGTTGGAACTTTGAATAACTAGTTATGGGTCCCAAAAAACCATGTATAACAAGTTGTGCAATGAACCCATTCATTCATTAGTGCCCATTCCTCCTTACCCATACTACTTTGAGATTTTGAAGTTTGACAAATACAAAGGCAAAGAGGATCCTCGAGAACACATCAATAATTATTACTTTTCCTAGTATTAAATAATAGCAGTGATCCACTCATGTTGTGTACCTTCACTCTCTCAATTTGAGGGAAAACCCTTGATTGGTACAACATGTTCCCTCACCATAGCCTGTTCACATTCGAACAATTGGCCAATTCATTTTTGGAGTATTTCTCCATCAACATCAAGAAGAAGATGAATATTTTTGATATATATGCCTTATGATAGGCCGATTAATATCATGGATTTCATCTCTCGATGGAGATAAATCATCCACGACCTAGCTCATAGCCTCCCATACTTTGATCTCATCATGTTATTCATGAAAATCTATCATAAACATATTTCTATACCTCTAATACTTCATCAAAGCCACACACTTGATGAAGCCATTGCCTAGGAAAAGGTCATTGAGGATATCAAAATCCAATCTAGAAAAATCAAAATTCGATAGAAGCCATCTTCCAATTCCAAATTTTTCTTCAATTGCAATGTACCAAATCAATATTTCTCTAAACTACCACAAACCAATCAAGTGGCAACAACTTCTCTAGCTTCCTCGTCGATCTCACGACCACATCCCCCACAAAAATAGATGTTTCAAACTAACAAATATCCTCCATCTAATCCATAACAAAATTGTAATCTTCCTCCATAACCTTCAAGGCAAAATTTGACTCCCTTGTCTAAGCCCTTGACAATTCTATTCTAAAGGTTGTATGACACTGGTCACATCACCTTACCTAACATTAAACCTATTGACCCAAATCACCATTTACGGGTTTAACGAATAGACCTTCTATGCATTCCATCGATAGCACAACCATGATATAGAGTCTTGTTGCTCCTTCTATGGCCTTGTACATGACCTTATCAATTGGGGTACCATTAAAGTTTTGAACCCCATCGTGCCACAAAATCAAAATCTGGATATCTATTAAAATCCATTATCAAAACATGGGGGGACTAGTCCCCAAGGAGCCAAATCTAATCCACAAGGTAAATATAGGTAAGTTAATAGTGTCTACCATGACCCCCCTCATGCGAAGTGGTTGGCATGATTAACCTTACCACTTGTACTCAACACTATCCATCCTTCCAACATGAACTTGCCACTTCACCTCTAGTACCATTCACCTCTCCTTCCTCACATGCAACATCAAATGTTTCACCATCATGGTATCCTCACTCATCAGTTGTGTAACACCCTAGCTAGACTATCCATATTCAATTTCTTAGAACAATCCCAACCTCATCGTTAGGGATTAAATGACATTCCTTGACCCATTGACATCAAAACCCATGATATAAATACACTTGTAAATTTTTTTGAGAACATCCCTCAATGCATGTAATCTTCTATCAATTTACATGACCACAATATTACCGAAGTTATGGGTGAGGGACCTAATCGTCCCCTCCATATCCAAGTAACCATAAATGACATCACCTACAAGTGTATCCTCATTGATACCAATTCTTCCATTAGTATGATTTCCACTGCTACCATCCATCACCTACACATTCCACCTACTCACTTCACTACAACATCACTCAACATTTGTGCTTTTGATGGTTCTATGTGCACCATAGTAGGTTCTATTATTTTGTTTATTCATGTAGGTGTACAAACCATATCCATCCTGTTCCACATCATTCAAGGTAAAATGTAATACAATATTTTTCTAGGACATTTATGGATCCATTACATGTAATGCATTCCATAAATCTTACATCATTACCTCAAATATGTGTATAACGGACTCATCCATTGTGTTCTTACCAACGGTAACCCATTCAAATTTTACAACATCGTAGACCTCTCACCAGTAACTTCATTATCTTCTACACAGGTCTTTCGTATTCATTCATATCATCAAGTAAAGACTTTTATGTCCTCTCCATCACCTACCTAAACCTCACATTACTTACCTGGGGAACACACACCTTCCCTTGCTTCTACTTCCAACACACATCCATCTTCTTCCACAAATTCTCCTTCTATATTTGTACCCTTTTCACCACCTTCTTTGTGGCCTCCTACCCCTTCTTAGTCATCTTCTTCCATAGATCCTCCTTTTATTTTTGTGCCTTTTTCACTACCATCTCTATGGACTCCTACTTCATCTCATCCCTCTTATTCTATAAATCCTCCTATCCTTCCTACTCATACATCCCCACTTCCCTTATGTCTACAACCTAGGTCTTTCACATTTCCTCGTAGCCTAATGCCTATGCCTACTTTCTCCACCTCATATTTTCCACACGTGGTTCATCCCATCCCTTTCACCATAGCTAAATGTCATGATTGGGAATAATGAGCATCAGAAGTGCTCATATTTTGTATACATTTTCTTGATTATTATGCGGGTGTATAATAAGGATTGCATACTTTTATGAATTATTATATAATTATTTGATTAAATTATGTGTGTTATATAATTTATGTGTTTTCAGTGTGTTTTTGTGGAATTGCAGTTTATTTAGTTAGATTTGGATCAGTCGAGGTCTTTTCATGGACCTGGCACTTTATTTCTTTTGGAATCAATGCAGAGAAGGTAGGCACCTTCCTCTTACAAGAAGGTGACAAATGTAAGTAGGAACCTTCCTATTCTAGGAAATCATAAAGGAAATACAAGCACCTTCCTCTCCCAGGAAGGCGCCAATAGAAGGCCAGCATCTTCCTCTTCCAGGAAGGCACCAAAGGAAAAGAAGCACCTTCCTCTCATAAGGAAGGCACCGACGGGAAGACACCACTAGAATGCAAGCACCTTCCTCTCATAAGGAAGGCACCACTAGAAGGTAAGCACATTCCTCTCATAAGGAAAGTGCCACTATAAGGCAAGTGCCTTCCTCTCATAAGGAAGGTACCGACAGGAAGGCACCACTAGAAGGCAAGCGCCTTCCTCTCATAGGAAGGCACCAACAGAAGATAAGTGCCTTCCTCTTCCAAGAAGGCACCAACGGTAGTAAGGCACCTTTCACATAGAGAATGTGCCCAATATAATTAGGCACCTTCCTCATAGGGAAGGCGCCCCTGTTCTTCTCCCATTGACTAGACAAGCATGACATGGATAATAGTGACTGGTGCAGTTCCAACTCTACATCGTGTAGAGCTAAATTGGGGATCACATCGATGTATGAGAACACCCTACCAATGCTAGGAGAAGCACAAACCAATCAGCGAGCACACCATCATTAGAACCAAATGCCAATTTTAGTAGATGTCGATCACATTTACCATACTATCTTAGTTTAGTCTGGAATGAACTAACTATTATAACTTCTTTGTAACGAGTTCTATGGGTGTGCTATATAAACACACACAGACCTCTCTAAAGATATATAGATATATAGAGAGAAGAGATAGAATATTTTGATAGTAATTGTAATACTTTGATAATTATAATACTATTCCTAGAGTTTCTAAGTGTGTTTTCAGCTAGGAGGATGCTACTGGAGCCTCGGCCCACTCCAAGCCAGTATTTCTTCCCCTATTTTTTCTATGTTTTTTTTCTATATTAGTTTGTTGCTTTATAAGATTGTTTATCGCACTGATATTTATAGTATTTGCAGTAGGTTTATTTCCAGGAATGTGTGAATATTTTCTTTCTGTAGATTTAGTTGTTTTTACGTAAATTATTAAGGAGTGCATGAATGATTGACAACTGTTTGAAACACACCCCAATAGTAGAACTAGCATACTCATCTCACGTGTTATTGTAAGCAATCTTATTTAGACCCTTCGCAAGTTTACAAAGCTCCCTGGGTTGATAAATTAAATGCACGGGCATGTAACAAAAGTAGGGAAAAAGTTAACCTTGTTTGGCCCACAACATTTTGGCACCGTTGTTGGGGAAGCGTCTCAACTATATTATCTACAATACCTGTAAACCTTCCATCTGACCTTGTATGAGTTCTTCGAGAAGAAGAGGACCTGATGGTTGGTTTATAAAAACTAATCCATTAGAAAATGAGTCAGTCAAACATTTTGGATTTGAATTAGACTCGCTTGACCCACCTCCAACAATCCATTGGAGTGACGAGCCACACTTTGTGCAAAGTGCTTCCTTATCCCATCAATGTGGGGAATAACGAATCATCATAAATCCCCTATTTAATAGGACACCCTTAGAGGAAGCCCTGTTGTGGAAAGCTATAGAATATCGGATGATAACACCAAAAAATCTTAGAGCCTTGACTCAAAAAGTCTTAAACAATCGTAAGGCCATAAATACTGCATTAGAGACCACATTTCTTAAAAAAATGGCTAACAATGAAGAAGTCTCATCTGGATTTAGTTTCTCTATTGAAGGAGTAGGAGATACCAAAATGAAAAATATATCCCCTGATCACCTTTCAACCTTCAAAGGATACCCAAATGAGGACCCTGACCTATTTTTATTTAATTTTGATGTCTTATGTAGGTCTGTGGACTACAAATATAATACGCAGAAGCTAAAACTCTTCCCTTCCACGTTGGACAATGCAGCTCTATGGTAGTTCATCGATCTGGGATACAAACACATTGCCACTTGGGATCAAATGAAGAAGCTCTTTTTAGAGCAATACCAAGATTTTGGGAGAGCAAGAGACTCTAGATAAGAGGTCCTGAGCATGATGCAGAAAGAATATGAGTCTCTCAAGGAATATTGGGAGAGATTCAACTTCAATCTTCAACTATCTCCTCACACAAAACTATCTGATAAGTCCCTCAAAGGCATATTTTTTAGAGGACTTACCAATGAATCACTGGAGGCTCTTAACATGATCTCTGGAGGTGATGTCTACCAGAATGATATGGAAGACATCTGACAACTATGCCAGAACTACTTAAGAAGGAGAGGCAAGACCACTTCTAGAACCATGAAATTTAATGCTTCAGTCATGCAGGTAGAAATAGGTAACATGCTAGAATATTTAAAGAGCGAAATTCTCTCATATCTAGCATTGCAGATGGATACGCTATTGTTAGAGAAAAAGAAGCAAGAAAAAAAAGTAGCATTGGCTTATTTCTATCCAAAATGCAAAGGGAAGCATCAAAAGAATGCATGCCCAAAGAACAAAGTTAGAGTATGCACAATTTGTAGGCTAAACCATAATTTTGATTGTACCCACAACTGCCCAGTAATCATGAGGATGCTGAAAGTGTAGATTCCTACTTCATAGACAATTGAAAGAGTTGGACACAACCCCCTACGGGGAATATGCCAACCAAAATTTTTTCATATCGGGGAGGACAATACATGCACCAAGGCCCACCTCAACCACCTAACATGGGGTGGTGGAGGCCATCACAGCAACCATGGATGTCATATCCATATCTTGGGAAGTAGTAGAGAGGCCACACTGCATGGAATCAGGCTCCATAGAATGTAGCACCAGCTCACCCCCAACAGAATTTACCGATAATACCAGTAGTGAGACCTACGTAGCTACTCGCACAATGGATGACAAATATGAATAACAGGGTGAACTAGCCAGCATACAACATGGAGGGTGAGATGTATCCGATGTACCATATTCATCTTAGGTCTAGTAGATAGCTAGGAGTAGGACCACCTCCACTGGTAGAAGAGGATGAAGAGGTAGGAGAAACACATCTTGTAGAAGAGGTGATAGAAGAAACACTTGAGAGAGAAAAGGCTCCATTTCCCAACTGGCTGCAAGAACAGAGGAAAGTAACATATCCAGAGTTTGATATCTTGTCTATCTTGAAGAACCTCACAATCACAATTCCATTATTTCAAGCCATCCGATATGTTCCAATATATACCAAGGCGATAAGAGATATGTGTCTAAGGAAGCCAGGACGAAGAGCAACCCAGACTATCAATGTCATGGGTAAACTAGCAGATTTAATGATGAGCAAAATGTGCCATCCAAAGTATGTAGAACAAGGAAGCCCGATGCTGATTATAAAAATTGAGGGACATTCCTTGTCCAATACGTAAGTTGATCTCAGAGCAACCATCAACGTAATGCCTTAGGAGACCATGCATATGCTACAACTCATGAACCTAAAACCCATTACAATAGTGTTGTAGCTGGCTGAACGATTGATAGTGGCATTGAAAGGAATGTTGGAAGATGTAATAGTGATAGTCAGCACATGGGAATACCCAACCGAAATTTTAGTCCTGCAATCTAAATCTAGGCTGGGCGGTTACCCGCTCATCTTGGGAAGGCCGTGACTAGAAATAGCTGATGCTTACATTAGCTGTCGATATGGGCTGATGACCATCTTCGATGGATGAAACATTAAAAGGTTGACTATTTCACACCAGCGCAATATGTCGACTCAGTAGGAGAACCCATGTTGACTGAGCATGAAATTCCTAAGTTGTCCATGATCCAACCAATGATGATGTTGGATGAGTTGGCAAAATAAGATGAATATTATGCTATTATGGAGTTCCTCCATGGGGAGTCCTCCATATCCATACCTGGATCACCATTGGCTGGCACCCAAGATCACCACATTCAGTAGATACACGTCGGGCCAGGAAGAATGTTGAATTTCAGCAATGGGTTGACTCCCACACAATTGACAAAAGTAGAAGAGCTCCTAGTTAGACACCAATAGGAATTTGCATGGGATTACACAGATATGAAGGGTATCAACCTAGAGATCTGTACCCATCATATATACCTAGATGAGCAAGCAACTCCAAGCAGGCAACCACAGAGAAGAATGAATCTGGCAATGAAAGACATTGTCAAGAAAGAAATGCAAAAAATCTTGACTTTCGGATTCATCTATCCAATTTTTGACAGCGAGTGGGTATCATCGTTAGTTGTAGTACCTAAAAAGAATGGGAAATGATGAATCTACATGGACTACAAAGCGTTAAACAAAGTGACCAAAAAGGACCACTTCTCGCTCCCATTCATTGACCAAGTCTTGGACACACTCTCGGGGAAGAAGTATTTCTCCTTCCTTGATAGATTCAGTGGATACAACAAAATCAAAGTACGAGAAGAGGATTAGGATAAGACAATGTTCACCAGCCCATGGGGAACATTTACCTATCAGGTATTACCTTTTGGATTGTGCAACGCACCTGCCACCTTTCAAAGGGTGATGCTTAGCATATTTTTAGACATGATGGGAGACGCGGTCAAAGTATACATGGATGACTTCACCATCTATGGAGAAACCTTTGGTGAGGAAATGACGAACTTGGAAAGAGTGCTCAAAAGAAGCAAGGAAAATAGTCTATCCTTGAGCAACGAGAAATGATTTATGATGATGTAATAAGGCATCGTACTAGAACACCACCTCTCTGCAGAAGGAATAAAGGTTGATAAAAGAAAATTTGAGGTCATCAGAGACCTACCTAGCCCCAGAATGTAGAGAGATATGAGGAGTTTTCTTGGATCAGACGGGTACTATTGGTGATTTATCGCCAAATTCAAAAAAATTGCAAAACCACTGCACACTCTATTATCTAAGGATGTGGAGTTCAATTGGACAAAAGACTGCGAGGAAGCATTTTAGTTGCTTAAAGATAAAATGATATCTACATCAGTTCTAAGAGGACCAAATTGGGCCATACCATTCAATATCTACTATGATGCATCCAACAATGCGATTGGAGTAGTCGTCAGACAGAAGGATGGCAAAGAATTTTACACCATCTACTATGTCAGAAAAAACTTGGCAGGAGCCGAGCTCAACTAAATGATGACAGATAAGGAGTTCCTTGCATTTGTGCATGCCATAAAAAAATTCCACCATTATATCATCGGGTATAAGGTAATTTTCCACACAAACCATGTGGCTATCAGATACTTGATGAGAAATTTAGCAATTGGAAAAATAATTATTAGGTGGTTCCTATTACTATAGGAATTTGACATCACAGTAGTTGACAAACCAGGCAAGGACAATGTTGTAGCAGATTTTCTATCTAGATTGATATCGGTAGACCATACAACAGTGGAATACCAAATTTTGAATGAACATTTATTCACCATTAGTGACCAAACCCTGTAGTACACAGATATAGCCAATTACTTGGCCATCAGAAGAACCTCACCTGCTCTCTCTTTTCGATAAAAGTAGGCAGTCATATAGAAAAGCGCATCATTACTATGGGTTGATGACCTCCTGTTCAAAAAAGAACATGACCAAATTATAAGGAGATGCGTAGCAAAGCAGGAGTTCTCAGAAGTACTCAAAGCATGTCATGACGAACCATGTAGAGGACACTTTGCAAGGAAACAAACTACCTACAAAATCCTATAGGATGGGTAATTTTGGCCCACTCTATTCAAGGATGTAGCTACGTACACTAGTAAGTGCGATGAATGCCAAAGAATGGGTAGACAAACCCATCGAGAAAAAATGCCCCTCCAGCCTCAGGTACACCTAGAACCCTTTGATAAGTGGGGCATGTACTTCGTAGGACCAATTAGTCCACCTTCAATAGGGAGGAGGTTTATTTTGGTCTGTACAGATTACGTCACAAAATGGGTTGAATTTCAAGTGTTGAGAGATTCAAAAGAAATAACAATAATCGATTTCTTATTTTCCCACATTTTTACATGATTTTGGGTCCCTAGAGAGATAACAATAGACCAAGGGCCTCAATTTACCTCCAGGTTGATCAAAGAGCTGATGGATCAATACAGAGTTTGGTACAATAAAACTACACCCTACCATTTGTAGGCAAATGGGCAAGTGGAGGTGACGAATAGAGAAATAGAGAACATCCTGATGAAGACCGTGCAACAACACAAAAAGGATTGGGCTACATGGTTGTCGGAGGTAGTCTAGGCATATAATACCATGTGGAAATCCACCATAGGCTTCACACCCTTCTAACTAGTCTATGGGAAGAGTACAATGATGCCCATTGAATTTGAAATCAAGACACTGAGGATGACTTCATAATTGAACTTGAGCTTGGATGACACTCAAGAAGAGAGGATTCAACAGCTAGATCAGTTGGATGAAATCCAAATGGACGCTTTGCAAATAATGAAAACCATAAAAAGGCAAATAAAGTGGTGGCATGATCACCACATTAAACTGAAGTAGATCCAAGAAGGAGAATGGGTGTTGTACGATTCTCGGTTCCAAGAAATAAAATGTAAATTAATGCAAATATGCATGTGACTGTATGAGGTGGTAGAGCTCATCAAGAATGGGGTAGTGCACTTTAGAACAATTGACGGTAGCAATACCGTGTTCACGATCAATGGCCACCGAATGTGCCCCTATAACACATCTGAAACCTTACTAGTGGAATATAGAATAGATGTGGAGGAGACCCCATCTTGTTAGATATAGAACAAACTCTTAAAACATGAAATGGTGGGCATGGAGGTGCTCACAAAAATTACTTAATTTAGTTTTTTTATTACAGTGTGTTTTGCAAGGACGACGCTCGCATGCAAGCTGCAGGCATCCTAACCTAGGGCCTAACAGGCATGGAATGCATCTAACTGCCTTTATTTTTCTTTCTTTTCATTTAATTTTTGTAGGTGGATGACCTGATAGCATGAGGAATAGGTATCTGGGAAACCAGGCCTGATTTAGCTTAGCATTCTGGCATCGGCACTTGTAGGTAGAATTTGAGGCAACGTGAAGCAAGACAGAGAAGGCTTCATCACCTAGTCCTAGTCAATCGCAACATGATTATCAAGAATAAGGTGCCTTCCACATCGAAAATGGATAGAAGAAGGTGCATTTTGTTAAATAAGGTGCCTAGCCAGAAGAAGGCACCTTCCTTATAAAGAAGGCACCCCACTAGAAGAAGGCACCTTCCTTATAAAGAAGGTGCCCTGCCAGAATAAGGCACCTTCCTTATAAAGAAGGTGCCCCACCATAAGAAGATGCCTTCCTTATAAATAGGTGCCCCACCAGAATAAGGCACATTCCTTATAAAAAGGCACCCAGCCAGAAGAAGGCGCATTCCTTATAGAGAAGGCGCACACCAAAAAAATAAAATATACATATATAGGCTCCTTACATGGTTGGAAGCTGCCATACAAAAAAAAAATCCGAGGCACCTTCCACATCGAGAAGGCACATATAGACAGGCACCTTCCACATCAAGAAGGCATATGCAGACCGAGGCACCTTCCACATCAGGAAGGCACATGCAGACCGAGGCACCTTCCACATCAAGAAGGCACATACAGACAGGCACCTTCCACATTAGGAAGGCACATACAGACTGAGGCACCTTCCACATCAGGAAGGTGAATGCAGACCGAGGTACCTTCCACATTGGGAAGGTGCACCCATTTAGAAGCACCTTTCGTAGCAAGAAGGCACCATCATCGAAAAGGTTCCTTCCACCATCGAAAGGTGCATACAATTAGAGGCACCTTCCACCATCGAAAGGCGCATCCAATCAAAAAGGTGCCTTCCACCACCATAAGGTGCATCCATTTAGAGAGCATTGACAACATCAAAAATATGCCATATAAGTGCCTTCCACATCGGGAAGGCACCACATCAGTGCCTTCCACATGTGAAAGGTACCAAAGATCGCCTTCTGCATATAGCCAGCACTTAAGTCTCCTAGATGCCTCGATTGGAATGAAACCAACACATGAACAAGTGACATCAGATGACCATACCCCTCCCCTGTGTCACAAATCAATGAATCAGCACCCTTCATGACACCTAAAACATCGAATAATGTATGCGCATGCTAAGTCAATTTTTTATATAATTATTTATAAATTATGTAGTACCAAAAAAATACCACCGTTAGAAAAATCATATCCCCCGCCATAGCGAAAACTACATGCCAATGATATGGCTTGAAAGGTGTACCCTAGAAACGAATGCTAAGATTAGGCGCCTTCCCTATAAGAAGGTGCCTTCCTGAAGAAGGAAGGATAGAAAAAAACTACAGTAGTAAGGGAAGGCACAATGGGAGGAAGGTTGAAGAATCACACAATGAAGAAGAATGAACCGAGTGATACTGAAGGAATCAGGGGGGAAATAAAGACACAGTTTGAGGCTGATGGATGGCTCAAATACTGTACCCTAGTCAGTCAGGGCTAGGATATGGAGGCATCCAAGGAATTCGCTGCCTCCTTGAGGGGTGATGTAGCTCAGGTGCGAGGGGTAGAAATTCTAGTCACCCCCGAATACATCTCATAGGTGACTGGATTTCCCCTCACAGGGGAATGCATATACAAAGGTGAACTACTGAAGCCATACATTGAAGTGCTTCTACCAGGGGAAAATGTGTAGATAGACAAGGAGGGGTTACCCAAAAACAACCTTCCTGGTGAGTAGAAATTACGTTCTGAAAAACATTCATTTCTCTTCCATAAATTATCAATCCGATAAGTCCATAAACTTATGAGTGTCACAAACAGTATATGCCTGTAGTGTTGGGAAACAAATCTGGTTCTATCTTATTTAGTTTGGTGGGGAGGTTTGTGTAATTGGATTCCAGCCAAACCAAATAAACTAAGTGCGGGAAATGAAATAAATAAATTATAAACAAAAAGTAAAGTGTTGGAAATAAAATGCGAGGAAATAAACACACACAATTGAAATTAAATAAAGCAGTAAACTAATCTATAGAAAGCAAATGCACAAATTAAACAGGGGAGGACTACTACAGGGAGTGGGCCCAAGCTCCCACAGATAGTCCACCCGGCTAGCTACGTAGAGCTTGCTTGAATAAGAGGAGTTGCACTCTTAATTAATTAAACAATAAAATAAAATAAGTTCTGTGTAAAATTAATCATTCATCTCCTCTTGTTCATCTAGCTTGCATCTTTATATAAACCGTAGCTAGATCTCATTACAATAACAAATCAGTCTATTTTAATCACGTGATGTGATTTAGTTACAATTGATTCTACACATATTTTATTCTTCATTCTTCTATTTTAAAGTATGTTCGTTCACCAGAAGGATAAATATAAACATCCTTAGGTGTACGTAACAACAAATCCTAAACTAATGCATCCTAAAAATAATAATATGCTTTAAGAGCTTTACAAGGTCAACCAGCCAATCGGTTGATAATAATAACAAGCACTTTATTCTATTTAATAAATGCATGATTAAAATAGATCTCCTTTGTCTTCACGTGCAACCTCCTCCATAGTCCTTGGTCAACCAGTCAAAGTTGACTTGGTAAATCTTGCAAAGTATGAAGGCATGGAGGCGCCTTCTTTATAAGGAAGGTGCCTACTTTTGTTGGGTGCCTTCCTTATAAGGAAGGTGCCTACTTTTGTTGGGCGCATTCCTTATAAGGAAGGTGCCTACTCCTGTTGGGTGCCTTCCTTAAGGAGGAAACTTCTGCTAGGTGCCTTCCTTGAAGAGGAAGGTGCCTATTTCTATTGGGCACTTTCCTTGAAGAGGAAGGCACTTGCTCTCTTTCCTTAGTCTCTGTAAGCAGAAGTATGCCAGGTCCAAGTGGATGTAGATTGGAAAACACCATATTAGTAATAAAACCTACATTTATACACATTTCCCACTAAAAACACCAATCAAGCATAATACCGGATTTTCTATCAATTATATGCATAAGTTATATAAAATACATCTCATATGCTAATTGAACCAGTGATAATTCTCCTTAACCGTGTATATAAAATGAGCATTTTTGGTGCTCATTATACCCTCGTGCCTAACATATGCTACGCCCTCGTGGCACCAAAATGTGAAGTTATCCCTCTCGCAGGCAGACTATGCCAAAATTTTTGTCATGTCTTCGTGACAACAACCCCTGGGATATATATTTTTTCCTCTTTTTTTATTTTATTTTAATGGCCTTCAACATCTTTGTTTCTCTGTTGTTGAGTGTTGCTATTTTTTTCATTCAGCACTACTATTTTTTTCTCAGTACTTTTTTTTTATTCAACATTGTGTTTTTTTTTCATCAAGTGTTGTTATTCTTCATCCATAGAACGATGCAGCACCAGCAGAAGTTAGAAACACATCCTGACTAATAATTGCAGATAAATAGTTAAATCGTGATCACACTGTTTAGGGAAAATTACCACTACACTAATGCTGACATTTTCTAGTGTTGCACATTAGTCAAATTTGGTGAGGACAAATTTATTTAAAACAAGTGAAATCACCAGCTACTACTTTTACCCACATATGAAAAATATTTGGCATCTCCAGAACCTCCTTTATGGTAGAGAGTAGCATCATTTATATGTGTTCGCTCAAGATGACTACCATTGTCAAGATGCAGCAACGAAAATGTTGCCAAATTTATTCATGTAGATGCCATAGCCTCTCTCTATATTTTTTCAAGGCACATCATGTGTTTGAATTCTAATGGGAGATTTTGAGAAACTATGGAGGCATCGACTTGTATTTGCATAGAAATGATTTTAAAATAACTATACACATAATTAACAAGAAAATTAGTACATACCCGGGTGAATTTCGTAGAATCTGATATATATGATGTTGGTGGTGTGATACGTCTTCACGTTGGTGCTCCTGGAGATTTTATTTATTTATTTATATGTATCTTTAACTTTTCTGCCATGAACAGAACAGATCTTGACTCTCTCCTCTCTTTTTTTTTTTTCATCCTCTACATCAAAGAACAGAGTCAATCTGCAAAAACTGAGTTGGTGACTCTAAAATTTGAAATACCTAGCTTTTTCTCAATAGCACAAAAAATATTTTAATCCTGCATTGACGTATATCTCTCTAAATGCATTTACAGGGTGAATATTAAAATTTATACCTGACACGTGTGCGTCCAAAATGATCTCCCCTATGAATTATTTCTTTTGCATGCATAATTGGAACAACACTGCATTTCTTTGTTTTTTTGGAGTGAGAAAAAATAATATTTCTTTCATCATTCACGACATCTGTCAGGTGCATTGCTGAGATGTATGTGTTGTATGTGCTGGCGTTGGTAGGATGTTCTCATACATTGGTGCGATCCCCAAATTAACCTACATGATGTAGTGATGGGGGACCAAAAAACACACTTCTTCAAACCCTACTTTTCATTAAAATATACTAGAAAAATACATATGAAAAATAGCCCACAGGCTTTACAATGACCAGCGGTCGGCTTGGTCTCCTCTTCTCACTTCTATGCTTTAAGTGCGTTCTCCGATCCACCACCCTATCTAAAATATAAAGCTGGGTTTTTATAGAGGCCCCGACCCTCTGAAGCATCAACTCACACATTAATTGGGACACCCACCGGATTAATTACAAAGACTAGGTTTTTAAAGAGGCCTTGACCCTTTGAAACGTTCTTCATGAAAATGGGTTCACCAACCCGATTAATTACTCCACTCCGCATGGCCTCTGTCACTGTCACTTCCTGTTAGGATACTCTGCATGCCCATCCTCTTCATCACCCATGTTTCTTGGTTCTCGTTTGTCTTTACTACACCCTGGGTGCCACGTGTCATCCTTGACAACCTTGAAAATATCGCTCGCCATGGCTTCCCACCATCTCTTTCTCCTTCTCCGTCTTCTTCTCTCTCTATCGTGATATCGTGACATGTCATGATATCACAACGTTCTGACCTCCCTATGCTTCCTAGAACTTTTTGTCACGATATCATGACATGTCGCGATATTGCGACCAACTCCTGCCATCTCTTGGTTTTCTTTCTGTCGTCGTGACATCGCAACGTCACGATATCGCGACGTCACGATATCACGATGTCGCGATATCGTGACCCTTCTGTCCATCACCCCTCTACTCTATTTTATGTCATGACATCGCGACGTCACGATATCGTGACTACTCCACTTCTGATCCCCTTGCTTTGCTGCCTTTGTTGTGATTTCACGATGGTCACGATTTCACGACATGTCACAAAATCATGACAACTCCCACTACTCTGTTGAGTCTTCGTTCTGACGTCGCGATATCGTGATGTCATGATATCATGACAAACTCTTGCCTCTATCCCCACATCACCTGGACGTCATGATTTCACGATGTTGTAAAATTGTGACATCGCAATTTCGTTACAACTCTCCACTTCTGCTTCTGCCTCACTACGACGTCGTGATTTCGTGACGTCACGAAATCATGACGTCATGATTTCGCTGCTGCTTTCTTATTTTGCCTTAGCAAAATTTTCCTTCCCTTCTTCTTCTTCCTGAGTTGACTCTTCAAAAGTGGCCCTCCCACAACTGGATGCTTCTACTGTAGGTGCTGCTAGATGCTCCTACATCAGACACCCGGGGTAAGTGGAGAAGTGATCTTCACTTCTGCAAGGTATGGTTGCTGCCTCCTGAAATACCTCTAGACATTCCTCTGCCTCTGTAGTCTACTTCAACCCCGTCTCCTGGCCAGATAAACTTCTATCTTCTACCAGACAGATTCTACCACTGCTGCATGCTTCTTCTACAGCCTGCTTGCACTCCTCTTCTGGGCCAGTTAAATTTTTGCCTTCTTCCAGGCAGATCCCGGCATTGCTGCACACCTCCTCATCTGTAGCCTTCTTCAACTTCAACTTCTGATGCACTCCCGCATCTTTCTTTTTCTATCTTTCTTCATGCCTTTTGCATCGCTCCTCTTGCTCCCGTAATTTTATGCTGAGCCACTCCTCCTGCAGGGCTTGAAATTGTCGTTGCAATGCCAAGAACTCTTCTTCTGGCACCATATCTTCCTTGCTATCCCGGCTTCTTTGGGGATGCATTTTTTTTTTTACTGGGTCCTAGCATAAACTACCTCATGTTTAGCAAATCTACTTGTGCACTTCGAGACCCTAACTCACTCTTCTCACAGAACCCTACCACAGATCCTGGTGTAACTGCCTCATGTCTGGTGATATTTTACACACTCAGGAACTTCTAGCTCTGATACCACTGATGGGGGACCAAAAAACACACTTCTTCAAACCCTACTTTTCATTAAGATATACTAGAAATATACATCAAAAAAATAGCCCACAGGCTTTACAATGACCAGCGCTCGGCTTGGTCTTCTCTTCTCACTTCTACGCTCTAAGTGCGTTCTCCGATCCACCACCCTATCTAAAACATAAAACTAGGTTTTTATAGAGGCCCCGACCCTCTGAAGCATTAACTCACACATTAATCGGGACACCCACCCGATTAATTACAAATACTGGGTTTTTAAAGAGGCCCCGACCCTCTGAAACATTCTTCCCAAAAATGGGTTCACCAACCCGATTAATTACTCCACTCCGCATGGCCTCTATCACTGTCGCTTCCTATCAAGATACTCTGTGCACCCATCCTCTTCGTCACCCACGCTTCTTGGTTCTCGTTCTTCTTTACCACACCCTGGGTGCCACGTGTCATAATTAACAACCTTGAAAATATTGCTCGTCACGACTTCCTACCATATCTTTCTCCTTCTCTGTCTTCTTCTCTCTCTGCCGCGATATCATGACATGTCACGATATCGCGACGTTCTGGCCTCCCTATGCTTCTTGGCACTTTTGGTCACAATATCGTGACATGTCACGATATTGCGACCAACTCTCACCATTTCTTGGTTTTCTTTCTACCGTTGCGACATCACGATGTCGCGATATCAGGATGTCACGATATCGTGACCCTTTCGTCCATCACCCCTCTGCTCTATTTTACGTCATGACATCATGACGTCATGACATCGTGACGTTGCGATATCGTGACCACTCCACTTCTGAGCCCCTTGTTCCACTGCCTTTGTCACGATTTTGCGACGGTCGTGATTTCACAACATGTCGTGAAATCGTGACAACTCCCACTACTCTGTTGAGTGTTCCGACGTCATGATTTTGGGATGTCAAAAAATCATGACATCATGATTTTGCCACCAGCCACCAGCCTCTGCCTTCACCTTCGCTTCATGTCGTGATATCGCGATGTCGCGATATCGTGACAAACTCCTGCCTCCGCCCCCACCTCGCCTGGACATCACGATTTCGTGACGTCACAAAATTGCGACGTCACAATTTCGCTGCAACTCTCCACTTCCACTTTCACCTCGCTACGATGTCATGATTTATGTCACGATTTCGCTGCTGCTTTCTTCTTCTACCTTAGCAAAATTTTTCTTCCCTTCTTCTTCTTGAGCCGACTCTTCAGAAGTGGCCCTCCTGCAACTGGATGCTTCTGCTGCAGGTGCTACTGGATGCTCCTGCATCATGTAGAGTTGGAACTGCACCAATCTTTGTTGCCCACGTCGTGCTTGTCTAGTCAAAGGGTGAAGAACAGGGACACCTTCCCTATGAGTAAGGCACTTGACTTCTAGTGGCACCTTCCTATCGATGCCTTCCTGTGAGAGGAAGGTGTTTGCCTTCTAGTGGCACATTCCTGTGGCGCCTTCCTTTTGGTGCCTTCTTGTGGCGCCTTCCTGTCAATGCCTTCCTGTGGTGCCTTCCTATCAGCACCTTTCGGTGAGAGGAAGGCGCTTGAATTCTTTTGGTGCCTTCCTAGAAGAGGAAGGCACTGGCCTTCTATTGGCGCCTTCCTAGAAGAGGAAGGCGCTTATATTTTCTTGGTGCCTTCTTGGAAGAGGAAGGCACCTACCATATTCTGGCACCTTCCTTGAAGAGGAAGGTGCCTACTTACCATGCGTTGATTCCAAAGGAAACATATATTTGACATCTTTTTTTTTTCAAACTCCTCCCCCATTTTATTTAGCTACTAGTTGGATGTTTCTCATTTCCCTTCAGGACCAGGTTGGTCCTCAGAAAAGAGGATACTCTCTTTCAACGGGCAATAAAAATAAAACTTTGCTTCTGATTTGTATTTCATCATGGAGCTATTTCAACAAAAGGGTTTTTTTTTTTCATAGGAGTAAGTTAGGCACCGACAATAAGGCGTCTTTCCCCCCATGTCTAAAAATTGTCACGTCCTCATGACAACAACCTTCCGAACTCCCTTTTTTTTTTCATAGGAGTAAGTTAGGCACCAAAAATAAGGCGTCTTTCCCCCCATGTCTAAGAATTATCACATCCTCATGACAACAGCCTTACAAACTCCCCATTTTTTTTTTTTTCATAGGAGTAAGTTAGGCACCGACAATAAGGCATCTTTCCCCCATGTCTAAAAATTGTCACGTCCTCGTGACAACAACCTTTCGAACTCCCTCTTTTTTTTTCTCATAGGAGTAAGTTAGGTGCCGACAATAATGCGTATTTCCCCCCATGTCTAAAATATTGCCATGTCCTCGTGACAACAACCTTTCAAACTCCTTTTTTTTTTTTTTTTTTTTTAGGCTGAGCCTTCTTCTATTGGTGTTCCCATACAAGCTTTGTTTCTAATCAACATAAGTGTTTTTTCTTTTTTATGGGAGGTTCTGGTTCACCCGCATATTCTCCCACTTAAATTGGTGATGCCCCTATCACCAGTGTCAGGTCCCTCTGTGCAACAGGTCTGTAGCCCTCCAAACGTTAGGTCCCACACTAAAAAATAGGTACCCCCATCCAAGGGAGAAGAAAATTTCTTATTGGTTCCTTTATCAAGGTGGAAAAAGGCATTATTATATTGGACTAATTGTAGGCACTCTCTTCCTAGTGAGAAGTAAGTGATTTTTTTGCTTTGTCGCACTCCTAATTGTAGGGCACAAAATGTCACATCTATTAGGCCTAGTTTAAGTCGGCTCTGCCTACAGATCATGCTCATGGTCGTGTACTGTGAAACTACACCTACAAAAACTTGGAAAAAAAGAATCATGGCCTATGCCTAAGGACCTAGCTCTTAGGATGCCTTTATATTGCACTCATCGGGCATGATTACCTACACACACGAAAGAAATAAAATAGGAGTCATGACTTCGTGCCTGTTAGGCCCTAGCTCTTAGGATGCCTGCATCTTGCATTCGGTTCATGATTTCCTGCAAAGCAATAAGAAAGTATTTTTTATGCTAAGCAGGACATGTTCTATGCGTATTTTTTTTCACTGGTAGGATTTGCATTTTTTTTTTTATCAAGGCACCTTTACTATATGCCATCAAGGTGCCTCGTTTGTGCCATTGAACCACACAAGTGTGGGAAATGGATCAAGGCACCCTAGATGTCAAGGCACCTTCTTTCTGTAGAAGGCACCTGCTTGTTGTGGAAGGTGCCTTCAATGTATGGCACCTTCTTGATGTGGAAGGCACCTCCAATGTATGGCGCTTTCTTCATGCGGAATGTGCCTTCTTGATGAACAAGACATCCTTCCAATTTTATTTTATTTTTTTTGTGTGGGAGGTGCCTTCAATGTATGCTGCCTTCTTGATGCGAAAGGCGCCTCTAATGTATGGAACCTTCTTAATGTGGAAGGCACCTCCAATGTATGGTTCCTTCTTCCTATGGAAGGCACCTCCAATGTGTGGCACATTCCTGATGTGGAAGATGCCTTCTTGATGTGGAAGGCGTCTTTCACTTCATTTTTTTTTTCACGGATCCTCCTTTTTTTTCCCCTCTTTTTTTTTGTTTCTCTCTCACTTTTTTTCTTCTTCCTTTTTTTTTTTTTAACAAATGATTGAACATTCGTCCAAGCTACTGGTATGGTATGGGGTCTCCCCCATGTCGATGTCTGATACACTCTCGCAAATGTGAGGTGATTGTTAATAGAGCTTGTTGAAAGTTACTTGAACATTGTCTCGGCACTCTACTTTTTACGTGGTGTAGCATCTTTGACTCTGCTCATCATTTACTCAGGTTGTAACAGTCACACACCTTGCTGTAAAACATTCCCAAAGTTTCACAAGCACCTTGGGCTAGAAGCCTTTCACTTGATCAGGGTTACTTAGCCTGCCTTCAGGCGTTAATGTTGCCAAGGTAAAACTCTGCTAGCTTTCACCTGCTAGATTGGATGCTACACGATCAGGTACATGAGATAGTTCGTATAGTGTTATTACAAACTCCACATATAATTCTCAATTCATGAAATCTTCACAGACACCTCCTTATTTTTCTACTTTGCACTTCATGTTGTCCTACAAAACATAAAAGAAAAATCTAAACTAAAGACGTTAAAATAAAATTCTAACTAATTTTTTTTTTGGTCTATTCTGTCTTGACCATAACAGATCTTGGATTATCATTTTTTTTGCATCATCTGCATCAAAGAACAAAATGTCAACTTCAACCATTTGAGTTGGTGATTTTCACATCTGGAGGTTTGTCAATGATCCATCCTAAGAATTTGGCAAAATGTTCCATGTACTGAAACATATTTGCCCTCACACTTTTTGTGAAAAATAGATTTCTCCATGGTTTCAGATCCTCTCAAAGTTGATGTTATCTTCCACCATAGTGATACTTTGCCTCTCTTTTGTATATTTTTTTCACATATTTTAACAGAATAAGAATGCTACCATAAAAACTGTAATGTTGGCACTGTGCATTCAAAAGTGGAGGTTGTGTGAGTCAGGTAACTATGCAGCCTACTATGTGAAAATTACATTCCATGTACCATTATGAAAGGATTTTATGAAAACCAACAACTCACATTTTTGAAACACCAAGCTCCTCCTCAATTAGCACATTAAAAAAAGTTAATCTTTCTCTAATGCATATCCAAAGTATTGGACTCTCTGTATGCATTGTAGGGATTAATTTTCAAGCACCATGTGGCCTTTGTGCAGACATTTGAAATCTGATCTCCTCCAAGCTATTTCCCCATTTTATTTAGCTACCGATTGGATATTTCTCATTTCCCTTCTGGACCAAGATGCTCCTAGGGAAAGAGGATACTCTCTTTCAACAAGCAGCAAAATAAAACTCTATTTTTTATTTGCTCGTTAACTTGGAGGCTTTTCAGCAGATGATTTATTTTTTTCTTGTTTTTTTTTATTTTTTTCATGAACACTATAAATAGTGTTCATTGTGTTTTTGGTGGCAATAATGAAGGTGGGGTCTCCCCCATGCCTACATCTAAACTAGTATTTAAAAAAGAAAAAAAAAATCATCAATTTCATTATCAACTAGTTTGATGTGCTGCAGCATGAGAAGAGTATTTTACCCCATGGCCCAAAACCAGACTTCTTTCAATGTAATGACAAAGTGTGTAGGCCAACAAATGAATATTCGTGAGCTAGAAACCTAAAGAAAACATGGCATAGCAGTCTGTTAAAAACACATGCTAGTTTCTGATTCACCAGGTCACCTTAAGCGCAAGTGAAGAGCATACTCCATAACAAGGCGTTATCTTTAAATTATGCTCTGTCATTTTCCCTGCATTATTAATTTCATCATAAAAAACATTTACCAATATGTTGCAAAAATTTCAAGCCTGTAAAATTTTTTAATTTAAAACCAAGCTTCTAGAGGCACAATTTTTTTAATGGTTTCTATATAGAAACACATCCCTAAAAATTTTCAATCAGACCTAGGTTGTGCTTATTTATTTTGATTTCTTGGAACCATTGAAAATATGATGGAAATCCTTCAATGCCATATTTTTCTATTTTTTTTTCAACAACACGTTTTATTCCTACTTCTACACTTAATTTGGTACATCAGGTTCATTCCCACGTTTACTTGAGAAGCTATAAAATGCAAACAGTTGCCAATGGAATTTAGCTCTGACTATGCCGACAACTATTTTTGGCCTTATAAAAAGGCCCACGATGGACTCACACTTCTTAGGTAAAATATCTATAGGTAATTTTAAATAGACTTTTTATCTGACCTGTAAATTAGAACACTACAGTTTAGACACTCACCGACAACGACGCTAAAATGGTGAGCAAAAATTACATTCTAAAAATAATTCATTTCTCTTCCATAAATTATCAATCCGGTAAGTCCGTAAACTTATGAGTGTCATGCACAGTATATGCCTGCAGTGTTGGGGAACAAATCTGGTTATACCTTATTTAGTTTGGTGGGGAGGTTTGTGTAATTAGATTCCAGCCAAACCAAATAAAATAAGTGTGGGAAATGAAATAAATAAATTATAAACAAAAAGTAAAGTGATGGAAATAAAATGCGAGGAAATAAACACACACAACTAAAATTAAATAAAACAGTAAACTAATCTACAGAAATCAAATGCACAAATTAAATAGGGGAGGACTATTGTAGGGAGTGGGCCCAAGCTCCCGCAGATAGTTCACCCGGATAGCTACGTAGAGCTTGCTCGAATAAGAGGAGTTGCACTCTTAATTAATTAAACAATAAAATAAAATAATTTTTGTGTAAAATTAATCATTCATATCCTCTTGTTCATCTGGCCTGCGTATTTATATAAAGTGCAGCCAGATCTCATTACAATAACAAATCAGTCTATTTTAATCACGTGATGTGATTTAGTTACAATTGATTCTACCCATATTTTATTCTTCATTATTCTATTTTAAAGTATGTTCGTTCACCAGAAGGATAAATATAAACATCCTTAGGTGTACATAACAACAAATCCTAAACTAATGCATCCTAAAAATAATAATATTCTTTAAGAGCTTTACAAGGTCAACTAGCCAATCGGTTGATAATAATAAGCACTTTATTCTATTTAATAAATGCATGATTAAAATAGATCTCCTTTGTCTTCACGTGCAACCTCCTCCATAGTCCTTGGTCAACCAGTCAAAGTTGACTTGGTAAATCTTGCAAAGTATGAAGGCATGGAGGCACCTTATTTATAAGGAAGGTGCCTACTTTTTTTGGGCGCCTTCCTTATAAGGAAGGCACCTACTTTTTTTGGGTGCCTTCCTTATAAGGAAGGCACCTACTCCTGTTGGGAGCCTTCCTTAAGGAGGAAGGAGCCTACTTCTGCTGGGTGCCTTCCTTGAAGAGGAAGGCGCCTATTTCTACTGGGCACCTTCCTTGAAGAGGAAGGCACTTGCTCTCTTGCCTTAGTCTCTATAAGCAGAAATATGCCAGGTCCAAGTGGATGTAGACTGGAAAACACCATATTAGTAATAAAACCTGCATTTATACACATTTCCCTCTAAAAACACCAATCAAGCATAATACCAGATTTTCTATCAAATATATGCATAAGTTATATAAAATACATCTCATATGCTAATTGAACCAGTGAGAATTCTCCTTAACCATGTATATAAAATGAGCATTTTTGGTGCTTATCACTTCCCATGAATCAGCAGAAGATATTTGAGCAGGTTTCTCGATTCTTTACATGCACCGAGAAATATACCCATCTACATGCTAACCATGTGCAGTTTCTCAATCACCTAGTGCATGGAAGGAAATTGAACGTGCCCTTCTACCTGGCAAATGTTCTGAAGGACAAAGTGGCTGGGTACCAGAAGGGAGAACCATCCACCTTAGCCCACCATGGGACGATATCGGCACTGGTCCACCATGTAGAAGCGTAGAGGCAGGACCCCGACGTAGAGGGAGATGGTGACCAAGAAAGGCAATAGGATGCTATTGTCAAAACAAGGCAAGAAGAGGGAAGCCCTACAAAGGGAATGGTGAGTATCGAGAAATTGGCATTGCCCTATTTCATAGAAGAAAGAGGGCATTCACTAGTGCTCAAAATCATAAAGGAAAGAGGGCATTCCCCAGTGCCCGAGTGTGAGGAGGAAGGAGCACGCTTATTAGTGATGAGGCCGAGTTTCGGGCGATAGAACTAGTCCCTAAGAGGAAATGCCTGCAGTGACTCCTGCTCTTGACAAAAGAAGAACAGAGTGACCCAAAAGTTGAAGTTGCAGCCCAAACCCTCTAGGAATTGATAAATGAGAACCCACAAGATGCAGGGACTTCCAAGACTAATGATTAGATCGACGCGGCCTTGGAGGAAGTGCTAGAATGACAAACCAATTGTTGGATGGCCCAAAAAATTTTGGAGGACTGCAAAAACAAGCATAGAGGGAAGTTGAAAGAATGAGACAGACGAATCACCCAGATCGAGCAGCTAGTCTGAAAGTTGTAGGGGGGAAAATAGCTACTCCAAGATAGGGGTATAGAAAGAAGGGAGGCATCAACCCAAACTGACTGAAAAAAAGAGGTCCCAATGAATTCTCCCACATCTGTCCAATGAGTATTCTCTTCGAGAGAATTTTGATCGAACACCCAATAGAGTAGCCTAGAGGTAGGGGAGAATTTCTCTATTTTTGGGAGTGAAAGGGAAAGAAATCCCACAACGCCCCCTATCATTGTCCTAAGTGATACAGAGCAGGACGAATGATATTCTCATAATGACACTAAGAGGGGGGGTGAATCAGTGTAGCTAAAAATTTGATCTGCAATCCTTAAAACTAAAGCAAAGAGAACTAGAAAATAGATAAAGCAATAATCACAAGAGAGCACACCACAACACATAATGTAACGAGGTTCACCAATTTGGCTACTCCTCAAAAATGACTGCTTGGACTTCTATCCAAATCTAGCCTTTGCAAAACACCAATTTTACAAAAACTTTACCAGCACCCACTGGAAGGAGCACCAACCCCTTGGTTTTCTGTTGCAACAGATAGGAGCACCAACCCCTAAAGCCAAGCACCAACTTGGACTGCAATTCTGATTTAATTCAGTGACATAAAAATGCCTTCGTTGTTTACACGACCCTGACTGGTCTACAATTAATTAAACTTTATTAAACTCTGCACACTCTCACAGCTCTGCTTATCTCTCTCTCAGCCCTCTTCTCACCCTCTTTATGCAGCAAATTCTCACTTACAGCGACAGCAATATACTTCACGTAGATCTGCTTTTATAACAAATAAGTCTCTATTTTTAGCTTCCATAATTACGTATGCAACCCGTAATTGTTCTTTTATTATTCTCTTTTGCCACTTGTCAACTATAACTCCTATATTTATAGAGTGTGCATTATTACGTTACATGCAACGTATATCCCTACCAGGACTGTACGTTATCTTGAACAAGACTGTTCGTATTCATTTCTGTGCATGCATGCATTTTACGATTCTATTAATGCGACTGTTCATTTTACTCCAATTAACTCTAGTTCTTAAAAAGCTACATGATTTCTATCTGTAACTACCACATTTACTCTAGATAAGTCTTCTTATTCTGACTGGATGCTTTTCCTCTACAACTGACCCTTTAACTGTCATTCTGTTCCAGTTAACTGTCTGTTGTCATGCTGTTGTGACCTGTCGTGAAATCATGACACTTTTGTATCTTTCTGCCCTTCTCGCATTTTTCCCACGAAAAAAAAGCATGTCACAAAATCATGACAGTTTCTGCCTCCTTGTCCACTTCTTCACTTGCACCCACGAAGACCAGACATGTCACGAAATCATGACACTTTAACCTTCTCGCTACTCTTCTTGGCTTGCTTTAGCGAAAACTAGACATGTCACAAAATCGTGACATCTTTCTCTGCTTTTGTCTTTTCTTCCTTTCGCTCGTGAAAATGGAACATCTCATGAAATCACATCTTTCTTTGCCTTTGCCTTTTCTTCCTTCTACCCATGAAAACAGAACATGTTGTGAAATCGTGACATCTTTCTCTGCCTTTGCCTTTTCTTCCTTCTGCCCGTGAAAATGGAACATGTCATGAAATCACATCTTTCTCTGTCTTTGCCTTTTCTTCCTTCTGCTCGTGAAAATGGAACATGTCACAAAATCGTGACATCTTTCTCTGCCTTTGCCTTTTCTTCCTTCCACCCGTGAAAATGGAACATGTCACAAAATCATGACATCTTCGCTGCCTTGTGCATTTTCTTCCTTCCGCTCGCGAAAATAGAACATGTCGTGAAATCGTGACACTTTCACTGCCTTGTGCCTTTTCTATCTTTGGCCAGCAAAAACGAAACATGTCGTGAAATCGTGAAATCTTTCTCTTCCTTGCCCTTCTCTTTGACCCTATCACGAAAACGTGACACTTTCTCTCCTTGGAAAATTCTCTTCAATCCTGTCATGAAATCGTGACACTTTCTCTCCTTGGCACTTTCTCTTCGATCCTGTCGTGAAATCGCGACACTTTCTCTCCTTGGCACTTTCTCTTCGATCCTGTCACGAAATTGTGACACTTTCTCTCCTTGGCACTTTCTCTTCGATCCTGTCGTGAAATCATGACACTTTTTCTCCTTGGAACTTTCTTTTCGATCATGTCGTGAAATCGCGATAGCTTTCCTTGTGCTAACTAAACATGTCGCAAAATCACAACAGTCTTCCTTGCACTTTCTAAACATGTCACGAAATCACGACAGTTTTATTTACCTGCGCATCTTCTTCAAATATGTCATGAAATCACGATAGTTTTTCTACTTGCCTCCTTCTTTGCCAACATGTCATGAAATTGTGACAGTTTTCTTTGCTTGTGCCTACTTTCCAAACATGTCACAAAATCGCAACAATTTTCTTACTTGCCTTCTTTGCTTCCAACATGTTGCGAAATCATGACAATTTTCCTTGCATCTTCTCTCTCCTTGTTCATGTCATGAAATTGTGACAATTTTGCTTGTGCCTTCTCTCTCCTTGTTCATGTTGCAAAATCACGACATTTTTCTTTCTGCCTTCTTTCTTCTCAACTTGTCGTGATATCGCGACAGAAAACATGTCGCGATATCGCGACAGTTTTCTTACTTGTCCTTTTTTTTTTTTTTTTTTGAATCTAGGTCACTTCTGTTTTCTTGGAATTTCACTGTACATGATCTGACTGACCTCGAAACTCCTTTCCACTGCTTCAACTACATCAACTGATCTATCTGTCTGTGTTGACAAGAATGACAATACTTTTGCTACACCTTGCTCAACAATCTCCCCCTTTGGAATTGTTGGCAACACTCATGCACTTTCCTATAATTCTTCTCCCCCTTTGAAAATAATACCAAAGGGCTACTTCAGACTCCCCCTGAGTCTATGCACAACATTCTCAGATACACATTGTTATAGTTAGCAAAAATCATGAATATGAGCAAAACTATAATCATAGGCATAAATACTCCCCCTGAGAATGTGATCCCAATTGATAGTCAGTTCTTAGGAAATGTGACTACTCCCAACTTACTTCGAAGGTACTCAAAAACTTCCTTTGGCAATGGTTTTGTGAATATATCTGCTACTTGCTCTGTAGTTGGAACAAAGTCTAATTTGACCTCACCTTCTGCAACTTTATCCTTCAAGAAGTGATACCGGATTGTAATATGTTTGGTTCAAGAATGCATAACCGGATTCTTTGATATGTTTATAGCACTGGTGTTATCACATTTAACTAAAATTGGCTCTTTGAAGTGAATACCAAGATCTTTCGGTGTTTGTCTCATCCATAATATCCGTGTACAACATGTTGTTGTTGCAATATATTCTGCCTCTCGCTGTGGATAGAGAGACCGATTCTTGTTTCTTGTCGTGCCATGTTACCGACCTGTCTCCAAGATAAAATGCTCCTCCATTGGTACTCTTTCGTCATCAATACATCCTCGCCCAATATGCATGAGAATATGCAATAAGAGTGAAGTCCTTACCTTTTGGGTACCACAACCCATACTCCATAGTACCCTTGAGGTACCTAAAAATCCTCTTTACTAATTGTCACATGAGTCTCTTTGGGACTAGCCTGAAATCTTGCTACCATGCATACTGCCTGTAATATATTTGGTCTAGTAGTTGTCAAATACAGTAGGCTTCCAATCATAGACCCGTACATGGTTTGATCTACATCTGGAGATTTGTCATCCTTGCTCAACTTGCAACCTGTTGTCATGGGAGTGCTGACAGGTTTACTATCCTCCATTGTGAACTTTTTTAGCATTTCTTTCACATATTTTACTTGGGAGATAAAAATGCCCTTTTCACTTTGATTGACTTGCAGTCCGAGGAAATAAGAAAGTTCACCAATCATTGACATCTCAAATTCTGTCTTCATTTTATTAGCTGTCTTTACAAGACTTATCATGATTGCTGCCAAAAATGATATCATCTACATAAACAAGGACAATAAGATTGTCATTTTCTGTTTTAACATACATATTGTTGTCCACCAAACCTTTCTTGAACCCTTGTTTAATAAGATAGTTATCCAGCCTTGCATACCATGCTCTGGGTGCCTGTTTCAAACCATACAATGCTTTCTTTAACCTGCAAACAAAATCGGGATTGTCACCGAGTTGGAAGCCATCTAGCTGTTCAATGTAAACCTCTTCTTCTAGATTTCCATTCAAAAATGCTGATTTTATGTCCATTTGATATACTTTGAAGTTTTTATGGACTGCTAAAGCTGGAAACATTCTGATTGCTTCTAGTCTGGCTTCTGGTGCAAAGGTTGCCTCAAAATCAATGCCTTCAACCTGAGCATAGCCTTTACTAGCACCAATCTTGCCTTATTTTTGACAACCTGCCTGTCTTCATTTAATTTATTTTGAAATATCCATTTAGTACCGATTATGTTTTTATTTGCTGGCCATGGTACTAATTCCTAGGTTTTGTTTTTCTCAATATGATCTAGTTATTCATTAATTGCCTTCATCCAACTTTCATCTGTGCTTGCTTCAACAATATTTTTGGGTTCAATGCTGGATAAAAGAGAGTAGTTCCGTACTATGACTCTTCTTGTCTGAATACCAACTGTTGAGTCCCCAATAATCTGTTCTCTAGGATGATTTTTCTCTTAGCCACCTGTTTTGAATTTCTTGTTCTCTTCTTCTTCTGAGTCAATTCTTAAATCAGTTGGGTCAATTTTTTGATTTTCTTCTATTTCCATTTCTTCATCTCCTTCAATGACTTCTTCATAAATAGGATAGTTTTTTTGATGAGTAATTTCTCGATTTCTACCTTCATCAACTTTAACATCTGCACTCTACACAATTTTCTTTAGCCTCTTGTTGTAACATGTGTAGGATTTGCTTTTTGTCGAGTAACCAAGAAAAATACCTTCGTCAGCTCTATATTTGAACTTATCGAGATTATCTTCAGTTCGTTTGATATAACACTTGCTATCGAACACTTTGAAGTATCTTGTTGTTGCTTTCCTGTCGAACCATAGCTCATAAGGTGTTTTGCTTTCATGCATCCTTAACATGCACCTGTTTTGCATGTAAATTGTAGTATGTACTACCTCTTTCCAGAATCTGTCAGCTATTTTGTTCTCAGCCAACATTGTTCATGCCATTTCTTGCACAGTCCTGTTCTTCCTTTCAACAACACCATTCTGTTGAGGTGTCCTTGCTTCTGAAAACTATCTTTTGATCCCATATTTTTGACAATATTCTGCAAATTCCTCTAAGATAAACTCTCCTCCTCTGTTTGATATTAGGTATTTAATTCTTTTTCCAATTTTATTCTCAACCTATTTTTTAAAAATTTTGAACATCTCGAAGGCATATGATTTAAGCTTTAAAAATAGCACCCATGTCATTTTGGAGTAGTCATCTATGAACAACATAAAGTATTTGTCACCATTTATGCTTTGTGTTCTCATGGGTCCACATAAATCAGTATGTATCAGCTCTAACGGTTTGCTGGTGAAGTATTCCTTTGCTTTAAATGTGGATATGGTTTGCTTCCCTTTTTGGCATGATGCACACATTCTATTTACTGGTTTGCCAATAGTAGGTATATCTCTTACTACTCTTTTTGAACTTATTTTTACTAGATTGTCAAAGCTAATATGACCGAGCCTCTTGTGCCACAACCAATTTTCATCTTCTTGTCCAATCAAGCATGATCCTTCTAAAGTTTTTGAGAGAGTATATAAATTTCCAAAAGTCCTCGATCCAGTAGCTATTAGATTCCCACTGTGTGCTTTTTTGACTTCACAGCCCTATTTTTAAATATGACTTCATGACCTCTGTCACAGATTTGACTTACGCTCAGTAAGTTGTGCTTCAAACCAACAACAAACGGAACTTCTTTGGAATTGATCTTTCCATAACTTATCTTGACTGAACCTTTGCCAACTATTTTGGCTCCATCATTATTTCCAAACTTTACAGAGCCCCCTTCATATTTTTGTAATTTTTCAAATTTTTGTTTATCTCCTGTCATGTGACTGGAGCATCCACTATCCAATATCCATGGTGCAGATTCGTTCTGTGCTGTGATGTTGTCTGTATAATCAAGGATTCCTTTTCTTCCTTGAGTTGATCCTTTTCTTTCCATTCTAATTTGACCGTAGTTTTGGTCACTTGTTTAGACTTTTCTTTGTCAGTGGCCTGTGCATGTTTATATGAGAATTTTCTATTTTTCCTTAAACTATTTGGTTGAGATCTTCTTCCATGATATTTATTAGCTGCATATGTGCTTCTACAATTTCTTGCAATGTGTCCAAAGTTATGACAATTATAGCATTCTACTGCATAATCCATCAAGGGTGAAAATACATTTCTACTAGAAAAATTTCTTTGTCCTATATTATAAATGCAGTTTGAAATCTTATGACCATAAGTATTGCATTTAAAACAATAGCTAGAAAAGGAATGATTGAACCTGGGAGTTGGTCTTTGACAATTTGTAGTAGGAGCCACAAATTTTCTTCTCCTTTGATGTGTGACTTTTGTGAATCCCTCATTGTCAACAGTCTTCTCATGTTTGGCATTGTTGCTTTCTTTTGCAAGATTCATTTTTATTTGGTCAACCTTGATCTCATCCTCTTTCTTTACTGGTTCTACAGTCATGGCCTTTAATCCACTTGATGATTCTTCTTCGACAAACCCTAAGCCAAACTTGATGCTTATAGTCCTCTGACTATTTATAATATTTTCAAGCTTTACAGAACTTCCTTTAATTTTGTAATAGCAACTCAATTTTTGATTCTTTTCTTCTAGCCGCATTCTTTAAAAAACAATCTCTTCTTCTAGTTTGTTGCACTCATCTATTCTCATGGTTAATTGTACTTCAAGTTCTTTAGACATTTTCTTAAATTCTTCTTTTTGTACTTTCAAACTGTTTATTATGTCATTCACATCCTCAAGCTTTCTTGAGACCTTATTGTTCTTTTTCATTTCTATCTTTAACTCTTTAAGTGCAACAACCAACTCTCCTTCTAGATAAACTTCAACCTCATCCTTACTTTTTGTATCACCTTCATATTTTTCTTCTATTTTTGCTTCTTCAAATGCCATGAACAGAGCTTCACCTGTTTCTTCTTCAGATTCTTCACCTGAGCTTTCTTCAGAAGAGCTGACATTCTTGGATATGAAACTTTTCTTTTTGAAATTGCTTTTCTTAAAATTTGGTTTCTTCTTCCAGTCACTTCTTTCTTGGTGTGACCCTTCATCATTTTTGGTTTTCTCATTCATTGGACACTTAGCTACAAAGTGACCGACACCTCCATAATTGAAACACTTAAACAGTAACTTTCCTCTATACTTTCCTTTTCCCTTTGTAAGTTTTCGAACAAAGTTGGCTTTCGTTTCATCTGATGTCTCTTCATCCTTTGATTCTTGTTTAGCTTTTGTATTCTTGTGTGCTTTAAAAGCAGCTTCTCTATCTATGGGCTTAGTTTTTCCTATTCTCATTTCATATGCAGTCAAAGAACCATGCATCTCATCTATGCTAAAATTATTTAGATTTTTAGCCTCTTCTATTGCAAAAAATTTAGAATTAAATCTTTTGTGAAGAGTTCTAAGTACCTTTTTCATGAAAACTGCATCTTCGATCTCTTCATCGAGTCCTCTGATTGCATTAATGAATCCATTGACTCTTAGCATATAGGCCTCTATGTTCTCATCGTCATTCATTTGTAATGCTTCGAACTGAGCTTGATGCGTTTGCAGCTTGGCTTCCTTGATCTTGATGTCTCCTTCATGGATGCTCTTCAATTTGTCCCACATGTCTTTTGCTGATTTACAGCTCATGACCCTTATCAATTCACTGTCTATTAGCCCACACATTATGGCATTCTTTGCTTTAGAGTTATTCTCAGACAGTTTCTTACCAGTAGTATCTGTTGGAGGAGTAGCGGGTACTGTGTATCTATTTTCTACTAAATCCCAAATATTGTATCCTAACGCACTTAGATATGTCTGCATCCTGAGTCTCTAGAATGAATAATTAGTTCCATTGAATAAAGGAGCTTTGTTTGATGAAAATCCTTCATTACTTGCCATTGTGTTCCTTCAAAGATCACCTTAGCTAATTAAGCTTAGTTCAAGAACCTCACTTTGATACCAATTAATATTCTCACAATGACACTAAGAGGGGGGTGAATTAGTGTAGCTAAAAATCTGATCTGCAATCCTTAAAACTAAATCAAAGAGAACTAGAAAATAGATAAAGCAATAATCACAAGAGAGCACACCACAACACACAATGTAATGAGGTTCACCAATTTGGCTACTCCTTAAAAATGACTGCTTGGACTTCTATCTAAATCTAGCCTTTGCAAAACACCAATTTTACAAAAACTTTACCAGCACCCACTGGAAGGAGAACCAACCCCTTGGTTTTCTGTTGCAACAGATAGGAGCACCAACCCCTAAAGCCAAGCACCAACTTGGACTGCAATTCTGATTTAATTCAGTGACATAAAAATGCCTTCATTTTTTACATGACCCTGACTGGTCTACAATTAATTAAACTTGATTAAACTCTGCACACTCTCATGGCTCTACTTATCTCTCTCTCAGCCCTCTTTTCACACTCTTTACGCAACAAATTCTCACTTACAGCAATAGCAATATACTTCACGTAGATCTGCTTTTATAACAAATAAGTCTCTATTTTTAGCTTCCATAATTACGCATGCAACCCGTAACTGTTCTTTTATTATTCTCTTCTACCACTTGTCAACCGTAACTCCTTCTTTATTTATAGAGTGTGCATTATTACGTTACATGCAACGTATATCTCTACCAGGACTGTACGTCATCTTGAACAAGACTATTAGTATTCATTTTTGTGCATGCATGCATTTTACGATTCTATTAATGGAACTATTCGATTTACTCCAGTTAACTCCAGTTCTTAAAAAGCTGCATGATTTCTATCTGTAACTGCTGCATTTACTCTAGATAAATCTTCTTATTCTGACTGCATGCTTTTCCTCTACAACTACCCCTTTAACTGTCATTCTGTTGCAGTTAACTGTCTGTTGTCGTGCTGTTGTGACCTGTCGTGAAATCGTGACACTTTTGTATCTTTCTGCCCTTCTCACATTTTTTCCACAAAAAAATAGCATGTCATGAAATCACAACAGTTTTTGCCTCCTTGTCCACTTCTTCGCTTGCACCCGTGAAAACCATACATGTCGCGAAATCATGACACTTTTCCTTCTCGCTACTCTTCTTGGCTTGCTTTAGCAAAAACTAGACATGTCATGAAATTGCGACATCTTTCTCTGCATTTGCATTTTCTTCCTTCCGCCCGCAAAAATAGAAGATGTCATGAAATCGCAACATCTTTCTCTGCCTTTTCCTTTTCTTCCTTCCGCCCATGAAAATGGAACATGTCATGAAATCATGACATCTTTCTCTGCCTTTGCCTTTTCTTCCTTCCACCCGCAAAAATGGAACATGTCATGAAATCACGACATCTTTCTCTGCATTTGCCTTTTCTTCCTTTTGCCCGCGAAAACGAAACATGTCATGAAATCACGACATCTTCGCTGCCTTGTGCCTTTTCTTCCTTCCACCCATAAAAATGGAACATGTCATGAAATCACGACACTTTCACTGCCTTGTGCCTTTTTTGTCTTTGGCCAGCGAAAACGAAACATGTCACGAAATTACATCTTTCTCTTCCTTGCCCTTCTCTTCGACCCTGTCGCAAAAATGCAACACTTTCTCTCCTTGGCACTTTCTCTTCGATCCTGTCATGAAATCGTGACACTTTCTCTCCTTGGCACTTTCTCTTCGATCCTATCACGAAATCGTGACACTTTCTCTCCTTGGAACTTTCTCTTTGATCTTGTCATGAAATCGTGACACTTTATCTCCTTGGCACTTTCTCTTCGATCCTGTCATGAAATCGTGACAGCTTTCCTTGTGCTAACTAAACATGTCACGAAATCATGACAGTCTTCCTTGCACTTTCTAAACATGTCGTGAAATCGTGACAGTTTTCTTTGCCTGCGCTTCTTCTTCAAACATGTCGCGAAATCACGATAGTTTTTCTACTTGCCTCCTTCTCTACCAACATGTCACGAAATCATGATAGTTTTATTTGCTTGCACCTACTTTCCAAACATGTCATGAAATCGTGACAGTTTTATTACTTGCCTTCTTTGCTTCCAACATGTCGCAAAATTGCGACAGTTTTCCTTGTGTCTTCTCTCTCCTCATTCATTTCATGAAATCATGACAATTTTGCATGCACCTTATCTCTCCTCATTCATGTCACGAAATTACGACATTTTTCTTTCTACCTTCTTTCTTTTCAACCTGTCATGATATCGCGACAGCTTTCTTACTTGTCTTTTTCTTTGATTTTCTGAATCTGGGTCACTTTTGTTTTCCTAGAATTTCACTGTACATGATTTGACTGACCTTGAAACTCTTGTCCACTACTTCAACTGCATCAACTGATCTATCTGTCTATGTTGACAACAATGATAATACTTTTGCTGCACCTTGCTCAACAACGAAGGCCTCCAGTAGCGGACAGGACCATAGGATAATGAGGAACTCCCCAGACCTGAAGAAATAGGAGAAGAACCTAAGGGGTCAACATAGGATAGATAGGGGGATGAAGAAACACCCCTATGTACGACAACACAGAGTGAAGAGAATGCTTCAAGGACCATAGAACAGGCCTCCCAAAGTGAGAATATGATCACCAGGGAGAAAGGAAAAACCCCTGTTTGAACCGTCACATTTTCTGCAGAGGCCAGAGAAAAAGGGCCTAGGACGGCTTGAAAGAAGGTGAAGGTGACCTTCATTGAACCAAAGGAATACAAGTGGGATATGCAGCCATTCATAGATACATGAAAATAGTTTGAATGACTACTCAAAGATATGACAACAGCCAAGGAGACCAAGAAGGCAACGTCGAGGATGCAGGGGGGCTCTTGTATCTACATCAATTCAGTAGAGGACAGCCAGTTCTGGGATATTTATAGGTCATCCCAAGTATGGCCCTCCATGATAAGAAGGTATTTTAAATGGTGGGGGGTATATGGCCCCAAATTGGAGGCCACGAACATTGCAAGGGAGAACCTAGGGCTTACTCCTAAAGCAGATCAATTGTACAAAGCCCAAGTACTTCATTCTAGGAGGGATAATTTAGATATCCCTATTACAGCGGTCAGACATCTGGAAGCTAACCTATGGCAAGCTGTAGAAGCTGCATTCCAATCAATAGAGATGACACTAGATAGATCACTGTCGATAGCAGCTAGAACAAGGAAAGGATAGCCGACAGTCGCACCCTCAGCTCCATGTAGAAAAAGAAGAGCCACACCTCTAGATGCCAATGCATAGAAGAGGTAGACATGGGTCGTAGGTACAATGAAACCCACCAAGAAAAAACAATGATGAGGGGTCAATAGGGCTACCTGTAGTTTTGATGCCACGAGGGTGTGGCATATGTTAGGTGTGGGGGGATGATGAGCATAAAAAATGCTCATATTTTGTATACATTTTCTTGATTATTATGTGGTTGTATAATAAGGATTGCATACTTTTATGAATGATTATATAATTATTTGATGAAATTATGCGTGTTATCTAATTTATGTGTTTTCAATGTGTTTTTGTGGAATTACAATTGATTTAGTTAGATTTTGATCAGTCGAGGTCTTTTCATGGACCTGGCACTTTGTTTCTTTCAGAATCAACGCAGAGAAGGTAGGCGCCTTCCTCTTCTAGGAAGGCGCCAAATGTAAGTATGTGCCTTCCTCTTCTAGGAAAGCACCAAGGAAAGACAAGCACCTTCCTATCCCAGGAAAGCACCAATAGAAGGCCAGTGCCTTACTCTTCCAGGAATGCACCAAAGGAAAAGAAGCACCTTCCTTTCATAATGAAGGTACCGACGGGAAGGCACCACTAGAAGGCAAGCACCTTCCTCTCATAATGAAGGTGCCACTAGAAGAAAAGTGCCTTCATCTCATAAGAAAGGTGCCACTAAAAGGCAAGTGCCTTCCTCTCATAAGAAAGGTACCACTAGAATGCAAGCGCGTTCCTCTCATAAGGAAGGCACCGATAGGAAGGCGTCACTAGAAGGTAAGCACCTTCCTCTCATAGGAACGTGCCAACAGAAGATAAGCACCTTCCTCTTCCAGGAAGGAACCAATGGAAGTAAGGCACCTTACACATAGAGAAGGTGACCGACATACTTAGGCACCTTCCTCATAGGGAAGGCGCCCCTGTTCTTTTCCTGTTGACTAGACAAGCACAATGTGGACAACAATGACTGGTGTAGTTATGACTCTACGTAATGTAGAGATAAACTGGGGATCGTACTGATGTATGAGAACGTCCTAAAAATTCTAGGTGAAGCACAAACCAATCAGCGAACACACCACCATTAGAACCAAATGCCAATTTTAACAGATGTCGATCACATTTACCATACTGTCTTAGTTTAGTCTAGAATGAATTGACTGTTATAACTTCTTTGTAACAGAAGTTTTGTGGGTGTGCTATATAAACACGTGTAGACCTCTCTGAAGATATATAGATATATAGAGAGAAGAGATAGAATATTTTGATAGTAATTGTAATACTTTGATAATTATAATACCGTTCTAAGAGTTTCTAAGTGCATGTTCAACTGGGAGGAAGCTGCTGGAGCCTGGGCCCACTCCAAGCCAGTATTTCTTCCCCTATTTTTCTTGTGTTTTTTTTTCTATATTAGTTTACTACTTTATAAGATTGTTTATCACACTAATATTTCCATTATTTGCAGTAGGTTTATTTCCAGGAATGTGTGAATATTTCCTTTCTGTAGATTTAGTTATTTTTACGTAAATTATTGAGGAGTGCATGAATGATTGAAAACCATTTGAAACACCCCCAATAGTAGAACTAGTAGACTCATCTCAAGTGGTATTTTAAGCAATCTTATTCAGACCCTTCACAAGTTTATGAAGCTCCCTGGGTTGATAAATTAAATGCACAGGCATGTGACAAAAGTAGGAAAGAAGTTAAACTTGTTTGACCCACAATAGGGAATAATGAGCATCTTGCCTGGATGCCTGACTATTACATTCTTCTACTACAACTATCCATGATTTTCAACTTGCATATTATGCCTTTGATTCAGACTCACCACCTCACTCACCACCACATAGCTTGCCACAAGTATTAATTTTCATGACAAATTTTGGTCTTGGCGAGTATAATGTTCATGATGCTCGTGTGCATCCTTATATAATCCATTATACTTATGACTTGGTTCCTCTTCTACCTTAGTGCTCATCATTGGTATCATTGTACCACTTTGTCCACTAGACAACCATACAAACTTTATCTATGCGGGCCTTGACTTTTTTCTCCCATAAACCATTCCCCCATTGTCATAATCTAGTTTTTGTAGCACCTTAGACTACATGTCCAATCCAAAATTCACCTTACACTACCTTAAGTGTTTCCATTAATATTTTTTTGGGCCAGGATGTTATGAAAAAGGCTTACAAATGCCCATGAACCCTTATGTTCAATTACCCATAGATAAATTTAGTCTGGGTTACCACCCTATTACTATTCACATGCTTGAAGATGAGCTTCAATATATTTCCTTGCATCCTCTAGCAATTCCTACACACTCATTGGAAGAGGAATTCAATATTAAAATCCTAGATGAGTTTCCATGCCCCCATTATATCTTCAACATTCCATGCACCTTCTTCTAGGAAATGTCACTTTTTGAAACTATCACCACGTACTGTATTGATGAGTTGGTTAACAAATTTTCTACCCTTTCCCTCACTTATCTCTACACATATCACACTCCCTCAACTTACCCTTCATTACCAGTTCATTAATTCATACCTTTTCATAATCACTGATAGATTATCCATTCTATGATACAACCCTGTTCTCCATCTATGATTCTATGCCCTCCATTAAATATACCATATCAGTTACATCCCTCTGAGTCTTCACCTCCAAGCTTCCCATATTATACAATATCAACTACTTCCATTAACATAGTTGACACCACCTTATTTTCTCCATTTTTTTACACATCACATTTAGATAACAATGATGCACCCAATGCAAACTTCATCAATTTCACTCATATTTCCCATACACCATTATTGCAAGACTTCTTTCTATCACCACCCATACCACATGATGCAAATGCTCCTTTATCATCTAAACTACCTCACATTATGTGGGTCTATCATACAGATGTATATTTATATGATGAATTCAATTTAACTAAGGCTATCAATGACCTCCATCTCATTCCCATCCCAACTCAACTCCAATATGGGTCCTACATTCTTATGGAGGATACTATCATTGTTGATGTTGGTGATGACCCCATGAATCCTCACATCGCTAAACTTGTTGTTAGCCTCTCCATAGAGGAACGTACCTTTTTTACCACTTCTCTTAAATATTACATCAAATTTTTTGTCTAGCCATACATGGACATGCATGGACTTTATCCATCACTAGTCGTCCATAATATCACACTTGATGGGGACACCAATCCTATCAAGAAAAAATTACGATGCATGCATCCTATGGTTGCTCTAATGGCAATATCTCAACTCCAAAAACTACTCTATATGGAATTCATACAACCAATCGATTACCCATAATGGGTGTCCAACATGGTCCTTGTGCCAAAACCCTCTAGAAAGGTTCACGTCTGTATAAATTTCTAATATTTGAACAAATGTTGTACCAAGGACACCTTCCTCCTACTTAACATTGATTCACTGGTTTATTCCATCATAGTCCATGAGATGATATCTCTCATGGATGGTTTATTTGGCTACAATCGGATCAAGATCAACCCTACCAATCAATACAAAATATCCTTCACAACCCCTTGGGGGACTTTCTATTATAAGGTCATGCCCTTTGGCCTTAAAAATATTGGTGCAACCTACCAATGTGCTATGACTTATATCTTCCACAACTACATACACAAAATTATGAAATACTACATTGATGAACTCATCATAAAATATAATAAAATGATCACAACATCTTGCAGATCTTCGTAATATATTTAATTACCTTATCGAACATAATGTATGATTAAACCCAAAAAAGTGTGTCTTTGGTGTCACTTCAGGTAAAGTATTAGGGATCATTATCTATTAGTGAGGCATTGACCTAGATCCCAACAAAGTCAAATCCATAATTGAGATACCTCCTCCCATGAATCTCAAGCAATTACGTAATTTGTAGGGAAAAATCCAAGTCATTCATCACTTTTTTGTCTAATTATCTAACAAATGTAAGCCATTCAACCACCTCTTATAAAAAGAGGTCATATTCAAATGGGATACCAATTTCCAATAAGCCTTTGACTCAATAAAATCCTATCTCACATCACCACTAGTTCTATCTTCACCACATCCACAATTGTCATTCTTCTTATACATATTCACTATTGATTTTACCATCAACACTTTATTGTCTTAGAAAAACATGCTCAACCATGAGCAAGCCATCTACTATATTATCCATACTCTGGTTAGCAACGAGACATGATACACCTACATGAAAAAGCTATACCTGGTTGTAGTCTTTGCTACACAAAAGTTATGCCACTACATGTTTAACCAAATGAATTTTATTATCGCTTGTGATAACCCATTGTGATACATGATGATAAAGAGTTACCATAACTCTCCTTTATCAAATTTGACCTTTAATTTATTTCTCAAAATCCCATAAAGGGATATGTCATAATTGACCAACTCATCGAGGCTCCCTTGCCCGAAAACCAACCACTCCTTGTTTAACTTCCTAATGATTCTATATTCCACATCACAGAGGTAAAATAATATGTAGAACCCAAAATTCCAATTGATCTAACATTATTTTTAATGGCTCCCACTGTACCCATGCCAGGGGTGCTAGAATTTTATTTTTCACACATGATGGGGAGCCCCTCCCCTTATCTCTTAAATTAGGTTTACCTTGCACAAAATATAAAACTCTCATTCTTGGCTTGAAGAAGGTGTTTTCAATGCACATTCGACGCCTTAAAATAATTGGTGATTCTCTTCTTGTCATAAATAAAGTCAAGAAAATTTGGTAATGTTATTTTCTAGTACTCCAATAGTACAAACATATTGCTCAACAACTCCTCACTCATCTTGAGTGGTATGATATCGATCATGATCCCTGCTTGTCAAACCATTTCATTGAAACCATGGATTCCCTAAGGTATTTAATACACAAAACCCCATCTCAGATACAAAACATGTGTCCATCCATACTGTAATGCAATCCACTATTGCACATTCATTCCCTATCAACAATGATGGCATTCATGTCATTCACACCGAACCACATGATCCTTGATTTTCTTAGATCAAGGATTATATCAAATTAGGCTTTCTACCTTGTGACTTACCACATGCTCATCACTGAGTATTCAAACAAAAGGTAATTCGCTACATACTATTAAGGGATATCCTCTACCACTATAGTCATTATGGCATCATTATATGTCACCTTGAACCACAAGAAAATCAACGAGTGGTCCAAGAGACCCATGATGGAACCTTTGGTGGCCACTTTAGTGGTATGGCTATCAATAAGCACATTTTACGCATGGGCTACTATTGTCCCAAAATATAACATGATTATTTTGATTATGTTAAATAATGCATAAAGTGTGAGAAACATGCTAATCTCACTCACTTACCTTCACAAACACTACATACCATTCAATCCATGTAGCCCTTTTCAAAATGGGGCCTAAATCTTATTGGGTAAATATCACCCACCTCTTATAGCAACCCTAAAATGGATCAAAGCTATCCCACTTGTCCAGATTACATGAGCAAAAAACATGACATTCATCACTGATCACATTATTTTCTACTTTAGAATTTCCTTGTAATTATCTCTGAAAATGGTACCCCATTCAAATTCTCTATGCAGTAAGTTCAACATTCATCATAACTTCTTTATCCCATACTACCCCTAGGGTAATGGCTAGGCAGAAGCTACTAAAACATATAGTGGAATATCATCGTGATTGGCATAATCAAATGCCATTGGTATTGTGATCCTACTGAACGAGTATCTGTACTCCCACTAGGGAAACACATTTTTCTTTGGTCTATGGTGTTGAATCCATTATACCTCTTGAACTTGAGATACCCTCCTTGTGCATATCCATATGATATTTCATTGTCAAAAACATTGCTCATCAAGCTAGATTCAACCAACTAAATCTCTTAGATGAGTGTCAAATCCTCGCTATAGAACACACACATGTTTATCAAGATCATATTTTTCATGCTTACAAGAGCAAGGTACACCAATGTGGATTCCATATTAATGACCTAGTTCTTAAAAAACACTAGCTAATCACTAGCCAATCCCACCAAAAGTGAGAAAAGTTTCTCCAAATTGGCTAGGTCCTTACAATATCACACATAAATTTGGTTCTAGGGCCTATCGACTAGCTAACCTCAAAGAACTTGCATAACATGAACCCATTAACATCATCCATATATGCACATTTAATGCCTAATCGACCTAGGTACACATCACTAGTCATTGCATATACTATCATTATCATGATTATACATTTCATATAACTAACACACACATGACCCACATTGCACCCAACACACACCTTGCAATTTCTGTTACACAAGAGAAATACCTTTGCTTTATATATCATTTTTATGTTGCTTGTATTATTTATATTATAGGTTTACTATTTCTAGCTATACCACCTTCATTGGGATGTATCACGCCAGATGTACATCATGGACCCAACCTCAATCCACCATGTAGGAATTCTTCATTCTTCTTCTAGAACCAATCATCTCGATTGATCATGCAGAGCCACATGGTGCTATTCATGTTCACCACTTGTCCTTCTTATCACATTCATACCATGATGCTTCACTCTAGTCTCATTCACCCAACCGTAGAGATTCCTCCATTTCTTCTTGCTTTGATGAGAGTCAAATTTCCCTATCCTCCTTTGCATACATGGGAGAACACTCCCACTCCTCGTATCCTCATGTAAGGGGTCCATCCCCTCCCATATTAATTTATGAAAAATGCCCCTACATACTGGCCTCTTCATATCAATGACCTTCACTTGGATACTTTCTACCTAACATGAGGAATTCACCTACTCACCCACATGCCTTAGGATACCTCCACCATTTCCTAATGGGATGTCACCCAATGAATAGTCCCTTCATCAATATTTTTACTAGGCTATCCCATCGTGTGCATACCCTTCTCAACCATGTTACTCCTTGTAGCCATAAGAACCTCCCACCCCCTTCCATGGTATCCATCTTCAACCTCTACCACCACCACCTCATAAATATTTATCTCCACGTTCTTCACCTCATCCATTCATTTACTTGTACCCATATTCCAACACCACCATTCCATTGTGTTTCTCTTATCCTCCTACTTTGATACCATCTCCCCCATATATTTATATCTAGCACATATTCTTTTTCCTCGACAATCTCAAGTTATATTAGAGCCATTATCAATGTAATTCAAATACATGCCCTTATGGTATAGTCCACATGCCTTCATGCTCTTCCAATCCCATCACTCATCCTCACACATAACCTCCACCATAACAAGGACCCACAGTCAAACCACACATGCCTACTCCACCTCCTTTGCACTCATCACCTCCCATGCCTTATGTTTACGCCATACCTATCCTCTCAAAGCCTCTCTCCCACACTTTCGACCAATTTATTCATGCAAAGCTCCTTGTATTACCTAAAATTCATCCAATATATCCACTTCATCCCAAGTATAGGGGCTACAATGAGAACCAATATTGCATCCACCATCACCAATCGAGGAAACATCAATAAGTGCCGCATATTTGAATAACTCATCAATGACATGGTAGATGGAGAAAATCCTCCATGATCTGAGCATACCACATACTCTACTAAATTTTAGAGCACTTACCCTTAGACCATAACTCATCCCACACCATCACGTGTATCATTCACATCCATACCCCACTATTTTCAACAGTTATCCAACCACACCAGCTATCAAAATCCTAGTCACATTGTCACTTCACCTAGACATTCGTGATCCAATATTTGCCACTTCACACATACTTAGTTTCACTTCCTCTGTACTTCTTTTTATACCTATTCATTCTTATTATTATTTTGCATTTTGTATGGGCTCACTTCAAATGGGTACATACCTATGCTAAATTTCCATTCTCACTCTATTAGCTTTTGATGTAGCATGTAATGAGAGATAGCAATAAAAAAATATAGTATAAAATGAAATAAAGTAAATATGTGAGATGACTAGAAATATATTATAAATAGAAATGATGGAAATATTTACAAAGTAGCTATGAAGGAAATGAACACTCCATGAATAAAGCTATTGCTCAAGAGTGAGCAATGAGCATATCACACTCCATCACATTACATCACACTCTGCTACATCACACCACACTATTCTACAAAACTTCTTAATGATCTATATATTGCTCTATGTTTATGGATCTTTATATAGGAAAATAGGTTCCTTGGACAACACTCTACCTAGTTTTTCAAGGGACAACTTGCACTTATACAACTTGCACATTGACACTTGTGCATTTATTACATTGCATGAAGTAACTAGATAACTTCCCCCTAAAGTAACCCAATATCCTAAGTATGTACCAAGAAAGGTAAATTTACATGATCCAAATGATGTAATATAATCTATTTCTAACACACCCTGTATTACATTTTTTGGATATTGAAGACTTTAGTCTTCAATGTGGATCTTATTCCATATGATAGCTTTGATAGTCACTTCAGTATCTAGATGATGTAAAAATAGGCTGAATTTGTAGGCTCTTCTTTCAATTGACTTTTCACTGAATTCCTCCTTCTTTGGATTCATCTTCTTCTGTTGCTTCAGTCTTCATGTTATTGCCTCTGTCCTTTTCAATTTGGTATCTCTTGATATTAGGCATTTTTGGTGAATAATTTTTCTCATGATTTTACATGTCATGGGTGGATCTGAATAGGTTATTCTCCTTTATTTTGTACCTATGTAATGTTTGTTTCATTACTCTTCATAGGTATCAACATTGATATGAATATTAGTAGATCCATTTGAAATAAGTTCTTGAACATAACAATTTATTCTTTGTAGTAATCTTCTTTTATAGCCCTTATAGTATCAATATTTTAAATGATAGGAAAAATATGAGTGATTTATCCCATTACAATATTTGTAAGGATGGAAACTCCAACAAGTATTTTCATGGCCATATTGATTGCAATAGATACATAATAGAGATGACCTGATAGCATTGAATTCTATTTTAGGAACATCATATTTATCTATCTTCTTAAGAAGATCTTCTAACTATATATGCACAATTGAAGCTATTCCATCTTTTCCTTTTTGTATAAAATATTGTTGATCATTTTTTTCCTATATTGAGCCTCCTTTGATGTTAGATTCATTGGATGAATCTTCGTTTATATGGATTTTAAATTTCAAAAAAAAAATCATATTGTATTGGTTCTTCCTTGTCTTTGCCTTTTTCATCATTGTAATCCATCAGGTTTTTAATCCATGTTGGTATCTTCCTTATTTCATTTTTAAGAGTGTTTCTTGACATGCTAGTAGTCATTTGAATTACATATATTCTTTAGGATTAAGTAATCTACCTTATAACTCCCTACTTAGTGTTTGTAAAATACCAATTAATATAAGCTTGATTTGATAAAATATTTATTAATTCTTAGTTTATTAGGCTTCCTTATGACTCCCAAATTATGTGAGTCTATACTCTTAAGGATTTTTTATTTTTGATAAAATCTTATATTTTGTAACTTGATGATATTTTATAAATGTTGATATTACCAAGTTATGTAGAATACCTTATGAATCCCTAGTATGCTCAGGATAAGATATAGTGCTTTTGTAAATTATAGTTCAATGTTTGATTGATTTTGTAAGGTTTTGCAAACAAATCAACTTCTATTATCCCTCATTGCTCCTATTCAACTAAGCCCTTTTCCAAAATTTTAAAGAGGTTATAATGTTGGATCTTTTATCTCCTTTTGAGGAATATGAGACAATAATTGTATACATTTCCAACCTTTGAAAAACAATGATAAACCTCTCTTTTAAATAACCCTTTGGGAACTAATTTAAGTGTATCTAATTTCCAATAAATGAATCTAATGTAGTAACCCTTATGTCTCCATAATATTTTGAAAAAATTAGACCACAATAATATTTGAAAAATATTAAATAATATAACCCAAGTAGAATCCTTTATATCTCCCAGGTTAATTTGCAAAATATTATTTTAGTTTGGTAAGTTATCTCCTATGTCTTTTGCTTTCATAATCTCAAATTTTATCCTTGATTTTAAACCTTATATCTCCTTTATTTTAAAGCAATATTAAATGAGATAAATTACTTAACTTAGCTTCTTTATCACCACACTTGAATGAATCTAAATTTGGTTTGATATAAAAACTACAATATGTAACTTTTGTACTTGAGATGATGAGTATGGATTGGGTTAGCCTTGCTTTCAATGCTAGAGTTAATAGTACTACATATTTGAGAAGGTTTGATCTTATTTTCAAGGAGCCTTTAATGCTACTCCTACCCATCGTCCATGTTGTCCTTCAGATGTATTTCATTGCACTATTCCCATTTTGTTCCATTTGACTATGGAATCATATATTCCTCACACTCTATCGCTTCGTACCTAGATGCCTTTTAAGGTGGTGTAGGATTTGATAAATGTCACTTGAGTGTTACGTATGAGCTCTCACATTTGTAACATATCAGTCCTTTGGTAATGCTTTACTATATTCTTGGTCACCTTGTAATGCTTTGCTAGCTTTTTGGTCACCTTGTAATGCTTTACTAGCTTCTTTGTCACCTTGTAACACATGAAAAATTGTGTGGGAAATTGTAACTCTATGGGTTTTATTAGATGTTAAGAAATAGATGGCACCTTACACAATCTGTGCAAAGTGGCTTTCAACATTTTGGCATGGAATTGGTTCATTGTAATGCTTCCAAGGAGAGTATAACTCATTCGTATATACCTCTTATTTACTTGCTACATTTCTTGGACTGCAAGCAATTTCTTTTCTTGTTTGTCGATCATTGAGGTAATATTTGGAGCTTCAAATGGCACTGTAGATGATCCATTTTGTGAACAATCTTCACCAAGCTAGATAAATCTATGTATTTCACCTATTCTCCTTATTCTTTGTTCTCTTCAATGTGTTTCACTGTTCATCCATGTTGTTTGAGGTAGAATCTACCACCTCTATGCTTGTAAAAGAATGCTACCTTTTTGTCTACGTAAATGCAGATTAATGATTGAATGATATGTGCATTTATTTTGTAGGTTCATACATGAAGTGTGAGACCCTTCGAATGACTCCTTATGTTGTGTATGAGGAGTTCTTTATGTTTGGATTTTCTTGATGTTCAGTTTTTCTTGACGTCTAACATTTGTCAACGTTCAACTTTGCTTGATGTTCGACCTTTGTTAGTTGGATTTTTTTGTGGTATTTGTGCCTTTAGTGGTACCTTCAATCTATCCTTTTCCAAAGAACAATGTAGTGCAATAGTTTATATTTTATTATGAGAATAATATGTTCTTATTGCACCCTTTTTTCACTCCTTATTGTAGGTCTTGGAATATTATTTTGTAGCAAATTTTGAATGCACAAATGAAGGTTTTGAGGACATATCTTTGGATAGACTCCTTGCCCTATTTTCTTGGATATTTAATGATAGATCCAAGCTTCACATATGATGTAGATAGAATATTTTTTTCTACTACAATTAACCCTTACGTGCTTTGTATTTGAGATTCATCGAGTCTCAATCCTTGAAGCTTCTTTTGGTTAGTTATTATTCACTTGTACTAACCAATTTTGGTGGATTCTATTGGCCACTATGAGTTGCATATTTCTATTCTTTAAGAGTTTATTTAGATACTTGATGCAAATTAGATTTTTTACCCTTCACAAAAGCACAAAACTAATTTCTTTTAAGAGTAATAATAGTGCAAATGAATCTAAAAATTTTCACTTTTTAATGCACTAATAATTTCACCTTATCACTTTAATCAAATCTCAATAATAATGCACTTAATCAATTGACAAAACCTAATAAAGAACTATCTAAAATGAATCTTCATGAATTATTATATAATTATCTTATAAGCAAGGTAGTAGGATCTAGTCTTTTTATGCTTTACAAAGTAGATAATTGGTAGTTGATAGATAGTTTAAAGTTATGAAATCTAATCAAATCCTAATGTGCAAATGAACCTTAAAGAAACATTTCTCTTTTTGCACTTTTGAAGACTATAATTGAATTCTTCTTATTGCAACTTTAATCCAAATTGAGGTGCATAAAAAAATTTGATAAGTAATCCACTTTAATGAATCTACTTGCACCAATAGTTGCTTACCTTTTTTTGAAAGCCCTTTTTGTCGCTTTTGTAGAGGATGTGTTAGAAATGTTGAGTTGTCATTGATGTCAAAGGTAAAATTGGAAGGATGATTTAATTATAAGCAATATTATGAGTTTGGGCAATATTATGATTTGGAAAATACTATGAGTTTGAGAAATATCATAAGTTTGGGCAAATGAGTTTGAGCAATATTATAAGTTTGGGAAATATCAAAGGTTGAAATATTTTATTAAAATATTTAAATATTTCCAACTTCAAATTTAAAAGTGAGTTGACTCTCTTGAAGTGCAAATAGCAAAAGAAGAATTGCATATAAATACAAGGGTTGGAGTTCATTTCAAATAATAATTTTGATTGAAGATCCTTGATTTTGGTGAGTGCATAGTAGATCTTCGGTGGTTGGATCAAAAAATTTTGGTGAGATCATAGTGGAGCTTCGATGGCTATATCAAATATCTTTGTGAGCACATAGTGGATCTTTGATGGCTATAGTGGCACCAAGTGCACCAAAGGATTACATAAATATTATCGATGAACTTGAAGTATCAAAATAGTGAAAACCTATATTTTATCACCTTTGGTTTGTGTGAGAGATATGAGTAGAAAGAGGGAGGAGTACACATGGTCAAATTTGAGATAGGATATGCAACAAAGGCACATCACATTGAGTGAAACATAAAAAATAAGTGCACTCACCGGGATTTGAATGTGGAGTGATCCAACAAGCAGACAGGCACAAGTTTTGGAACAACAACATGCAACATAGATTGAACAAGGTTAGTGTGAGATTGAAGGTTTTTGAAATAATGAGAGCACACACTGTTTGGAAGCACACACATATTTTGTTTTGAGTTGTTATTCGATGTTGTTGAGGACATTTGAGTGGAGTGCAAAATATGATTGGTAGTTGGAAAAAAGGTATGCAAAACTCTTTCACATCTATCATTCTCTTCTAATATATGCTCAAAATATTTTGAACAAGAAACTTGGATTATCATTTTGAATGCGGAGAATGAACTGAAACCAAATGAGGAAAGTAAAAATAAATATTTTGTGTTGAATATATTCATGCATTGAAAACAAAGTTTGTGAAATAAAAAAAATAAGAATTAGGAAATGCTAGAGGATAGATTGAATTTTTGGATATGGATGTCGAATGGTGAAGTTGAAAACCTTTATGGTAATAAACCCAACAAATGCAGCAAATCAAGGATTCGAGTCTTGCGGGTGACAAGGTTTTTCAATACAAATCTTGGTTCAGTTTCATCGAGGACTAGGTGCTCACTTAAAATAGATAGTTAGGCTTTAAAAGAAAGTCATATCGGAAGAAGGGTGGCTATAGTGCAATACGTGGTGGGTGACCACAAGAAACAAAATGGTTACAAAGACAAAAGAAAGGTGATTTTTTTTGGGAAAAAGGTGCACATTTCTATATATACTTTGGAGATTTTGGTCTAGTATATTTTCCATCTATTGCATGGTCAATTGGAGGTTGAGAAAAAGCAAAGGATCAACATACTATAACTCAACATGCAGGTCAGTTATCCAATGCTAGACTAGGGCTACATTTTGAGAAATGTAGAAGCAACAAAATTAATGAATGTAAAGAATAGTTTGGTCATTTGAAGCTTCCTACACAAGTATATCATCTATATGTTTAGGATGTTGAATTCTGGGTAGAATATATTTTTGTTTGAAGAAATCAAACTCAAGGAAAAAGAAGAATTTAAAGATTAAGAGCAATATTTTAGATCAAATTATTGATCACACTTCAGGTAAATTTTGGATCATATTTTGAGAAGACATAAGCGGATTTGAGTAGTATTTGTGAGTAGGTTTTGGAGTAAACTTGAGCAGTGTTTCTGAGCAAATTTATGTATAGAATTGAGTAGTATTTATGAGTATATATGAGTAGTGGTTGTGATCAATTTTGGGATAAGAACTAAGTGAGGTTTGTGCCTTAAGGGTATTGGTGTCTCCTATGTATTGGTGTCCACTAACTCGAGTATAGGGGATTGGTGTCTCCTATGGGTTGGTGCCCACAAACTTGAGCAAGGCGATTGGTGTCTCCTGTGAGTTTTTTCTCTAAAACTTGAGCAAGGGGATTAGTGTCTCCTATGGGTTGGTTCCCACAAACATGAGCAAGGGGATTTGTGTCTCCTATGGGTTGGTGCCCATGAACTTGTATAGGGGATTGGTGTCTCTTGTAGGTTGGTGCCCATAAAATTTGTTGAAGAAATATAAGCAATATTTTTCTATGCTTTTCTCTTGAAAGGGTGTTTCCACGTAAATCCTTATCTCTTGTGTATGATGATTATATGCATTAATTTATTATTGTATTGATATTATTTCAAGTTATTGCTTTGGAAAGAAAAGAGAAAAGTTTTATCTTATACTATTCACCCCCCTCTTAGTATAATCTTATGTTTTTAAATTGGTATTAGAGCAGGTTCCTTTGTGAAAGCCTAACAACTTGAAGTAAGATATTACAAGAACACACATGGCTTACCAAGAATATTTTTCATCAAATAGGGCTCCATTGTTTGATGGAACTAACTATGCTTTCTAGAGTGTGAGGATACATAGTTTTTTGATGGCACATGGCTATGATATATGGAAATCCATTGAGGATGGTTTCACACCACCTACAACTCCTCCCACAGATCAATATGGCAAGAAACCATTTGAAAATAATTTCAAGGCAATGAATGCAATATTAAGTGGGTTATGTGAATCATAGTTTATGAAAGTCATGCAATGCACCTCAAAAAAAGAAATATGGGATGAATTACAAAGAACATATGAAGGATACAAAAAAAGTTAAAATGGAAAAATTCAAACCCACAAGAGGAAGTTTGAAGATTTGGAGATGAAATATAAGGAAGATATTGCCAAATATCTACTCCACATTGATGAAGTTGCCAACACCTTTCATGTACTTGGAGAAAATATTGAAGACTATGATTATTCATAAAATATTAAGGTCACTACCCATGAGGTTTGATGCAAAAGTCTGGGTGATTGAAGAAATGAAGGATCTTAAAACCTTAAGCATGGATGAGCTACACATAATTCTCATAACCTATGAGATGAGGAATGAAAAAGATAAAATATACAATGGGAGGCTGCATTTAAAGATTCAAATCAGACAAAGAATAAATAACCAGAATCAAGTGAAGAATCAAGAAATGAAGAAGAAGCTAACTTTATGTGAAGAAATTAGAAGGGTCCAAGAAAACACAAAGGTAGGCATTCAGTGAAATATTTTAACTGTGGTAACATTGGTCACTATGCATCTAATTGCCCACAAGTTGAAAGTAGTAGCAATGAAGAAGAAAAGGAATACAAGAAAAATAAAGAAATAAAAAATTATCATGAAAAAGAAAACAAGCATGGTCAAAGCAAGCATGAGAAGATCTTTCAAAGGCACAAGAAAAGTCTTTGCACAATTTGCACAATTTATTTGCTACAATTAGATGTACAAGTGCCATTGGGCTATAAATTAAGTATGAAGAGAAGTATAGATAGGTAGAGTGTTGTTTTTTATAGGTAATAGGTTATATCTACAAGGTTTATGGTAAATCAGTGTGATTTGAATGTTGTTGTATTGTATGTATTACATTTTTCAACTAGTCGCATCATGGTAGTCAATGTGATTTGAAGTAGAGTTAAATGAACTTTTTTAACTGGTCATGTTATGATAGTCAGTGTGATTTGAACTAGAGTTGAATGGATCTGCGGTACGTATCACAGACCTCAGCTAACTGACTCACACCAACTCAACTACTCACTTACCCTTTACATTAATAGAAGTAGACTATTAATATACTAGTGTCATTTATTTCATTGTGGACAAAGGCAATAAAATATACTTTCTCAACTCATAATTTTGTTCAATTTGAAGCTCTTCTATGTTATAGAGGATTTTGTTTTTTAGACTTGATGCAAGAGAAGCCAATTTTTAAGAGGGTTTTTGTAGTTTAGGTATTAGTTTATGGAATGAAATTTAATTTTTAAATATTTATTATTATTTATTTATAAGTAAAAACATTAAAAAAATAGATTAAAAAATGTGTTATTTATGTATGTTAGTAATTTAATATATGTTATCTTGTGACGTATATTGTAGTGATATGATATTAGGTTTTAATTCAGAATATTCAAGTTCAAACCCTGGTACTAGGGGACTAAGAACCTTTATAAAAAACTATATTTTTAACTTAAAATTTATCAATGGGTTCTTGGTTCAATGGTTGGGATAAATAGTTGATGTGGCCCACAATGAGGTTCAAATCAAATTTATCAATGGGTCCGTGGTTCAACACTTAGGACAAAAAGTTGATGTAGCCCACAACAAGGTTCAAATATCGGTGACACCAAATAGCTCAATATGACTAAGTCAATGTAAAATAGGAAGGGCAACCCTTCCAAAAACCTACCTAAAAAAATAAAAATTAATATTGATTATTTAAAAAAACTAAAAATCTTATCATGTAATAAAATATATTAAAAAAACTTTCAAAAATAGTTGTGACATGACTATTATGTATTTTAATTATCAAGTGTATTTTAAAGTGTTAATATGGTATTTACATAAACTTATAAAAATTTCAAGATGTACAATTAGTAGAATATAAATTTATCAAAAACAAATGACCCATCTATTATTTTAGCATGTAATAGTGACATATTCAAAAGAATAGATGTAAAAAATAAATTATGGGTGGTGAAGAATTTGAAACTTTGGATAAGAGGTCTATGGTTTGAATCCCATAGGAGATAGGTTTATTCACCATGCTTCCATGTCAATAATCTAAACTACCTAGAATATTGTTAGATAAACACATATTAGGTAAACAACATTCTTCGTGAGGATCATTCCATATGGCATATGGCCTCATAGACCTTCAATACTACATTTCAAATTTTATTTTTATGATCTAGTAATAATAAAACAAAACATATAAGAAAAATGGTATACATACTACCCATAAAAGTTCAAGACTTTAAGCAATTATGGTGGTTTGCACCCACTATTGTTGCATAACCATTTTGGTAAAGGTTACCAATCAATACATGTGATTTTTCAATCATGACAACCTCTAGAGAAAATTTTCAGGTCAATTGAACCAAAGGATTAATGTTAAAATTTTGGTAAAAAATTATCATGTCTTCTACCTTGTATTATTTGATTTCTAAATGATAATATTTGTATGATTCATATTTACAGAACTCGTTTCACACCACATATTTACAAAATATTTAAAATTACCAAATAATGTAATAAAATTCAACACCCTTCATATTATATTGTTTGGTATAAGGTCCATTGTCATTATTTTCTTTGGTCTTCTTAATCACTTCTTGTCCTCCATGGTGATAAACCTTGAAATTTTTTGGATATTTAATTCTGTACTTTTTCAAGTAGTACATGTCTATGTCCCAATAATAATAGTAGCTATTACTTGAACCTATCATACTTCTGAGCAAGTCATGACAATAATATAAATAATCACTAACATAGCTTATATAATTATTGTCCCTGTAGCAATCTAAATACCACAACATATTATCAATAATTTCCATCTTAACATCTTAGAGGTTTGAACCATCATGTGTTCGAATCAATTCCAACAATATCCCTAATAATATCTTTTCTATTTTGTCTACTAGTAACTATTTTGTTCTCATCAATATTGCTCAAATACTTTTTATGTCTACAAGTATTGTCATATGCATTTATAACCCTTAAATCACTAATGTCATAGCTTACATTGACCATTTTAGGTTTCCAAACATACTAAACATCAGTTTTCTAATGAATTTCATATGTGTCTTTCTTTTGTAGTCTACTAATGATTAAATAAATCAATTTCTATCATCCTTTCAAGAACAATTTGTAGAGTACTTTTTGTTGATACACTATCTTGTTCTTTTTCCATGAAAATTTTGTGTTCAATTAAATATCTTTCATGATAATTTTCTTTTGGTAGAATTTGATCTAAATGTTTTTGAGAGAGTGTTATCACATTTGAAGCAAATATAACATTTTTCTAAGACCCAAGGGCTTCAATCCTGTTTAGCATTTTGATGAAACATTTCTTATTACCATGGATGAATTTGAATTATATTGTTCTTCGTCTATCCAAAAATTGTGATACCAAAATTAGGTTTTTTGCTATTCTTGGAACATAAAATACATTCTCTATTGTGTATTCCTAAAAAGGTAGACTAAGTGTAACATTGTCTATTCCTTGGGCTTGATAGATTTTTTTATATTTAATATTAATTGGTATACTTTGTTTTACTTTAATAGAATAAAACCAATATAGGTTGCTAGTCATGTGATTGTTGGCTCATAGATAAATATACCAAAAATTATCTTCATACTCAAATTTTGGTTTTGTTTGATTTGCTTGTGGTGATTCATTATATCTCAAAACATGTTTGTGATAATATTTTCTCTATTTTCAAAGTTCTTTCTTAATTAATTTTACTTCTTTAATCATATATGACTTTGTAAAAGAACCTTTTGATGAAGTCATAATTAAATAATTCTCTTTTAATTGTTTTTCTAATTATTCAAATAAAAATCAATTTTGAAAAAGTAGAAGACCTTTTATCTCCCTAATTAATTCCTTTCAATATTTTAATAACCCTTGGAAGTTGAGATCATATCTTATGAATCTTGATTCATAAGTTGTCCTTGTCTTTGCCTTCAATATATTGGTCTTTACAAAATAATGTTTTCAACAATGTATCTTTCTTTTATAACATCAAATGCAATTCAATATTGAAATGAACATGCAAGCCAATTTCTCTTTTCTCAATATTTCCCTTTTCTAATTTTTCTTTCCTTGTTTTCATAATATATATATATATATATATATATATATATATATATATATATATATATATATATATATTTTTCTTGAATAATTCTCCTTTGAATAATAATTTTATTTTTCAATATTTCTTACTATAATATTTTCTTTCAATTAATTCTGCAATCCCCTTTAATAATTCTTCTTTTATTTTTTCTTTTCAATTTTATTTCCTTCAATATTTTCTTTCATATAATCTTTCTTTAAATTATCCTTTAATAAATTTCTTCCTACTATAATTAATTTATTTTCCTTCAATAATTTTGCTTTCAAATAAATTCCTTCAAATAATTATTTTTTAAATGTTCACATTCAACTTATTTTTTCCAATGAATTCATTGTTACTTCAAAATACAGGTTTATTTTCTCTTTATTTAATTAATCTCTTTTATGAATTCCTTCTCTCCCTAATTGTTTTCCTTCAAAATTCTAAACATAAATGGAGGTGAAAGAATATTTTCAGACCTCATAAAGCATGCTCTCAAATTTATCTTCTTCTTCCTTCAATATTATTACTCTTTTCTAGAAAATTCCTTTCAAATAACTCTTTAAAATAATCCTTTTCCAAATGTCCTGATAAGGACACTCTAATGGTAAAATGCATTGGTCCCTCTTAACAGAGACCTAAGTTCAATTCATGGGAAGGGTGGCACCGATACACTCTTGCTTTTCAATCTCTTCAGTAAAAATCCTTTTCCAAATAAAATATATTTCTCCCAAAAAATTTGTGTCAATACCATAATCAATGCAAATACCTAACATATCCAATATTTGCTCATGAATGTTTGATTTTTTTCTACTCCTTTAAAGTGGTATTCCTCTTACAACCGATGTTATTTCATTACTCTTCTATATGTTTCTTGGACAATGGTACTTCTTATATGTTTCTTCATAATAGATATCTATGGGTGATACACTTCAACTTTCTCTTGATTTGAGTAGGGTGCTCTTCTTAGTTGTAAAATTCCAATGTGACGTTTATTAACCTACTCTTCTAGTGTTCTATCTCCAAATTTTTTTTGTATCTCTCATAATTTATCAAGCATCCTCCTTTCTCAACATAGGAAAAAATATTATCTAATTTCTCTAAACAACCAACATAACTGAGCTTTTGGTTGCTTCAATATTTTGTTCATCTATTTAGGCAACATGCGCTAGTTTTATCTCTAACAATTATCTTCTTAAAATTTTGCTATTATACGATATTCCTTCTTATATTGTGGTGCTATTAACCATGGCACTTGCATAATCATGACTTCCTTACCGATGCAATCTCCTTAATCTTTGTCTCTCACCAATTTCTTCTATTGTGGCTCTCTGCTTCCTATAGATTTCTTTGATTCACTTTAGCTCTCATGTTCTACATTTTTTTGCTATCTTCTCCAATGCATATCTTATGAAAATATCACAAATTATTCTATGGTGTCTCTAATAATATTGTTAGCATACAAGTTATTTTCACACAAGATATCAAGATTTAAGTTCTCACACAATTATACACAAGTGTTCAAATAAAATAATTGAAGTTACTATATTCCCACATATCACACTTAGTGTTCTAGTACTAATAAAGTACTAAAATTTTAATTGCATTCATCTCCCATGTTTTCTCTACATGTAGCCTTTACAAATATTCTTGAAATTTCAACTTCATCTAACTATTCATGTTCTTAGACTCTTCAATATTCTAAGAAATATGACACTTCATATTTCACATATAAGAAATATATTTTATTAACTCCTAATAATGAAAAACCTCTAATGATTACTAAATGGCAAACTCTAAATGACTCATATTTACAAGTCTCTTTTCACACCACATTTTTACAATCTATTTATAAAATATTTATAAGTACCAAATAATGTAAGAAAATCCATCTATCAAATGATTGATTTTTCAAAGTGGACAAAAAAAAATACTATAAGTCTCATAGAGCCTATTTTAATTTAAAAACCATGGATTGTTAGGTTCTAACTTATATTTTTATTCAAAATAAAAAAGTTGTTTTGAGAGAATGGAAAGTCATGCAACTATAAGAAGTACTCCAAATTGATCTAAAGGTAGAAGATTGATCCTCATATAGATTTTAACAACCAAATTAAGTGTTGATTTCATTTCTAAATAAAAATTATCCCATGGATAGATATTTAATTTATATTTCCAATAAAATTTAGACATATTTGATTTTATAATAAGTACTACAACATATTACACCGAATCCTTTCATGATTTTTGAATTTTTCCACTATATTCTTTAACATTTTTAGACATTATTCTCAACATTAATATTTAATAAATTTTATAGTTGTGCTTACCTAATTTATATTTATCTATGTAAAAATGTATGTTACCTCATAAATAAAAACTATATTAGGACTATGGAGATTGATTTTTTATCCTATTATTTTCTAATATTCCTCCTATGATTAAATTTGCTTTATTTTACTATTGTGGGTCAATACATGAATTAGAATTGTGATTAATTTTACATGCCTTTGTGATTATTGGATTGGATAAAATCATTTCTCTTGAATATTTTTCTTTTATTGCATTTATTTCGAATATTTTTCTTTTATTGCATTTCTTTCGAACATTTTTCCTCTCAAAAATTTAAAAATCAAGTACTCTACCCTTTTTGGAGGTTGAATGAGTGAAAATCGGTCTTTGAATAATACTGTGATCCAATGTGTGCAAATAATATTATGCAGATCAAAACCACTTTAACAAGGTAACTCACTTGTAATAAATATATATAGCATAATAAATTTATGAAAGGACTATTAAGATATGAAAAGAGTAAAAATTCTAGTATAACCACCATTTATCTATTCAAGTGTATTTACAAAGTAGACAAATATACATGTGGAAATATTTGAATGCCATGCATAATTATCTAAAAAACAATTGTATTAATTGTTATAAGCTAGTGCTTAACAATTATAAAAAAAAACATTTACATTATGTTACACCAACTTACAATGTACATAACTCCCCAAATAGTGAAATAAAAACACTACAAAAAGTCAATTTTTAGAATTAATAATTCTAATGTTAATCAAATCTTCAATAAGATCATCCAAGAATGGATTGGATGTTTGTTTCTTGGATGGAAAATTCTACTCAAATGGTGTATCTTTAGTTTGATCTTCTTTTGGTGGTTGTATCATTAGTTGCATGACTTATTTATCTAAAATTATCTTGCATGATTTTCTTAAAGGATGTGCATTGATATATTTTGCATTGGATACTTTCCTTCAAGATAGATGCCTTAGGATTTATGACACAATGTCATGCATGAAATCCAATGGATTGGTTCTCCAGGCTTGTCATTTCATGGATTAGATATAGAAAGCTTAAAAAATCTTATCAAAACCTTATCCTCCTATTAATCAATTGATGTCATATCATGTTGTTGTTAGAAAACTAACATAGCTAATGCCCAATGATTGACTTGGTTTTCTTCTCCCTAAAATATTGATTTATTAACATAATTGATTGGTTAGCATCACAAATGTGTCATATATTTGTGGGTCGATTCTCCAAGGATAAATAGGTTCCATGGATTGGGATCTTATGTATTAATTAATCCAAGGGAGAAGACTTGACAATTTTTTACAAAAATTTCAACATTGTTCCTTTGGTTCAATTGACCCAAAAAATTTCTCTAGAGGTTTTCATGCTTAAAAAATCACCATGTATTTATTGATAACCTTTACCAAAATGGTTATGCAATAATAGTGGGTGCAAACTGCTAAGATCACTTAAAGTCTTAAAATTTTAACGATAGTATATATACCATTTTTCTTATATGTTTTGTTTTATTATTATTTTTTGATTAGGTAAGATAAGGGGTTTTAAAGGATACCTAAACCTAATAAATATGGGATTGAGAAACAGTAAGAGACAATGCATCATTCTCAGAGAAAAAAATCTTTAAACAAAAGAACATATTCATATATAAAACCAGTATCAAACTCCCCAAAAGAAAAACAAAGTGGGAAAAAAAATTGGTTGTAATACCCAAAGGGAGATCACAAGATACAATAGAGAAGCTCACTACCCTTGGGGAGACCCCACATGCTGAAGGAAAACTTCCACATATACCACCAAAAAAGAGTGTGATACCTTCATAAGATAAGCCTCCCATTCAACTGGCACTTGTTGTACACAAGGCACCTATAGATGGCACCAAATCCCTACCAATAGGAAAAAATCAAAAAACCAGAGGCTTCAAAAAGCATAGAAAATATCTCCCTGATATCCTAAAATCCCATAAACAACACCCACACCTAACCATAATCATCCACAGTTGAATTCTAAGTACCCTAATAAAATTGTGTCATCCAAACCATAATGCCTTGTTACGATAGCTCAATATTCATCATCAAATTTTCCGCTTTGTTTTCTTCATGAAAAATGTGTTGAATTTGAGCCTCTGATCTCAAAAAAAAAATTGACTACTTTTGCCATGATATTTGCTATCTTCCAATGTGGGGTGTAAGACTTCTTGACTAGATTAACAATATTTAATTAATCCCCCTCCACTCTAAATTTATTAAAACCCAAGGATTCCACTAATAAGAGGCCTTGAAGGAGTGATTTGGATTCCACAAAATGGGAGGTCTAGATTGAAATATTTTTGGCAAAGAAAAGTAACAGATCATGTTTATCATTTTTAAGCACACCACCTCGTGTAGTACGACCTGGGTTTCCCTTAGAAGCACCATCGAAGTTGATTTTAACCCAACCCACAAGGGAAGGGGACCAAAAAATTGAGAATATCAAAGAGGGAGGAGGTGGGTCATTAGACATAGTTATCTAAGGAAAACCAAGCTTGAGCTCTATCAAGGTTTCATTAAGGAGACCACCATACAAATCCAAGAAACAAGATATCACATTCTCCACAGACGCCCTAATAATTCTACTAAAAACAGATTCAAGATCATGCTTTGAGTTCTTGAAGGCTCTTTGATTACACTCTCACAAAATGATCCGAAATAAATGGGGGAGCAAGAAGGTCCATAATTTTATCAGTTGGAGATATTTAAAAGGTGAATTCCACTACAAATAGACATCTAAAATAGAATTTAACAAGACCCAATGAAATCTCAGGTACAAAGAAAACATGGGCTATGACTATAGTAGAGAAGGGATAGTGGAAAAATAGGTGAAGGATGATTCTCCAGTAGCCTCATAGAGATAACACCTATTGGATAAACACATACCCCTCCTACAAATATTATCAAGAGTGAGACATCTATTCTATATGGCCAACCAATAAAATTACATTTACTTTGGGGGTCTGATTCTTCATGCAAAATTTATCAGGTAGATACCATTGAGGAGAGTTAGATTCAATGAAGAGGTAGGTTGATTTGACTAAAAATGAGCCATCACTTTATCCTTTCCAAATGAGAGAATCCTTAGTTTCTTGAGTTTTCAAAACCTGGAGTTTAAGTAAATTTGAATTGGTGACCCCAGCATTAGCTTCCTTCCGACTACAATTAGATATGAGGACTAATTTCGAGATTCACCTACCTCCCACACTTGTATAAAATACTCTACTTTAGATCATCCACATTTACGAGTAAGAGGTTCTGTCAGTGATAGGTTGGTATCTTGGATTAGCGAGGGCTCAAGGAGCCATGAATCCAATAAAATTTGAAATTTTGTTTTATTATTACTAGACCATAAAAGTAAAATTTGAAATGTAGTATTAAAGGTCCATGAGGTCATATCCCATATGGGATGATCCTCATGAAGAATGTAGGTATTTAAGATTCCTATCATGGAATCATGGTCAATAACCCTATCCCCTAAGGGACTTGAACCTTAAACCTTTTATTCAAGGTTTCAAAGTATTCACCACACATATAAATTATGTTTTAGATCTATTCTTTTGAATATGTCAATATTACATCCTAAAATAACACATATAAATTATTTTTTAGATCTATTCTTTTGAATATGTCAATATTACATCCTAAAATAATATATGAATTATCTTCTACTAATTGTACACCTTGAAATTTATACGATTTTATATAAATACCATATTAACATTTTAAAATACACTAAGTTATTAAAATACTGCTACAACTATTTTTAATTATTATTTTATATATTTAGTACATGATATGATTTCTAGTATTTTATAACAATAACATATATTAAATTGTTAACATACAAAAATAGCATATATTAAATTATTAACATGCATGAATAACATGTTTTTTAGTCTATTTTTAAATATTTTTATCTATAAATAATTAAAGAGAAATACTTAAAAGCTAAATTTCATTGCATGGGGTGCTATCTAAACCATAAAACCCTCTGAATAACTGGATTCTCTTGTATCAATTACTATCTAAACTAGAGAATCCTTTCCATAAATGCTCTTTTTTAATGTCTAAATGACTAGCACAAAAAACCTTCAAATCGGACAAGATGTTGAGAAAGATATCTTTTATGCATCTATTCACAATGAAACAAATAAAACTAGTATATTAACATGCTACCAATATATGTTTTCTTTTTGTTAACACCATGGCTACAATTACAATTGGTTAAGCATATAAAATATAATATATACGAGAAATTTATCTAAATAAATGTAAAAATTAATTTGAAATTATAATTTTTAATTATAAATTTTTAAATTGCATTATTAAAATGATTAAATAATATATATATATATATATATATATATATATATAAATTAAAAATAATATTAATAAAGCACTACTAACTAATATAGGTTGGATATTGACTAAGGAACAAGATCTACTTTGGTCTACTATTTTTAAAAGTACGTGGAAGGTTCAATGCCCTTCTTTAGTGGTCAACCACTTGTTTATTCATTGTGAGTTTGCAAGTAAGGTACTTAATAATTTAATGGAAGTTAATTCTTCTCTTGGGTGGTCCCTAGTACTTTTTATGTAATTTTTTAACCAATGGAAATGCCCCTTTTACAGTAGCAGGTTACCAAAACTCTAAAATTTACTGCTACTTCACTTTTTGTTGTGTGTTTGGTGGGAAAGAAATCAAAGAGTATTTGATGGGAAAGTAAGGATGAACTTTCAGTGTCTAATAAAATTAAAACTGTAATGAGGGATAATCTTCTTGTCTTTGATAGTAGTGTGGACTCTAAGAACAATTTGGAAAAAAAGATCACTAGAAAATTGAACTTGGGAGAACTTAGAGCAGTACCTTTTTCAATCAAATTGAAAATGTTAAATGCTAAAATTAGAAGAAAATTGGGTAAGTTAAACTTTGATGAAGTTGTGAAAGGTAACTTAGGTAAATTTTTTTCAAGGAGGTGTCATTGGAAATGAGAAAGGGGAAGTATTATGGGTTTACCCAAACAGTTATAGGATATAAACCAATCATTATGTGGAAGTTAAACCCCTATACTTTGGTGTTATATTGTTAAAATAAAGGAGTGCAAGAAAGGCCATACAAGGAGACTTTATGAATATTCTCAAAGATTTTAAGAAAGAAGAAGTTGATAATTAATAAGCATCAAGTTTAATTTAGGAAACCTCATCACTATTAAAAGAAATGACAAGATGTGAAGATAATATATATATATATAATTTAAAATTCCATTTACTACATGAATAGAATACTCCGTCCAGGTCCACTTATGACCGACCTTATTATTTGTTCCCTACGTCACAGTCAAACACAGAATGCCAAACATGAGAACAGCAGCTTCTATGTATTCGGAAGGAAGACTCTGATACCGCCCCACGCGGCAACCAAGGCTGTTATACGCGCATTCTTTGGCGTGTTTTCCTTTTTTTTTAATCGTTTACTCACGACTCCTAGGCTGTTGTACACGCATTCTTTGGCGAGCTTTTATTTTTTCAATCGTTTACTCGTGATTCCTCCTAATTCGCGTCAAAGACTCCGTTTGGGTTGATAGGAAGACAAGTGTCTACTGAAGTCTTTCAAAGTCACAGAAGTTGGAGAAAATGTTGTGAGTATGTAGCTATCGGAGATTGCATATCAGGATCCATTAAACATCTATCTCGCAGTCTGCGCCCCGTTTTTCTACAATTTGGAGTGCGTTACAAAGACTTTGGTTAATCATTGCGAACGATTCTAAAGATTATTCCGGTCTTTTAAAGAGAAAGCCGTCCTTGTAGGATTTAAAATTAAATTCTTTCCAGAATCGGTTATTCAATAACTGTTCAGGTGGAATTAGAGAGTATGTAGCTATTGCAGGTTCTACATCACTGCCCCTTACAATCCGTGCGTCTGCATCTGGCTTTTCCACATTTAGCGAGGGGTTTCAAAGACTCTTTGGTTAAATGAAGACTTATCTCCGTCTGGGGAAACGGAAAGCTAACGGCTATATAAAGTCCTACCCATATGCCTCGTAGCCCCATCGAAATCCTATTTATATTTGTTTACCTTACTTTTTTAGTTGTGACAGTTAAAATAATCCAAATCGTACAATGGATAAGCATGTGTTGTGCTATGTTACGCTGCTTTCTCTTAGTTAGGGGTTGGCTGTGCAAACATTAAATTGAAAAAACATGTTTTAAATTAATTTTTTAAATGAAAGAAAAAAAAATGTGTTTGAGAAAGATATATTAACCTTCAAAAATAAGAAAAACAAATAATTAAAAAAGAAAAACAAATAAATCAGATCAGATGTGGAAAAATCTTTTTACTCTTAATTTGGAGGATCTATATACATTGGATGTTAGGTATAGGTTAAAAAAAATTAGTTGGATGTAATAAAGGAAAATGGATAAATAAAGTTTCCTTGTATGTTTATTGTTTTGTGAGTTTTTTATGTTTTACAATAATATTGTAGTTGCAACATACTTATAACTTATTTTTTCTTTACATCTAGTATCAAAATAGCTGGATTAGAGAAATCTAAAGATTGTATTTTCTTTTATAGGAGGTCAATCTCTAAAGGTGAAGTGCAAAATTGATGGCTGCAATAAATTTTCATTGTTAATTTCTTCATTATTGTAAGTACTAGCAAACATTAATGGTTTTTAAAGAAGCATGGGATATAGTCTAAGTGAGATATGAAGAGCCTTAACATTGGAATGTGTTGACAACACAAGAAATAACTAAGAAGAAAGAGGTCAAGAAGAAAAATGCCTTAGCCATGTTGTTAATTCAAAGTGCTCTAGATGTAAGCATTTTTCCTAAAATTATTGCAATGAAGAATGTCAACGAAGCTTGGGACACATTGTCGGTTGCTTACCAATGCACTAAAAAAGTAAATTTGGATCATTTGTAGAATTTGTAAAGAAATTAAAAAAAAAATAAATGAATTATATTTAGATTAATATGATTATATTGACCACCCAGGTGTTGTAGTTGAGTTGGAGAGGAGAAGGCAATCCTCCAAGGGAGGTCCCAGGTTCGAATCTCCACCCTACCAAAAAGCTGAATTGGGTACCCAAAATCCAATTGATAATGTTGGTGCAAGCAGGGCTAGGTGTGACTCCCGGGTGACTTTGATGGTATAGAACCCCCTATTTGTGGTCTCTCAGACCAAGGTGCCCCCGCAAAGGGGTTTTTCGCTTTAAAAAAAATATATGATTATATTGACCTAAGAAAATTTTCACAAATTATATAACCAATAAAATAGAATTTTGCTGTCATTACAACAAAATAATTTTGAAGACATTGAAGTTTGACTCATGGGATCATTTTTATCTCATAAAAGTATATTGGAGAGAACACTAGAAACCTTAGCATGAGCATATGTGATGAATGCTAAATTTGGATAAAAGAGTTGCTACAATAGTTCCCAATGGAGGTAGAGATCATGGGCATGATAGTCCAAATAAAAGAAGCATATAGTACCATTATTATGAAATATTTAATCATTGTGAGATAGTGAGGGCTAGAGCAAAGTCACATGCAAAACAAGAATGCAAATTTCACCCAAAATAAAGAAGAGCATTCTTGATCTAGTATTTTTTTCTTGATGTATGGTAGATAAGTCTAATGATGATGTTTTGTTTCTTGATTCTAATTACTCGAGTCAATAAATATTTATATGTGAAGGTTGATGATATAGAAAAAAAGTGAAGTGAAGCTTAAATATGATAAGCCTATTAAAACTTTCATCAAAGACATGTTGGATATGTATACCAAGCAAGGTGAGATAAAAATATTCAAGACACTTTGTTAGTTTTTGGTCTTAAGCACACTATTTTGAGTGTAGGCTAGTTAGTTGAAAAGAATTATAAAATTTTATTTTATAATGGAACATGTATGATCTTTGATAAAAATGATGGTACAAAGATAATTGTAGTAGTTCCTATGATAAAAAATATAATATTTTTAATAAATATGCATCCAACATAGTCAAACGTTCTCAAATACTAAATATAGTAATTGGTTGTGGCATAAGCATTATGACCATCTAAGTTTTAAGGGGTTGAATATGTTATATACAAAGAAGATAGTTCAAGAGTTACCCAAAATGAAAGAAAAGGATGAGGTGTGCTCTAGTTGTACACCAGGAAAACAACATAGAAATAAATTTCTAGTTGGAAAATCATGGCAAGCTTCAGAACCATTGCATATGTTTCACTTGGATATTTATGACCCCATGCAAACACCAACATTGATAATTATTTTATTCTTTGAAATTCATAGGTGATTTTCTAAGAAAACGTGGATTTATTTGTTGAAGAATAAGAATGAAGCATTTGGTTGTTTTATAAATTTTAAAGCCTTGAAAAATAAAGTGATCATTCAATTAAGATTTTAAGGACTGATTGAGGAGGTGAATTACTTTTAAGGAATTTAATTCATATTGTGCTACTCATGGAATTCAAAGGCAACATAAAGCAACATACACACCATAGAAAATTGACGTTGAGAAAAAAATGCATAATTGTTGAAATGGTGAGGTCTATGTTTTGAGCAAAGCACATGGAAAATAAATTTTGGGCTAAAATAGTAGATATAATTGTGTATATTATCAAATGCATCCCTACATCAATACTAAGGAATTGTACATCTGAAGAAGCATGGCCAAGGAGGAGATCCAACATGGGACATTTAAAATTTTTTAGTTCATTGGTATTTGTACATATTCCAAATGAAACCAGGAAGAAGTTGGATGTAAAAAGTGAAGAATACATTTTTGCTACTTACTCCAAAGAGAGTAAAGCATATGAACTTTAGAATCCCTAATATAAAATAATGATTATATCACATAATGTAAAATTTGACAAATGAGGAGTGTGGCAAGAAGGTGTATAGCAAGACACAAGATCAAGTGTGAAAAATAGAATCATTTGAAAATGATATCATGTCTTCTTGTAACAACATAAGTTCCAATGTTAGTAGTCCAACGTCATTACTAAGAATTTCTTCAAATGCAAGGACAAGTCTAGCATCTACTCTAAAATGGATATTTTAAAAAAACTACAAGAGTGATGGCACCCTTGAAAGGTATAAGGTAATGCTCCTTGTTAAGGGATATGCATAGGTCTATGGAATAGACTATGAAGAGATATTTACACTAGTTTCTCTATGGGATGCAAAAAGAATATTGTTAGAACTAACAACTCACAATAAGTGGCTAGTCCAACAAATAGATTTAAAATCAACATTCTTGAATAGTTTTATTGAGGAGAAAGTTTATATGCAACAATCCCCTGGGTCTGAAATAAAATGAAGAGAACATCGTGTCTATAAATTGAAGAAGGTACTATATGACTTGAAACATGCTCCTAAATCTTGGTATTTGAGAATGATAGTTATTTCCAATGACTTGGATTTACCCAAAGTCAAAATAAACCAACATTATATATGCAAAAGCAAACTAATCAAAATTTGTTTGTTTAATTTTTTTTTATTCATGGGTAACACTTCTAGCATGATGAATGAATTCAAGCAAAGAATGCTTAAAAATTTGAGACTGAATTAGGTCTAATGATTCACTATCTTGGCAAGGAGGTATATCAATTGACTGATGATATATTCATTTGTTGAGCAAAGTATGACCAATATTTATTAAGATGATTCAAAATAGATAAGTGTAAGGAGGTTGCAACCTCAATAGTATAAGATAAAAAGCTAAGCAAGGAAGATAGAAGCAACAATGTTGATAGGACTCTATTTCATAGATTGGTTGGTAGCTTTTTGTATCATAGAACCACTAGGCTTGATCTTAATTTTTTTGTGAGTCTTGTTTCTAGGTTTGTCATAGAGCCTCATGACAATCATATAAGAGCAATAAAAAGGATACTTTGATATATCAAAGTCATAGTAAATCATAACATTTATAATAAAGTAGTTGAAAATTTGGATTAAGTTGAATATTCATATTCAAATTAAACTAAGTCAGTACATGATAAAAAATCAACTTCAAAATATTGCTTTAATCTTGGTAATTATCTTATTGCATAGAGTTCAAAGAAGCAACAAAGAGTTTCTCTTTCCATAAAAAAGATTGAATATATAGCCAATGCATTAGAAAATTGTCAAACATTATGGTTACAATGAGTTTTAGATGAGTTGCAACAATTGCTCAATTCCTCTACTACTATATAATGTGATAACAATATTACTATTTAGATAGGAAATAATCCTGTTTTTCATTAACTAAGCACATAAATAATGGTCATCACTTCATTGGAGATTTAATTTAGGAAAGAATATTATAATTATAATTTTATTGAATAGAAAATCAATTGATAAACATTTTTACAAAAGTACTCTATGGAAAAAGATTTATTTCACTTCTTAAAAAATTAAAAGTTTCACCATTAAAGTTTAAAAGGAAAAATGATAAAAAGAAATAGACCAAACTTGGTTTTAAAAGTCAAGTGTTTTTCTAAATGTGTAGAAATAAAATCTTATTTAATTTAATTTTTTTTTTTAAATATTAATTCTTGAAATACGTGGTTCAATACAGGGCAATCATCAAAAACACGCTATCTTCGCAGCAGACGGCTTATATTTGATTCATCAATGGACACCTGAGGATCACAGTACTAAAAGTATCGACGAAATGGATTCAAGGAGTGTCCTTCTTGGGCTGTTAGCTTTTTTATTCGCCTGTCATATGTGCAGAATCGAGGCTGATGATGCAGGAGATGTGGGTCGTGCTTCAACATATATTGTCCATATGGATATATCTGCCATGCCTAAAGTTTTCCCAACTCACGAAGATTGGTATAAATCGTTGCTTTATTCTGTCAAAGGAGCACAGGGCCAGCAAAACAAAGAGATCGAGGATTCACATCTTTACACCTACAATAATGTCCTACACGGTTTCAGCGCAAAACTCACACAGTCAGAGCTTGATAAGCTTGAGGAGATGCCTGGACACGTATTAACGTTTCCTGACCCCGTGGGCATTATGGATACGACTCATTCCATAGAGTTCCTAGGATTGAGCCCCGACTCTGGTCTGTGGCCAGCATCCCGCTTCGGTGACGACGTAATCGTTGCCGTTCTCGACACCGGTATTTGGCCCGAAAGCCGAAGCTTCCTCGACAATGGAATAGGGCCGGTGCCCTCCAGATGGAAGGGAACGTGTGAGAATGGCACCGCTTTCAATCCTGGCCTCTGTAACAGAAAGCTTATAGGAGCCCGCTATTTCAACAAAGGCGTGGTGGCCAAGTACGGTAATATCGACCCTGGTTCAGACTTTGACTCTGCACGGGATTCTGACGGGCACGGAAGCCATACTTCCTCCATCGTAGGAGGCAACTACGTCGATCACGTGGATTTCCATGGGTATGCCCCGGGAACCGTCCGCGGCGTCGCTCCGGCAGTCCGAATCGCAATGTACAAGGTGACGTGGTCGAGCGGGATTGTGGGATCCGACGTACTAGCGGGTATGGAGAGCGCCCTTAACGACGGAGCTGACGTTTTGTCTCTCTCCCTCGGCTTCAGTTTCCCTCCCTACTTTCAAGACAGCATAGCCCTTGCAGCTTTTGAGGCCATCAAGAGAGGCGTGCTGGTTGTTTGCTCTGCAGGTAACGAAGGGCCGGAGCGCGGAAAAATGCACAACGGCGCGCCATGGATCTTCACCGTTGGAGCCAGTACCATGGACAGAGATTTTGCCGCTTCGTTGACGTTGGGCGACGGCACTCTCATCAATGCTTCTTCCTTCTGCATCAACACCAACCTGACGGGGAACTTCAAGATATCTCAGGCTCCACTTGTTTACCAGAGCGGAGATCCTGAGTGCGAGAACGAGCTCGACGCTGGAACCGTCGGAGGTAAGGTGTTATTGTGCATGAGTATAAACTCATTTCTTTTGCAAGCTGCGAAAGCCGCGGGAGCGTTGGCGTTGCTGTCGGCCGTCAACACGGAGAAGATCATCTTGATGTCGCCGGAGGAGTATTTCCCTGTTGTACATTTAAAAAGCCAAGAGAGAGCAGCCTTGGTGAACTACGCTTCTTCCAAGCCAAATCCGGTGGTGGAAATTCAGTTCGGCGTCACGGTGCTGGGCGCTAAGCCCGCGCCTGCCGTGGCTTCTTTTTCGTCTCGGGGGCCGTACGAAGCTAGCCCCAATATCCTAAAGCCCGACGTCATAGCCCCCGGCGTAAACATCCTGGCGGCGTGGCGATCCAACGACACAGAAAAACTGGATTACAATATGGTCTCTGGCACGTCCATGTCGTGCCCGCACGTGGCCGGGCTGAGCTCTCTGGTGAAAGCCGTTCACCGCGATTGGAGTCCTGCGGCGATCAGGTCTGCTATCATGACCACTTCCTACACGGTAGACAATTCCAATAACGGCATTATAGACTATGGCTACCCAGGCAACCTGTCTACGCCTCTGGATATGGGCGCAGGCCACATCGATCCAGAGAAGGCCATCGATCCTGGTCTCGTCTACGACCTCAACGCGATGGACTATGTCAACTTCCTGTGCACGCTCAATTACACGACGCAGCAAATTCAAATCATCGCGCGCACTGCCGTTTCTTGCCCAACTGGCGTCGACTTCGGTTCGGACGCATTGAACTACCCTTCCTTCACTGCAATTTTCAAGAGGGACGCCACGGTATCTTCTTCCGTGACATTCAAAAGGACGTTGACAAACGTAGAAGAGGAAGCATCGTCTTATGAAGCAGTGGTGGAGGCTCCAAAAGGAATCAGGGTTCAGGTCAATCCTTCTGCTCTTGAGTTCAAAGCGATGTATCAGAAATTGAGTTTTACGCTTACGGTGGAGGCAGAGGGAGGTACAATCGTTGGGGACGAAGACGTGAGATATGGATACTTGAGTTGGATCGATAAGAAAGGTCATGTTGTGAAGAGCCCACTTGTGGCGCTCCTTCAATAAGAGCGAAAATTCGTTTCCAGATGTGCAGCTTGTGCCAGAAAAAAAGGAAAAAAATCCATAACTGCAATCTTCGGAAAAAAAGTATGTAAGGTCATTTAGTTTGAATGGTTTCATCAAATTTGCATGTTAGTGTTGGGAATGTAACAATTGTCACAAGATACGTTTCTCAGCTAATAATTTATAAGAACTATTTCTATAGTAGAAAACCCATGTTTCATATAACTGATATAAGTACCGTTTAGGTGCAAGTACAAAGTATTAAATGCGGACCTTTAAGGTTGAGACCACAGAGTACTAATGGTATAAGAATGCAAGGACATAAAGATTGCAGTATGTAATAAAGTGTAAGAAGTTAGATAGTCTGATTCTTTCTTAAACATTCTAAACCGCCCAAGTCTCCAACTCTACTCAAAGGGTAGGAGAAGATATTAAACCATAGCAGTAACCGACGCCATTACAACATTAAAAAATTGTGGAAAGATCCTCAGAGTGAAGGACGCAAGTGATGGTAGTGTCTTGGAAAGCGGATCCCACGAGAGATTCATTCATCTATTTTTCACTCCATCATGATGTCGTCACAATTTGTTTTTTCACGTCCCTTCATCGACATAACCATGAAACACAAAATATCTAACACTCCCTTCGAATAAAAAAACATAATAAATTTTAAATTTCAAGGTCGCATTAACTCTTTTTCGGCTGCTTATTGGAGTACATGTCATAAATATATTTGTTATATATATATATATAATGTTCTCGCTAAAAATAATAATAAATTGATTTAGTCTAAAATTATGTTATATTTATTTTTTAGTTCAAAATTATGTTATATTTATTTTTAAGTCATTTTTTTTCGCACAGAGAAATCAATAGCTTATTATATTTTATCATTGCCTGGTCATGGGTTTGAATTATGGTCATTGTCATTATAACTTCTGGTTCTTTCATGTAAACTTGTCATTATAACCTCCAATTCTGCCAGATAAACTTTTTAATGTGGCTAATGATGCTGGACACACCCTCCAATTCTATGAGGCCTGAGAGATTCCAATCATGGTCTCCACCGTGCTAAGGGAGCGCTTTGACCAATGGGTCATGCCCTTAGACCTATTTTTAAGTTGGGTTTTAATAAAGGATGTGAGATTATTCTCCCTCACATCTAATCTACGTATTTATGAATCAACTACAAGTATTTATGAAATAAAAAGAGTAATCAAATAAAACAAGAATTTATAAAACTAAATAATTTATAAAACTAAACACGACAAGAAGTACTAACATCAATGGTAAAAATAGAAAAAATAGTTTTCTTAGGCTGTTGAGACCACCATCTAGGAGGATATCCATACCAAGTGAGATCTCCTCGATCAAGAGCCTAGTTAACCATTACATCTGCCATCCTGTTCTAATTTCTAAATATGTGTATAAACTCCACTATCTCAAAGAATTGTTGGATCATCTGTATTTGCTCATGTATTTTTTAATCTATATTTGTTGCTTGTTTGGTCCTTTTAAGTGATTAATTATAATTTTAGAGTCTGATTCCACTTGAATTTTTGTCCAACCCACCTTCAAAGCCTCCAATAGTCTCCTTAAGATGGCATATCCCTCTGTCAAGTTATTGGATAAGATACCTAGGTTTTTTGCAAAGATAAAAGCAAGGGTGTCATTTGAGAGGTGGCTTATTCCCCTCATACTCGTTTTTCCTATATTTCCCCATTAAGGCTCCATGTGTATTAATCTTACCCAGTTCCATTAGAGGAGGCTTCCAATATCTAGTTCTAATTACTTGTGGATGATCTAGGGTTACCATTTTTTATATGACCACCATTAGAGACACTTGTAATCTAGATATTATTTGAACCCATTTTTTATTAGAATTTTGGGGTGCTTCTGATAGGTACTAGATTGACCCCGTCATATTGGTTGTGATCCTTTGTGAGACAAAGTGGTTATCTCTATACTCTTTGTTGAAGATAAAATTATTTCTCTCCTTCCACAAATTCCATAGAGGGAGATCCATCCCCATATAGAAAAATTGTTGAATGGTTTGGTCTATTTTCTCACATTTAGGTCACTCTCTCCAAAGTTATCCTATAGAAGATATATTAGACCAACAGATACCTAACAAAGATACCATTTCTTTCCATAGTTTTATTGTGATGGGGTATTCTATAAAAATGTGAGAGATCATTTTCTTATTATTCCAACACATCTCACATTTGAAATGCCCATCCATCTCTATTTTCATCAATTGTTCCCCTGCCAGTACCATTCTATGAAGTAGCAATAAAATGAAGAATATCACATTGGGCTAAAGGATATATGCTCACAACTCCATGAATATATTACTTAATAGGCTTGAGGTACTTTGGTAGAGGGCTAAGTATCCATAGGTAAACTATATATTCACTCTATTTTTTCTATTCCATATAAGAGTATCGTCCTTATGAGACCATGAAAGTGACCTTGTCTAGATGGTCCTATAAATTTTACTTCTCTAATCCTATAGGACTTGGATTGACCACTCCTCTATTGGCATTCATTACCTTCATACCTCCCGACTACTTCTTTTACGATTATAGTATTTGGCTACCTTAAACCAATTATCTCTATGTAGTTTCTCCATAAACGGTATCCAATTCAAGAATTGAGTTATTAGAGGAGGATGACCATCCCACAAATTTGTCTAGAAGTTAGCCTTCTATCCATTATGGATAATCTAGAATAATATTTTCTTGATCATATCCTCTCCTATTCTGAGTCCCATTAATATGGGATATCCTCTACTAGGAAGCAAAAACCTTATAAGCTCTATTGGGCTTTTATTCTTTGTATATTTGGCCCTAAAAATTTGAGCCCACAATTCCTCAAGGAATTTTAGCAATCTCCAATATAACTTAGCCACCAGTGCCTCATTATTCTTTACAATTGATATGATTCCTAGTCCTCCCTCATTTTTTGTAAGCATAAAGTATTCCATTTCACTAGTTCTCATTTTTATTCTTCCTTGACTCCACTCTAGAGGAATTTATAGCTTATTTTATCCAATTATTTAATAAATACCTTAGGGATGGCTAGCACTAAGGATACATAAATGGATATGGTATTGATGACTACTTTTATCAAGGCCATTTGACCTCTTGTAGAAAGCCACTTATTTATCCATTTTTCTAATTGGGCTTTCGCTCTCACTAACAATTCATTCTTTTACCTCTCAACTGTAAGTGGAATTCCTAGATAGGTGATTGGAAGAGATGTCTTCTTGTATCTCAATTTATCCAATAAGATCATCCCATACCTATGTGAGCAACAAAAAATATGACCTTGGGATCTTCTTCATTTACAAATTGTCCAGTCACTGTTGTAAACTTCCTTAAAAATTATTTTAAAAATGGAGGTCTCCCTTGTTGCTTTTTCTACTAATGTAGAGTCATCATCAAATTGTAGGTGGATAATTGATTTAGTTCTAGTTACTATTATTATTCCCTCCAAATATCTAGTTTCCCTATCATTAGCTAATGTCCTACCAAGACATTCAACCAATATTATGAATGGATATGGAGATAAGGCGTCTCCCATACTAATATATTTGGAATCTATAAATAGTTGGGTAAGAGATTCATTTACTAGAACCAAATAAGATACCAAGGAAATGCATCCCTTGATCCATTATACCCAATCCCCTAAGAATCCAAAATGTCTCATCATCTTTGGGAGGAAGCGCTAGTCAACTCTATCATAGGCTTTGAATATGTCTAACCTAATAAACATGGAGGGTATTATATATACTCACATAGAGTGGATTACCTCTTGATTTAAGACTATATCATCCAATATCTATATTACTTCCATAGAAATACCCTATTTTAGAGAAATAATTAAAAAAAAAAAAAAATGACCCTTTTTGCCATGATCTTAATGATAATTTTATATAAGATTTTACAAAGAGCTATCGGTCGAAAGCCAAATATGTGTTTAAACTCTTAGGTTTTTTTATCCAAAACTATATATGTTTTGTTCACCTCTTTAAGCACCACTTTGGCTATCCTAGCCTCTTCTACCACTTCCAATAGTTATTCCTTAAGGATATCATAAACTACTATATCAAAACCATATTTGTTGGAATCTAAAAGGAGCATAACTCGATCTGGAATTCTATAATCCTACCAAAATTGGCCAACAATATGATACTACATTATTTAGTGTTTGTACTCTTGGAATACATTCATTGCTCAAAAAATATTCTAATAATAGAAACATGTCTAGTCTTTATAGAATGCATGTTAGGCCCTACCTTTTTTTAGACTAGGTCATCATGCAGTTATCTATTTTAATATATACCATATGAATAAATCTAATATTATTTGTCATGAAGTCAATACTACTAATTAAAGTGTGATTTCCTCCTATATTTTCTTCCAATGAGAGGATGGTGTTGAAACATCCACCTACAAGAACCCAAGCTCTAGGGAAATAACTAATAACATAGGCTACATTCCTCCATTATTGTCGATTTCCATCTAGGTTTGTAGGTGTATATACATTGAGACAACACATGCTGAGGAGAATTTCTACTTTGGACCAATAAAGCTAGATTCCCCTAACTTCCCATTATTTTGTGTCACTATATATTTTGGATCCAAAATATAATGCACTCATCTAGATGCTCCTTGGGAGCTTAATGATTACATCCTACACACAACCCAAATATTTTTGGAAAATATTTCATCTCTTCTACCAACAATTTTATTTCTTATATGAAAACCATCTATGGATGATGTTGCTAAATCATTTATTTTCTTCATTATGATTTACTAGGCTACCCTTAAGCCCTCAAATATTCTAGGTGATGAACTTCATGAAACACACAAACTAAAAAAATGGGTAAGATCCTTGACTTTACCCATTGATATCAAATTTACACCTTCTTTCCCTATTTCATGTTGAGTAGTATTCCTTCATGCACTTTGGTGTATGTTTGGATTCAATTTTTTAGTAGACTCTTGACTCACTCCTATTGGTTTCAAGATGGACTCCAAACTTGGCATATGTGAGAATATTTTTAAATTTTTATTATTAAGGTATGGTGTAATATCAGTCTACAAGTTCTCCACAAGAAACTATCCAAATTAGTCCTAGCAATCTCACCAAGAACTTGCCCAAATCAGCTCAAGCAAGCTCACCAAGAAACTTGCCCAATGTGAACACACAAAGAGAATTGTTAGAGACCCAATGTGTTTCATCCAATCATATCAAATCAATATCATAGAAGCATAAAGAGAATTTTTAGAGACTCAATATGTTCTATCCTTCAACTTTCAATCTCAACTCAAATCAATCTCATAGAAGCATAAAGAGAATTGTTAGAGACTCAATATGTTTCATTAAATCACATCAACCAAGCATCAAGTAAAGTACAACTTGATCAGATATCCTTAATGGAAGTATGCTCAAACCAAACTCTCAAAAACTCAAATAGGGTTTCAACAACTCATAGCAATGGCATAAGCTTCTCACTCAAAAACCCTAAAGAAAACTTCAAATGCTTCCACTCTCATAAACCAGAATTATGCAATAACTCAAACTCATCATGATCTCATAATGCATAATCAATACTTCCACTTTTAGAAAATAAGATCCACTCCAAATAAGGAAACTTAATTTAATCCTTTTCACTCCAAACTTATTTTTAGAAAACCATCAATCAATAATAACCATGGAAGAATGTGCCCATACCTTTACTTTGATGAAGAAGGAGAACTCAAAATATATCACAACACTAACTCTCAATTTTCCACAAATTAGAGTTAGCAACAATGGAATAATGTACAACAATAAAAACCCAAACAACACCTTATCACTCCAACTTAACATCAACCACCAAAAAGATAATACACATAGAAAATAATCCTTTTTACACCTTATTACTCCACATAAACATTAAGCATCAATAATAACAATGTCAAAGCAATATTTCTATTTAACCTTATACCTCCATCCAATTACCAACAATAATTGCCAAGTCAAATCAAATATTCCACATTATCAACAAAAGACTTACCTTGGCCAAAAATCAATTCTCCAACCTTAGGAGAAGTGTGGAGACACCAACATAAGTGCCAAAGTGCTTCCTCCTCCAAACTCGTGGCCCAAAGCAACTGTCGTACCACGTGCACAATAATCCATGACCAAAATGAAAATGAAACATGCCCATCATGAATCGATCTCAACACCTCTGCCTAGCGAGTGCCTTCACTCCACTACCTCCGTTGTTGGAGCACAAGTGCCCAATGAAAACTCTCAAGTACCACTCATCGTTTTACCTTCCCTTTTCTTGCAAAAATTAAAGACAAACAAATTTGTCTTCCTCACAGGTGCATGAAATCAAAAATTAATCACAAAGCAATCTAAACTCAAAAATCACAAAGCAATCTGAACTCAAAAATCATAGATCAATCCGAACTCAAAAATCACAGAGTAATCCGAACTCAAAAATCATAGAGCAATCCAAAATCGAAGGTCATAGAGCAATACAAAATCAAAGGTAATCGTGCACAATCGAAGGTCATTTGAACCTTAGGAATTAATGCCCTTTAAATAGTCTTGTGCATCCCATGCAAGTTGACGTCGGTGCTCCTTCGAAACATAGCAAACGTCGGTGAGGTAAGTCTTCCACATGAGCGCCGCTAAGGGTTTAGAAACCCTTTCAATAATAATTATTAAATTAATAATTATTATTTTATTAATAATAAACTTAACTTAAAACCTTTTCAAAGGTTTGAGTTAATTTATTTATTAATAATCAAAATGGAACTTTTAAGGTTTTTTCAAGGAGCAAAACCTTTTCATTAAGCCAATATGGTTTTAATAAAAACCCTTAATGAGTCCAGATGGTTTTAAGAAAAACCTTTAACCTTGTCACCATGGTTTTAATAAAAACCCTTAAACAAACATCATGGAACTTTCAAGATATTTTTGGCACCAAACTCTTTTTGACATCAGCACAAATTCCTTTTGACATCAACACAAACTCCTTTTGACATCAATGACAACTCACAAACATGAATCTAGGCAACATACCCAAAATTGCCAATAATCTCCCCCTTTGTCATTGATGGCAAACCACTACTGAAACCACTGCTAAAAAAAAACTTTCAAGCAACTGCCAACTGTCAAAACTAAAACCAACTAAAAACCATCCTCTGAAGCTTTTCTCCCCCTGACTCAAGGCTCTCCCCCTTACTCAAATCTCTCCCCCTTTGTCATCAATGGCAAAGGGTCACCTTTGGGGCTCAGGGCTAAGAATGAGCCTCTTAGCTTAGCCCCTCCCCCACCTCCTATTGAGGTGATTAATTCTTGGTTGGGAGTGAAACTACTCCCAAATTCTTCCTTAAATACTCAAAAGTCTCTCTTGGAAGAGGTTTGGTGAAAATGTCAATAATTTATTCCTTAGTAGGCACATATTCTAGCTTAACCTGCTTGTCCTAAACATTCTCTCTCAGAAAGTGATATTTTATGGGAATATGCTTTGTTCTTGAGTGCATTACTAGATTCTTGGAGATACTTATGGCACTTGTATTATCACACAATATGGAAATGGGTTGATCATGCTTTATTTTGAAATCCTCCAAGGTAGTATTCATCCATAAAACTTGTGTACAACAAGCTACTATTGCTATGTATTCTGCATCTACCGTATAGACAAGGAAACTGAAGGTTGTTTCTTGCTTAACCAAGCAACTAAACAATTCCCCAAAAAGAAAGCTCCACCACTGGTGCTTTTTTTGTCATCAATATTGTCGACCCAATATGCATCTGTAAAATTTGTGAGAGTGAAATTATCGCTCTTGGGATACCAAAGCCCAAGATCCATAGTGCCTTTCAGATATCTGAGAATCCTTTTTACTGCCATAACATGAGTTTCTTTTGGTGCAGCCTGAAACCTTGCAACTAGTCCCACTGCTTGCATGATGTCTAGTCTGGTAGTTGTAACATAAAGCAAACTGCCAATCATGGATCTGTACAACCTTTGATCTACCTCTGGAGATTCATCATCCTTGCTCAACTTACACCCTATAATCATTGGAGTACTAACAAGTTTGTTATCCTCCATACCAAATTTTTTAGCATCTCTCTTATGTACTTGCCTTGTGAGAGAAATATTCCTTCTTCTGATTGGGCAATATGAAGTCCTAAGAAGAAGGACAATTCCCCAATCATGGACATCTCAAATTCACTCTGCATATTGTTAGCAAAATCTTTACACATTTTGGTGTTATTACCTCCAAAAATGATATCATCAACATAAACAACCACAATTAAGATATTATTTCCATCATTTTTTATATACAAATTGCTATCTGCCATACCTTTTCTAAAACCTTGTTTCTGAAGATACCTGTCAAGCCTCGAATACCAAGCCCTAGGATCTTGTTTCAAACCATACAATGCCTTTTTCAATCTACACACAAAATTTGAATTTTCTAAAAGTAAAAACCCTTCTGGTTGTTCAATGTAGACTTCTTCTTCTAACACACCATTTAGAAAATCTGATTTGACATCCATCTGATAGACCTTGAAGTTTTTAAAACTTGAAAAAGCCAAAAACATTCTGATAGCCTCAAGATGAGCAATTGGAGAAAAATTTTCTTCAAAATCAATTCCTTCTACTTGAGCATAACCTTTGCAAACTAACCTTGCTTTATTTCTGACTACCTGACCATCTTCATTTAGCTTGTTTCTGAAGACCCACTTAGTGCCAATGACATTTTTATCTTTAGGTCTTGGAACAAGTTCCCAAGTCTCACTCTTCTCTATCTATTCCAATTCTTCATTCATAGCATTTATCCAAAACTTATCTGCATAGGCTTCACTGAGATCTTTTGGCTCAATCTGAGATAACAACGAAACATCTGTATGGGAATTTGAAGATATGATTCTTCTCCTTGTCTATCTGAATTCTGGATTACCAATTATTTGATCCTTTGGATGGTGTTTTTGAATATATCTGGATGGAGTTTTAGGAAGGAGTTGTTGTCTTTCCTCTTCTTCTTTATTTGAATCCTCCCTGAATTCTTCTTGGCAATCTTCATCATCAATTTCCTAAACTGGTTCTCTTATCCATGTTTTCTCATCCACTATAACATTTATGCTTTCCACAATAGTACAAGTTCTTTTGTTGTAGCATCTATAGGCTTTGCTCTTGCTGGAGTACCCAAGAAAAATGCCCTCATCACATCTAGGATCAAACTTCCCTAAATTCTTATCTTCCCTTCTGATGTAACATTTACTACCAAAAACTCTGAAATGTTTTACTATGGTTGGTCTTCCTTTCCATAGCTCATAGGGAGTTTTGTGATGATTGACTCTTAACTGAGCTATGGTGATAATATACACTGTTGTACTAACCGTCTCTTTCCAAAAGCCATAAAGAAGCTTTGACTCATTCAACATAGCTCTAGCCATATTTTCAATAGTTCTATTTTTTCTTTCAACTACTCCATTTTGTTGAGGAGTTCTTTCTGCTAAAAATTCCCTCTTAATCCCTTGTTGCTCACAATAATCCACAAATTCATTTGAAGTGAATTCTCCTCCTCTATCTGATCTTAAGCATTTTATTCTTTTGTATGTTTCATTCTCTATCATTTATTTGAAGGCTTTAAACTTGTCAAGGGCTTCAAATTTTTCTTTCAGAAAGGTAACCCAAGTCATTCTAGAGAAATCATCTATGAAAAGCATGAAGTAACTCTCTCCCTGTATACTCTGAGTTCTAGTGGGACCACACAAATCAGTATGAATAATATCTAAAGGTTTGGATGACATGTACCCTTTAGCCTTAAAGTTGGTTCTAGTTTGCTTTCCATGTTGACAAGGACCACAAATAGTATTTTGGGGTCTTTTCAATTTAGGTAAGTCTCTGATTGCTTTCTTATGGCTAATGTTGATAAGATTATCAAAGCTCAAATGTCCCATTATTTTATGCCATAGCCAACTTTCATCCTCTTGAGACAAAAAACACTTTTCCCTTTTTATCTCACTTAGCATGTAGAGGTTGTTAGGAGTTCGTCTTGCATTAGCAATGATTTTTCCATTCTCTACTTTCCTTATCTCACATCTATCAGAATAGAAAGTCACCATATGACCCCTGATCACAAAGTTGGCTAACACTCAAAATATTATGTCTCAATCCTTCTACATAAAGCACATTTTTAGTTATGGTTTTTCCATCTAAACTTAGAGAACCCTTTCCACAAATTTTAGCTGATCTGTTATCTCCAAAGCTAACTGACCCTCTACTAGTTTCTTTGAGAACTATAAAATTTTATTTTTCTCCAGTCATGTGCCTAGAACATCCACTATCAAGGTACCATTTTTCTTCCTTATCTTGAGCATGAAGAGCAGTTTGAACTATCATAGATATAGTTTTATTTCCATTTGTTTTCCTAACATTCACTTCACTAGATCTTTCCAATTTACACATTCTAGCTATATGCCCAAAATTATTGCACTTGTAACACATAATACTATCATCCATGAGTGGTGCAAAAGAATTAACATTTTTCTTAACATTGTCATTCACAATCCTAGTACAATGGATAGCTCTATGACCATATTTATTGCAAGAAAAACAATAGCCATGGAAAGTATTATGTAACCTGTTTGGAAGCCTTTGATGAGTGTTCCTTCTTTTGTGATCAACTCTTGTCCATTGCTCTCCTTTGTTTTCTTCTTTTCTAGTATCCTTTGGTTTTTGAAAGTTGACTTTATTTCTGCTAGATGTTCCTGCTTCTTGGATATGGAGATCTTCTTCCCTTTGATTTCCAAGAAAAATATTTTGTTTAAGACTCATTTGTTCAAGTCTAACTCTTAGAGAAACCACCTCTTCTTCAAGTCTCTCACATTCAGCTTCCTTCCCTTTCAAAACCTCTATCAAAACCTGCTCAACTTTCTTTCCTTCTTCAGCTAGGATCTTGAAGTCTGTGAGATTTTGAGATAGTTCTATTTTGGCCATCTCTTCTTCTTGATTTTGTTGTTTTAAAACAAAATTCTCTTCCCTGAATTTTTCCAGATTTCTTAGGGCCAAAAATAATTCCCCTTTCAAATCAAATTCAATCTCTTCATCACTTTCTGTGCTCATATGATCTTTCGAGGGATCCTTCTCCAAGTTGTTAGGCTCTTCTTGGAGAGACCCGCTCTAATACCAATTGAAGAACATAGACTTATACTGAGATGGGGGTGAACAGTATAAGATGCAACCATTTAAAAAACTTTACTTTAGATAGCAGTGGCATCACCATAACATTAACCATCACATAAAGCAACACACAAAGAAGAGCCATTTTAACATGGTTCACCCAAGATGGGCTACATCCATAGAAATATTTTCACTAAAAGCTTTCTCAATCAAGTTCTTTGGGAAATCCTTTCCCTATTACAAATTTTATGAACTTCCTATCCAAAGGAGAATCCTTCCCCTCAACAAGTATTTATGAGACTCCTACCCAAAGGATAATATTTCCCCTCAAAAAGTATTTATGAGCCTCCTGCCCAAAGGAGATGTCCTATCCCCCAAAGCTCTGGAAATGATACTTCAGAAGATCACTGCCTCTTATGCCACTAGCAAGTGGAACTCCTTTCCACATAAGACATCCTGTCCTCCTTGCTCTATCTCTAGAGACTTTTGTCCTCACTGATCACCTCCATAACTACTCATCAAAACCTGTACTAAACATAGTCATTCGGTCCAACACAAGTCCTCTCAAACTCTATCACAAATCTGCACCAAACTCAGTCCTCTGGTCCAGCACAAATCTGCTCTCAAATATTTGTCAAATTTATCCCAAGCTTAAGCCAAAATCTTGAACAAATCAATCACAACTACTCACAAGTCTTCACCAAGACTTCATCAAATATGTCCACAAGTTCTTCAACAAGAACCTACCAAAATCAGTCCACAAGTTCTCCACAAGAACTTGTCCAAATCATTACTAGCAAGCTCACCAAGAACTTGCCCAAATCAACTCAAGCAAGCTCACCAAGAAACTTGCCCAATGTGAACACACAAAGAGAATTGTTAGAGACCCAATGTGTTTCATCCAATCATATCAAATCAATCTCATAGAAGCATAAAGAGAATTGTTAGAGACTCAATATGTTCTATCCTTCAACTTTCAATATCAACTCAAATCAATCTCATAGAAGCATAAAGATAATTGTTAGAGACTCAATATGTTCTCATTAAATCACATAAACCAAGCATCAAGTAAAGTACAACTTGATCAGATATCCTTAATGGAAGTATGCTCAAACCAAACTATCAACAACTCAAATAGGGTTTCAACAATTCATAACAATGGCATAAGCTTCTCACTCAAAAACCCTAAAGCAAACTTCAAATGCTTCAACTCTCATAAACAAAAATTATGCAATAACTCATAAACTCATCATGATCTCATAATGCATAATCAATACTTCCACTTTCAAAAAATAAGATCCACTCCAAATAAGGAAACTTAATTTAATCCTTTTCACTCCAAACTTATTTTTAGAAAACCATCAATCAATAATAACCATGGAAGAATGTGCCCATACCTTTACTTTGATGAAGAAGGAGAACTCAAAATCTGTCACAACACTAAATCTCAATTTGCCACAAATTAGAGTTAGCAACAATGGAATAATGCACAACAATAAAAACCCAAACAACACCTTATCACTCCAACTTAACATCAACCACCAAAAAGATAATACACATAGAAAATAATCCTTTTTACACCTTATTACTCCACATAAACATTAAGCATCAATAATAACAATGTCAAAGCAATATTTCTATTTAACCTTATACCTCCATCCAATTACCAACAATAATTGCCAAGTCAAATCAAATATTCCACATTATCAACAAAAGATCTACCTTGGCCAAAAATCAATTCTCCAACCTTAGGAGAAGTGTGGAGACACCAACATAAGCGCCAAAGTGCTTCCTCCTCCAAACTAGTGGCCCAAAGAAACTACCGTACCACGTGCACAATAATCGATGACCAAAATGAAAATGAAACATGTCCGTCGTGAATCGAACTCGAAACCTCTACCTCGCGAGAGCCTTCACTCCACTGCCTCTGCCATTAGAGCACAAGTGCCCAATGAAAACTCTCAAGTGCCACTCGACCTTTTACCTTCCATTTTCTCATAAAAATTAAAGACAAACAAATTTGTCTTCCTCATAGGTGCACGAAATCAAAAATTAATCACAGAGAAATCCAAACTCAAAAATCACAGAGCAATCCAAACTCGAAAATCACATAGCAATCCGAACTCAAAAATCATAGAGCAATCCAAACTCGAAAATCACAGAGTAATCCAAAATTGAAGGTCACAAAGCAATACGAAATCGAAGGTAATCACGCAATCGAAGGTCATTTGAACCTTAGGAATTAATGCCCTTTAAATAGTCTTGTGCATCCCATGCAAATTGATGTCGGCGCTCCTTCGAAACATAGCAAATGTCAGTGAGGTAAGTCTTCTACATGAGCACCGCTAAGGGTTTAGAAACCCTTTCAATAATTATTATTAAATTAATAATTATTATTTTATTAATAATAAACTTAACTTAAAACCTTTTCAAAGGTTTGAGTTAATTTATTTATTAATAATCAAAATGGACTTTTAAGGTTTTTTCAAGGAGCAAAACCTTTTCATTAAGCCAAGATGGTTTTAATAAAAACCCTTAATGAGTCCAGATGGTTTTAAGAAAAACCTTTAACCTTGTCACCATGGTTTTAATAAAAACCCTTAAACAAACATCATGGAACTTTCAAGATCTTTTTGGCACCAAACTCTTTTTGACATCAACACAAATTCCTTTTGACATCAACACAAACTCCTTTTGACATCAATGACAACTCACAAACATGAAGCTAGGCAACATACCCAAAATTGCCAACACATATATTGGGGTATATCAAGATACCATCTAGGATTAAGAGAAACTTTTAGCCCTAGGAATATTTTTTGGCTATGTATTATCTATAGTACATCGAACACAACATTTGAAAATATCACCCTCTCGCATTGTTAAAGAGGTAGGTGGTGTGCTCAAGGGTATGTGTGGAATCCTCATTGAGTAGTGGCCTAAAATATTGGTTTGAGAGCTATCTTTCATCATTACAGTATAAAAGAGGGTCTATGGGTAGTACATACTCCTTGGCTTTGAGAACCTGGTTTTGTTCCACCTGTAAACAAAAAATTTATATCTATGAATGTTAAACCTATAACCACACATTTTTCCATTAAAATTGAGCATATGGAGGAGACTTCCTTATCACAAAATAATATTTAAAATGGAGGAAATAATTGGTGAAAATAATAGAAATAGTCACGATGGAGTGCCAGTGTCAGTAATAGAAGGGTATCACTACAATCTAAGAAGTATAACAGTCAGGTCATAGTTATTAATTATATTTTTCAGTCATAGTTATCTATAATAGTTAGGCTTATAATAGGCAAAAAAACTAATGACAAATTTAGAACAACCAGTCATCAATACAAGGAACCATAGTATTAGTGATCAAAAAATGTCAGTAATAGATAATGTAAATATGGTTTCAGTAATGGATAGTGTAGGAATATTGTCATAAGGGTTTGTGCAACAAAAAACTCATTTTTCGAACCAAGCCTCCAAGTGGAAAATTAACAACACCAACAAACTTGACAACAAAGTAGATAAAAAAGTCTAGGGTGTACAAAACCCATGTTATGATATATAGCTCATTGTGATCATCTCATCGAGCTAATAATTTTGATATATTACATCCAAGCCTTTTTTTTGTCTTCTTACTAAATATAACAACCCCTAAAATCACACTTCTATTTTTACTAAGTCACTAGTAGTTGTTCGAATCACTCCAAAATGGTTGGTGGCACTCATGGAAAGCAAAATGAGGTTGAGCAAACCAACTCTTTGGATACAATAGGAACCACAGTTAATTCCCTAATGGAAACAAGGCAATTTGTGAAGGATGATATACAATATTTAAGAAGTGACTACTTCAACTCCAAAGCCAAATTTTAATATCATTTCTTAGAGATTGAGTAAATAATTAAGGATGTCACAAAGGTATTTGAGCATCATGAAATTGAACACACCAATCAAGGAAAAGGACTCCGTAATGACAAAGAAGGCTCTCACTCTCTTTTAGATCAAGATACTCCCTTTAAGATCCTTAATTTGGAATTTTCTAAGTTCAATGGAAAGGATGTTGATGGGTGGTTATGTCATACAGATTATTTTTTCAAACTTCAAAATATACATAAATATTTGTGTATCACTATGGCATCTTTCAGCTATGAATATGAAGCTTTGTATCAGTGGTTACAACATAGTTATTTTTTTGAATAATTGAAAGGTTTACACAGGTTTTTATGAGGGGTTCTGGTCTTCTCATACTGAGTGGTATTTGAACCTTGGACCTCTCAAAGAGAGGCCAAAACCCTTACCATTACATTAAGCTTGTAGTTACTCATGGTTACAACATAGTTATTGACCCTTCTTGGGAACTTTTTAAGTCCTAATTACTCAATTTTTTGGCCCTAGTGAGCATGAGGACTTTACAAGAGAATTAACCAAACTGAGAAAAACCTCTACAGTCCATGACTACCAAATCCAATTTGAAAAACTTACTAACAAGACCAAGATGTTGAATGAAAGACTTATTTTAGTTGTTTTTTCAATGGCTTGAAGGATGATCTCAAGACTAAGGTCAAGATGTTCAAACAACAAATTATGATGTAGGCAATAAGCTTGGCATAGTTGGTTGAAGAAAAATATTTACCTCAAACAAGGAAACCTAAATTTCTAGAGGTTAAACCCTCCCTTTCTCCCAAGATCACATCTAATATTGAACATAAATATACTCCTTACAAGTGCTTCACTATAAAAGAGATGGATGCTCAACGTGGCCAAGGTTTATGTTATAATTGTGACGAAAATATACACAAGGGCATAACTGCATCTAAAAGAAGCTATTATTGAATTATATAGAGGATTCAACAAGTAGTGAACAAATTGAGGATGAAGTGGAAACATTAGAGGAACTCTCTCTAGATGAGGGTGACACATAAGAAGAGCCATAACCCAAAATTTATTTTAATGTCCTTGTAGGGATAAGTACTTCATAGACAATGAAATTAGTTATTTTTTTTAGAGGCCAACATCTTATAGTCCTCATTGACTCAGGAAACACACACAAATTTATTTATGCCTAAGTCACCAAGCAAGTCAATTGTTACATACATACATGCAACTCCCTTGAGGTTATGGTGGCAAATGGTGGAACCTTTCCTTGTAAAGGCAAATTTCATAATAGTAAGTTAAAGCTAGGGTATTATGAGTTCAAAATAGATATTTTTGGTCTTCAACTAATGGGATGTAATATTATTCTCAAAGCTCAATGGTTAGGTACTTTGGGAACCATCACTTGGAACTTTGTAGAGTTGTGGATGCAATTTTCACAAGATGGTTGGTCCTACACTCTTTGTTGCTTACAAGCAAGATCTCCTCAGATTATTAGTTCAAATAATATGGAGAATTTTAAAAAATATTCTCATGGGGTAATAAATTAGATATTTGCCATACAACCACCCCCTTCAGTCGAAGATAAACTTCCAATAGATTTGCAACTCATTCTCACCAAACATGATGTAGTCTTTGTAAAATCGACAGAATTACCATTCCATAACTCCCATGATCATGCAATTACATTGGTACCTGGTAGTATTCCACATAACATTAGACTTACAGCTACCCCATGCACTTAAATCAAAAATAAAAAAATTAGTACAAAAATTGTTAAAAGTAGGAAACATTTGGCCTAGTAATAGTCCTTACTCTTCTACAGTCTTATTAGCTCACAAGAAATATGGGTCTTGGTGATTGTGTATATATTTTTGTGACCTCAATAAGCTCATTATTAAGGATATATTTCCTATTACCATGGTATATGAATTACTATATTAGCTACTACTATGTTTTTCTCCAAGTTATATCTTTGTTCATGTTACCATCAGATATGACTCAAGTAGGAAGATATTCTCAAAATATCATTCTTAAAGGATGAGATACACTATGAATTTTTGGTTATGTCATTTGTCTTGACCAATGCACCTTCTACATTATATTAATCTTACCCACTAGACTAGTGTTTATAGCGACATGTCTGATTTTGATCTGGTGGCCCTCCTTGCATGGGGATAAGGTGTTAGCAATTTCTCTATATAACAAAAAACAACATTAATTGAATACCCCATTCCCCCATACATACATACATACATACATATATATACTTACTATTTAACATATTTATAACTTAAAATAATCAATAATTATAAAACTAAAACAAGGTTCAATTTAAGGGACATGGTAGGACCTCATCCTAACATTATTTTTTTAATTCTCATATGATTATGTAATGACCCACTTCCAACATGGGGACCCCTTTATAATGTTATTTTATAATACTTTATAATGGTATGTGGCAAGTAAGGTGCCTTTACAAATGGGACCATTTCATGTAATTGTTATCAAGAATGTAATTCATGCTTGGTAGAAGATTCTAGCTTGAGTGGTAGTTTGCATTTAAGCCAAATCTTTAGCATTAGTTTAGGGTTATATGAAGTGTATATTTAAAAGACATGGATCCATGTGTGAATGTATCTTTTTGCAAATTAATGAAAGTATTGAAGGAGTTTTCCCCCTCAAAGAGGCCTGTAATTCTAAGTTACTTTGTGATATTATTTCATTTCTGATCTTAATTTCCATATTACAATAGTTCGTGTTTCAAGTATTTATGATTATTTGTAATATTTGTGTGAGTGATTTTATTTTTAATAGTAGGATCCTAAAAAGTGGTATTATATTACTTTACAAGGCTAATTTCCACTATGAATATGATAGTTCTTACCCTTCATTTTGATTGTTAGGTAAAATTTTCCTATGTTTTCTATTTTTTCTTGTTCTTTATCTAAAAATATATATAAAAAATAAAACAAAACAAAAAAGAGAAAATAAAAAAAAATATAGTCCTTTATTTTTTGCAATAGTATATTAGGTTAGAAACTCTATGGTAGGGGTTTTAAAATATCACAAATGAGCTATCATTATTGGCTAAGCTAGATTGCCCATAAAATATCTAGTGAAGTGAGGGGCGATTAGGCTCCAATATCTAGACCTTAGACAATACCCATATCTATGAAAATGAGCTCCCATGTATATTTGGGTATATTAGGATACCACCTAGGATTAGGAGAAACCTTTAGCCCTAGGAAACATTTTTGGTCTTGAATTATCCATAGTACATCAAACACAACATCTAAAAATATCACCCTCTTGTATTGTCAGAGAGGTAGGTAGTGTGATCACGGGTATGTGTGGAATCCTCCTTGAGTAGTGTCTTAAAATATTTTTTTGAGCATTATTGTTCATCACTACTATATAATAGAGGGCTTATGATTAGTACATACTCCCTGGCTTGCTATACCTGGTTTTGTTCCACCTGTAAACAATTTTTTATTTATGAATTTTAAACCTACAACCACACATTTTTTCCATTAAAAAGTATGGAGGAGATTGCCCTATCACGTGCCAATGCCAATAATAGAAGGATATCACTACAATATAAGAACTATAATAGCTAGGTCAAAGTTGTTTGTTACCAATGTCAGTAATAGTTGTCTATAATGGTTAGGCTTATAATAGGTAAAGAATTGTTAGTGATAGAGTTATAACAACCAATCATCAATACAAGAAACCATAGTGTCAGTGACCAAATAGTATCAATAACAAATAATGCAAATATAGTGTTAGTAATGGGTAGTGTAGGGATAGTGTCATAAGCAGTTGGCCAACAAAAAACTCATCTTTTGAATCGAGCATCCAAGTGGGAAACCAAAAACACCAACAAAGTCAACAACAAAGTAGGTAAAAATTCTAGGGTGTCCAAAACCAATGTTGTGATACATAACTCGTTGTGATCATCTTGTTGAGCTAATATTTTTGATATATTACATCCAAGCACTTTTTTTGGCTTCTTACTAAAAATAGTAACCCCTAAAATCACACTTCTATTTTTAGTAAGTTAGTGGTAGTTGTTTGAATCACTCCAAAATGGTTGGTGGTACTCATGGACACCAAAAGGAGGTTGAGCAAGCCAACTCTTTGGAGACAATAGGAACCACAATTAATTCCCTTATGGAGATAATGCAATTTGTGAAGGATGACATACAATATTTGAGAAGTGACTACTTCAACTCCAAAGCCAACTTTGAAGACCACTTCTTAGAGCTTGAGGAAACAATTAAGGATGGCCCAAAGGTATTTGAGCATCATGACATTGAACACACTAGTCAAGAAAAAGGACTCCATAAGGACAAATAAGGCTCTCACATTCTTTTTATCAAGATGCTCTGTTTAAGATACCTAAATTGGAATTTCCTAAGTTCAATGGAAAATATGTTGATGGGTGGTTATGTCATACGGATTATTTTTTCAAACTTCACAATATGCATAAATATTTGTGGATCACTATGGTATCTTTCAACTTTGAATATGAAGCTTTATAGTGGTATCAATGGTTACAACATAGTTCTTTTTTTAAATAATTAAAATTTTACACATGTTTTTATAAGGGGTCCTGGTCTCCTCATACTGAGTGGGATTTGAATATTGGACCTCTCAAAGAGAGTACAAAACCCTTACCATTGTAGTAAGCTTGTAGTTACTCATGGTTACAACATAGTTCTTGACCCTTGTTGGGAAGTTTTTAAGTCCCAATTACTCACTTGTTTTAGCCGTAGTGAGCATGAGGACTTCATAGGAGCATTAACAAAACTAATACAAACCTCTATAATCCATGACTACTGGATTCGATTTGAAAAAATTGCTAACAATATCAAGGGGTTGAATGAAAGACTTTTTTTAGTTTTTTTTTTTTTGTGGCTTGAAGGATGATCTCAAGGTTGTGGTCAAGATGTTCAAATCATAAACTATGATGTAGTCCATAAGCTTGGCACAGTTGGCCAAAGAAAAGTCTTTAGCTCAAATGAGGAAACCTAAATTTACATAGGCTAAACCCTCATTTCCTCCCAAGATCACATCTAATTTTGAACATAAATCTACTTCTTACAAGCACTAGACTATCAAAGAGATGGATGCTTGACATGCCCAAGGTTTGTGTTATAATTGTGATGAAAAATATACAAGATGGAATAAGTGCATTCAAAATATGCTATTCTTTATTGATGTAGAGGATTCAACAAGCAGTGAACAACTTGAGGATGAAGCAAAAATATTAGAGAAACTCCCTCTAGATGAGGGTGACACACAAGGAGAGCGACAACCCAAAATTTATGTTCATGCCCTTGTAGGGATAAGTACTCCATAGAAAATGAAATAAGTTGGTTTCTCAAAGACCAAAATCTTATAGTCCTCATTGATTAAGGCAACACACATAACTTTATTGATCCTTGAGTCATTAAGCAAGCCAATTATTACATACATACATGCAACTCCTTTGAAATTATGGTGGCAAATGGTGGAAAATTACCTTGTAAAGGTAAATATCATAATAGTAAGTTAAATATAGGGTTTTATGAGTTCAAAATGGATATTTTTGATCTTCAAATATAGGGATGTTATATTGTGATCAAAGCTTAGTGGTTAGATACTTTTGGAACCATTGCTTGGAACTTTGTAGAGTTATGCATGCAATTTTTACAATATGGTCAATCCTACACTCTTTGTGTCTTACAAGTAGGATATTCTTAGATTATCAGTTCAAATCATAACAAGAAGTTGTTAAAAAAATCTTCTCGTGGGGTAATAAATTAGAGATTTGTCATATAACCACCACCTTCAATCGAAGATAAACTTCTAATATATTTGCAACTTGTTCTCACCAAGTATGATGTAGTCTCTACAAAATTGATAGAATTACCATCCCATCGCTCCCATGATCATGCAATTCTATTGGTACCTAGTAGTGTGCCACCTAAAATCATACCTTACTGCCACCCCATGCACTTAAATCAAAATCTGAGAAAATAGTACAAGAATTGTTAAAAGTAGGATTCATTTGGCCTAGTAATAGTCCTTACTCTTCTCTAGTCTTATTAGTTCACAATAAATATGAATCTTGACGATTGTGTATAGATTTTTGTGAGATCAATAAGCTCATTATTAAGGATAAATTTCTTATTCCCATGGTAGATGAATTACTAGATTGGTTGCATGGTGTTATTTTTTTTACCAAGTTATATATATTTTTAGGTTACCATCAGATATGACTCAAGGATGATGATATTCTCTAAATAGCATTATATAGTCATGAGAGCCATTATGAATTTTTGATGATGTCATTTGGCTTGAGAAATCCACCTTCCACATTGTCTTCATCTTACACAATAGGCTAGGGTTTATATTAGTGTGTCTGATTTTGATCTGGTGGCCCTTCCTCTATGGGGAAAAGGTGTTATAAATTCCCCTATATAACAAAATAAAAATAAAAAATTAATTGAACACCCCCTCCCCCCATACATACATACATATATATACTTACTGTTTAAAATATTTACAACTTAAAATATTCAATAATTATAAAAGTAAAACAAATTTCAATTTAAGGCACATGTTAGGACCTCATCCTAATATTATGCTTGTAATTCTCATATGATTATGTAATTACCCACTTCCAATGTGACGACCCCTTTATAATGTTATTTTGTAATACTTTATAATGGTATGTGGCAAGTAAGGTGCCTTGAAAAATGGGGCCATTTCATATAATTGTTGTCAAGAATGTAATCGATGTTTGGTAGAAGATCCTAGCTCGAGTGGCATTTTGCATTTAAGTCAACTCTCGAGAATTAGGTTAGGGTTGCATGAAGTGTATCTTTAAAAGACATGAAGTGGCCTGCGATTCTGAGTTACTTTTTGAGACTGTTTCATTTCTATACTTAATTTCCATATTACAATAGTTTGTGTTTCAAGTATTTATGTTTATTTGTAATATTTTTCTAATTGATTTTATTTTTAATAGTAAGCTCCTAACAAGTGGTATTAGAGTATTTTCCAAGGTTGAGTTCCATTGTGACTATGATAGTTTTTATCCCTTAGTTTTGACTAATACGTATAATTTTCCTATGTTTTCCCATTTTTTCTTGTCCTTTATCTAAAAATATAAAAAAACCAAAAATAAAAATAAAAAGAGAAAACTAGCAAAAATATAGTCCTTTATTTTTTTTGCAATAGTTTATTAGGTTAAAAACCCTATGCTAGTGTTCTAAATATCATAGAGGACCTATCATTATTGTCTAGGCTAGATTACCCATAAAATGTCTAGTGACGTGAGGGCTAATTAGGCTCCAATACCTAGGCCTTAGACAACACCCATCTATGAAAATGAACTCCCATGTATCTTCAGGTATATCAGGATACCACCTAGGACTAGCAGAATCCTTTAGCTCTAGGAATATTTTTTGAACTTGTATTATCCATAATACATCAAACAGGACATATGAAAATATCACCCTCTCGTACTATCAAAGAGATAGGTAGTGTGATCAAGCATATGTGTGGAATTCTCCTTTGAGTAGTGGCTTGAAATATTGTTTTGAGTACTATCGTTCATCACTACAATATAACAGAGGGTCTATGTGTAGTACATACTCCCTGGCATAGAGTACTTGGTTTTGTTCCACTTGTAAACAAAACATATCTATCTATGAATATTAAACCTACATACAAACATTTTTTCCATTAAAATTGAGCATATAAAGGAGACTTCTCTATCACAGAATAATTTTTTAAATGTTAGAAAGAATTTGTGAACATAACAGTAGTCATGATAGATTTCCAATGTCAATAATATAAGGGTATCACTAAAATCCAAGAACTATAACAGTTAGGTCAAATTTGTTAGTTACTAGTGTCAGTAATAGTTTTCTATAATAGTTAGGCTTATAAAGGAAAATAATTGTTAGTGATAGAGTTAGAACAACCATTCATCAATATATGGAACCATAGTGTCAGTGACCAAACAATGTTAGTAACAAATAATGCAAAGACAATGTCAGTATTGGGTAATGTAGGGATAGTGTCATAAGGGGTTGGCAAAAAAAAATCATCTTTTGAACCAAGCCTCCAAGTGGAAAACCAAAAACACCAAAAAACTGGACAACAAAGTAGGTGAAAAATTATAAGGTATCCAAATATAGCTCATTGTGTTCACCTCATTGAGATAATCATTTTGATATATTACACCCAAGAACTTTTTTGGCTTCTTACTAAATATAGCAACCCCTGAAATCATACTTCTATTTTTAGTAAGTCAGTGGTAGTTGTTCACATCACTCCAAAATGGTTTGTGGTGCTCATGGACACCAAAAGGAGGTTGAGCAATCCAACTCTTTGGAGACAGTAGGAACCACAATTAATTCCTTCATTGAGATAATGCAATTTTTGAAGGATGATATACAATATTTAAGAAGTGACTACTTTATCTCCAAAGCCAAATTTTAAGACTGCTTCATAGAGTTTTAGTAAATAATTAAGTATGGCCCAAACATATTTGAGAATCATCACATTGAACACAATGGTAAAGGAAAAGGACTCCATAAGGAAAAAAAGTCTTTCACACTCTTTTTGATCAGGATGCTCCCTTTAAGATGCCTAAATTAGAATTTCCTAAGTTCAATGGAAAGGATGTCTATGGGTGGTTATGTCATATGGATTAGTTTCTCAAACTTCACAATATATCTAGATATTTGTGGATCACTATGGCATATTTCAAATTTGAATCTGAAGCTTTATAGTGGTATCAATTTTTACAACATGGTTTATTTTTTTAAGGAGTAAAGATTTTACACAGGGTTTTTATGAGGGATCCTAGTCCCCTTAGGATTTGAACCCTGGACCTCTCAAAGAGAGGCTAAATCCCTTACCACTGAAGTAAGATTATAGTTATTGTGGTTACAAAATAGTTCTCCATCCTTCTTGGTAAGTTTTTAAGTCCCAATTACTCACTTTTTTTGGCCCTAGTGAGCATGAGGACTTCATAGGAGCATTAACTAAACTGATACAAACCTCTACAGTCCATGACTACAAGATCCAATTTGAAAAAATCACTAACAAGATCAAGGAGATGAATACATGGTTTATTTTTAGTTGTTTTGTCAATGCCTTGAAGGATGATCTTAAGACTGAGGTCAAGATGTTCAAACCATAAAATATTATGCAGGTCATAAGCTTTGCATAGTTTTCCAAAGAAAAATATTTAGCTCAAAGGAGAACACCTAAATTTACATAGGATAAACCCTCATTTCCTCCCAATATCACATCTAATATTGAACATAAATCTACTCCTTACAAGCGCTAGAGTATCAAAGATATGGATGCTCAACATGCCCAAGGTTTATATTATATTTTTGATAAAAAATATACACAACATAAGTGCATCCAAAAGAATCTATTCTTGATTGATGTAGAGGATTCAACAAGCAGTGAACAACTTGAGTATGAAGCAAAAACATTAGATAAAATCCTTGTAGATGAGGGTGACACACAAGAAGAGACACAACCAAATTTATGCTCATACTCTTGTAGGGATAACTACTCCAGATGCAATGAAAGTAGTTGTTTTTTTAAAGATAAACATCTTATAGTCCTCATTGATTCAGGTAACATACAAAATTTATTGATCCTTGAGTCACCAAGCAAGCCAATTATTACATCTATACATGCAACACCTTTGAGGTTATGGTGGCAAATGGTGGAACCTTTCCTTGTAAAGACAAATGTTACAATAATAAATTAAAGCTAGGGGATTATGAGTTCAAAAAGGATATGCTTACTCTTCAGCTAGGGGGATGTAATATTGTGCTCAAAGCTTAGTGGTTAGGCACTTTGGGAACCATCACTTGAAACTTTGTAGAGTTGTGGTTGCAGTTTTCATAAGATGGTTAGTCATACATTCTTTGTGGCTTACAAGTAGGATCTCCTTAGATTATCAATTCAAACCATATCAATAAGTTAAAAAATATTCTCATAGGGTAATAAATTAGATATTTGTCACACAACCACCACCTTCAATCAAAGATAAACTTCCAATAGATTTGCAACTTTTTCTCACCAAGCATGATGTAGTCTTTAAAAACTTTATGGAATTACCATCCAATCGCTCCAATGATCATGCAAATTCCATTGGTACCTGATAGTGTGCCACCTAACATAAGATCTTACTACTACCTCATGAACTTAAATCAAAAAATGAGAAATTAGTACAAAAATTGTTAAAAGTAGGATTCATTTGGCCTAGTAGCAGTACTTAATCTTCTCCAATATTATTAGTTTACAATAAATATGGGTCTTGAATGTTGTGTATAGATTTTTATGAGATCAATAAGCTCATTATTAAGGATAAATTTCCTATTCCCATGGTAGATGAGTTACTAGATTAGCTGCATTGTGCTATGATTTTCTCCAAGTTATATCTTCATTCGGGTTACTATCATATATGACTCAAGTAGGAAGATATTATCAAAATAGCATTATGCGCTCATGAGAGCCATTATAAATTTTTTGTAATGTCATTTGGCTTGACCAATGCACCTTCCATATTTTAGAGCCTCATGAACAATATTTTTTACCCATTCCTTCAAAAATTCATTTTAGTTTTCTTTGATGATATTTTAGTTTATAGTTGCCCTTGGGAAGAGCACCTCATTAATGTGGATTAGACTTTACAACTTTTGGTTCAATATCAACTTTATGCTAAGAGGTACAAGTTTTATTTTGAGTTATCTAAAGTAGAATATTTGAGACATATTTTCACCAAGGATGGAGTTAAGGTAGACCCTAAAACAATTCAATATTGGTTGAAGTCTCACACTCTTAAGGGTCTTCATGGATTTTTAGATCTCATAGGCTATTACTACAAATTTATCCATAATTATGATAAAATCACTGCTCCTTTAATGACCATGTTAAAAAAGAATTTTTTTACTTCTACAAGCTTAGCCGAGTAGGCTTTCATCAGCCTTAAGCATGCTATGACAACTACTCTAGTATTAGAAATGCCTGATTTATCTAAACCATTTGTCATTAAAAATGATGCTTTTGACAAAGGTATTGGTGCCATGTTGATGTAGGAAGGATGCTCCTTGGCATTTACTAGTAAAGCAATTTCAAGCCAAAATTTGTGTAAATCAACTTATGTAAAGGACATGCTCATCATTCTGCATGCAATTACCGACTTGCAACCCTATCTCATTGGGCATCACTTCTCCATTAAAAAATATAACCAAAGTCTCACGTACCTCCTAGAGTAGTAGGTAACTACCGCAGAACAACAAAAGTGGGTCTTTGAACTCATGGGCTATGATTATGTATTACGTATAAAAGGTAAGGAGAACATTGTGGTGGATGCCCTCTATCACAAATTTGAGGCTAAAATTATGTTGTGTACTATCTCTTCACCCATACCTCAGTGGATACATTATATTTGAGAGGATGTACTTAAGGACTCAAGCTTGCAAAATTTTATTGTCACACTTCAAAAAATGCCCACTCATGTCTAGGATACACTTGGGATGGACAAGATTTATGATATCTCCAATGCCTTGTTATTCCCCATACTTCTCAACTTTGAAAAATCATTTTGAAGGAGATGTATGCTTCACCGATTATAGGTCATTCTAGGTTCCTCAAGACCTATGAAAGGATTAAACGTACTTTTTTTTGGAAGGGCATGAAGAAGGACATTAAAATGTTAGTGGTAGTGTGTGACATTTTCCAATGGATGAAATGCAAAATGGTGCATTATCTAGGAACTCTTCACCCATTACCTATTCTCTAATAGGTCTAGATAGATATTTCCATAGACTTTATTGAAGTATTACCTAAGTCTAAAGGTAGGCAAATCAATTATTTTCATGGTAGTGTATTGTCTTGTGAAGTATGCTCATTTTTTTTCCTTTACCTTCCTTACATGACCTCCAAAGTCACCCAAATTTTCCTTAATTCTATCTTTTACCATCATTGAATACCCGCATCCATTGTGCCTGATCATGACCCTACCTTCACTAGTAATTTCTAGCAAGAAGATTTCAACTTATCATCCATAAATGGATGGTCAAATCAAGATTTTTAACAAGTGTTTGGACACCTACCTTTGTTGATTTTTCTCTGATCATCCTAAAAAATGAGTGAAGTGGCTTCCCTTGGCCAAGTAGTGGTCTAACACTTCCTATCACACTGTGAAAAAGGTCACCCCATTTGAATTAGTTTAAGTATAGCCTCCATCAACACCCTCCTCCTATATTCTAGGCAGCTCCAAGGTCCATGCGATCGACACTACACTAAACCAACATGCCAAAGTATTCCATCAACTGAAGATGAAGTTGTAAGTGGCTCAAAATTAGATGAACAAACAAGTTAATCAATATCATTATGAGTGTATCTTTGATGTTGGTGATATGATATTCCTATGCTTACAAACATATAAACAATCATCACTCCAGATTTGTAGGTGCTAAAAACTCACTACCAAATACTATGGATCCTACCAGGTTTTATAGTGGATTGGTGCAATGGCCTATAAATTGGCCCTACCATCTACATCGAATATCCACCTTGTCTTTTATGTATTCTCTCTCAAGGAGGTTATGGGCAATCAAGTATAGGTTCAATATGCTTTACCAAAATTGGATGAATAAGGATCTATCTTGCTTGAACCAAAACAATTGTTAAACAATAAGATACTCACTCTTCACAACCAAAAAATTACTAAGGTCCTTTTTCAGTGGCATGGTCTCAACCAAAATATGCTATGTGTGAGTCTCTCCAGTAGCTACAACACTATTTTCCTCATCTATAGTTTTGATAATAAATATTTTTGAAGTGGAAGGGCATGTTAGGACCCCATCCTAACATTATTTTTGTAATTCTCATATGATTATGTAATGACCCAATTCCAATGTGGGGACCCCTTTATAATATTATTTTGTAATACTTTGTAATGGTATGTGGCAAGTAAGATGCCTAGGCAAGTGGGGCAATTTCATGTAACTAATATCAATAATGTAACCAATATTTTGTAGAATATTTTAGCTTAAGTGGTGTTTTACATGTAAGCCAACTCTTGAGCATTAGGTTAGGGTTGCATGAAATATATCTTTAAAATACATGAATCCATGTACGAATGTATATTTTTACATAATTAATGAAAGTATTGAAGGAGGTTGCCCCCTCGAAGAGGCCCATGATTTTGAGTTACTTTGTGAGATTGTTTCATTTATACATTTAATTTTCGTATTATAATAGTTTGTGTTTCAAGTATTTATGTTTATTTGTAATATTTGTGTGAGTTTATTTTTAATAGTAGGTTCCTAAAAACACATGCTTATTTTTGGTTAAAATGCATTTATATTGTTTCAATTTAAAATATAATTGGTATTTTACATTTAGGTAACAATGCATATAATTCTAGTTTTGTGTTTTTTTCACTCTTTATTACCATTATGATGATTTTTTTAACTATTCATGAAGAATATATATATTTTAATCATTAAGCTTAATTTGTTTTTTTTTCATGTTTAATGAATATTATCTAAACACAATTCATCAAATTTTTCTCTTGCTTTAGAATTATATTTTAATCATTAAGTTGTGTTTATTTTAAATAATGTTGGATGCATATTATTTATACTTGACTCATCTATGATATTACATGTCTTCTATAATTACAAGTAAAAATAATATATAGAGTTTTTTTTCAACTCCTAATTACTTTGTTCTAAAATAATTGAACTTTTCATTAATTAACCAATTTATATTCATATATTTTACAATATAACAAGTATTGATAAATAACAACATTATTGTCTTATGATTAGAATTCAAAGGTAAGATCTTAAATGTGTTTTTATTTAAGGCCTACTATTAGCTTTAACATGTTAAATAAATACCATAAATATGAAAAAAGAGAATATATACATTTCACCAAAATGAAATTTAAACTAAATCTTAGGGATGCTTACTATAAAAGTACAATCACAATACTTAAGCATTATTTATTGCATTATTCAATAGATAAGATTTTTTTCTCATTATCATATCATATAGTTTAAAAATATTATATTGGCATGTGATCCCATCCTAAAAGAGGGGTTAGGTATTTTATGATACCTTCATTATTTTTGTTAAATGATCTACATGATATATTGTTAATAAGTTAAGTGAGAGACATGAAAATTATTTCTTAATATTTTATGATCACTCTGACCCTTGAAAGTGGGAATTTTTCATACCCTATCTATATCATAAAACATGGGTGGTGATACAAGTAGATGTATGAACACTTTAATTGAGATTTTGCTTTTTGTAACTATCGTTAACATGATAGGATGAATATATAGAGAATAATGTCATATTGCATGTATAATTTCTTAAAAATGTTTTAGTTCTCTAATGTACATTAATGTATAACATTGGGTAGACTCAAATAGGTTGAGACATAGCAAAAAAGTATAATAGTATCATTCTCAATTGGAGATTATGAATTTAAAGTCCTCAATTGTTTTCACAATTAATTTTCTATGTACCTACCATGATACTTTGTTGTAGTTAACGATATATTTGTATAAAAGTAAAATTAATAATCATTAAATACTAAACTATAAAAAATCTACCATTTTGAATACAAATATATGCCATAATTTTTAATTATCTATTGATGGTTTAAAATTACAAGTTACAAATAAATCCTCAAAAAAAACATAGGTGTGAAAATTAATCTAGCCATTAAAACAAAAATAAGAACTCCCTTCTTAGTATTAGAGATAAAAATAATATAATAACTCTAGAGGATAGATTTGATTAAAGCCAATTTTATAACAATATTAACCTCCTACGTAAGATATATTACAAAGTGTAGACAAAACTGTCAATGTATGAACCTTTAAATATAGAGATTATTAAAAACTATTAGGTGTTTAACATGAACCTCTAAATTTGAATGGTGTAGACAAATTTTTTAATGTATGAACCTTTCAATATAAATGTTATTAAAAATTGTTAGGTTTTGAACATGAACATCTAAATCTGAAGGTTATGCTAAGTTATTGGATTTACAACATAACAAGAAATTCAAGTACATAAATGATGTTTGGCTACATATAAAAAGTGTATTTACAAAATAATATTGAACTAAATATTTTTCATGTTAACAATGTTTGATGTGTGTGTACATGTGTGCATATGCATGTGTGCATGTGCATGTGTACACATGTGCCCAATAGGAAAATTGATTCTTTATATTCTTAGAGGTATTGAAGATAGATTAAACAATAATAATGTCTTCTAATTTTTTTTTTGATTGGTTGAAAGGGTGTTGAAAGGTCCCTGAACCTTGTACAAGAGGTTTTACATGAATTCCAGATCGACTGAGGTGGTCCAAGAAACAAAGATCAAAGAACGAGAAAAACTTCACACGAGGAAAGGTGTCGCAAAATCGTGACCAGTTTGGAGATGTCACGAAATCATGACATGTTGCACCGTTGCAGTCGAGAGAGGAAGGGATGTCACGAAATCATGATAAGAAGAGCCATCAAAGCCGAAGGAGAGAAGGTGTCGCGATATCGCGACATGTTGCAAGGTTGGTGCCAAAAGAAAAGAAGTGTCGCGATATTGCGACATGTTGCAAGGTTGGTGCCAAAAGAGAAGAAGAGTCACAAAGTCACGACAAGCAGCGTTATCATGACAAAAGAAGAAAAAGTGTTGCGAAATCACGACCGGTTGCAAAAAAGTGGCTGACGGGAAAAGGTGTCGCGATATCGCGACATGTTGCAAATTTGTGCCCGAAGAGAAGAAGTGTCGCGATATCGCGACCTGATGTAAAGTCGTGCCTGAAGAGAAGAAGTGTCGCAATATCACGACATGATGTAGAATCGTAGCCGAACAGAAAAGGTGTCATGAACTTGCAACAAGAAGAGACAACATGGCTGGAGAGAAAAGGTGTCACAAAATCGCGACAAGATGCAGGACCGCTGCTGAAGAGAAAAGATGTCATGAAATCATGACAAGATGGAAGACCGCAGTCGAAGAGAGAAAGTGTCATGATATCGCGACATGATGGAATACCGCCGCCAAAGAGAAAAGGTGTCGTGATATCGTGACATGATGGAAGACCGCAGCCGAAGAGAAAAAATGTCACGATATCGCGACATGATGGAAGACCACTGCCAAAGAGAAAAAGTGTCACGATATCGCGACATGATGGAAGACCGCAGCCAAAGAGAAAAAGTGTCGCCATATCGTGACATGTTGCAAGACCGCGGTCGAAGAGAAAAAGTGTCATGATATCGCGATAGGCTGCATCATTGCGGCTGAACAAAAAAAGTGTCACAAAATTGCAACATGTTGCAAATTCATGGCCAAAGCAGAAAAGTGATATCACGACATGTTGCAAGAACGTGCTCGAAGAGAAAAAGTGTCGCGATATCGCGACATGTTGCAAGAACGCGCCCGAAGAGAAAAAGTGTCGCGATATCGCGACATGTTGCAAGAACGCGCCCGAAGAGAAAAAGTGTCGCAATATCACGACATGTTGCAAGAACGCGCCCGAAGAGAAAAAGTGTCGTGATATCGCGACATGTTGCAAAATCGTGGCCAAAGAGAAAAAGTGTCATGATATCGTGACAAGTTGTAAAAATGCGGCTAAAGAGAAAAAGTGTCGTGATATCGCGACAAGTTGCAAGACCGCATCCAAAGGAGAAAGAAGTGTCACGATACCGTGACAAGTAGCAACCTTGCGGCCAGAGGGGAAAGGGATGTCGCGATATCGCGACATGCTATAATTTTGTGGCCAAAGGTGAAAGGTGTCGTGATATCATGACATGTTGCCAAAACATGACCGAAGGGGGAGAAGAAGGAAGAAAAGACACGAAAACTCGACCAGTTCCATGAGCAAACAAACCCGGTCCCCTGCGAACCACTCACATTGTGCAGACATTGGTACTTATAGAATCGTTCCTTAGGCCAATGGGGAAGGAGTCTCTCCAAACATGAATGTCAGATTTGCCAACTCCCTTGTTAGCAAGCCAGTCCGCAGCTTTGTTTCCTTCCCGGTACTGATGCTTAATGACTAATTTTGGGTAAATGCCAATTAGTGCCTTGCATTCTTGGAAAATCGAAACAAGGGCCCAGGGAGGCACAAAATTCCCATTGAGCCAATTGATACAGTGCAGCGAGTCTCCTTCTATGATAAGTTTATTGATGGTCAAACCTTCCAAGAGGATCAAGATTTGGAGCAGAGCCCAAGCCTCTGCCATATTGTTAGATTGAATTCCCAAGTTCTGGGAAAAGGCCAAAATTATTTCTCCTCTGTGAATTCTGAGAATTCCTCCTCCGCCAGCCACTCCTGGGTTGCCCTTGGCCGCACCATCGAAATTGAGCTTGAGCCAGTCTTATGATTTTTTTATTATATATATATATATATATAAAGTGCAACGTTTATTTATTTTACTAAAAATTTTGAAGAGTCAAAGTATTATAAATCCCTTTTAAAGATGATGTAAGATCTCCTCATAATACATATAGCTAGCATAAGAATCCAAATGAATAGATTACAAGATGCGTTATAAACCACCTACTTCTATGGGAGATCTCCTCAAACCACCTACTTCTATGGTATATCTCCTCGGAAGACATATAGCTAGAAAAATAAGTCACGTCGATAGGTGACAAGATGCGTTACAAACCACCTACTTCTATTCTCTTTAAATTTGAAAATTATTTAGACCTTTGGGCTACCAAATTTTAGGTATATATATATAATATTTGATTATATGAATTGAAATGTTTCTACCTATATTACATTATAATTGTATTACTATTGTATTTCCAAAAATGACACAATTATATGTAATAATTGAGTATATATTGTTTAACAAGATGTGAACTTAGGTCTTTACCTTGGAATTCCATGTGTTTACCCTCTTGAGATTATTATATTTAATACTTTGTATACATTTCAAATATATAAAGTTTTAAATATTTTTTTAAGTATATGTATCATTACTTTTTCTTCTCAAAATATATACTTTATAAAAACAAAAACTTGGGAATAAAAAACTTCTATTAGTCTCACAATGACACTGAGAGGCGGGGGTGAATTAGTGTAGCTCTTTAAAACTTAAATCTTCAACTCTTAAATCCAAAACAATGAAAAATTAAAATCAAATAAAGCAAACATAGCAAGAGAGCATCACACAACACAAGATGTAACGAGGTTCACCGATTTGGCTACTCCTCAAAAATTGACTGCTTGGACTCCCATCCAAATCTAGCCTTTGCAAAGTAACAACTTTACAATCAATTTACCAGCACCCACTAGAAGGAGCACCAACCCTTGATTTATTTGCACTAACAGAAAGGAGCACCAACCCCTGATTTATCTACACTAACAGAAAAGAGCACCAACCCTTGATTTACCATCACCAACTGGAAGGAGCACCAACCCCTGATTTATATGCACCAATAGAAAGGAGCACCAACCCCTGATTTACCAACACCAACTGGAAGGAGCACCAACCCCTGATTTATTTGCACCAATAGAAAGGAGCACCAACCACTGATTTATCTACACCAACAGAAAGGAGCACCAACCCCTGATTTATCTACACCAACAGAAAGGAGCACCAACCCCTGATTCCAAGAACCAACTTGGACTTTTTGAAGCTAGAAGATTGACATAAAAATGCCTTCACTTTTACAAGACCCTGATTGGTCTATTGCTTACTCAACATCGCCCACAATTCACAAAACACACATCCTTCTCGCTCGCCTGTCGCGTGCCTCTCGCTCTCTTCTCGCGCTCCTCTCGCGCACTTCATCGAATAAATTCCCCAACTAAAATTCTCCAAGCAACACTCCTTTTATAACCATACTTTCTCTTTGTAACTCCAGTTGTAACTCCTTCTTTCATTTCTCATACGCCACTTGTCAATTGTAATGCCTTCTTTATGTAACTCCTTTTGTATATATAGAGTGGGCATTTCGTCAAACACATTACATGCAATGAATTGACACCTTATTCTCCTACCATGACTGTTCGTCTTCTCGGTCATGACTGTTCATCTTCTCCTTTGTAACTGTTCGTTTTCTTTTTGCATGTCTGTTCTTTTTCTCTTTGCATGTCTGTTCGTTTTCTCCCTGCATGACTGTTCATTTTCTATTTTAACGATTGTTCATTTTCTCCTTCCACGACTGTTCATTTTCTATTTTAATGACTGTTCATTTTCTCCTCATGGGCATGCATCCATTTATTTCCATGTGTAACGACCATCTTAAATAATTTCAAATCATTAAATATTCCTTATGGTTCCACGTCACTTTGTAGTCTTCAGTTTCACCATCCTAGTATTCATGTCACGATATCGTGACACTTTTGTTTGTCTGTCTGCCTGGCATTTTTGAGTCGCAAAAATGTGACATGTCCCGATATCATGACACTTTTGTTACTCTGCCTACCTGCCCTTCTTGAGTCATGAAAATGTGACATGTCACGATATCGTGACACTTTTGTTACTCTTCCTGCCTAGCCTTTTCGAGTCATGAAAATGCAACATGTCGCGATATCGTGACACTTTTTCTTTCTATACCTGCCTGCCCTTTTTGAGTCATGAAAATGCGACATGTCACGATATCGCGACACTTTTGCTAGTCAGCATTCCTGCCCTTTTTGAGTCACGAAAATGTGACATGTCGCAATATCGTGACACTTTTTCTTTCTCTCTCTTCCTCTTTGCATCGAACCGCAAAAATGCTACATGTCATGATATCGTGACACTTTTTCTTTCTTGTCATTTCTCTTTGCATCAGACCGTGAAAATGGTACATGTCACAATATCGTGACACTTTTTCCTTCTTGTCCTTTCTCTTTGCTTTGGCCCGTGAAAATACGACATGTTGCGATATCGCAACACTTTTTCTCCTTGCTCTTTTCCTTAGCTTTGGCCTGTGAAAATACAACATGTCACGATATCGTGACACTTTTTCTCCTTGCTCTTTCTCTTTGCTTTGGCCCGCAAAAATACAACATGTCGTGATATCGCGACACTTTTTCTCCTTGCTCTTTCTCTTTGCTTCGGCCCATGAAAATACATGTCATGATATCGTGACACTTTTTCTCCTTGCATTTTCTCTTCTCTTCTAGCCGTGAAAATGCAACATGTCGCGATATCGTGACACTTTTTCTCCTTGCATTTTCTCTTCTCTTCTGGCCGCGAAAATGCAACATGTCGCGATATCGCGACACTTTTTCTCCTTGCATTTTCTCTTCTCTTCTGGCCACAAAAATGCAACATGTCACGATATCGCGACACTTTTTTCCCTTTGCTTTTTCGCTTCTCTTTTGCATGTGGGCCACTTCGGTCTTCTTGGACAACCTGTAGCAACTTTACCCAAGCATTTAACATCACTGTACATACTTTGAGTAACCTCTGAACTCCTGTCCACTGCATCAACCGATCTTTCTGACTGTGTTGAGAACAATGACAATACTGTCGCTGCACCTTGCTCAACATCTACCCTCTTGAGATTATTATATTTAATACTTTGTATACATTTCAAATATATATATGTTTTAAATATTTTGTTCAGTATATGTATCATTACTTTTTCTTCTCAAAATATATACTTTATAAAAACAAAAACTTGGGAATAAAAAACTATAAAAGATAAAAATATTTGAGATAAATATTTAAAAATATGTCCAACATACAACATATTATGTTCTTTCAATTTGTATAAACAATTTGAATCTTTCAAAATTTTCAAGTCAAGATAATAAATGCACATTTAGCTCACATTTCAATATGACATAATTAGCATATTGATTATAAATTTTTGCCAATTCATCTATAAAATGATTCAAAAAAAACCTTTTCTTATATAATACCAAAAAACACTGGTCTTAAAAAATATGTCTCTACATCAAAAATATTGTGCACTATGACCACTTATTATCTTAGCATGTAAGTGATAATTGTGGCTGATAAAAAAATATGTATGAGAAAATTCTACAATTCTATAATTTTAATAAAAATAAAAAATCATAGCTAACTTTCAAAATGATCTAATTTATCATTTTAAATCTTTTTCAAACTTTAAATGAGGTATCCTTAATATTTATTCAAACTTACAAAAACATGTCTCAATGCGACAAAAGCCTCAAAATTTTGTCTCATTTTTTTTAATCCTTCTAGATATGGATGGTCCTTGCCACTTCTTGGATTTCTTTAATGATTATGTTGTACCTTCCATTGCTTCTCTTCACCCTCTAAATAATGGAAACAATACAATTTTTGCACATAGTACAATATAGTCACATCTCCACTTAAACCTTGAATTACCAACTTTAATTTAATGTAATTAGAGAAGCTACAATGAATAAAAAATACTTGCACTTATTTTTAAGGTTTCTTTCCATTTTTATGACTTTTATTACTATCCATGATGGCTATTTAGCTAGATTATATCATAGATCCTTTTATCAAGGACCAAATATGAATCATATAAATCACATAAAGGCCACTCGCATAATCACAACAATATTTCACAATATAAGTCTCATAATACTATTCATAAATCAATAAATTTATGTTAAATTCTATTACAATGCATGGAGCTTTGTCTCCATTAAATAACCTTACAAATGACCTTTCAATACTTGACTATTTCTCTCCTTAAACATTTGGGAGATGCATCCTTTCCTATTCCTTACATATGACAAAACTCTCATGACTCTTCACTTTACATCTTGTCACATATCATGTGACTTTTCACTTGTATATTTGAAACCTAACTCCTATGACTCTTGACGTTCTTAGTTGACACTTTGCACAATTTATTACATAACACTTGGACTCTTCTCACACATTGACACATACTTTAGAGAAATATAAACCACATTCTCTAATCTAATATTTACAATGTACCAATGGGGTAATTTAACATTTACAAAATAAAATAATATCTCTAATACCCCCCTTATTACCTTATTTGTTGTGAATACTTTTATTATTCAATATTTAATTCTTGTCTTTATCCTTTGGATCTAACTCTAGCACTACCTAAAGTCCTCACATTAATATATTAACCTATTTCTTGTAATATTTTTTAGACTTTCCTTGTGACCATAAAAGCATTGTAACATGTCCATAATCCTATTCCATCCTGATTTACTGATCCATCCATAATGTATCTCAATTTTATTTTTGTGATATGTATTTGTCCTTCTCACAAATTTTGCAAATCTAGAATGATCTTGATTTTAAATTGTGCCCTTTTCTTTTGTTGTCTTGTTTTTAGCTACTTTTATTTCATAATTTGAAACAATAGTACCTTAAAAAAATTTTGAATATTTTTCACCCTTTTCATAATCATATTCAATTTGATCTTCATCTTCAGTGTCTATAATTCTTACTGTAAGAGCTCTTATTTCAATTTCTTCTTTAGCTTTTATCTGTTGAACTTATTGAGTTTATTGAACTGAATTTCTTGAACTAAATTTTTTATTTGATGATATTCTTTTGGTTGTTGTTTTTTTTGTTACACATGATGATATTAAGGTTAATGTTTCCTTTGCATAAATATTTGAAGAGGTCTATTCATTTAATTTCTTTGATTCAAAGAATTATATCTACAAATACTTATAGTATGACCCTTTTCATTTTATATGTGACAATATCTCCATCTTCATTTAGCATAATATTGTGATGATGTTATAATGTTACTTGATAAAATTTATTTTGATATCAAAGCATTATTAGTCATATCATATTTGACTAAATTCTTCACTTCATATTCTTGAAGAACATTAACTAATTCATCAAAGGTTATGGTCTCATTTAACACTTGAAGTGAAGTGACTAGATGTTTGAAAGTCTCTAGAAGTGCTCTTAATGTAACTTGGACAAGAATCTTATCTTCTATTTTTCCTCCCAAAGTTAATAACTTAGCTTTTAATTTCACTATCCTTTGAAGAAAGAGTTCTATACTTTCTCCACTATTAACCTTTAATGAATACAATTGTGACTACAAATGCAAGATAGTTTTTTATTCTTGTCTTCATATATTTTGCAAGTTTTTTCCTAAGCAACCTTTGAAGTATCTACTTCACTTAGATATGGCTTAATTTCATCATTTATCCTAAATATGATTAGCATAAGGTATTTTGCATCATCTTGTTCAATTTTTTTTTTCTCTATCATCTTCTAGCTTGTCCTTTTATTCCATTCACTATATCCTAAAGTTTCTCAACAATGAAAATTGATTTTTTTTTTTCATGATGTAAAGTTTGGTATTCTCAAATTTTGTGATTCAAAAAGAAAATTTTACTATTTTCCACAATGAAAATCATTTAGTAATCAAATTTCAACAAATTTCTTTAATCTCCCAAATTCAATTTTTAATGTCTATCAATATCTCCTAAATTTCAAATTTCACTTTCTCAAATTTCTTCAATCAAATAACCAAATCATTGAATCATTCATTAATTCTTCATTCAACTCTTATATCTCTAATTAAATTCATATTTCAATTTTATCTTTGTATATATCCCAATTTAAATCAACTAATTCTTATATCTACCAAATATTTAACTCATTTCTTCAACCTTAATTCTTTCAAATTCCTTAATAAAAAATTGATTCATTCTCCCTTATATATCCAATAAATCACTTTAGGACTATAAAAAATCAATTTTAAGCATGCCTTATAACTCCCATTAAGCATGCCCATAAATTAAATTTAAATTTGCACTAGGGTTTAAATAACTTACTACATGCTTAACTCTTTTATTTTCCTCTTTGTGGCAACTGGTAGTGAATCAGAGCAACATTACCTAAATCTCATCCTTCTTTGGTTTTGAAACTTAAAGTATTATGTATTTATTTCCATCTTTATATGAACACTCATGCACTTCATAGACTTGGTTGGAATCACAAGTGCATGTAGTCTTGAATCACAGGTGCTATTAACCTTGACTCTTAGCACTCTAATATTCAATGTTGATTACTTAATGGTTCTCTCTAGGGTTGATTTCTTCAACAAGCCTTTTTGGAATTGTCTGACACAAGGTTCATCTTAATATTATTCAAATTATTAATAGAAAATAATTCTCATTCTATGCATTCTCCTCTAGCACATATTCTAATATCTTCAATCATAGGCATCTTGCACATCCTCAAATACCTTATTCACTTCTCTACAAATATTCACCAGCGCTTAATTTTTCTTGGCCAGCATCCTCCTTAAACTATATTTCATTCAAACTACTTAACTTTCTCTTAGGTGGCTTTATCTTCATCATCTTCTCATATCCAACTTCTAGCAATCTCAGGGTGCAATCAATCCATTAACTCCCAATGTCTCATGTTCTTGTTCAATTAGAAAATTATCCTCCTCATGACTAGAAAATAATAGTTTGTATTATTTATATCTCATCGTTGATGAAATATCATTTGATATTTAATATTTTACCTCTCCAATTTGCAACTTGGGAAACATCAACCCTTTCCTTCTAAATTCTCAAATTTAAATGGTCAAAGTGTATTTTTTATAACACTGTGGCTATTTAGCCATATTATCTCATAGGTCATTTTATTAAGTATCAAACATGAATCATATAAATCACATAAAGGCCACTCACATAATAACAAGAATATTTCACAATTAAAACTTGCAATATTATTCATAATTTAACAAGTTTGAGTTACATTATATTACAATGCATTTATCTTTATCTTGATTAAATAACCTTTCAATTATTGAATATCTCTCCTCAAACATTTGGGAAATGCATCCTTTTCTATTTCTCACATATGAAAAAAAAATCCATGACTCTTTACTTTACATCTTGCCACAAATCATGTGACTCTTCACTTGCATATTTGACACCTGGCTTATATGTCTCTTGACTAAATTGACACTTTGCCACTTTGCACACTTTATTACATAAAAATTGGACTCTTATCACACATTAATACATACTTTAGAGAAATATAAATCACATTTCCTAATATAATATGTACCATTGGGGTACTTTAACATTTACCAAAAAAAATTAGTATCTTTAGCAATCCAATATTTTTTTTAAAAGTAAGGTATTGAAAGGATTTGCCTTTCCCTTTTACATCAACTTAGTCACATCAAGCTATATTTCCTATTTGGTACCACCAATAATTGAGCCTTGGTGTGATCTAGATCACCCATATGTATCTTAACCATGGCTCCCTTGGAAATTGTTATCCTATATTTTGAAAAGTAATTGTCAATAATAAATTTTTGCTTTCATTTAAAATTTTTAAGCATAATCTGCTTGTTGTGGTGCAGTGGTAAATGCCCTGGGTGTTGGTAGAGGCCGACCCAGGTTCCATTCCCCTTGTATCCATCCTACAGATATATGGTATAGTTAGGAATGTCCTATGTGTTGGTAGAGGCCGACAAGTCTCCATTCCTCCTATGCCCAACCTGTTGAAAGTGGCACCTCGAAAGGGGTGTTTTCCACTATAAATTAGTTTTTCACCCAGGTGTTGTAGGTGAGTTGGAGAGGAGAGGGAAATCCTCCAAGGGAGGTCCCAGGTTCAAATCTCCACCCTACCAAAAAGTTGAACTGGGTATCTAAAATCCAATTGATAATGTTGGTGCGGGCAGGGTCGGGTGTGACCCCCGGGTGACTTTGACGGTGTAGAACCCCCTGTTCGTGGTATCTCAGACCAAGGCAGCTCCGCAAGGGGTTTTTCGCTTAAAAAAAAAAAAAAAAAAAAAATTAAGCACAAAATTGAACTTGAAGAAAAAAATGTTGATAGACTATATTGTCATGTCCTTGAAGAAACTTCCTAGTAAAATTAAGATTTACGTAAGTATGGAAATTGAAGAGGAATTTGAGGTAGGTTTACATGATCTCATGTATGTTTACATATTTTATATGTTTGTATAGTAAACCCAATATTCAAGTAATTGTTAACCTAAGTTTATTTTAATTGTAAATATTGTTTATTTTTGTTCTTAAATTGTATATTCTATTTCACATACTTTATGTTTTATTTCATTGATAGATTTGAATATGAGTTGGATATTAAAAATTTGAGTAGTTATTTTTGTTATATGAAACATGAAGGTATTGATTTGTAATGTTGGAACTAAAATTTAGATCAATTAGAAGAATCCAATTAAAAAATATCAAGCGCTAAACAAGGATATTTTATGAGGGTTAAGAAGGGTCAATAGCTCATCATTGTTTGCAACGAATAAACATGGCCATAGTAATTATGGAATATATATATATATATATATATATATATATATATATATAACTGAAATGAATGCATGTTGTTATTAATTATAATATTTCTATTAATATATGTATGAGAGTGAAATCTATTAAAAAATACATAATCATAAGAACTTACTATTAGAAATTAGTTGTAAATGTTTTTTTAAAATTAATAAGAATAAATTTATTCTATGGTATTATAGTGCTTTGTACCACTCCCATATGTTATTTATCACAATATCCATTACATAGAGCTACATATGGTGTTTACTATTATTATAGATCATGAAATAAATCAAATGGATCAATCAAAATAAATTTAAATAGGATAAAGAAGGAAAAATATGAATAAATGGTTTATACCCAACTCAAAAATTGAATAAGTGTTATATCCTACTAATCTATCAAGGAGCAATCTATTTTAAAGCTTCAAGTCTTTGTATGAGCATTAAATCACTAAGGATATAGTAAACCATTGGTCAAACAAGATGCAAGTTTTGCTAAGTATAAGAAAGGACTAATCAGTCATCATCGACTCATTGTGCTCAATCTAAAAATACCTAATCTAATGGACTAACTACAAAATTCTTATGTTTAACCATCTATTCAAGTGATTCAATTGATATTGTGAAGAAAAATAGAATATTTCTATCCAATAAAATGTTGATCTATGTAGTTTGATGTCATAATAATACCATCATCATGATTACTCATTAAGATACTAAATAAATAATAATAAATATTTTCTACATGGACATGTGCATGTGGGAAAACAACCAAAAAGAGATCCATGAACCAAAGAATTGCTAAGTTATAGTATACGTTGATTTGATTACAATCAATCTATTATGGAAAACAAATTTGATACTAGAACAAAGTCAAAATGAATAAATTTTTTGAATTACAATTACCATCTACAACACCATAAATTTACAATTAAGAAAAACTTGTTGGAGACAATTTCACTAAAAAAGAATTTGAAAATGTTGTTAATCATACATTCACTATTTTGAGGCCTAAGGATGCATGAAAATCACCAATAAAATTTTAAAAGGATATTGTACCCATCATAACTACCTACTTAAGTTAGAGGTAGTCATTAAAAACACCACTAAAATGCACAACAAATACATCTAATGCTAAATTTTATTTAATAGATAATTACTTGTCATCAATCTTTTAGAAATTTCTATTTTAATTCCATGTTCAATAATAGGTTAAAATATTCATACCATAGTTATTTTTTTGAGTTATAGTTTATTTTCACTATAAGTATAAGCCAAGATATTATCGATCACCTAGAAACCGCTCATGTTGCTATTGGGAAAGCTATTGCACAACTTAAGGAGTAGCATAAAGTGCTCAACTTGTTATTCTTCTATGAATCCTTTGAGGATGTTCCAACCATTTCTGTTGTAGGGAGACCTTATGATTTCAAATACGATGCCAAGGATGAGGAGGTTGTGGATATTGCCAAGGAATCCTGCAAGGAAGCCCCAAAGGATACGCCAAAGGATGACATTAAGGACACTGACCTGGAGATTGCGGTTGCATCACCAATGCAGACTGATGTACCCAACTGACATGTATGTTTTTTCTATTGTTGAAAGCTTGGTCTTAGCTTTCTCCTTTTTGTAATATTCCATACTTTTGGTGGTTCAGGACCTTTTTGGTTCTGCTGGCAGGATGCCTTTTGTTCCTCTGTTGTTTCCTTTTTTGTTTCCTCTAGTGTTTCCTCTTTTTTGTTCTAGGTTTTGCTATTGTACAAGGCATTGGGGCATCTTTCAAATTCCCTTGTTTAATGAATTTCATTAACTTACCAAAAAAATATATATTATATTCAAGCATTCTTTAGACAAACTTGGAAAAGTACTCTACTTTTTTAATCAAACTTATCCTAGATATTATTAGTACATTAAATGGATGAATTACATATCATATTTGTTGCTAAATTCTATATATTCATTCCTTACCTCTTTAATGATGAATACATGATTTTTGTGGCACTATTTTTATATGTTTAGATAGTTCTTTTCATATATTCTACTATGAATCTACTCATTAGTTTTTTAGAATTGAAGTTATTTTGTCTTTCCAAATACATTGATTCGATCACATTTAATTTACTATATTTTTATGAATTTATTTCGATTCATGCACTTGTGTTTTATTTCTTGTAATTACTTTTGGCAATCCCTATAATAAATTAGATCTTTTCTACTATAAGAACATTTGTAGGATTGAAGGAAGGTCTATATCTAGTGGCATATACAATATATTTATTTGACCTATTTATATTTTTGTTAGTGGAGCAACATAGAAGATTCATATTTGAGTACATTTAACATTTTTGAATAGAAATTAAGGCATTCTACTACATATTACTCCAAATATGCAAATGTCCATTACAATATCATTACATGATGACTTCATTTCTAAATGACCATCCATTACATAATCAAATACCCAAAGTGCCAATATTACATGTTCATAATTTGAATCCTATCAAAATAGAAAATACCCATATGGATTAGGCTAGATTCTCACTAAATCCATAGGTGGGGTAAATTATCACACATTTTTTATGGTGATTCTATTATAAGAAAGAGTATTATGAGTCTATTCTTACAATATCTAAATCCTAAGAAGCTAAAGTAATTATTTTTTTTGCTTGGTTACCTTTAGAAAAAACAAGATATTTAAAAGCCATAAATACCCTACTAATAAATAAGGAGAATTACAAAGAAGTTATAGTGCCTAAAATGTAGACAAACAAGAAAGAATATTTTGATTGTATTATAATTCTACCATGAATATGGCCTAATCTTAGCCAATTTATGCTATAAAAACCACAGGTGTATCCTATGATTCAATAAGTTAAACCCAATGGAAAATAGGTATTATAGGATATGTGATAGACACAAGTTGTTTAGGAACATGAAGCTGAACAAGTTGCTTAATAGCAAGCCCAAAATGGATAAAATATTCAATCCATGAAAAATATACCCAATAACATATGAAATCTACTTATCAAGATCTATTTTTCTTGATAGGACAACCTATTATACAAATACAATACATAAAATAAGGTTATCATATCTTACAATAGAAAGTGAGATCTTACCTAAAATAATTTTCTAGATTTGAATCATCAACGTCCTCTAAATTGATCCATTTACTTACTTATGTCATAAGTGGTATTAAAATATTTATCAATTTTTAATGGGGATGATGGAAATAAAATGTTAGAACACATTAATGATACTTGAAAATTAAAATCAATACACCAAATTCAAGAGAATGTTGATATTTTGACTAAGAGGTAAAGTAATATTATGGCATAGAATCCTATAATTTGTTAAGATCACAAATTTGGCCATAAAATACATCTATTTTAAGGATACTTGGTAATATGGTTAACATGTATTCAATCCTATTTTAGTTAAATACCATGACTAGACACTAAAATGAGAATGTTTCATGACTTTAGTATCAATTATTTTGCATGTTATACTACATCACAATAAACAATTATTATTTTAATGAATAGTCAATGATATACTACATAATATATTTATAATCTAATTTTGTAATAATGGTTACCTAACAAATCATGTCACCTTATCAAGAGTGTTTAAAAAAGTTGATCATATGAAGGATATATTTATGTAGGTTAGTAAGTTTTCCACCCTCAAAAAATTGATTTAAACATCCTATTTGTTCTCGTTCCCTCCCTTCCCATAAATTACACTATTATCAAATATATCATATTAGATTGTCAAAACCTATAAAATATCATTATTATCCTTACATAAAACTCCTTACATCAATATATTACATAGATTGCACTTGCCTTATTCATAAGAACCATCTCGCATGATACCATAAAACCCATATCGAGTGGTATTCCCATGGTCATCAATAAAAATATCCACAAAAATTGTTAGTGCCCACACATTAATTGTTATTGGCTTTATCCACCTATCTACCATATCCTAACCAATTTTTATAGGAGTAATGAAGGGTAGATAAATTCAAATTGAATGTGTATTGGGTGTTCTTCCTTTAGCTAGAAGGATTTGGAAGCAAGGGGAAATGGCCTTTCAACAGGCGAGAGGAGCATCTGGGGGCCTCATGATCTTATGGAATCCTATTAAAATAGAAGGAAGTATTATTCAGGCAAATGAAAGAGTCTTAAGCATATTATTTCATGATTTTGATACTAATATGAATTGGATTATGTCAAATGTTTATTCCCCCACCTCTGTCCAAGGGCGGTCTAAACTGTGGGAGTTTTTGGGCCATTTGAGCCAAGCTTTTAAAGACATTCCTTGGGTGATTGGGGGATATTTCAATACCCCCCTTTACCCATCCGATAAGAAGGGAGGATCTGGGTTACCCTCAAGGAGCATGGAGGACTTCAATGAATTCATTAACACAAATGAATTGGTGGATGTAAGACTAAAAGGAGCCAAATTTACATGGAGTAACAAGAGGATAGGAAGTTAGCTGATTCAAGAAAGGTTGGACAGATCTTTTTTATCCAAGGAACTACAACAATGTTTGGTGATTCAGCGTTACAAGCCCTTCCTAAATGCACTTCAGACCATAATCTTATTCTATGGGAGGCATTTCAGGCTAAATCCTTTAAAAATCCATTCAGATTTCTATCAATGTGGGTTAAACATCCGGACTTCAAGAAACGAATAGAGGAATGGTGGCAGCAACCTATCCAAGGAAGTGCTTCCTTCAAACTATCTCAAAAACTTAAGATGGTGAAAAACAACCTTAGAATATGGAATAAATAAGTCTTTGGAAATATTTTTGATAATAAGAGAGCAGTGGGGGAAAAACTGAGAATAATAGAAAGCAAAATCCAAAATGGAACCTATGATGAGGCAACAAGGACTGAAGAGAAGGAAACCCTTTGTGAGTTTTATAATATTTTAGCTTGTGAGGAGATGTATTGGAGGCAAAAATCAAGGGCATTATGGCTAAAGGAAGGGGACTCTAATTCAAAGTTTTTCCATGTTACCACATTGAGAAATAGAAGCAACAATAATATTAGAAATTTAACTAAGGTGGATGGATCCTCAACTCAAAACATTCAGGAGATCAGGGACAAGGCTGTTAATTTTTTCAGTTCATTATTGGGTGAAGAACGAGCCTGTAATGCCCAAGAAAAGGACTCTATCCTTCAATTCATTCCACAACTCATTGATGAAACAATTAATGAGTGTCTTACAATAGCTTTTTTAGATGAAGAGATCAAGGAGGATTTGTTTAACATTGATCCTGACAAAGCTCCTAGGCCGGATGGGTTTTCACCGCGGTTTTTCCAAGTTTGTTGGGATATTGTTGGAGCAGAAGTTATTGCTACAATCAAGGAGTTCCAAAGTTCAAATCATATTCCAATGGGTTTCAATTCAAATTTCATTGCTTTGATCCCTAAAGGCCCCAACCCCAAGACTATGGATGACTTTAGGCCGGTTAGCCTGTGTAATATATCCTATAAAATTCTGTCCAAAGTTTTAGCCAATCGTTTGAAGAAAGTTCTACCAGTTATCATTTATCCAAGTCAAGGAAGTTTTGTACAAGGAAGATCAATCTTAGATGGAGTTATTATTGTTCATTAGGCTCTTCATACAGCCACTCAGATAAAAAAAGTAGTCATGGCTTTAAAGTTAGACATGAACAAATCTTATGATAGGATAAATTGGGAATTCCTAGAGGCATTTTTATTAAAATTTGGCTTCAACATGAAATGGGTCAAGTTAATAAGAGAGTGTATTTCTAAGCCTTTTTTTTTCAATTTTGGTTAATGGGTCTACTGTAGGTTTTTTTCAAAGAAAATGTGGTCTAAGACAAGGAGATTCCATAAGTCCTATGATGTTCATCATCATAGCTGAGGCCTTGGGAAGAACCATTATGGCAGCAGTGGTTTCTGGACTCATTTCTGGTATCAAGGCCACATTGCTAACTACCCCGATGACACATCAGCAATTTGTTGATGATACATTGCTACTGACTTTGGCTTTTGTGGTTGAGGCAAGAAGGATTAAAAATATTCTCATAATGTATGAAGAAGCGGCTGGACAGAAAGTGAATTTTGATAAGAGCAAACTTTATTTCATCAATACCCCCATTCCTAGGCAAAACAACATAGCAAGGATCATGGAATGTCAGATTGCATCCCTTCCCACCTCCTATTTAGGTCTTCCCCTATTTACGAGGAAACCTAAAGGATCAATGTGGAACATAGTTCTGGAGAGGATCCAAAAAAAGCTAGTAGGTTGGAAAGGACATCTGTTATCTCAAGTAGGCAAAGTAGTTTTAACTATGGCTTCACTTCAAAGTATACCCGTTTACTTCCTATCAGTGTTTAGAGCTCCCAGCAAGGTGTATCACAAAATTGAGCAGCTTCAAAAAAAAATTCTCTGGTCAGGGACTGAGGATAAGAAAAGGATCCATTTAGTAGGTTGGAACAAGGTTTGCAAACCTAAAGCATATGGGGGGTTAGGTTTGAGGAGAGTTTCTCATATCAATACAACTCTGTTAGCCAAACAAGCATGGCGGTTATTGACTAAGGTCGATAATGAATGGACTACCATAGTTAGGAGGAAATACCTCCAAGGTGTGAACTTCCTTAATGACAACTTAGCAAGCAGGGGGTCTACTTTTTGGAAGGCAATCCTCATGAGTAGGGATCTTGTCAAGAAATGTCTTAGATGGATTCTAGGAAATGGGTAAACAATAGACTTTTGTAAGGATCGGTGGGTGAGAGCTAAGGAGTTATCCTAGAATCCTTGTTTGGCTAGGATTCAAGAGCATATGGAGCAGCATATTGGGAAGAAGGTTGCAAATTATATGTGGTAGGATATAAATATCAATAGGTGGAAACACATCAGAGTACAGGGTTTTGAAGAGGAGTCTGAAGAGCTTTATAACATTTTAACTCAGCAAATTATTCCCTCTGGAGAGGATGAAGATCACATTTTTTGGGCTAAGACTGAAAGTGGTGACTTCATAGTTAAGTCTACATATAATTTTCTTCTCAATGTGGAAGGTCAACAATTTCAACCGAGTTTGGTTTGGATCAAAGGCTTAATTCCTAAAATATCCTTTTTTTCATGGTTGGTGATTCAAGGAAAAATCCTCACTATGGACAATATGTTATCCAAAGGTATGGTTATTGCTAATCATTGCTACATGTGTAGGGCAGTATGGGAGACTACCCAACACTTGTTTCTGGAGTTTTCGATAGCGGAGTCCATCTTGGATGAACTTTTCCAAGCCTTTAGGATCTCGTGGGTTAAGCCTGTTCTTATATCCGAAGTGTTCCATCAATGGCCTCAACCCTTTGTTAGCCTAAAAATTAAGTACCTATGGAAAATCTGTTGGCATAATTTTCTCTGGCATATTTGTCTAGAAAGGAACCATAGAGCCTTTAAGGATACCATTCACAACCCAAAAACCATCCTCAACAGGATTAGTCTTTGTGAAAGAAAACCTTAGCACCTTAGTGGATGATAACCACTCAATTCCTCCCCAAGAAAAACAATTAGCTTAGGCATTAGGTATTGAGGACAAACCTTCCATTCATTTACCCAATCCCAGAAATGGGATTTCTTGGGATCCAACCCCCCAGGGTTGTTTTTAACTAAATTTTGATGGTGCAACCAAGGAGAACCCGAGAAGAGCTGGAGCTAGAGGAACAATTAGGTATCATCAAGGAAATCTAGTCAAGGCCTTTGCTGAACCATTGGGAATTATAACTAATAACAAAGTAGAAGCTAGAGCCCTTTGGAGAGGGTTGCAAGTAGCCCAAGAAACTCAAGGTAACTTTATGATTGAAGGTGATTCGATGAACATCATCAACCTGTTAACCAATGGAAAAAAACCTCCATGGAGAATCGAGGGAGTCATCCATGAAGTGAGGATCATTTTTACGACAAGACAGAATAGGAGGGCTCGTCATGTGTACCATGAGGCCAATAGGTCAACTGAAAAATTACCCAACATAGGTGTTTATGTTGGTAGTTTTGTGATATGGACACAAGGTGTGCCACGTGAAGTGCAAAACATTATTAGTCATGAAAATAAACCTACCCGATAAGGAGAAATATGAATGGGTGTTATTTCCCCATGGAGCTGGTAATAACTATGGGGTTTCCCTCTAAATAATACCAAATTGGAAATTAAGGTAACAGAGTGTAAGCCTTGGAGGATTCTGACAGAGAATAGGGTTTCACAAGTGCAAAGTTCCAAACTTCAATTTCCTGTCAATGTAAGTAATGTTTATAGTTATGTTTAGGTATGGGTGTGCCTTGTTAGTAAGGTGTTGTAGGGGATTCAACATAAGTTCTGGTAAGAAAGTTTCAAGGATGACTAGGATCTACAATCTTAGCAAAAGGCTGGATATTGTAATAGGTTTTGGGTTAACCTGCAAAACCCGATAATTAATGAAGACTTTTATTTACCCAAAAAAATATGTATAATAAATTAATGATTAATAAAATATAAGGATATGATAGAAGGTATGATAGAGGATGGAAATGAATAAATATGCCCTATATATGAAAATAACAAGTCACCTAGTAGGTAGATAGGTCAACGTATAATGCAAATATATCACATAATTCCCAATATAACATGGTAAATGCAATGGTTAATATCCAAATTGAATATCAATTAGTGTTTCTCTTGAAATTAATATCATAATCTAATGCAATTTACCACAACTATACATAGATATTAGACGATGATATACAATCAATAATATTTGGTAGCCTATAAAACTGCAAGGATGCAATAATGGGTAATGGATTAAAATAAAAAAGTTAGCCAGTTGATATTGAAGCAACCAACAACTAATTAACAAATGACTAAACAACTATCAACACCTAAATCTAATACAATTATGAATAATAATAATGTATTCTTGGCCAATTGTCGACCAATAGACAATGAATAATAATTTCCTTTTAAAAATAAGTAGTGTACAACCAACAAGGGGCTTTGAATCAAGGTAAACAAAATACAATGGATGAACCATCCTTATAAACTACACACTAATAAAACTCATAATGATAGAATGAAATAGATACAAGTGCCATAGTGCTAATAATAAAATGACCACTTACATATGTCAAAGGAAAATGTCTATAATTGTAGGTTTTCTAAGAGTAAACTAAATTCCTACAATGGCATAAATAAAGAACCAACAACCAATAAAAGTGAAGTAATCCATAATAGTCAAATCTAAGATAAAATAAATTAAGAAACAAAATGTAGTAAACAACATAGTAAATCAGTTATAAAATTTAAGATATATTTTTCTAGCCATGGAGGATAGATAAGATACTATAAGAAAATTCAAGAGGTTTGTATTGTGAAATAAAGGGAATACAAAGGAGACTATTTTTAACAAAACAAAAGAGTTGAAGAATACTTGCACTAAGGTGAATATTCTTCAAATCATTTCACTTCAATTTTAATGTAATTTACTACAAGAATCTCTAAAATAATAATAGCTTACTTATGCCAAATCAAAATTTATGCAACAAAAATAAATAGTGATGTAACCCAACCAAATAGAGTAGTAGAAACTTATGGTTGAAAATTCCTCATACATAGATGAAAATTATGGATACCTTGATCTACCAAAATCCAATATGATGAAACAATTTTCTTTGTACATTACTCAAAATTAAAGAGTATTTCTTATTCAGTTGCATAGTGGATTTTAGAGCAATTGTAACCATTATGAGTTGAATGCAAGTTAATGGGTCCCAATTTTGGGGGCTTCTAGGCTAGTTAAACTTTTTTATTTTATTTGAAGTATTATTTAACATAACATACACTTAAAATTTGTAAATATATTAACATACAAATTAAAGTATTCATATTATAGATTGATACTATATTTTTTATTTCTAATAACAATATTTTTTGTGATATAAATTGTTTGACTTTGTATAATGTAGAACATCAAAATTAATTTCAAGTTAGTCAATGGCCAATGTGTGACTACATTATAATAATTATAGGAAAGATTTCAAATAATGAGGTAAATAGTACTAAGCATGAGAGATAAATGTATCTATTAGGATGATGATTTAAATATATCTTGAAACTGTCATCAATATAAGCAAAAAACTAATTAAGCCACTCATTTATTTTATAACATTATTATAATTAACTTTTGTGAAGGTTACTATAGTTATTTTCACTACACTCAAAAAATGCACCATTATTAGGTAACAAAAAACAAAAGTTGAGGCAAAGTACAAAAGAAACTTATGAGAATTAAAAGAATAAATATAAAAATACATAATAAAGCTAATATTTCAAAGTTTATAATTTTTTGACCAAATATAGGAAGCAAAAATTTTGATGCAGAGGTTTTGCAGTCCAAAGTTTCGAGGTAAAAAAATCTTTGATGTTAAATAGTGAAGAAATTTTTAAATAAGGAAACCACACATGCTCTAATAATCTAAAGATATCAATTTGTTGAGGTGTGCTATATTCTATAAGTATGGTCCTTTCCTACAAAATAATATTGCATCTCTTAGAAAGGACAATAATAGCTTGAAATCCACAATGATGTCAAATAGTGAGGAAATTTTTAAATAAGGAAACCACACATGCTCTAATAATATAAAGATATAAATTTGCTGAGGTGTACTATATTCTATAAGTATGGTCCTTTCCTACAAAATAATATTGTATATCTCTTACAAAGGACAGTAATAGATTGAAATCCACAATAGAAGCCACTCTTGAATTTGGAGCATTAAATCTAGAGATATTTTGCACCTAGATTATAGGAATTTCCAAAATGAGTAGATGAAAATAATGGTGGGAGCTACCCATACAAAGGTCCAAAACCATTTGGCATTCATGATAGTATATCTAGAGACCTTGAAGGGACCAACATATTAAATAAAAGTATGACCTAGTATCCGAATCAATACTCATCTCAAAATCTTTGCATATGCTTTGGGAGGGAAAGGATCATCAATATTTATAATGTTTTCCTTTAATTTATTCTTGTATATAAGTTAGTGGAATCCTAAACGGATTGTGATAAATCAAACCCTCACTCCAAGCACAATATTTGTTATATTATTTGCACACATACACACACATATAGATAGATAGATATATTGGAGGCCTACATGTCTATTTTGGGTACTGATCTATGGTTCTTGTGCTCTAACTCAGCTATTTATATGTGTGTATGTATGTAAATCTCATTTGGGTTTATATATAATTAGGAGAGGAATTTTTCATACTGGCATCTAACATTCAATATTATTGTGCAAGAATATCGTATTTTATCTTTTGGCACATTGCTTGAAGCTTAGTTTTTTATATTTTGTAATTATTTTAATATTATCTCTCACATCCCTATTCTTCTAATCTTACAAGTGCACCCAAATATCACACACTAACAAGTATTAGGGCTTGTAAAAAACTCTCAAAGACCCCGATTGAGCCAAAACTCACACTCTTGGGAGAGGCCATGTTGTGTCACTCTATGCAAGGTGCGATTGCCTTGACTCCTCCTTTGGATAATTGGAAAGGATAATAGTTTAATGGCAATCTCAATGGGGGACCCTAGTGACACATCATTGGTCTCACAATCATGATAACAAGTTAGGATAATACTTGGTTAAGGTCTCTACCTATATCTGCTTATTGAAGCATTTCTAACTCACTTGGAAACTCTACTTTAGAACAAACCTTAGAATAAGCCATCACTGAAGGACATTAGACTAAAGTTTTGATGAAGGTCTCAATCTATCTAGTTATTAGAGAAAATATTGTATTCACTTTGTGACTCCACTTAAATCGAAGGATCCAAAGGCCTATGAAGAGTCCATCACTAAAGTTTCTTACCAAAAAGTGAGCACTTCCTTCATTGTGAACTTTTTAGCATGGATCAAAAGAAACCCCTTGTGACCTCTAGTGCCACTAGATGTTTGGGATGGCTATCTGATGTCTAAAATTATAACCTACCTTACCATATTATACTAACAAAGGTCCTTAAAACCCATAAGAACATCTATAAGATATGGTTTTCTTTTGCCAATTACACAATATCATAAAGCAAAACATGATCCTAAGACTACTTGTGCCATAATTTAGTAGAAAAGCTCTAAAGAGTTATGGATATCTCTCTACATTCAATGGTTTAATGGGAACAACTTTCTACCCTATTCATGAATGGATTTAAAGATATAGGGTAACAAAAACCACCTATCTAACGTATTACTATTTAGTACTTTCTCATAAAATTGATACGTTTGACCAAATTGCAATAATCTAGGATGAAGAAGAAAAATATGGAGGTAGAGGAAGCAACATCTTGCATGTCCAAAACCCATACCAATAATCAAATGGGCTAGGGGATAACATAGGTAGTGGAGTTTTTTGCCTCTAAAGTATTTGAGTAAACAAACTTGGGAGCTTCTCTAAGTCAAAAGTAAGTGTCTTTCCTTTCCAAGAGAAAAAAAAGATAAATTATCTGAGTTGGAGGGGTAAGGTGCATGCTAATTGGGTTAAGAATAGTAAGAGAGACAAAACTAGTACTAATTCTACTTCACCATGAATATTTTTCATCCCTAGTACCAGTCTATTTGCACCAAAGGAGATACTTAAGAGTACCAATTCTCTAAGGGTGACAAAATATTACCCAAGAAATGAGAGAAAAATAAAGAAAAAAATGACTCAAACAACAACTAGGGGGCCCTTTGACTCCATACCTAATGGATAAAGGCTCCCCATAAAAAAATTATAAATATGTACAATGTAATATATAAGAGTAGTCCCAGTATCATAGGATCGTAGAAGTATTGATAGCTACAAAGATGTGAAGATGAAAATTGACTATTGAAATCCTACCTTTGCTTCCATTATATATACAAGTTATTTTCTTAACTTTTTACCTAATGGACAAAGTCACCAAATTCTCTAGGTATATAATCTTTAGAAGGCCAAATATCCCTTATGAGTCACCAAAATTGTACTGATTTCTCACTACACTAAAACACTACACCATTCTTAGGTGACAAAAAGTGAAAGTTAGGGTAGTAGATAAAGTGTGGAAGAAAATTCAAAGAATTGAAAGACCAAAATCCTAGAAAATGCGATAAATATAATAGTAAAAAGTTTAGAAAGTTCCAACCAAATATGGGAAGCAAAATTTTCAATATAGAATTTTTGTTGTCCAAAGTCCTGAGGTCAAAAAAGTCTCAATGTCATATAGTGAAAAAACTTTTAAAGAAGAAAACCACTTGTGCCTTGAGAATCTAAAGGTATAAATTTAATGAGGTGTACAATCTTCTAGAAGTACATTCCTTTATTGTAAAAGAATATTGCATCTCTTATAAAGGATAGTAGTAACTTGAAATCCATAATAGAAGTCACTCCCAAATATGGAGCATTAAATGTAGAGATCTTCTACACCAATATTATGGGAATTACTAAAATTTTTAGATGGAAATAATGGTTATAGATACTCATACAAAGTCCCAAAACCACTTGGTCTTCATGATGCTAGATCCAGAGACCTCAAATGGACCAACATCTTAAATAAAATCATGACTTGATATCCAAAGAAATCATCACCTTGAAATATTTGCATGTGTTTTGGGATGGAAACCCTTATTTTTATAATCTATAAATAGTAGTATCCTTAGATTTGTAAAGGATAAAAAAGTTATGTAAAACTTTCTTTTATTTATTTCTATATAACAATTAGTAAAATCCTAAGTGGCTTGTGGGTAATCAAACCCCAATCCAGGCACAACCTTTGTAATATTATTTACACACACACATATATATTGGAGGCCTATGTGTCTCTTTTGGGTGTCCATATATGGTTTTCATGCTCTAACCCATCTCTGTATGTATGTTTGTGTTTGCAATATTTACATATTTTTTATTTTTACTTGCATTCATGTGTATATGGGAGGCCTATAAATATATTTTGAGTATCCATATATGGTTCTCATTCTCTAACTTATCTCTTTATATGTGTGTATACCTTTAACTCTAATTTGGGATTATCTATGTCAAGGAGAAGAAATATTCACATTGGCACATAGTATTTAGGCCTATTGTATGCTAAGATCTTATTTTATATTTTGGTGCATCACCACCTTTGTAGCTTAGGTTTTTATATTTTTAGTTGTATAGATTTAATCTCTTGCATCCCTTTTCCTCCAAGCTTACAAGTTTACCCAATATCACGTCTTAATAAGGAGTCAACCTCGTAAAAAATTCTTGGAGGCCTTCTATTAAGACAAACCCTATGGTCTTGGAAGAGGCCCTATAGTATAACTTCACACAAGGCGCGGTTGTCCTAACTCTCCTCCCTAAGATAATCAGAGAGGACAATAGCTAATCCACAAAATAAAAATAAGTTGGGTTCAATATGGTAGTATCCTTCTCTTCATCATTTGCTATAGGAATTCACTATTATGTAAAATGACATCTCGAGGAAATAAATTAAGCCAAAGAATGTAATATACAAAAACTAAAAGCAATGGCAATTTATGTCAAGAAAAATGTAACAAATTTGCATATACTCAAGAGTAATTTTCCCTTGGCCTATATTACCAACATTGAGATAGTTCATGAAAGTTTCTTTAAAAAATAAAAAATAAACAAACATCCATACCAAATTTAAATAAATAAATAATATAAACTAAAATCTCAAAAATTGTGTACCAATAAAGCAATAATGATGTAAAAGCAATAATGAACACATGCACGTAATCGAAACATGATGATAAAAACAATAAGAATGAGTCGGGTCCTTTTTATTAATGATAACTTATCTTTATCAAAACATATTACAATCACATCCCCTTGAGGGAGTTCATAAGTGCGATACAATCAATACAGAATAGGAGGGTTTTAATCCCCTCTGAATCATCTTGGTGCACTGAATGGTCTTCTTGCTAATGTAAATCATCTGGTAGCAGGTTTTTCATGACCACTACGATGAGTATGATGTGAATCTTGCACTCCTTTTCCCTTGTGGTCCTATAGTCTACACACAAAGAAACTAGAAACGTATCAAAAGTATATGAAGAGCCCACCGAAATTAGGCTCGTATTAAATGTGATGAATGCGATAAATAAAATGAAATATTAAAAATGCATATATAAATTGAAATCTAATTGATGTAGAAATAATAAAAAATTTGTTCTAAGCTATGCTAATAAAAGAAATTAAGAAAGCATGTCTCTAGTCTAGACCATATTAGGTTGAGATGGCCTTGTCTATGGACCATCTCAGGTTGATATGACCATTATCTTAGGACTGTGTCTTTTTGAGACCAAGTCTAGGCAGTATCTGAGATACCTCAAGGTGATTTGTCAATAGATTGTTGCACTAGAAGAGTGATATGATGGATTAGATTGATCACTAGTGTGAATATGTTTGATTATGAGGAATATAGAAGCACACATTTAGATCCCTTGCAACAAACTGACAACATGGTCTTAATAGCATGAGGGCTTACATAATCAAAAATGGGTAGCACTTCATTGCGAGAAAGCTTGAGCTAGAGGTATTATTTTGGTAGCACTTCATTTCTCAAATACTTTAATTGTTGATCTCTTTCAACTGACTTCTAAGTTCCAATTTATAGACTTCTCAAATGAAATCTAAAAATGGTAAAAGCACCATGCACGCAAAATCAAAGAGGCAGTTCGCATTAAGAAATATGAATGCTTATATTTGAAATCTCATGCAATTGATAATTGCATATGTTTTTTCTAATTTTACCCTATGTAGGGTGTATAATGCCTTTTGCAAGATCATGCACAAGGTTAACTAGTAGTTTCAGCTACCAGTTATGCACCCTTTATTTTTAAACTCACTTTTTGGCAGCCATCTTAGGTCGAGATGGCCAGTGTTTGATGGTCATCTCAGATCGATATGGACATGGTTTTATGGAAAATTGTATCCATTTAAGTGGTGAAAACCACTATTTTAGCCTTGAGGCTACCCAAGGTGGGTTATGTGGTCTAAAAGGAGTCCATTCAGGTAGTCTCCTCAAAATGACATGTTTTAGGTGTCTATAGATGCCCCTTTTTGGGATGCTTTGTGCAAAAGCACAATGCAAAGAAAAAATAGAGAACCTAAAATGGTCGATTTGATGGTTAATGATATTCATTGATCAAATCAATATAATATGCCCCAATCATAGAAAGAGCATGCACTTTTGAATCATTGCCTTTGCTAAATTGAAGAACTTAATTTTTTGTAAACTTTTCATATGTATATAGACAAGACCTAGTCTACAGATGATGGTTGTAAATATACCAAAATGGCAGTAGAAATTTTAACCTATTTTTTTGTTTAATTATTTTTTTTGCTTGTTGTTTGCCCTAGAAAAAAGGGCGTATAATTGTCTTTGGCAATGATTCTTGAATGAACACAAATTGCAATTTTTGAGTGTTTGATTATTGACTTGATTTTGAATTTTGTAATTATATGACTACCCCCTCAAGCGACGAGTCGATAGAGGAGATGGAAAATTATGAAAGCGACAAGTCGCTTGACCAAGATGATTTAATTGGATTTTTTCGGGTAATTTTAAAAATTTTGAGGGCTTATCAACCCCTTACAACCTTGTTTTGACCAATTTTGACTTTTTGTAATTTTTGGAAATTTTTTAATGTATTTTTTTTGTATTTTTATAGATTTTTCCAAATTTCAAAATCATCTCAAATGGTCACAATGTGCCATGTGGTCATCTCGTATGACCACATTTGTGGCAATTATTTATAGTAAATTTTTTATGAAATTAATTTTATTTTCACTGCATGTGATGGAAGGAGAGTGAGACGGTGAGGAGGAGAGCTGAGTTTTCAAAGTAGAGTACTGCTAAAAACTAAACTGAACCTAATGATGGACAAACCTGAGGCATCTTCTAGTGAAGGATCTAGAGAGCAACAGGTAAGTACCACGTTCTCACTATTCATTTATTTAAGGGAATAAACCTCACATTAAAAAAATTTAATGGGATGAACTTCACCTTAGATAGGTTAATTGCATACAGGTTCATTTTAATTGTCATGTTTGTTATCTTTAATTTTGTGAATGTAGCATTTTTATTTTTTAATTTGGGTTCCATCTCGAGTTGAGATGACCCCCCTTTGGACTTTTGACCATTGGATAGGTCATCTCGACTCAAGATGTCCACACTTGGGGGTCACCTTGACCTGAGATGACCATTTTGGTGGTTGTCTCAACTTGAGATGATCTCCTAGACACTTGGAAATATTTTATTAATTTTTAAATTATGTTTCCTTTTTATTTTTATTTTTGTTTTATTTTTTGTTTAATTTTACTATGTGTGATGGATTTTTGTTAAATTTTGCATTGTTTCAGTTGCTTAGGGCATGATAAAGACACACTAATATCTTTGGGAGAGCACATAATACTCTCAATAATTATGATTGGAAATTGGTTTAAGACCATTGTCCTTATGTACTCTATCAGACTAGAGTTAGTACATGCAGATCATGCATACCTAATGGCCTTGATAGACATATGGGATATGTGGATCAACACTTTTGATATTTCAATCAATGAGATGACTGTTACCCAAATAAATGTCTATAAAATATTATGGATCCCCATAGAGGGAAATATTATTTTTGTAGCTCAGACCAGTGAGGAGAAGAGACTTTTACAATGATTTTACCATTAGGATTAGCATCAGATATACTACAATTTGGACAATGGGGGAGTTAAGGTGGAAATTGTGTATAATACCCAACTTATGATATTTCAACATGTAGTGCTTATGTCACTCATGTTGAACATGATTTTTCCTAACTTTTATAGTGTGAGGTTCCTATGGAACCTACTAGATCTAGTATAAGATTTGGTGGAGTGCAAAGTGGAGTAGCCACTGATTATGGATTGGGATACCACATTGCTCACACAACTCTACAAGGAGTTGTATGATATTTGACTAGTTGGGATTGGGGTGTAGCTTCATTCTACATATTTGGGTATGGGAGCACGTTTTAATGGATAGGCCGATGAGACTACCATGGGTTAGTTGAATGTAGATCTAATATGCTAGATGGTGTACACACATTGAGGAGTGGGGAAAGAGCTACATGTATCAGGGTATCATCCTACATTACACAGAGTCCCTAGAGAGGTTGAGGCTAGAGCATGTGATATGGTGGCCTTGGAGGGATTGTTTACTTTAAGTAGAGGTCGATCAACATATGAGGTAGGTGAGATGTGGTCGATGGTTGATAGGTTAACATGGTACTGAGCATGAGTACTTCTAGTACTCATGAGTTACTTGATAGTTAGGGGTACAATAGGATGTACCTGATGAGGTAGTTATCTATAGGTATATGATAGATGAGGTAGAGCTCGCATGGCCTCGAGTTGAGCCTATAGAGGAGTTAGATGATCCATTAGATGACCCAAATGTAGAGGACCCTAGGATGACTCTCGAGTATGACACCTGGTGGGTGGAGCGACTATGGTAGGGAGGTAGGGTAGGCAGAGGTGAGGTTGGAGCTAGTGAAGATGGGGAAACAAATGTGGTAATAGATCCATCCCAGTGATGAGTGCATCATCGCATAGAGGAGGGGGAGACCTCTAGGAGAGGTGAGAGGATTTAATAGGAGGTTGAGGAGGAGGATCCTTAGGAGTAGATTGCTACACTCAGGGAGAATATATGCATCCTCCAAGGATAGTTGACTGATAGGGATACAACATAGGCATTAGCATAAAGTTAGATAGATAATGAGAGGTAGAGGTGGTGAGGTTTTGGTGAGGAGAGGGACACCCTTCAAGCTTAGGTGGAGAGCTTGAAGGATGAGGCTATGAGGTTTATGGTAGATCAATATGCTCTATGGGTTTAGGTGGTAGGTTTTATAGTAGAGCTGGATGCTCTATGGATCTAGTTGTTAGGGGTCACAATAGAGCATGATGCTCTATAGGTGTAGTTGGTAGGGATGATAGTTGGGTAGGCCTAAATATATGTAGCTAGATTGCAATAAAATATGGTAGAGCTATAGGGTAGAGTGTCCCAATTTTAGTCATTACATCAATCAAATTAGGACTACATTTCCATATTGGAGGATGAGCTAGACCAATGAGGTGGTGCTCTACCCTCATGTTCTTTATTAGGGGGATCCCACCATAGTAGATGTATTGGGATATTTGGTGAGTCGTCAATGAGACCACAAGTTCCAAATTTATTAGATTTAGGTGCATCTCATAGGGTAGGGGCCAACAAATCTAGGTAGCCTCATAGATACAAGGTTGAGGATGGTGGTGCAAGTCAAGCTAAGGGTTTCTATTATGTATATGCTTCTCTTTTTGAGTGTGAGGTTTAAGGACCCACTCCATTGTAGCCTATGGGCATTTTATACTATGATGGACCTTATATATATATATATATATGATATGATATTTATTATGGTCTATCATGTATTTATTTCATGTATTGATGCACTTATGGATGCAATGATGGATGATTGATGTATGCCTAGACATTGTAGATATGATTATGCATGTATGTTAGAGCTAGTATGTATGCATAGACCTAGGTATGTATGTGATGCATTAATGACATGATGATGCAAAATATGATTTGTATGTTTATATGTTAAAACATAATGAATGAATCTAAGATGCAAAAACAAACTAAGTGTAAGCACCATAGAATGTATAAAAGTCATTAATCAAAATGTTAACCTTTTCATAAAAGTCATACATTTGAATATGAACTATATGGAATAAAATGTAATATGACAAAATGTAAATGATGGATACAAAATAGTGAGATGTTACAAGGGAACAACAAGGTTTTTCATGAGACTCAAACACCCTAGTTGACCAGTCAAAAGTTGTATACTGACTATACATGACTCTAAAAGATAAAAATCTACTAGGAAGACCCAGATATTCAATATCCTTATGTGTGCATAGTGAAGTTCATTAATATGATGTGTAAGACTACCCCATTGCTAGGCTAATATTTATAGCCCATTTTTGTAATGGGGATCACCCTATGGTCATCATTACCCTAATTTTGTACATAGTTGGACTAGACTACTAGGCAATACAAGCCACCAAAAGCTAGCTCATCCACAAGCTAACATTGGTCTGTACAAAATAAGGTCTCTAATGTGATAGACATATCACCATATGTAAGGCTACTCTATTTCTAGGCCAACATCTATAGCCCATTGTTGGTGATGGAGATTACCCCATGGCTTTCAAAAACTAATAATTCTAAGGATTCAAGCTCTTTACCCCCTTCTTTTCTTTTGATTTTTTTTTTTTTTTTGGGATACTTGCTCATTTTTGTGGAAGAGCAAGGGATTTTTATTGCTTTGGGTAGGGGGAGCTTGTCCTTTTTTCAATTCTTAGCATTCTAGACCATGCACATAATAGGATGAGCAAGGGAAACCTTTCGCTTAAGGGGTAAGGACTACATTGTAGTGTTATCTTTCCTTGTTCAAACTTGTATTTAAAAATGTGAAATTGTGTTGGGATTTTGAGATATACAAGGTACAATCAAAGCAAGACCCTACCTTCAAAAATCAAGATAGCTTTCTACAAAATCTAAAAATAAAACTAGGAATGGTTGAATGATCAAAATACCCTATTGAACACCCTATAACAACTTACTAGGTGAGGGGAAAACACAAACACCAAGGATGGGAAATGTGGATGGAAATGATTTGTTGGATGTGTGTGTTTTCCTTATGAACTTTTGGAAACTAAGAGGTGTGCATAAAATAGTCAGTGGTCATATGAACATCATTGTTGATGGTCATACGGTATCTACCCTATCTTACGAGGACCCCTTAATAATCAAAAGATCACAAGAAAAAGTGCAAATGATGACAAGAGAAAAGGTTTGATTAAGACTCATGACAGTCATACAAGCATGGTGCTCTACAAAATACAAATAGTGAATATTTGTGTGGTGTGTGTAAGTCTTTTATGAACTTTCGAACATTAAGAGGTGTGCATAAAATAGTCAGTGGTCGTATGAACATCATTGTTGATGGTCATCCGATATCTATCCTATCTTACGAGGACCCCCTAATGGTCAAAAGACCACAAAGATAGGTGTAAGTGATGACAATATGTAGAACAAAGTGATGCTAATGCAATGATTGATATGCCTAATGCAATTAATCAATGAAATGTAGTAATGTGTAATGCATGATGATGTAAGCAATGCAATGTTTTTGTGATTTTTGATTTTGTATTGTTTTTGTTATTTTATTATTTTTTATGCATTGTGTGTTATGCATGAAATACCTATAGGTGGAGGATGTTAAGAGGTTCAGGTTCCTCAACACCCTCAAGGGAAGCTAGATGATAAGTCCCTAGCCCTACTTTTTGTATTATGATGAATGGGCCTAACTAGTTAGCTATAAATTTATCCCTCAAATGGGGTGGCAAGTTGGAATTCTATTGGTTTTATTTAAGCACAAGATCACCAACTTCAAAAGCCTTGAGATGGAATTTTGTGTCATAGGCTCACTTAATGCGATCTTGATAAACAAATATGCTCGAGAGCATTGATGCATCATTCATCAAGAAGCGTGAGTTGATCTAGGTGAGCTTGTCGCATAGTGTCATCATCGATGAACTCTTGCAATGAAATGTACAATGATAGAATTTCCAATTCCAAGGGCATAATGGCCTCAATGCCATATACTAATAAAAATAGAGTTTCCCTAATTGGCATCCGAATGCTAGTCTTGATAAGCCCATAGTGCTAGAGGTAGTTGAAGATGCCAATATTTATGATTATCTTTTACTATTTTCTTGAGAATGGCAATGACTATTTTGTTTGATGCCTCTGCTTGCCCATTACTTTGTGGATAATAAGGTATTGAAAAGTTGTGTTGAATATTATATTTAGCACATAAAGCTCTCATATCCTTATTTTTGAATGGCAGCCCATTATCCAAAATTATTTTGGATGGAATACCAAAATGACATATGATGTTATGTAATATGAATTTCATGATGCATGAACCTATCGTAGTGGTAAGAGGAATAGCTTCCACCCACTTTGTAAAATATTCTATGGTCATTAGGATGAATGTGTGATGGCTAGATGAGGGAGGAGAAATTTTACCGATTAAGTCAAATCCCCATTGTGAGAAAGGCCACAATGAATGAATCGGTTGTAAGGCCTATGAAGGTATGTGTGAAATATTAGCATGATGCTGATATTTAATGCACCTTTTAATGTAAGTACAATAGTATCGCTCCATAGTGGGCCAATAATAACCCATTTGAAGGATGCACTTAGCGATAGCCATGCCTCTAAAATGGCCATCACAAGTACCATCATGAGCTTGGGAAATAGCCCAAGTAGATTCTTGGGGCTCTAAGCAATGAAGGAGAAGACCATCATAGCTTCGATGGTAGAGTATGTCTCCTACCAAGATATACTTTGTCACTTTTTTCTTGAATGTTCATTTGGTGGTATGCAATAATCTTGAAGGAATGGTACCTAGTTTTAAGAAATATTTGAGTTGAGAAAACCAATCTTGATACGAGTCGTCTTGGACCAGATGAATTATTTGTTCCTCTCTAGATACACCTCACACGAATGTGGAGTGGGAGAGAACCTTAAGGTATATGGTCATGTTATTATCACAAGGAGTTTGTGAGACCAAGGACCCCTAAGAAGCATGGTTCAAAAAGTCTTGAATTGGGGAGAACCCATGTTGGTAGGGTTCAACCTGTATCATGTGAACATTTCACTCATCTTTGGAAATGTCTCATGAGACCATGGCTTGAGAGAGCATCTTGACTTGAATAGTTGTGACATCATCCGATGGGTTCTATAGAATTAGAGACCCCAAGGAAGCCATCATATCTACAAAGTGGTTGGATGATCGAGGTACAACCTCGATGTCGTACCATTCAAATTTAATTAGTAATTTATCCACAAGATCTTTGTAGGATTTCAATATTGGACACTTGCATTGATAAATTCCCTTAACTTGGTTAACTATTAACAAGGAGTCACCAAAGATGTTTAATTTCTTTATGTTCATGGTGAGAGTCATTTGAAGACCCAAAAGGAGGGCTTCATATTCGACATTGTTGTTGGTGCAAGGGAAATCAAGTTTAAATGAAAGGGGAATAGGAGCCCCTTGTGGTATGAAAAACATGATGCCTACACCACCCCCTTGTTCATATTTTGAACCATCAAAGAATAGTGTTATATCTATTATGTTTTTTGGTTCTTCGGGTTCTCTCGAGTCTGATAGTGCAAATATTACATCATCAGGAAGTTCTATGTTTAGTGGCTTATCATCAAGGAGAGGAGCTTCTGCTAGCTGATCAATGATGACCTAACCTTTAATAGAATTTTGACTTATAAATTTAAGGTCAAACTCTATCAAAAGCATGATCCACTTTGTGGTATGACTATTGTGATAAGTGTGACTCATCATATACCATAAAGGGTTTTCTTTTGAAATGACATACATGGTTTGATTTAACATGTAATGTCAGAGTTTCTTGGTGGTAAAAACCATCACTAAATAGAGCTTCTCAACATAAGCATACTTGAGCTCATAACTGACCAAGGTGTGGCTAAGGTAATAGATGGCCTGTTCTTTGTTTACCTCATTCTTTTGGGCCAACATGGTCCCTAGGGAAAAGTTAGTGGCCATAATGTATAATAAAAATGGAACACCTAGTTAGGGAGGAGCTAACACTAGTGGAGATGCCAAGTATTGTTTAATATCATCAAAGGCTTTTTGGCACTCTTGATCCCAATCAAAGGTGACCCCCTTTTGCAATAAGTGATTAAAAGGCTTGCATTTATCTAAAATTTGCACTATGAAGCATCAAATAGATGAAATTTTTCCTTGCAAGTTATGTAGCTACCTAAGATTAGTAGGGGGAGGCATATCCATGATTACCTTAACCTTGTTTGGATCTACTTCAATGCCTCGTTTAGAGACTATGAAGCCTAATAGTTTCTCACATGTAACTCCAAAAATGCACTTCTTAGGATTTAAGTGCACATTGTGCTCTAAGAGATGATCAAAGACCTTTTCTAACACATCGAGGTGGTCCTGATGTAGTAAATATTTTTCTAAAAGATCATCCATATAGTCTTCCAAAATCTTGTGCATGTAATCATGAAAGATGTAATTCATAGCCTATTGATAAGTGGCACCAATATTTTTAAGTCCGAAGGGCATGAATTTGTAATAGAAAGTCCCCCATGGTATGGTAAAAGTTATTTTGGGTTGATCTTTAGGGTTGACCTAAATTTTATTGTAACCCAAAAAACCATCCATGAGGGAAAGCATTTCATGACCAGTTGTTGCATCAATGAGCGCATCGATGTTTAGGAGTGGGAACTCATCCTTAGGACTCACTTTGTTTAGATCTTGAAAATCAGTGCATATGTGAATCCCCCCATTTGGTTTCCCTATAGGGACCATATTGGAAACCCAATTGGGGTAATCAATAGGTTGGATGAATCCTACATCCAACAATTTTTGTAACTCATATTTTACCATTAAGGCTATTGTTGGGTGCATTTTACGAAGTTTTTGCTTGATCGGTTTGATATTTGGATTGAGCATTAAGTTGTGAACAACCAAGTTTGGATCAAGACCTAACATATATTTATAAGACCAAGCAAAATTTTTCTTATATTTTGTTAAGAACTTTATGAAATCGGCCCATTCCGTAGTTGATAAACTTTGTCCTAATTTGACAACCTAAGGATTTTTAGGATCGATACCGATATCAATATCAATTATTTCTTCCACTGACATGTGGGATCCCTCCTCCAATTGGTGAGGTATAGGGATCAGATGAATATCATCAACTAGATTTAGAGAATTGAATGCATCATTAGGCTCAACCTCAGCTTGAAAAACATCTTCGGATGGACCTGAGGAAAAGTGAAATGGTTGTAACATTTCCTCGTAAGGTAGGAACTCTTTTGACGATGGTGGAAGTAGCATGATCAAAATCAATAGCCTCAAGATTGAGGTGCAAAGTTTTTGAAGGGTCACCTGGGTAGTGAAGTGGTGTGGTGAGGTCAATGGAGATCATATTGATGGTTGGTGGATAATCTCCATTCTCTGGTGGAAAAAATTGATCGAATATGGGTGGATGTAGATGTACTGGAGGGTGGTTGTGGTGGTGGTGGAATGATAGGGTGTGGCCTAGGGGGAGTGTAAGCAATGGAGTCCCTTGGTGGGAGAAGCTGATGCATAAGGGATGGTGGTAACTATGGAAAAATATGAAGATAAAATTTATCTAGATCATTGAGGGGCTCGATGGTAGTTGATTCATCCTTCGAGCTAGCTAAAGTAATAGAAATTGCATCATACTCTTGGTAAGATTCATCATCTTCTTCATCCTAATATTTTTTAGACTTCTCTTCTTCTTTAGAATCTATCCAATCATTTTTAGGCTCCCAATTTCCTTCAAACTCTTCATCAAAAAGGTTAGGAGGCTCTATGATTATCGTAGTAATTTGGACATGGTCACTGAGAAAATGATTATAACCTAGATCAACATATTTATTAGGATCGATATCCCTTCCACAACCTAGAGTTAGGCATTGGAGAGAATCAATAAGGAGTTCATCGGGTATATGTATGGAGTAGCCTAGCTTGAACTTATCTGTAGGTAGCTGATATTGGGGCTCTAGAGGGGTTCAAAGACCTTGCTCATACCGACCTAAGCCATTTCCTCACCAATGATGATGATTAAGATATTATAATACAAAGGATAGATTTGACATGTATTCAATGTTGGCTTGAAAGGGTTCTTCATCCTCTTCCATCCTATGGGATGTATTTAAGGGAACATCAAATCCCCCATAGATAAAATTTGTTTGATTTAGTGGATACCCTAAGGGAACTATCATGCCAATGGGTAATGATATGATAGGAGGTCAGCCTATGTCTTGAACTATCTCGATAAGGGGAGTGAATGTGACATTTTGTACTATGTACTCCCTGAATCCTAGGCTAGACATATGTATTGTGACTTGAAGTGGGAAGGGGGTGGGTGGGGTAGGTGAAGGTTCTTCCCTTGTATGGGAGATGTGAATGGGTATTGTGGAAATGGTTGAGATCAAGGGTGTGGGAGGTAACTTTGATGATTGGGATGTGGATGCATGGGTTGGCGATGATGGAGGTGATGATATGGGTGCCTTCTCAAGATTCTTGGTGGGAATATTTGATGCATGAGAAGGGTTATCTATGTCTGTTGATGATGATTTTTGCTTTGATGAAGACATAGAAGATCTTGGTGGAGGGTTTTGATGAATGTTGGGTGGATTGGGTTGGACCTCCAGATGCATTGATGGTAAAGAGGACTCATCGGGATGTGAGACCATATTACAAAATTTAAATGGTTCTGAGTCTACAGGGACACAATGCACTTGACCTTCATGTATGTATTTAATGCATTGATGTAATATTGAAGGTACACACCTCATGTCTCGGATCCAGGGCTGACCAAGTAGAAAATTATATTGCATGGCCCCTTTTAGAACATGGAAGAGTGTGTGAATTATTTTCAGTCCAACCTGAATAGGAAGAACTACTATCTCGATGGTAGAACATAATGCATCATTGAATGCTTGGAGGGTGAATGTGGATGTTGTGATGTGGGATGGTGGAAGTTTGAGGTATTGAAGGGTTGATGTGGTGATGATATTGATTGAGGAGCTTGTGTCGATCAAGACATGCTTATAAGGGATCCGATCTATACTAGCGATGATATGGAGTGGAGGATCCGATATGTTAGTGGGTATAATCTTGATCTCATGGTCATGAAAAGTTATTGTAGGCTCATTGCAATGTTGTATTTGCCCCACAAAATTAGCAAAAGTATTGGGGTCTTGTGGTTGTAATTTGATCAATTTCAAGATCTCCATTAGAGCTTCTCGATGTGGCTTTGATTGTTGTATCAACTCATAGATGGAGAGCCTAGCCGATGTCATTCTTAGACTTTGGGTAAGTCTATTCCTTATTGTTAGCATTAGTTGAGGTGGGATAGGTGTAATCGGATTGGGTTGAGGAGGTTCCTACGATGTCGAAGGAATGTTATTAGGACTCGCATTAGGTGTGGGTTGATTTGGATATCATCGGTTCCTTGTGATAATACTAATCATCCCCACAAACTCTTGGTGAGGTGGATTGGCATGCACCTGATTCACCTACTTTGGTTGTTCTACTTGGTTGGTAAGTGTTGTGTTTGTTTCATGTGTGGGAAAAGGGTCTTTGAAGACTCCTATGTTTTGATTATTTGGGGCAAGAGGATTGTCAATCTGAATCTCTTGCCTCTCGATCATATCTTGTACTATATTTTTAAAGGTGTAACATGTTTGGATGTCATGACCCCTTTGTTGATGGTAAGCATAGTATAGATCCTCCCTATGAGACTTTGATTTAGGTTGATTAGGGTCTAGTGGATGGATCTTAGGGAGATTGATTGCATGCACCTCACATAATCGATTGAAAATTGATGCTAATATTTTTGGCAAAGGAGTATATTATTATGGTGGCTAGCATTGTTGGCCTTGCTTTTGGTTCTATTGTGGATGATATTGGGTTGGTGGAGGTTGAGCCTAGTAATTAGGTTGAGCTAGTGGTTGTGGTGGTGCGGCTTGGTTTGAGGATCTAAGGATACTCAAAACAACTTGATTTACTAGGGCCACCTTCTATTGCATGTTGCCTCCTTTAGCATTCTTGTTCATCCATTCCTTTTTATGAAGCTTAATATCACCTTCTTGGACCTTAATGTCCTCAATGACCTTAGCCTATGCTAGGGCCTCCTCGAAGGTTCGATATTGTTGTAGTTGTAATAAAAGTGAGATTTGCTTCGAACAACTCCTAGTGAATAATCTGGTAAGCTCCATTATGGGCAAGGTGAAAGGCAACTTGGTTATTATTGCTCTCCATCGGTTGTCGTAGTCCATGACTGGCTCATATTCGAATTGTCTAAGATTATACAAGTCAATCAATGTTGCCTTTTTCCTGATGCTAAATGAAAAGTATTCTAAGAATGCATTTGCAAGTTGTTCAAAGGAATGGATGCTATGTCATGGTAGATGATTATACCATTCTAAAGTAGACCTTGCAAGAGTTATTAGGAATGTTCTTAGCATGAGGGCATCATCATCCTGAATATGAAAGCATACATTCATGAAATGAGTGACATGCTCTTGAGCATCTTCCTCTCCTTTGAATTTATCTAATTTTGGCATTTCAAAGTGCTTAGGATATGGGGGTGATGGCATAGATGGGTGCAATGGTTGGTTGTGAAGCTGATGCAAGGTAGGTTTTTGGTAACCTATGCCTAAATTTTACTTCTCTAAGGAATTAATGTGGTCTATCAACAACTTATATGCATCTAATGAAATGATTTCATTTTCTTACCTCTACCCTCGAGGAGGAAGCAGAGGTGGTTGGGTGTTGTCAACATGCATATCCCTATAAGGTAATTCAGGGTATGTGTCAATTGGTTCTTGATATTCTAATTATGGTTCCTCATAAGGGTCATACTCCTCTGGATAAGTGTATGGTCTATTTTGTTTAAGAAATTGGTGCCTTTGAGGATGTATGGGTGGCTGATTTGGTCATGCATGAGGTGGACGATTTTGGTTTGGCCATGGTGGAAGGTTTTGATATTGTGTAGGGCACCTTATGCATTATTGCAGCCTATGGGTACTAGGTGTAGGTACCATTTCATGCAATACCTTTTGTAACTGCTCTTTTTGTACCCTTTGTTGATGCAACCTTTGTAGGTGTGACCATTGTTGGTCCACCCATTGTTGATTTAATCATTGGTGGTCTAATCATAGTTGATCCAACTATTGTTGTCAGTTAATGTTTGGCCTAGGTGCCTGATGAGTGTAGTTTATTTGCTCAGATGTATGGGGTTTATTTACCCTTGTATCTATAATATGGATGGGCTTGTCTTGTCTCTCACCCCTAGTAGGATCTACAACCTATTTTTTATGATCCCTAAAGGTCGCATTGACCTGGTATTCTAGTTTGAAAGTGAGCTCTGTGTAATCAAGTGGTGTAGAGGTGCAACATTCTTGAATGAATGGTCTCTCTTGAAACATATTGGGATTTATGTCACCCTCATCTATAACAAATGTGAGAGTCGACATGGGTTGTTTGCGAGAATGATGGTTAACACATGTATCCTCTTGATCATGTTCTTGATTTATAGATAGATGTTCAGTTGGGGAATCTTGGTAGCAGTCATCTTGGTATAGGATGTACTCTTGCACTACTTCTAATGGTTCTCTAGGATGAGCTAAGATGTGAATGCATGACACTACCCTACTAGGCCCCTTAGTGGGTGGATGATTATTTTTATAGAAATCAAGCAAAGTGTCTAGATCAGGAAAGTCTCCTTTTTGATCATACTCAGGACCTGTGGGTGCTTCTTGAATAGGGATTTCTTGAAGGTCAGATTCCCTATATGAGATATTCAAGTTACGATGTGTGCTAAGGTGCTAGTCAGGAATGGCAAGGTCCTCTAGACTATATCGAAGATGTTCCATTTCTCCTTGTGGGTATTCAATAACATTAGCTCTTGATTGAGCTTGATTGTATGTTGTTACCATTGTCTAAACTATGCAAATAGTAAATAAACAAACAAGCAAGAAAGTAATTTTTTTGTATTTTTATTTTTGTTGATGATTTTTTATTTTGTTTATTTTTATTTTATTTGTTTTTGTGTGTTTTGGTTTTAAGATCCTATTCCTATGAAAACTAATAGGTAAATGAAATGAAAACTAATGAAAGGTAGTTTGTGCACACCCCCTATTGAGGAATGCAACACAAATGATAAAAAGTATCTTCCTAGGATGTTGGATATGGTTGATGGGTATCCTAAGGAAATAATTTACCTCTTAAAAGAGGTTGTGCTATCTAAGTCCTAGTATCGATCAAAATGTAACTTTTCCTTCACACTCGAGCATGCTTGGACAATAGTGATAACTACATTCCACTTATTATTGAGCCTTATGGTTAAGGGGTATCTAATCCTAACCTACCCTAGGATGCACCCAAGAGTAGGGGACTTTTTGGTGATGAAGTTTGAAAAGCCACTCATGAGGGCTGCTATGGTTTGTAAAGGGGCCAATCCATGGTGGGAGATGAATGCCCACATTGTGTGATTGTTGTCAGTCATTGGTGATGAAATCCAACTAACTGATGTTATATTGCCTCATGAGTGTGTGGGTTCATTTTAAACTTTTTGCAAAAATGAAATAGAGAGCATACAAATGATCTTTCACTAAATGCAAAAATGTACATTTAATATTCAGAAAACCCTATATGATATTCAACCTTTGAGCAGGCAACAAGGCAAGCAAACCAAACAAAATGTAGATAAAGATTGTCTCTCCCTAAGATGGCTATAGATAAAGGTCATCTCGACTTGAGATGATCATAGATAGAGATCATCTCGACCTGAGATGGTCACAGACAGAGACCATCTCGACCTAAGATGATTATTGTTTGACTATTTAAAACCAATAAAATCTTTGCAAATGCTTTAAATCTATATTTTTCTACTTTCTTTTTTAGAAATAGAAAAGATAAAGATAGCAAAACTTACTATGAAAGCCTACGTTTGTAGAATATTTGTTATTTTATTACTATTTTTGCTCCTACTTTGGGGTCATCTCGACCTAAGATGATTGTAGTATAGGGGTCATCTCGACCTAAGATGGTTATGATTGTGTACCTATAAAAGGTAGAAACTTATTAGTAATCAATCAAAAATCTAAAAATGGAACTAGGTCCCATTGTGATCACCATATGAGAGCTCAAAAACTATGCACCAATAAAGTAAATAATGATGTAAAAGCAATAATGAACACATGCATGTAATTGAAACATGATGATAAAAATAATAAGAATGAGTTGGGTCCTTTTTATTAATGATAAATTATCTTTATCAAAATATATTACAATCACATCCCCTTGAGGGAGTTCATAAGTGTGATACAATCAATACAAATAGGAGGGTTTTATTCCCCTCTGAATCATCTTAGTGCACTGAATGGTCTTCTTGCTAATACAAATCATCTTGGGGTAGGTTTTTAGTGACTATCATGATGAGTATGATGTGAATCTTGTGCTCCTTTATCATATGTTGGATCCTGTAATCTACACACAAAGAAACTAGAAACGTATCAAAAGTATATGAAGAGCCCACCAAAATCGGGCTCATATTAAATGTGATGAATGCGATAAATGAAGATAAAACTATTGATAAATGCATATATAAACTAAAATCTAATTGATGCAAAAATAATAAAAATGTTGTTCTAAGCTATGCTAATAAAAAAATTAAGAAAGCAGGTCTCTTGTTGAGACCGTCTCGAGTCGAGATGACCTTGTCTACGGGCCATCTCGGGTCGAGATGATCACTATCCTAGGATTGTGTCTTTCTAATACCAAGTTCATGTAGCATCCAAGATACCTCGGGGTGTGTTGTCGATGGATTGTTGCACTAGGAGAGTGACTTGATGGATCATATCGATCACTAGTGTGAAGATGTTTGATTATATGGAAGATAGAAGCATGACTTTCAATCCCTTGCAGCAATCTAGAAGCATGGTCTCAATAACGAGAGGGCTTGGAGGATAAAAAATGGGTAGCACTTCGTTGCACGAAAGCTTGAGCTCAAGGTATGATTTTGGTAACACTTCATTGCTCAAAAATTTAATTATTGATATTTTTCCAACTGAGGGGTGAGTGCCAATTTATAGACTTCTCGGATGGAAGCTAATAATGGCAAAAGCACCCTGCATGAAAAAGCAAAGAGGCAGTTCACATTAAGAAAAGTGAATGCTTATCTCTGAAATCTCATGTGATTGATAATTGCATGTATTTTTCTAATTTTGGCCCATGCAGGGTGCTTAATGCCTTTTGCAAGATCATGCACGAGGTTAACTGGTAGTTTCGGCTACCAGTTATGCACCCTTTATTTTTAAACTTACTTTTTGGTGGCCATCTCGGGTCAAGATAGCCACGGTTTGGCGGTCATCTCGGGTCGAGATGACCATGGTTTTATGGGGAATTATGCCCATTTAAGTGGTGAAAACCACTGTTTTAGCCCTAAAGCTACCCAAGGTGGGTTATGTGGTCTAAAAGGAGTCCATTCAGGTAGTCTCCTCAAAATGACATGTTTTAGGTGTCTACATATACTTTTAAAAATATTGCTAATTGTAGATAAATACATAATGGATGATAATTGATTTATATACTCCTATTGAATATTGTCTTTTTTGCAAATAAATCAAATGAAACCATATCCCAATTAGACATCAATTCACTTAAGGATATATAATATACTCATTGCTTGTTAATTTTTATTTTTTATTTTTTAGGTAGAAATTTGGTACTCATTTATTGTCTTTCTTATAGTTTTTTTTTTAAATCCATGTGCTTAAGTCAACCTGAAATACAAGCCTATTCACAAATCCAATTACACTTAAAATTTTAATCACTCAATGCAACATCTATAATACCCTTCTATACCTATCGTCACTAGTACCAATATATTATCTCATATCTTACCACATAACTCCTATCATCTCTCACATAATTATATCACCTCTCCAAATAAGTTTATTTATCATTATGTTATAAAAATTTGTTGGGGGCAATATGAGAGGGAGTAGAGAGGGATTTGGTTCATGAGAGAGATATTGGTCAAGGGGGCTGTGTCATGAGAGGTTGTAGGATTAGGAGAAGTTGTTATTTTGGAGGTGTTGAGTGGTCTTGTTCTAATAGGGATTGGTGTGGTCCTGGACCCCTTGGATCCCTTAGATCCTCTATTTCCTATTGTGCTAGATGGGAGGCTAGTCAATTGGCTATGTTGCTTTGGTGGGCTATGTGTTGGTAGTTGGTTGGGTTACCACAGTGATTTGGTTGGGATTAGTAGGAAGTATGGTGTTGTATGGAGTCTTCCCCTTCAATAGTGCTTTTACCTAGCCTATATTTATTTTCTAGTTATGCCCAATTTCTTATGGTTCTTTCTATTTTTATTGGAGATAAAACCCAGCTTGGGAAAGCTTGGCTTTGTGTTTTTGGGGCAAGAGTTTATATTCTTGGATTTATAAATCTAGTTTTCTTCCTATTGGTCTATTTTTCTAGGGCATGTTTAGTTGCAATAGGGATTTTATCCTTATTTTTTTGGGCCACTAACCATAGATCTACTTTATCTATAATTTGGGGTCCTTTAGTGGATCTTGTGAGATTTGTTTAGACATATGTATTAGAGTTATCAAACATGGGTGTTCTACCTATCATAATCGAGATGTGAGATGTTTAAATTGATGTAATTAGGATTCTAGCTCTAGGTTTAATTTTTTATAGTCCTAGTTGTGTTTCACCTATTTCTGAGGATCTTTCTTTCATATCCTTATAGGCTCTATTTCATAAAGCTTCGATGCTAAATGAATTCATGATACAAATATTTATGGATAAGCTAAATGATATTGTTGTTGCCTTCAATATTTTGAGTGCTCAATAATTCTAGATTTTTTAGTTTATTGGGTGAAAAAATCTAGCCTAGTTATCATTTCTCCCCCTACTCTTCTATTGCAAGGGTTAAAACTCTAGAGTGGGTCTGGAATCTTGAATTCTAGTTGGGACAAGAAAAATTTATTTTTGAATTTTGAAATATATTTATGCAAGAACCTAGCAAGAGAAGAGTTTAGGAGTTTTTGGATAGTTCTTTTCCTTTGGTGTGGAATCCTAGATAGGTTGGTGACATGGATTCTCAATGAAGGGGAGTCATTGACCTCTATGCTAGAGTCTTGAGATGTTGGTAAAAGGTAGTGTAGATCCTAGGATCTCCCCATAAAATTACTTCTAGAGGTATTAGGATAGTGTGCCCTCTATCTTAGATCCAATTAGGGATTTTTTTTGGGGATTGAGGTGCTAGCTTTGTGTAAGATTTCAATTCAAATATGGTCAGTTAGACTGATTTAGGGTGTAACCTACATCCCTATTATTAGAAGTTTGAACTAGTTGTTAGACTGGATCTGGGTGGAACCTACGTGCCTTGTGTTGGGACCCTGATCTTGATGCAATATTATTGTTTGGGTAGGATATTTATCTTTCTAAAATTTTAAAAGATCCTTTGTGCTTCAATTTGGGTAGGAACTCTATGTTCCTACCTCTAATCTAAATTTTTATATTTCTTCTTTGATCACCCTATTTTATATAGGATCTACCTCTTAGAATCTCTCATTTCTCTTGGGTTACTTGGAATCTGGTTTCTCTTATGTTGGGTTTCTTTTCCCCTAGGGGGTTATACCTTTGTGTGTTTCACTTTGGGTTACCATTAAATATATTTACCAAGTTGTATGATGTTTGGGGACCCTTTCAAAACCCCTTATGTAAAATTTTTAGGGACCCTTTTAAAACCCCTTATTTCATCTATTAAAAAAACTTTATTCTCATTAACAAATATTAATAACCAATATGTGGAAATATCAAATCATTCATCCTTAAATAATTATTTGCAATAATAATCCACACAAAGTGTAAGCCAAAAAAAATGGAACACCATGCAAAAACAAAAACTCTTTTATTATATTGAAAGTAAACTCTTGGTTACAATAGATCCCTTTTGAAAAGGGTATTTTTATAATCCAACCACCAAAGGAGATGATATCCCTTTTACAATGAAATATGGTGTCGTGATATTCTTTCTTCTACACTCAATGTTGGGGTAGATTTATCGTGACCATCATAAAATATTTGGATATTTTAATCTAGAGCTTTTGAATTGATGAGATCTTGTTGAACCTGTAATCTTCAAACCTTCAAACCTGAAACCTACACACATGCAAACAAATAAAGAGATTTAGTAGCACCCGTTAATATAGATCAAACAAAACTAAAAAATGTAACTAAAAAAATAGATAATTATATTTGCATACATGCCTAAATATTCAAGCAACATAACAATACATTCTCCTCTTCTAGCCCTCTCAATCTCCTCTCCTCTCTTTTTCTTCTTGTTATATCTTCCTCTCAAATGAGAGGGGTATTTATAGCCTTTGAGGCAAGGTGAGGGGGTGATGAGGTGTCCCTAGGTTAGGTTAAACCTAGGTTAGGTCATATGCACCTAAGGTCAACCTATGGAAGGGTGGTCACATGGTGACTAGGGGATTTATGTAGGAAAGGGATTGAGTGGCCAAAGTTAAGTGGTAAAAAACACTATTTTAGGTCTAATACTACCTAGAGTGAGTTATATGGTCCCAAATATGTCAATTTAGGTAGTCTTCTCAATATGACATGATTTAGGTGTCTACAAATGTCCCTTTTTGGGATGTGTTTTATGAAAACACACTGTGGAGAAAAAATAGATGACCCTGAGTCAAATTGAGGATGGTCATTAATATGATCAATGTTAGCTACCCCAATCATGAGAAGAGAATACATTTTCCAACCATTTCTTTTGATAAGTTAAAGAAATTGGTTTTAGTAAACCTTCCATCTAGGATTACGACTTTGAGGTATACTTGATCTTGGTAGACTTTTCAGTCATGGGGAGACACTATGGGTCTATGAGCCTCCATGCTTACTTTATGCCAAGTCATTTGTATTGTTTGAAATTTTTGCTTTTGCCCCGATAAATAATGAAATGTATGATAGTCTCTAGAAATGATTCTTAAATGAATGCAACTTGCATGATTGAGTGTTTTATTATTGATTTGATTATGAATTGTGTGATGTATGACTACCCCCTCAAGCGACGAGTCGATGAGAAAATGATAAAATGATGAAAGCAATGAGTCACTTGACCAATATGACTTCATGTAGGTTTTCTATGACCGTTACAAAATTTAGAGGGTGTGTGTCACATTATAACCATGATTTAATCCATTTATTATCATTTTTGGTGAGTGATATTATGGTAATTTACTCATCCTACTAAATTGTATGGACAAATAATCGCTACAACTGCTAGGTTTATGGAGTAAATCACTAGATACGATATTCACTCAATTTTTTTAGATTTTATGTACCAAAGGGATTAGGTTCCTTTGGACCTTTTTGATTGTGACCAGAAGGCTTAAATGCCTGTGGGGATTTTGTATTATGATATGACCAAAGGGCTTAAGTGCCTTTGGAGATAGAGATAGTCAATAAAATTTAGGGAAATACCAATAATACTTCTTAAGGGAGGAAACTCTACAAGATTTCCAAATATGTGAGCCCCACTTAGAGAAGCCACTGTCTCATAGTTCACTTCATGAAAAAAAATTATAGCAAAAATACTTCATATGAATAATCTACATGATGATTACAATGTCAACATACCTTCTTTATATATCCATCTTCTAATTCTACTTAAGGTATCTAAATATTAAAACCTCATACCACTCATTATTGTAATATAATATAATAATCTAATCAACCTTTGTTTATGTGTTGCCCATGGCAACATTTATATAATATTATATTATATTTCTATGTCTAGGTTACTTACATTCCACCCCCTATACAACATGTTTCATCCTTGAAACATATGAAGAAACAAGATAATATGATTTGTTAATATTTATCATCCATCCATCCTAGTGAAACTTTGATTGGTGGTAGTCTATGTTGATGTTGGTATGTCATTTTCCACTTGAGTATCAAAAATGGATTCATTGGCTCCATGCTTCTACTACTCTATTATAATAAATAAGATGATGAGTCCATTTGTTCCATGATGTTGTTGCACCACTTTGAAAACCAGGATTACTATGCTTTCTCTACCCAAAAATATCATACTTGGTGCCCTTTTGATTGCATGTATAACCATAATAATATTTACCTAAGCCATACCTCCAATATTGTTGCCTCTTCTAGTGATGTGTATGGTGATATGATGCAACCTTAACATGATGTTCTACCTTATTCAACTCCTCAACATTTGGTTCCACTATTTTATATTATTCTACACGTTGTTCTTTCATGTTCACTTTTTTTGGGGTGTCGTTGTGCTCTTCTATCAAAGCTTCCATAGAATTTACTACTATTTTTTCCATGGAATTTGTTCCTACTACTTCTTATATGAAATTTATTACTACTAATCCCTTCTTGGATTCTATTTTAGGTTTTTCTATTTGTTCTTCAATTTTTTTCTCTGCAACCACTTCTTGGTTTTCCCTATATCCTTACTCCTTATGTTGAGAAACATCTTGCAATATTATCTTCTTTTTATATACCAAAACTTCATAAACTTATTTTAAAATTTAATGTTATATTACCCAAAGAATCCAACCAATGATAACCAAGAACAATTTCCACACCATCCATCTTAGTAACACGAAATAATGAATGTAAAGCATATTTATCCATTATGATCTTCAAATCTTCAAAAATATGAATATTCTCAGCCTCAAGTTGTATGTCTTTATTTTTTTTTACTTGAACCTACAACCTCTTAGCCAAAGAACTATTAATGGAATCATTTATACTACTAGGGTTAATGTAAGGAATACTATTTTCCTTTTGAATTCATCCATGCACATGCAAAATAAAAATTTTAGGTGAATTTAGATCTTTCTCTTGCTTTTGTAATTCCAAATATGTGACTTCCTCATTCTTATCACTATCATCTTTAATATTTTCCTCTTTCTCATCCTTGAGTAAATTTATTTATTTTTCATAGTCTTCATGTAATGACCCCAAAAACTAGCTACAAGAAAAACACACAAGAAAGAAAAGATATTTTTTCGAAAGAGGGATTCACTAACACCTAACCAACCTTAGGTTAGTCTAATGTTTTAAAAAATCCCTAAGTTTCTTAAAGAGTTACATCTCATAAAATACCCTCACACAAGTCCATTTGTGTAGGCATATTACGTGTTACCACAAATAAGTTTACCCATCTCATCATCCTTGATGAGCTAAAATTATCACCTTCAATAAATCGAAGGTATACACCCATCACCATACCATACACAAGTCAATATATGTAGGTATGCTACACATATTGTAATTTAAGCTATCCATCTCATCTTCACAATGAGCTATCTTAACTTAGATGTAGTCTTACCATAAACTTAGTTTTCCAATCTACCTAAGGGGTCTCAATCCCTTAGGTTGCCCTCTAAGTTCACCCTAAAACTTATTACTTAGGTTTCTTTTATGAATAACAAGAAAGCAATAAAAATTCTATCTATTAAATCTAACAAAAGGCATAATTCATAAAGCTTACAAAAGATATTATGAAGAAAACAACATTTAAAAGAAGCTAAACATTAATTGAAAGATAAATTAATACAAAATATAGATAATTCATAGCAGTAATTTAAATATACATATTCCAAAAAAATAAATAATTATTACAAATAAGTGAGTATGGTAAATCATCCATACTCTTAAAGAATAAAATACTACATCAATTTCATTAGGGAAATATCCCTACAATTTTAGTCTACTTGAGCATAAGTAAACCATTATAAGTAGAATCAAACTAATGCATTGGTTCCAACTGCCTCTTTGGTCCTCCTATGATTTCCATCAATAATTTGAGGATAGTAAGGGATTAGGGCACTCATTGTTCCATGATAGACATTATTCTAAATGCATTTACTTATTTCTTTGCAAAATTGCAACCATACAAATTATTTGAAATATAATTCATTTACTTACACAAATTAAAATATCATATTTTTAATCAGATGAAATAAATCATACTTCCTTTACTTCCACTAATTAGGGTCCCATACCTCTGATTAATAAAAATTAACCATTTTCTTTTGGTTTCACTAAATAGAGTCCCATACCTCTAAATAATAAAAATAAACCTTAAATTGTCCGCTTCTAATGAGGGCATCTTCTACCTTCCTGGCTAGATCAATGGCTTGATCAAAGGTGGTTACTATAGTAGTAGAAAGTTCATAAGATAGTTGTTCTTGAAAATTACCAATAAATATGTCCAACATTTCATGATGAGGTAATGCAAAATGTAGTTTACCTAAGAGTTGTCTCCACTTAGTCAAGAATTCGGTAAAACTCTCATATTTACCTTGTTTTAGATTGTATAAATCTTTAATGGTTACATGCCTCTCTATGTAAGCACTAAATTGGTGGACAAACATCTCTACTGTCTCTTCAAAGTTCCTTAAAGAGTTTGTAGTTAGTTGATAGTACCATTCTAGAGCCATGCCTCCGAGACTTTTAGGGAATATTTTTAGCAATAACAAATCATCATGAGAAATATCATGACATGCTATCCTAAACATGTGAAGATGCTCAATAGGATATTTGGTTCCTTTATATATCGGGAGGACAGGCATAGGGAAATATTTTGGGTATGGTTGGGCAACCACAATAGGATCCAAGGGTTGGCTACACATCTCTCTATAACTATATGAGGGATGGTAGGGATCTATTTGATCTAATATTGAAGCTAATTGTTTAACTATGTCTTCAAGGCCTTGTGATTGTCCACCAAATTGGTTTTGTTGCATCATGTTGTTGTATCTTTGATAATTTGATGTTGTTGTGTAAGGATTTCCAATTGAAATATTGTTGTGCAAAGTGTTATGAAGCTTGTTTTGTTGAACTTTCTGTTGATGATTGGTATTTTGCACTTGTTTAGATTTTTGTTGATTTGACATTTTTGATTAAGAGCTTGAGTGAAAATAGATGTGAAGGGTTGTCTTTGTTGTTTAGGATTTGTTTTGCTAGCAATTTTGGATGTTTGTGCCATTGGTTTTTGAACATTTTGATTTAAAGGTATCATGTTTTGATTAGATGGTCCTGCTTGATCATTATATTGGTCTATTGAGTTCATGTATGATAATGGATTCATATGTATCTGAAATGTAGTTGCTAAGGCTGATTCCATATCACCTTCTCCTAAATTATCAATTTGTACTACTTGATTAAACTCTTCTATATGGTATTTTATAAATTGGGTGAATTTTCTAAGAGACTCAAATTTAATTTAATTTTCCCTTTTCATCTAATATAGGATCTTCTATTTCATCTTCTTTATTATTCTCTTCACCTTGTTCTAAAATTCTATCATCTTCTATTTGAACTCTATCATCAAAGTTTTCTTGATCTTGTTCCTCCATGTAATCAGATTCTAATTGCTTACCACTTCTCAAAATTCTAGGCATTTTTGTTTTAGGATTTTTATCTTCAAATTTGTTTTTATTTATATTTTCTTAAAATTTTGTATTATTTATAATCCTAATAATATAATTTTTTATTTTTTTTTGTTTTTTATCCTTTCTAACAAAGCTCTTCCTATGTTGAAATTTAACATCTATGGAATGAACTTAAAGTGTGCAAATTTGACTAATGATCCTTTTGGTTTTTGTTTTGTTTTATTTAATTTTTATGTTTTTTTGTGTTTTATAAATCAGAAAGATGCCTATGTTTTTCACGTTGGGTTCACCAAAGAATGTAGGTCTAAAATTCACACACTCCTTTCCTTCAGGCTAATGGATCCACGCCTCGAAGGGGAATGTGGGAATGATAGGTCTACACCTCGAAGAGAGACACTTGAGTTCGTGTCTTCTTTGGTGATTTTTTGATGAATTGTTTAGGGTTCACCAGGAAATATTTTATGGCAGTTTCCATGCCTAGGTTTTGGAGTTTGTTTTGATGTGTTCCTTTTAGAAAATCTCACATACACCTAGTTTTTGGCCAATATGCAACTATGCTAATTTATATGCAATTTTGATTTATATGCAAACAACAAACAACAGAAAATAGAGCTTAAATGAACAATGCAATGCCTAAAAAGTGATTTAAAACTCTAACCTGTATCCGGAAGTCTGATGAAGATTCTGATTTTTATTGCAGGCAAGATCGTACGCAACAGGGTCGATATCGTATTACGATTTGCAAAATCGTATTACGATCGCAAGATCGTATCCTGCCGATCAGAGATCGACAATTCCGATTTTGATAGAAACCTACAATTTCATGGGTAGAGTGTAGAAAATAGAAAATAGAATGTGCTACAGACTTTATTGAATAAATATTAGCTCATATAAGACTTATTGAATGCAGTATTAATAAGAATTAACATGTATATACCTTGAACTATGTGAAGTATGCAATTAAATGCAAATTGGTGAACTCCAAGGATGCAAATGATTAAATCTAACTTTATATGCAATGGAAAATGATAAATTAAATGATAAATATGCAAATAAGGTGCTAAGAAATGCAAACCAGAGCTTGGGGTTGCCCCCAAGTGACCTGCAAGCAAGATCGTATCACCTAGGGCAAGATCATATTAAAATGAGCAAGATCGTATTACGATCGCAAGATCGTATCAATCCGATAGCCAATCGTATCCTTCGATCCTACAGGCGATAGCAAAATAACCAAAACTAAAATGTAAAATTATATCAATGCATTAGGAATGCTAGGAGGAATTTGAGGGGAGGGGTGCCTGATTAAATAGGCTGATCAAACTGATGAAAATAGGCTACAAACAAACTTGGTTGCAACTCCTTCCAAGTTGGGCTGATCGACGGATCCGATCCCGTAACTATCGCACGGTTGCACAGGTAAAGACAAAGAACATTGTAACTGGTTTGTCATTTATCTAAATTTATTTTTTATTTTTGAGCAAGATCATATTATGATCATAGAGATCATACACAAAATCGTATTACGATATTGAGATCGTATTACGATCTCACCAAGAGGTTAGACATGTACTTAGTTTTTTGGTAGTTTGAGGGGTCAAATGGTGTCAAAATTGGACATATAATATACCGTTGGAAAGCTCTTTTCGAGCCCTATCCAATGGTATAAAATTTGAGAAGAATTGAGATGATTTTATAGGGTAAAATTCTCTTGAATATGACCTTAGTTTTTTAGGAGGAAAACTTATCTTAATGGGTCAATTTTTCTTGTCTACATTTTGCCCCCTCTTTGGTGTATTTATGAACAATAAATGCATCAAAGAAAAGTGTAGACACTTGAGTAGAAGTGATTATGATTGACATGGGCAAAAAGGAGTAGATGGTTTAGAATGAATAGTTCATGGGAAATTGATGTTTTAGAAAAATAATTACTAATTTACTTGACTAGGATGCCCCCTCGAGTTTTTACACCAAATTCTATGTTTGGTGGAAAACTCGAAATTTTAAATTGTTATATATATATATATATATATATATATATATATTGATCTTCTTTGTTTTATGTGACATTGATTGTGTGATTTATTGGATGATTTATTACATTTGCTTATGATGGTTGTGTTATATAATTTCTTGTAATCATGCTTTGATTTTTGAACTTTTTTGATCATGCTTAACATAAAAGGAAAATGATTTTGTAAAGTGTGTTTTGAAAAAGATGTTTTTGTGTGATGATAGATTTGATGGATTAACAATGAACCTCAAAGGATGTTGTGTTGTTATATGACCGTTGGTGGAGATCGATGCTCGTTGGGTCATGAAGCGGATCCTGTTGTGAGGAAGTTTTGTATTGCTAATACCAAAAATATTGTGGGCTCAAGAGTGACCTTGAGGCTTATGATGATGAAAGGGGATGTTGATTGTAAAAGAAATTGATTTTGAGAAAATAAGTTGATAAAGATCATTTTTGTGAGGGATATAAAGTGATTTAAGCATGAAAATTTGGGAAGGATGACTTGCGCTAGGCATAGAATCCCTAGTGTGAAATTTGAGAAAAATAATTACTAGGAATTATACCATCATCGTGAAGTCAAAATGCAATGCATGATTATATATGATTTTGAAAATGCAAGTTGTATTTTGAAAATAAATCATTGTGTCACATGTTGAAATATATATATATATATATATATATATATATTGTATGTAATTGCAAAAAATGAAGTGATATGGATTAATGTGAATAGTTATAAACTAATGTTTTCTAACAAATTTCAAAGAAATATTTTAAATTATTTCCAAGACAAAGTCAAATTTATCAAGAACCAGTGTGTGATGTGTGAGTTCATTATCCATCTTGATTTGTCATAATGATACAAAATCTCTCAAGGATCAAATGTGTGTGCTTGTGAAATTGATTTACCGATTTTGAGTAAGGTAGTGATACAAGCAAACTTTTATGAACCAATGTGTGTGCAAGTGAAATGTTCATTAACCATGATTTTGTGCATGCCATTGTACCGAACTACTATGTAAGTCAAGTTACCAAAATCTAGCTAATCCACAAGCGGACATTGGTCTATACAAAAGAAGGTCGCTAATGTGACAGACATGTCACCATGCGAAAGGGATTACCCAAGGTCAAGCGGGTTGGGCACAAACCACCTGTTATGGGGCTTACCTCATGGCTTTCAAATAATTGAGGAATTCCAGGGATTCAAGCTCACTACCCCCTTCTTTTCTTCTAATTTTTGGAATAGGGATTTCTTGTCCATTTTTGAACAAGGGGATTTTATTGCTTTTGTTTTTTTCTTTTTCTTTTTTTTTTCTTTTCGGGATACTTGCCCAGATTAGACGTAGAGCAAGGGATTTTATTCGGGTAGGGGGGAGCTTGTCCTTTTTCCAATTCTCAGTATTCTAGACCATGCGCATGATAGGATAGCAAGGGAAACTTTTCGCTTAAGGAACTAAGACTACTATGTAGTATCATTTTTGAATTTTGCAACAAATCATATTTAAGATGTGAGAATGTGTTCTTGGTTCAAGAAGTAGCAAGATCATTTCCCAAAACTCAAAATTTATTTAATGAAGTAATAGTGATTTTCAATACAAGAGAGATTTATAATCAAAGTGACAAAATCAAAATTATTAAAGATGTAAATTAAGTGCATGGTTCAAGATAAATTTTGAATTTATCTGAAATAAAATAAAATATAACTTGAATTTTGGAAGATAACAACAAATAACAATGCAAAATGATGACTTAACAATTTGAAATATTTTGGAAATTTTGATGCTTTTTGATTTTTTTGGTTGTTTTGATAATTTGATGATTGGAATTAATGGTATATACAAATGATCTATATACACTATACAAGGTGATTTGTGTATAACATGTCTAAGGTGGCTTCAAAATCAAAGGAGGTTTTGAAGAATAATTTGGTTGTGGTGTAGGTGATTGAAGTTGATTTGTTGATAGTTGAGATTGTTGTGATGAAGAATGATAAGTAGATGTAGATGAAGAAAAGTGATGGACAGAAGATGATGATGATAATAAAGAGGAAAATAATAGAGAACTTGATGTGATAATGATAATGAAAGAGAGAATGAAGGATAAAAGGTGATGGACAAAAGGTGGCAATGAAGATAAAGAGGAAAAGAATAGAGAACTTGTTGTAGTGATGATAAAGAAAGAGAGAATAGAGAATAAAAATTCCCTATGAATGGGAGAGGTTTGCAAAAGTTCCAAAAGGGATATCTTATGTGGAAGATTGTCCCATTGTTGTTGAATGTTGAGGGAGACTTTAGGTTGAGACTTCAACATTAAAGATGGGTTTTCTATGCTTGTATCTTCTTTTTGATTATTCTTCAAAACTAAGAGAGGTCTTGAAGGTTGGTTGGATGAAGAATTTATTTCTTGTTTATCAAATTGAGTTGATTGAGCTTGAGGTTGCTCACTTGTAGTTTTTATTACATTATTAATGATATCATTGTGATGGGGCACATTAGGATGTAATATTTGATTGGTTTCCTATTGTTGATGATTGAATAGTTTAAAATAAGTTCATTACCTCTTTTTATGAGTAGAATGAATAAAAAAATAATAAAATATTTTGAAATGTGGAAAAAGAAGAAATGAATGAAAAGAAAAAAGATTGAATAGTTGATGAATGTTTAATGGAATAATACCTATATGAAGAGGTTGAGGTAAATAAGTAGTTTTTAGAGAAGAATATTATGGTTATTTTTCATTCATTTTTTGAGTTTGTGATTGAGAATTTTGATTTTGGATCTTGTTGTCTAGTGATGGCTCCAATAGTACCCACAATATTATTGTTTTGTAAGTGACCAAAGTGGGGTCTAGCATTTACTGTTTGTTCATTTGAAAGTGTTTGTTGAGATGAGGGTCGAGTGGTCATTCTTTTAGGGAATGGTTCTTCTGGAACTAATAAATCTGTGATGGGAATAATTTGATCTGATTCATACTTAGAACTATTTGAAGGTGATGTCTATTTCACTTTCTGTTTCACTTTCTGTGTCACTTTTAGTATCTTTCAACAATGATGATTGAAAATATTGTATTGGTCTAGTTGTGACCATAGATAAAGTAGGTACATAGGAGGTTTGAAAATCTTGTTATGGTAAAAGCTACTAATGGTTCCCACATACCGAGTTGGATGAGGAACATTGTGATGTTCTACTTGATTTACTACTTCTTTACCATGCTTAGGTAAGGGATGTTGAAAAATATCTAGGTTTTGATTTGCATTTTGATTTGTTTGTTTTTGGGTATTACTTTGGGTATTATTGTTTGTAGGAAATTGTTGAACTTCCATTTTACCTTTTTCAATCAAGTCTTGTATCATATGCTTTAACCTTTTACAAGAATTTGTAGAATGTCCATCTACTTGGTGGAAATTACAATGTAAATCAGCCCTATATCCAACTGCAGTAGTGTTTGGTTGTCTTACCTCAGGTAACCGTATCAAGCCTTGTTCCAATAATTGAGGTAAAATCATAGTTAAGGGTTGATTTAATCTTGTAAATTCTCTTGGTGGCTTATCAGGGATTTTCAATACAAATTTCTTTAAGGCTTCTGCAGTGTTGACCATTGAAGTGTTTCTGCTATCAGTAACTCCGTCACCCACTACTTGCTTATTCTTATATTGGTTCTTAGGAGTTTTATCCTCATATTTCTTCTTAAATTGTCCTCTTCTAATGAGGGCATCTTCTACCCTCCTAGATAGATCAATGGCTTGATCAAAGGTGGTTACTGTAGTAGTAGAAAGTTCATAAGATAGTTGTTCTTGCAAATTACCAATAAATATGTCCAACATTTCATGATGAGGTAATGCAAAATGTAGTTTGCCTAAGAGTTGTCTCCACTTAGTCAAGAATTCAGCAAAACTCTCATCTTTACCTTGTTTCAAATTGTATAAATCCTTAATGGTTACATGCCTCTCTATGTAAGCACTAAATTGGTGGACAAACATCTCTGTTGTCTCTTCAAAGTTCCTTAAAGAGTTTGTAGGTAGTTGATAGTACCATTCTAGAGCCATGCCTCCAAGACTTTTAGGGAATATTTTTAGCAACAACAAGTCATCATGAGAAATATCATGACATGTTGTCCTAAACATGCGAAGATGCTCAATAGGATCTTTGGTTCCTTTATATATCGGGAGGACAGGCATAGGGAAATGTTTTGGGTATGGTTGGGCAACCACAATAGGATCCAAGGGTTGGCTACACATCTCTCTATAACTATATGAGGGATGGTAGGGATCTATTTGATCTAGTCTTGAAGCTAATTGTTTAACTATGTCTTCAAGGCCTTGTGGTTGTCCACCAAATTGGTTTTGTTGCATCATGTTGTTGTATCTTTGATAAGTTGATGTTGTTGTGTAAGGATTTCCAATTGAAATACTGTTGTGTAAAGTGTGGACTTTATGAAGCTTATAGGGATTTTTTTGTTGAACTTTCTATTGATGATTGGTATTTTGCACTTGTTTAGCTTTTTGTTGATTTGACATTTGTTTATTAAGATCTTGAGTGAATATGGATGTGAATGGTTGTTTTTGTTGTTTAGGATTTGTTTTTCTAGAAATTTTGGATGATTGTGCCATTGGTTTTTGAACATTTTGATTTAAAGGTATCATGTTTTGATTAGATGGTCCTGCTTGATCATTATCTTGGTCTGTTGAGTTCATGTATGATAATGGATTTGTATGTATCCAAAATATAGCTACTAAGGCTGATTCCATATCACCTTCTCCTGAATTATCAATTTGTACTACTTGATTAAACTCTTCTATGTGGTTTTTTATAAATTGGGTAAATTTTCTAAGAGACTTAAATTTAACATTTCCTTTTTCATCTAATGTAGGATCTTCTATTTCATCTTCTTTATTATTCTCTTCACCTTGTTCTAAAATTAATATCATCTTATATTTGAACTCTATCATCAAAGTTTTCTTGATCTTGTTCCTCCATATCGTTCTATTTGTTTACCACTTCTTAAAATTCTAGGAATTTTGTTTTAGGATATTTTTTTTCCTATGTTGAAATTTAACAGTTATGGAATGAAAATGTGCAAATAATAATTTTTTGTTTTTGTTTTGTTATTATTTGTTTTTAATTTTTATGCTTTTTTATGTTTTATAAATCAGAAAGATGCCTAATGTTTTTCATGTCGGGTTCACCAAAGAATGTAGGTCTAAAATTCATGCACTCCTTTCCTTCAAGCTAATGGATCTATGCCTCAAAGGGGAATGTGGGAATGATAGGTCTACACCTCGAAGAGAGACACTTGAGTCGTGCCTTCTTATGGTGATTTTTTGATGAATTGTTTAGGGTTCACTAGGAAATATTTTATGGTAGTTTCCACGCCTAGGTTTTGGAGTTTGTTTTGATGTGTTCCTTTTATCAAATCTCACATACACCTAGTTTTTGGCCAATATGCAACTATGCTAATCTATATGCAATTTTTATTTATATGCAAACAACAAACAATAGAAAATAGAGCTTAAATGGACAATGCAATGCTTAAAAAGTGATTTAAAACTCTAACTTGTATCCAAAAGTTTGATGAAGATTCTAATTTTTGTTGCAGGTAAGATCATACGCAATAGGGTCGATATCGTATTATGATTTGCAAAATTATATTACGATCGCAAGATCGTATCCTACCGATCAGAGATCGACAGTTCTGATTTTGATAGAAACCTACAATTTCATGGGTAGAGTGCAGAAAATAGAAAATAGAATGTGCTATAGACTTTATTGAATAAATATTAGCTCATGTAAGACTTATTGAATGTCTATACTAATAGGAATTAATATGTATATGCCTTAAACTATATGAAATATGCAATTATAATACAAATTTGGTGAACTCCAAGGATGCAAATGATTAAATCTAACTTTATATGCAATGGAAAATGATAAATTAAATGATAAATATGCAAATAAGGTGCTAAGAAATGCAAACTAGAGCTTGGGGTTACCCCCAAGTGACCTACAAGCAAGATCATATCACCCAGGGCAAGATCGTATTATGACTAAGCAAGATCGTATTACGATCGCAAGATCGTATCAATCCGATAGCCGACTGTATCCTCCGATCCTGCAGGCAACAACAAAATAACCAGAACTAAAATGTGAAATTATATCAATGCATTAGGAATGCTAGGAGGAATTCGAGGGGAGGGGTGCCTGATTAAATAGGCTAATCAAACTGATGAAAATAGGCTACAAACAAACTTGGTTGCAACTCCTTCCAAGTTGGGCTGATCGGCGGATCCGATCCCGTAACTACCGCACGGTTGCATAGGTAAAGACAAAGAACGTTGTAACTAGTTTGTCATTTATCTAAATTTATTTTTTGGTTTTTGAGCAAGATCGTATTATGATCATAGAGATCATACACAAAATTGTATTATGATCTCGGAGGTCGTAATACGATCTCAGAGATCGTATTACGATCTCGTCAAGAGGTTAGACATGTACTTAGTTTTTTGGTAGTTTGAGGGGTCAAATGGTGTCAAAATTGGACATATAATATACCGTTGGAAAGCTCTTTTCGAGCCCTATCCAATGGTATAGGTTTTGAGAATATTTGGAGATGATTTGTTTAGGGTAAAATTAATCTCGAAGATGACCTTAGTTTTCTAAGAGGGAAAACTTATCTTAATGAGTCAATTTTTCTTGTCTACATTTTGCCCCCTCTTTGGCATATTTATGAACAATAAATTCGTCAAAGAAAAGTGTAGACACTTGAGTAGAAGTTATTATGATTGACATGGGAAAAAAGGAGTAGATGGTTTAGAATGAATAGTTCATGGGAAATTGATGTTTTAGAAAAATAATTACTAATTTACTGACTAGGATGCCCCCTCGAGTTTTTACACCAAATTCTGTGTTTGGTGGAAAACTCAAAATTTTTGAAATATATATATATATATATATATTGTCTTTTTTTTTATGTTACTTTGTGTGATTTATTGGATGATTTATTACATTTGCTTATGATGGTTGTGTTATATAATTTCTTGTAATCATGCTTTGATTTTTGAACATTTTTGATCATGCTTAACATAAAAGGAAAATGATTTTGTAAAGTGTGTTTTGAAAGACAAAAGATGTTTTTGTGTGGTGATAAAATAGATGGATTAACAATGAACCTCAAAGGATGTTGTGTTGTTATATGACCGTTGGTGGAGATCGATGCTCGTTGGGTCATGAAGCGGATCCTATTGTGAGGAAGTTTTGTATTGCTAATACCAAAAATATTGTGGGCTCAAGAGTGACCTTGAGGCTTATGATGATGAAAGGGGATGTCGATTGTAAAAGAAATTGATTTTGAGAAAATAGGTTGATAAAGATCGTTTTTGTGAGGGATATAAAGTGATTTAAGCATGAAAATTTGGGAAGGATGACTTGCGCTAGGCATAGAATCCCTAGTGTGAAATTTGAGAAAAATAATTACTAGGAATTATACCATCATCACGAAGTCAAAATGCAATGCATGATTATATATGATTTTGAAAATGCAAGTTGTATTTTGAAAATAAATCATTGTGTCACATGTTGAAATTTTTTGAAGACAATATATATTGTATGTAATTGCAAAAAATGAAGTGATATGGATTAATGTGAATAGTTATAAACTAATGTTTTCTAACAAATTTCAAAGAAATATTTTAAATTATTTCCAAGACAAAGTCAAATTTATCAAGAACCAATGTGTGATGTGTGAGTTCATTATCCATCTTGATTTGTCATAATGATACAAAATCTCTCAAGGATCAAATGTGTGTGCTTGTGAAATTGATTTACCGATTTTGAGTAAGGTAGTGATACAAGCAAACTTTTATGAACCAATGTGTGTGCAAGTGAAATGTTCATTAACCATGATTTTGTGCATGCCATTGTACCAAACTACTATGTAAGTCAAGTTACCAAAAGCTAGCTAATCCACAAGCGGACATTGGTCTGTACAAAAGAAGGTCACTAATGTGACAGACATGTCACCATGCGAAAGGGATTACCCAAGGTCAAGCGGGTTGGGCACAAACCACCTGTTATGGGGCTTACCTCATGGCTTTCGAATAACTGAGGAATTCCAGGGATTCAAGCTCACTACCCCCTTCTTTTCTTCTAATTTTTGGAATAGGGATTCTTGTCCATTTTTGAACAAGGGGATTTTATTGCTTTTGTTCTTTTCTTTTTATTTTTCTTTTTTCTTTTTATTTTTCTTTTTTGGGATACTTGCCCAGATTAGACGTAGAGCAAGGGATTTTATTTGGGTAGGGGGGAACTTGTCCTTTTGCCAATTCTCAGTATTCTAGACCATGCGCATGATAGGATAGCAAGGGAAACTTTTTGCTTAAGGAACTAAGACTACTATGTAGTATCACTTTTCGAATTTTACAACAAATCATTTTTAAGATGTGAGAATGTGTTCTTGGTTCAAGAAGTAGCGAGATCCTTTCCCAAAACTCAAAATTTATTTAATGAAGTAATAGTGCTTTTCAATACAAGAGAGATTTATAATCAAAGTGACAAAATCAAATTTTAGTGAATATTAATTAGGTGAGTGGTTCAAGATAACTTTTGAATTTATCTAAAATAAAATAAAATATAACTTGAATCTTTGAAAGATAACAACACAACAATGCAAAAAATGAGAGTTTAAAATATTTTGAAATATTTTTAGAAATTTTCATTTTTTTGATTTTTTTATTTGTTTTGTGATTTTGATGATATATACAAAAATGTTGTATATACACTATACAAGGTGATTTGTGCATAACATGTCTAAGGTGGATTCAAAATCAAAGGAGGTTTTGAAGAACAATTTGGTTGTGGTGTAGGTGATTGAAGTTGATTGGTTGATAGTTGAGATTGTTGTGATGAAGAATGATAAGTAGATGTAGATGAAGAAAAGTGATGGACAAAAGACATCGATGATAATAAAGAGGAAAATAATAGAGAACTTGATGTGATAACAATAATGAGAGAGAGAATGAAGGATAAAATGTGATGGACAAAAGGTGGCAATGAAGATAAAGAGGAAAAGAATAGAGAACTTGTTGTAGTGATGATAAAGAAAGAGAGAATAGAGAACAAAGATTCCCTATGAATGGGAGAGGTTTGCAAAAGTTTCAAAAGAGATATCTTATGTAGATTATTGTCCCATTGTTGTTGAATGTTGAGGGAGACTTTAGGTTGAGATTTCAACATTAAATATGGGTTTTCTATGCTTGTATCCTCTTTATGATTATTCTTCAAAACTAAGAGAGGTCTTGAAGGTTGGTTGGATGAAGAATTTATTTCTTGTTTATCAAATTGAGTTGATTGAGCTTGAGGTTTCTCACTTGTAGTTTTTATCACATTATTAGTGATATTATTGTGATGGGACACATTAGGATGTGATATTTGATTGGTTTCCTATTGTTGATGCTTGATTAGTTCTCTTATAAGTTTATGAATAATTGGTTCATTACCCCTTTCTTCTTGATTGTGAGTAGAATGATGATGAGTAAATTTTGAAGTATGATGTGATTGCATGGTAGGATTAGAAGAAGAAGTATTTCTTGGTTGAGATGAATGTGTTGTGTTGAAAGAAGAAGGTTGAAATAGTTGTGATTGCAATGATGATAAAGAAGAATTACATATGGATTGAATAGTTTGACATGAATTTTTAATGGGAATAATACCACTATTATGAAGAGGTTGAGGTGAATAAGTGTTTTGTAGAGAAGAATATGGTGGTGATTTTTTATTCATTATTTGAGTTTGTGATTGAGATTTTTGGTTTTGGATTTGTTGTCTAGTGATGGCTCCAATAGTACCCACAATATTATTGTTTTGTAAGTGACCAAAGTGGGGTCTAGCATTTATGGTTTGTTCAATTGAAAGTGTTTGTTGAGATGAGGGTCGAGTGGTCATTATTCTAGGGAATGGTTCTTTTGGAACTGATAAATCTGTAATGGGAGTAACTTGATCTGATTCATACTTAGAAATATTTGAGGTAATCTCTATTTCACTTCCTGTTTCACTTTCTGTGTCACTTTTAGTATCTTTCGAAGATGAAGATTGAAAATATTGTATTGGTCTAGTTGTGACCATAGATAAAGTAGGTACATAGGAGGTTTGCAAATCTTGTTGTGGTAAAAAGCTACTAATGGTTCCCACATACCGAGTTGGATGAGGAACATTGTGATGATCTACTTGGTTTATTGCTTCTTTACCATGCTTAGGTAAGGGATGTTGAAAAATATCTAAGTTTTGATTTGCATTTTGATTTGTTTGTTTTTGAGTATTACTTTGGGTATTATTGTTTGTAGGAAATTGTTGAACTTCCATTTTACCTTTGTCAATCAAGTCTTGTATCATATGCTTTAACCTTTTACAAGAATTTGTAGAATGTCCATCTACTTGATGGAAATTACAATGTAAATCAACCCTATATCCAACTGTAGTAGTGTCTGGTTGTCTTACCTTAGGTAATCGTATCAAGCCTTGTTCCAATAATTGAGGTAAAATCATAGTTAAGGGTTGATTTAATCTTGTAAATTCTCTTGGTGGCAACACCAACCACAACACAACTTCAGGCTGTGAGAGAGCGGTGGTGTGAAAAACATAACCACCCCCCCCCCCCCCCCCCCCCCCTCTTGTTTTTGTTGTGTTTGTGGGGTTTTCCCCTCCTCAAATTTTCCTTCCCCCCCCCCCGGGCGCCCCCCCCCCCCCCCCCCAGCCCAGAGAGAGGAGAGGGGGGAGGCAGGGAGGGGGGGGAGGAGAGAAGAGAGATCTTGAAATACCCCAAAAAAAACCCAAAAAAGGAGGGGGAGAAAAAGGATGGTGGAGGGGTGGCCCCCCCCGCCGAGAGACCACCACCCCACCCCCCCACCCCTCCTCTTTGTATGTAGAAAAATAAAATAATAATAGCTCTCCCCCTAAACACGCCCCAAAGGGGAGGCCCACCCCCCCCCCCCCCCCCCTCCAAGTTTCTAAAGATTTTGGGGGGGGTGGATATCCCAAAAGGCCCCCCCCCCGGCGAAATTAATAAAACATATTAAAAACCAAAAACAAAAAGAAAAAAAATACGACCCGCCCCCCCAACCGAAAAAAGCCCCAAAGGGTCCTCGGTCCCTTAAAGGGGGGGAGAGACAGAGGGAAAAGTTTTTGGTATGGGTGGGCAACCACAATAGGATCCAAGGGTTGACTATACATCTCTCTATAACTATATGAGGGTTGGTAGGGATCTATTTTATCTAATATTGAAGCTAATTGTTTAAGTATGTCTTCAAGACCTTGTGATTTTCCACCAAATTGGTTTTGTTGCATCATGTTGTTGTATCTTTGATAAGTTGATGTTGTTGTGTAAGGATTTCCAACTGAAATACTGTTGTGCAAAGTGTTATGAAGCTGGTTTTGTTGAACTTTCTGTTGATGATTGGTATTTTGCACTTGTTTAGCTTTTTGTTGATTTGACATTTGTTGATTAAGAGCTTGAGTGAAAATAGATGTGAAGGGTTGTCTTTGTTGTTTAGGATTTGTTTTTCTAGCAATTTTGGATGTTTGTGCCATTGGTTTTTGAACATTTTGATTTAAAGTTATCATGTTTTGATTAGATTATCCTGCTTGATCATTATCTTGGTCTGTTGAGTTAATGTATGATAATAGATTCGTATGTATTCAAAATGCAACTACTAAGGCTGATTCCATATCACCTTCTCCTGAATTATCAATTTGTACTTCTTGATTAAACTCTTCTATGTGGTTTTTTATAAATTGGGTGAATTTTCTAAGAGACTCAAATTTAACATTTCCCTTTTCATCTAATGTAGGATCTTCTATTTCATCTTCTTTATTATTCTCTTCACCTTGTTCTGAAATTCTATCATCTTCTATTTGAACTCTATCATCAATTTTTTCTTGATCTTGTTTCTCCATGTAATCAGATTCTAATTGCTTACCACTTCTCAAAATTCTAGGTATTTTTGTTTTAGGATTTTTATCTTACAATTATATATGTTATATATTTCTGCTTAAAATTTTTGGGTATATATGTTATATATATACCTAAATAAATATTAAACTATTTTTTTTTTTGGTTTTTGTGTTTTTTTTTTTGGAAAATAAAGCTCTTCCTATGTTGAAATCTAACATCTAAGAAATAAAGCTAAAGTATGCAAGTTTGACTAATGATCCGTTTGGTTTTTTTTTTTATAAAATTTATGGTGTTTTATGCTTTACAAATTAGAAATATGCCTATGTTTTTCATTTTGGGTTCACCAAAGAATGTAGATCTAATATTCACACACTTATTTCCTTCAATCTAATGGATCCATACCTCAAAGGGTAATGTGGGAATGATAGGTCTACACCTCGAAGAGGGACATTTGAGTTCATGTCTACTTTGGTGATTTTTCGATGAATTGTTTAGGGTTCACCAGGAAATATTTTAAGGCAGTTTCCATGCCTAGGCTTTGGAGTTTGTTTTGATATGTTCCTTTTAGAAAATATTGCATACACTTAATTTTTGGCCAATATGCAACTATGCTAATTTATATGAAATTTTGATTCATATGCAAACAATGAACAACATAAAATAGAGCTTAAATGAACAATGCAATGCCTAAAAAGTGATTTAAAACTCTGACCTGTATCTAAAATTTTGATGAAGATTCTGATTTTTGTTGTAGGCAAGATCGTATGCAATAGGGTCGATATCGTATTATGATTTGCAAAATCGTATCCTACCGATTAGAGACTGACAGTTCTAATTTTGATAGAAACCTACAATTTCATGGGTACAGTGCAAAAAATAGAATTCTAGGATGTACTACAGATCTTATTAGTCATAAATCAGATTATACCTGGTAAATTGAATGTCTAGATAGATATATCTAACATGTATATGACCTAAACTGTATGAAATATGCAAGTAGATACGATTTGGTGAACTCCAAGGATGCAAATGATTAAATCTAACTTTATATGCAATGGAAAATGATAAATTAAATGATAAATATGCAAATGAGGTGCTAGGAAATGCAAACCAGAGCTTGGGGTTGCCCCCAAGTGACCTGCAAGAAAAATCATATCACCCAGGGCAAGATCGTATGTAGACTAAGCAAGATCATATTACGATCACAATATTTTATTGATTTGATAGCCAACCGTATCCTCCGATCCTGCAGGCGATAGCAAAATAACCATAACTAAAATGTGAAATTATATCAATACGTTAGGAATACCAGGAGTAATTTGAGGGGATGGGTTCCTGATTAAATAGGTTTATCAAACTAATGAAAATAGGCTACAAACAAACTTGGTTGCAACTCCTTCCAAGCTGGGCTGATCTACGGATTTGATCATGTAACTACCGCACGATTGCACGGGTAAAGACAAATAACTTTGTAACTGGTTTATCATTTATCTTTTTTTTTTTTTGACCAATATCATATAGAGATCATACACAAAATTATATTATGATATCAGAGTTCATAATACGATTTCAGAGATCGTATCGTACAATCTCGATAGGAGGTTAGACATGTACATAGTTTTTTGGTAGTTTAAGGGGTCAAACAGTGACAAAATTGGAGATATAATATACCGTTGGAAATATATTTTTGAGATCTATCCAATTATGTAGGTTTTGGGAAATTTAGAGGGCATTTATTTAGGTAAAATTAAGGTCAAATATGACCTTACTTCTCTAGGAGGAAAACTAAGGAAAATGAGTCAATTTTTCATGTATAAAGTAGGGGATTACGGCACTCATTATTCCATGATGGACATTCTTCTAAATGCATTTACTTATTTCTTTGTGAAATTGCAACCATACAAATCATATGAAACATAATTAATATACTTACACTAATTAAAATATCATAATTTTAATTAGATGAAATAAATCATACTTCCTTTACTTCCACTAAATAGGGTCCCATACCTCTGATTAATAAAAATTAACCATTTTATTTCAATTTCACTAAATAGAGTCACATACCTCTAAATAATAAAAATAAACCATTTTCTTCTACTTTCACTAAATAGAGTCCCATACCTCTAAATAATAAAAATAAACTATTTTCTTTTACTTTCACTAAAGAGAGTCCCATACCTCTAAATAATATAAATAAAACATTTTGTTTTAATTTCACTAAATAGGGTCTCATACCTCTAAATATATAAAAATAAACCATTTTATTTTACTTTCACTAAATAGGGTCCCATACCTCTAAATAATAATAATAAACCAACCCATTATGCCATTCACTAGGGCCTCCATTATATTCTTTACAAGCATGCATTAGATACCTTTGGCAAAAATACCCTCATTGCCACCATACCTCCATCCCTAACCCCCCCCCATAGCTCTCGGTACCCATGCTCCCATTCCCCCCCTAAATCTCCCCATGAAACTTCCCCTGGTTCTTCCACACAAGGACCCTCTACCTCTAGTCCCTCCCAAACAGCTCCTCCTAGCTCTTAGTCTCATGCCCCTTTGTAGTTTGACACTTTGCCTTCTCGTCATCCCCTTTACCCAACCCATGCCAAGTATACAAGTAGCTCCAACACTAAAAATAATATGCAGGAGGTCCCTAGTGATGACTTGAACCTTGTTTTTCATACTAATGTTGCTCTTGTAGTCAAAATTGATGCCTTGGAGGGTTCTGAGCCTAAATCAAGAGCGATCAAACACTATTTTCAAAATTCCTCCTAGACCATGGACCTTCCATCACAAGAGTCTCTCCACGGCTCAAGAAACTCAAAGCTAAGTCAGTATCCCTAGCTAAATCCATTGAATTGCACAGAACCCATGATTCATCCCCTGACAAAAATCTAGAGTAGGTGAACATGAAGATCGATAACATCAATGCTTTGGGTCTGGCAAAGGTTTCATCTAACAAGGGTACCCTATTTTCTACAATCCTTGGCCACCTAACTAGCTCTACGTCCACCCTCACTATGGTTGTTGAAGTAGTCAAGTCCTAGTGGACGGTCATCTAGTAGGTGATGAATAATTTGGAGGTTTCCCGCTCGTAGCTTAGCACTATCTTCAATGATGCAGTGGAGACTCGTACCACCCATGGAAACAACTAAAAGATTGACTTGGCCTACAAGGTCCTCCCACAGGATGGGATTAACCTTAGGGATGGGACCATCCCTCCTATTTTTGTGGCCCTATATTTTTTATTTTTTAATATATTTAACTATTGCAACAAACTGTTAAGATGACTAAAAAGTCTGGTGTTATCTAGTTCCATTTTATATGTATTAAGGTTTTGGAGACCTTATAAAAACCCTTTCACTAGTAGTAATTTTCTTTCTTACCGATAAAAAAAAATAAAAATAAACCATTTTCTTTTACTTTCACTAAATAGGGTCCCATACCTCTTAATAATAAAAATAAATCATTTTCTTTTACTTTCACTAAATAGAGTCCCATACCTCTAAATAAAAATAAACCATTTTTTTTTACTTTCACTAAATAGAGTCCCATACCTCTAATTAATAAAAATAAACCATTTTCTTTTACTTTCACTAAATAGAGTCCCATACCTCTAAATAATAAAAATAAACCATTTTCTTTTACTTTCACTAAATAGAGTCCCATACCTCTAATTAATAAAAATAAACCATTTCTTTTACTTTCATTAAATAGAGTCCCATACCTCTAATTAATAAAAATAAACCATATTATTTTACTTTCACTAAATAGAGTCCCATGCCTTTAAATAATAAAAATAAACCATTTTCTTCTCATCTATTTAACTAATCAAGTTCTACTTTCCTTAACTATTTTAATAACTATTTAAAAGTTATTTTCTTTGATTAACTAAATACCATGAGAGTACACCATTGATGTTCCCTTAAAAATAAATAAACCACCACTAAAATCCTACCACCCAAATATGACATGACCAGCGCTCTCAAAGCTCAAACTAGGCTTCTTATGAAGCACATGAACTTTGTCATCCCAATGGACCAGATAAAAGTGATGACCATGCTACGGTTGACCGAGTGGAAGGCAACCAGGAAGAGCACCACTATTGATGCAATATTTTTAGGTGAGGATGGGTTTTACCTCCACTAGCGTGGCACTCATGGGGCTCCTAGCCATGACACAACCACAACAAACTCACCCTAGGTGGTTCTAAAAGAATGAGCTTCTCCTAAGATATGAGGATAGATGAAACCTTCTCATATTTAATCCAAATTATTTTAGGTAAAACATAGATATAAAAGAGTTGAGCGAAGGTAGCTAAGGTATAAGAAAAATAAGTGATACATATTCTGAAGAGAAATACCTACTGTAGATAAGCTTATACCGATAACAACTAGACCTCATTGCATTTCAACACAATGGTCTATGGTTCACGAACAAATGGTTTCTCAATGCAAAATCCTTAGCTGCTAGGAAAGAACAAGGATAAGGTACCCACCCACTAGTCTTAAACATAATTCAATGTAGGAGGAAGGAGTGCTACAACATGCTCAACCAACCTAGACAACATCTTACCAAAATAAAGAGAAATAATTGAACTCGACTATGAAGTGAAATCTTTTTTTTTGGTAAATTAATTTTATTCAAAATAGGGCATTTGAAAGGCATCCCAACGCCTTGTACAACAATGAAACAAAAAGGAGCGCCATACTTTCAAGAGTAACACAACAGAGAGGTATTAAGCCTAGAACAACAAAAGGAAAATGTCCTCTAGGACAAAGGAATAGAAAGAGGAACTAAAAACCATCAACCTAGACAAAAATCAAATCTACTGTCCTTCAGACCAAAGGACCAGAACCTAGAAAGAAAGGACAAAAATTGTAGCAAAAGGATAACAATCACTCTCAGCGAGGAGTGTCGGTTTGCATTGGAGAAATAGCAATGGTGTCCAGAATGGTGTCCTTCACAACATCCTTTGGAATATCCTTCAGGTTGTCCTTCAAGCATTGAGACAAGCTTCCTTGGTAATTTCAACCACATCTTCATGTTTGACATCCCCTTTGGCATAAAAAGGAGCTTCATTAGTAGAGAATATAGGATTATATTCAAAGGTATCACAAAATAACAGAAGGCTAAGAGCCTGACGTTGTTCTTTGAGACTCACAATAGCTTTACCAATGGCTGAGTGGGCAGTCTCTAGGTGATCAACTGTTGCAGAAGTAGCTTGAACGACCAATTTGTGAAGGTGTTTTTCAACTAGGTCATGCGATTTGGAGTGATCCTTTGAAATTTTAACAGAAGTAGGAGGGGTTTCAGCTAATTATTTGAGCTTAAGCCTCTGGGAACATATGACATGAGTGTTTTCAACTTTGACCTTTTTTCTAATGTTGAATTCAAGATGGGGCTTAACATTCTTGTCCTTCTTATTAGGTTTTGAAATTTTGGGGAAGGGCGTAGAGGAAGAGTTTTCCTCCTCAGACTCATGGGTAGGGATGTTACCTCTAGGTAAATTGAGAAGGAGGAATATGTACAAGACCTTAAAAATCCCTTACTGGCATGGTAAACCTTACTCCTTTTTGGACCAGGTGGACACAATGGTATAATTAATAGACCAAAATATAGTAGTAGGAATGTTCATCATCTTGGCATCATGGAAGTGATTAACGTAAGCCAGGTGGAAACAACAAATTAGGGATTCAAGTTTGTCACAGGTTAAATATTACATGATAGGTTTTAAGATTTCTTGCCAAGGAGTGGAAAGGTGGCTACGATGTAAACCTTTTCTGTAAATTTTTTGGATCACCAAATTCTTTTTTAAGAACACCAGATCTGTTTCCCAGTTATGCTTGTTTCATTGGATAACATTATTGTCCAAATGTTGTCCTGTCAGGTCCACCAACATCTCAATAGTGATATGGAATTCTACCCCATGAACAATAACAAGGCCCTTATCCCAGGTCTCATCAAAGGCCTTCATTACTTCCTCATCAACGATAGCAAATAGCTTGAAGAACTCAATTAGCACACTTTTAGTTTTATCCTTCCACAAATCTCTAACCATTGGGTCAAGTTCAAACACTTCAGGTTCGATGAAAATGGTTTTGATTTCCTTCATGGTGATAGGTAGAAAATGGTGAAGAGGAAAGCAAAGAACAAGGATTAGGTTGAACAAGACAGGCGCAATGGTAAAGGACTGGTGATTAAGCAAAGCATACAACGAATTTAAAAGGAAAGTGTTGTCATTGCTCAGATTTCTACAAGGAGGCCAAAAATTTTGCTTCAAAAAAGGAAAAGACCCCTTTAGAAAATAGGATTGGTTAGGGCAAAGGTCGAAGCGGATTTTTAGGCATTGGAAGTTGCACTAGATAAATGAGTAGAATAATGTCAGATGAGACAGTTGACCGTCGGGGGTGCATAAAAAACATAGCCAATAAGAGGCCCTAGCACGATACACAGAAAGGATGGGGATGTTCACCATACATAGTCTTAGAATGAAGCAACTGGTGAATTGGTTGAGGATGGTTCTCGATGAGGTAAAATTACACAAATCAATGCACACGAGAGAAAAATGATTATTAATCATGCTCAATTTCACCTTGGGATAACAAAGGGATTCGGTTACCAAAAAATAGGTATTAGCATAGATGAAGGTGATGAGTATTTTAAAAATGAAACACAAAGAGTCATACGACCAATTTCCAATGTAAAGCATATATTTTTAAGGAAGGTATAACAAAAGGATTGAAATGTGATCCCTATACTTCACATGGAATAAGGAATATTGGGGAATGAACTAGAATATATTTTTAATACTTTGCATGAGTATCATTACTTTGATCACGTTTAATAATTTCATCCACCTCGGGAGGTAGAGTATCGGTCCATGTCAATAGCCCTTGGGCGTTAGTTGCAATATTAGCTAGTTTGTCGACAACTGAATTGGCCTCCCTGTAGGCATGTTGGACAATGGAGTTATGTTGATGGTGAAGGATTTTCTTACTTTCCTACATGCTTATATGATGCTAAAGTCACAAACAACATTCAACAATTATCAATAGGCATGTATAAACTCACTACCAACCTAATGAATTCTAGCACATCATGAGGGGTGTCCTATTTTTTAGGGTTATTTCTAGTTTTCTTGGAAAGAAAACCAAGCTTGAAAAAGTTTGGCTTTGTGTTTTTTTAGGCAAGAGTTTATATTCTTGGATCTAAAAATCTAGTTTTCTTCTTACTGGCCTATTTATCTACGGCCTATCTAATTGCAAGAAGGCTTTTGTCCTTCTTTTGTTGGGTCACTGACCATAGATATACTTCATCTAAATTTTTGGGTCCTTTAGTGGATATTGTGAGATTTGTTTAGAAATATGTCTTAGAGTCATCACACATGGGTGTTCTCCCTATCCTATTAGAGATGTTAGATGTTTACATTGATTCAATTAGGATTCTAATTCTAGGTTTGATTTTTTCTAGTCCTAGTTCTGTTTCACCTATTTCTGAGGATCTTTCTTTCATATCCTTATAGGATCTATTACCCAAATCTTCGATGCTAAATGGATTCATGATCTAAAAGTTGATGGCTAAGATAAATGATATTATTATTGCCTTCAATATTTTGAGTGCTCAACAATTCTAGATTTTTTTAGTTTATTGGGTGAAAAAATCCATCCTGGATATCGCTTCTCCCCACTGGTATTCTATTGCAAGGGTTAAAAATCTAGAGTGGGTCTAGAATATTGAATTATATTTCGGACAGGAAAAAGTTTTTTTTGAATTTTAAAATAGTTTTATGTAGGACCCGACAGGAGTAGATTTTAGGGGCTTTTGGACCATTCTTGTCCTTTGGGGTGGCATCATAAATAGGTTGGTGACATGGATTCTCAATGAAGGGGAGTCATTGACCTCTATTATAAAGTGCTGAGATGTTGATCGAAGATGGTACAGATCCTGGGATCTCCCCATAATATTTCTTCTAGAGGTCTTAGGATAGTTTGCCCTCTATCTCAGATCCAATTGGGAAAAAAATTTTGGGGTTGACGTGCTAGCTTGGTGTAAGATTTTGATTCAAATATGGTTGAGTAGACTAATTCAGGGTGGAACCTACATCCCTAGTGTTGGTAATCTAAACTAGATGCTATATTGGATTAGGGTGGAACCTACATGTCTGGTGTTGGGACCCTGATATTGATGCAAGATTCCTATTTGAGTAAGAGATTCCTTTTTCTAATATTTGAAAATATCTTTTGTGCTTTAATTTGGTAAGGAACTCTATGTTCCTACCTATGATCCATATTTTTAAATTTTTTCTTTGATCGCCCTATTTTCTACAAGATCTACCTCTTAAGATATCTCATTTCTCTTGGGTTCCTTAGAATCATGTTTCTCTTATGTTGGGTTTCTTTTCCCCTGGGGGGTTAGACCTTTGTGTGTTTTAGTTTGTGTTACCATTGAATACCTTTGTCAAGTTGTATTAGGTTTGGGGATCCTTTCAGAACCCCTTATATAAAAGGTTCAGGGACCCTTTTAAAACCCCTTCTTTCATCTAATAAAAAAAAAATATTCTCATTAACAAACATTATTCACTAATTTATGGAAATATCAAATCATTCATCCTTAAATAATTAATTGCAATAATAATCCACACAAAGAGATAGATATACACAAAAATTTAGGGAAATACCATTAATACTTCTTAAGGAAGGAAACTCCACAAGATATTCAAATATGTGAGCCCCACTTAGAGAAGCCAAAGTCTCATAATCCACTTCATGAAAAAATATTATTACAAGAAATACTCCATATGAATAATCTACATGATGATTACAATGAAAAAATCCCTTATTTATATATCCATATTCTGATTCTACTTTAGGGATATAACTCTTAAAACCTCATCCTACTCATTATTATAATATAATATAATAATCTAATCAACCTTGGGTTATGTGTGTCCCATGCCAACCTTTATATGATATTATATTATATTACCATATTTATATCTCTAGGTTCCTTACATTGCACCCCCTATACAAAATGTTTCATCCTTGAAACATATGAAGAAACAAGATAATATGATTTGCTAAGCAATGTTAGCAACTAGTATCAATCTTGATCATCCATCTATCCTAGTGAAAATTTTATTGGTGGTAGTCTATGTTGATGTTGATATATCGTTTTCCACTTGAATATCCAAAATTGTTTCATTGGATCCATTCTTCTACTACTATATTATAATAATTCAAATGATGAGTCTATTTTTTCCTTGATGTTGTTGCACCACTTTGAAAAACCAGGATTACTATGCTTTCTCTACCCAACAATATCATACTTGGTACCCTTTTGATTGCATTTAGAACCATAATATTATTTCCCTAAGCCATGCCTCAAATATTTTTGCCTATTCTAGTGTTGTGGATGGTGATATGCTACAACCTTAAGATGATGTTCTACCTTCTTTAACTCCTCAACATTTGGCTCCACTATTTTATCTTCTTCTACATGTTGTTCTTTCATGTTCACTTTTTTTGGTGTGTCTTTGTGCTCTTCTTTCAAAGCTTCCTCGAACTCTGCTACTATTTTTTCCATGGAATTTGTTCCTACTACTTCTTCTATGAACTCTATTACCACTACTCCCTTGTTGGATTCTATTTTAGATTCTTCTATTTGTTCTTAAATTTATTTCTCTGCAACCACTTCTTGTTTTTCCTTATATCCTTACTCCTTATGTTGAGAAACATCTTGCAATGCTATCTTATTTTTCTATACCAAAACTTCATAAACTTCTTTTAAACATTAATATTAATAGTATCTAAAGAATCCAACCAATGATAACCATGAACAATATCCACATCATCCATATTAGTAACATGAAAAAATGAATGTAAAGCATATTTATCCATTGCTATCTTCAAATCTTCAAAAATATGAATATTCTCACCCTCAAGTTTTATGACTTTAGTTTTTTTTACTTGAACCTACAATTTATTAGCCAAAGCAATATTAATAAAATTATATATACTACTAGGGTCAATGGAAGGAATAATTATTTTCCTTTTGAATGCATCCATGAACCTGCAAAATAAAACTTTTAGGTGACTTTAAATATTTCTTTTGCTTTTGTGATTCCAATGATGTGGCTTCCTCATTCTTCTCACTATCATCCTTAACATTTTTCTCTTTTGAATTCTTGAGTAAATTTATTTATTTTTCAAAGTATTCATGTAATGATCCCAAAAAATAGCTATAAGAAAAACACACAAAAAATAAAAGAATTATTTCTAGAGAGGGATTCACTAACCCCTAACCGACCTTGTTTTATTCTAATGTTTTAAAGAGCCCATAAGTTTATCTAAGAGTTACATCTCATGAAATACCCTCACACAAGTCCATATGTGTAGGCTTATTATGTGTTACCACAAATAAGTTTATCCATCTCATCATCCTTAACTTATACCTTCAATAAATCGAAGATATACACCCATCACCATACCATACACAAGTCAATATGTGTAGGTATGATATGCATATTTCGAGTTAAGCTATCCATCTTGTCTTCATGACAAGCTATCTTCACTTAGATTTAGTCTTACCATAAAATTAGTTTTCCAATATCCCAAAGCGGTATCAATCCCTTAGGTCACCTACGTTCATCCTAAGGGGTCTCAATACCTTAGGTCACCTAAATTCATCCTAAGGGGTCTCAATCCCTTAGGTCACCCTCTACATCCACCCTATAACTCATTACTTAGGTTTATTTTATAATTAACAAGAAATCAAGAACAATTCTATTGACTAAATCTAACAAAAATATTAATTTATAAAGCCTACAAAATACACTAGGAAGGAAGAAAAATTTAAAAGAAGATAAACATTAACTAAAAGAGAAATTAATATAAAACATAGATAATTCATAGCATTAATTTAAACATACATATTCCAAACAATTATTACCTATAACTATGATAAATCCTCCATACTCTTAAAGAATAACATATTACATCAATATCATTAGGTAAATATCCCCACAATTCTAGTCCACTTGAGCGTAAGTAAACCATTAAAAGTAGAAACAAATTGATGCATTGGTTCCAACTATCTCTTTGGTCCTCATTTGCTTTCCATAAATTATTTGAGGATAGTAGGGGATCAAGGCACTCATGGTTCAATGATAGACATGCTTCTAAATGCATTTACTTATTTCTTTGCCAAATTGCAACTATACAAATTAAATGAAGCATAATTCCTTTACTTTCACTAATTAAAGTCTCATATCTTTAATCAAATAAAATAAATCATACTTCCTTTACTTCCACTAATTAGGGTCCCATACCTCTAAATAATAAAAATAAACCATTTTCTTTTATTTTCACTAGATAGAGTCACATATCTCTAAATAATAAAAATAAACCATTTTCTTTTTCTTTAACTAAATAGAGTCTCATACCTCTAATTAATAAAATTAAACCATTTTTTTCCTTTCATTAAATAGAATCCCATACCTCTAAGAATAAAAATAAACCATTTTCTTCTTATCTATTTAATTAGTCAAGTTCTACTTTCCTTAACTATTTAAATAAATATTTAAAATTTATTTCCTTTGGTTAACTAAATACCATAAAAGTACACCATTGAAGTTCCTTTGAAAAGATAGAAACCACCACTAAAATCCTACCACCCAAACATGACATGACCAATGCTCTCAAAGCTCAAACTAGGCTTCTTATGAAGTGCACAAACTTTTCAATCCCAACAAACCAGAAAAATGTGACAACCATGCTAGGGTTAACCTATTGGGAGGCAACCAAGAAGAACATCACTATTGATGCATCGTTCATAGGTGTTAATGGGTTTTTTTCTCATGAGGCTCCTAGCCATGACATAGCCAAAGTAGACCCACCCTAGGTGGTTCTAAAAGAACTATTTTATCCTAATACATAAATATAGATGAAACCTTCTCATGCATAGGCTAAATCATTTCAAGTAGAACACAAATATCAGAGTGTTGGGATAAGGTAGCTAATATTTAAGAAAAGCAAATGACATATATCATTAAGAGCAACACCTATTATAATATTATAATGTTCGCTATACCTTATTTTTATGCATGTTTTGTCATGACAAGTGTCATAAACTACACTCCAAGTGTCATAACCTACACTCCAAGTGTCAGGACACCTTAATGTTGACTTCTATTACATACATAGAACATATTGCTAAACTATAAAAACTTGTCAATCCCAAATGACTTGGTGAAGATGGAAGCCACTTGATATTGACTTGGTACATACTCCATGTGTATAATGTCTTCTTAAACCGTTTATCTAATGAAGTGATGATGGATCTCTATGTGCTTTGTTCTAGTATGGAATACTGGATTCTTGGTCATCTTAATGGTACTTTTATTATCACAATATATAATTTGGACCATCTATGAATAACACAATATCCTGAAGTAATTGCCTCAACCAAATTGCTTCCTTGGTTGCCTTAACTGCTTCTTTATATTCTACCTTTACTAAAGATAATGAAACTATGTTCTGCTTCTTGGTGGTCCATGAAATTGAGCCATAACCCAACTGAAAACTATAATCTAAAGTGGATCTTCTAGTTTCAATACAACTAGCCCAATCAGAATTTGTGTACCCAATCAAAGTAAAATCATCACATGATGTGTACATAAGGACATGATGAGGAGTAGCCTTGAGGAATCTTAAAATCCTCCTAGTTTCTATTTAATGGCTATTCTTAGGATCTTGCATGAATCTAGAAATAAGTCCAACTGAATAAGAAATATTTGGTCTAATTGAAGTTAAGTAGATCAAATTTCCAACTAGATATCTATAAAGGGTGTCATCAACCCTTTCTTCATCATCACTATTAACCAATTTAAACCTATTTTACATGGGATTGAGGGATGTCTTACACTCCGCCCTGTGAAACCTTTCCAAAATATACTGAATGTATTTAGCCTATGAGGTTGCCATACATCTATGCCTAAGTAATAGTGGAGGAGGCCTAAGTCTATCATCTCAAAATTTTCACATAAGTCCTCCTTGAGCATTCTTATTCCATATGTGTCATCACCTGTAATGAGAATATCATCCACATACAATGTTACCAAAATGATGTGGTTCTTCCAATGTTTCACATAGAGAGTATATTATGCTATAGATCTAGTGAAACCAAGGTTGATGAAATAGGAGTCAATTTTTGCATACCAAGCTCGGGATGCTTGCTTCAACCCATATAGAGCTTTCTTCAATATTAGGAATTTGTTTTCTTGGCCTTAAATTGTGTACCTTGGTGGTTGGTTCACATACACTTCCTTATTTAAGTTACCATTGAGAAATGCACTTTTGACATCCATCTGACATATAGGCCAATGTTTTTGAGTTTCTAAATCAATAACTATGTGAATTGTTGTCATATTTTCCATAGGAGAAAATTTCTCCTCATAATAAATTCTTTATTTTTTCTTATAGATTTGAGCTACTAAGTGAGCCTTTTAGTGATCAAGTGAGCCATATGACTTATACTTTGACTTGTAAACACATTTTGTGCCAATGGTAGATTTACCTTGGGGTAAATCAACTAACTCTCATGTGTGATTCCTTTCAATGGAATCCAATTCTTAATCCATGGCAAGAACCCATTTAGAATCACCAAGTGCTTCTTTGATATTAGAAGGTTCTGGTTGGCTAAGAACTTTGGCCATGAGGGTATAATTCACTTGGTGTCATAGGGTTGAAGGCATTTTACCCGTATAAGTGGGCAAATGACTTTAGGATTCATCTATGGTAGATTGAACACACTTAGGTAAAGGATTGGATGTTGTGGCTTGATCATTATACGGAATAGAAAGAGATAGAGGACATGGATCATTTATGGGGATTTATTCATATCGAGGAAATTCTTGATTTATGATAGAAGTACAAGGTGATATGATAGGTGCCAAGGGAGCAATTGTTTCATTAGATAATTAAAAAGTGGGGGCCATAGGAGGAGGATTATATGGGGATACTCATGAAAGTGAACATCACTAGATATAAATATATTCTTAGAAACAATCTCATATAACTTATAGGCACTATAAATATAACTATAGCCAACAAAGATGCATTTTTGGCTCTTATCGTAAAATTTTTTCCTTTTCTTATGAGGAATGTGAGCATAGGCATCACATCCAAATACTATGAAATGGCCTCATTTCCCATTTTAATGTATTTCTGCATGGAGAGTGGAAGGCCTAGATGGCCCATGTAATTCCCCTACAAGGGAAAATTGGAGTCTTTTGTTTCCTCGCCGGAGAGTGATGCTGCCAGAGTGTGATGCGAGGAATATTCTTGATGCTTACTTCTAATGCTATTTTTTCTAGGAAATGAAGGCCCCATTGAGAATGGAAAATAGGGGTATTTATATTTTTCAAAAATATTATTTTAATACGAACACATTGGTGGTGTCTAAATTTAATTTTGAAGCAGTCCTATATGCATTTTTTAGCCTCAAACATTATTATATAATGGAGTGCACTCTCAGTTGAACCCAAAAATCCCAAGGCAAATTGTATGTGATCCTAGTGTCTAGTTGTTAGGACCCTCCTAACATACCCTAATACTTATATTATTTATTAATTATATTTTAGGGTCACAACCCTTCACTCTTACAACTATTAGACTAGGTATTTAAATGCAATCCAAATATGATAATAAGGCATCATCGAACAAATATATTAATTAAGTCTATTGTGGGTTTTTCTCCCTTACGATCAAAATGCAATTCAATTATAAAACGATTCCTCATTTTGCACAATTTAGTTTCATACCATCTAGATCAGAGCTAGATCAAGGAGCAAATTCACCATTAAATTTTTTTTCCCACCGCACATTTCAGCCAGTCCACATTCACAAGGACGCAAACAACATTCACGCTTCATGGATCCATGTCATAATCCTCGCAAAAAATTAAATATTCTCCTAAGGTAAAAATTAAGTTGTCTTACACCCAAATTGCTCGACCTTTCACGTGGTGACCGGTGGCTATTTTGAAAAAGCTAAAATCTTCAACGCAGCATCAAGGTTTTCGACGTCCGAAATGCAAAGGAAAAAATTAAATTTTTTTTAAGGACTAAAGTCCCACATTCGTGGTGCTACATATTTGTAGCGCTTTATAAGCACAAAAATTCATAAGTAAAAACATGACTTCGGTCACGCCTCCACCTCGGTCGCCTGCTGCTGCCCTACCAGTCTACCTTCCCACCTGTCGCCCTGTCAGTCGGCCTTTCGCCTACCGCCCTGCTGACCGTCGTGCACTCTCAACCCTGACGCATCTACAATCTACCTGTTAAATAATAGAGAGCACAAAATTCAAAAATTTGATAGGGCATTTCCCACCAAATTTTTTATTTTTATTTTTTTTGCTCACCTGTACCAAGTCATATTGATCGTTACCTACACCAACCACAATGGCTGAAGGACGATGATCACTGGATTCCATTCATGAGAAACACAAAAGGCTCACTGAAGAAGTTCAATAGGAAAGAGAGGAGAATACCCATAACACAAGAGAACTCTTCGAGAAAATATTTGCAATGGATGTTAAACTTGATGCCATCAGTCAAAATCAGGCAACACCACATGCAAATTCAACCAACAACGGGTCATCAAACCGAGCAATGTTAGGAGGTCCACAAAATTCCATTCTACCATGGAAAACCAAATTAGACTTCCCAAAATTTGAAGGAGAAGACCCTACAAACTGGATCTACCGAGTAGAGCAATATTTCTCACTAAATCAAATTCTAGAAATGCAAAAAGTGCATATCGCCTCCTTCCACTTGGAAAATGATGCCATCCAATGGTACCAATGGTTCGAGAAAACTAACGGCACTCTGACATGGTCAACCTTTACACAGAATATATTAGTGTGATTCAGCCCTAGCAAGTTTCAAAGCTTTATAGGGGCCCTCACTAAATTATGCCAAACCACTTTGGTAAGCGAATACCAAGAAGAATTTGAAAGGCTAGCTAATCGAACATCCGGATTAGACACTGTCTTCTTTCAAGAATGTTTTTTCAGTGTATTAAAAGAATAAATTCGAATAGAGGTGCAAATGTATAACCCTAAAAACATGTTAGAGACCATCGGCTTGGTGAAATTAGTGGAGGATAAAATCAAGGCACGAAATCGGTTCACAAAACCAACTTGGGAGAAACCATCAAACACTTATACCAACCCCAAACCAATGCAAAATGGACGAACCCAAAACTCCTACACAGCCCCCAAAATTAACCCCGCTCTACCAATTAAGCGTCTGAGTTTCAAGGAAATGAAGGAAAGACAAGCTAAGGGTCTTTGCTACCATTGCGATGAGAAATTTGATAAAAATCATAAATGTGCCTCACAAAAATTATATATTCTAGATTCCGCAGAGGAAGGGAATTCTACTGAAGAGGAACCTGAACTCAAAGTAGAGGTATTATCCAACACACTTGAAAGTGACGAATAAAATGCACCAAAGGTTTCCTTCAATGCCCTTGCCGGATTTTCTGCTCCTCAAACAATGCGAGTTAAAGGGTATTTTAAGAAACAAAAACTTACCGTGCTCCTATATTCTAGTAGCACACACAATTTTATCGATCCAAAGGTGGCTAAACAAGCAAATGTTTTTATATACCCTTGCAATAACTTTGAAGTGATGATTGGAAATGGCGTAAAAATTGCATGCAAAGGAAAATGCAAAAATATAAATCTAACTATGGGGTTTTATAACATGAAATGTGACATGTACGTCCTACCCCTAGGTGGGTGCAACATTGTACTAGGTGTACAATGGTTATGAACCTTGGGCGTAGTCCAATGGGAATTCAAGGAACTATGGATGAAATTCATAGCAAAGAACCAAACCTATATTATCTAAGGCCTGAAATCAGGACCTTCCCAAATCATCAGCTCGCATAGAATGGAGAAAATTATCCTAAAAGGAAACAAAGGAATGGTCGCCCAATTATTTTCAATTCAACCTAGTCACAAAGAAGATGAGACACCAGAGTTACAAAATATTTTAGACCACCATAAGGTGGTATTCAATGAACCAAAAGGACTACCTCCACAACGAAGTCATGATCACACTATTCCACTATTTCTAGGGCATCAACCTCCTAATATTAGACCTTATCATTATCCATACCTCCAAAAGACCAAAATAGAGAAATTAGTACAAGAGCTTCTTAAGGCAAGAGTCATTAGACCTAGCAAAAGCCCTTACTCCTCTCCAATTATTTTAGTTAGAAAAAAGGATGGCTCGTGGCGTTTATGTGTCAATTTTTGAGCGCTTAATAAAATGACCATAAAATATAAATTTCCTATTCCGGTCATAGACGAGATATTATATGAACTCCATGGGGCAGCTTATTTTTCCAAGTTAGACTTACGGTCAGGCTACCACCAAATACGATTCAATGAAAAGGATATTCCTAAGACGGCCTTTCGCACTCACGAAGGGCACTATGAATTCTTGGTGATGCCATTTGGCCTGACCAACGCTCCTTCTACCTTTCAAAGTCTAATGAATAAGGTATTTCACCCTTTTCTTCATAAATTTATATTAGTTTTATTTGATGACATTTTGATTTATAGCAAAACATGGGAAGAACATTTAGACCATGTTAGACAAGCATTCCAAATCTTGAAGGAAAATCAACTTCATGCAAAAAGATCAAAGTGTTCCTTTGGAAAACAAGAAATTGAATACTTAGGGCATATTGTCTCAAAGGAAGGAGTTATGGTAGATCCTTCCAAAATTTGGGAGGTGAAAAATTGGCCTATTCCAAAAACCTTAAAAGATCTACGTGGGTTTCTTGGACTAACGGGATATTATAGAAAATTTGTCCAAAATTATGGTAAAATCGCTGCTCCTCTAACAACATTACTTAAGAAAAATGCTTTCAAATGGTTGTCTAAAGTGGATGAGGCCTTTATCACCTTGAAAACTGTAATGTGTACCACCCCTGTTCTAGCCATGCCCAACTTTTCTAAATCGTTCGTCATTGAAAGTGATGCTTCAGGAATAGGAATGGGAGCCGTACTCATGCAGGATGAAAGGCATCTAGATTTTATAAGAAAAGAATTTTCTCCTAAGAATTTAGCTCACTCTACATATGAAAAAGAGATTTTGGTGATTGTCCATTCTATTCAACATTGGAGGCCTTACGTTATTGGCCAACATTTCATTATACGCACTGACCATCATAGCTTGAAGTATTTTTTGGAACAAAGGACTAATACCCCGGAACAACAAAAATGGGTTACTAAACTTCTTGGCTATGATTATGAAATTACATATAAAAATGGAAAGGACAACATGGCAGCCAATGCACTTTCTAGAAATTTTGAAGATATGCCTCAATTCCATGCTCTTTCCTCCCTTATTCCTAAATGGGTAGACGAGGTGCATTAAGAATGGATAAATGATCCTACTATCCATGCCTTAATTCAACAACTTCAACATAATCCTAGTAGCAAACCTCCATATACTTGGAAGGACAATATATTAAGATACAAAGGGAGGATGGTCCTCACCCCCAATTCAACTTATCATGAAAAACTTCTTCATGAGTTACATACCTCACCCACTGCAGGCCACTCAGGGTTCTTAAAAACCTATAAAAGAGCCACTACCTCCTTCTATTGGGTAGGAATGAAAAATTACATCAAAAACTTTGTAAAATAATGTGAAGTTTTCCAAAGACAAAAGGAGGAGACCCTCGCTATTCCAGGATTACTTCAACCTCTTCCTATACCCACCAAAACATGGGCAGATATTTCTATGGACTTTATTGAAGGATTACCAAAATCAGGAGGAAAAACAACCATTTTTGTAGTCGTTGATCGTTTATCTAAATATGCCCATTTTTTTCCGTGGCTCATACTTATACCGCTAGAACTATAACCCACATCTTCCTAGATAACATCTTTAAATTACATGGCATGCCATCCACAATTGTTAGTGACCGCAACCCAACTTTTACTAGCACCTTTTGGAAGGAATTGTTCAAATTAAAAGGTACTCAACTTCGTATGAGCTCCTCTTACCATCCTCAAACCGATGGATAAATAGAAGTTGTAAATAAATGCTTGGAAACATACCTTCGATGTTTTGTTTCCACTCAACCACTCCATTGGGTAAAGTGGCTTTCACTAGCGGAATGGTGGTATAACACTTCATACCATGCGTCCATCAAAATGACTCCTTATGAAGCACTATATGGTCAAACACCACCATCCCTCACTTCTTATATTCCAGGGACTACAAAATTCCATGCGATGGAAACGGAACTTGCTAATAGAGATGAAATACTACGGATCCTAAAAGAGAACCTACACACCGCCCAACATCGCATGAAGCAACAAGCCGATCAACATAGAAGCGAACATAGTTTCCATGAGGGTGATATGGTTTTCTTACGTCTCCAACCTTACCGTCAATCCTCTCTTAAACAAAAAGGTTCTCAAAAGTTAGCACCCAAATTTTACGGGCCGTATAAAGTTCTCCAACGTATTGGGACCATTGCTTACAAACTAGAGCTTCCTCCCTCTTCCAAAATTCACCCCGTATTTCATGTATCTTGCCTTAAGCTTGCAGTTGGAGCCCATATCATGACACAAACCACTCTCCTTGAACTCTCTGATGATGGAGTACTTCTAGTCGAGCTAAAAGCTATCTTGGATCGCCGCTCTCGTCACCTTCGTACTCGCGATATTACAAAAGTTTTAATCCATTGGGAAGGTCTACCTTTAGAAGACGCAACGTGGGAAAATTTTCAAGATATCCAACAGCAATTTCCAAATTTCTAGCTTTGGGGACAAAGCTCCTTTAAGGGTGTGGCATGTTAGGACCCTCCTAACATACCCTAATACTTATATTATTTATTAATTATATTTTAGGGTCACAACCCTTCATTCTTACAACTATTAGACTAGGTATTTAAATGCAATCCAAATATGATAATAAGGCATCATCGAACAAATATATTAATTAAGTCTATTGTGGGTTTTTCTACCTTACAATCAAAAAGCGATTCAATAAAAAAATGATTCCTCCTTCCGTACTATTTAGTTTCATACCACTAGTCACTTTCTCTATAGCACCTAGCAGATGTAGTGGATGATTATCCATGACAAAACATGCATAAAAATAAGGTATAGTGCACATTATAATATTCTAACAAGACCTACTATAGATAAGCTTATACCAACAACAACTAGTTGTTACTTCCTTTCAACACAATGGTCTACGGTTCATGAACAATTGGTTGCTCAATGTAGGATCCTTAGACACTAGAAAATAACAAGGATAAGGTACCCATCCACTATTATTAAACATAATTCAATTTAGGGGGAAGGAATGCTACAACATGCTCAAAAAAACTAGACAAAATATTACCAAAATAAAGAGGAATAGTTAAACCAAACTATGAAGTGAAAGATGATGCTAAAGTCACAAACAAAATTCAACAATTATCAATAGGTATGTATAAACTTATTACCAACCTAATGACTTCTAGCACATCATGAAGGGTGCACTTCCACATTGCTAGTTTGCTTCCCAATCACTAGTTTTTTTTTCCTTTCTAGTTCCTTTATTCCTTGCATATGTGTGAGATAACTCTCTCGATTTTCCCCCTCTCCTTATTATCCTTATCCTCTACCCCTCCTTCCATATCATAAGGAGTCAAGTCTACTTCCATACGTCCTACTCCATTACTCCTCAACTATCACCATAACTCCCTTTCCCATCCTCAAGAGATTTAGTCATTGTCTTTGGGTTTATCTTTGTCCAAAGTGAAATTCCCATCATGAGAAGTCAACCAGAAGCTTCCTTTGCAAGCTCGATTAGATCTCCTTTGAATGGACAGTTCTCTTTTTTTGAATCAAAACTTGATCATCCTATTTTAAGAGGAATTCTATTATATTTTAAATAAAACTTTGTCTACCTTTTAAATGAATTCTCCATTATCAATAAAAAGGTCTTACCCTTTATTGAATGAATTTCAATTATCTTTTAAATAAAACAACTATTGTTTTTTTAAATGAAATTCCTTTTGCCATTACTATTTATAAAACAAAATTCCTATCATTTAAAATAAAAAAACCATATATATATATATATATATATAATAAAATAGCTTTTTTTATATATATATAACATAGAATAAAAGATTTTCTTATGCAATACTAACTTCATGCCATTATTTTGAAATGTTAAAACAAGGAGCTTTCGAAGGTAATAAACTTATGCATGCTTTTCCAAACCATTGATGCAACAAGTGATGAAGTAAAATACAATTAAACATATGCAATAGAAAAAGAGGGAGTATTTCTATCAACTCAATCACCTATCTCAGCTCAAGAATTTATGATAGATACCAGGCTATCAACTTGAGGCTCAAGGTGGCTATCTAATTGATGATTATCCCTATCCGATTATGCATACCTATATGAGGGTATCTATCCATGTTACCCCCAATTTTTTGTAATAATTGCTTCCCCTATCTTAGGTACCCCGTTTCTAGTGGATGATTCTACCTCTTCCACCCACAAGTGTACCTGATTTTGCACATTAACAATATTTCAACATTATCATGTTCTTTCAAAAGATTAAACCAACACCACATAATTGTTCAATTGCACAAACTAAGTATTAAAGCATTAATAATTACTACATTATTTCTTTGTATCAAAAATCCTGCCAAGGATGGTCATGACATCCTACCCCCTAGGAGTAAACATTGTCTCGGGTGTTTCCTGTTTAAAAATAAAATTATTACATCATATATTTTCAAACAAGAAAGGAATTTTTTTTTGCATATCATCCACTTTTTCCAAGTGACATTTCTTTCAAAAAATATGTCCCACTAGACCTTATATTGTTCAAGAGTCTAATTTTGCATAGGATTAGAACAAAACTCAAGAATATTTATCAACATCTATTCAATAGCCTTTGGATTTACCATCTGCAATTTAAAAACATCCCACACATGTTTATGGTCAGCAACATATTTCCTAAGTAAGCATATGTGGAAGGTGTCATGAATCTTTGATAGGTTAGGTGGTAAAGCAAGTTGGTTTGTGATCATACTGATCCTTTTAGTGATCTCAAAGGGTCCTACAAATTGAGGATCCAACTTCATGGATTTGATAGCACTCTTCATTGGTTTAACTGAGTAATACTTTGTTAAACCAATGAAGAGTGCTATCAAATCCACTATTGTCTTTGATTTGACAGCACCAAATAAAATTACTGAGTAATACTTTATGGATTTGATAGCACTCTTCATTGGTTTAACTGATTAATCCAACTTTGTAGTGAGTTTATGTTTCATCAATGCAAAGACAACTTCACACTTCTCCAACCACTCGAATTCCCTTTCCTTTTTATGAAGGTTAGTTACTGCTGCAATAATATTGGAGTAATAATTTATATAGTGTTTATAGTAGCCCATAAACCTTATGAATCTTCTAACTTTAGTCACATTAGTAGGGGTGGCTAGGTTAGGATGGCCTCATTTTTCTATGGATCCATAGCAATTCCTTTTGTTGATATAATATACCCAAGATATCATACCTCTAAAACATATTGAGATAGATGATCTTGAGATGTTTATCGTGTTATTCCTTGTTTCGATAATATATTAAGATATCATCTAGAAATACAAGGAAAAACTGATCTAGGTGTCTTCTGAACATGCTATTCATTAGATTCATAAATTTCATTGGGATATTAGTCAGTTTGAAGGGTAAAATGGTAAACTCATAATTCCCATACCTAGTCTTAAATGTCATCTTATGAGTATCCTCCTCTTTTATTCTTAACTAATGGTAGCTTGATCTTATATCAATCTTGGTTAATACCATGGCATCTCTCAGTTGATCGAACAAATATTTAATTCTAGGTATGGGATATCAGTTCTTGATTATAGTCTTATTAATAATTCTATAATAAATACATAATCTTAAGGAACCATACTTATTTTTCATAAATAATATTGGTGTACCTAAGGTGACACACTTGGTTTTATCAATCCTTTTTCTAATATCCCTCATAGTTGAACCTTCAATTCTTGTATCTCGATAGGATTCATCTGATATGAACATCTAATAATAGGTTCTGCTCCTAGCATAAGGTCAATTGTAAAATTGAATTCCTACATAGGAGGGAGTCTAGGTAAATCCTCTGGTAACACATCCTTAAAATCCTACATAATTGGGTGCTTCCCTAGAAACTCCCTTTTGATCATCTCCAACTTCATTGAGTTTTAAAACATAGACTCTCCCTCCTTTCTTGAGGGCTTTCTTCAATTGCATAGCCAACAACATATGGGGTTTGAATGTCCCCTGCTTGCTATGAATTCTTAGTCTTTCCTTACCCTTTTTTGAATACTCGATCCATCTATCTTGTAAATTGATTAAAAATTTATGGGCTTATAACCAATACATCCCTAAGATCACATCAAAGGCATGAATTAGAGCTACACATAGACAACCTCTCATGGTAACACTAGCTAAATCAATCTCTACCATTAGGTAACACTGGTTTACTAAGTAGGTTTACCTAGAACCATACTCTACCTTCCAACCATGAGCCAAATATCTTGGTCTTTCTGGTATATCCCTTTCTAAATTAGAAGAAATAAAGTTATCTATGGACCCACTATCAATTAAAATTTTTATTTGTTTATTAAAAATATTACCTTTCAAAAGCAATGGGCTAGGTTTCCCATCAGGCTTTTGTTTCCCAATTGTAGTGTAGATCCAATACTCAGGTTCCTTTCTTTTGGTGTTGGATGTACTTGAACCTTGTTGATATGGACATTGATTAGCATAATGTGGGCCTCTATAATGAGGACACCCATCCTTGGGTTCTTACTTATTTTTTAGTTTATGTTCCCCTATCTTACTTATTGGGACTAAAGTTTGTGGTTTCTAAGAGTGAGGCTTTGCATTTTTGGGATTATTATTTGTTTTCTTTTGGAAGTTCTTGAACCTTACCTATTTTCCATTATTTATCTTCTCAAAATTTTGAGGGTTATTGGTCTTTTGATCCTCTTCCTCTTCCTATTTCAATAACCCTTGACTATTCCTCTTCCTTAGTGGTTGCCAATCTTGTTCAGATAGGGTAGCATATAAAAATTGTAGGTGAGACTATGCTTTCTTTGCTAAGTCATATGCCTTTTATAGTTATTTAATCTCATGCATGATTACATCATGATTCACTCTAGATTCTAACCCATGAATAAACTTATGAAATCTCATCTTCTCATCATAAGTGGGCACATACTAACTGAACCAACTTCTTATAGTATATCTCCACTACTTTAGTTGCTTGCTGAAGGTTGGAAAATTCCTTAAACTTTAATGTATAGAAGTGCTCTGAGAGAAACCTCTTTTTAAAGGACTCAACAAAATCCTTAATGTTGATAGGTTTAATATTATTCTTCTCATATTGAGTTTCCCACCAATCTAGAGCAGCCCCTTCTAAGTTTATCATCAGCCAAACTATTTGGGTTTCCAAGGAATAGCCTTTCACTATAAAATAAACTTCTAATTCTCTCAGCTAGGCTTCAGTTGCATCTCCTTCAACTTCTCCATTAAACTTGGAGATACAAATGTTTTTTAGATCTTTAGCCATCTCCTTTTCTAGAAAGGCTCTAGCCTACAATTGTTCTACAATTAGTCCATTAGATTGGCAAACCTCCAAGTATCTAGCTTGCAAGTTCTAATTCACAATAGTTTCCAACATTTTTCTCATTTGATATTACATGGCAGCAATCGTAGTAGTGAGGTCTTTTACCTCTTTATTGGAATTTTCTAGATCCTCATCCTGGATCTATTATTCGACATTATTTTGTTTATTTCATCTAGTTTGAGGTATAAGCCTCTCTTTTCTGGCCTTAGGTGGCATTTTAACTTGATTACAACCAAGAAAATATTAGGTTATAGCTTCACTCTAAATTGTACCACTAACTCAAGCCACAATATATATTTCTCTTACTATAGGCATCAATAATCTAATTAGGATGGTGCTATTAGGTTATAATATAAATTCAATACCGAAGTCCATACTTATCATAAGGTATCATAATATCCCATTCATCCTTGTGATTAGTTCCCATTATATTCTAGCAAGTAGGAGATTCTAGGTCATCCCAATGTTAGCTTAAAATTTAAGTAAGCCCTTTATTTGATATATTCAGATATCTTTAGAACATAAGAAGCTCTATACCCTCGTACCTAGAGCTTTGATACCAAATGTAATGACCAAAAAAACTATCTACAAGAAAAACAAATAGAATTTTTTTTTTTAGAGAGGGATTTACTAACCCCTAATCGACATTAGGTTAATCTAATGTTTTAAAAATCCCCTAATTTTCCTGAAGAGTTACATCTCATGAAATACCCTCACACAAGTCCATTTGTGTAGGTGTATTATGTGTTATCGTAAATAAGTATATCCATATCATCGTCCTTGATGAGATGAACTTATTAGCTTCAATAAATCGAAGGTATACACCCATCACCATACCACACATAAGTCAATCTACATAGGTACGCTACACATATTACAAGTTAAGCTATTCATATCATCTTCATGATGAACTATCTTAACTTAGATGTAGTCTTACCATAAAATTAGTTTTCCAATATCCCTAAGGGGTCTTAATCCCTTAGGTCACCTATTTTCATCCTAAGGGGTCTCAATCCCTTAGGTCACCCTCTATTTTCACCATAGAACTCATTACCTAGGTTTCTTTTATAATTAATAATAAAGCAAGAACAATTCTATCTACTAAATATAACAAAAAGCATAATTCATAAATCATACAAAATACATTAGGAAGTGTTGTGGCTGATCCACAACACACCCCAAAATTGGGGACCCACCTTTTTTGCAGGCTTTCAGAGGAAATCTCAGTGACCCAGATGCTAAAAATGAAGAAAAGGGGCAAAAATGCACAAGTGTAGAAAGTGTCACAAAATCGCGACATGTCGCTCCATCGCTGCCGAAAGAGGAGAGAGAAAAGGAAAATGAAAAAGTGTCACGAAATCGCGACATGTCGCTCCATCGCTGCCGAAAGAGGAGAGAGAAAAGGAAAATGAAAAAGTGTCGCGAAATCGCGACATGTCGCTCCATCGCTGCCGAAAGAGGAGAGAGAAAAGGAAAATGAAAAAGTGTCACGAAATCGTGACATGTCGCTCCATCGCTGTCGAAAGAGGAGAGAGAAAAGGAAAATGAAAAAGTGTCACGAAATCGTGACATGTCGCTCCATCGCTGCCGAAAGAGGAGAGAGAAAGGCAAAATGGAAAGGCGTAGCGATATCGCGACGCGTCGCAAAATCGTGGGTCAAACTGGTCAAACGACATGAAGTGAAAAGCGTCACGAAATCGCTACAGGTTGCGGCCAAGAATGTACGAAGTGAAAAACGTCGCGAAATCGTGATAGGTTGCAGCCAAAGCAGCGGGTGAAAAGCGTCATGAAATCATGACAGATTGCAGGTGGAAGGCATGAAATGAAAAAACGTCGTGAAATCGCGATAGAAGCAAGCCCAGTTGTACGGAACAGAAAAGGCGTAGCGAAATCGTGACAAAAATCAGCAAAGGTGCATGAAGCGCAAAATGGTCACGAAATCACGACAGAATCTACCGAAAGGCGTGAAGAGCAAAAATGGTCACGAAATCGTGACAGAAAGTAGCAAAGGGGGATGAAGCGAAAAGGCGTCGTGAAATCGCGACAGGTTGCGGTTTCGCGGCTCCGAAGCAGGGAAGCGTACGGAGATCAAAACGGTAGCGAAATCGTGATAGATTGCGGCAAGAGGGCCCGAAGGAGAAAATGGTCACGAAATCGCGACGAGTTGCGGCCGAAGCGTACGGAGAACAAAAGCGTCGCGATATCGCGACATGTCGCGATTTTGCTGTGAAAGTGAAGGAGCAAGGCCGCAGGCTATTTCTGGTCATGATTTTCATGGGACCGTTATGGAACATGCAGAAACGCATCGAACACGTGGCGCAAAGGCATGAGGTTTATGATAACGCTTCAGAGCGATGGTTACAGTATGCAGACAGGACCAAACGTTTCAAATTCGAGCGAAAGGTCAAAGCATCAAAGAAGCGAGAAAATGAAACGAAGCGTTCTGGGAGGTGAAACGAAACGACGCAGGTGAACCGAAGAGCCGTGCCAGACAGTATAAAATTGGAAGCATAGATTGAACAGAGGGTTGGAAATTGCTGCTAGCAGAGTTGCAGAGACAAGGGCTTCATGCCATTCTGGGCCTGCACTTGGGCAATTTCCTTCATTTGTTCTAGATTTGTTTAACCTGGAACATTCTGTAATTGTAATTGATACATCATTCTAATACAGAAATACAGAGAGTTGACATCTTATTGATAAGAAAGAAGGAGTCATTATGCATGCAAGATTTAATGCTTTATTTTCCCTTTCAGATTTCTAGGCTTTTAGGTGAAGTTTAATGCAAATGTTTTTGGTTGCTTCATGCGAATGCCTAAAATCTGAAATTGCAGTAAAAACCCCAGAGACCCGCACCTAGCTTATCTGGATTGTGCGAATTTGCAGGTTCAATAGGTTAGGTTGCATGCAGAAACCTCATTATCTTCGGTTTTATCAATCAAGATGGTAGCATTCTGGACATAGTTTAGTTGCATCTTCATTTGCATGCATTTTATTTTCAAACCCTTATTTCATTTTCTGCATTTTAATTACAGTCATTTAAATAAATAACTAAAAATCCATTAAAGCTCAGAGTCCATTGCAAATCCAAATTAAAGTAAACTACAGTGCCCCTTGTTAATATCCACTTGCAAACCCTAAGGTATTCCCAGCATTCAAATTGAAAAACATCATTGGTGAATGAAGAACCATCACAACAGGAACCTTGGAGAAATTATTTAGTCATAATTTCTTTGCAAGCAGAGGATTTTGGGACTCAGATCCTACCGGAGAGTGTGCTTTCACAACTGGGTGAAAACACCACTCAACAGATTGGCGCTAGAAGGAGGGCCGAATCGGTTTACTTTATTTTGGTTTTCATACATGAATAATATCTTTTGATTTAATTTTGAAATATTTTCTTAAAGCTCACAAACAGCTAAACTGCAGCTTTTGCTTTCTTTTGTTGCAGGTTTTCATTGAAATAATCGAGGGTTTCATCAGGCAGGCTGGACCCACCGCGTCGTATTGCGACCAGGTCCCAAACAACCGGAGAAACCATTTTTCATGACCTTACTGGTACTCCCAAGAATAAAACCAAGCAAGTCGTAAGCTCACCAGTCACAAAAGACCTATTTTCTCCAGGAACATCGAGTGGACCTACGCCCGTAATATCGCTTGCCACTAGTGTTCCTATTGTCGTAATATTTCTACTGCTATTGTAGGTTTTTCTTCATCAATTTTGAGTCAAATGGCTCAAGCTCCAGGAGCTCCTTGGTATGGAGCTAACAATACTCCTTTGAATATTGCTGGGGATATCCATGAAATCCCCAAGAACATTGAAATATTTCTGCCTAAATATAAACCAGATGGCCCAAGAACAGCAGAAGAACATATCCAAGCCTATAGGGATGTTTTAATTAGGCTGCAAGTTCAATATGAAGATGTGGCTTGCAGACTTTTTCCTATGAGCTTAGATCCAATAGCATATGAATGGTATATATGCTTACCAACCGGTTCAATCACTTCTTGGACACAAATGGAAAATGCCTTTGTTAATCAATTTAGGTCACCCTTGGATCCCGCAACCATTTACAATCAGTTTATTACATGCAAAAGGGGCCGAGGGGAACCGATCAGAATGTTTAATCAGAGATTCCAAAAGTGCTATAATAGAGCAATTAGGCACTTTGCCATCGATCCTGTAGTGGCTTTGCAGATATATTTTGGGGCATTGGACCCCATGACAGCCATGTTTGCGAGACGTAATCCTCAAGTCACCACGCTGGCTTTAGCCTATAACGAAGCCATGACTATCGAGCAGCAAATGACACCACAGGGCTACGGGTTTACCCAGATGCCTGTGATGGGACAGTATGCTCCATATGGTCAAGCTCCCTTGGCAAATCAGCTCATGGCACCACAAATGCCAAGCATGAACGCCTTCCCCTATCAGCAGCCGTATCCACCAGCACCCGCGTATGCACCCATTCCAATCCAACCAATTACATCCATTCCACCTGTTCTCGCATTTTTGCAGAACAGTCAATCGACTATACAAGGAACCAACCAAGTTAATCCTCAGGCTATAGTTCCTTTTCCAAATCCAACCCCGATTCAGAGTGTCAATCCATATGGGAATCAAATTCCTCATAACCCGACCCAAATGTTGAATCAAGACCCCATCAATTATGCGAATCCAACGGGGGTTAACAACAATGTGATTCCACCGAAGGAGATTTATTCAGAAGTCGAAGAGCTCAAGAAATTAGTTCATAAACTGAGCAATGACAGGGTTCAACAACAGAAGTATGAGTCCCATGCCCCTCACCCAAATCAAAATTTTAACAATAGAGGGAGACACTGGAACACCAAGCCAAACAATGGGGGAGTACCCGCTCCCATTGCTAATCAATTAGATACTTCTAGGACCTAGCCAATCCAATTCTCTTTTGAATCTTTCAGATTTGGCGTGGGAAAGGGGGTGCAGGTTGCACAACACGAAAGAACACAATGAGAGGAATTGTCCCGAAATTGCGAGATACACTCATTGTCTTCGGGCACAAGTTGATGATTTGGAACCGGTATCAAATGAGGGTCCATCGCAACATCAAGATGATAATATTATGGTGATGGAAATCGTATATCATCAAGAAGGTGAGAGTGAGGAAGAAGAAGACGAAATTTTGGAACAGGAGGTGCAAGCTTTTCGAGATTTCAGAAAGGGGAATCATGGATACCATTTGAGAAGTAAATCTAAAGCCCCTAAAACCTCATCAACACCTCCAAACAATTCTATTCTTCCTCCGGATACTAAGGCAAATAATAATCCTCCTCCTCCACTTCGAAGAGAAATGTCTAATGACGTGCAGAAGACAATCAAATTCGAAAAACCAAACTATGACATAGTGGAGGATCTGAAGAAGTCCAAATCTAGCCTTTCGTTCTTGGACGCGGCTAGATTGCCTGGCCAAAAGGAGGCGTTGATAAAAGCTTTGAACTCACCTGACCCAATGTGGAAGGAAAAAAGAGTTGAGTCCCATCTGATTTTGCGAAAAGAGAGAAGGGATGTCCCGCCATTCTTACTGACTCTGAGAATTGCGGGTAAGAATTTGCATAACTGTTTGGTGGACACGGGTGCCACGAGCAACCTCATGCCTTCAGAGATATGTAAAATGCTAGGTCTGCAACCTGTTTCATCCAAATGCACGGTCTTGCAATTGGACCGTTCAGAGGTAAATGTGGTAGGGACCTTATATGATGTCAAGATTCAATTAAATTCTGAACCCAGGGTCCAGCAGGTTGTTGACATTCTGGTTGTTAATATCCCAAGTAGGTATGGAATGTTACTTGCGAGGGATTGGATGAAAACTCTGAATGGCTATTTTTCAACAGACTGCTCACATATGTGGCTACCATGGAAAGGAATTGCAAACCAAATCAGAGTGGAAAATGAACCGAGGCTTAAGGAGATTATAACATATTTTAACAAGCCGAATGAAGTTCAGTTTTCTGAGCCAGAACTAGGAGTTTATGCACTTGATGTTGAGGAAGCAGCTGAAGAGCCTAAAGAGGAGACATGTCATGGTGGCTCTTTTGAGGAAAAGGATTTCACATGGTTGCTCAGATTTGATGGATCAAAATCTAGACAGGGAGCAGGAGCAGGAGTCGAGCTCACTGGCCCAGGAGGTAAACCATTATTGGCTGCCTACAGACTGCAATTTCCTTGCACGAACAATGTGGCAGAATACGAAGCATTGATCTTTGGTTTACGTCTAGCATTGAGCAAACATGTTAAATGCTTGAAGGTTTTGGGAGATTCTGAGTTGGTAGTCAAACAAATCAAAGGACAGTATATATGCCGTGACAGGAGACTAAGCCTTTATAGAACTAGGGTTATGGACCTCATTGAGGAGTTCGATGCGTTCAATATAGCCCTTATTTCTAGGAAAGGAAATCGAATAGCAGACTCTCTTGCAGTCGCCGCGGGCATGTTAAACCCAGTTGATATAAAAAGATGTAAAAAGTTTTCCATTGAACTGGTTCCTTGTCCATCAATACCCGATAATGTAAAGAATTTCCAGGTTTTTGAAAGTGACAGACACATTTTCAAATTTGTCACGAACTCGGGTATTTTTGAAAATCAGGTGATTGATGAGGAGCAAAGGTGGCAGGATGAAACAGAAGATGAAATTGAAACTGCGTATCAATCCAACAAAATTCCTAAAGGCGTGGCTTCATTGGAAAAGATGTTCGACATGGGATGCAAGACCAAGAAAGGAAAAAAAGTCCCACTCCCTAAAGATGCATGTGATTCAATTAATCTAGGGAGTGCAGACAATCCAAAGGAGGTGTACATAGCAAAGGCATGTACAGAGGAAGAAAGGAGCAATATAATGCAGGCATTGAAGCATTACATAGATTGTATTGCTTGGAATTACAATGAATTGAAAACATACAACCAAGACATCATCACACATACCATCCCTTTGAAGCCAGACTCCAAGCCTTTTAGGCAAAGACAACGAGTTGTTAACCCGCTATTGGAGCCTTTGATCGAAAAGGAGGTTAAAATATTATTGGAAGTGAAAATCATTTTTCCCGTTAGGCACTCAACATGGGTGGCTAACCTCGTTCCAGTGAGAAAAAAGAGTGGAGAGATTAGGCTGTGCATAGATTTTCGAAATCTTAATAAAGCCTCTCAAAAGGATAATTATCCATTGCCATCAATCGATGAAATTCTACAAATGGTAAATGGATCTGAAATGATGTCCTTTCTCGATGGGTATTCTGGGTACAACCAAATTCTTATACATCCAGATGACAGGATGAAAACAGCCTTCACTACCAAGTGGGGGACATTTGCATATAAGAGAATGTCGTTCGGACTGTTAAATGCTGGTGCAACTTTTCAACGCGCCATGGATTATGCATTCAAAGGACTCATAGGCAAATGCATCATCGTGTATGTGGATGATATCCCAGCTTTTCTCGAAGAAGAGAGAGGACCATGTCAAAGATTTAAAGAAAGTGCTTCAAAGATGCAGAGAACATGGAATTTCCTTAAATCCCAAAAAGTGCATTTTCGGAGTAACAGAAGGAAAATTGTTGGGTCACATCATTTCAAAAGAGGGAATATCCATCGACCCAGAAAGGATACAAGCTATCCAAAACTTACCTCTCCCGAGTAGTAAAAAAGAATTGAGATCTTTCTTTGGGCAGGTTAATTTTGTGAGGAAGTTTATCTCTAGCTTTGCTGAGATAGCCAAACCTCTGAACAAGATGCTCAAGAAAGATGTGGATGTAAAATGGAACGAGGAAAGTAGAGTGGCCTTCCAGAACATCAAAGATGCCATTTCCAGGGCCCCGGTCCTTATAAGTCCAGACTATTCCAAACCTTTCTTCATTTATGCTTTTGCATCGAACACTCCTTTGCGAGTGTCTTAACCCAAAAAGGCGAGGATAGTGCCGAAAAACCCATAGCATTTTTAAGTGCCCCCCTAAAAGATGCTCAATTAAGGTATTCAATCCTTGATAAGCAAATGTACGCACTTTTTAAAACGGTGAAAAAATTTAGACATTACATTGTGCACAGCAGAGTTATTGCCATTGTGCCTGACTCTGCTGTTAAGACCATGTTTTTACAAAATGAACTAGGTGAGAAAAGAGGGAAATGGATTTCCACCATCCAGGAATTTGATCTCGAAATCCAACCTATGAAACTAGTTCGAGGACAGGGACTGGCGAAGGCGATCGCAGAAAATAATCCGCAAATAATAGGCCAATGCTCGAATACATAATACATTGCTAGGGATGACTGGTATGTTGATATTGTGCAATTTTTATTGATCGGTAAGTGTCCTTCTAATCTGAATTCAACACAGAGAAGAGCTTTAAGGCTTAAGTCTATCAATTATCTGATGAAATCTGGTGTTCTTTACAGGAAGAATCATGAAGGAATCTACCTGAGGTGCTTGAGCAAAGAAGAAGCTGCCAGGGTGTTGCAGGAATTTCACGGGAAACATGGAACTGGTCATGGTGCAGCAAATGCTACAACACATCAAATCCTGAGAGCAGGATACTACCGGCCCCACATTTTCAAAGATGCACATGCCCATGTACGATCTTGTCATATCTATCAAGTGGCTGCCAATAGAGAAAGAAATGCAGCCATGCCGTTACAACCTGTAGTTGAAATGAGACCATTTGCACAGTGGGGACTAGATTTTATCGGGGTTATTAACCCAAATTCGTCTGATTCCCATAAATTCATATTGACAGCTACAGATTACTGTACAAGGTGGACAGAAGCGATTCCTACTAAACATGCCACCACAGACGTTGTGATTAAATTCCTTGAGGACCAAATTATAACAAGATTTGGAATGCCCGATTCTATTGTCAGTGACAATGGTAAAGCGTTTATTTCTACGCAATTTGCAGATTGGGCATATGATAACAAAGTGAGCTTAAAATTTGCATCCAATTATTATCCTCAAGGAAATGGTCTGGCCGAATCTTCAAATAAAAATTTATTGAACATCATTAAGAAGTTGCTGGAAAAGAACCCTCGGGACTGGCATAGCCAATTGAAGTTTGCCCTTTGGGCAGATAGGACCAGAGTGAAAGAATCTATAGGGAATACTCCCTATCATTTGGTCTATGGGCAAGACCCGATATTTCCTGCAAATTTGAAGTTGCAGACCTTGCATTTCATACAAGAGTATTTGGGGACAGATGATCAAGTTGAAGCCAGGTTGAGTCAGTTGTTGCATCTTGATGAAAAGAGAGAAGAAGCCATGAATCACATGATTAAGCACCATGAAGTTATCAAAAGATGGTTTGATAGAAGGGCCAAAGTTAAGTCATTCAGAATTTCAGATTTGGTATTACTATGGGACAAAAGACATGAGGAAAAAGGGAATCATCAAAAGTTTGATTGTCTTTGGTTAGGCCCATATCAGATTTCATGAGATTCTTGGGAAGAATACCTTCAGGCTAAAAACTTTAGAAGGGAGAGATTTCATGCTACCGGTTAATGGGCAGATTTTAAAGCATTATTTTAGCCCTTAGGTTGTGAGATTTTGATATTATTCTTTCGGTTTTGGTGGGGATTTTCAGTTTTTGTTTTTATTGTTTAGGATTGTTAGTCTAGCTAAGATTTTGGTGGTGGATTTGATTTCAATTGACATGTTTTGTTAATTTTAAATATATATATATATATATATATATATATAAAAAAAGTGAGATGTCAACTTATGCTTAAGGTTAGGAGAATATGAAATATTGGAATTGTCCTGTAAAAGCTCCACAAGTAACACAAACATCTTAAGTTATATTGCTTGATTTTGTGATGCATGAAAGAGTCAGTTTTGCATGACAAATCATTTCATTTGCAAGTCAAGAGATAATGCATTCATGTTCCATCTCACCTCACATATGCATTCCATCTTAGTTACATATGCATCTTAGGTACAAATCATTAAAGTATGTCAATCCCTCTTAGGGTTGTGTTATAACATAAACATAAGAATGAGTCCTAAGGTTGGAAACTGAGTCTTGAGATATCTAGAACCAAGCACGTCTCATACATTAAAAAGGATCTTGAGCAAAATGATCAAAACCTAACTTGGAGGAAAGGGTTGGGCGAAAGAAGTATTTCATGTCTATCCTATTTATGCAGCATGATCCTTAAACAGTGGTTTTGACCACTTCCATTAAGCTTAAAGCCTAAAATCATAGTAGTAAGGATAGGGCCAAATCCTCATCGAACTTAGGTTGAGGATCCAATTCCCCAAAGCTTTGATTTGACCTAAATGGAGTAGTAAGGATAGGGCATAAATTCTCATCTCGCTTAGGTTGAGAATCTGATTCCCCAAAGCTCCTATGTCTCATTTCACAATAAATCTTGGATTGGAAGGATCGTACTACTTGTCCTCTGCAAAGGATGGGTAGTCATCCCCAAGGTCTAAGCAACAAAATTAATATTTTCCATTTACATCTAAAGTTTGGATTGGAAGGATCGTACTACTTGTCCCTAGCAAGGATGGGTAGTCATCCCTAAGGTCCAAGAAGTAAAAAATAAAAAAATATATATAATTTTTTTCCCATCTCATCTTTATATTGGATTGGAAGGATCGTACTACTTGTCCTCTGCAAAGGATGGGTAGTCATCCCCAAGGTCCAAAGAAATGAAGATAAGTTTTGGATTGTGGGGTAAGATATGCCCATGCATGGCAACATGTCTTGTCTAAAAAACAAGACCACAGATTGTCCAAAGGGTTAGACTAGCATGACCATTTCTTCCATAATTGGTTTAATTATTTTGCTCAAAGTGAGGTAATGAATTCTAAATCAGAATAGTAAGGATAGGGTTAAACTCTCATCTCGGTTGGTTGGGAGTCTGATTCCCCAAAGTTCTGATTTCACATTCACTTGCACATGGGTTCAAGATAGTAGGGACTCATAACCAACTTTGGGATATAATAAGTGGATCCTAAGAGGGTTTGGCAAATCTTGAATTTTTGTACATGATACTAGAAGAAAGATTATGCATTTTATAAAAGCGAGATCTCCTAGCATATTCATTAGGTTACACAAATCATTCACAATCTCATATATGCATTCATGCAAAACTGACAATGGAGTGTGGATCAATTTCAAACGATAGGGAAAGAAATTCATTGCACACACTGAGCTAATACTTGATGATTCTAATGATTCATGTACTTCTGATCTTTGGGCATTTGTTTTTATTGCTTATGTGTTAACACATATTTTTGAGTTTGTATGTGTTTCAGGTTGGGTTCTTACTAAAATGCTCAAGAGCATTTGACAGCAGAGTCGCCATTTGTTGTGGCTGATCCACAACACACCCCAAAATTGGGGACCCACCTTTTTTGCAGGCTTTCAGAGGAAATCTCAGTGACCCAGATGCTAAAAATGAAGAAAAGGGGCAAAAATGCACAAGTGTAGAAAGTGTCACGAAATCGCGACATGTCGCGAAATCGTGACATGTCGCTCCATCGCTGTCGAAAGAGGAGAGAGAAAAGGAAAATGAAAAAGTGTCACGAAATCGCGACATGTCGCTCCATCGCTGTCGAAAGAGGAGAGAGAAAAGGAAAATGAAAAAGTGTCACGAAATCGCGACATGTCGCTCCATCGCTGTCGAAAGAGGAGAGAGAAAAGGAAAATGAAAAAGTGTCACGAAATCGTGACATGTCGCTCCATCGCTGTCGAAAGAGGAGAGAGAAAAGGAAAATGAAAAAGTGTCACGAAATCGTGACATGTCGCTCCATCGCTGTCGAAAGAGGAGAGAGAAAGGCAAAATGGAAAGGCGTAGCGATATCGCGACGCGTCGCAAAATCGTGGGTCAAACTGGTCAAACGACATGAAGTGAAAAGCGTCACGAAATCGCTACAGGTTGCGGCCGAGAATGTACGAAAGTGAAAAACGTCGCGAAATCGTGACAGGTTGCAGCCAAAGCAGGGGTGAAAAGCGTCACGAAATCATGACAGATTGCAGGTGGAAGGCATGAAACGAAAAAATGTCGTGAAATCGCGACAGAAGCAAGCCCAGTTGTACGGAATAGAAAAGGCGTAGCGAAATCGCGACAAAAATCAGCAAAGGTGCATGAAGCGCAAAATGGTCACGAAATCGCGACAGAATCTACCGGAAGGCGTGAAGAGCAAAAATGGTCGCGAAATCGTGACAGAAAGCAGCAAAGGGGGATGAAGCGAAAAGGCGTCGCGAAATCGCGACAGGTTGCGGTTTCGCGGCTCCGAAGCAGGGAAGCGTACGGAGATCAAAACGGTAGCGAAATCGTGACAGATTGCGGCAAGAGGGCCCGAAGGAGAAAATGGTCACGAAATCGCGACGAGTTGCGGCCGAAGCGTACGGAGAACAAAAGCGTCGTGATATCGTGACATGTCACGATTTCGCGACATGTCGCGTTTTCGCTGTGAAAGTGAAGGAGCAAGGCCGCAGGCTATTTCTGGTCACGATTTTCATGGGACCGTTATGGAACATGCAGAAACGCATCGAACACGTGGCGCAAAGGCATGAGGTTTATGATAACGCTTCAGAGCGACGGTTACAGTATGCAGACAGGACCAAACGTTTCAAATTCGAGCGAAAGGTCAAAGCATCAAAGAAGCGGGAAAATGAAACGAAGCGTTCTGGGAGGTGAAACGAAATGACGTAGGTGAACCGAAGAGCCGTGCCAGACAGTATAAAATTGGAAGCGTAGATTGAACAAGGGGTTGGAAATTGCTGCTAGCAGAGTTGCAGAAACAAGGGCTTCATGCCATTCTGGGCCTGCACTTGGGCAATTTCCTTCATTTGTTCTAGATTTGTTTAACCTGGAACATTCTGTAATTGTAATTGATACATCATTCTAATACAGAAATACAGAGAGTTGACATCTTATTGATAAGAAAGAAGGAGTCATTATGCATGCAAGATTTAATGCTTTATTTTCCCTTTCAGATTTCTAGGCTTTTAGGTGAAGTTTAATGCAAATGTTTTTGGTTGCTTCATGCGAATGCCTAAAATCTGAAATTGCAGTAAAAACCCCAGAGACCCGCACCTAGCTTATCTGGATTGTGCGAATTTGCAGGTTCAATAGGTTAGGTTGCATGCAGAAACCTCATTATCTTCGGTTTTATCAATCAAGATGGTAGCATTCTGGACATAGTTTAGTTGCATCTTCATTTGCATGCATTTTATTTTCAAACCCTTATTTCATTTTCTGCATTTTAATTACAAGTCATTTAAATAAATAACTAAAAATCCATTAAAGCTCGTAGTCCATTGCAAATCCAAATTAAAGTAAACTACAAGTGCCCCTTGTTAATATCCACTTGCAAACCCTAAGGTATTCCCAGCATTCAAATTGAAAAACATCATTGGTGAATGAAGAACCATCACAACAGGAACCTTGGAGAAATTATTTAGTCATAATTTCTTTGCAAGCAGAGGATTTTGGGACTCAGATCCTACCGGAGAGTGTGCTTTCACAATCGGGTGAAAACACCACTCAACAGGAAGGAAGCAAAATTTAAAAGAAGATAAAAATGAACTAAAAGAGAAATTAATATAAAACATAGATAGTTCATAGTAGTAATTTAAAGATACATCTTCCAAACAATTAAACAATTATTACATATAAGTATGATAAATCATCCATACACTTAAGTAATAACATATTGCATCAATTTCATTAGGTAAATCTCCCCACAATTCTCGTCTACCTGAGCATAAGTAAACCATTATAAGTAGAATCAAATTGATGCATTGGTTCCAACTATCTCTTTGGTACTTCTTTGCTTTCCATTGATTATTTTGGGATAGTAGGGTATCAGGGAACTCATGGTTCCATGATAGACATGCTTCTAAATGCATTTAACTTTTTATTTGCCAAGTTGTAACTATACAAACTAAATAAAGTATAATTATTTTACTTCCACTAATTAAAGTCTCATATATTTAATCAGATGAAATAAATCATACTTCCTTTACTTCCACTAATTAGGGTCCCATACCTCTAATTAATTAAAATAAACCATTTTCTTTTACTTTCACTAAATAGAGTCTCATGTCCCTAAATAATAAAATAAACTGTTATCTTTTACTTTCACTAAATAGAGTCTCATGTCCCTAAATAATAAAATAAACCGTTATCTTTTACTTTCACTAAATAGAGTCCCATACATCTAATTAATAAAAAAAAACCATTTTCTTTCACTTTCATTAAATAGAGTCCCATACCTCTAATTAATAAAAATTAACCATATTCTTTTAATTTCACTAAATAGAGTCCCATACTTTTAAATAATAAAAATAAACCAGTTTCTTTTACTTTCACTAAATAGAGTCCCATACCTCTAAATAATAAAAATAAACCATTTTATTTTACTTTCACTAAATAGAGTCCCATACCTCTAGATAATAAAAATAAAGCATCTTATTTTACTTTCACTAAATAGAGTCAAATACCTCTAAATAGTAAAAATAAAGCATTTTCTTTTACTTTCACTAAATAGAGTCTCATACCTCTAAATAATAAAAATAAACCATTTTCTTTTACTTTCACTAAATAGAGTCCCATACCTCTAAATAATAAAATTAAACCATTTTCTTTTACTTTCACTAAATAGAGTCCCATACCTCTAACTAATAAAAATAAACCATTTTATTTTACTTTCACTAAATAGTGTCCCATACCTCTAATTAATAAAATTAACCGTATTCTTTTAATTTCACTAAATAGAGTCCCATACTTTTAAATAATAAAAATAAACCAGTTTCTTTTACTTTTACTAAATAGAGTCTCATACCACTAAATAATAAAAATAATTCATTTTATTTTACTTTCACTAAATAGAGTCCCATACCTCTAATTAATGAAAATAAATAATATTATTTTACTTTCACTAAATAGAGTCCCATATCTCTAAATAATAAAAATAAACTATTTCCTTCTCATCTATTTAATTAATCAAGTTCTATTTTCCTTGACTATTTTAATAACTATTTAATAGTTATTTCTTTTGATTAACTAAATACCACAAGCAGGGTTATGCATAGTGGTAATATTCACAATTTGGGCGAATATTAGGATTTCCAAAATTGGAAATTAGCGAATATGAGGACCCTTGACGTCGGTCCATTTGCCTAAAAATTTTTAGGACCAATTTTTTCACAGGGTCAATTCGCTATAATATATATCCAAATATAGGCATATTTGTACTTTTTGGAAAGCTCTTTTTGATCTTGATCAAATGGTGGTATTTTTATGAAGTTATAAGGTAATTTAATAGGTCAAATTGGCTCCAAATATGACCTTAATTTTTAGAGCTTCAAATACCCCCAAATTTTGGTGTGAAGATGAATGATTTGATTTGCTTTGGATTCACCTTGATATTGGTTAGGATTCGCTACTTTTTTACAAGTAAATTTTAGGTCCAACCCTTTATGCATAACCCTAACCACAAGAGTACACCATTGAAGTTCCTTTAAAAATATAGAAACCATCACTAAAACTCTACTACCCAAACATAACATGACTAGTGCTCTTAAAGCTCAAACTAGGCTTCTTGTAAAGCATATGAACTCTGTGATACCAATGGACCAAAAAAAAGTGATGACCATGCTAGGGTTGACCAAGTGGGAGGCAACCAAGAAGAGCATCACTATCGATGTAGTATTCATAGGTGAGAAAGGGTTTTGTGTCTTCCAACATGAAACCTTCTAACACAAAAGCTAAATTAGTTCAAGAAAAATATAGATGTTAGATATTTAGGTTAAGGTATCTAAGGTTTAAGAAAAACAAACGATACATAGCCTTAAGAGCAAGACCTACCATAAATAAGATTATATCGATAATAAATATCCCTCACTTCCTTTCACCACAATATTATATGGTTTATGAATAGTTGGTTTCTCAACACAGGCTCATTAGCCTCTAGGCAAGAACAAGGATAAGGTACCCACCCACTAGTCTTAAACATAACTCAATGTAGGGGGAAGGAGTTTTACGACATGCTTAACCAACCTAGATATCATCTTATCAAAAAAAATATAAATAGTTGAACCTGACTACAAAGTGAAATATGATGCTAAAATCACAAATAACATTCATCAATTCTCAATAGGTATGTATAAAATTGCTACCAACCTGATGACTTCTAGCACGTCATGAAGGGTGTGCTTCCACATTGTTGGTTTCATTTCAAATTGTTAGTTTTTTTCTTATCCATTTCCTTTATTTCTTGCATATGTGTGTGATGACTCTCTCGATTTTTCCCCTCTCCTTCTTATCCTTATCCTATGCCCCTCCTTAATATCATAAAGAGCTGATTCTACTTGCATATGTCATTCACCATTAGTCCTCACCCATTGCCATAACTCCCCTTTCAGATCATTAGGTAGTTGAGTCATTGTCTTTAGGTTTCTTTTTACCCAAAGAAAAATTCACATCATGAGAATTCAACAAGAAGCTTTCGTTGCAATCTCGATCAGATCTCCTTTGAATGGGTGTGTTGAGCAAGATGCAGCGACAATATTGTCATTGTTGTCAACATAGTTAGTTAGATCGGTTGATGTAGTGGACAGGAGTTCAGAGGTTATTCAGAGTATGTACAGTGATGTTAAATGCTTATGAGGATGTTTATCCACCTTTTTGCATAATTTCCAAGAAGAGCGAAGTGGCCCATATTCTAAAGATCAACGAAAAAGCAAAACATCGCAAAGAAAAAAAGAATCGCGACATGTTGCATTTTCGCGGACAAAAGAGAAGAGAAAGAGCAAGGAGAAAAAGTGTCGTGATATCACGACATGTTGTATTTTCATGGTCCAAAGCAAAGAGAAAGAGCAAGGAGAAAAAGTGTCGCGATATCGCGACATGTCGCATTTTCATAGTCCAAAGCAAGGAGAAAGTGCAAGGAGAAAAAGTGTCGTGATATCGCGTCGCATTTTTGTGACTCAAAAAGGGTAGGCAGGCAGAGAAACAAAAGTGTCGCGATATCGCGACATGTCGCATTTTTGTGACTCAAAAAGTGGCAGGACCCATAAGGAATCTTTAATGATTTGAAATCATTTAAGATGGTCATTACACATGGAAAGAAGTGGATGCATGCCCATGTGGAGAAAAGGAAATGAAGGGCCTCAAAATAGAAACGAAAAGCCTTTTTGGAAACCAAAACACATGCATGCATAAGGGAAAGAGAAAACGAACAGTCATGCAAAGAGAAAATGAATAGTCATGCAAAGAGAAAATGAACAGTCATGCAAAGAGAAAATGAATAGACATGCAAAGAGAAAATGAACAGTCATGCAAGGAGAAAATGAACAGTCATGCAAGGAGAAAATGAACAGTCATCGAAGGAGAAAATGAATAGTCATGAAGGAGAAAATGAAAGAGGAAGGAGAAAATGAACAGTCATGACCGAGAAAACGAACAGTCATGGTAGGAGAATATGGTGTCAATTATTTGCATGTGACGTGTTTGATGAAATGCCTTCTCAATATATACAAAAGGAGTTACATAAAGAAGTAGTTACAATTGACAAGTGGCATATGAGAATATGAAAGGAGTTACAACTGGAGTTACAAAGAGAAAGGATTGTTATAAAAGGAGTGTTGCTTGGAGAATTTTAATGTGGGGATTTTATCTTGCGAAGAGAGCGAGAGGCGAGCGAGAAGGGTGTGTGTTTTGTGAATTGTGGGCGATGTTGGGTAAGCAATAGACCAGTCAGGGTCTTGTAAAAGTGAAGGCATTTTTATGTCAATCTTCTAGTTTCAAAATTGAAGTCCAAGTTGGTGCTTGGCATCAGGGGTTGGTGCTCCTTCCAGTTGGTGTTGGTAAATCAGGGGTTGGTGCTCCTTCCAATGGGTGCTGGTAAATTGATTGTAAAGTTGGTGCTTTGCAAAGGCTGGATTTGGATGGGAGTCCAAACAGTCATTTTTGAGGAGTAGCCAAATCGGTGAACCTCGGTACATCTTGTGTTGTGTGATGCTCTCTTGTTATACTTGCTTTATTTGGTTTTAAGTTTTCATTGTTTTGGCTTTAAGAGTTGAAGATTTAAGTTATAAAGAGCTACACTGATTCACCCCCCCTCTCAGTGTCATTGTGAGACTAACAATTGGTATCAGAGCAAGGTTCCTGAACAAGCTTAACCGGCTAGGGTGATCTTGGAAGTGACACAATGGCAGGTGGTGAAGGCTTCTCATCAAACAAAGCACCATTGTTGGATGAAACTAATTACACATTTTGGAGACTCAGGATGCAGACATATCTTTGTGCTTTGGGATACGACATTTGGGATTCAGTAGATAGTGGATACACAATACCCACCACTTCTCCAACCGATGTTGCCGGTAAGAAATTGTTTGAGAATAACTCAAAAGCAAAGAATGCTATCATGTGCGGATTAGTGGACAGTGAACTAGTAAAAATTATGAGTTGTAAAATGGCAAAAGAAATATGGGACAAACTGAGGAGCATTCATGAAGGAGACGATAAGATCAAGGAGGCCAAGTTACAAACACATCGAGCTCAGTTCAAAGTATTAAAGATGAATGACGATGAGAACATAGAGGCATATATGCTGAGAGTTAATGAAGTCATTAATGCGATTAGAGGACTCGACGAGGAAATCGAAGATTCTGTCATCGTGAAAAAGGTATTAAGATCTCTTCCCCAAAGATTTGATTCTAAAGTTTCAGCTATAGAAGAAGCTAAAGATCTAAATTCTTTTAGTATGGATGAGATGCATGGTTCTTTGACTGCATATGAGATGAGAATAGGAAAATCTAAACCCATAGACAGAGAAGCTACTTTTAAAGCCCATAAAAATATGAAAGCAAAACAAGAATCCGAGGAAGAAGAGACATCAGATGAAATGGAAGCAAACTTTGTTCGAAAACTAAAAAGGGGAAAAGGAAAATACAGAGGAAAGTTACCGTTTAAATGTTTCAATTGTGGAGGCATTGGGCATTTTGTAGCTAAATGTCCACTTAATGAGAAGAACAAAATTGATGAAGGATCGCACCAAGAAAGAAGTGACTGGAAGAACAAAACAAATTTCAGAAAAGACAACTTCAAGAAGAAAAGTTTCATCTCCAAGAATGTCAGTTCATCAGAAGACAGATGCGGTGAGGATTCTAAAAAGGAAATAGGTGAAGCTCTTTTCATGGCACTCAAAGAAGAAAAAATAGAAAAAGAACAGGAATGTGATGAAGAAGAAATTGATGCAGAAGTAAATTTGGAAGAGGAACTAATTGCAGCTCTGGATGAATTGAAGATAGAAAGGAAAAAGAATAAGAAAATTTCAAGAAAGCTTGAGGATGCAAATGAAATCATAACCAGTTTGAAAGTACAGATAGAAGAATCCAAGAAAATATCTGAAGATCTCGAAGTGCAAATAACCATGAAAATAGATTATTGCAGCAAGCTAGAAGAAGAGACTATTGGTTTAAGGATGCAGATAGAAGAGATGAATCATAAAATTAGTTGTTATCACAAACGTGAAGAAAGTTCTATGAAGCTGGATAAGATCATAAATAACCAAAGGACTACAGGCGTCAAATTTGGTTTGGGCTTTGATGAAGGAGAATCATCAAATGGATCAAAGAATGAAGATAAGAAACAGGTTGATCAAGAAAAATTGACTCATGCAAAAGAAAGCAATAATGCAAGGCACGAAAGGAGAATTGACAATGATGGATTCACCAATGTCACACATCAAGGAAGAAGAAGATTTATGACTCCTACGACAACATGGCAAAGACCATCACCCAGGTTCAATCATCTCTTTTTTGGTTACTATTTTAAATGCAATGGTTATGGACATAAGATTTCAGATTGCAAGTATAATGTAGGACCAAGGAATTTTACCAGTAGAAATGTTTTTTCACCTTTGATGGATTATGCAGTAGAATGTTATAACTGTCATAATTTTGGGCACATTGCAAGAAATTGTCGAAGTACATTTGCATCAAATCAATTTTAGGGAAGAAAATTTCAACCAAATGGAATGAGACAAAATAGAAAAGTTCCCGAAAAACATGCACAAGCTACTGAAAAAGAAAAGTCAAAACAAGAGCCCAAAATTGTAATCAAACCAGAGTGGAGAAAGAAAGAAGAAAGGAAATCGTGTCTCCTTGGACTGAAGGAGACTACTCCTCTATTGCACTAAGCAACTCCGGGTAGCACATCCTCAGGGGGAGCAATCTTAAAGTTTTATTTTAATGCTCCTATGTATTTGTTTGGTTATCTGAGGATGAAAGGCAAGTAGTCGGGGGAGTTGTCGTATAGTTGTCAAAGTGTGTTTCAGTTCATGTAGTTGTTTGTGGAGGTACCATGAAGGGTGGTGATTAAATTGAGAGTTGTCACCATTTGTAGTATTGCTATATGTCAGTGTTGTACTTTTGATGGTTCTTACTGCCATTGTTCAAAGTTATGGTATCCGAAAGGTAAGGACTTCACCCTTATTGCGTATTCAGATGCAGATTGGGCAGGATGTGTAGGTGACAGAAAGAGTACCAGTGGAGGTGCATTCTATCTTGGAGACAGGTTGGTCACATGGCACAGTAAGAAACAAGAGTCAGTCTCCTTATCCATAGTAGAGGCAAAATATATTGCAGCGACAACGTGTTGTACGTAGAATCTAGTTATGCATTCTCGCACAAAACATATTGCTATCCGGTATCACTTTTTGAAGGAGAAAGTTGCGAAAGGTGAGGTTAAGTTGGATTTTGTTCCAACAACAGAGCAAGTAGCGGATATCTTCACAAAACCGTTGCCCAAGGAAGTCTTTGAGTACCTTCGCAATAAATTGGGAGTGGTCATGCTTCCCAAGAATTGACTAGCTATCGGGACCACATTCTCAGGGGGAGCATTTGTGTATTTGTTTATCTTTTTGCTCATGTTTGTGATTTTTGCTAAGTGTAATAATTTTTGCCTGAGAATGTTGTGCATGGACTCAGGGGGAGTTTGCAATAGCCCTTTGATATTGTTGTCAAAGGGGGAGAAGAGTTACAGGAAATTGCACGTGTGTTGCCAACAATTCCAAAGGGGGAGATTGTTGAGCAAGGTGCAACGACAGTATTGTCATTGTTGTCAACACAGTCAGATAGATCGGTTGATGCAATGGACAGGAGTTCAGAGGTTACTCAGAGTATGTACAGTGATGTTAAATGCTTATGAGGATGTTTACCCACCTTTTTGCATATTTTCCAAGAAGACCGAAGTGGCCCATATGCTAAAGATCAAAGAAAAAGCAAAACACCGCAAAGAGAAAAAAGTGTCGCGATATCGTGACATGTTGCATTTTCGTGGCCAAAAGAGAAGAGAAAATGCAAGGAGAAAAAGTGTCGCGATATCGCGACATGTTGCATTTTCATGGTCCAAAGCAAAGAGAAAATGCAAGGAGAAAAAGTGTCGTGATATCGCGACATGTTGCATTTTCGAGTCCAAAGCAAAGAGAAAATGCAAGGAGAAAAAGTGTCATGATATCACGACATGTTGTATTTTCGCGGTCCAAAGCAAAGAGAAAATGCAAGGAGAAAAAGTGTCGTGATATCGTGACATGTTGCATTTTCGCAGGCCAAAGCAAAGAGAAAGAGCAAGGAGAAAAAGTGTCGCGATATCACGACATGTTGCATTTTCGCGGGCCAAAGCAAAGAGAAAGAGCAAGGAGAAAAAGTGTCACGATATCGCGACATGTTGTATTTTCGTGGGCCAAAGCAAAGAGAAAGAGCAAGGAGAAAAAGTGTCATGATATCACGACATGTTGTATTTTCATGGGCCAAAGCAAAGAGAAAGAGCAAGGAGAAAAAGTGTCACGATATCGCGACATGTATTTTCGTGGGCCAAAGCAAAGAGAAAGAGCAAGGAGAAAAAGTGTCGTGATATCATGACATGTTGTATTTTCGTAGGCCAAAGCAAAGAGAAAGAGCAAGGAGAAAAAAGTGTCACGATATCGTGACATGTCGCATTTTTGTGACTCAAAAAGGGCAGGCAGGCAGAGAAACAAAAGTGTCACGATATCACGACATGTCACATTTTTGCGACTCAAAAATGGCAGGCAGGCAAAGAAACAAAAGTGTCACGATATCGCGACATGTCACATTTTCATGACTCAAAAAGGGCAGGCAGGCAGAGAAACAAAAGTGTCACGATATCACGACATGTCACATTTTCATGACTCAAAAAGGGCAGGCAAGCAGAGAAACAAAAGTGTCGTGATATCGCGACATGTCGCATTTTTGTGACTCAAAAGTGGAAAATATGAAAGTGGAAAAAGCGCATGTGGAGAAAATGAAGGGCCTCAAAATAGAAATGAAAAGCCTTTTTGGAAACCAAAACACATGCATGCATAAGGGAAAGAGAAAACGAACAGTCATGCAAAGAGAAAATGAATAGACATGCAAAGAGAAAACAAACAGTCATGCAAAGAGAAAATGAACAGACATGCAAAGAGAAAATGAACAGTCATGCAAGGAGAAAATGAATAGTCATGCAAAGAGAAAACGAACAGACATGCAAAGAGAAAATGAACAGTCATCAAAGGAGAAAACGAACAGTCATGAAGGAGAAAACGAACAGTCATCGAAGGAGAAAACGAACAGTCATGACCGAGAAAATGAACAATCATGGTAGGAGAATATGGTGTCAATTATTTGCATGTGACGTGTTTGACGAAATGCCTTCTCAATATAAACAAAAGGAGTTACATAAAGAAGTAGTTACAATTGACAAGTGGCGTATGAGAATATGAAAGGAGTTACAACTGGAGTTACAAAGAGAAAGGATTGTTATAAAAGGAGTGTTGCTTGGAGAATTTTAATGGGTGGATTTTATCTTGCGAAGAGAGCGAGAGGCGAGCGAGAAGGGTGTGTGTTTTGTGAATTGTGGGCGATGTTGGGTAAGCAATAGACCAGTCAGGGTCTTGTAAAAGTGAAGGCATTTTTATGTCAATCTTCTAGTTTCAAAATTGAAGTCCAAGTTGGTGCTTGGCATCAGGGGTTGGTGCTCCTTCCAGTTGGTGCTGGTAAATCAGGGGTTGGTGCTCCTTCCAGTGGGTGCTGGTAAATTGATTGTAAAGTTGGTGCTTTGCAAAGGCTGGATTTGGATGGGAGTCCAAACAGTCATTTTTGAGGAGTAGCCAAATCGGTGAACCTCGGTACATCTTGTGTTGTGTGATGCTCTCTTGTTATACTTGCTTTATTTGGTTTTAAGTTTTCATTGTTTTGGCTTTAAGAGTTGAAGATTTAAGTTATAAAGAGCTACACTGATTCACCCCCCCCTCTCGGTGTCATTGTGAGACTAACAGGGTGGTTCTTTTTTTTTTATATTGCTCATCCTATTTAAGAGGAATTCTATTATCTTTTAAATAAAACTTCATCTACCTTTTAAATGAATTCTCCATTATCAATAAAAATGTCTTACCCTTTATTGAATGAATTTCAATTATATTTTAAATAAAACAACTATTGTTTTTTTAAATGAAATTCCTTTTGCCATCACTATTTATATAACAAAATTCCTTTATCATTTAAAATAAAATAACGATTATTTATAAATGAAATTCCTTTATCATTAAAAATAAAATAACCATTTTTTATAAATAAATATATATAACATAGAATGATTTTTTTCTAAGGTTATAATTAAAAATTTTACGTCCTAAGGTTTTGTTGACTTTGGAGCTCTGCTAGGGTTTGATGAGGAAAAACTACTCTGCTAGGGTTTGATGAAGAAAAATTGCTCTGCAGGGATGGTAGCAACTTCCGGAGGAGGTCTAAAAAATTGGAGGAATGTCGTGATGGCATCGAGTCCGTTACAGAGAGTGCATGCTCATGATATTTTTTCATCTGCAAATGACTGGAAGGAACAAGATTTTCCAGTGCATGTCAAGAACCACTTGTTAAAGAACAATGCATGTTTGGAACGATGTGAAGCCAGGCCAGTTATAGTGATTCAACCAGACTTAGTGGTAGAATATGTGGAGTATCTAACCAAACATGCCCTTCTTGGAAAATTTTTTGGCATCCAAATTTCTCTCCCCTTTGTAGAGGCTTGGGTCAGGAAGACTTGCAATCCTAAAGGCAATGTGGAGGTGATGATGAGTGTGAACAACTATTTTATGGTGGTTTTCTCTTGTATTGCAGATCGTAACAAAGCATTTGAAGGGGGTCCTTATTTCTATAACCAAGTGGGACTATTTCTTAAACCCTGTCATGTGGGTTTCAACCCATCAAAGGAGTGGTTGTCGCGGGTTCCATTATGGTTGTGGCTTCCATGGATCCTATTGGAATTCTATAGAAAAAAAGTTGTACATGATTTGGTTCTTGTGCATTCTCTAGATGTGGTGTTTATTTAGGAGACTAAATTGGCTATTGATAGTATGTTCAATATTACTCCCAAGTTGTGGATAAGGGGGTAATTCCAGTGTATTGGTGCATGTGGATATGTTGGTGGCATCGCTTGTTTATAGGATCCGGTTAAGATATCCCCTCTTACTTGGATTTCCAGAAGATGGTCTATTTCAATGGTCAGGATGATAATGAATCTGGTGAAATAATCCTACTTACAAATGTGTATGCTCATGTTGATTACAATGGCAAAGTGAATTTTTGGAAGCACATTTTCTTTGTGAGAAGTTTGGTTCCCCTGTACCCATGGATTTTGGCTAGAGACTTCAACTCTATCACTTGTCTAGGGGAGAAACATGGTGGGGTGGACCATCTTGAGCCTTTTTATTCTATCTTCAGTGCTCATATCTAGGCCCTAAACTTGGTTGACATCAATCCAGATAATGGGATCTTTACTTGGCTGGGTAATAACAGAGATCCATATCAACGAGACTGGATAGGTTTTTGATATCCAGTTATTGGATGGGTAATAACAGAGGTCCTAGTTCTGTGATTCTAGAGGGTAGGGGATCTGATCATTGGCCTATCAAACTCTTTACTTTGGAGTTAGGGCTAAAAAATAATCCCTCCTTTAAGTTTCAACTTATGTGGCTTCGTGATCCTAAGCTTCATGATTTCATGCAAGGCTGGTGGACCACTAGCAAACCTCCTCATGGCACCGCTATGTATTCCTTTATGAAGCGACTACAATTTGTAAAACATAAATTGAAGAGATGGAATAGACTAAATTTTGGGAACCTTTCCTTGGCTAAGATAGAAGCTCTTAGGAGGATGGAAGAAGCTTCAAGGAATATTAGAGATCAGGGATTCACGAAGGAGCTTCTTGATGAGGAATTTGAGGCTGCGAAAGACCTTGCTGAATGGTAACTGAGGGAAGAATTTTTTTGGAAACAAAAATCTTGAGTAGATTGGCTTTAGGAAGGGGATAGTAACACAACCTTATTTTATAACTTAATTAAGGCTCATCGTAATGGTAACCTGATTACCTCTCTTATGAATTCTCAGGGTGCGCTGCTCTCTTCTTTCAGGGATATTTTGGAAGAGACTAAGATGTATTTTTCCTCTCTCTTCAAGGAGGACTCCCTATCAAATGATGAGAATGAAAAGCTTATTCTAAACTGTATTCTAGTGATTATTTCTAGAGAGATGAATGAGCACTTGATGGGTTCAGTTTCCCTTGAGGAGTTGGAAAATGTTGTATTCAAGATGAAAAAGGAAAAGCCCCAGGCCCAGATGGATTCCCAATTGAGTTTTATCAAGAGTTTTGGGATTTAATCAAATTTGATCTTTTGGATGTGGTCCATGAGTCCCAAAAGAACAAACAGATGCTAAGGGCCCTAAATTCTACCTTTGTGGTGCTTATACCCAAAAAAGAGGGAGCAAATTCCTTGGATATGTTCAGGCATATTGCTCTCTGCAATGTTGTGTATAAGATCATCACAAAAATTATTTTTGAGAGGCTGAAGATATGGTTGAGAAAAATCATCTCTGAGGAGCAAGGAGGGTTTGTTTTTGGTCGACAAATCTTGGATGGGGTTGTTATTGCTACAAAATTTATTCACTCGATGGAAACTTCTAAGGAGAAAACTATGTTCATTAAGTTGGACATGGCCAAAGCCTATGATCGAGTCAGATGGTCCTTTCTTCAGAAAGTTCTTGCTATTTTTGGATTTGAGGAGGAATGGATTATATGGGTGATGAGCTATGTTTCTTCTTCCTCATTCTCTTTTCTTGTTAATAATGAGCCATCAGAGCTATTTGAGGCCTTAAGTAGATTGAGGCAAGGATATCCTTTATCTCCTTATTTGTTTATCATTATGGCGGAAGGGTTGGGAAGATTGGTCAAGTCTCAAGTCATGCAGGGTCTCATTCAGGTGTGGAAGTGGGATAGTAGTTTGCCACCTCTTTCCCACCTTCAATTTGTTGATGATACTACTTTGTTGGGAGTTGCCACTATCAGGGAAGCTGGCAATATTAGATAGTCTCTTGACATATATCTTGGTGCTTCTGGATAGTTTATTAATGAGGACAAGTCTTCTATTTTCTTCTTCAATATGCCTCATCTTATTCAATCCAGGATTGCTCGCATTCTAAGATTCTAGGTTGGGAATCCCCCCTTTATTTATATTGGTATTCTAATTTCATCTCACCCTCTACCTAGATCTTCTTTGTAGTCTATGCTTGATAAGTTTAGAAGGAATGTGAATCACTGGACTTTCAGATGGCTATCCACTGCAGGTAGAGTGTTGCTTTTAAAATCTATTGTTCAAGCTTTACCCATTTATAGATGTTTTGTACAAATAGCTCTCCCTCACTTCATCAAGGACATGGATGCTTTGTCAAGATAGTTTTTATGGTCTAGAAAACTTGATCAATCTAAATGGAGTTTGGTTAGGTGGGATTATATATATAATCCGATGCAAGAGGGAGGCCTTGGGTTGTGATAGACAACTCTTTTTGGGCAGGATTTGGCTACAAAAATTTATTGGAGATGGTGTACCTCTCAAGATTAGATTTGGGCTAAAATATTATCTTGTAAATACTTGAGAGGTATTTCTGAGGCTGAAATCCCTAGAGTCAACTTGGTTGGGAAAGGTTTAGTTATCTGGGACACTCTAAAAAGAGGAGCTAATTTAATCCAGTAGGATTTGTTCTAGATTTGCAATCAAGGATCAAATACTCTTTTTTGGGAGGATTCTTGGGATGGCCACCCTCCTATATTGACTCAATATCCTAGGTTACATTCCCTAAGCATTTTTTTCTTGGAAGCAGGTTGGTCTCGTGTGGAGGACTTTAAAAAAATCTAGTCTTTTGGAAATATGGAGATGTACAGGTGGAAAGATCTACAAGAATTTCCCCAAGGGGGACTGGCCAAGGACAAAGAGGTGCTTACTCTTATTCTTATGGGGATGATTTTTTCTTCATTGAGGGGTAAAGATATTCTGGCTTGAAACCCTGATCCTAAGGGAACCTACTCGATAGCCTATGGTTATCAAGTTCTTGATAAGCAAAAGTATGGGAGTCTTCCTGTCACTTGGTGGAAAAAGGTGCGGAACAAAAATGTAACTTCTTTCTCTGGTTGGTAGCTCGTAATAAATGTCTCACTTGGGATAATGTGAGGAAGAGGGAATTTCAGGGTCCCTCTTTTTGTGTCCTTTGTAGTAAGAATGAGGATGACTCTTCTCATTTATTTTTCCAATGCTCCTTTGCCAGAGACATTTGGCACCATTGGTGGAGCAGTTGGAACCATCCATGTTTTCATGTGTTGTCCCTGGTGGAGTTTTGAAGTAGTCTGGGTAGACATCCAGCCAAGACCCCCTTCCTTCGGGTGGCTTGTAATTTGGTCCCTTCTTGCATCGTCTAGCAAATTTGGCTTGAATAAAACTAGTGCATATTTTAGGGCAATTATTTGGCTGTTCAACAGATCTGGCAAAGGATCCTATATATTGTTCAGGAAACCATCCATAGTAAATGTGATGTGGACCATCTTTTGGATTCTAGGTAGGAGAAGGTACAACAAGCCATTGGTCTCTTTGGGGATGGTGTGAACTATTCTAGCCCTAGTAGGGTTCCTCAGCTCAACAAGAAGGTTAGGAGAGATGGTAGGTGGAGGCTACCCCCTAGAGGATTTTTAAAAATTAATACTGATGGATCATCCAGGGGTAATCCTGGACATGTTGGTATTGGAAGTGTTGGGAGAGATTCTACTGGTGGTGTCAGTTTTTTTCTTTTCCATTTATAAAGGTGTTGACTCCAACAATTTTATGGAAGCTCTTGCAATTATTGAGGCCTTGCGAAGGGGGTTTTCTCTTGGCTGGCATAGGATTATCTGTGAGTCTGAATCTCAAATTGTAGTTAATATTTTAAACAGTAAAAGGATGGAGGAAGTTAATTGGCAGTTGGCTTCTATAGCCGTTCAAATTCTCAGAATGAGTGAAGAGTTCGAATTTATATCCTTTCTGCACATTCCAAGGGAATGGAATGTGGTTGCTAATTACCTGGCCAAAAGGGCTTCTAAGTTGCTGGATCCTTGGAGTATCAATAATTGGGAGAGTCTCCCATCTGGGGACTCTCAACACTTGTGGGAGTTGACCCACAAGGATGTACAGACTTAATGTGGTTTATTCTTGTTGTCTCTTTCGGGTGTCATTCTAGTCTAGTGGTTTTATCCTGTTTGGCTGTTTATTTGAGTCCTGGTTGGAAGCTCAGTTGTACTCTGTAATACAAAATTTTTATCAATAAATTTTTACCCCTTTATTTAAAAAATATATATAACATATAATAAAAGGTTTTTTTATGCAATACTAACATCATGCTATTATTTTGAAAGATTAAAACAAGGAGCTTTCAAAGGCAATCAACTTATGCATGCTTTTTCCAAACCACTAATTCAACAAGTGATGAAGTAAAATATAATCAAACCTATGAAATAGAAAAAAATGAAGTCTTTATGTTAACTTAGTCACCTATCTCAACCCAATAATTTATGATATCTACCAGGATATGAACTTGAGGTTCAAAATGGCAATCTAATTGATGATTATCCCTATCCGATTATGCATGCCTATATGAGGGTATCTATCCATGTTTCTCCCAAGTTTTTGTAATCATCAATTCCATTATGTTAGGTACTCTATTTATAGTGGATGATTCTACATCTTCCACCCATGAGTGTACTTGATTCTAAACAATAATAATTTTTTGAATAGTATCATGTTCTTTAAAAAGATTAAACTAGCATCACATAGCTATTCAATTGCATAAACTAAATATTAAAGCATCAATAATTAATACATTATTTATTTGTGTCAAAAAGCCTTCTAGGGAGGGTCATGACACTTCATTTTATTTCTTGAAAATTTACACTCTCATTTTATTTCATTTCTTTTATTTTGAATACCTTGTGGTTTATTTTCAAGGTCTTTCATGACATCCATCAAGCTATCTATATTTTTATCCCTTCCTCAAATCTCTCCTTTTAATACTTTTTGTAGCATGTTTATTTCTTTTGCATAATCTTTGAGTGTATCCTTCAAAGTAGCTATCATTTTATATGGATTCCAATGACCTAAGAATGAAACCTCCAATTATCCCCAAGTGTACCCATTATTATTTTCAATTATAAAACTTAACAACCAATTTCTTGCTTTCTTTTCTAAAAGTGTAGTAAGGTGAAATTTATAATAAGGACAAAACAAATATAAATACTTAAAATATGTTCAACATTATCTAGCATCAATATCATTAATATGAAAAAAATGCAATGTTATGGGTTCACATGCATAGAAATGATAATGCAAACTAGGATTTTACAAAAATATATATCTCACCATTTATTTGAAGCTAAAATTCTATATAAATAGTATGTTGTTGTCTTTGATCATCCTTGGCAAGGAAATTTCACCTCATGGGGAGATAGACGATAGGATTGTAGTCGAGATCATGGGGTTTGTCTCAATTAGTGACCTTTGGAAGTTTTTTACAAGACCAAATACTTGTTAAGATATGATATTTCAAGCACATTTAAACTCAATATGGAAAAGTGAAGAAAGAAAAAAAAGAAGAAATATGGTGATGCACCAAAATATCTACTAATATCCTTCTACACGACAAACCTAAATACCATGTGCTAGTGGTGAATGCTTCCACTCCTCGACATAGTTAAACATAGATGAACTCCACCCATGTATGTGTGTATAATTAAATGGGTTTGTAGGGAGTTATATATGACTAAACCAAAAATTGATGCAAGCTTTCCACACACACATATATACGAGTAAAAATCATAAACAAGTAAAATTTATGCACACACACACACACACACACAAATAGGTCCATAGGGATTCACAAATGACTCAACTAAAAATTGATGTAAATTTTAATTTATACATGTGTAAGCAAATTTTAATAAAGATTGTGCCAAAAAGGAGGGTTTGATTTTCCCACAAGCCACTCAAGAACCAACTACTCTATAAAAAAAATGAAAGGAAAGCTTTGAAAGGAAATCTTACAAGAGGATACAAATGCAAACTCATCGATCGTTTACAAAGCCAAGACTACTACTATTTATAGATTAAAAATAGGGAGAATTTTCCTCCAAAGTTATGCAAGGATTTCAATATGACTATTCATTTGCATGTTAGATCATGTGTTTATTGAATTTGTCATTTCCTTTTAAGATCTTCAAATTTTGAGTCATAAAATGCTATATCTTCTAAGTCCTTAGATGTTCACTTGCCTTCATCAATGCCATCTACCTTTTCAAGGGATTCCTTGATTTTGATTATGGAAAATTAATATCACTTGGCCTAAGGTTTTCTCCTCGTATGGATCCTATCACTTTTGATTTTAATGTGTCATCTTCCTTGGGTTGCCATGCCTTTTTTTGTAATAAGAGGATGGTTTATCTTAGAAGACTTACACCTCAGCATAGTGTGTAGGTTCTAGAATAGCAACCCTAACTAGGGGGTATGGGGGGACCAAAAACCCATTATTCTAGGTTTTAGGGGTAGAAACCCCCCACCCCCTCTCCTCCCAAACTAAAATATAGCTTCTTAAAATTTTGGAGCATAAGTAGCATTAGCCTTCAACATTTATCCTTTTAATTTTATATATTCATCATCTTCCAATATATGATATTTTCTTCATCTAACCTTGGAACTACATCAAAACATTTTGTTTTGCATCTTGGTCAAGAGTTTCATAACTTTCGACTTTTAGAAACTCTACCACTTACACTTTTTAGGATTGGTAAAAGTTTTAATTTTTGAAAAATTTCCTTATGCTTTTTTTGATGCTCTCTATTTTTATTCTTGTTTTTTTCTCTTCCCACTTAAGATTTTACTCAAGGTAATTTTGATGTGTAGTGAGAATTCATTATAGTTATGGTGACTCTCAAGGGATCTTCATCTTTATGAAGATAAGGAACCCAAAAAGTAAAAAGTTCCCTTGTTCATTGGGCACATAATCAAGAAGAAGTGGGGGAGAATTTTTTGAATCTCTATAGATTTGCAAAATTGGGACTACTCTGATTGATGGGTCAGGCTTGCTCTTTGATATTTTTGGAATATGCATGAAAAATAACTACCTTTCTTATCTTTTTTCAATGGTAAGGTTTTGTTACAAGATCCTTTAATTGGTCTTCTTTGATTCCATATTTCATGGAAATATTTCAATCCTTCTAAGTTGTGTAACCCTTTTCCAACTACTTAGTGTGTTTCCTAAACTCTTAGATCCATATTTACCCTTTTTACATGCTATCATAGCTCTATCAATTTTAGTTATAAATCTTTCTTATTTACAATAAAATATTGGTAAGTTTTTTCTTTTTGATTTTTCTCATGAAACTCCATTGGAATTTATAGTGCTTAGACCATAGAGACACAAATTATTGTATCCCTTATGTGTTTATTTTTTGAACATGTGACTTATCATTTCCTAAGGGTTTTGGTTGATTGACCTTGATGAGTGATAAGTACCTAAGCTAAAATGGTCATTGGGACCTAGAATGGGTAACTCATCAAATTTTTATGGCTTTATTATCATTTATTTTGAGCATTATAGATATTAATCAACTATACCTTGAGGTTTTTTGGGCTTGTAATTAGCCATGTGTATGCCTTAGTCTTTCATTGTTTGTCTCTATATTTTCATCATATTTTTTGTCTAGGCTTTTGAGCTGGCCAATCTATCTAATACCATGATTTTTCTTCTTATATGTTTATTCTCAGACCTAGGTTTAAGATGGGTATGGTTGTTTAGGACTTTTATCAAAGACAAATATGCATGATGTGCAAGTTTGGAGATGGTTTATGACTGGTAAGAGGATGTTCCTTGTTGTTATCCTAAGCGAGAATAACTTTCGTAGTAGGATTTATAGGTTTTGACTAAAGAGGAGTTGATGCTAGGGTTCTTAGTTGGTCTTGGTCATTAGCTTGATTCCCTTATCAATTGGTCTAGAATTTTGTTTTATTTGCTTTTTATCCAAACCCTCCCATTAGGAGGGTAGCAATTTGGCCATAGCTAATAATTTAGTTTGAATAAAAGGATTCATAACCTTAATGGACCTTACATTTTAATGAATCCACTAGCAATTTAAAGACCACATATTTCTCTATGTTAATGTGTTTTATATATGAAGAACATATCTCATAGTTTTTATAATTGGGTTAATGGGCCTTGATCGATGAATTCTAGCAACATTCCTAGTAGCAATTTAAGGAGATTTTCCTAAATAGCTAGTGAATTTGAAGGTTACAATGAGATTCTATAATTGAAAATAGAGGATAATGTGGATGGTAGAGTAACCATGCTTGGATCTTTGGTTTCTTTGGATTTTAGAAAAGTCTCTAGGTGAATGTAGGTTTGTACATCTTAAAAGTAGGTGGACTGAGAACTCCATTGAGACCTCAGTCTGATATCATCAGGAGTGGATTATATTGGTATTTTTTCTTGTGCAAATTAAATAGGTGAATAAAGAGGTGCTTCAATAAGTCAGAATAGGTAAAAACACCCACCAAGTTTAAGCTTAGCTTGCTATTGTGATTTTGGAAACAATGATATGCCATTGGGGTCCCACTAAGTGTTCCATTAAATTGTTGTCATCTTTGATTGTCCCTGGTAGGGCAATTGCACCTTGCAGGGAGTGACATAATAGGGCAATGGTTGAGAGCATGGGGTTTGGCTCAATTGAGGGCCTTCGATATTTTTTTTACAAGGTTTATATCATATTAAGATGTGATATTTTAGGTACACTTAAAATCAATAGGGAAAATAAAAGATATAAACAAAAGAAAAAATGACTCAACAAAAGAAAAGGGTGGCAATATACCAAAATATCCATTATGATCCTCCTACACAACATGCTTGAATGCTATGTACTAGTAGTAAAAACTTCCACTCCTTGAGATAGTTAAGCATAGATGAACTCCACCCACATATGTGTGCATAAGGAAACAAGTCTACAGGGAGTCACATGTGACAAAACTAAAACTTGATGTAGGCTTCCCATATACATATACATGAGCAAAAGTCACAAATAGGTAAAAATCATAGACAAATACACATAGAAACATGAGTACAATGTGTCATAGATGACTATAAAAAAAATATGTAGGCTTCCATATATATACACGTGCAAGCAATTTTTTATAATGAGTGTGCTAGAAGTAGGGGTTATGTTTTCCCACAAGTTGCTTAGGAGGCAACTATATTATAGAAAGAAATTAAAGTAAATATTACAAGAGGATACAAATACAAATTTTTCAATCCTTTACAAAGCTAAGACTACTACTATTTATACATTACAAATAGATATATTTTCCCTCCAAATTTATTCAAGAATTTTAAGATGACTATCATTTGCATTTCAGGTCATGTTTTGATTGAATTTGTTATGCCCTTTTAAGATATTCAGATCTAGAGTCATTAAGTGTAATATATTTTGAGTGGTTGGATTCTCACTTGTCTTCATCAATGTCATCTACCATTTCTAGAAATTATATAAGTTTATGCTTGAAAAATTAATATCACTTGTCTTGAGGTTTTCTTCTAGTATGACTCCTATCACTTTTTCTTTTAGTGTACCAACTACATCCCTAGGTAGCCATGTATTTTTTTAAGAAGAGGATAATTTATCTTAGAATATGTACACCTCAATATAATGTGTAGGGTCTAGGGTAGTAACCTTAGGGGTATGGGGGCCAACAACCCATTGTGCTTAGGCTTAGGGGTGGGAATACCTCACCCCCCAAAGAAAAATCTAGTTTCCTAAATTTTGGACCATTGGCAACCTCAACCTTCGACATTTTTCATCTGAATTTGATGTATTCATAATATTAAAATATCAAACAATTTTCTTCATATGAATTTAGAACTACATTGAAACTTTTATTTTTGTATCTTGGTTAGGATTTCATAACTTCTAAATTTTAGACACTCTACCCAGTTGCACCTTTTGATACTAGAAAAAGTTCTAACTTTTGGAACTTTTGCATGTGCTTTGTCCAATGCTCTATATTTTGCTTCCTGCTTGTTTCTCCTCCCACTTAATATTTTACTCAAGGAAACTTTGGGGTGTAGTAAGAATTCAATATAGTTCTAGTAACTCTCATGATATATTTATCTTGATGAAGATAAGAAACCAAAAAGTATAAACATTTGCCTTGTCCATTGGGCATAGGTTCAAGAATAAATAGGAGGTAATTTTTGAATCATTGTAACTTTTACAAAATTACGACTACTCCAATTTGGGGGTTAGGATTGTCCTTTGAGTGTTCTAGAATATACATGGAGTTTTGGCTATATTTCTTATGCTTATTAAGGGTAAGGTTCTATTCCAAGAGCCTTTAATTTCTTTTCTTTAATTCCATATTTTATGGTAATCTTGCAATCCTTTTGGTTTGTGTAGCACTTTTCCAACTACTTGGTGTGTTTCCTGAACAATTATATCCATCCTTCCATGTTTACATGCCACCATTTCTTTGTAGAATTTATTTATAAATATCACTTATTTACAACAAAAATATTAGTGCATTTTATGCATTGATGGTTTCTACACAACTCCAAAATTTGTACTGCATAGACCATAGAGACCAAAATTTTTATAGCCCTTGTGTGTTCAATTTTTAACACATGAATTATTATATCCCAATGTCATTGGTTGATTAAACTTGCTAAGTGATAAGTCCCCAAGCTAAAATGGTCACTGGGACCTATCATGGGTAACTCATCAACTTTTTATGGCCTTCTCAATCATTTCTTCTAAGAATTATAGAGACTATTGAATGATAACTTGAGGGTTTTTGGGGCCATAGTTAGCCATGTGTATGCCTTGGTATTCTAATATTTATATCTACATTTTCATCATATTTTTTATTAGTCTTTTGAGCTAGCCAATCTATTTGATACCATTACCACTTATTTCTAGATGTTGATTTTCAGAACTAGGTTTAAGATGGGTATGGTTGGTTAGGGCTTTTATATAAGAAGAATGTGCAGGATGTGTGAGCCTGGATATGGGTGACAACTGGTAAGAGGATCTTCCTTGTTGTTATCCTAGGTGAGAGTAACATTCTTAATAGGGTCCATATATTTTTTCTAAAGAGGAGTTGATGCTAGGGTTCTCTGTTGGTCTTGGTCATCAGCTTGATTTCCTTCTCGATTGGTCTAGAATTATTTTTATATTATTTTTCTTCAAACCCTCCCATTAGGAGGGTAGTGTTGTGGCCATTGCACAACTAGCCCTAAATTTTGGGACCCACATTTAATTTTAGGTTTTTGGTAGTTTCGATTGGATTTGAGTGATAGTTTTGAGTGGATTTGTACACATGGCCATGCCAAAGTCTAAGGTTATGTGTGGGTTAAGGTTTGCTTTTAGTTTCTTTCAAGGTTTTTTTTTCTGTTAGGTTTGTAGCATTTTTATTAATTGTAATGTTTGAATTAAAGAAATCATTAAAATTAATTAAATCAAATCTCAAAATAAAATAATAAAAGGAGTGATCATTTATTTATTACCCATTAATAAAATGAATGTTAACAAAAATATATAAATAAATAAATAATTAAATAAGTAAATAATATATATATAAGTATAATAAATAAATAAATAAATAAAAAGTAAAATTGATCCTTTTTGCATTAAAGCCTTGAGTAGGTTTAATAAATTTGGTCTTCAAAATTTTAATTCATGTGGTCCAAGTTTGGAAAATTTAATTTATATAATTTTATGTTTGGCAGGTCACAAAACGTTTGACACAAGAATGAAGATAGTGTGATGTGGACATGGAAATACAAGTAACACGATGGGCAGAAAATCTCATGGACCTAGTCAGTGCACAATGTGAATATGAAGACCTAGACCTGGATTACCTGGCGGAGGACTTAGATATGACCTTAGGAAATCCTATACAATGGTTCTAACATGGACGTATTAATATTTTGAGAGGATTGATGAAGTGTATAGACACATGGACCATGTAGAATTATACTGGTAGATTATAGGTACAAAGTAGACTATGATGTCACTAACAAAATTGCATATTTTGAGTATCTTTACAAAGTAGATCGTAGAAAATAAAAATAGCACAAATTTTTATGGAGACATGGTCAGGTGGGTGAACACTAGATGATTGAATTTGGTTTCAAAGCCATAAATAAAATATCAACGAGGTAATTCGAGGACACATCATAATGAGAAACAAAAATATCTAAGAGATTTCCTGTACTGGTAGGTGCAATGTGGGTGCTACACCCAATTTCCTAATGTAGGTGTGCATAAAGAACGAACAAAAGGAGTTGAAAGTGGTTGAAATAATGAGCCATGCATCTTAATCATCATCTATGTTGGCCAAATGTGGCCCTCAGTATGATGGTTACATTATAAATGACATAGGTGTTGAGTTTTTTTAAGTAAGTATGGATCTATCATGACACCTAGAGCATACAAGTTGTATAATAATGCGATGACTATAGCAACATCTATGAGCTCCATCGAGCATATCTAGGAGGCAACCATAGGTAGAAGTTGGACAAGGTATGTTACAAAATAATGCAACAAGAAGAGTCAAGTGAGATCTCAGTGATGTGGTCTTGTTCATCTATAGAAGATACAAAAGTAGTGTGGTCATGGCAAGTTTACAACGATGATAGATGTGGACCACCATATTGGAGTAGATGTAGGTGACAGGCTTGGAATACGTTGAAACAGATAGATGGTACTATTGAAAGTGAAACAAAGTTCGATGTCAATAAAATAGGTTATTTGATAATATTTTAAATCTATGTAATGCAGATGCAACCTACACATGGTAAATATTATTTGGGCTATGAATAAAATTTCAAAGGGGAGTCCATCATGCTTAATAAACTGAAGTAGTGCATCGTTGACAAAGATGTGCATATCGGATATGACCCAACAAATGAATAATATTTGATGAAAGCTTTAAGATATTCTAGGAGAGATAATATAGCTTATTATAGTGCACGGTATTCATAAGGTATGTGTTATTTAGACCGAATGATTAAAGGCAAAATGAGAGTTACCCAACGAGCACAAAAGAGACAAAAGGTGTTGCATTGGTCGAATGGAAAATGGCGATAAATGTGAATGACTAGAAGAGAGGGAAAACAAATCTAAAAGGACTTATTCTATAATTTTAAATATAGGATCAAAAACAAAATAGGGGGCTAGAATTTTTGGAGGAAAATTTTAGAGGTTGGAAATTTTATGTAAAAAAAGGGATATTTTTTTCCATTTTTAATGCAAAATACTCCAGAAACTTGCACCTTGTAAGCATATTCAGAGGAGATTTTTTTTTAATGTTTTGGATTAAATTTTTATGTTTCCTTTCCATGCTTTTTTTAGGCTTATAGACAATATTTAATGAATATTAACGGTTACATTGTTGAATGTTTAGGAACATGGATTTGTTTTTGTTTCCTTAGAAGATTACACCTACTTTAGTTTGGATCGTGCGAGTGAAAATTTGATTATATTAGGTTATATTTAGAAATTCTCACATCTTTGGTTTTGCAGGATAGGGTAGCATTATACTGATAGTAGTTTGTTTTCTAACATTTTCAACATTCTGTTCATGTATTCCAGTTTTTTTATTTTTATTTTTCTAACCCCCCTTTAATTTTTTTTTATCTCCAAAAATAGATGCACGGATTCCAATATTAAGCTTTAATGTTTCATTTTAAGCAATTTCAATTTCATTTTGAAGCAAATTCGAAATTACAAAAAATACATAAAGTTGCAGTTTTTTAAAGGAATTTTGTAATTTCAGATTTGATAGGATTTCACTTTTTAAAGGAGAAATGAACTTCAAGCTTTGCACTTTTGCTTTTAAAGCAATAAATTAACTTCTCTTTATGAAAATTACAATTTCATTAAAGAGGGGTAATTTATATGGCATTCCAAAGGCTATTGTATTTAAAGCAATAAATTAACTTCCTTTATGAAAATTACTATTTCATCAAAGGGGGGTAATTTATATGGCATTTCAAAGGATGCTACATTTCAAAGTTAGTCATTTAGATGATTTTATTTCATGCTCAAGGTTTAACAAAGCAACATAAAATCCATTCATCAAGCAATATAAAATGAATCCAATCATCATTCAAACTTTTCATTTCAAAAGATAGATTTTAGTCGTCTTTCATGCTCAAAGTAGGGTTTAATAATGCAAGATAAAACTTGTTTAAAATTTGCTTAACCAAAAGAAGATAAAATCTACCTAAAACACTTCAAGATAAAAGGAATTAATCCACTTTACATTGTGGTCATATGAGGACCAATCATATTTTCTTTTCTTTTAAGTTTCATGAACAATCAATAGCATAGCATAATAAAGTGATACCAACACAGGCCCCTTGTTAATAGTTACTTACAAATCACTAAGGTATTCCTAGTAATTATTTGATACATCTTCACAAGATTACAAGCACACATTAAGTAAAAGAAACCTTCCAGAAATTTCTATTTCTTTATAAGAGAGGGTTTTCTAATCAAAATCCTGACTGTGATAGTGATTTTACAATTGGAAAACTTTTCCACTCAACAAAATTGGCGCTAGAAGGAAGGCCTAAATTGGTTTACTTTGTTGCTATTTGAAAACTAAATTGTTCATGTTACTTTAAAGGGTTATTTGAAGATATTGGTCTTGACTATTGAGGTTTTGTTTACAAGTGATCGCATTCATTGATTAGAAATATCTTGATGATGCATTGATACTAACCTTTTTTTTTGAGTAATACTTATTATACACATCTGCCCTAATTATTTTTATAAATTTAGAATATTATTAGGGGTTAATTGATGCATATATTTTGGTTGATAAACATGATGATCTATATATTAAATATTTAAAAATTGTCAGTCATTTTATTCTTCTTTGCAAGACATTTCTTTGACTACTAAAATTGGTGTTAAAATTATATTCTTTAAGGTCCACTAATGGTATGGTTTACTTCAATGATGGAAGGCAATCCTTTAAACATACCTAGGCCTTCACATCATGTGCCTATAGATTTTTTGGATTATCTACCTTAGTTTAGGCATGATGGAATAGAATCGACTGAGGAACATTTTCAGGCATAAAAGAACACTTTAATTCAATTGCAAATTATTCTTGAAGATATTGCTTGTAACATGTTTCCATCTACATTAGATGAATTTTCTTATGATTGGTACCTTGGTTTACCTATAGGTTTTATCAATTCTTGGGATAAACTAGAGTCAATGTTCCTCAATAATTTTGACAAAAATCTAGTTGACCCAATCCATGTACAATCAGTTTGTCACTACCTATAAAGGACCAAATGAATATTTGAAGTTATTCATTGAAAGGTTCCATGAGTTATATACTAAATTTGTGGTACCCTATGTTCCTCCAGAGGGAGTTGCTATCCAAGTGTATTTCAATACTCTTGACCCATCAATATCTATGTATTTGTGAGGGATACCTCCAATCACATCATTATCCCAATATTACACTGAAGCAATAACATTTGAATAACAGTTGAATTTGTAATATTATGGTGGGGGTTTTAGACTGTATAACTCTCCATAATTTAATACCTCCCTTACCCACCCAACAGTTTTTGCACCTCAAACTACCATTCAAAATCAACCATTATTCTCAACTGTGAATCAATGTTAGAATACCCATCTTGATCATCTTTTGAATCATATTCCAAATGATGACCAAATATAAATTAATGGTTTAGTCATTATTTACAAAGGAGGATTGGGATAATCATAGAAACATGAATATAAGAATTAATTCCATTGTAGAAACCCTTTACCCACTAAAATATGAATCTGAAGAAGATGAATTTTTTGAAATTGAGGAGCATGAATTTGAAGATGAATTTTTGAAATTGAGGAGCATGAATTTGAAGAAGATGAATTTTTTGAAATTAAGGTGGATAAAGGTGAAAAACAATTGATATATGAGTCCAAATATTGTGAGGAAATGATAGAGCTTCATCCCATGGGTTTAGACGATGATTATTATAATGATTGGGGAATATATGAGGAATTATTAATTTATCACATTCCTACTGATAAAATTTCTAATTCACTTGATAAGCATGATGCTAAAATCACTATCTCACATGAAGATCTTACAATTCCTACACACTCAAAAAATGACATGCCCATTTCATAAATAGAGAAGGTTCCAAAATTTAATCATTTTGAATATGAGTTTATGGAACACCTTGCTAAAATAGAAGAGGAATAAATGGTAAATTTTTCTTATGATTCATCTATTATGGATGAGGAAGAGGTAAAATCTACTCTTTTATTCTTGAATACTGAAAAGTTGGGTACAAATTCACATGGTTGTCTTGAATATTCAAGTAAAGAAATACCATTGGTGGTTAACAAAGAATTAGAATTGACTTATAGTCGTACAAATAATAGAGATGTTGCTTTATTTGAGAAGACTCAAGTGATTTATCAGGGACATGTGTTATTTGACACACCTCTTGATTGACAAGATTTATGGTTTGAAAAGGATGCACATATTTTTTATTGGATGGCTAATTTTTTGTGTTTGAAAAATAGGTAATTGATGAAGATGAAGGGCTACAAGATAACAATGATGGAGACCATGAGGAAAAAGAGGAAATTACAAGTGCTCATCAAGCTTTGGTAAATGAAAGTGTACAAAAGGTAGAATCTCATCCTTTGTGTCCAACCATCCAAACTCTAGGTAAAATTTTGCATAATTATCTATTGGATTCAAATGTTATTAATGATAAAATTCCATTGGAGGTTAATAAAGAAGTAGAATCTAATAAAATTACTTTGTTGAATGAAACATAGGTAGATGCTTTAGAATTACTAAATTAAGTTCATCAAACATTAATGATTGAATCTAGTTAATGATTGAATCTAGGATACAAACTTATAATTATCCTAATTTAGTAGATATCCTAGATGCTTGAAAATTATTGCACAAGTTTGATTGGCCTAAAAACATGGAAAATGACTTGACTTTAAATTTTTTAGAAATAGGATCCTACTTGCAAGACCTCATATTTGAAAAGGAAAGCCTAATTCTAAATCATGAATTGAATTGTAAAATATGCATTTTAAGGAATAGACAAGAAAGAATTGAAAATCAATTATTATCTTATCAATTTGATGAATTGAAACTCCACTATGGGATTGTTAATGGAACTAGATTAAAATGGTGGGGTGAAAGAGGTAAAATGAGAAGTTTTTTATTGTGTGGCCTAGTCTTATGTTGGTTGCATTTCTGTAAAGCTTGGTATGCATATCATGATATATGTCTTTTAAAGTGTGCTAATCGTGTCTAGGATCCAAGGAAGTGATAGTCTAAATTTTTGGCATCATTTGTACATTATTGTATATAGCTTTTGGTTGTTGTGTATTTTATTTTAATTTTACTTTGTGTGGTGCTTTTGTGTATAATCCCATATCTTAGTAAGTTTTTCTATTTGTTTTCTTGTCAATTTTAATTAGGTTAGAATTTCGTTTGAGTTTCGAGTTTTATGTTTTGGGGTTTTTTCCTCCGTTTGAGGTGATGTTTTGTGGTAGCTACTAATTTATGGCCTCTTGATCATTTTTGTGTTCCTTTGTCATGAAGGGTGAATTGCCTATCATGTGGATCAAGGAGAAGGGGATGAAGTTGTTTAGTAACCACTCCTAGATTTTGGTACTAAGATAGTGAATTTTAAAATACTAAATCATTTTGCTAAAGCTACACACGAACACATAATACTAATGAATATGATTTGAAATATTGAAGGATGAAATCATTCTAGTATGCAAATTAAGGCAAAAATCCAACACTCTCTATTTCAAATACCTTCTAACTCATGTTGTGAATAAAATTTTTGCAAAGCCATTCACAAAAAAGGTAAGAAAAGGAAAACATGCTAAAATTAGTCACTAGGTTTGGATAAAATCTATTGGGCCTATAGATTCTTGACCGACAGTAGGGCTCTGTCTAGATAAATCTTGTTAAAAAAAATGCATTGCAAAAATATCAATTAAACACAAGGATAATTTAGATAAACTCTACTGGGGCTATAGATGCCTGACTAGCAGTAGGGCTCTATCTAAAGAAATTTATTTTAAGGAGCAGTATTTCTATAGCCTAAATGCTAAATAAGTAATGGAGTCTAGATGGTTTTCAAGCATGTAAAATGAAATCACTTTCACACACACTAAGCAGATGTAAATGATTAAGGTGTTTTCATTTGAAGTTATCTACTCTGCATTCTTGGATATTGCTAGATTATGTATATCTTCCTAATATTTGGTTTATTTATTTTCAGAATTGGGTTATTCATCTAAAATGCTCAGGAGCATTTCCCAACACAATCAGCATTTGTTGTGCCCATTACACAACTAGCCCCAAATTTGGGGACCCACCTTTAATTTTAGTTTTTTGTTAGTTTTGATTGGCTTTGAGTGATAGTTTTGAGTGGATACATTCCCATGGACTCGCAATAGTCCAAGGTTCATTGTGGGTTAAGGTTTGCTTTTAGTTTCTTTCAAAGTTTTTTGATTTTGGTTAGGTTTGTAGTGCTTTGATTAATTGTATTATTTGAATTAAAGCAAACATTAAAATTAGTGAAATCAAATCTCAAAATAAAATGATAAAACGAGTGATCATTTATTTATTACCCATTAATAAAATGAATGCTAATCACAATGTATAAAAAAAAATTAAAAATTAATATATATATATATATATGTATATATATATATATATATATATATTTATATATTTATATATAAAAGTAAAATAAATAAATAAATTAATTAATTAAAAAAATAAAAAAATAAAAGGGAGCTTTTTTGCATTAAAGCCTTGAGTAGGTTTGAGAAAATTGGTCTCTAAAAGTTTAATTCATGTGGTCTTAGTTTGGAAAATATAATGTATATAATTTTATGTTTTGCAGGTCACAAAACGTTTGACACAAGAATGAAGATAGTGTGATGTGGACATGGAAAGACAAGTAACACAGTGGGAGGATGAGCTCATGGATCTAGCCAATGTATGGTGTGAAGTTGAAGATATATATGTGGATTACCTGGTAGATGATTCAGATACACCCTTAGGAAATCCTCATAAATGGTGTTGACGTGGACCTCTTAACATGTTGAGAAGACTGATGAAGTGCATAGACACATGGACCACATAGACTTGGACTAGAATATTATAGGTATGAAGTGGACTGTGATGTCACTAATAACATTGTAGATTTTGAATATTCTATCAAATTATTTCATAGCAAATACAAATAGTGTTGATTTCTATGGATACATGGTCAGGTGGGTGAACACCAGGTGATTGAATTTGGTCTCAAATCCATATTTAAAATATCAATGAAGCAAGTCGAGGATGTAGTATAATGAGATATAACAATAGCTAGGAGATTTCCTCTATTGGTAGGTGCAAAGTGGGTGCTACGCCTGATTCCTTTACATAGGTGTGTGGAATGCACAAACAAAAGGAGTTGAAAGTGGTCAAAACAATGAGTCATGCATCTTAACCATCATTCATGCTGGTAAAATGTGCCCCCCAGCATGATGATGACATTACAAATAGTGTAGGCATTGAGTTTTTTTTAGGTAATTACTACAGTGTTATGCATAAGGGGTAGACCCCAAAATCTATTTATAAAATCAAGGTGAATTATCCTGAAATCCCAATGAATTATGTCCAAGGAGAAATGGTTAATTACATTCATTTTTCACCAAAATGTTTCAAACAGTGGTGAATTTTTCTATGTTGGGGCTATGAATATTGGTTTGCAAATTCTAGCAATGTACGACAAACATAAATGCTTTATGATGATAGAAAAAGTTATGTCGATCACCCTATGCCTATAAGATATTGCCATTAGAAAAAGCTATGACGATCAGTCTGAGATGATTTGTTGTAGACATGATGATTGGAAGATACCGATAGATTGCAGACATATTAGTCAAAAAATGACAATCGAGAGAATATATGCTGATGTGTTGTAGGCATATTGATTAGTAACAACAATATCGATTGGTTACAAAAATATCGATCGGTTGCAGCAATGTCGATCGATCATTGCAATGTCAATCGATCATCACAATATCGATCGATCACTGCAATATCAATCAGTTACAACAATATCGATCAATTGTAGCTATGATAATCGGTTTCAATAGTGTCGATCAATTGCAATAGTGTCAATTAGTTACAGTAATATCGATTGGTTACAACAAAGTTGATCGATTGCAACAATGTCGATGGGCTACAAGAAGGATGATCGATTGCAAAAATATTGATGCATTGCATTAATGATGATAAGATGCAGCTAATCCAATCAATTGTAGCAATGTCGATAAAATACCTATCATATGCATCCAAGATAATTGGATGCAATAATGTCTATCAGTTGCAAAAAATCTTATCAGTTGCAACAATGTCGATGGATTGCAAGAATGACGATCAATTGCAATAATGTCAATGCATTGCATTAATGATGATTGTATGCAGTTAATCTAATCAATTACAGTAATTTTGATTAGATGCCTATCATATGCATCTAATTAAATTAGTTGCAACAAAGTTGATCAAGTGTAGCAAAGTTGATCAATTGTAGAAAAGTCGATCGATTGCAGCACACCCTATTGGTTGCAACACAAATGATCATTTACATTGATGATGCGGTGCATCTGTGCCATGTGTCAATCATCCGTGAAATGATTACATGTATATACTATGTGTCAACCATCCATGAATTGATTGTATGCAGAAAAATATATATAAAGATATAAATAGTCATTTTTCATCTTTTATAATGTAGTTTTAACCATTTTCCTTCCGTTTGAACCCTTTTCTAACCCTTTTCTAAAATTTTATCAACACCGAGTTATGACATGTCATGGGGTAACAAATTATGGTCTTCAAGGTCTAGTTTTGATGTCATAGTTTGACATAGACACTAATCTATTGGAGAAGATAATTATAGTTTACGATATTTATTTAGGCAAGGTATATGTTGTCATTGACAATAGAATTATCATATTTTATTTCATAGCGTCTGACATCGCTAGATTTACAACATTGTCCCACACAGATTGTGATCCAATAAAATCCAAATTTATATTAACTGATGATGATAAACTATACCTAGATATCACCTTCAATGTGTAGCCAGAATATTTTCAAGTTATAATTGCATTTTTTTATTTGATTGAATTTAAATTCTAGGGTCTAAATTATTGATTTTATTTTTTTGTAGTTACGACCACCAAGTCTAGAAGGGGTTTGACTATATCCGCTATTGAGAACAACTTTATTTGAGCATGTTGCAAATTCTTCCTTGCCAGATTCGTTCTGCAAGGAAGACTGATAGAAATTTCAATGTGGGCCTTACATATTTGGTTTATTGTATTGCACACCAACAATTCAACTAGTCCACCTATGTCTCACATCGGATCAAAATAGATATCCATAAAGTGATAACCCATGCTTCACCTTCACTAAAAATAATCACATGCAACTATGTTCTTGGTATTTTATGAATCTTATTATCATTTGGAGAACACTCAAGTATCAACTTCTTGGCACTCAACCCTAGCTAATGCAACCATGACTAAACAATAGGTTTAGGTAATTTTTTGTTAATATTAAAGTAATATTTTTAATTTTTCATATGTTTATAATTTTTATAATTTTAATATTTTATACAAAAAATAGAAGAGGGCATCCTCTTCTTCTTCAAAGTGAGATGTTGCTTTCAAAGGTTATAATCCAAAGGAATTAGGAGACTCCAAAACACCTATGGTGGAAAAAACACCACCACTAAGAAAACTATAAACAAGGAAATGTGTATGATATAGTTCTCCTAATTCTTGACAACCTCCACCTACACATCCACTGCCAACGGATGTAGTTGTGCAAGAGATCTCATCTTTAGGAAGTAAGTTTTATAGTCGACCTTCACAAAATTTGTTACCAAATTTTATTGTTTTTATTAAATTTTATATTATGTTTTCATATGTATAGCAGACCCACATTCAATTTGTATATGTGGCTATGAAAGAGGTATATTCTTCTATCGGTAAGTGTTATAACAAATTTTGTGAGAAATTTTTATAAAATACTTTCACAAATTTTATAACCAATTTTTATTTTGATGTTTTAAGTTCTTATACAACATTTGCTTCATCGAAATCAACCATCCATGCTGCCCTCTCCTCCACCATGCCAAAATCAGATGTGAGGTCAATGCTTCCCAGGTGGAAAACACATTATTTCATATAGGCCATAGAGAGAAGAAACAAAGCAATTTTTAGGATTCGGACCTATATCTTTTGGTAATTTTACAGGTGTATAAGAAGCTTCTGGTGTTGGGTTGGATAATGTTCCACTTGATCAATATTTATTTTTACAAGCCAACACACCCACTACTTTTCAAGTATCAAAACTGCTTCGAGATCCTCAAAATGAAGGAGCAAAAGGTTCAACCAAATCTCCTCCTAGGGAAACCAAACCCCCTAAGGCTCATCCTCTACAAAAGGATGAAAGAGTAAATTTTTTTAAAAATATTTAGTTTATGATAAAGCTAAAGATTCACTAGTTCCAGATATAACATAAATAAAAAAAATGAGAGTATCAGGCCAAAGTGTTGATAAAGGAAATAAATGTCCGATTCAAAAAAAATTCAAAAAGATATTTTTTTTATTTAATTGAAAATGAACCTAAAAATATGGAGGTTCTACTACATCAAGCAAAATATGGCATTGTGCAGGTTACTACATATTACACAAATAAAACTTTAAGGTTTATGTTGAATAGATTGGAGAACATAAACATTGAGGCCCAAGATTATTATAATGAATGGGTGTGTGATAAGAAAATGATTGCTATTGCTTTAGCTCCAAAGAATGTTTTCGAGGTTTGACTAATGTGTTCTAAATATTTTGGTTCTCCTTTTCAAAATGTAATATCTATTGACTACTTATTTTTGTCTTTTGTAGGTAAAGTATGATAATCTCAAGAAGTAGGTTCAAAACCTACAAGACTATCTCCATATGACAAAGTATTTCTTAAATGCTTCTATGGCAATGAAAAAGTTTTTGAAAAATTAATTTTTCAAAAAGACAATTTTATGACATTCATATATTTTCATTTAAAAGAAAGAAATTTGCTTTTATTACTTTACTATTATACTATTTACATTTATAATAGTGATTTATTTTCATCTCTTGAGTATTATGAGATTTAAAATATGCTTGAGTTTATGAAGAATATATGTATGCATAGGTTTAAATTTTCATTTTATTCAAATTTATTCTTATTGTGATATAAAAATGAGTATTGTCTTGTGTATTATGATATGTATTTTTTATATTTCAATATTCAAGTGAGTTTACGAAGGATATATCTATGCATGGGTTTAGAGTTTTATTTTATTCTTAGTCTTTCTTGTTGTTGTATAAAAATGAGTATTTTCTTGTGCATTATGCTATATTTTTATATATATATATATATTTTGATAAGTTAAAGGATTGCATTACTAGATGGGTTTTAAGGATCCCAAAACCTTGTTACAAAAACAACCATGCTTGCTGTGAATAGAGAGGATTTTCAACAAGGGACGCAACCCTGAGCCTAAAATAGAAAAGAGCAAAATAGAGGATACAGCCTCAGACATAAGGAAAGAGGAAGAAAAAGGACACTGCCTAAGAAGATCAGCCCACATAGCAAAAAGAAATAGGCTCCATGCAGGGTAGCCACGGGAACAAAATGAAAATAACTTAGACAAAAAGAAGTAGGCTCCACGTAGGGTAGCCGTAGAAGAAAATATAAGAAACTGAGGAGATCATTCCTTAGTGGAATCCTTGTCCTCATCCTTAGTGTCGCCTTTAACAGGGTCCTTAGGCTCCTCCTTGACGGTAACCACGTCCTCCACTTCAGACCCATCGTCAACCTCCTGGCCACTCTGACCTCCGAAGAAAATATTTTGAAGGCCTTCCCTAAGATCGATGATCGAATTAACCATGGCATTCATCATGCCTATTGTGGTGGAGATTATGAACTCTTTCAGCTGCTTCACCTCATCATCCACCTCTTCGTCATCAGTCTTAATGTCAATTATCTTCTTGTTGCCTCTCATCGCCTGATTTTGAAGGTGAGCAAATTTCCTTACGGGCCCTTCCATATTTTCAAAGCTAATGCTCTTCCTCACCTTCAGCTCTTGAATAGCTTCAATGGCCTTCCTCTTTATTTTTGCAAGTGATAGGTGGGCAGAAGGCCCAGCAGGTTTGGCAGTTGGGCTAGGGATGCTCGGGTTGGCCTTAGGGCTGAGAGCTAGGACATAGGTGTAGATAACCTTGAACATTCCTTGATGGAAAGGGAGGTCATGGCCTTTCTTATTCCTACAAGGGGGTAGTTTATGTGTGAAAAAGTTTTTGGGCCGTGTGAACTCATGAATGGCTTCATCATGTCATTCCAAGGGGTGTTGAGATCACTCCTATAGATACCTTGCTTTGCTCCTTTGTAGATCCTTTCGTTGTCCTTGAACTCCTTAAGTTCCACCTCCCAGTTGTGCTTCTGTCTATGGATTGAGTATCCTTTCATAGCCTGGCTAGTAATCATAGACAAGAGGTTGACATCCACGTAGAAACTTCTCCCATGAACTGTAATAGAGTCGTTATCCCAGGATTCTAGAAATGCCATGGTGATGTCGAGCTCCTCACTAGTGAACATGTGGAAGAAGGGAAATAAGTGCCACTCAGTGAGGATTCTCTCAGCTAGGGCATCACATTCGACTTTGCTGGGCTCGATGAAACTCATGGTGAATTGGTAGTGAGGGTTGGGGAATGGACTAGAAGGAATAGTAGAGGCCTGAGGGTCGAGGGGCTTACTGCACTAGTAAGGAGGGAAGATGACCAATAGAGGAAATATGATGGCTTTGCATGGAATGGAAGTACAGGGGATGCTTATGGTGGATTTATGGATGAAATCTTGAGGAAAAAGCCCCAATTCTTGGAGGTTGCCATTAATGATATCAATGAAGCAAATCAAATTTGACACTGAGGGATTGGAAATCTCAATATTTTTTGGAAATGATTGCTAGGATAGGGATGATGTACGAGGAGAAAAGGAGGGTTGAAAATGATGATCTTTGGATCTTGGCAATGATTGGTTCTAGAGTCAAGCAAGATGTTTCTGGAATGATCACCTCCATCACCGTTGCTGCCATGATCTTCCCGATGGGTGTGCTTCATGTTCCAGAGCATGATCTTGAAAATATGACCATTGTCATCCTTTCCTTTCCTTCGGAGGTGCCACATCCCCCTCACAAAACCTATGGTAATCCACCTTTTTAGGGTTGTATCTCTATCTTGGGTTTGGATATTACTTGGCCCGATGTTTGTATGGTGCCATTGCCAATGCAAAGGATAATTGAAGTAATTGAAAAGGGTGCCTTCATGAAATATCTTCTCATTGGAATTTGAAATGCCACCTAGGTCTCTGCACACAGTTGACATTGATTGCCATAAATTGAAAAATTTGTTAGTGTACATTTCCAAGAAATTGGACCAGACAAGCATGACCTTTTGGTGGTGGAAAAGGGTCTGCATGGATAGATGCCCAATCATAATGAAGATCATGTGATGCCCACTTTTTTGGTGCTTAGGTGGAGTATTCACTATCCACATGGGCATCCTCCTTCCACTTCTATTGTTATGCATGTGACACAGGATGAGGGTCCTGGAGGAACACATCCTCATGAGGAAGACCATTAGGATTATCACCTTGAGGTTTTTCCTATTCCACAATGGCATGGACTTCATCAGGTATGTCATCATTCTAGGTCAGAATGTTGGGCGTGTGGACTCCAAGGTTGGCCAATTTGTCCGTAGCTCCATTTGCTTCTCTATAAGCATGTTGGAATATGACTTCCTGCATGTCAAGGATCAAGTTCCTAGCACCTTCAATGTAATCCCTGACTCTCCAGGAAGGATTGCTATTGTTCTTGAGGTAACTGATGATATTGAGGGAATCTCCTTCAATAATTAACCTGTTAGAAAAGTTATTATCAATGGAAAGAGCTTTCCACATTCTTTTCACCTCTATAACTTGATTGATTTGGTCCCCCAATCCCTCAGCAAAGGTGAGGATGACTTCTCCTTGATGATTTCTGAGGATACCTCCTGCTCCTACTTTTCTTGGGTTTCCTTTTGCAACCCCATAAAAATTCAGTTTGAACCACCCTATCGGTGGAGGAATCCACTTGGAATTGATTATGTGATTAATGGAAGGATGAAAGTCCTCCAAGGATAGGGTAAGGGATCTACTCACAGTGAGCTCAAACCTGGAAGCAGGCTTGGGGGAAGGGGGGATAAGGGAAGCATTTTCTTTGGCATAGGCTAGGATCCTATTGAAGGTAAGCTCCAGGATAGATGGGCACTAGGAGAAGACTCTACAGTTTCTCTCAAGCCACACTTGCCAAAGGAAATGGTGAAGGCACATTTTCCAGAGGAATTTGAGGTGAGGGTTATGGAAGGGGTTAGGCCATTGGAGAAAGAGGTCGGTGATGGAGCAAGGTTTTACCCATAGGATGTGGAAGGATTGGAAAATGGAATCGAGGATGGATGAGGAATAGGGGCAATGGAGGAAGATGTGAGAGGGGGATTCCCAAGCTGCTAAGCAAAGGGTGCACCTATTGGGGATGGTGATGCCTTTTTTAATCAAGTTGTCAATAGTCAGGATCCTTTCTTGAATGGTGAGCCAGGAAAAGAAAGACACCTTGGGGATAAGGGACTTAATCCAGACAAGGTTAAAAGGCAACATGATATCCTTAGTTTCAAGAAGAAGTTTATAAGCAGACTTGATAGTAAATTCTCCACTCTCTGAAGGCTCCCAAATAAGGGTGTCATTAGAATTAATGGGAGGGATGATAGTGGAGTGCAGGAGGGAATTCAACCTGGTGGATTTAGAAGGATGGGTAGTACATCTGATAACTTTCCAGTTGATAGTATTATTCTGAATATCTAGGAAGTTAGAGACTTTGTGTCCTATCCTGAAGTCTGTATAGGCTTTCAGTCTGGATAGAATAGGATCTTCAATGAGAGGTTTTTTTGAAATCCATTTGTCATTCCAGAATTCTATTTCGCTTCCATCCCCAAGTTTCCATATTAAACCTTTCTTCAGAAGTGACCTGGTACTTATGATGGAATTCTAGAAAGTGGATCCTCTTATGGGGGTTGCATCACTGAAGAAGTTGGCTCCTTGCAGATATTTCCTTTGGACAATGGATGTCCACTCATTCTTGGTGTTAGTAACCAGATGCCAGGCTTGTTTGGCCATCAAGGCTATGTTTAGGGATTGAATCCTCCTGAGCCCAATTCCTCCTCTATCCTTAGGTCTGCACACTTTATCCCAAGTGACAAGGTGCAATCGTTGCTTGTTTTTAGTTCCAGACCACAAGAATTTTTTTTGAATCTGTTCAATTTTGTGGTACACTATGACAGGGGCTTTAAAAATAGAAAGGAAGTACATAGGAATACTTTGGAGGGAGGCTAACGTGAGGGTACTTTTAGCATCTTGGGATAGTAGGTTGCCCTTCCACCCTACAAGTTTCTTTTGGATCCTTTCTATGACATTGTTCCACATAGATGCAGTAGGTTGACCATAGAAAAGTGGGAGACCCAGGTAAGTGGTTGGGAGGATAGCCACAGAGCATTCAAGGATTTTGGCAATATTATTTTGTCTTTGGGCTGGTGTATTGAGGAAATATAGTTTGCTCTTATTGAAATTCACTTTCTATCCAATAGCTGCTTCATACAACTTGAGAATGAACTTGATAACCTATGCCTAAAAAATAGAAGCATTAGTAGATAAAATGGTGTCATCCATGAATTGTTGGTGTGAAATAGGATTAGTTTGGGAGGAGGCTTTAATTCTTGATAGGAGGCCTATTCTGCAAGCTTCTTGGATGGTCTTTCCTAAGGCTTCAGCAACAATGATAAATAGAAGGGGGGAAATAGGATCCCCTTGCCTTAGACCTCTACTGCTCTGGAAATATCCCATTGTGGATCCATTGATGAGAACTGAAAACCAAGGCAAAGAAATGCACACTTTGATTAGCTCAATCCACTCAGGATGGAATCCAAATTTAAGCAAGATGGCTAGAAGAAAGTTCCAGTTTACTCTGTCATAAGCCTTATTCATGTCAAGTTTGAGAACAAAGGCAGCCTTTTTGGTTTTAGAGGTAGAATGCAGGGCTTCATGGATGGAAATGACACCATCTAGGATTGATCTACCTTGGATAGAGCTTCCTTGGCAAGGATCAATGATGCTTGGCATGATACTTTTCATCCTATTAGCCATGATTTTGGTCAGGATTTTATAAGCAACATTACAAAGGCTAATGGGTCTGAAGTCAGACAAGGATTTAGCAGTGGAATTTTTAGGAATAAGGGCAATGAAAGTAGAATTGAAGCCTCACGGAATTCTTTTGGATGACTGAAATTCTCTTATGGCCAGACACACATCAGAACCCACAATGTCCCAGAAGGTTTGGAAGAACCGGGGAGGAAAGCCATCAGGTCCAGGAGCTTTATCAGGATGCATGGAAAATAGGGCAGACTTGATCTCTTCATCTTGAAAGGGTGCAATTAAGCTGGAATTAACATTGTCTAAAATGGAACAAGGGATATGATGGAGCATGGAAGCTTGAGCAGAATCAGAACAAGAATTGTCATCTTCAAGGAGAGATCTGAAGTATGAAACTACCTCATCTCTGATTTCCTCAATATCCATGGTAGAAGTGCCATCACTTTTCACCAAAGCTTTAATTCTATTGTTGCTTCTGTTCCTCAGAGTGGAAACATGGAAAAAATTAGTGTTTGAATCTCCCTCTTTGAGCCATAAAGCTCTAGATTTCTGCCACCAGAAGGATTCTTCACAAGCAAGGACGTTGTGGAATTCAGAAAGGATTAATTTTTCTTTTGTCCTTATTTGTTCATCAATCTGCCCACTTTGAATTTTATTTTCTATCTTTTCAAGTCTATCTTTGAGAGATTGCTTGTTGGAAAATAGGTTGTCAAAGACTTATTTATTCCATATTTTCAGTTCTTCTTTAAGGATTTTGAGCTTCTAGGCAAGTTTGAAGGATGGCCATCCCTGAACATTTTGTTGCCAGCATTGGGAAACCCTATGCCTCAAATATGGATGATGTATCCACATAGCCTCAAATATGAAAGGTCTTCTATAGGGGTTGGATTTGTTGATTTCAAGCATAAGAGGATTATGATCCGACCCTATTTTAGGTAAAGGATGAAGACAAGCATCACCAAACATCTGAACTACTTCCTGGGAGAGAAAAACTCTGTCTAACTTGACTTGAATATGTTGATTTCCTATTCTTCTATTGCTCCAAGTGAACTTTGCATTTTTGAGTTTTACATCCATGAGATTGTTGGAGTTGACAAAGTCATTGAAATCCTCCATGCTTTTGTTCGGGGCCTCAGTCCCTCCTTTTTTGTCTGAGGGGTAGAGGGGGGTATTGAAATCTCCTGCAAGGATCCAGGGGATATTTTGGAAAGAGTCCTTTATTCTACTTAGGGAATCCCATAGCTGGGCTCTTCTAGATATAGTATTAGGAGCATAGATGTTAGTGAGGATCTAGGAGAAATTGTTGCACCTATCATGGAATAGCACACTTAAGAGCCTATCACTAGAATGAATTAATCTACCTTCAATTTTTTGCTTATCCCAGAGACACATGAGGCCTCCAGAGGATCCTCTGGCATGACTGAACACTGCATCTACCTTTTTCTAGATCATATTAGCTATGGTTAAGGAGTTATTTGCATCAATTTTGGTTTCCTGCATGATGAAAATTGAGGGCTTTAAGTCTCTTCTCATTGATTTGACAAGTCTCTATTTGGCAGGCCCATTTAGGCCTCTCACATTCCATGAGAGGATCTTCATTTAGAAGGTTTGGATGCCTTTCTACCTCCCCTTCCTTGAGGTTGGGGGGTTTGGAAATTTTGGTCTCCTCTCTGGGTTGAGAGGTAATAGTAGGAAAAAGGGTCTTCTGAATACCATTGGCAATGTCATCTACAATTCCTCTCTTCCATTGCTCATATTTGGAAATCCTTCCTCTTTTTTTGTCACTACCACAGTCAATGGGTGACTTGGTGGAGCTTCGGGTTTGCTTGGGGCTGAATTTGTAAGGAATAATCTGCTCAAGGACAGGGCTAGATGGTCTGGCACTGCTCTGATTTGGATGAGGACACATCATATTCGCCACTAGATTTTTTGGGATCTTATCAAGGCTTTCTTGAAGGAGAGTCTTAGGGTCATCACAAGGACTATGAGAGGGTCCTGACTTAGAGGGGGAATCAACAAAACTCAGGTCAATGTTTAGGTCTTCAAGGGGAAAGGATTGGCCTAGTCTTGAAAGGGGGATCTGGATTCCTTCAGAAAGGGGATTTGGGACAGGAAAACTCTCAGGATCTTTTGGAGCACCTTTTTGAACTTCCTTGGGGTGGGGATTTGGAACAGAAGCATTCTCATTTTCCTCTAGCATTAAATTAGAATCTCCTAGGATACCAAACTTATTGGAGAAAGCAAGAGGGGAACTTACTTTTTCTTGACTTGGATTCATCTGTGAGGTGGCAATTTCCTTGCCTTTGTGAGGGTGTGGGGCGCCTTGAGATTTTGATGACCTTTGCTATTGGTAAGGTCCTTTTCCTGACTGGATTTGGCTCTACCATTTCTTGGGCTGTTTGAAGTAGCCATTATTTTGAGGGTTTTTGTTTCCTTTGTTCTAACCTATAGGGGCTCCTTGAATGTCAGGTGCACTTTCTTCCTACCGTTATTCCTTTTCCTTGATGAGTTGAGATCTGAGGTTAGGGCACTGGATCCTGAGATGCCCCTGGGTTTGGAATTCAACACAGAAAGTAGGCTTATTCTCATATTCTAGGGGTTGTTTCCTACAGTAGGATTTGGATTTATGCTTCAGGTTGACATAGGTGGGAAGCTCCGAAGCTAGATTGGCATTGACACAAATTCTGGTGACATTCATGCGCTTGCGAGCTTGGGTAATAGGGTCAATAGCTACTAGGTCCCCTATGAATTTTGCAATAGAATGGAGGATATCATCATGCTAGAGGTGAAAGGGGAGATTTGGGATACGAACCCAAATGGGGGTATAGTTGATATCCTGAGTTTTAGGATCAAAATCCAGGTCCCACCTCCATAGGAACAGGCTCTTGCAGCCAAGGAACCAAGGACCCCTAGTGAGGATGTGGCTGGTGTCATCATGGTTGCTCAATATTATTGCAAAGAATCCTCTGGAGAGAGTTGTGATCTCCATACTTCCTAGGGTTTTCCATTTGGCAAAGGCCCATCTATGGATAGTTTCCATATCCGGCCTTCCCCCAACAAACTTTCCCACTAGGGCATACTTTTCCATTGAGAGATAGTTATCAGCTATACAATTAGGGATAAGAATGTTTTACCCATCAAGAATGATGGTTGTTGAGGGAAGCTTGTGAGTGCGGCTTCCTTCATTGGAAACAACACTTGCAAAGGAGATTCCCTTGGTAGGAATAGAAGTGGGTCCCTTTGGGTGTTGGAAAGGGGGCCCGGTGTCGGGTGGTTCCTCCCCCAAAAAAACTTTAGACTGTTCATGAACCTTGGTAGTTTTTGGTCGTCCATCCTCTGCATCAGCACTGTCTTCCTTACTACCATCCTGATCCTTTTTATCGTCCTGTGCGCCTACCTTGCTTCCATCCTTTCCTGTTCCAAAAATTTGAAAAATTGGTTTCCCACCCGTTCTACTCTTCTCGCTTCTCCGCTCCATTCTTACCACCATTCTAGGGTCTTATGAAGTGTAGTATATTCAATAACATAGAGAAAAAAATTGTATTATATTATTTTTATATTTCAAAGTGAGTTTATGATGGATATATCTATGCATGGTTTTAAATTTTCATTTTCCATATCTAGAGTAATATGTTATTTTAATTTTACCTTCTAGAGTCAAAGCATGCATACTAATGATACTAATGATACAAATACATAAATACATTCAAATTCAAAGCATAAATCATTATATTTTGTCAACATAGATAGTTAATTCAATAACAAAGTATTATTGTATTGAATTGTTGTTTTCGTAACTTGAGATTTATGCTAAATGCATTGTGCTTTCTACTATTGTAAAAGAAATATTTACTAATTATGTATGCATGCATGGTTTACTCAAATCTAAAGCATAAATCATAAAATTTTGTCAACATAGACAGTCAATAACACTTCTAGAGTCATAGCATACATACTAATGATACGAATGATACACACATACATACATACATTCAAATTCAAAGCATAAATCATTTTATTTTGTCAACATAGATAGTTAATTCAATAACAAAGCATTATTGTATTGAATTGTTGTTTCCATAACTTGATATTTATGCTAAATGCATTGTGCTTTCTACTATTGTAAAAGAAATATTTACTAATTATGTATGCATGCATGGTTTACTCAAAGCTAAAGCATAAATCATAATTTTTTTTCAACATAGACATTCAATAACACTTCTAGAGTCATAGCATACATACTAATGATACTAATGATACACACATACATACATACATTCAAATTCAAAGCATAAATCATTATATTTTGTCAACATAGACGGTTAATGCAATAACAAAGCACTATTGTATTGAATTGTTATTTGTATAACTTGATATTTATGCTAAATGCATTGTGCTTTCTACTATTATAGACTACATACAACATTGGGTAAAATAAATATATACTAATTATGTATGCATGCATAGTTTTGAAATTTCCATTTTTCTCAAAGCTAAAGCATAAATCATAAATCATAAATTTTGACAACATAGATAGTCAATAACATTAAAAAGTAAATATGCAAAATTATAGAAAATAGAATGATTATATGAATTTTTTCAAATCATTGAAATTTTACAAATGATATCAAATATAGAAAATTATTGATAATATGATTTTTTCAAATCATTGACATTTTATAAATGATATCAATATGAAAAATCATTAATAATATGAATTTTTTTAAATCATAGAAATTTTACAAATAATTTCAAATTCGAAAAATCATTGATTATATGTATTTGTTTAACTCATTTAAATTTTACATTTTTGGAAGCTGAAACAAAGCCTTATCAACTACTCCAAAAGAACTGGGAATAATTTGTGAATTCTACATTTCCATAATCTCATCACCACTGCAAGTTGAATCATTTTCATCATTAACAATATTAGTGAGACCTCTCCTGCCCACTAGGGACTTCCAATATGTCATAGCTCTTTCATAGGGAAACTTACCCACCTCGTATGATGACACATACATTCTCAATCAATTTTCCAATTTTTTCCAAACTATTATGAACTTTCGAATTAAAAAAAGATAGTGCAATGAAAACCTTTTTATATTCAACAAATCCCAAAATCATTGTATAACATAATTCATATAAAAAAAAGTATTCACTCATAGTTTCTTGTAATACACTTCTTCAATATAATTTTTACCAGAAATGCGTGATTGAACTTGTCACATGTGGGTTTTTGAAATGTGCAATTTTATTATCCATTATTATTCTAAAATTGGTTGATTGTTGTCTCAAAATTTATTTGTTTAGAATACCATTTATTTCAATATCATTTACTTCCACACTTCTATAAAAATATGTCATAATATTACCCATACATTTTACAAACAACTCACATCTACTACTATGGTCAAAACAAGGATTCTAGAATATGGGATTAACAATAGCCATGGCCTCAAGTGTCTCATCTCTCTAAAAATGATCTCTTATTTCACTTGTTAATGTATTTGTAATTCTTTTAATTTTTTTCTTAGTCCTATCCAAAACCTCATCAAATCTAAAATGTGTTGTGTGCACTTGTTCAACATCATATATAAGTGTATTTAACTACTTTTCATAATGATATAAAGGAATCATATTTCCATGGATAGCAATACAAATATTATCATTGATGTTGAAATTTAAAAAGTTGTTAGGATCATTGACTTGAACTAACGTATTCCAACTATCAAACTTGGGATCCTTAAAATTATTTTTTGGATAAGTAAATCTTGTCAATAAGTATACATATTTGTTTTCTCATCCTGATGAAATCAACAATATAAATTTCTCTTTCCTGTGTGATTTTAATCAAAGAATTCATTTCTTGCAACAATGGAAGAATACCACATAATATGAGAAGAATTTCCAAGTTATTCATACAAAATAGCAAATATTTTGCCTTGTTAACATCCCTACGATGTGCATACATAAACCCCACCAAGGATTGATATTCTAAAAAAACCTTTTTGCAAGAAGAAATAATGAAATCCACTTGGTGTCCACATATTTTAACACTTTTTTGCCTTCGGTTACACCTAGAGAAAACTATTGAAACTCTATAAACATTTTTGTACTGCATGAAAAGTAAGAGTGCATTTAACGGATGAGATCTTCCACTTTATCTACATTATCAAATGTTCTCACAATTGTGTATGCAAGATTCATTCGATGAGCCATGCAATTAATGAGAATCACATATGGGGTAATTGATGTTTGAATCATAACACAAATACCATTAATTTTTTCTTGCATTGTAGTCGCACCATCAGATCCAATATAAATTAACTTTGTGACAATTTTCTTTTCATCCATTCTAGAAATATCCTTTAAACTTGTTACAACAACATTATAAATGTTTTTTGTATTACAATTTTCCATCATCTTATGTAGTGCTAGTAAATGAGGTTGTCTCAAATGATTTTAGAATGTGTAAACATGTATGCAAATCCAAGATGTGTTATCAACAGTTGTTACCTCATCAATGGAAAGTGAAATAAATTTGGCTTGTTTTACATTCTCTCTTAGGGCCTTCTTCTCAACCAGTGATATATTTTACCATTTTCCAACCACTTTGAAATGACCAATGTGAGATAATAAGGTTTTGTACATCGTCTAGTTGAAGTATTTGCTTAAAATCAACAAAATTAGACATGGATCAACCCTTTTTTAGAATATTGTGTACAACAACAAATTGTAAATTTTTTGAGGCTTATATAGTCTTATTAATTTTTTGAAATTGGGAATCGCTTGTTCCACCCTTCTCAATGAGAGTTTGTTGTTGTTTCATTACTTTTTTGTATTCAAGTACATATATCACATGCACATATTCCGATGCATCCTTCCACCTATGAAATTTGTTAATTGTTCCATCACTTCGTATTTCTTTGATGTAAACTTTCCCATGGTATTTTTGTATTGTGTCTTTCTTATTTTAAAAAAAATTATCATTTTCCAGCTTCCAAGTAAAAATAGCACATTTACACACTTTCTATGTCTCATATTTCCCAATAAAGGGGTATAATCGTACCCATTCATTTTTAAAATCCCTCCAATAGTTCATTCACTTATCTTTTGATGTTTAAATTTTTGACTACAAGATTCCCCAAAAGTTTGCATATTAATTGTACTATCATTTTTTTTTTTAGGTTGATGTGTCTAAATTAAACATCTCCTGAAGTAGTTGTTGAATGTCATTATTATGAAAATTATCATGTGGTCCCACCTCATCCATTGGAATATCTTCGAGTGAATGCACATTAGGGTCGACAATGTTTACTGCTTTCAATATTTGGTGTTCTCTACCATTTTGGATGTAAAAAGACACTATTTTAAATAATTAATGGAATATAGTTTTACAGAGCATTTAAAAAGATGTAGATAAGCATACAACCATTTATCTATTAATAAAGAAAGGCTTTATATTTAAGAATAATAGAGCAAAATTAATGATTTGATGGTAGAAGGTGTTTGTACCGACATGTTGTGTAGATATTGATGCCTTAGTGCATTTTGATATTTGTGAAAAATATTTTAGAAGTATCTTTTTACCAAAATATTGGTCTTTGTTATTTCCATCTTCAATAGGTGACATTGTATTTGTAAAGAAAAAATATTTAGATGCTAGGAAATGAATATGAAATTGAAGAAAAATAACATACTTCCCTCAATAAAATTTGTGTTTCTAAGTAACCAAGATTAAAATGTAATCCCATAAAGAATATATGAATATTTAGATGAACTTAAACTACCCTATAAAATGACATCTGACAGACAAGAAGTAGTCTCTGACATAAAAATTCTTCTAACACACAACATGACATGGATACTTATCAACCATAGTTGCATATAGTGCTTCTACACTACCTATGAAACATACTCTAACAGATAAGAAGTAGTCTCTAACAAGAAAAATGCTCCTAACACACAACCATATGACATGGATACTTGTCTACCATAGTTGCATATAGTGCATCTACAATGCCTATGAAATTGAAGAAAAAGAGCTTTGAATAAAATAACAGTGGAAGAAGAATATTTTACCTATTATCATAGTTATCAAAACTTATTGCCATCAATTTACAATGCAACTGCTCGATCATGATTGATGGACACTACTCTATAATTTATCGATCACAAGTGATTGACACTACTCTACAACCACTCAGCCATGACCGATTTTCAATCCTCTATAATTGATCGACCTATGTCTATTGACACTTCTCTACAATGGATAAGCTTAGGACGATAGACATACCTTTGCAACTAATTGATTTATGCTGATCAACCCTACTCTACAATTGATTAGCTTATGCTGACAAACTCTCCTATGCAATAGATAAGATTACACCAATAGACATGTCTCTATAACTGATAAGATTACACTGATAGACATTTCTTTGCAATCGATCGACTTATGCTGATAGTATCTCCTCTACAATTGATCATATTATATCAATAGATACATATCTATAATTGATTAGCTTATACGGATAGACACTTATCTATAAAAGATCAACTTATGTTGATGGACTCTACTCTACAACCGATCAACTTATATCGATTTACACTCCTCTACAACTGACTGTATTATGTTCATCAACACGTCTTCGCAACCGATAGGTATATGTTGATTGACACTCCTCTAAAACTGATCACCTTATGTCGATTGATACTTCTTTGTAAATGATAGTCATATGTCAATTGATACTTCTCTTCAACTAATCATCTTATGCCAGTAGTATCTCCTCTACAACTTATCGACTTATGCTGATAGATACATCTCTACAACCAATTGAATTATATCGATAAACACTTCTCTATAACCGATCGAATTATACCAATAGAATCTCCTCTACAATCGATCGACTTATGCTGATTTACACTCCTTTGCAATTGATCATCTTATGTTGATCGATAATTATCTGTAATTGATAAGCATATGTAGATTGACACTCCTCTACAACCGATAATATTATATCAATTATCTCATGTTGATCAAAACTTCTCTACAATCAATAGTTATATGTTGATTGAAACTCCTCTACAAGTGATCAGTTTATGTCGACAAACACTTATCTACAACCTTGTCAAGTTTTTCGTTGTTTTAGATTTATTTTTAAGTTAGAGTATTTTAGATGTATATTTATCGATACCCCCTATAGTATATATATATATGGGTAGTATATGAGGTGAATTAGGTGGGAAAAAAATCATTTATAATTTGAAGGTAAATTTTCCATGGAATTGGGTGAAAGTGGTTGATGAATTAAAATAAAAATAGGATAATAATTGTCAATGACGGGCTAATTTACCCCAAAAAACTTCCACCACGTAAATTTTGGGTGAATGGCCCCCAGTGAAATGTTCCAAAATTAGCAAATTTAAAATTTTGAAAATTCTAAATATAGCCAATTTATGATATTTTGTGCTTATGCATAACCCTAAATTACGGATCCATCATGACACCTAGAGTAGACAAGTTGAATAAGGAGGCCGCAATGATAGCAACAACAATGAGATCCACTGATCATATATGGGAAGCATCCACAAGTAGAAGATGGACAAGATATGTTATGAAATAATGCAATGAGAAGAGTCACGTGAGACCTCTTTGATGCAGCCATGTTCCTCTATAGAAGATACAAAATTAGTGTGATCATGGCAAGTTTGCAATGATGATATATGTGGATTGCTATATTGAAGTGGACACAAGCAACATGCTTGGAATACGTCAAAATAGCTAGACAATAAACAAAGCACTAGTGTTAGTAAAACAGGTTGATTGGTCACATTTTAAATCTATGTAACGTAGATGCAGCCTATGCATGGTAAACCTTATTTGGGTTATGAATAAAATTTTAAAGGAGAGTCCATAATGCTTAATAAACTAAAGTAGTACATCGTTGACAAATATGTGCAAACCATATATGACCCAATGAACGAAGAATATTTGATGTAATTTTTAAGTTATTCTCAGAGGGAGAATATAGTTTATTATAGTGCATGGTATTCATAAGGCATGAGTTATTTATACTGAATGATTAAAGGCAAAAGGAGAGTTACCCAACGAGTGTAAAAGAGATAAAAGGTGTTGCATTGGTCAAATGGCAAATGGAGAAAAACATGAATGACCAAAATAGAGGTAAAACGAAGTGAAAAGGGTTTCTTCTGCAATTGTAAATACAAGATCGAAAACATAATAGGTGCTGGAAATTTTGGGGGGAAATTTTAGAGGCTAGAAATTTTGTGTAAAAATAGGGATATTATTTTTCATTTTTAATGCAAAATACTCTAGAAACTTGTACCTTGTAAGCAAATTTGAAGGAGAATTTTTCTGAATGTTTTGGACTAACTTTTTATCTTTCATTTTTATGCTTTTTAGGCTTATAGATAATGTTTAATGTAGATTAATGGTTGCATTGTCGAATGTTTAGGAACATGGAGTTGTCTTTGTTTCCTTAGAATATTACACCTAGTTTAATTCGAATTGTGCGAGTGTAGCTCCGATTATATTAGGTTACATTAAAAAATTCTCACATATTTGGTTTTGCAAGATATGATAGCATTATACTGACAGTAGTTTGTTTTTTAACATTTTTAGCATTATGTTTCATGTATTCCAGATTTATTTTTATTTTTATTTTTCTAGCCCCATTTTTCATTTTTTAACTTGAAACAAAATAAAAAACATAAAAAAAATTAAAACTCCAAAAATAGATGCATGGATTCCAAGATTAGGCTTTCATGTTTCATTTTAATCAATTTTGATTTCATTTTGAAGCAAATTCAAAATTACAAAAAATACATAAATTTGCAGTTTTTTAAGGAATTTTGTAATTTTAGATTTGACAGGATTTCACTTTTTAAAGGAGAAATGAACTTCAAGATTTGCACTTTGTTGGCAATTTTGGGTACTTTGGGTACATTGCATTTGCTCAAGTGAATAAGTTGTCATTGATGTCAAGAAGCTTTCGAAGGAATTTGATTTGATGTCAAAATTATTTGTTTTGATGAAGGTTACGGCATGACAGTTTCAAAGGTCTTTTGCAAACCCCAAGCTGACAGGTTCGAAAGAAAGTAAGTTGGAAAAGTGTCACGATATCGCGACATGTCGCATTTTCGTGACTTAAGCAGGAGAGAGAAATCTTTTTAGAAAAGTGTCACGATATCGCGACATGTCGCATTTTCATGACTTAAGCAGGAGAAAGAAAGCAAGTTAGAAAAGTGTCGCGATATCGCGACATGTCGCAGTTTCGCGACTCAAAGAGGAGAGAGAATGTACGGAGTCAGAAATGTCACGATTTCATGACATATTGCAAGGAAGGTTGTACGGACAAAAAAGTGTCGCGATTTTGTGACATGTTGTAGAAGAGAGAGTCCGAAAGAAAAAGTGTCACGATTTCGTGACATAATGCAGAAGAGAGAGTCCGAAAGAAAAAGTGTCACGATTTCGCGACATAATGTAGAAGAGAGAGTCCGTAGTGTGAATTGTCACGATTTCACGACAAGTTCGAAGAGAGAGAAAGTAACACGAAAAGTGTCACGATTTCATGACATGCTGCAGAGTTCGAAGTGAGAACCGTCATGATTTCGCGACATGCTGCAGAGTTCGAAGTGAGAACCGTCACGATTTCGCGACATGCTACAGATGAAAATGTTCCAAGTAAGAACTGTCGCGATTTCGCGACATGTAGCAAAGGAAAGGTTTCAAAGTAAGAAATGTCATGATTTCGTGACATGTTGAAGAGAAAGCGTACGGATGCAAAAAGTGTCACGATTTCATGACAGGTTGAAGAGAAGGCGTACGGATGCAGAAAGTGTCACGATTTCATGACAGATTGAGATGGCAACATGCGGTTGGAGAAAGTGTCACGATTTCATGACAAAAATAGAAAGCAGGTCTTCAACAGGAGAAGAGTCACGATTTCGTGACAGAAGCAAAACGAAAGAGCATGGAAGAAGAAGCGTCGCGATTTCATGACAAATTCAAGGAGGAAGAGCTCAAAGGTGAAAGCATCATGATTTCGCGACATGTTCCAGTTTTGCACGCGCTAAGGGAGAAAAGCACAAGGTGAAAGTGTCACGATTTCGTGACATGTTCCAGTTTTGTGGGCATAAGGTAGAGAAAAGCACAAGGCAGTGAAAGTGTCACGATTTCGTGACATGTTCCGTTTTCATGGGCGTAAAGGAGAGAAAAGCACAAGGTAGTGAAAGTGTCACGATTTCACGACATGTTCCATTTTCGCTAGTGCAAGCAGAGAAGAGTGCAAGGAAGCGAAAGTGTCACGATTTCGCGACATGTTCTGCTTTCACGGGTGCAAGCCGAGAAGAGGTTAAGAAAGCAAAAAGTGTCATGATATCACGACATGTTGTATTTTCATGGCAGAAGCTTCAGAAGAATTACAGAGGTAGTGAAGCCGACAAAGTCAAATTTTAGCCGACGAAGATTAGGGCTTGCAGCCAACGAAGATTAGGGTTTGCATTTGTCATAACATCTGACTAAGATTAAAGTTTTCTTCATGAAAATTTTGTTATAAAAGGAGGGCTATTTGGAGAGTTGAGTGTGAATTTTGAATGGTCGAATGTGCGTCAAAGTGTGCGAGATGCAGCCGAAAGAGTGTAGAGAGCGTAGAAGTGGCGAGATGATGTCAAAGCATGCAGAGTGAGCACAACAGGCAAAGACGAATGAGGACATTTGTGCTAGACCAAAGGACTGTGTTTAGTGCAAATTCGAGGACCAGCTTTGGAGGTGATAGAGTTGAGGACAGAGGTCTCCAGCCAAAGTAGGGAGGACAGGTGTCTTCTATGGATAGAGTTCCATTTGCTAAGGGCAGCGGAGGCAGAGGTCTTCTAGAGGATCACCAGTCAGAGCAAAGCTAGGGGATTGGTGTCTCCTGTGGGTTGGTGCCCATGAACTCGAGATTAGGGGATTGGTGTCTCCTTTGGGTTGGTGCCCATAAACATTGTAATCGGGAAAGGTATTCCCAGAATTTGGATTGATAAAATTTAGTGAAATATTTTATCCGTGGATGTAGCCCAACCATTTTGGGTGAACCACGTTAAAATGGGTCTTCAATGTGTGATGCTTTCTATCTTGATTAATGTTGTGTTGATGCCACTGCTATCTAAAGTTAAAATTATTAATTGGTTAAGTCTTATATTGTTCACCCCCCCTCTCAGTATAAGCTTGTGTTCTTCAATTGGTATCAGAGCGGGTCTCTCCAGAAAGAGCCTAACAGCTTGGAGAAGGATCTATCAGAGGAACATACAGATTCAGAAAGATATGAAGAGGTTGAGTTCGATCTCAAAGGTGAATTCTTCTTGGCTTTAAGAAAGCTTGAGAAATTCAGGGAAGAGAATTTTGTTCTCAAGCATCAATGTCAGGAAGAAGAGATAGCAAGATCAAAATTGTCTCAAAGAGTTATAGACTTCAAAATTCTAGCTGAAGAAGGAAAGAAGGTTGAACAGGTTCTGACTAGAGGCTTTAAAAGGAAAGGAAGTTGATTGCAAGAAACTAGAAGAAGAGGTTATGTCTCTTAGAGTGAAGTTGGAACAATTGGCTCTCAGAAAGAATACTCCGTATGAAAAGCAAAAGAAGGATGGTATCACTATTCATGAAATAGGGTCTTCGAGCAAGACCAATCTTCATCCTGAAGAGCGGTGGATTCCAGTTGGTCACAAGAAGAACAATCATCCAAGGCATCAAAACAGAGTTACATAATACTTTCCATGGCTATTGTTTTTCCTGCAAGAATTTTGGTCACAAAGCTATGCATTGCAATAAATCCTTGAATAGCCATAGTAAGGAAAATGTTAACTCTTTTGCACCTCTTATGAATAAAAATTTCATGTGTTACAAGTGCAAGAATTTTGGGCATATAGCAAGGATGTGCGGTTTGGATAGATCTAGCCTTGAGTTCACTAAAAAGAAAAATGAGATCAAATCTAAGTCAATGATAGTTCAAACTACTTTTCATGCTCAAGACAAAGTAGAAAAATGGTATCTTGATAGTGGTTGTTCAAAACATATGACTGGTGAAAAGGAAAAGTTTTTGGTCTTAAAAGAAACAAATAGAGGAACAGTTCAGTTTTGGAGATAATAGGTCAGCTAAAATCTGTGGTAAAGGGACTCTTAGTTTGGATGGGAAATCCAAAACAAAAAATGTGCTTTATGTAGAAGGCCTAAGACATAATCTTCTAAGTGTGAGTCAACTTTGTGATCAAGGGCACATAGTATCTTTCTTTTCAGATAGATGTGAGATAAGTAAAGAAAAAAATGGAAAACTCATTGCGAGTGCTACAAGGACTCCAAACAATCTTTACATGCTGAGTGAGATAAAAAGGGAAAAGTGTTTTCTAACTCAAGAAGATGAGAGTTGGCTATGGCATAAAAGATTGGGGCATTTGAGCTTTGATAATCTTGTCAATATTAGTAACAAGGAAGCAGTTAGAGACTTGCCCAAAATAAAAAGGCCCCATAATATCATTTGCGGTCCCTGTCAACATGGAAAATAGACCAGAACCAGTTTCAAATCAAAAGGGTATACTTCTTCAAAACCATTGGATCTTATTCATACTAATTTATGTGGCCCCACCAAAACTCAGAGCATTCAGGGAGAAAGCTACTTCATGTTGTTTATAGATGATTATTCTAGAATGACTTGGGTTACTTTTCTCAAAGAAAAATCTGAAGCTTTTGAAAAATTTAAAGCTTTCAAAGAAATGATTGAAAATGAGACTGACAAGAGAATCAAATGCTTAAGATCAGACAGAGGAGGAGAGTTCACTTCAAATGAATTTGTGGAATACTGTGAGCAACAAGGAATCAAAAGAGAATATTCAAGCAGCAAGAACTCCTCAACAAAATGGAGTAGTTGAAAGGAAAAATAGAACTATTGAAAATATGGCTAGAGCTATGTTAAATGAGTCAAAACTCTCAGATGGCTTTTGGAAAGAGGCAATCAATACAATAGTCTACATTATCACCAGGGCCCAACTTAGAGTCAATCATCATAAAACTCCTTATGAGTTGTGGAAAGGAAGACCAACTATAGTAAAATACTTCAAAGTGTTTGGGAGTAAGTGCTTCATCAGAAGGGAAGATCAGAATTTGGGTAAGTTTGATCCTAGGTGTGATGAGGGAATCTTTCTTGGATATTCCAGCAGAAGCAAGGCCTACAGATGCTTCAACAAAAGAATGCATACAGTCGTAGAGAGCATAAATGTAACAGTTGATGAAAATACAGGGATAAGAGAACCAGTCAAGGAACTCAGTGATGAAATTTGTCAAGAAGAATTCAGAGAGGTTTCAGATGAAGAAGAGGAAAGACAACAACTACTTCCCAAAACTCCTTCACGATATGTTCAGAAACATCATCCCAAATATTTGATCATTGGTGATCCAAACAAGCGAGCAAACAAGAAGAAGAGTCATTCCTTCACACGATTCTACAAATGTTTCATTATTATCTCAGATTGAGCCAAAAGATTTCAATGAAGCATGTGCAGATAAATTTTGGGTAAAAGCGATGGATGAAGAGCTAAATCAAATAGAGAAAAGTGAAACTTGGGATTTGGTTCCAAGACCTAAGGACAAGAATGTCATTGGCACAAAATGGATATTCAAAAATAAACTCAATGAGGATGGAAAGATTGTCAGAAACAAAGCTAGGTTAGTCTGCAAAGGTTATGCTCAAGTAGAAGGTGTTGATTTCAAAGAGACGTTCACTCCTGTTGCTCGTCTTGAAGCTATCAGAATGTTTTTGGCCCTTTCAAGCTTCAAATCATTCAAGGTATATCAAATGGATGTAAAGTCAGCTTTTCTAAATGGGGTGTTGGTAGAAGAAGTCTACATAGAACAGCCAGAAGGAGTGTCTCTCACGAACAGTCAGACTATGTGTGTAAACTAAAAAAGGCCTTATATGGGTTAAAGCAAGCACCAAGGGCGTGGTACTCAAGACTTGACAGTTATCTTCATGAGCAAGGCTTCAGGAAAGGCGTGGAAGATAGCAATTTGTATATTAAGAATGAAGATGATGATATGTTGATTATGGTTGTCTATGTTGATGATATTATTTTCGAGGGAAATAATACTCAGATGTGCAAAGTTTTTGCTAACACCATGCAGAAGGAATTTGAGATGTCTATGATTGGAGAGCTGTCATTCTTTTTAGGTCTTCAGATTGCTCAATCAAAAGACGGTGTATTTCTCTCTCAAGGAAAGTATATCAAAGAAATGTTGAAAAAATTTGGGATGATGGACAACAAACCAGTATGTACTCCAATGATTACAGGGTGCAAGATGAGTAAAGATGATGAATCTCCAGTGGCAGATCAGAGATTGTACAGATCAATGATTGGCGGCTTATTATATGTTATGGCTACCAGACCAGATATCATGCAGGCGATTGGGTTAGTAGCAAGATTTCAGGCAGCTCCAAAATATTCTCATGTTATAGCAGTTAAAAGGATATTCAGATATCTGAAGGGCACTATGGACTTTGGGCTTTGGTATCCCAAAGGTGATGATTTCACCCTCATAGCTTATACAGATGCAGATTGGGCAGGCAGTATTAATGACAGAAAAAGCACTAGTGGTGGAGCATTCTTTCTGGGAAAGAGTTTGGTTTCTTGGTTAAGTAAGAAACAACCTTCAGTTTCCTTATCTACAGCAGAGGCTGAATACATAGCAGCAATGGCTGGGTGTACACAGGTTTTATGGATGAAAACCACCTTGGAGGATTTCAAAGTCAGGCATGAACAACCCATCTCCATATTTTGTGATAATACAAGTGCCATAAGTATTTCCAAAAATCTGGTAATGCACTCAAGGACAAAGCATATTTCCATCAAGTATCACTTTCTAAGGGAGAAAGTGCAAGACAAGCAGGTCAAGCTAGAGTATGTGCCTACTAAAGAGCAGATTGCAGATATCTTCACCAAACCTCTTCCAAGAGATACGTTTGAGTATCTAAGGGAGAAATTGGGAGTTGTACTCTCACCCCAAAATTAATCACCTCATCAGGAGGTGGGGGAGGGACTAAGCCAAGAGGCTCATTCTTAGTCCCGAGCCCCAAAGGTGGCCCTTTGCCATTGATGACAAAGGGGGAGAGATATGAGTAAGGGGGAGAGCTTCAAGAGAAGAGGAAAGCTTCAAGTCAGGGGAGCAAAACTTCAAAGGAAGATTCTCGAGTTGTGGCACAGTTGATCAGTTGTCGATTGTTAGCACAGTTGGTTTCAGTTTTGGCTCTTGAGAAGTGTTTTTAGTAAAGGTTTGCCATCAATGACAAAGGGGGAGATTGTTGGCAATTTTGGGTACTTTGGGTACATTGCATTTGCTCAAGTGAATAAGTTGTCATTGATGTCAAGAAGCTTTCGAAGGAATTTGATTTGATGTCAAAATTATTTGTTTTGATGAAGGTTACGGCATGACAGTTTCAAAGGTCTTCTGCAAACCCCAAGCTGACAGGTTCGAAAGAAAGTAAGTTGGAAAAGTGTCACGATATCGTGACATGTCGCATTTTCATGACTTAAGCAGGAGAGAGAAAGCTTTTTAGAAAAGTGTCACGATATCGCGACATGTCGCATTTTCGTGACTTAAGCAGGAGAAAGAAAGCAAGTTAGAAAAGTGTCATGATATCGCGACATGTCACAGTTTCACGACTCAAAGAGGAGAGAGAATGTACGGAGTCAGAAATGTCATGATTTCATGACATATTGCAAGGAAGGTTGTACGGATGAAAAAGTGTCACGATTTCATGACATGTTGCAGAAGAGAGTATGAAATAAAAAGTGTCACGATTTCACGACATAATGCAGAAGAGAGAGTCCAAAAGAAAAAGTGTCACGATTTCATGACATAATGCAAAAGAGAGAGTCCGTAGTGTGAATTGTCGTGATTTCACGACAAGTTCGAAGAGAGAGAAAGTAACATGAAAAGTGTCACGATTTCGTGACATGCTGCAGAGTTCAAAGTGAGAACCGTCATGATTTCGTGACATGCTACAGAGTTCAAAGTGAGAACCGTCATGATTTCATGACATGCTGCAGATGAAAATGTTCCAAGTAAGAACTATCATGATTTCGTGACATGCAGCAAAGGAAAGGTTTTGAAGTGAGAAATGTCATGATTTCATGACATGTTGAAGAGAAAGCGTACGGATGCAGAAAGTGTCACGATTTCATGATAGGTTGAAGAGAAGGCGTAAGGATGTAGAAAGTGTCACGATTTCGTGACAGATTGAGATGGCAGCATGCGGTTGGAGAAAGTGTCACGATTTTGCGATAGAAATGGAAAGTAGGTCTTCAACAGGAGAAGAGTCACGATTTTGTGACAGAAGCAAAATGAAAGAGCATGGAAGAAGAAGCGTCGCGATTTCATGACAAATTCAAGGAGGAAGAGCTCAAAGGCGAAAGCGTCATGATTTCATGACATGTTCCATTTTTGTGGGCGTAAGGTAGAGAAAAGCACAAGGCAACGAAAGTGTCACGATTTCGTGACATGTTCCGTTTTCACGGGCGTAAAGGAGAGAAAAGCACAAGGCAGCGAAAGTGTCATGATTTCGTGACATGTTCCATTTTTGCTAGTGCAAGCAGAGAAGAGTGCAAGGAAGTGAAAGTGTCACGATTTCGTGACATGTTCTGCTTTCGCGGGTGCAAGCCGAGAAGAGGTTAAGAAAGCAAAAAGTGTCACGATATCATGACATGTATTTTTACGGCAGAAGCCTCAGAAGAATTATAGAGGCAGTGAAGCCGACAAAGTCAAATTTCAGCCGACAAAGATTAGGGCTTGCAACCAACGAAGATTAGGGTTTGCATTTGTCATAACAGCCGACTAAGATTAAAGTTTTCTTCATGAAAATTTTGTTATAAAAGGAGGGTTGTTTGGAGAGTTGAGTGTGAATTTTGAATGGTCGAATGTGCGTCGAAGTGTGCAAGATGCAGCCAAAAGAGCGTAGAGAGCATAGAAGTGGCGAGATGATGTCGAAGCATGTAGAGTGAGCACAACAGGCAAAGACGAATGAGGACATTTGTGCTAGACCGAAGGACTATGTTTAGTGCAAATTCGAGGACCAGCTTTGGAGGTGATAGAGTTGAGGACAGAGGTCTCCAACCAGAGCAAGGAGGACAGGTGTCTTCTGTGGATAGAGTTCCATTTGCTAAGGGCAGCAGAGGCAAAGGTTTTCTAGAGGATCACCAGCCAGAGCAGAGCTAGGGGATTGGTGTCTCCTATGGGTTGGTGCCCACGAACTCGAGATTAGGGGATTGGTGTCTCCTTTGGGTTGGTGCCCATAAACATTGTAATCGGGAAAGGTATTCCTAGAATTTGGATTGATAAAATTTAGTGAAATATTTTATCCGTGGATGTAGCCCAACCATTTTGGGTGAACCACGTTAAAATGGGTCTTCAATGTGTGATGCTTTCTGTCTTGATTAATGTTGTGTTGATGCCACTGCTATCTAAAGTTAAAATTATTAATTGGTTAAGTCTTATACTGTTCACCCCCCCTCTCAGTATAATCTTGTGTTCTTCACACTTTTGTTTTTAAAGCAATAAATTAAGTTATCTTTATGAAAATTACAATTTTATTAAAGAGGAGTAATTTATATGGCATTCCAAAGGCTATTGTATTTAAAGCAATAAATTAACTTCCTTTATAAAAATTATTATTTCATCAAAGGGGGGTAATTTATATGGCATTTCAAAGGATGCTACATTTCAAAGTTAGTCATTTAGATGATTTTCTTTCATTCTCAAGGTTTAACAAAGCAACATAAAATCCATTCATCAAGCAATATAAAATGAATCCAATCATCATTCAAACTTTGCATTTCAAAAGATAGATTTTAGTCTTCTCTTTTATGCTCAAAGCAGGGTTTAATAATGCAAGATAAAACTTGTTTAAAATATGCTTAACCAAAATAAAATAAAATATACCTAAAACACTTCAAGATAAAAAGAATTAATTCACTTTACATCATGGTCATATGAGGGCCAATCACATTTTATTTTCTTTTAAGTTTCATGAAAAATCAATAGCATAGCATAATAAAGTGATACCAACATAGGTCCCTTGTTAATAGTTACTTGCAAATCACTAAGGTATTCCTAGTACTTATTTTAAAATCTTCACAAGATTACAAGCACACATTAAGTAAAAGAAACCTTGGATAAATTTCTATTTCTTTGCAAGAGAGGGTTTTCTAATCAAAATCTTGACTATGATGGTGATTTTGCAATTGGGAAAAATTTCCACTCAACAGGTAGCAAGTTGGTCACAACTAATAAAGTAGTTTGGTGAAAGGGTGTCATAACCTCGATGACCCTTGCCATTTAATGAATACAACAAAAATCTAAAGGCCACATATTGCTCTATGACATAACATGTTTAATAGATGAAGACCATATTTCATAGGTGTTCCAATGGGGTTAAAGGATCTTCATCGATGAATTGTGGAAATATTTCCAATGATGATTTTGGGAGATTTTCCCAAGTAACTATCAATTTTTAATGTCACAACAAGTTTTTAAGATTGAAAATAAAGGATAATTTGGATGGCAGGGTAGACATGCTTGGATCTTTAGATCCTTTGGATTGTAGAAAAATATCTAGGTGAATGTAGGTTTGTACTTAAAAGTAGGTATATTGAGACCTCCATAGAGACCTCAATCTAATATCATCACTAGTGGCTTCTTTTTGTTTTTGTTCTTGGGCAAATTCAAAAGGTGAATAAAGAGGTACTTCAACAAGTAAGAATAGGTAAATCCTCACCAAGTCTAAGAATAGCTTGCTATTGTGATTTTTGGACCAATTATACACCATTGGGGTCCCACTAAATGTGTCATTAAATTATTTTTATCTTTGATTTTCTCTGGTAGGGAAGTCACACCTTGTTGGGAGTGACATAGTAAGGCCATGGTTGATAGCATGGTATTTGTCTCAATTGAGGGCCTTCGAGATTTTTTTACAAGGTTAAATTCTTATTAAGATGTGATATTTTAGGCACACTTAAAATCAATAGGGAAAAGGAAAGAGAGAAATAAAATAAAAAATGAATGAATAAAACAAAAAGGGTGGCAATATGCCAAAAGATACATTAATATCCTCCTACAAAATAGGCTTAAATTATATGTGCCAACAATGACCACTTCCACTCCTTGATAAAATTAATCATATATGAACTCCACCCACATATGTGTGCATAAGGAAACAAGTCTACAAGGAGTCACATATGAAAAAACCAAAAATTGATATAGGTTTCCCATAGACATATACATGAGTGCAACTCATGAACAGATAAAAATCATAGATACACACATACACATAGAAACATGAGTACAAGGTGTCATAGATGAATATACAAAAAATTGATGTAGGCTTACATATATATTTGTGCAAGCAATTATTTACAAAGAGTATGCCAAATTTGGGGTTCAATTTTCCCACAAGTTGCTCAAGATTCAACTATTCTATAAAACGAAATCAAAGAAAATCTTACAAGAGGATACAAATTAAAATTTGTTGATCCTTTATAAATTTAAGACTACTACTATTTACATATTATAAATAGAGATATTTTACCATCAAAATTATTCAATAATTTAAAGATGACTATTTATTTGCATGTCAAGTCATGTCTTGATTGAATCTATCATGTTCTTTTAAGATATTCAGATCTAGAGTCATCAAATGTTAATTATATTGAGTTTTTGGATACTCACTTGTTTTTGTCTATTCAATATACCCTTTTGAGGAATTTCCTAAGCTTGAACATGGAAAATTAATATCACTTGGCTTGAGGTTTTCTCTTAGTATGACTCTTAACATTTTTGCTTTCAACTACTTCCCTAGGTTGCCACACTTTTTTTTGTAAGAAGAGGACAATTTATCTTAGAAGACTTACACCTTAGCATAGTGCATAGGGTCCAAGATACTAATGCTAGATAAGGAGTATGGGACCCAATGGCCCACCATGTTGAGGTTTAGTTGTAGGAACCCCTCACCCCTAATCGAAGCAAAATCTAGTTTCCTAAAATTTTGGAGCATTGGTAGCATCAACCTTCATTATTTCTCATCTGAATTTGATGTATTCATCATCTTGTAATCTCAAAAAAAAATATCATCTGACCTTAGAAATACATCAATTTTTTTTTTTTTATATGTTGGTTAGGATTTTATAGCTTCTAAGTTTTAGACTCTCTATCCACTTGCACCTTTTAAGATAGCAAATGTTCTAATTTTTTGAAGTTTTTCATGTGCATTGTCCAATGCTCTATATTTTGCTTCCTGCTTGTTTCTCCCCCCACTTAATATTTGACTCAAGGAAACTTTGGGGTGTAGTTATAATTCACTATAGTTCTATTAAATCTCACAAGATGAAGATAAAATACCCAAAAAAATAAAAAATTTCCTTGTCCCTTGGGCATAGAGTCAATAAGAGGTAGGGGCAGTTTTTAAATCATTACAACTTTTACAAAATTTTGACTACTCCAATTGGGGTGTTAGGCTTTCTCTTTTAGTTTTGTGAAATATGCATGTATTTTTGGCTACCTTTCTTATTTTTATCAAGGGAAAGTTTTTGTTCCAAGAGCATTTAAATTCTCTTCATTGATTCCATATTTTATGGTAATATTGCAATCCTTCTAGTTTGTGTAGCCCTTTTCCAACTACTTGGTGTTTTTCCTGAACACTTAGATCTGCCCTTACCATTTTTACATGCCAACATAACTTTGTCAACTTTATTTATAAATGTCACTTATTTACAATAAAAATATTGGCACATTGTTTGCATTGGTGGTTTCTCATGAAACACCATCAAAATCTATAGTGCATGGACCATAGAGACCCAAATTTTTATAACCCTTGTGTGTTCATTTTTTTAACACATTACATGTCCTTTCTGAAGGTCATTGGTTGATTGACATTTGTGAGTGATAAGTATCCAAGCTAAATGGGTCATTGATACGTGGCATGGGTAACTTATCAACCTTTTATGGCCTACTCATCATTTCTTCTAAGCATTCTAGAGACTACTTAGTGATTTTTTGAAGGTTTTTTGGGCCATAGTTAGCCATGTGTATGCCTTGTTCTTTCATTATCTTTATCTAGAATTTCATTGTATTTTTTGGAAAATATTTTGAGTTGGCCAATCTATTCAATACCACAACCACTTATTCAAAGAATTTTATTCTTAGACCTAGGTTTAAGATGGGTATGGTTGGTTAGGAATTTTCTTCAGGAAGAATGTGTAGGATGTGCATATTTGGTGATGGTTAATGACTGACAATATTATCCTCCTTGTTGTCATTATAGGTGAGAGTAAATTTCTTAGTAGGGTCCATAGGTTCTAGCTGAAGAGGATTTGATGCTAGGGTCCTCCATTGGTTTTGGTCATCGGATTCATTCTCTTCTTGATTATTTTGGAATTCTACCTTATTTATTTTTTTTCAAACCCTCTCATTATGATGGTAGCAATTTGATCTCAACTAATAATGAATTTTGAGGAAGTGAAATCATAACCTTAATGGACCTTATCTTTTAATGAAGAGACCAATAGTCTAAAGGCTACATATTGCTCTATGATATAGTGTGTTTGATAGATGAATACCATCTATCATAGGTGTTCCAATGGGGTTAATGGGTCTTCATCAATGAATTTTGAAAATATTTTCAATAGTTATTTTGGGAGCTTTCCCTAAATAACTCATGATTTTAAAGGTCACAACAAGCTTCTATCATTGAAAATAGAGGATATTATGGATGATATAGTAGTAATTATTAAATATTTGAGTCCTTTGAATTGTAGCAAAGTCTCTAGATGAATGTATTTTTTTGCTTAAAAGTAGGTAGGTTGAGGCCTCCATCAAGACCTTAGTCTAATATCATTAGCAGTGGCTTATTTTGGTATTTTTTCTCAATCAAAGTCAACAGGTGAATAAAGAGGTGTTTCAACAAGTGAGAATAGGTAAATACCCTCACCATATCTAATCCTATATTGCTATTATTATTTTAGGATGAATGATATGTCATTGGAGTCCCACTAAGTGTACCATAAAATTTTTATCATATTTGATTGTCCTTGGTAAGGAAATCACACCTTGCAAAGAGTGAAACAGTAGGGCTATGGTTGAGAGCATGGGGTTTGGCTCAATTGAGGGCCTTCAAGAGTATTTTACAAGGATAACTTCTTATTAAGATATGATATTTTAGGGACACTTAAATATAATATGGAAAATGAAAGAGAGAAATAAAATAAAAAATGACTCAACAAAATAAATAAGGTGGCAATATGCCAAATATTCATTAACACACCCTAAAAAATAGGCTTGAATTTTATGTGCTAGCGGTGAACACTTTCACTCCTTGAAATAGTTGAGCATATCAACTCCACATATATATTTGTGCATAAGGAAAAAAGTCTAAAGGGAGTAACAAATGACAAAACCAAAAACTGGTGTAGGCTTCCCATAGACATATACACCAGTGAAACTCATGAATAGGTAAAAATTATAGACACACAAATACACATAAAAATTGGAGTACAAGGTTTCAAAGATGACTAAACCAAAAATTGATGTAGACTTCCACACGTATGTGTGTTTGTGTGTGCAAGCAATTATTTACAAAGAGTTTGCCAAAAGTTGAGATTCAATTTTCCCACAAGTTTCTTAGGAGCTAATTGTTCTATAGAAATAAATTAAAGGAAAGCTTACAAGAGAATACAAAGGTAAATTTGCCAATCCTTTACAAATATAAGACTACTACAATTTATACATTATAAATAGAGAGAGTTTCTATCCAAAATTATTCAATAATTTTAAGATGACTATTCATTTTCATGGTCGGTCATGTCTTGATTGAATTCGTCATGTCCTTTAAAGATCTTCAGATCTAGAGACATTAAATGTTAACTATTATGAGTCTTTGGATGCTAACTTGTCTTCATCAATACCATCTACCCTTTCTAGGAATTTTTTAATTCTAAGCATGAAAAATTAATATCACTTGGCCTGAGATTTTTAATCAATATGGATCTTATCACTTTTGATTTTAACGAGCCAACTACTTCTATAGGTTGCCACATATTTTTTTGTAAGAAAACAATTTATCTTAGAAGACTTACACCTCAACATAGTTTGTAGTTTCTAGGGTAGTGACCCTATCTAGGAGTTATGGAGGCCAATGGCCCACCATTCTGAGGTTCAAGGGTAAGAACCCCTCACCTCCTAGAAGAAAAATTTAGTTTCCTAAAATTTTGGAGCATTGGTAACGTCAACCTTTGGTATTTGTCATATGACTTTGATGTATTCATCATCTTCCAATATCAAATATTTTTCTTCGTATGACTTTAGAGCTACATCAAAAAAATTTGTTTTGTATCTTGGTTAGGATCTCATTACTTCTAACTTTTAGACATGTTTTCCACTTGCACCTTTTGAGAGTAGAAAAACATCTAATTTTTAGAACTTTTGTCTATGCTTTATTCGATGCTCTATCTTTTGCTTCCTGCTTGTTTCTCCCCCACTTTATATTTTACTCAAGGAAAATTTGGGTGTAGTAATAATTCACTATAGTTCTAGTAACTATCATGGGATCTTAATCTTGATGAAAATAAGAAACCCAAAAAAATAAAAATTTACCTTGTTCATTTGGCATAGAGTCAAGAAGAAGGGGGGGATGGATTTTGAATCATCGTAGCTTTTACAAAATTTTAACTACTCCAATTGGTGGGTTAGTCTTGCTCTTTGATTATTTAGGAATATGCATGGATTTTTTGCTACCTTTCTTATGTTTATCAAGGGTAAGGTTTTGTTCCAAGAGCCTTTAATTGCTATTCTTTGATTCTATATTTTATGGCAATATTACAATCCTTTTGGTTTGTGTAGTCCTTTTCCAACTACTTGGTTTGTTTCCTAAATACTTGATCCACCCTACCCATTTTTACATGTCATCATAGCTTTGTCATGTTTATTTATAAATATCACTTATTTACAACAAAAATATTGGTGCATTTTTTGCATTGGTGGTTTATCATGCAACTGAAGAACACAAGCTTATACTAAGAGGGGGGTGAAAAGTATAAGATACAATTTTTACTTTTCTTTCCAAATTCGTATTATTTGATATTAAAAAATGCAATAATAAAACAATGCATAGATCATCACACACATAAGAGACATAGATTTAATGTGGTTCATCCAATGTGGGCTACATCCACAAAGAAAATATTTCTTATAAATTTTCTCAACAAATATCTTGGGAATAAATTCCCTATTACAATGTTTATGACCACCAACCCAAAGGACACACCAATACCCTATGGTAAAGTTTATGGACCTCTATCCATAGGAGACACCAATCCCCTTTACTCTGGTTTGTGAACCTCTATCCATAGGAGATACCAATCCCCTCTACTCTGGTTTGTGGACCTCTATCTATAAGAGACACCAATCCCATTTGCTCTGGTCTACTCCAAATCCTGCTCAAATATGATCCAAGCCTACTCACAAGGTTTGCTTAAATATGCTTAAAACCTACTCACAAGGCTTTCTCACAACTCTACTTAAAGCCTACAAACAAGGCTTACTCAAATATTATCCAAGATTACTCTCAACTTTGATCAAATTTGCTTCAAGCCTACACACAAGGCTTGTTCAAATATGCTCCAAAACCTACTCTCAAATTTGCTCAAATCTGATTCAAACCTACACATAAGGCTTTCTCAAATATTCTCACCAAACCTACTCAATCAACTCCAAGCCTATACACAAGGCTTGATAAAACATGCTTACCAAATCTGCTCAAATATTCTCCAAGCATGCACACAAGGCTTGCTCACCAAACCCTACTCTATCTGCTCTAATCTGCTCCAAGCCTATACACAAGGCTTGCTCAAATATTCTCATAAAAATTTGCTCAAATATGCTCTTAGATCTTGCTCAAACCTACTCATATCCTGTATACAAAATATATTTATCTATTCCCAAATATTGCATAATGATTTCGTCAAGTGCTTTATCTAATATTTAGTGTGCTTTATTCAACTAAAGTAGTTTAAGCATATTCTACCAAGAATTTTTTTAACCTCTTGAACATATAGAGAATGATATGCACTAAAAAATGCTCAATATGTTCTTCACATACATTAAGTTTGTCGCTTTCACATATCTCACATTTATTGCATTATAAGGGTGGCTCTAGTTTTTTTTTTGGTAATTATTTTAATATATTAACAGTGGGTTTTTATAGAGGATCCCAAAACCTTATGTACAAAATTAGCCATATTTCTAATGATGCATCATACCTCTTGGCTATAACAATAAGCCTAATTGCAAGTAAAGCCATCCTAATGCTAAAGACTTGGAAAGTGTAGAAAGGGCTTTTAGGCCTAGAAACCCAACGAAAAAGAAACGGGACAAAACTGAAGGAACACCAAGTAGAGCCCAAAGAAATGAAACAAGGAAAGCAAAAAAGACAAGACACCATGGATAGCTAAGTAGACAAAATTGCCATGCCACACCAAAACTCGTCGGAGGGGGCTTTCCAAAAACCGTGCAAGGAAAGCTTCATGAATGGATGTCTGCTTTGGCCAAAATTTCCACCTCGAATGGGAAGCGAGACCGCCACACGACCGAAAATGTGGTCGTGAGCCCTTTTTTGGCCATGTGGTCAGCCATGCGATTACCTTCTCTCAAAGTATGATTTGCTTTCCACCTACCACGATAGGAGAGAAGCGTTCTTGCCTCGAGGATGATGTTGTAGACTTTCCAAGATGGATTTTTGGTGCCAAGAAGGTAATTCACGATGTTGAGTGAGTCACCCTCAATAATAAGAGGTCGAGGATCCTTAGAGAGTATCCGAATACCTTTTAGAGTGCCTCGGGCTTTGGCATAGTGATTTTTTTGGGAGCCCAAATCTTCACAATAGGCCATCACAAGATTCCCATCATGATCTCTGACAACACCCGCAGCACCAGTGGGCCCAAGATTGCCCTTAGCCACTACATCAAAGTTTAATTTAATCCACCCCATGGGGGGTTTGGTCCAAACAATATTCCTTCGACAGGGTCCTTTAACAACCTCCAGAAATGGCCAGAGATTCATCATTTTGAGAATCGCTTCTTCGCTCGAAAGGTAGGGACGAGGACTGGGAACAACAATAGAATTCTTGATGGTGTAGGACAACGCCCTTTGAGCAATAGAAGGGGGCCCTCTAGGAGCTCTGCCAAATATTTTGGCATTCCTCTCTAACCAAATTTGCCAAATTGAATGATGGAAGGAGGCCTCGAGGAGGAAGCAGAGTTTGGGATTCTTGAAAGGATTAGGCCATTGGTGGAAAGCATCTTTGAGGGAATGGGGAGAGCACCATAGGATTTGGAAGGAGGATAGGACAATACTAAGAACAGAGTGGGAAAATGGGCAATGCAAGAATAAATGATCCCTTATCTCACAATCTGCAAGACATAAGTAACACCTATTGGGGAAGGCAAAACCTCTCTTATGAAGGTTGTCAATTGTTAAGGCTTTGTTGTGGAAAGCAATCCATGCAAAGAAGTTGATTCTAGGGATGAATCCTTTCCTCCACATAGTATTCCACCTATAGTCCAGAGCAGTCTTGGTCGTAAGAAACTTTTAAGCTGATTTAACAAAAAAAAGCCCATCCTCCGTACCACTCTAGATGATTCTATCATTCCTCCTGGCAGAAGGAATTAAAAATGACTGGAGGATATTTGCAAGAAAGGTAACCTCATTATTAAACCCCTCCACAACTAGAATCTTCCACCGAGGAAAATGGGTGCTCCGATCTATGAACTCTACCACCCTGAGTTGGGAGTTGGGGTCAGTCAAACCTCTCAGCCTAGCGAGATCCACCCTCGACCCAAGGGCTTCTTCAGTCACCCACCTGTCCTTCCAAAAGAAAATGAGGTTGCCATCACCCAAAATCCAGTGGGCTCCTAGGCTAATCAAATGTCGGGTTTGGAGCACAGATTTCCAAAAGGTCGATGCCATGGAGGAGGTCTCAGCATCTAAGAAGGAAATGGTTCCAAGATACTTATTTTTAACCATCTTAACCCACTCCATCGGGTCTCTAGATAGAATCCTCCAAGCGTGCTTCGCTATCAGAGCCAAATTCATAAGTCTTGATCTTCTCAACCCCAGACCGCCTTGGTCTATCCTTGAACACACCTTGTCCCAGACAACAAGGGGGAGTCTGTATTTCTCTTCATTTCCAGACCATAGAAATGTCCTCTGAATCTTCTCAATTTTGGAGTGAACTGCAACCGAAAGCATGAACACCGACATGAAGTAGGTCGGGATCCCCTAAAGGCAAGCTTTGGTAAGGGTGGCTTTTTCGGCTTGCGATAGGAGTTTGCCCTTCCAAGTTCCGAGTTTCTTGTGAAGGTGCTCAAGAATCATGTTCCACATATCCCCACTCGCCCACCCACTATAAGATAGAGGCAACCCCAGATAGGACATAGGCAGGGAATCAATAGTGCATTCAAGAATTCTAGCAATCCAAAGTTTCCTACGTAGGGGAGTGTTAATAAAATAGATTTTGCTCTTGATGTAATTGACCTTTTGCCCTACAACTTGCTCATAATGGGATAGGATCCGTTTGAGCAATTTGGCTTGGGCAACAGACGCCTCAATGGATATGAGGGTGTCATCCACAAATTGCTGATGAGTGACAGGATCAACTCTAGAAGTCGGCAAAATGCCAGAAATCTTGTTCTGACGAAGAGCCTCTTTCATGGACCAACTCAGAACCTCTGCCAGAAGAATGAAAAGGATGGGGGATAAAGGATTGCCCTATCTGATGCCTCTGGTGCTTTGGAAATACCTAGCTAGGGACCCATTTACCAAGACAAAAAAAAAGGGAGTGGATATACAACTATAGACAAGGTCAATCCAGTGGGGATGAAAGCCAAACTTGAGGAGGACTGCACACAAAAAATTTTGATCAACCCGGTCAAAGGCTTTGTTCATGTCGAGCTTAAGAAAAAGAGTAGCATTCTTGGAGTGGTAAGCGGAATGAAGGGTCTCATGGACAGTGATGACACCATCAAGAATATTTTTGCCTTTAATAGTGCTTCCCTAACAAGGATCAATCAGGATGGGGAGGACTGTTTTGAGTCTATTGGCTATAGCCTTGGTAAGAATCTTGTAAAAAACATTGCATAGGCTGATGGACCGATAGTTAGAGAAAATTTTGCATGCAGGAGACTTAGGAATGAGGGAAAGAAAGGTGGAATTGAGTTTCGGGTGGATGGATCTGGAAGCTTGAATAACCTAAATAACATTGCACACATCCGGACCCACGACCTCCCACATGACTTGGAAGAATCAGGGGGGGAAACCATTGGGGCCAGGGGACTTATCTGGTTGCATGGAGAACAATGCTTCCTTAATATCAGATGAGGAAAAATATTCCATAAGCTTAATGCTTACCTCATGGGGGACTTTAGTCGAAAAATTGGTGAGCAGAGATTTCTGGACCTAAAGGTTGTTTTTCAGAGAAGTGCCAAGAAAATCCTAAAAAAAGTCAACTGCTTCGCTCCTGATTTCCTCTATCTCCCTGGTAATGCGCCCATCCTTACAAGCCACTTCTATGATCTTGTTGGCCCCTATGTGCCTCATAGTATATGCATGAAAAAACCTCGTGTTGGTGTCTCCATTCTTCAACCAAAGGTCACGAGATTTTTGGCACCAGAACGTTTCCTCCCCAGTGAGAATAGAATGAAAGTCCACCAAAATACTTCGCTCTTCCTCCCTGAGGCCCTCAGTGTAACCTTCGAGTTCCATCATTTCCTCCAAAACCTTCAGGTTCTTAGAGATGGATTTTTTGGACTCAAAAATGTTTTCGAAAACCTCTTTATGCCAAACTTTCAGCTTTTCTTTGACCATTTTGAGCTTTAGAGCCACCCTCTTAGGAGCATTTCGTTCCACCTTCAATTGCCACCACACTGAAACCAAACCTTTGAAGTCCTTGTGAGAGATCCACATGGATTCAAATCTGAAGGGGGTTTTAAAAATAGGCCCATCATTCGCCTCCAAGAAAATAGGGTTATGGTCAGACCCAATCCTTGGAAGAGTCAAAAGGATAGCCCCACCAAGGATAGGAATGGCTTCTTGGGACATAAAAAATCTATCAAGCTTGACTTGAATCAAACCGCTCCCAATACTTCTATTACTCCAAGTGAAGGAAGCCCCTTTGAGTTTGTTGTCGAGCAAGCCATTGTAGAGACAAAATCCCTAAAGTCCTCCAAGCTACGGCTGAAGTGGTCGGATCCTCCTTTTTTTTCGAAGGATGAAGGGGACAATTGAAGTCACCCCCTAAAACCCAAGGAAAATTACTAAAATTCTCCCTCATATGAGAGATAGCTTTCCACATTTTTGCTCTCTCTATGGTAGAATTTGAAGCATAAACGTTGGACAAAATCCAGGAAAAAATGGTGGTTTTGGAATGGAACAGTACATTGATGATTATGTTGGAAGTTGATAGCAGGCTGCCCTCAAACCTCGAAGGGTCCCATAGAACCATGAGTCATCCCATTTTTCCCACTGTAGGGCTGGAAAGATAATTTTCCTTGGCCCAAATGGCCTTCATAACTTTATCAGAGGAGATAGCATCGACCTTGGTCTCTTGCAAAATAAGGATGGAAGGATTAGTCCTCCTACGGAGATCAACCACTAACATTCGTTTGGCTGCACCATTCAGTCCTCTCACATTCCATGAGAGGACTTTCATCTAGAAAGTTTAAGGTTTTTCTTGCCTCCCCTTCCTTGTTGAGGGGGAGGTTTTGATGCATGCGCTTCATCCGTCTGAGCGCCACAGTCATCCAGAACCAGCAAATGTTGGGTTCCATTTGCAACGTCATTTGTTGTCTCTTTGTCCCGCTTGTCTTTGTTAGGAGGATGACCCTGCTTCCTCTCACTACCAAAATCCACACTTTGCTTTCAGATCCTCATGTTTTGGGGGCTAATGTGATCGGATTGTTCACCCCTCCTTCCTAAGAGGTAATCTTCTAGCATTAATTTAATATTAATAATATTAGTTATCTATACATTTTATTTTATTTTTATTTAATATCAGGAGACACCACGAATAACTTATAAAGACCAATTTTCACCCAAGAAGTAAAAACAATCAATATTTCACAAGCAATCATATGCATTAAATGCAATGAAAGGTAGCATGTCTTATATGAAATTTTATGGTGGAATTCCATGTACCCACAAGCCATGGTGCATGAGGCATGACATCATATCCCACCTTACCTGATGCTTACAACCACTTTCTTTGCTAGGTGGTGGGTATTTGCCTTATCCGGTTCATCTTCTATGAAATGGAAACTTGCACCTACAATTCACAAATACTTCCCACAGTATTACATTCTTCTAGTAAATAATAATCAAACAATGGGAATGTTACATTCTCCCCCACCATAATTTAACACAATCCCTATGTTAGTCAATAAAATATTGTATATTTTTTAAATAATAGAGCATATAATTATAAACAATCAGACATATATTATGCAATATCTCAAAAATTACATTTAGTACCACAATATAACATTGATTGTTCAAATAAGTATCACAATACCAAAATATGCAAGTATTATCATATCATATATCCAAATTATTCATTTGATTAATAGTTTTCAAACAAGAAAAAAAATTATCTTTTAATCTCTACTACATTCTCCCAGGTGGCATTTCTTTTTGAGTAATGGTCCCACTGGACCCTATACTGATCAATTATTTGGTCCTATATCCAAAATTTTTTATCGGTAGAACCTCAATGAGTTGCGGGTACGACGTCTGCATATGAGAAACATCCAAAATATGAGATGGATCAGCCATATATTTACGGAGGATGGAGACATGGAAAACATTGTGGATTTTGGACAAATTTGGTGGTAGAGCAAGCTTATAAGCAACAGGACTTATTTTGGCAATGATATCAAATGGATTGACAAATCTAGGGCTAATTTTGGTAGACTTAATAGAACTTTTGGTTGGTTTAACTCTAATAAATACCTTATCACAAATAGAAAACTCTTAAGGAGTTCTTTTTAGATCGACATAATTTTTTTGATGTTTTGCAGCTTCAAAAAGTCGCTGGTAAATTTCTTTTAATTGGACCTCCATTTTCTTAAAAATATTAGGATTGATCATTTCTCGATCGTCCAGATTATCCCACATTATTGGTGTCCTGTACATGCACCCATATAGGGCTTCAAAAGAGGCCATGCCCAACGTGGTATGATAGTTGTTTTTATACGTAAATTCCACTAGGAAGAGGTAATATTCCCACTTACTTTGGTGGTTCATACAATACATGCGTAACATATCCTCTAGTACCTGATTGACCCTCTCGGTCTACCCATCCATATTAGGATGATAGGCTATAGTTATGCTTAGCTTTCTACCCCATACTCAGTGTAAAGCTTACCAAAATTCAAAAGTGAATCACGAATCTCTATCTGAGATAATTATTTTTGTGGAAACCATGCAACCTCATGATTTCATGAGTAAAATTTTGTGCTATTGTGGGGGCATTATCATGAACATTGACTAGTATAAAATACATCATCTTAGTCAACTTATCCATAATTACAAAAATTACATCATTGCTAAAATCGAGTCTTGGGAATACCAACTATAAAATCCTTGGAGATTACTTATCTTTTATGTTCTAGTACATGAAATAGATGTAGTTTTCCCCTAGGATGCTGATATGCAGCTTTGAATTTCTGATATTCTAGACACCTTGCAAAAACTTGAACCACATCCTTCTTAATTTTGGGCTAGAAAAAGTCCTTTTTCAAAGTTTCCCTCATTTTTATCACACCTACGTGAGCATATTATGGAGCACAATGTCCTTCTTGAAAAATCATTATTTTTATCCCTTCATTATTAGGTACTATTATCCAATTTTGAAAATATAATAGATCTTGTTTGATGCTGAAATCCGCATGCCGATTTGGTTCTTGTTTGACCTTAATGCGACAATGGTTGCAAAATCCATAATTTTTCTACATTTCTTTAATTTTCTCCTTTAATCCATATTGGCATCATGTGAGAGTAGCTATGTGTCTTCTTTGACTAAGGGAATCTGCCAGTTTATTTTCCTTTCCTTTGATGTATTAAATTCTGAATTCATATTCGGCTAAGAACTCCATTCATCTCCATTGTCTTGCATTTAGCAGAGGTTGGGTGAAAATATGCCTCAAACTTTGATGATCAGGTTTTAACTCAAAATGTTTTCCCTACAAGTAGTGTCGTAAAAACTTAAGAGTATGGACACCATCTGTCAATTTCAAATTATGAATGGCATAATTGATTTCATGTTTCTTAAGCTTTCTAGATTCATATGCTACAACTACCTCATCCTATAACAAAACACCTCCTAGCCCTTCTTGAGAGGCATCTATACAAACTATAAATGATTTGTTGGGATTCGATATTTGAAGTATATGTGCAGTTGTCAACTTTTATTTAAGGATTTTGAAAGCGTCCTCACACTAAGTTATCTATTTAAATGCTTTTCCCTTTATTTAAAGATTAGTAATAGGGAATGCAATATTTGATAATTCCTTTACAAATCATTGATAATATCTAGCCATCTCCATAAAACTTATTACCTCAGTCACATTGGTGGGAGTTGACCAGTCTACTATGGCTTCAATATTCTTAGGGTTAACAACTACCCCTTCAGCCGAAACAATGTACCCCAAATACTGAAATCACACTTGGATAATTTTCCATATAACTGGCTTGTACAAAGAATTTCCAAAACTATTCTCATATGTTGGTCATGCTCTTCTTTATTTTGTAAGTAGATTAAAATATCATCTAAAAATATCAATACAAACAGATATGACTATTCTCTAAAAATACTATTCATTAGGTTCATAAAAATAGTTGGTGTATTTGTTAAACCAAAAGGCAATACTATGAACTCATAATGCCCATATCGAGTTCTAAAAGCATTTTTGTAGGTATACCCTAATTCTCAATTGGTGGTATCTTGAACTAATATCAATATTGGAAGAGATAGTTGCTCCTCTTAGTTGATCAAATAGGTCATCAATCCTAGGTAAAGGATTTTTTTATTGATATTTTATTGAGCATTATATAATCAATACAAAGTCTTAGAGTTTTGTCCTTTTCACAAATAGAACTGGTGCTCCGCATGGTGAGACACTAGGCTTAATGTGCCTTTTTTTTTTTAAATATTGTAGCTGGGTCTTGAGTTCTTGTATTTCAAGGGGTGTCATTCGGTAAGGGGTTCTAACTATAGGATATGCTCCTGGTAAAAGCTTAATAGAAAAATCAAATTCTCTTTTTGGAGGTAGTCTAGGCAGATCTTCAGGAAAAACATCCCTAAACTCATTCAAGATAGGATATTGTTGAAACAGAGTAGAGGTAGACTCAGCTTCTTCTTTCTTATTTAGCTTGACAACATGTAGTCTACTCCATTTTCTCAAAGCTCTTTTAACTTGCATTGCATTCATTAGGTGGGGTACAAAATATGCTCTATTAAAATGGACATAAACTTGTTGATTAGAACCATATGTGAAATCCAACCACCTATCTTCAAATTTTAGTAAGGCTTTGTCAGATTTTAGCCAATATAATCTTAGGACAATATCAAAGGCATGTAAGGGTGCTACGTAAAGATGCCAATTAATATTTCCCTAGGATATATATATTTGAGGGTCAAATAAGCATTGGTTGACCATATAGGTTTGTCTTGAGCCATACTCAACTTGCCACCCATTTGCCATGATCCCAGGTTTAACCGGTATGTCCCGCAAAATGCTAGTTGAAATAAATCTATCAATTGCACCACTATCTATCAAAATATGAACATATTTATTAACCAGTTTTCCTTTTATAAAAAATGGAGTAGCTTGTCCTAAAAGGTTAGATTTACTTGTAGCAACATAGATTCTATGTGGGGCCTCTTCTATTGGATTCCTTTTGTCAGCTCTTTGTAGGAACTGATTCACATAATGATCTAGGGCTTCACAAAAAAAACATACATTTGGTCCCTTATTCTTTTTATTATCCCCTTCTCTATTTTGGTTGATATTCTTACCCTTGTCCTGGTTATTATTCTTCTTTTCTTGAAAATTTCTTCTATCTGCCTGCTCCTTGTTTCCTTGAAAATTTACTTTGTTTTTTTTATCTCCTCTATAACAACCATCATATCTCATTTTATTATATTGATCTCTACCCTTATCCAGATCTGGGTATCTTATTTTCTTAGGATCCTCCTTTTCAATTTTCTGGTAATAAACCTTTGCATTTTTTTGACTTATCTCCTCATAACGGGCAACATCATAAGCAATTATCAAGGTTTTAGGTATTTTTTTCCAATAGGTGTTCCAAATTTGGGTGTAGTCTCATTAAAAAATTTTGAGCCTTAAATTCCTCATGTATCATATTTTGGAGTGTATTTCAAAAGTTGAACAAATATTTGATAGTACTCAATCACAGTCATGTTATATTGGTGTAGATTGGTGAATTTTGTGTATTTCTCAATATGGAACTATGGCATAAGGAAATGATCCTTAAATTCTATTTTGAATTCCTCCCAACGAATGTCAGTAACTTCTTTCTAAGTGATTTTTTATAGGTGGTCCACCAATCTTTGATCGGACCCACTAAATGCACCACTGCCCAAGTTGTTTTGGATTCTGTACAAAGGGGTTGGATTGAGAAATACCCTTAAGCTTCACTCAACCAATTGATGGCTGCTTCATCATCATATTTTCTATCAAATTTGGAAATATCTAATTTCTTAATTTGTTTTTGCAGCTCAACACTAATATTTCTCCTCGAAGACCCTTCTGGAAACTCACTTAATCTTTCTATTTCCTTACTTTTAGTCAGACTTTCGATAACATTCTATTGTTGAGTAATGATCTCTTATTTTTTAGCCATTTGTGCCATTTTTTGATCCATGTGCTCCCTCATTTGAGCCCTTTGTATCTCCATTTGTCTCATTGTTGACTCAGTTGTTCTTGCATTAACTGAATCATCTTTGTCATATTTTTGTCATTTTGTGTAGCTTTTGCAGCTACTGGCTCTTTCTCTTTTTTGATAACACACTGAGGTACTTGAATTTTTTATACTCTTTCTAAATACCTCACGAGTCATATTAGTCCCTTCCTGGAGACTTCTACAACTTCCTCTTGTAGATAAAAATTTGTTCTTTTCAAGGTCCTTCTCATACATGATGATAAAGGAGATTTTAATTCAATAGTTTATATAACCTAGGGTTTCACAACCTAGGCTATGATACCAATTATAACAACATGGGTCTACTCACCTAGTTGTCCAAAAATATAAATTCAAAATTTCAATGAACCCAAACATAAAATTCACACATTGACACAAGTATACCCAACTTGTATTAGTAATTTGGCATGGTGATCACACTTCGAGATTTCAAACTACTATAGATATAATTTCAAGTGCTCGAGAGTGGCTAAATTCCCATAATAGGGTGCCAACTATGAGATCCTATAACTCCTTTCTTGAGTGCTTAGTTCTTGGCTTGGGGTTTCCCTTCTAGGACCCATAATACATGGAAGGATGGATGCACTATTTCCCCATATCATAGCATGGAGGACTTGGATCCATGATCCTACTCTTGTTCTATTGATCCACTAACCCGTTTATTTCTGAAAACCTATGCTTTAAGTGAGCATAGTTGTGCCAATTCCTGATTATCAACCTTCAAATAAGGTTTAATATGAGTCCACAAACACTTTGGCTTTCAAACCATATGCCTCTCACTGAGCTCTAGTTGACGGTAATGCTACCCATACCATCTACCACTGGGCTTTCCAAACTCAAGGACCCACGCTTTAGGATTGAGTCATGTTGGAAATTCCACAATCGAATTTGGATTCATGAGCATCCTCATGTACTACTCATTTGATAACCTGGAATGATATCCCATACCATTGTTTATTAATATCTACAGCACAAGGTCCCTGCCCTTTCTTTATTAACTAGAGAATGGTTATCTTCGATTCACAATAGTCACCACTACAAACTATTGGAGTTGGGTGAGTGCTATCTGTCTTGATAAGCAGTGTGTTAGGCTACCTTGATGGTAGAAGCATACATTGTTCTCCAAAACCCTTCTTGATGTTATGCAATATTTTCAAAGGGTATATAGTTTTGAATACTTCTAGTGTTACTTTTTACAATAAATTTTTTAAAGTATTACTTTTAAGATTAATGTATTCATTCTCAAAGTTTATAAGAAAAATTCTTAATATACAAGTCAATAATCTTATTATATTTGAAGACTAATCCTTTATTTTTCCAAAATTGGTTCCTTCCTTTCCACTATTTAGCTAAGCAACACTTAAATATAATTAACACTATGTTCATCTAGGCATTACTTAGACATAAATATCACTGTCACTGGACCTTTCTACATATCAAACTTTTATAATTAATCAAATAGGAATAGAACAACTAAATTTGATATTTCAACATAAAATACAAGAAATAATAAAGTCGCTATTATAATATAATATATTCTTTTACAAATAAAGCAATTCTAGATTTTTTAAAAACACGTCTTTCGTATCACTATGATTCGGTTATGGAGCTTATTTTAAAGACCTTGATGAAAAATAAGACTCATATCAACAAAAAATCTTCATACCAAAATACCTATTGGAAATTAAAATCTAATCCCAAATTTAATTAAAGTTTACCTTGTGTTATAAAAAACAAGAACAATAATCATACAACATTAATTAAGTTCTCCTTAGAATATTTTCCTCGTATTGCATGCTACAAAAGGTAAAGACATATTGGTTAATCTATTCGGAAACCTTTTTGACACCTAATCAAGTTATAAGCGGTTGTTTTCATTATTGAATACTTATTTTATAAAACCTATATGCACACATCCATACTCTAATTTCTTATGCAGTTCAAATGACCAGATAGAAGAAGTTTTGACAAATCATTTGATATACCTGTCTATAAGGTGAATGAAACTGTTGACATGGGTGCAATAGATAACATTGTAGTCTAATTTGAAAATATTATTTAACTTTTACTATTTAACTGCATTGTCTATAGCCAATACAACTACCAACAAGGATTGATGATATCTTAGACATGCTAAATTGAATGTAAGCTAAGTCTAGCATATCACACATTGCAAGAACTTAAATTTTTTATCAGAGACTTCTAATTCTATTTTATTACTATCCTTTTCAAGGTATTATATACAAAAAAATTGATGTTAATAATTCATAATATCGGTGTTTCAACAACTCTCGTCATAATTTTAGTCTCATTATTAAATTTGATAGAAAACATGTTTTGCTGCCTCACAATGATTTTCTAATCTATAATCTAGTATTGTATATACTGACACATGGCTAATTAAATACTATCTCTATCTTATTTGATGTAGTCACCTTTCATAAATACTCTAATACATAAACAATTCCATAAATGAAAACATCTTGATGGGTGCATTTTCATATATTGTTCGCAGTTTCATAACGTGTTCTTTTCACTAAATAATCGCAAGTTGAAAACTGAATGCGGTCAAGGCAAGAGTAAGAATTTTCAACACCATAGCAAGTTCCATTTTTCATTCATAATATAAATAGAAAAAATAGACAGATATTTAATAAACATTCCAATCGAACTCCTCCATTGCTGGTTCTAGGTATACTTTCACCCATTAAGCGAATAAAAAAGTTTTTTTTAATATAGGGATTCTAATCACAACAGAATTTGGTTCCATCCATCATGGTCTATCTTTCGAAGGAGCTCTCTAAGGAACATATGCCTTTGAAATTTAAGAGAACGTGGAATGCAGAGGGGAGATGGGGATTAGCATGTCTCATGTATGCAACTATCTATATGAATACCATATGCAACAGACATTCAAATTTATTTCTATTAAGTTTTTAGAACTACACACAGTAGCTTATAAAAAAACACATACCCAACCAGATAACTTGGTATTAAATAATCCTTATTATTTTCATTATTAAAATTCATCATCTTTTTTACTGATAGTTTCTCACAAAAACTAGTCCAATCCAGGCTACAATTGGGTATATATATATATATATATATATATATATTAAAAACTAATTATGTTCTATACGATTCACAACATTAAAACCAGACAAACATGGAGACAAAATAGAAATTTCTTCCAACATCAATATCATTCCAAATCAAGATAGAAAATATACAGTATAATAGGAGAAGACCGACCTTAACATGTTATGATAAAATTGCAGATTTCAAGAATAGTGCTCTCAAAAGCCCGTGAAGCATACAAGAACCACTTTCTTCCAAAATACTCCCTCTCAGACTCTCTATATTCTTTGTAAATTATTTTGCCCCTTCCATTGGAGTCCTAACAACATTTTATAAGAAAATCCATGTACAACAAAGGTGACACTTCATATCCTTCATGCATTAGGTTATCACAAACAACTACCAAGTGTTATTATGAAGAAGAATATGTATGGTTACATTATATCATAGGACTATAAGCTTATATTCATATTTAACTATATTATATTTACTTTTATTTTCTTATATTATGGTGGTCTTATGATAATTTTAATTGATTAATTTAATTTTTAATTAATTTAATTTTAATAATATTAGTTGTCTATACATTTTATTTTATTTTTATTTAATATTAGGAGACACCATAAATAACTTATAAAGATCAATTTTCACCCAAGAATTAAAAATAATCAATATTTTACAAGCAATCATATGCATTACATGCAATGATAGGTAGCATGTCCTATATGAAATTTTACAGTGGGCTTCCATGTACCCACAAGACATGGTGCACAAGGCACGATATCATATCCCACCTTACCTAATGATTTCAACCACTGTCTCTGCCAGGGGTGGGTATTTGCCTTGTTCGGTTCATCTACTACTGAGTGGAAATGCAATTCACAAATGCTTCCCGCATTATCACATTCTTCTAGTCAAAATATAATCAAACAATGGGAATGTTACACAATGTTTAGTGCATTATTTATATCCATATGCCTCCTTTCACAATGATGTCAATGCTCACATTTTAATTTTTGACTTTTGGATTTCATATAGCCTCTAATAAATTTGGGTGCCCTTTCTTTTTAAGCCTTCTTTTTATTATAATATTTTAAATCTAAAAGATTTAAATATTAGTCTTTAAACCTTTGGTCCTTGGAAATAAATATTTGTGTTTAAACCTTTGCATCCTCTTGTGGTCTTTAAATATTTTTCAATCAATTATAATAAAACATTTTAAACCTTGTCCTTCTTCATAATATTTAAATCCAACATATAAATATTATTAATCCTTCTCTTAGAAAAAATACTTTTGAGATATACCTTGCTTTTGAATTTTGTCCATTGCTTGCTATTCATCAAAACCATGGGGAATATTTTTACCTTAACTATCATGCACCTTTGACATCAATAAAAACTCAATATTTCCAACAATATCCCCCTTTGTCATAAATGGCAACCCTTCAAAACAAATCTTCTTTTGCTATAACTAAATTCCAATACTACTCCCCCTGAGAAGCTGCTCCCCTCATTGAATTCTCTTCCCATTTGACATCAATGGCAAAGGGATCCTTGGGGCTAAGAATAAGATACTTTAGCATAGCCCCCTCACCAGCTCCTTTTCTTGAGGTGATTAATTATGGGATGGGAGTGAAATTAATCCCAAATTTCCTATGAGATACTCAAAAGTTTCATTTAGAAGTGGCTTGGTAAAGATGTCAGCAATCTATTCCTTTGTAGCAATGTATTCCAATTTGACTTGTTGATCAGTCACTTTCTCTCTCAAAAAATGATATTTGATTGAAATGTGCTTGGTCCTTGAATGCATCACTGGATTTTTTGAGATATTAATGGCACTTGTATTATCACACAATATGGGGATAGGATGATCATGTTCTATCTTGAAATCACTTAAAGTCTATTTCATCCATAAAACATGTGTACAAAAAGCAACTGTTACAATGTACTTTGCTTCTACAGTGGATAAGGATCCTAATGCTTATTTCTTGCTTAGCCAAGAGACTAAACAATCTCCATGAAAGAATTATCCTCTATTTGTGCTTTTTATATCATCAATACTACTTGCCCAATCTAAATTTGTATATGAAGTGAGTGTGAAATTATTACATTTGGGGTACCACAATCCAAAACTCATAGTTCCTTTCAAATACTTAAAGATTCTCTTTAATATCTATACATGTGTTTCTTTTGGTGCAACTTGAAATCTTACCACCAATTCGACTGTCGGCATTATATCTGGTCTAGTAGTTGTGACATATAGTAAATTTTCAATCATGGATCTATACAATGTCTGATTTGCTTTAGGAGAATCATCATCTTTACTTAACTTACATCCTATAACCATGGGGGTACTCACAGGATTGCAATCCTCCATATTGAATTTTTTAACATTTCTTTCACATACTTGGTTTGAGAGAGAAATATACCTTTATCTGATTGTGAAATTTTCAACCCAAGAAATAAAGACAACTCACCAAGCATAGACATCTCAAATTATTTTTGCATACACTTTGTAAATTTTTGACATATCTTGTTATTATTGCCTCTAAAAATGATATCGTCTACATATACCACTACAATAAATAAGTTTTTTCCTTCATTTTTGATGTATATATTGCTATCAATATCAACTATAACTCTTTTGAAACCTTATTCTTGGAGATACTTATCCAATATTGAGTACCAATCCCTAGGGTCTTGCTTTAGTCTATAGAGAGCTTTCTTTAATTTGCATACGTAGTCTGACTTATCTATTAGGTTGAAACCATATGGTTTATCTATGTAGATCTCTTCCTCTAAGTAATCATTGAGAAAATCTTATTTTACATCTATTTGATATACCTTGAAGTTTTTGAAGCTTGAGAAAGCCAGAAACATTCTTATGGCTTCAAGATGTGCAACGGGAGAAAATGTTTCTTTAAATTCAATCCACTCAACTTGTGTGTAGCGTTTGCACATAAGTCTTACTTTGTTTCTAACAACCTAACCATCTTCGTTCAACTTATTTTTGTAGACCCATTTGGTGCCAAGACGTGGGACAAGTTCCCAAGTTTCACTCTTTTCTATCTAGTCTAACTCTTCTTCCATTGCTTTCCTCTAATATTTGTCTTCACTTAATTCATTGACATCCTGGGCTCAACTTTGGATAGCAAGGAAAAATTTACATGTTCACCTGTTCTTATTATATTTCTCCTTGTTTGTCTCTCATCTGGATTTCCAATAATTTTTTCTCTTGGATGATTCTTTTGCAAATACTAATGGGGGTAAAAAAAAATCGATATCAACCAAATCCAAATTTTCATGTAGAAAATTGGAAACACGCTTTACAAGAAATAGAAATCCCAATGTTTCATTAAATAACTTGCAAAGGTTTACATTTACATCCCGCAGGCTTTACAAAAATTGGCACACAGGCACAGTTCTTTCACTCTCTATTGCAAATATTCCCTAACTCTACAACTCTAGAAGGAAAACACACTCCAAGCCGGTCCGAGTGGCCCTCTGCCTTCGACTCTGCAACTCAACTGTGCAACTCTGCAACTGTAGGTTTTCCAACCCCTTGTGCATGGCTCAGCTTGCCCTTTTATAACTTTTGCATGACTCTTCATCTTCCATCTGGCGGCCCTTCGATTCATTTTTGCCATGACTGTTCGTCTTCGTCTACTCCATAACTGCAATCCGTAATGTCCTCTATAACTGGCATAATGACTTTCGTTAACTGTCACACTATCGTTCGATAATGGCCTCCAAAGATGCCACTTGTCACTCTATAACGGCCTCCGAAAATATAGCCTATCGCGATTTCGTGACATCTTCTTCCTCTACCTCTTCCTCTTCTCTTCTGGTCGCGATATCATGACATGTCGCGATATCATGACATTTTTGCTCCATCACCTTCTTTCTCTGTTTCTGGTCATGAAAACGCGACATGTCACGATATCACGACGGTTTCCTTCCTTGCCTTCTTTCTGCTCTGTCGGTCGCAATTTCGTGACATGTGAAATCATGACATTTTCTTCTCTGGCCCTTCTGGTCTTCTTTCGATCGCGATTTCATGACATGTCACGAAATCACGACATTTTTGCTCTGCATCTTCTCTCTCCTTTCTCGATCACGATATCTCGACACTTTTCCTGTCGCGATATCATGACAGTTTTTCTCCTCGTTGCCTTTTCTCTTCTTCAGGTCGCGATAACGCGACATGTCGTGATATCGTGACATATTTTCTTCGTAGCTTCTCTCTCCTCCTTTGGTCACGATTCTGTGACATGTCGCGATATCGTGACATTTTCATTCTTTATCTTCTCTCTCTTCATTTGGGTCGCAATATCATGACATGTCGCGATATCGCGACATTTTCCTTCTTCACATTCTCTTTCCTCTTTTGGTCACGATTTCGTGACATGTCACAAAATCATGACATCTTCTTTCCTTAGCCAATTTGTTGAAAATGGATCTGCTACCAGTGGATGCTCTTGCATCAGACACCCGAGGTTGATGGAGAAGTGACCTTCACTTCTGGGCTGTTCGGTCACCACCTTCTGCAACATCTCCAAATGCGCATCTGCCTCTGCAATCCACTTCAACTCTGTCTTCTTGCCATAAAAATAATTTATGCCCTCTACCAAACAGGTTCTGGTATTGCTGCACACTTTTCATCCACTATATTTAATGGCTTCAACTTGTGGTGCACTCCATCTTCTCTTCCACTAGTTATTTCACCCTGGCCTCTACTTCTTAGTTGATCCTCATGCCTTTTGTGCAACTCCTCTTGCAGGGCTTTCACTTGCCTTTGTAAATCTCTTCTGAGAAACTCTTCTTTTAGGGCTTGCACTTGCCTCTACAAATATTTGAACATCTGTAACTGTGAATCTTCAGATCCCATATCTCTCCCACCATGACGATTTCTTCGTGGAGGCATTCTTCTGCACTTTCTTCTCACAATCCTTAACCCCAGATCCTGGTGCAAGCCGCCTCACGTTCGGTGCTCTGCTTACATGCTTAGAATAACTTGGCTCTGATACCGCTTGATGGGGGTAAAAAAAAATCGATATCAACCAAATCTAAATTTTCATGCAAAAATTTGGAAACATGCTTTACAAGAAATAGAAATCCCAATGTTTTATTAAATAACTTGCAAAGGTTTACATTTATAGCTCGTAGGATTTACAAAAACTAGTGCACAGCCACAGTTCTTTCACTCTCTATTGCAAAGATTCCCTAACTCTACAACTCTGGAAGGAAAACGCACTCCAAGCCGGTCCGAGTGGCCCCCTGCCTTTGACTCTACAACTCGACTGTGCAACTCTGCAACTGCAGGTTTTCCAACCCCTTGTGCATGGCTCGGCTTGCCCTTTTATAACTTTCACGTGACTCTTCGTCTTCCATTTGGTGGCCCTTCGATTCATTTTTTCCATGACTGTTCATCTTCGTCTGCTCCATAACTACAATCCATAACGTCCTCTATAACTGGTGCAATGACTTTCATTAACTTTCGCACTATCGTTCTGTAATGGCCTCCAAAGATGCCACCTGCCACTATGTAACGGCCTCCAAAAATGCCACCTGTCACTCTGTAACGGCCTCCAAAAATGTAGCTTGTCATGATTTCATGACATCTTCTTCCTCTACCTCTTCCTCTTCTCTTCTGGTCGTGATATCATGACATTTCTGCTCCATCGCCTTCTTTCTCTGTTTCTGGTCACAAAAACGTGGCATGTTGCGATATCACGATAGTTTCCTTCCTTGCCTTCTTTCTGCTCCGTCGGTCACGATTTCGTGACATGTCACAAAGTCGTGACATTTTCTTCTCTGGCCCTTATGGTCTTCTTTTGGTCGCGATTTTGTGACATGTCACGAAATCATGACATTTTTGCTCCGCGTCTTCTCTCTCCTTTCTCGGTCGTGATATCGCAACATTTTTGCTTCGTTTCTTCTCTCTCATTTCTCGATCATGATATCGCAACACTTTTCCTATCGTGATATTGCAACCGTTTTTCTCCTCGCTACCTTTTCTCTTCTTCGGGTCATGATAATGCGACATGTCGCGATATCGCACCATCTTTTCTCCGTAGTTTCTCTCTCCTCCTTTGGTCGCGATTCTGTGACATGTCGCGATATTGCAACATTTTCATTCTTTATCTTCTCTCTCTTCATTTGGGTCATGATATCGCGACATTTTTCTTCTTCACCTTCTCTTTCCTCTTTTGGTTGCGATTTCATGACATGTCGCGAAATCGCGACATCTTCTTTCCTTAGCCAATTTTTCAAAAATGGATCTACTTCCAGTGGATGCTCCTGCATCACATACCTCGATGATGTCTTTGGTGGTGCCCTTTGTGTCTCATATTCTTCAATTTTTTCACCTTCTTCTTCTTTTCAACTTTTTCCTTCTTGATACACAATTTCTTGAGCTGGTTATCTTAGATCTACTTCTTCATCAACCCTTACATTTGTACTTTCCATAATTTTATGTGATATTTTATTGTAGCATCTATAAGCTTTGCTCTTAGTGGAATAACCAAGGAAAATACCCTCTTCACAACTAGAATAAAACTTGCCTAAATTTTTCTCTTCTCATCTAATGTAGCATTTGCTTCCAAAAATTTTGAAGTACTTCACAATAGCTGGTCTCCCCTTCCAAATATCATATAGGGTTTTGTGGTGATTTATTCTTATTTGAGCTCTATTGATAATGTAAACAACTGTATAAATTAACTCTTTCCAAAACATGTCAAAAATATTAGACTCATTTAACATAGCCTTAGCCATACCCTGAACAATTATTTTTTTCCTTTCAACTACTCCATTTTGTTGTGGAGTTTTTGCTATTGAGTACTATCTTTTGATTCCATGTTGTTCACAGAATTCTACAAATTTACCTGAAGTGAATTCTTATCCTCTATATAATATTAAATACTTGATCTTTTGTCTATTTTATTTTCCACTAGTGTCTTGAATGCCTTGAACTTTTAAAATTGTTATAATTTTTATTTTAAGAATTTTACCCAAGTCTTTCTAGAGAAATCATCAATAAATAACATGAAGTAACTCTCACTTTGTAAAATATTTGTCCTTGTAGGCCCACATAGATCAGTGTGAACTAGCTCCAGGGGTTTGTATGAAGAAAACTCCTTGGATTTCAAACTTGATCTTATTTACTTACCATACTGTCATTGTGCACAAATCGTGCTTGGGGGTTTTGCTATTATGGGTAAATATTTGACTATATTTTTGTTGCTTATTTCACTATGTTGTCAAATTTAGGTGACCCATTCTTATATTCCATAACCAGATCTCATCCTATTGTGATAAAAAGTATTTTCCTCCATTAATTTTATAAAGCATGTAGATATTTTTTGTAGTTCTACTAGCGTCTATAATAACCTTTCCTATCTTGGATTTCCTAATCTCATATCCATTTTGGTGAAATGTGAGTATGTGACCTTGATCACATAGTTAACTTACACTTAGTAGATTGTGCTTCAATTCTCCAAGAGTAGTAATAAGTTCAATTTCCATATCAACTATGGATTCCTCTTCCTTTTTTTTAATATTTCTTGTTGATTTCAACCATAGGAGCATATTCTATCAATTCACTGGCCATGTGTGTTCTTTTAATATCTTCCTTCAAGCTATTAAACTTTCATGAATGAAAATTCTCTCGTACCAACTGAAGAACACAAGATTATACTGAGAGGGGGGTGAAAAATATAAGATAAAACTTTTACTTTTCTTTGCAAAGTAGTATTATCCAATATTAAAAAATGCAATAATGAAACAATACATAGATCATCACACACATAAGAGACACCCAATGTGGGCTACACCCATAGAGAAAATATTTCTTATAAATTTTCTCAATAAATATCTTGGGAATCAATTCCCTATTATAATGTTTATGGGTACAAACCCAAAGGAGACACCAATCCCTTATGCTCAAGTTCATGGAACTCTATTCATAGGAGACACCAATCTCCTTTGCTCTAGTTCATGGACCTCTATCCATAAGAGACACCAATCCTCTATGCTCTGGTTCGTGGACCTCTATCCACAAGAGAAACCAATCCCATTTGCTCTGGTCTACTCCAAATCCTGCTCAAATATACTCCAATCCTACTCACAATTCTTGATTAAATCTAATCCAAACCTAATTATAAGGTTTTTTCACAACTTTTCTCAAATATACTTCAAGCCTACACATAAGGCTTGCTCAAATATTCTCCAAGACTACTCTCAAATTTGCTCAAGTATGCTTCAAGACTACACATAAGGCTTGCTCAAATCTGCTCCAAAACCTACTCTCAAATCTACTCAAAGCTGCTTCAAGCCTACACACAAGGCTTGCTCAAATATGCTCACCAAAACTTCTCAATATGCTCCAAGCCTACACACAAGGCATGATCAAATTTGCTCCAAGACTACACACAATACTTGCTCACCAAAACCTGCTCTATCTTCTCCAATCTACTCCAAACCTATACACAAGGCTTGCTCAAATATGCTCATCAAAACCTACTCAAATATGCTCTCAGATCCTACTCAAACCTACTCATATATTGTATACAAATAATGTTTATCTATTTCCAAATCTTGCATAATGATGTCATCAAGTGCTTTATATAATATTCAATGTGCTTTCTTCAACTACAACAATTGAGAGATATTCTACCTAGAATTCATTTAATCTCTTGAACATATAGAGAATGATATGTACTAAAAAATGCTCAATATATTCTTCACATACATTAAGTTTGTTGCTTTCACATGTCTCACATTTATTGCATTCTAAAAGTAGCTCTAGTATAACACTTGATAAATGACCTGGTTGTTGTTGAGTTGCACCTTAATTCAAAACCGATTACAATGCATAAGTCCTCATATACTCACAAAATCAATCATGAACAATGCACAACTTTTTTCTTTTCATATACTCATAAAGTCAATCATGAAGATGCACAAATTTACTTTCACAAAATTGATCTATAACTCTTGCACTTTCATTTACAATATCACTCAAAACCAATGCATACGTTTATATTCAAAATTGATCTATAAATTTCATCAATTTATTTTCAATTTCAAACATAACCAATGCATATCCTTGATCTCAATTTTCAAACCCTTACACATATATTCCCAATTTTATTCAAGCAATTGTACAATCAATCAATCCTTATGCCTCCAAAATATGACAACTCAATATATTTTCTTTTACCAAAAATCACTTAGAGGAGTTAGATCAGCATACCTATAAAATTACCTTGATGATGATTTTCCTTCAAAATCTATCTGTACAAAATAATTTTCTTTTCTAGCGCCACTTCAATAACATTTTAGTAAATATCCTTTTCAAATCATCCACATTAACTGTCCGAAAAATGTGCACAATAAATCTTTAAATAATACCTTATATCTCCCTTTAAAATATGAAATATTACAACTTTCAAATAATCCACAATACACCTTGTATCCCCTTTTCTAACATGCAATAATTACACTTTTCAAACAAAATCAAAACCACCTTGTATCTAATTTTCACATGCCAAAAAATTTATTTTCAACTAGTCCTTAATACACCTTATAACTCATTTTATTAGATAAAATAAAAATAAAAATTTGCCTTTGTTTAATCAAAAACTAACTAGCGACTATCTCCTCTCACAAATTTTTGTCCTTATTTTAATCAACACAAGGCCAACGAACTATATCCTTTAAAAAAAATTAAATCAAAATTTTGGTGCCCATACCTCAACCAACAAGCCCCTAGAGCACAAGGAGAATCGAAATCGTGACCTTTGCCAATGCAGCACCCAAGCCAAGGCTTGGTAACTAGCTGGGCTACCCCATTGGGTAGTAACCACAATGCAACATGAAATATTTGAAGCACTCCTTTGTCGAAAAGAATTTTTGCACTCTGCCAAGCAATACAAAACTTGCCCAAATTTGACCTTGTGATATTCCTACGCCCAACGCCTTAGCACTAACTCAATGACCAACTAGGCTAGCCACCTAGTTGAAACAAAATATGTAGCACTACCAATTTTTCTCCTTCACCATGCTCTCCAAGGTAATAAAAAACATCAAAACTAGCACCAATAATTTTTGAACCTCATACCTTCTTCCTCGCAGTGACTTGGAACAAGTTAAACCACCGCTTCGGCTACCCCAACGGATGATGTCAAGGGGCCACACTTGTCCTCCTTATTTGCTACCATTCACACTCATCTCAAAAAATTATCTTTCAATGCACACACTTCAACCTTAGCCAAACCAATGTTTAGTGCATTATTTACATGCATATGCCTCCTTTCACAATCACATCGGTGCTCATATTTTACTTTTTGATTTTTGGCTTTCATATAGCCTCTAATAAATTTTGGTGCTCTTTATTTTTAAGCCTTCTTTTGATTATAATATTTTAAATCTAAAATATTTAAATATTATAGTCTTTAAACCTTTGGCCCTTGGAAATAAATCTTTATCTTTAAACACTTGCCTCCTCTTGTGGTCTTTAAATATTTTTCAAGTAATTATAATAAAATGTTTTAAACCTTGTCCTTCTTCATAATATTTAAATTCAACATATAAATATTATTAATCCTTCTCTTAGAAAAATACTTTGGAGATATACCTTGCTTTTGATTTTTTTCCATTACTTCCTATTCATCAAAACCATGGGGAATATTTTTGCCTTAACTATCATGCACCTTTGACATCAATGACAACTCAATATTTCCAACAACAACTCTATCAGAATCTATAGTGCATGGACCATAGAGACCCAAATTTTTATAAGCCTTGTGTGTTCAATTATTTTATCACATGACTTATCATTTCCCAAGGTCATTGCCTAATTGACCTTAGTGAGTGATAAGTCCCCATGATATAATGGTCATTGGAACCTCACATGGGTAACTCATCAACTTTGTATGGCCTAATCATCATTTATTCTAAGCATTCTAGAGACTACTCATTCATCTGTTAAAGTTTTTTGGAGCTATAGTTAGCCATGTGTGTACCTTTTTCATTATTTTTCTCTAGATTTTTATTGAAGTTTTTGATAATATTTTGAGTTGGCTAATTTATTCGATACCATGACCACTTATTCCAAGGTGTTGTTGCTTTTACCCAGGTTAAATATAGGTATGGTTGGATAGGATTTTTCTCTAGGAATAATGTGTAAGATGTGCATGTCTAGAGATGGGTGAGAGTAACTTTCTTAGTAGGGTCCATAGGTTCTATATGAAGAGGATTGATGCTAGGGTCCTCCATTGGTTTTTGTCATAAAATTGAATTGATTATTCTATAAATCTACTTTATTTATTTTTTTATTTAAACCCTCCCATTAGGAGGGTTGCAATTTGGTACTAGCTAACAATGGAGTATAGGGAAAGGGATTCATACGCTCGATAGACCCTATAGTTTAATGAAGCCACTAATAGTCTAAGGACTAAATATTATTCTATGATATAGTATGTTTGATAGATCAAGACCATATCTCATAGGTGTTACAATGGGTTTAACTGACCTTCATCGATGAATTTTGGCAAGATTGCTAGTAGTGATTCTAGGAGCTTTCCCCAAATAGTTGGTGATTCCAAATGATGTAATAGGATTCTATCATCACAAGCAAGGAATGATCTAGATGACAAGGTGGCCATGTTTAGATATTTAGATCCTTTCTATTGTTGTAGAGTCACCAAGTGAATGCAATTTCATCTTTCTTAAAAGCAGGTAGACTGATGCCTTCACTAGGACCTTAGTCTAATATCTTTAGCAATGTCTTATTTTGGTATTTTTTCTAGAGTGATTTTTCCAAGTGAGTAAATAGGCACTTCAACATGTAGGAATAGACAAAGACCATCACCAGATATAATCCTAACTTGCTATTGTAAGTTTGGGGCCAATGATGTCACTAGGGTCAGAATAAGCATGCCATTAAACTATTATTATCTTTGATTATCTCTATTGAAGCAATTGTGCCTCAGGAGGAGTGACATAGTAGGGCCATGACCAAGACCATAGGGTTAGGAACAATCAAGAGCATCTACAATTTTTTAACAAGGTCATCTCCTTGTTAAGATGTGATATTTTAGGAACACTTGAGCTCAATAAGGAAAAGGAAAAAAAGAAATAAAATAAAAAATAAATCAACAAAATAAAAAGGGTGGTGATGCATCAAAAGATGTACTAATATCCTCCTATACAATAGGCTTGAATTTTGTGTGTTAGCGATGAATGTTTCCACTCCTCAACACATTTAAGAACATACAAACTTCACCTACGTATGTGCGCATAAGGAAATAGATCCATAGGGAGTCATAGATGACTAAAAAAAAAATTGACACAGGGTTCCCACTCACACATACATGAGAAAAACTCATGAATAGGTAAAAATAACAGACACACGCATACACACAAAAATAGATCTAGAGGGAGTCAGAAATGACTAAACCAAAAATTGATGTAGGCTTATATATATATTCATATGCAAGGAATTGTTTACAAATATTGTGCCATAGGTAGGGGTTCAATTTGCCCACAAGTTACTCAGGAGCCAACAACTCTACAAAAATAAATGAAAAGAAATGTTACAAGAGGATTTTCATGTAAATTTGTTGATCCTTTACAAAGCTAACACTACTAATATTTTTATATTATAAATAAAGAGAGTTTGCCTCCTAAATTGTATAGGGATTTCAAGATGATTTTTCATTTTTATGTCAGGTAATGTCTTGATTGAATTAGTTGTGTCCTTTTAAGAGTTTTAAATCTAGAGTCATTATATGCTAAATATTTTGATTCTTTGGTTTCTCACTTGCATTCATCAATGCAATTTATCCTTTCTAGAGATTCCTTGAGTTTGAGCATTGGAAATTAATATCACTTGACTTGTGGTTTTCTCTTAGTATGGCTCCCATCACTTTTGATTTTAAAGCATCAACTACTTCCCTATCTTACCACATATTTTATATAATAAGAGGATGGTTTATCCCAAAATACTTACACCTTAGAATAATTTATGGGGTCTAGGGTAGTGACCGCAAGTAGGGAGGATGTGGAACCAATGATCAACCATGCTCGGATTTGGTGGTAGGAAGTGTCCCCCAAATCGAAGTAAAATATAGATTTCTAAAAATATTGAGCATAGGAAGCCTTGTCATTTGGCATTTATCATCTTAATTTCATATATTCATCATATTCCAATCTGAAATAATTGTTTTCATTTGACCTTGAAAATCAAAACATTTTTTTTTTTATCTTGGTCAAGATTTTCATAACTTTTGATGTTTAGACACTCTTCCTACTTGTACCTTTTGAGACTGGGAGAAGTTCCAATTTTTGGAACTTTTGCTTATACTTTATTCAAAGCTCTATCCTCTACTTTATTTAAACCTTGTCCTTGCCTTTACATCATTCACCTTTGACATCAATGACAACTCAATATTTCCAACAACTCTATCATAATCTATAGTGCATGGACCATAGAGACCCAATGTTTTATAAGCCTTGTGTGTTCAATTATTTTAACACAGGACTTATTATTTCCCAAGGTCATTGCCTAATTGACCTTAGTGAGTGATCAGTCCCCAAGATCTAATGGTCATTGGAACCTCACATGGGTAACTCATCAACTTTGTATGTCCTACTCATCATTTTTTCTAATCATTCTAGAGACTAATCATTCATCTATTAAAGGTTTTTGGAGCTATAGTTAGCTATGTGTGTACCTTTTTCATTATTTTTCCCTAGATTTTTATTGATTTTTTTGACAATATTTTGAGTTGGCTAATTTGTTCGATACCATGACCACTTCTTCCAAGGTGTTGTTGCTTTTACCCAAGTTAAATATAGGTATGGTTGGTTAGGACTTTTCTCTAGGAATAATGTGTAAGATGTGCATGTCTAGAGATGGGTGAGAGTAACTTTCTTAGTAGGGTCCATAGGTTCTAGATGAAGAGGATTGATGCTAGGGTCCTCCATTGGTTTTGGTCATCAACTTGAATTTATTATTCTATAAATCTACTTTATTTTTATTTTTTATTTAAACCCTCCCATTATGAGGGTTGCAATTTGATACTAGCTAAAAATGGAGCATAGGGAAAGGGATTCATACCCTCAATAGACCTTATAGTTTAATGAAGCCACTAATAGTCTAAGGACTAAATCTTATTCTATGATATAGTATATTTTATAGATCAAGACAATATCTCATAGGTGTTCCAATGGGTTTAAATGACCTTCATCGATGAATTTTGGCAAGATTTCTAGTAGTGATTCTAGGAGCTTTACCCAAATAGTTGGTGATTCCAAAGGCTGTAATAGGCTACTATCGTCATAAGCAAGGAATGATCTATATGACAAGGTGGTCATGTTTAGATCTTTATATCCTTTGGATTTTTGTAGAGTCACCAAGTGAATGCAAGTTCATGCTTCTTAAAAGTAGGTAGACTGAGGCCTTCACTAGGACCTTAGTCTAATATCTTTAGCAATGTCTTATTTTGGTATTTTTTCTAGAGTTATATTACTAAGTGAGTAAAGAGGCACTTCAACATGTAGGAATAGACAAAGACCATCACAAGATCTAATCATAACTTGCTATTATAATTTTGGGGCCAATGATATGTCACTTGGGTCAGAATAAGCATGCCATTAAACTATTATTATCTTTGATTATCCCAATTGGAGAAATTGTACCTCAGGAGGAGTGACATAGTAGGGCCATGACTAAGAGCATGGGGTTAGGCACAATCAGGAGCATCTATGATTTTTTAACAAGGTCATATCCTTGCTAAGATGTGATATTTTAGGAACACTTGAGCCCAATACGGAAAAGGAAAAAAAGAAATAAAAGAAAATATAAATCAACAAAAGAAAAAGTGTGGTGATACATCAAAAGATCTACTAAGATCCTCCTACACAATAGGCTTGAATTTTGTGTGTTAGCGATGAATATTTCCACTCCTCAACATATTTAAGCACATACGAACTTCACCTACGTATGTGCACATAAGGAAACAGATCCATAGGGACTCATAAATGACTAAAACAAAAATTTACAAAGGGTTCCCACGCACACATACATGAGAAAATCTCATGAATAGGTAAAAGTAACAGACACACACGTACACACAAAAATAGATCTAGAGGGAGTAAAAAATGACTAAACTAAAAATTGATGCAGGCTTCTATATATATACATATGCAAGGAATTGTTTACAAAGATTGTGCCATAGGTAGGGGTTCAATTTGCCCACAAGTTACTCAGGAGCCAACAACTCTACAAAAAGAAATGAAATGAAATCTTACAAGAGGATTTTAATGCAAATTTTTTGATCCTTTACAAAGCTAACACTACTAATATTTTTATATTATAAATAAAGAGAGTTTACCTCCTAAATTGTATAGGGATTTCAAGATGATTATTCATTTGTATGTCAGGTAATGTCTTGATTGAATTAGTTGTGTCCTTTTAAGATCTTTAAATCTAGAGTCATTAAATGCTAAATCTTTTGATTCTTTGGTTTTTCACTTCTAGAGTCATTAAATTTATCATTTCTAGAGATTCATTGAGTTTGAGCATTGGAAATTAATATCACTTGACTTGTGGTTTTCTCTTAGTATGGCTCCCATCACTTTTTATTTTAAAGAATGAACTACTTCCCTAGCTTGACACATATTTTATATAAGAATAGGGTGGTTTATCTCATAATAATTACACCTTAGAATAATATATGGGGTCTAGGGTAGTGACCCCAAGTAGGGGGTATGGGGAACCAATGACCAACCATGCTAGGATTCAGGGGTAGGAAGTGCCCCCCAAATCGAAGTAAAATATAGATTTCTAAAAATATTGAGCATAGGAAGCCTTATACTTTGGCATTTATCATCTGAATTTCATATATTCATCATCTTCCAATCTCAAATAATTATTTTCATGACCTTGAAATTCAGAACATTTTTTTTTTTATCTTGGTCAAGAGTTCCATAACTTTTGATGTTTGGACACTCTTCCTAATTGCACCTTTTGATACTGGGAGAAGTTCCAATTTTTGGAACTTTTGCTTATACTTTATTCGAAGCTCTATCCTCTACTTTATTTAAACCTTGTCCTTCTTCATAATATTTAAACTCAATATATAAATATTATTAATCCTTCTCTTAGAAAAATACTTTGGAGATATACCTTGCTTTTGATTTTTTCCATTTCTTGCCATTCATCAAAACCATGGGGAATATTTTTGCCTTAACTATCATGCACCTTTGAATTCAATGACAAATCAATATTTCCAAAAACAACTCTATCAGAATCTATAGTGCATGGACCATAGAGACCCAAATTTTTATAAGCCTTGTGTGTTTAATTATTTTAACACATGACTTATCATTTCCCAAGGTCATTGCCTAATTGACCTTAGTGAGTGATAAGTCCCCAAGATATAATTGTCATTGGAACCTCACATGGGTAACTCATCAAATTTGTATGGCCTACTCATCATTTCTTCTAAGCATTCTAAAGACTACTCATTCATATGTTAAAGGTTTTTGGAGCTATAGTTAGCTGTGTGTGTACCTTTTTCATTATTTTTCTCTAGATTTTTATTGATTTTTTTTGACAATATTTTGAGTTGGCTAATTTGTTCGATACCATGACCACTTCTTCCAGGGTGTTTTTTCTTATACCCAAGTTAAATATAGGTATGTTTTGTTAGGACTTTTATCTAGGAATAATGTGTAAGATGTGCATGTCTAGATATGGGTGAGAGTAACTTTCTTAGTAGGGTCCATAGGTTATAGATGAAGAGGATTGACGCTGGGGTCCTCCAATGGTTTTGGTCATCAACTTGAATTGATTATTCTATAATTCTACTTTATTTATTTTTTATTTAAACTCTGCCATTAGGAGGGTTGAAATTTGGTCCTAGATAACAATGGAGTATAGGGAAATGGATTCATACCCTCGATAGACCCTACATTTTAATAAAGCCACTAATAGTCTAAGGACTAAATATTATTCTAGGATATAGTATATTTGATATATCAAGACCATATCTCATAGGTGTTCCAATGGAATGACCTTCATCGATTAATTTTGGCAAGATTGCTAGTAGTGATTCTAGGAGATTTACCCAAATAGTTGGCAATTCCAAAGGATGTAATAGGATTCTATCATCACAAGAAAGGAATGATCTAGATGACAAGGTTTTCATGTTTAGATATTTAGATCCTTTGGATTGTTGTAGAGTCATGAAGTGAATGCAAGTTCATGCTTCTTAAAAGCAGGTAGACCGAGGCTTTCACTAGGAACTTAGTCTAATATCTTTAGCAATGGCTTATTTTGGTATTTTTTCTAGAGTAATTTTTCCAAGTGAGTAAAGAGGCACTTCAACATGTAGGAATAGAAAAATACCATCACCAAATCTAATCCTAACTTGCTATTGTAATTTTGGGGCCAATGATATGTCACTAGGGTCCCAATAAGCATACCATTAAACTATTATTATATTTTATTATCCCTATTGGAGCAATTGTGCCTCAGGAGGAGTGATATAGTAGGGCCATGACCAAGAGCATAAGGTTAGGCACAATCAGGAGCATCTACAATTTTTTAACAAGGTCATCTCCTTGTGAATATGTGATATTTTAGGAACACTTGAGCTCAATAAGGAAAAAAAAAGAAAAAGAAAAAATAAATCAACAAAAAAAAAGGTGGTGATGCATCAAAAGATCTTCTAAGATCCTCCTACACAATAGGTTTGAATATTGTATGTTAGCAATGAATGTTTCCACTCCTCAACATATTTAAGCACATACAAATTTCACCTATGTATGTGCGCGTAAGGAAATAGATCCATAGGGAGTCATAGATGACTAAACCAAAAATTGACATAGGGTTCCCACTCACACATACATGAGAAAAACTCAAGAATAGATAAATATAACAGACACACACATACACACAAAAATAGATCTAGAGGGAGTAAGAAATGACTATACCAAAAATTGATGTAGGCTTCTATATATACATATGCAAGGAATTGTTTACAAATATTGTGCCATAGGTAGGGGTTCAATTTGCCCACAAGTTACTCAGGAACCAAAAAATCTACACAAAGAAATGAAAGGAAATCTTACAAGAGGATTTTAATGCAAATTTGTTGATCCTTTACAAAGCTAACACTACTAATATTTTTATATTATAAATAAAGAGAGTCAACCTCCTAAATTTTATAGGGATTTCAAGATGATTATTCAATTGTATGTCAAGTAATGTCTTGATTGAATTAGTTATGTCCTTTTAAGAGCTTTAAATCTAGTGTCATTAAATGCTAAATATTTCGATTCTTTGGTTTCTCACTTGCCTTCATCAATGCAATTTATCCTTTCTAGAGATTCCTTGATTTTGAGAATTGAAAATTAATATCAATTGACTTGTGGTTTTCTCTTAGTATGGCTCCCATCACTTTTGATTTTAAAGCATCAACTAATTACCTAGCTTGACACATATTTTATATAAGAAGAGGATGGTTTATATCATAATCCTTACAACTTAGAATAATGTATGGGGTCTAGGGTAGTGACCCCAATTAGGTGGTATGGGGAACCAATGACCAACCATGCTAGGATTTGGGGGTAGGAAGTGCCCCCCAAATCGAATTAAAATATATATTTCTAAAAATATTGAGCATAGGAAGCCTTGTAATTTGACATTTATCATCATAATTTCGTATATTATCATCTTCCAATATTAAATAATTTTTTTCATTTGACCTTGAAAATCAGAACATTTTTTTTTTATCTTGGTCAAGAGTTTCATAACTTTTGATGTTTAGACACTCTTCCTACTTGCACCTTTTGAGACTGGGAGAAGTTTCAATTTTTGGAACTTTTGCTTATACTTTATTCAAAGCTCTATCCTCTACTTCCTTCTTATTTCTCCACCTAATTAATATTTTACTCAATGTAGATTTGGTGTGTAGTGATAATTTACTAAAAGTTAGATCTATAATTTTGCTTCAAAATAAAATAAACTACAATTGATTTTACTTACCCCAATTGACAAATTTTGTCTTACAAAAAATTATGATTAGAAATTTTGTCACTATCCTTGTTCCAAATGGATGACTTCATAAATATTTATATCCCTTAATACTACTTTGATTCCCTCATATGACTTATCATTTTAATGATCTTCAAATTTTACATAAAAGGTCCAAGAATCATCTAAATTGGATAAATTTTCACAAAATATAAGATAGGTATGGTTGGTTAGAACTTTTATCTAGGAATAATGTGTAGGATGTGCATGTTTGGAGATGGATGATGACTAGCAATTGACTCTCCTTATTATAATCCTAGGTGAGAGTAACTTTCTTAGTATAGTCCATAGGTTCTAACTAAAGAAGAGTTGATGCTAGGGTCCTTCATTGGCTTTGGTCATTATTTTTATTCCCTTATTGATTCTATATTTCTACTTTATTTATTTTTATTTAAACCATCCCATTAGGAGGGTAGCAATTTGTTCCTAGCTAACAATGGTGTATAGGGAAAGGGAGTCATACCCTCGATAGACCTTACATTTTAATGAATCCACTACTAGTATAAGGACTAAATCATATTCTATGACATAGTATGTTTGATAGATCAAGATATTGTCTCATAGGTGTTCCAATGGGTTTAAATGACCTTCATGAATATTTTTTTGCAATATTCCTAGTAGTTATTCAAGGATCTTTCCAAAAATATTTGGTGATTCTAGAGGTTGTAATAGGCTTCTATCATCACAAGGAAGGAATGATCTAGATGACAAGGTGGCCATGTTTATATCTTTAGATCCTTTGGATTGTTGTAGAGTCATCAATTGAATGTAAGTTCATGCTTCTTAAAAATAGGTAGATTTGGGCCTTGACTAGGACCTTAGTCTAATATCTTTAGCAATGGCTTATTTTGGTATTTGTTCTAGAGTGATTTTTCCAAGTAGGCAAAAAGACACTTCAACAAGTAGGAATAGACAAAAACAATCACCAGATCTAATCCCAACTTGCTATTGTAATTTTGGGGCCAATGATATATCACTAGGGTCCCACTAAACATGTCATTAAACTATTCTTGTCTTTTATTATCCCTACTAGGGAAATTGTGCCTCAAGAGGAGTGACACAGTAGGGCCATGAGCAAGAGCATAAGGTTAGGCTCAATCAAGAGCCTCTGGGAGTTTTTAACAAGGTCATATCCTTGTTAAGATGTGATATTTTAGGAATACTTAAGCTCAAAAAGGAAAAGAGAAGAGAGAAATAAAAGAAAAAATAACTCAACAAAAGAAAAAGGGTGGTGATGCATCAAAATATCTATTAAGATCATCCTACATAATTGGCATAAATGTTATGCGTTAGTGGTGAATGATTCTACTCCTCAACATAGTTAAGAAGATACGAACTTCACCCATGTATGTGCACATAAGTAAATAGATCCATAAGAAGTTATAGATGACTAAACCAAAAAGTGACATAGGCTTCCCACACACACATACATTAGCAAAACTCATGAATAGATAAAAATCACAGACACCCACATACACACAAAAATAGGTCTAGAGGAAGTCACAAATGACAAAACCAAAAATTTATGTAAGCTTCTATATATATACATATGCAAGAAATAGTTTATAAATATTGTGCCAAAGGTAGGGGTTCAATTTTACCACAAGTTACTTAGGAGCCAACAACTCTACAAAAAGAAATGAAAGGAATTATTACAGGAGGATTTTAATTTAAATTTGTTGATCCTTTACAAATCTAAAACTGCTAATATTTTTATATTATAAATAGAGAGATTTTCCCTCCTAAATTATATAGGGATTTCAAGATGATTATTCATTTGCATGCTAGGTCATGTCTTGATTGAACTAGTTGTGTCCTTTAAGAGCTTTAAATCTAGAGTCATTAAATTTTATATATTTTGACTCTTTGGATGCTCACTTGCCTTAATTAATGCAATTTACCATTTATAGGAATTCCTTAAGTTTGAGCATTGGAAATTAATAGCACTTCGCTTGAGGTTTCTCTCCTAGTATGGCTCCCATCACTTTTGATTTCAATGCATCAATTATTTCCCTATCTTGCCACATCTTTTGTGTAAGAGGATAGTTTATCTTAGAATCCTTACACCTTAGCATAATGTATGGGGTATAGGGTAGTGATACCAACTAGGGGGTATAAGGGGCCAATGAAACATCATGCTAGGTTTTGGGGCTAGGAACTGGCACCCTCATCAAAATAAAATCTAGTTTTCTAAAGTTTTAGAGCATAGGAAGCCTTGGTATTTGGAATTTATCATTTGACTTTGGTATATTCATCATCTTCCAATATCAAATAATTTCCTTCATCTGACCTTGAAAATCAGAATTTTTTTTTTGTATTTTTGTCAAGAGTCTTAAAACTTTTGATGTTTAGACACTCTTCGTACTTGCACCTTTTGTGACTAGAAAAATTTCCAATTTTTGGAACTTTTATTTATGCTTTATTCAATGCTCTATGCTCTGCTTCCTACTTATTTATCCACCTACTTAAGATTTTACTCAAGGTAAATTTGGGGTATAGTTATAATTCAGTACAAGTTAGATCTATAATTTTTCTTCAAAATAAAATAAATTACAATTGGTTTACTTACCCCAATTGACAAATTTTTCTTACAAAAAAACATGATTGGAAAATTTGTCACTACCTTTGTTCCAAATGGATGACTTCATAAGGATGTATACCCCTTAATACTACTTTTATTCCCTGATATTACCACTCATTTTAAAGATCTTCAAATTTTACATAAAATGTTCCAAGAATAATCTAAATCGGATAAATTTTCACAAAATATAAGATAGGTATGATTGGTTAGGACATTTTTTCTAGGAATAATGTGTAGTATGTGCATGTTTGGGCATGGGTGATGACTAGTAATAGACTCTACTTATTTTCATCCAGGTGAGAGCATCTTTCTTAGTAGGGTCCATAGGTTCTAGATGAAGAGGAGTTGATGCTAGGGTCCTCCATTGGTTTTGGTAATCAGTTTGATTCCCTTATTGATTGTTATAGACTTCTAATTTATTTGTTGTATTATTTAAACACTCCCATTAGGAGGGTAGCAATTTGATCTCAGCTAACAATGGATTATAGGGACCCCACGATAGGCCTTACATTTTAATTTAAACACTAATAGTCTAAGGACTAAATATTATTCTATGAAATTATGTCTGATAGATCAAGACCATGTCTCATAGGTGTTCCAATGGGTTTAACTGACCTTCATCGATGAATTTTGGCAATATTCCTAGTAGTTTTTCTAGGATATTTCCCTAAATTATCATGACCCTCCCTAGAAGACTTTATGGCACAAAGAAAACAAGGTATTAGTCAATGATGTGGTGATACCTAGGTTGAACAATTGAACCAACTATATGATGTTTAGTTGATTTATAAGGGTGTGTTATTGCTAACATATTGCCAAGTGTGCAGGATCAGGTACACTCATAGGTGGAGAAGACATAATCACCCACCAAAAATGAGGGTACCTAATATCAGGGGAAATGATGATTAAGGTACTTGAAGGTAACATGGATAGATACCTTCATATAGGCATGCATTATCGAAAGCGATAGTCATCGATGACTGATCACCTTGAGCTTTAGTTGATAGCCTAGTAGCTATCATAAAATATTTGGCTAAGATAGGTGATTGGGTTGATGGAAAGATTCTTTCTTTGTTGTTTTATAAATTTATTTTCTCTCTACTGCATCATGGCTTGGGTAGCTTAATGTTGGGATTTCTATGGGAGAACAACTGCAAAATGTATGTGGATGCATAAAGTAAACTGTCATGTTGAAGTGAAAGTAGAGTATCATTCTTATGAAGAAAAGAAAATTAAATTTATATGCTAAATAAATATTTCCTTTAAATTAATTAATGAGGTTTTAATTAAATAATGTTTGACTCATTTGAGCTCATTAGTAAACTTCATTGTAATTAATAAATGATATTTCTTTTAAATTAATTAAAAGTGTTCATTTTAATGATAATGGAAAATTCATTAAAAGACTTTCATTAATTGAAATAAATGAAAGAAAATCCATTTAAGAAATAAATACCTTTTATTTTACTGAAAAAGTAATTATGAAATTTTTTAAATAAAAAAAATATTTTAATGGTGATAAATATTATGTAAATGATATTTTATTTAAAAAGTACCATTCTTAATTTTAAAAATATAAATATCGATTTTCCCTATATAGTGTAACCTATGAAAATAATCTAGGGTGCTACTAATTTCCAAAGATAGAAATTATGGGCAAAGGAACTCCTTGCCGCCAGAGGATAAGGGACGGAGCATTGAAGGAAGGGGGCTTGATGTTGGGCTCAAGGTTCGAGAAGGACGACGGATGGGCCACTTGGAGCAACGAAGCACATAATATGCAAGGAAGGAAAAAGGAAATGGGAGAGAAGAGAGTAGGAGAGAGGACAAAGGGAGGATGAAGGAGATGTATACTAGGGGCCGAGGAATAGATAACAACACATTGTAAGCAAGGAGGAGAGGTAGCCAAGGCACCACCAGATTTCCATATTTGTAGAAGTATTAAGGTTGGAGTGTTTTAAAATTTAAATTCATTTTTACTTGCATTGGTATGGTGAATGTCTTAGTTTAAAACCTTGTTATGCTCCCCTAGTTATACTTCCATGTAGTGTAAAAATCCATGGGAAAATATTGGAAACCACCTATGTCTAAGTTTAGAGTGAGCTCTATGCATTTGATGGCTACTGTGTGTCTAGAGAGCGTTGTGCATAAGTGATGGCCAGTGTGTGTCTAGAGAGAGTGATGTGCATAAGTGATGGCCACTATGTGTTTAGAGTGAGCATTGTGCATTTTATGGCCACTATGTGTCTAGAGAGAGCACTGTGAATAAGTGATGGCCATTGTGTGTTTAGAGCGAGCGCTATGCATTTGATGGCCACTATGTGTCTAGATAGATCACTATGCATATGTGATTGCCACTATGTGTCTAGAGAGAGCATTGTGCATAAGTGATGGCCACTGTGTGTTTAGAGAGAGCGTTGTGCATATGTGATGGTCATTGTGTGTTTAGAGAGAGTGTTGTGCATTTTATGGCCACTATGTGTCTAGAGCGAGCATGGTGTATTTGAAGTCCACTGTGTTTAGAGAGAGTGTTGTGCATAAGTTATGGCCACTATGTGTTTAGAGAGCATTGTGCATATGTGATGGCCACTATGTGTTTAGAGAGAGAGCATTATGCATATTTAAAGGTCACTATATGTTGAAGAAAGCACTATGAGTGTTTGAGGGCACTATGTGTCCGAGAGCATTGTGGGAGTTCGATAGTGCTATGTAGTTAAAAGTACCGTGTTCCAAGAGTGGGAACCCTATTTTAGAGACGTATGGTATAGTGGAAAAACCACTCATACTCCAAGAAAGAGCATTGCATTTGGGAGCACCACCTATAGGAAAATCACCTGTGTTTAGAGAAAGGTCTAGGTTTAGAAAACACTGCTAGTAGCGTAAGACCATCCGTATTTATGGGGAACTCTGTTGCTACGTAATTTTAGTGGTGACATAAGTAAAAATATAGTACCTGGTTCTATTTTTTTTGGACTCTAGGTTTTGCAGAGGTTGTTCCGCATCCACCATGGAGGGCGTTAGCCTTTGGTTGTAGATCTTGGCTTAGAAAGGTTCACTGTGTAATTTAATTAAACTGGAGCCTTTGTTTTATATGAAATATATTGAAGGATTTTAATTAGAAAGGAACCTTTGATTTATATGAAATATATTGAAGGATTTTAATTAGAAAGGAACCTTTGATTTAAATGAAATATATTGAAGGATTTTAATTAGAAAGGAACCTTTTATTTATATGAAATATATTGAAGGATTTTAATTAGAAAGGAAACATTGATTCAAATGAAATATATTGAAGGATTTTAATTAGAAAGGAGACTTTGATTTAAATAAAATTTATTGAAGGATTTTAATTAGAAATGAGCCTTTGATTTATATGAAATATATTGAAGGATTTTAATTAGAAAGGAACCTTTGATTTAAATGAAATATATTGAAGGATTTTAATTAGAAATGAACCTTTGATTTAAATGAAATATATTGAAGGATTTTAATTAGAAAGGAACCTTTGATTTAAATGAAATATATTGAAGGATTTTAATTAGAAAGGAACCTTTGATTTATATGAAATATATTGAAGGATTTTAATTAGAAAGGAACCTTTGATTTATATGAAATATATTGAAGGATTTTAATTAAAAAGGAACCTTTGATTAATGTTGATTATCTTAGGAGATTTTAATTAAAAAGGATGTAGATTTATTCTTTGAATTGAAGTTATGGGGCTTTGATTTAGGGAATGAATGAATTATTTTTGTAGAGATTAAAGGTACGATAATTTAATGCTTTAAAACAATAATTGATTTTATTGGAATTTATGAATTAAAAAGGATGTAGATTTATTCTTTGAATTGATATTATGGGGCATTGATTTAGGGAATAAATGAATGATTGTTTTAGAGATTAAAGGTATGGGATTTTAATTCTTTAAAAATAATTGATTTGATTGGAATTTATGAATTAAAAAGGATGTAGATTTATTCTTTGAATTGAAGTTATGGGGCTTTGATTTAGGGAATGAATGAATGATTGTTTTAGAGATTAAAGGTATGGGACTTTAATGCTTTAAAACAATAATTGATTTGATTGGAATTTTTGAATTAAAAAGGATGTAGATTTATTATTTGAATTGAAGTTATGGGGCTTTGATTTAGGGAATGAAAAAGAAAGGGATTGTTTTAGAGGTTAAAGGTATGGTACTTTAATGCTTTAAGACATGAATGAATTTGATTAAAGTTAGACCTTGATCTAAGTAGTACATGTAGGATGACTCTCTAAGGGAACTTGAGAGGTGAAGATAAAAGTAAATGATCTTTTATAATATCCATTATGCATTAGATGGTTGGAAACTTAATTGAATTTTGTATAGTTGCAATTTGGAAAAGTAAATGAATAGATGCATTTAAAGGCATGCCTATCCTGGACCATGAGTACCCTGATCCCCTACTACCCTCAAAGAACCAATGGGAAGCAAGAAGTTCAATGGAAAAAAATTATAGGTAATTGTATCTCATGTTGATTTACTTATGATCAGATAGATTAGAATTATGGGGAGATATCCCCAATGCAGTTAATGTAATATTCTTTAAAGTAAGAAGGATTTACCATGCAATATTTAATGCGATAACTATTTATTAGTCTAGAGAAAGTACTTTTACTTTATTTTTGTATTTTGTTATACTATGTAGATGATTCTCTTTTAGTGTTAATCATTATTTATTTTTTGAATTCTTAGTGATTACTCTTTGTTGTTTTAGTTTCTAGTTTCATTCTTGTTTGGTTTCTTGATATTAGAAATCTAAGAATAGAGTTTTAGGGTGAAATCAGAGGTGACCTAAGGGAATTGAGAACCCCTTAGGGTGAACATAGGTGACCTAAAGGAATTGAGAATCCCTTAGGGTGAAAATAGGAGACCTAAGGGAATTGATACCCCTTAGGGAGATAAAGGACTAAGTTGTGGAGAGACTACATATGAGTTAAGATATATCATCATGTAGATGATATATATAGCTTAACTCACAATAATTGTAGAATACCTACACATAATGATTTATGTATGGTATTGAGATGTGTGTATACCTTCTATGGACTAAGGGTGATAAGTCTAGCTCATCAAGAGTGATGGGATAGATGGGCTTATTTGCAGTAACACATGGTATGTCTACACAAACGGGCTTGTGTTAGGGCACCTCGTGAGATGTAGCTTTCATGAAAACTTAGGGGATCAAAACTTTAGGTAAATACTAGCTGGGTTAGGGGTTCATGAAGGGTTCATGTATCCATTTCCTTAGTAAAAAAAAAAAAATCTATTTTTGTATTTTCATTTTTTGTGTTTTTGGGTCATTACATAAATAGTTGGTGATTCTAGAGGTTTTAATAGTATTTCATCATTACAAGCAAGGAATGATCTAGATTAAAAGGTGGCCATGTTTAGATATTTAGATCCTTTGGATTGTTGTAGAGTCAGAAAGTGAATGCAAGTTTATGCTTCTTAAAAGTAGGTTGACTGAGGCCTTCACTAGGATCTTAGTCTAATATCTTTAGCAATGACTTCTTTTGGTATTTTTTCTAAAGTGATTTTTCCAAGTGAGTAAAGAGGCACTTCAACAAGTAGGAAGAGACAAAGATCATCACTAGATATAATCCTAACTGACTATTATAATTTTAGAGCCAATGATATGTCACTAGAATCCCACTAAGCATACCATTAAACTATTATTGTCTTTGATTATCCCTACTAGGGCAATTGTGCCTCAATAGGAGTGAGACAGTAGGGCCATGACCAAGATCATAGTGTTGGGCTCAATCAATAGCCTCTAGGAGTTTTTAACAAGGTCATATCCTTGTCAAGATGTGATATTTTAGGAACACTTAAGCTCAAAAAGGAAAAGGGAAGAGAGTAATAAAAGAAAAAATGACTCAAGAAAAGAAAAAGGGTGGTGATACATCAAAATATCTACTAAGATCCTCCTACACAATAGGCCTGAATGTTATGTGTTAGCGGTGAATGCTTGCAATCCTCAACATAGTTAAGCACATATGAACTTCACCCATGTATGTGCGCATAAGGAAATAGATCCATAGGGAGTCATAGATGACTAAACCAAATATTGACACAAGATTTCCACACATATACATGAGCAAAAATCATGAACAGGTAAAAATCACAGACACACACATACACACAACAATAGGTCTAGAGGGAGTAACAAATGACTAAACCAAAAATTGATGTAGGCTTCTATATATATATACATATGCAAGCAATATTTTACAAATATTGTGCCAAAGGTAGGGGTTCAATTTACCCACAAGTTACTCAGGAGCCAATAACTCTACAAAATAAAATGAAAGGAAAGCTTACGAGAGGATTTTAATGTAAAATTTTTTATCCTTTACAAAACTAACACTACTAATACTTTTAGATTATAAATTTAGAGAGTTTCCCTCCTAAATTATATAGGGATTTCAAGATGATTATTCATCTGCATGTTTGGTCATGTCTTGATTGAATTAGTTGTGTCCTTTTAAGAGCTTTAAATCTAGATTCATTAAATGCTAAATATTTTGACTCTTTGGATGCTCACTTGCCTTCATCAATGCAATTTACACTTTGTAGGGATTCCTTGAGTTTAAGCATTGGAAATTAATATCACTTGGTTTGAGGTTTTCTCCTAGTATGGCTCCCCTAACCTTGTATTTTAATGCATCAACTACTTCCCTAGCTTACCAAATATTTTCTATAAGAAGAGGATGGTTCATCTCAGAATCCTTACAACTTAGCATAATGTATGGGGCCTAGGGTAGTGACCACAAATATGGGGTATAGGGGGCCAATGACCCACCATGATAGGGTTTGGGGCTAGGAACTGGCTCCCTCATTGAAGTAAGATCTAGTTTTCTAAAAATTTTGAGCATAGGAAGCCTTGGCCTTTGGCATTTATCATCTGACTTTGATATATTTATCATCTTCCAATATCAAACAATTTTATTCATCTGACCTTGAAAATCATAACATTTCTTTTTTTATCTTGGTCAAGAGTTTCATAACTTTTTATGTTTAGAAACTCTTCCTACTTGCACCTTTTGAGACTGGAAAAAGTTCAAATTTTTGGAACTTTTGCTTATGCTTTATTTGATGCTCTATCCTCTACAACCTGCTTATTTATCCATCTACTTAAGATTTTACTCAAGGTAACTTTGGGGCATAGTGATAATTCAGTACAAGTTAGATCTATAATTTTTCTTCAAAATAAAATAAACTACAATTGGTTTACTTACCCCAATTGATAAATTTTGTCTTACAAAAAATCATGATTGGAAAATTTGTCACTACCCTTGTTCCAAATGGATGACTTCATAAGGATGTATATCCCTTAATAATACTTTGATTCCCTCATATGACCACTCATTTTAAATATCTTCAAATTTTACATAAAAAGGTCCAAGAATCATCTATTTTGGATAAATTGGACTCGTATATGCAAGTGGCAAGATGATAATCCAAAGTTCATGGGAGTTATACTATGGAGAACAAAAGTAAAGTATATGAAGATTCACATTACTATGTCTATATCATGGATATAAATCTCCATACAATTTAACATGAGAAAATATAAACAAGTAAATGTAAAATAAGTATTGATAATAAATCTTGTATATATTTGTTGAGAAATCCATATTTATGGCTTATTTATTAAGGAACCTATGATATTTTAAGATAGTTAATATTAAAATCCAATAGTGGTATCAGAGCCACCACCTCTTAACTCTATCCATATTTGATAGAGTTATATTATATTGTATTAACTTTGAAGACTTGGACTTTATTTTTAAATGTCTAATTGAGTAGATATTGAGGGGAAAAAGAAAAGTCACCTTTATTTGGAAGATAGGGTCTTTGCTTGAATGATAGGAAGTTATTTTCATCAAATGAAAAGTATCTTCCTAATTTGAATAACACAATGTTGTTAATTTGAATGACACTCCTTTCTTCACTTGAATGACCATTCTTCACCTAAATAACACCTCATACTCCACTTCAACATTGCTTACTCGAATAACACTTTGATCACCACTTGAATGATGCTCTCTCAAATGACAATGCTTCTCAAACAACAATCATGTTATTTCTTGAATGATAATTCAAATTCAACTCAAATGGTAAGTTCCTAGTTGAATTTCATATTGATTCCACACAAATGACACCTCCACTTGTATGGTGCTTTACTTCCATGCAAATGGCACTTCCACTTGAACAATTTATCACTTCTCCTTGAAAAACACCTTGTTTGCTACTCGAACAACACATCACTTGAACAACATTCAATTGAATGACACATAATTTGTTATTAGAACAATAATGGTGCTTCCCCTTTGAATGACACTCAATATTACACTTGAATATCCACTTACCCAAATAAATCCTTCTTGAACTACTAGCCCCTAAATTATAACCACTTAAATAATGACTATTGGAATAGTAGGTACTTGAATAACATGTTGCTCACTTGATGGACATATCTTTTTAGATTATATCCATTCTCTTGCCTACACCTGTAAACCTATAATATTGCACAAATACCATCCTATGCAATCTACAACATATAATGCAATCACCATTCAAACATAGACAGATAAATTTGATGTGTAAGATTAATGATATTATCAATATGCCTATTGGTTATACATTACAATATTTTGCTACTAGACATCTCTACATAGGCCTCTTATTTCTATAGAATTTTGCTGGAAATATTGAGTATATTGAGTTGTCATTGATGTCAAAGGGTTGATGTCAAAAGGTGCATGATATTCAAGGCAAAAATATTCTTCAAGGTTGTTGAGTTTATGAGGTTGGAAAAATTACTCAAGGTAAGGTTTATTACAAAGCAAGGCAAATATTTTTAAGGAAAATATTATAATATTTAAATATCATATTTAAATATTATAAAGAAAAAGGTTTAAGAGGCTTGGGACGAAAGGTTTAAAATCTTGAAACAAAAAGGTTTAAAGGATTGAGACAAAGGATTTAAAATTATAAAGGTTTGAAGGTTTGGGACAAAAAGGTTTAAATCAAAGAGGTTTAAAGGCTTGAGACAAAGGGTTTAAATAAAAAGGTTTAAAGGCTTGAGGACAAAGGTTTATATGGACAAAGGATGGGACTTAAGTATGCATTATTTAAATCAAAAGGATTTAAATATTTATGGGTTTAAAAGGTAATGTTATAATATTTAAATTAAATATTATAACCAAAGGTTTAAAATAAATCAAGGCACCTACATTTTGGGAGATATTCAAAATACAAGTTAAAGGTTGAGCCGACGTCTTGAAAATTTGAAGGCCTTATAAAAGCATATAAATACATTATCTCATTCCACCTTTCAACCAATGCAAGCATTCGATTTGATATATCTTTCATGGTGATTATTGTGAATGACAGAGAAAAGAAAGACAACAAAGTTTTAAAGGTGTGCAAGTGCTAGACAAAGTCAAATTTGTGCAAACGCCTGTTATGTCTTACCCGACTGGGGTAGTCCAACAGTTGGTTGGCTTATGTGAGAACTGTTGTGGAAAATTTTATAGGGTCGAAACCCCTGGATGTTGTTTTTCTATGTAGATAAAGTTTTGGTTTGCATGTTGAGTATAGTGTTAACATTATACGATGCCCATTTTGGTTCTAGTTAGTGTTGTAGTGCAACCAATCACAAATGCTTGTGAGAATGTTGCATCATGGGAGATCACGGTTTCAATCCATGATAGGGCAAAGGTATTAATTTTTTATTTTTGGATTAAATTAAATTGAGTGGGAGTCATAAGGTTTTTCATGTCTATTTGGAAATTGTATTCTGTATGAAAGAATTATTTTTGCATAACCAAAGTGGGAGTTATATGATGTATTATGTTATTTGAAAATTGCACTTTGTATAGTGTGTAAAAGGATTATTTTTACATATCAAAGTGGGAGTTATATGGTGTATTATGTTGCACTTTGTATAGTGGGTAAGAGGATTATTTTTGCATATCAAAGTGGGAGTTATATGGTGTATTATGTTATTTGAAAATTGTAATTTTGTCTAAAGTGTGAGAGAGTTATTTTTGCATATTTAAAAAGAGGGAGTTATAAGGTGTAAGTGTGATTGATTTTAAAATTGTATTGTGAATAATAAAAAGGGTTCATAAGTGGATGATTTTAAATTTGTGCTAGAAAGTAAATATTACTAACCAGATTTTAAAGGAACAAAAAGGAAAATTATTTTTGAGACAGGTTTTGAAGGCACATCATCATCAAGGCAGTTTTAGAGGTATGGTGATTTAATTATTTCTTAAGGAGGTTTTGTTTTAAGGAAATATTTTTGTTGTCATATAGTTGGAGACATAAGGAATTATTGGATATGAATTGTTTGAAATAAATTGGGATATATGTGCAAGGGTTTAAGAATAAATTTGTGCATTATTGTTGAATGAAATTGGGATTATATGTGCAAGGGTTTGAGGACAAAGTTATGCATTGGTTTTGATCAGTTTTGTGAAAAAAAATTATGCATTGGTTAAGAAGAAATTTGCAAGGGTTATAGATTAGTTTTGTGAAGTAAATTTATGCATTGGTTTTGATTGACATTGAAAAGAAATTTGCAAGGGTTATAGATCAGTTTTGTGAAGCAAATTTATGCATTGGTTTTGATTGATATTGGGAAGAAATTTGCAAGGGTTATAGACCAGTTTTGTGAAGCAAATTTATACATTGGTCTTGATTGATTTTGGGAGTACATAAGAAAATCAATTATCAAATGCTAGACTAGATCTATCCTTTAGAGTGTAATAAATGTGAGCAATATTAAGGCAGATTTGAGTAGGTTTGAGTAGTGATAGTGAGCAAACTTGAGTAGGTTTATGAGAAGGGGTTATGAGCAGGGATTTACTCCCATGTAAGAACTAAAAATTCTTGTCTTTATGAGCAGGTTTTGTGAGAAAATTTGAGAAGAGTTGAGAAAATTTGATCAAGCCTTGCGAGTAGGCTTGGAGTAGATTTTAGCAAGCCTTGTGAGTACGCTTAGAGCATATTTGAGCAAGCCTTGTGAGTAGGCTTGGAGCATATTTGAGCAAGCCTTGTGAGTAGGCTTGGAGCATATTTGAGCAAGCCTTGTGAGTAGGCTTGGAGAATATTTGAGTAAGCTTTGAAGTAGACTAGAGCAAAGGGGATTGGTGTCTCTTTTGGATAGAGGTCCATGAACCAAAGAAAATGGGATTGGTGTCTCTTGTGGATAAAGGTCCATAAACTAGAGTAAATGGAATTGGTTTCTGCTATGGATAGAGGTCCATAAACCATAGCAAATGGATTGGTGTCTTCTATGGATAGACATTGATGCAATAGAGCAAAGAGGATTGGCATCTCCTATGCATAGAGGTACATAAATCAAAGCAAAGGGGATTGGTGTCTCTTGTGGATAGAGGTCCATGAACCAGATCAAATGAGATTGGTGTATCCTATGGATAGAGGTCCATAAACTAGAGCAAATGGGATTGGTGTATCCTAAGGATATATATCCATAAAATAGAGCAAAGGGGATTCATGTCTCCTATGTATAGAGATCCACAAACTTGAGCATAGGGGATTGGTGTCTCCTTTGTATTGGTGCCTATAAACATTGTAATAGGGAATTGGTTCCCAAGAGATTTGTTGAGAAAATTTATAAGAAATATTTTCTTCGTGGATGTAGCCCACATTGGGTGAACCATATTAAATCTATGACTCTTATGTGAGTGATGATCTGTGCATTGTTTTATTATTATAATTGATAATATTGGATAATACTGCTTTGGAAATAAAAGCAAAAAATTTTATCCTATACTGTTCACCCCTCTCTCAGTATAAGCTTGTGTTCTTCAATTTCTTTCTCCTCTTCTTCTCTTCTCTTCCCCATCGATTTTGTTCTCTTCTCATGCAAGAAAGGGTTCCATTTTTACATATAAAAGGTAGTTACAAATAGATTATAACTACCTTACCTATAATCATTTTCATATTTAGATACCCCTACATCATACTCATCAAGTAAGAGAAATACTTCATGAGCTCTAACTCATGAACATGAATTTATCTTCCAAGTTATTGTCATTTGAGCTTGGATTTTTTCACAAGGCTAATTTTTTTTGTCTTATCCTTGCCTTATTTTGAGAATAAAACCTCATATTATTAAATCCATTCAATATATATATATATATATATTTGTAAAACCCTAGTTGGCATTATTATTTTTTTGGATGTGAATTCATGGAATTTCCAAGGTATTTTTGGAGAAGACGATATTGATGTGAGAGTTATTGAAAATAATAAAATATTAATATGATGAAAGCATGACACACTATGCCTTTCATGGTTATTTTAGGGGCGAACTTAACAATAGGTAAAAATTTTTGTTAAGGTAAAAATCCTTATGAACTTAAAAAGAAATGGAACTAGAATTCTAGAGTCAATGAGAACCTATTAAATTGCAAATAAAGTTAGATATTTGTATGAGATATCTTGATTGAATGCATAAAAATATATATAACCTAAAGTGTGTCATAAAAGACCTTGAAAATAAACTACAAGGGATTCGAATTGAGAGAAATAAAATAAAAGAAGATTGAAATTTTTTCAAGAAACAAAATGAAGACTATGAAAAAGAAATAAAATTGCTCGAGAAGAAAGAGAAAATGTTAAGAAATATAGTGAGAATAATGAATAAGCCACATATTTAGATTTGCAAAATCAACATAAGTTTCTAAACTCATATAAAAAATCTATTTTGTAGGTTCATGGATGTATTCAAAATGAAAAGGTTATTATTTTTATTAACCCTAGCAGTAGACATGATTTTATTAATAGTGTTTTGGATAAGAGATTGTTGATTAAAGCAAACAAATTAAGGACATACATCTTAATGGTGAGAATATTTATATTTTTGAATATTTAAGTATCACCGTGGTTAAATATGATTTACATTTAAATTTTTATGATGTTGATATGGATAATATGGATATTATTCTTGGTTATCCTTGGTTGGATTCTTTGGGTATTATTAACATTGATGTGCAAAAGAAGATTATGAAGTTATGGTACAGGGAAAAGACGATAACACTACAAGATATTTATTAGCTTAAAGAGAAAGGATCCAAGAAGAAACAAGAAGTTATGGTAAATGAATAATTTAAAGAACTAATAGAAGAATCAAAAGTTGAATCTATAGTAGCAACAATAGTAGAGTCCATGGAAGAAGTGCACAAGGACACACCAAAACAAGGGTACAAGAGAGAAGAGCATGATGAATAATTTAAAATAGAGAAATAAAATGTTGTACCATATCACTAACCACATGACCTTGAGCAACAATAATATTGGAGACATGGGTTAGGCTATCAATATTATTATAGATCTATAAGGAGTCAAAAAGGCATCAGGTATGGAAGTGTTTGAAGAAAAAATAAAAGTGGTTATAGATTTCAAAGGGATGCAACATCATCAGGGAAAAATAAGATCGATTGTATGAGATATTAGAGTATAGCAATAGAAGCATGGAGCCACTAGAGCAGTTATGGATACTCAAGTGGCACAATGGAAGCTTGGCATCATCAAACACCACCACCAATAAAAATTTTATTTGGATGGATGGATTATCAATATTGTTACTAGTTGTTAGAATTGTTTAGAAGATCTTAAGTTTCTCCTCATGTTTCAAGGATAAAATATTTGTAAGGATGTGGAATCTTATGGTACCTAGTAATAGGTATAGGGAGATATGATATTATATTATATAAGGGTATTATGGATTGTTTGCATGGGCCACACATAACCTAAGGTTGATTATATAATTATATTATTTTATTTTATAATAATGAGTGAGATAAGGATTTAGCAGTCAACAAAAGTAGAATTAGAATATGGGTGTATAAATAAGGGATATTATCATTGTAATCATCATGGAGATCATCCATATGAATTATTACTTGTAATTGTCTTTTCCCACAAAGTGGCTTATGAGACTTTGCCTTCTCTAAATGACACTCTCATATTTAAAGATATTATGGAGTTTTCCTTAAGGACTATTGTGGCATTGACCCACCCAAAGAGTAATATCTATATTTTTCTCCTTTTATGGATTATTATTGTGGACATTATTTATGAATGAATGGTTTAATACTTTCATATTTTCATGAATTATTCTATTAAAGAGAATAAAGTTTCATAATAGTAATGTGATAAATAGGTAAAATGTTAGGGTCTATATTAGGAACATGAATTACCTCATTTAAATATGAATATCCAATTTTGGTGTCTCTATATTCTATAACTTGCAATGAATAATCATACCCAATTACAACATATTCTTCTTTATGTGCTTTGTTGCAGTCTTGTAGGAGATGTTTGTTTCATCATGTGCATACTTTTCCCTAAATATACAACCCACTCATCTAAAGTGATTATCTAATATGTGGAATATACCACTACATTTACATGTGAGGATTTTCCATTAAAGTTATTCTCATCTTGTGCATAGAATAAAGTAACATTAACACCCCTTTCTTATTACTTCATCAAGTTTCTTTATATTAATAATACAAATATTTTTCTTGTGTATTTCCTTTTTATAAAGCTCAAAATTAGGCTTATTGATAGAATTCTTAGTCTTCTTATCATTATGTTTTGTCTTGTTGTCATTCTAAAATAAGGTTATGAATAAGGGGTTGAACTCAAAATGTACTTGTAAAAAAATGGTGAATCCTAATAAAAATCAAGGTGAATCATGGATAATATTAAGCAAATCAAATAAAACATCTTCATACCAAAATTTGAGGTATTTGAAGCCCTACAATGTAATATCATCTTTGGGGCCACTTTTGACCTATTAAATCATCTTATAACTTCATGAAAACACCACCATTAGATCAGGATTGAAAATATCTTTTCAATGAGTACAAATATGCCTATGTTTTGGATATATATTGTGGCGAATTGAGCCTAAGAAATAATTGATCCTAAAAATTTTAGGCGAATGGGCCGACGTTGAGGGCCCTCATATTCGCCAATTTCCAATTTTAAAAATTCTAATATTCGCCCAAATGGCAAATATTTACCACTATGCATAACCCTGTTCTAAAATTTTGTAATAGCTCCTTTTGGGTGAAGATGATAAAAAATAGAATTTATCTTATGCTTATTTCTTCTAGATTGATGGTGCAAAATATACTTTAAAACCTCATCAATGGGTGGTGCATGAGAATATAAGTACACATGAAGCATCTCAAATATAGCAACAATTATCTCATATATTTTAAACATAATATTAAGGACAATGTCGAGTAGGTCAATGTTCCTTTTCTTTTCTAATGTTTCATATCCTTCTCTTCTCTCCTTGGGTAGTCCTCTTGCAATTTGAATGTCCTCTTGTAATTTCTTAAATAGATTGATATACTTATCAATAGTATCAAATGATTCCATGGATAAGGTTTCCATATCAACCTCAAATATATTTATTTTTGTGAAATCAATTTTATCACACAACCCCTAAAACTTCTCAGGAAACACTCTAGGCTCTATGGTACTACAAACATAAGTGTCATATATATTATCAACTTGAAGAGAAATAATGCCATAAATATCATTCTTCTTGTCCTTGTAGAGGTACTTCACTTCAAAATTAGTATCATGAGGCTCTTGATTCATATATTTGAGTAACCCCTTACTTTGGAGTAGAGCTTCAATCTTGATATTTTAGGTAGCATAGTTAGAACCTATCACAACCCGCCCCTATAGGACCCTTGATGAGGACAATATATTGGACTTATTGTTTTAATGTCTAACATTGTTGTGCCATGAATGTGCAAGTATATGATGTAACATTGGTTATATTTTTATGTCTATGATGCTTCTAAATCAATTGGATAGTAACATTGATGTTTCTTCTAAATCGATCAACAAAGGAGATAAATAATAGTATTGCTTATAATGGTTTTTAATTAAATTGACTAACCATTTCAATAGTAAACTAACAATTTATTATTTGCCTTGATGATGCATTTAAATAACTTAGCAAATAAAACATTTAATATTGTCTAATGAGGATAATGAGATTAAAATAATTAACCATTAATGTATTGAGCTTACAATTTAATATTAGAATTGGTTGAAGTCTTTTAAATTGATTAGAAGAGATATTGTTTAATATTGTCTATGAGTATAATGGTTAAATTAGAAAATTTACTATTACTTTATAAAATTGACAATACAATATTAGCTTGGACAATGATTATTGAATTAATTGGAAAAGAAAGTGTTTGATATTATTATGCATTTCATGGCTTCCATTTAATGCCAAAGGCTCATGAGTGTTTGGATATGTTTATATGTGTGGGAGCCTCTTTTGACTTTCTAAATGAAATGAATATTCAGAAAGCATTTGAAATATGGCTATTTTTAGATTATGGTATTAATGGCCCCTTATCAGTTTGATCGAGCAAGGAGGTTGGCATAATTGGCAAGGACATCCCCCTACCAACTTGGAAAAAAGTGAATTCAGATAAGCTAGAGGTTTTTGAAAAAAAAGGGCATATATTGGAGAATGAGGAAGGAGGACTCGGGGAAGGGGAGAATGAAACCATGGAGGTGATCTATAGAGATGTGGAAGAGGATTTTGGATGAAGAAGCAACTTGAGAGGGAGCATCAGGTTGGTTCCTCTATGACTTTTTTTTACGTTTATGCTGATAATCACAAAATATTTCTTTGAATAAATTTGTGGTTTAAATTAGATCTATACAATTTCTTTTGTCGAGTAGCATTTTGGTTGAGTAATCAGTTGTCTTGTGTCTCTTGATCTAATACCTCAAATTTAATATTTCCCTCCCTAGATTACCAAAAATATCATCTTGAGCATAGTCCTGCTCTATCTCTTTCAAAGAGTCTTCACTATTGGAGTTTCATTCTATTTGGAACTTAAATCCTTTGCTATGTTTTGTTAAGCACTAATGTAAGGGAATGTGCAGGAATAAAATGGTAGCTTTAATGACACCACTACCTTGTTTCCTAGATAGATCAAAATACTTTCATTCCTTTGGTTTTTGATCCTCAACACCTCCTAAAAAATTCTATTCGATCACCTTATTGTGTATTTGTCATCAGAACCTAGGGGTGACCAAGACCTCTTTTAGTCTACATAATACTGATTATCTTCAACAATCTTCTTGTAGCTTCCCCATGATGGTGATTGGTTGTGTATTTGCAAGTTTAGAAGAAGCTTATCACTTCGATAAGGCTAATTCTAGCATCTTGGTTTAGGTTTTATCCATATTAGATCTACCCTATCATTACCTCTATTTATATTTCGATGCTCTACTTGAGTTTTGGCATTAGAAGAATGGTGGGTCTATGTTTTTTGCCACCGCACCCTAGTCTCTCATAACCACCAAAGTAAAAGTATCCTAAGGTTAAAATCAGGCCATCCCTTTAGAGTATTAAAATCTATTTATCGTTATGTTACTGCACCACTGCAGCGCCACCCAAGTGGAGTGATTCCTACATTTAAAATGTGCATAGGTGAAAGGACTTTTCTTAGCCCTACCCAAGCCATATTACACATGTAATATGCTCAAGGTGTTGAGGAATCTAAAGGAAGCTAGGCTCCCATACACCTCAAACCACAAAATGGTGGTTGCCTAGTGTTGGATGTGGTGTTCCTTGTTGACATGTGGAAGTTTATTAAAAGAAATATTAGGATAAAATCAAATGAAAAGAAAATAAAAAAAGAATATTGAAAAGAAAAAAATCAATAATGCTCTCAACGTGAAATGATTTTCATATAAATTGCAAAGTCACCTTTATATATATTCTAGAAAAAAGATTTATCCCATACTTTAAATCATCAAAATATGTTTTTTTAGCACATATTCATCTTTTCCATGGACTATATTATGCCTATACAATAATCTAAAAACGCTATTGTCATTATAATACTATGTATTTTAAACCAATTGTCATAGTAGATAGTATGACTTATGATGTCAAAGGAGTAGGATATGTCTTAATTGATCTATCAAATGAAAAATGAATAATTAGCAATATACAATATGTAGTAGGATTGACTACTAAACTTCTTCTAGTATCTCAATTGATGGATCCAAATCTAGTAGTTGAATTTAAAACTATCAAAGAAAAAAAATATCCTATTATCAAAAAAGGAAGAGTTATATATTTTGGTTCATATAAATAATTTGCTTACTCTAGATACAATCTCAAATATAGCTCTATCATTAAGGATTTTAGAAACAAGAGAACTTTGATATAAAAAGCTAGGACACATAAGTGAATATTAAATAAATGTGATGAGTAAACATCAAATGGTTAAGGGTTTAGCTAAAAATTCATGGGAATCTACAGTCTATCCAAAATATCTAGCAAAAAAATAACATAGAATACCTTTTGAACTTAGTCAGCATATAACTCAAGAACCATTGGAATTAATATATATAGATTTATGTGGTCTTATGGACATTACTAGTATTGGAGGGTATATATATTTTCAAATATTTTTTATGATAGAAAAATATGGGTATATTTTATGAAATTCAAATCTAAAGCATTCAATTATTTCAAACAATTCAAACTACTAGTGGAAAAAGAAACGAAAAATCAATCGAGAATATTTGCTCAGATAGAGGAGGTGAATTTTTGTCAAAATAATTTAACTTATTTTTAGAAACCAATGGCATAAAATACAACTTTCCAAAGCATATTCACCATAAAAAAATGACATTTACTAAAGAAAAATAGATCAATTATGGAAATGGTTTATTGTATGCTAAAATAAGCACATCTTGATTGTCAGTATTAGATTGAATTAGTTAAAAAAATTGTATACATACAAAATAGATCACCTACAAGGAAACTAAAAAATATTAATCCTGAAGAATTATGGTCAAGACAAAAACCAACCATAGAATAGTTGAGAATCTTTGGATGTAAGGCATGCATGCATATCCCAAAGCAAAGAATAACTAAACTAGATGACAAAACTATGTGTGCAATATTTCTTGATTATGATGATGATTCAACAGGTTATAGAATAATTGATCCAATGAAAAAAAAATACATAAGCACAGATGTAGTATTTGACAAAGGAAACAAAAATATTATAAAATAACAAAAGGTTGATTCAAGGACAATTCTAATTTTTTTAGAAAAAGACTCAAATTTAGACATGTGTGATGAAAAAATTGAGAACTTAGAAACTACTACAACACTTCAAAGAAAAGAACCAATATGTCTTAGAGATACACTTAGGGAATTAAAACTAGAAAAAATGCTATATCAAACTACTACAAGAACTCAAATTCATAGTTTTATGAGAATTAATTGAGTATTGATAAGTTTTGTAATAGAATATACAACTACTCTAAATTATTTAAGTCATCTAGAATGGAAGGTAGCCATGGAATCAGAATATGAAACATTAATAAAAAATAAAATATAGAATCTGGTTGATCTAACTCAAGGAAATACAATAGTAGTATGTCAATGGATCTACAAGATTAAATATAAATCAAATGGTTTGCTTGAAAAATACAAAGCTCAATTAGTTTCATAATGATATACTCAAACAAAAGGAATTGATTGAATAAATTTTTTCTCCAACAACAATTATGACTACTATTTGAACAAATTATGCTTTAGCATCACATCTTGGATGGAAAATTCATCAAATGGATGTAAAAAGTGTATTTCTTAATGGTGATCTTGAAGAAGAGGTATATATGTCACAACCAAAAGGATTTGTGATCAAAGGACAAGAACAAAAAGTTTACAAGCTGAAAAAATCCTTATATGGTATAAAGCAAGCACCAAGAGCATGGTATAAAAGATTAGCAATCATTTGTTACAAAATTATTTTAAAACAAGTTTATCAGATCCAAATCTCTATACAAAAAATGTTGAACATGATAAAATAATACTTATAGTATATGTTGATAATATAGTAATCACATGAAGTTCAAAAATTCTAATATATGAAGTTAAAAGGGATCTAGAAAAGGATTTTGAAATGACATAATTGTTATATTTTGAGATAGATTACAATGGGATATGGAAATCACAAGATGCAAAAATATGAGAGAAAGTAAATTTATTATATTGTAGAAATATGTTATAAATATAAATGAAAGAAATGAATACAATATTGCTATGGAGTAAATGGACACTCCATGCAAGAATCTATAGGACTACATTGTAATCCATCACTAATGGAGTTACATAGTAATACTTCTACTACCTACTGTCTTTTCAATCTCTTACAATGAGGCCCTTTTATAATAGAAGACAGATTCCTTGACCAACACTCTACCTAGTTTTACAAGGGATACCTTGCATATTTACAACTTGCACATTGACACTTGTGCATTTATTACATTGCATAAAGTAACTAGATAACTTTCACCTAAAGTAATCAAATGTCCTAAGTATGTAACTAGAAATATAAACTTACATGACCCAAATAATGTTATAGAATCTAACTCTAACAATATTTGGGGCTCTTTCATTATTGTCTTGGTTTGAAAATTTTTCAAAATGAAAACAATATCACAATAACATAGAAAAAGTATGCAAAATCATTACTTAAAAATATATAGGATAAAAATTTGCAAACCAAAAGATACTCCTATGGAGTAAGAATTGTAATTTTCTAGATATGATGAGATACCTCTAGTCTCAGCTATTATCTATCATCAATTAATTGGAAGTATTCTATAATTAACAAATACTAGACCAGGTATAGTTTTTATTGTAAATTATCTTTAAAGAATTATGGAAGAGCCTAGAAAAAATCATTGGAAAGCCACAAAAATAATACTATAATATATGAACAAGACTACATAATATGGACTAACATTTAAAAATGATCATGATAATTTTGTGTACAAGGATATTTAGATTCTGATTATGCTAGATCTTTAGATGATAGAAAATATACATCGGGCTATATTTTCTATATTTATTCTAGACCTATTTCTTAGTACAATAAAATATAGCATGTAGTAGAACTTTCATCTATAGAAGAAAAATGTCATGTAGCAAAAGATGTAGTTTGTGAAACACTTTGTTTATAGTACATATTGTTAGATATAAAAATCAGAAGAGCTACAGTAATAAATTGTGATAATCAAGGAGTACTTAATTTAATCAAAATCTAATTATTCATGAAATAACAAAATACATTGAAGTTTAATTTCATTTTATCAAGGATCATGTTCAAAATCGTCATATCCAATTAAAAACATATTTCTATTAAATATTTATTTGCAAATATATTTACAAAAACACTTGGTCGAAAAAAAGTCCAAATATTCCAAAATAATCTATGTACATAAAGAAAAGTTTACATCAAATAATGTAATACATGGGATGTTAGATAATATTACATTATTTTATATATTAGGATGTGTAGGATATGGACATGTCATATAATTAGGTATGCTAGAAGACTAAGAGTCTTGTATGCAAGTGGCAAGATGATAAGGCAAAGGTCATGTGAGTTTTCCAATGGAGAGCAATAGTCAAGTATGTGAATATTTGCATTACTATATCTATATTATGAATATGTAGCTCCATACAATGTAATATAAGAAAATACAAACAAGGAGGTGTGAAATAAGCATTGATAATAAAGCTTGTATACAGTTTTTTGAGGAATCTATATTTGTAGCTTATTTATTAAGATACATGTGATATTTTGATATATTTAAGCTTAAAATATAAAACTTATTATTAAATTATATTTGATAACTTTAGTTTTCCTTCCAAAGCACCCAATCTCTTCATCCTCACTATGGCCTTCAATAATATCCCCACTGTACAAGTAGATGTATGAACCCTTAAATTAGATTTTGCTATTTGTAACTATTGTTAACCTAATAGGATGAATATTTAGGGGAACATAAATCATATTGGATGTATAATTTCTTAAAATACTTTAGTTCTTAAATAAACATTAATGTATGACCTTGAGTAGACTCAAATAGAATTGAATAACAGTACAATAGAATCATTCTCAATTGGAGACATTGAATTTGAAGTCCTAAATCAATTTCACAATTAATTTTCTATGTACCCACTATTATACTATGTCGTAGTTATCAATATTTTTATATAAAATTAAAATCACTAATTATTAAATACCAGCCCATAGAAAAATTTACTATTTTGGATACAAAGATATACCATATTTTTAAATACCCATTAACAGATTAAAATTACAAGTTACAAAGAAATCCCACAAAAATAAATAGGTGAGAAAATTAATCTAGACATAAAAAAAAGCTAAAACTCCCATATTTATTTTGCATACCTTCTGGGAAGCAAACATGGCAGCTGATAGGCTGGCAAATGAAGGCATTGTAGCAGCAAATTTGATCACGTGGACTGAAAATCTTCCTCATGTAGTCTCAATGGTGATAGATAATGAAAAAATTTAGATTGGAAGGCTCAAAGTGGATTTTGTATTTGTTAGTTCTATTTTGCATATTTCTTTTCTGATGGCCATAATATTAGGCTTCCATAGTTTAGTTTGGCTGTATTCTGTTGGAAGAGTAGGTCTTGGCCCTTTTTGTTGTTAGTTTAAACTTTTAGGGCTTGGCCTTTGTCCAGTTGGTCAGTGGACCCTATTTTGTAAAATGGTTTTGGGTCAACCAGTTAAAACCCGGTGTTAATTATAAATATTCTCTTACTTACCAAAAAAAAAAAAAATCTAAGAACTCTCCTCTTTATATGGGATAAATTTTAACAAGCTTACCAACTTATTTGGATTCTTTTGTCTATAGGATAGATCTAGTTAAAGCCAAATTTATAATAATATCAACCTTACACATAAGATATATTGCAAATTATTGGGTTTAGACAAATTTTATTGAAACCAAATTTGTTAATGCATAAATTTTTAAAAATAAAGGTTATTAAAAATTATTAGGTGTTGAACATGAACCTCTAAATATGGAGATTTTACCAAGTTATTGGGTTCATAAAAGACAAGAAATTCAATAAATAAGCAATATTGGGATGAATATAAAATTTTATTTGATATATAATATTCAACTAAATATTGCTCATATGAATATAATGTTGTGTTTGTACACACATGCACATGCGTGTGTAGGAAAATTAAGTTTTTCTATTCTTAGAGGTACTGAATAGGGATTAAACTATATATTTGTATATATTGTCTTCTATTTTTCATTATGTAAAATTATTTGTATATATATTTTAAATATTGATTATATTCATTGAAAATGTGTCCTCCCTATATTACATCATAAGTGTGATACCATAGTATTTCCACAAATGACACAATTATATGCAATAGTTAAGTATACATCATCTAACAAGATGTATATATAGTTAAGTATATATCATCTAAATAGGTATTTTGTAAAATAAAACTTGGGAGTAAAATACTATAAATTATTAAATTATTTACATTAAAAAATTAAAATAATATGTCTAGTGGACAATATAATATGTTATTTCAATTCATATAAACAATTTGAAACTTTCAAAATTTTCAACTCAAGGTAGTTTTTGCACATTTGACAACTCACATTCAATATGATATAATTAGGATATTTATTACAATTTTTTTTTGCAAATGATCTATACAAGAATTCAACACAAACCCTTATGTATCTACATTAAAATTGTTATGTACTATGACCACTTATTATCTTAAAAAATATGTATCTACATTAAAATTATTATGCACTATGACCACATATTATCTTAATATGTAAATGATTGTTATGACTGATAAAAAATATGCATGAGAAAATCCTATAATTTTACAATGTTAATAAAATTTTAAAAGTCATAATTAGTATTCAAAATTATCTAGTTTATCATTTAACATATTTTTCAAACTCCAAATGAAGTATCTTTAAATTTTGTTCAAATTTATAGAGATATGTTTTAGTGGTACAAAAGCCTTAAAAGTGTCTCATTTACTTTAATCCTTCTAGATATGTATGATCCTTGTCACTTTTTAGAATTCTTTAATGATTATGTTGGACCTTTTATCCCTTTCCCTTACCCTTTACATAATGGAAACAATACAATTTTACCACACTTGAGCATTGTATGTTATGGTCACCCTCCATTGAAACCTTAAATTACCAACTTTAATTTAATGTAATTAGAGGAGTTATGATGAATAAAAACTACTTTCATCTATTTTGAAGGTTATTTTGCATTTTATTTGCGACCTTGATTACTATCCAATATTTTAAAAAGTAATAGTCAATAATAAATTTTTGCTTCCATTGAAATTGTTAAAACACAAAAATAGACTTAAAGAAAAAACATCATTGGAAGACTATATTGGCATGTCCTTCAAGAAAATTCCTAGTAAAATAATATTTAGGTAAGTATGAATATTTAAGAGAAATTTGAGGTAGGTTTACATGATTTCTTGTATGTTTATACATTTTCTTAGATATATTTTGGTGTATTAATCCCAATATTAAAGTGTTATCCTAAATTTATTGTAATTTTAGATATTTTGATTTTTGTTTTTAAATTTTATGTTACATTTCACATACTTTAAATTATATTTAATTGATAGATTTGAATATAAGTTGGATATAAAAAAAAATTGTAGTCAATGGTGTTAAAAGAAACATGAATATTATGACTCTTAAGGTTGGAACTAAACTTTAGATCAATTAGAAGAATCCAAAAGAAAAACATCAAGCTCTATAAATTATTTTCAAGGAGAGGGTTATTTTATGAGGGTTAAAAGGGTTGATAGTTTATCATTTGGGGAGAATAAACCTAGACATGATAAATTTGATATACATTAAGTAATATATATATATATATATATATGTGTGTGTGTGTGTGTAAAACTTAAATGTGTATGTTGTAATTGATTATAATATTCCTGCTAAATTATGCATGAGAGTGAATTTTATTTAAAAATATAGAATCATAAGAACTTCTTATTAGATATTAGTTGCAAGGATTTTTAATATTTTAAAAATACATTGTAGTGCTTTGCACCACTCCCATTTGCCATTTATCATAATATTCATTACATATAGCAACATATGGTTTATTCTATTGGCATATATGATCAAATTAAGCAACGGATTAGTCAAAATAAGTTCAAATAGGATAGAGAAAAAAGAACAAAAAGGGTTAGAGTTCCAATCCAAAAATTGACCAAGTGTTTAATCCTACTAATCTATCAAGGATCGATATTTTTGAAAGTGTTAAGTCATTATATGAGTAATAACTCACTAAGATGATACCTAACTATTGGTCAAAAAAGATGTAAATTTTGCTAAATTTTAAAAAGGGCCAATCAAACATCATCAAATTGCTATTATCAATCTAATAATACCTGATACACTAGACTAATCACATAATTATTATGGTTAACCATCCAATCAAGTGATCCAATTAATGTTGTGAAGAAAATTTGAAGACTTCTATTTAATCAAAGGTTGATCTACGTAGTTTGAAATCATAATAGTGACTCATTAAGATATTGAAGAAAAAACAATAAATATTTATGTCTTTTGAAGCCTTAATATCAATATAAAACTCATAGGATAAATTTCACAGGATCAAATATATGATAGCCACAATATAGTAAGATCAAGATAATGATGTAAGAAAAATAATATGAGCAAACTAATATGTATATAAAGGCTTATAATATATCAACTAGAATTCATTAATATGCAAAAATATATGAATGTAATAGCCTGAATCATACATGTATAAAGCATGTAGCACAAATTACAATATTAGTTTCTCAAATGTATGTAAACTTTATTACTCCTTTCTCTTACAAATGTATCACAACACTTTCTATGATGATATTGATAACTTCTTCTATGCCTTCTATACTCGTTATGCTCACAATGCTCGCTATGCTTGCAATTTATGTTGTATCCTCTATGGAATAATATATATCCATTGTATAGTGTCTCTTTGGTTACTTGAAGATAAAATTTGTTTAACAAAGAAGATAAAATGAATTAAATCATTATTCGGGATTCACATTTCAAAGTTATATTTAGTCATTTTATTTCATGCTCAAACAAAGCTTAACAAAATAAGATAAAATATACTTAAACAATTTGAGATAAAATGGATTAAATCACCGTTCTGGAATCATTATTTCAAAGTAGATAGTGGATCAATAAATACACATTTTTAACAATCACATGAGCAACAAAATTATTGCAAATCAAATCAATACTAAACCATTGGCCCCTTGTTAATAATTACTTGTAAATTTAAGATATTTCAATGTTTCTTCATATTTTCATAAGCATTCAAGCACATATTAAGCAAATAAAAACCTTGGAGAAATTTTGAATTTCTTTGCAAGAGAGGGTTTTCTAATAATACCCTAACTATGAGTATGGTTTTGCAAATGGGAAAAATTATCACTCAACACATCTCTTGTACTTTAATGTTAATAGTATCCAAAGAATCCAACCAAGGATAACCAAGAATAATATATATCACCCATATCAATAGCATTAATATTAAAATGTAAAATATACTTATCCATAGAAATGATGGGGGGGGCCGAATATCACAACCGAAAATCCAGATCCAATCTTCTATTTTTTTTTTACGAAAAACAAATTACAACACTAGCCTATAGGCGTAGTTTTATTTTCCTGGTGCAAGCTGCCTCACTTTCAATGATCTACTTATGTTCTTAGGAATAATACATCCTTCGAATCTCAAAACTCGGCTCCTCCCCCCCTTCGTGACTAAACCTTCACCTCTTTTATCCTCACTGGCAACTGCCACTGGGTCAGCCACGGAAACATGCATTGATGAGCCATCTAAACATTTCTGACCTCTGGGCATAGCAGTCGAGTGGCCGCCATGCTCAGAAAACTTACTGGGCAAGAAATCATGCATTGATGAGGCCTTTGACCACCTCAAGAAACATCATCTGGGAACGCATGCCTTTTCAAATTGTGAACCAACAGTATGTCGTGATATCGCGACATGTCATGATATCATGACATTTTTCTCCCTCGCTGCCTTTCTCTTCTTTGGGTCACGATATCGTGACATATTTCCTTTTTGGATCTTATTTCTCCTTTTTGATCATGAAATCACTACATGTCGCGATATCGTGACATATTTCCTTTCTGGCTCTTCTTTCTCCTTTTCGGTCACGAAATCGTGACATGTCGCGATATCACGACATCTTTCCTTTTTGCCTCCTCCTCGCCTCTCGGGTCACAAAATTATGACATGTCACGATATCGTGACATTTTTTCTCCTTGCGGCATTTTGCTTTCCCTTGGATGCTCCTGCATCAGACAACCGGGGTGGATTGAGAAGTGACCTTCACTTCTGTACTGTTCTATTACCTTCTTTTTAACTAGGGTTGTACAAGCTCTCCAAGCTTCAGCAAAATTTGGGTTTGCAAGGTACAAATTCTTAAGTTCTTCAAACACCACAACTTCCACTCTCATTGTTGTCAGCAACCTCTTTTCATCCATCCCCTTTAGTGGCTTTAGTTTATGGCACACTCCTTTGTTTGTTAGGGAATAAGTTTTGGCATGTCCATCATGGACTACACAACGATCAAACTGCCATGGTCTTCCTAACAACATATGGCAAGCATCCATAGGCAAAACATCACACAGGACCTCATCCTGGTATCTCCCAATATTGAACTTGACTAGGTATTGCTCACTGACCAATGCCCTATGGTTCTTCTACAACCACGCAATCCGGTATGGATGCGGGTGTCTCCTCCTCTCTAGTTGTAACTTAGTAACCATTTCTTCAGAGACCAAGTTATCAGTACTCCCATTATCTATAATAACATTACAGACCTTACTTGAACATTTGCACCTTATGTGAAATAGGCTCCTCCTCTGGTCTGACCCTTTCTCCTCACTCAATAGAGTCCTCCTTGTGACTATAACTTCTCCTCTCTCTGCCTCCTTTGAATGTTCTGATTCAGCACCTTCATCTACTACAACTTTGGCATGACCCTTAGGTCTCCTACTCGTCCTCTCTCGATGTTGTGGAAATTCATATGTTCGATGTCCTTCTTTGCCATAGTGGAAATAGGTTCCATGAAATACTCCTCTTCCAAATCCACATCCAGATCTACCTGTCCCTCTTGGGTAACCATTGTTCTACTTACGGGGTTGGTAGGTGTTCTCGTCTTTCTGATCCTAACTATAGCTAGCTTCTTCTTTCTTCTCATCTTGTCCTCCATCTATTCTTCCACCAGTTCTTTCTCCATGACATCTTCCTCTTTGCTTACCCTCAAACCTTCTATTTAGCTTCTCTTCAACCTTCAGAGCAAACTGGTAAGCATCCTCAATGGTGCTAATCCTGACCAGACTTAACTCCTCTTGAATACTTGCTTGTAACCCATTAATATAACGAGATACCTTCTCGTTTTTGGCCTTTGAATGGCCTGTTCTGATTACAATTTTATAAAACTCCTTTATGTATTCTTTAACAGACTTACTTGATTGCTTCAAACCTTGCATTTTCTTTAGCAGATCCAACTCATAGTCACCTAAGATGAACTGCCTCTTCAACTTCTCCAACATCTGCTCCCATTTTGTTATCCTTTCTTTTCCTATTTTATTTCTATCGAGCTGCGCTCCCTTCCACCATATGCTGGAATGACCCTTCAACTTGGTCTTAGTAAACTTGACCCTATTAGGATCTTCAAACTCCTCATACTCAAAGTATTCTTCCAAATCATTGATCCAGTCGATCAACTCCTCTAGATAAAGATTTTTAGAATATGTAGAAACCTCCATCTTCGGTCTCTTTCCAATTTGAGATATGGCTCTGTATAACCTAGCTTGTGAAGGATCTACTACCTCATCTTCTTCCTCAAACTAGTCCTCTTCTTCATCAACTTCATCTTTACTTCCTTCTTCTCCTCTGGGTTCAAGCCCTCTATGCAGATCCTCTTGCAGGGCCTGAACTTGCCTCTGCAAAGCTCTGAAATCTTCTACTAGCACCATATTTCTTCCACCACCATGGTTTCTTCGTGGAGGCATTCTGATTTACTCTCTTCTCACAAACCTTCCATAGATCCTGGTGTAAACTGCCTCACTTTCGGTGATCTATTTACACACTCAGGAACTCCTACTCTGAAAGCACTAATGGGGGGGGCGAATATCACAACCAAAAATCTAGATCCAATCTTCTATTTTTTTACGAAAAACAAATTACAACACTAGCCCGTAGGCATAGTTTTCTTTTCCTAGTGCAAGCTACCTCACTTTCGGTGATCTGCTTACGTTCTTAGGAAGAATACATTCTTCGAATCTCAAAACTCGGCTCCTCTCCCCCTTCGTGACTGAACCTTCACCTATTTTATCCTCATTGGAAACTACCACTGGGTAAGAAGTGGAAACACGCATTGATGAGTCGTCTAAACGTCTCTGACCTTTGGGTGTAGCAGTCGAGTGGCCGCAATGCTCAGAAAACTTATCGAGCAAGAAATCATGCATTTATGAGGCCTTTGACCACCTCGAGAAACACCGTATGAGAACGCATGCCTTTTCAAATTGTGAACCAGTAGTATGTCGCGATATCGTGACATTTTTCTCCCTCGCTGCCTTTCTCTTCTTCGGGTCACGATATCGCGACATCTTTCCTTTCCGGCTCTTCTTTCTCCTTTTTGGTCATGAAATTGTGACATGTCGCAATATCACATCTTTCCTTTTTGGCTCTTCTTTCTCCTTTTCGGTCATGAAATCGTGACATGTCGTGATATCATGACATATTTCTTTTCTGCCTCCTCCTCGCCTCTTGAGTCACAAAATCGTGACATGTCATGATATCACGACAGCTCTACCTTCCGCTTTCGCTCTCTGCTTCGGGTCATGAAATTGTGACATGTCATAATATCATGACAGCTTTGCCTTTCGCTTTCGCTCTCTACTTCGGGTCACAAAATCATGACATGTCATGATATCACGAAAGTTTCCTTCCAGGATTTCTTTCTGCTCCTTCGGTCACGATTTCGTGACATGTCATGAAATCGTGACATTTTCTTCTCTGGCCCTTCCTATTTTCTTTCGATCGTGATTTCGTGACATGTCACGATTTCATGAAATTTTTCTTTAGATGCCTTCTCTCTCCTATTTCGATTACGATTTTACGACACGTCACGAAATTGTGACATTTTCTTTGGGCACCTTCCTTCTCCTGCTTCGATCATGATTTCGTGACATGTCATGAAATCGTTACATTTTTGCTCCGTGTCTTCTCTCTCCTTCCTGAGTCACGAAAACGTGACATGTCACGATATCGTGATACTTTTCCTCCTTTGTGCTTTCTCTCGTCCTTTGGTCATGATAATGCGACATGTCGCGATATCGTGACACTTTTCTCTCTTGTGCCTCCTCTTGTCTTCTGGTCACGAAAATGCAACATGTTGCGATATCACGACACTTTTCTCTCTCTCGCCTTCTATCAGATTTTGGTCATGATAATGCGACATGTTGCGATATCGCGACATTTTTCTTCTTTGCCGCCATGTCGCGATATCACGACATTTTTTCTCCTTGTGGCATTTTGATTTCCCTTGGATGCTCCTGCATCAAGAAATGTCTTTAAAATTTTGAATTCTTTCTCCTTAAAACTATCCCTCTTTTATACTACTTGTTGGAATCTATAAACTATTAGCCAAGTTCGTATTGATGAAGTTATGCTTGTTTCTAGGGGTTATGGAGATAATAATATTTTTTAATGCAACCATAATTTTTTTATAATCAAATAAATATTTTTCCAAAGCACATAGATGCACCAAAAGAATAGCACATTAGAGAATATCTTGAAGAAGAATTTAGAATAGTAAAAAAAATGTTAAACAATCAAAGAATACATAATGTTAGGTTAAGGTTATAGCATATCACCACTCGCACCATCATAAGTGACAATAATCTTGAAGGTATGGCTTAGGAAATCAATATTATTATGGGTATACAAGGAGTTCAAAAGGCATAAAGCATAGTAGTGTCTACTAGAAAAAACACAGTGATTCTAGATTTAAAAGGGATGCAATTGCATTAGGGAAAAATAGTACCAATTGTATAACATATCATAGTAGAGCAACAGAAGCATGGAGCCAATAGAGTAGTTATGGATACTCAATTGGCATAATGGAAATTTGTCATAATTGAAGACCACCACCAATCAAGATTTTACTTGGATAGATGGATGATCAAGATTGGTACCAGTTGTTAGCATTGCTTAGAATATTATTATATTATTTAGTTTCTTCTCATGTTTCAAGAATAAAATATTTGTAAGGAGGGTGGAATGTTATGGTACCTAGGAATAGGTATAGAGGGATATGATATTATATTATATAAGGGTATTATGGATAGTTGGTATGGGCCACACATAACCCAAGTTTTATTATATTATTATATTATATTATAATAATGAGTGGGATGATATTAGTAGTTGACTTCCAAAAATAAAATTAGAATATGGGTATATAAATAAGGGATATTATAATTTTAATCATCATGGAGATCATTCATATAAATTATTACTTGTAATCATCCTCATCTGCAAAGTGGATTATGATACTTTGCCCTCTCTAAGTGGTGCTCTCATCTTGATATATATTATGGATTTTTCCTTCTTTGAGTATTATGGTGTTGCCCTACCCTAAGGGTATTATCTATCTTTATCTCATTGTGTGGATTGTTATTGTGGATATTATTTGAGGATGAATGAATTGATATTTCTACATATTCATGAATGATTTTTATTAATGAGATTAATTTTCATAACAAGTGGAATCATAGTAATAATTCTAGCAAAGTAAGGGTTGCGATTGTGTGGATTGCAAAACTAGAGCAATTTGTTTCTAGAAAACCATCTCATCTTTGAAAATTCATATATTTGCAAAATTTTATCTGATTCTTAGACCATTTTATGCAGGATTTAAAGAGCTCTAAAATAAGTGGTCATATGAAGGAATCCAAGCACTATTCAAGGAGACACATCCCTATGAATTCAATCAACTAGAAGAAGGGCAGTGATATTTCCAAATCATTTTTTTAAGAAAAAAATTGTCAATTTGGGTAAGCAAATGAGTTGTAATTTATTTTGTTTTGAAGAAAAATGCAAATATAATTGTTTATGTGTAATTTTAGCTTTAAATAAGTGGAGACATACATACATACATACATATATATATATATATATATATATATATATATATATATATATATATATATATATATATATATATATATATATATATATATATATATATATATATATATATATATATATATATATATATATATATTCGTAAAACTCCAATCGGCATTATTATTTTTTTGGATGTGAACTCATGGAATTTCAAAGGTTGTTTTGGAGAAGATGTAATTTATGTGAGAGTGGTTGAAAATAATAAAATATAATTATGATGAAAGCATGACACATTATACATTTCATGGTTTTTTAGGGGGGAACTTTACAATATGTAGAATTTTTTGTTATTGTAAATGTTAGAGTTAATGTAATGTGCACTATGCCAGTTTGACACTTGTCAGCTTCATTGACAAGTGTCATGTTTATCATATAGGCCTTCTGCCTATATATGTAACCTATTTTTATCAATAAAATATCCCCTTCAGTTTTGATCAATCCTAACATTTGGTATCAGAGCTCCAGGATTTCTCTGGCCTTGTGAGCTTGAGGGGGGATTTCCCTCATGGAAATCCTCCCTCCCCCCTCATCCTTTTTTCCCCAATTTTTTTCCAAGCCTAGGGAGTATGCTCTCCATTTTTTAAAAATGTATCAGAAACCAGATAGCTTGAAAATTAATGGCTGCCCCCAATTTTTTTTATTAGATCCATATTTGGTATCAAACTTGTCGATGATAAATGTTTATGTTTTGTTCTATAGACAAATGGTGGATCTGCACGTGCCCAGAATGTAGTTACTGCTAGTTATAAAATGTTCTTGGTGTGATGTATGTTCAAATGCTTTACTTCATCTTCCAGTGGTACCTCTTTAGGTACATGCAGTGACCGTTGCAAGCAGCCAGTTAATCAGTGATCTCGGCGGAAGTGGTCTGCCAGGATTGCGCTAAAGAGGCTGAGATAACCATCTGATTTTGGTGTGCAAGTGCTTTTGAGTATTTGTTTTACAGGTAGTTCCATGTTTGGCAACTCTAACAGCCCGAGTTGAGTTCCTCACACCAGAATTTTTAACAGAGATACAGTTTTTGAATCCTCCCACTCACTAGATTGATATATTGTTAGAGTATAGATGGGATCCGGATCTTCTTGCTGGCCTGTTGCCGCTGAAGGAGGGCTTTTCACTCTACACGAAATTGGCAATATGGGAGAAACATAAAAAGAAAAAGGGGTAAATGAAAGAGCATGTGTTTGCCTCCAAAAATTTGATGCCAAGATCATGTTTAACGCCCTGGCAGAGCACGGTGTCATGCACCTCTACGGCAGGTGGCGGGAGATAGAGAATGCGATGACAGTGGTGCTATCGATGGTGCAGTGATGGTGTTTGAACAAGCAAAGTGGTGAAAAATCCAGTGGATTATTGCTCCTATGGTTTATCAGGGAGCCAAATTTATAGTATCCAATGTTTACCTACTCGCTAGAGTGCTGGAAATCACTCATAGCTACCATGCGTTCTGCATCTCACTCATGGCCCGTAGTTGCCATGAAGGCAATTGGGCTAAGTACCACTGTTGTTAGCCCTGTTCTTAAGCATCTTCTTAAGTTATATAGAAATGAATGGGAACTCATTGAAAGCTAAGAATTATAGAGTTCTGGTAGATGCCATGTTCGAGTCGCAGGACGCGAGAAGGTAGACCACAACGGGCCATTTTTTTTTTGGGGGCGGTTCATGGAGGCGCTCTATTACTATTCTACATTTTTTGGTTTCATTGGACGCAATTCTACCGAGGCCCAATATGTAGAGGGTGAAAATCGAGTAGTACTATTTTGGGGAGGAGATTAAGAACATCGTGAGCTACGAGGGGCTGGCCCGGGTGGAACGACACGAGAAGGTGGACCAGTGGAGGCATCGGATGAGCCGCATCAGGTTCCAGTCTAGCCCGTTGAAGATCGTTTCATAGGCTAAAGTGTGGCGGACAGTTTAGTTTATCAGTGTGCCTATAAATCCAGTTTTTTGGATTTATAAATATCTATGAAAGAATAGTGGGTTTTGATATCATTAATTTTTTAATCTCTGCAAACTGGATTTTTTCCGAGTCATAGGGCGTATGCACCGCCTGGAGCTGCAGTATGCTTGGACCTGCGCTTGAAGTTGTTGTTGCAGTGCGATAACTACTGCAAATTTTGTTGCTGCAAATATTGACTTGGATCTGGAGAGCATAAAGCATGGGTGGCAAGTAGCAGCAAAGACGACAGGCATAGCGTGTCTCATGATGGAGCATAGGGGTGTGCATTGTTTTTTGGAGATTTGTTTTGCATGCATTGCGACAATACTACCTGGAGCGCCATTGCGGAGATGGACCATCTGCAGTTGCAAGGGAGTCTGTGGGCAAGTTCTGATGAATGGAGGTGTAGTGTGCATTTGAAGACACCGCATTTAGATCAACATACATTTTTTAAAATGCAATTTCCTTGTCGTCCTGGAAATTTGGTCGCTTTGATTTCGTGAGATCCCACTCACGATGACGAGTTGAACTATTGTTAAATGGCGAAGACAGTGAAGGGTTTCCAGTTTTTGATGCTTCAATTTCCACCAACGAGGCGGAGAGACCGGTGGAAGTTAAATGGCAAAGATGATGGTGCCCTTCTACTGCATGCAACAAAATCAACTAGAGCTATAACTTCCAGTTTTCACCGTGATTAGAGGATGGACGATCCCAAGCACCTGAGGAGGGCATTGGTGGATACTATGGATGGAACCATCGTCGACAACATCTCACGGACGGTCATGATGAACGGTTTACTGTCGCCACCATATCCCATATTGGAGGCACCGTATGGTGGGCCCCACTTAAAGTGGTTTTGTTCTTGTTATTAGTGGGGGGCATTTATTAAATTAAGCTTTATTAATTAAGCTTTTATCCACATAGAAAGTGGAAAATCAGAAATGAACATTGCATTTTTTTTGCTTTTTTATTAAGTGGAAGGAGACCACTTTCTTGTATGACTTTATTGGCCTGTTTCTTTCCACACATTGGAAGTGGAAGTGAAAGGACTGTTGGCTCATGTAATTCCCTTGCGAGGGAAATTTTAAGACTGTTTTTTATTCTTCCTGAGAGCGATGTCGCCATTGTGCGAGGTTTTAGTTGCTGGCTTGGAGAGGCATGTTGTTTTTCATCATGATGAAGGCCCCTTTGATAATGGAATATAGGGGTATTTATAGTTGTTGGAAACATTTTTCCACGACGAACACAATGATGGTGTCATATTGTAATTTTGAAGCTATTTCAGTTGAGTTTTTTAGCCTCAAAATTCTTATACCTTGGAGTGCACTCTCGGTTGTACTCGACACTCCCAAGGTAATTTCATATGTGATCCTTGTACCTAGTGATCTTTTCTATACACTTGGCGAATGTAGCAGTTGGTTACCCATGCATTTCAATGGGATGACATGGTCACCATAAGGACACTTATATTAGGGACTACAAACAAAGACACCCTAGACTCTATCCGAGGTTTTTTCGGATCTACTTCTGAAGACTACAGACGAAGACACTTCAGAAGATTCTTTTCTTTTCTTCTTCTCTCCTCCTATTTTGATCTATGGCTCATTTTATTGTATTGAGTGCATTTTCAACAGAGACCGACACTCTTATATGGCTCATTTTTACATTAATTAGGTGCATTTTCGATAGAGACCGAGACCTTCTAGATTGAGTTCACCATGAGGAGGGATTTCATACTCATGGTGAATCTAGTCAGTGACCTACGAGAGGAAACATCCTCTGAGGATGACCTGTAGAGGCAACAGACCCAAAAGTGGCTGACCTTGAGGCACCCATGATGACCCCGAGGCACTTAGACGGCTGACCCAGTGGCAACAGACCCGTGGAAGTGGCTGACCCTGAGGCAACAGACCGAGATGTATACACAGTGAATCTAGCATTATTCACAGTTGGAGATCCAAGCACAAAGAGCAAGAGCCTAAGACCAAATCAGCAATAAAGGAGGATGTAGATTTTTGTTAGAGAAGTCAACATTAATGGGGAATGTTACCTAATGTTGACTTGTTTTTTTTCTTTAGTTAGGATAGTGCACATTAAGAGGGAATGTTAGAGTTAATGTAATGTGCACTATGCCAGTTTGACACTTGTCAGTTTCATTAACAAATGTCATGTTTATCATATAGGCCTTCTACCTATATATGTAACCTATTTTTATCAATAAAATATCCCCTTTAGTTTTGATCAGTCCTAACAGTAAATCCCTTATGAACTTAAAAAGAAATGGAACTAGAATTCTTGAGTAAATGAGAACCTATTCAATTGCAAATAAAGTTAGATATTTGTATGAGAGATCTTGATGTAAGGGATAAAAATATATTTAACCTAAAGGGTATCACAAAAGACCTTGAAAATAAACTACAAGGGATTAAAATTGAGAGATGAAATAAAAGGAGATTGGGATTTTTTCAAGAAACAAAATGAATACAATGAAAAGAAATAAAAGTGCTAGAGGAAAAAGAAAAAATGTTAAGAAATATAGTGAGAAGAATTAAAAAACCATATCCTTGGATTTTTAAAATCAAGATACGGATCTAAAATCATCTAAAACTTCTATTTTGTAGGTTCATGGATGCATTAAAAAGAAAAATATTATTATTATTTTTAACCCTAGCAGTAGAGATGATTTTATTAATATTTTTTTAGCTAAGAGGTTGTTGATTAAAGCAAAAAAAATTAAGGACATACATCTTAATGGTGATAATAATTAGATTTTTGAATATTTGAAGATCACCATTGATAAATATGATTTACATTCAATTTTTTATGATGTTTATATGGATAATATGGATATTATTCTTGGTTATCCTTGGTTGTATTCTTTGGGTATTTTTGACATTGATGTGCAAAAGAAGTTTATGAAGTTATGGTACAGGAAAACAAATATAACACTACAATATATTTCTTAGCTTAGAGAAAGGATCCAAGAAGAAAAAATAAGTTATGGTAAAGGAATAAGTTAAGGAACCAATAAAAGAATCAATAGTTGAATCTATAGTAGCAACAATAGTAGAGTCCATGGAAGAAATGCACAAGGACACACCAAAACAAGGGTGCACGAGAGAAGAGCATGAGGAATAATTTCAAATAGAGAAATAAAATGTTGTAGCATATCGCTACCTACACCACCTTGAGCAACAATAATATTAGATACATGGGTTAGGGTATCAATATTATTATGGATCTACAATGAGTTAGAAAGGCATCATGTATGGAAGTGTTTGAAGGAAAAATAATAGTGGTTCTAGATTTCAAAGGGATGCAACATCATCAGGGAAAAATAAGACCAATTATATGAGATATTAGAGTATAGCAGTAGAAGCATGGAGCCACTAGAGCAGTTATAGATACACAAGTGGCACAATGGAAGCTTTACATCATTGAATACCACCACCATTAAATATTTTACTTGGATGGATGGATGATCAAGAATGGTACTAGTTGTTAGAATTGCTTACAAGATCATAAGTTTTTTCTCATGTTTCAAGGATAAAATATTTGTAAGTGGGTGGAATGTTATGGTACCTAGTAATAGGCATAGGAAGATATGATATTTTATTATATAAGGGTATTATGGATAGTTGGCATGGACCATACATAACCTAAGGTTGATTATATAATTATATTATTTTATTTTATAATAATGACTGGGATTAGTGTTTAGTAGTCGAAAAAAGTAGAATTAGAATATGGGTGTATAAATAAGGGATATTATCATTTTAATCATCATGGATATCATCCATATGAATTATTACTTGTAATTGTCTTTACCCATAAGTTTGCTTATGAGACTTTGCCCTCTCTAAATGGCGTTCTCATATTTGGAGATCTTGTGGAGTTTTCCCTAAGGATTATTATGGAATTGACCTACCCTAAGAGTAGTATCTATATTTATCTCATTTTATGGATTTTTACTATGGATATTATTTGTGAATGAATGGTTTAATACTTTTACAAATTCATGAATTATTTCTATTAAAGAGAATAATTTTTTATAATAGTAATGTGATAAATAGATAAAATGTTAGGGCCTATATTAGGAACAAGAATTACCTCATTAAAATATTAATATCCAATGTTGGTGTCTCCGTATTCTATAACTTGTAATGAATAATCATATACAATTACAATATATTCCCCTTTATGTGCTTTGTTGCAGCCTTGTAGGATATGTTTGTTTCATCATGTGCATGTTTTCCCCTAAATCTACAACCCACTCATCTAAAGTGGTTATCTAATATGTGGAATATACAAATACATGTACATGTGAGGCTTTTCCATCAAATTTATTCTCATCTTGTGCATAGAATAAAGTAGCATTAGCACCCCTTTCTTATTACTTCATCAAGTTTCTTGATCACCTAAAAAATTTTACCTTGTGTCTTTCCTTTTTATAAAACTCACAAGTAAGATTTTTAATAGAATTTTTAGGCTTCTTCTCATTCTATTTTTGTTGTTGTCATTTTAAAATTTTGTAATAGATTCCTTTCGGTGATGATGATTAAGAATAGAATTTATATTATGTCTATTTATTCTAGCTTGATGGTACAAAAAATATGTTAAAACCTCATCAATGGGTGGTGCATGAGAATCTAAGAAGTACACACGAAGCATCTAAAAGATAGAAAAAACTATCTCATATATTTTAAACATATTATTAAGGACAATGTTGAGTAGTTTAGTGTTCCTTTCCTTTTATAATGTTGCATATCCTTATCTTCTCTCCTTGGGTAGTCCTCTTGAAAATTGAATGTCCTCTTGCAAATTCTTAAACATATTGATATATTAAGCAATAATAACAAATGAGTCCATGGGTAAGGTTTTTAGCTCAACCTCCAATCTTTTTATTTTTTATGGAATCAATTTTATCACACAACCCCTAAAACTTCTTAGGCAACACTCTAGGCTCCATGGTACTAAAAACATAAGTGTCATATATATTATCCACATGAATAGCAATAATATCATCAATCTCATCCTTCTTGTCCTTGTAGAGCTACTTCACTTCACAATTAGTATCATGAAGCTTGAGTAACCCCTTTACTTTGGAGTAGAGCTTCAATATTGAGCTTTTAGGTAGCATAGTTAGAACCAGTCACAACCCTCTCTTGTAGGACCCTTGATAGGTAAATACTATATTGGAATTATTGTTTTAATGTCTAACATTGTTGTTGCCATGAATATGCAATGATATGATGTTACATCAGTTATATTTTTGTCTATGATGTTTCTAAATATTTACAGTTTTGCAGGGCTAACCATGCTTGTAGGTGGATAATATCAAACTATCAATTTGATAATAGCATTGATGTTGCTTCTAAATTGATCAACAAAGGAGATGAATAATAGCATTGCTTATAATGGTTTTTAATTAAATTGACTAACCATTTCAATAGTAGGCTAACAATTTATTATCTGCCTTGACAACGCATTTAAATGATTTAGCAAAGAAAATACTTAATATTATATTTTGAGGATAATGGTTAGATTAAAATAATTAACCATTAATTTATTGAGCTTACAATTTAATATTAGCATTGGTTGTTGCTTTCTAAATTGATTAGAAGAGATAATATTTAATATTTTCTATGAGTATAATGGTTAAATTAAAATAATTAACCATTACCTTATTAAATTGACAATTCAATATTAGCTTGGACATTGATTATTGAATTAATTGGAAAATAAAGTGTTTTATATTATTAATTCATATTATGGCTTCCATTTAATATTGATGGCTCATGAGTGTTTGAATATTTTTATATGCGTGTGAGCCTCTTTTGAATTTCCAAATGAATTAAGTATTTAGAAAGCATTTGAAAGATGGTTATTTTTAGATTATGGAATTAATGGCCCCTTATTACCTGGATTGATCAAGGAGGTTGGTCTGAATGGAAAGGACACCCACTACCAACTTGGAAAAAAGTGAATTCAGATGAGTTGAAAGGTTTTGAAAAAAAGAGAGCATATGTTGGAGAAGGAGGAAGGAGGAAAGGAGGACTTAGGGAAGGGGAGAATGCAGCCATGGAGGTGATCTACAAAGATGTGGAGGAGGATTTTGGATGAAGAAGCAACTTGAGGGGGGACACCAAGTTGGTTCCTCTATGAATTTATTTTACATTTATGCTAATAATTACAAAATATTTCTTTGAATAAATTTATGGTTTAAATTAGATCTATACGATTGTTTTTTTCGAGCAACATTTTGGTTGAGCAATCGGTTGCTCTGTGTCTCTTGATTTGATGCCTCTGAGTTAACCTTTCCCTCCCTAGATTGCCAAAAAAAACTCCAAAGCATAGTCATGATCTATCTCTTTCAAAGAGTCTTCATTGTTGGAGTTCCATTCTAATTGGAACTTAAATCCTTTGGTATGTTTTATTAAGTGCTAATGTGATGGAATGTGTAGGAATCAAATCATAGCTTTAATGACACCACTTCCTTGTTTCCTATATAGATTGTAATATTTCCATTCCTTTGGTTTTTCATCCTCAACACCTCCTAAAAACTCCTACTCAATCACCCTGTTGTATATTTATCATCAAAACCCAAGGGTGACCAAGATCTCTTTTAGTCTACATAAGACTGATTATCTTTAGCAATCTTCCTGTAGCTTCTCTGTGATGGTTTGGTTGCTTATTCGTAAGGTTAGAAGAATCTTATCACTTTTATAAGGCCAATTCTGGTAAATTGATTTAGGTTTGATCCATCTTATATCTACCCTATCCTTACCCCTATGTCTCTTTTGATGCTTTTTTTGAGTTTTAGCATTAGAATATTGGTGGGTCTATGTTTTTTGCCATCGCACCCTAGTCTCTCATCACCACCAAAGTGAAAGGACCCTAAGGTTAAACTTAGGGTATAACTTTAGACTTTTAAAATATATTTCCCCTTATGTTGTTGCACCACTACAGTACCACCCAAGTGGAGTGATGCCTACATTCAAAAAGTGCATAGGTGTAAGGGCTTTTCTTAGCCCTACCCAAGCTATATCCTACATGGGATATGATCAAAGTTGTGAGGAATCTAAAGGAAGCTAGGCTCCCATATACCTTAGACCAGAAAATGGTGGTCACCTAATGTTGGATGCAATATTTCTTATTGACATGTAGCCGTTTATCAAAAGAAACATTAGGATAAAATCAAATGAAAAGAAAATGATAAAATAATATTGAAAATAAAAATTCAATAATGCTCTCAAAGTGAAATGTTTTTCATATAAATTGCAAATTCACCTTTATATGTATTCTAGAAAAAATATTTATCCCATACTTTATATCATCAAAATATGTTATTTTAGCACATACTTGTCTTTTCCACGGACGATATTGTGCCTATACAATAATATAAAAATGCTACTACCATTATAAGACTATGTATTTTAAACTGAATACACTACTCTCATAGCAATTGCAAGACTAGTCTTGGTTTATCTACATCATTGGACATAGGCTATGCTTCTCATGGTTCTACTCTAAAAATGACTTATACCCTATAAAAGTTATTTTAAATCAATTTATTAATGTATTGTATCTTTATTTGTAGTTGTGCTATTGTGTCTCCATTTTTTATATTCCTTCATATATACATTATGTTTTAGGGCATCCAAACATGGAACATGATGTGATGCCTTGCTTCGTATACCATGAATCATACTATAACATTATATACTAGACAATGATAATTGCAAAGAAGATTAGATAAATTAAATGAAATCAATAAGTAGTAAACAATGCTCTAATACCACTTGATTCATACCATGAGGCTTGAAATATGGTGTCATGGAGGAAAAATTATAAAAATAGCCTATGGCATATACAAATTATTTCTAGAGTAATGTCATAGGAATTAGGATGCAATGAAGCATCCCTTTTAGAAATGATGAAGAAATGCATATCATAAAAAAAGGAACATAATTATATATGATGGCATAAATTCACTACATAATTCAAGGCTCTTGTAATAATTATAAGTCATATACACATGTTTAATACAAATATGTATTTCCATAGGCCATATGGTGTAGAGAATTCAATTCTATTGGGATGGTAGGAACAACCTATAGAGAAAATAAATGTGTAGGGAGGAAAATCTAAGACTAGGAAGGAACTATGAAGATAGAGAGGTTATCTTATACTAAACTCTATACAAATTTTGTACAAAATTTGCAAATCAATTTGAAGATGAACCAATTCAAATTTAAACTAAATAATAAGTACTTTTAAAATTATTATTTGAAGTACCTCTTCAATTTTATCTATTTTTGGCACCTATGTTTGGATAGATTGGTGTCTAAACTAGTCTTATATAGAGAGGTGTTAAGTATATAACACTAAAATATTTGGTGTAATTCCATCACCAGATGATGGCATATGGTGTTGGTTCCTAATGGTTGTTAGATGCTAAAAATTAATTCCATTTGAGTTAGCACATTAGATTTGGACTTCACATTAGATTTAACACCAAAAGATATCAATATTTTAGGATAAAGGGTAGAACATGGAAATTATTCTCAAATATAAGCACATGTGAATTAAAATAAAAGCATATGTATCAGGACATTTGAATTGGAAATTGATAACTTTTTTAGTGATATATAGAATGATAACCATCCCAAAATCATACTTTGTCAACTTATTAAGAATAAAGTGGTAGAGGTAAAACTAATTATGAAAACCCCTCAAATCTACCCTTTCCCACCAATAAAACCCAATCAATAAAAACTATAGCCACTATCACATATTTAGCAATAGCTCCATCCTATGCAACTCAATCATAATGTGTTAGAAGAATTTTTTTAGTGCAAACGGCCCCATTGAAATACAAATAAGCATGACAAATCACCCAAGAGGCACAACTTCGTCCAATACCTCATTATAAACATTGATGTAGTCACATATTCTAACAACAAAACCAATCAAACCACCCAAGTAAATCTAACCCTATTCCATAGTCAATGTTTTCAAATCCATACAATCTTTTTCTACATCATCACTATTAATACAAGATAATATTCTATAATCACACACCCCATTGGATCTATTTTAATATGGAACAAAGGTGACCATTGTAAGAGCAAATAGATATATAATAATTGATATGGAAACAAACCCAAGGAATATATGATGCCCTAATTATTCCAATGAAGCCTTCAAGATGTGATATAATTAGTTCAATTTTAAAAACTTTATCCATTGAACTAATGGATTTAAATCTAAGTTATTTAGAACAATAGTAGTTACAAGCTTGATTCCAATAAACCTAGCAATGTAGGAAGGGTAGGTGTATCCATTGTTCCACCAAAAATTATAGTAGGTATGGTAGAGAAATAAAAACTATTTATGTCATTATTTCTTAAGTCATAAATAATCCAAGAATCAAGATGAGCATTACTTTCTATTTTGTAACTACCCTAATCATCGTGGTAATTTCAATAGTGTACATCAACATGATTGTAAATATATTGTAATTTATCACTTCTCTCACCATCTCTATTTTACTATAGTTGCATCACCAACTACCATAATAGTATTTCAATGACAACCATCATATCCACATCACAATTATTTCTATAATTGGTTGTCACTATCATAATTTAAATTACTTGTGTGTTATCCATACTACCATAGTAACCACTAAAAATCAATATTTTCTTCATCACTCCATATTTATGGTCATTTTAAATACTACCTTTATCATGATATTAATTCCCCTTTACATATGGCTTCAATTCTATCCACACCATTGACCTAAAATATGGAAATAATTTCTTTGAAAAGAAAAATCCTATCACAACATCAATAATGATAAAATATTTGCATTTAGACCTTATTAGGCCAAATCCAATAGTGATAGAAGTACTTATAGGTGTTATTGATGTATTCTACAAGAAAGTGCTATATAATCCTTTGGGTATTCTACATTTAATCCTACAAGCATTTTATATACAATTTTATGAGTATTTTTCTATGTAAACCTATGAACAGTCTTAATATTTTCACCCGTAGTTATATTGGCTAAACCATCTCTATGGTTGAAAGTATTTTACATTTATTATATTTTAATGAACCTTCAAGTCAAATTATGTTTTTTTTTATAACATGGTGGAATCGGTAGCCGCCATGAATCCGGGCAGGTTGTCTAGCTTTTATGGCCACCATATTATTCTACGATGTCCACCCCATAATCCGCCACACAGATCTTCGCGCAGTCTGTCCCTATAACCGCCATACCACAATAATTTTAAACCTTTCACGCCACTGAAAGAACTAGGAAAGGGACAAGCGTTCAGTTTGACGAGGCCCAAGATTTCAACCTTGGACCTCCACCCCCCTTATGGGGTTTGGATGAACCAATTGGTCTACACCTTGGACCTGTCAAGTCAAATTATGTTGGATTTAGGTTAACATTTAATTAGGGATATGGTATCACTATATATACCTCTCAATGATTTATCCATTGCATTAGTTTGTCATATACGATCATGGGGGTACCTATGGACACCCAATTAGTATTCATTTTATCTATTTGTGTACCTTAGATCCTTCTATATTTTCATTATATGCTCTTAATTTTTTTCTTCCTTTTGTTGCACATGATTATGATGAATGTAATATTTTAGAATATTTTTGGAAAGCATTGCGAATTCCAACATGGTATAAGAGCTAATAAGAATCAACTTTTCTCAATCACAAAAAAAAAGGATATATAAAGATAACCATGGTAGATATGATCAAATCATTAGTTTAGTTAGTTTCTTGTGAAATTTTACTGTAGTCCTTATTTAAATTTTTTAGTGATTTTATTATCTCGATACCTATTTTTGTATTTGAAGAATATTATTGTTTCCTTCAAAAATTTAAAAGTTAAAAATAGGAATATACTACAAAATATTTTATTATTCATAGGAAGAATGTTGGAAAGGTTTGGTACAAGTGGGCACGGTTGGCATCTAATGACATAATAAAACTATTATCATATTTAGTGATGCTTTATTGTTCAATAGTGCTAGTTAGCATAATGATACACAATATATACAACATGGTAGAGGTTCAAGTTTGAATCTCATCAACACTAGTTCCTTTTTTTTTATGCAGTATTTGGGGTCTATTATGCATTTTATTACTTTAGCATCATTTTCATGAAACATGATGTGATAATATAATGGTAAAGTAATCTATTCATAAATAAGTGGTTACAAATTTGAGTTGATGAGTGGCATATATTTTAGCATATTTTATGAAGGCATGAACACTTTTCTAAGGATGCATTATTGCATATGTGGAATGCTTAGTATTTATCCTATCACCACCCAATGGAATGGTGGTAAATCATTGGTTTCTAATTCCTCTGGTTATGAGTTTGATTCAGGTTTAAAATATTTTACACCTTTGAATTCAATAGTAATAATTTAGGAGTGAGATGAATGTATTATTTTACACCTTTCATTCCAACCTACATATTGTCATGATAGTTGGTAAGGTGATTATTTCAATTTTGGTTATAGGTTTGAATCCCTACATGTCCATCGCTTTATTTTTTTGTGTTCATGTAAGTGTTATGGTGCACTAATTATTTCAAATGGAAGAAGGTGGATCTAATTTTCAAAGAATTCATGGGTGCTCTTGGCTAAGCTAGTAATCCTAGCATGTCCACCACCTCTCAAACCCATGTTCAAATCCCTTGGCTAACATGGATTAAAACTAGGATACAAATAATTTTTTAATATTCAAATTAATTCCATCCAAACAGTTCATAACTTTTTATAATATATTTATAGATCTAGTTTGCAGTATTATAAATGCAATGATGTTAGCATATAAGTGGTATCTTAATAATGTGACAAGTGGTTGACTCTAATTGGTCAAAAAATTCTAAGGTCTATAATTTAGTTTTTATTCATTTTTTAGCTTCAACATACCCAAACTTTTAAATATTGTAACTTTTACATACAAAAGCATTTTGGGCCCTTTTATGAGATCGTTTAGGCATTGAATGTACCCCTTAAGACTAGGAAATATGACCATCATAATCTATAGAGGAAGCATCAAAGTGAGAGGATAACCATTCTAGAGTGAAAAATTTAGGGAGGAGGCCTCTGCAAGCCCAAGCTTCTGAAGAACACAAGCTTATACTGAGAGGGGGGGTGAACAGTATAAGACCACTTTTAACTTTTTCTTTCAAAATAGCTTTCAGATTAATCTTATGCAGTATAAAGATAGCAGTAACAACAGCAGCAATCAAAACAAAGCACAAAACACCATCCACAAATTGACACAACAATTTACGTGGTTCACCCAAGGTGGGCTACTCCATGGATAAAACTTTCCTCTAAAAGTTATATCAAAGTCCTCTGGGAATCCTTCCCGATTACAATGTTTATGAGCCTCGACTCAAAGGAGATACCTTCCCCTAATTCTGCTTTGTCTGGTGATCCTCTAGAAGACCTCTACCTCCTCTGCCCTTAGCAAGTGGAACTCTATCCATAGAAGACACCTGTATTCCCTGCTCTGGCTGGAGATCTCTGTCCTCAACTCTGTCATCGCAAAGCTGGTCCTTGAATTTGCACTAAACGTAGTCCTTCAATCTAGCACAAATGTCCTCTTCTGCCTCAATCTCTGTCCTCAATATGGTCCTCAAAAACTTATTAAAGAAAAATGGTTCACAAGCTTTCAAATGCTTGCTCAATGCTATCCCCAAGTCTTTACTGTTTTGTCACAACTGTATTTGGTCGAAACCAACTCTCGCATAGTTCTATGTAGTCACAACAATACACAACACTTCGGCTATCGAACTCTTCACTTCTATGTGCTGTCTTTGAATATTGCAACACCAATAGCTTCTGCTCCTTTGTGCATCCACCATAGAACAGTCTTCACACTCTGTGCAACCATAGTAGCACAGAATTTGCACACTCAGCTTCTTGATGATCGAACTTCTCCCCCACACTTTACTTGCGTAGATTGCACTACGAACGCACACTTCGATCAATAATTAAATCTCCTCAAACAACCCTCATTTTATACTCACAATATCAAGATTAGAACCTTGATCTTAGTCGGCTGTTTACACTTTAATCACGATGGTTGCAAAACCTTGCGCTGCGTCGGCCCAATTTTAACTTTGTTGGATTCACTGCCTCCTTGTAGCTTTTGGCATGAAACTTCAACATGTCGCGATATCACGACATCTTTGCTTGCTGTACACATTCTATGCTTACTGTCACAAAATCATGACACTACTGCCTTTGTCGACCTCCTTATCGCTTATGTCATGAAATCATGACACTTCCTATCTTTGCTGACGTCATCTTATCTTCTGTCACGAAATCACGACCCTTCTGTCTTCATGCCCTTCCTCTCAGCTTTTGTCATGAAATCGTGACACTTTTGATTTTTGCTGACGTCATCTTCACTCTGTCATGAAATCATGACGCTTTCATCTTCATGGCCTTCCTCTCAGCTTTTGTCATGAAATCATGACACATCGGCTTCTGCTGACGTCATCTGTAACTCTGTTGTGAAATCACAACACTTTCTACAACTACAAGCTGCCAACTCAACCTGTCGTGAAATCATGACACTTTCTACATCCGTACAACTTCTTTGTAGCCTGTCGTGAAATCACAACGCTTCTGGATTTCAAACGCTTTCTCCACTGCCTGTCGTGAAATCATGACACTTTTGGCTTCCGTACGCTTTCTCCACTGTCTGTCGTGAAATCATGACGGTTCTCTTTTCAGGATCTTCTCTTTGCTGCAAGTCACGAAATTGCGATAGTTCTCACTTCGAGCTTTTCAACATGTCACAAAATCGTGACAGTCCTTCCTTTGATTTTTGAAGCTTTTCACAAAGTCACAACAGTCTTCACTTTGTCTTTTGCAGCATGTCACAAAATTATGATAGTTCCTGAATCACTTTCTCTCTCTTCAATATTGTCGCGAAATCATGACAGTTTACACTACAGACTTTCTCTTCTTCAACATGTCATGAAATTGTGACACTTTTCCTTTTGGACTCTCTCTCCTGCAACATGTCATGAAATCGCGACACTTGCTCGTCCGAACAACTTTCCTGGCAATGTGTCACGAAATCATGACACTTTTCTTTCTCTGCCTTCCTGCGCTTCCCGAGTCGCAAAAATGCGACATGTCATGAAATCACAAAAGTTTTGCCTGCTTCGTCTCTGCCTTCCAGCATGTCGTGAAATCACGACAGTTTTTCCAAAAATTTCTCTCTCCTCAAACATGTCACGAAATCATGATAGTTTTGCCAGTGCTTTCTCTCTCCTGAAACATGTCGTGAAATCGTGACAGTTTTTCCAGCCGCCTACAAACTTTTTCTTACTTGTCTTTTTCTTGATCTTTTTGCAACTGGGCTACCCTGATCTTCTTGACAACTCAATGTCCATGCTAAACCCTTCATCAAGACACATTTTTTTGACATAGAAACAAATTGCTTCAAGAACTCCTTGACATCAATGACAACAACTACACTTGAGCAAAGGCAATGTACTCAAGGTACCCAAAATTGCCAACAATCTCCCCCTTTGTCATCGATGGCAAACCTTTACTAAAAACACATCTTCAAGAGCCAAAACTGAAATCAATCTCTTTGAAGTTTTGCTCCCCCTGACTTGAAGCTCTCTTCTTCACTATGAAGCTCTCCCCCTTACTCATATCTCTCCCCCTTACTCAAATCTCTCCCCCTTTGTCATCAATGGCAAAGGGTCACCTTTGGGGCTTGGGACTAAGAATGAGTCTCTTAGCTTAGTCCCTCCCTCACCTCCTATTAAGGTGATTTAAAACAGGGTTGGGAGTGAAACTCCCATTAGACACTCATCATCATCAGTGTCTACAATTTCTTTGTTGGGCCTTTTCTTAAGCTCTATGTCAATGTTTCTATTCTTGGCACTTTTCTTGTTCTTGTTCTCATCTTTTTTCTTGTCCACACCTTGATCCTTGGACCTGTTTATACCACTGTTCCTATTCCTGTACCTTGGAAGATCAGCTCTGCACTGTTTGACTGTGTGACCTGCATTGTTGCACTTATAGCAAGTAACACTATTAGTTCTTTCAGGCATGGCTATTCTTTGAATCCGCCTATTCTGACTGACCCAGTTCCTGATATTTGCTTTGCTAGAAAATTTCTTTATGCTCGAATTGATTGCAAGAGTAACAATACCCTTGGAAGAAATTACCACTTCTAAAATTATTGTTAACCTTCTTCATTTGAGACATGCAATGTGCAGCCATGTGTCCAAACCTGTAACATGCAAAACATCTGCCGTGAAACATTCTTTTAATCGATCTCTTGGGTCCCGAAAATTTTTGCTTCACATTCAAAAATCTATTTTCTATTTCTACGCATTCATCACTCATGGACTCATGATCTGAAGTACTTTCTTCATCAAAACTTTCTTCCTTTTGAAATCTCTTGCTAGATTTCCCAACCTGTTTCTTGTGTGACTCAACAAAATCGAGACCTATTTTATGTGTTGGATTTCTTTGATTTTTGATTAGAGACTTAACCCTTTTGGAGCTATCTTGAAACCTGTACAGCTTATCTTTGTACTCTTTAGTTTCTACTTCTAGAGAAGCCATTTTCTGTTCCAACTCATTATACTTAAGCACCTTAGATTCTAACTCATTTTTCAGTTCTTGAGTCTTAGCCATAGAGATGTCAAGACTTTCTATGAGTTCATCTCTCTCCATACAACATTCATATAAATTATCCTTGAGTCTAGCATTCTTCTTCCTTTCCTTTTTAAAAACACTAAGAGCATTAGTAAGTTCACATTCAAGAACCTCTATTTGATTGCATTTTGAATTATCAAGGCCTTTTTCAGATTTCTTATCACTAGAGGTGCTACCCTTTTCAAAAACCATACAAGCATCTTCTTTGTCATTTTCTGAAGCATCCTCATACATACTAGCAACCAATTAATTACTTGTGCAATAATCCTCAAGGTGCCAAAAATTTCCACATCTAAAACATTTCATGACAATAAATTTATGTTTCGGTACTTCCTCTTTTTTTGAAATGAACAACATCTCATTTTCATCATCACTAGAATAACTTTCACTATCACTGCTAGAACACTTACTTTCTTTGTCTAGGTAGAAGCTTTTCCTATTCTTGTGTGAATGCCTCTTTCCTTGATTGTTGTTCTCATCTTTGTTCTTTCTGTAATACCTATGTTTTTCAGAATCCTTGCTCTTAACATCCTGTAAATCTTCATCACTTTCATTCTTGGAAATAGTACAGTCAGTAGCATAATGACCAAAATTTCCACAGTTGAAACATCTTATGTTTTTCTTGCTTTTGTGTTTTCTAGAAAACTTGCCTTTCTTGCTGTAATATGCCTCTTCATCACTAGAAGATTCATCACTCTCTTGAATATTTTTGCCCTTTGATTTCTTGGTAGCTTTGAAAGCTGCCTCTTTCTTGACATCAACTTTCACTTGAGTTCTCAGCTCAAATGCTGCAAGAATACTATGGAGCTCATCCTTTTTCAACTTATCTAAATCTTTGGCTTCCTTAATAGCAGAAATATTTTCACTAAATCTACTAGGAAGAGATCTTAAAATCTTATCACACACATCATTTTTAGCAATTTCAAGACCTAAGTCTTTCATAGAATTAACAAATTCATCCATACGGAGCATGTAGTCACTAATATTTTCATCATCATTCATCTTGAGTTGTTCAAACATACCTTTGAAGTGTCTCAACTTGGCCTTTCAGACATTTGCATCACCTGTATGAACAACCTGCAGTTGTTTCCACATTTCACTAGCTATCTTGCAGTGAATAACTTTGGTAAGATCAGCCTTCTGTAAACCCTTCAAGATTGCATTCATGGCTTTTGAGTTGCTGTGATGTAGGAGCCTGTCTTCTTTAGTATAAGGACCATTTGTAGGAATGGTGTACCCATCTTCAATAACTTCCCATACCTCATTACCAAGTGCCATTAGATAGACTTTCATTCTTGCACTCCATAGACCGAAATCTGATCCATCAAGAATAGGTGTTGCATTGCCACTTGAGTAATCCATTGTGTTCTTTGCAAGCTTTTCCTTCAAGCTATTAAAATTTTTGAAGGTACTGGCTCTGATACCAATTGAAGAACACAAGCTTATACTGAGAGGGGGGGTGAACAGTATAAGACCACTTTTAAAATTTTCTTTCAAAACAACTTTTAGATTAATATTATGCAGTATAAAGATAGCAGTAACAACAACAACAATAAAAACAAAGCACAAAACACCATCCACAAATTGACACAACAATTTACGTGGTTCACCCAAGGTGGGCTACTCCACGGATAAAACTTTCTTGTAAAAGTTATATCAAAGTCCTCTGGGAATCCTTCCCGATTACAATGTTTATGAGCCTCAGCTCAAAGGAGATACCTTCCCCTAATTTTGCTTTGTCTGGTGATCCTCTAGAAGACCTCTACCTCCTCTGCCCTTAGCAAGTGGAACTCTATCCACAAAAGACACCTGTCTTCCCTGCTTTGGCTGGAGATCTCTGTCCTCAACTCTGTCATTGCAAAGTTGGTCCTCGAATTTGCACTAAACGCAGTCCTTCGGTCTAGCACAAATGTCCTCTTTTGCCTCAATATCTGTCCTCAATCTGGTCCTCAAAAATTGATTAAAGAAAAATGGTTCACAAGCTTTCAAATGCTTGCTCAATGCTATCCCCAATTCTTTACTATTCTATCACAACTGTATTTGGTTGAAACCAACTCTCGCATAGTTCTACGCAGTCACAGCAGTACACAACACTTCGGCTATCGAACTCTTCACTTCTACGTGTTGTCTCCGAATGTCACAACATCAACAACTTCTACTCCTTTGCGCATCCACTGTAGAAAAGTCTTCACACTCTACACAACCATAGCAGCACAGAATTTGCACACTCATCTTCTTAACGATCGAACTTCTCCCCCGCACTTTACCTGCATAGATCGCACTATGAACGCACACTTCGATCGATAATTAAATCTCCTCAAATAGCCCTCCTTTTATACTCACAATCTCAAGATTAGAACCTTGATCTTAGTCGGCTGTTTACACTTTAATCACGATGGCTGCAAAACCTTGCGCTACATCGGCCTAGTTTTAACTCTATCGGCTTCACTGCCTCCCTGTAGCTTCTGGCATGAAACTTCAACATGTCATGATATCGTGACATCTTTTCCTGTCATACACCTTCTATGCTTGCTGTCATGAAATTGCGACACTACTACCTTTGTCGACCTCCTTACCGCTTATGTCACAAAATCGTGACACTTCTTGTCTTTGTTGACGTCATCTTCTCTTTTGTCATGAAATCATGACCCTTCTGTCTTCATGCCCTTCCTCTCAGCTTCTGTCATGAAATCATGACACTTTTGATTTTTGTTGACGTCATCTTCACTCTGTCACGAAATCATGACACTTTCGTCTTCATGGCCTTCCTCTCAGCTTTTGTCGTGAAATCGCGACACATCGGCTTCTGCTGATGTCATCTACAACTCTGTCGTAAAATCATGACACTTTCTGGAACTGCAAGCTACCAACTCAACCTGTCGTGAAATCGTGAAACTTTCTACATCCGTACAACTTCTTTGTAGCCTATCACAAAATCATGACACTTCTGGATTTCAAACACTTTCTCTACTGCCTGTCATGAAATTGCGACACTTTTGGCTTTCGTACGCTTTCTCCACTGTCTATCATGAAATCACGACGCTTCTCTTTTTAGGCTCTTCTCTTTGCTGCAAGTCACGAAATCACGATAGTTCTCACTTTGAGCTTTTTAGCATGTCGCAAAATCACGATAGTCCTTCCTTTGATTTTTGAAGCTTGTCACGAAGTCGCAACAGTCCTCACTTTGTCTTTTGTAGCATGTCACGAAATCATGATAGTTCCTGAATCACTTTCTCTCTCTTCAATCTTGTCATGAAATCACGACAGTTTACACTGTAGACTTTCTCTTCTTCAACATGTCACGAAATCGTGACACTTTTCCTTTCGGACTCTCTCTCCTACAACATGTCACGAAATCGCTACACTTGCTCGTCCGAACAAATTTCCTGGCAATGTGTCGCGAAATCACGACACTTTTCTTTCTTTGTCTTCCTGCGCTTCTCGAGTCGCAAAAATGTGACATGTCGCGAAATCATGACAGTTTTTCCTGCTTCGTATCTACCTTCCAGCATGTCACGAAATCGTGACAGTTTTGCCAAAACTTTCTCTCTCCTCAAACATGTTGCGAAATCACGACAGTTTTGCCAGTGCTTTGTCTCTTCTGAAACATGTCACGACATCGCGACAGTTTTTCCAGCCGCCTGTAAACTTTTTCTTACTTGTATTTTTCTTGATATTTTTGCAACTGGGCTACCCTGATCTTCTTGGCAACTCACTGTCCATGCTGAACCCTTCATCAAGACACATTTTTTTGACATAGAAACAAATTGCTTCAAGAAATCCTTGACATCAATGACAACAACTACACTTGAGCAAAGGCAATGTACTCAAGGTACCCAAAATTACCAACAGCTTCCATTCTTGCTCCTCTAAAATTTTGGAAGAGAATCTAAAGTATCCTCAAACAACTAGTCCACTAAAATCAAGTGAGGAGTACATTCTTTTAGTTTTAGTTTCACAGAGTGATTTTGGAACTCAACCTTAACTTTGGAGGTCTCTTTTTCCCAACCACCTTGCTCAATTAGAATATCATGGGGGTATGGTCAAAATAGGGTCAACACCCTCCACACAAGCTAAATATTTTGGTTTTTCTTTCTTAGGCTAAGAAGAGTCTGGATTAGTCATGCCAAAGGGACACCATAAGCTTATCTCAAGGCATTTAATGGTACTCTTACTTTATTTTTTTCAATATGTACTAAAATAGAATTAAGTGAAGAACTACTTTTTTAAACTACATAGATTGATGACATCAATTCAACGACCTATTACTATCTTATGGGGATTTCTATATAAAACAAACCCCAACTAGGATTCTCTTCTTTTTTTATATTCACTCCAATAATCCATTAGAGTAACAATTTATAATTTTACTCACATCTAGCTCATTTGTTGTTTAAATTCCTTCAACAAGAATGTCATAGGTTGAAAACTCATTTCTTCTCATTTTCTTTATCATAGCACTCAAGATTTAATGTCTCATATGTGGTTTAAATTCCTTCAACAAGAATGTCATAGGTTGAAAACTCATTTCTTCTCATTTTATTTATCATAGCACTCAAGATTTAATGTCTCATATGTGGTTTAAATTCCTTCAACAAGAATGTCATAGGTTGAAAACTCATTTCTTCTCATTTTATTTATCATAGCACATATGTGGTTTAAATTCCTTCAACAAGAATGTCATAGGTTGAAAAATCATTTCTGCTCATTTTCTTTATCATAGCACTCAAGATTTAATGTCTCATATGTGGTTTAAATTCCTTCAACAAGAATGTCATAGGTTGAAAACTCATTTCTTATGATTTTATTTATCATAGCACTCAAGATTTAATGTCTCATATGTGGTTTAAATTCCTTCAACAAGAATGTCATAGGTTGAAAACTCATTTCTTCTCATTTTATTTATCATAGCACATATGTGGTTTAAATTCCTTCAACAAGAATGTCATAGGTTGAAAAATCATTTCTGCTCATTTTCTTTATCATAGAACTCAAGATTTAATGTCTCATATGTGGTTTAAATTCCTTCAAAAATAATTTCATAGGTTGAAAACTTATTTATTCTCATTTTATTTATCATAACACTCAAGATTTAATGTCATCAATAAGTATCCTACATCTAACTCTATTTAATCTTATTGACATAGTGGTTGGTTATCCTACATCTAACTCAAGAATATCATAAAAATATATCAAAATGTATAAACATCAAGCTGAGAATATGAGGCTAAAAATGGAAGAGAAAGATAGTAAAATAAAATGTGTAGATAAGTAATAAATAAGATTCAAAAATAAAATAAAGTGAAGAATGATAAGAAGGAATTGTCTATGCTAGTAGAGATCCAAAGAACAAATTAGCCTAAGAGAAATAAGAAAAGGGTAAAATAATCATTAATCTCCAAGTAGGGATTAATAAACTAAATAAATATATTTATGGGGACAAAAAGTAAAGGATGTGCTTTATATCATTAAAAAAATATTAAAATTCTATTTAGATATGATTAATGTTTAAGTCAAGAAGTTAAGTAAATTTATAGTATAGATCAACAACTATAAAAAGTTGATTAAATTAAAAAAGCAATGGCAGAATTGAAAATAGATTGAATGGTAAGCCTACCCTAAATATTTATATTTTCTAGTAAATATTTAAATAATTTTATTTCAATATTCAAAATTTTGCATTGATGATAAGGGAGCAACAATAGCCCATCTAGATATAAATTCTATAAGAAATAAAAAATAGACAAGTGTTGTTGTTAAAGAAATACTAATGAAGAATAATTTCAATATGTTATATACAATATTTTAGATCATAATAAAGGACCTACAAACTCCAAGGGAATCATAAATAAATATGATACAGAAGGTCAAAAATGCCTAGCTAATAAAGGAAATAAAGTCTAAATTCCAAGCATAGGTTAGTTGACCCTAACAAAAGGAGTACAAAATATTGTTGATTCTATAGTTGCACTACATAAGTTGTATGTTTATGTCAATACAAAAAATATAGAATGAAAACTTTTTGAATTAGAACTTTTGCAAACTAGATATAACATACTAAAAAATATGAAAAAAAATTAGAAATTGCATCTCTAGATAAATTGATTATATTAATCATGTTGATTTCTTTGGGAATTGGACTTTGATTTTTAGTCCATTATTTCATTAATTTAATTTTAAATTATCATTATTTACACCAAGTGATATGAACACAAAAAAATCTAAAACTATAGTGGTTTGCACCATAATGTTTGTGTGATCGATCTAAAAATGACATCAAAAATAAAGAAAAAATAAGTTTAACACAATAAATGGTTGGAGGACTAAAGTATATTATGAATGTCAATATCCAAGCAATAAATTAGTCTTAATGGTATCATAATCGATGAGGGGGAAAAAAAAATTATAAGTCCTAGACAATTGATCTATCAATACAATGGAGGAAAAAACCTAAGAGAAAATCAATTTTTAACATTCCATAAGAATTATAATATAATTTGAACATCAATTAATCAATCAAGATCAAGTATCAATAAAATTATACTACAGGACATATGTTATTCAATCATCAATCTATCAATGATCATGGCAAAAATGATGTATAGAGTCGATCAAGTGATAGGAAACCAAAGAATTTGAAGTTAATATTATGACCTATTCATAAAGATAAGAACCTAAAATAATTTATTCATTGATTATGAGATCAAATATGACATATGAACCTACTTAATGGGTTAAAGAATAATTAAACCAATAAATTGGAGGAAAAAACATAGATAATATATGATTTGAATCAATTAAAAGTATTGATCCATGATTTTGAGTACCTGAGGCATCTGATTTGTAAAATATGAGAAACTAAATAATCAAATTTTCAAATAGAAGATCAATAATAGTAGTCTAAGGCTTGTAGAGCCTATTTTAAATGAAAACCCATGGATTTTTAGGTATTAACTTAGATTTTTATTTAAAATAAACAAGTCATTTTGAGAAAAGGAAAATTCATGCAACTAGAAGAAGTAATCCAAATTGATCTAAAGGTAGAAGATCCATCATAAACTAGATTTCATAGACCAAATAAATCATTGACTGTATTTCTAAACAAAAAACATCTCATAGAAATATATGTAATTTACCTTTTTGATGAGATTTAGACATATTTGATTTATAGTAAGTGCTACAACATATTACACTAGATCCTTTCATGATATTTGAACTTTTCCACTCTATTCTTTTACATTTTCAAATATTGTACTCAATAATTATCTTTAATTAATTTCATAATTTTTATTACCTAATTTATATTTATCTATGTATATATTTGTCTTACCTCGTAAATAAAAATTATATTAAGAGTATGGTGAATGAGTTTTTATCCTACTATTTTTTAATTCCTTCTATGAATGAATGTGCTTTATTTTATTATTGTGGATAAATGAATGAAGTAGAGTTGTAATTATTTTGATAAACCTAGGTATGATGTGTAGACCAATTGGTTTATCCAAACCCCATAAGGGGGCGAGAGGTCCAAGGTTCAAATCTCGAGCCTCACCGGACTAAACAATTGTCCCTTTCCTGGTGCTTTCAGCGGCATAAAAGGTTTAAAATGATTGTGGCATGGTGTTTATAGGGGCGGACTACGTGAAGATCTGTGTGGCAGATTTTGGGACGGATAGCATAGAATACTGTGGTGGCCATAAAAAGTTGGACAGCCTGCCCGGATTCGTGGCGGCTACCGATTCCACCATGTAAATTCAAAAAAAAAAAAAATTATTTTGATAAACCTTTGTGACTATTGGACTGGAAAAAATCATACCTCTTGAATATTTTTATTTTATTTCATTTATTTTATTTTATTTCATTTTTAATGTTGAATTAGTGAAAAAATAATCTTTGGATCACTCTATGATCTAGTGTGTGCAAATAACATTAGGTGGATCAACACCAATTTAACAAGTCAAATTATTTTTAATATAGATATTTAGAATAATAAATTTGTGAAATGACTAATGAGATTTGAAAAGAGTCAAAATTTTGATATAACCACCATTTATTTGTTAAATTGTATTTACAAGGTAGACAAAAATACACAAGAAAATATTTGAATGCCACACATAATAATCTAAATTTGATATTGTAATTACCATTAGGAGTTAGTTTTTGAGGATTAAAAATTATTATTTATATCATGTTGTAGTATTTATCATGTCTATAATTCCAAAATTAGTGAAATGAAAAAATACAAAAGTCAATTTTTAGAATTAATAATTTTAATGCTAATCATATCTTCAGTAAAATCATCCAAGAATGGATGTGATATTCATTTCTTGGATGGAAAGTTCCATTCAAATTGTGTATCTTTAGTTTTATCTCCTTTTTATGGTTTTATATTTAGTTGCATGACTTATTTGCCTAAAATTGCATGATTTTTTGAAGGATGTCTATTGACTTATTCAACATTTGATAGTTTTATTCAAGATAGTTAGAGTTTATGCTATCATCTCTTCCATGAAATACAATGTATTAGTGCTTTTGGATTCATATTTCATGGATTAGAGATAGAAAGCTTCAAAAATCTTGCTAAAACCTTATTCTTATATTAATCTATTGATGGTGTATCATGTCGATGTTAGAAAATTAACATAGCTAATGTTCAATGATTGGCTTGTTTTTCTTCTCCCTAAAATATTATATTATTAACATAATTGATTGATTGGCATTATAGTAATGTCAAGTATTTGTGGATTAATAATTCAAGAATCAATAGGTTCTAAGGATTGGGGTCTTATGGACTCACTAAATTAAGGGAGAAGACTTGACTATTTTTTGACCAAAATTTTAAAATTGTTCCTTTGGTTCAATTGATTTGATAATTTTCTCTAGAGGTTGTCATGCTTGAAAAATCACCTTCTATTGATTGATAACATTTACCAAAATGGTTGTGCAACAATAGTGGGTGCCAACCACTACAATCACTTCAAGTATTTAAATTTTATAGGTAGTATCTATACAATTTTTTCTTATGTGTTTTTATTTTATTATTGCTATATCATAAAAGAAAATTTGGAATGTAGTATTGAAGTTACATGAGATTATATGTCATATAGAATGATCCTCATAAAAAATATTGTTTTCCCAATATGTGTTTATCCAATAATATTTTTGGTAGTTCAGATTCCTATCATGGAAGCATGGTGTATAACCCTATCCCATTTGGGATTCAAACCTTAAGCCTTTTATTTAGAGTAGTCTTCATCACACATGTAAATTCTTTTTTAAAACTATTCTTTTAATGATGTCAATATTGAATGCTAAAACAATAAAAACTTTATTTTTTACAAGTTTATCTTTTACTAATTATACACCTTGAAAATTTTATAACTTATGTAAATACCATACTAACACTTTAAAACATATTTATAATTAAAATACATAATAACTATACCACAACTATTTTTAAAATTTGATTTATATATTATTATATGATATGTGTATTTTCTAATAACAATAACATATATTAAATCATTAACATACATAAATAATATACCTTTTAATTTTTAAATATCTTTTATGTATTTTTGTCCATCTTTTATCTTCCTTTCTAAGAGCTCCCCATTTGGTAAGCCAATCAGACATCTCATTTCCTTCTTTATAGACATGTACCACTTGAAATTATTCTAGTGCATATTTTATTTGGTAGATAAGATACTATAGCATTAATACCAGGTTTTACAGGTTGACCCAAAACCTTTTACAAAAATCAGCCTAGGGTTGTTGATGAACATGTCCTTACTAAGGATCCTATATATGTAAAATCTACATGTCGTCAAATCCATTACATCCGGTAAGGCACATAGCCTATTATAAAAAAGAAACTTCCCATACAACATTTTGGGTATACCTCGAGAAAACACACCTGCATCATAATTACAAAAAAATAAATAGACACAGATCCCTTCCTTGATACAGTGGAGAAACAAAAAGGTGTAAACACACATAGCAGAGTATTGAAAAAAACTCCCACAAGCTTTGTATTGATAATTACTCTTAATAATTCTTTGGTAATTGTTTTCTTCCATATATGACATGCTTTGGGACCACATCCCATCTTGGCCAATCATCCTTGGAGAAGTGAACCTACTGGCTAGATTTATGGCGGTGGCTATCTAGTGGTCCACGTGGCTCTGGTTCGAAGTCTTATATTATCGTTTCTTTCCTGCCCTGTGATTATCAACCAACCTCAAATTACTAAGATGATTTGTTATTATGTCTGCTTCTCTTGAACTTTCCACTGATATTTTATTTAGTAAATTAACAATATTCAACTAGTCTCCCTCAATTATTAATCTCTTAGCCCCTAGTTGAACCACCATATTTACTCCTACCAACACTGCTCTATCTTTAGCTTGATGACTAGTCATTATACCCAAGTACTCACTCATAGCTCTAATCACCATTCCCTATCTATCCCTTAACAGTTCTCCCCCTCAAGCCTTCTTTGGATATCCTTAAAGAGTCCCATCAAATTTTAGTTTCATCCGTCCCATCAAATTTTAGTTTCATCCATCCTTGGTGGTTGTAACTTGATCAAGCTCCTCAAGCCACCCCGAGGATTCACATTTCCCTCAACTAGACTTAGATTTCATTTTGTTCTTGGCCTCCTTCAATAATACTATGCTCTCATGCACTTTCAGTGCTTTGAGATTCTTCATTATGATAGCTATGATGTGTTCTCTATTCCTAATTATAAATCTCTTCTCCCCTCTAAAAATCCTTCTATTTCTAGAAAGACCAAACTCCCCACCCATAATAAAAGGAAATCAAATTCCAAATCCAATTCAATCTTAGACTTTGAAAAGACTTCTCCCATTGTTCTATTGAAAAGAAATCAGATTCCAAATCTAATTCAATCTTGAACTTTGAAAAGGATTCTCCTATTGTTCTATCCATGTTTAAAACTTAAAACGTAAACTTGTCCAAAAATTATCATTTACTACATGAATAGAATACTCTGTCCGGGTCCACTGATCAATTCCTAATTATAAATCTCTTCTCCCCTCTAAAAATCCTTCTATTTCTAGAGAGACCAGACTCCCCACCCATAATAAAAGGAAATCAGATTCCAAATCCAATTCAATCTTAGACTTTGAAAAGACTTCTCCCACTGTTCTATTGAAAAGAAATCAGATTCCAAATCTAATTCAATCTTGAACTTTGAAAAGGTTTCTCATATTGTTCTATCCATATTTAAAACTAAAACGTAAACTTGTCCAAAAATTATCATTTACTACATGAATAGAATACTCTGTCCAGGTCCACTGATCACTGACCTTATTGTTTGTTCCTTACGGCATAGTCAACACGGAACACCAAACATGAGAAGATCAACTTCTATGTATTGAGAACGAAGACTCAAATGCCGCGTCGCCGGCCAACCAAGGCTGTTGTTTGTTCCCTTTGGCGTGTTCTTCTTTTTTTTTCAATCGTTTACCTTCGACTTCTTTCAATTCGCGGTGAAAGACTTCGTTTAGGTGGATAGGAAGACAAGTCTCTACTGAACTCTCAGAGTTTTCAAAGGTCCAGAAGTTCAGAAAATGTTGTGACTATGTAGCTATCGGGCATTGCATATCAAGATCCTTTAAACATTTATCGCCGTCTGTGCCCCGTTTTTAAATAATTTGGAGTGCGTTACAAAGACTTTGGTTAAGTATTGCCAACGACTCTAAAGACTTATCCTGTCTTTGAAAGAGAAAGCCGTTCTTGTAGGATTTAAAATTAAACTTATTCCGTCTCTGCCTGTTTTTACATAATTTGGAATTGGAGTGCGTTACAAAGACTTTGGTTAAGTAATACCAACGACTCTAAAGACTTATTCGGGTCCTGAAAGAGAAAGCCGTCTCGTAGGATTTAAAATTAAACTTATTCAAGAATCCTTTAAACATCTATCGCCGTCTGTACCCCGTTTTTTAATAATTTCGAGTGCGTTACAAAGACTTTGGTTAAGTATTGCCGACGACTCTAAAGACTTATTTACTATTAACATGCAAATGTATACCTAGAGGGTGGATGCAGATGTATATCTATTGGGTGGGTGTTAGGGATCGGTTGAAAAATGTTTCAATTTTATCTACTAAATTTAAAGGAATAATTTTTTGTGGATGCAGATGTATATCTATTGGGTGGGTGTTAGGGATCGGTTGAAAAATGTTTCAATTTTATCTACTAAATTTAAAGGAATAATTTTTTTCCTATGTGTGTTTATTGTTTCGTAAGTTTTGTTTATTTTCATTCTTGTTATATAATAATAATAGAGTAGTTGCACTATATTTATTTGTGGTCTATTATTTGTTTACATATGATATCAAAGAAATTAGGTTAGAGATTCAAAAATTATTTTCCTTTTGCAAATTATTAATTTTTGAAGGTGAAGTGTAGAATTAATAATTGCAGCAAATTTTTATTGTTAATTCCTCCATTCAATGAGATCACTATGAGTAGTAGCTAATAAAGATGCAAATAGTGATAGTTTTTTGAGAAGCATAGGATACAGTCTAAGTAAGGTATCAATTCCTCCATTCAATGAGATCACTATGTGCAGTAGGTGATAAAGATGCAAATACTGGTGGTTTTTTAATAAGCATAGGATATAGTCTAAGTGGGGTATGAAGAGCCTCAAGATTGGAATGCATTGATAGCACAAGAGAGGACAAAGAAGAAAGAGGTAAAGGAGAAAGATGTCTTAGACATGTTTTTAATTAAAAGTGCTTAGATGTAAGTATTTTTTCTAGAATTGTTGCAACAAATAATACCAAGGAAGCTTGAGATACATTGCAAACTGCTTACCAAGGTGTCGATAAAGTTAAATTGGTCCATTTGCAAAGAGATATTGAAAATATTCAAAAGAAATATAGTGAGAAGATTGGTGATTATTATGTTTGAGTTTAATATATTGTTAACTAGATATGCAACCATGGACAGATTATTATGAAGATTGGTATTTTGTACAAGAAATTATATATCTTAACCAATAAAATAGAATTATATTGTTATTGCAATAGATAAAATTATATATTTGATAATATTGGAGTTAAAATCAACTCATGGGATTATTGTTATCTTATAAAAGTAAAGTAGATTGAAGAGAACTCCAAAAAGCTTAGTACAAGCTTTTGCAATAAAGGCTAAAGTTGGAGAAAAGAGTTGGAGCAATAATTCCCAAGAAAAAATGGGGAATTGTCAAAATATCCGAGAGGAAGAGAAAAATATTGTGGAGGTAGAGGTCATGGACATGATAGTCTAGACAAAAGAACCATGTAATTCCATTATTGTAAAATATATGGCCATTTTGAGAGAGATTCAAAGCTTAAGAAAATTCATGTGTAGAATAAGAAGATAAACGTCACCCAAAAAGAAAGAAGAGCATTCTGAATCTAACTTTTTTCTCTTGTTGTATGGCAAATAAGTCTAATGATGATATTTTGTTTCTTGATTCTAGTTTCTCAAATCGTATGAGAGGCAATAAAGATTTATTTTTGAAGGTTGATGAAACAACAAAAAATGAAGTGAAGCTTTGGAGATGATAAGGTTGTAGAATTTTTTGCCAAAGGCACATTGGTTGTGCACACTAAGTAGGGTGAGGTAAAAAAATATTCAAGGCACATTATTAGTTTTTAATCGTAAGCACAATATTTTGAGTGTAGGTCAATTGGTTGAAAAGAATTATAAAGCTTTATTTGATAATGGAACATATAAGAACTTTGATAAAACAATATGGTGGAAAGATGGTTGCAGTACTTACCATTACAACAAATATAATATTTTCAATGAAGATGCATCCGACACACTCAAATATTCTGCAAGCAATTTTCGAATATGGTAATTAGTTGTGGCACAAATGTTATGGTCATCTATGTTTTAAGGGGTTGAATATGTTATATACAAATATGGTTCAAGACTTATCTAAAATTGAAGCAATTGATTAGTTGGAAAATCACGGTGGACTTTATGACCATTATAGTTAGTTCATTCATATATTTGCAGACACCAAGCATTGGTAGTTATTTTATTTTTTTGACATTAATAGATGATTTTTCCAAGACAATGTGGACTAATTTCTTAAAAAATAAGAATGAAGCATTTGGTTGTTTTATGAATTTTAAAACCTTATAGTTGAAAAAATGATCATTCCATTAACATTTTGAGGACTGATTAAAGAGGTGAATTTACTTCTAAGGAATTTAAAGCATATTGTGCTAATCATAAAATCAAAAGGCAACTTACATCAGCATATACACCACAAAAAATGGTGTTGTTGAGCAAAACACTTACACAATTGTTGAGATAGTGAGGTTTATATTACAAACAAAGCATATAAAAATTAAATTTTGGGTAAAAATAGTAGCTACAACTTTGTATATTCTCAATCATAGTCCTACATTAGCACTGAAGAATTGTACATTAGAAAAAGTATAGCTAGAAATGAGACCTAGCATAGAACATTTGAATTTTTTTGATTCAGTGGTACTTGTGCATATTCTAAGTAAAACCAAGAAGTTAAATGTAAAAAATGAAGAATGCATTTTTGTTTGTTACTCTCAAAGATTGTGACACATATTAAATTTAGAATTCTCAGTCAAAAATGATTATATTACATGGTGCAATACTTGACAAAAGAAGAGTGTGACGAGAAAGTGTACACTTGATTAAAAATCAAGTGTAAAAATAAAATCATTTAGAAAATATCACACTTTCTCATAACAACACAAGTTCCAATGGTAGTGGTTCAACATCATCACCAAAAACTTTTTCAAAATGCAAGAACAAGTCTAACATCAACTGTAATCAAGGTAAAAAGTATACTTAAAATTTATGAAACGACAGGTACAAATGAATCGACGAAGATGAGACTGGGATCGATGGCCCTCTCTGGATCGACGTGGCCTGAGCCCATATCCAGAGGCGTGGCTGGGTTGCCTCAGTAACCAATGTCTATAATGGTGTTGTTGGAATTGTCTACCGTGTAGGAACCGGTCATGAGAGCAGACCTGATCGATCGCTGCAGGTCTCCAGTCGCGATGAACGGCTTTCACCAGAGCGCTCAGGCCAGCCACATGCGGGCACGACATGGATGTGCCAGAGATCATATTGTAATCCGGTTCCCCTGTGACGGTGGACCGACAGGCCGCCATGATGTCTACGCCGGAGGCTATGACGTCCGGGTTTAGAATATTGGGGCTCGCTTCGTACGGTCCCCGAGACGAAAATAAAGCCACGGCAGGCGCGGGCTTAGCGCCAAGCACCGTGACGCCGAACTGAATTTCCACCACCGGATTTGGCGTAGAAGAAGCGTAGTTCACCAAGGTTGCTCCCTCTCCTCCTTTCAAGTACACAACAGGGAATCCTCCTCCGGCGACAAACTGAACTTATCCGTATTGACGGCCAAGAGCAGCGCCAACGCTCCCGCGGATTTTGCAGCCTGCAAAAGTGATGAGCTTGTATTCCTGCACAACATCACCGTACTTCCTACTGTCCCAGGGTCGATCTTGTTCTTGCACGGATGATGTCCGCTCTGGTAAACAAGTGGAGCCTGAGATACCCTCAAGTTCCCCGTCAGGTTGGTGTTGATGTAGAAGGAATAAGTATTCGTGAAGGTTCCTTCGCCCAAAGTCAACGAAGCGGCATAATCTGGGACGATGATACTGGCTCCGACGGTGAAGACCCACGCCGCAGCGTTGTGCATGTTTTCGCCCTCCGGCCCTGTGTTGGCTGCAGATCAAACAACAAGCACGCCTCAAAGGCTGTAAGGGCTGTGCCGTTTTGAAAGTAGCAGAGGGAAACCGAAGCCGAGGGGGAGAGACCAAACGACAGCTCCGTCGTTAATGGCGCTCTCCATACCCACCAGTACCCATAATTCCGATCGATCGCGACACCTTATCCATTGCGATTCGACCTGTCGGAACGACGCCGCTGACGGTCGACGAAGTACGGAAGAGGCGAAGTTTGATACAGGGTGGATATTCCCGTACATGGGCCACCACTCCTTTGTTGAAATAGCGAGCTCCTATAAGCTTTCTGTTACAGAGGGCAGGGTCGAAAGCGGTGCCATTCTCACACGTTCCCTTCCATCTGGAGAGCACTTGAGGGTATCTCGGGCTCCACTTGTTTACCAGAGCGGAGATCCTGCGTGCATGAACGAGCTCGACCCTGGGACAGTAGGAGGTACGGTGATGTTGTGCATGAATACAAGCTCATCACTTTTGCAGGCTGCAAAATCCGCGGGAGCGTTGGCGCTGCTCTTGGCCGTCAATACGGATAAATTCAGGTTGTCGCCGAAGGAGGATTCCCTGTTGTGTACTTGAAAGGAGGAGAGGGAGCAACCTTGGTGAACTACGCTTCTTCTACCCCAAATCCGGTGGTGGAAATTCAGTTCGGCGTCACGGTGCTTGGCGCTAAGCCCGCGCCTGCTGTGGCTTTATTTTCGTCTCGGGGACCGTACGAAGCGAGCCCCAATATTCTAAACCCGGACGTCATAGCCTCCGGCGCAGACATCATGGCGGCCTGTCGGTCCACCGTCACAGGGGAACGGATAACAATATGATCTCTGGCACATCCATGTCGTGCCCGCATGTGGCTGGCCTGAGCGCTCTGGTGAAAGCCGTTCATCACGACTGGAGACCTGCAGCGATCGATCAGGTCTGCTCTCATGACTGGTTGGCTACCGAGGCAACCCAGCCACGCCTGGATATGGGCTCAGGCCACGTCGATCCAGGGAAGGTTATCAATCCTAACGAACACCATGGCATATTACCAACCTCTGCATGACCAGGATGCAGTCGGTCCGAAGACAGGTCAATTCCAACTGGTAATTAATTTTAATTCTTTATTAAGAATGGTGCAATTTTATTTCTTAAAGTTCGGTTTTAATGTTAAGGATAGGAAGGGATTTAAAGAAAGAAATCGAATATAGAAGACAATTCATTATGGAGTTACGAGCTCGAGCCAATTGTACAAGTCTTCGAGAGTGAAAGATTGCCCAACAAAGACTGTTTATAATTATAATCATGGGCGTGTTAAGTTTTGTTTCAACTCTTAATTACTTTGTTCTAAATTAATTTATCTTTTCATTAATTAATTTATAATCATATTTTATATCAAAACAGATAAAGTATTTATAAATAGGAGCATTATTGTTTTATGGTTATAAACTTGAGGTAAAATCTTAAATACATTTTTATCTAAGGTCTATTAATAACTTGAAAAAATAATTAAATACCTTAAATAAAAAAAATATATGCATATAATTATCAAAATGAAATTGAAAATAAACCTTAGGGATATTATACCATAAAACTACAATCATAGGGATTAAGAATTTGTCTTTGTATTATCCAATAGAGAAGATTTATATTTCTCATAATTATATTATGTAGTTTAACTTTAGTTTATCATGTAATCCCATCATAAAGTAGGGGTTAAAGGTTTTATAATCCCTTCATTCTTATTGTTATATGATTTACATGTTTTATTGTTAATAAGTGAAGTGAGAGATATGGAAACTATTTCTTTAGGGTTTATGATCACCCTATCCCTTGGAAGTGGGAAGTTCCCATATCTATATCATAAAACATGGGCAGTTGATTCAATCACAAGAAGAGTGTTCAATGAAAAATCACCTCCTTACACAACTACTTTGACAAAAAAAATGTCAATGTATCAATAAACATCATTCAAACTTGACACTTGACCCACATGACATTGTATTCTTCATAGGAATGATACTTTAGTTCTCACTTGAACGAAAATTGGTCTTTGCTTGAACGATAGTAGGTCCTTTCCTCAAATGAATCTTATCTTCCTAATTTAATTAACACAATGTTGTTAATTTGAATGAAACTCCTTTCTTCACTTGAATGGCCTTTATTCACCTGAATAACACCTCATCCTCCACTTCAACTCTACTTACTCGAATAGTACTTTGATCACTACTTGAATGATGCTCTCTCAAACGACAATGCTTCTCAATTAGAACTTATATTATTGCATGAATGATAACTTAACTTCAACTCAAATGGTAAGTTCCCAATTGAATGGCATATTGCTTTCACTCAAATGACACTTCCACTTGAATGGTCCTTTACTTCCATGCAAATGACACTTCCCCTTGATCAATGTTCTTGCTTATACTTGAACAACACCTTGTTTGCTACTTGAACAACACATCACTTGAACAACATTCACTTGAATGACATCTCATTTGCTATTAGAATAATAATTATGCTTCCCATTTGAATGACACCCATGCTTACACTTGAATGTTCACTTACCCAAATAAATCCTTCTTGAACTACTAGCCCTTGAATTGTAACCACTTGAACAATGACTATTGGAATAGTAGGTACTTGAACATCATGTTGCTCACTCGATGGAAATATGTTTTTGGACTATAGCCATTCTCTTGCCTACACCTATAAACCTATAATCTTGCACAAATACCATTCTATGCAATCTACAACATATAATGCAATCACCATTTAAACACATACATAGATAAATTTGAGGTGTAAAGTTAATGATATTATCAATATTCCTATTGGTTGTATATTATAATGTTTTACCGCTAGACATCTCTATACAGGCCTCTTATGGCTATAGACTTCTCTCTTTTCTCTTCTTCTCTTCTCTTACCCATGTATATCATCTTCTTCTCATGCAAGAAAGGGTTCTCTTTATACATATATAATGTAATTATAAATAGATGGTAACTACCTTCCCTATAATCATCTTCATATGCAAATGCCCCTACACCATACTCATAAAGTAAGAAAAATACTTCATGAGCTCCAACTTCTAAACATGAATTTCTCTTTCAAGTTATTGTCATTTGAGTTTGGATTACTTCACAAGACCGCCTTTTTTTGTCTTATACTTACCTTTTTCTGAGAATAAAACCTCATATTATTAAATCCATTCATTATTTGTTCTAATTTATCTCATTCCATTGCATCCATCCAACCATAATCAACATGTATTTTTTTTACTACTTTTTCTTGGTTTCAACACCTTCTTTTAGAGTGATTATGTCTTGCACAAATCTCATAAGGTTGTAGGTTCTAACACCTAGTTGTCGTATGTCTAGATATTCCACACTAATTGCAATAACCTAATCTAGGACCTTCATGTTTTGCAATGATTTCTCTTCTTACAAATTTAGACTCGCTATTTCTTGCTTGACCTATATATCCAAGGCCTTAATTATTTTATCTTATATCTAGCATTATGGGAATTTGTACACCTTGCACAAATCTTCCCAATATTTTTCTATTATAATACATTCTTGACTAGAACGCAATCGCCAGTTGGCCCTTGTGGCTAATATGATAGCCACAGGGGTGCGCACATTATTTGAAGTGCACGGGTGCCTCAACCAAAGGTTTTTAAAACCTTTGTGGGACTTTTGTCCCACATTGCCCATGTGGGGCGACGGGGAGCGCAATAAAGGGAAATACACTCCCATTTAAATTTGATTGCCTAGGAGAAATCGGTAGACCATTGAACACCTTTTGATGCTTGAGATGCCAAATGAAGGTCGCCTCATAACATGTACTGAAAGCCAATGAAAAATGCCACATCAGCAACCAATCAATAGTTGCCACATCAACATGCCACATCATCCGTTTGCACTCAACCACATATCCACCTCGTAATGCATGTGGATCTAGTTAGCAATGCCACATCAGCATGCTACATTTTCCATTTGCGCTCAGTAGGTCACCATGTGTCTAGGGGTGTCTCGATTCTAGTAGGTCCACATGTCAGAGTGTAGTATGAGTACGTGTAGGTCTATGGTTTGTTTGACTGGTTGGTGTTGATGGAGGGTGCTCCTACCCTCTCTAATTGGTCACCACCTAGCAGTCAAGGTGCTTCTACCTTGACTATGTGTCATCGATTATTGGAGTTTATTTTGGTATCGTGCAACACGGTTACCGTTGCCCTCGAGGCATGGTTGCCACCAGATAGTCAGGGCACTCCTGCCCTAACTGTGTGTCACTATCACCAGATAATTTCTCTGACGATCGGTCATCTGAGGGTGCTCCTACCCTCTTGATATGGTCAATCATCTTGTGGTTGCCTCCCTTGGGGTGATCACAGAAGAAATGACTCTGATGGTCGTCTAGGGCTGCACGGTCGTCTTGGTTGCTTTCCTTGCGATGGTCGCCAGAGAAATGACTCCGATGACCATCTTGTGCCTTGTGGCCCTCTTGTGGGTGGGCTCACCTGATGTGGCTGAGCCACCTGATTGCCTTCCTACTCGGTGTCTATGGGCCCGAGTAAGGTAAGGCAAAAAAAATCACAACCTTAGGAAATGATTAAATAATGAAGTGCATAAAATTCAAACCAAACCCTGTGCATTGCCTTCTCTAGTGGAACGAGATCTGCTCTCGTATTCTCCACTTGGAATGAGTGCTTCCTTCTTCTGGCTTCGATGCCAATGTGAACAGGAATTCAAGATTCAATCAAATTGTAAATATTTCATTTTTATATAGTTTTGAAACTATAGCGTTTAAATAGGTTACAAAATAGTATTGAAAACTGAATAATAGGAAATCACGCTAATTATTGTGTTGAGAAGAAGAGAATTCTGAATAGAACTCTTCCACCTAGAATATTTACCAAATCAACCATTAGATATTTAAGACAGTAAATATCTACATGGTAAAAGTAGAAATGTAAATGTAATAATCTACTCAACTAGTGTAATGCAATAGACTAGCTATTGTACCTATCATATTAAAAGGGTAAATATGCCAAAGAATGGAATATTACTCTAACATGTGTCATGTAAGTAGGTTTGCTAGTATACTAAGACTATTATATGCAAGTGGCAAGATGATAAACCAAAGTCATGGGAGTTATCCTATGGAGGGCAATAGTCAAGTATGTGAATATTTATATTACTATGTCTTGTTATGGAGATAAATCTCCATACAATGTAGCACAAGAAAATATATACGAGGTGATGTGAAATAAGCATTGATAATAAAGCTTGTATACATGTTTTGAGAAATCCATATTTGTGGCTTATTTATTAAGGGGCCTATGATATTTTGAGATGGTTTTGCTTAAAATCCAATAGTGGCATCAGAGCCACCACCACTTAAATCTATCCATATTTGATAGAGTTATATTAGAGTTTGTTAACTTTGAAAGTAGTGAAGGCTTGGACTCCATTTTTAAAGGTCTAATTGAGTAGAGATTGAGAGAACAAAGAAAGGTCACCCTGATTTGGAAGATAGGTTCTTTCCACTTGGTTGAAGAAAAACAAATGAAGAGAAGGACTTAGCTAAGATTTGATTCATATCTGACTTAGAAAAAAGTTGTACATTGAGATAGAGAACCAACTCAAGAGAATTTTGGTCATTCAAGGGTATTCATAGTCACCCTGATATTGATATTGGGTTCTCTAGAAAAGAGAAGAATCATATTTTTTTATTAAGTGCAACCTAAAATATTAGATATATATTGCAAAATATTGAGAAGCATCGACATATTAAGTGGTGCTATCATCCACCATAGTGGTGCTATCATATAGAAATAGAAGGAATCCCAAACATCATTTTTATAAAATTTAAATGTTTGAGTCCTACACGAGTGCAACATTACAGTTGGGATTTCATCATAAAAGGAGTAACTCAAGATAACATCATATATTACCAATCATAATATTCATTAGTGGAAAGGTACATCAAAATAGCCTTTCCTACTTTTATTCCTTGGAGGAAAAATAAAATTTTTAAATTTAAATTTTATTAAATCTTTCCAACTTGGGATTTATAAGGTTTTTTACCTTGATATTTCTTAAAGCTTATTTATTTCAAAATCTTATATGTTTGAAAATATTTATAAGTGATTTAAAGGATTGGAGTGAAAATATTTTAAGTATTTTCATGATTAAAATATTTTAAAGTAGTGAAGTTTGAAGATTTAAATTTATTTGAATATTTTTGAGGTTTTTAAATATTAAAATTTTTGAAATTTTGCAAATTTAACTTACCGAGTTAAAACGATTTCTACATTAAAGTATTAGAGAAAATTTTATTTGTAATTTTTGTATTTAAGTTTTTTTTAACTTTGGAGATATAAGAATTTCAATTTCAAAGGAACTTATATGGATTATTGGTATATTGATTTCAAAGCAAGTAGGCATATGACTAGAAATAAAAAATGGTTTAACAATTTTCAAGAGAAATATGAAAAACCAGTTGTCATAGCAAATAGTATGACTTATAAATTCAAAATATTAGGATATGTATTAATTTATCTATCAAATAAAAAAGGAATAAATATCAATACACTATCTAAACCTGAATTAATTGCTATCTTCTTTTAGTATCTTAATTGATGGATCAAAACATAGTAATTAAAATTCAAAACATAGTATCTCAAATGATGGATCAAAAACAAGGAAGAGTTATAGCTTCTAATTCATATCGAAATAGTTTTTTTACTCTAGATACATTGTCAAATATTTCTTTATCAATAAGGATTTCATAAACAATAAAAATTTGACATAAAAGGCTAGAACACATAAGTGAATCTTCATTAAATGAGATAAGTAAACATAAAATGGTTAATGGTTTAGCTAAATTTTCATGGGAATATATAGTCTATCCAGAATTTCTAGCAAGAAAACAACATAGAATAACTTTTAAACTTAGTCAACATAGAACTCAAGAACCATTGGAATTAATATATATAGACTTATGTGGTCCTATGAACATTACTAGTATTGGATGACATATATTTTCAACTATTTATTGATGATAGAAAAATGTGCGTATATTTTATGAATTTTAAATTTGAAGCATTTAGTTGTTTTAAACAATTCAAACTACTAGTGGAGAAAGAAATAGAAAAATCAATCAAGAATATTTGCTCAAATACAAGAGGTGATTTTTTGTCAAAATAATTTAACTTGTTTTTAGAAACTAGTGACAAAAGAATACAACTTACCATAGTATATTCACCACAAAAAAATGCTATTGTAGATAGAAGAATTAGATAAATTATGGAAATGGTTTGTTGTATGCTAAAAGAAGAACATCTTGATTATCAGTATTGGGTTGAAATAGTTAAAATAGTTATATACTTACAAAATAGATCACTTACAAGGATACTAAAAAATGCTACTCCTAAAGAATTATTATCAAGATGAAAACCAGTAGTAGAATAGTGGAGAATATTTGGATGCAATTTAGACATGCATATCCCAAAGCAAAGAAGAACTAAAAAAGATGACAAAACTATGTGTGGAATATTTCTTGGTTATGATGATGCTTCAAAAGGTTATACAATAATTGATCCAATGACAAAGAAATTTTATATAATAAGAGATGTAGTATTTTGTGGAGGAAACAAAAATTTTATTAAAGAAAAAAAGGTTGATTCAGGGATAATTTAAGTTTTTCAAAAGAGGACTCATCAAGTGAAGGCTCAAAATTAGACATGTGATGAACAAATTGAGAACTTAGAAACTACTACAAAAATTCAATGAAAAGAACCAATATGGATTAGAGATACACTTAGGGACTCAAAACTAGAGAAAATACCAAATCTCACTACTACAAGACCTCGAACTCATAGTTTGAAAAGAATGAATAGAGTATTAATAAGTTCTATAATAGAACCTAAAACTACTCTAAATGATTTAATTCATCCAAAATAAAAGGTAGATATGGAATTAGAATATGAAACATTAATAAAAAATAAAGCATGGAATCTAGTTGATTTACCTTAAGGAAAGATAATAGTAGGATGCAAATGGATCTACAAGATCACATATAAAGTAGATGGTTCATTTGAAAAATACAAAGCTTGATTAGTTGCAAAAGGATATACTCAAACAAAATGAATTTATTATGAATAAATTTTTGCTCCAATAACAATGATGACAACTATTCGAATAATTTATGCTTTAACATCACATGTTGCATGGAAAATTCATCAAATGGATGCAAAAAGTACATTTCTTAATGGTGATATTGAAGAAGAGATATATATGTCACAACTAGAAGGATTTGTGATCAAAGGACAAGAACAAAAAGTTTTAAAGCTAAAAAAATCCTTATATGGTCTAAAGCAAGCACTAAGAGCATGGTATATAAATATTAGAAATCATTTGTTACAACATTATTTTGAAAGAATTTTACTATATCTAAATATCTATACAAAAAAGGTTGGACGTGATGAAATAATACTTATAGTGTATGTTGATGATATAGTAATCACAAGAAGTTCAAAAATTCTAATAAATCAAGTTAAAAGGGATCTAGAATAAGGTTTTTGAAATGATAAATTTAGGACTCCTTAATTATTGTCTTGGATTAAAATTTTTTAGAAAGAAAACAATATCACAATAACACAGACAAAGTATGCAAAATCATTACTTGAAAAATATAGGATGAAAACTTATAAATCCAAAGATACTCCTATGGATCAAGGATTGTCGTTTTCCAGATATGATTAGACACCTCTAGTCTAATCCACTGTCTATCATCAATTAATTGGAAGCTTTATATATTTAACAAATACTAGACTAGATATAGTTTTTGTTGTAAATTATCTTTCAATATTTATGCAAGAACCTAGAGAAAGTCATTGGAAAGCCACAAAAAGAATACTATAATATATTAGCAAGACTACAAAATATGGACTAAAATATAAAAAGGATGATGTCAATTCTATCTAGAAGGATATTCAAAATTTTATTATTTCAAATCCATAGATGATAGAAAATATACATCAGGCTAAGTTTTCTATCTTGGTTCTAGTTTCTTGGTATGAAAAAAAACATGTAGTAGAACTTTCATCTATAGAAGAAAAATATCATGTAGCAAAAGATGAATTCTATGAAAAACTTTGGTTATAGTACATATTATAAAATATGGGAATAAAAAGAACTCGTATAGTAATAAATTATGATAATCAAGGACTAGTACTTAATTCAATAAAAAAAACTAATTATTCATGAAAAATAAAACACATTGAATCTCAATATCATTTTATCAGGGATCGTGTTCAAAATTATCATATCCATTAAAAAATGTTTCAATTTGAAGTAGGGAAAAATGGTGCATCTAATTATGAGAAAAAATATGTATATATATCCTCTATAGCTTATGAGCATCAAACGAAAGCATGCATGCAAAAATGGAAGAAAAACCAAACAACAAGGTATGAAATAAAGTGAGCATATTTCTTATTAATTTGGTGTATCAGATACAAGGTTACATAGAAGTCCCATTGAGGGATCAAATGTGATACAATTGTTACAAATTATAGGTTCCCAAGGATCAAATCCTTCAAGAAATCTGGGTGCACATCTAGTGTCCTTCCTCATGCCCACAATTGAGGTGGGCGAGCCAATGACACCGTTGCTTGTATATTTGATATTTTATGTCTTTTTTCCATTCCTAATGCATTTTAGTAACCGAAAACTATACAAAATTAAGTAAAAAGGGTCAAATAGCAAGTGCGTGTGATGGAAAACATGCAATCCCCATAGGCACCAAAAGACTAGTAAAGGGCACATATATTAAAAATATATTAAATCAGATAATAATGAATTTATATTTTATGGATATGTTAAATATGATTTTTTTAAGGGATATCACCAAAAACATATTTGAAATTGCATCCGTATGCCCCTCGATTTTCTGTCACCCGTCTATAACCTACGAAGACCAAGACAAGCAATTCCCACCCCTAAACATGTCCAAAACATATCAAAATTATACAAAATATATAAATAAACATTTTAATATTACCCATTAGTTATATTTTCAAACTAAGGTGCAGATCCATATTCATGCACCTAGGGTGCCCGGATGGGCCCTACGAACCTGCAAAAACTTCAAAATGCGATATATTGGTCAATATAACTCCAAATTACATGAAATTTGAACTGTAGAATACTATGATAGCATATAATAATACTAAACAAAAAAAATAAAGAAATTGTGTATATATTTCTCCTCATTCCAGGGGGGACAATGGTGACTGCAACTAATTGGAGGGCACCATGGGGTGGAATACCCACCAATTCTACACACTTTTTGCTACCAATACCATCGAGGAATGATCCTAAACACTCTTATGGGTATTTTCATTGAATTTTTTGAATAAATTCACACGTATGGTAAAGTTATGCCTAAAAGACCCTCTTGAAGTCACCCGATAACCTCCTTCTCTAAGGAGAGATTCCGAGGGAAAGAGAGCACAATAAAGTGAGGAGAAATATGGGAAGCACTCCATTTCATATCTTATAACTTCTCTCCATATTATGTGTGTTTTATATGGACATTGTACCCATTTTATAGCTGAAAGGGGCTCATGTGCAAAAAGGCATGCAAGGGCATGCATGGTAGGAGGCACCATTTATCAAAAGGGAGGCATGCACTGGATGTGGAAGAGAATATCTATTTTTAGCCTCCATTATGAAGCATGTCATAAGTATGTAGTGCACTCTGATCCGTGCTTCAATTGGCAGGGTAAATGGAAGTTTCTGGGTGCCATTTATCCCATATTTGACTTTTTCTTGGTCAAACTTGCTCACCGTCCCACCCTAGGACGATGGATCACCACCTTCATAGGGTGGTATGGTGGGAATCTGCCACCATCCTAGGGTGGGACGGTGGTGAATTTTGGTCCAAAACCTCCCAAAATTGGGCTAGAAGCCTCCAAAACCTCTTCCAGAGTGGCTAGAACCACTATGAGACTTTTGAGGGCTGCCCAAGGGGCCATATGATGCCAATTTTATCATTTTTTATGGATGTCTAATTGGATTTACCATATTTTAGTGTCTACACTATTAAAGATCAAATTTTAGATATCTTTACAAAAGCATTTGTGCAAAACAAATTCCAAATATTCCAGAATCATCTATGTACATCAAGAAAAATTTACAACAAATAATAAAATATAGGGGGATGTTAGATAATATTACATTATTTCATATATTAGGATGTGTAAGATATGTGTGTGACATGTAAGTAGATATGCTAGAAGACTAAGAGTCTTGTATGCAAGTGGCAAGATGATAAGCCAAAATCATGCAATTTTTCCTATGGAGATAAATAGTCAAGTATGTGAAGATTCACATTACTATATCTATAGTATGGAGATAAATCTCTATACAATTTAACATAATAAAATACAAAGAAGGAGGTTTTAAATAAGTATTTATAATAAAGCTTGTATACATTTTTTTGAGAAATCCATATTTGTGGCTTATTTATTAAGGGGCCTATGATATTTTGAGATATTTAAGCTTAAAATACAATAATGTTTCTTTAAAAGCCTAAAATATTTAAGATATTTAGTGTTTCTTTAAAATCACCCAAACTCTTCATACCCACTATGGCATTCAATAATATCCCTAGTATACAAGTATATGTATGAACCCTTTAATTGAGATTTTTCTCTTTGTAACTATTTTTAACCTAATAGGATGAATATTTAGGGGAACATATATCATGTTGGATGGATAATTTCTTAAAAATATTCTAGTTATTTAATTTACATTAATGTATGACCTTGAATAGACTCAAAGAGAATGGGAGAAGAGTAAAATAGAATCATTCTCAACTGGAGATATTTAATTTGAAGTCTTAAATCATTTTCACAATTAATTTTCTATGTACCCACTATTATACTAGGTTGTAGTTATCAATATTTTTATATAAAATTAAAATCAATAATCATTAAATACTAGCCCATAGAAAAATTTACCATTTTAGATACAACAATATACCATATTTTTTAAATATCAATTTATGGATTAAAATTACAAGTTACAAAGAAATACCATAAAAATAAATAGGTGAGAAAATTAATCTAGGCATAAAAAGAAGCTAAGAATTTTGCTCTTTATATTGGAGATAAATAGAAGCCAAGAACTCTCATATTTATATGGGAGAAACTTTAATAAGCTTACCAAATTATATGGATTTTGTTTTTATCTATAGGGTAGATCTAGTTAAAGCCAAATTTATAATAATATCAACCTTCCACATAAGATATATTACAAATTATTGGGTTTAGACAAATTTTCTTGAAATTAAATTTGCCAATGCACAAATATTTAAATATGAAGGTTATTAAAAATTATTAGGTTTTGAACATGAACCTATAAATATGGAGGTTACACCAAGTTATTAGGTTCACAAAAATACAAGAAATTCAATACATAAGCAATGTTGGGATGAATATAAAAATGTATTTGCTAAATTTTATTCAACTAAATATTGCTCATTTGAATATAATGTTGTGTGTGTACACATGCACGCATGTACATGTGTACGAATGTTAATATTTTATATCCTTAGAGGCATTGAACGAATATTAAACTATATATATATATTGCCTTCTAATTTTTTTTTAAGAGTTCAAGTCTGTCGAACAACCAAAGTCAACCTCTAGTGAACATTACCAATATGGTGAGTCCTTAAAAATTTGATAATAATCTGTGAAGCAGACTCATAGATTTTCCTCTGCCAACCCATAACCAACCCTTTTTCCAAAGCACAACAGATAGCAAGAGCCTCCATATAATTATTATAGTACATTACCTTATAGCATGAAAAAATGAAACAAGCATTCCCAAAACTATCTCTCCCAACTCCTTTGAAATCAACATGCCCAGGATTACCTCGAGAAGACCCATCCGTATTTATCTTGAACACCCTTGGAGGAGAAGTATGCCATGTACCATCTCTCTGTATTTTTTGTCTAGCATCTCTTTTTCCAGACGAAATAGAAGAATAGGAAGACTAATCTTGCATTTATAAGAGATATTTTCCTAGATCATACCAATGATTCACTGCCAAAGCTGAGGAATAGTAAGCTTCTTATCATGAAAAATTCTTTGATTTATTTCCAACAAAATATGCCATAGAATGCAAGAAGGGCCAATAGTCCAAGCAACCTGGAGAAAGAAACCCTTAGAAAGAGGTCTCCCTAAACTCCTCTAGAACTTCAAAAGATAACAAGCATGGACACAAGGCTGCTTCCACACCCCCCACCAAATATTTCAAATATCCCATGCAAAAGAAAATTGAAAAAGAAGATGGCCTAAAGACTCTTCACTGTTCGCACATAAAAAATAGAAAGGTCCCTGAAAACCTCTCTTTTGCAAATTATCCTAGGTAAAGCATTATTTTGAATAGCTAACAACAGATAAAAATTATATTTAGGTCAAAATAACTTTGACCATACCTACTTCCACCAGGGCACCTCATCATCCCCAAAATATTGCCAATCTAACTTCATGTATCTCGAAGCCACCGAATAGACCCCTCTAAGATCCAAGCCCCAAGCCAAAACATCATCATCCTATAAAGAAGAGTAGGTTCTACTAGCCAAAATATGAGACAACTCCTCTCTTTCCTAAAAATTTACCCCTATCAACCAATCTATAGCATACTTCCAATGAACAACCTCAACCTACCCAACTCTATCAATAAATTTATAGTCCATAACCCTATTCCAACCTACATTCAAAAAAACCTTACTCAGATTCTGAAGATGAGGATACATGGATAAAATGGTAGGGAACCCATCCCAAGCATCCTACCAAAAGATAACCTTGGATCCATTATGACATATCCAGAACAAACCTTTCTTAACAATATTTGCCCTCTTCTTAAGAGTGTTCTAGATGAAAGAGCCCTCACCAGAAAAAATGTATTTAGGAATCTCAAAGTCCTCAACCCCATTCAAATATTTATAGGAAAGAATCTTTGCCCATGCTTGGTCTTGAGAAATATACCATCTCCAATAAAAATTAGCCACCAAATCCTCTCTAGAAAGAGAAGAAAAATGAAGACCCAAACCCTCTTCTTGCTTTGGTCTGCAAATAGTTTCCCACTTAACCAAGCTCCACCTCGAAGACTCCAAATTACCAGCCCATAAAAATATTCTAGATAAAAATTTCAAATCATGAATAAAACTAATAGGAGCAACCTTGCACCTATATATACAAAGGGCCTAAACCACAAACTTAAGGAGTAAAACTCTACTAGTAGAGGAAAGCCATCTAATAGTCCAATGAGAAACATGAGCACAAAATTTGTCCAAAATGGAGTTCCAGATCTTACTGAGGCAAAGGATCCATAGAAAGAGGAATACCCATATACTTCAAGGGAAGAGCACCAATATGAAATCTTAGAATCTATGTAATACGATAATGTATAAGTGGATTAGTGTTAAACAATAAAATGAAAGATTTCCCCTCATTAATATTCTATCTCGAAGCTACAAAATAGATATTCAGAGCCCTTCTAAAGTTGGTAGATTCCCGAATAGAAACAAGCCCCATCAAAGTTGTATAAGATTAGAACAAGTAGGCAAACTCATACCCCACCTTTGACCATGAATCAAACCCTGATTGACATGTGATTTTAGAATTCTACCCAAACCTTCAGCCATAATGATAAACAAATAAGGGGACAAAGGGTCACCCTACCGAAGACCTCTTGAGTCTTGAAATAAATAATATGGATGACCATTAACAAGAACTGAATAGGAAGGTAAAGTAATGCAGCTTATCACCCAACTTACCCATCTAGAATGGAAATCAAAAGCTAGAAGGATATTTCTTTAAAAAACCTTTTAACCCTATCATAATCCTTAGCCATATCTAGTTTCATAAACATAACTTTTTCCTTAGAAAAATCCATAGAGTGAATGGTCTCAATAGCAATAGTCACCCCATCTAGGATTTTTATGCCCACCATAAAACATCCATGTTCATCATAAATGACCTTGTTAAGCCAAGGCTTAAGACACTCAAAAATCAACTTTATTATAATTTTATACACCACATTGCAGAGAGTAATAGGTTTGAAATTATCAAGAAAATTGGATCCTTCTCTTTTAGGAATAAGTATCAGGAAAGTAGAATTTAGAGCACGTAACATTTTATGAGAGTTGAAAGACACTTGCACAACATAAAAGAGATCTAGTTTAATAATTGCCCAAATTTTTTGAAAGAATTCTACTAGAAAACCATTAGGCCCTAGAGATTTCCCTTTCTTCATCTGGAAAATAATACCCTCAATCTCATCAATGAAAATATGATGCATGAGAGCATCATTCATTTCATTAGTAACCATAGGAGGAATAAAACTCAACACACTATTTTATTCAACATCCACAGATGGAGAATCATTATAATAAAGAGAAGAGAAAAACCTAACAACCTCAGCTAAAATATCCTTATATGTAATTAACTGAACCCCTTGAGATGAAGTAAGAGATGAAATGATAGTACTATGTCATCTAGCATTCATAGAATTGAAGAAGAACATCGTATTCCTATCCCCTTCTTACAACCAATCAATTTTATTTCCAATAAATTTCTTCTCTAAGTTCCCATTTAGCTAACTCCTTAATGGTAGCAGATTCCTCTTGGAGATTTCTTTTTGTAAGACCATAATCTCTAATCTATATTGTAATAAAATCTAAATTCTCTTGAGAATCCAGTTTAACCCGAAAAATATTACCAAAAGTCTATTGATTCCACTTCTTTATCTGATATTTTACACATTGAAGTCTCTTAATAAGAGAATACATAGTAGTACCATGATAAGGCTTACACCGATTCCACCAAACTCACATAATGTTTTGCAAAGAAGGCTCCCAGAGCCACATTAACTAGAATTTAAAGGAGGATTTTCTATAAACACCATATGAAAAGGATTGAAAATCCAACTAAGTGTTCTATTATTTACAAACCATTATATAGGAACTAATGGCCCAAAATACATAACCAACCCATGAAATCATGGATTTGATTCAATACGCTTCAACCAAAAGCTACAAAGGTGCAAAGGAGAATGCACGTAAACTTCTAAGTTAATATTGCTAACTAGAAGATCCATTTTAGCTAACTTAAAGCACACACTTCCTACTTTGAGTTCACACTTGCTAACTAACACTCTAAAAGACAAGTAGAAGACAACTAGTGCCCACAAGTGCATGTGAGAAAGAGACTCACTTACAATATGAATTTGCTAGAAATAAACTAAGCAAACCTAAGATAGGAACTACTAGAGGGGTCATATGAAAGATCTAACATCAATCCTCATCATGCCTCCCCACAATAGAAGCATTGGACTCCAATGCTTTCAAAAGAATAGGAAAGTCACGGGACATCTGATGAAAGGAAATCCAACGAGCCTGATGCGACAGCTGTCCTCGTCGAGCCACAAGATATGAGGTGGTAGACCCCTGGCGAGTCTGTCGATTCTTCGTGTCATAGATCTGATCTGCATCCAATGGTAAATGTGCCTCAGGAACCACGTCCACAGGATGACTGATAGCTGGTGCAGTCTCCAATGTAGAGTCAAAGTACAACTTCAAGAGATCTACATTGACGACGTCATGAATTCCCAAGTGTGTGAGAATATCAAGGCGAAAATCACTCTCGGACACCTGCTAAAGAATAGTATAAGGCCCATAGCGAATTGGTTTGATTTTGCTATGAGTCTTATCAGTGAAACGCCGCTTGTCAAGATGCAACCAAACTTTATCACCAACCTGAAAAGGATGAGGAATTTGATGTCGATCCATGGCCTTTTTCTGTTGTTGCTTTGTCTTTTGCAAAATCTCAACCACCTTTGATTGAAGATTGTGCAAGTGTTGAAAAAATGAGTGTGCCTTGTCTTTCTCCTTCTGAAGATGTGAAGTGACAGGAGAAGGCAAAGACAAAGGTAACTCATAAGGTGCCAAGGGCTAAAATCCCATACAAACTTCAAAGGGTGAATGACCTGTAGAAGAGTGTAGGGCCCTATTATAGGCATGTTCAATATGCGTGAGACTCAAGTCCCACTTTGTCTGGTGAAGCGTGATGATAGATTCGCAAACTTTGCACAAGTGTATGGTTTACCACTTCAATCTGCCCATCGGACTGTGGATGATAGGCGATAGAAAAGTTAAGGGAAACACCCAAAATATTCCACAAAGAACGCCAAAAGTGACCCACAAAGCATGAATCACGATCCGAGATAATGCTGGTAGGTAGACCAAAGGAATGCCAAATGTTGTCAAAGAAAAATTGAGCTAAGTCTGATGCAGAACTTGTCTTGCGGCATGGAATAAACTTAGCCATTTTGCTAAATCTGTCAACCACCACGAACACACAATCATGTTGGCGCACTGTCATAGGAAAACCACTAACCAAGTCCATGGAAATGCTTTCCCAAGGACGGGAAGGAATGGGCAAAGGCATGCCTAAGCCAAACATTCTATTAGCTGGTTTTGAGCGACAACAAACTGCACACTGCTTGAGAAATCTCAACACATCCCTCTACATTTTTGGCCAATAGAAAAATCGTTGCAAATGAGGAAGTGTTTTATGCTTCCCAAAGTGACCACCATAAAGTATAGAATGAGCTTCCTTAAGAAGTGACACTCTAGGCTCACAAGGAACACAAACCTTGTCCAATTTGTAAAGAAGTCCTTCTTTGATGTAGAAATCTTGGAAAGGACGCAAATTGGAAGAAGAAGGCTTACTCACTTGCTCAAATATTTTTCCAAAATTAGGATCCTGAGAATACTGATTAGGCCAAGTCTGAAATCCCAAGTGCGAAGTGGACATAACTGTTAAGGCAAGAGCGGTTGGAGGCCTACTCAAACAATCAGCAACTGTATTACTCTTCCCCTTTTTGTACTTGATCACCAAGTGAAATTGTTGGAGGTAAGAGGCCCACTTCATATGTCTTGATTCTTCAATTTTACTTTGAGATTGTAAAAACTTGAGAGGCATATGATCAGTGTGTACTACTGTATATTTTCCCAAAAGATAGTGTCTCCAATACTTAATGGCTTGAACTAAAGCATACAACTCCTTGTCATATGTAGAATAGTTCAACTTAGTAGCAGAAAAGGTTTCTGAATGATAAGCTACTGGATGACCATTCTGTTTGAGCACAACTCCTAAGGCAACTTTAGAGGCATCTGTTTCAATCTCAAAAGGTTGAGAAAGGTCAGGTAAATTTAACACAGGCACTGTACACAATTTCTTTTTGAGTTTCTCAAAGGCAACTTCTTGGATTTTCTCCCAATGAAATGGAGTTTTGGACTTAGTGAGATAATGCAAGGGAGCTGCAAGGGTGGAATATTGAGGAATGAACTTGCGATAGAAATTCGCAAGTCCTAGGAAACTCCTTAACTCTGTGAGAGTTGTAGGAGGGGACCACTTAAGAAAAACATCAACTTTAAGGGGATCTACCTGAATTCCACTCTCACTAATCACATAGCCAAGGTAAGAAACTGAAGTATTGCCAAAAGAACACTTGGAAGAGTTGGCATATAATTGATTCTTCGTAAGAAGATCAAGGGTTTTCTGGATATGCCTAAGGTGTTCCTCCCAAGTTTTTGAGAAAATCAATATATCATCAAGATATATAATGACAAATTTTTCAAGGACTTCACGAAATACATCATTCATCAACCTCATGAAGGTTGCAGGAGCATTAGTAAGACCGAAGGGCATGACCAACAATTCGAAGAGGCCCATCTTCATCTTGAAAGCAGTCTTCCATGTATCCTCAGCTTGGATATGCACTTAACACTTTTGAGATCTATTTTTGAAAAGAACTTAGCTCCTTGAAGCTGATCTAATAAATCATCAATGCGGGGTAAGGGATATCTATTCTTCACAAAAATTCTGTTCAATGCACGAAAATCAATGCATAATCTCCAATTGCCATCTTTCTTAAGAACTAACAAAATAGGTGATGCACAAGCAAAAGTACTTTCCTTAATGAAATCGTTAGACAACAAATCTTCTAGTTTCTTTTTTATTTCTTCATTTTGCAAAATAGATTGTCTATACATGGGAGCATTAGGAAGAGAAGAACCTGGAATTATTTCAATGTTGTGATTTATTGTGCGAATTGGAGGAAGAGACTTTGGCTCCTGAAATATGTGTGAATAACTTTGCAATATTTTATCCATTGAAGAGTGTTGCTTTGTAATGGATGTAGATGTAGAAGTGTTTTGAGAGCGAATGAAAATTAGAGCAACATCACCACCTTTCTTAATTACTCTTTTCATTTGCTTGGAACTTAGAATGATATTAGGAGTGTTGGTGCTTTTAATGAGAAAGACCTTACCATATTTTTGAAGTGTGTAGGTTCTTTTAAAAGCATCATAAATAGCTCTCCTATCATACTAAAAAGGTTGTCCAAGCAAAATCCCGCAACAATCCATAGGAGTCACATCACAAGTGACTTGATCTATGAACTGTGGGCCAAGTGCAAATTTTAAAGTGCAAGTGTGAGTGATTTTTGAGCCTCTTCCACTATCCTTCCAACCCAAAGAATAAGGTTGAGGATGAGGCTCCATAGGTAACTTCAAACGCTCGACAATGGACCTCGCAATTAGATTTTTCTGTGAGCCATTGTCCACTATACAATCAGTTGCAAAGTTGTGAAGTAAGTGGGCTCGAGTGATGAACAAAGCATCACGAGCCCCATCTGAAGAACTTACATTTACTAAGGTAACTTCATTAAGCTTCCCTCGTAATTTCGTATATACTCTACTCTCTCCTACAGACTCAAGGGGACCCTTGGAAGCATCCTCCTCTTGAGTAGTAATCACTAAACTCTTCTTTTTGAGCTTAAAGCAATCAGCTTTCTCATGCCCTTTCTTCTTACAATAATTGCAGAATTTCTTAGAAGAAGAAGATGAAGATTTAGAAGAATAAGAAGGAGTAGAAGTGGAAGGGGAAGGAGAAGAAGGAGATGGAGAAGACACATTCTTCTTTTGAGCAAAATTCTTCTTTTGTGAGAAATAATTATTGCCTTTTGATGAGTTTCCAACCACTTGAGTAACAGGTGTGTGGAATGCCTGCGATTGCGCCTTGAACTTGTCCTCCGCAAGCTGCGCCTAGTTGAAAACTTGATCCAATGTTTCCATAGAAACAAACATTAGTTCCCTATACAAATGCTCCAACAAGCCACTTTGAAACTTGAGAATCAAACCTGGAACATCATCCTCCACATTCACAAGTATTCTGAACCTGTTAAATTGGAAAATATATTCTTGTACAGACATATTAGTACCTTGGTGAAAACGAAACCATTTAATAACTAATTATCTAGAATAATTTGAAGGATAGAAATTGGTTTTAAGACATTTTACAAGCTCATCCCATGTGGTGAGTTCTTGTCCTCGTTTTCGTTCCACAAGTACTTTGGCTAAGCCAGAAAGTTTAAGCTTAGCATAAGGCACTACATCATCTTCTGAAAGTTGAGAAAAAACAAACCAAGAACTCATGTCAAGAATCCAACTATTCAAGACATCAGGGTTCCTGGATCCATCATACAATGGAACTTCACAACGAACTCTCAAATGAGAATCGTGAGTAGAAGTTGAGGCATTATGCAAAGAAATGTCATTGACCTTCATGGCAAGATTGCCAAGGACTTCTGCCATGGTAGTGTCATTAGCCTTATCTGCCAAAGTGTTTACAACATGGGCCAATTCTGCCACTTGGGCAGCCAAGTCAGAAGCCATGTGTTCTCGGGTATAAGCCAGAAGTAAAGTTTAAGAAAGCACTAAATCAAGGAAGTACAATGCAAATTTTCTTGTTACAATGGAGTGCTGCTTAAAAATTGAAAATTTACTCCTAAGGCATAAATTTTGAAATTTTTAAACTAATATAAAGTGCAAAATTTAAAATTTATTAATTTAAAAATAACTTAATCAAAAATTAAATTTCAATTAATCAAAAGATTAAAGAATTTAATTAAGTTATTAAAAATTAAATTAATAAAAATGAAATTTTTAAACATGCAACTTTAAAAATAGTAAAAATTTAAAATTTTACAATAAATTTACCCTCTTTCTTCTGTTGAACTGGACAAAACTAAATTGCTTGAAAATTTTTGCATGCACCTAAATCATGCACTACACTCTTCCCGAGGCCGAGGTACAGTTGTCAAGGTTCCAAATTTGAACACTGGTAAAAACCCAGCAGAGGGAAAACTCTGGTGCGGGATCCCAAGCCGCGAACCCATGCGGATCCTCTAAACGTCGCCGTCGGCACGACCGAAGGACAACATAGCCAGGCCTCCTACCTGGCTACGGTGCTGTCACTTCTGACAACCCGGTCAGACCGCCTGACCCTAACGACGGCAATGACTGTCAGAGCCGTCGACCACAGGCTGTTAGGCGACAGGCCTGTCGCTGCCAGCAGACAGTGCAGGTGGGAGGCCGACGCGCCGTCGGCTGTGACAGCGCACACTGTCACACCTGATAGAACTGTCAAGCGTTAGCCTGACATTGTCAGTCGATGCGCTTTGGGCCTCAACCGCAGCGCTATCGCGGGACAGCCTCGACCGCAGTGCTGCCGTGGGACAGCCTCGGCCATAGTGCTGCCGCTGGACAGCCTCGGCCTAGCCTGACGCTGTCACGTCGGATAGTGCCAGTAAGACAGCCGAAGGCTGTCGACTGTCGGTCGTCGGCCGCCCCCTACCGCAAATGCACGCGTTGGGGTGTCGTAAAATGGCTGGTCGACCGCCTGTCGAACGCAGTCGAAGGCTGCCGAGGCTATCGAATGCAGCCGAGGTGGTCCGAGGGCTGCAAAAAATATTAAAATAATTGAATTTTTTTTTTTTAACAATAAAAATTATTTGTAGCCAAATCAATATATTAAACAAAATAATATATCAATTAAAAAGAAAAATCTTTCTAAGATAAATTTAAAAAAAAAAAATTAAAAATTAACCAGGGGGGTTAATTCTATATTTTTAAAAGCATAAATTATAACAATGTGAGCAACCAGCTCCCACCAGTAGCTCTCCTTTCAAGATCCGGTCGACACATGACCAGCGTTTGAAAGGCACCTAGATCTAAGTCGACACACGACCTAGCTTTGGAAGTCCTCCTGGAGCTCTTTAGTACTCAAAAATGGGGGGGGCAGCAGGGTCAAATGGCTCCCTAATCCTTATTGGACCGTAGCTACGATCCAATCCCTTCCAAGGATCAGTATATGAAGAACTCTGGGGCAAAATTTTCCTATACTTCTTAAGCATAAGAAAAAAGTTGCATCGAGGGTTTTGTCGGTGAAGGAACTTCCTTCTCCGAATGGTTTTCAAGCTCCCTTTGGACTTAAACCTAGTCCTCAATGAGAATACGTTTCTCATAATATTTCTAACTCCTATCCTCTCACCTCACAAGCCCTAGTGCAAACATGAACTAGGCTCTGATACCAATGAAAAGGATTGAAAATCCAACTAAGTGTTCTATTATTTACAAACCATTGTATAGGCACTAATGGCCCAAAATACATAACCAACCCATGAAATCATGGATTTGATTCAATACGCTTCAACCAAAAGCTACAAAGGTGCAAAGGAGAATGCACGTAAAATTCTAAGTTAAGATTGCTAACTAGAAGATCCATTTTAGCTAACTTAAAGCACACACTTCCTACTTTGAGTTCACACTTGCTAACTAACACTCTAAAAGACAACTAGATGACAACTAGTGCCCACAAGTGCATGTGAGAAAGAGACTCACTTACAATATGAATTTGCTAGAAATAAACTAAGCAAACCTAAGCTAGGAACTACTAGAGGGGTCATATGAAAGATCTAACATCAATCCTCATCATGCCTCCCCACAATAGAAGCATTGGACTCCAATGCTTTCAAAAGAATAGGAAAGTCACGGGACATCTGATGAAAAGAAATCCAACGAGCCTGATGCGACAGCTGTCCTCGTCGAGCCACAAGATATGAGGTGGTAGACCCCTGGCGAGTCTGTCGATTCTTCGTGTCATAGATCTGATCTGCATCCAATGGTAACTGTGCCTCAGGAACCACTTCCACAGGATGACTGATAGCTGGTGCAGTCTCTAATGTAGAGTCAAAGTACAACTTCAAGAGATCTACATTGACGACGTCATGAATTCCCAAGTGTGCGAGAATATCAAGGTGAAAAGCATTCTCGGACACCTGCTGAAGAATAGTATAAGGCCCATAGCGAATTGGTTTGATTTTGCTATGAGTCTTATCAGTGAAACGCCGCTTGTCAAGATGCAACCAAACTTTATCACCAACCTGAAAAGGATGAGGAATTTGATGTCGATCCATGGCCTTTTTCTGCTACTGCTGTGTCTTTTGCAAAATATCAACCACCTTTGATTGAAGATTGTGCAAGTGTTGAACAAATGAGTGTGCCTTGTCTTGCTCCTTCTGAAGATGTGAAGTGACGGGAGAAGGCAAAGACAAAGGTAACTCATAAGGTGCCAAGGGCTGAAATCCCATACAAACTTCAAAGGGTGAATGACCTGTAGAAGAGTGTAGGGCCCTATTATAGGCATGTTCAATATGCGTGAGACTCAAGTCCCACTTTTTCGGTGAAGCGTGATGATAGATTCGCAAACTTTGCACAAGTGTACGGTTTACCACTTCAGTCTGCCCATCGGACTGTGGATGATAGGCAATAGAAAAGTTAAGGGAAACTCCCAAAATATTCCACAAAGAATGCCAAAAGTGACCCACAAAGCGTGAATCACGATCCTAGATAATGCTGGTAGGTAGACCAAAGGAACGCCAAATGTTGTTAAAGAAAAATTGAGCTAAGTCTGATGCAGAACTTGTCTTGCGGCATGGAATAAACTTAGCCATTTTTCTGAATCTGTCAACCACCACAAACACACAATCATGTTGGCGCACTGTCATAGGAAAACCACTAACCAAGTCCATGGAAATGCTTTCCCAAGGACGGGAAGGAATGGGCAAAGTCATGCCTAAGCCAAACTTTCTATTAGTTGGTTTTGAGCGACAACAAACTGCACACTGCTTGAGAAATCTCAACACATCCCTCTACATTTTTGGCCAATAGAAAAATCGTTGCAAATGAGGAAGTGTTTTATGCTTCCCAAAGTGACCACCATAAAGTATAGAATATTCTATTTGCTTTTTTATAGAAATTCTGTTCAAAGCATGAAAATCAATGCATAATCTCCAAGTGCCATATTTTTTAAGAACTAACAAAATAGGTGAGGCACAAGCAGAAGTACTTTCCTTAATGAAACCCTTAGACAAAAAATATTCTATTTGCTTTTTTATTTCTTCATTTTGCAAAATAGATTGTCTATACATGGGAGCATTAGGAAGAGAAGAACCTGGAATTATTTCAATGTTGTGATTAATTGTGCGAATTGGAGGAAGAGACTTTGGATCCTGAAATATGTGTGAATAACTTTGCAATATTTTATCCATTGAAGAGTGTTGCTTTGTAATGGATGTAGATGTAGAAGTGTTTTGAGAGCGAATGAAAATTAGAGCAACATCACCACCTTTCTTAATTACTCTTTTCATTTGCTTGGAACTTAGAATGATATTAGGAGTGTTGGTGCTTTTAATGAGAAAGACCTTACCATATTTTTGAAGTGTGTAGGTTCTTTTAAAAGCATCATAAACAGACTCTCCTATCATACTAAAAAGGTTGTCCAAGCAAAATCCCACAACAATCCATAGGAGTCACATCACAAGTGACTTGATCTATGAACTGTGGGCCAAGTGCAAATTTTAAAGTGCAAGTGTGAGTGATTTTTGAGCCTCTTCCACTATCCTTCCAACCCAAAGAATAAGGTTGAGGATGAGGCTCCATAGGTAACTTCAAACTCTCGACAATGGACCTCGCAATTAGATTTGTCTGCGAGCCATTGTCCACTATACAATCAGTTGCAAAGTTGTGAAGTAAGTGGGCTCGAGTGATGAACAAAGCATCACGAGCCCCATCTGAAGAACTTACATTTACTAAGGTAACTTCATTAAGCTTACCTCGTAATTCCGTATATACTCTACTCTCTCCTACAGACTCAAGGGGACCCTTGGAAGCATCCTCCTCTTGAGTAGTAATCACTAAACTCTTCTTTTTGAGCTTAAAGCAATCAGCTTTCTCATGCCTTTTCTTCTTACAATAATTGCAGAATTTCTTAGAATAAGAAGATGAAGATTTAGAAGAAGAAGAAGGAGTAGAAGCGGAAGGGGAAGGAGAAGAAGGAGATGGAGAAGACACATTCTTCTTTTGAGCAAAATTCTTCTTTTGTGAGAAATAATTATTCCCTTTTGATGAGTTTCCAACCACTTGAGTAACAGGTGTGCGGAATGCCTGCGATTGCGCCTTGAACTTGTCCTCCACAAGCTGCGCCTGGTTGAAAACTTGATCCAATGTTTCCATAGAAACAAACATTAGTTCCACTGTACAAATGCTCCAACAAGCCACTTTGAAACTTGAGAATCAAACCTGGAACATCATCCTCCACATTCACAAGTATTCTGAACCTATTAAATTGGAAAATATATTCTTGTACAGACATATTAGTACCTTGGTGAAAACAAAACCATTTAATAACCAATTCTCTAGAATAATTTGAAGGATAGAAATTGGTTTTAAGACATTGTACAAGCTCATCCCATATGGTGAGTTCTTGTCCTCATTTTCGTTCCACAAGTACTTTGGCTAAGCCAGAAAGTTTAAGCTTAGCATAAGGCACTACATCATCTTCTAAAAGTTGAGAAAAAACAAACCAAGAACTCATGTCAAGAATCCAACTATTCAAGACATCAGGGTTCCTGGATCCATCATACAATGGAACTTCACAACGAACTCTCAAATGAGAATTGTGAGTAGAAGTTGAGGCATTATGCAAAGAAATGTCATTGACCTTCATGGCAAGATTACCAAGGACTTCTGCCATGGTAGTGTCATTAGCCTTACCTACCAAAGTGTTTACAACATGGGCCAATTCTGCCACTTGGGCAGCCAAGTCAGAAGCCATGTGTTCTCGGGTATAAGCCAGAAGTAAAGTTTAAGAAAGCACTAAATCAAGGAAGTACAATGCAAATTTCCTTGTTACAATGGAGTGCTGCTTAAAAATTGAAAATTTACTCCTAAGGCATAAATTTTGAAATTTTTAAACTAATATAAAGTGCAAAATTTAAAATTTGTTAATTTAAAAATAACTTAATCAAAAATTAAATTTCAATTAATCAAAATATTAAAGAATTTAATTAAGTTATTAAAAATTAAATTAATAAAAATGAAATTTTTAAACATGCAACTTTAAAATTAGTAAAAATTTAAAATTTTACAATAAATTTACCCTCTTTCTTCTGTTGAACTGGACAAAACTGAACTGCTTGAAAATTTTTGCATGCACCTAAATCATGCACTACACTCTTCCCGATGCCGAGGTATAGTTGTCGAGGTTCCAAATTTGAACACTGGTAAAAACCTAGTAGAGGGAAAACTCTGGTGCGGGATCCCAAGCCGCGCACCCATGCAGCTCCTCTAAACGTCGCCGTCGGCACGACCGAAGGACAGCATAGCCAGGCCTCCTGCCTGGCTACGGTGCTGTCACTTTTGACAGCCCGGTCAGACCGCCTGACCTTGACAGCGACAGTGCTGTCAGGCCACGCTGACCCTGGCTGTCAGGCGGTAGGCCTATCGCTGCCAGTAGACAGCGCGGGCGGGAGGCTGACGCGCCGTCGGCTGTGACAGCGCATGCTGTCACGCCTGATAGAACTGTCAGGCGTCAGCCTGACACTGTCAGTCGATGCGCTTCGGGCCTCAGTTGCAGCGCTATCGTGGGATAGCCTCGGTTGAAGTGCTATCGTGGGACAGCCTCGGCCGCAGTGCTGCCGCTGGACAGCCTCGGCCCAGCCTGACGCTGTCACGTCGGACAACGCCGGTAAGACAGCCGAAGGCTGTCGGCTGCCGGCCGTCGACCGCACCCTACCGCAAATGCGCACGCTAGGGTGCCATAAAATGGCCGGCCGGCCGCCTGTCGAATGCAGTCGAAGGCTACCGAGGTTATCGAATGCAGTCGAGGTGGGCCGAGGGCTGCAAAAAATATTAAAATAATTGACTTTTTTTTTTTTTTAACAATAACAATTATTTGCAGCCAAATCAATATATTAAACAAAATAATATATCAATTAAAAAGAAAAAGCTTTCTAAGATAAATTTAAAAAAAAAAAATTAAAAATTAACCAGGGGGTTAATTCTAAATTTTTAAAAGCTTAAATTATAACAATGTGAGCAACCAACTCCCACCAGTAGCTCTCCTTTCAAGATCCGGTCGACACACGACCAGCGTTTGAAAGGCACCCAGATCTAAGTCGACACACGACCTAGCTTTGGAAGTCCTCCTGGAGCTCTTCAGTACTCAAAAATGGGGGGGGCATCAGGGTCAAATGGCTCCTTAATCCTTATTGGATCGTAGCTACGATTCAATCCCTTCCAAGGATCAGTATATGAAGAACTCTAGGGCAAACTTTTCCTATACTTCTTAAGCATAAGCAAAAAGTTGGATCAAGGGGTTTGTCGGTGAAGGAACTTCCTTCTCCGAATGGTTTTCAAGCTCCATTTGGACTTAAACCTAGTCCTCAAAGAGAATACGTTTCTCATAATATTTCTATCTCCTATCCTCTCACCTCACAAGCCCTAGTGCAAACATGAACTAGGCTCTGATACCAATGAAAAGGATTGAAAATCCAACTAAGTGTTCTATTATTTACAAACCATTATATAGGCACTAATGGCCCTAAATACATAACCAACCCATGAAATCATGGATTTGATTCAATACGCTTCAACAAAAAGCTACAAAGGTGCAAAGGAGAATGCACGTAAACTTCTAAGTTAAGATTGCTAACTAGAAGATCCATTTTAGCTAACTTAAAGCACACACTTCATACTTTGAGTTCACACTTGCTAACTAACACTCTAAAAGACAACTAGAAGACAACTAGTGCCCACAAGTGCATGTGAGAAAGAGACTCACTTACAATATGAATTTGCTAGAAATAAACTAAGCAAACCTAAGCTAGGAACTACTAGAGGGGTCATATGAAAGATCTAACATCAATCCTCATCACCATAGCAATTGACCATCAACTTGATAGGCCAATGATCATAGCCTTTCCAGTCCAAAATAACATAACTAATATTCCAGTTAGAGCTTATCTAGAAGGAAGAAACCAAAAACCTATCCAATCTCTCTGCAATACCCTCAGTTCCACATCTCCTATTGTTCCAAGTAAAGATGCCATTACTAGGTTTAATGTCAATCATGTTATGTAAAAAAATGTTATTACTAAAAAGCAAAGAAGTTTGACCAATGATGCCCACCCTTCATCTTTTCTCCTCCAAGCTGGTGATAGCATTAAAATCACCAGCAAAAATACATGGTTACAAAGGAGCCATCAACTGAACCTCTCGAATATGATGCCAAAGTATAATTTTCCCAACAAGATTAGTAGGGGCATAAACATTAGTTAATAAAAGCACCTCACTCGACTCTTTAGAAGAGGTAACCATAGAAAGAAAACAATAATTAGATACCCACCATAAAGGAGAAATCTTATAAGAATTCTAAAAAATAACAATACCTTCAGAGCTTCCATGAGATCCAATGCACTGATATTGACCATGAACCCACAATTTAGAAGCAATATTAACCATGCAATCCATAGATAATTTAGATTCTTATAAAAAAAAACATTAGGATTATGGAACTTAATCAAATCAACAATAGCTTTTTGACAAGGAGATCTATTCAAACCTCTCACATTCCATTATAGAACGATCATTGACAAGTAGAAAAGTGAGAGTCAAGAGGTGTAACCAACCCTGACTAAACCAAGGAATCCCCTTGAATTTTAAGTTTCTCTACTTCTTTCATCCTCCCTACTTTATTAGTTTTTTTAGTGACCCTTTTTTTATAATTCTTCTATTGTATACCCAACCCAGGACTTGCCTTAGATCCCTTACCATGGCTTGAGGTGACTAGATCCACCAAAAGAGGATCTTTTAATATAGCCCCATCCCGCACTACTATATTATTCCCAAGAGGCATAGGATTACCAAACTCCCCTGAGGATGTCAATGCCAAAGGCTGAACTGAATATTGCACCACATCATTCTCAATATTCAAATATGAAATCATAGCACAGTGAGGGCCATGCTCAGCATTCAAAAGAGCATCCACCTGATCCACACCACCAACTTCTTCCTCATGTTCTAGAACATGCCCATCCATAAGCTGATCTATAGGGAACCCAACTTGTTGTTATAATTCTTCAAGAGCATCAAACATGTTATGAATCCCATCCTTTTTTCTATCATTTAAAGTTCTATTCTACCCTCAAACTTTATTTATAGGTTTGACTTGCATAAAATACTAAATATATTTACCACTATCCTAAACAAGAGACTTCCCTTTATCATATTTGGGCCCTGAATATTGAGGCTTAGGAGTCGTTTTACTCACTACCATAGGACACTTTTTCTGCAAATACCCATATTCATGACACAAACAACATCGAAAAGGTAGAGTTTCATAATCAAGCTGTTGAACCCATGAGTAATACCCAAAATGGATTTCCAAAGAATAGGGTAAAGGTTTATTCAAATCAAGCTCAACACATATATGGGCACAAGAAATTTCCTTTTTATCCTACGTGAGCTATGAATCCCCAATTGGATTTCCCAGAAGCAATGCAATTGAATGAAGAATATCGTTCCTCGAGAGTTCCATAGGTAAGCATGGAAGTTGCACCCATATTGGAACTGGAGATGAGATCTCCTCTGTCGTATTAAAACATCCATGCCACAGTTTGATGAAAATTTTGACCTGATTATAGAAATACGGACCACCTTAAAAGACCTTGCAATGATCTTCCAAGCACAAAAATACAACCAAAAAATAATTATTGGCCCCATCATAATATCCATGTCTCCCACGGTATTCTAAGCATTGCATGCCCAAGAATCCAATGCCATAATCAAAACCCAAATACCAATAAATTTACAAATTAGAGTATGCTTTGACATGTACTCAATATCCTCTACAATTAAATTTGGTTGAAAAAATATAGTTGGCCTCTCCAAAACCTTATCCAAACAACCATTCACATTCTTAGCTTTAAAATAACCATATGTGTAAGAACTCTCATCAACCCCGATACCATCCCTAGATGAGGACTCACCAGGCACCATGAGAGCCTCTTGAAATGATCTTTCATTCACACCAATGTCTCCTCCGAACGAAGCCATGTCATGAAGCTCAAAATCAAAGAAATACTCTCCACCAAAACCCCTTTGCATACCACCACAAAATAGTAGAACAAAAGAAATTATGGCCCCAAAGTATAGAAATAACCCACCCCCAAACTTAAAAAAAAAACCCATGCACCTCTGCAAACACCCACATATCAAAAGAGAACAAAAATACACATGCACCAGCATGCATACCTCATGGTGATACATGCAGGCCATGTGCACCATCCACATACCCCCACAACGACATTACAATTTTTAGCCTCTCAATGTATTGTCTCATTTGTCTTCTGATTTTTTACTATGTAAAATTATTTGTATATATATTTTAAATATTTATTATATGCATTGAAATGTGTCCTTTCTATGTTACATCATAATTGTGTCACCATAGTATTTTCACAAATGACACAATATATGGAATACTTAAGTGTATGTTGTCTGAAAAGATGTGAACTTAGGTCTCTATCATGAAATACCATCTATTTACATTCTTGATATCGTTCCGTTAGATACTTTGTATAAATTTCAAACACAAACTTTTAAATATTTTATTCAGTCTATTAAATTTTGATTTCTCTAAATAGGTATTTTGCAAAATTAAAAACTTGAGTAAAAAACTATAAAATATTAAAATATTTAAGTTAAAAATTTAAAATAATGTCAAATGGATAATATAATATGTTATTTCAATTTATATAAACAATTTGAAACTTTTAAAATTTTCAACTCAAGATGGTTTTTGCACATTTGAAAACTCACATTCAATATGACATAATTAGCATATTTATTACAATAACTTTTGCAAATGATCTGTAAAAGGATTCAACACAAACCTTTGCTTGTGTAGTATATAGAAAAATGCTTAATCATAAAAAGTATGTACCTACATTAAAATCATTATGCACTATGGCCACTTATTATCTTAATATGTAAATGACTATTATGGCTGATAAAAAATATGTATGAGAAAATCCTATAATTTTACAATGTTACAAAAAATTAAAAAATCATAATTGGTATTCAAAATCATCTAATTTATCATTTAAAATCTTTTTGAAACTCCAAATGAAGTGTCCTTATATTTTATTCATAGTTATAGAAGCATGTTTCAATGGCATAAAAGCCTTAAAAGTGTCTCATTTTCTTTAACCCTTCTAGATATGTGTGATCCTTGCTACTCCTTATATTTCTTTAATGATTATGTAATAACAGGATAGAAAAAAACAATAACAGGTGGAGATCCAATCTAAAAATTGTCTAAGTGTTGGATCCTACTAATCTATCGAGGACCAACCTTTTTCAAAGTGTCAAGTCATTATATGAGTACATCAATATTCTTTTAAATATATTGTAATGTATCACTCCTCTCAGCACCTCTATTTCACTATAGTTGCATCACCAACAACTATAATAGTATTTCCATGACAACCATCCTATCCACATCATAATTATCTCTATAATTGGTTGTCACTATCCTCATTCAAATTACTTGTGTGTTATTCATACAACCATATTAACCACTAAACATCCATATTTTCTTCATCACTCCGTCATATTTATGGTTATGTTTACTACTATCTCTATCACTATATTAATTTCCTTTGAAACATGACTTCAATCTTATCCACACCATTGATCTAAAATTTAAAAAGAATTTCTCTGAAAAGCACAATCCTATCACAACATCAATAATGCTAAAATATTTTCATTTAGACCTTATTAGACCAAATCCAATAGTTATGAAGTACCTATAGGTTTTCTTGATGTAGCCTACAAGAAAGTGCTATATAATCCTTTGGGTATTCTGAATTTTATCCTACAAGAATTCTATATACAATTTTATAAGCATCTTTCTATGTAAACCTATAAATAATATTAATATATTCACCCTTAGTTATATTGGCTAAACCACTTCTATGGTTAACCTTTATTAAGGATTTATTAAATTTATTATATTTTAATGAACCTTCAAGTCAGATTATTGGCTTTAGGTTAACATTTAATTAGGGATATGGTATCACTATAAATACCTCTCAATTATTGATCCATTGCATTAGTTTATCACATGAGATCATGGGGGTAACTATGGAAATCCAATTATTATTTATTCTATCTATTTGTGTACCTTAGCTCCTTCTATATTTTCATTATATGCTCTTTAAAGTTTTTTTCATTTTTTTGCTTTTTATTATGGTGAATGTAATATTTCAAAATAATTATGAAAGCATTGTGAATTCCAATATGGTATAAGAGCTAATAAGAATCAATTGTACTCAATCATACAAAAAGTATATATAAAGAGAACCATGGTATATATGATCAAATCATTAGTTTAGTTAGTTTCTTGTGAAATTTAAGTGGAGTCTCTATTTAGTATTTTTAGTGATTTCATTGTCTTGATACCTACTTTTGTATTTGAAGAATTTTATTATTTCCTTAAAAATTAAAAATTTAAAATACTACAAGAATATACTACAAAATATTCTATTATTCATAGAAATAATGTTGGAAAGGTTTGGCATGAGTGGGCACATTTGGCATATTTTGACATAATAAAACTATTGTCATATTCAGTGATGTTTTTTTGTTCAAAAGTGCTACTTAGAAGAATGATATATAATATATACAACATCATAGAGGTTCATGTTTGAATCTCATCAACACTATTTCCTTTTTGCATATGCAATATTTAGGGTCTATTATGTATTTTATTACTTTAGAATCATTTTCCTTAGACATGATGTGATATTAAAAAGGGAAAGTAATCTATTCACAACTAAGTGATTACAATTTTGAGTTGATGAGTGGCATATATTTTAGCATATTTTATGAAGGTATGAACACTTTTATAAGGTTATATTATTGCATATGTGGAATGCATAGTATTTATCCTATCATCACTCAATGGCATGGTGGTAAATCATTGGGTTCTAATTCTTTTGGTGATGATTTCAATCTAAGTTCATGATATTTTGAACCTTTGAATTCAATAGTGAGAATTTAGGAGTGAGATGAATATATTATTTTGCACCTTTCATTCCAACCTGCATGTTGTCATGAGAGTTGGTATGTGGTTATTTTAATTTTTGTTATAGGTTTGAATCCCTACATGTCCATCGCTTTATTTTTTGTGCTCATGAAAGTGTTATGATGCACTAATTATTTCAAATTGAAGAAGGTGGATATAAATTTCAAAGCATTCAATGGGTGCTCTTGGGTAAGCTAGTAATCCTAGCATGCTCACCACCTCTCAAACCCATGTTCAAATCCATTGGCTAACATGGATCAAAACTAGGATACAAATATTTTTTTAACATACAAATTAATTCCATCAAAAAACTTCATGTTAAATGTTGATAATTTATTCATTTATTTAGTTTACAATCCCATCAATGCAATGATGCTAGTATATAGGTGGTATTATAAGAATGTGATAAGTGGTGGCTTCTAATTGGTCAAAATAAGGTGTATAATTTAGTTTTTATTTATTTTTTAGCTTCAATATTCCCCAAATTATAGAGATTTTAACTTTTATATACAAAAGTATTTTGGGCCCTTTTATGAGGTTGTTCATTAAGACTAGGAAACAAGACCATCATACTCTAGAGAGGGAGCCTTTGAATAAGAGGAGACCCATGCTAGAGTGAAAAATTTAGGGGGGAGGCCTCTACTAGCCAATGCTTCCATGCTTGGACCTCTAAAAGGTGGGAAGAGAATCTAAAGTATCCTTAAACAAGGAGTTCACTAAAATAAAATGGAGAGTGAAATAAAATGGAGAGTGTGTTCTTTTCCTAGTTTTATTTTTTAGTATCATAGAGCGATGCTAGAAATTAGCCTTGTATTTGAGGTCTCTTCTTATCCACCATCTTCATTTATTAGAAGATCATGGGTTACCTCTCTAATAATAACTCAGGCTCTGTTAGAGGGCATGGTCGAAACAGGATCAACACCCTCCACACAAGCTAAATATTTTGGTTTCCCTTTAGTAGGCTGAAGAGACTCTAGATTAGTCATACCAAAGGGACTCCCTAAATTTATCTCAAGGCATTTTATGGGACTCTTAATTTTTTTTCAAGACATGGTGAAACATAATTAAGTGAAGACCTAGTTTTTCATGCTATATAGTTTGATGATATCAATTCAATGACCTATTACTATCTTGTGGGGATTTTCTATATGAAACAAACCCAAACTAGAATTCCCCTCTTTTGTTATATTCACTCCAAAAATCCATTAGAGTAACAACTAACAATTTTACACACATCTAGCTTCTATATGGTATAAATTCCTTCAACAAGAAGGTCATATGTTCAAAACATATTTTTTCTAATTTTATTTATCATAGCAGTTAAGATTTAATGTCATCAAGAAGTATAAAACATCAAACTCTAATTAGTCTTGTTGGCATACTGGTTGGTTATTTGTATTATATTTGATATATTTCAATTTCTTATGTCTTTTTTTCTCTCTCATAGTGCGTATTTGCTCAAACTCCAATAACCCATTAACATGGTGGTTGGTAATATTTTGGTTTAAAATATATGTAGGTTTTGGATGGTAACTACAAGGTACACCTTGTTCCTATGGGCCCTTTCTAGCCATTGGGTTTGATTATTCAAAGACCTATATATTGCTTCATGATTCAACTACTTTCTCTTGATATTAGAGGATAGATTGTGGTAATCATATTGCATGTTTAATATCTTCTCACAAGAATCTCAACATCTTGATTGAAAAATTGGAGTCATGGCTTCATGCTTCATGTTTAGGGATAAGTTAATCCAATTCATATATCTTTTTCAAGAGAATATATCAAGATCCATTAGTCCATTTAAGCATTTATTATAAATAACATGTTAGGGGAGATGTAATATCTATAATGTCTTTCCTTGGAACCTTAATTTATATTAAGAGGGGGTGTTCAAATATTTCTAATTTGGCCTTATATGGCCAAGGATAATAATGATAAAGTACTTAGCGTACAAGAAATTCTATGTACTCTCTCTCTCTCTCTCTCTATCTATCTATCTATCTTAAAAATTTATAAACATCAAATATAGTAAAATAAAATAATATGCAAAAATAAAATGAAGTGAAGAATGATAAGAAGGAATTTTTTATACTAGTAGAAATCCAAACACGGAAGTAGTCTAAGAGAAATAAGAAAAGGATAAAATAATCATTAGTATCCAAGTAGAGATTAATAAACTAAATAAGGATATTGATGAGGCGAAAAATTAATGGATGTGCTTTATATATAATTAACAAAATTTTAAATTGCTATTTAGATATGATTAACTTTTAAGTCAAGAAGTTAGATAAATTTATATTATAGATCAACAACTGTAAAAAATTGATTAAATTCAAAAATCAATGGAAGAATTGAAAATATAATTGAATGGTAAGCCTTCCCTAAATCCTTAGATTTTCTAGTAACTATTGAAGTAATTTTATTTCAATATTTAAAATTTGGCATTGATGATAAGGGAGCAAAAATATCCCATCTAGATATAATCTCTATAAAAAATAAAAACTAGATAAGTGTATTGTTAAAGGAAGACTAATGAAGATAAATTTTAATAAGTTACATACAATATTTTAGATCATAATAAAGGACCTATACACTCCAAGGGATGCATAAAGAAATGCAAAATGGAAGGTTAAAAATTCCTAGCTAATAAAGGAAATAAATTTTAAATTCTAAGCATAGGTTAGTTGACCCTAACAAAAGGAGTACAAAAGATTGTTGATTCTATGATTGCACTACATAAGTTGTATGTTTATGTCAATGCAAAAAAATATAGAATGAAAACTTTTTTAATAAGAGCTTTTGCAACCTAGATATAACATGGTAGAAAATATGAAAAATAAATATAAAAAAACATCTCTAGCTAAATTGATTAGATTAATCATGTTGATTTCCTTGGGAGGGATTTTATTTTTATTTTTTGAAAAATAATTTGAAAAAACTTGTATTAAAACAAAGATCATTTACAAGTTGGGATGAGACTTTTCCCAGCCTTAGCCAAAGAGAACACATGTTTACAATAGTAAAAGAAGATTTGCATTGGAGCCAAATCTCTTAAACCATATTTCTACAATGATTGTTCACCTGTTTACAACTATAAAAGAAGATCTACATTGAAGCACAAATCTCCTAAACAGTATTTCTGGAATGGTTATCCAAATTAGCTAAGCACTGGATTTGCTCACCAACCTGCCTAATCATCTCATCCTCAATAGCCATGTCACTGTGCCACTGAACCCCTACCTCCTTCTCAGTACCCATCTTAGCCAGGAAGTCTACCACTTTATTTAGATCTCTACTCACATAAACTGGAATCACATCATCTAATTCCCTCCATAATTCCTTAATTTGAGTGACAAGAATCCTCAACCTCCATGTTTTCAAAGCAAAGTTCCTCATGCAATCTAGAGCTCCAACCATTATTTGAGAATCTGATTCTAGGATTATCCTCCTGTGACCTTGTTTTACTACCCAAATAGAAGCATATTTGATAGCTAAGGCTTCTGCTTCATTGTTTGTGGCTCTTCCCAAGCCTTGCAGTTCCCAATAGAGCATTGTTCCAACATGATTCCGCAAACCACTCCAATTCCAGCTCTACCCGGATTGCCTTTTGTAGCTCCATCAGTATTAATTTTAATCCAACCTTCTAGGGGTGGTTTCCAACTAGCTCTATCCTACCCCTCTTGCACTTCAACTTCCTTCTCCATTGCCCCAATAACAACCTGAGTTTCCTCTTTAGCATAGACTACCATAGTTTCTGTGACTTTGCTCCAAATGACCTGCCAAACTCCATCTAAAGAAGAAAAAGTTTCTCTAAAAATTTTGGCATTTCTCTCCAACCACACTTGCCACCAAATGAAGTTTAATCCAAGCTCCCAACCAATACAAAGAGCTTTAGATTTAAATCTACCCCTCTTCCATATTTCCCAAATATTAATCCGATTCAAATCACCATTAACTTGAATTTTATAATATAAAAACCATCTCTCCCAGATCTGGCACGTGAATGGGCACTCAAACATCAAGTGATCAGTTGTTTCCTCACTCTTGTAGCATAAAACACATTGATATGGACCAATGATTCCCCTACATCTGAGATTATCAAAAGTAAGAATTCCATTATGCATGAACTGCTAGGCAAAAAAGTTTACTTTCGGCCAACCCTTGGATTGCCAAATCTTTCTCCAATCCTCAACTTGATATGTATGAGGAGGAGGCTCTGGAAGGATCTTATCATATCCATCCTTCATTGTGTAGACACCAAGGCTCCCATAGCCCCAAGCTAATTCATCCTCCTCATCTCTACCTATGAGAAATATTTTTACCAAGATTTTAGTCATGATGGGTGTCAAATCCGGAGGGATTGAAATTGGCCACTCATCCAACTTCTTAAACTGCTTAAACTTATAATACCCTAGTTGACTAGTGTTGAAATAAATTTCAATTTGGACCCACCCCCTGGTTTCTATGGCTATTTTTATTGGTTGTAGTTCAGGAAATTCAACAATGATAGGTGGGTATTGATCCCATGAATCTATCCAAAATCGTGCCTTCTCCCCTCTCCCCACTTTCCAAAATAATCCATATTTTACTACCTGAGATCCTAACTTGAGAGCCTACCACACTAAGGATCCATTACCATCCAAAGGAAAATGACCCACCTCATTTGGGTTTACCTATCCCAAATATTTACTAGTTAAGATTCTATTGAATAAAGAAGTTGGTTGGGAAATCCACCTCCAGTAAAGCTTTCCAGCCAAAGCTTTATTATTTAACTTTGATCTTCTCAGTCCCAAACCTCCTTTTACCTTGGGTTGGCTTACTTTATCCCAACCTACTAAGGCCCATTTCCTCTCTCCTTTTACTCCTTCCCATAAAAATTTTCTAGCCATCTTGTCCAACTCTTTCCATATGGTATGTGGGGCAGCAAGGATAGAAAATTTATAAATTGGCATGGCTTGAATGATTGACTATAAAAAATTTAATCTACCCCCATAGCTTAACCATTTGTGAGACCAATGATTAATTCTGTCCTTGATACAGTCCAAAATATTCCTCCAGATATCTATTTTTAGTTTTTTAAAATGCAAAGGGACCCCCAAGTATACCACTGGGAGATAAGTCCTTGTGAATCCCAAGATCTCTAAAATTCTGTCCTGAAGCCTTTGATCAAGATTGAAAAAGACCACTTTGGATTTTTTATCATTGATGACTTGGTTTGTAGCCCTAAGGTAGACATTAAGTGTATCTCTAATCATTCTTGCTTCCCTGAAGCTGGCCACTCCCACCAATCCTGTGTCATCCACAAACTGTAGGTGAGTCAAAACTTCCTCACCCACCTTGATACCTATTAGCAAACCTTGTTGTCTTCTCCTCAAGATGAGTCTACCCAATCCTTCAGCCAATATGAGAAAAATATAGGGAGAGCAAGGATCTCCTTGATGAAGGCCTCGAGTAGCTCCAAACGGTTGCGAGGGAAGACCCTTGATTAACATTGAGTATGTCGGAGTAGAAACACAACTCATGACCCATTCTATCCAATCCTGAGAGAAACCAAAGGCTGCCATCATCTTTGACAAGAAGCTCCACTCCACCCTATCATAAGCCTTTGACATATCTAATTTTATGAACATTCCTCTATTACCAGATGTTTGCATTGAATGGATTGCCTCCTGAGCTAGAACCACACCATCCAAGATCTGCCTACCCTCTACAAAACCCCCTTGCTCTGAGGAGATAATGCTATGTAGAAGAGGTTTTAGCCACTCAACCATTACCTTTGTGATTATTTTATATATGACATTGCATAAGGCAATAGGTCTATAATCTGAAATATGTACCCCCTCCTCCCCTTTTGGAATTAAGGTAATGAAAGTATGATTTAATGCTTTAAGCATTCTTTTACTACCTTTGGACTCCTCTATAACAACCATTACATCCTCCTCCAAGTTATCCCAGAAGGCCTAAAAAACTCAATTGGAAAGCCATCTGGACCTGGTGTTTTTCGGTGCTCATTCCAAAGACTACATTCTTCAGTTCCTCTCTATCAATGGGTTTAAGTAGGGCCTGATTTTCTTCTTTAGAGATAATAGAGGGTATGACAACAATAACTTCTTTTTGAGCCTCTTCATCTTGCACCATACTTTCCTTAAATAGTTTAGAAAAATAATCCATTGAATGGAAATGCATACCTAGAATTGTATCAAAGGAGTGTCCATTCTCATCTTGAAGAGCTTCCATGTTGTTCATCTGTCTCCTAGCACAAGCAGTCCGATGGAAAAATTTGGTATTTTTATCACCTTCTAATAACCAAGTGGTTCTTGCTCTCTGTTTCTAGTAGGTCTCCTCTTGGTTGTCAATGTCCTCAACCACTTTATGCAATGCATCATCCTCTTCTTTGAGCTGCTCTGTAATTGTTCCTTCCCTAAAGTGTTTTTGAACCTCATCCCATCTGGCCACCAATGGAGCTCTTTGGACCTAGAAGTCTGTCTTGTTAGCTCACCTCCATTGTTTCAGTTGATCTTTGACATAATGAAGTTGTTTGTGGAATCTAAACATTGTTGTCCCATATGTTGGGTGACCTTCTTCCCACCATTATGGAATTTTCTTTTGAAGTTCCTCTTTTTGTAACCAAAAGTTTTCAAATTTAAATGGTTTGTGATGTTGCATTGTCTTGATCCCTCCTTCCAACAAAATGGGAAAGTGATCTGAAACTGGACCCTCCAAAATCTAAAATTTTATATTCCATTTTACAAATGCCTCCTCTGAAACCAAAAAATGGTCTAACTTCACCTTCCTGCTATGTGGCTCCCTCCTCTTATTAGTCCAAGTATAGTTGGTTCCAGGGCATTTAATATCCACCAAGTGTAATGCCTGGACTTGGGCAATCATAAGTCGATCCCCTGGGTCCAAAATTGGGGTTCCCCCTTCCTGATCTCTAGAGGATAATTTAGCATTAAAATCCCCAACAATAATCCAGTCTAACTCTTCCCTTGAGACTCTCATGTTATGCACAACTTTCCATTGATGCATCTGACCATCTAGGTTTTGAGCCCCATAAAAATTTGTGATTAAAACATGTTCAGTTGTGACATTATTTCTAAAATGTGATGTGAGAACACCCCTCCAAGCTATATGTTCTATTGCAGTCCATTCAAGAGAGTTCCAAAGAGTAACTATCCCCCTTGAGGCCCCTTGGGCAGCCACTTCCATATGACCAACACCCCTCCAAAGTCTGTTAACTATTTTACACATAAGATCCAATGACATTTTTGTCTCTTGGATAAGCAAAAAATTGTTTTACATTTTTCTAAGAGTCTTCGAACAACATATTGATGGGTTCTACTATTTAAACCCCTAACATTCCATGATTGTATAATCATTGGTTACCTTGAGAGCAATAAAAATCTATTGGCCTCATCGATCCTCTAGTGATCAGTTTGTCTCCTTGAACTGCTATCAATTCCTTATTTGATTTTCTACCCACTCCTTGAGAGCTACTATTTTTTGATCTCTTTTCCACCTGAGTTATCCCTAGAGTTGGCCTTTCTCTATTCTTTTCTGCTATGCCCATGCTGACATCCTTAATTATTGGTTGCTCTTGGTTATGCACTATCAATGCCCCTGCACTCTCTAACTGTGGTAACTCACTGTACTCAATTACCTGCTCTATGATGGGGGAGATGAAAGAGGAGCTTGAACATGGTTGTTATTATTTTCATTATTCCCATCCACTCCTTCCATGAATTGTTCTTCTTCTTGGTCCATTAGTGTCTTAAATATCTCATACCTATTGGAGGGCTTGAGTTGGGTTTGCTCTTTACCATATTTTTTCTTTTGCCTTCTCCTTCTTTTGGGTTGTTCAAAACCATCTCCCTGTGCTTCTTTACCCTAAGAAATATTGGTTGGTTCTTTGTTGATTGTTGACTTACCCTCCTTAGGAAGATTTGACATTCCTAGAGGAGCCTCCATTTTTATGTTCATATTATTTGGGCAAGATCGGGCCAAATGCCCATATTTGTGGCAAACTCTGCATCTGAAGGGCAATGCCTCATAATCCAGTTGTTGAATCCAAGATAGTCCTGCAAGTTCAAGTTCCACCTCTATCGGTAGAGGCTGGCTAAGATCCATTTCCACACATAATCTTGCATAAACAGTTGTGTTTCCTTCTATTGTGTCTTTGGAAACACCCAAATGTCTTCCAAGGGAATTATCGATAATTTCCAATACCTGCTCACTCCAAAACTCCATTGGAAGTGCATACAAATGGATCCAAATCGGGACAACAGTGGGTTCAATTCGAGGATCAAATCCCACTCTCCAGGGTTGAACAAATAATCCTGCCGGACCATGATTCCTCTTTTCTGATTCGAAAGCCCTATTTCTATCGGCAAGTGAAGAAAAACTAACAATAAAATATCCATTGCTAATAAACCACAAAGAATACTCACCAAGAGGCTCCCAGTTTTGTCGGACCCAGGAATGCAAAAAATTTAGGGTAGGGCGAATACCCATGAATTTACAGATCAAATCATGATTGGCTCTATATAAAACTATTTCTTCGACCATCCTTTGCTCAATGACAATATTTGGCCTTGATTCTGACTATGGCAAGCATCCATTAACTCGTTGAGATGTTGATCTATTTCCAGCAGCCGTAAAGAGCATTTTTAATGCAGTTTTTTGTGCTTCTTCAGTCTTTGATGGAGATTTATCCTTTAACAAATCTGCAAAAGAACTATGTCTCTCTAGAAGAGGATCCGGAGGTGTCCCCATTGGGCCCTCCTGGGGCAGCAATCTTGTCTTCAAATCCACAGTAACCAGAAATCTCTTCGGCTACCCAACTGATGCCCTAGTTTTCTCTTCCAAAGCTTTGTCCCCAATATTTTTCAACTTTTTCGTTAAATTGGTATTGTTCAAGGTATTTTATTTTTAATCCATTATTTTATTAATTTAATTTTAAATTATCATTATTTAAATGATATATATCTAATTAATTAGATCCCTAGGATTCAACACCATGTGAGATGGACACAAAAAATTAGAAAACTATAGTGGTTAGCACCATAGTGGTTGTGTGATCGATCTAAAAATGACATCACCAATAAAGATAAAGTAAGTTTAACAAAATAAATATTTAGAGAAATAAAATATATTATGAATGTTAATATCCAAGCAAGAAATTAGTCTTAATCGTATCGTAATTGATGAGGAAAAAAACCAAAATTTTTGATAATTCCTAGACAATCGATCTATCAATACAATGGGGGTAAGATCCTAAGAGTAAATCAATAATTATCATTCCATGAGGTTTATAATATAATTAAAACATCAATTAATCAATAAAGCTCAAGGATCAATAAAATTAGAGTAAAGGACATATATTAGTCAATAAGATCATCAATCTATCAATGATGATGGTATAAATGATGTATAGGTCTACTAGTTGATCAAGTAATAGGAAGCCAAAGGATTTGAAGTTGATATTATGACCATTTCACAAAGATAAGAAACTAAAATAATTTCTTCATTGATGATGACATAAAATATGACATATGATCCTACTTAATTGGTTAAAGAACAATGAAACCAAGAAATTGGAGAAAAAAAACATAGATAATATATGATTTGAATCAATTAAAAGTGTTGATCCATGATTTTGAGTACTTCAGGTATTTTATTTGTAATATATGAGAAACTAAATCACCAAATTTTAAAGAGGAGACCAAAAATAGTAGTCTAAGGCTTGTAGACCTTATTTTAAATGAAATCCCATAGATTTTTAGATATTAACTTAGATTTTTATTCAAAATAAACAATTCATTTTGAGAAAAGAAAAATTTGTGCAACTAGAAGAAGAAATCCCAATTGATCTTAAGGTAGAATATCCATTATCAAATAGATTTCATAGACCAAATAAAACATGGAATACATTTCTAAATTAAAAAACATCTCATAGATAGATATCTAGTATAGTTTTTTTATCAGATTTAGACATATTTGATTTATAGTAAGTGCTACAATATATCACACTAGATCCTTCCATGATCTTTGAACTTTTCCACTTTATTCTTTTGCATTTTCAAATATTGTACTCAACATTAATCTTTAATGAATTTCATAATTGTGCTTGCCTAATTTATATTTATCTATGTATATCTTTGTCTTACTTCATAAATAAAAATTACATTAAGAATATGGTGAATGATTTTTTATCCTATTATTTTTTATTATTCCTCCTATGAATAAATTTTCTTTATTTTATTGTCGTGGATAAATGAATGAAGTAGAGTTTTAATTGTTTTCATGAGCCTTTGTGACTATTGGACTAGACAAAATCATACCTCTTGAATTTTTTTATTTTATTTCATTTATTTATAATTTTTTCCTCTTAAAAATCATAAAATCAAGTACCTTGCCCCTTTAATGTTGAATGAATGAAAATTAATGTTTGGATCATTCTATGATCTAGTGTGTGCAAATAACATTAGACGGATCAACACCAATTTAACAAGGTAAATTATTTTCAATATAGATATTTAGCATAATAAATTTGTGAAAGGACTAGTGAGAAATGAAAAGAGTCAAATTTTTTATATAACCACCCTTTATTGTTTAATTGTATTTACAAGGTAGAAAAAAATACACAAGAAAATATTCGAATGCCACACATATTTATATATATTTTATTTTGTATTAACCACAAGGAGTTAGTTCTAGAGGATTACAAATGATTATTTACATCATTTTGTAGTAGTTTATCATGTCTATAATTCCAAAATTAGTAAAATCAAAAAATACAAAAGTCAATTTTTAGAAATAAGAATTCTAATTCTAATCATATCTTTAGTAAAAACACCCAAAATTTGATGTGATCTTTGTTTCTTGGATGAAAAGTTCTATTCAAATGGTCTATCTTTAGTTTTATCTCCTTTCGATGGTTGTATCTTTAGTTGCATGATTTTTTTGAAGGATGTCTATTGACTTATTCAACATTTGATAGTTTCCTTAAATATAGTTACTTGGAGTTTTATGTCATCATATCATCCATGAAATCAAATGGATTGAAGATAGAAAATTTAAAAAAGCTTGCTAAAACCTTATTCTTATATTAATAAATTGATGGCATATCATGTCGATGTTAGAAAACTAACATAGCTAATACCCAATGATTATCTTGTTTTTCTTCTCCCTAAAATATTATTCTATTAGCATAATTGATTGATTGACATTTTTTTTTAAAGCAAAAACCCTTTACGGGGCCTCCTTGGTCTAAGAGACCACAACTAGGGGGTTCTAAACCATCAAAGTCACCCGGGAGTCGCACCCAATCCTGCCTGTAGCAACATTATTAATTGGATTTTGGGTACCCAGTTCAACTTTTTGGTAGGGTGGGGATTCAAACTTGGGACCTCCATTGGATGATTGCCCTCTCCTCTCCAATTCACCTACAACATCTGGGTACATAAAAAGGGGTAAATATTATTATGTGGTCATGATATAACCATTATATAGCATAATTGCAACATGTGAGAGGAGAGATTTGAAACTTGGGCCTCTCAATTTCAACTAGAGAGTTTTAACTACCCACTTGCTCTCAAAATCCCCTACATGGGTGGATGATTGATTGACATTATAATAATGTCAAGTTTTTATGGATTAATGCTTCAAGAATCAATAGGTTCTAAGAATTGGGATCTTATGGATTCACTAAATTAAGGGAGAAGACTTGACTGTTTTTTGACCAAAATTTTAAAATTGTTCCTTTAGTTCAATTGACTTGATAATTTTATCTAGAGGTTTTCATGCTTGAAAAATCACCTTGTATTGATTGATAACCTTTACCAAAATGGTTGTGCAATAATAGTGGGTGCCAACCACTATAATCACTTCAAGTATTTAGATTTTATAGGTAGTATCTATACCATTTCTTCTTGTGTTTTGTTTTATTATTGCTAGATCATAAAAATAAAATTTGGAATGTAGTATTGAAGGTCCATGAGACCATATGTCATATAGGATGATCCTCATGAAGAATGTTGTTTTCCCAATATGTGTTTTTTTAACAATATTTTAGGTGGTTCAAATTCCTATCATGGAAGCATTGTTTATAACTCTATCCCCTTTGGGATTCAAACCTTAATCCTTTTATTCAAAGTAGTCTTCATCACACATGTAAAATAATTTTTAAATATATTCTTTGAAGATTTCAATATTGCATGCTAAAATAATAGATGGATTTTTTTTTCAAGTTTATATTTCACTAATTATACACCTTGAAAATTTTATAACTTTATGTAGATACCATACTAAAACATTAAAACACATTTATAAATTAAAATACATAAGAACTACACCACAACTATTCTTTGATTTTTTTTTATATATTTATTATATGATATAACTTTTAGTCTACTAACAATTACATATATTAAATCATTAACATACATAAATAAGATACCTTTTCATTTTTATCCATATTTTATCTTCCTCTTTAAGAACTCCCCAATAAATTAACAATATTCAACCAATCTCCCTTAATTATTAATCTCTTAACCCCTAGTTATACCACCATCTTTACTCCTACCAACACTACTCTAGCTTGAGCTTGATGATTAATCATTATGCCTGAGTAATCACTCATAGTTCCAATCATCATTGCCTAGCTATCCCTTAGGAGTGCTCCTCCTCTAGTCTTCCCTAAATTTCCTTTAGGAGCCCTATTAAAATTTAGTTTCATCCATCCTTGTATTGACGGCTGTCACTTAGGCAAGCTCCTCAAGCCAAGCTCCTCAAGCTACCTCGGGGATTGGCATTCCCCTCAACTAAACTTTGGTTTCAATTTGTTCTTAATTTAGTCTCCTCCAATAACTCTATACTCTCATACAGTTTAACTGACCACTGTGCTCTCTATTCCTAGCTATAAACCACTTCTCCTCTTCAAAAATCGTTCTATTTTTAGAGAGACGAAAATCAAATTCCAAATCTGATTCAATCTTGGACATTAAAAAGGCTTGTCACTGTTCTATTAAAAAGAAATCAGATTTCAAATCTAATTCAATCTCGAACTTTGAAAAGAAGTCTCCTACTGTTCTATCCATACATAATTAGATTCCAATCTTGAAGTATGAAAAGGACTCTCCCACTGTTCTATCCATATTTAAAACTTAAAACGTAAACTGTCAAAAAAAATTAGCATTTACTAGATGAATAGAATACTCCGTCCGGGTCCACTGATCACTGACCTTACTGTTTGTTCTCTACGGCATAGTCAACACAGAACGCCAAACATGAGAAGAGCAACTTCTATGTATTGAGAACGAAGACTCAAATACCGGCCCGCCGGCCAACCAAGGCTGTTGTTTGTTCCCTTTGGCGTGTTCTTTTTTTTTCAATTGTTTACCGTCGGCTTCTTTCAATTGGCGGTGAAAGACTTCGTTTGGGTGGATAGGAAGACAAGTCTCTACTAAACTCTCAGAGTTTTCAAAGTTCCAGAATTTGCTGAAAATGTTGTGACTATGTAGCTATCGGACATTGAATATCAACATCTTTTAAACATCTATCGCCGTCTGTGCCCCGTTTTTACATAATTTGGAGTGCGTTACAAAGACTTTGGTTAAGTATTGCCAGCGACTCTAAAGACTTATTCCCGTCTTTGAAAGAGAAAGCCGTTCTTGTAGGATTTAAAATTAAACTCAATCCGTCTCTGCCCGTTTTTAAATAATTTGGAGTGCATTACAAAGACTTTGGTTAAGTAATGCCAACGACTCTAATGACTTATTCGGGTCCTAAAAGGGAAAGCCGTTCTCGTAGGCTTTAAAATTAAATTCAAATAATCTAAGTTTAAATCAAAAACCCAATTATTCTCCCTCAATTATATTACTTTATATTTTACCTTATTTAAAAAAATAAGGAACTTCATCTTCACTTAGTCTTATCGGTGTTATTCAATATTTGTCCATATGAAGTCGATAGTATGCAGCTATTGCAGGTTGCACATCAGTGCCCTTTAGAATACGTCTGTCTCCATCTTGCTTTTCCAACATATAGCTAGGGGTTCCAAAGACTTTGGTTAAATGATGCCAACGACTCCGAAGACTTTATCTCCATCTGGGAAAACGGAAAGCCGTTCTAGCGGGCTTTACTTGTACATGTTTGTGTATTTTAATTTTTTATTTGATTCAAAGTTAAATTATTTACTTATCACAGATTAAATTATTGAAATTCTACTTATGTTTGTTAACTTTATTTTTTAACTGGTCACAAAATCCTACAATGGACAAGCATGTTTGTGTTACGTTGCTTCTCTTCGTTATGGTTTTTTGTTTTTTTAAATGGTGGAATCGGTGGCCACCACGAATCCGGGTAGGCTATCCATTTTTTTATGGCCGTCATAGTATTCTGCGTTGTCCATCCCAAAAGCTGCCACACAGATCTTCGCACAGTCCGCCCTATAACCACCATGCCACAATCATTTAAAACCTTTTACGCCATTGAAAGCACATGAAAGGGACAAGCGTTCAGTCCGGCGAGGCTCGTGACTTGAACCTTGGACCTCTACCCCCCTTATAGGGTTTGGATGAACCTATTGGTCTACACCTCGGACCTTATGGCTTGGTTTTTTTAAATATAACGCTTAATGATAGAAAAATGTTGGATAAAAATATTGCTTAATTAAACAAATAAAAAAATTATGATGGTAAAAATATTTGTTTAAGAAAGAAAAGGTTGATTATAGATAGTTTTATAAACAAGTCTTGTTACTATTCACATGCCAGGATGTATATCTATAGGGTATCATAGATTATTTTCCTTTTGCAAATTATCAATCTTTGAAGGTGAAGTGTAGAATTGATGACTACAGCAATTTTTTCATTGTTAATTCATCCATTCAATGACATCACTATGAATACTAGGCAATAAAGATGCAAATATTGATGATTTTTTAATAAGCATAGGATATATTCTAAGTAGGGTATGAAGAGCCTCAAGATTGGATGTACAGATAGTACAAGAATGGTCTGATTATGAAGAAAGAGGTAAATAAGAAAGATGCCTTAGCCATATTTTTAATTCAATGTGTTTAGATGTAAGCATTTTTCGTAGAATCGTTGCAACAAAGAATACTAAGAATATTAAGGAAGCTTGAGACACATTGCAAACTGCTTACCAAGGTGCTAATAAAATTAAATTGGTCCATTTGCAAAATTTGTAAAGATATTTTTAAAATATTCAGATGAAAGATAGTGAGAAGATTGATGATTATTATGTTTGAGTTTAAGACATTGTTAACCAGTTATACAATCATGGAGAGATTATTATGAAGATTGGTAATTTGTAAAAATAAAAAATAAATCTTATATCTTTACCAATAAAATAGAATTATATTGTTATTGCAATAAAGAAATGGATCAACTCATGCAATTATTGTTATCTTATAAGTAGATTGAAGAGAGCTCTAAAAAGTATAGTACAAGCATTTGCAATAAAGGCTAAATTTGGAGAAAAATGTTGGAGCAATATTCCCAAGAGAAAAAAGGGAAATTGTAAAATTATCCAAGAGGAAGAGGAAAACATTGTGGAAGTAGAGATCATGGACATGATAGTATAGATAAAAAAACGTGTAATTCCATTATGATAAAAGATATGCTCATTTTGAGAGAGATTCAAAGCTTAAGAAAATTCATTTGCACAATAAGAAGACAAACGTCACCCAAAAATGAAGAAGAGCATTATGAATCAAACTTTTTTTCTCTTGTTGTATTGAAAATAAGTCTAATGATGATATTTTTTTTCTTGATTCTAGTTGCTCAAATCATATGACAAGCAATAAATATTTATTTGTGAAGGTTGATGAAACAACAAAAAATGAAGTGAATCTTGGAGATGATAAGGTTGTGGAATTTATTGTCAAAGGCACATTGGTTGTGAACACTAAGCAAGGTGAGGTAAAAATATTCAAGTCACTTTGTTAGTTTCTAATCTTAAGCACAATCTTTTGAGTGTAGGTCAATTGGTTTAAAGGAATTATAAAGATTTATTTGATAATGGAACATACAAAAACTTTGATAAAAAAATATGACGGAAACATGGTTGTAGTACTTATCATTACAACAAATAGAATGTTTCCAAAGAATATGCATCTAGCACACTCAAATATTCTGCAAGTAATTGTTGAAGATGGTAATTAGTTGTGGCATAAGCAGCATGACCATCTATGTTTTAAGGGTTGGAATCTATTATATATAAATATGTTTCAAGGCTTATCTAAAATTGAAGCAAATGATTAGTTGTGTTTTGGTTGTGCATTGCAAAAAAAAAACATAGAAATAAATTTTTAGTTGGAAAATCATGGTGGACTTTATGACCATTTTAGTTAGTTCACTCATATATTTGCAGACACCAAGAATTGGTAATTAGTTTAATTTTTTTGATATTCATAGATGAATTTTCCAATAAAATGTCAATTAATTTTTTAAAGAATAAGAATAAAGCATTTGGTTGTTTTATTAATTTTGAAGCCTTAGTTGTGTTATCATAGATTAGCATCTAGTAGTTATTCCATTATTGGGCTGTTCATGTTGTTGTAACTCCTACCCAAAGTCAGCTAGTTAGCTTTGGTAGTTATGGGCTAATATAGGCTTTCATGGCTTGATTAATGATAATTTACCTTTCTGACATGATATCAGAGCATACCGAGCTCTAGGTTCATTCGTAGCCTAAGAGTGGATTCTAGAGGCACGTGGAGGACTTGCTGGTAAGACCTGGTCCTCCTCTAGAATTCGAGACATAGTGGATGCAGTGTCGAACACACAGCCTGATGGACCTGATGTGACAGTAGACAGGGAGTAATCTGACTGTGCACAATAGCAAGATCTAGAGTGATCTGTGACTCAGGACCTACCTACCTAGCACTATAGCGAGGAGTCGAATCTTGGACAAGGTGACTCGCAAACCAATCTACATGGACTGCTAAGGAGTTGACACGCTCTAAACCATGGGGAGAACCGCAAAATGGTGGACCTAAGATTTTGACTCAGGAGATACCTATGGACAAAATTCGATCTACATGGAGGACTACTACGGAGTTGACACGCTCTAAACCATGGGGAGAACCGGGATACAGTGTACCTAAGATTCTGACTTGAAATATACCTATGGACAAAATTTGTTCATGTGAGGGTTAATTGGAAAATTGGGTATAGCCTACCCATAGGCAGACAAGCAACTATTTGTGCATTTTTTGTTTTATAGAGCATAGTTTCTTTTTCTTCTCGTGTGTGGGATAATCATCCATAGAACACAGTGAGAGAAGGTTGCAGGCCAGATCCCTAGGCGATTCCTCACCAATGTGAATTATAGGTGGTCATAGAAAATAACCTCTCAAAAATAGAGAGTGAATGACACTACGGAGACAAGGATGTTAGAGCCTACATCTAGTGTTGTAGAAGTTGAGGAGGAGAACACAACGGTCAATGGAGAAGATAGAGGAAATCCATTTTTAGGTGTGTGTCATGAAGAGGAGACATACACGCAACCATTTCTACAGATGATTCAGGTTTTTGGTGTAGACAACCATTTTGACGAGCACATCCGATCTGCAAACGTCATACAGAGAATTCATTGGTTTTTTTTGTGATCGCTACGACATTGAGGGAACAATCTAGCCTAGATATTATTTGCCATACTTGCAGGCAAGAGCACAGACAGTGGGAAGAGCACTGAAATAAGTTTGAGTAGGATCTCATTGTGCAGGAGATGAACGATGATTTATGCAATTTTTGTGTTTGTATATAAAAAAAAACCACCGATGGTGCAGTCTATAGTGGGTTAATTTCTTTGAGAAATTGTTTTTAATTGCCACAAAAAAAAAATTCTCAACAATGGTGTGATCTCCATCCATTGTGTTCACTGTCACATAGCACACAGGAGAGAATTATCTCGCAACAAACAATGTTTGAGTAGTTGACAAAGGGGCAAGTGAATTCTAGTAAAGAAGACCGGGAGAGCTTACGATTCATCGGGCCAAAATGTAGGTGATCTGAAGGTGAAAATTTGTAGTTGTATAGGAGATCTCATACCACACTTGATGAGCACCGAGACACACAGCCATTTGATGTAAGGTTTTGGCTGTTGCCTAGAACAACCGCATCGCTTCCTAGAGGATGTGAGTCAACACCTAGTGGAGGCAGCACCGCACGTTGGAGGTGGATCGGTCGTTGTACCCCTACATATAGGGGATCTTCCCCAATGGTTCTCACCGAAAGGTGGATCCGAAGTGGTTGAAGAGTTAGGCACTAAGGCTGCCAACCACGGGGTTACAGGTTCAAACCCCCGCGAATGCAAACATTTTTTTTGCATAAAGGAGTGCTCTTTATAAGGTATTATTTTTAATTTTTTTGGTTTTTATAATTTTGCATTAGTTTTTTTAATGATTAAATTTTGTTTTCATTTAAAAATTTTATTTCTTAATTATTTTTCTTAATTAAGAAATTTTAATATTTTTTTGTTAAAACAAATTTTTTCATTAAAATTATTTTTGCATTTATAAACCAAAATTTTTATACCTTTCTCACACTTTATAAGGGAGATCAAACATTTTTCAAACCTTTTGATTGAGAACATTTTTTTTCTCCTATTTTGCACACATTGAGGGGGGGAGCATTTTTTTGCTAAAAGGGAGATAAACATTGTCAATGCATTCAACAAGGCATAAACTCATCAAAAATCCACACATGTTTTTTTAAGCTTCATAAATAGCAATTTTTTTGTTTGAATTACTTCACATTGGGGGGGATTTTTTTGGTGACGTAATCTGCCTACGAGGCAAGCTTTGTAAGAGCCTTTTGAGGCTTCATTGTTGCATTTTTTTGCACTAAGGGGGGAATAAAAAAATTTCTCTCCACCGTCTCCTATATTGCAAACAAGGGAGATATAAATTTGCAAAATCAAGGTGGGAAGACTTATAAGGGTGCATTTTCAATAGTGACCGACACCTTAGTCAGATTATTTTGCAAAATTCATTGTAAAATGTGCATTTTCGGCAAAGACCAACACCTTAATAATGGGTAGATCAAAGAAGAAAATTATCCCAAAACCAACTCATATTTCTAAATCAGTTAAAAGCCCATACTTTTCCCCATTCATGTAAGAGAAGGCTTATCATGAAGATGGCACATTTCTCACACTATGAAATGGTGTAGATGCCATAATCAATGATTCTGCATATTGTGAAGACATGTAGAAAAATGGTGTTCTAATCCCTATTGGTGTTATAATGGGCATATACATGTCTGCTCTTGACATTGCTCAAAGTAAAGTGAAAAGGAACATTAGTAAGGAAACATAGGTCAAACCCCTAATGTTCAATGCTTTTGGTGACACAAGTGACCTTCAGCCCATGGTGGTGAATGCTTGTTGTGACACTTGTGACTTTAAGCCTATGATGGTCAACGCTTGTTGTGATACAAGTGACCTCATGCCTATGATGGGAAATATCAATTGTAGCACAGATGATCTCATCATAGTAGCAAATTTTACTTATGACACTAGTGACTTAAAAACTAAACCTCCTAAAAATGAACTCCATAATCTCATCAATAGCGACAAATGCAATATTGTTAAAAGAATTGATGGTGAAATTGGGTGTTTTGAAAACACACCAAAGGATTTGGTTCCAAAATGATGAATAAAATAGGATTCAATGGTGAGAGATTAGGTAAACAGGAACAAGGCATTAAAACTCCTATAATGCTAAATATCAGGGCAAAGCAGGAAGACCTTGGATATTTTGGACAAGCAAGTACCAATAATTCCATGTTTGTAAAGCCTAAATATCCTCCATATCCTAAAAAGCATTATTGCAATCACTGTGAAAAGGTAAGACATGTTGCAGCTAAGTTGTGGAGACTACATCCTTCAGATTCATGTGGATGTATGAATCACTCTTCTTCAAGTTGTTGGTACAAATTGAAAATGGCCAACAAGGTTCATATAGATTATTGATGGACATATCTCACACAACGGACCATGATGAAATAAATGTTGTTTGGATTCTACCAAAAAGGTAAAACCTATGGTAGACCCTGAGGCAAATCCAATGATAGACCAAGTGGTAGTCCCAAAGATAATAACCCAAAGACAGACCTAAAGAAAGACCTAGAGATAAAGTTCTAGAGGCAATGATCCAGAGGTAGATTTATCTACAGATCCAGAGATAGACCTAGTGGTACAAATCCAGATGTACGCTTAGATCCAGAGTCGAATACAAAGCATGAGCCACCATTCTTTCATTTTTCTTCTTCTTCTTCACTGTATTGGGGCAGTTATATACTTTACCCAAATATTGTTGTATGAAAGGATGTTAGCATAGCTAGTAGTTATATTATTACTTAAATAATGTAATAAGGGGAGATGTTAGTGTAGATTAGCATCTAGTAGTTATTCCATTATTGGGTTGTTTGTGTTTTTGTAACTCCTACCCAAAGTCAGCTAGTTAGCTCCGATAGTTACGGGCTAATCTAGGCTTTCATTGTATTATTTAATCATGGCTTGATTAATGATAATTTACTATCTTTCTAACAAGTTGAAAAAATGATCATTCGATTAGAATTTTAAGAATGATCAAAGAGGTAAATTTACTTTTAAGGAATTTAATGCATATTGTACTAATCATGGAATCAAAAGGCAACTTACATGAACATATACACCACAACAAAATTGTGTTGTTGAGTAAAAAATTACACAATTATTAAGATAGTGAGATTTACGTTACAAGCAAAATACGTAAAAAATAAATTCTCGTCAAAAATAATAGCTATAACTTTGTATATTCTCAATCATAACCCTATATTAGTACTAAAGAATTGTACATTAGAAAAAGTATAGTCAAGAAGGAGACCTAACATCAACATTTGAAATTTTCTGGTTCATTAACATTTGTACATATTCTAAATGAAATTGAGAAAGAGTTCATTGAAAAAAGAAAAATGCATTTTTATTTATTACTTTCAAAAATTATAAAACATATTAAATTTGAAATTCTCAATAAAAAAAATATTATAATACATCATACAATACTTGAAAAAAGCAAAGTGTAGCTAAAAAAAAAAGTGTAGAGTTGAATAAAAGATCAAGTGTGAAAATAAAATCATTTAAAAAAATATCACTTTTCCTTATAACACAGTTTCCGGTCCAACATCATCACCAAAAACTTTTTCGAATGGAAGAATAAGTCTAACATCAACTCTAATCAAGGTAAAAAAGTCGACAGGTACAAATCAATTATTGATTTTGCATTATTTTCTTAAATTCATACTATAAATACAAATGTTGTGAAGCATACAATCTGGAAGAAAACAAAGGGCAATTGAGAAGAATAAAGCTATGGATTTTTTTAGCTTTTTTAGCAGACGCTGCACATATGGAAACGAGTTCTGGTTCTTATTGAAGAAGCGCCACGAGTGGGCTCTTCACAACATGACCTTTCTTATCGATCCAACTCAAATATCCATATCTTACATCATCCTCCCTTACGCTTGTACCTCCCTCTACCTCCACCGTAAGCGTAAAATTCAAATTCTGAAACTTCTCTTTGAAGTTGAGAGCAGAAGGATAGACCTAAACCTTGATTCCTTTCGGAGCCTCCACCACTGCTTCATACTACGATGCTTCCTCTTCTACGTTTGTCAGCGTCCTTTTGAATGTGACGGAAGAAGATACCGTGGAAGTGTAGTTCAACGCGTCCGAACCGAAGTCGACTCCAGTCGGGCAAGAAACGGCAGTGTGGACGAAGATTTGAATTTGCTGCTTCGTATAATTGAGCATGCATAAGAGGTTGACATAGTTCTTCGCGGTCAGGTCGTAGATGAGACCAGGATCGATGGCCCTCTCTGGATCGACGTGGCCTGCGCCAATGTCTATAATGGTGTTGTTCGAATTGTATACCGTGTAGGAACTGGTCTGAGGGTATCTCAGGCGTGGCTGAGTTGCCTCGGTAGCCAATGTCTATAATGGTGTTGTTCGAATTGTATACCGTGTAGGAACTGGTCTGAGGGTATCTCAGGCTCCACTTGTTTACCAGAGCGGAGATCCTGCGTGCATGAACGAGCTCTACCCTGGGATAGTAGCAGGTACGGTGATGTTGTGCATGAATACAAGCTCATCACTTTTGCAGGCTGCGAAATCCGCGGGACTGTTGGCACTGCACTTGGCTGTCCATACGGATAAGTTCAGGTTGTCGTCGGAGGAGGATTCCCTTTTGTATACTTGAAAGGCGGAGAGAGAGCAGCCTTGGTGAACTACGCTTCTTCTACGCCAAATCCGGTGGTGGAAATTCAGTTCGGCGTCACGGTTCTTGACGCTAAGCCAGCGCCTGCCGTGGCTTTATTTTCATCTCGGGGACCGTACGCAGCGAGCCCCAATATTCTAAACCCGGACGTCATAGCCTGCGGCGTAGACATCCTGGCGGCGTGGCAGTCCACCGTCACAAGAGAACCGGATTACAATATGATCTCTGGCACGTCCATGTCGTGCCCGCAGGTCCCCGGGCTGAGCGCTCTGGTAAAAGCCGTTCACCGTGACTGGAGTCCTGCGGCGATCAGGTGTGCTCTCATGACCAGTTCCTACACGGTAGACAATGAGTCTTAAGCTAGACAATGCGCTTGGACTGAATGGTAATTTTTTTAAATTTGGAGATATAAGGATTTTAACTTCAAAGTAATTTATCATGGATTATTGGTATATTGATTTCGGACCAAGTAGGCATATAACTAGAATGGTTTAACACATTTCAAGAGAAATATGAAAAACCAGTTGCCATAGTAGATAGTATGACTTATGAGGTCAAATAAATAGGAGACATCTGAAAGCACGAGGATACGGAAACAAAAGATGGAAATCCCAAGTGCGATGTATGCAAAAGCAAAACGTAACGCTAAGCCCTACAAACTGAAATGCATGAAAGGAAAGAAACATAAACCAATTGAGACAAGATAGAAAGCAAATGTCGAGTACAGCCCTTTTTATTAATTTGCTTTAAACATCATGTTACAATACGTCTCCTCCCTTTTGGGGACTAGGAGCGTTAAGTATGGCTCTATTACACCACGGATTGATACGCTTTCTTCCGCGTGCCCACATGTAAAATGGGCGGACCAAACATTGTCACCACTTGCGTTGATATGTCTTTGATTCCTTGTTGCTCCTCTGGTGTCGAGATCCTACGTTCAGAGAAACAGAAAAGGATTAGTAGCACCTACGGATGGAGAGAAACATGCGATCCCCAAGGCCTGCAGTTAGTGTATGCATAAAATGATTAAAGCGATAACTGAAACATATCAGAATGAGTTGAAAATTTGACAGAAGCAATAAAACCTTACCAGGAAGCCACTACAAAAGGAACAGTCCAAAAATTAGCCACAGATTTGTATTCGCTCCGGGGCGGGACGAATAAACCTACAACAAAGTGTCAAAAAGCACAGTCCCAAATGTCCCATCCGGGAAGCTCCAAATCACCTACAAAGTTGGGGTTAGCTAATTGGGGGTATTTTGGGACGACCCAGATGGTCATATTTTTCCAATTTGGCCTCTATCACCCAGAATATGATGATGCTACCTACGTGTTAGTAAAAGCGGGAAATGATAAAAGCATGATCAAAACTTGTCAGAATCACTTGAAATTTAAATTAAAGCATATGTAAACAACCTAGAATCAGATGCAAAAGAAAAATAAAGGAAATCTGCCACATATTTCTAATCACTCTGGGGTGGGGCGTTTAGAACTACGACAGCTTGGGGGGCGCTCGGGGGCAGGACGCCCATCGTTTGGGACTCTGTTTTGGCACCAATCCACTTGGGATGGGTCCAAAACCTCTTATGGGGTGTTGTCGAAAAATTTTGTGGGATATTGTGGCCAAATGTTTGGGTTTGGGCTCCGGATTTGTGCTTCCAATAATCACCCAATAACCTCCCTCCAAAAGAGAGATCAAGGATGTGAAAGGCACAAATCAAAAAGGTGTGTGTATGGATGTAAAATGGTAGCACTTTGTTGCTCAAAATGCTCCCTCTCTTTTCTCTTTTTTTTGGGTGAGAAGACTCACCAATTTATAGACCTAGGGTCTCTCTGTTTGAATGCGCATGCGAGGGCGCCACTTGAGTTGCTTGTCCTATTTTGAGAAAAAATATTATTCCCTGATTTAGAGTCTCCTTGCATGAGGCCTCTAAAATCAAAGACATGCATGACTGAAGTCTCTCTCCTTGATTTGAAGTCGTTCCTCACAATTGCATGTCCTGAAGTTGCAGTTAACTAGCGGACTTGTCGAGGTTTGAATTTTTTCCAATCAAACCTGCTATTCGCCCCACCCTAGGGCGAATGCTGATAATCGTCCCTGGGTGGGATGAATACCAGTTTGTAATCGTCCCAGGGTGGGACGAGTAGGGAGCAAAGTGCCAAAAAGGTGCCAAATTGACCTTTGACCTTCCAAACTATTGTGGGAGTGGTTAGGACCACTGTTTAACCTCTAGGGGCTACCCTAGGGGTTGTGTGTGTCAATGCGATCAACGCTTGTTATCACATAATCGGATTGGTGCTATTTTGGTGTCTACAGATGCCCCTTTTTGGGAAGCATTGTGCAAGGCACAGCGCTGAGCAAAAATAGATAACCAAAGCACTAATGATTAGGGTTTCTCAGTAACCTAACCAACTTTTGATGCCCCAAGTATGGAAAGGGCATGCATTCTTAAATCCTTGCTTTTGACGAGCTAAGGATCTTAATTCAAGTGTTAACCTTTTTCGGTGAGGTGTTACTTGATCTTGGACATTGTTCAGTCATGAATAGGCAAAGGGCACAACCTTTTGTCTGTGGGAACCTTGAGTTCATGATTCACGAATGCCAAGTGTTTGATCAGCTTGTGATTATTGCTTGTTTGCTGCCCCAAGTAGGGGCGTGATTGTCTTTGTCAATGATCTTTTGAATGCATGTCATTTCCTTGATTGGGTGTGTTTTTGTTGATTGGTGACTAAGTGTGACTACCCCCTCAAGCGACGAATCGATGAGGGAATGACCAACATGAGAAAAGCGACGAGTCACTTGACCCAAGATGACTTATGTAAGGGTGCCTTTAGTTGTTTTCCATTGAATGCTTAAGCATTTTTCGAACATTATGACCTATTTTTGGTGGGTTTGAACCCTTTTTGTGACGCATTTTGGAGCTGAAATTGTCAAAAATTCGTCCTCCCGTGGAGCGGTCCGGCTATGGTAGCCTTCTTAGGGAGTAGGATAGTGACAATTTGTGACCCCAATGTCTGTTTTGGATGCCAAGAATGTCAGGCACAAAGGCGCCTTCGTTCGGATGTTTCGTTCGTTTGGCAATGTTATTGCTATTTTTGGTTGGGTTTTGACCCTTTTTGGGACGTCATTTGGGGATGAAATTCTCGAAAATCCGTCCTCCCGTGGAGTGGTCTGGCTATGGTAGCCTTCTTAGGGAGTAGGATAGTGAGGATTTGTGACCCCGACGTCTATTTTGCATGCCCGGAATGTCAAGTGCAAAAGCACTCTCATTGGACAATTTTATTGCTTGTTTTTGGTGCATTTTGTGCAGTTTTTGATGTTTTTGAAATTTTTGCTCTATAATCATCCCTGGGTGGGACGAATACCTATTTAGTAATCGTCCTAGGGTGGGACGAGCGCTAACTAGAGCGCTCATCCTAGGGAGGAATGATTACAGGCTCAAAAAGCCTATTTAAGGGCCAAAATTGGGTTTTGGGCTCATTTGCATTTGTTTTTCCTGGCGATTTGGAGCTCTGAGGAGGAGGAGGTCAATCCTGCGAAGCGAAGCGCTGCCAAATTTTTCCTGCCACCATGAGTTCATGGACCGGATCATCAAGCGGCGGAGCCGAAGCGAGACCAATGAGTGTTCTTCCTCTTTATTGTTTGTTTGTTATAGTTTGTAAAACCGCAAGTTAGTTGTTTTTGTCTTTGTGTTTTGTGTTCAATTTAAAACTTTTTGGTGTGTGTTTTTTGGTTAATGGGTTAAATTGGGAACATGTGGATTTGACATTTGTGATAAACTAAAAGAAACCCTAGTCTAACAAAAATCAAAACTTAACTAAAAACTAAGGTTAACCCTAGTTAAACAAAGATCAAAAGGTAGTTTAAAACTTAGCTTAAAAACTTAGTTTAAAACGTAACTTAAAACTTCACTTAACCCTAGTTTAACAAAAATCAAAACTTAGGTTAGAAACGTAGGGTAAAACTGAGCGTAAAAACATAGCTTTAACCCTAGTTATTTGTTGTGGTTTGTGTTTTTGTGTTTGTAATTGATCAGTTGACCTTTAGAGTTAAAAACCCTAGGGGCTGAAAATTGTTTTTGAATTTTTTGTGTGTTTTTAATTTATCAGTTTAGAGTTAAAAACCCTAGGACTGACAAATTATTTTTTGAATTTTTTAATTTGTTTTTAATTTATCAGTTTAGACTTAGAGTTAAAAACCCTAGGAACTGAAAATTGTTTTTGAATTTTGTTGTATTTTTGTTTTTAATTCATCAGTTTAGAGTTAAAAACCCTAGGACTGACAAATTATTTTTTGAATTGTTTTGTTTGTTTTTAATTTATCAGGTTAGAGTTAAAAACCCTAGAATTGACAAATTATTTTTTGAATTGTTTTGTTTGTTTTTAATTTATTTACTGTATAGTTTTTTTATGGTTTGTAATGTTTTTGTTTGTTTTCTTTTGCAGGTTGTGAAGAGCCGGTACCGTGTGCCCACGGTTTTCTTGAAGCACGGGAGGCATTGAATTTGGTTGACTGGGAGTGGCTTGATGCCCTTGGGCTCAAGTAGGTGACTCGGCTGGAGCCGGTGGTCGAGGATCGGGCCTATCTGATGGCCCTGATCAACTTGTGGGATCCTCGGACTAATACCTTCCATCTCCCAATAGGGGAGATGACAGTTACTTTGGAGGATGTCTATCGGATTCTATGGATTCTGATAGACGGATTGCCGATCAGGACGACACCATGGGATCAGCGGACAACAGTGTTGACACGCTGCTTTGGGCATGGGGAGGAGATGGGTGTGGATAGCCCAGTGGAGAGGGCAGAGGGCGACTAACATATTGGTGGCTATTGGTTTGATGGTGGCTAGAGAGGGGCGTGTTGGGAGTGAGGCACGCATTGCCTATGGGCCTCATTTCCAACATGTTGCTACCCGACTCATCAGGCACATGGTTCCCTTGGAACCTATTGGAGGTGGTGTTTCGATTGGTGGAGTGTCCGACGGAGGCACCTATGATCATGAGATGGGGACAGACTTTGTTGGCATAGCTCTATGATGAGTTGTACGAGGTCCACTATCGGAGGCGGAAGGGGATTGGATGTAGCTATTTGTTGCAGTGTTGGGCTTGGCAGCACATAGCGGTGGAGAGGCCGGTGGGGTTGCCATGGATGACTCGGGTAGAGATGGTAGACCGAGAGATCGGATACGGGGCATTATGGCAGAGATCTGAGGAGCAGGGTTAGAGTCGGCGATGGGTAGGTGTCGTAGGGCACTATGTCGATGCCTTCGCTCGGCTTACTCTAGGGGAGGTGTTCTGGCGCCCCTATCGGGACTGTCTAGCCTGGCCTGAGGCTGGAGAGTGGCTCCGATAGGTACGTAGGGGGCGGTGGCTAATTGGGCATCACGGGACTGAGCAGGAGTTCTTCCCATATGGTCGGGTTACACGATAGTTTGGGGTGCGCCAGGGGTTTCCTGGTGAGCCCGTGGTCTATCGACACTAGGGGACGAGAGGACTCTAGCTTGGCCGATCATTGCACCACTGGGTGAGGATTCGGATACAGCGATTGACGTCCCGGATGTGGATGACATCGGGGTTACCACTGAGTATGACCAGTGGTGGACTTTACGGTGATGGCGAGGCGAGGGGCCTCTATGGGGCGCAGAGGCGATAGCAGTAGGGGGTGATGATGTAGAGGCATCAGGAGAGGGCTGGGGGGTTCCACTCGAGGATGCGGACATGGTAGAGGTGGATGATTTTGGGGGGGTTTTGGGGTTTCAGATCAGCCAAAGATGTAGGACGTCCCGGAGCAGTGGGAGCTAGAGCAAGCTGTTGTGCTAGAGATGTCAATTCCTCAGGCATTTTTGGAGGACACGGAGCGCGAGGGTTGCACTCTCGAGAATGCATGATCTTGGTGGGGCTACTTCTAGAGGCGGGATGAGGAGCTCCAGGAGGTGCTACGAGAGAGGGATCTCCTGCGAACGTAGCTAGCAAAGCGAGAGAACGCATTGGTGATGTATCACCGATGGGAGGGGGATACCGATGCTGCACGGGAGAGGGATCTCCTACGGATGTAGCTGGCACAATGCAACGAGAATTTGGCTATGTATCATCAATGGGAGATGGACTTGGTGTGGCATCGGTTGGAGCTAGAGGCAGAGATTAGCCACCTCGATGGGCGGATCCCTACGGTTAGGGAGGTGGATCTTCACACCGCTCGAATGAGGGCCAGCGATACTTGAGCGGTCAACATCGTCTCTCGATGCGAGGGATTGGATGAGGGGGGCTAGTAGGCATGATGCGGGGGCTAGCAGCAGCCGCCCTGAGGGGTCCCATAGGACCCACACCATGGGGGTAGTTCCCGTCGCACCGATCCTGCATGATCATGGTGGTCGACGCCCTAGGCTTGGGGGTTTTTGAGCTTTTGGCTTTTGTTGCGAGGTCATAGGACCGATTCATTGTAGCCTGCAGGAATTTTTGATGATATATATACAGATGACGTTCTTTGTGTTTATACACTTGTCATGGTTTGTTTTTCTATTTATGCACAGTTATTTATGATGATGTATGCATGTGGTATTATGAATGCGATGTTTCTAATTATATGATGTATGCATATGGAATGAATGAAATGAGTTGTTGATAACTTGTCGATGGCACCATAGACTGTACAAGATTTACTGGCTTTCTGTACGTATGTGATGACTTTGTGGAATGACTTTGCATGTGAGAACTTTGTTTTTGTATTTTTTTGTATGTTCTGATGGGGATGGATGTAATGAAATGTACCAGTTGTTTTAAAATGTAGTTAAGCTTTTCTGAGATTCAGATATTTTAACTAACTAGCCAAGACTATACATTTAGCTTGCAAGACTTTTGAACAAGGTATAAATTAGACTTGAGTTTGACCAAGTGATTTCACATCCCTGTGTGTGCAATTGAGTTCGTTTATGTGGTATTTGTCAGGATACCGCCAATGCCAGATAGGCTATCAACCAAACCTGTACTGAGGATCACCTAATTAGCTCCACTAACTCCATTGTTGTATTTAGTAAGATTAATCCATGGGACAATCTAAGGTACCATAAGCTAGCTCATCCACATGCAAACATTGGTCTGCTCACATGCAAAGCTAATGTGATAGACATATCGTCATGCGTTTAGGATACCGCCATTGCCAGGTAGGCTGTCCACCAAACCCGTAATGAGGATTACCTAGATGGTTGTTCGAATGCTGAGAATTCCAGGGATTCAAGTTCAGGCTTTTTATTTGCTCAACGGTTTAGGATACTTGCTCGTATACATAGTGATAAAAATCACTGTTTATTTTTCTTTTTTTGTTTTTTTTTTTTTGAGCAAGGATTTTGAATAGTGGTGATAACCACTGTTATTTGATTTTGCATTTTGAGCTTCGTAAGGTTGAGCTTGTAGGTTTGTGGCTTGTGAATGGCATTGATCCTCTTGGCCTTGGGGATGACTACCCATCCTATTCAGGGACATGTAGTACGAATCCTTATGACTTTGGGAACCAAAGGGGATTATGGAGATTATGAAGTACGGGCATTGATCTCTTAGGCCTTGGGGATGACTACCCATCCTTGTCAGGGGCGTGTAGTATGAATCCTTATGAATTTGGAGACCAAAGGTGATTGGAGATGGTCATGATGATGGCTTGTGGGGATTTTGTTTTTGAATGGTCATTGATCCTTTTAGGCCTTGGGGATGACTACCCATCCTTGGCAGGGACGTGTAGTACGAATCCTTACAACCTTAGGGACCAATGGTGATTGGGATTTTTGCTAGTGGTGAAAACCACTGTTTATTAGGGGGAATGGATGGGGAAGAGCTTGTCCTTTTGTCAATTCTCAGCACTCTTGAACCATTCACATAGGGGGATGAACAGGCTAATATTTCACCTATGGTATCCTAGACTGCTTTGTAGTTTTCATCTTACATTCACACAACTTGGGAATTATTTTATGTGTTTTAACTTGTGTAGGGATGTTACATAACGAGGCGTGACCCAAGTAAAACTTTCCCTTGTAAAATCCATTTAACTTTGTACAGTTTTTGGCTAGAAATTTAAAGACAGCTGAATGATGAAAACCCTACATACATTAGGAGACAACTGACTATGCTAAAAATGGGGATGGTGTTATTCTGGATGTATGCGTTTATAAAATGGATTTGATGTGGAAAATGATGGAATTGCCGAGCAATTACAGTCTATGGTGCTTTTGACTTGTATGACCTAGCAAATATGCAATGTATGGATGCGATGCCTAATGCAACCTATATTTTTGTATTTTGATTTTTACGAGTATGCATGGAATGGAGATGCAATTTTTTTTGTTATTTTTGATGATTTTATTGTTTTTGTTTGTTTTTGAATATTTGTTTTGACCAAGCGGTTATGGGAACCCTTGGAGCTTTTGGTTTGACCAAAGGGTTTATGGATACCTTTGGGGCATTTTTGGGTTTGACCAAGCGATTGTGGGAATCCTTGGAGCTTTTGGTTTGACCAAAGGGTTTATGGATACCTTTGGGGCATTTTGGGTTGACCAAGCGATTGTGGGAATCCTTGGAGCTTTTGGTTTGACCAAAGGGTTTATGGATACCTTTGGGGCATTTTGGGATTGACCAAACGATTGTTGGGGAATCCTTGGAGCTTTTGGTTTGACCAAAGGGTTTATGGATACCTTTGGGGCATTTTTGGGTTGACCAAGCGATTGTGGGAATCCTTGGAGCTTTTGGTTTGACCAAAGGGTTTATGGATACCTTTGGGGCATTTTGGGTTGACCAAGCGATTGTGGGAATCCTTGGAGCTTTTGGGTGGACTATGGCTCTCTAGATGTGGAATGGCCTCAAATGACTGATGTTCAAGGGTTCTAGTTCCTTGATTCCTTCAAGAGAGGCGAGCCGGTATGTTCCAGGTCCTATTTTACTATCAATCACATAAGGACCTAACCAGTTTTCCGTGAACTTGTCCCTTAGATGGGATGGCAAATTAGAATTCTGTTGGTTCTCTTTTAAGACCAAGTCACCAACCTGAAAGTCCCTTAGGTGAACCTTCATGTTGTATGCTTTCTTAAGTCGCTCTTGATAGATACGTAAATGCTCGAGAGCATTGACGCGTCGTTCATCGAGCAACGTCAGTTGGTCTAACCGGGCCTACCATGCAGTGTCATCATCGATGAACTCTTGCATTGAAATGCGTAGGGAAGGGATTTCCAACTCGAGAGGCATGACTGCCTCGGAGCCATACACCAGCGAAAATGGAGTTGCCCCAGTGGGCGTCCGAATGCTAGTGCGATAAGCCCATAGGGCAAGCGGGATTTGAATGTGCCAATCCTTATGACTATCTGTGATGGTCTTTTTGAGGATGGTGACTAGCATTTTGTTTGATGCCTCTGCTTGCCCATTTGCCTACGGATAATAGGGTGTTGAAAAACTGTGCTGAATCTTGTACTTTGTTGTCAAAGCACGCACATATTTATTCTTGAATGACGTCCCATTATCCGAGATGATCTTGGATGGAATACCAAAATGACATATGATGTTATGCAAAATAAACTCCGCAATGCGGGTCCCATCGTAGAGGTTAGCGGAATTGCTTCCACCCACTTGGTGAAGTACTCTGTGGTCATTATGATGAACGTGTGATGACCCGACGATGCAGGGGAGATATTTCTGATTAGATCAAAGCCCCATTGCAAAAAATGCCAAGTCGATTGGATCGGTTGCAAGGCCTAAGAAGGTACGTGTGTCAAATTGGCATGGTGTTGACACTTCATGCACTTCTTTACATATGCGCAACAATCTCACTCTAAATATGGCCAATAATAGCCCATGCAGAGAATGCACTTTGCGATGGCCATACCATTGAAGTGGCCACCGCATGTACCATCGTGGGCTTGGGTGATCGCCCAAGCGGACTCTTACTGGTCCAAGCAATGGAGGAGGATTCCTTCATAGCTCCGATGATACAAAATGTCTCCTAACAAGACATGTTTTGCCGCTTTCTATTTAAATGATCTTTTTGTGGCTTGTGTCAATCCAAGTGGGAGGTTACCTAGCTTGAGGTAATCCCTAATGGGTGTGTACCAATCCTGCTGATCAGAAACCTTGATGGTATGAATGACCAATCCCTCTTGAAGTTCATCCCTAGCAAAATCTGAATGGGAAAGAACTTGTAAAAATAGCGTTGTGTTGCTATTAAGAGGGTTCGGGGAGAACAAGGACCCCCAGTTGGCTTGAGTCAGACAATCATGGATTCGAGAGAACCTATCCTGAGATGGTTCAATCTGGATCAGGTGGATTCCTGGTGTTAGGTCAGAGCTTGCATGCTCCATCATGGATTGCGATAATGTTTTGACCTGAATGGTTGTCATCTCACCGAAAGGGTCTTGCGGGATTAGTGACCCCAAGGAGGCCATAGTATCCGCAAAATGATTCGATGATCGAGGGAGTGCCTCGATGTCATACCATTCAAGTTGTGCCAAGAATTTGTCCACAAGGGCTTTGTAGGCCTATAGAACTGGGCATTTACATTGGAATACCCCCTTTACTTGATTGACAATTAACAATGAATCACCAAAGATGTTTAAACATTTAATGTTCATGGTGACTGTTGTTTGAAGACCTATGAGCAAGGCTTCGTATTCTGCATTGTTGTTGGTGCACGGGAAGTCTAATTTAAATGATAGAGGCATTGGAGCCCCTTGCGGTGTGAAGAATACAATTCCCATGCCACCTCCTTGCTCACATTTTGAACCATCAAAGAATAGGGTCATGTCGGCCTATGACTCAGGCTCATTAGAATCTGGCGATTCTGAAACATGGAAGACCCCATCATCCGGTAGTTCTATGGTCAGAGGCTGATCATCTTCAAGAGGAGCCTCTGCTAGTTGATCGACGATGACTTGACCTTTTATGGATTTCTTTCCAATGAATTCTATGTCAAACTCCGTCAACAACATGATCCATTTTGTCGTGTGGCTACTATGATAAGTACGACTCATCATGTATCACAATGGATTCTCCTTAGACACAACATACGTCTTGTTGCTCAGCATGTAATGGCATAGCTTTTTGGTAGCAAACACCACTGCCAAGCAGAGCTTCTCAACGTATGCATAGTTAAGTTCATAACCGACCAGGGTGCGGCTAAGATAGTAAGTAGCCTATTCTTTGTGTAGTTCATTTTTTTGGGATAGCATGGCACCCAGTGCCACCTCAATAGCTGAGATGTATAAGTAGAATGACACTCCTGGTCTAGGTGGTGCCAATACTAGCGGCGAAGCCAAGTATTGTTTAATATCATCAAAGGCTGACTGGCACTCGTCATCCCAGTGAAATGCTACCCCCTTGTGCAATAATTTATTCATGGGTCGGCACTTGTCAGATAGCTGCGCTATGAAGCGCTTGATCGACGTGACCTTTCCCTGTAGACTTTTGAGCTGCTTGATGGTAGTTGGGGGAAGCATTTCAAGGATTGCCTTGACTTTGTGTGGGTCCACCTCGATTCCTCGTTTGGAGACTATGAAACCCAAGAGCTTTCCAGATGTGATGCCAAATACACACTTCTTGGGGTTTAGTCTGACTTTATGTTCAATGAGGTGATCGAGGATCTTGCTTAAGTCATCGAGATGATCTGGGCGCAAAAGAGATTTGGCCAACAAATCATCCATGTAATCTTCCAAATTTTTGTGCATGTGATCATGGAAGATGTACGTCATGGCACGTTGGTAGGTGGCGCCAGCATTTTTAAGGCCAAAGGGCATGACCTTATAACAAAATGTCCCCCAAGGCGTTGTGAACGCCATTTTTAGTTGGTCCTCGGGATTGATACGAATTTGATTGTATCCCGAGAAACCATCCATGAGGGAAAGCATTTCATGGCCCGCTGTAGCATCTACCAATGCGTCAATGCTTGGCAAGGGGAAATCATCCTTAGGACTCGCTTTGTTTAGATCTCAAAAATCGATGCATATGCGAATCCTCCCATCGAGATTTTTGATGGGCACCATGTTAGACAACCATGGTGGGTAATCCACGTAGATGACAAACTATGCATCCAACAACTTTTGTAGCTCATATTTGACCATTAAGGCTACTGTTGGATGCATCTTACATAGTTTTTGCTTTACTGGCTTGACTGTCGGATCAAGCGTTAGATTATGCGTGACTAGCTACGGGTCTAGCCTCGGCATGTCTTTGTATGACCATGCAAAAACCTCCTTCTTCTCTTTGAGAAGGGCAATGTAGTCGGCTTGCTCTTCGGGGGATAGACTTACCCCCAGCTTGATGATTTGCAAATTCATTGGATCTGAGCCGATGTCTACGTCAGTCGTCTCCTCGACCGACATGTGGGACCCATCCTCCAACTGGTGTGGAGTTGGGATCAAGTGGATATCATTTGCTGAATTTAGATCATCGTTTAGAACGTCGGGTTCCTCTTCAGCATGGAAGACATCCTGAGTCTGTCCTGGGGTGAAATGGAACATCCCATCGCAAGGCCAGTACTCTGATGGGGATGGCGGTGTGTCAACATGATCCCAGTCTATAGCATCTAGGTCTAGATGCAATGACCATGTCGGGTCGGTTGGATTATGGATGGGGGTGGTTAAATCAATGGAGATCATGTTGATGAAATGATTTTGGTCTCCATTATCATGGGTGTGGTTGCTCGGACATCCTAGATGATCTTTGTGCTCTGGATCAGGCTTTGGAGGTATTGGCACGAATGGATCGGCCCTATGTGCGGATAAGAGGACAGGGTCCACCCTAGGCACTGATGGCTCTATAGGGTCTCCAGGCGGAAGATGTTCTCTGTATACCTGGAGTGGCGGGTGTAGTACTTGGTCCAACTGTGCCTGGTTTAGGTGCCACCTATGCCTTGGCCCTATGTGTAGTTGTTCAAACATGTCATCTATGTCCAAGGGATATTTTTGCTATCGCATATGATTGAGATAGGCCATCTCAGTTTCATCTTCATAATCACTGTCAGAGATCCAAAGGCCTTCGTTGGCTCCAACAGCTATTTGTGACATATGAGGCTCATCTTGCTCGAGAAAGTTAATGTGGTCCCATCGAGGTTGTTCCGCTCTTTGCGGGGGACCTGATTCTCTTGAGGTGGCATATGCTCAATTGGAGCATCCAAAGGGAACATTGTCAGGAAGCTCTCCTGATAATCATCTATGGGAGTCACTTGTGAATGATTTCTATTAGATTCGAAAGGATCCCAAGGTGCTACCTCATACTATGACTCATCTTCTGAAGACCCTTCTTGGTCTTGTCTATATCCCTCTTGTAGGTGAGTCCTCGAACTTTCTCCCTTTTCGATCGAAGGGAAAGGGTTGTTAAGGTCAACAAGGTTGGTTGTTAGCAATGGGTGATAATCCCCCAATGTATATGTTGTGTTAGGATTGGCATATGGATCTAATGCCAACCCATCCTTGTTGCCTATCCCTAGGCCTTGCATGTTCTCTACCAATATGTCTAGGGGCAAGGGGTGGTTGAACCCTACTCCTGACTTGTCATACGGCATTTGATATCTTGGTTGGCAAAGAACACGCACTCCTTGCTCATACCTGCCCAACCCATATCCATGCCAATTGCATTGGCCAAGATATCTCAATGCAAATTCTAGGTTGGACAAATAGTTGATGTCCTCAGCAAAGGGTTCTTCATCCTCATCCTCTTGCATGTAAGGTTCAATGCCATTATCTAGGCCCCCATAAATAAATTTTGTCTGATTGGGTGGGTAGCCTAGAGGAACCATAGTTTCGATGGGGAGGCAAGGTCTCCCCATGTCCTGCATGGACTCAAGTGTTGGTGTTTCTACAATGTTTCACACTATATACTCCCCCACGACCGTGTTGGCCATCTCAATAGTGATCATTGGTGGTTTAGGGGGAGCGAATGGGAGTTCTTCCTGAGTCCACTCCATGTAGGGTGAACTATGTGTCTCGACTTCCATTCTGCTAGGCATCTCGTTGGTAGATATGGTGGAGACTAGGGGTGGTTCCTCTTCTAGGGGTTTCTTTCCCTTGTCCTTTGGTGTGGCCACCGTAGGTGGCATCATTGTTGAAGGACCAGATGAGGAATATGGACCCGAATGGGGATTTCATGGACTTGTCAATGAGGACACCTACGAAATCAAACCTTGGTCAGATGGATTCAACTAAAAATCCAAATGTGTTGATGGAAGGGTCGATTGCGGCATTAGCTGCACTGTATTTTAATACTTGAAGGGCTCCAAGTCTATCAGGACTACATGCACCTATATTTCAAATGTGTATTTTAGGCACTAATGAGCTATCGAAGGGACACACTTCATGTCCCTAATCCAAGGTCAGCCCAACAAGATATTATAGGCCATATCACCTTCCAATATGTGGCACAATGTATGAATAGTCTTTTGTCCCACTTGGATGGGTAGGACAATTGTGCCAACCGTCGAGCATATCACATCATTGAATGCTCGAAGAGTATAGGTGGAGGCCACGATGTGAGATGTCGACAACTTCAGATGTTTCAATGCTGATGTTGTAATGATATTACTGGATGAGCTAGTGTCCACCAACATCCTCTTATACGAAATCCCATTGACCCACACAATGACGTGCAGGAGTGGATCCGCCACATCACCAGTCATCAATTTCAATTTGTCTTCTCTAAAGGTGATGACTGGTTCTATACATTATTTTACATGTCCCACAAAATTGTTGAAAGAGTTTGCTTCGTGGGGCTGTAGATCGATGGCTTTTAATATCTACATTAGAGCCTCCAGATGGGGCGCTGATTGTTGAATGAGCTCGTATATGGAGAGCCTAGCCGACGTGGTCCTTAGACTTTGGGTAAGTCTATTCTAAATCGTGGCCACTGGTCTAGGAGGGGGATGTTGCATAGAGATTTTTTGAGGTTGTGACATCGATGGAACTGAAAGCATGAGATTCCGAAAGCTTTTAGAAAGGAAAAACTACTTCGATGCATTCAAATCAAAATAACACTTAAGTCCTAGAATACGAAATGCATTAAATGAAAGAGGCAAATCGATCGAAAAAAGTTACAAGAATTTAAAGAGAAGTCACAGCCCTTTTATTAAACTCTTTAACCATGGTTACAAAATTGCCTCCTCCATTTTTAGGGACTAGGAGCGTTAAATGGATTTGGTTACAATCTTGATCATTGATCCCTCTTCCGCATGCCCACGTTTGAAATGGGTAGGCCAGAGTGTTGCCACTGCTTATGTCGATGAATCTTCACTTCTTGTTGCTCCTCCTGCACTCAAAGAAACAAACAAAGCGTTAGTAGCACCTGTGACCAAAAGAAAGTTCATCCTTTGAAATCGCCAAAAGATGCATATAAACATTTGTCTGAAATAGTGAGTAAAGTGAGTCTAAATGACCTGAAAACTTGACAGAAGACAGAAGATATTACCAGAGGGCCACTGCCATTGAAACAGTCAACCAATCTGCCTTCACCTGGAATTCATCCACAGGCGAACGAATTCGATCGCTATTCGTCCCTGGGTGGGACGAATTCTACTGTGTTGGAAAAGCTGAAGTGATGTTGCTCCAATGTTGACTCCTAAGACCTCCAAAACACCTACAAACAGAGGTGTTATGTAATTGGGGCCATTTTGGGATGACCCAGATGGTCGGATTCTCCCAATTTGGCCTCTATATTTGGGAATTCGATATCGCCACCTACAAGTTAGTGGGACAACAAAGCGACAAAAGACATGATAAAATCTGATCAAAATGTTATGAAATTGAAGCTATGAGTTAACCAGATAGAATAACATAAGATGCAACATGAACAAATAATCTAGAATGCTTTAGAATAAAACTTAGAAAGTGCGGGGGTGCCCAAATGGGCCTCCCACCGTTGGCACTTGATTTCGGTGCCAATCCACTAGGGATGGGCCTAAAACCTCTTAGGATTGGGGTGTCTACGAATTGGTGGTGTAAGGTGGTCAAATGTTGGATTTGGGTTGGATCCACGCTTCCAAAAGCCACCCAATAACCTCCCTTGCAAAAGATATTAGTGGATGTGAGAAGGTGAATCAAAATATGCAAATGGGTGTTCAATTGGACAGCACTTCGTTGCTTGAAATCACCTCTAATCTCCCCTTTTGGGTGATAAAAGTCCCACATTTTATAGACCCATGGGGTCTCTTTTGAGAGGGATGCATAAGCGCCATGTGTTGGTCATAGGTGCCATGTGGCGGTCATGTCTTCCCATGAGGGATGGGAGTCCTCCATGACTTGGGCTTTCATAACTGCCCTTGTGGCAGTCCTCTAACGGCCCATCTACCCACCCACACACGCGTGCGAGGCAGGATTCATCAACTGACTGTCCTTGGCTGCCACTTGGCACCATTCTTCTTTTTGCCCATTAAACCTAGAATTCGTCCTACCCAAGGACGAATTCAAAATTCATCCCTTGGTGAGACGGATTCCAATTTGAATTCATCCCAGGGTGGGACGGATTTGGAGTAGGTTGTCCGAAGGTGCCAAATTGCCTTTTGACCTTCCAAAATTGTTGTAAAAGTGGTTAGGACCACTGTTTAACCTCTGAGGGCTGCCCTGGGGGCTATGTGTGTCAAAGCGATCAGTGTTTGTAGTCACATAATCGAATTGGTGTTGTTTTGGTGTCTACAGGAACCTCTCCTGTGGCCACCATGGGGGCATCTCCTAGATACCTCTTGTTCCTAGTCACTATGCTTATCATCCCTACATACCCCTGCATGGGGCAATTCTATGTTACTTCATTGACTTGAAGGGGTTTTTTCTATGCATAGTGGGCAGGCAAGGAGTCTCTAAAGACTCCCATTTGTTGGTTGTTTGGCGCTATGGGGTTGTCCACTACCAATGTCTTGTTGTCAATTAGGTCTTGCACCAAGACTTTAAACTTCCAACATGCATTAAGGTCATGTCCTTTCCATCTGTGGAACCTACATTACAAGTCCTCCCTGTACCCCTTAGGCTTCGGTGCATTGGGGTCTATGGTTTGAATTTCGGGTAGGTTGATCAAGTTTACCGCTGACAAGCGATCGAATAGGGAGTCTCTAGACTCTGTGTAAGGTGTGAATTATTGCCTAGGGTGATGCTGTTGATTTTTTTCTTGCCTCTAATTTTCTCTATCATAATTGTTAGGAGGCACTGCCTAATAGTTAGCCTTTTGGGGTTGTGTTGCTTGTGCAGGCTTAGGGATGTTTATAGCAACCTAATTAACTATAGCGGGTTTCTATTGCATGGTCCCTATTTTGGTGTTCTTAGACCATTCTTTCTTCTTTGGCTTGGCAATATCACCATCCTATATCTTGATCTCCTCAATGATTCTAGCTTGCACCAGAGATTCCTCTAAAGTGGAATATTGTTGCAGTTGTAATAGCACAGAGATCAATCTCAAACAGCTCTTTGAGAACATTTGGGTCAGGTCGAACATGGGAGGGAGGTAGGGCAGCTTTGAAAGCAACATCCTCCATCGGTTCCCATATGCCACCATGGTTTCTTCCTCATACTGCCTGAGGCTAGCTAGATCACTTAATGACACCTTTTTCTTGGTTTTTAAGGTGAAGCATTCGAGGAACGCATCCACTAGCTGATCCAAGTTATTGATGCTATATTTTGGCAACTGAGTGAACCAATCCGAGGTAGGGCCTATGAATGTGGTTATAAATGTTCTTAGCAACAAAGCATCCTTGTCCTGAATGCCAAAGCATTGGCTCAGGAATCTAGTCACATGCTCTTGGGCATCCTCCTCCCCTCTAAAGAGTGCCAACTAGGGCAATTTAAAGTGTTCATGGTATGGGGGTGTCGGCATTGACGGATGCACATGGTGACTATAGAGTTGGAGTAAAGTGGGCTTTTGGGGCCCAAAAGTCTTGGTCTCCACAAACTCTAAGTGCTCTAGCAGCGCTTTATATGCATTAGAGGATTTGATCTCTTCTTCCCTATTTTTTTCCCATTGTGGATTGTGGGAAACTTGAGGCCTATGGAGGGGTGGTCAGATAGCAGCCCCTTCGCCTTGGTAGGGTGTTTCAGCCCACTCTTCTTCTTGCTCATACTCCTCATAGGCTTCTTGAGGAGTTCCTGGGCGAGACCTATAAACATGGGTGGGTGCCCGCAAAGGGTGCCCATCGTTGTTTCTATGGGTGGCCTCTCGCTCAGGTCTATGAGGTCTTGGATGCAGCACTTGGTAAGGTCGTGGAGACCTATCTCACACTAAGGGGTTGCACCTCTCATACACTTTTATTTTATGCATGCGAGGGGTTGGGACCTTCTCAGGCATAGTGCTCTGAAGTAATTCGGTTGTCTGACGTTGAATGCGCTCTTTGTTAAGGTGATATAGATGCTCTACCTATTTTTGATCTTGCCTGAGCTGTGTGATTTGTGCTTGGGGGTGGCATATTTGGCAAATTCCAAGTCAATTTGTTCTATCGTCTTGTGTTTAGGAAGCCTGGATGCCTCTCCTACATGTCTATCTCGGTCTTGGTGATCCGAGACCCCTATGGGTTGCTTTTCTCTATCAAGGTTAGTGGCATTCACCTAAGGCTCTGGCCTCATTGGGTGCTCCTGATACATAGTAGGAGGAGGCACATTACCCCCACGTTGTGTATTGCTCTTGAGGAATGTAGTGGTCTTCCTCGTACTCCCTTTCATATGTGTGAAAGGGGCGGGCAAAATTGGCTTGCCTTGTCTAGAGAGCCTTGTGCTTTGGATTTTGTCTAGTGTTTATAACAGTAATAAGGGGTAAATAAGGGATGATGAAAACATGTAGCCCCTCCTTATGGACCCAATGTTGCTCTAGCACTTCATCACTAGGCCACTCATAACGAGCGTCTAAGGGAGCCCTCCTGTCTATGTTGAGTGTCATGTGTATATCCTCCTATTGAAAGGATCTATGTTGAGTGGGGGTGCCTCTATAGTCCTGTTCTATAATGGCATTATGTGGACTATCTTGTGTGTCAGGCCGCCAAGACGGGATGACCAATTCCTCAGGACTATATTGGATGTGACTTGTTCCCCTTTGTGCACTCTCTGCAGCTCCTGCCCGTGATTGGGCTCGGCTACGAGTGTACACTATGGTGCTGTTTTCCTACAAGATGCATAGGTTTTTATCTCTTTTTATGATTTTTATGCTACACTAAATAGAAAGTATCACACACACAAAGCAATGATTATCTCGTTTAAATATTAAAAGTGTGCCCTAAATCTGGTTTAGTGTGTTTTGATTTTTTTTTTTTTGAATTTTTTTGTAAAGAACATTTAAATGCAATATGATGGCTCTTATGACTCCCAAAATGGTCACCCCTTTGATATACCATTGCCAGGACGATATACCAACCTCTCTATATACTTGCCCTTACGTGAGGGAAACTATTGGTACGTGAGAGCAGATGGTACGTGGAACATAGGCGGTATGAAATGGGAATCGCTCTGTTTATGACACCTACCATAGAAGACTTATCCTCATGCATGGGTAATCACCCCATCTACACTTGGTCAGATTTATTTAGGGTTTACTTCTAGCAACAGTCATGATCGGGGTTATGTATGCAGTATCTCAAGCCAAGGTGGTGATGAAATCCACCGTTGGTCTTGCTCAAGGGTTGGGGTTTTACGATCAACTCCTTGTTGTTTAAATCACCATGTGATGTGTGGGGTTCTTTTTAATTTGCATAAATGAATAAAACAAGCATTCAAACTCTCCTATGCAAGCAAATAACCAAAAAATAGAAAATAGAGAGCAAAAAATTGACAAAAGGCATTCAGGACCCCTACCTCTTCTCTGCCCAAATCTGTTGGTTTTGAGTTTCTATATTGAAACTGCATAGAGAGCTATTCATACCTGGGTGGGATGAATAATAGAATTGCATTCATCATAGGGTGGGGCAACTACCCATTCATACCTGGGTGAGACGAATTCTAGCTCTGTATTCACCATAGGCTGGAACGAACAGCAGTCCAGCGTTTGAAAACTTGGTACCTACAAGCAAAAAAAGAAACTTTTGATCAAAAAGTTAATATTAAAATCAAGGGACAGAGGTCCCACCATGATCACCATTGAAAGCATGAGGATACATAAACAAAAGACAGAAATCCCAAGTGTGATGTATGTAAAAGCGAAACGTAATGCTAAGCCCTACGAATTGAAACGCATGAAAGGAAAGAAACATAAACCAATTAAGACAAGATAGAAAGCAAATGTCGAGTATAGCCTTTTTTTTTTTATTTTATTTAAACATTATGTTACAATACGTCTCCTCCCTTTTGGGGACTAGGAGCGTTAAGTATGGCTCTATTACACCACGGATTGATACGCTTTCTTTCGTGTGCCCACATATAAAATGTGCGGACCAAAAATCACCATCGCTTGTTTAGATATGTCTTTTATTCCTTGCTGATCCTATGGTGTCTATATCCTATGTTCATAGAAACATAAAAGGATTAGTAGCACCTGCGGATGGAGAGAAACATGTGATCCCCAAGGCCTGTAGTCAGTGTATGCATAAAATAATTAAATCGATAACTGAAACATATTAGAATGAGCTAAAAATTTTACAAAAGTAATAAAACCTTACCAGGAAGCCACTGCAAAAGGAATAGTCCAAAAATTAGCCATATATTTGTATTCACTCTGGGGCGAGACGAATAAACTTGCAATAAAGTGTCAAAAAGCATAGTCCCAAATGTCCCATCCGGGAAGCTCCAAATCACCTGCAAAGTTGGGGTTAGCTAATTGTGGGTATTTTGGGATGACCCAAATGGTCATATTTTTCCAATTCAGCCTCTATCACCCATAATCTTATGATGCTACCTGCGTGTTAGTAAAAGCGAGAAATGATAAAAGCATGATCAAAACTTGTCAGAATCAATTGAAATTTAAATTACACCATATGTAAACAACCTAGAATCATATGCAAAATAAAAACTATGGAATTATGCCACATATTTCTAATTGCTTTGGGGTGGGGCGTTTAGCACTACGATAGCTTGGGGGGCACCCAGGGGTAGGACGCCTGTCATTTGGGACTCTGTTTTAGAACCAATCCACTTGGGATAGGTCCAAAACCTCTTATGGGGTGTTGTCAAAAAAAATTTTGGTATATTGTGGCCAAATTTTTGGGTTTGTGCTTTGGTTTTGCGCCTCCAATAATCACCCAATAACCTCCCTCCAAAAGAGAGATCAAGGATGTGAAAGGCACAAATCAAAAGGTGTGTGTGTGGATGTAAAATGGTAGCACTTCATTGCTCAAAATGCTCCCTCCATTTCCTCTTTTTTTTTGGGTGAGAAGACTCACAAATTTATAGACCTAGGGTCTCTCTTTTTGAATGCGCATGCGAGGGCGCCACTTGATTTGCTTGTCCTATTTTGGAAAAAAATATTATTCTATAATTTAGAGTCTCCTTGCATGAGGCCTCTAAAATAAAGACATGCATGATTGAAGTCTCTCTCCTTGATTTGAAGTCATTCCTTGCAATTGCATGTCCTGAAGTTGCAGTTAACTAGCAGACTTGTCGAGGTTTGACTTCTTTCCAATCAAACCTGCTATTCACCCCACCCTGGGGCGAATGTTGATAATCATCCTTGGGTGGGATGAATACCAGTTTGTAATTGTCCCAGGGTGGGACGAGTAGGGAGCAAAGTGCCAAAAAGGTACCAAATTGACCCTTGACCTTCCAAACTACTGTGGGAGTGGTTAAGACCATTGTTTAACCTCTGGGGACTGCCCTGGGGGCTGTGTGTGTCAATGCGATCAGCGCTTGTCATCAAATAATCGTATTGGTGTTGTTTTGGTGTCTGCAACATCCTAATTTATCTATCAAATGAAAAAGGAATAAATAGCAATATACTATATATAGTTGGATTAACTACTAGACTTCTTTCAGTCTCTCAACTGATGGATCAAAACCTAGTAGCTAAATTCAAAAATATTAAAGATACAAAAATGTCCTATTACCAAACAAGGAAGAGTTATAGCTTTTGATCCATATAAAAATAGTTTGTTTACTCTATATACATTGTCAAATATGGCTTTATCAATAGGTATTTTAGAAACAAGAGAACTTTTATATAAAAGGCTAGAACACATAAGTTAATCTTCATTAAATAATATGAGTAAACATCAAATGGTTAAAGTTTTAGCTAAAATTTCATGGTAATCTATAGACTATCCAGAATATCTAGCAAGAATAAAAAACAATACCTTTTGAACTTAGTCAGCATAGAACTCAAGAACCATTGAAATAGATATATACAGACTTAGTGGTCCTATGAACATTACTAGTATTGGAGGATGGATATTTTCAATTATTTGTTGATGATAGAAAAATATGGGTATATTTTATGATATTCAAATCTAAAGCATTCAGTTGTTTTAAACTACTAGTGGAAAAAGAAACAGGAAAATCAATCAAGAATCTTCACTCAGATAGAGGACTCATCTTTCTTTATTATTAAAAGAGTACCTAATCAGGCCATGTTGCCAGGACCCATGTTTCTTTATTATTAAAATAGGACAATCTTCGCGATACAAAGACATGCCTCTCTTCTTCTCATAGTTGGTTTTTTTCCCAAAGGGGTTTTTTCACCAACTATTTATTGTATAAGGAGGACAATATTCGCCATATGAAGACAAGCCTCTAACTTCCTTTTGATTGATGGTTTTTTCCCATTGGGTTTTACCATCTCTACAAAAGAAGTCATTGTACATGAGTAACCTTATTGAAGGACTCATTTGTACGTTCACCCCTAGTATCACTTAAGGGGGGTGTTAGAATAAGAGAATATTCTCTTAAGTTCCACTAGGATAGACACTTGAGTTTCCACTCCTCCATGTGTTAGGAGAACTCTCAATGGTGTCTTCATCAAGTCTGATGAGTTCTTGTAATCCAACAGCTCTCAATGATCAGCTTTGCTATTTATACAGAGTTGATCCTTGTAATAAAGCAATTAGTTCTACTATTCTCTTGATATCTTGTAATGCTTTGCTTATATATTATGAAATTCTAACACATTGTACTCAATATTAACCTTTAATGAATTTCATAATTGTGCTTACCTAATTTATATTTACCTCATAGATAAAAATGAGATTAAGAACATGAAGAATGAGTTTTGATCCTATTGTTTTTTATTATTCCTCCTATGAATAAATGTTCTTTATTTTATTGTTGTGGATAAATGAATGAAGTAGAGTTTTAATTGTTTTCACGAGCGTTTGTGACTATTGGACTAGACAAAATCATACCTCTTGAATTTTTTTTTTTTTTTTTCATTTATTTATCATTTTTTCCTCTTAAAAATTATAAAATCAAGGACCTTACCCTTTTAATGTTGAATGAATGAAAATTAATCTTTGGATCATTCTATGATCTAGTGTGTGCAAATAACATTAGGCGGATCAACACCAATTTAACAAGATAATTTATTTTCAATATAGATATTTAGCATAATAAATTTGTGAAAGGACTAGTGAGAGATGAAAAGAGTCAAAATTTTGATATAACCACCATTTATTTGTTTAATTGTATTTACAAGGTAGACAAAAATACATAATAAAATATTTGAATGCCAAACATATTTATATATATTTGATTTTGTATTAACCACAAGGAGTTAGTTCTATAGGATTACAAATGATTATTTACATCATGTTGTAGTATTTTATCATGTCTATAATTCCAAAATTAGTAAAATAAAAAAATACAAAAGTCAATTTTTAGAAATAATAATTCTATTGCTAATCATATCTTCAATAAAAGCACCCAAGAATTGATGTGATATTTGTTGCTTGGATGGAAATTTCTATTCAAATGGTGTATCTTTAGTTTTATCTCCTTTTGATGGTTGTATCTTTATTTGCATGATTTTTTTGAAGTATGTCTATTGACTTATTCAACATTTGATAGTTTCCTTAAATATAGTTACTTGGAGCTTTATTCCATCATCTCATCCATGAAATCCAATGGATCAGTGCTTTAGGCTTCACATTTCATGGATTGAAGATAGAAATATTTAAAATCTTGCTAACACCTTATTCTTATATTAGTAAATTGATGGCATATCATGTCGATGTTAGAGAACTAACATAGCTAATGCCCAATGATTAGCTTGCTTTTCTTCTCCCTAAAATATTGTTCTATTAGCATAATTGATTGATTGACATTATTTTTTTAAGAGAAAAACCCCTTGCGGGGCATCCTTGGTCTAAGAGACCACAATAAAGGGGTTATACACTGTTAAAATCACCCGAGAGTCAAACCTGGCCCTGCCCGCACCAATATTATCAATTGGATTTTGGGTACCCAATTCAACTTTTTGGTATGGTGGAGATTCGAACCAGGGACCTTCCTTGGAGGATTTCCCTCTCCTCTCCAGCTCACCTACAACACCTGGGTACATAAAAAAGGGTAAATATTATTATGTGGTCATGATATAACTATTATATAGCATACCTGCAACATGTGAGGAGAGAGATTTGAAACCTGGGTCTCTCGATTTCAACTAGAGAGTTTTAACTACCCACTTCCTCTCCAACTCCCTTACATGGGTGGATGATTTATTGACATTATAATAATGTCAAGTATTTGTGGATTAATGCTTCAAGAATCAATAGGTTCTAAGGATTGGGATCTTATGGATTCAATAAATTAAGGGAGAGGACTTATTGTTTTTGACCAAAATTTTAAAATTGTTCCTTTAGTTCAATTGACTTGATAATTTTATCTAGAGGTTTTCATGCTTGAAAAATCACCTTGTATTGATTGATAACCTTTACCACTATAATCACTTCAAGTATTTAAATTTTATAGGTAGTATCTATACCATTTCTTCTTGTGTTTTGTTTTATTATTGCTAGATCATAAAAAGAAAATCTGGAATGTAGTATTGAAGGTCCATGAGACCATATGTCATATAGGATGATCCTCATGAAGAATGTTGTTTTCCCAATATGTGTTTATCCAAAAATATTTTAGGTAGTTCAAATTCCTAACATGGAAGCATTGTTTATAATCCTATCCCCTTTGGGATTCAAACCTTAATCCTTTTATTCAAAGTAGTCTTCATCATACATGTAAATTATTTTTTAAATATATTCTTTTGAAGATGTCAATATTGCATGCTAAAATAATAGATGGATCTTTTTTTCAAGTTTATCTTTCACTAATTATACACCTTGAAAATTTTATAACTTTATGTAGATACCATACTAAAACTTTAAAACACATTTATAAATTAAAATACATAATAACTATACCACAACTATTCTTTGAATTTTTTTTTATATATTTATTATATGATATAACTTTTAGTCTAATAACAATTACATATATTAAATCATCAACACAAAATAACATACCTTTTAATTTTTAAATATTTGTATCCATATTTTATCTTCCTCTTTAAGAACTCCCCAATCAATTAACAATATTCAAACAATCTCCCTCAATTATTAATCTTTTAGACCCTAATTGTACCACCATCTTTACTCCTACCAACACTACTCTAGCTTGATCTTGATGACTAGTCATTATGTCTAAGTAATCACTCATAGTTCCAATCACCATTGCCTAGCTATCCCTTAGGAGTGCTCATCCTCAAGTCTTCCCTAAATTTCCTTTAGGAGCCCGATTAAAATATAGTTTCATTCATCCTTGTATTGGCGGCTGCCACTTAGTCAAGCTCCTCAAGCCACCTCGGGGATTCACATTCCCTTCAACTAGACTTTGGTTTCAATTTGTTCTTAATTTAACTTCCTCCAATAACTTTATACTCTCATGCACTTTCACTGACCACTATGATATGCTCTTTATTCCTAGCTATAAACCTCTTCTCCTCTTTAAAAAACCTTCTATTTCTAGAGAGACCAAACTTCCCAGGAAATAAAATTCCAAATCCGATTCAATATTGAACATTAAAAAGGCTTGTCACTGTTCTTAAAAAGAAATCAGATTCCAAATCTAATTCAATCTTGAACTTTGAAAATAATTCTCCCACTGTTCTATCCATACATAATTAGATTCCAATCTTGAACTTTGAAAAGAATTCTCCCACTGTTCTATCCATACATAATTAGATTCCAATCTTGAACTTTGAAAAGGACTCTCCCACTGTTCTATCCATATTTAAAACTTAAAACGTAAACTTGTCCAAAAAAAAAAAAAATTATCATTTACTACATGAAGAGAATACTCCGTCCGGGTCCACTGATCACTGACCTTATTGTTTGTTCCCTACGGCATAGTCAACACAGAACGCCAAATATGAGAAGAGCAACTTCTATGTATTGAGAACGAAGACTCAAATGCCGCCCCGCCGGCCAACCAAGGCTGTTGTTTGTTCCCTTTGGCGTGTTCTTCTTTTTTTTCAATCGTTTACCGTCGACTTATTTCAATTGGCGGTGAAAGACTTCGTTTGGGTGGATAGGAAGACAAGTCTCTACTAAACTCTCAGAGTTTTCAAAGTTCCAGAAGTTGCAGAAAATGTTGACTATGTAGCGATCGGACATTGCATATCAAGATCCAGAAGTTTTCTTAAAGTTCCAGAAGTTTAAGAAATATATTACATGTCATTGAATAGTTTTTGAATAAATATATTATAGGTTATTTTGATGATATATTAAATAGTTTTTCAGGAAAAGAGATCGTTGTTCTCTCAATTATATTACCTTTATACGTTATCTTACTTAAAAAAACTTATTATAAAAAAATAAAGTAACTTCATCTTCACTTAGTATCATCTATGTTATTAAAAAAATTAACTTCATATTCACTTAGTCTTATCGGTGTTATTCAATATTTGTTCATATGGAAGTCGATAGTATGTAGCTATTGCTGTTCATATGGAAGTCTATAGTACGTAGCTATTGCAGGCTGCACATCAATGTCCCTTAGAATACGTCTGTCTCCATCTTGCTTTTCCACATATAGCTAGGTGTTTCAAAGACTTTGGGAAAGCCGTTCTAGCAGGCTTTACTTGTACATGTTTGTGTATTTTAATTTTTTATTTCATTCAAGTTAAATTCTTTACTTGCCACAGTTTAAATTATTGAAATTCCACTTATGTTTGTTAACTTTATTTTTTAACTTGTCACGAAATCCTGCAATGGACTTCTCTTCGTTATGGCTTGACTTTGTTAAATATAACGTTTAATGATAGAAAATGCTTGACAAAAATATTTTTTAATTAAAATAATAGAAAAATTATGTCGGTAAAAATAGTTATTTTTAAAGGAAAGAAAAAATTGATTATAGATTGGAGTCTATTTTGATCTCTTTCTTAAAAAAAGATTACAGCTTTAGTTTTAGTTTTCCAACCCCCATTCCAGAGTGGGTGTCCATTGGATTCCTCTCTTAAGTAAGTGGCTGAAACTTAACTTAAATGGTGCCTCCAAAGGAAATCCAAGGGATCAGGTGGTCTTGTCAAATATCACAGTGGTCAAGTTATTATGGCTTATGCTGAGTATCTAGGGTGTCAAACTAATCATTTTGTTGAAGGTCGTGCACTGTGGAGAGGGCTAGATCTTCTCAAGTATTATAAAGGCAACATTTTTATTGAGGGAAATTCTTTGAATATTATAAATGCTCTAGAAAAAACCAGGGTGTCCTATTGGAATGTTAGAACCATTTTTCAGGAAGCTAAGAAGTTGTCCCAAAATTTCAATGATCTCTATAAATCATGTGTACCACAAAGCTAACAAACCTGTAGATATTCTTACGAATTGGTGAGTTATCCATAAATCACTGTCCATTTGGAAAGAAAGTTTTTCCCAAGAAGTTTTAAATGCTACTAATAATGATTTGGTTTGAAATATGTGGTCACAGGTTTTGGTGGGTCAGCTTCTCCAATGATGGCTCTAGCTTTTTAGCATGATTTGATTTTTTGGTTCCTATTCTTATGATGGAATTTTTCTTATTAGCGTGACTTTCAGTCTTGCTATCAGTACTAGTGGTTGGTTATCTCGTTTCCTTTTCATGAAGTATGATATGTCCCAAGGTAGGCCCTATCAATGGGTTTATCTCATGGTGGTCTTCTTCAAGCATGTCAAGTCTCGTAGTAGGTCTAGGTAGTGTAATTGGATGTTGTAAAACAAGGTCAATATGTGTCAAGTCTCGAGATCTTTTTTGTGTCTTACAAATTTTGAGAATCATTTTTTCAGTCAATTGGCACTCTCAATATTATCCTAGTCCTATCCTTTGCATAGTTTGTCTTGTGCTATGTCTTTATTTTACAGTATCTATTCCCTATGGAGAATTACTAAGTGTTCTACCAATCACTCAACTCAACACAATACACATTACCATCATCAACAACATTATTAATGCCATGGATAAGATTAATGAGACTCTCAAGGTGCTACTCTAGAACCATCCTAAAGATGCTCCTGCAAATGAAGATGTTATAGAGGCCTAGGTTTGGGTCTATTGAGTACTTTTTTTATTCTAATATTGGGTCTCTCTGGTTATTTTAGTCTTTCGATCCCCTACATGGGACTTCAATTATTTTTTCTAAGTTATTTAGTGCCCCTATGTGGACCTTTTTGAATACTTTTTTCCTTCCTTTTCAGGTATCTACTATAGTTTTTATTGATCTTCTGCGAGCTTCCCTTGCATAGGTTTTTGATATAGCTCATTTACAAGGTTTACAGGTAATTAATTCTCTTACGCATCCCATGTGTGGGTATTGCTCGGGCTATATTTTTGTTTTTATGACATCAAGCAGCCGCTCAACCTTCTCTATTGTTGTTTGGTCCTTTTCGTTCAGGTTGCAGCTAACCAATGTGTAGGCTTGTGTCATCTTGTGCTATTGTTTTAGCTACCAATTTGTATACTTGGGTTTGGGGCCCATTTAAACCCTGCACTTAAGCAATTTTACCTATAAAAAAAAATGATTATAGATACTTTTATAAACAAGTCTTGTTACTATTCACATGTAGGATGTATATCTATAGGGTGGGTGTTAGGAATCAGTTGAGAATTATTTAATTGGATCTAATAAATTTAGAAGAAATTAGAGGAATATTTTTTTTCTTATGTGTTCATTATTTTGCAATTTTTGTTTATTTTCATTTTTGTTATATAACAATAGAGTAGTTGCAGTATATTTATGGTTTATTATTTATTTACATATGATATTAAATCAACTAGGTTAGAGAGATTTAGATATTATTTTCCTTTTTCAAATTATCATAATTTGAATGTGAATTGCAGAATTGATGACTGTAGAAATTTTTTTATTATCAATTCCTCCACTCAATGAGATCACTATGAGTACTAGGCAATAAAGATGCAAATATTGATAGTCTTTTAAGAAGCATAGGATATAGTGTAAGCAGGGTATGAAGAGCCTCAATATTGGAATGCACAGATAGCACAAGAGAGGACTAATTAAGAAGAAAGAGGTAAACAAGAAATATGCCTTAGCCATATTTTTAATTCAAAGTGCTTAGATGTAAGCATTTTTCCTAGAATCGTTGCATCCAATAATACCAAGAAGCTTGAGACACATTTCAAACTACTTACCAAGGTGCTAATAAAGTTATATTGGTCCATTTGCAAAATTTGCAAAGAGATTTTGAAAAAATTCAAATGAAATTGAGAAGATTGGTGATTATTATGTTTGGGTTTAAGACATTGTTTATTGTTATGCAATCATGGAGAGATATGAATATTGGTAATTTGTAAAAAGTAAATCTTATATCTTTACCAATAAAATAGAATTATATTGTTATTGCAATACAGAAATAGATCAACTCATGGAATTATTATTATCTTGTAAAAGTATATTTAAGAGAGCTCTAAAAATCATAGTACAAGCATTTGCAATAAAGGCTAAAGTTGGAGAAAAGTGTTGGAGAAATAATTCCCAAGAGAAAAAGGGAAAATTTTCAAATTATCAAAGAGGAAGAGGAAAATATTGTGGAGGTAGAGGTCATGGACATGATAGTCTATATAAAAGAAACACGTAATTTCATTATTGTAAAAGATATGGTCATTTTGAGAAATTCAAAGTTTAAAAATATTCATGTGCAGAATAAGAAGACAAACTTTACTCAAAAAGGAAGAAGAGCATTCTGAATCTAACTTTTTTCTCTTGTTGTATGGCAAATAAGTCTAATGATGATATTTTTTTCTTGATTCTAGTTTCTCAAATCATATGATAGACAATAAATATTTATTTGTGAAGGTTGATGAAACAACAAAAAATAAAGAATGAATCTTGGAGATGATAAGGTTGTGTAATTTGTTGTCAAAGGCACATTGGTTGTGCACACTAAGCAAGGTGAGGTAAAAAATATTCAATGCCCTTTGTTAGTTTTTAATCTTAAGCACAATATTTTGAGTGTACGCCAATTTGTTGAAAGGAATTATAAAGCTTTATTTGATAATAGAACAAATAAGAACTTTGATAAAAAAATATGGTGGAAATATGGTTGTAGTACTTACCATTACAACAAATAGAATATTTTCAATGAATATGCTTTCATCTACTCAAATATTCTGCAATCAATTGTTGAAGATGGTAATTAGTTGTGGCATAAGTGTTATGGCCATATATATTTTAAGGGGTTGAATCTATTATATTCAAATATGGTAAGGCTTATCTAAAATTGAAGCAAATGATTAGTTGTATTTTGGTTGTGCATCGTAAAAACAACATAAAAATAAATTTCTAGTTGGAAAATCATGGTGGACTTTAGGACCATTATAATTAGTTTACTCATATATTTGCAGAAACCAAGAATTGGTAGTTATTTTAATTTTTTTACATTCATAGATGACTTTTCCAAGAAAATGTGTATTAATTCTAAAATAATAAGAATTAAGTATTTGGTTGTTTTATGAATTTTAAAGCCTTAGTTGAAAAAAAATTAACATTCCATTAAAATTTTGAGGATAGATCAAGAAGGTGAATTTACTTCTAAGGAATTTAATGCATATTGTGCTAATCATGGAATCAAAAGGTAACTTACATCAGCATATACACCACAACAAAATAGTATTGTTGAGTAAAACAATTACACAGTTGTTGAGATAGTGAGGTTTTATTTACAAACAAAGAACATAAAAAAATAAATTTTGGACATAAGTAGTAGCTATAACTTTGTATATTGTCAATCATAGCCCTGTATTAGCACTAAAGAATTGTACATTAGAAAAATTATAGTCAAGAAGGAGACCTAGCATGGAACATTTAAAATTTTTTGGTTCATTGGCATTTATGCATATTCTAAGTGAATTTAAGGAGTTGGATACAAAAAATGAATAATACTTTTTTGTTTGTTACTCTCAAATATTGTGAAGCATATTAAATTTGGAATTCCCAATAAAAAAGAATGATTATATTACATGATATAATACTTAACAAAGGAAGAGTGTGGCAAGAAAGTGTACAGTTGAATAAAAGATCAAGTGTGAAAATAAAATCATTTAAAAAAGATATCACTTTTCCTTATAACACAATTTCCAATGGTAGTGGTCCAACATCATCACCAAAAATGTAAGAATAATTCTATCAACTCTAATCAAGGTAAAAAAAATCTAGTTAAATTTTATGAAAGGACATGCACAAATCAATTTATTGATTTTGCATTATTTTTTTCAAATTCATGCTATAACAAAAAATGTTGTGAAGCATACAATCTCAAAGAAAACAAAGGGTAATTGAGAAAAATTAAGTTGTGGATATATTATTAATGCATTATTTATTGTTACTTATAATCAATTAATGTAAAATTAATATGTTATAGGTATATTATTCATGTGTATATTTTTAATATAATTTTAAAATGTTAAATATTAAATAATATTAATTTTTTTTTTTTTGTTAGTGTGAGAAACTCTTATGACCAACCTACAGGGCTAAGTAGGTTTCCTCAACTATAACTCCTCCAAGTCTAGAGCTATGCTTATCAATAGAGAATTTAAAACATAGCCACCACACAACCACCTCTCACACACTTGCCCACCCCGCATTTTGAACCTTGGATCTCCCAAAGAAGAGTCAAAGCCCGAACCATTCAATAATAATAATTTAATTATATTAACTTTTACTTAAAATGATAATATAGTATTATGTTTAAAATATTTACAATTTAAGGTTTTGGTTTCTCTTTATGAAGTCCAAAGTTCAAACTTTACTCAATATGAGGGGACCGAAACCCCTTGTGTAAACTCATTAAAAAATATTTATAGTTCAAAATCAATAAAAGTAAAACATTGTTCAATTTAAAAGCATATATTTGTATTACGTTAAAATGTATTCGTATTGGTTCAATTTAAAATATAATTGGTGTTTTACTTTTAGGTAATAATGCATATAATTTTAGTTTTATGATTTTTTTTCACTCTTTACTATCATTAAGATAATCATTTTAATTATTCCTGAAGAATATTTATATTTTAATAATTAAGCTTCATTTGTTTTTCCTATGTTTAATGAATAGTATTCAAACATAATTCACCTTTTTTATTTAAATTTATATTTTAGTTACTATATTGAGTTGTTTTTAAACAATGTTTGATGCATATTATTTATTCATGCTTCATTCATGATGGTTACTATCTGTTATAATATAAAGTTTTGTTTCAAATCCAAATTACTTTGATCTAAAAGAACTGATATTTTCAATAATTAACCAATTTATAAACCCAGGTGTTGTAGGTGAGTTGGAGAGGAGATGGAAATCCTCCAAGAGAGGTCCCAGGTTCAAATCTCCACCCTACCAAAAAGCTAAATTGGGTATCCAAAATTCAATTGATAATGTTGGTGCAGGTACGACTCGCGGGTGACTTTGACAATATAGAACCCCATGTTCATAGTCTCTCAGACGAAGGCATTCCCGCAAGGAGATTTTCACTTAAAAAAAAAAAAAACAATTTATAATCATATTTTACATCAAAACAAGCAACGTATTATTATCTTATAGTTATAAACTTGAGGTAAAATTTTAAATGTATTTTTATTTAAGGTCTATTAGTTGGTTGAAAAATAATTAAATACCATAAATATAAAATAAATAAATAAATAATAATATGCACATAATCACCAAAACAAAATTGAAAATAAATTCTAGGGATATTATACTATAAAAGTACAATCACAGGGCTTAACCATTTATCATTGCATTATCCAATAGAGAAGATTTATGTTTCTCATTATCATATTGTGTAGTTTAACAACATTAATTTACTATGTAATCCCATCTTAAAGTAGGGGTTAGGGGGTTTATAATCCCTTCATTCTTATTGTTAAATTATTTACATGTTTTATTATTAATAAGTTAAGTGAGAGATATGGTAACTATTTCTTGAGAGTTTATGATCACCCTATCTCTTGGAAGTGGGAAGTGGTCATACCCTATCTATATCATAAAACTTGGGTGGTCGATTCGATCACAAGAAGGATGCTCAATAAAATATCACCTCCTTATGCAGTTGCTTTGACAAACCAAACATTAATGTATCAATAAACATCATTCAAACTTGAAACTTGACCCACATAAAACTGTATTCTTCATAGGAATGACACTTTAGTTCTCACTTGAACAAATCATGGTCTTTTCTTGAATGATAGTAAAGTATTTTTCTCAAATAAAACTTATCTTCTCAATTCGAATGACACAATATGATTCATTTGAATGACACTCCTTTCATTACTTGAATTACCATTATTCACTTGAGTAGCATCTCATCCTCCACTTGAAAATTTCTTACTTGGATAACACTTTGATCATCAATCAAATGATGATGTCTTGAATGACAATGCTTCTTAAATAGTAATTATTTTATTTCTTGAATGATAATTCAACTTCAACCCGAATGGTAAGTTCCTAGTTGAATGTCATCTTGCTTCCACTCAAACAACACTTCCACTTGAATAGTGGCTTACATCCATGCAAATTACACTTCCACTTGAATAGTGTCTCACTTCTACTTGAACAACACATTGTTTGCTACTTGAACAATGTATCACTTGAACAACACATCATTTTTTAATCAAACAATAATGATACTTCCATTTTGAATGATACTCATGCTTACACTTGAACGTGCACTTACTCAAATGAATCCTTCTCAAACTACTAACCCCTGAGTTGTAACCAGTTGAACAATGACTATTGGAATTACTATCATCGAAATTAATATATACATATTTATATGGCCCTATGAACATTACTAGTATTGGAGGACAGATATTTTCAACTATTTGTTGATGATAGAAAAATATGGGTATATTTTATTAAATTCAAATCTTTAGCATTCATTTGTTTCAAAAAATTAAAAACACTAGTGGAAAAAGGAACGGGAAAATCAATCAAGAATCTTCACTCGGATGGAGGAGGTAATTTTTTATCAAAATAATTGAACTTGTTTTTAGAAACCAATGGCATAAAAATATAACTTACCATAGTATATTCACCACAACAAAATGGTATTGCATAAAGAAAAAAAATATCTATTATGGAAGCGGTTCATTGTATGCTAAAATAAGCACATCTTGACTATCAATATTGGGTTGAATTAGTTAAAATAATTGTATACATACAAAAAAATCACCTATAATGATACTTAAAAATAGTATTCCTAAAGAAGTATGGTCAAGACAAAAACTAATTATAGAATAGTTTAGAATATTTAGATGTAAGTAACACATGCATATCCCAAAGAAAATATGAACTAAAATAGATGAAAAAACTATGTGTGGAATATTTCTTGATTATGATGATGATTCAACAAGTTATATAATAATTGATCTAATGACAAAGAAAATTTGCATAAGCAAAGACGTAGTATTTGAAAAAGGAAACAAAAATGTTATTAAAGAACAAAAGTTTGATTCAGGGACAGTTCTAATTTTTTCAGAAGAAGACTCAAAATCAAACATGTGTTATGTGTAGGTCCAAGGTAAGTCCAAATTAATAAAATGAACATTAACCATTTGAATTCAACTTAGAATATTAAATAGGTTACAAAATAGGATTATGAACCACTTAGCATTAGAAGCACTAACGATGATTAATAATAGATTATTGTAACAACCTAACTAAATATCATAAGATATTTAGTTATTAACCTTAGTTAACTAGAAGGTAATTTATAGAATAGTAAATATTTCCTATGGTAGAAAAGTAAATGTAATAACCTATGTAGTATAATGCAATATACTACCTATTTTACCCTAAAATCCCCCCTTTATTACATTACTTTGATATACAAAGTTTGTTCCAAAACAGTTGAAATTTGACACAACCAAGTGCCTTTGTAAAAATGTCTGCAACCTGTTCGTCGGTGGGAATGTGTTGAAGTTGAATTCTGTGTTTAGGAACTTCATCACGAATGAAATGACAATCTATATCAATATGCTTAGTTCATTCATGATGTACTATATTTTTGACCAAGTTCAAAACACCTGAGTTGTCACAAAACATGTGAATGGGAAGTTTCTTTGGTAGGCCCATGGTAGCCAAGATGCGACTTAGCCATATCGCTTCACACACAGCTCTCGTGCAGCACGATATTCTACCTCAGTTGAAGATAAAGCAACCACCTATTGCTTTTTACAATGCCATGAGACAGGACCAGATCCAAGATGAAAAACATAGCCTGAGGTTGTTTTTTCGTCATCTATGGATCCAACATAATCAGAGTCAGTGTAACTCTGTAAGAAGAATGAGTTATTCTTCTTATAATAGACCATAATTGGCACTACCCTGAATGTAGTGTAAGACTCTCTTAGCTGCTTTCCAATGGGAGACCTTTGGTTCTTGCATGAACCGAGATAGATAGTTTACAACATAAGTAATATCTAGTCTAGTATTAGTCAGATAGATGAGGCTTCCAATCATCTGTCTATAAAGTGTTACATCTACCTGTGGTGAGTCTTCATATCATGATAACTGTGACCCTGATTCCATCGGTGTTGCTTTGGGTTTACAATCAGTCATACAATATTTTTCTACTAAAGTCTTAGCATACTTTGTCTGAGTCACCCTTAGATGATTCTTTTTTTGTTCTATCTCAAGGCCAAGATAGTAGTGGAGAAGTCCTAAGTCTGTCATATCAAATGACTCTTTCAAGTCATCTTTCACTGCTTTAATCATATTCTCTTAATTTCCAGTGATGATCAGATCATCTACATATAACACAAGAATCACTATTTCAGAACCTGTGTTCTTGATATAGAGATTTGCGTCAGATGGACTTCTCTTAAATCCATGTTGCAGTAGGTGACTATCCATTTTTATGTACCATGCTCTTGGGGCTTGTTTTAGCTCGTATAATTATTTGACCATGTTGCTCATGGCCTTCCTCTGCAAATCTAGGAGGTTGAGTCATGTATACTTCTTATTTTAAGTCACCATTAAGAAAGGCGCTTTTTACATCCATCTGATGTAACTTCCATCCAAACTGTACTTGCCATAGCACAAAGTACTCGAATGGTGGTCATCCTTGCTGTAGGAGCAAAGGTTTCCTCATAGTCAAGTCCTTCCTTTTGAGCATAGCCCTTTGCCACAAGACAAGATTTATGCTTATCTATAGTGCCATCTACCTTATATTTTATTTTGTAAACCCATTTTCAACCTATGGGTTTCTTTCCTTTAGACAAATCCACTAGCTTCCATGTTTTATTCTTTATGATGGAGTTATATTCTGCATCCATAGTTGCCTTCCACTGAGGTAGTCTAAGTGCTTCATAAACTGTAGAAGGTTCATTTTCATCACATGCTGATAAGTAAACCCTATCCTCATATATCCCCATCTCATCTTCCCTTGGTAACTCTCTATCAACAGAAAGGTCTTGAAAATCTGCACAAATATCATCAACTAAAGTGGATGCTTCATTCTTTTCTTTCTGTGACATGCTTCTTGTCTTTGGATGAGTGAGAGTTAGATCAGGTGGGGAAGTGATTTTAGAGTCTTTTATTGTGCTTGTATACCTTTTGGGTGGCTTTTTCTATTGTGAAGAAGGAGGTTGATGTTCCTCCTCATCATCTAGGTATACTGATGTAGTGTTGGATGTGAAAGCTTCATCAAACACTACATCTCTACTTACATGTATCTTCTTTGTAAATGGGTCTATCAACCGAAAGCCTTTTGAAAATTCATCATATCCAAGAAATATACAAGGTAAGGATTTCTCATCTAATTTCTTTCTTTTCTCCTTGGGTATATGCATAAATGCATTACACCAAAATATCCTTAGATGAGTTATGGAGAGTTTCCTTCCACTCCATGATTCCTGAGGAGTCATACCTTCAAGAGCCCTTGTGGGAGCCCTATTCAGAAGATATATTGCATTTGAACAGCTTCAGCCCAGTAATTTTGCTCAAGGTTGGCTCCTTTAAGCATACATCGAACCATTTTCATTATGGACCGATTTCTTCTCTTAGCAACCTCATTGGATTGAGTATTGAAGGTTGTTGTTAACTATCTCTTTATCCCATGTGTTTGTAAAAATGAGGAATTTTTTTTTGATGTGTATTCCCCCCTCGATCTGAATGGAGGGTCTTAATAAAGCATCCTGATTCCTTCTCAACAAGAATTTTGAATTGTTGAAAATAGGAAAATGCTTTAGACTTCAATTGCAAGAAGAAGACCCACATATTCCGTGAGTGATCATCAACAAATAATTGAAAATACCATTTTCCTCCACAACTTGTAGACATAGGACCACACAAATCTGTGTGTACCAACTCCAAAGGTACCTTAGCTTGAAAAGAACTAGGTTCAAAAGGTACTCTATGTTTCTTTCCTAACAAGCAATCATAGCACACTAGCAATGTAGATGAAAGAGTAGGGAGGTCTTTCATCATTTGATATTTACTCAAATCTAGTAAATATCCTAAACTCAAATGCCCCAAATCTCTTATTCCAAAGAGAAGTGGCCTCCTTGGTGGTGACTACCATTGTAGTATGGTAGAGGTAATTGCATCTAATACAAATAAACCATGTTTGTATGAACCTATTGCTATTTGTTTTCTCTTTTTAGTGATAAAGAAACATTTCTTTTCTTTGTCCACTGTAAAATTGACATTCATGTTATTGTCCAAGATTTGTGGAACTGACAAGAGATTATTTTTCAATCCTAGAACATAAAGAACTTTTTGAATATTACATTCTCCATCTAGAAGGGAGATAGAAACACTTCCTTCTCCCTGAACTCGATAGGTCTGATCATCAGCAATGGTGATCGGTCGACCTTCTCGAGCCTCAAATGTTGCAAACCAAGATTTATTGTCAGTCATATGTTTACTAGCACCTGAATCTATGTACCACAAAGAGTCCTTGTGGGAGGAATATATATGTGTCATGAGCACTTTGTGTGCTCATTCAGAATCTGAACTAGAATCTTCAACTGCAATGTGACCCTGTTGTTGTTTGTTCTTGTTCTTAGTTTTGCCTTTGCCCTTTTTGTTTCCTTGTTCATTGGGCAGTTTGTTCTTAAACTAACATCTTTTGGCTTCATGAGTGTCTTTGTCACAAATTTTATAATACTGCTTCTTCTTCGGAATCTCTTTGGCTTTACCCTAAGTGTATCTCTAAGCCACACTGGTTCTTTCCTTTGAAGTGTTGTAGTAGTTTCTAACTTCTCAATTTGTTCATAATGTTAGGGTAAAATAGGTAGTATATTGCATTATACTACATAGGTTATTACATTTACTTTTCTACCATAGGATATATTTACTATTCTATAAATTACCTTCTAGTTAACTAAGGTTAATAACTAAATATCTTATGATATTTAGTTAGGTTGTTAGAATAATCTATTATTAATCATCGTTAGCGCTTCTAATGCTAAGTGGTTAATAATCCTATTTTGTAACTTATTTAATCTTCTAATTTGAATACAAATGGTTAATGTTCATTTTATTAATTTGGACTTACCTTGGACCTACATTGGTATCAGAGCCAAAGATAATCAAAGAGTACTTAATTTAATCAAAAATCTAGTTATTCATGAAATAACAAAACACATTGAAGTTTAATGTCATTTTATTAGGGATCATGTTCAAAATTATCATATCCAATTGAAACATGTTTCTACTAAAGATCAAATTACAGATATCTTTAAAAAAGCACTTGGTCGAAACAAATTCCAAATATTCTAGAATCATCTATGTACATCAATAAAATTTTACATCAAATAATGTAATACAGGGGGTGTTAGATAATATTACATTTTTTGATATATTAGAATATGTAGGATATGTACATGTCATGTAAGTAGGTATGCTAGAGAACTAAGAGTCTTGTATGCAAGTGCTAAGATGATAATGCAAAGGTCATGTGAGTTATCCTATGGAGATCAATAGTCAAGTATGTGAAGAGTCACATTACTATATCTATATTATGAAGATAAATATCCTTACAATGTAACATATGAAAATACAAACAAAGAGGTGTGAAATAAGCATTAATAATAAAGCTTGTATACTATTTTTTGAGTAAACTTTATTTGTGGCTTATTTATTTAGGGACATGTGATATTTTGAGATATTTAAGCTTAAAATCCAACACTTATTATTAACTTGGAGTTAATAACTTTAGTGTTCATTTCAAATCACCCAATATCTTCATTCCCACTATGGCCTTCAACAATATCCCCACTATACAAGTAGATGTATGAACCTTTAAATTGATATTTTGCTCTTTGTAACTATTGTTAACCTGATAGGATGAATATTTAGGGGAAAATATGTCATATTGGATGGATAATTTCTTAAATACTTTAGTTCTTTAATATACATTAATGTATGACCTTGAGTAGACTCAAAGAGAATGGAACAATAGTACAATGAAATCATTCTCAATTGAAGATATTGAATTTGAAATCCTAAATCATTTTCAGAATTGATTTTCTATGTACCCACTATTATACTATGTTGCAGTTATCAATGTTTTTATATAAAATTAAAATCAATGATCATTAAATATTAGCCCATAGAAAAATTTGCCATTTTGGATACAATGATATACCATATTATTTAAATATCCATTTATGGATTAAAATTACAAGTTACAAAGAAATTCCACAAAAATAAATAGGTGAGAAAATTAATATAGACATAAAAAGAAGCTAAAATTCCCATCTTTATATTGGAGATAAAAGAAGCTAAGAACTATCCTCTTTATATGGGAGAAATTTTAACAAGCTTACCAACTTATATGGATTTTTTTTTCTATAGGATATATCTAGTTAAAACCAAATTTATAATAATATCAACCTTCCAAATAAGATATATTACAAATTATTGGGTTTAGAAAAATTTAGTTGAAACCAAATTTATCAATGCATAAATATTTAAATATGAAGGTTATTAAAAAATATTAGGTGTTGAACATAAACCTCTAAATATGGGAATTATACCAATTTATTGGGTTCACAAAAAGACAAGAAATTCAATACATAAACAATGTTGGGATGAGTATAAAAATGAATTTACTAAATAATATTCAACTAAATATTTTCGCATATGAATATAATGTTGTGTGTTTGTACACACATGCACATGAGTGTGTAGGAAAGTTAAGTTTTTGTATTCTTAGAGGCAGAGAACAAGGATTAAACTATATATTCGTATATATATTGTCTTCTATTTTTTATTATGTAAAATTATATATATATATATATATATATATATATATATATATGTGTGTGTGTGTGTGTGTGTGTGTGTGTGTGTGTGTGTGTGTTAAATATTGATTATATGCATTAGTTAAGTGGATATCATCTAACAAGATGTGAACTTAGATCTCTACTATGAAATACCATTTACCCTCTTGAGATCATTCCATTTGATACTTTGCATAAGTCAAACATGTAAACTTTTAAATATTTTATTGATTCTATGTATTTTTACTTTTTCTTTCTCTAAATAGGTATTTTGCAAAATAAAAAATTGGGAGTAAAAAACTATAAAATACTAAAATATTAAAATACTAAAATATTTAAGTTTAAAAATTAAAATAATATGTCTAATGGATAATATAATATGTTCTTTTTATTCATATAAACAATTTGAAACTTTCAAAATTTTCAACTCAAGGTAGTTTTTGCACATTTGACAACTCACATTCAATATGACATAATTAGCATATTTATTACAATTTTTTTTTGTAAATGATCTATAAAAGGATTCAACACAAACCTTTTCTTATGTACTATATAGAAAAAATCTTAATCTTAAAAGAATATGTATCTACATTTATATTATTATGCACTATGACCACTTATTATCTTAATATGTAAATGACTATTATAACTGATAAAAAAATATGAATGAGAAAATCCTATAATTTTACAACGTTAATAACAATTAAAAAATCATAATTATTATTCAAAATTATCTAATTTATCATTTAACATATTTTTCAAACTCCAAATGAAGTATCCTTAAATTTTATTCAAATCTATAGAAACATGTTTCAGTGGCACAAAAGCCTTAAAAGTATCTCATTTTCTTTAACCCTTCTAGATATGTATGATCCTTGTCACTTTTTAGACTTCTTTAATGATTATTTTGGACCTTTTATCCCGTTTCCTCACCCTTTACATAAGGGAAAAAATACAAATTTTCCACACTTGAGCATTGTACGTTATGGTCACCCTCCATTGAAACCTTAGGTTACCAGCTTTAATTTAATGTAATTAGAGAAGTTCTAGTGAATAAAAAATACCTTTCAACTATTTTGAAGGTTATTTTTCATTTTTTTGTGACCTTTTTTATTATCCAATATTTTGAAAATTAATAGTCAATAAAAAAAAATTTGCTTCCATTGAAAAATTTAAAGCACAAAATTAGACTTAAAGAAAAAACATCATTGGAAGACTATATTGGCATGTCCTTCAAGAAAATTCCTAGTAAAATTAATATTTAGGTAAGTATGAATACTGAAGAGGAATTTGAGGTAGCTTTACATGATACATTTTCTTAGATATATTTTGGTGGATTAATCTCAATATTCAAGTGCTAACCTAAATTTATTGTAATTTTAGACATTGTTTATTTTTGTTCTTAAATTTTATGTTATATTTCACATACTTTATATTTTATTTAATTGATAGATTTGAATATAGTTGGATATTAAAAAACTTAGTACTCAATTGAGTTAAAATAAACATGAATAATATGACTTCTAAGGTTTGAACTAAACTTTAGATAAATTAGAAGAATCCAATAGAAAAACATCAAGCTGTATAAATTATTTTCAATGACAGGGTTATTTATGAGGGTTAAAAGGATTGATAGTTTGTCATAGGTGATGGAGAATAAACCTAGCCATGATAATTTTGATATATATAAGTGATGATAATGTTATTTTACATACATATATATATATATATGTGTGTGTGTGTAAAACTTAAATGCGTGTATGTTGTAATTGATTATAATATTTCTGCTATGCGTGAGAGTGAATTTTATTACCACTCTCATTTAAACTTAGATGAGATATTATAGCTTCCTTATGCTCCAACATTCTCGCCAATACATTATCCTTATTCTGTTCTGGATTATAATCCCTAATGAGGAATATAGCTCCATGAGCAAATGCCCCTGTCATAATGAATCCGGCAATGTATTGATGATGAGTATACAATGCAGCTTGGGTAGTGAAGTCTTGTGCTATGAATGCATAAGCAGGTAAAGAATACATGCATAGCTAGGTTAAGAGCTAATTGGGCATGCCATGAGGTAGTTAAGATCTCGTAAAGACCTTTATGACCCTCCCCTGTAAATGGACCTTTATGAGCTTCCAAAATTTCCTTGAGGCTATGGCCAATGCTCCAATTGGTCCTATACATATGACCAGCAATCAGAAAAAGAATTGCAATAGCCAAAAATATTCAGTACATCGAGAAACATATGGTTTATTATATTTTCATAGATCATCGAATTAAGTAAATGAATTAGTCAAAATAAGTTCAAATAGGATGGAGAAAAAGAACAAGAATGGTTAGGGTTCCAATCCAAAAATTGACTAAGTGTTGGATCCTACTAATCTATCGAGGACCAATATTTTTCAAAGTGTCAAGTCATTATATAAGTACTAACTTACTAAGATGATACCAAACTATTGGTCAAATAATATGTAAATTTTTCTAAGTTTTATAAAGGACCAATCAAACATCATCAAATTGCTATTCTCGATCTAAGAATACCTGATCCACTAGACTAATCACATAATTCTTATCATTAACTATCCAATCAAGTGAGTCAATTGATCTTGTGAATTCAAATAGAAAATGAGCAAGTAGATGATGAGGATGGTCAAATGGAAACAATTATTATGGAAACATAGTTTGATGAAGATAGGGAATAGGAAGGATTGCATGATGAGAAATCACTAAAAGAGCTTGCCTTGATGCTGAGAAATAATAATAAAGGAAAAAAAGTACAATGTAGAAAACCAACCCAAGTGCAAAACAAAAGGGCAGATTCAAACTACAAACAAAATGGATCCTCAAAAATACCATACAAATTCCAATAGTAGTGTCGTGGTTCTAAGTAACCAGCCTATAGTCACATCTGGAATGAAGCAAGATACGAATAAAAGGATGAGGATGCCATAATCCTAAGGGTTTATAGGATAGATGTTATACTTCAGTGTCTTGATTGCAATGTTAGAATATTTGGCTATTTTTTTTTTAGTAATACTTGTTATACACATCCTCCATGGGGATTGAACCCGGGTCACATCACCGATAATGCAAGTTGCTATTTTTCTAAGCAATTTTTGATATTTTTGGTAATTTGTTAAGCTTTGGTTTATTTTTAGTGTTACTTTTTTTTTTTGTCAATAGCTCCTTTGGCTTAGTTTTCTTTGTATTTGTTTTTCATATTTTTTTTTGTGGTGTATTTGGATCATTTTTTGTTTCTATTTTGGTTCTATTTTGTTATGTTTTTTTTTGTAGTTTTTCTGTGTGTTTCATACTTTGTGGTTTTTTTTTGTGGTGTATTTGTATCTTTTTGTTTTTTTTGTTATGATAGTGTTTTTTTATGTTGAGTTTGTGATTTTTCTGTATGTTTCATGGTTTGGTGTTTTTTATTTTTTATTTTATTTATTTTTTCTTTTTTGTGTTTTGTTATGTTATTTTAGTATTTTTTTAGAGTGGTTCATATTTATTTTCATTCTTATTATGTGTGTGTTTGGTTGTGTTTTTTCTTTTTGACACACTCAAGGAGTATGCTTTGTTTTTTTTAGCTTATTGTGTGTTTGTGTTTGTGTGTTCTTGTTTTTTATTGTTTCAAGCATACTCCTTGCATGTGTCAAAGGTGGAAGACCAGATGCAAAACCTAGGCATTTTTGGTGGAAGAGATACCCTTGCCTCCTTGGGTCTTACCCAAAAGTGGCATCCCTTCTAGGATGTTTTCCACAAAAAAAAAAAAAATGATGTTGTGAAGAAAAGTTGAATACTTCTATCCAATCAAAGGTTGATCTACGTAGGTTAAAATCATAATAGTGACTCATTAATATATTGAAGCAAAAACAATAAATATTGATGGTTTTTGAAGCCTTAATATCAATATAAAACTCATAGGATAAATTTCATAGGATCAAATATATGATAGCCATAATATAATAAGATCAAGATAATGATGTAAGCAAAATAATATAAGCAAACTAATATGTATATAAAGGCTTATAATATATCAACTAGCATTCATTAATATGTAAATATTTATGAATGTAATAGCCTAAATCATACATGTATAAAGCATCTAGCACAACTTTCAATATTAGTTTCTCAAATGTATGTATAAAGCATCTAGCACAACTTTCAATATTAGTTGCTCAAATGTATGCATCTAGTGGGAACGCAACCAGAGAGCTTTCAAGAATTCAAGGCATGATCTAGATCGGGTTTCTTCCAGAGATCTTGGAGCTATTTTGGATAATGTGTCTCATTTTTTCCCATATCTTAAAGCAAGTTATTTGGATGAAAGCTTTGTGGAGGCTAAAATTGGCTTTCCAGCTTCTTGCAAGTCATCTAAACTTCCTGCTAACTCGGTGTGCTCAACCACCTCATGGTGACCTCCTCCTGAGGATTGGTTCAAATTGAATTTTGATGGTACCTCGAAAGGAAATTTGGACCCTATGGATACTGGTGGGGTAATTAGAAATTCTAAGGGTGAGCTAATTGGTGCATACATAGAGAATATTTCTATTCAAACCTCTCATTTTACTGAAGTCAAGGGTCTCCTTCAAGGGCTTCTATTGGTAGAAAAACTTAAATATCATAAAATAATTATAGAATGGGACTCTTTAAATCTAGTAAATATTTCCAATTCTATTAGCAAGCCTCACTAGAGCATTTCAAATATTCTAGTAGAGGTGTTTAGAATTCTAAAATCAAGAGAGGAGTTCAAATTTTAGCATATTTATCGGGAAGGCAATAAGGTGGTGGATTATATGGCCAACTTGGGTCTTTCTCAACAAGGCCTGAGGGTCTAGTTGGATAATTTACCCCAACACCTTGAATCTCTTGTTTTTAATGATCACGGTTAGTTGTTGGTTGTGCGTGAGGTTTGGTATGGGAGTTCACTTTGTGGACTCTTTACTAGATGTTTTGTTTTATGCTTGATTGGGTGGGCCATCTTAATTGGTGATATTCACAAGTCCCCTAACCTTTTTAGTTGACTATCATCAATTGGGCATCTTTGTGTGGATATTGGTCAAAATTTTCTTGGCCTTAGTCCTGATGGTATCCTCATTGTATGCTCTTCTAGTGATATGGTGATTTTTTCTACTCTTGTGGTGATGTGGTGATGTGTTTATCTATTTTGGAGAAAAATCACTCTGCTCTTTTGGGTACATTGTAGGTTGTGGTCTCCTTTGTCAATGAGATTCAAAACATGGTTAACAAGAATATGGATATGGAAACCTCAAACTAGAACTACTATGATGTTATTTTGATAGTTTATATCAAGTTATATTTTATGTTGGTTGTATGGGGCCCTCTTTATTTTGTTTTTTTGAGAGAGGCCTAGTTCCTTTAGTTGTTGTTATCTAACTTTTATGGTATGCTATTTTTATGGTGCCCTCTCTATTTTGCCTTGTTGATGGTGGCATGTTATTCCTGCCCCTTGGCTGGTTTTGATTTAGTGTTGTAGTTGAGTGCATTATCATGCCCTGTCTCAGCCTATTGTAATAGGTTTGAGGACCTAAAATCCTCTTCATTTACCAAATAAAAAAAAAAAACTTTATTACTCTTTTCTCTTACAAATGTATCACAATAATCTTGATGATGATATTGATAACTTCTTCTATTCTAGCTATACTCGTTATGCTCACAATGCTCACTATGCTTGCAATATATGTTGTATCCTCTATGGAATAATATATAGCCATTATAGAGTGGCTCTTTGGTTACTTGACTATTCCTTTTAGTTATCTAATATTGACTTATTTTTTCTATAGTTAGGATAGTGCACATCAAGGGGGAATGTTAGAATATTATAATGTACAATATGCCTCAGTATAATACTTGTCTTTTTCCACTTGTCTTATATCTTTAGTTTGAGTTCTCCAAATATGAATAATGCTAGATCAATGGTGTATACATCTTGGTCTATTGCCATAGGGTCAGCTACTTCCTTGGATATGTTACCTCTAGGTTAGTTGTCTAAGTGCCTTAGTTAGGTACCTCAGGGTCAGCCACTTCCATGGGTTTATTGCCTCTATAGGTCATCCTCTAGGTATGTTGCCTCTCATAGGTCACTGACTAGATTCACCATGAATATCATCCCCCTCATGGTGAACTCAATCTAGAAGGTGTCGGTCTGAACTAGTGAAACCAAGGTTGATGAAATAGGAGTCAATATTTGCATACCAAGCTCGGGGTTCTTATTTCAACCCATATAGAGCTTTATTCAATCTAAGGACTTTTTTTTCTTGGCCTTCAATTGTGTACCTTGGTGGTTGGTTCACATACACTTCCTCATTGAAGTGACCATTGAGAAATTCACTTTTGACATCCATATGATATATAGGCCAATGATTTTGAGCTACCAAAGCAATAATTGTCCTAATTGTAGTCATATTTTCCATAGGAGCAAAGGTCTCCTTATAATAAATTATCTCTTGTTACTTATATCCTTGAGCTACTAGGTGAGCCTTGTAATGATCTAGTGAACTGTATGCTTTATACTTTGTCTTGTACACCCATTTTGTGCCATTGGTATATTTACCTTGGGATAAATCAACTAACTCCCAAGTGTGATTCCTTTCAATGGAATCCAATTATTGATCTATGGTAAGAACCCATTTAGGATCACCAATTTCTTATTTGATATTAGAAGGTTTAGGTTGGTTAATGACTTTGGCCATGAGGGTATAATTCACTTGGTGTCTTAGGGCTGAAGGCATTTTACCTATATAAGTGGGTAAATGACTTTGGGTTTCATCTATGGTGGCTTGACCCACTTAGGTAAATGATTGGATGATGTGACTTGATTATTATATGGAGGAGTAGGAGGATATGGAGGATATGGATCATTTGTGGGAAGTTCTTTATGTGGAGGAATTTCTTGATTTATGAGTGAAGAGGAAGGACTAGATGATATTGTATGTATCAAGGGAGCAACTATTTCATCAAATTGGGGGCCATAGGAGGAGGATTAGATGGGGGATACTCATGAAAGGTATCATCCCTATATAAAAAAATCCTCTTGTAAATAGTCTCATACAACTTATATGCATTGGCACTATCACTATAGCCAACAAAGATGCATTTTTGGATTTTATCATCAAACTTATTTCTTTTCTTATGAGGAATATGGGCATAGGCATCACATCCAAAGACTTTGAAATGGCCCACATAGGGTGTCCTTTCACTCCATACTTCTTCAGGTGTTATTTCATGTAAGGCCTTTGTGTAGGGCCTATTACTCAAGTATGCAACAGTAAGAACAACTTCTCTCTAAAATAAGTTAGGCAATGTAGCAACATATAACATTGATTTTGCCCTATTTGTGATTGTTTGATTCGTTCTCTCAACTACTCAATAATTTGGGGGGGTATAAGGATTTGTGAATTACCTCCTTATCCCATGGTATTTACAAAAATTGAAGAATTAATTGGAGACATATTCTCCACCATTATATGATATTAAGGTGGAGATTTGGTAGCCACTTTCTCTCTCAAAAAGTGCCATGAATTCCTTGAACTTATCAAGGGCTTTTCATTTGTACTAAATTAGGTAGATCCATACCTTTCTACTGTAATCATCAATGAAAGTGATGTACTATTTGGACCTAGTATAATATTGAACAAACATTGGCCTACAAATGTCTGAATGAACCAATTGCAATGATCTATTGCATCTCCAAGATTTTTTTGATTCAAAGGTGTTAGGATCCTCCATCCTAACATTATTAGTTAGTATTATTAATCATTTAATTATTATATTATTAAATCATAAAGTGAACCATCACATCTCTTCCTAACATGAACCATCACATCTCTTCACCAACGTAGATTTAGGGTAGATATATATATTAGGTTGGCCATTCACACAAATCATCCATGAAGAAGAATATATAATTGTTTATTGAATGCATTGGAGGGACCTTCCTACCAGTGAAACAATGATTCTTTATAAAAGTGATTCTTTTAATTTAGATGCTATTTTAATTATTTCTTTATTAAAATTATGCTATAACCTTCAAGGTTATACCATTTGGTATCAAAGACATGTGGGACCCAACCATATGGGATTTGCTCGAGGATCTTCATAAAAACACTTGGTACCTTCATCAAAACACTTTCGTGCGTGAGTATGAAATTCGATTTAAGGATATCACCAAACAATACATAGGGTTGGATGAAATATTTTTCATATATTGCTTCATCAATGGATTAAAGGAGGAAATTAAAATAGAGGTGATAAAATTCAAACCCTAAACCATGAGTCTGGCCATCGGATTGGCCCTATTAGCTGAAATTAAATTAAATGCTCAACTTGGAATAAGATCAAAGGATCAAATTACAAAACCACATATATGAGGATCACAAAATACGTACACCACCCAAAAATTTACCCAACTCTTACCCATTAAACATATTAACCCCGTGAAAATGAAGGCACGACACGAAATGGGCCTTTTTTCATTATGATAAGAAATATGATTACAATCATCAATGTATTACACCTGCACTATATATTTCGGATGCAACTATTCCTTGTAGTTCTCCCAACAATGAAAATGTGATTAAGGTAGCCGTAGTGATGGATACACCTAAATATGACACTAAATATGGGGATGATGAGGAAGGTAAGGAATATGAGGAAGCCACGGAAGATAATAAAGAGGAAGAATATGTGGAAAACAAGGACAATGAGCAAGAAATATCCCAAACACCTGATCACAATGATAAAGGTAATACGATTGATATGCCAGAAGTGATCAATGCATCAGGTAAGGATGAGGTAGACATTCCTAAAATGACCCATTATGGCCAAACTTACACTCTACAAGAACTACACTTAAATTTCCTCCCGATTGTGAGTTCTTGCCACAACCAAATCTATTTTTTTAAGTGAAAAAATCCTTACGAGGTTGCATTGGTCTGAGATACCACGACCAGGGGGTTCTACACCATCAAAGCCACTTGGGAGTCATGCCCGAGCCTACCCGCACCAACATTATCAATTGGATTTTGGGTACCCAATTCAAATTTTTGGTAGGGTGGAGATTCAAACCTGGGACCCCCCTTGGAGGATTGCCCTCTCCTCTCCAACTTACCTACAACACCTGGGTACATAACCAAACCTATTCAAAAATAATGCAGAAAGGTGATTATACACTCATTCTCTATTGTCTCTCCTAGGGAATAACAAAAGAATATGGAAGCATTACCACCACTTTTGAAGCATCCTTCTTAAGTGTTTGAGAACCCCAAGGTTTATCCTCCCATAATAATCATTATTCTTCTAAGGAATATTCTACTATTTTTCCTAGAAACCCCCCACAAACATTTCAAACTTCAAGATATCCCTACCTTTGGAAAAGTGACATTAAATAGAACAAGAACTTGCAAAAATTCTACTTGGAAAACAAAATACAAAGCTCCTCACTTTGAGATTTGAGGGAAAATTTCTTTTTAAGGAGGGTGGCATGTTAGGATCCTCCATCCTAACATTATTAGTTAGTATTATTAATCATTTAATTATTATATTATTAACTCATAAAGTGAACCATCACATCTCTTCATAATCTGAACCATCACGTCTCTTCCTAACGTGAACCATCACATATCTTCACCAACGTAGCTTTAGGTTAGATATATATATTAGGTTGGCCATTCACACAAATCATCCATGAAGAAGAATATATAATTGTTTATTGAATGCATTGGAGGGACCTTCCTACCAGTGAAACAATTATTCTTTATAAAAGTGATTCTTTTAATTTAGATTCTATTTTAATTATTTATTTATTAAAATTGTGCTAGAACCTTCAGGGTTCTACCAAAAAGGATTTCTATGATGTTTGGCTATAACACATGGCTCACAAAACCATTTTGACTCCTTAAGATATGGAAGTCCTTTTACCAAACCATTTTTTACCATCATTTGAAGATTATGAAAATTTAAATGCCCCATTCTTTCATGCCACATGTACTCCAAAGAAAACATAGTTGTATGAAAAGAGCTTTGAGTTACATATTTGGTAAGGAGGTAGTAAACACCATAATTTTTTACTCCCATGGCTTTGACAATGCCATTTGGTTCCTAAATGTAGCACTTATCTTTTTCAAAATAGACAGTATAGCCCTTATCTGTAAGTTATCAAATAGAAATAAGGCTCCTTTTAAGACCAGAAACATACAAAACATATGTTGTAGGAACATTATTCCCATCATGCAAAGTAAGTGATGCCTCCCCAAAACCTTCAATGGGAAGTGCAATTTTATCATAAAAAGTAATGAATTGATTAGAAATAGGTTGAACCTTAGTCAACCAATCTTGTCTTCCTATCATGTGCTTTGCTGCCCCAAAATAAATATACCAACAATCTTTATATTCAACATTAACTTGGTTTGTTGCATACAATGTGTTGAGATTATTATCTTGTGGACCCCTTTGATCTCTTTGTATTTGATAGCAATTAGTGACATTATGATTCTATTTGCCACAATAGTCACACCCTTGTTGGTTGTTGGTTTGAGACCCTCTATTAGAATGATCCCCGTGAGGAGGTCTTGTTTTCCATCTTGGATACTAATTTGGATGTTTATTATACTATTGTGGTTGTTACTGATGTGGTTGCTATTGGTATTGTTGATGTGGCTATTGATGTTATTGTTGATGTGGCTACTGATACTGCTACTGACATGGTTGTTGATGTTGCTACTGAAATGGCTATTGTGCATAGCTTTGATGCTATATACCTCTCTAATTATGATTCAGCTAATTGGGACCTTATTTTTTCTAGGCTGTAAGGATGCCTTGGTGGAAAAAACTATTGATGAGGTTTCAATTTATTCATATTTGATTAGGGTTTGCTCATGTTTATTAAGTAGAATTTCAATCTCCTCAAGTGTTGAATTCATTATTTTACCATTTAGATCTATCATGGTACCATAGGCATAAAATTTTGAAGGAAGGCCATGCAACATTATTGGAATCAACTCATTATCATCAAGATTTTTACTAGTAGACAAGAAATCATTCCTAATAGACTTCACTTCCATTAGATAATCTGTAAGTGAGCCTTTCATACATAGATTGTACAGTTTTTTTTTAGATACAAAATGTTGTCTTGAATTGGCCTATCAAACAATCTTATTAGAGCATCCCATGCTTTTTTATGTGTTTTTGCAGCCCTTACAGTTTATCTATATTTAATTCCTATAGCTAGCTTGATGAGACTTAAAGCTATATTGGAATTATTTTCAAATAGTGCTTTTTTTTAGGATCTTCAGGTGTTGTGAGTGGGTCTTCATTAGCTTTCCTATCTCTTACAAAATCCCACATGTCATTCATCATCAAGATAGATTCCATTTTATATTTCCAATTTGCAAAAGAGTGAGCTCCTTCAAGCTTTTTAGTGATTTGACTTAGTAAATTTGTAGTAGCCATGATTTAGAAAAAGATTGAAAGAAGAGAGATCTCAAAAAAGGATGAAATAAGAAACAAAAATATCAAATTACAGCCCTCTAAAAAATCTAGGGTACACCACTTAAAATCTAGAGGAGGTTTCACCTAGTTTTCCACTCTGAATCATCAAGTGGTTCCAACAATGGGAGGGATAACTTGAACACAAGTATCCTTTTCCACCCAAAGAGAGTAAGAAGTGTAAAAACCTTTCTGATGACTATAAATATGCCTATGTTCCTCTCTCAATGGGGCCTTCATTTGTTGTAATAACAATAACATTAGGAATCTAGAATATTCCTAGCAATAGAGAATATTCCCTTGGAATATTTTTGGTATCGTACTTTGATGGAATTAGCAGAATTACAATATGAACCTTATGTAGCATTTCAAATTTCCCTCAGAGGGGATTTATATAGTCTTTCCACATCTGAGTACAATATACAATTTTAATAGTAAATGTGGTCTCCTTCTTTGAAACTACCCCATCAATATATTCCCTTAAAATGGAAATGAAAGAAAATATTAAAAAAACTTTGCAGGATTCTAAATTTTAAATGTCCCCCATCATTTTAAAGTAGATAATACCCCACCCTTTTAAATAAAATTCCCCACTTAATTAAATTGCATTTAAAATTCAAATGGGTGGGCAGGAGATAGGCTACCTAAAATTTCAACAACGGCTGAGATACAACACCCCAATAGGCTAAGGGCTCACCACAATTAAAAATATTTCACACTAAACTACAAAACAACTGGGCAGAGTGAAAATAAAATAGGTTCCTGTCAATTGCTACAAAGGCAAAACAATTGGGTAGTGTGCAAATTAAACAGGCTTCAACTAGATCATTGATTTTTATCAATACGCAAATGGTCCCCAACTGGTATTTACTCCACATGTGGTGATCAATTGAACAACTCCACATCTCCACAAATGTTATGACATGGTATTTTTTTACCACAAATCATCGATCAGGTCCGTCATTGCCTTTAGGCATAACATACTACTGCTACAAGACTGGTCTTCCACGCGAGAAACTTCAATCGCACAAGAAATAAGCAGGTGAATCTGTAATGCAAAAGATAATATTCTCATTGCTTGATATCCCTTGAATATCATTTGTTTTTTCTAATACATCTTCCATGAATCCATCAAATTGAAGTTCATAAAACCTATACAAATATATGAAGCCATTGTTCTATCTAACATTTATCAGGTACTCACTCCTCATAGTCTCTGTCTATGCACATTTTACCAACACGTTGTTGTTCCATCAAGTTGAATTGCATTAGCATCTTTAGGAAGAACATGAGATCCAGATTCGAGGGCACTGCTATGGGTGCCACTTTTTATGCACGGTGACCTTCGATTCCAAAATCCATGAACTTTTTTGTACTTTCCCTTATAGCAATAGTCGGCACTCTCGCTCCATGCTCCACGCTCCAAATGCACTCCAAGTGCTAAAAAAATAAAAATAATATATTTATTACGGTGCTCATCACAGGCAATAATATTTCATCATCCTCCTATGCAAATGTAAAATTGGTTCACGTCAAAGCGGTTTGCATCATAATATATCCCATCACACAAGAACTACTTAGCACAGATTTCACGCGATTGATTAGTTAGGACTAATGATGATTCACTCGACCTTCACAAATTGAAAAACTATAGCTAATATAATAAAATCCTAGATAACAATTCCCACTACAATGTCCATCGACGTCATCATGGAAAAGAAAAATTGTAGCCACCATTTAATCCACCATTGATGGAGCTTTTTATTCCACCCACGATTGCCCTTTGCATTCTCTAGAAATTTTGGCAGAAGATGACTATTGTGGACATGTGCACAAACCAAATCATAAATGACTAATGCACAAACAACGGTGAGCACATCCAGTGAAAAATCATAGGATAGGGTCTTCAAAATTCCATGCCAACTCGTCCTTTGCATACATCATTTCCACTTCGCGTTCATTATTTTTTATTTTTAAGAACAATAAAGCTCCACATTGCATTGGTCTCATTGGCACTCGAACGGGAAAAGGTAGTTCCATTTCAATCATAAGGCCTTATAACATGGATTTTATGGTGGATCAACCCTAGTTAGAATACCCCCAATCTTGGAAACTAAGAAGGTCTGCATGTTAGGAGAATGTTTGTGTCGTAGGAATCACTAGATGCTCAACCTATTGACTATCGCACCACTGTCGAACTTCAGGTATCATTACAGTCAAATAGAATAGCCACCAAATTAATTAGACTAAGTAGATTTCTAACATGAAATGTCTTTCACACTATGACTCCTTGCATCACAGTCAGCAACATCTTCTATGGTCAAAATGGCAGTGAAGCATCAACATGCCATACATACTTTCTACAGCAACTGGAACTCTCCAAAAAATAACAGTTAGCATACTGGAAAAACATTAAATCTCTATGCTCCACTAGTAAAAAATCTTTGCATCCTTGGTGCACGAATCCACTATGCTCTATGTGAAACATTGGAATAACTGCATTATTTTGGTTACATTGTATGTAGATGATCTTCTCATTACAAGTGATGACACAGAAGTAATAAGGTTGCTCAAGGAGGTCTTATGCAAAAAAAAATAGATGATAGATTTAGAACTCCTCCACTATTTTTTATACATAGAGGTATGGCAACAGCCAAGCAAGATTTTTATCCCACAAGCCAAATACATTCAATCTATTTTGGAGAGGTTTCACATGGAGTGTAAGCCCTCCCTCACTCCCATGGAAACCAGGTTGAAATTGGTTAATAGTGATGATGAATAAAGGGTTGATTGCACCCCTTACAGGTAGCTAGTTGGATGTTTGATCTACTTAACTTCAACTAGACCAGATATTTTCTATTTATTGGGTCTTATTTCCAAATTCATGTAGAATCCTAGGAAGATCCATTGGATAGCATCTAAAAGGATTTTGAGATTCCTCAAGGCCACCCCTCATCATGGCCTTATGTATACATCATGTGATTATTTTTCTTTGATTGGCTACATAGATTCAGATTGGGCTAGTTGTCTTGAAACTATAATATCCATATCAATTTATTATTTTCAGTTGGATCAGGGCTCTATTTCATGGAGCACCAAGAAGTAGAACATAGTTTCATTATCTTCGACAGAGGTTGAATATAGAGTAGCAGTTGAGGCAACTAAGTAGGCTATATGGTTGAGGCAATTACTTTAAGACATTGGGCTATTCATAGATGGTCCAGATTACATATATTATGACAATCAAAGTACCATCAAGATGACCAAGAATCCACTTTTTATGCCATAACAAAGCACATTGAGATCCATCATCACTTCATCAAAGAAATGTTTCAAGAAGACATTATACACGTGGGGTATGTACCAACTCAATATCAAGTGGATGATATCTTCACCAAGTCACTTGGGCAAGACAAGTTTTATCAGTTTAGCAAATTGTTCTATGTATGTAATATAAGTCAACATTAAGGGGGAATGTTATCTAATGTTGACTTATTTTTTTCTATAGTTAGGAGTTATGTGTCTTCTACAGGACACTTGGAGTGGAGATCATGACACTTGTCATATCTCCCTCATAGGCTTTATGACTATATATTGTAATATATTAGTGAATACAATTGTGCCTTCTTGTTATGTCCTAACACTTTTCTTATGCCAAGTCTCATGACTCTTGGCTTATCTACTTGGGACTTGCGTACACATGACTTTATCTTGTATGCACACATAGATATGACTCTTCACTTAGCATAATATAATCTAAATACACTTGTACACTCTTAGATATAAGATACTTGTGCACACATACTCACATTACACTTGCACACGGGGTCAAATAAAAGTTTAAAAGGATATGGGACCCATCATAACTACCTATTGAAGATAGAAATCATTCAATAAAATGTACAAAGAATAATTCTAGGGCTAATTTTGATATGAAAGACATTTATTTATCATCAAACTTTTAGAATTTGTTATTTTAATTCAATGTTTAGTAATATGTTAAAAATTGTGTACCATAGTTAGTAATATGTTTTAGTAATATGAGCTATAATTTATTTTCACTATAATTATGAGCCAAGATCTTATTTGCAATCATCCTTTAGATAAAATTGGAAAACTACTCTACATTATTTAAGCAAACTTATGTTAGATACTATTAGTGCATTAAATGAATGAATTTCATATCACATTTGTTTTTAACTTCTATATAGTCATACATGACCTCTTTGTTGATGAATAAATATTATTTATGGCACTACCATCATATGTTTAGTTAGTTATTTTCATATATTTTACTACAAATATACTTATTAATTTTGGTGCTTTGAAGTTATTTTGTCTTTCTAAATATATTGATTGGATCACATTTAATTTAATATATATATATATATAGGTCCGAGGTGTAGACCAATTGGTTCATCCAAACCCCATAAGGGGGCGGAGGTCCAAGGTTCAAATCTCGGGCCTCGCTAGACTGAACGCTTGTCCCTTTCCTGGTGCTTTCAGCGGCGTAAAAGGTTTAAAATGATTGTGGCATGGTGGTTATAGGGGCAGACTGCACGAAGATCTATGTGGTGGCTTCTAGGGCGGACAGTGCAGAATACTATGGCAGCCATAAAATCTGGACAGCCTACCCGGATTCGTGGCGGCTACCGATTCCACCATGTAAATTAAATATATATATATATACTTGTGTTTTATTTCTTGTAACCCTTTTTCTTGAGCATTCAAACTACATTATTAGATTAGAGAGGAATTGACCTTCTCTTAAGGTTAAGTGGGATAAAAACCCTTTATTCCAATTTTAGCTATATTATGTATCAAATTACAATCAGATGCAACATTTTTTCAACTACTATTGGCATGCCCTCTAAGAAACTAGACATTTTCTTCTATAAACACATTTAAAAGATTGAAGGAAGCTCTGAATCTACTGGTTCCTATAAAGCATTTGTTTAACCTTGTGATATTTTTGCTAGTGGAAATGCAAATAAGATCTATGTTTTAGTAGATTTAATATTTTTCTATAAACATTTAAGGGCTCTACTACATATTATTCTAATATGTTAATGCCCATTTGGCTACAAAAATAGATCCATTTTTTAAAAAAATGGGTAAAATGGTTAACATGTATTCAGTACTATTTTAATTAAATTCCATGTCTATACACTAAAATGAAAATACTCGTGACTTTAATATGATAATGTTCATGAATATTTTTTCTACAAGAGCTCTAGAAGGGAAAACTAGAGCATCAACCAGTTAGATGAAGTATTGTGTAGTTTCTATAGAATTGAATATAAAATTGTTGTCCTAGGAAGTTCCAATGGGGATGCCTTCAAGTCCTCTCTTATACAGACAGAGCTTGTTTGTAAAATTTTTGAAGGAAAAATATTCAATAGGTATTGAAGAAACACAAAAATAATACAATAAAAATGCTCTTTACGGTTACAATAAATAGATCAACATCTCAAAGAGTCAATGGATGGTTACCACAATCAGAATCAAGGCCATAGATCATCATAGAAAAAATTATATTAGATAAAATAGTCTTATATAGAACCAATCATGACCTGATCTGTAAATTCATCGGTATTTGACCTACCTTAAATTTTTTGCATTCATGGGATTGGAAAAATCTAGGAGCCTCTTGGCGAGTATTCTTTGTGGTTTATTAGCAATGGATATTTTATTACTATTATTTCACACTTGTTGATAGAAATGGGGCTTTTAAATCATAAAAGATAAATCATGGTCTAGTATGATTATTTTTTTAGCCCTAGAGAGTGGGATTTGATACCTGAATTGAATCCATTTTTCAACCAATTTAGGTCTAATTTAATGCACTCCCAATGGATTTTTGGATTGAGCAAATATTGGAAATCATTAGTAATTTCATTGGAATATAATTGGGTGTTTATAGAGACACAATGGAAAGAAACATAGTTGTTTATGCTATATTATGCATGGAAATGCATCTCAACTTGCCTTTATCAATAGAAGTGGAACTTGAACTTGTAGGACTATATTGGATTCAACAACTGGATTATGAGGCATTGACCTTTAGGTGTAGAGTTTACCACAAATATGGTTTTTTGGACTGCTCTTATCCAAATAATGTAATCATAAAAATAGGAGCTTATTTGAGAATTTTGAATCTTCTTCAAGAGGTTAAATCTATAGTCAATAAATTTGTTTGTAGAGGTAAACAATGCTATCCAATGTGGAGGTAAAGTCGATTGGGTAGTTGTTTCTAGACTCAAGAGGGCATCCATTGGTGGCAAAATGGGATGAGGTGCAAAAACTCTTTAGGGAAGGAACAATTATAGAGCAACTCAAAGAAGAGGATGATGAATTGCATAAAATGGTTGAGGAAATTAAAAACCAAGATAAGATCAACTATAAATAGAGAGCAAGAATCACTTGGTTATTGGAAGGTGACAAAAACACCAAATTTTTCCTTTGGGATACCTATGCTAGGAGATACACAAACACGATGGAAGCTTTTTAGAATGAAAATAGGTATTCCTTTGATATGATCCTAGGTATGCATTTCCATTCAATGGATTATTTTTCTAAATTATTTAAGGTATGGTACAAGACAAAGAGGCTCAAAAAGAATTTCTTGTTGTCATACCCTCTATTATATCTTAAGAACAAAATCAAACCCTACTTAAACCCATTGATAGAGAGGAGCTAAATAAGGTAGTCTTTGGAATGAGTACAAGAAAAATGCTAGGTCCAAATGCCTTCCCAATAAAATTTTTTAGACTTTTTGGGATAGCTTTGACAAGCATGTAATGGTTGTTATAGATGCATCAAAAGGTAATCAAAGAATCCTTAAAGCATGAAATCATACATTAATTGCATTAATTATAAAAGGAGAGGAGGGAGTGATGAGCACCAGAATGCTCATATTTTGGCATAGGTTCTAACAATTTTGTGTGGCATTATTATATCTGAGTTGTACTTTTTTATTCATGTTTATATATATTTAATTAAAATTATGCATATTTCATAACTTGCATGTAAAGTATGTCTTGTGTGTATAATTTATTAATTCATCATATTTTTGCATGATCTCATTGAGGTCCTACTCAAACCTAGAATATTCACTACCTAAGGAGGCTAAGGCATGTCAAGGCAAAAGGCACCTTGATCTCGTTGATGGGAGGTGCCTTGATCCTATTTATGGAAGGTACCTTGATCTCATTAAGGAGAAGGCACCTTGATCCCATAGAAATGTGCCTTGATCCCATTCAATGGAAGGCACCTTGACCCCATTAATGGAAGGCGCATTGATCCCATTAAATGGAAGGCACCTTAACCCCATTAATAGAAGGTGTCTTGATATCATTGAAGGAAGGTGCCTTGATCCCATAGAAATATGCCTTGATCCCATTCAATTGAAGGCACCTTGATCCAATTCATGACCAATGAAGATCATGTCCCACTACATCGACCAAAGTTGACTGCTGACTCCATGTAAGATATTGATTTTAGGTAAATGACAAATTTGGCAGTTTTCATGTTTCTATAGGAGAAATGAAAAAACCATTTTCTGAAATAGAATGCGAGTAACGACAAGAATCAAACAAAAATATACCATTCTCACAAAAGGACAAAAAATAACTATTACCTATTTTAATATGTATCTACTACTGTACATTAAATTGTCTCAACTTAGACGTAGTGTATTTTATCATTCTAACAACATTGTAACATAAGTCTTGTGTGAATTATATAAACACATAGACTTCTCTGAGAAAGGGATATTGAAGAGAGTAAAATATCTTGTACTACAATTTTTATCAATAAAGTCCATTCGAGGGTTTCCTATCATTGTTTTACTTTCATAGTCTATTGGGCAAAAGCATCTGGAGCCTGGGCCCACTCCTAGCTAGTATTCCTCCCCTTAATTTATTTTCTTTACTAATTAGATATTTTTATTTTCTTGTGTGTGTGCATTTCATTTTTGCATTCCTACAAGCTTATTTATTTCTTGCTTTCTTTTATTTTTGCATAGTGTGGTGTGAATTTATTTCTATAATTTAATTTATGCAATTTCAATTGGTGTGGATGGATAAATGCTATATCAAAAACACTCCCCCAACAATAGAACTAGTGGACTCATCCCCATAGGTTTTGTGATTGATCGCAACTTGGTGCTTCACAAGCTTACAAGTTTCGATAGATTGAAAAATTAAATGAAAGGGCTGTGACAAAAATAGTGTAAATCTAACCAATATTTTTACCCTAATATTTTGGTGTCATTATAAAGGAAGTGCTAATAGTAGATTCTATTTACAATAACTTAACATTTCCACTTGATTTTGTATAATTTCATCAAGAAATAGAGGACTATATGGTTGGTTCATAAGAAAAAGCCCACAAGATAATATTGAACCAGCTACAAATTCTAAATTTGAACTAGATTCCCCATAGTCACCCCCAGTCATGCATTGTACTAAACACCCCACCTTTGCACAAGAATCTTCCATATATTATTAACCAAGAAAGAAGTGGATCATACAGAATCCTCTATTTAATATAATTCCATCTAAAGAGTATCTACTATGGACAGTTATTGATGATGAAACCATCTCACCAATTGATTTGTAAGCTCTTTTGCAAAAAGTTCAAAATGATCGAAAGGCCATAGAAATTACTTTAGAAATAGAGACCACATTTCCTAAAAATATGACTAAGGAAGAAGAGGTATCAACCATATTTAGCTTCCCAATAGAGGCCAAAGGAGAGACAAAGATGAAAAGCATATCCCATACCCACCTTCCTACCTTCAGAGGATCACCAATAGAAGACCTTGAGTTATTTTTGTTTAAGTTTGATATCTTGTGTAGGTTTATGGATTACAAGTTGGATGCATAGAAGTTGAAATTATTCCCTTTAACAATGGATGATTCAGCCCTGTGTTGGCTCATCATCTTGGGCAATAAGCAGATCACTACCTATGGGGAAATGAAGAAGATCTTTCTAGAGCAATACAAATATTTTTGTAGAGCATGGGTTTCCAGGGAAGAGGTCATAAACATGACTCAAAGAGAAAATTAATCCTTGGAGGAATATTAGGACCAATTCAGTTTCAATCTGTAAATGTCCCCCACATGAAGTTGAGCAATAATTCCCTCAAGAGAATTTTCTTGAGAGGACTTACTAACGAATTCCTTGAATCCTTGAACATGATCTCTAGAGGTGATTTTTACTAGCACCAGATGTCATACATCCGACAACTATGTTAGAATTACTCTAAAAGGAAAGGTAAACCCACTTACAAAATTTTTAAGGCAACTGCCTCAATCACAAGATAAAAATAGGCAACATGTTAGAGAATTTGAAAAGTGAAATGCTTTCCTCCCTAGCATTGTATATGGACACTCTCCTATTGGAGAAGAAGAAACAAGAGAATGAAGTTGCATTGACCTAATTTTGTTCAAAATGCATAGGAAAACATGTGAGAAATGCATGTCTAGAAAAAAAATATAGGGTGTGTGTTGTTTTCCAAAAAAAATATAAGAACATATTATACCTATAGCTATCAATAGTTATAGAAGATGCAAAAGTTTTTAAAGCTTATTTAATGGGTAATCGAAGGAAATAGCAACAACCCCCTATGGGAAATATGCCAACAAGAATGTTACCCTATGGAGGAGGAAATTATATGCCATAAGGGTAGGTCCAACCACCCAATATGGGATGGTGGGGACCACCACCTTGGATTAACATCCCTCAAGGAGCCTCATTTCCCAACTAGCACCCATGGATTCCATACCAGCAACATGGATAGCAATGGAAGAACTACAATACGTGGAATTCGGTTCCATAAAATGTGGTGTAAGATCCATTACAACCAAGCTTACTAGCTCCTCTGTAGTGAGGCATGTACAACTTCTACAACAACCAATGATCAACCCCAATAATAAGGCAAATCAGCTTGCTTATCAATTTGAGGGAGATATTTTTCCTATGTATAATATTAGAAGTTGCAATCCTATACAACTACGATTAGGTATACAGATAGGAATAGAGGCTCCTCTTAATAAAATAAGAGGATAATGTAGAAGTATTACCTTTGATAGAAGAGGTTTAATAAGGACTAGTTGTTGATAAAATAGAAGCTCCTCCATTCCCCAAGAGGTTACAGGAGTAGAGGAAGCCAATACAGCTAGAGTTCAACATACTTTCAAGTTTGAAGAATTTTATGATAACTATCCCATTATTAGATATGTCTCAATTTACACCAAGGTGATCATATAGTTATGTCTAATAATTGCAGGATGTAGGACAACCCAAACCATAAACATGGTGGGGAAGTTGAAAATTTTTATGTTAGATAATACATGCCACCCCAAGTATGCAGACCCAAGCAGTCCAGTCTTGACCATAAAAATAGGAGGTTGCACATTGGACAATACTCTGGTTGACTTGGGAGTGACCATTAATGTCATGCTGAAAGAAACTATGAAAAATCTCAGGCTCATAGTCCTAAAATATACCAAGACTTTTCTACAACTAGCATACAGATCAACGGTATCACCAGAAGAGATGTTGGAAGACATCATGGTGATGGTAGATGCATGGAAATACCCAGTTGACTTCGTGGTACTGTAATCCAAGTCTGGATTGGGAGGCTATCCAATCATCCTAGGAAATATATGGATGGCAAAATTCAATGCTTATGTCAGCTACTAAGATAGACAAATGATAATTTTATATGGCCAGAATGTTAAAAGGTTGACCATATCTCCACCAACATAGTTTGTGGATGCACTGGAAGAACCCATATGGGATGACCAAGATGAAGTAACATTGTCAATAATGCAATCTATGTTGGTATTGGATGAATTAGAATATGGATATTATGAATATGGTATTATTAAAAATTCCTCCAAGGGGAGTCTTACCCCATAACTCTAGATTTACCACTGCTAGGCAACCAAGATCACCATGTCAGATAGATTGACATCAAGACTAGGAGAACACTGAATATCAGTAGTAAGTTGATACCTATAGAGTTGACTACACTAAAGGAAATATTGACTAGGCATCAACAAGATTTCACTTGGGACTACTCGGATATGAATGGAATCACTTCAAAGATCTATACCCATTGCATATACCTTGAAGAGCAGGCTAGTCTTATCAGGAAGCCACATTGATGAATGAAGCCTGTCATGAAAGAGATAGTAAAAGTAGAGCTACAAAATCTCTTGTTAGCTAGATTCATTTATATGATATCTTATAGTGAGTAGGTGTCACCACTTGTGGTGGTGCCAAAAAGAATGATAAATGACGAATATGCATTAACTACAGGTTGCTAAATAAAGCAACCAAGAAGCATCAAATTCCACTACCATTCATTGATCAAGTTTTGGACACTTTGGAATGGAGGAAGTACTTATCCTTTTTGGATGGATTTAATGAATACAACAAAATCTAGATTAGATAAGAAGATCAATTTAAGACAACATTCACTTGTCCCTGAGGTACATTTGCATACAGGGTGTTACGCTTTGGATTGTGCAATACATTAGACACCTTTCAAAGGGCAATGCTAAGAATATTTTCAAATATAATGGGAGAAGCAATTGAATTCTACATGGATGAATTCACCATTTATAGTGAGACCTTTGATGAAGATACGGTAAATTTAGAACATGCACTCTAGCAGTGTTAGGAAAATAACCTATCCCTAAGCAACGAGAAATACTTTATGATGATGCAGGAAGGGATAGTTCTAGAACATCACATATCAGTAGAAGAGATAAAGGTAGAAAAGAAGAAAATAGAATTCATCAAAGATCTACCTAGTCCTAAGACACAGATATATGTAAGGAGCTTCCTTGGCTCTACTAGATATTACAAAAGGTTCATAGTAGACTTCAAAAAAATTACCAGATCCTTGCATGCACTACTATCAAAGTATGTGGAGTTTAATTGGATGAAGGACTATGAAAAAGCCTTCTAAATGCTAAAGGATAAGCTTATCACTTTCCTAGTACTATGGGACCCAAACTGGGCCATTCCATTCATTAATCTGATGCATCTAACAATACAATTGAAGCAGTATTGGGATAGAAAGATGGCAAATAATTCTATGCTATCTACTATATCAACAAAAATATAACAGGGGCTGAGTTTAATTACATGATTACTGGGAAAGAGTTCCTTGTGGTTGTGCATGCCATCAAAAAATTCTACCATTATATCATCATATACAATATGTTCATGCACACAGACCATATGTCCATATGATATTTGATGAAAAAGCCAACAATCAATGGTAGGATAATCATGTGGCTCTTACTCCTATAGGAATTTGACATCACCATCATGGAAAAACTAGGTAGAGACAACATGGTCATATATTTTTTTTCCATATTAACACCACCCAATCATGCAACTATAGAAGATCAAGACCCGAATGAGCATATTTTTGCTCTAAAAGAACAAACATTGTGGTATACATATATGGTCAATTACTTGGCCACTAGTAAAGTATCTCCTGCTCTTTCACCCCATAAAAAGTAGAATATAATAGATAAGAGCACATCACTCTTATGGATTCACAATTGCCTATTCAAAATAGGACCCAATCAAATCCTAATATGATGCACTGCTGAGCACAAGTTTATAAAAATCTTGAAGGCTTGCCATAATGAACCTTGTCGTGGAAATTTTTTAGGGAAGATGACTGCATTCAAGGTATTACAAATTAGATATTATTGGCCTTCGTTGTTCAAGGATGTAGTCAAACATGCAAATCAATGTTATGAATGCCAAAGTATGGACATACCAACATTTAGGGATGAGGTGCCTCTCCAATCATGCATTCGTATCAAACCATTTGACAAATGGTGGATGGATTTTGTAGGGCCGATCAACTCACCATCAGTCAAGAAAAGGTATATTTTGGTTTTCTCTAACTATATAACCAAGTGGGTTTAAGTGCAGGATCTAAGAGATTATAAAGAAATAATTGTGTCATATTTCTTGTTTTCACATATCTTCACAAGGTTTGGGGTATCCAGAGATATCACAACCAATTAGGGGTCCCAATTCACTTCAAGGTTGATTCAGGAACTGATGCATTAATATACAATCAGACACAAAAAAACCATTCCCTACCATCTATAGGTAAATGGTTAGTTTAAGGTTACCGAATAAGAGTTGGAAAACATCCTCATGAAGACTGTGCAGTAGCATAGAAAGGAGTGGGCTATGAGATTACCAAAGATGATTTTGTCCTATAGAACAACATGGAAAACAACCATCAATTTCACTCTGTTCCAACTGGTATACGGGAAGAATGCAATGATACCCATTGAGTTTGAAATAAAAACTCTCAAGACTCCAAAAGAACTAAACTTGAGTCTGGATGATGCACAAAAGGAAAGGATTCGATAGTTGAATCAGCTAGACAAATACCGATTGGATGCTCTGCATAGAACAAAAGTCATCTAGAAACAAAGGAAGTAGTGGTATGACCACTACATCAAATAAAAGCAGTTCAAAGTAGGATAATTGGTGCTACTGTATGACTTCCAATTCTACAAACAAAATGGCAAGTTGATGCAAAGGTGTATGGTACCATATGAAATTATTTAACCAATCAATAATGGTGTTATGTGTGTCAAGACAATTGATGGCAATGATATCATATTGATAGTCAATGATCACCGATTGCGACTATACCAAACATCTAAAAGTCTTGTGATGAAGTCCAAGATAGGGATGGGGGATACCCCATGCAATTAAATTAAAAAAAAAATTAGCAACCAGTGGATACAGGATTGTCCACTTAAAAACAATTTATTCTTTAGTTTTTTCTTTTCTTTTTTTATTTTTTTGTTTTGCAGGCATAGTGCTCTGAATGCAAGTTACAAGTAGCCTAGGAAACCTAGTCCCAACAAGCATGGACTACATTGGATTACACCTTATTTTTTATTTTATCTTATTTGCATTTGTAGGTGAATGGCCCTGAATGAACAAAGTAGGCAGCTTAGGAAACCTAGGCCTCACTGGCATAGGATCCATGAACCTATATTTAATTTTCTTAGAAGGTAGAACCTTGACTATCTCCATCTGGAGGAGATAGTCACATGTTGATATGAATGTGGGTGTTAATATCCTACAAAGGAAAAATATATCCACATCTGTTTTGGATGAAATAGTTTCTGACATAGCATGCAAAAAGAAAAAAAATGGAGGGTCTGATCAACTCTGTGATAATAAACATGCCAGCAAACTATTGACTTTTCAACAGCAAAAATGGCACCTTGATTCTAGTTGGAGAAAAGTGCCTTGATACCATTATGCGAAGGTGTCTTGATCTCATTAGAGGAATGTGCCTTGATTACATTATGGAGAGGTGCCTTGATCCCATTGGAGGAAGGCACATTGATCCCATTATGGGGAGGCACTTTGATCCCATTGATGGGAGGCACCTTGATCCTGTTGATGGGAAGGTACCTTGATCCCATTGATATGAAGTTTCTTAATCCCATTATGGGTGAAGGATGCCTAACTCCTGAACAACTAAGGGGTGCTTAACTCCACAATAACTAAGGGGCACTTACTTGTGTTGAGTAGTTATATGAAAAAAAAAAAGGAAATAATACATAAAGGCACCTTGATCCCATACAGATGCCTTGATTCTATCATATTGAAAGAAAAATAGTAATAATGCATCAAGGCACCTTGATCCCATACATATGAGGTGCCTTGATCCCATGTATTCTGAGGTACCTTGATCCCATGTATTGTAAGGTGCCTTGATCCCATGTATTTAGAGGCACCTTTATCCCATGTATTCTAAGGTGCCTTGATCCCATGTATTTTGAGGTGCCTTAATAACATGTATTTGAGGTGCCTTGATCCCATGTATTTTGAGGTGCCTTAATCCCATGTATTTGAGGTGTCTTGATCCCATGTATTTTGAGGTGCCTTGATCCCATGTATCTAAGGTGCCTTGATCCCATGTATTTTGAGGCACCTTGATCCCATGTATTTAGATGCACCTTGATCCCATGTATTTTAGGCACCTTGATCACATGTATTTTGAGGTGCCTTTATCCCATATATTATGAGGTACCTTGATCCCATGTATTCTGAGGCACCTTGATCCCATGTATTCTAAGGTGACTTGATCTCATGTATTCTAAGGCACCTTGATTCCATACATTTAGAGGTGTCTTGATCCCATGCATTAGGGGTGCCTTGATCCAATTAAGCACTGTGCATAATGACCACAGCCACATCATCATCCCACATCACAAAAAAAGAAGAATATTTATGGGAACTTTTGGAAATCATGCAAATTATTTTTGTGCCTCCCAAAGTAATCATCGAAGGGATGAACAAGCTAATCAAATTTTCTAATTTTTATCATGATATATTTAATGAAAAAAGTTGTACTACCCAAGGAAAAATTGTCTAAAGAACTAGCTCACACGAAAAAAAACCATTACTCTATCACGGATAATCAAATCAACATGCTCCAAGTGCACGGATCACCAATGAGGTATGTGTATAATTTTTTGTTAGATATATATATAGCATTCATAATAAGAACTCTTATGAATAAATATATTGTTGATACAAATGAATCAACCAATTATTATTCATCCATCTCATCCAAAGAAACGTGCCAATTGTTAATTTTGGGAAGCAGATCCCCACAACCCCCAATACAAAAATAATACTCTAGATATGGACTACCTCCACAAATAGGCACCTTCCTGCACCAGTAGGTGGTATGAAGTAATGAAATAGTCCAAAAAGTGAAGAAAAATTGTAGAAGCTGAATTGAGAGGATTTAGAATGGGGTTCAAGTCGAAGAATCATGGCCAGAAGAAAAACAAGCCCAACCATGTAGGGGGATTAGTGAAGAGGTCCAAGCTCAATTTGAGGCCACTGGTTGGATGAATTGTTATCGCTTATTCAACAAAAATCAATATTTAAATGTGGCAAAGGAGATTTTTATGGCATCGTACAAATGGGTTGGACACATACATGGACTGGAAATTCTAGTCATGGAAGAGGTTATAGCAGTAGACATTGGTCTTCCCTGCATAGGGGAACATATTTACATGAGGGATCACCAACTACATGTGTACATCTAATTTTGGAATATGCTCCCATGAACCTAGGGTGCTCAAGATTGCCAAAGAAGAGTCTCCCAGAGCTCTAGAAAAAAATGTTTGAGAAAATAGATAGGTTATTTACTTGCACAAAAAAATACACTCATCTTAACATGAACCACATGTAGTTTTTGAACCATTTGTTGCATGGGAGGAAAATTAATGTCTTGTTCTACCTAGCTTTTGCCTTAAAGTATGAAGCAATGTGGTATCGGGTAGGAGAGTCCACTACCCTAGCCCACCATGGGCTAATCTCAACCCTAATAAGGTTTGCAAAGGCACCCAAGGAAGCACCAACAATGATCATAGAAAGAACCGTAACATCCAACTCCTAGGCTCAGCTGGAACATGAGCCCAATTTACCATAGATGCTCACTGTAGAGTAGTCAATGATCTCCTGTGATGACATGATCATAGGAGGAGAAGGGCAGACATCATCACCCCTCTCCATGAATTGTACAAATATTGGACTGGATATTCCTTGCCCTAAAAAAGCAGTTGACCACTCTCTGTAGGTTGATTCAAAAAGTGGGAAAGAAATTCTTAGCCCTAATTGAGTGGGCCATCACACAGAAATCAAAAGAGGAAGGAAGAGGATGATATTTCTAATTCTATCCAATGAGGAAGAATATGAAGAGAATAATGTAGAAGCAATATTTATGGCTCAAGTGTTGCAGACTATGGCTAGCCAAATTTCCCCATTATAGTAGAATTTGAAGGACCTACAAGGATAGCTCGATTCGATGCTTTAGTAGGTCCTTGCCTAGTAAAAAAAATCTAAGAGGAGAAAAAACTCTTCAAAACAATTACTGAGGCATATGTAGAGGAGAAACAAGGGCTTGAACAGAGCATATATCAACTATAGAAAATAGTGCAGTAGCTCACTGAGGAGAATCTACAATTGAAGGTGAAGAAAACAAAAAAGGTGGATGCAGCCACTCATATCAACTAGGAAATGGAGATGCCCACAAATTCCTTAGAATATTTACAGATAATTGCTTCATATAGCCCATTCCGATCAAATACAGGGAATGACGAGGCTAAGGCGAGGGACTTCTCCTCTACCTCAATAAAAATAGCTATTGAAGAACATGAGAACTCTGTTCTACAAATAGAGCCCCCTGTAATTAAAATTTTAGATGATTCAGATGATGAACCATCAACCCCCATACAATATAAGGATGAGGAGCAAGATAATAAAATAGATACACCAATGCAACAGAAATCAGTGCACTCTGTTGAAGGGCCAATAGAGTAGTCATCTACCACTAAACCATGGGAAAAACTGAGGATGGAGGAAATGGATACGCAAGGAAATTAGGAACTTGAACCTTCCTCTGCCAAGGAAGAAGCACCAATTTTAGAGGAATATAATATCTCATCTCCCTCTACTACACTAGCACCTACAAAGATAGCCTCATCAAGGCCCAAAAATAAGGTGGCCAAGGCACCATAGTAAAGGCCCAAAAAGAAGGTAAAAGTAGGAACCCAGCCTACTACTAGCTTCGATGAAGAATGGGCAAGAGGGTTGTAGTGGTTTTCTATTCAGTATGAGCAATTTAAAAGGCTCTAAGAAGAATAAGCAGTAGCAAAATTAACGATGAAGGTCTTCAAGAGGGCCACAAGAGAACTTGGGATTATTATTGATCCTGTTTCAAAGAAGCAATTTTGGTGGATATATGGGTTAGTTCAAGGGAAACCTTCCAGAATGAGGAAATATCTAGAGCGACATGGAGTATACGGGCCAAAATCAGAAGTTTCTACAATAGCAAAAGAAAATTTTGGACTCTCCCCAAAGGTGTCCTAGTTTTTTAAAGCCAAGGTAGTAAAATGAGAATGGGATGATTTAGATATCCGTTAGCAGAGCTTCGACCTCAACACACCGATCTTTGGAATAAATCTGAAGTTGCATTTCAAAAAGTGGAACCCATATTCACTAGCTACTATGCAAAGAGGGTCAAAGGCAAAATAGACTATGTTACATAACCACCCCATGAAGATGAAGGGCCTAGTAGAATAGGCAGACATAGTCAACATAGCTGAAAGCTACAACAGGGAACTAGTATCCTTCAACAAGGTCATAAACCCATGGACAAATAATAAACTAATACCACTACCCAAAAGAGAAAATAGAAGAACAAATATTACTGGGAATTGATTGACACAACTAGGGATTATCAGTTTTAGGTGCTACGAGGGCATGGTACGCGATAGTCATGGGGGGATTATGAGAACCAGAATACTCATATTTTTGCATACGTTCTAATAATTTTGTGTGACATATATTATATCTGAGTTGTACTTTTTTATGCCTGTTTATATATATTTAATAAAAATTAGTCATATTACCTAATTTGTGTGTAAAGTGTATCTTGTGTGTAGATTTTATTAATTCGTCATATTTTTGCATGATCCCATCAAGGTCCTACATGGACTTGGAATATTCACTATCTAAGGAGGCTAAGGCATGTCAAGGCAGAAGGCACCTTGATCCCGTTAAGGGAAGGTACCTTGATCTCATTGATAGGAGGCACCTTGATCCCGTTAAGGGAAGGTAACTTGATCTCGTTGATAGGAGGCACCTTGATCCCGTTTATGGGCAAAACCTTGATCCCATTGATGGAAGGTGCCTTAATCCCATTTATGGGAGGTTCCTTGATACCATTAAACGAAAGGCACCTTTGACCCATTAACATAAGGTACCTTAATCCCGTTCAACAAAACGTGCCTTGACCATGTTAACGAAAGGTGCCTTGATCCCGTTGAAGGAAGGCACCTTGATCCCATAGAAAGACACCTTGATCCAATTCATGCCCAATGAAGATCATGTCCCACTGCATTAACCATAGTTGACTGCTTTCTCCACATAAGATACAGATTTTGGATAAATGACAAATATGTCAATTGTCCTATTTCTATAGGAGAAACGGAACAACCATTTGTTGAAATAGAATGTAGGTAACAATGAGCATCAAACATAAATCTACCATTCCCACAAAAGGATAAAAAATAATTGTTGCCTATTTTAATATGTATCTTCTACTGTACATTAAATTATCTCAACTTAGACATAGCAGATTTTATCATCGTAATAGTATTATAACAGAAGTCCTGTGTATATTATATAAACACACAAACTTCTCTATGAAAAGGAGATTTAAGAGATTAAAATATATTGTACTATAATTTTTATCAATAAATTCCATTCGAGAGTTTCTTATCATCATTTTACTTTCATAGTCTACCGGGCAAAAGAAACTACAGCCTAGACCCACTCCTAGCTAGTATTCCTCCCCTTATTTTCTTTGCTTTCCTAATTAGATATTTTTATTTTCTTGCATTTGTGCATTTCATTTCTGCATTCTTGCAAGCTTATTTATTTCCTGCTTTCTTTTATTTTTGCACAGTGTGATGTGACTTTCTTTCTACAATTTAATTTATGCAAGTTCAATTTGTGTGGATGGATAAATGCTATATCACAAACACTCCCCCAATAATAGAACTAGTGGATTCATCTCCATAGGTGTTGTGATTGATCTCAACTTGGTGCTTCACAAGCTTACGAGTTTCCTTGGTTTGACAAATTAAATGAAAGGTTTGTGATAAAAATAGTACAAATCTAACCAATGTTTTTGCCCTAATAGGGAGTGTATAATTCATATTACAGACCTATTGCCTTATGCAATGTCATATATAAAAGAATAATTAATTATGAAGCTAATGGGTAAGTGGATAAAACCTCTCCTAGATAGCATTATCTCCTCAAAGTAATGGGGTTTTGTAAAGGGTAGGCAGATCTTGGATGGTGTGGTTCTAGATTAGGAGGCAATTTACTCAATATAAAACTTTGGTCCTAGATGAATGTTCATAAAATTGGATATGTCAAAGACTTATGATATGATAGAGTTGAGCTTCTTGCAAAGGATGATGGAAGCCTTTGGTTTCTCTTAGGATTGAATAAAATGGGTCATGACAACGGTCTTCCCTCATAACTGTTTGGATCCACTTTAGACCTTCATCAGTGAGATTCTTATTCCCCTTATATTTTTATCATATTGGTTTAAGTCTTGGGTAGACTCATTGAGGAGAAGACAATAGGATTTTCTATTAAGTATCAAGGTGGGTGAGGAGGTTTTGATTCACCTACATTTTGTGCATGACACAAGATTGGTGGAAGTGGCAAACCTTAGCGAAGCAAAAATAATGAGAGATACTCTTAATATTTACCTTATGTCCACAAACCAAGTCATCAATGATAAAAAATCAAAAGAGGTCTTCTTCAATCTTGATTGAAGGCTTCAAGACCAAATTCTAGATATTTTGGGATTTACAAGCACTTCTCTCCCAGTGGTCTATTTGGGAGTCCCTTTGCATTTTAAAAAACTAAATATAACTATTTGGAGGAATATTTTGGATCATATAAAATAAATAATTAACAATTGGTATCACAAATGGTTAACCTTTTGGGGTAGATTAAATTTTTTATAGTTAGCCATTCAAATCGTGCCAATTTATAAATTTTCTATCCTTGTGGAAAGAGTTGGACAAGATGGCTAGAAACCTTGTATGGGGAAGAGTAAAAGGAGAGATAATATGGGAATTAGTAGGTAAGGATAAAGTAATATAACCCAAGGTAAATGGAGGTTTGGACTAAGGATATTAGAGCTCAATAATAAAGTTTTGGCTAGAAAGATTTTTTAGAGGTGGATATCCCAACCAACTTCTTTATTCAATACAGTGTTAACTAGTAAATATTTGGGACATGTGAAATTGAATGAGGTGAGTTATTTTACTTTGGATGGTAATGGGTCCCTAGTGTTTCATGCTCTAAATTTAGGATCTTAAGTAGTGAAATGTAGATTATTTTGGAAAGTTAGGAGAGGGGAGAAGGCATGATTTTATAAATATTCATGCAATCAATACCCACCTATCATTGTTGAATTCCTAGAATTGCAACGAATAAAAACAACCATAGAAATTAGGGGTTGGATAAATATTAAAAGTTTTTTCAAAACTATATAACTAGGAGATTATAGGTTTAAGTGGTATGATAATTTGAACAATTGGACAATTCCAATCCCTCTAGAATTGACACCCATCATGACTAAAATATTGGTAGAAATATTTCTCATAGGTAGAGATGAGGAGGATGAATTAGCTTGGGTATATGGGATCATTGGATTCTAAATAATTAATTATGGATATGATAATATCATTATAAAACCTCCTCTTCTTACATATCAAGTTAAGGACTAAAGAAATATTTGGTATCCCAAACTTCTTTACCTAGCATTTCATACATAATGAAATTCTTACTTTTGATAATTTGAGACATAGGAGAATCATTGATCCATCCTAGTTTATGTTATGCTACAATAGTGAGGGAACATCAAACCACCTGATGTTTGAGTACCCATTCATGTGTCAGATGTGGGTGTGATGGTTTTTAGCTTATAAAATCTAATCCAATGGTGATTTGAACCAGACTAATATTTAGGAAATATGGAAGAGGGGTAAATTTTAATTTTAAGCTCTTCATATCAAGTGGAATCTTGGACTAAAATTTATTTTGTGCTAAGTATGGTTGGAGAGAACTGGCATATTTTTTAGATAAATATTTGCATCCTTTGATGGTGTCTCACAAGTTATTTGGAACAAAGTCACAAAAACTATGGTTGTGTATGCTAAAGAGGAAACTCAAATTTATATAGGGATGATGAAGAATGAAGGTAAAGTGTAGGAGGTGTAGGATAGAGCTAGTTGGAAACCACCCCCATAAGTTTGGATTAAAATTAAACTGATGGAGCTACAAAAGGCAATCCTATTAGAGTTATAATTGGAGTGGTCTATAGGAATCATGTTGGGATAGTTCTCTATTGGGAACTATAGGGCATAGGTAAGTCCATGAACAATGAAACAAAAGCCTTAGCTATCAAATTTACTTCTATCTGGGTGGTAAGACAGGGTCATGGGAGGATAATCATAGAATATGATTCTCAAAACTTGGTAGGAGCTCTAGATTACATGAGGAACTTTAATTTGGAGACATGGAGGTTGAAGATTCTTGTCACCCAAATTAAGAAGTTGTGGAGGGAATTGGATGATGTGATTCTAATTTTTGTGGGTAGATCTTAGAATAAAATTAAATAATTCTTGTCTAATATGGGTACCAATAGGGAGGTAGGGGTGTAGTAGCATAGTGTCTTGGCTATTGAGGATGAGATTATTAGGTAGTTTGGTGATCAAATCAAGTTTTTGGCTAATTTGGATAGCCATTGCAGACATATGGTTTAGGATATTTGGCTCCAATGTAGATCTCCTTTTAGTGTTGTAATCAAAAGTGGTTAATTCTTAGGATCTTGTATTTTAGAGTTATAGAAGTTTATTATAAAGTTAAAAGGAGGAAACAGGTACTCTTGTTGGCTAAGGCTGGGAGAAGTCTCATTCCAAGTTGTAAAAAAAAAAAAAATTAAATTCTTTTTTAAAATATGAATAATATTCATTACTTTAATATCAATTCATATGCATGTTATACTACATCCCAATAAACATTCATCTGTATTATGAATAATCAATGGTATACTTCACAAGATATTTATAATCTAATATGGTAATAATAGTTAGACAAAAAATCATGTCACCTTATCAAGAGTCTTCAAAAAAGTTGATCATATGAAGAAGATATTTATGTAGGTTAGGAATATTGCCACACTTAAAAATTTGATTCAAACATCCCATTAGTTCTAGTTACCTTCCTTTCCATAAATTACACCATTATAAAGTATATCATTTTAGATTGTCAAAACCCATAAAATATCATTATCATCCCTAATTGAAACTCCTTAGATAAATAAATTATATAGAATGCAATATTCATATTCATAAGAACCATCTCCCATGATACCATAAAAATCATACAGAATCACATTCCTATGGTCATTAATACCAAGAACCATGACAATTTTTTGTGCCCACATATTAATTTTAAATGGGATTACCCACCTATCTAGCATACCGTAACCAATCATAAGGGTAGTAAGGGAGGGTAGATGAAATCAAAGGCACATGAATGGGGTTTTATTACTTATGAGGGATATGTGTGATAAATTACTAATTAATGAAATATAAGGATGTGATAGAATCTATGGTGGAGGGTGATAGTGAATGAAGACACATTATGTATCAAAAAAACAAGTCTCCAAATAGGTTAGTATAGAATGTAAATATTTCAAATCAATCCCAAAATAATATGGTAAATGCAATGGTTAATACAAATTCCAAATCAAATATACTTTCATTTTTCTCTTGAATGAAGCTAATAATCTAATGGAATGTACCAAAAGTATACATTGGGATCAAATAATGGCATACAATCAATAATATTAGGTAGCCTTGCAAACTACAAGGATGACACTATGGGTAATGAATTTGAATATCAAAGTAAACAAATTGATAGTGAACTCACCAATAGCTAATAAACTAATGGCTAATCAACTATTAACACCTCAATACAATACAATGATAGATAATAATAATGTAGTGTTAGCCAATTTTTAACCAATAGAAAATAAAGAAAAATTTATTTTAAAGACAAGTTGTGATGAACCTCTATTATCATTAGAATAAATCATTCACCAATATGCAAAAATATCAAACATGCATCCATAATAAATTCCACACCATAAAATAGAGATAGATAATACCCTTGAGGTAGGGCAACATAAAGAATACTCCTTAAGGAAGTAATCACTCCATAAGATATTTAGCTCCATGAGCCAAGACTCCTACCAGGAATAATGCATATGACTTGCTTTTTACAATTGGGGGTGCCTCTCTCTTTATACAATAATGTAATGGTTCACCTTCCATGAGTTATAAAGGAAATAATAATATTATATGGTACTATATTATATATTATTATAATTTTATGTGTCACTCATGCCATAATACCATATACAATATTATTTTCTCACATTCTTATCCCTAGGTACATAACATTCCACCCCCTTAAAAATATTTTATCCTCAAAATATAAGAAGAAACTAAATAGTATGATATTCTAAGCAATGATGACAACTTTTACTAATCATGATTATCCTTCCATCCAAGTGAAATATTTATTTGTGGTAGTTTTCAATGTTTCCAAGCTACCCTTGTGCCATTTTAATCTCCATAGTTATTGCTCCTATGGCTTTATTATATAGATTATAGCTCCTCTATGGCTCTTTGACTTATCTCAATAATTGTTGTGTATCATGGTGATATTTATGGAGATATGCTCCAACCTTAGCCCTATTTTATACTTTTCTTGACTCTTCAATCATTAGCTCCTCCTTTTTTCTTTTCTATAATGCTCTCTATTTTTTCTTCTTGTATATCTACTACTTGCTCCTCCATTGCTTCAAGTTTTTTTATTCTTCAGTTTATTTTCCTACAATTACATCTTGGTTTTCCTTTGATCCTTTTTTCATAAGATAAGAAATATCTTATAGTGTTATAATTTTTTTGGTGTGATAACTTCATAAACATCTCTTGTACGTTAATGTTAATAGTATTTGAAGAATCCAACCAAGGATAACCAAGAATAATATCTATATCATCCATCTCAATAGCATTAAATTAGCATGCAAAATATACTTATCCATAGAAAGGTCTTTAAAAATTTGAACTTTTCTCCTTAAAACTATCCCTCTTTGATACTACTTCTTGAAATCTGTAAACTATTAGTCAATTTCGTATTGATGAAGTTATACTTGTTGCTAGGGTTTATGGATACAATAAACTTTTTTTAATACAACCATGAACTTGAAAAATACATTTTTTATATTTAAATAAATATTTTTCCAAAGCACATAGATGCACTCAAAGAAGGGCACATAAGAGAATGTCTTGAAGATGAATTTAGAGTAGTCAAAAAATGTTAAAAAATCAAAGAATACATAATTTTATGTTAAGGTTATAGCATATCACCACCCACACCACCATAAGTGACAATAATATTGGAGGTAGAGCTTAGGGAATCAATATTATTATGGATATACAAGGAGTTAGAAAGGCATCAAGTATAGAAATGTTTACTATAAAAAACATAGTGATTCTAGATTTAAAAGGGATGCAATAGCATTAGGGAACAATAGAACAAGTTGTATAAAATATCATAGTAGAACAACAATATCATGGAGCCAATAGAGCAGTTATGGATACTCAAGTGGCACAATGGAAATTTGGCATCATTGAAGACCACCACCAACCAAGATTTCACTTAGATATATGGATGATCAAGATTGGTACCAGTTGTTAGCATTGCTTAGAAGATCATTTTAGAGGGGAAAACCACCCTACCACATACTATTCTCAATGTTGGAACCACAAGGGATCCTTGAGGTGAACCACGGGCGTATGTTGTTCTCTACACTCAATGTAAAAAGAGGGGAGGAAAAAAGGTTCACCATGTATGGTTTAAGAACTCATTCCAAGTCCTCTAGTTCTCAAGGATGTTTGATGTATTCAATTCAAGACAATCACCTATGTTTGGCCTTTATAGATTTATGCTATGAAAGATAAAGGATAATGTAGAAATACAGTATGCAAGAAAATGAGATCTAAATATATAATAATTATTCTTTTGAATGCTTTCTAACCCTAGGGTTTTTAAGATAGAAAACCTTCAATAAAGGGTTCAAGAGAAGATGCACAAACCATATTAACCCTAAGTGCACACTATATGTTTTTTTCCTTTCAATACCTAGAGAAATTAATTAAATGTATCCTTTTACAATCATATCTAGGATCTCGACAAAAAATAGAAGACACACAAAAAACATCCTAGAGACTAAATTAGGGCACTTATCTTATTCGATGGTTGATTCTTGCTTTTATACTTTTTTTCAGTGATATCAACAATTCATGTTCCTACAATATATCTTAGCAAACACTTGAAAAATATTATCAGTGTTAGAGGGCCTACTTAGGTTGTTGTAAGATAATACTTGGAGGCATAGCGGTCAAGCCCCCTAGGTCCTTTTAGCAAACCTTTGAAAATAGAAACAAAAGTTGACCTTTGGAATATGAACAAGCATAACAAAATATAGAAGAATAAAATGATAAATCTCAACACAGAGTACAACAGTATGTCCTATATGTAGCCTAGAATGCAGATCTAGGATCTAGGGATAACAACTTTCCCCCATATGTGGTCTATTTAAAATCATGCCTTGTAATAGGTGATTGTGATTTTTTATATAGATATAATTGTGTCCCATAGAGACTAGGTGTGATTTCCTAAAATCTATGATAAAAATAAATTAATGATGCAAGAACTCAATTACATCATACAAAAATCAATACATGCATGAAAAGATGCAAAAAATATTGGTGGATAGCGTAGAAGCAGAAATAAGGGTTAAGATATGAATTTTTGATCTCTTCTTAGGGCTCAAACACAAATACACCAAAGTGGATGATAGCAACAGATAATCCAATGCATAAAAAATAGATCACACTCCACAATTTTGAGTTAGCTTACTTGTAGAAGGACAAGAAGAATACAGATCACTTAGAGAGCACTTTAGAAATCACTTGAATAGTGCCAAGCTTGTGTGAGATTGGTATCCCAGAAATAACTTTGGTTTGAAAGAGAATTTCAAACCCCCCTTATATAGTGTATTTGAAAGTAGAATGGATGGGAAAAACCAAGGAGATTCGATTCCAAACATGCTAACTTCAAGAATTAGGGTTTCCTTGTGAGAAAACCCTAAAATGCAAACTTGTGCCTTATTAGGTTCGATCATGATTTTGCATTATTCAAATTTTTGCATAAAGAGAGAAAAAAGCAAAAAGAAGGGAAGAGAGACCTAACCCTTTCCCTAGGCAAGTCTAAGGGGTCTCTATGAAGAACTCAAGGAAAATTACCTACTTGGGTGGTGTAGACACCTAAAACGCATCATGTCGATGGCGACTACTCATATGGGACATGCTAGAAGACCATATGGAAGACCTTTGGAAAAATCCAAGGTATAGCAGTGGTTTTTACCACTCAATTGGGCATCTTTACCTAGTCAATGCTAGTCATGGATGACACTCACGGTTAGAAATGCTAACCACGACTAACAGCCATAGCCCCCAATCTACAAATTGGGGACCATGGCTAACACCTACGGTTAGCAAAATATTGCATGCTAACTGCAACTGACACCTGCGATTAGCACTGTAACAAACTTAGGCGACTAGAGCTAAGTCAAATCAGTTGCAATAGCCGTTTGTGATGGTTTTCAAAATGGTTTGGGCTGGGAAGCATCCATAACCTTCCTCTCAACTGCCAAATATTGTTCTTGGCTTATACATGAATCTATAGCAAGGATTTTGTGAGTCTACTTAAGACCCCAATTTTAAAGAGCAACCATCCTGAAGAATAGCTCAATTGCACATAGCGGAGCCCTATCGGATTGGAGAGCAATTTCATATCCCCTTGAGGAGTAACAAGGTGATGTCCAATTGATCAATGACAACTATGCATGCAAAAATGGAGATCTCAAGAGCTTGAGGAGCAAGCTTGACAATTGACACACCTCCATTGCTAATTCCATTGAATTCAACCACCAATTTGTTTTGGAAAACATAGGCAACCCTTGAACATCAATTCCTTGGAGGATTTGAGAGTTTCTATCCTTGGTTGCAAGAGAAAGGACACTTTCATCTTAACCATGACTATTAGCCATGGTTAACAGTGCCAACCACACCTCAGACCTATGACTAGGGTTTTATGCTTTCTTTCCTCCATTTTAGCATTAGATTTCCATTTCCAGTCATGCATTTAGCTTAATATCGCATAGATCCACATTTTAGCAGATATTTGACCATTCAATTTAGGATTTAGAGGTAGATTTACTTCATTTCCTTGCATTTGTTAATCTAGATTAGTTTCATGCAATTCAAGTTTTCTAATGGTTAATTAGGATGTTTCTTAGCTATATTCATTCAAGTTTTCTAATGGTTAATTAGGATGTTTCTTAGCTATATGTTTTCTTCTTTACTTGCATTTGTTAATCTAGATTGATAGTTTTACATGCTTTCTTGATTTCATGCTATTCTTTATGCAAGATTCCTTTCAAAGCCTCATAAATAGAGGCCTCCTTTGTTACTAATTGCTTCTTGTTGTTTCTTGATTGCCGAGAACAAGTATTGAAAGAGACAAAGCATACAATTCCTTTCTCAATGCAAAGAAGAGGGTCATCGACACCCTAGAGCATTTTGTGTCACCCTGAAAGGCACTTGGAAATCACACCTATCATTGAGAGGGAAACAATTACACACTCCTATTGTAATATTGTATCAAAGTGATTATCCCTAAGAGGGATGTACTTGTAATTTGATTTTGACTTCGAATACAATGGAATAAAGCATTTTTCTTCTTGATTCATTTGTTGTCAATTTCTTGTTCTTGTATGCATGTTATAATTTTATCAATTATTGCAATAGGATACCTTAGGTGTGAGCCTTTTTGTGGTTACAGTAGGCGATCACGGTGGAAACCCCAAAATGTTTGTGATCACTGATGTTTTTCTCTATTTTTATGTTGCAGGTGCTAACCACGGGTAACAACCATGGTTCACAATGCTAAATGTGGGTCACACCTATGGTTAACAATGCTAATTATGGTTCACACCTATGGTTCATAGTTGCAGTCACACCTGACAGACGCGGTCAATAGAGAACATAAAAATAGCAAAATTAGACATCACCAGCAGACTTGGACCTGAGGTAGGAGCATTTTTCCCTCTCTTTCTTTTTTTTGTCTGTGTTTTTACAAAAGTAGAATGCAATATATGGATGCTAATTAGGAAAACATAGCAAAAAGTAAAATGGCAAAATCCTAGATGCTTTTTAGTTTTCCATTAGTCCCTGCTAGGAATAGCGGATCTCTTATTGCAATCCGCCCTAGTCTCTAGCTATCTAGGATATTGATTGTTTAGATTTTGCATGTATGAGGTCCAATCAGTGGCCATTTTCATCATAGTTTATTGCATTCTCTGAATATCATCTAGCATAGTCGTGCATTCTCTAAAAAGAAAAGGTTCTTTTGAAAAGCATGTAGGAAAATCATGTGAATGTTGTTTTATGCATTTTATTTTCATGCAAAGTAAAAATAACCCCACACACCATGTTTCATTTAAACATTAGTGGCATTGGGATCTCACATCCAACCCATTTTATTGAGACCAACATTGGATGTCATTACCACTTGGTTGGCTCATTTGAAATTGTATTATCGGGACCCGCTCATGGCCAAGGCTAACCCAAGAGCTATTCTATTCATACAAAATAGCACACACTCATATTTGAAAGAGTGTATCACTACGCACGGTGTGTTGGGTGAGGGTTGTAGTACCTATGCTACCTCGTTGAGTATGGACTTCACTCCCATATTCAGCTTGTGTGAGTATATAGGTGAAAACCTTTTAACAAATTGAGTATAACATCAAATTTTGAAAACCATGATAAAATTTCAAAGTATATTCATGACAAATAAAATGCACTAAACTAGTTTTAGGACACACATTTAATCCTTAAAAGATATAATCATATTGTCTACTTTGTGTGGTTCATTATTTTTAGGGTAATTAACATAAGATCCTTGATATGGGGCCAAACCCTAACCCTAACCTTTGAACATAATATCCTTAAAATTAAAAATCTACTTTTTTATTCTGCATCCAGTGGATCAAGAATCGTGCAAATCAAAGCTATAACAAAAAATTTATTTTGGTTTTATGATTACTCTATTTTCGACCCCGAAAATAGTGAAAAACTACACTAAAACGGTCATAAAATGGTATAGACAACTCCAAAACTTGCCAATTTTGTTTTGTTGTCTTAGTTTTATCATTGTGCACCTCTCACAAAAATTTTGGGTCCTAACTTTTCATAGTTCAAAAATTCCCAAAATTTCCTAAAAGTGGTCATTTCCCCACGAGCCTCGGTTGGCCAATTATTCCAAAAATACAAACTTTTGACCCGAAAATCATATTTTTGTGTTATAGCTCATTTTTATCAGCTCATCGCACTTATCATTTTGATATATAACACTTATAACCTTTTTCAAAATCCAAAAAAATTATATGGCTGGGGAACCTCCCATGGTGAGCAAGACCTCCAATCTAGAGAGGGAAGTAGATGACCATTGAACATATTCAAATCAGTCCAGAAGATATGGCCATCCCTGAATGGCATCCCAAGTCTTATCATAACATCAATACCATCCATAGGGGGTCCAACCTTCAATATAGCCTTATTAGAGAGGCACCCACATGTCCTCCAAGAGGCCTTCTTGATTGGAACACCTTGATAGAATTATATATAAGGAACAATCCACAAACTGAGGAGCCTAGTAGGTCAATGTCATAGGTTCACATCCTAGCTTGCTCTATACATAAATCATAAATTGATCATGAACATACACCATGGCCTAGCTTGGGTAAGCAAACCACCCCATCGGGTCGAGCAAGTCACCCCCTACTCCTCATAGGGAGCCTTCTGTGCAACCTGAATATACAAAGATTACATCTGAGCCTGAGTATGCATAATTTCTCATATATGATGAAGAGGACCCAATTCATCCTCCTATTCCTTTTGAAGAGTACATGGGGCAACCACATTGTGTCTCTACATCGTCAAACTATACAAAGCCCACTCATGACTCAAAATATCAATTCAATGCAACCTTTAAGGAGTGTGGAAAACAAGTAATAGATCCTACTAGGGGTAAAAGACATGATAAACCCATCTGTATTTCAAATACGAGGATACATAGCCCCCATACAACTAAACAATGGGATCATGCACATCAGGCACTGAGACCACAACTTGACCAACAACAAATGGATCAAATTTTGTTGGATCAAAAACAACTAAATCAACAATGGGTGGACTCACCACGAGCACACCTAAAAAAGTTGTATAAAAAAAATATACAAGAACAATAAGAGATATGACAAGAGATAAAACAAGAGCAAGTGCAAAATATATTGTGTAAATTGGCACTTACGCCTAGCAACCAGAGGATGCAACAATGCATAAGACACCTAGTGCAATCTCAGAATATTTCACTAAGGCCATGAAAAAATTGCATTCAACATCATAGGTTGGTATCTGATTATAATCATGAACATCATACTCCTCAATGGTACCAAGATCAATATGATGAATCATATGTAAAGTCCCAATGGTAACATCAGGATGAAGTGGATGCTTACCCTGAATCCAATTATGATGAGGTGCCTAATGATTATACTTATCATCCACCTCAACATCAAAAGCGACCTCCTATACCTAATCAAGGGCGATGAAATAAATATCATATCATTTCATCAGGGCCATACAAAGTGCTATCTGATCAAATAAATGCATTCAAAAAATAAAATCAAAGAGGGGTTTATCAAAAACCTATGTTGAAGAAGCTTAGAAATCAGCCTTTGCATCCATCAATGTCTTCACCAACATACCCATCAAATTTCAATATGCCTCAACTTGAACAGTTCAAAGATGATGAAGATGCACAAGAGCACATGATAGGATTCATCCATATGTGCTTTTATTTTCAAGACAATGATTCTTTGATGTTGAGAATCTTCATGACAACATTAGCTGGGGATGCTTTAGAATGGTATAATAATTTACCACATCATAGCATAAACACCTTTGAGCAATTGGCTAATGCATTCTTGCAATATTTTGCCTCTAGTGCTAAGGAAACAACAAACTTGACTAACTTGGTTAGTCTTTTCCAATTGGACAATGAGCCAGTCATTGAGTATGGCAATAAGTGGAGGAAGGTGATGTCAAAACTACCTTTCACCCTACCCACAACAGAGCTCATTCGAATGTTGATGAGAAGCTGTTCAAAATAAATTTCACTTCTCTTGCAATTGCAACAGTATCAAATATTTGAGGAAGCCTTAGTACAGGCCTAGGTCATTGAAAACATCAAGATACAAGAGGGTGATATTCCACGCCACAAAAAGGAATGGCCAAACAAAATATTATAGGTGGCAGTGTGCAAAAAAAGGTGATCCCAATCAATCAAGTTGTTTTGAGTATCCCTAGATCCTCAAACTAGGGTGCACCGCCTCCCCCAGTGCAACATAACTACCAAGCTCAGCCTCCTCTGGTCCAAAATCATATGCAAAAGAATCAAATACAGGGCCAACAACATCGTCCACAATGAAAATATATTGATTTTCCAGAGACATTAGCATCGCTCTTTGATCTATTATATGATACAGGAAGTATCAATCTTCCAGAGTTACATCCTTTGAAACCTAATAAGCATATATCAAAGGCACATAGATAAAATATATATTGTGTTTACCATCAACAAAGAGGTCATGACATACAGACATGTTATCCCTTTAGAGATGTAGTGCAGGATATGATCGAGAGGCAAGATCTTCAGATAGGAGTATTCCAATATCCCTTGCATGCACACAAAGTAAACAAAGTACCTGTCAATCAAGTTGAACAATCTAATGAGGTGCATATCAATCAACCTCCCCAAGATTTTGTGGGAATGATTAGTGTTGTAACAGAGAAACAAGATTTTCAAAATCAATCTTCGTAATTGGTGGCATATTCAAATGTTTCACCTTCATTTGTCTCATCTTAGTAGGACATTGGAACTACATAAAATTTCACATCACAGCATGGGGAATTAGTTTCTACTACTCCTAGTCAAGCCAATCATGGCACATAAAACACAATGCACATTGGGGGTCTTCAAGGTGTCACACCTTCCCCATCATCCACATCATGATCAATGAAGCAAAGTGAGACTTCTCAAGGTGTCACACCTTCCTCACTTTCATTGAGTGGCACACACACTGGGGGGTAATTAAGGTAGCATAATTTCCCCTTTAAAAACATAAAATAAGAAAAAAATCATAAAATATCAAAATTCAAAAACATTCAAAACAATTAAAATTTCAAAAACAATTGAAAAATCATAAATTTAAATATCAAAACATCAAAAATATGGAAAACATCAAAATCCATAAAACTCAAAAAGGATCCAAAGGCATCTATAAGCCCTTTGGTCATTTTCAATAAAATCTCCAAAGGTATATTTACCCCTTTGATCAAAGCATAAAGTCTCCAAAGGAGTTTGTAAGCCTTTTGGTCAATCTAAAAATGCCCTGAGGGTTTTATTAAAACCGCTCGGTCATCCCAAAAAACCCTGAGGATTTCGAAGAATCGCTTGGTCATCCCAAAAAGCTCCAAAGGAATTTATAAGCCCTTTGGTCAACCCCCAAAGGCTCTGAGGGTTTTCTTAAAACCTCTCAGTCATCCTAAAAATCTCCAAGAGTTCTTAAAAATTACTTGGTCAATTAAAGGCTCCAAAGGCATTTCTTCACCATTTGGTCATTCCTAAATGCTCCGAAGGAATGTGATCACCATTTGGTCAAATATTAAGGCTCAAAAATCCATAAAAATTGAAAAAGCAATATATAAAATCCAAAAAAAAATTGGTAAAGCGTAAAATCCAAAAACATATGCATTTGCATTTTGCATTTTCATTTGCATTCACACATGCATTCGCTACATTACATTGCATATAGGCATTCTTCATCCGTTGCATTCCGTAGTAGAATGGATCGTGTTTGTCAGTATTACAAATGACACCATGTTTGTGTCTAAATAATGCATCTCTACATTTATCATAATCAGTTGCATTCATACACAACACTTGTTGCTATAAAATACGTAAGTATCCAAAAAATTTCCAGTCACTCAGCCCTACCTAGTGGGTTTCTCATATGTCATAGAAAGTTTGCTTTGATTTTGTAGATGAGGTTAGCAGTTGGGATAGTACTTGATATATCAGGATCCCGTCACTAAGCAAAACATATAAAATCCTGCTAAGATAAGGGAGGATGAAAGTTGCGAAAGTGGTCCTAGGTTCTCTTGAGAGATGGGTTTTATTACCTGCTTGTCTTGCAAATAGTTCGGTCTAGAGTGGTGAACCTTTGCAAAAGGACAAGAAGTTCCCCTATAAATCCCAAAGTTACAAAGTTTAAATCCCAAGTTACAAAGTGCAAATTTCAAATTACAAAGTTCAAATCAAATGTAAAGTGGCAGTGAATCAAAAGCAATATAAAAATCCCTTGCTCAAATAAAATGGTAACACGTGGACTAACAATGATTTTTATCACTACATATGAGCAAGTAATAAGGGTGAGAACTTGAATACCTAAATTTTCCACCTTTTGAAAGCCATAAAATGATCCCTGATCGCAGCAATGGTTTAGAATAGTCCTGCCTGCAATCGAAGGGGTATTTATATTGGGTGATACCCAAACATAGCAATGGGTTGAAATAGTCCCACCTACATTTGGATGGGTATCCCTGATCAATTTGCAATATGAGCTAGCTCTAGGTTCCAAGGGTTTTCTATCATTATAGTCCAATCAAATTTGAAACAAGGATGATACTAACATATGACGAACCCAATATCACATATGGGTTGAAAGAGTCCTGACTAACATCTGCGGTATGCCTATGGTCTATCTAAAAATACTCACATGCACACACAGGGGTAATGAATAGTTGGTTCTTTCACGGTGAAAGCCTTTTCCAACAGAAGCCTTGTACAATTAGTATGTGATATTTGAGAAGTCTACTAGGGTGTTTGAGTCTCATGGAAAACCTCAAAAATATCTCTAATAGCAACAACATACCAAATATCACAAACCATCCAAAAATAAATTATGTAAATCATAAAAATTGCAAAGTGTCAAATCCAAGATACATCATTACAAGTAAGCAAAAAAGTTTTCAAGATATAGGATAGATACCATATGGATATCAGAAATGATATCTAGACGACCACTAACTATATTGTGCATATTTTTCAAAATTGCAAAAGAAATATCAAGTGACATATGATATCACCCATTTCATACCATTTCATATCATTGCATCTCATATATAGGTGTTTAATTGAGTAAATTCTTGTAATGAGGATTTCAAAATACATTCATGATTTGTTATACATTCTTTGGTGTCGTCCATTAGATTGATAAACATGTATCACATTCATTCTGTGTTTTTTAAGTGATTAAAGCATACAGGTTCATTTACATTTTATTATCATCATGTAAATAATGCATTACATATATTGCAGCATCATATCACGACATCATAAAGTAGATGCATAAAATTGAATCAAAATCAAACATGCATTTAACAATTGCATCCATATGCATACATCATAGTAGTCCATCTATACATCTAGATCACAATATCTAGTCATACATCCATCATCTAGCTAGTGCATGTCATTCCTACATCACATCATATAGCATCAAATAATCATAACATATAAGCATTACATTCATCATTGCATCCACATCATAAAATCAAAACAAAAAAATTATTTTTAAGTATCAACTGGGGCATTATCAGTATCGATCCCCAAATTCTCCAAAGAAGTCTAAATCTTTGGTATTTTCATTCAAGTCATAAACACAAACATTTAATCACAATAAGGAGTTTTAAAATGGAAAATTAAGCAAATCTACAAGTCCAAAATTTCAAAATTAAAAAAAATAATAATAATTAAAAATTCAAATGTGCCTTGTATTCAGTCATTTATTCTACACACTTGGTGGTTGCAACGACTTGCGCTCCATGCAATACGGAAAGATGAGTAAATTGCCATAAGGATATTTGGGGAAAAATTGTCATCATTGATTTGATATGCTTCTTTTCAATCCTAAATAAGGCCTTCGAGGTTGGACCACTCCACAAGAATGAAGTAATCATTTTATTTTTTCTATGACATTTTTCAGCAAATCATCGACAATATGATTCACCACAAGCATAACTGACATTGCTATCATTTTGATTCCCTAATAATACCTTCATGGCTGGAAAACTCCATGGGATAGGAATATGCAATTAATTTAAATGGTGTAATCATAGTTGATTAGGCCTTACAAAGAATTAAAATGCTAAATATTAATATATTCTAGATCATTCATAGTGGTCAAGTGACCTCGTTGCTTCGTTTAATTTTCATTACCCTCATCGACTCGTTTCTTGAGGGGGTAGTCATAATAATCAAATTTATAATCAAAATCAATAGTTAAATGCTTAATCATTATTAAATGCATTTGTTCAAGAATCATTGTCAAATACAATCATGCACCATTCTTGCTTGGGGCAAATAATCAAAATATCAAGATAAAGTTCAAGCAAACTGGGTAGCTAGTCTCCTAATTTAGGATTGGACTTAAGCTAGTCTCCTATTGTCGTCAAGGCTAGGATTTTATTTAAGCTTATCTCCTAATTGCCGCTAAGGCTAGGTTTAGACTTAATCTTGTCTCTTATTACCGTCAAGGCTAGGATTTGACTTAATCTTGTCTCATAATTGCCGCTAAGGCTAGGATTAGACTTAAGCATGTCTCCTATTACCACCAAGGCTAGGATTTGACTTAAGATTGTCTTCTAATTGCCACTAAGGCTAGGATTTGACTTAATATTATCTCATAATTGTTGCTAAGGCTAGGATTTGACTTAAGCATTCTAGAATCAAGTTCTTCAACTCATCGAAGGCAATGATTCAATGATGCATGCTCTTTTCATGATTGGGGCATCTAATGTTGATCAGACTAACAATCATCATGCAGCCTTTGGCATCATTTTAGGAGGTTTATTTTTGCTCAGTGTTGTTCGATCTCACAATGCATCACAAAAGGGGTATTTTTAGACACCTAAAATATGTCATGTTGATGGTGACTACTCATATAGGACATGCTAGAAGACCATATGGAAGACCTTTGGACAAATACAAGGTATAGTAGTGGTTTTTACCACTCAATTGGGTATCTTTGCCTAGTTAGTGCTAGCCACGGATGACACCCATGGTTAGAAGTATTAACTGTGACTGACAGTTGCAGCCCTCAATCTATCGATTGGGGACAGTGGTTGACACCTGTGGTTAGAAAAATATTGCATGCTAACTGCAACTAACACCTATAGTTAGCACTGTAACAAACTTGGGCAACCAAAGCCGAATCAAATCAGTTTCAACAACCATTTGTGATGGGTTTTAGAGTGGTTTGGGCTAGGAAGCATCCAGAAGCTTCCTCTCAACTACCAAATCTTGTTCTCAGCTTCTCCATGAATTTAGAGCAAGGATTTTATGAGTCTACTTAAGACCCCAATTTCAGAGAGCAACCATCCTAAAGAATATATCAATTGCACATAAAGGAGACTAGTTGGATTGGAGAGCAATTTCATATCCCCTTGAGAAGTAACGAAGTGTTGTCCAATTGATCAATGACAACTGTGCATGCAACAATGGAGATCTCAAGATCTTGAGGAGAAAGCTTTACAATTGACACATGTCCATTGCTAATTCCATTGAATTCAACTGCCAATCTATTCCAAAAAACACAGGCAACCATTGACCATCAATTCCTTGGAGGATTTGAGAGTTTCTGGCCTTGGATGCAAGAGAAAGGATACTTCTATCTTAACCATGGCTATTAGCCATGGTTAACAGTGCCAAACACACCTCGGGCCTGTGTCTAGGGTTTGATACTTTTTTTCCTCTATTTTAGCATTAGATTTCCATTTATAGTCATGCATTTAGCTTAATCTCACATAGATCCACATTTTAGAAGATATTTGATCATTCAATTTAGGATTTAGAGGTATATTTACTTCATTTCATTGCATTTATTAATCTAGATTAGTTTCATGCAATTCAAGTTTTCTAATGGTTAATTAGAATTTTTCTTAGCTAGATTCATGCTTCTTAATGTGCTATATTATAATTTCCTCATTTCTTGCATAGATTGATAGTTTTACATTCTTTCTTTATTTCATGCTATTATTTATGCAATATTCCTTTCAAAGCCTCATCAAGAGAGGCCTCCTTTGTTAATAATTGCTTCTTGTTGTTTCTTGATCATATGGAACATGTATTGAAAGAGACAAAGCATACAATTCCTCCCTCAACACGAAGAAGAGGGTCATCGACACCCTAGAGCAGTTCGTGTCACCCTGAAAGGCACTTAGAAATCACACCTACCCTTGAGAGGGAAAAAATTACACACTCCTATTGTAATATTGTATCAAAGTGATTATCCCTAAGAGGGATGTACCTATAATTTGATTTTGACTTCAAATACAATGGAATAAAGCATTTTTCTTCTTGATTTATTTGTTGTCAATTTCTTGTTCTTGTATGCATGTTATACTTTTATCAATTATTACAATAGGATACCTTAGGTGAGATCCTTTTTTTGGTTACAGTAGGCGATCACGACGGAAACCCCAAAATTATTGTGAGCAAGATCCTTCGAGGTGGAGTTGCATGAGATTGGGAAGGTTTAGAGAGACACACTAGGAGTGGTGGGGCTAAACCACCTGGTGAGGATGCCTTAGGTAGAGGTGAATAGGGTACGATTGATAGCTCTAGTGGAGAGGTGGTACCTGAAGTTGTTCACCTTTTGGCTACCCACAAGAGATATGAATGTCACACTAGAGGACGTTTGGTGCATCTTGCACATCCCTATTAGGGAAGAGAAATTTATAGAGTGCGAGGGTAGCCATTGATCTTATAGTGACTATCAAGAGGTTGGATCCACCAGGTGCGAGAGAGCATGATAGTCATAGATAACCTGGTGGAGTGATATGGGGTGGACCCATAAATGATCATGCTTTATGGGGTGGTGGAGGGTATGCTAATGTGCCATACTAGTAGGATGTATCTACTATGGATGATGATGGGTGTAGTATAAAATATGCAAGACTAGAGAGTACGATTCACCTGGGACCCATATGTACTAGCCCGCTTGTACAGGATGTACAACATTGTGTATAAGTGACATAATAGAATGATATGTATGATATTGATCCAGTTATGAAGTTGGTATCACATAGTAGTGCAAATATTGAATGCACTACTAGGACCATTATGCATCCCAAAGTGACCAGCTACTTATCTATGGTCTATATCCTTCAAACCTACCACTAGTGAGGCAGGTAGTAAATGAGTTCAGGGAGACCCATATTATATGGTGACCTTGATGTCTACATCCAAAATGGGTTGAGGATAGGGAGGATCTAGCTAGGGTCAAGAGGATCAGATGGCTTACCATGGATAGAGTGGAGCTAGAGGTCTTCCAATTATATAGAGGTCTGAGATAGTTCAAGATTCTATAGGGGATCTCAGACCTAGGGGACTACTAGTATCAAAGGGTATACCCAGAACCAGCAAGGACTAGGGATAATCCTGACTTTGTGAGGTGGGTAGAATATGACTTGTATGATCCTTATTACATGGATCCAATGGTGAATGATATTGGAGTGGCCTTCGGATATCAAAGGTGGTATAGAGGAGTCATACCCTAGAGGGTCTCCCCACTAGTACTAATACAAAGGCACCAAGTGATGGACCTAGGCATGCAACGAGTATTTTAAGAGGTAGTTCATGGAGTGATAAAGAGGTAGTAATAGGTCCAAGTTGCTTTGATATAGAGATAGGCATAGGTCTATATTGATTTGGTGTTAGATGCCACCAACACTAAAGGGATCAAGGAGGCATGGGCATATAGAGTTGCCCCCACAGAGGCTAGGGTGCTACCATGCAGAGGATCGAGAGAGGCCTCCATATCAATAGAAATAAAAAAAGGGTAGGATTTAGGTCGAGGGGACTCGAGGGAGGAGGTAGAGGTGCTATGAGCACAAGTGGAAACTCTACAAATATAGGTGGACTTGCTCTAAGAGGACAGGTCCAAGAGGATCGAGTGATTTTTGAGTACTTTAAGTACCACAGAGATAGAGAGGAATGCATCTCGATTAGAGGCTACTCATATCCAAGGGAAGGTGATCCATATATACATAGAGTGTTATAGGTTTTAGGTAGAAGGGATGACTATCATTGAGAGAATCCAGGCTAACAACAGGATCCACCTTCTACAGGTAAAACTATGGAGGACAGGGGAGAGGTTGGAGGTGGCCATTCAGTGGGCTATATTTTATGAGGCCATGTACTACTAGGTGGTATAAGAGGGGTAGATGGTGTTACTCCCTCTATACCTATATTAAGATAACAATTCATAGTCTCAATCATGAATAGTCTCATCCTTACCTTTTATAGGTATGCAGCTGCCTAGACCACCTCCTTTGGGTGGAGCAGAGGAGATGGGCTCTCAAAGCTAGGGCTGGGGATTAGGATGACATACTAGTTTTGATTGTAGTATGCATCCCTAGATATTTTTTTATTTTATGAGGATTATATTGTGATACACCAACCAAACACTTATATATCTCTCTTTTACCGAGTAATACTAAGCTACTTTATTTTATGTGTTAATGTGTGTACATGTGATATAATTTGATTAAGTGTTATATGTTCTTTTTTATTTATATTTATGATGGTTTATGCATGGGAACTACCTAATGTAAAAACTATATGAGATGCATGGATGATATGGATGTGAAAATAGAAGAAGAAGAAACATAAGAAAGAAGGGAAGAAAAAGAAGGAAGAAGAAGAAAAAGAACCAAAGGTCAACAATTGAGAAACAAAGAAGAGCAAGAAAAACATAGTAGTTGAATCAACATAGATCATGGTAGATCAATATGACGAAACACTATGAATCGAATCATAAAAAATGATCTAAACCCGTTATGGGTGTAGTACTCACCATGATTTATGAAGTGTTGGAGTTTGATCCAATATGGGCGGTTGCTCGTTAATTGACTACTTGGGATGATTACCCGCTAGGATGTTTGTCGAGGCCTTTTGAAATGGCCAAGGAGCTTATCCTATAATGGGGTGTTGAGCCCACTAAGTCAAGAGTATAACCCAATAGGGGGTCATATCTAATAATATATTTGCTAGGATGTACATTATCCCATGTGGGGTGCAATATATGTAAATAATAATTAGTAGGGGAGCACTACCCTCGATAGGGGTGTGAAAGATACAACCATGAAAATTACTTTTTGAGTGTGTGCAAAGGCTCAGAAGAAGAAAAAAATTGAAATATAAAGAGAAATATATATCCTTGTCTAAGTGAAAAGACAGAAAATCTCAAGAAGAAAAGGGTAACAAGGATAAATTGACAAACTATCATCCTTGAAATAGTAAAATTATACTTCCAAGATCAAGGAAGAGTGAAAGAACAAAGGAAGAAAGAAGTAGAAGAATCAAGAAATAAGCTAGATAAGAATCCCTAGGTAGATATTTTTCTAGGTATCAGAACCCTAGTGAAAGTGCAATGCATGTGAGTTGTGACTTAACTAGGTATCATCACATGCCATCGTTGTAAGATCCCCAAAAATCTATGAGATCAAGCAGTCATGAACAAGTAATCATGCAAAAAATGACACTCAAACATGTAGGTTGTGTTAAATGTCAGGAAACTAATGCAAAAATTACAGGTAACAATGCAATATGAACAAGCAAATGGATGCAAGGGGAATGCAAATGCATATCTATATGATGATTTATTGATTTGATACTTTTTCTTTTATTTTCTTACTTTTAATTAAATTTAAGCAAGCAGGATGATAGTCGATACAAAGTATGAACATATCTCCTATCTTGACAAAAATAATAGGTGTACCATAAAATGTTTCATCAAAGAAATTTCTAAAAGATAAGCCATCTCAATAACTAGAATTACAGATAAGGTCCTTCGTAGATTCTTATTTGATAGCCATAACATAATAATAAATGCATTCTTGAACACAACCATTATTATTAACATAAGGAGGAGCAATTCCTAACTTCGTAGGATCACTATAGGATAGTGAAGTAGGATCCTTTTTTAAAATAGAAAGCTTATTTTTGGAGAACACAGGGCCAATAATATTACAAAATAATCTCATAAGAATAAGGAGGACCATCATCCTTGTCATCCACTCCTAACTTTTTATAATCCATGTATTTAGCATAAGTAATAAGATTATCATAATCATCAAATGGTAAAGGTTGGTCTTTGCTAGGTATAAAACCTATGCCACATCTCCTAGGCTAGATCTTGACATATCTTTGTTATGGTCCTAAATATTTACCTACATATCCCATACTAGATAGGATCTATTTAGGCAATGGGTAGTCATTGGAAAGAAAACAATGAGCAAAATAATGCTCAACAGGAGAGGGGTTGCTACCACATATATTTTCTTCGAAGGTAGTCCCTGTGAAGATAAAGGTACACATGTCAATGTGTACAACATCACATTTCTTATGGGGTAAACCCATGGCTCTAGATGAAAGTGGTAGCTTGGTGAGATATTAAAAATAATTTTGAAGAAACTGATTATCATGATCTTGAGATGAGAAATTTATTATATGTTCCTCACTCATATTTAAATTTTGAAATCGCTCTAATATCTAAAATGAGAAACATGAAGAAACTATTGGAGAAATAGAAGGATAGAGTTTGAACTTGGCTTGAGCTCACTCTACATTTTAGTAAAACTCAAATGGTCGAGGTTCACCTGAAATGGTGACAACTTGTTCTTTAAATTCAAATTTCAAATATTTATGAAGAGTAGAAGGGACGGCCTTCATTGCATGGATCCAAGTATGTCGAAGAAGAATATTAGAAGATGCAGGATAATGTACCACATAAAACAAAGTATCCAATATTTTAGGCCCAACCTTAAGGGAAAGGGTTATGGTACCGCAAGCCTCTTGGAAATCATTGTTGAAAAATTTTATGATGATATCTTACTTAGTTAAATCTTCCTCTTTTAATCAAAAAATTTGAAAGAATTGATATGTGCACAAATTAAGGGAAGAACCATTATCAATCAGGATTCACTTAATAAAGGTATCCCCAATAAGTGTGGTGATGTAAAGTGAAGAATCTTCTTTTAAGTTTTAGGAAGGCTTATCATCATCTAAAAATGAGATGTGATGTATCCCAAAATATCCTATAGTATCAACTATGGCACTAGGGGAAATATATGAGGGAACAAATTGTTGCCTTAAAAATTCTATCAAAGCTTCTCTATGGTTGGGATAAGTTTGCAAAATTTCTAAAATAGAAATTTTAGCTAGAGTATTGGCCAACTATTTTGGAGATAAAATGAAACTCTAGGTTGTAGTTTCAACACTAAAGGTGGTGTCCCTATCTCTAACACCTTTCTTTGATTATTCTTCGAGACCAAATTGGGCTACAATGCAGAATTTTATCCTTGCTTAAAATGGTGAGTAGGTTGAGTCTGATCTTGTCTTATTGTAGTTACCCCAACCATACCAACCATATTACCATATGAAGGAGGCTAATTCTGATGAGCCACCTGATTAGTTGCTTGTTGATTATGTTTTGGTAATGGATACTTGAATATTCCCATATCTTGATATGTGGTTGAAGTTTGTTGAGGAGGATCCTAATTATTTGATGAGTGAGGACTCCCTATATTAATACATCTCACATCAATCAATTCTTGAACCACATGTTTCAACTTCTTACAAGAATTTGTCCAATGTCCATATACTTTGTGATATGTGTAGTGCTAACATTCCTTGTACCAATTAGTTGTAGCATTTGGTTGCCTTATAGGAGGTAACTCAATTGCATTGGCTTCTATGTGTTGTTTCAAAACTACTTCCATAGACATATTAAGCTTTGTAAAATTTCTTTGTGGAGGTTTCTAAAGTATTATCTTTTGTAGGCTATTAACAACATTATTAATAAGCCTACTATCCGTTGCACCATCACCTCCTGTATGCCTATTCTTGTTTTGAGACTTAGTAGATTTATCCTATTTAACCTTGATCTGACCTCTTCTAATAAGAGCTTGTTCCACTTTTCTAGATAAATCAATTGCTTGATCAAAGGATGTAATAGTAGTAGTTTCTAGTGCATAAGATAATTGTTCTTGTAAATTGCCAATAGATATCTCAAGCATATATTTTGGAGGTAAAGTAAACCTCAATAATCCAACTAGATTTCTCTAATGAGCCATAAATTCTAAAAAAAATTCTTCTTTACCTTGTTTCAAGCTATAGACGTCTTTCATTATTACTTTCTCAATAGAGGCACCCAAATAAAAAAAAAAATTGAATTTACATGGTGGAATCGGTAGTTACCACGAATCCGGGCAGGCTATCCAACTTTTTATGGCCACCACAGTATTTTGCATTGTCCTTCCCGAAAGCCGCCACACAGATATTTGCCTAGTCCGCACCTATAACCACCATGCCACAATCATTTTAAACCTTTTACGCCATTGAAAGCACCAAGAAAGGGACAAGCATTCAGTCCAACGAGGCCCGATAGGCACCCAAATATTGAACAAATAATTTTTTTGTTTCTTCAAAGTTACTCAAGGATTAATTAGGTAATCGATAGTACCACTCTAATGCCATGCCACCAAGACTTTTAGAGAATATTTTTAGTAACATGTCATCATATATGAGATCATGGCATGCCATCCTAAATCTTCTTAGATGCTCTACTATATGTTTTGTCCCCTTGTAGATAGGTAGAACTAGCATATGAAAATGCTTAGGATAAGGTCTTGCAGTAACAATAGTATCCAATGATTGATTACGCATTTCCTTATAACTGTAAGTGAAACTTGAAGGCTGAATCATCTGAACTTTTGAAACCATCTGTTTTACCATATTTTTTAAATTCTACACTTTTGAATTACTATTATGCAACATCCCCAAATTTCCTAAAGGATTGATATAGGTGTGTTGGGGAGCTAGTGCTTGAATAAGGTTGGATGTATGGACACTATTATTATATGTGTTACCTTTTGAAAAGGGATAGCCAACATTTCATGGGATAGAAGAAAAAGTGTTTATATTAGAAGATTGAGGAGGAAATTGAAAATAATTTTGAGTGACACTACTAATTGGAGGAACTTGTATATTTCTACCAATGTTTGTGGTTATAGTAGTGGAATCAGTTGCTTGGTTTCTCAAATTATCAAGATGTAATGATTTAGACAAGGAGTTTTTTGATCAAGCACAAGAGAGCTTATTGGAAGAGGTGGGGGAGTCTCACCTCTTTCATGATGATCCTCCCATTCCATATCCTCCAGTATCTTATCTTTATTAGATTTCATGAAACCCCAAATATGTTAAAATTATGAGAATATTAACCCACCATTAGGTCCTTCATAAGGATCAAAAATCATCTCAGTTTCAACATTATCTTGTTCTTCTGGATCTATGTTAGGATCCTGCCTATCAATCTGATCATATTTTAGGGGAACATAATCAGATCCAAGACACTTTTTCTAACTTCTAATAATGGGAACCATTAGAAGAAGTGAAAGGATAGAAAATAATACTAACAATAAGCACACAAATAAATATTCGTAAAGATGTTATTAATAATCTACAACCAAACAAATAAATTAATGATATTTTTTAAGGTTTTAAAATAAAAGGTGTTCACGTCGGATTCACCAATTAATTAGAGGATGAAAACAACCCTACCACGTATGATTCTCAAGGCTAGACTACAAGGGAGCCTTGAGGTGAACCATGGGGGTATGTTGTTCTCTACACTTGATGTAAAAAGAGGGAGGAAAAAATGGTTCACCAAGAAAGGTTTGAAGACTCATTCCAAGTCCTCTGGTTCTCAAGGATGTTTGATGTATTCATTTCAAGAAAATCACCTATGTTTGAATTTTCTAGATTTATGCTATGAAAGATAAAGGACATTGCAAATATACAGTATGGAAGGAAACAATATCTAAACCTAGAATGATTATGTTAGGACCCTCCTAACATGTCCTAATACTTATGTTATTTATTAATTATATTCTAGGGTCACAACCCTTCACTCTTACAACTATTAGACTAGGTATTTAAATGCAATCCAAATATGATAATAAGGCATCATTGAACAAATATATTAATTAAGTCTATTGTGGGATTTTCTACCTTACAATAAAAAAGTGATTCAATATAAAAATGATTCCTCTTTTCGCACTATTTAGTTTCATACCATCTGGATCAGAGCTAGATCAAGGATAAAATTCACCATTAAAATTTTTTCCCACCTGTCGCCCTGCTAGTCTGCCTTCTCGCCTGCCGCTCTGTCAGTTTACCTTTCGCCTGCCGCCCTGTCGACCGCCGCGTGCTCTCAACCCTAATGCCTCTACAAGCTACCTGTTAAATAATAGAGAGCAACAAATTCAAAAATTTGATAGGGCATTGCCCACCAAATGTTTGAAAAATTTTGAAATATATATATATATATATATATATATATATATATATATATATATATATATATATATATATATATATATATATATATATATTTTCTAAAACAACTTATAAAGTTGTTAAACAAAAAAAAAAAAAATTTGCTCACCTGTACCAAGTCATATTGATCGTTACCTACACCAACCGCAATGGTTGAAGGACGACGATCACTGGATTCCATTCATGAGAAACACAAAAGACTCACTGAAGAAGTTCAATAGGAAAGAGAGGATAATACCCGTAACACAAGAGAACTCTTCGAGAAAATATTTGCAATGGATGTTAAACTTGATGCCATCAGTCAAAATCAGGCAACACCACATGCAAATTCAACCAACAACGGGTCATCAAACCGAGCAATGTTAGGAGGTCCACAAAATTCCATTCTACCATGGACGACCAAATTAGACTTCCCAAAATTTGAAGGAGGAGACCCTACAAACTGGATCTACCAAGTAGAGCAATATTTCTCACTAAATCAAATTCCGAAAATGCAAAAAGTGCATATCACCTCCTTCCACTTGGAAAATGATGCCATCCAATGGTACAAATGGTTCGATAAAACTAACGGTACTCCAATGTGGTCAACCTTTAAATAGAATCTATTAGTGTGATTCGGCCCTAGCAAGTTTCAAATCTTTATAGGGGCCCTCACTAAATTATGCCAAACCACTTCGATAAGCGAATACCAAGTAGAATTTGAAAGGCTAGCTAATCAAGCATCTAGATTAGATGCTTCATTCTTTCAAGAATGTTTTGTTAGTGGATTAAAAGAAGAAATTCAAGTAGAGGTGCAAATGTATAACCCTACAAACATGTTAGAGACTATCGGCTTGGCAAAATTAGCGGAGGACAAAATCAAGGCACAGAATCGGTTCACAAAACCAACTTGGGGGAAATCATCAAACACTTATACCAACCCCAAACCAAGGCAAAATGGACGAACCCAAAAATCCTAAACAGCACCCAAAATTAACCTCATTCTACCAATTAAGCGTCTGAGTTTCGAGGAAATGAAGGAAATACAAGCTAAGGGTCTTTGCTACCATTGCGATGAGAAATTTGATAGAAATCATAAATGTGCCTCACGGAAATTATATATTTTAGATGCCACAGAGGAAGGGAATTCTACTAAAGAGGAACCTAAACTCAAAGAAGAGGTATTATCCAACACACTTGAAAGTGACTAAGAAAATGCACCAAAGGTTTCCTTCAACACCCTTGCCAGATTTTTTGCCCCTCAAACAATGCGAGTAAAAGGGTATTTTAAGAAACAAAACCTTACCATTCTCCTATATTTTGGTAGCACACACAATTTTATTGATCCAAAGGTGGCTAAACAAGCAAATTGTTTTATATACCCTTGCAATAACTTCAAAGTGATGATTGGAAACGATGGAAAAATTGCATGCAAAGGAAAATGCAGAAATATAAAACTAACTATGGGGGTTTATAACATGAAAGGTGACATGTACGTCATACCCCTACGTGGGTGCGACATTGTACTAGGTGTACAATTGTTACGAACCTTGGGCGTAGTCCAATGGGAATTTGATGAACTATGGATGAAATTCACAACAAAGAACCAGACCTATATTATCCAAGGCCTAAAATCACCTTCCCAAATTGTCAGCTCACATAGAGTGGAGAAAATTATCTGAAAAGGAAACAAAGGAATGGTTGCCCAATTATTTTCAATTCAACTAGTCACAAAGAAGACGAGACACTAGAGTTACAAAATATTTTAGACCACCATAAGGCGGTATTCAATGACCCAAAAGGACTACCTCCACAACGAAGTCACGATCACACTATTCCACTATTTCCAGGGCATCAACCTCCAAATATTAGATGTTATCGTTATACATACCTCCAAAAGACTGAAATAGATAAATTAGTACAAGAGCTTCTTAAGGCAGGAGTCATTAGACCTAGCAAAAGCCCTTACTCCTCTCCAATTATTTTAGTTAGAAAAAAGGATGGCTCATGGTGTTTATGTGTCGATTTTTGAGCGCTTAATAAAATCACCATCAACGATAAATTTCCTATTCCGGTCATAGACGAGCTATTAGATGAACTCCACGGGGCAACTTATTTTCCCAAGTTAGACTTACGGTCGGGCTACCACCAAATACGAGTCAATGAAAAGGATATTCCTAAGATGGCCTTTCGCACTCACAAAGGGCACTACGAATTCTTGGTGATGCCATTTGGCCTGACCAATGCTCCTTCTACCTTTCAAAGTCTAATGAATAAGGTATTTCACCCTTTTATTCATAAATTTATATTAGTTTTCTTTGATGACATTTTGATTTATAGCAAAACATGGGAAGAACATTTGGACCATGTTAGACAAGCGTTCCAAATCTTGAAGGAAAATCAACTTTATGCAAAAATATCAAAGTGTTACTTTGGAAAACAAGAAATTGAATACTTAGGGCATATTGTCTCAAAGGAAGGAGTTATGGTAGATCCTTCCAAAATCAAGGAGGTGAAAAATTGGCCTATTCCAAAAACCTTAAAAGCTCTACGTGGGTTTCTTGGACTAATGGGATATTATAGAAAATTTGTCCAAAATTATGGTAAAATCGTTGCTCCTCTAACAACATTACTTAATAAAAATTCTTTCAAATGGTCGTCTAAAGCATATGAGGCCTGTATCACCTTGAAAATTGCAATGTGTACCACCCCTGTTCTAGCCATGCCCAAATTTTCTAAATCGTTCGTCATTGAAAGTGATGCTTCAGAAATAGGAATGGGAGTCGTACTCATGCAGGATAAAAGACCTCTAGATTTTATAAGAAAAGCATTTTCTCCTAAGAATTTAGCTTGCTCTACGTATGAAAAAGAGATGTTGGCAATTTTCCATGCTATTCAACATTGAAGGCCTTACCTTATTGTCCAAAATTTCATTATACGCACTGACCATCATAGCTTGAAGTATTTTTTGGAAAAAAGGACTAATACCCCGGAAAAACAAAAATGGGTTACTAAACTTCTTGGCTATTATTATGAAATTACATATAAAAATGGAAAGGACAACATGGCAACCTATGCAATTTCTAGAAAATTTGAAGATATGCCTCAATTCCATGCTCTTTCCTCCCTTATTCCTAAATGGGTAGATGAGGTGCATGAAGAATGGATAAATGATCCTACTATCCACGCCTTAATTCAACAACTTCAACATAATCCTAGTAGTAAACCTCCATACACTTGGAAGAACAATATATTAAGATACAAAAGGAGGATGGTCCTCACCCCCAATTCAACTTATCATGAAAAAACTCTTCATGAGTTACATACCTCACCCACTGCATGCCACTCAGGGTTCTTAAAAACCTATAAAAGAGCCACTACCTCCTTCTATTGGGTAGGAATGAAAATTTACATCAAAAAATTTGTAAAAGAATGTGAAGTTTGCCAAAGACAAAATGGGGAGACCCTCGCTATTCCAGGATTACTTAAACCTCTTCCTATACCCATGAAAACATGGGCAGATATTTCTATGGACTTTATTGAAGGATTACCAAAATCAGGAGGAAAAATAACTATTTTTGTAGTCGTTGATTGTTTATCTAAATATGCCCATTTTTGCTCTGTGGCTCATCCTTATACCGCTAGCACTATAGCCCACCTCTTCCTAGATAACATCTTTAAATTACATGGTATGCCCTCCAAAATTGTTAGTGACCACAACCCAAGCCAAAGACAAAAGGGGGAGACCCTCGCTATTCCAGGATTACTTCAACCTCTTCCTATACCCACCAAAACATGGTCAGATATTTCTATGGACTTTATTGAAGGATTACCAAAATCAGGAGGAAAAACAACCATTTTCGTAGTCGTTGATCGTTTATATAAATATGCCCATTTTTTCTCCATGGCTCATCCTTATACCACTAGAACTATAGCCCACCTCTTCCTAGATAACATCTTTAAATTACATGGTATGCCCTCCACAATTGTTAATGACTGCGACCCAACTTTCACTAGCACCTTTTGGAAGGAATTGTTCAAATTACAAGGTACTCAACTTCATATGAGCTCCGCTTACCATCCTCAAACCGATGGCCAAATAGAAGTTGTAAATAAATGCTTGGAAACATACCTTCGATGTTTTGTTTCTACTCAACCACTCCATTGGGTAAAGTGGCTTTCACTAGTGGAATGGTGGTATAACACTTCATACCATACATCCATCAAAATGACTCCTTATGAAGCACTATATGGTCAAACACCACCATCCCTCACTTCCTATATTCTAGGGACTACAAAAGTCCATGCGGTGGAAACAGAACTTGCTAATAGATATGACATACTACGGATCCTAAAAGAGAACCTACACACTGCCCAGCATCACATGAAGCAGCAGGCCTATCAACATAGAAGTGAACGTAGTTTCCATGATGCTGATATGGTTTTCTTACGTCTCCAACCTTACCGTCAGTCTTATCTTAAAAAAAAAGGTTCTTAGAAGTTAGCACCCAAATTTTACAGGCCGTATAAAGTTCTCCAACGTATTGGGACCATTTCTTACAAACTAGAGCTTCCTCCCTCTTCCAAACTTCACCCCGTATTTCATGTATCTTGCCTTAAGCTCACAGTTGGAGCCCATATCATGACACAAACCACTCTCCCTAAATTCTCTGATAATGGAGTACTTCTAGTTGAGCTAGAAGCTATCTTGGATCGCCGCTCGCGTCACCTTCGTACTCGCAATATCATGAAAGTTTTAATCCATTGGAAAGGTCTACCTTTAGAAGACGCAATGTGGGAAAATTTTCAAGATATCTAGCAGCAATTTCCAAATTTCTAGCTTTGAGGACAAAGCTCGTTTAAGGGGGGTGGCATGTTAGGACCCTGCTAACATGTCCTAATACTTATATTATTTATTAATTATATTCTAGGGTCACAACCCTTCACTCTTACAACTATTAGACTAGGTATTTAAATGCAATCCAAATATGATAATAAGGCATCATCGAACAAATATATTAATTAAGTCTATTGTGGGTTTTTCTACCTTACAATCAAAAAGTGATTCAATATAAAAATGATTCCTCTTTCTGCACTATTTAGTTTCATACCAGATTCTTCTTTTGAATGCTTTCTAACCCTATGTTTTTTAAGATAGAAAACCTTCAAGCAAGGATTCAAGAGAAGATGCACAAATAGTATTAACCCTAAGTGCACACTATATGTTGTTTTTCTTTCAATGCCTAGATAAATTAATTGAAATAATCCTTTTACAATCAAATTTAGGGTCTTACCAGAAAATAGAAGACACCCAAAAAACATCCTAGAGACTAAATTAGGATATTTATCTTATTTGGTGGTTGATTCTTGACTTTATCCTTTTGTTCAATGATATCAGCAATTCATGTTCCTACAAGATAGCTTAGAAAACACTTGAAAAATATAATCAACGTTAGGGGGCCTTCTTAGGCTACTATATGATATCCTTTTAGATGACTTTTAAAATAGAAGTGAAATTTGACCTTTGGAAGATGAAAATACATAATAGAATATAGCATAACATAATGATAAATATCAACACAAAGTATAGCAGTATGTCCTATATGTATCCTAGAATGCATATCTAGCGTCTAGGGATAGCAACTTTCCCCCATACATGGTTTAGGTGAAATCACACCATGTAAGAGGTGACCGTGATTTCCAAGACCAATGAAATTGCACCCCACAAATATCGGGCATGATTTCATAGAAGCTATGCAAAAAATAAAGTAATTATATGAGAACTCAATTACATCATACAAAAAATTAATACATGCATGACAAGATACGAAAATACCTGGGGGATAGTGCAAAAGTAGAAAGAAGGTTTAAAACTTCCCGAATAGTTGATCTCTCCTTAGGGCTCCAACACAAATCCACCAAAGCAAATGATAGCAACAAATAATCCAATGCAGCAAAAAATAGATCACACTCCACAATTATGAGTTAGCTTGCTTAAAGAAGGAGAAAAATAAGCAGATCACTTAGAGAGCACATTATAAATAACTTGAAGAGAAGAGCTTGTGTGAGATTGGTATCCCAAAAATCACTTCAATTTGAAAGAAGATTTCAAAACCTCCTTATATAATGGATTTGAAAGGTGAAATGGGTGGAAAAATCAAGGATAATTGATGCCAAACATGCCAACTTCAAGAATTACGGTTTCCTTGCAAGAAAACCTTAAAATGTGAAATCATGCCCTGTCAAGTCTTACCACGATTTTGCATTATGCAAAATCGTGCCCCATCAAGGGTGACCATGATTTCGCATAAAGAGAGAAAAAAAAATAAAGGAAGAGAGACCTAGCCCTTGCCCTAGGCAAGTCTAAGGGGTCTCTCTAAAGGACTCAGGGAAAATTGCCTACTTGGGTGGGTCAACTTTTTGTGTCTATAATCATTATATTATTTAGTTACTTCTCATGTTTCAAGAATGAAATATTTGTAAGGAGGATGGAATGTTATGGTACGTATAAATAAGTATAGGGGAATATGATATTTATAAGGGTATTATAGATAGTTGTCATGAGCCACACATAACCCAAGGTTGATTATATTATTATATTATATTATATTATAATAATGGGTGGGATGAGTGTTTCATATTTGGCTTCTAAAAGTAGAATTAGACGATAGGTATATAAATAAGGGTTATAATCATTTTAATAATCATGTAGATCATTCATATAAATTATTACTTGTAATCATCCTCATTCACAAAGTGGATTATGATACTTTTCCCTCTCTAAGTTGTGCTCTCATCTTGATATATCTTGTGGATTTTTCTTTCTTTGAGTATTATGGTGTTGCCCTACCCTAAGGGTATTATATATCTTTGTCTCATTGTGCGAGTTGTTATTGTGGATATTATTTGAGGATGAATGAATTGATATTTCTACATATTCATGAATGATTTTTATCAATGAGAATAAAGTTTCATAACAAGTGGTATTAGAGCAATGATTCTATAAAAGTAGGGGTTGTTATTGTGTGGATTGCAAAACTAGGGTAATTTGTCTAGAAAACCATCTCATCTTTCAAAATTCATATATCTATGAAATTTTATTTGATTCTTAGACTGTTCTATGCAATATTTGAAGAGCTCTAAAACAAGTGGTCATATGAAATAATCCAAGAACTATTGAGGGAGATACATCCCTATGAAGTCAGTCATCTAGAAGAAGGGCAGTGAGTGTTTCAAATCATTTTTTTAAGACAATTTTTCAATGATTTGGAATTTATTTTATTTTGAATAAAAAAATGTAGATATAATTTTTTGTGTACTTTTAGCTTCAAATAAGTGGGGATATTTATTTATTTATTTGTAAAACCCCAGTTGGCATTATTATATTTTTGGATGTGAACTCATGGAATTTCAAAGGTTTTTTGGAGAAGATGATATTGATGTGAGAGTGGTTAAAAATAATAAAATATCAATAATATGAAAACATGACACACTCTGTCTTTCATGGTTTTTTTTTGGGGGGGAAACTTTACAATAGGTAGAATTTTTTATTATGGCAAATACCTTATGAACTTAAAAATAAATGGAACTAGAATTCTTGAGTAAATAGGAACCTATTCAATTGCAAAAAAAGTTAGATATTTGTATGAGAGATCTTTATGGAAGGGATAAATATATATATAACCTAAAGGGTGTCATAAAAGACCTTGAAAAGAAACTACAAGGAATTTAAATTGAGAGAAATGGAATAAAAGGATATTGGGAATTTTTCAAGAAGCAAAATGAAGACTATGAAAAAGAAATAAAATTGATTAGGAAAGAGAAAAATGTTAAGAAATATAGTAAGAAGAACGAATAAGCCACATCTTTGGATTTGCAAAATCAAGAAAAGGATCTAAACCCATCTAAAAATTCTATTTTGTAGGTTCATGGATGCATTCAAAAGGAAAAAAAAATTATTAACCCTAGTAGTAGATATGATTTTTTGGCTAAGAGGTTGTTGATTCAAGCAAAAGCAACTAAGGACATACATCTTAATGGTGAGAATGTTTATATTTTTGAATATTTGAATATCACCATGGATAATATGATTTACATTCAAATTTTTATGATGTTTATATGGATAATATGGATATTATTCTTGGTTATCCTTGGTTGGATTCTTTAGGTATTCTTAACATTGATATGAAAAAGAATTTTATGAAGTTATGCTATAGGAAAAAGAAGATAACACTACAAGATATTTCTTAGCTTAAAGAAAAAGGATCCAAGAATAAACAAAAATTTATGGTAAAGTAATAATTTAAGGAACCAATAAAATAATCAAAAGTTGAATCTATAGTAGCAACAATAGTAGAGTCCATGGTAGAAGTGTACAAGGCCACACCAAAAGAAGGGTACAAGACATAAGAGCATTAGGAATAATTTCAAATAGAGAAACAAAATGTTGTAGCATATTGTTACACACACCACCTTGAGAAACAATAATATTGGAGATATGGGTTAGGGTTCAATATTATTATGGATATACAAGGAGTCAAAAAGGCATCAAGTATGGAAGTTTTTAAAGGAAAAATAATAGTGGTTCTAGATTTCAAAGAAATGCAACATAATCAGAGAAAATTTGGACCAATTGTATGAGATATTGGAGTAGAGCAGGAGAAGCATGGAGCCACTATATTAGTTATGGATACTCAGGTGGCACAATTGAAGCTTGGAATCATCGAATACCACCACCAATAAAGATTTTACTTAGATGGATGGATGATAAATATTGGTACTAGTTGTTGGAATTGCTTATAAGATCATAAGTTTCTCCTCATGTTTCAAGGATAAAACATATTTAAGGAGGTGGAATGTTATGGTACCTAGTAATACGTATAGAGAGATATGATATTATATTGTATATGGGTATTATGGATAGTTGGCATGGGCCACACATAACCTAAGGTTGATTATATTATTATATTATTCTATCTTATAATAATGAGTGGGATAAGGGTTTAGTAGTCAACAAGAGTAGAATTAGAATATGGGTATATAAATATGGGATATTATCATTGTAATCATCATGGAGATCATCCATATGAATTATTACTTGTAATTGTCTTTGCCCTCAAAGTGGCTTATGAGACTTTACCCTCTCTAAATGGTGCTCTCATATTTGGAAATATTGTGGAGTTTTCCTTAAGGATTATTATGGCATTGACCTACCCTAAGAGTAATATCTATCTTTGTCTCATTTTATGGATTGTTATTGTGTATATTATTTTTTAATGAATGGTTTAATACTTTTACATATTCATGAATTATTTCTATAAAAGAGAATAAAGTTTCATAATAGTAATGTAATAGATAAAATATCAAGGCCTATATTAGTAACATGAATTACCTCATTAAAATATGAATATTCAATGATGGTGTCTCCATATTCTATAACTTGTAATAAATAATCATCTCCAATTACAACATATTCCCCTTTATGTGCCTTGTTGAAGCCTTGTAGGATATGTTTGTTTCATCATGTGCATAGTTTCCCCTAAATATACAACCCATTTATTTAAAGTGGTTGTCTAATATGTGGAATATACCACTACATGTACATGTGAAGCTTTTACATAAAATTTATTCTCATCTTGTGCATAAAATAAAGTAGCATTAGGACCCCTTTCTTATTAATTCATAAAGTTTCTTGATATTAATCCTACAAAATCTTACCTTGTGTATTTCCTTTTTATAAAACTCACAAGTAGGCTTCTTGATAGAAATCTTAGGTTTCTTCTCATTCTGTTTTGGCTTGTTATCATTCTAAAATTTTGTAATAGCTTCTTTTGGGTGAGGATGATTAAAAATAGAACTCATAATATGTCTATTTCTTCTAGCTTGATGGTGCAAAAAATACTTTATAACCTCATCAATGGGTGGTGTATGAGAATCTAAGAAGTACACATGAAGCATCTCAAAGACACCAAAAACTATCTCATATATTTTAAACATATTATTAAGGATAATGTTGAGTATTTTAGTGTTCCTTTTCTTTTCTAATTCTCCATATACTTCTCTTCTCTCCTTGTGTAATCCTCTTGCAAATTAAATTTCCTATTGTAATTTCTTAAACAGATTGATATATTTAGCAATAGTATCAAATTAGTCCATGGATAAGGTTTCCAGCTCAACCTCCAATCTATTTATTTTTGTGGAATCAATTTTATCACACAGCCTCTACAACTTCTCAGGTAACACTCTAGGCTCTATGGTACTACAAACATAAGTGTCATATATATTATCAACATGAAGAGCAATAATTCCATCAATCTCATCCTTCTTGTCCTTTTAGAGCTACTTCACTTCAAAATTAGTATCATGAGGCTCTTGATTCATTAATTTTTCTAACCCCTTACTTTGAAGTAGAGATTCAATCTTGATATTTTAGGTAGCATAGTTAGAACCTATCAAAACCTGCCCCTGTAGGACCCTTGATGAGGAAACAATATATTAGACATATTGTTTTAATATCTAATATTATTGGTTCCATGAATATGCAAGGATATGATTTAACATTGGTTATATTTTATGTCTATAATGCTTCTAAGTATTTATAGTTTTACAGGGCTAACCATGCTTGTAGGTGGATAATATCAAGCTATCAATTGGATAATAGCATTGATGTTATTTATAAATCAATCAACAAATAAGTTGAATAATATCATTGCTTATAATGGTTTTTAATTAAATTGACTAACCATTTCAATAGTAGGCTAACAATTTAATATCCACCTTGATGATGCATTAAATGATGTAGCAAAGGAAAATTTTAATATTGTCTTATGAGAATAATGGTTAGATTAAAATAATTAACCATTACTTTATTGAGCTTACAATTTAATATTAGCATTGGTTGTTGCTTTCTAAATTGATTAGAAGAGATAATGTTTAATATTGTCTATGAGTATAATGGTTAAATTAAAATAATTAACCATTACCTTATTAAATTGACAATTCAATATTAGCTTGGACATTGATTATTGAATTAATTGGAAAAGAAAGTGTTTAATATTGTTAATGCATATGATGAGTTCCATTTAATATCAAACGCTTGTGAGTGTTTGAATATTTTATGTATGTGAGCCTCTTTTGACTTTCCAAATGAAGTAAGTATTCAAAAAGCATTTGAAAGATGGCTATTTTTAGATTATGGAATTAATTGCCCCTTGTCAGCTATACTAAGCAAGGAGGTTGGCTTGACTAGAAAGGACACCCCCTACCAACTTGAAAAAAAGTGAAGTCATATAAGTTGGAGGGTGTTGAAAAAAAATAGGGCATATGTTGGAGGAAGGGAGACTCAAGGAAGGGGAGAATGCATACATGGAGGTGATCTACATATATGTGGAGGAGGGTTTTGGATGAAGAAGCAACTTGAGTAGGAACATCATGTTGGTTACTCTATGGCTTCATTTTACATTTATGCTAATAATCACAAAATATTACTTTCAATAAATTTGTGGTTTAAATTAGATCTATATGATTTATTTTGTTGAGTTGTATTTTGGTTGAGTAATCATTTGCCTTGTGTCTATTGATATGATGCCTCAAAGTCAACCTTTCCCTCCCCAGATTGCCAAAAAAATCCTCCTGAGCATAGTCATGATCTATCTCTTTCAAAGAGTCTCCACTGTTGGATTTTTAATCTATTTGAAACTTAAATCCTTTGGTATGTTTTGTTAAGTGCTAATGTGGAGGAATGTGTAGAAATTAAACGATAGTTTTAATGACACCACTACCTTGTTTCCTAGCCTAATCATAATCCTTTTGTTTCTTTGAGCACCTCCTAAAAACTCCTACTCGACTAACTTATTGAATGTTTGTCATCATAACCTAGGGGTGACCAATATCTCTTTTAGTCTACATAAGACTAGTTATCTTTAGCAAACCTCATGTAGCTTCCTCGTGATGGTGATTGGTTGCATATTAGAAAGCCTAGAAGAATATTTTCACTTCGATAAGGCTGATTCTAAAATCTTGGTTCATGTTTTATCCATCTTAGATCTACCATGTCCTTACCCCTATGTCTCTTTTACAATGCTCTGCTTGAATTTTGGCATTAGAAGAATGATGGGTCTATGTTTCTTGCCATCACACCCTAGTCTCTCATCACTACCAAAGTGAAAGGGCCCTAAGGTTAAACTTAGAGTATCCCTTTATACTATTAAAATCTATTTCCTCTTCTGTTGTCATGCCACCCCAACACCATCCAAGTGGAGTGATGCCTATGTTCAAAATGTGCATAGGTGAAAGGATTTTTCTTAGCCCTACCCAAGCTATATCCCACATGGGATATGCTTAGGGTGTTGAGGACTCTAAAGGAAGCTAGGCTCTCATACACCTCGTACCATAAAATGGTGATCACCTAGTTTTGGATGTGGTATTCCTTATTGACATGTGATGATTTTTCTTTGTTCATTTGAATTTTTGGCCATTGAATGGAATCCTGATCCTTTTTAGACACGTCTCCTCATGATTGGTTTTCATGTGGGTTTCAGTTATCTTGTGTAGCTTAAAACACCTTTTTTGTGGCTTTTGTGTGTTGTTGGATTAATCCCACATGGGGCATGAAATTGTCCTAGTACACCTTATCTTGTCTAAATATTATATTTTTTAATAGCCAAACACACAACTTGAATGGCTATCTAGGGTAGCTCCAGGTGGGGGTTGCCTTGAAAGAGTCATTTTGTCACACTGGTGGCCCTACATGGGCCATCTATCTCTAGAGGAGCTATCGATTTTTTGGCCCCTTGTCGGCCCTAGGAAAACTACACCATTGGTTTCATTGTCTTGTTTGGTCACCCCAGTATAACCATTGTTAATCTTGTGATGGTTGTAACCTCATTTTTTTGTGTAGATGGAATGTTGCCTTGGTCATGGCAAGCTCAAAATTTATATAAAGATAATGTGTTTCATTTAATTGAATGAGTTGAAAAGTTAGAAGATAATATATTGAGTTTTAAAGGTACATTAATGGATAATGTATCCTATTTGATTAGCATAGTTGAAATATGTTAATATATTAAGAGGATAATATATGAACTGGAAATATACACTAGTGGGTAATGTATTCCATTTGATTAAAAGGGAGTTAAAATATAATAATGGATATTGTATTTTGATATGATTAGAGTTGACTCGAAGAATAATAATGGATATTGTAATTCATTTAATTAGAATACAGTTGAAATACAATAGTGGATATTGTATTTCATTTAAAATTAGAATGGAACTAAAATACAATAGTGGATATTGTATTTCATTTTAATTAGAATGAAGTTGAGATAAAATAGTGGATATTGTATTTCATTTTAAATTAGAGAGGAATTGAAATATAATAGTGGATATTGTATTTCATTGTTAAATTAGAATGGACTTGAAATATAGTAGTGGATATTATATTTCATTTTAATGGCATAGACTTGAAATATAGTAGTGGATATTATGTTTTATTTTAATGGCATAGACTTGAAATATAGTAGTGGATATTATATTTCATTTTAATGGCATAGACTTGAAATATAGTAGTGGATATTATGTTTCATTTTAATGGCATAGAATTGAAATATAGTAGTGGATATTATGTTTTATTTTAATGGAATAGACTTGAAATATAGTAGTGGATATTATATTTTTATCAATGGCATAGACTTGAAATATAGTAGTGGATATTATGTTTCATTTTAATGGCATAGACTTGAAATATGGTAGTGGATATTATGTTTCATTTTAATGGCATAGACTTGAAATATGGTAGTGGATTTTATGTTTCATTTTAATGGCATAGACTTGAAATATGGTAGTGGATATTATGTTTCATTTTAATGGAATAGACTTGAAATATGGTAGTGGATATTATATTTTATTTTAATGGCGTAGAATTGAAATATAGTAGTGGATATTATGTTTCATTTTAATGACATAGACTTAAAATATAGTAGTGGATATTATGTTTCATTTTAATGGAATAGAATTGAAATATAGTAGTGGATATTATGTTTCATTTTAAGGGAATGTACTTGAGATGTATCCACTATTTCTTGGAGAAAGTGGTAGAAGGTTTCTCATATTCTTGGTATGTTCACATCATAATTCATTAGAGGGGATTATGGGATCCTCTATAATGATTTGTTGTTGTGTAGTTATAATGTGGATGTACAATTATATTAGAATCTTGGAGGGAAGATGTTCCTTTGATTTTATGTCAAATGAAGAAGTTATCTTTGGGAGGATGAACATGGAGTTCATTCGAGGTAACTATGGGGTTTCCTCATGTATCGATAAATGTGAATTAATGGATCGATTCGCAATATGGGACATAAGGATTATGAGGTTCTTATGTGCCCATAATTATAATAATGAGTTGGAAAAAAAAGGGAACCAAGGGGTTCCTCTAATGATTGTATTATGAAATTTGTTTTTAATAAATGGATCAAGGACATTTAAGGCTAGGTTTTTCTCCTATAGGGGTTTCCTAGGATATATGATGTGTTATGTGATTGTGTGGTATATCTCTATCCTTGGATTATTCTCTTATTAGAAGTTTTCATTTGAAAAATATGTTGTATAATGAATGGGAATTTCATTGTACTCTCATGGTCTATGTTTTAGTTAATTGGTAAGAGTTTAATGAACAATTAGGGTGCTACTCATTTAAAATATGGATGATGTACTAAAATAAAGGAAAGGACTCACTAGTTGTGAGTAGGAAAGAGTGTGGGAAATTCATGGTTTGAATAACCTTAATGATAAATCTTAATTATGTAAATAATGACACCTACTAACTTACGTTTGGATTGGAAGCATGAATATGGTGAGATAGATAGCTTAAGTTAGCTCATAATTAATATAAGACAGATAGCTTAAGCTATCTTATCATTAAGATGAGATACATAGCTTAGGCTATCCCATAATTGAGATAAGATATATAGCTTATGATATCTCATCATTGATATGAGACATATTTTAATCTAGATCATCATTGAGATGAGATAGACAACTTAAACTAGCTCATCATTAAGATGAGATGAATAGCTTAAGCTAGCTCATCATGGAGATGATATGGATAGTTTAAGTTACCTCATCATGGAGAAGAGAGGGATAGATTTATCATAATATATTAGGACATTGGTCAATTACCCCAGGTTGAGGGAGGGGATTCATAAATTCCTAAAAATTATAAAAGACAAAGAAAAATAATATACATATCTCGATAAAGAAGGAATTGTGGGTTGTTACATTTGGTATTAGAGCTCTAGGTATGATGGACTAGAAGCTTATGTGTATAATTTGAAGATGCATAAGAATTAAACCTAGGAAAATTTATTTCTTCTTGTACATGGCACCTTGTGCGGAGCAAGTATGACCATCATCATTATCAAGGGATTGATAATGTATAAGCTTACCTAGGAATAGTATCTTGTGTGGAGCAAGAATAACAATAGCCATTATCAAATGAATGATAATGATATAATTTAGTTCAGGATTATAAGGAACTAAATATAAGCAACTAAACTCAACTCCTTTATAGATAAGGAGAATGATACCTTGCAATGAGGCAAGTGTGACCCAAGTTATTACTAAGAAGTAATAATGGTTGTAACCGAGATGGCACTTTTTTGGGATACAAGTGTGAAGGTGACTATTAATTATTTAAGTTAGTTCTTGGAAATATATAACTAACCATTGAAAGTACAATTGAAAGTAATTACTACTTGTCAGAATGATAAAGGCAATAGTAGAGAGAGTGCAAAGGTAATATTAGGATTTAATAATCAAATGGGTTTAGATTTTGTACCTTTTTGGGATACTCGCCTTAACTATCTAAAAACAAAAAAACCCAAGGATGGATCTAAACCTAAAGATATGATGTAGCAACATCTGAAGGATTTGCAATGGGTTCTTTTATGATGGACTTTCAAAGTGAAACCAAAAATAATTACTTATTTTTGAAATATTTAGATGGTGTAGCCTGAATCCACTTTTCCAACTATGGAGGTTTGGATTCCATTATCAAATTGTATTGGTGATGGAACCTTGATAGACTATTGGGTTTCCATGTGAAGTATGTCACACAAAGTGATAGGGACCTTAATAAAAACCATCATGGAGATATAATTATTGACCACCATAGCTTTCTTGTGATATAACATGTAAGCTACGAGGTTTTGCACCTAACTACTAGCTTGAAATACTGAGCTTAATAAAGGAATTGGCATCCCTTTTCTCGATTGACTGATAAAGGATTAATACTTACATTGTGGTCAAGTTATACCACACTTGGGGAGCGTGTTAGGATATGGGGAGACCACATGAAGGTGTCCTTTAAGCTATATGGATAGTGTACAAGGTATGAGAGAGTGATCACGCTTGTCCACTCAAGGGATTTCTATAGCATCTAAAACTTGAAATATGGTGGAACCTCTATAATCTTATCTGGTATATCTCTTATGAATCCTAACTGTGTAAAATAAAAATTTTACTCTCTCTTGGGTTGGTTAGATTTGGGTTATTGCATTCTCATCCAACTCCTTTGTGTGGCAAATATAATTGGCATCCAATATAAGAAATATAAGTAGAGGATCTTGTAAAAACCTAGGGCTAGCTAGGTGTGATGAAGTCAAAGATAGAGCCCAAATAAATTGTTCAAGAATTTCAATAAAAATGTAGGAAAACCTCATGATTGTGGTTTAGTCACTACAAGAAAAAATTGAATAATAAAGGGAAAAAATGAACCAACATAAGAAAATATAAAAAATTATTGCCAATCAAGTTCCCTAGAATGAAAATTATGAGCATAGATAGGAGAAATATCCTGCTACAAAAGAATTCATGAAGGCAATAACTTACATAGAAGTGGAGCTAGCCAAGGACCTAAAGAATATCAAGGTATATAAGTTGGTGAATTCAACCAATACATGGTTGCATATATTGGAACATATATTTTCCTTGAGATTGTATTCATGAGTAGCCCAAATAGTAGGGATACCCTTCACATACTTGATACAACTTTGGATGATGAAATGACTTCAAATATGGTGAGAAGACTCAAGCAATGAAACTTTGAATAATGGTTTGCTCCATATCTTAAACAACAACTAAGATGGAATTATTTATTATTATGTAAATTCTCCTTCCTGCAAGTAGAATCCATTCTTGACGTTTATAATTTACAAAGATATTTTTAATGTTCCTTAAAACCACAATGAAGGATGGTTCCTAAAAGTGGGTAGGCTTTGGTAAGGTTCTAAGTAGTGTATCTTGGACTATGATAGATACATATGGTGGTGTTTTGAACATTAAATTGTGCTATTTACTTATTATGAACCTCAACTATGGATTCTTAAGAATTTGGACTATGAGTATAACATGGTAGATGGAAAAAGGAAATGATTAAAAGATAATAGGTGACAAATATATTCTTGAGAGGAGTATGGGATACTCTTAGAAAGATCTAATTTTTGGTTGAACTTAATTAGAAAGGATAAATATGAAATTATATTTTTAGTTAAGTTCTCAATCATACAAATGAGAAAACATAGATATGGAATTCTATTCATAGGTTTTGAAAAATTATTAGTAGAAGAGATAGATGAAAAATATATTATCAAGAGGAGTATGGGATCCTCTCTCTAAATTGATACAACATGTGCCAAATTATGATATTAGTAAACATTTGAAGGTACCTAAAACCATCTTAAGAGTGGATCCTAAGATTTAAAACATGGAAAAAGACCTTCTTCTAGTTAGGTATGAAGAAGTATATTGTTTGTTTATTGCTCAATGTTTGGAATAGTATCTTACATGGAGTGAGTGTGACCATTGATGTTATCATTGAATGATAATAATCATAGAATTAACACCCTACATGGAGTGGGTGTGACTATCAATATTATCAAAAGATGATAGTAATTTTGAAATGGCACCTTACATGGAGTGAGTGTAGCCATCGATATCATTATTGGGTGATGAAACCTTGGAATTACACCCTTACATGGCGTGAGTGTGGCCATTTATATCATCATTGGATAATGATAACACTTTGATATGATACTTTACATGGAGTAAATGTGGCTATTATCAGTGGATGATAATACTTTTGTATGGCATATCACATGGAGTGAGTGAGTCATTGACATTATCAGTGGATGGTAATATTTTATGTGATGGAAATACATGTTTCCTTATTTAATTTGATAATGTAAACATATCTTTCTTATTGCAGGTAAACACACAGAACTGTGTTTAGTCCAAGGGGGTGGACTATCACAACTCGCACTTGTAGGACCCTTGATGAGGAGACAATATAATTGGACTTATTGTTTTAATGTCTAACATTTTTGGTGCCATGAATTGAAGAACACAAGCTTATACTGAGAGGGGGGGTGAATAGTATAAGACCTCTTTTTACTTTTTCCTTTATACTTCAAAATAGTAAAGCAATATACCCAAAGCAATATCAAAGCAATGCACAAAATCATCCACAAAGTGACACCAATTTTAACGTGGTTCACCCAGAATGGCTAGGCTACGTCCACAAAACTTTTCTCTAAAAGTTATCTCAAAGTTATTTGGGAAACCTTCCCAATTACAATGTTTATGAGCCTCTGCTCAAAGGATATACCTTCCCCCAATCTGAATTTATGAGCCTCTGCTCAAAGGAGATACCTTCCCCCAATCTGAATTTATGAGCCTTTGCCCAAAGGAGAAACCTTCCTCCAATCTGAATTTATGAGCCTCTGCTCAAAGGAGATACCTTCCCCTCTGCTCTGGATATGATCCCTCAGAAGATCAACTGTCTCTACCTCTTACCAGCATGTGGAACTCCTTTCCACTGAAGACCTCCCATCCTCAATGCTTAGCCTAAGAGACCTCTGCCTTCTATGATCATGTCCACAATAGCTCAACAACCTGTACCAAACATAGTCAGTCGGTCTAGTACAAGTCTTCCTCTATCTATCAGATTTGTCCAACTCTTGAACAAATCAATCCTCTGTCCTCAAGCCTTCTCAAAAACTTGCCAAATTTGTCCTTAGGTTCTCTAATAGAACCAATGTACCTTTGTCCTCAAGTTCTCTGATAGAACTATCAATCTCAACTCACAAGTCCTCTGCTAGGACCTGTCCAAATCTTCTCACAAGTCCCCATCGGAACCTGTCCAAAACCTACTCACAAGTCCCCAATGGAACCTGTTCAAAACCTGCTCACAAGTCCCCAATGGAACCTATCCAAAACAGCTCACAAGTTCACCAAGAAAAAACTTGCTTAGCATGAACCCACAAAGAGAATTGTTAGAGACCCAATGTGATTCATCAACCTCATAGAAGCATAAAGAGAATTTTTAGAGACTCAATATGTTCTATACTTAACTCCCAATATCAATCTCAAATCTCATAGAAACATAAAGAGAATTGTTAGAGACTCAATATGTTCTATATTTAACTCTCAATATCAATCTTCAACTCAATCTCAAATCTCATAGAAACATAAAGAGAATTTTTAGAGACTCAATATGTTCTATATTTAACTCTCAACATCAATCTTCAACTCAATCTCAAATCTCATAGAAACATAAAGAGAATTGTTAGAGACTCAATATGATCTATACTTGACTCCCAATATCAATCTCAACTCAATCTCAATCTCAAAATAATAAGATAGATGTAGTATGCTTTTCTCAAGAACATGAAACACAACCCAAAAATTTCCAAACATGCAATATCTCATATAACAATGCTACTCATGTTCTTTCCACAACCAATATCTTTTCTCAACCAATTAGGGCTTTAACAACAATGCTTATAGACAAGGTTTAACCAACATCATTCAACTCAACATTAACCTTGAAGCATTCAACCAATCATCACAAGAAAAGAAAAAAAGTAGAAATCCTTTTCCCTCCAAAGATATTTGAACAAAACAGCAACCAACACAATATCACCAAATGCAAAGAATAACTTGCTCAAATCAACTCAATGGAGTAAGCCCAATATCATGAATCAATTAAAGCAATAACTTGATCAAACAACCTCTATGGAAGCAACTCAACCATCAAACTCAAAACAGCCAACCAAGGGTTCCACCAACTCAATGCAAGTAGCTTGACTCACAAATACAAACCCTAGTGCACAAAGCTTCCACTATCTCAAACCAAAAATTATGCATTCATCAAAAAACTCTCCTTAAGGATAACAATGCATAAGTAGTCTTCAACAAACCAGAAAATAGGATTTACACCCAATCAAAGAAAACCTAGTTGCAAACCTTTTCACTCCAACCTTATTTTAGAAAACATACACCAATCATACTCATAAGAAAAATGTGCCCATACCTTATTGGAGTAGAAGAAAATTGATCCTTAAAGCTGTCAACACACACAACCCTCAAACTTCCAACCAAGTTAGGGTTAGAACCAAGATAAATGAGCATATAAAAACTTTCCTTAATACACCTTTTAGCTTCTCTTCTTTTGAAAACAACCACCAAAGAAGCCAAAAACACAACAACCAAAACTTACACCTTTTATCTCCATTTTAAACTTTGGCATAGCAAAAGACTAATATCAAAAATACAACCAAAGAAATATCCCCTTATTTCTCCTATGTCTTTTAAACAATGCTAAACAATGCCAAAAATTATATCAAGAAATTAATCACACCTTAGAATGGCTGCCCTTGAAGAATCCAAAAATTGTGGAATGGCTGCCCTTGACGAATCCAAAAATCATGGAATGGCTGCCCTTGACAAATCCAAAAATCATGGAATGGCTGCCCTTGAGGAATCCAAAAATTGTGGAATGGCTGCCCTTGATGAATCCGAAAATCACGGAATGGCTGCCTTTGACGAATCCGAAAAACATGGCACAAAATACGTTTTAACAAAAACGTGACTTAATCCATGCACAGCTCCCTTCACAGGAATCGAAATGTAGACCTCCGCCTACGCAAATCCCAAACGCAGCCTATGCTGCCACTAGCCCACAAGGGGCTAATGAAGTCTAAGACAGACTTTCTACCACTTCAATGAACAAGCACTTCGTAAGTTTTTCAAACGCGAGCTCTCTTCTTTTGCAACGTCAACAGAGCATCGATTGCAGCCAAAAATTAATGCATTCAAAAATCTCAAGAGATTTAAACCTTAGGATCCTTCCCATATTTATATTCCAATCGTGGACTTTAGAACACGTCGACGACAGAGAAACGTAATTTCGAATTTAATCGAAATTTCTTTCTAAAGGGTTTAAAAACCCTTAATTAATTTTAATAAATTAAGAATAAAAAAGGTTTAAAAACCTTTAAGTATTTTTAATAAATTAAAAATAATTTCTCCCTTAATTAATTAAATAATTAATTAATTAAAACCTTGAAGGGTTTTAAATAATAATTAAATAATAAATAGAACCTCCATTGGTTTTAATAAAAACCATTTAACTTGGTTTTAATAAAAACCCTATCCAAAAACTTTATCCAATGGAATCTCTCTAGATTCTCTTAAGAAGATTCTCTTGGAATATTTCACCTTTGAAGCCAACACATCCTCTTAACATTAATGCCATTTCCTTTTGACATCAATGACAACTCATAGACAAGGAGCTAGGATCTCAAACCCAAAAATTGCCAACAATCTCCCCCTTTGTCATTGATGGCAAACCATGCTTCTCAACAACAAAAACTCAACATAAACAGATCCCCTTGTCTTGAGGCTCTCCCCCTTACTCAAATATCTCCCCCTTTGTCATCAATGGCAAAGGGTCACCTTTGGGTCTCGGGACTAAGAATGAGCCTCTTAGCTTAGTCCCTCCCCCACCTCCTGATGAGGTGATTAATTCGGGGTGGGAGTAAAACTCCCATTAGGCACTAATCATCATCAGCGTCTATAACTTCTTTTTCGGGCCTTCTCTTGAAATCTTTGTCCATATTCCTATTCCTATCACTTGTTCTTGTTCTTGTTCTCATCCCTGTTCTTGTCCATGCCTTGATCCTTGGACCTGATCATGCCACTGTTCTTGTTCTTGTATTCTGGAATTTCAGCTCTACACTGTCTAGCTATGTGACCTTTATTGTTGCACTTATAACAAGTAACAATGTTATTTCTCCATGGTAAACTTGATCTTTGAATCCACCAGTTCTGACCAAACCTGTTTTGGCCAACCCTATTCTGACCAAACTTGTTCTGGCCAAACCTGTTCTGACCAAATATGTTCCTGTTATTTGCCTTGCAATAAACTGCCTTGTGCCCAAACTGTTGACAAGAGTAGCAATACCCTTGAAAGTAACTAGCACTTCTGAAACTTTCATTTACCTTCTTCACTTGAGCCATGCAATGTGAAGCCATGTGACAAAACCTATGACAAGCAAAACATCTGCCTTGAAACTTTCCTTTATTTGACATCTTGGGTCCTGAAAACTTCTTCTTCTCATTTTGAATTCTGTTTTTTGTTTCTGTGCATCTATCATTCAAGGACTCATGATCTGAAATACCTTCCTCATCAGAACTCTCTTCCTTTTGGAGTCTCTTACTAGACTCTTCAACTTGTTCCTTGTGTAGCTTAACAAAACCAAGGCCTGTTTTATCTGTTGTCTTTCTTTGACCTTTGATGAGTGACTTAACATTTTTGGAGCTATCTTGAAACCTGTAAAGCTTATCCTTGTACTCTTTAGTTTCCTCTTTCAAAGAAGCCATTTTATGTTCTAATTCACTATACTCAAGAACCTTAGACTCTAACTCATCCTTGAGTTCTTGTGTCTTAGCTATAGAGAAATCAAGATTTTCAATAAGATCATCTCTCTCCATACAAAATTCATCTAACTTATCCTTGAGTCTAGCATTCTTCTTTATTTCATTTTTCAAAGCACTAAGAGCACTAATAAGTTCACTCTCAAGATCCTTTATTTGATTCCCTTTGAATCGTCAAAGCCTTTTTCAGATTTCTTATCACTAGAGGTGCTACCCTTTTCATAAACCATACATGCATCTTCCTTATAGTTTTCTGAAGCATCCTCATACATACTAGAAACCAAATCATTATTTTTGCAATCATCCTTAAGGTGACCAAAATTTCCACATCTAAGACATTTCATGATAATGAATCTATGTTTTGGTTCTTCCTCTTTTTTTGATATGAACAACATCTCATTTTCATTATCACTTGAAGAACTTTCACTATCACTACTAGAACACTTACTTGCCTTGTCTAGGTAGAAGCTTCTTGTGTTTGTGAGAGTACCTCTTTCCTTGATTGCTATGCTCATCTTTGTTTTTCCAATGATGCTTGTGCTTTTCATAATCCCTGCTCTTACAGTCCTGTTTATCTTCATCATTTTCATCCTTGGCAACAGTACAGTCAGTAGCATAATGACCAAACTTTCCACAATTGAAACATATTACATTTTTCATATTTTTGTGCTTTCTATAGAACTTGCCTTTCTTGCTGTAATATGCCTCTTCATCACTAGAAGACTCATAACTCTCTTGAAGTTGTTTACCCTTGGATTTCTTGGTAGCCTTGAAAGCTGCCTCTTTCTTGACATCAACCTTCACTTGAATTCTCAACTCAAATGCTGCAAGTATACTATGGAGCTCATCATTTTTCAATTTATCCAAATCTTTAGCTTCCTCAATAGCAAAAATATTTTCACTAAATCTATTAGGAAGAGATCTTAAAATCTTATCACAAATATCATTTTCAGCAAGCTCAAGACCTAGGTCTTTCATGGAGTTAACAACCTCATCCATACGAAGCATGTAGTCACTAATATTTTCATCATCATTCATCTTGAGTTGTTCAAAAATACCTTTGAAGTGTCTCAACTTCGCCTTTATGACATTTGTATCACCTATATGAACCACCTTCAACTGATTCCACATTTCACTAGTTGTCTTGCAGTGAATCACTTTGGTGAGATCTACTTTCTGTAAGCCTTTCAGGATTGCATTCATTGCTTTTGAATTTTTGTGATGTAGGAGTCTTTCTTTGTTAGTATTAGGACCATGTTCAGGAATAGTGTACTCATCTTCAATCACTTCCCAAAACTCATTCCCAAGTGCCATTAGATGAACCTTCATCCTTGCACTCCAAAGACCAAAATTTGACCCATCAAGAATAGGTGTTGCATTGCCACTTGAATGATCCATTGTGTTCTTTACTAGCTTTTCCTTCAAGCTGTTAAACTTTTTTAAGGTACTGACTTTGATACCAATTGAAGAACACAAGCTTATACTAAGAGGGGGGGGTGAATAGTATAAGACCTCTTTTTACTTTTTCATTTATACTTCAAAATAGTAAAGCAATATCAAAGCAATGCACAAAATCATCCACAAAGTGACACCAATTTTAACGTGGTTCACCCAGAATGGCTGGGCTACATCCACAAAAATTTTCTCTAAAAGTTATCACAAAGTTCTTTGGGAAACCTTCCCAATTACAATGTTTATGAGCCTCGGCTCAAATGAGATACCTTCCCCCAATCTGAATTTATGAGCCTCTGCTCAAATGAGATACCTTCCCCCAATCTAAATTTATGAGCCTTTGCCCAAAGAGAAACCTTCCCCCAATCTGAATTTATGAGCCTCTGCTCAAAGGAGATACCTTCCCCTCTACTCTGGATATGATCCCTCAGAAGATCAACTGTCTCTACCTCTTACTAGCATGTGGAACTCCTTTCCACTAAAGACCTCTTGTCCTCAATGCTTAGCCTAAGATACCTCTGCCTTCTATGATCACGTCCACAGCAGCTCAACAACCTGTACCAAACATAGTCAGTCGGTCTAGTACAAGTCTTCCTTTATCTGTTAGATTTGTCCAACTCTTGAACAAATCAATCCTCTGTCCTCAAGCCTTCTCAAAAACTTGCCAAATCTATCCTTAGGTTCTCTGATAGAACCAATGTACCTTTGTCCTCAAGTTCTCTGATAGAACTATCAATCTCAGCTCACAAGTCCTCTGCTAGGACCTGTCCAAATCTTCTCACAAGTCCCCACCGAAACCTGTCCAAAACCTACTCACAAGTCCCCAACGGAACCTGTTCAAAACCTGCTCACAAGTCCCCAACGGAACCTATCCAAAATAGCTCACAAGTTCACCAAGAAAAAAATTTCTTAGCATTAACCCACAAAGATAATTGTTAGAGACCCAATGTGATTCATCAACCTCATAGAAGCATACAGAGAATTGTTAGAGACTCAATATGTTCTATACTTAACTCCCAATCTCAATCTCAAATCTCATAGAAACATAAATAGAAATATTAGAGACTCAATATGTTCTATATTTAACTCTCAATATCAATCTTCAACTCAATCTCAAATCTCATAGAAACATAAAGAGAATTGTTAGAGACTCAATATGTTCTATATTTAACTCTCAATATCAATCTTCAACTCAATCTCAAATCTCATAGAAACATAAAGAGAATTGTTAGAGACTCAATATGATCTATACTTGACTCCCAATATCAATCTCAACTCAATATCAATCTCAAAAGAATAAGATAGATGTAGTATGCTTTTCTCAAGAACATGAAACACAACCCAACAATTGCCAAACATGCAATATCTCATATAACAATGCTACTCATGTTCTTTCCACAACCAATATTTTTTCTCAACCAATTAGGGCTTTAACAACAATTCTTATAGACAAGGTTTAACCAACATCATTCAACTCAACATTAACCTTGAAGCATTCAACCAATCATCACAAGAAAAGGAAACAAGTAGAAATATTTTTCCCTCCAAAGATATTTGAACAAAACAGCCACCAACACAATATCACCAAATGCAAAGAATAACTTGCTCAAATCAACTCAATGGAGTAAGCCCAATATCATGAATCAAGTAAAGCAATAACTTGATCAAACAACCTCTATGGAAGAAACTCAACCATCAAACTCAAAACAGCCAACCAAGGGTTCCACCAACTCAATGCAAGTAGCTTGACTCACAAATACAAACCCTAGTGCACAAAGCTTCCACTATCTCAAACCAGAAATTATGCATTCATCAAAAAACTCTCCTTAAGGATAACAATGCATAAGTAGTCTTCAACAAACCAGAAAATAGGATTTACACCCAATCAAAGAAAACCCAGTTGAAAACATTTTCACTCCAACCTTATTTCAGAAAACATACACCAATCATACTCATAAGAAGAATGTGTCCATACCTTATTGGAGTAGAAGAAAATTGATCCTTAAAGCTATCACCACACACAACCCTCAAACTTCCAACCAAGTTAGGGTTAGAACCAAGATAAATGAGCATATAAAAACTTTCCTTAATACACCTTTTAGCTTCTCTTCTTTTGAAAACAACCACCAAAGAAGCCAAAAACACAACAACCAAAACTTACACCTTATATCTCCATTTTAAACTTTAGCATAGCAAAAGACTAATCTAAAAAATACAACCAAATAAATATCCCCTTATTTCTCCTATGTCTTTTAAACAATGCTAAACAATGCCAAAAATTATATCAAGAAATTAATCACACCTTAGAATGGCTGCCCTTGAAGAATCCGAAAATCACGGAATGGCTTCCCTTGACGAATCTGAAAATCACGGAATGGCTGCCCTTGACGAATCCGAAAATCACGGAATGGCTACCTTTGACGAATCCAAAAAATGCGGCACAAAATACGTTTTAACAAAAACATGACTTAATCCATGCACAGCTCCCTCTGTGGGAATTGAAACGTAGACCTCCGCCTACGCAAATCCCAAACGCAGCCTATGCTGCCACTAGCCCACAAGGGGCTAACGAAGTCTAAGACAGAATTCCTACCACTTCAATGAACAAGCACTTCATAAGTTTTTCAAACGTGAGCTCTCTTCTTCCATGACATCAACAGAGCATCGATCGCAGCCAAAAATTAATGCATTCAAAAATCTCAAGAGAGTTAAACCTTAGGATCCTTCCCATATTTATAGTCCAATCGTGGACTTTAGAACACGTCGACGGCAGAGAAACGTAATTTTGAATTTAATCGAAATTGCTTTCTAAAGGGTTTAAAAACCCTTAATTAATTTTAATAAATTAAGAATAAAAAAGGTTTAAAAACCTTTAAGTATTTTTAATAAATTAAAAATAATTTCTCCCTTAATTAATTAATTAAAACCTTGAAGGGTTTTAAATAATAATTAAATAATAAAGAGAACCTCCATTGGTTTTAATAAAAACCCTATCCAAAAACCTTATCCAATGGAATCTCTCTGGATTCTCTTAAGAAGATTCTCTTGGAATCTTTCACCTTTGAAGCCAACACATCCTCTTAACATTAATGCCATTTCCTTTTGACATCAATGACAACTCATAGACAAGGAGCTAGGATCTCAAACCCAAAAATTGCCAACATGAATATGCAATGATATGATGTAACATCGGTTATATTTTTATGTCTATTATTTTTCTAAGTCTTTATAGTTTTGTAGGGCTAACCATGCTTACAGGTGGATAATAGCAAGCTATCAATTAGATAATAGCATTGATGTTGCTTCTAAATTGATCAACAAAGGAGTTAAATAATAGCATTGCTTATAATGGTTTTAAATTAAATTGACTAACCATTTCAATAGTAGGCTAATAATTTAATATCTGCCTTGATGACACATTTAAATGATTTAGCAAAGGAAAAGTTTAATATTGCCTTATGAGAATAATGGTTAGATTAAAATAATTAACCATTACTTTATTGAGCTTACAATTTAATATTAGCATTGGTTGTTGCTTTCTAAATTGATTAGAAGAGATAACATTTAATATTGTTTATGAGTATAATGACTATTAGCTTGGACATTGATTATTGAATTAATTGGAAAATAAAGTGTTTAATATTGTTAATGCATATGATGGCTTCAATTAATGTGGTAGGCTCATGAGTGTTTGAATATTTTTATATGTGTGTGAGCCTCTTTTGACTTTCCAAATGAAGTAAGTATTCAAAAAGCATTTGAAAGATGGCTATTTTAATATTATGGAATTAATTACCCTTTGTAAGCTAGATTGAACAATGAGGTTGGCCTAACTAGAAAGGATACCCCCTACCAAGTTGGAAAAAAGTGAAGTCATATAAGCTAGAGGATTTTGAAAAAAAAGAGGACATACATTGGAGGAGGAAGGGGGGTTTAGGGAAGGAGAGAAGGCATCCATAGAGGTGATCTATGGACATGTGGAGGAGGCTTTTGGATGAATAAGAAACTTGAGGGACATCAGGTTGGTTTCTTTGTGGCTTTATTTTACGTTTATGCTAATAATCACAAAATATTGCTTTGAATAACTTTATTGTTTAAATTAGATCTATACGATTACTTTTGTCGAGCAACATTTTGGTTGAGTACTAGGCTGCCCTGTTTCTATTGATATGATACCTCAAAGTCAACCTTTCCCTCCTTGGATTACCCAAAAAATCCTCCTAAGCATAGTTATGATCTATCTCTTTCAAAAAGCCTCCACCATTGGAGTTTTATTCTATTTGGAAATTAAATTCTTCAGTATGTTTTGTTAAGCTCTAATGTGGGGTAATGTGTAGGAATCTAATGAGGGCTTTAGTGACACCACTGCCATTTTTCCTAGCTATATTGCAATCCTTCCATTATTTTAGTTTTTGATCCTCAACACCTCTTGAATACTCTTACTCAACTATCTTGTTTCATATTTGTCATCGAAATCCTAGGGTGACCAAGACCTCTTTTAGTATGCATAATACTAGTTATCTTTATAAAAATTCGTATAGCTTCCCCATGATGGTGATTGGTTGTATATTGGTGAGCATATAATAAGCTTGTTACTTTGATAAGGCTGATTCTAGCATCTTGGTTCATATTTTATCCATATTAGATCTACCCTATACTTACCCTTGTGTCTCTTTTGATGTTCTACTTGAGTTTTTACATTAGAAGACTAGTGGGTATGGGTTTTTTCCATGACACCTAAGTCTCTTATTGCCACCAAAGGGAAATGACCCTAATATTAAACTTAGGGCATCCCTTTGGACTATTAAAATTTATTTCCCCTTCCACTGTTATGCCACCGCAGTGCCACCTAAGTGGCACAATACCTGCATTCAAAATGCACATAGGTGGAAGGGTTTTTCTTAGCCCTACCCAAGCTATATCCCACATGGGATATGCTCAACGTTTTGAGGAATTTAAAAGGATATAGGATCACATACACCTCTAACCACAAAATGGTGGTCACCTAGTGTTGGATGTGGTGTTTCTTGTTGACATGTGGTAGTTTTTCTTTGTTTATTTGACTTATTGGTCATTGAATAGAATCTTGACCCTTTGCTGACATGTGTCTCATCATGATTGGTTGTCACATGGGTTTTAGGTGTCTTGCATAGTTTAAAACCCCCTTTTTGTTTTTTTTTGTGCTATTGAATTAATCCAACATAGGACATAAAATTGACATAGTACGTGTTATCTTGTCTAAAGATTTTATTGTTTAATAGAAAAGTGTACAATGCGCTTGGCTATATAGGGTAGCTTCATGTGAGGGTTAACTCAAAAGTGTCATTTGGTAGTTTTTATGGCCCTACATGGGCCACCTATATTTGTAGGATCCACCGATTGGTGGGCCACCTGTTGGCCCTAGGTGCACTATGCCATTGTTTTCGTTGTCTCGTTCAATCACCCTAGTTTAATTGTTGTTGACCCCATTGTGGTTGTAACCTCATTTTTGTGTGTAGATGGAATGTTGCCTTGGTCATGGAAGGATTGAAATTTTTATAAAGATAATGTGTTTCATTTAATTGAATGAGTTGAAATGTTAGTAGATAATATATTGACTTTTAAAGGTACATTAATGGATATTGTATCCCATTTGATTAGTAAAGTCAAAATATGTTAAGATGTTATGAGGATAATATATGAACTAAAAATATACAATAGTGGGTAATGTATTCTATTTTGCTTAAAAGGGAGTGGAAATATAATAATGGATATTGTATTTCAATTTTATTAGAGTTGAATCAAAGAATAATAGTAGATATTATAATTTTATTAATTAGAATGCAATTGAAATACAATAGTGGATATTGTATTTCATTTAAAATTAGAATGGAACTGAAATACAATTGTGGATATTGTATTTCATTTTAATTAGAATGTAGTTGAGATATAATAGTGGGTATTGTATTTCGTTTTAAAGTAGAATGGAATTAAAATATAATAGTGGATATTTTATTTCATTGTTAAATTTGAATGGACTTGAAATATAGTAGTGGATATTATGTTTCATTTTAATGGGATAGACTTGAAATATAGTAGTGGATATTATGTTTCATTTTAATGGCATAGACTTGAAATATAGTAGTGGATATTATGTTTCATTTTAATGGCATAGAATTCAAATATAGTCATGGATAATATGTTTCATTTTAATGGCATAGACTTGAAATATAGTAGTGGATATTATGTTTCATTTTAATGGCATAGACTTGAAATATAGTAGTGGATATTATGTTTCATTTTAAAGGCATAGACTTGAAATATAGTAGTGGATATTATGTTTCATTTTAATGGAATAGACTTGAAATATAGTAGTGGATATTATGTTTCATTTTAATGGAATAGACTTGAAATATGGTAGTGGATATTATGTTTCATTTTAATGGTATTGACTTGAAATATGGTAGTGGATATTATGTTTTATTTTAATAAAATAGACTTGAAATATAGTAGTGGATATTTTATTTCATTTTAATGGCATAGAATTAAAACATAGTATTCAATAGTATGTTTCATATTAATGTCATAGAATTAAAATATAGTAGTGGATAGTATGTTTCATATTATTGGTGTAGACTTCAAATATAGTAAGTGGATATTATGTTTCATTTTAAGGGAATGGACTTGAGATGCAATAGTGGATATTATATCTCATTTCTTGGAGAAAGTAGGAGAAGGTTCCTCATATCCTTGGTATGTTTGCATGAGAATTCATTAGAGGGGATTATGGGGTCCTCTCTAATGAGTTGTTGTGTGTGTAGTTCTATGACTGATGTACGGTTACATTAGACTCTTGGAGGGAAGATGTTCCTTTGATTTTAGGTCAAAGGAAGAAGTTATCTTTGGGAGGATGAATGTGGAGTTCATTCGAGGTAACTATGGGGTTCCCTCATGTATTAAGAAATTTGAATTAATGGATCGATTCACAGTATGGGACATAAGTATTATGGGTTCCTTATGTTCTCACAATTGTAATAATGAGTTGGAAAAAAAAAAGGAACCAAGGGGTTCCTCTAATGATTGTATTGTAAAAATTATCTTCAATAAATGGATCAAGGATATTTAAGGTTAGGTTTTCTCCTAAAAGGGTTTCCTAGAATATATGATATGTTATGTGATTATGTCGTATATCTCTATCCTTGTATTATTCTCTTATTAGAAGTTTATAATTAATGAGAATTTCATTGTACTCTCATGGTCTATGCTTTAGTTAATTGGTAAGGGTTTAATGAACAATTAGGGTGCTACTCATTTAAATTGTGAATGGTGTACTAAAAGAAAGGAAAGGATTCACTAGTTGTGAGTAAGAAATAGTGTGGGCAATTCATGGTTTGAACAACCTTAATGATAAATCTTAATTATGTAAAGAATGACACCTACTAATTTATGTTTGGATTCGAATAATAAATATCATGAGATAGATAGCTTAAGTTATCTCATCATTGATATAATACAGATAGCTTAAGCTAGCTCACCATTAAGATGAGATATATAGCTTAAGCTAGCTTATCATTGAGATAAGATAGATAGCTTAATATAACTCATCATTGATATGAGATAGATAGTTTAACCTAGCTCATCATTAAGATGAGATAGATAGCTTAATATGAGATAGATAGCTTAAGCTATCTCATCATTGAGATGAGACAGATAGCTTAAGCTAGCTCATCATTGAGATGAGATAAATAGCTTAAGCTAGCTCATCATTGAGATGAGATAGATAGCTTAAACTAGCTCATCATTGAGATGATATAGATAGCTTAAGCTAGCTCATCATGGAGATGAGACAGATAGTTTAAGTTAGCTCATCATGGAGAAGAGAGGGATAGATTGATCATAAGACATTAGTACATTGGTCAATTACCCATGGTTGGGGGAGGAAATTCATAAAATTCTAACAAGTATAATATATATATATATATATATATATATATATATATATATATATATACCTATCTCAATAAGGAAGAAATTATGGGTTGTTATAGAACCACTCAATAAGGACACATTGTGATCCATAATTACTCTACCAAAATACCAAAATATATGTGTCGTTGTAACTAGAAACAATACCACCAATGCAAAGATATTAAAAAAAAATGTGATTTGATAAAAAAAGGGGCTCAAAATATTTTTGTACGCAAAAGTTATGACCCCCAAAAATAATTCCCTAAAATCACAAAAAACACCTCCAAAACCTTTTAAATAATTACAACTTTAGTACCTATAGTGAACAAGAGGCAACTACATGTAACTACATGAGTATTTGAGGGGTTTTCAAGCATGCACTCATTATGCAACATATAGGTTAATTGTATGATGCCACTTATCATGATTTAATTTTCTACCTAATTTTAAACCAGACTATGCTACTTATTATGTCTTGATTAGCTTCAAAATTCATGATATTGACTATGTAAGTTGTTTATCAAGTTTGATGAGTTGGTGAAATGTGATTGTTCAAACCTATATTTATATATATCATTAATATTTGTACCATATCAATAGCTAAGTCAGCACCTCCACTAATCACCACATATCATGCCATATCACTTGTATGAACTACTATGTCACCTATAGCTACTACCATAGGTTACCTCAAGATTCATGTACTAATCACCGAGTTAGTTGTACAGACTACCATGTCAGTTACCATGTATCACCTTAGGATTCATGCACATATTACCAAGTAACTTGTATAGCCTACAACATTATCCACATGGACTTCAATGTGTTACCTTGAGTTTCATAAACTAGTTGTCAAATCTATTAGAGTCTAGTACATTATTTGGTACTTGTAAATATTTATAAATATTTTGTAAATATTTGGTGTGGAAAAGGGTCTTGTAAATATGAATCATTTAGAATTTTCATTGGTAATCATGATAATTTTATCATTATGTAGAGTCAATAAATTATATTTCTCTTATGATAAATATAAAGAATCATATCTCCTATGATTTTGAGGAGATGGAGAGTTAGAGAAAGTAGAAAGATTAAGAGTCTTGTGAATGTCAAGAGTCTCATGTCCAAAACATATATACTAAAGTAAAAGCATTGTGATGTGTAATTTAATAAGCTCTACAATACATTTATTTGCATAACTTAAGTAGATATATTTTACAATAATATTTTTATTGAGTTTTGTTATTACCATGTATTGAATGTAACTGTGTGAGGATTTTAACTGATATATTGTGATAATATCACTTATTTTTTTATGGTAGTATCAAAGTCGTGTTAAGTATTTTATGAGGGAGACAACATAATTTAACATAAGCCCATGCTAAGAAGAGTAGAAGTAAATGGTGAAAGGAGGAGCAATGAATAAAAGCTAGCAGAAACAATGAATAAAATCTAGAAGTAGAGAAGAGAATCAAAAAAAGTGCACAATTAAATGAAACAAAGGTGTAAAGAGGATATAAAAGGTGGATATTTTTATAATATAAGTTACAGTCATGATCCATGAGCATTGGAGGAAGTTGTAGAGTATTTTTAGATAACACCTAGAGTGGAGAGGAAACATATGCAAGAGCACTTGGTAGAAAGGAGACCACCTATAAAATGCATAGAGAGGAGTAGATGTATGCATGAAGAAGAAGTCTAGTAAGGGGAACATCAAAGGAAAATATTGTAACCAATATATCTCCTACAGTAGAAAAGAAGGTACCTGCCATAGTAAACATTACCTGAGTTACAACTATAATCAAACCTAAGATTTATAAGTAGACGTGAATGGTGCCAAGACAAAAAAATTGGATTGCAAGTGCTAAAAATATCAAGGCAAAGATAGCAAGGTGAAAATAATGTCAAGAAAAAGGATAAATGTTTTTTTTCTAGTGCCAATAATGAAGCACCTAGGTGCAAGCAAAAACAACAACACATTACCAAGGGAAAAAGGTATTCAAATATTTTTTGATTTATTCACCCAAAATTAAAGTTAAAAAAAGTCTTATGAATTTATTAAAAGGGAGAATATTAAAGTTGAAATGTGGAGATTAAAATAATATGAGGTTGATTAAAAAAGGATAAGTATAATTAAATTGAAGAGAAAATAAAAGAAAAGAAATTTAGAAGAAATAATATGTAAAAAGAGAAAAGTGAAGGGAGAATAGTTGACTAAAGGAAAAATTGAAAGGGAAATAATGTTTAAGAAAGAGATTACTTATATTTGAAGAAGAAAAATCTAATTTGTTGGAATTCTATTAGAACATCCTATGTAACCATTCATAAAACTAAGCATTGGGCAGCCTCTTTAGTCACATGCTACTTTATAGATATTCATTTCATCCTTATCAATGTATATGGACCTACAACTCAATTAGGAATAATAGAAGTATTGAGTGGGATTGAAGCCTTTTGAGAAGTAAATACCAAGAAATATGATTCATGATCATAGAATATTTTAATGCCATAACCAAGCTGGATGAAAAATTTGAAGGAATTATCAAGTGGCATTAGCTCAACTGATTATATTCTTCAATATTTAAGGAGGATACCAAGGTTCAAATATTTCCAAGCGATGCAAGGATAATATTAAATATTTTTTGTAATACCACTATGTGGTGATGATGTAATATAGGTGGGGCCCAATTTAATATTATATAACCAATTGAAAAAAAAAATTGAGAGAATTAGGAAATTAACCCAAAGTATGAGAGATTTCTCAGCTTTTATTCAAATCAAATATTTATGGGAGGTTGAGTTTGAAGAAAAAAACTTTAAATGGACCAAAAATAGGATAGGATCAAACCTAACAACAACAAAAAATAGATAGATGTATACTCTCAAATAATTGGCTAGTGAAGGGACTTGTGGTAAAATTAATACCTTGACAAGAATTGGTTCATATCACTAGCCAATAAGAGTTAAAATGGTGGTAAGTGAATTCAAAAAATATCATATTTTAATATGAGTAAATGTGGGAAGACCATCCACAATTTTTTTTTTTAAAGCGAAAAACCCCTTTTAGGGCCGCCTTGGTCTGAGAAACCACGAATAGGGGGTTCTACACCATCAAAGTCACCCGGAAGTCGCACCCGACCCTGCCCGCACCAACATTATCAATTGGATTTTGGATACCCAATTCAGCTTTTTGGTAGGGTGGAGATTTGAACCTGGGACCTCTCTTGGAGGATTTCCCTCTCCTCTCCAACTCACCTACAACACCTGGGTAAAAAACTAATTTATAGTGGAAAACACCCCTTTCGGGGTGCCACTTTCAATAGGTTGGGCATAGGAGGAATGAAGCCTTGTCGGCCTCTACCAACACATAGGACATTCCTAAATATACCTTATATCCGTAGGATGGATACAAGGGGAATGGAACCTGGGTTGGCCTCTACCATCACCCATGGCATTTACCATTGCACCACAACAAGCAGATAAAACTAATTTATAGTGGAAAACACCCCTTTCGGGGTGCCACTTTCAACAGGTTGAGCATAGGAGTAGTGGAGCCTTGTTGGCCTCTACCATCACATAGGACATTCCTAACTATACCATGTATCTGTAGGATGGAGACAAGGGGAATGGAACCTGGGTTGGCCTCTACCAACACCCATGGCATTTACCACTACAACACAACAAGCAGATCCATCCACAATTTTTTGAAATGATAGCACAAACATGTAATTATTCAGTAAATAGTGGGTTGTGTACACTACATCTAGATTAAAAAATGGAACAAGAACACTTTTGGAAACATTTTTGAGAAGAAAAAATAACTAAAATATAAACTATAAAAATTCTCAAAAGGTAATCATATTAATCCAAGATTAGAGGAAAGGGATTTGCTTAGTGAATATCATAATATTTTGAGTATGGAAGAGAAAATTTGGATATTAAAATTGAGATAAACTTGGTTAAAAGAAGGAGATTAAAATATAATTTTTTTCATAGAATGGCAATAGTACAAAGATCAAAATCCAAAAGTAGTAGAATTAAATTAATAGAGGGGATTTGTATTGAAGACCAGAGTGAAATTAGAAATGAGGCAAGATTTTTTACCAAAATATTATAGGATTATAGGAGGTTGAAGTTATTAATGATAGATTGCTATAAGTGCCTTCAATTATAACAAATAAAGAAAATGTATGGACCTTATTACTCTAAAAAGAATTTCATTTAGCTCTTTTCTTCTTTTGATAAGGATAAATCCCTAGCTACGAATGTGCTCTATGTAGCATTCGATCAACATAATTGGGATATAGTGAATGATTCGTTTTTGGTGGTAGTGGAACATTTTAGGGTAAAAAAATGCATGCCCTATAAAATAAATGCAACGTATCTTACCTTAATGCCAAAAAGAATGGTGCAAATTTATTGATACATTTAGACCCATAAGCCTATGTAATATGGCATATAATATTATCTTAAAAGTGGTGGCAAATTGGTTAAGACCACTGTTAGACAAAATTATTTTAGAAGAGCAAGGATGATTTATGAAAGGAAAAAAATGTTTAGATGGAGTCATAGTAGCTCATGAAGTTATGAATTCAACAACTTCAATAAAAGAGATAGCAATGATATTAAAACTTGATATGAGTAAATCCTATGAAAGGGTTAAAAGGGATTTTATTTTAATTGTATTAGAAAAGTTTGAATTTGGGAATAAATGGGTAAGATGTATTAAAAATTGTCTCTATAGTTTCATATTCAATGTTAGTCAATGGGTTAGTAATAGAATCTTTTAAAACCAAGAGAGGTCTTAGACAAGCAGATTCTCTATCACCATATTTATTCATTATTATGGTATAATTTTTGGGTAGGAAATTGAAGAAGGCTAACAAATATGAGCTTATAAGTAGACTTAAGGCTAGTAATAACATCGACAACATAACCCATCAATAGTTTGTATATGATACAACCCTTTTTGGGAGGGTAATGATAAACAAGGCCAAATATTTGAATAACTTATTAAAGGAATACAAAAGAGCATTAGGAAAAAAGTTAATAGGACAAAATCCAAACTTTACTTCCTAAACACCCCAGGTAGAATCAAAGTAAGGATATGTAGGTTGCTTTAAATAGAGGAGGTACCAACAAATTATATAGGGATGCCCTTATTTTAGGGAAGAATGAAGATAGAATTATGGAATCCAATTATAATTAGAGTTCCTAATAAACTTCTAGCATGGAAATATAGATGGTTATCATTAGAAATAAGAGTGTAGCTAATTAAATTAGTATTACAATCCATTCCTACATATTTAATGTCCTTGTATACCATGCCAAAATCAATAGAAAAACGTTTAATCTATATTTTGTGGTCAAGATTACATGATAAATGGAAAATTTCTTTAGTAAAATGAAGTAAGGTGTGTGATGATAAAACTAGGAGAGTATTGGTTTAAGATTTCTTACATATGCAAACTTATCTCTTAGGGGAAAATTAATTTGGATATTGTACAAGGATATTCGGAGATGATGGGCAAGAATTCTTCTAAGTATATTGAGCAAGCTTGTAGGCTCTTATTCCAAACTTTTATTTAACAATAAATGGACCAAGTCAATTGGTATCAAACTTGTTCATCTCCCTCAAGGTTATAAATATTGTAGGATCTTATCCCAAACTTTTTTAAAAAAATAAATAGACCAAGCCAATTGGTAGTAAACTTATCACAAAGATGCGAAGGAATACGGAAACTTTGTTGTTTCTCTTTAAGGACAATATCGCCTACTTAGAATTCATGTGGATGGACTTTAGAATTACAGTCTCATTGAATCCATTCTTGGTAAACATGAATATTCTCTAGGGCATTGATTTTTTGTTCATCAAGGAGAGTCAATTTATCAAGCCATGCTTGGTGAGCTGCATCATCGTGTATGAATTATTGTAGAGAAATGCACAAGGAAGGGATATCGAGCTCAAGAGGTATGATTTCCTTGGTCCCATAGATTAAGGAAAAAGGAGTTACCCTAGTAGGTGTGTGAATTCTAGTTTGATAAGTTCATAGTGCTAGGGTAATTTGAAGATGTCAATCTTTATGATTTTATTGAATAATTTTATTTGGGATGGAAACAATAGTCTTGTTGGTAGCCTCAGCTTGTTCATTGCTCTAGGGGTAATAGGATGTTGAGAAACTATGTTGGATATAATATTTGTTATAGAGTGCTTGAACATCCTTATTTTTTAAGGAGAGACTATTGTATAGAATGATCCTTGATAGGATACTAAAACAAAAAATAATATGGAGTATGAAGTTTGTGATGCGAGGTTCCATCATGCTGGAAAGAGGGATTACCTCAACTCATTTAGTAAAATATTTGGCGGTAGTGATGATGAATGTATGGAATTCCAAGGAAGGAGGTGAAATGTTTCCAATAAGTTCAAGGTCCCATTGGGAAAAGATCTAAAGGGCTTGAATTGGTTGCAATGTTTATGATGGTATATGGGTTAAATTGACATGATTTTGGCATTTGGGACACTTCTTTCCATATGCACAACAATCGTGCTCCATGGTAGGTCAATAATACCCCATATGAAATATGTGTTTTATGATGACTATCCCACTAAAATTACCACCGCACATGCCATCATGGGCCTAATAAATTTCCCAATTTGCTTCATGTAGTTTGATACAGTGAAAGAGAACACCATCGTAGCTATGATGATAGAGCACATCCCCTAGGAGAGTATAGTGAGCTACATTTTGCTTAAAATTTTGTTTAGTTATTGGCAAAAACTCTATGGGAAGGGAGAAAAATTTGAGGAATTTATTCACTTGAGATAACCAATTATGGTATGGCTCTGCTTGAACAAAATGGACGTCCTGTTTGTCCTTGAAAGAATAATAATAAATAGTCTATTGATAAATCCTAGTGACATGGACATGAGTTACACTATCAAAGGGATTCTATAGAATAAGAGATAAAAGGGAGGCCATAGTGTATGCAAAATTATTTATCAAACTTTGCAAAGCATCAATGTCATATCATTTAAAGTTAGTGAGAAACTTGTCGACTATTTCCTTGTAAGACTTTAAGACCAGGTATTTGCATTGGTAAATCCCTTTAACTTGATTAACAACAAGCAAGTATTCATCGATAATTCAATACACATAGCCATAGTGTTTTTAATTCAAAGAATGAGAGTCTCATACTCTACATTGTTGTTCATATAGGGGAAGTCAAGTTTGAAATAAAATGGGATAGGAACCCCTTGTGGTGTGAATAAGACAACTTCATCACCTCCCCTTGTTTGCACTTAGAACCATAAAATAAAAGGGTAAGTTCAACTTCATCCTTAGGTTCAACGTACTCTTATTGCTCAATAATACCAAAGAAGGAGTCATCATGTAGCTCGACTATAAGAGGTTTATAATCTGGAAGAGGAGCTTCAATAACCTGGTTAGTAATTACTTGACCCTTTATGGATTTTTGACTAATAAATTCAAGATCAAACTCTATGAAGAGCATTATCCATTTTGTGGTTCTATTGTTGGTATATGTGTGACTCATCATATAGTGCAGAGGAATTTCTTAAGCAATGACATAAATTGTTTGATTGAGCATATAGTGGCAAAGATTATTAGTTGCAAAGACCATAGCAAGAGAGAGCTTATCCACATGTTCTTATTTTTCTTTATAGCTCACCAAGGTGTGATTGATATAATATATGGCCTACTCTCAGTTATTTTCATTCTTTTGGTCTAGAATAGTCTCTAGGGAAAAATATATGGTAGAAATATACAAATGGAAAGGAATGTCAAGGCGACATGGCGAAAAAATAGGTGTTGAAGCCAAATAGTACTTAATGGCATAAAAAACTTGTTGATATTATTGATTCCATGTAAAATCTACCTTAGTTTGTAAAATATGATTGAATAGATTACATTCATATAAGATTTGTGTGATAAAATGATGAATTACTTGGATATTTCCTTGAAAGCTATGCAATTATTTAAGATTCATAGGGGGGAAGAATTCCAACAATGGGATTGAACTTGTTGGGTTCCACTTCAATACTTTGCTTGAAGAGTATAAATCCTAATATTTTGCTAGAAGTGACATTGAACACACAATTCTTAGGATTAATTCTCATGTTGTGCTTGAGAAACCAATAGAAAACTTTGTTTAGCACCTGGAGGTTCTCAAGATAAGTTTTAGATTTAGCTAGAAGATCATCCACATAATATGTGATAATCTTATGCATGTAATCATGAAAAATTTACATCATGGCACATTATTAAGCAGCTCCCAAATTTTTGAGGCTGAATGACATGACTTTGTAGCAAAACATCCCCTAAGGTGTTGTAAATTATGTTTTGTGTTGGTCTACAAGACTGACATAAATTTGATTTATCTTGAAAAACTATCCATAAGGGAGAGCATTATATGGATAGCGGTGGAGTCTACAAGCGTATTAGTATTGGGTAAAAGAAAGTCATATTTGGGACATGATTTTTTCAAATAGCAAAAATTAGTGCATACACAAATTCCCTATTGGATTTACTAATAGGCACCATATTCAAAATCCACTCTGGGTATTCAATGGATTGAATAAAACCCACATATAAAAGATTTTGTAGTTCTTCCTTGACCATGAGGGCTATAGTGGGATGAAGTTTTCATTATTTTTTCTTAATTGGCTTGGCATCAAGACATAAGGTGTGATTTTTAACAACTAGATTAGGATCTAGGCAGGCATGTCCTTATAGGACCAAGCAAAAACTTGTTTATATTTTATCAAAAGGGTAATCAATTTATCCTTTTATTCAAATGAAAGACCTTTTCTAAGTTTGATGATCTGGGGATTTGCAAGATCAATGCTAAGGTCTACATCAATAGTATCATCAATGAGTATATGGGAACCTTATTCTAGATGATGAGAAGTGGGAATAAGAAGAATGTTGTTAGCAAAATTCATAGGAATTAGGAGTTCTATGTCAATGATGGTAGCTTGATAAACATGAGAAGAGGCAACAAGGGAAGGAGGAAGGTACATGCTGGCATCATGGAGAAGTTGGTCATAAGGAAGGAAATTAGAGGGGGAAGGGGGTCAAAGTCAATAATACTAGGATCAATATGAATGGGGTTAGAAGGGGGATTTGGATCATGGAGAGGAGCTAAGAGATCAATGAAAATCATGTTTATATAATGAAGTGGGTAAAGGGATGGATTAGATAATGGTTTTCCATGCTAATGAGGGAGGATTTGGGCTATAATGGAAGGAAAAGTATTGAGTAGGATTAATAGTGGTTGTGGTGGATGGCAAACAGGGGGATTTGCGTACTCTAAAGGGAGGAGGACAAGAATGATAGGGTCAATAATAGGAAAGATATGTAGGTAAAAATTACCATTTTCCATGGGTTCTATGATGGGAATCATAGGAGATGAGTATTATTTAGAGCTATAAGAAGTAATAAAAAGTTGCTCAAATATCTTTTCAAGCTCATCTCCCAAGGAATCATATGAGAAGGCATCAATAGTGGCCACTTGGAGAGGATTTTTTGATAGAGGGTGAGTGAATTTTAGATAAATGCAATGATCATCACTATCCTCCTTGAGACCAAGGGGGAAACATTGGACCTTTTCTCCAAGAAGGCTAGCTAAATAAGGACTTCCATAGGAGGTTCTCATTGGTGACTATCATCCTTGATTGAATCTATAAGTAGTGGGGTAAAAGTAACATTTTGGATAAAGTACTTGTCTATACCAGGATTGATCATGTGGACCATGATGTGGATGGATTGAGACATGGATGAAGAAGAGTATGTCTTGCTATTCTCAACATGGAGTAATGGTATGGATGAAAGAGGAAAAGGAGTGTGAGTGACATTGATAGTATCAAGAGTGGGGGTGTATGTGTGAGGAGAATCTAGAGGAGGAAGTGGTTCAGGTTGGGTGGAAGGAAAAATGGTTTGGGATACCATAGCAAAGGATGAGGTGGTAGAGGTTAATGGGAGTAATATGGTAACTTATCCAACGAAGGATGATGATGGGGATCTAGTTGCATAGAAGGGGAAATGGCTTTAGATGTTACAATGGATGAAGTAGTAGATGTGGCCAAGGAAATAGTGGGGGTTTGTGCATTGGTTGATGATGTAGGTGTAGAGGCTAAAGTTATGGGTCTAGGATAATGGGTGATGAGGTAAGTTGATTAGTGATGGCAAGTAGAAAGGAGAGTGGAAGGGTTAAGTGGAGGGTAAAAGGGGATTGACAAAAGAGGACAGATCGGTAATAAAGGTTGAATTATAGTGATAAACATGAAGGAAGCATAAGAATGGGAATGATGGGTTTAAGTAGAGGATGATTGAGCATAAGGAGGAGGATTTTAGTAATGTAATGGGGGTAAAAAAGGAGAAGAATGGATGTAAAGTAATGAAGAAGCATGGGAAGGATGTGAGGTGATAGAAGGAGTTTTATGAACCAAGGATGAGGAAGCAAGATGTAAATTAGGGGGGAGGGGGTGATGAGCATGTGATGGAGTGGATTGAGTAGAGTGGTAGGGGATTTTTTGAGAGATCACAGGGATGATAGATAGGTGAAAGTAAGGGATGGGAGACTCATATGTATTAGACATCTTTTTGTAATACTTGAACAGTTTATCATCAGTAAGGATGCAACCCTCATTGACATATTTGAGGCAATAGTGTAAGGTCAAGGTGATGCATCACATATCCCTAACCCATGGTCTATCAAGAAGTACATTGTATTTCATTTCTCCTTCAAGGATGTGATACAATGTATGGACGATTTTCACAACAAATTGTATGGGCAGAACAACTATTCCAAGCATTGATAATAAAGCATCATTAAAGGTATGGATAGTGAAGGTGGAAGTGATGACATGGGAGGGTGGAATATTGAAGGTTGAAGAGCAATACAAGTGATTATATTGATGGAGGATATGGTGTCAACTAGGACATGTTTAAAATACTTTTTATCTATATGAGCCACAATGTGCAAAGGTAGGTGAGGTAACTCTATCGACATTGACTTGATCTCATGATCATAGAACATAATTTATGGCTCCATGCAAGTTTAAATATTTCCCACAAACTTATCAAAGGCATTTGAATAATGAATTTGAAGGTTAATGGACTTGAGAATGTCCATCAATGCCTCATGATGTGAGGGGGACTACTGAATGAGTTCATAGATTTTAATCTTGGCATATGCCAATTTGAGGTTGTGAGTGAGACAACTCCTTAATGAGGGAATTGATCATAAAGGAGGAGATATAATATGAATTGGATGAGGTGGCATGGGTTGAACTTGTAGATGTGGCAAGGTGGAAGGCATGTTAGAAGGGACACTTAGTGTTAGCTTTTGATGCTATATATTTAATGAAATAACTACCACAAGATATAAAATGAGCATGCAATATTAAATATATGAAAAATAAAATATACTAAGCATGTAAATAGCATGAGAAACTTTTGAAAATACTCATAAATTAGCCATTAATGAAAGCTCATGAAAATAGTATATAATTATGAAATGGAGGTCTCAAACACTCCATATTGCATACATGCTCTACATTGTATCTACTACTACTCTACCTTGTGCTCTCCAAAATTGTTTTTCACTCTCTCTATAAAGGCCTATATATAATGAGATGTGTCTCTTGGCCTTTCACCTACCTATGACTCTTCATATTCCTATTCTATGACTCATGTACACATGGACAACATGCACATTTACATCATTGCACATTCTAATAATACTTTTGCATTTATTACATTGCATAAAGTAAATACTCAAATCCTAATCTAAGACAAAATCCTAATCTAAACATGTACCCATGGTAGTACATTGGCATGTACCAAATAATGTAATATATTCCAAAACCTCCCTGCATTACTTATTTGGGTATTGAAGACTTTAGTCTTAAATATGGATCTTCATCTTTTAGATGTTCTTCACTTGTTCCAGTTCCTATCCTTCTACCGATTCAGTATTCACTTTATTCTTGGAACTCATGTTATATTTTATTGTCTTCTTCATTCCACTACTTCTCTATATTTAAAATTGGTTGATATGAATTTTCATTCTTGAATTTATTCAAGTATCTTTGATGAACAATGGATCTCATTATCTTGCAAGTCCTAAGTGGATCAAAACTGATCCATTTTCATTTCTTTAATTGGTTGAATAACCTTTATTCTTGTTCTTTAGAAACTTCAAATTTTGAACTCATTATATCATGACCCATCACCCTCCTACATTATTTAAAGGATATTAATTGATCTTGGGGATCAATTAATGCCTGATAGAATGGGCATAGACCCTAAAGAATCCTAAAAAAATTCTAGTAAAAGAATTCTATGAAGGATAGGAAATTATTAATTATCTTTTAGAAAATATAATTAATTAGAAACTAATTATGAGACCCTATGAAAGATAAATTTGAGGAAATTAAAAGGGAGATCCCTTACCCTATCAATAATAGTTCTAACTTTGTATCCATTCTATGCCTTAATATTATTGGTTTTACATATTTTACCATGAGGAAGGACACAAAACAAAAATAAGGACACTCACCTTATCTCTAGTGGACCCTTCTTCTACTATACAAGACATGATGATTCATAATGGGGCCAAAGCATATTTTTAATATTATTATAATATGGCCACTATTTGGCCCATGAGTGGAGAAGTATCCTATAAATAGAGGATATTTTGTAAATAAATACAAAGAAAAACTAGGAATTCTTGATGGTATAGGGAGTATGCTATCCACCTTGGGTGGATAAAAAACTAGAAGACTTGAAAAATCTCCTAGTTATAATATCAAGCAAGCTTGGAGGACTAGAAGGATGAGATAAGCAAGAAAGGAGGACAAGCAAGACAACTAAGACCACTCTTTCAAAAGTGCAGGTGAAGGCTTTCTTACTCAAACTCTACTTTAAAACTCTTTATGATTGATTTATCTATCACCTAGCCTCATTTCTATTTCTCTTTATGTATTCTTTTATGCTTTATGTATTTCTCTATGTGATAGCATAAATTTAAGACTAGATTAAAATAAGCGCAGTTGCTACCCTTGTGTAATTCACTGTGCAGTTTGGTAGTAGAGGCTAACCTTGTGTATTTTTCTAGAATGACTATAATGGACCTTAAGTTTATTGTAAATACCTTCTAGAAGTGTTCTAAACTATAAAGGGAACTGAACCGATTAGGTTTAACCGTAGAAGGATAGGGCTCAAAGCGCAATTGGTCAATTCTAGTGATTAACCGACCAACCACCAACGTTAAGACATTAGTGCCTCTATAAATACCCCGAAGGGTTATTGATTACTATGTTATGAGTGTATTTTCTTTAATATAACATATATACCTAGTCGTACGCATGTGGAACACCTTTTTCCATACTGATGGAACCAATATCTACCACAAATTGTGAAACCTATGGGTAACACTTAGTCGTCGATGTGATCATGAATTTATAGAATGGACAAACATTGTCTGGTGAACCATTCCACCAAAACCATTAAAGCCTTACTTCTTCAGATGTATAAATAACCTTCATACAAGCTTTGGAGGTCCTGATGCTAACTAGTCTAAGTTTAATGGATGAATTTTTCTCAGTTTGTTAAGTAGTCTGCCCCTCTACTGGATACCACGATCAAACCTATACTCCTCAAGAATTCATGTTAAATTGTTATAGTTTGATCGACGCTTATCAGACGACTAGATTACCTTATCTAAAATTCCTCAATGATGATATCATCAACTTTGGATTAGTTTGAGGTCGACTTTTTGCAACGAGATATGACTCGTAGATGTACCATCAAGAGGTTGGATAATACCGAACACCAATAGTACCCTAAATCAAGTTTCAACTAAGCAATGCCTAATTTGTACTCTGCAAATACCTATTTTCTACTTAGTAATCTCGTAAGCCTTTTCGATGCATTCTAGGTGAAACTTACGGTAGTTTCTATGTGTAGATAGAAGGCTTGATAAGGGTATAAATATGACTAGTGGTTGAGATACTACTGATTAAAAACCAAGACCTCCTCTGGAGATGTCTTGTATTTCAGGAAAATTTTGAGACTGGTCTTTTTATCTTTGTCATAGGCTATTGAAAACCAATCATTTTCAATGATATAATCATCTATTGAGGACCATTGACTGCATAGAAAAAATAATACAATATCCATTCGACAACCCCCTTATCGAAGAGTGTGATCACTAGAATGCTTCCCTATGAAAGGTCCATTGGACCATAGCATTAACCATTCCTCCTAAATAATCATTGGTACCTTTCTTTGGGATAATTGCAATAGTTTGGTGAAAGTACCTAACCAAGGATGGGGTGTATCAAAAACCCTTGATAGGAAATTCATAGAACCCTCATCCTAACTCCACTCTACCAATACTTTATGGGCAGGCCCAAAATAGGATGTGAGTTAAGAATTAGATGCGTAGAATTTATTGACCCAATGATTTCAATTTTGGGCCTAGTTATTTATTATATGTGAGTTATGTAATATTATAAAGGTAATTTTAAAGGAAGTGATTCCATAGCTAATATAATAATAAATGGTATATAAGTAAGTGTTCTAGTTTATGTTATATGGGAATAAATTATAGATGGTTCATTTAATTGAAGTAAAATGAATTGAAAGATTGAGTAGACAATGAACCCAAGTTATGTGCCTTAGAAAATGATTTTGCTCCAGAATTATTAGTTATGGATAGTGAATAATTTAAGTAAATATAGTAATAAAGAGGAAGGTGATTATTAGGAGTTATTATAAAATGAGGATAAACATATGAATATTGAAAAAGTGGTTTCATTTATAAAATCGAAAATTGTGGCTCCAATGAATAAAAGGTATGGTTAATGGTACGATATAGACTAGATGGTCTATAGTTAAATTGTCCATCGCACATTGAAAGAAACATAGATCACATTTAGTGTTGTAAATGTTAATGGGGAATCTTAACTTTTAGTAAGAGATTCAAGTCTTCATTAAGTTGTGATTTTAATGAGTATCATGGTGATAATTTTGTTTGCCTTACAAATATGGTAATTGATAATGAATAATATGTATAGATTATTTAAACAAAATGATGAATGCTTCATAAATTAAGGGTATGGGACCTTAATTTATGAAGTGAAGGTTGATTGTTTATCAACCCTAAGAATGAATTTTGGAATTATACTGAGGGAATTTATGAAGTTCTCTCTAATATCAAAGAGTCATCTCCAAAATATGGAACCAATGAATATCATAAACTTACACAAGATGTTATAAAATCCTAAGATGACTTAGATAAAAGAATTAGTGGATTTATTAAATGGATCTTTAATTATGAAGGAGCAGGTGGTTTCCTCTTTAGTATGGAAAATACCTTAATATTAACATGATGTATTAGAGAAAGGATTTAAATAAATCCTTAATTGCATCATGTATGGGTATAGAAACAATAGCATTCCGTGAATTTATATTGAGAAAAAGGGATCCGTTGAGACCCTTATATACTTGTAATATTTAACATATTGAGTTTATAAATATGAGGAAAGATAATATTTTTGAGGCTAGGTTTATTCCCTATGAGGGTTCCCAGGATAAATCATTGTGTCATTCTATTTTGTGGTTTGATGTGTAATTTCTTGTTCATATTGCTTTACTTTCAAAATGAAAAGGATATATGTATGATATGGTTAAGTGATTAGATGGGATAGTTATGCATGTTTCTAGATCATTGCAATGTTTACCTTGATTACTATTTATTCAACAATTTCATTTATGATGTTAAGAATGTATGCTTAAATTTTTGAGATGACGATGATTTAATGTTATACGATTGTGCCATTTACTTCCTGGATTAAATTGGATAAATATGAATGATGCAACTAGTTAGTTCTCACTCTTTGTAATCAATGGTTGTGTGGAATCATAAATTCAATCATAATGGAATGTAATTCTTAAATAGACCTCTCATGTATTGTTTCAATCTAAGGTTATGATGTAATGAATATTATCATAAAAGAACATCATTGACTTATATTCACCTCCTAAACACTCACAATGGTTTAAATTAGAACACATTGGAATTTGGAATGGGATGAAACCCATAAAAATACAAGTTGATTTATAATTGAAAACCAAAACAAACCTTATATTCTAAAGCTAAGAAGTTGAGTGTGCATGAGGAGGGGTACTCCCATGTTGACAAGTATTGTCTTTAAATGACTCTTATGAATAGAAAACTAGATACCTATATGAGAGAATGTACAAATAAGTTTTAAGAGGTTTAAAGTTACATAATATGGCTTAAGATAAAATTCCATGGATTTTATGAGTTTAATCACGAATAGTGATCTGTTATCCTAAAGATCTCATCAAAAATATGGGATCAGATTTAAGACTAGTAATAACCATTGGTATGGTTATTTCATCTATGATGGTTTCCCATTGGTGTGGTTCTCCATATTCAAGGCAATCACCTATATACTGGTCTTGGTGGACCAGGGTGATTTTCCCTTCTATATGGGATGAAACCTAACACTTGGCCAGTGTTCTCATACCAATGGGGTATGAGGGTTTCATAGAATCTGATCACTTCTACTCAAAGAGACTTTGATAAAGTCTTAATAGCTCTTGATGCTATCTGCCTTGATAAGTTCAATCCATATGGAATGGTTCTACCTTAAGTCATGAATTATGTTCCTTGTCTCATAATTGATGTACGAATATATATAAAAAACAAATTGAGTGGTTGAGTAGTGACAACTGGGGTTGTTATACATTATTAGTAGATGCTTCAAAAAATAGAACTTGAAAAATACAATCTAATCTGAATATCAATATTTCTTCAAATATTTTATAGTACTTATCTTTATAGTAACAAAAAATGATGAGTGATATTTTCCTCCATGATATTTACATGGATGGAAATTCCAATAGTTTGATTTCTCATTACCTATCTTGTTGCAATAAGTAAATCATGAAATAATCCTATTCCTTTGTTACTTGTCTTTGGAAATTCAAGTTCATCTATTTCCTTGATAAAATGGTAAAACCATTTGTGTACAACTGAAGCTACTCTACCTTTACTTCTTTCATAGATTTGTAGGATGTCTTTCTGATCAATATTCTCTTCTACCTTTTGAGTATAGTTTTTTATTTTATTTTCAATATCTCCATTAATATAGTTATCATCAATTCCTTTCATCATGTCATTGGAAGATGTTTTTGTAGAATCTACTTTTGCCAAACTATTAGCTTGTGAGTTCTCAAAAATATTTCTATGCCATATAGATTCTTCTCTTCTAATTGCATCTTTCCTATTATCATTTCTAGAATCAAGTATGTCTCTGAACCATTTTGATTCCTTGAATCCTGTATACTTAATAAGTTTTTCCATAGTTTTTTTTAAAGTAATATTTCTTTTAAATATTTGATTTAAAAAAAAAAAAATTGATAGAATTTAAAAACTTTAAATCTTTGAGGTTGACTACCTTATGACTCCCTAGTTTTGAGTATATGATCAATTTGATTTGATTTTTTCAATTTTATAATTTTTGAAGAATACTTTGTATCCCCAAAGTGTTTTGAATGTACTATGGTTTTGATAAAGTGCTTAGCTTTCTTAGTTTTACTTTGAGTTGAATCCCTTTTATCCCCCTAATGTTCAACTACTATTCTTAATATTATATGTCCCTATTTGTGAATAAAAAGCTAAATATATTTTGATGCACTTTAAATTGATATAATTTTCTATCTTCAAGGCTCTATAGTTGGATTCCTTATGTCTCATTAATTTGAGTAAGAGACTAATTCCAATGTAGTTTCCAACTTTATGTTTTGCTTCCTCTATCCTTTAATTTTCAATAGTATAGATTCTAAATTTCAAGATATTTAAATTGGTTTTGAACTCCTTATAACTCCCTAATTGGAAATTTAGATAACTAATGTATTTGCAAATTCAATATTTCAAGTTTTGTGTAGTAAACAATATACCTCCAAGTTTAATAATTTGCAAATAATTAATTCAATATGAATTCCAAAATTATAAAAAAAAAAATTCAATGTTTCTCACTTCAAATATCTTGCAAGGCAATCAATACTTTATCTAAGGTTATGATTTATCACCTTATTTCTCCTATTATTCAAATAACCTTAAGTATAAAAGCTTAATTAATTTTATCCTTAAAATATGCCTTATACCTCCTTTAAACATTGCAAAGGTTATGAATTAAATAATTATTACCTTCTTGTGTATGAGATGTGCCAAACTTGACTTGTTTCAACTCTACAACCTGTGCTCAAAGAAGACTTCTCTCTTGTTGCAATTAATGCATCTCCTTGCTCATTCAATTCAATATCTTGAGGTTTGACTCTCCTCTACTCTTTCCAAGCTTCTCCAATGTTCTCAATTTTGATTTCTTATGCTCCCTTCATTGTGCTCAGGCTATTTTTAGCCCATGCACTAATAGGTACCCTTTAGACGTTGCACCTTCCTTCAATCATGATTGGTGTTTTGAGTATCAAGTACCAAGTGGCACCAAAATTCTTTACACTTCTTTTAACATCTCCTGTGGCACTCTACCCAACTTTATCTTGCTTAACACTTGGTAGGAGCATTATACTTTGTGGGAATGAATGTATTATGACTCCTTTATCATTGTAAATAGAATGTTCCTCTCCTCCAATAGAATATGTAATGTCCTCCATGTGGCAGATGACTTCTTAATGCTTGACCTTCCTTATCATGCACCTTATGTGCCCTAATTTTGATTCTCTTATTTCTTGACCTTCAATCACTCGTAACTCCAATGTTTATTGAGGTTATTTTGATTGTTACTTCTCCAATGCTCTCTTCCTATGGTAATTTCAAAATGGATTATTCCTTTGTAATAAATATTGCTTCTAATTTTGTGATGCTCACCTTACCCTAACCTCCTTATTCTTCAATATGGTGGATCTTTAACTTCCTGATGGTGTTATGGTGGTGCTAATGATGCTTGGATTTTAAATGCTCACTCTTTTATATTTTTTGTTCATATACCATGGCCTACAATACTATTGGTGGCAGTGAGACTATGCTTCCTCTCCTCATGATAGTGATGCAACCTTGGTGGCTCAACCTTGTAGTTTGTGATGATTTCCAATGCTCTATGTTGGCCAAACAATGATTGTTTATCAATGCTCTACATTGCCTTCCTTGGTGCAAATGGCTATCTCCTTCAATATGATGGCATTGCTTATGGTAGTTCTTCTACACCTTTGATAACTTGCCTTCACCAAAGGCTTTTCAATACTTAGCACACCTCTTGGTGTCTTTAGATACTAAAAATCTGCATTGTATTTGTTTACTATTGAATCTCTTTCTTTTTCTCAATAGACCTTAGAAAAATCTACACTTCGATGACTCTTATAGCATGATTTGAAACTAATGTTATCTTCCCTTATAAATCCTTATTTATGCAATATCTGATTTAATTTATGCTATTTGAAATGTGCAGGTTTGAATATAACCAAGATGCCTCCTTTCTCTCCTTAGATACACTAAACCATAGAGCTCTATTTTGCTAACTTTAATGGCTCTAATATGGTGCTAATATAACCTTAAAATAAAACTGGTTTAAATGCTTAACACCAATGCAACTAATCCTTATCCTATATTTGAAGATATAAAATTAAGACCTTTCCTTTTGTTACTCAAATATGGTGTCAAAAAAAATTAAATAATACTTGGATAATAAAACTTTTAATAACATAAATTTTCAAACCTTATTTTAGCCTCCTTTGTAGCAAGATTTCTTGGCAATTTGGCTCACCTATTTTCTGACCCTATTTTGTGAATTTTGTAGATTCAATTCCTTGTGATTTTCTGCCCTAAACTTATCAATATTGCAGCTCTCCTTTCTACTCAAATGCTGCCTTAGATTTTCAGCTTTTTACCTTGAGTTTGTTGTCCAAAAATCTGTTTTTTTTACTCCGATTCTCCTTCAACTTTGTTCTCTCAGATTCTAAAAATTACAGCTATTAGTGCTGCCCAAATAATGCCCTCTTACTGTCCTAAAATATATAATTTTCAGCTTCTAATATAGCCAATTACTCCTTCATTTTTCTGTCCTTGAATCTCTCAAATATGCTTGGAAACGCTTCCAATTTTCAGATCTTGTGACTCTTCATTTTTTTCTATAAAAACCAGCAATATTTTACTTTATAAATCAGCCTTCAAATACTTTATGGTTGTCTTCAAAATTCTCAAATCGGGTGGCCTATTCTAGCTTCTTTCTCCTCCTTAGCTCTTGTCAAATTCTGAATTTAATCTTGGCCTCCTTTTTTACCTTCTTCTCAAGAATCTGAATGTCTTGAGGTCTTCAAGAATCTCTTCCAAATTTTGGTAAAATTCTTGCCAAATCCTTCTTATTTTTGGGCTTTTTTTCGAATGGAAACAATTGTCCCAAATTCTTCTTTATCATGTGCTTCTCCTTGCTAGCAATATTCTCCCTTGAGCTTTCATAAAATCTTCTCCAGCTTCAATAGAGCCTCCTTCTTCTTTCTCCTTCCAACTTTTCTTGAGACTTCTTCTTTTGGGTCTTCAAATTCTGCAGCTTCTCAATCTTCAATAGGGTTTTTCCTATTCCTCCTTTATCTTCAACCAATTTGCTTTCTTATTTCTTAAATCTGCAATAGAGATCCTTTGGATTCTTCCTCTCTTATCAATATTCAATATAGATTCTTCAACCTACAAATCCTACAATGGGACCCTTTTCTTTGGGCCTCCAAATTATTCAATATTTGACTTTTTGCTTCAAGTACTGGATAAATTCCAAAGAAGATATTTTCCTAGCTATTATAGGAAGCTTCTCAACTTTATTTGAATCAAATCTTCTCTGCAATAAATTCTTAGAAAAATATAATAGAAATTATTTAAATATAGATATAATGAACTTCACTAGTTGATTTGTCAAACTAGTGGGATAAATGTTGAGTCTTAGTCTTCACATGTTTTTCTGCAACTCTGTGGAAATACTCTAGAAAAAAAGTAATTTCAAAATATTTATTGTGGTTGGTTAGAATGTCTTTGGTTTTGAGTGACCACATAGATCACGCTAACAAAACCTTGATAATATGAGATATTTTTAACATGACTCACTTGATTTGGAGTAGTCGAGATTGAATCCCCACTAGTTGGTTGTGTTGTCCCATGATGGGGTAAGGGGGTTTGGTAAATGCCAAGGTTTTGGTCAGGGGGAGCGAGAGGATTTTTTACTTGAATAGTCCCTTTGTCAATTATATGTTGTACCAAGTACTTGAATTGGATGCAATCATTGATATTGTGATCCCTCTAATGATGAAAGACACAATAGTGATATTTCTTGTATATTTTGGATATAGTATTGTTAGGAACATCTAGATTTATTTGTGGTAAGCATATCACCTGCACCTCATAGAGTCTTTGAAAAAAAATAGAGAGAGGATCTGAGAGAGGAGTGAAATTATGAGGCATATTGCTAGAGCATCTTGCATGATTATCAGCATGGGTGGAATTTTGAATTTGATTTGGAGGTAGTGTGGCTTGATATTTTGGTTGGGATGATGGATAAGAAGGTTGCTGAGGGTGGTACTTGGATTGTGGTTGCTAATATTGAGGTTTAGGTTTTTGTTGTAGGGTTGGATATTGAGGTTGCTAATTAGAAAGGGTTGGTGTACTCAATACCACTTTATTGATTTGAGTAGGCTTGGATTGGTTTAAAAATTACCTTTAGAATTATTGTTAGGTCACTCTTTATTTTTGAGTTTTATCTCTCCTTCTTGTATTTTTATATCTTCAATAATTATGGCTTGAGTTAAAGCTTCCTCAAACATTCAATATTGTTGGAGTTGCAATAATAAAGATATGGTCTTTGAACAACTCCTTGTAAACATTCGAGTGATCTCAAGCATGGATAAAGTGAAGGCAATTTGGTTATCATCGATCTCCATAAACTGTCATAATCCAAGATGGTTTCATCTTTGAATTGGCAAAAATTGTAAAGATCAGTCAATGTAGTATTCTTTATAACATTAAGAGAAAAAATTTCTAAGAAAGGATTGACCAATTTCTTAAAAGTAAATATGCTATGATTGTACAAATGATTATACCAATCTAATGCACCCCCAAAGGGTTTGGCAAACGGTTCAGAGCATGAGTGGGTCATTGTCTTGGATCACAAAGCAATAATTAATAAAAGTTCTCACATGCTCTTGAGGGTTCTCTTCCCCTTTAAATTTATCAATTTTGGAAACATAAAAACTAGGAGTATATGTTGGTGAAGTATTGAGGGATGAAATGGATTGTTAATGAGTTGGTAGAGGGTGGGCTTTTGATACCCAGTGTTGATTATTTGCATCTTAAGGTTATCGATCCAATTAGAAAATAATTGGAATGCATTTGTTGAGGGTTTAAGGACCAGGTAGGATGAATAAGGATATGAATATTTTTTATGGGGTTGAGCATGAGAGGATTGGTTTTGATATGTACTTAGAATTTGATGGGAATATGGATAGATGTTGGATGGGGGTTGGTAATATGTAGGTTATTGGTATATAGGAGGTGGTTGCTCCTAGTGAGATTGGGATTTATATTGTGCATGAGGGTATGGTTGATGAGAAGGTGGTTTGGATTGTTAGTGATGATAGATTGCATATTTATCAGATGGAGGGTTTGGTATGGGATAGAGTGATCTTGGAGATAAGTGGGTGGATACTGATTGTATACATTGTACTCAATAAGGAGCTACATGGAAGTGGAAGTATTTTGATAATTATTATGGGGGGTTGATATTGGTTAGATATTGGTTATGGATAATGTGTTGAAGGTATATTTTAAGACTATTTCGGTGGCCCTTGATAGGCATATTGAAGAGGGGAAATTGGTGCATGAAATATGGGTGGGTGAGAGGCCCATGATGGATCTTGAGTAAAGAAATTTTTTTGAGTCAATGTGGGAGGAGGAGGATTTGTTGATTGTGATGATTTTTTAGGTATGTGAGTGTTGTTTGAAGGGTGATAATGTTGGTGAACAGTTCTAGTAGGCACTTATTGCACAAAAGAATAGCCCTAAGAGGGAGGGTATTGAGACAGATAATTTTGATGAACCAAAATTGAAGAGGTGAAATAAGGATTAGAAGAATAGGAAGTAGAAGGTTGTGCAACATGTGCACCAACAACGTGAATTGTAGTAGATGGGGGATAATTTGCAAGAGGAATCAAAGTGGGAATGTGAAAGGCAACATTGACTTGAATAAAGTGATATTGATTAGGATCAAGATTTATGTAAGATGAAGATGTTGAGACATGGTGGGTTTGTGATGTATGAGCTTTATTGAATGAAGAAGGGTAGTTTGGACCAATGATCACCAACTTGTTGTGAATTTTAGGTTGTAGGGAAATAATTTTAATTCCTTCAAAAGAAAAAAATGAGATGCCATCCCAAGAACTAGTATATTAGAGGTGGAATTAGGGTTGGCAGATGACATGGGTGGAAGAGGAGAAGGAGGATGAGATGTTCACCAAGAGGTCTCGATTGAGGCCACTTGAGTCTCAAAAGGAGGTGTGGTTACAGAGGATATGGGAGGCTAATAAGATGTATGTGAATAAGTTTACTCTTAATGAAGGGGGTTCAGTGTAGGCTAGAATTTGGAAAGGAAGAAAGGATGACCTTGGTGATTTATGTGGAGGAAAAGGACCAATATAAAGGGTGTGCAAGGCGTTAGTGTCAATGGGTATGATGTGGGAATGCATAGGGGACAAAGGTATATCAGTACCAGGGGATTCAGGAATGGTGACATGGATGGAATGGTGTATCATACCTAGATCATATCCGGTGTGTTTTCCTTCAAGTGAGTATGGAATGTGGTGAAGGGGATTTTTGGACAAGCTACCATTGTAGACCTATGATGCATCCCATTGATGAGTTAGAGGAATGTTCAGGGTATGGGAGATTTGACCTAAATGGTCCATGGAGGCTTGGGATTGAGCTTGGGGTTAGGCTTGAATATGAGTCAAAATAATGGTCTAGTGGAAACGAAATGGGATGTGGCAATGATAGGCTTTTAGAATGGGAGTGAATGAGTTAGTTTTGGAATTTTTCTCAAAATAAACATATTTTCTAATTAAGCCAATAAATTATCAAACAAACACAACAAACAAGTTGTTTTTTTGTTTTTGATTTTGTTTTTTACTTTTTTTAAAAGTTTTTAATTATTAGAGATGGTTTTGCAAAAGTTCAGGCCAAAAATGTAAGATGGTTGTAAAGGTGATTTTACTCTTATTTTGTTGTTTTGTTTTTTTTTTTCTTAATTTGTGTGTTTAATGTCCATATACCTAGGAACTACAAAAGGTGGATGATGAAGTGGAATCTAAAGGGGTGTATTTGTACCCACCCCCCCCTTTCAAGGAATGAGACATGAATGGCTAATGTGGCTTCCTAGGATGAAGGGTTAGTGATGGGTATCCTAAGGGGAAAAAATTACCTCCTAAAAGAGGTCACACTATCTAAATCATGCTACTATCCTTCCCTAGATTTCACTTCATCCTTGGTCGAATTGGAAAAAAATGATAGCTATGAATCCACTACTTACTAAGCCCCATAGTCAAAAGGAATCTAACCTCAATATTACCCTAAGATAGCCCCAAGGGTAACTAGTCTCTTAATGATGAATTTCAAGAAACTATATGTACTAACTATGGAAATCTAGGGCTCGACTGATGGTTGGGGATGAAGTCCAACTTCTTGAGAGGTTTTCCTCACATGATATATATATGTGTAGAATGATTGCATGTAAAAGTGGGTGCAAATTTTAGTTTATGTTTTTTTGGTGTGTTTCTTATCTAGTTTTTTAGTTTCTTTTCTAATGTGATAAGGCTAAATGCACACTAGAGGGGGACAGGCTATCCTAAAAATAATTTCAAACTAAAATGCAATCTTACTAGGATGAAAGACATAGAAAATTCTAAGTACAACACTAAAGAACATGAAAATGACTTAACCTAATGATGATGAGCCTAAAATCATAACTCTGATGTCGGTGACATGGAGGACAAAGGCTATTATTTATGTTAGAATGCAAATATTTCCCAAAGGAACCATAAAATGGGTTTGAAACCCAAGTTCAACTACAAATGGTTATTGTATGAGTGGATTTTGAAGTGGAATCTAAAGGGGTGTATTTGTATCCACCTCCCTTTCAAGGAATGAGATATGAATTGCTAATGTGGCTTCCTAGGATGAAGGATTAGTGATGGGTACCCTATGGGGAAAAAAAGTACCTCCTAAAAAATATCGCACTATCTAAGTCATACTACTATCCTACCCAAGATTTAACTTCATCCTTGGTCAACTTGGAAAAAAATGATAGCTATGAATCCACTAATTATTAAGCCCCATAGTCAAATGGAATCTAACCTCAAGATTACCCTAAGATAGCCCCAAGGGTAACCAGTTTCTCAATGATGAAGTTCAAGAAACTATATGTACTAACTATGGAAATATAGGGCTTGACCGGTGGTTTGGGATGAATTCCGACTAATTGGTAGAGTTTCCTCGCATGATTTATATATGTGCATAATGATAGCATACAAAAATGTGTGCAAATTTTGGTTTATGTTTTTTTTTGTGTGTTTTATCTAGATATTTAGTTTATTTTTTAATGTGAGAAGGCTAAATGCACACTAGAGGGGGGTATGTTATCCCTAAAATGATTTCAAAATGAAATGCAATTGTACTAGGATGAAAGCTATAGAAAATTCTAAGTACAATTCTAAAGAACATGAAAATGATTTACCCTAATGATGATGAGCCTAAAATCATAACTCTGATGTAGGTGACAGGGAGGATAGAGGCTATTATTTATGTTAGAATACAAAAATTTCCCAAATGACCCATATAATGGGTTTGAATCACAAGTTCAACTACAAATGGTGATTGTCTGACACTAATGGTGGTTACACAGTCTACCTAACCATTGATGGTAGTTTTTGACTACCAATGGTGGTTGCACCTGTGTCCTAGAGATAATTTATGGATAGAATGGAAAAAGTGCAAGAGAAAATATAAAGTGGATCTGAATCACAGGTCCAACCACAACTACCATCAATCGACTACCAATGATAATTACAAAGTCTACCTAACCACCAATGGTGATTTTTGGCTACCAATGGTGGTTGCACCTATGTCCCTGATGTAATATATGGATAAAAAGTAGTCCTAAAAATATGCACCTAACTTCTTAAAGGTATGCAATGAAACTATCCTTTAGATACAGGAAGTCCTATGGTAAGGATGATGACAAGCAAGACTATCCTAAGGCAAATGGAACTAACCTATCCTAAGGATGCAAAAATGCAACTATTTTAAAGGTGATAAAATATGCCTATAATGCAAACTAGTTGTTCTAATGACAACAAACTGATTTTAAAAATAGAGAATGCTCTGCTCTAAGGTAATGGAAATAAATTGAACCAATGAACAAAAACAAACTAGTCTATGCTAAGATATTGACCTAATGAGTTAAATACAATAAAAAGAACAACTATGCTAATGAGCAATTAATTCCTATGTGCCAAAACAATAAAATAACATCTAACCTAATAAGCCAATTGATTTTTTGAACCAAGTGCAAGTAATCAAAATATAAACTAATGAGCTATTTGTGCCTTTTGAGTCCAATGCAAATAAATAAAATCTTAGTCTAATGAGTCAATGAGTCCTTTTAAATTAAAGCAAGCAAGCACCTAATTTAAGGAGCAAAGAGATTTTTTTTTTTGTAAAAAATAAATGAAGAAATCTAAACTATTGAGTCAATGAGTCTTTTGATACAAAATAAGGAAAAACACCTATCCTAATAAGCCAACAAGTCTTGAGTCTTGTGCAAATAGAAAATCCTAACCTAATGAGCCATTTTGAGTCAAATACAAATACAAAAACTTAATATAATGAGCCACTTTAAGTATTTGAGTTGAATGCAAATAGAAAAGCCTAATCTAATGATCCATTTTGAGTCCAATACAAGTAAAACTACCTAATTTAATGTGCCTTCAAAATATAAACTACCCTATGGAAGAAGACCTATGAGAATTTGGGAGATCTTAAAACTACACTAAAGAAGAAAGTTTCCAGAGTAACTTAAGAGAGGAAAATTTTATCTAAACTAGATGAAAAGAAAACTTTCAACTATGCTAAAACTATGAGAGAATCAAACATTGAAAGCAAGAAACTATGTTTATCTGGTTTGGAGTACTTACCTATGAACCATGAGCTTCTGAGGTGGCTTCACCTTCTGTCTAAGAACCGCCAATGGTAGTTGTGGATCGTCAGTGGTGCTTTTTTGTGTGCAGGATCATCAATGTCGATTGTTGGTCACTAGTGGTGGTTTTGCAAGATCATAGGTTGCATATTAAGTCCTAAATATGGTTTCACTTTAAGACTATCAAAGACCTATGACCAAGAAAAAAGAATAGAGCATCAGTGAAGGAAGTTAGATGAAGGTACAAAACAATAATAAACCCTAAAAGTATAACACATTAGGCACATTTGATTAAGAACAAGAAATATTTGCTATATTTATGCTCGTATTATGGAAATGAAAAATGCCTAATGAGTTAAGGGTGAGGGTCCCACCGGGTGTACCATTTTGTAGACATGAAAATGCACCATACCATAAAAATAAACAAAGATGTTATATATTGTCAATAAACACTTTTGAATACAATGTGACCCTTTGAAGGGTGTTTTACAAATGCTATAGTTCAAGAGAAAGGGGGATGACCCCTTTTTACATCAAGGACTTTTGGTGCAATATCCTTTTTCATGCCATAATCAAGTTGTGGGTGGGTTTTCTTGCACTTTTTGGACCACCCTAATGCTCTTTTGATTGCATAGTACCTGCACACATGCTCACAAGATGGAGTTAGCAATATTTTGTGGGCCTTCCTTAGATGAGGCCCTAGTCAAAGTAAATAAAATAAATATTTGCAAAACTTATGAAAACAATTACAAAACCTTAGAAAAAGTTCACAAAACCTAAAAATATAAAGTTCTATGTCTTCCTTACCTACTTTTTATCTAGAATACTCTATCTATTATTCTTTGAGTAAATACCAATGATAGTTGGTTCTAGGTGAATACAGGCAGTGATGGTTGAGATTATGTAACTGCTAATGGTGGTTAGGATGGTGTGGTATATGGGGCTGAGTGCTTTTATTCATAGGTACTAGAGGGTACTAATATTATTTAGTACAAATATAATGATAAAATGGTGGTTGGTCTAGGTACAATTGCAATTCAAAGCTTACTTGACTCCCTCAAGTGGACTCCATGGTTGCAATGGCTAGGCTCCTCAAGGTGGATGTCAAAAGCAACTAAGATCTCCAAGGGCATCAAGATAATCTAGTGTAATTTTGGTAGCATAATAGTAGCTTCACATGTGTTGTTGCAAATGAGGAAAATAGACGGGGATTTATAAGAATGGTGGGGGAAATTGGAGGTGACAAGGAAATGGTATGGCAATGAGGTGGAGGTGATTTTGAGCCAAGTGGATGGTGGTAAATCTATAGATGACACATGGAGGAATGTGCATCCTCTAAATTTAATCCCCTTGGGTGGGGTGAATCCTCACCCACCCAAATTCCATAAGGTTTCCTAGGGGGTGATGAAATGTGCATGGGGATAAGTATGCCTTGGAGGATGTTTATAGAATTTAAAATTGCTAAAAGGTGACATGGAGGCTAAGAAGAACCAAACCATTAAAAATGCTAATTTAATTCTTTTTTTTACTTTTTAAATCATCCAAATTTGGAGGGAAAGAGGATGGGGAGACAAGGTGGATTAAATGAAGGAATTTAGGTGCGGATTGTGGTCAGGTGTGCAGATTTGATTAGGATTTTTAAATTATATTTCATATCTCCTAGAAAATTGGATGGGGGTTTAATGTGGGGATAGGAATTGATGAGAGGCTTGATTAGGGGAATTAGATGGGTAATATGGATTATGAGAACTTTTATGGGAGAGGTAGGAATAAATGAGAGATATTAGATGAGAATTAGAGGACAGGGAGGGGATAAGAGAGAATTAGAAGAATTAAATGGAGTAGGAGGAAATTAGAGAAATATTAGGGAAAATTAGAGGAATTTAAGAAATTAGAGGGAAACAAAAAATTAGAGGAATTAGGGAGACCTTAGGAGAACCTAGGGAAATTAGAAGGAATTGAGGAAATTAAAATAGAATTAGAAATCTTAGAGGGAAGTTAGAAGAATTTAGAGAAATTAGGAGTTAGAGGGAAATTGAGTCGATTAGAGGGGAAACAAGATAGATTAGAAGAATTTAGGAGGAATTAGAAGGAATTGAGAGAAAATTAGAAGAAATTGCTAGAAATTAGGGGAATTGAGAGGAATTTGATAAAATTAGGAAATTAGAAGGAAAATGGGAGAATTTGGAGAAATTTAGATGAATTAGAAAGGAGATTGGAATTTTGAAAGGATTTGAGTGAATTTAGGAAGAATTTGAGGAATTAATGAGGGTTTTATGGCAAATTAGGATTTTGGTGAATTTATGGGGATTTTAAGGGTATTTTAAGGATTTTGATGGATTGGTTGTATGAATGACTAAAATTTGGTGTCTACAATAAAACTAGAGGAGGTATTGGTTTAAAAGTTCTTATGGATGCAAAATTATCTCTTAGGGAAAAATTAATTTGGAGATTAAACAAAGAGAGTCAAATACAATGGGCAATAATTATTCTAAGTATGTTGAGCCCAATGACCCAAGCTTAATATTTACTACGTTCTCTCTATCAAATGGTTTTGTACTATGGAATAGTTTAAAAATCAATTTATTTAGTGATTAAAGGTTTAATATGGGTGATGGGAACTCAAGAAAAAAAATCGATTTGGATGGATACTTTGTGTGATAAAAAAACCACTCAATAAAGATCTAATTTTGAAACCATGGATGAGATTACTTCAAGAAAAAATATGGTTATAGGGTTTCAATTTTTTTTTACAAGGATCGAGAAGGAAGATACAAATGGAAAGAAGATTGTTTTTACAAGTATACAAGACATTGATGCTAGGAGATAGTTGAGTAGAAATATAAAAACAATTATTATTCCAAGGGGATCCAAGAATAAGTTGATTTAGGAGTTGAATATCTTAGAAGAATACACAACAAGAAGTGGATATAATGTAAAGCACCAACAAAATAGGAATGTCACAAGAATATGGAGAGATATTTGGGATATCCCAAGCATTCCTAAAGTTAAAATGTTTATTTGGCTAGTAGGTCATATAAGAATTGTATCCTAGGATAACCTTATGAAAAGGGGTTTTCATGGCCCCTCATAATGTGTTCTTTGTAAAAATATGGAGGGGAGTATAGACCATGTCTTGGGACACTGTTCAATAGTCTAGAACTATAGCAATGGATTATTAATATGTTTGGTAAATGGATGGTGATGAATGTAAGAATTGATGGTTAAATAAATAAAGAGCACTTTTAAAAATGAGGCTTTACAAATAATCTAGGATATATCAAAAGATACAATACTTTGGACTATATGGCTAGAAAGAAATAGAAGAATATTTAAAGGAAAAAAATTTAGAGGTAATAAAAATGAATATTTTTTTAGTCATAGAGGAGTCTGAACCAACCCTATCAACTCACCCAATCCCTCATCTAGAAGTAGAGAGCCTTTATAGATGTATTAAAGTCATTAAATGGAATTTTTGATGTTTGGTATAAGAGAAACAAAAAGAAGGATAAGAATAGAAAGTGGAAACCACCAAATGTGGAGTTGATCAAGTTTAATTTTTATGGATCATCTAAAAGAAATCTAGGACCAACAGGAGGAGAAATAACTAGAAATAATAGGGATATTTTTCTTATTACACTTTCAATAGTATATTTAAGACAAATAATGAAGTTGAAGCCTGGGAAACATTAGAAGGGTTAATAATATGAAAATAAATGAAATGGAATAGATTATGGATGGAAGGTGATTCACTTAGCAATTTTAAGGAAAGCAAAGGCTCCATGGAACATACAAGAGATAATTATGGAAATACAAGACCTTGCTATAAAGTTTGAAGAAACAAATTTTACACATACACTAAGGGAAGGAAATAAATGTGCAAATAGTATATCCAATAGAGGGGTTTTAATTGATGATCATGAAGTTAAATTCTCTTTTCTTTGGTTAGAGTAAGTAGTAAGTTTAGTTGAAGCTGACAAGAAAATTTTGATTACCTAATTCAAATAATGATTGAGATTTAATTTAATGTTTTACATTGGTAATGTTTTATAACTTTATTGGTATAAAGATATAGCAACTAAATTGAGATAATAATTGAATTTTTTTTTAAAAATTAAAGCTATTTGTTATTTTTCAAGGGCAGGGGACCCGAGTACAATTCCTTGAAAAAAATATTTGAAAAAAATAATTAAATTTTTTTGAGAAAGTCTTTAAATTGATAATTGAGTTGAAGAAATATTTTGTGGATTAAAGAAGAAAAAAATATATTGAAATAAATTTGGGATTTAAAAGGGTTTCTAGTTAACAATTAAAATATATTTTTTGAGAAAAGAATTGGCATTTGTTTAAAAAATAAGTTCTATACAAATTATGGCTTCATCAAAAATACCTCTTACAAAATCTCACCTGTAGGAAGAACCAAACCTTATTAAAAAAGAAACTCAAAAACATAGAAAATTTTATTTTATAGAAAAAAATGGTCAAATTAGTCAAACCCACATTCTTTCAATAGAAAAATGGGAAACCAAATTCAAAATAAAAGTTTAAAAGGGCACATGACATGATAAAATTAGAGGATAATTATTGGTACATTAATTTAAGGGCAAGTAAACATATGACTGGAAATAAATAGAGGTTTAAATTTCTTCAAGAAAGGAATGAAAAAATAGTTACAATTGTAGATGATAAAATGCATGAGTTCAAAGGGATAATAAATATATCAATAAATATACCTAATAGAAAATGTACAATTAGTAATATATTGTATGTACTTGGTTTAACTACTAATCTATTGTCAATATCTCAGATGTTATACCAAAACAAAATGATATAATTCAAGATGATTGATAATAAAAAGAAATGTTTCATTACCAAAAAAGTAAAATAAATTGCTATTGGATCTTTCATAAAGGGTCTACTTGCATTTGATACTTCATCATCACCAAATATTACCCGATCTATAAAAACATTAGAAATAAGAGATCTTTGGCATAAAAGGTTAGGACATGTAAGTGTTTCATCCTTAAATAAGTTGACTAGAATATCAAATGGTGATAGGTTTACCTAATATAATATGAAAAACTACAATATGTCCAGAATGCTTAGCTGGAAAACAACATAGAATACCATTTGAATTAAATTCAACAAAGCTAATGAACCACTAAAAGTAATATATACATACTTATGTGGACAAATATCAGTTAGTCTTGGAGGAGACAAATATTTTAACTATTTTTTGATGATTAGTCTTGTAAAATATAGGTATACTTCTTGAAATTTAAATTAGAAGCCTTTTATATACTTAAAACAGTTCAAACATTATCTAGAAACAGAAATTGGACAATCAATGAATTTTGTGCTCAGATAGAGGTGAAGAATATTTGTCTACAAAAATTGAATCATTTCTAATACAAAATGGTATAAAAATAATTTTAGTACATCCTATACACAATATAAAAATGGTATTTTTGAAATAAGACATCAATATATTATGGAAATGGCTCATTATATACTTAAGAAAGCAAATATTGAATATCAGTATTGAGTAGAGTCTACATATCCAAAATAGATCTCCTATAATAATTATCAGAAATATTGCTTCTCAAGAAACCTGGCTAGTACAAAAACCATTAGTTATACACCTAAATATTTTTGGATGTAAATCATACATGCATATTTCAAAATAAAAAAGATAAAATTAGATGCAAAAAAATTATGTGGCATATTCCTTGGATATGATGATGCTTCAAAAGGTTATAGAATAATTGATCCAATCACAAAAAATATTTGTAAGTAGATATGTAGTATTTTATGAAGGATACAAAGTAGATATTGAGCCTTTTGAGGAAACTATAGTTCCCATTTTAAATATTACATCAAATAAAGATATTCATGAAGAATATTCTAAAGAAGATAAAAATAATAAATGAACCTATTGAAGAGTTAGGAATTACAACATCACCTCAATAGAAAAAGGAGGCAAAATGGTATATAAACACTCTTAAAGACTCAAAACTATAAATACTACCTAATCTTACCATTAAAAGACCTCGAACTCATAGTATGATAAGAGGAGAAGAAAACATGGGTCAAATAATTTTAGTAATATAAAATAAAGAACCAACCTCACTACAAGATGCAATAAATCATTCTCAATGGAAAGCAACACTGGAATTAGAATACACAACATTAATAAAGAATAAAATATTAAATTTGGTTGATCTACCCAAAAGGTAAGAAAACTATAGGATGCAAATGGATTTATAAAATAAATTATAAAGTATATGGCTCCATTGACAAATATAATGAAAAACTTATTACAAAAGTTTTTTCTCAAAAAAAAGAAAATGATTATGAAGAAACATTTGCACCTCTAGCAAAAATGACAACTCTTCATACAATTTGTGCGCTCGCAGCTCAGCTTGGATGGAAAATGCATTAGACGAATATTAAAAGTACATTTCTTAATGGTGATCTTGAAGAGGAAGTATACATGATTCAACTAGAAGAATTTTTTGCTAAGGGACAAGAACAAAAGGTTTGTAAATTAAAAAAATCATTATATGGTTTGAAACAAGCCCCTAGAGCATGGTATATCAAAATCAATGACCATCTTCTATGACATGGTTTTAAAATAAGTGCATATAATTTAAATTTGTATGTTAAAATAAGTTGCAAGCTTATTGCAGTGGTAAGGGCTTTGGCCTCTCTTTGAGAGGTCCAAGGTTCAAACCCCACTCAGTATGAGGGGACTAGGACCCCTCATAAAAACTTGTGTAAACTCATTGAAAAAATATTTATGTTAAAAAAATTAGAAATAACATAGTGGTTCTTGTAGTATATGTCGATGATATAGTAATTACAAGAAGTTCAAAAAAATTGATAGACTGCATGAAAAATTATTTGACAAAGGATTTTGAAATGATAGACTTAACACTTCTACATTATTCTCTTACTCAAACTAAATATGCAAGAAAATTACTTGAAAAATACATAATCACAAATTACAAACCTAAAGAGACACAAGGACTACAATTATCAAGATATGATGAATCACCTCAAGTATATGCTTCCTTGTATCATCAACTGATTAGAAGTATTCTATACTTAACAAATATCAGAATAGATATTGACTTTGTTGTAAATTATCTTTCCAATTTTATGCAAGATCCTAAACAAAAATACTAAAAAGTTATAAAATTGATACTACATTATGTCAGCAATATTACAAGTTATGGCCTAGAGCATAATAAAAATGATAAGTTCTATTTACAAGGGTATTCAATTTCAAACTACTCTAGTATAGTAGATGATAAAAAGTGAACATTAGGCTATGTATTTCATCGTGGATCAGGACCTATTTCATGGCACAATAAAAAACAACATAGTGGCACTTTCTTCCATAAAAACAAAATATCATGCTATACAGTATATTTTATGTGAGGTACTATGGTTACAATATATTCTATCCGATATGGGATAAAAAAAAATATTCCGATAATGAATTGTGATAATCAAGGAGTTCTAAAACTAATAAAAAATCTAATGTTTTATTTTTAATTAGCAAAAAAACCCTTGTGGGGCTGCCTTGGTCTGAGAAACCATGACCAGGGAGTTCTACACCATAAAAATCACCTAGGAGACACACCCAGCCCTGACCACACCAACATAATCAAGTGGATTTTGGGTATCCAATGTGCATTTGGTAGGGTGGATATTCAAACCAGGGACCTCCCTTGGAAAATTTCCCTACACTCTCCAACTCACCTACAGCACGTGGGTAATTAAAAATCCAATGTTTAATAAAAGAACTAAACATATTGAGGCACATTTTCACTTTATCTAAGATCATATTCAAGATCATCATATTCAACTAAAATATATTTATATTGATGATCAACTTGCAAATTATTTTACAAAAGCACTTGGCTAAAACAAGTTTGAATTCTTTCATAGCTATCTCTACAAAAACCATATAACAAGAAGATCACTTGATCTATCTGAATTAGAAGTAAATTTTAAAATAAAAAATATAGGACAAGAAGTAATCAAGAATACCAAAGAAAATGAGGACAATGAACCTTATACTAAATAATAAAATATGGGGGATGTGTTAGAGTCTATTACATTATTTGGTACTTATAAATATTTAAAAAATATTTTTAAATATGTGGTGTGAAAAGAGTTATAAATATGAGCCATTTTGATTTTGTCATTTAGTAATCATGAGAGTTTTATCATTATGTAAAGTCAATAAATTATATTTCTATTATGATAATTATTAAGAGTCATATATCTTGTGAGTTTGAGGGTATGGAGATTTAGTGAAAGTAAAAATGTTAAGAGTCTTGTGAATGTGAAAAGTATCATGTCCAAAGTATATATATTAAATATAAATCATTGTAATGTGTAATCAAATAAGATCTATAATACATTATCTTTACATGGACTAAATAGATATATTTTACAACAATATTTTCAATGAATTTTGTTATTGTCATGGATTGAATGTATATTATTGTGTGAGTATTTTAACATTATATATTGTGATAAAATTACTTAATTACTACCAAAATAAGCTATATGGATTGCCATGTATTATCCATATAGTTCTACCACATCATCATAGTTGTGCAAAGGGTGATGCCCATAAGTTACCTATCATTGTAGGTTGCCACAATATACATGCTAACATCATCGTTGTCAATAAAACCATTGGTTGGGGTAATCAAACTTGAGATCTCCCAAGGGTGCAAGATTATACTTCTCTTACTATCCATCACCCTGTGTAGTGATTGGGATATAAGGTGCAAGAATCAAATGCATTACCAATGAAACAAATCAACAATGCCTTCCTTGATCCTCTTGTTGATGCATGGTTACATCATGCTAACACAAGCATGTACCTATGCACCCATTATTTATTATCTTTCTAGGGATTATTCCTTTTTAAATTTCAAAAAATCAAATTTTGAGGAAAATGGTAAATTTTTTTAATGCAAATTTGGAGTACTTAGAGGTAAAATGAGCAAAAGCGTTGAATTAGAACCCCCTTAAAATTTTGTAAAGAATACAAAAATTTTGACATTTGGCCCATATCAATCATGGTTTTTCCTACACAACCCTTTTATCAAATATAACTAATCAAAACATCTTCTCATGTCTATGTAATGAAAAATTTGTTAGACCATTTTTACAACTTAGTCAAGTGGTTTGAAGTTCTTTGATAACCATGAAAAGCTATCCATGGTTTATATTGCACCAAGGGTCTATCTAAAAAAATAAGTCTCTTTTTTTCTTCTTTCACAAATACCTAGTAGTATACCCTCTCATCTATACTACTATTAGACAAAAAATGTTAGAAGATAAAAGGAAGTGAATATTTTAGAAGTATTCTTTAAAGACAAATGAGGTTTTCAAAAAAATCAATGTTGAAACTAGGGCATCTATTTGGTTAGAAATTTAAAAAAAAAACAAGATTGAGTGCCAATAATAGGATAAAGGAACTTGTCGATGAATATTTCTGCTAGAGAAAACATGTTAATCCTAGTGATATCCTTGTCATCCAAGTTTATGTAAGATGTTATGCAAATACCTTTCTTTTGATAACATTGTTTTTTTATATAATTAAAGTATTCCATTAATAACGGGTTTTAAAGGTTGACCCAAAACCTATATACAAAAATTAGCATATAGTTGAGCAACAGGATCCAAAGTCATCTGAGGACCCTCGGTCCTCTATCCTAACTAGCCATATATGACCTACACCAAATAGTAGCTAAACCGCTTGAGCTACCCCTGATAGACAGAAGTTCACACCCATACATAAGATTTCACAAAAAAAACATTAAGGTCTTAGCTCAAGGAACCCAACTAGACAATTCTAAGGATAAAATGCAAAAATGTAAAAACCTTCAAGCCCTCTGCATATATCACAAAAAAAAATTGACTTCAGATAAGATTTTGTGGTCTTGCCACCCACCATTCCTGCACAGGGGGACCTGCATGGAGTTACTCCTCCTCGTCATCCTTATCCTCCTCTTGATCATCAGTCTTCATGTTGGCCTCCATAGGCTTGTTGCTCTAATATCCTTCATTGAATAATACCTTGGCCAACGCCTCATGGATATCCTGCATCTGATTTATCACATTCATCGATGAAATCAGCACAAAGTGCTTAAGGACCATGGTAGTAGGATCGAGACCCTCATCCTTAGAATCAATCTTGAGGGGTTTGGAACTCCCCTGCGCTTGCTTTTTCTTCATCTTTAGTGAGGATCCCTTGGGTCCTTTGGGTTCCTTGATCTTCAAATTTTCATAGCTTTTCCTCCTTCCATGGATGAATCCATCCCTATTTTCTTAGTTGGGGACGTAGAGTGAGGCTTGGGAAAACCAAGACTATTCCTGTCCTTAAGAGATTTTTGCATGGTGATCAACTGGGGTTTCATCTTGAGGAATTGTAGGGGATTTGGCTTGGAGATAAGTAAGCATGAAAAACTTGTATATGACCTTAAAAATACCTTGGTGCAATGGCATGGAAAAACCCTTCTTGCTTCGGTAAGATTTGATAGTGTAATTCATTGAATTGAGCAAAAATTGGGGTATACTTAATGGATTGACATCACAAAAAAAAATTGACAAAGGCATAATGGAAACTAAGGAGGACCTTTCCAGGGTCCTCGGTAGTAATAAACTCCATAACATTTTTCATGATGAAGTTCCACGGTGCAGGGAGGTCCATCCTGGTTAGACCATTCTTCGCCTCCTTGAAGATTTTGGGATTGTCCTTGAACTCGCGTAACTCCACCTCCCAGTTGTGTTTTTGCTTGTGGATGGATCTACCTTTAACAGTCTACCCAGTTATGTTCGCAAGTAAAGTGACATCTATGATCACCCTCGAATCTCGACCCTACCATCACCCCACGACTCCATAATAGCAAGTGTTATTTCTTCCTCCACTCCTAAAAATAGGTCAAAAAATTGGGTGAAACGTCTCTCAGTGAGGATGGCTTGAGCCGCAGGCTCAATGACCACCATGCTTGGATCAATGTAAGTCATTTTCACCTAAAATTTCAAAACCTTCAATACATTAATATTACAAAAACACCTTTTTCAAGCTTTACATAGACCCAAAAGAAAAATATAATAAATACAAGTGCAAAAGTCAGTTGTGGCCTCAAAATAATCTTAACCACCACAAGCTACAACAATTTCCTCCTCAGCCTTGTTGCTAGACATAACCATGGTAACTATGTTCTTCATCATAGTATAATTCCCTTGCTACCCTAATGTGTGCATAAATTAAATAAATTTATATTAGCCATACTTGGTATTTCAACCAACCACATTATAGTGTTAATATGATAATACTTAAGTAATTATGTGTATATCATTTAATAAGATTTGAATTTTGGTTTCCACCTTAAAAGTCTACTTTTTTAAACACTTAAGCTCATGTTATTTGAGGTGTTAAGGTTCACCCATGGAATTGAATCTTTGGTTTATGATGTGAAACTTCTTGTTCTCCACCAATTATTCTAGACATAATAGGTCAAGATCAAGGTTCATCCATGGGATTGAAACTTTATATTAATATCTCAAACCCTTAATCCTTTGTTCTTATCCCAAACCTATTAGGCATAAAATTATTATATATGAATGTTAGCTTTTATTTAAAATATACTAGTATAATGTCAATATATTATATGAAATATATATTTAATAAGCATATTTTTGGGTTGTCCATGTCAATACTTATTTTGAGAATTTATAATCTTAATTATGGCTTTATAATGTCATTTTGAGAATACCATAGTGGTATATATTTGGGTTTTCATTCAAAAGACCCAAGTTCAAACCCCAATATAAGGGAACTGCAACCCTTCATAAAATCCTATTTTTTAAATTTTAAAAAATCAAATGGTATTAGCTCAATTGGTTAAGTTCCTCAATATTCAAGAAGGACTGAAGTTCCAATCTTGCCAAGTGATACATGGATAATAACCAAGTTGTTGTAATACTACTATGTGATGATGATGTGATGGATGAGATTTGTTTCGATTTCATATAATTAACTGAAAAAATTAAAAAATTTCAATTTCATATAATTTATTGAAAAAAATTATAATTTTAAAACACATTAAATAGATGCAAAAAAACTTATCAATACAAAATTAAACATTAAAATTTCATGTTGATATTTTAATATTTCAATATTTTACTTTAATGTTAATATTACTTCTATAAAATTTATATACTTTAAAATTTTGTATTATTTAAATGGTATTAATAACCTATTATAGTTTTGGTGGTTGCAGTACCTGTGGTTTTAATCCTGCGTTGGTAGTTACTAAAAATAGTGAATGTAGCTAACTCACCTATGTAACCAAAAAAAAATAACCTATTATAGTTTTGGAACACATTGAATGTATACAAAATTTTTATTAAGCATTAAAGTTTTATATTGATATTTTAATATTAATATTATTTTATAGAAGTGTTCCACTAGGAATACTGCAATGACTTGTTCTCTCTTACCACATACTCAAGTTCAATTCATGGGAAGGATGGCCCTTAATATGCCCCGCTTCTCAACCTCTTAATTTCAACCTCTTAAAAAATAAATAAATTATTTTTATAAAATTTACATACTTTAAAAATATTTATTATTTAAATGATATTAATAAATAAAAAATATGTTTTAAATGCACTCAGGCACTATATTTGAAAACTGAGGGACATATTATTAATAACCTTGTGATAAGACAAGTTCACATGAAACAATAACTAATATTATAAAATTAATTTTAGAAGATAATTTTTTTAAAACCTCTATAATTCTTGGCTCGCTAGGTTAAGATGAAATCAACTATAGAGTCCAACCCTCTAAGGAATTAAACTGAGGCAGCCCACTAGAAAGCACTCTACCACTACCAACTAGCCTATCTTTTTTAGGGGTAAAAATGTTAGGATACGAGTTTTTAAAAGACGTTTTAGTTCTCTTGTACCGAGGTTTGAACTTGGGTTTCTAAATGAAAACCCAAAAGTATACCATTATGATATCCCTCACAAGGAATTTTAGAATATAATTAATCAAGAGAGATTTTATCTTTGGATGAAGATAATATGGAGTTGATTGTGAAAATATAAGTTTATGATCAAGATGAAGAATATTTGTTATACAAAAGTAAGTTGGATAATAAAATTGTCCATCATACTTTCTTAACTAAAGTTTGTTTAGATAAACATATGTTAGGTAAAAAATATCTTCTACGAGGGTCGTTATATATGACCTATGGTCTTAGGGATGTTAAAAATAACTTCATTTTTTAATTTTTAATTTCTTAATTAAAATGATGTCAAGAAATTAGAAAAACATAATTAAAATGAAATTAATATTTGTTAATGCTTTTTTTGAGAAATAGTAGTAGTAATTTGGTTTTTAGAACACACTACACATGTACAATTTATGTATCGATACAAAAATAAGCATTAAAGTTTTGGGTTCATATTTTAATATTTTACTTCAATGTTAATATTACCTTTAAAGAATTTATAAAATTATAAATTTTTACCATTTAAATGATATTAATGACTTTTGATATGAAAATTTCTTGTGAAACAATAACTACCCAGGTTCAAAACATAACATACCTAGAAGGAGATAGGTTGGTTGGTAGCACTGAGTGCTTGTTGGTTGGCTTCCCCAATTCAAATCCCTAGAGGGTTAAGGATCTTATTGACTTCATATTACCTAGCAAGCTAGGGTTTATAGTGGGGTGTCCAAGTTTGATATGGAGTCCTACCCCTTATCAGGCAAAGGTGTTACTGATTCCCATATGTAACAATAAATAAATATAATATAGTTAATTGAGTGAGATTTCATCTACTAAAGAAAATTATGTGGAGGATTCAGTTGTGAAAATATAGGTCTATGAGGAAGATATAGAATATAATGATTTTAAGTATGCCCATGAAACTAAAATATTTTATGGGACCAAGAGCTTTAAAACAAGGTGGGGTATGGTGTACAACCCTACTTCATTTTGAATTCAAACCTTCGACTTTATGTTTGGAGTTCCAAAGTTTAAAAATATTTACGAAATAATTTTTTTTAACAAAATTAAAAAGATCAATATCCTCTTATCATCGTTTGGTGTTTCTTTTGTTATTTATTTTGATGAGAAGTTTTCCTATTTTTCTGTAATCAATTATTCAAAAAGTTTCATTAGTAAGTTTACTTTTGGAGTGTCCTCATATGAAATCCTAATGTCCTTGTAGGCTTCACATTCCATGAGAAGATGTTTTTGGTCTTCATTACTCCTATTATGCAAATTACACATATTTGTTCTAACCATGTCTCCTAAGGAATTGCCCATCTACCAGTTTTGCATTTGAGATAGTGTGAACTATGTCTTAGTTGGGTTGTAAGCATATTTTCCTTGTATTTGACCTTTGTATCCTTGTACTTATTTTTATTGTGCTCACATTTTGGATTGAACATGTTGATGTATAACTATTTTTTCCTTTCTATATTTTTAGTACACATGATAATTTTGAATTTTTTCCATACATATTGTTTAATCTCATTGTTGGAGTTTGGAACTTCATGAAATTTAGCTATACTTTTCCATCTATTTTTTATTGTGTTTCATCCATGTGTCTTTTCTTCAATTCAATATTTCTTTTATTACCTATATTGGCAACTTGATATCTTCTAATATTTATATTTTCCTTAGGTGCCCCATTAGCTCTATCATAGCTTATATTTCTAGTGGAAATGTCCCTATTTTAGCAAGTAAAATTTTATATGGGGTTTATGCTTTAATTCTAAAATTATTTGTAATTATTCACTTTTGAATTCTTTTTATTTGTCTCCATTTAAAATTTGATGTATTATTAGCCCACACCTCACACCCATATAGAACCACTAGAATAATTAATAACCCAAAAAGGATCCTAATGGTTTTCCAATCCCACACCTTATATTTTATGCCTTTACTTGGTAATGATTAGAGTGTCCTATATCCTATGTGTATTTGTTTCATTTGACATATTCTCTAATTGAGTTTGATTTGAAAATCTAACCCAATGTATTTATATTTTGTACCTCTAAAGTATTTCCTTCAAATAGAATATATAGCCACCTTTGTTCTCTCTAAGTAGACAAGACCATAATTTATTATTGCTAGTGTTTAACTATATTTCAATTTATTTCCCAAAATGATTTAAATATTTTAGATGTTCCTTTAAACTTTCAAGTGTCTTGAAAATCAATATGAGATCATCGACATAGAGAAAAGTTTCATTTCATAATTAGTCAATTGTATCCCCTCTCTTCCCATCCTTTCTACCCATTCCTCCAATTTGTCAATGAAAAGGCCAAAATAAAGTAGGTGATAATGGATGGCCCTACTTCACCATGGTATCACTCTCGAAACACTCTAATTGTCTTTCTAGAATTTTTATTTTTGCCACCTTTTGTTCATAAATTCTAGGTATGACTCTTCTATAGTTGGTTGGTCTACCAATTTTTTTCATTCTTTTCAATAATTTACCTCTAGGTATTGTGTCAAAAGTATTTTTAAAGTTCACAAAACAACAATAAACTTCTTCTTTTTCATTTCATATCCTCTATATTAGGTGATTGTTAGTCAAAAAGTGACTAACTACAAAAAATGGTTGATGCACCTTTTTTGCATATTTTCAAAGACCAAAGTAGCCCATATGCTAAAGAACAAAGAAAAAGCAAAATACACTAAGGAAGAAAAGTGTCACGATTTCATGACATGTCAAGTTTTCATGGCAAAAAATAGAAAAGAGGGAAAGTAGAGGAAAAATTCATGATTTCTCGACGTTGTCCATTTTCACCAAGTCCATCAATAAAAGGGTAGAATTCAAGGAGAATGTCACTATTTTTTGACATGGCTTATGGTCGCCAGAAGAATAGCAAAACTAATAAAGAGACTAAAAGTGTCACGATTTCACGACATGTCCCTTTTTCATGGCCAAAAACAACAAGAGAGAGCAAAGAGGCGGGAGTGTCGCGATTTCACGACATGTCACGTTTTCATTGTCAAAACCAAGACAAAGAGCTAAGGAGGCGGAAGTGTCACGATTTCGTGACATGTTACATTTTCGCGGTCAAAATTTGTTGATTTCATGACATGTCACGTTTTCACGGTCAAAACCAAGACAAAGAGCTAAGGAGGCGGAAGTGTCACGATTTCGTGACATGGTCAATTTTTGCGGTGCAAAAAGAAGAATCAGGCTAAAGACATAGAAATGTCATGATTTCGTGACATGTTGCATTTTCGTGACTCAAGAAGGGTAGACAAGTAGAGAAACAAGAGTGTCACGATTTCGTGACATGTCTAGTTTTTGCTAAAGAAAAAATTAAAGAAGGCTTCACAAAGGTAGAATGTCACGATTTCGTGACATACACACTGTAGAGAAATAGAGTATATTTTTGGCAACTGGGGCATGCACTGACATCATGTGCTGATTTTTGAAGAATGGTCAGTTGATTATAACATGGCACGTATGTTGGATGATTACAGAATAATAGGCTCATCTGAATTTGTCCAGAAGGAAATCTACCTAATCTATGGGAAATTCGTTGTATATTCTTAGAAACTGTAGATAATTACTTGTAATTGAATAAGGAAATTAAATGTACATAGTAGAAGATACTCTTTTTAGGGTATAAATAGGAGTGAGTCGATCATGAAAGGGGTCGGCTCTTGGATGTTTACAGACTTGATGTACATGTTACTGGATTACAAGCAATAAGAGATATTCTTCCTTTGGCTTCTGAAATTCTGTATGCGAGTGTATGTATCTAGTTTTTAACTTTTATTCATTTTAAGTTTTATAATGTATCTATTCTAAAATTTGAACTGTGCATGTATAAACCTTATCTCTAGAGTTGAATATTAAAGATATTTACATGTATTTAGATGAACATTTAAAATCGCACTCAGGAATTCATGTTTTCTATAGGAAGATATAAAGAAACTCTGAAGATAGTAATCTGCATCATCATTTTTTAGTTGTTGTCTAATCTGTACCATGAGAAAAGTTCTAGCTTCGACTATATTTCCATTATCTCTTGTTTCCATTTCCTCTAAAAAAATCAATGAAACTAGCCTTCTCTGGAGATTAGACAAATGATCTCAAGTAAGGTCTATCTATTCAATGTTGGCAAAGTCTAAGGCGCAACAATATTAATCGAAGGCAAATTTTGTTCCAACAGTTTTTGGCACGCCCAATGCTAGCTGCATGATCAAATCCACCTGGAACCATTAGCACCTCTTTAACACCCATTGTAGGAGCATCTGCAAGCAATACTATAGTAGTTGTAACTCCTTTAGCAACCATGGCAGCTGCCCCTGTCTCAACGCATCTTGTGTGGAATCAAACTGGTCCTTTGAACTTGGGAGCACAAAAACAAATTCCACAAGCTGCACTAAAAGCATTGCCAAATTTTGATGAAATAGGCAAAACAGTAGATGAGAACTATTTAGATGTATCCTCCCTAGCATCTATTTACAATATCACTCGGGAAGATGTAATGGTCAGATTGCTGGTTATATCTTTGAAAGGAAAGATGCTCTATTGGTACAGAGCGCTTCCTGTTGGATCCATTACTTCTTGGGCAGTTCTTGTCGGCCATCTGGTCGATGAATTTAATATACATGCGGATCCTTTCACATTGTTGAATCAATTCACTATCATTGAGAGGCATCCACAAGAAGAAATCCAGGATTTCAACATCAGATTTACCAGAACTCGTGATAGAGTACCTCAGGGCATAAAACCCATGGAAGAACAAGCTATATGCTATTATTTAAGGGCTTTTGATTCAGATCTTAGTATGATAATAAGGCAATCCCACGTAACCACTTTTCCTGAGATCTATCTAGAGGCAACAAAGGGTGAAGCTGATCTCATCGCTACAAAGAAATATCCATCAAAGAGTCTATTGCCAATTGTACCAAAACTTTCCCAAGCATCAATTTCTAAACTGCCTATACTCCCATCAATGCAGGCTCTCCCAGCTATAGCCGCACCTCCTACACTCCTTGCATTACCAGCCCCACCCCTTGCATCAGCTCCCCCGAATGACCAGTACACGACCATAATTGATACAATGAAAACATTGTCAAATGAAATGGCATCCATGAAAAAGAGGGAAGCTGAACGGAATCTCCAAGCAAGAAGATTTCCATAGATACAAAAATATGGTGCTTCAACGAGTGGTAGAGGGCAAGATAGAAAAAATGTTGTGTATGCGAATGAGACAGGAGATAATGGAGAACCCACTAATTCTGATTACTTGGTGTACCACTTGCAACGATCCTCATGGAGAAGATTCATGCATGATTCATCAACATCATGTGCAAGCGGTTATTAATGAGAGAGCCAAAGAAACCGACAAGGGACAAGTGAACATAATCGAGAGAAGTCCACCACAATTTGGCAATGCCATCCGTGGAACAAGTCTCGGTCCTGACAAGATCGGGAAAAAAGTCATTACAAGTCGACCCTAAGGAACTCCAACCACTAAGTTTTCCTCCTGCCCCCAGGGCAACTCCACAGAAAAACTAGTCTAATGAGAAAGGACGTTCTGACCCTCCTCAGACTTCTGTGACTACACCAAGAAAAGAATTTCCTCCTAGAAAAGGGAGCGAGACTCAAGAGCAAGCGAAGGAAAGACTCAGATTTCCTTCATTGACAAAAATACAAAGAACAGAAGCCACGCAGGTCTATAGAGACAGATATGACGCATCGACTAGTGGAAAGGAGAAAAGTGCTGAGGTATCCCCAGCTGCAACCCTTTCGTTCAACATTGCAGAAGAAATGAAGAGGACTCCTTCCAAAATAAGCATGTATGATGCACTACAAATTCCTGGTCAGATTGACCTCCTCCAAGAATCCCTAAATTTAAAGAATGATACCTCCTTCTCAAATGTTATACAAGAAAATGTTATGTCAACCTCTGGGAAAAATAGACCGCCCCCATTCTATCTATCTTTGCAAATGGAGGGGTGGATAGTTCACAATTGCATGATTGATTTAGGGGCCGCAACTATGGTGATGCCGAAAGTCGTATGTGACATAATGGGGATGGAATATACTCGGAGTCATCCTGGTGTGTTGCAATTAGATGGTACTCCAGTAAAATCTATCGGGGTGATCAAAGATATCCCTATTCAACTCCATAGAATACCAGAAGTAGTCGTCATACAAGAGGTAGTCGTTGTAGACTTAGAACCATATTTCGGTATGTGTTTATCCAGAGAGTTCACGACCAAAATGGGTGGTTATCTGTCTCTAGATTATTCTCATTTGGAGGTACCTTTCAAAGGTAAAAGAGTCAAGATCTACAATGAAAAACCATCTACTTTTCACGTAGAAATACTGGAGGAAACAACCACCGTCAACATGATGTCTGAGGAATTGGAAAATATCGATTTAATGGAAGAAACCCTGGAGGAACTCCAATATGAGGATCAGTTTTCAATGAAGAACTTCAATGCTATGGTAGAGACAGAAATGGGAAGCTATTCCATTGAGAAACCAAAAAAGCTCCCTATTGTTGTCCCTAAAATAGGTGATTCGGCCAACCAGTTATGGAAATTGTACTTTGATGGGTCAAGGTGCAAAAATGGAGCAGGAGCTGGAATTGTTCTGATTTCACCTACTTGAAAAGAAAAAGTCTTTTCATATAGGTTGACATGGAGTTGCACCAATAACGCGGCTGAATACGAAGCTTTGTGTTTGGGACTTAGGAAAGCTAAAAAACTGGGTGCAAAACAACTGCTGATCTATGGAGATTCAGAGCTGATTGTTAAACAGGTTACTGGAAAATGCATTTGTAAGCAACATTACCTAAGGGCTTACAAAAACAAAGTGTTGGATCTATTGGAAAATTTTGAAGCACTAAACATGAAATCCATTTCCAGAGAGAAGAACACACATGCAGACACTGTTAGCGTCGGTAGGATCCAATTTTTGCCCAATCAGTAATGTTATTCAGAAGTCTAAAATAGTCAGACTTATATACAGGCCTTATGTGCCCGACAAGGACATTTTTTGGCAAGTATTTGAGAACGATGAGCAGATCCTGGATTTTTTGATTCATGAGATGAATTTCTCTACAGATAGAGCGTTACAAGAAGAGGACGAAGAGAGCCTTATTCAACTAAAAAACAATCATATCCCCAGGGGACTGATCACCCTGGAGAGCCTTTTTGACAATAGCGACAGAGTTGTAGGTCGAAGGATCAAGGTAGATGAACGTCGGTATAAAGAAGTAGAACTAGAACCGGGCAAGATGATCAAAGTAGGGACCGATTGTACAGAAGTAGAACTAGAGCAAATAAAATGGTTATGTAGAGAGTATCCGGATATAATAGCCTGGACTTATAGTGATCTAAAAGTGTACAGGAAAGAGGTCATTCAGCATACCATCGAACTAGAGGAAGGAGCTAAACCTTTTAGGCAGAAGTAGAGGCCTGTGAATCCTAAAATTGAAGCCTTAATGAAATAGGAGTTGTTAAAACTCCTAGAGGCTAAGATAGTATACCCAATCAAGCACTCTACCTGGGTGGCAAATTTGGTCCCAGTCCGCAAGAAAAATGGAGAAATAAGACTATGCATCGATTTCAAAAATTTGAACAGAGCCTCTTTAAAAGATCACTATCCTTTACCCCAGATTGACCCAATCCTTCATATTGTGGCAGGAGCAGAAAGGTTTTCTCTGTTAGATGGCTTCTCTAGTTACAATCAAGTTTGGGTGAGAAATGAAGATCAATATAAGACTGCATTCACCACTAAGTGGGGAACATTTGCATACCAAAGGATGCCCTTTGGATTATCTAACGCAGGAGCAACTTTTCAAAGAGCCATGGACGTAGCTTTTGGGGAGCTTGCAAATAAAATTATTGTCGTCTATTTAGATGACATGATTGTATTTTCTCACAACAAAAAAGACCATGCCACTCATCTGCGGCAAGTATTTGAGAAATGTAGAGAATTTGGAATATCATTAAATCCTAAAAAGTCTATTTTTGTTGTGGAAGAAGGAATACTCCTTGGGCATGTTATTTCTAAAGTTGGGCTTTCAATTGACCCTGATAGAGTGAAGGCACTTCTTGAGTTGTCGCTTCCGAGTTAACAAGAAAGGTTTGCTAGTCCTTCTTTGGGCAAATAAATTTCGTCAAAAAATTCATTGCAGACTTTGCCCATACAGTTAAACCAATGACTGAATTATTGAAAAAGGATGCTCCTTTCAAATGGACAGAGCCAAGGAAAGAAGCTTTCCAAAAAATTCTAGAAGCCATCGCTCAAGCTCCTGTGCTAGTTAACCCTGACTATTCTCGAGGTTTCATACTATATGCTATCGAAGAACAAGATAGTTATGCTACAGTTCTCACTCAGAAAGGAGCGGATGATGAAGAAAGACCCATAGCCTTTCTGAGTTCCACCATGCACAAACACGAGGAAAGGTACAACTTCATAGAAAAACAAGTATATGCAATTATGAAATCCTTGAATAAGCTAAAACACTTCTTATCCCAGAGTCGGATGATGGTTTATGTTATTCATCCCGATGTAAGGAACTTCATAATTCAAGGAGAACTAGGTGAAAAAAGAGTTGGATGGGTGACTCGCATCCAAGAGTATGATGTAGAAATACATCCTACTAAAATAGTCGAGAGGGAGAGCTTTGTGCCAGGAATTGGCCAAGCAAGCTGCAAGTGGATATGGGGAGAGCCACCCCGTCATGGCAAACACTGAGCAACATCAAGACAGAGTAAGTTCAGGTTGGATCGATGACTTTGTGAGGTACTTTCAGACTGGGTCATGCCCTGAAGATATGAATGCTTCCCAGAGAAGGAGATTCAGAACCCAAGCATTAAAATATACCCTTCGAACAGAAGGGTTGTACAAGGTTAATATCGATGGTGTATTGTTGAAATGCATTCCCGATAATGAAAAGCAAAAAGTGTTAGATGAATTTCATGGGGGTCTCTCAGGGGGACATTATGCAGGCCGAACCACGGCTTTGAAGATCCTTAGAGCTGGATGTTATTGGCCTTCCATCTTCCTAGATGCATACAAAGTGACCCAGAGGTGCGAACAGTGTCAGAGGTATGTGGGGAGGAACAGGAATGCGCCTATGCCCTTAAAATCTATTCAAGTCGAGGAACCGTTCCAGTAGTGGGGGTTGGATTTCGTAGGTATAATAGAGCCAAATTCATCATCAGGCCACAAATACATTCTCACTACCATGGACTACTTCACTAAGTGGGCAGAAGTAGTACCCACAAAGAAAGCTGATTCGAAAGTGGTGATAGAATTTGTCGAGAGTCTAATCACAAGGTTTGGCATACCAGACTCTTTGATTACAGACAACGGATCTCCTTTCACTAGTGCAAAGATGATCGAATTTGCCAGTCGATATGGAATTTACCTGAAGACTTCCTCTAATTATTACCCATAAGGTAATGGATTAGCCGAGTCTACTAATAAGAATCTTTTAAGAATCCTGAAAAGAACATTAGAGGATAATAAGAAGAACTGGCACTCACTCCTGAATCAGGCCCTGTGGGTCGACATAATTTCAATCAAGAAATCAATCAATACATCACCATATGCTTTGGTTTATGGCAAAGAGGTTGTTTTGCCGATTCATATGGAGATACCCATGTTGAAATTGCTAAACCAAGTTAATGAAGATGAAGGCCATCCAATGGATGCCCGATTGATGCAACTTCTGTAGCTAGAAGAGTCTAGGGAACAGGCCTACAATCATCATCAAAAACATATGTTGAAAATAGTCGGGTGGTTCGATAAGAAAACCACTTTCAGGAAATTCAAAACAGGTGACCTGGTGTTAAAATGGAATGTCAAGAAAGCGAAACCAGGACATCATGACAAGTTTGACGCGTTCTGGGAGGGGCCATTTGAAATTATTTCAGAAAAGCAATTCAATGCCTTCCAGTTAAAATATCAATATGGATGGGTTCTACCCATCACGGTGAATGCATTTCACCTAAAATTATATTTCTAGTAAAAGGGACAGATCACCATTATATGTACAGTATATTATAAGTTTTGAGTTTTGTAAATATTCCCTTTTCGCGGCCTAATAAGAATCATTTTTGAGGACTATCAGAGTCCGACATTTTGAATAAAATCTGGAGGGAAAAGTCCGCCCTTGTTATTTTGCATTTTCAAATCTGGAGCTGCCGCGTGGTCGCCTGAGAGTCGGCAAGAGGGAATGAGTAAAAGAATGTTTTGAAATATGTTATGTGTGCTTCTCAAAATATTTCTAAAGATCCACCGTCGAATGTTTCTAAGCAACCACGTGCCCGGGGTTCAGTGGAAGAAGATAATTAATCTGTCAGGTAGCATCTTTTTTGGCATGGGATAATTCCCAGTCCCCAAGTGGGTTTTTAATGAGCCAGCGAGCATTTTTAGGAGTTTCCTAAGGAAGGTGGCGAGAACGGAAACCAAAGAAATATGGACGAATCAAATCGACCAACCGTCATTTAATGCATTAATTTTGCATGTCCTCTCAAGCTACATAAAATTAAATTCAAGGATTTGGAAAGGCATTTCGCCATTTGCAAACTTGCTGAAACTCCTGAAGAAGAAAAAGAAGTGAGGAACTATCTCTGTAACGCTTGAAAAGCCAAAAATCTCGCTAGCCACTTTTATACCACCACACTATAGCATAGTGAGGAAGGAGTTGTGAAGCAATCAGAAGAAGTTCAAAGTCTATGTACCTGATAATTCATAATGGCCCCTAAGAAGGTGAAGAACTAGGTAGCATCTACCTCATCACCCCCGACTACTTCGGTAGTAAAAATAAGGGAGGAGAACAACGTTGGTTTTATTGACAGAGACTCCCAAATTGCAGATACAATAATAACATGGAAGGACCCGATGGAGATTCGGAGCAATATAAAGAACCGGGTAGCGACTGGGGTTTCTGCGTCTTCTCCTTCAATGTTTGCATACCATTCTTTCTTGTACTGGTATGTATATATTCTTGTTCATCCCTACCCAGAATTGGTAAGGGCAATTACAAATTTCTATGATGAAAAGGAGAGAAAGGTTAGAGATTTTTTAGGGAAGGTTCTGTTTTCTCTGTCCAAAGATGCTTTTGTTTCTGCTTTTGCTGCGGGCCATGTCCCTTTCTTAGAACCTAAGAATTTTGACCCCTTAGAATAGGCTACATATTTTGGCTCATCCAAAAAGGTGAAGGGTTTCCTAGCCACTCAGATAAAAGATCTTCCAGAAGGGGTAAATCCACTAGAACCCCCAATTGACATGGCAACTTTTAAAAATCCTGAACTATATTCCATCCTGGCCATGATTACTGGACTAAAAAATGATGAAAAGGTTCAGAAGTGGCAGGTGGTTGTAGTAGAATGTTTGTCGAACCCTAGAATGTACGATTCGATTTGTTATGAGCAGGAGTGTGAAACCTATTTTCTTTGAGCGGCACTGAGTTTTTAAGTGCAGAAATTCATGAGGGTTTGGCGGCATTGAAGGCTGGAACCCAGTTTTCATTCAGATACACTTCATATTTGGTGTGGTTATTCTTTTACTTTATGTCTCAAGAGTTAGCTTTCATTTCAAAAAATGATAAGAATGAGAAGGGAGAAATCTTACCAGTGTATGAATGGACCAATGTGTTATACAAATCCGAGTCATATTATGATTTCAATAGGGAATTTTTGGGCCCTGCGCTAAAAATCATGTATGGACAAATAACAATATTGACCCCCAAAGCGGAAAAGGTATTGCAAACCAAGTTTGCAGAGGAGGGGGATTGGTTTATTCTAACACAAGGAGTATGCATCAGATTGTATGGGTTTACAGACAAACCCTTTTTACTTCCTCATTATGTGACTAACAGAGTCTTTGCCTTAGAATATGTTAGGCAAACAGAAAGCATTAATGTCAAATTCGGGACTGGAATTGGGAAAACCGATACCTGTAATATGCCTTTTAGTTTTGAAGGAATTACTATTTCAAGAAAGGGGCAAAATGAACAGATAGCAGAGTATTTGAGAAAATTGGGGCTTATTGAGATTTCGCAAAGATGGAAATATGATCCCATGAACAGATTTGTTGAGAGACAATCCATTTTGAATAAAACACAGATTAAAGAATTTCATGTTAAAGTCAGAGATGATGTTGAAGAAAATAGAAATAACACCAGAAGATGAACCCCTGGAGTGGCACATAGAAAATATGGAGCCTTTGCCTCCTTGGCATGATTTTTATGAAGTAATTGTTTAGTTTGACCCAAAAAATATAAAAGCTCATCAATTGACGGAAGGTAAAATCACCAGGATTCAGAAGAATAGGCCAGATTGGGATGTGGCTAAAATTTGGGAATGGTGGGTAATGAGAGTCCAGACAAATTTGATTTCATCGAGATACCCCACCAAAAATGACAATCTGTTCGAACCTCGGTATAATGAAAACCATGACTCCTGGGGAGGAAGTTTCCCTGTTAGAATCCCTCCAAGCATAGGAGGTAGTCATTCTTCTACTCCCGAAGTATCTCAGCAACTTGAAGTATCCCAGCCACCTGAGGAATCCCAGCAGCCCAAAGCTGGTAAAGGAAAAGAAATTGTAGAGGCTCAAAATCTTCCCCTTATTCGAACCAAACCTAGGACATCTAGGAAAAGATCAATAGAAGAGGTTTTTACTGAAGAGCAAGGAAAGACTTATAGTTCGAAGGCTGCCCAAGATGATGTTGAAAATGGGTTATGATGGAAAAGGGTTGGGCAAAGAAGGACAAGGGAGAGTTGAACCTATTCTAGTAACAAAAAGAGAGAAGCGTCTAGCACTTGGGGCAGATACTCCGATGTCAAGACATCATTCCTCAAGAATTGTAAAATTCGTTCCACCTTCGAACTCGGGTATAGAATCTGATGAACCCATAGCAGAAAGAATGAGAAAATTGAAAATGATGGCTGATAGAAGAAAAGACAAGAATATTATTCAAACTTCTTCTATTGATCAAGAGCCTCAAGATACAGAAGACAACTCGGGGAAAAGGACTCAAGAAAGAGAACAATACCATATGACTGAAGAAAACATCGATGCAGATGCTCAGGAAGTTGAGCATGAAAATTCACAAAAGGAAGTCTCATGCGGCCCACTGGGTTCGGCTCAAGAGAGCCAAAATAGTGAAAATAAAAAACAAATTTCGGTTAAAAAAGAAATCCTGACGGTAGGACAGCAACGGGAGAAACATATTATAAACTTGGATGAAAGTGATGACGGAAATAAAACTCTGATAAAGACAAAGCACGAGTGAAGAAATGATCGTCGGTGAACATGAAGAAGAAGAAGAACACCAACAACAAATCCAGCCGAAAATAGGTATGTTTTCTTTACTTTCTTCTTCTCATTCTCCTACTCATTCCCATTGTAATTCTCCCTCCTTTTCTAAAATCAACAAAAGTATAATGTTCTTGCCAAAAAATTACCTTGTTCTCCCAGAAATGGCAACATCTTCCCAGAATCTGCTAAATGTTGGATCCGTAGTTGCTCCCATTCCTTTTCTCCCCAACATTGACATCCCGACGGTTGGAGTTACAACTTCTCAAGGGACTGAGTCACACTCCACCATGGCCAAGATTGAAAATCTGAAAAAAGTAAGCAGGAATGCTTTAGATTGGTGGACTTCACATTCAGCTGAGGATTCTAAAGCACCGACTACTATAAGAGAAATCATTGCTTTAGACCCAGCTAGTATGCAGAGGAAGAAGTTGAAGTTAACTCCTATTACTAAGAAATCAAAGGGAGAAATGACTGTGGAAGATTACCAAGCAGAAGAGATAAATGAAGATATATCTCAATTGCCTATGCAAGATGAGTGGGTGAAAGCCCAAGCACATTTTGGGACCATATACTTACAGGGAGGACATTATCAAGAAATGTTTTTAAAGGAAAAGGAGAAGAGGAAGGAATTAGAGACTGTGGTGAAAGAACAAAAAACAATGAGAGAAGGCTCTTACTCTGGAAGCTAAAAAATGGGAGGGTAAATTCAGTGTTGCTACCAGTGAAGTGGCAAAATGTAAAGAAAATTTGAGTGTGGCAGAAGCTCAGATTCAGGCGTTGAATACACAGATACAATAGCTACAACAATAGTTGGTAGAACAACAAAACGCTCCTTCCGGATTTTCAAAGGATAAAGTAAAGAAAATGAGGAAAGAATTGTTAAAATATTTGTTATCTTTAGTATTAAAGGCTAGACCTTTATTATTGTATTTAGCTAAAGTAAAGGAAACTACTGAAGTAGTAAAACAGGAATTTGGAGCTGTCGAAGCATTTTTATTGAAAAGAGAAGATGCGACTACTAAAATTCAGATTTTGTCGAGAAAAGATGCCGGGAAGCATGGAAGCCAAGCTCGAAGCGAAGCCTGGTCTCAAGCTAAAATCGTAGCAAAGAACTTCTTTAGAAAGTTTAAATTGATAGCACAGGGAAATAAGTTTTTGCAGGAGCTTGAAGATGAAGCGAAAGGGTTGCTCCAAAACCTTGATTTGGCTATCCATAATGGGCTTCCTTACCTCTGGGATGATGGTTCAAAAGTGTTGAAGGAAGAGGTCCTTTCAACATCAATAAAAGCTTTTGTTGAGGATGAAACAGACATAGACGGCTGGCAGGAACCTATAGAAGAAACATAGGTCATGGAGATGATCCAGAGGCTGACACAGATTAAAGCCTATTTACAAGAACTAATTTTAAGGCAAAAGATCATTTCTTATGATAAAGTGGAGGAGTTGCAGTATGTATATCAACTTTTCATTGATTCTTCTGATTTAGAAGATGAATACTGGAACCGAGTTTGCAAAACTTATCAAGAGGTAATTACAGACAATGGAAAAAATCAGAAGATCTAAACATCAAGGTCAGAAACTAGCGACCAGAGCTGGGACCAACTCTCAGAATTGAATCTTTTATGTTCCTCGAGAAAAAAGTTAAGTCACTAAGCGGTAGAAAAAGTTTTTGATAAGGTAAAGATCACTTATATTCCAAAGTGCATTCTTTTTCTTTTATCTTTGCTTTTTCACTTGAAATTTTACTTTTCGCAATTGTGTTGGTGACTCCGTTTCCCAATGGATGAAGGCCTGGTTTCTATTTATTTTTGCGAGCAAAAAATCCCTCGAAAGGCGCCAAGAATGTTAGTCAAAAAGTGACTAACTACAAAAAATGGCTGATGCACCTTTTTTGCATATTTTCAAAGAAGACCGAAGTAGCCCATATGCTAAAGAACAAAGAAAAAGCAAAATACACTAAGGAAGAAAAGTGTCACGATTTCGTGACATGTCGAGTTTTCACGGCAAAAAATAGCAAAGAGGGAAAGCAGAGGAAAAAGTCACGATTTCATGACGTTGCCCATTTTCGCCAAGTCCATCAATAAAAGGGTAGAAGTCAGGGAGAATGTCATGATTTTGCGACATGGCTTATTTTCGCCAGAAGAATAGCAAAACTGCTAAAGAGACTAAAAGTGTCATGATTTTGTGACATGTCCCTTTTTCATGACATGTCCCTTTTTCATGGCCAAAAGCAACAAGAGAGAGCAAGGAGGCGGAAGTGTCACGATTTCGTGACATGTCATGTTTTCATTGTCAAAACCAAGACAAAGAGCTAAGGAGGTGGAAGTGTCACGATTTCGTGACATGTCACGTTTTTGTGGTCAAAACCAAGACAAAGAGCTAAGGAGGTGGAAGTGTCACGATTTCATGACATGGTCAATTTTCGTGATGCAAAAAGAAGAATCAGGATGAAGACATAGAAATGTCATGATTTCATGACATGTTGCATTTTCTGACTCAAGAAGGGCAGACAAGTGAGAGAAACAAGAGTGGAGGGGTCGGATTTTGTGAGAGACACGTTTGTAGAGAAATAGAGTATATTTTTGGCAACTAGGGCATGCACTGACATCATGTGCTGATTTTTGAAGAATGGTCAGTTGATTATAACATGGCAGGTCCGTTGGATGATTGCAGAATAACAGGCTCATCTGAATTTAGCTAGAAGGAAATCTATCTAATCTACGGGAAATCCATTGTATATTCTTAGAAACTGTAGATAATTACTTGTAATTGATTGAGGAAATTAAATGTACATAGTAGAAGATACTCTTTTTAGGGTATAAATAGGAGTGAGTCGATCATGAAAGGGGTCGGCTCTTGGACGTTTACAGACTTGATGTACATGTTACTGGATTACAAGCAATAAGAGATATTCTTCCTCTGGCTTCTAAAATTTTGTATGCGAGTGTATGTATCTGGTTTTTAACTTTTATTCATTTTAAGTTTTATAATGTATCTGTTCTGAAATCTGAACTGTGCATGTATAAACCTTATCTCTAGAGTTGAATATTAAAGATATTTACATGTATTTAGACGAACATTTAAAATCGCACTCAGGAATTCATGTTTTCTATAGGAAGATATAAAGAAACTTTGAAGATAGTAATCTGCATCATCATTTTTTAGTTGTTGTCTAATCTGTACCGTGAGAAAAGTTCTAGCTTCGGCTATATTTCCCTTATCTCTTGTTTCCCTTTCCTCTAAAAAACTCAAAGGAACCAGCCTTCTCTGGAGATTAGACAGATGATCTCAAGCAAGGTCTGTCTATTCAATGTTGGCAAAGTCTAAGGCGCAACACTATTAACCGAAGGCAGATTTTGTTCCAACAATGACTTAAAGTAATGCATTGATCTATTGTTGAGTACTTTGATCTAAACCCCATTTTCCCTATTTCTCTCTTTCCTTGATTTTTTGTCCACTAACTAATTTTGATTTCTAATATGATACCAAAAAAATTTACAAAAAGATGATTAATTATGATGGTGTAGTAATATCAAGGTTTGTTGGTGTCTTGATTTTCTTGCAATGGTATGACTACACTAGTTATCCATTACAATGGAAAGCCTCCTTTAATGATCATTAAAAATATTTTGGATGTGTGGTGTTTTTTGGGCTAAAATTTGCCTATTCTATGAATTAGCTATGTGCCCTAGACTTTATTCAATAGTTTAATTGGATGAAAGGATATTTCTCTCAATTCAACCTCTAAAGAAGGTCAGATCCTTAGAGTGTTTGTAAAATAAAATAGAGGTTTAAAAATGAGAGTAAAGAGAGAGGGTTGAGATGAGATAAGGGTTTAGAAATATGAAATGAACATGGAAGGAATATAGTATAATAGCATTGAATGTTACTATATAACAAGATAGCATAGTCAATTTAAAGGATACTTAATAGATCAACCATTATCTAATGCAACTACAAATTCATTAAACTTTAATTATCTACTCTAATCATTCCAAAGACTTAAATAAATAGCGATCCAATAGTGATCCAAATAGTAGAATTTACTTTAACTAAATAGACTAAACATGTAAGTGTCAAAAAAATAACTAAAATCAAAGATGCATTCATAAAAACCTACAATTACATAGTAATGGAGGTCAAACAACTAGGTCAAACAACTATCACTTCTCATTAATTGGTACCAATATTACACAACAAATATCCAAGCAAGTACTACATAGTCGACCCTTCAACTAGAGATGTGAAGGCTTATTTATAAGTTGCATTTTGAAACTTGTACCAAAATATTTACAATTAGTTATAAGACTATTATAAAAATAGCTTGGAAAGGAAGATTAAGATGCTAAGGTGGTTGATTCAAATCTTATTCTGTGTTTGTTGAATATTCATGTCATCTACTCTATTGATCTACAATTGTTTTTTGTAAGTGGTTGAACTGTTGCAACTAATTCACCAAAGTTTTCAATTTTATGCCTTGACATCATTAATTGGAATAGCTAGAAGGCATTATGGTGGTTGTATATTTAAAAATGAAATTTTGTGAGCAACTACTTTAAAATCATTCTTGTCATTTTGGTTGCAAAGTTTCCTAGAACAATATTATGGCTTGTGATTGCTTTGATGATGTCACTTCAAGATGGAATTTGACTTTATTCATTCTAATTTTATGCATTTAATTTCCTTGTGTGATCATGATTCTTAGCTTGGATATGTTGACATCATCATCAAAGGGCCCCTAACTTTGTGCACTTTGACCTCTTACATCCTAGCTTTGTGCAAGGTCTACAACAATTTTATGCACCTTATTCCTTTTTGCACGGCCTTGGGATTTGGTGTGAAGGTGCTTATGTCATCATCAAAAGAGGCCTGACCTTGTTCCTTTTGGTTTCATTCATCATAGATTTGTGCAACTAGCCTTGGGTGCTTTTACTTGCATAACTTTGGGTTCTTTTCCTTTTCATTGATTTCACTTGCTTAGATGGCCTAACTTTATTCATCTTGGTTTTATTCATCTTCCTCTCTTACACAATCTTGGGCTTTGGTTCGATGCTACTGACATCACTGCTAAAGAATGCTTGGCCTTGTTCATTATGCACATTTGTACACTCTATCTTTGATCATCCCCATTTTTTTTATTATGTGCAATTTTGAGATGTTGCAATGTCGCACTAATGTCATCGATAAAGGGGACTAGTTTTATTCATCATGGTTTTATGTAACCTCTCAAATATTCAAAGTACTCAGTTGATTTTTTGAAGAAAAAGGCTTAACTCCTTACTTTGCAAATGATTTCATGAATTTGAACTAAATTCTTAGTGCTTCTCAGGGAATTTTTTCTTGCAAAAATTAAAAACTTAGAATACCTGGTTCCATTGGGTATAGAGCCAAAGGGATTGTGAAATGAAACATGAATGTTATTAGTATGGTGGAAAGTTATTTTGAATGAGATATGTGATGAGTGGGTGATTTGTGTGAAAAAAGTAGAAAACATGGATGACTTACAATATGTAATGGAATGGTTGGTGAAATGAATATTGAAGTAGAACAAAAAATGACCCATACCTGTTTGGACCTTGTAGGTGGCCTATTTTTTTTAACACCTTGTGCTTTTTTTTTATCTTAATGATACAAAGGTGTCATATTTTGACCATTGATTACTCTAGTGTTGCTTCTTGTGTGACAAGTGTCCCTTGATCATCTTCTACTCCAATATATTCCTTTGAAGGAATTTATTCCATAGGGTTTCCTTCTCTTTCTTCATCCACTTGATTCTCTTCATTGACTAAAACACTTTTGCTCTTTGAAGGACTTGATGGACAAATGTCTATATTTGCAATGGAGGATTATTTAGTCCTATAACTTTATCATGTATTCTCCTCAGCTTGTATGCTTTCTCATATGAAGGATATGGATATATTTTAGACATCCCTTAAACTTTAGCTTGTATCATAGCTACTTTATTCAAAAGTTCAAGCACTTAGGCCTCATTGATAGGATCTTGCCATTGGCTTATTTCCCTTTCATCATTGACTATCGATTCTATTTGTGTCTAAAGATATTCTTTAGTTTGAGGCTTGAATTCTTTGTACAAAAAGCCTAGAAATCCTAGTTCTTTGGCTTATTTTGTTGGATCCATCATCCTTTTTGCTCTAATTTGTAGCCTATATAGCATATCCCATCCTTGCTAGATCTGTTTGTATTTTTTTATTATGGTCTAGGAGATGGCCACTGTTGCATTCCACTGATTTTTTGGTATGGCCCTCAGAGCTAGTTTGAATCTTCTTCTAGCTAGACTCATTAGGCTCTCAGCTTGTCTTATCTTGTTTTATAGTTTAACTTGGGCCTAAGTGGTGTTGTTGCCATTGCACAACTAGCCCCAAATTTGAGGACCCACATTTAAATTTTGTTGTTTGTATGAATTTTTGGTCTAATGTATCCCTTTTAGGCTTAATTTGTATTTTGTAATAGTTTAGTCTCCACGTGATATCCATGAGACCTACTTAAGTGATCCTGCATAAAAGGAAATGCATTAGTAAATAAGATCAAAATAAAGAAGAAAAAAAAAAGAGAAAATTAATCAAATAAATGGTCATTTGTTTTAGTACCCATTAATAAAGCAAATATGAATAAAAAAAGAAAAATATAATAAAATATTAAAATATTTATATGTATATTATATATATGCATGTGGGTATGTTAATGAAAATAATAATAAAAATAAATAAATAAAAACAAAATAAATAAATAAAATTTAAAACATTTATTGAAGTTAAGCCATCCAAGTTATTTCTTATATCATATGAGGGTTTAATCTAATGATTTTATTTAAATTATTTTCTCTTTATATAAAGGGTTCTACTACAAAATGTATAATTTAAAGTTTACTAATAGGAATTTTTGTGTTTATAGGTGTGACGACCAGATCGTGAATCCAGACCCACCTGGCATACACAGCCACTTTTATTAGGACCAAACCCAAGGGTTAACGTGGTAACAAGGTAGAGGATGACTTGGAGGCTAGGCTAAATTTGGCATGAAGGAGATCACTAGGAGTGATCGAATCATAATATGTACTTTATCCCTTTTAAATGGCTTTTGGCCTACTATGGCCTACATGTGGGACGACAAGGTGGACCAATCAACAAACATAGGGAGATGCAAAGTGGAAAGTAGTTTAGTGAATGTAGATCAATAGACCAGATAGGTTAGACATAGAATGGAGAGCTATTTGGAGTGCCAAACACCATGGGCAAGTCAAAAGTATGGCAGCATCCCATAGCAAATAATGTAGGTCGAGCGAAGCAGTAGCAACAACATGGTATCAATTTTATCTGTATTTGGTCATTGCTCTGAGCTTTGCCTTTGATGATTCATTAGGAATGAGCATCGGGGTGCAGTGGACATATTAGCTGGTTAAAAGTGTTGAATATTCTATTGCACTTATCATAATAGAGTATTAATTGCCATTTTGCATCGCAGTCATGCATAGGTACATTACAAGGTTGAATCTTTAATCACCATTGAGGATTCAAAAGTTGGTTTCTTAGTTGCAGGACTATATGCTTTAAAGGGGTAGACCTGACCATTGCATGTAAGAGAGGATAGAAAATATTAGGATGAGCAACATCATGAAGCTATGGCATGAGCTTCTTGAGTAAAAATGATTATTAGCACTGGGATGGCCATGGGTGAAAGTGAAACTAGGCATATTGAGCAATACTAGATTATCATAAACTCATTGTGGTGGCATCTACATGGACCTATATCAATCCTTTCATTCAAATTTTGATCTTTCTATGCATGCAATTTCATCAGGGTGAACAAGAATTGCTGGTAAGGAGCACGTAACAAGGATTGATTATTAAAAGGCTTTTTTAGAGATATGTCGCACGTCGTGAGTGGTCTGCTCACAAGATGTGATAGTAACTATTTTGAAAGATAAAATCAAGTAAATCATAGAGCACTAAGATGATTTCAGTAGACCAATTTTATGTGAGAAAGTGTTGTTATGTGTTTCACTCCAAATATCAATGAGATATTAGATAAATTGATGACTCAAAAATGCATAGAATTATGGAGTACACTATGAGTGTCGATGCAACCATGGTACAACTGGATGTGGGTAGTAGTTTTTCCTTTGAATTGTTTACATTTCCCATGAATTTTAATGGCAAATAGCAAGATAGGCTATCCGTTTCTAGTAGACATTGGTAGGTATTTGGTGTGAAGATGATTAATGTCGAGGGGCACATCATAAGAAGATAATCGCATAGATATTTGTGATATAATTTGACCATCCAATTTAGGTCTCATTTTGCAGTGTGTCAGATTTATTTTCAATAGATTGGGGAGCTATGATCTTGAAGTTACAACATAATAAGTGGCATAGTAACCATCTGAGTTGCCTAATGATAAAAATAAAATGGATCATTACCATTACATGTAGGAGAACCCAACTGTGTTAAAATATAAAGCAATAAAGTGTATAAAGAGATATGTACATATTCGGTGCACTAATGTGAAGATCTTATAAAATAAAAAAACTATTACTTGAACAGAGTGTATAGTAAATGTATAACAAATTACAGATAGCCATTTCAAACAGAGGGAAATTAAGAGCCTTTTTGCGGGAAATGAAACGAAGATAGAGAAATGAAATTTTTTGTGGGAAACTTTAAAAACCAGTTGAAACTTATGAACCAGGGCTAGAAATTTTGGTACATAATTGTAGGTGTGAAACTAGAGGATTTGTAGCTGAATTTGTCTTGGATTTTCTTCTCCCACACCACTGGACTAGAGAATTTCACCATATGATGCCAATTTAGGGCATAGTATTCTGCATTTATGTTTAATGTTGAAAATATTTCTATTACCAATATATTGGGATTGTAGTTAGTTTTTATGCATTAATATGGTAGACTCATCTTCTATTTCAATATGTTGCACCTCACCCTTAGAAGATTGCACTGCATTAAATTTTAGATTGCATGAATTTGGATCACATTAATGCTAGTTTTTTTGCAAGATACTATTGGTTGCAGGGTTTGTGGAAATTTCTAAGTTGCAGCAACTCATTCAATTTCTTTTATTTCATTTTCTTTTATTTTTTAGCCCTTCCCTTTTCCATTTTTTAACCATTGCAAATAAAATAAAATAAATTAAAATCCCAAAAATAAATGCATGGATGTAAATAATAAGCTTTAATGTTTCATTTAAAGCAATTTCGATTTCATTTTGAATCCATTTTGAAATTATAAAAATTGTTCAAAGTTGTTTTATAAGGAATTTTGTAATTTCAAAATTTGACATAATTTCACATTTTGAAGGCAAATCAATTTTCAAGCTTTGCATTTTCATTTTTCAAAGCAACAAATTAACTGCCCTTTATGAAAATCATAATTTCATCAAATAGGGGTAATTTATGTGGCATTTCAAGGTTATTACATTTTAAATTTTGTCATGTAGATTATTTTATTTTCATTTACCAAAGCAAACTAAAATGAATCCAAGCATCACTTAAGATTCACATTTAGAGATAGATTTTAATCTTTTATTTCATGTTCAAAGCAAGGTTTAAAGAAGATAATACTTGATTAAAATATTCTTAAACAAAAGAAGATAAAATCTACCTAAAATACTCTAAGATAAAATGAACTAAGGCTTTACATTGTGGTCATATGAGGGCCAATCACATTTTATTTTCTTTTAAATTTCATGAACAATCAATAGCATAGTGTAATAAGATAATACCAATACAGACACCTTGTTAACAGTTGCTTGCAAATAACTAAAGTATTCCTAGCACTTACTTTGATACATTTTCATTGGCATACATGCACACATTAAGTAAAAGGAACCTTGGATAAATACTGATTTATTTACAAGAGATGATTTTATTTCAAAATCCTAACTGTGAGTGTGGTTTTGCAATTGGATAAAATTACCACTCAACATTTTTGCACTAGAATGAGAGTATATATTGGTTTATTTTATTGCTACTTAAATTCTAATTTGTGCATTGTTACTTGAAAGGTTATTTGAAGGCATTGGTTTGGACTAACGAGGTTTTTTTGATAGGTGATGGTGTTCATTGATTGAAAATTGCTTTAATTGATAATGCATTGATGCTAACTATTTTTTAGAACATTTCTTATTATGATGTTTAGTTGATGCATTGTTAACAAGCATTTGTTGTTGTCATTTTTGATCACACCACGACCTAATACAATGGCTGCAAATGCTAAAAAGGGGTATGGGATGAACAATAGTCCTTAAAAAAAATTGGAGATGTTCATGATCCACCCAAGAACATAGAGATATTGTTTCCCAAGTTTAAACATGATGGCACAAGATTATAAGAGGAGTGCATTCAGTCCTATGTGGATACCTTAATTAGATGGAAATTTGAACATGAGGATGTGGCTTGTAGATTATTTACTTTAAGCCTAGATGACACAACATATAATTGGTACATCAATCTATGCACTAGCTTTATTAAATATAGGGCCCAATTAAAAACTGTTTTATCAATCATTTTAGGTTACCCATAGATCCTACCATGATCTATCATCAATTTTCTTCTTGTAGGAGGGAACGTAATGAGCCATTGAGAACGTTCAACATAATATTTTAAAATCTTTATGTGATATTGACTACTCCATTTTTTATTTTGGAAAAAAAATCTCTTTAGATATACTTTGGAGCCTTGGATATCTTACTCACCATGTTCACTAGGGCAAATCCTTTGGTCACTACTCTTACTTTGGACTACACATAGGTCGTGACTATAGAGCAATAACTAAGGCCACAAGGTGTAGGGATGGAGAAATTACCTATGGTAGGATAATTATGGGCTTACAACCAAACCCTAATAATAAACTAGGCATGGGCACAATAGAATCTGATGTTGAACACTTTTCCCTGCAAGCAATTTTATCCTACCATGCCCACTTATCCTCCCACATGCTTTTATACAAATACATCTATCCATCCAACCACTCCATTATATTTAGAGAATCATTTGGCCACTCATGGAGACATAGGTATAGGTTCTTAGGCTTTACCTACTTATTTCAATCCAACTAAACCTATATCTTCTACTACCCAACCCAAGGAGCTTGTATCAAAAGTAAAATACCTAAAGAGGTTGGTCCAGAAGTTAAGGAGAGATATGGTTCCATTACAAGAACAAGCACCTCAATGTACACTTCCAAATAATCCTAAAAATCAAGTTCATGATATGAATTTCAATGATATTTTGTTTTATTCTCTCTTATATAATGGAGAAGGCCTACATAGGACTTGCATTGAAATATATGCTAATTCAAGATTCTCCAAAAACTTAGATGAAATCATTAAAATGGATGATTAATAATTTCAACCTATTTCAAGTAATGACAAGCTATAAATAAAAGTCTTAGAGTCCTTATTCAAAAAGGATGATTGGGACAATATTAGAAAGAAAAATACAATAATTGGTTCCACTAAAGAAACCCTTGACTCACTAAATGTGGTTGAAAGTAAATTTGAGGGGGAATCAATAGATGAGTCTAAAGAGTTGCTAGAAGACTTGATAGAATTTCATCGCTTGTTTTCAGAGGATAATTATCATGAGGATCAAGAAATCCAACATGATCCAATTTATGACTTAGAGTCACTATTTACATATGAGGATTGCAGTAATCACACAAATCTGAATACAGTAATTGATTCCACCATAGAAATCATTGAGCCCTCAAAAGGATATGAAGGTGAATTTGAAAAGCAATTTATTGTTGAATTTAAATATTGTGAAGAAGTGGTTGAACATCACAACCTAGTTTTAGAATATGATTATTATGCATGTAGGGAGGAATTTTCTACTCTTTCTAATAAAGTGCTCGCTTCACCTGATATGCAGGATAAGTTGCAAAGGCTAGTTATACAACTTAAAAGAAGCAATGCTCAATTACAGGAAGAAATACCTCAATATGCACATCTTGATAATTCCACAAATCATCCTCATGAGTTAAAGTTCTAAGATACTAAAAGTGATATTCTTTTAGACAATGGAAGGGTCCTAGAGTGGACTAGTTTTGAAACATATGACAAATCAGGACCTTCCATAAATTTGGATGAGATACTTGAAATTGATGATCAAAACCTTCAATATCCTTAAAATAATGACCAAGAAGAATTTGAAGAAGAATTTCTTGAAGAGATTGAAAATTACTAGGAATATGCCATAGAATTTCATCCTATGGGTTTAGATGGTCATTATTATAATTTTTGGAAAAGGTGTGGGGAATCATTGGTTTCTCATACTCCTACTAATGAAATTTCTATTTCACTTGATAGATAGGATGTTGAAAACTCTACCTTGTATGAAGATATTGTAATTCTTGTACAATCAGAAGATGTCAAGTCAATTGGAAAAATAGAGAAGGTTCCAAGATACAATAATTTTGAATACGAGTTTATTGAAAATATTGCTAAAAGAGAAAAGGAATAAACGATAGAGGTTTCTTGTGATTCATTTGTTTTGGATGAGGAAGAGGTAAAATATTCTCCTTCATTCTTGACTACTGAAAATTTGGGTACAAACTCACATGATTATCTTAAAGATTCAAACAAAGAAATGCCATGGATGGGTAACAAGGAGTTTGAACCTATTCCTATTTATCTAAATGATAAAAATATTGCTTCATTCGAAACAACTCAAATATTTTATCAGGAAGATATGTTATTTAACACATATCTTGACCAACAAAATTCATGGTTTGAAAAGGATGGGCATATTTATGATTGGATACCAATTTTTGGTATTTTTGATAAACAGGTCATGGATGAAGATGAAGGGCTACAAGATGATGATGATGAAGCCCATGAAGAAAAAGAAGAAATTACAGATCTTCAAAAATTTTTGGTAAATGGAAAGGTACAAAAGGTAGAATCTCACCTTTTGTGTTCAATCATTCGAGCTCTCGATGAAAGTTGTCCTAATTGATTGTTGGATTCAAAGGTTATCAATGATGGAATGCCATTAGTGGTTGACAAAGAATTTGAGTTAATTTCTCCTCATATAGATAATAACCTTGTTATGTTAAATGAAACAAAGTTATATATGCTTAGATTATTGAATCAAATGTATCAACAATTAACAATCAAATCTACGATACAAAATTATAATGACCCTCATTTAATAGATATCTTAGACGATTGCAAATTGTTACATGAGTATGATTGGACTAAATACATGGAAAATGACTTGACTTGGAAATTTTTAGAAATAGGATCCTACTTACAAGACCTCATATTTGAAAATGAAAGCCTAATTCTAAATCATGAATTGAATTGTGAAATCTGCATTTTAAGGATAAGACAAGAAAGGATTGAAAATCGGTTATTGTCTTATTAGTTTGACGAATTAAAACTCCACTATGGTATTTTTAATGGAACTAGATCAAATTAGTGGGGTGAGAGAGGTAAAATAATGGTTGTTGTATTTCATGGCTTAATATTATTTTTGTTGGATCTCTGTAAATATTGGCATGCATATCATGATATATGTCTTCTAAAGTGTGCTAATCATGTTTGGGATCCAGGAAAGTGATAGCCCAAGTGTTGCATCACCTTTTACATTATTGTATAAAGCTTTTGGTTTTTGTGTTTTTGCTTTTATTTTTTCTTTGTATGGCGCTTTTGTGTGTAATCTCATATTTTGGCAAGTTTTGTGTTTGTCTTCTTGTCAGTTTGTATTAGGTTAAGTTTTGGGTTTATATCAAAGTTTTGGTTTATGAGTTTAGCATTTTGAGGTTGGTCCCTCTATTTGAGGTGATGTTTTTTATTAGCTATTAATGGCCTCTTGATCATTTTTGTTGTTTCTTTGTCATGAAGGATGAATTTCCTATCATGTGGATCAAGGAAAAGGGGATGAAGTTGTTTAGTAACCACTCCTAGATTTTGGGACTAAGATAGTGAATTTCATAATACTGAATCATTTTGCTAAAGATACACATAAACACATCATATTAAGGGGTATGCTTTGAAATATTGAAGGATGAAGTCATTTTGGCTTGTATATTAAGGAAAAAATTCAACACACTTCATTTAAAATACTTTCTATCCCATGTAGTGCATAAACTTATGCACATCCATTAAAAAAAAGCAAGCAATGAAAATATGCTAAAATCAATCACTAGGTCTGGATACACTCTATTAGGGCTATGGATGCCTAACTGGTAGTAGGGCTCTATCTAGACAAAGTTTGTTCAAAACAATTGTTTTTCAAAATATCACTTACACATGAGGGTAATCTAGATAAACTCTACCTTGGCTATGGATGCCTGACTGGCAGTAGGGTTATGTCTATAAATTCCTTTCTGGAGCAATATATCTATAGCCTAAATGCAGGTCAGATGATGGAATTTGGATGGTTTTCAAGCATGCAAAATGAAATCACTTTCACACACATTGAGCAAATGCAAATGATTCATGTGTTTCCATCTAAAGTTGTCTCCCCCATCTTCTTTGGAAGTTGCTAGATGATGTATATCTTTATGATATTTGGTTGTTTTTTTCAGAACTAGGTTCTTCACTCGAAATGCTCAAGAGCATTTCCCAGTAGAGTCATCATTTGTTGTGGCCATTGCACAACTAGCCCCAAAATTGGGGACCCACCTTTAAATTTTGTTATTTGTATGAATTTTTGGTCTAATGTGTCCCTTTTAGGCTTGATTTGCATTTTGTAATAGTTTAGTCTCCACGTGATCTCCATGAGACCTACTTAAGTTTGCAAGGGTAGAGTAGTTTTGAATATCCAAAAAGTCATTTTAAAGCTCTTGCTATGAGATTCCATTTAAGTGGTCCTGCATAAAAGGGAATGCATTAGTAAATAAAATCAAAATAAAGAAAAATAATAAAATAAATGATCATTTGTTTTAGTACCCATTAATAAAATAAATGTGAATATATATATATATATATATATATATATATAATAATAAAATGTTAAAATATTTATATATATATATTATATATGTATGTGGGTATATTAATGAAAATAATAAAAAAAAATAAAAATAAAATATATATTTATTGAAGTTAATCCATCCATGTTATTTCTTATATCATATGAGGGTTGAATCTAATGATTTTATTTAAATTATTTCCTCTTTATATAAAGGGTTCTACTGTTGAATGTATAATTTAAAGTTTACTAATAGGAAGTTTTTTGTTTACAGGTGCGATGACCAGACATGTGAATCCAGACCCACTTGGCATATGTAGGCTGCATGGAATTTTGGATAACCAGATATCAGCACCATGGGCCCTACCAAATATTCATGGCTGACGTGGATACAATGACACAATTTTTACACTGACACTAGGCAGACAAAGGCGACAACTTTAATTTGGACTGGACCAAGGGTTAAAATGGCAACAAGGTAGATGATGACTTGGATGTTAGGCTAAAGTCAGTGTAGAGGAGATCAATGGGAGTGATCAAATTATAGTATGTGTTTTCTCCCTTTGAAATGAATTTTGGTCCACTGTGGCCTACATGTGCGATGACAAGGTGGACCAATCAGACTGACGAATACATACATAAGGAGACACGGAGTGGAAAGTAGTTTTGTGAATGTATAACAATAGACCAGATAGGTCAGGCACATAATGGATAGTAATTTGGATTTTTAAACATCGTGGGTAATTCAATAGTATGGTAACATCCCACAGTAAATAATGTAGGCCGAGCAAAGTAATAACAGTAGCACGGTATAAATTTTGTCCATATTTGGTCATTGCTTCGATATTTTCCTTTGATGATTCTACAAGAATGAGCATGGGGGTGCAGTGGACATATTATCTGGTTAAAAGTGCTTAATATTCTATTGCATTTATTAGAATAGAGTATTAATTACCAAATTGCATCACAGTCATGCACAGGTACATTAAAAGATCAAATATCTAGTTACCATCAAGGATTCAAGAGTTGGTTTCTTAGTGGCAAACCTATACACTTTAAAGGTGCAAACCTAGCCATTGCATGCAAGAGTGGACAGGAAATATTGGGATAAGCAACATCATGGAGCTATGGCATGAGCTTCTTGAGGAAAAATGATTACCAGGATTCGGATGGCCATGAGCGAAAGTGAAACTAGGTGTATTGGGTAATACTAGACTATCATAAACCCATCATGGCGGAGTCTACATGGATCTATGTCATTTATTTCATTCAAAGTTGGAGCTTTTTGTTGTACATGCAATTTTGTCAAGGTGAACAATCATTGCTAGTAAGGAGCACGTTACAAGGATTGATTATTAAAAGGATTTTTTTGAGATATGTTGCTCGTCATGAGTGGTCTTCTCACAGGATGTAGTAATAACTATTTTGAAAGATAAAATCAAGTAAAGCACATAGCACTAAGATGATTTTAGTAGATCGATTTCATGCAAGGAAGCACTGTTATGTGTTTCACTCTGAATATCCATGAGATACTAGATAAATCGATGACTCAAAAATACGTAGAATTATCTAGTATGCTATGAGCATCAATGCAATTGTGGCATAGTCAGATGTGGATAGCAGTTCATCCTTTAAATTATTTATATTCCCATGAATTTTAATAGAAAATAGCAATATATACGGCATTTTGCTAGAAAAAATTGGTAGGTATTTGGTGCGGGGATATTTAAAATTTAGGGACACATCGTAAGAAGAGAATCACATAGATGTTCACAACAAAATCTGATAGTCCAATTTAGATCTCCTTTTGCAGTATGTCAGATTTATTTTCTATAGATTGGGGAGTTGTGGTGTTGACGTTACAACATATTGAGTGGCGTAGTAATCATCTGAGTTGCCTAATGATCAAAATAAAATGAACCATTATTATTACATGTAGCAAAACCCCATTGTGTTAAAATATTAATCAGCAAAGTGTCTAAAGAGATATGTACATATTTGGTGCACTAATGTGAATCTCTTATAAAATAAAAAAGCATTACTCGAACAGAGCGTATAGTAAATGTATAACAAATTACATATAGTCATTTTGAATAGAGGAAAATGAAGTCTTTTTGCAAAAAATGAACGAAGATAGAGAAATGAAAGGTTTTGTGGGGAAGTTTAAAAACCGGTTGAAACTCATGAATTGGGACTGGAAAACTTGGGACATAATTGCAGGTGTGAAACTAGAGGGTTTGGAGATGGATTTGTCTTGGAGTTTTCCCTTCCCACACCGTTGTATTGGAGCATTTTACCACAGGATGCCAATTTAGGGCATAGTACTTTGCATTTATGTTTAATGTTGAAAATATTTCTATTGCCAATATATTGGGATTGTAATGAGTTTTTATGCATGAATATGGTAGACTCCCTTGTTATTTCAATATGTTGCACCTCACCCTTAGAATATTGCAGCACATTAAATGTTAGATTGCATGAATTCGGATCACATTAATGTTGATATTTTTGCAAGATACTATTGTTTGCAATGTCTATGGGAAATTTCTAGGTTGCAGAAACTCGTTCGATTTCTTTTATTTCATTTTTTTATTTTTCTAACCCTTTCCTTTTCCATTTTTTTAACCATTTCAAATAAAATAAAAAATAAATAAAATACCAAAAATAAATGCACGGATGTGAAGAATAAGCTTTAACGCTTCATTTAAAGTAATTTTTATTTAATTTTGAAGCCATTTCAAAATTATAAAAATTGTTTAAATTTGTTTTATAAGGAATTTTGTAATTTCAAAAATTGACATAATTTCACATTTTGAAGGTAAATCAATTTTAAAGCTTTGCACTTTCATTTTTCAAAGCAACAAATTACCTTCCCTATATGAAAATCACAATTTCATCAAAGAGGGGTAATTTATGTGGTATTTCAAAGCTTTTACATTTTAAATTTTGTCATGTAGATTATTTTCTTTTCATTTACCAATGCAAGCTAAAATAAATCCAAGCATCATTCAAGATTCACATTTAGATATAGATTTTAATCTTTTGTTTCATGCTCAAAGTAGGGTTTAAAGAAGATAAAACTTGATTAAAATATGCTTAACCAAAATAAGATAAAATCTATCTAAAATACTCCAAGATAAAATGAACTAAGGCTTTACATCATGGTCATATGAGGGCCAATCACATTTTCTTTTCTTTTAAGTTTCATGAACAATCAATAGCATTATGTGATAAGATAATACCAACTTAATAGTTGCTTGCAAATTACTAAGGTATTCCTAGAAGTTACTTTGACACATTTTCATCAGTATACATGCACACATTAAGTCAAAGGAACCTTGTAGAAATACTAATTTATTTGCAAGAGAGGATTTTCTAATCAAAATCCTAATTGTGAGTGTGGTTTTGCAATTGGGTAAAATTACCACTCAACACGTGGAGTCTCTTATTGTTGCCTCTTTGGCTTCTGTAGTGAAGTTTAGGTAGCCTACAACTAGGTAAGACTCTAAGGCATATTGAAGGATTTTGTTCTAGCTATCATTTCTTAGTTGTTTCAATATTTTCCTAGAGAAACAGGAGGATATATCGCATTACTTTAATATTTCCAATTGTTGATGCATATCTTGAAGTTGTTTTTTTAGTGCTTTTTCATCTCTTCTATTTCTTGCACTTTCTAACAACTTTGGAGTTGCATAATCATTCTTTCCCATTTTTTGTATTCATGTTGCAAGGAATTTTTAACATTTTTATCCTCTCTGGTCAGTCTTTAAATTTCTTCTCTAGTTTTTTGCATCTATCTCTTAGCTTATCATCTTGTTGATAGATAGTGCTAACATAAGCATATGCATTGAGTAGAGAATCTTCCAATGGTAATACAGAGATATCTATTTTTGGTGTATCCACTTGATAATCATTCAGTGTCATCTCAGATTCTAGTTTATCCACCTTTGGTGTATCCATAACTTTTATTTGTTGATAGGTGGTTGGATCAACTAAAATTATTGGCCTAAGTAGAACATGCTTTTCTACTTTCTTGGGTGTTTTATTTCTCCATCATTCCTTATCATTTTTTCTCATCTCCTTGATCCAATTGACGGTAGTTTTTTGATGGATGGTTGAGTGGTGGTAGTATTGAGAAGATGGACTACAACATAATAAATGGAGATGGAGGGATTTTATGAATAGTTGATATTATATTATTTGTATGGGTCTGTAATTGTGAAGTGGATGTGGTTGGGGAAATTCTAGATGTAGTATTTATTTGAGTGATTGGTCTATACAAATATTTCTATGGTGATAGAGAAAGGGAGAGAACATCAATGGGGATTTAAGGAGGAGAAGTAGTAGTTGAGTTAATATAAATTATACCTACCTCTGTCACTTAAGGTTGCTCAACCATTGGCTTGGTCACTAATCCAATTATTGGGAGTGGATCTTGGATCTTTTATTTCTAATGATCTCTTTATTGTAACTCCCTGAGAGGATTGACCTTTCTTTTTCTCATTGCTTTCTTCTTTGGATGGGTTGTGTGATTGGATGGAGATATCCCTAGAAACTATTGCAAGTATTACCTTATACTCACATTGAATACCTCATTATTATTAGTGGGTTGGCTCGATCCTTGTGCACTTTCAATAAACACTTCTTGTTCTTGAAGGCTATGATGCTCTATTGGCCCTATGACAAACTTGGGTGTTGGACTAATATGGGACATTGATGTATACCTCTAACTCATTTTCCTTTTTACTTCTAGATTAGGGAAGCTAGGAAAATGTTCTCCCAAATCTAAGCTTTGGGGGTACTTTTAAACTTGTATAAGCTCTTATTGACCAGAAGCTATTTTTCCTAGACTTTCTCTAGTATATCTAATTTTGCCTATTTTCTGGGATCCCTTTGGATATATTTCCTATTGTAATTCTATTGTAATGAATGTTACATCCTATTGGTTTATCCCTAAAGTATCTTTTATGGTAATTTGCTTCTTTGTACCCATCATAACATTATTATCAGTCAATCACTCCTCTAACGTTTGTGTTTTTTTTGTATTGTGATTATCTTTGGAGGTTACTTGTTCTACTTCAACTTCACCTTCTAGTGTTCACGACTCTTCTTCATACACTTACTCATCTTGGTTGTCAATAACGCTATGTTTAGTTGCCTCTTCTCAAGGCTTCCACATTTCTACATTTTCATCATATTTATAGGAGAATATTTTGTCCATTGATAGTGGGTACCTAGAATATTGAGTTTTTCATTAGCATCTAAATATCCACCATTCCATAATCTTAGATTTATCCTAGTCAATTTTATTAGCCATATTATTTATATTATCCTAAGTCAATCTATGATTCTTACATCTTTCTAGATCATAATCACATTACTACTCATAGAAATCTCTCCAAGGAGGCAACTATTACATTTTTTTTATTTTCTAGTTGATCTCATTGTGCTTAAAATTGTTCTATAGCTGCTCAATGTTAGGTCTTCTAACTTTATTGAACACTAGTGGCTTACCTTTGTTCAAGTGTGATATCCTCTCTTTGAATTTATCTTTAAGGTCATACTTCCATTTATGAGGTATAGCTCATAACCCTAGTCTTTTAAGTTTATTATAGAGTAATTCCCCTTGTTATTTTGTTGTTATTTTGATTGGTTTGAAAGGAAGGAATATTTATATATAGCTCTTTTATTTATGTTGATGTTGAACATTATGTTTATAGTGTTGTTCTATCAAAAATACTCCATGGAAAATACTCTATATTTTACATAGTATGGAAGCAAAAAAGGCTTCCCTACAAAACTGTATAATCTCACCATTGTTTATTCTATCAAAAGTACCAATCCCCCTCTTCGATATGAGGAATCTACAATGTTACCTTCACTATTTGAGATAATCAAGGTATTTCCCCATTAATAAGCTTTAATTTTGGTCCCATAAGTTCTTTGTTGAAGTGATAATAGGACTTAGAAGCCCTAATCAAAGTGGTCCAGTCTACTACTGCCATCTTTTATCCCTGGTCATTTACTTTGTTTATGTCTATCCATGGCATACTATCAATAGTGTTAAACAAGAAGAACCATGCTAGGTGTGAAGAGTACTAAAATGTACCATATGTAAAAATATGTAGTTGTGTGATTTTTTCATGCATCCTTTTACATAAAAACCTTGTCCAATTGAAGAAACAAGGATTGTTGGACTATTTTGAGTGAGACTCATCATAATAATGCAGGTTAGAGATAGCATATGCTACAACAATCTGTTATTTATGAACCTCATTAATAGTTAGGCAAAAAATTATGGCAATAATTCAGAATATCTCATGGAATTTGAACTCTAAAATATTAATTAGGGTTTTAGGAATTTATTAGCCATTGGAGGGCTATAAAACTATTGATTTAGCCAATTCTTGAAAAGTTTACCCCCTTATTTATGTCTCCTAAGGTCATAGTATTTATTTGGTCCTCGATAATAAAATTCTTAGGTGGTGTTCTAATTTTGGTCCCTATGGCAAAGGCTTTAGTGAACATGTCAGGGGTAAGTTGAAACAATACTTGCCCTTTATAGTTTTGGACCATTCTCAATTAGGGGTTATAGAATTGGGTGACTTTTATTTTTTGGTAGATAAGATACTATAGCATTAATACCGGGTTTTATAGGTTGACCCAAAACCTTTTACAAAAATCAGCCCAAGGTTGTTGATGAACATGTCCTTACTAAGAATCCTATATATGTAAAATCTACATACCACCAAAGCCATTACATCCGGTAAGGCACATAGCTTGTTATCAAAAATAACTTTTCATACAACATTTTGGGTATACCCTAAGAAAACACACCTACATCATAATTACAAAAAAAGAAACAGACATGGATCCCTTCCTTGAAACAGTGGAGAAACAAAAAGTTGCAGACACACATAGCAGAGTACTGAAAAGAACTCCCACAAGCTTTGTATTGATAGTTACTCTTAATAATTCTTTGGTAATTGCTTTCTTTCATATATGACATGATTTGGGACCACATCCTATCTTGGCCAATCAACCTTGGAGAAGTGAACCTGCTAGCTAGATTTATGACGGTGGCTATCTGGTGGTCCACGTGGCTCTGGTTCGAAGTCTTATATTGCCGTTTCTTTCTTGCCCTATGATTATCAACCAACCTCAAATTACTAAGATGACTAGGAGCCATGTTATATAACATGTGACTTTCCCCATTAGTCTTTGTGGTATTTCCAAGTAGCATCCATGAATACTGACAGCTCGAATAATTTTTATTGTGAGTCCATTTCAAAAAAGAGGTGGGAATACTCCTAGCCTTCAAACTTACAATGCCTTCCCTGTTGGTAAATTCAATTATAATTCTTGGAATTCTTGTTGAATAAGCTCCTATACTTCACTCGGGATACTGTGTTCCCATTTGAAAATTCTGTCACCATCGAAACCCAAATTGGTCAACTTATCAGTAATTTTTTTAGCTTCCCGAAAGACATGTTGGGCTTTTATGTCCTATATTCCATGCAAAATGATCCTAGTCTCTTCAACAATTTTTTTAAACCTCCAAGGAAGTGTTTTCCAATTATTTAGGAGATTGATAACATGCATAGAGTCTCCTTCTATGATAAAATTTCCTTCTAATTCTTGAGTCATTTGAAGGCCTCTCCACATAGCTCTAGCTTCAACTTCATTGTTCATCCTTGTTTCCAAATATTCAAAAAATGCAAGCATCATATTCCCATTATGATCTCACACAATACCACCAATGCCTGCTTTTCTAGGATTATCCTTAGCCGCTCCATAAAAATTAAGCTTAAACCAACCCGTAGGAGGTGGGGACCACTTAACATTGGCTCTGGGGTTGACTACCCTAGGAACAGACTCATCTAACAAGGTTAATCTTAAATATTGAGCAATCGTGGTCTCTTGTAGATGAGGTTTACAGCTATCAAAAGGGATAAGGTTCACATTCTCATTGGCAAAGTATAGGATCCTAGCAATGATAGTTTGATGATCATGGATAGACTTATTAAAGACTCTATGGTTCCTTTCTAACCACACTTGCCAAATATAGTGATTGAGACAAATTTTCCACATGTATCTAAGTCTTTGGCTTGAAAAGGGGCAAGGCCACTAGATGAATAAATCAAGTATGATGGCTAGTTTAACCCAGGAAATATTGAAGGCTTGAAAAACCCCACTTAGGATAGTCAAGGAAAAAGGGCACTCAAGGAAAATGTGATAAATGGTCTCCCAATTAGCCCTACATAGATAACAACGATTAGTGATACAAATATCTTTACACATCATATTATCAATGGTTAGAATTCTTCCTTGGATAACCAACCATGAAAATATTGTAATTTTTGGAATTAAATTTTTTATCCAAACTAAGTCCTTTTGGAGGACAAAATCCTCGTCATCAAGCAGAAGCTTGTAAGTTGATTTAATAGTGAACTACCTATTTTTTGTAGGATCCCAGGTCACTTGATCTTCCTTGGGTCTCATGGGGATAAACTATTTCTCGAGAATGTTACAAAGACCATTTGATTTGCTTGAAATCCTTGAATCCTTATTTGTTTCCACTTCATTCTGCCTCTGTTCTCAACCATATAATCAAAGAATTTTTTACCAATGAGTTCTTCTATGATATCTCTAGTTCGGTCTAAGTTAGGATATTGTATCAGTGGTTTGTCCTTAGCCCACCTGTCATTGCAGAAATTTATCCTCTCACGATTGCCTAAAACCCATCTTAAACCGTTTTTGATGATTTCCTTACAATTGAGAATTTCTTTCCAAAAAGTAGAACCTTTTATTGGAATTGAGTCACTTAAAAATTCCATATTTTGAAGATACTTTCGTTTGATGATAGTTGTCCATTCATTTTCTTGACCAAAAATGAGGTGCCATGCTTGCTTAACTAGTAAAGCTAAATTCATATGAGCAATTCTCCTCAGACCTAAGCCCCCATTTTCCCTAGGTCTGCACACTTTGGTCCATCCTACAAGGTGTATCCTTTTTTTCTCCTCTGATCCTGTCCATAAAAATTCTTTTTGGAGTTTCTCAATTTTTTGGAAAACCTTCAAGAGGGCTTTAAAAATGGAGAAGAAATAGACTAGAATGCTCTGAATAGAGGCCTTAGTGAGGGTCAGTTTTCCTTCTTGAGATAGAATATGACCTTTCCATCTAGCAAGTTTTTTTGAATTCTTTCAATAACCTTGTCCCACATTGACTCTCTCGGAGAACCAATGAAAATAGGGAGACCAAGATAAGAAGTGGGGAGGTTTGATATATCACACCCTAAAATTTCCACAATCCTTACTTGCCTTTGAATGGGGGTTTTCAAGAAATACAACTTGCTTTTACTGAAATTAACTTTTTGACTAGCAGCATCCTGATAGAGTTGCAGGATGTATTTAATTCTTTTGGCCTCAACCACCGATGCATTATTCAATAGAAGGGTATCATCGATGAATTATTGGTGAGAAATAGCCCTAGTGAGAGATGTTGCATTTATTCTCAAAATTAGCCTTGAAATACAAGCATTTTTTATGGTTATGCCTAAAGCTTCTGCCACAATGATGAATAACATGGGGCTGATAGGGTCCCCCTACTGAATTCCTTTGTGACTTTGAAAGTAACCAATAGTTGTTTCATTAACCAGAATCAAGAACCATGCTTTACAAATGCATTATTTGATCAAATTAACCCATTGGTGGTGAAAACCAAACTTAAGGAGGACAAAAATCAGAAAGTCCCAATTTAGCCTATCAAATGCTTTGTTCATATCAAGTTTGAGGGCAAAAATAGACCTATTAGTCTTATGAGCATAGTGTAGAGCTTCATGAACTGTGATAACTCCATCCAATATTGATATGACCTAGATAGAGGTTCCCTAGAATGGATCTATGATGCGGGGTAGAACATCTCTCATTCTATTTGCAATGTCTTTAGTTATAATCTTGTAAGAAACATTGCACAGGCTGATTGTCCTGAAGTCAACCATAGATTCAGGGGTTTGCTTCTTAGGAATTAGAGAAATAAAAGTAGAGTTGAGACATTTTGGGATATGATTGCTTTCTTGGAATTATTTGATAGCATAAATTACATCCTCACTTACGATGTCCCAAAAAGGTTGATAGAAACAAGGCAAAAAGTTTTCGGGTCCCGAGGCTTTGTCTAGCTCCATGCTAAACAAGGCTTCTTTAATTTCCTCATCAAAAAAGGGAGCAAGAAGCTTAAGGTTTATATCCTCATTTATTATGCTAGGAATGGATTGCAAGAGAATATCTTTGGCCTCCTCATTGCACTGTGATTCCTGACCAAGGATATAATTGAAATAAGTTACTACCTCCTTTATGATTTCTATTAAGTCCTAAGTAATAGAACCATCTGCTTTTTTTTAATTTTTATATTGTTATTGATTTTGTTTCTAAGCATGGTGACGTGAAAAACTTGGAATTTGAATCTCCATATTTCAACCAAAGAGCCCTTGATTTTTACCTCCAATAGATTTCCTCACAGGCCAAAATGTTATGAAACTCTGTTAGTTTTATCCATTCCTCCTGCCTAGTAGTTTCATGAGCATCACCATGTTGAATACTCTGATCAATTATCTTCAAACTTTCAACAACCTATTTTTTATTTTCAAATAGGTTTCCAAAGACCTATTTTTTCCAAGTTCGAAGCTTTTCCTTAACAAACTTTAATTTGCCAGCAAGTTTAAAAGTTGCACTACCCCTAACAGGCTACTGCCACCACTAAATTAATTTATCTCTGAAACTAGAATGTTTGATCCACATATATTAAAATATGAAAGGTTTCTTGAAGGACAGATAGTTAGGGATCTTCAAAAAAATGGAATTATGATCAAAGGCGATATTGTGACACTTTTCCTCTTCGGCCTCGATGATGCAGTTTGTCGCGATATTGCGACACTTTTTCTCTCTGACCGTAATGTTGCAACTTGTCGCGATATCACGACACTTTTTCTCCTCAGCCATGATGCTGCATCATGTCGCGATATCACGACACTTTTTCTCTTTGACCACGATTATGCATCATGTCGCGATATCGTGACACTCTTTCTCTTCGGCCATGATTTTGCAACATGTCGTGATATCGTGACACTTTCTCTCTCTGACAGTGATTTTGCAACATGTCACGATATCGCGACACTTTTTCCCTTCGGCTAAGATTTTGCAACTTGTCGCGATATCGCGACACTTTCACTCTTCGGCCGTGATTTTGCAACATGTCGTGTTATCGCGACACCTTTTCCATTTGGTCAAGATATGGCAACATGTCATGATATCGCGACACTTTTCCTCTTTGGCCTCGATGATGCATCTTGTCATGATTTCGTCACACTTATTTTCTTCTAGGACCAACCTTGCAATTTGTCATGATTTTGTGACACTTCTTCTCTTCTGGCAGCAACCTTGCAACATGTCACGATTTCGTGACACTTTCTCTCCTTCGGCTGCTATGCTGCTTATTGTCATGATTTCGCAACATATTTTCCTCCTTTGACTGCATCGGTGCAACATGGTGTGATTTTGCGACATCTTTTCCTCCTTGCTTTCTCCTTATGTTGTGGGCCGCAAAAACGTAACTGGTCGCGATATCGCGACACCTTCCCTCATGTGGTGTTTTGCTTTCTCTTTGATCTGTAGCTCTTGGGCCTCCTCGGTCAGCTTGGAAAACATGTAAAAACCTCTTGTACAAGGTTCATGGACCTTTCAACACCCTTTCAACCAATCAAAAAAAAAATTTAGTAAGGGCTTGCAGGGTAGAATCAATGAACAGAGTTGTAGCCTCCTTTGATAGAAAAAACTTGTCAAGCCTTTCTTGAATGAGATGACATCCTATCCACCAATTTCTCCAGGTATAATTCACTCCTCTAAGTTTTACATCCATCAACATGTTGGAGTTCACAAAGTCATTGAACTCATCCATGCTCCTAATAGGTGGTCCATTTCCACCCATTTTGTTTGAAGGGTAAAGAGGAGTGTTAAAATCCCTAGCCAAAATCCAAGGGACATTATGGAAGATTTCACTCAGATTGCCTAAGTACTCCAATAGTAGAGCTCTCCTTTGAATTGAAGTCGGGGTATAAATATTTGAAAGGATCCATGACTTGTTGTTTATTTCCTTAAATAAAACACTAAGAACCTTGTCATATTTCTGAATAATGGTTTCTTCTAATATCCAAGGATCCCACAAAGTCATAAGGCCTCGAGACACTCCTGTGGATTATTTGCAAACCATATCTTGTTGATTCTAGATTTTTTTTGCTACTTTTTTTTACTGAATCTCATCAGTTTTTGTTTCTTGCAACATGATAATAATTGGATTCACTTGATTTCTTATTGCACTCACTTCCCTATTTTTGGGCATGCCATTGAGGCCTCTCACATTCCATGAGAGGAACTTCATTTAGATTGTTTGGGATTTCTTCCTCTCCCCCTCCCTTGAGGGGGTTTTCCTAATTTGTTGTCTTTAGAACCTAGAATAACCTATTGAAACAAGGTTCTCTATTTTCCATTGGCAATGTCATTATCAGTTTTAATTTTTTGATGCTCAACATTTGATATTCTCCCTCTTCTTTTTTCATTGTCAAAATCTATAGGAGACCTCACAGTGCTCCTGGTTTGTTTAGGACTAAACTGGATGGAGGTAATTTGTTGCAAAACCATACTGCCATATTCCTCATTCTAAAGAGTTTCACATATCTCCACCCCTACATCTAAATATTCTCCCTTTTTCTTATATTCCCCTGGTCTGTAGGATGACCCCTCAATAGGATTCACCTGCTCCTAGCAATGATGTTAGGGAGATGAGATTTTTATTTTCCAATGCCTCAACTTTCTTCCTAAGTTCTTCAGCATTAGGGTTTGGCTTTGGGATGCCCACTGGGCTTGAAGTATTTTTAGCATTGGGGTTTAAGGATCTTGAATTGGATGGGGATTCTAGACATTGGGCATTAGGGTTTGGCTTGTGATGCCCATGGGGTTTACAGTAATTTTAGTATTAGGGTTTGAGGATCCTAACTTGGATGGGGATTATAGAGATTCAAAAAGGTTAGCCTGAAGGTTTTGGGCTTCCATGTCTTTCGATAATCCTCCTACTCCCATATTGGATAGAATTGAAAATTTATTTGAAACTAGAGGATTGGAACTTACCTAAGTATTTTGGTTGCCAATAACCTGTTGTTTTCCTTTGTCTTGTTGGGACCTTGCACCCTCTCTTTTATTTTTTTGGTAGATGTAGTTTTCTTGATTTAAATCGCCTCTACCAAGGAAACTCCTCAAATTTCCTCTGTCTAGAATTCCCTGCTTCTGCTTTTCTCTATTCATTGCCAAGTTAGGGCACTGATTGCATAGATGTCCTTGATTTTTGCATTCTACATAGAATATCGATCTGTTATTGTATTCTACCAGTTATTTTTGATAGTATTCTTCATACTCTAGATCCACAAACCTTGACAATTCATTATCCAAATTAGCATTTATGCAAATTCATGCATGAGTCATCCTTGTCCTGGCCAAGGTCGCATGGTGAATGGATATCAGGTACCCTATGGTTCTGGCTATGCGCTACAGTCAATATTCATTGAAGAACTGGGCAGGTAGACTCGAGAGATGAACCCAAATATGGGCAATGTTAATATTTTTCTTTTTAGGGTCAAAATCTTCACCCCATCATCCAAGAAAAAGGCTCCTTTTGCCTAGAAACCAAGGACCTCTTGTTAAAATGTGGCTAGCATCCTCCATATTATTAAAATGGATAATTAAGAACCCTCGAGTTAGAGCTACTAACTCCAAGCTGCCTACTGGTCACCATTTACCTATTTCCCAAGCCTTAATAGTCTCCATGTCTGGCCTACCTCACAAAAACTTGCCTACTAGGGAGAATTTTTCCATTGAAATAAAATGGCTCATAGAACTTGTCGAGGCCAAAATTTTATTATTTACTGGAACTAGGGGCAGAAGAGAGAGAACCTCCTTTACTTTTCCTCTAAGAGTCTCATCAAAATATAGCCACTTCTTGGGCCACGCATTGTCCTTCGTATCTTTTTTTTGCGGTCTTTCTGAGGAGGGTCGGACCCTCGCTTGATGCCCACCTCCAAATCTGCTGCATCCTAATTGCCTTCCTCTAGATCCTCATTTGATCCATGCTCAAGGTTCCCACCCACCCCTTATATACCTGCTCTACCTCTACTGCCTTGGTTGATATTCCTGCCCAAAAAATTCAAACCCTCACTCCTGTCGCACCTTCTAAACCTTAGATCACTCATTCCTCTTGGTAGATTTCTAAACTATTACATGACCCATATAATTGGGTGACTCATAGCATCAATTTGGGGTAGGTATGAATGGTCTTGTATATATATGAGGACAAAAAATAGTGTCAAGCATATGCACCTAGGTTATTATGTGATATCTCTTTCACTTGTTTTTCAGTATCTTCTCGAAGATGCTTTATTTTGACCTCAAGTTGATTTTTATGTCCCCAATTCTATATGTTCAATATTGGAGTACTTTATTCTCTTTTTGTGCCTTTTGAGAGTTAGTAGGTGCTTTGATATTGTTGGTCATTGTTAATAAAATTATTCTTGTGTATTCCCTCATTTAGTATTTCTATGAATTGCTCTAAGCACTAGTTATGTGGCTTTAGCTCAAGATAACTCACTGGTTCAACAATTTTCTTTTCTAATGATTTCACGAGGTAGAATTTTTCTAGAGTGTTTACTTTATGAACACTATATTGGTCATTGTGTAGTTATTGTGGTGGCTAAACTTCACATTTGCTTTTCCTTGGTGATCATATTTCATGTTTTACAATATTGTATAGAAGATCATGCATGTTAGTTAAATTTTATTTATTACAACCTCTTGACAAATAGATGCATGAGGATACAAAATCAGCGTCAATTAATTTTAATCTCAACAAATCGGCTTGTAGTTACTTTTAAAATTGTCATGGCTTATTTATTTTTTGCATATCTATATACATATAATACAAATGGTTATGACACCCTATACGAAGCATTATAAATGGTAGGCATTTATCAATATCAATAAAATATGGTCATTGTTGTCTAATAGCTCATACACCTGCTCTTGTTTAACAAAGATACAATATGGTCCATACCAGGACAAATCAAATTTTGGGTGATTCTCTAGCTTTGATTTGTCTTCATCCCATTTGAGAATGAGGTTGCCAATTTGGTAATTTCAAAATCTAGTTTTCTTATTGAACCATTGTTTTGTCACAACTGAATGTCTTTAGAAATTATCATAGGCCTTTTCTCTCTATTCCTTCAATGGTAGTAGTTATGATATTTGAGCATCTATCGCTTCCATATCAAGGAGATATGCATGGTATATTAACTTTATTGTGGGTAGCTCAATATGCAATGGGATAATAGCCTCCTTTCCATAGAATAATGAATAAGGTGAAGCCTTTAATGCCTTTTCATTGTAATTTGATATGCCCATAGTGCTTAGTTGAGTAAGAGGTGCCAACTTTTCTTATTTTTTCAAATAATCCTCTTAATGATATTAAATAGATTTTTTTTGGTTGGTTTAGGCAACCCATTCCCCTATGGATATTAATTATATAAGGTTTTCAAATAGATACCATATCTATTAGCAAAATTAATGATTTTTTCCTATAAAAGTAGACTCATTATTGGTCACCAAAGCATCTAGGATGTTGAACCTTATTAATTTTTCCAAGAAATCAATTATCGTGTTAGGAACCTACTATTGAAAATAGAATCACTCACACAAAATACTATAAAATAATTGAAATGCATCAAATAATAGAATAACATTATGCATAAAGTAATTGCATAATTGAAACAATATCATAAAATAACATAGGATCGTAGGCCTCTTCAAGGGGGAAACCTCCTTTAATATTTCATTATCTTGTAAAAATATTCATTCGTACACGGCTTCATATATTTTAAAGAACAACTTCCTGCAACCCTAATCCTAAGCTCAAGAGTTGGCTTACATGAAAAATACCACTTGAGCTAGAATCTTCTACCAACATTGGTTACATTCTTGATAATGGTTACATTAAATGATCCCACTTGTCTAGGCACCTTAATTACCACATATCATTACAAAAGTATTACAAAATAATATTATAAGGGTGTCCCCATGTTGGACATGGGTCATTACATAATCAATTGAGAATTAAAAAATTAATGTTAAGATGGGTTCCTAACATGTCCATCCCCTTCAAAAATATTTGTCCTCAAAGTTGTAGATGAGGGAACTGGTGCTGGAAGTGGTGGAAAGACTCCCATGTAGCATCTTTTGATTGTAGACCATACAAATAAACAATGACCTTAGTAATGGCTCGGTTGCAAAGTGTGTTCATCCTACGATCCAACAATTGCTTTGGCTCAAGCAAGATAGAACCTTCTTCATACAATTCTAGGAGGGAATATTGAACCTGTACCTAATTTCCCATACAATTCTTGAGATAGGATGCATAAAAAATAGGGTGGAGCTTGGAGGTCGATGGTAGGGCAAATTTTTAGGTTGTGACACCAATCCACTATAAAACTTGGTAGGTAATGGGAATAGTAATTACCTCATTCATGACATGTTTTGGATTATCATAAACTACCTTATAAACCTTATGTTATGTTATTTATGTTAATTTAGATGGTTTGAATGCATTATATATTAATGTTTGCATGATTAAAATGTTTAGGAGCATATTACCATGTTTTAACAGTTTTTTGCATTTTTTGCATTGTTTCTGTTTGAATACTTAGTGAATAAAATGTGTAATTTAAGTAGAAGAATGATGTATGTTAAAGTATATCCCTCCATAATGGTATTTAAATGTTTTTTCCACTTTCTAATTGGTTTGAATTGCAAAAGAGCACCAAATTCCTGTGACTATGCAACAAATCTGGAAAATGCAAAAATTAGCCATACAAATTCTAGCCAGTTGCCAATAAATGGCATGGCTTGGAATTTGTCAACCAAAGCATGTGAAACCTATTGGAATCATCTTCTGAGGGATAGGGAAGACATCCTATCCACTTTTTTGGTCATTTTTATCGCACCTAAGCATAAAGAGGTTGCACGACCAAACATTCTGAAGAAGCTTCGGAATGAGGGGAAAAGATGCCAGTTTTAACCAAACGAAGAATATAGCACCCAATTCGGTAGGGAAAGGATATCTTGATATGGATATAGGTGTAAAAGACTATTTATAATATTTTCCAACTCACTCCCACCACTGGAGATGCATCCCAAGGACCAATGAACGTCACTGTAGTAGTTTCTATCCTGATTTGGAATAAGTCAGTTTCAGAACTGTTAGCAAATCATTGTTAAGTAGCAACACAACTGATATTTAGTAGGAGATAAATGTAATAGAGTAGTATAAATAATAGATCTCCCTTATTGGTTGAGCTAGTAGATGTTAAATAGGTGATAGCTAATAGGAAATAGATGTTGTAACACATTTGCAGCCAATAGCAGGATTTTCCTGTAGTATTGTAATGTATTGTTTTAGTCAATAAAAGTGTAGTCTTTTCAGTCAAACTTCTGTTCATGAGCAAGTGTGAATTATAAGTAGTTAGCAACAATTTCCCACCTTCTTCTGGATTAGGAATCAAGGGCCACTTTCAGGCCTGGAAGGAGGACTAACTGGTGATAGGTTCTTCTGATAAACTTTGTTGTAGCAGATTTAGCAGGATGCTTGTCTATTGTCATTTCTTGTTGATTACTAACCCCTGTTTTGAATCAATGTGATGTTTTCATGTTTTTAGTTATGTTTTTATGTAGAAATTATGTGTGTCAGTGATTAAGTAGCATAAACCAGTGATTCCTCTATTTTCCCCTATTTTTCATGTTTTAGCAATTTTTATCAAGTCTTTTAGTAGCTTTCATTTTATTGTTAGCCACTACAGTAGAAGCCTGACAACCTCCTGTAGCAGGAACTGATAGTTTTTTTAGCATGTGTGTTTCCTTTTCAAGTAGCATTTCAATTCTGCAAGTGTAAACTAGGTTTCAATTCAGCAACATTTACATTCCTGCAATTTCATTTCTTGCAATAGTAGTTAGGTTTCAATTTTAGGTCTTAGAAGTAGTTTTCAATTCTTGCAAGTAATTAGTTTCATTTTATGCAAAATAGGATTAGAAGTGACCTAAAACCCCCAACAAAACCTATTTCACCAATAAAATACTATTGTCTAAATGAGCTGATCTCCAACCTGCTTAAACCTTCTCTCGTATATAGCCTTGGACACCACCCTAGATTGACAAATCATAAAGATTAAATGATGCTATTAATGACACGCATCATTTTTGGCACCATTGCCAGGGATTGGTGTTGTTAGAAGATAAAAGTAGCCCAATAATTGTTAAGTGTGTTAAGTTGTGAACCTCAGAGTGAAATCTTGGCAAATGACTGATACAAGTAACAGTTTTTGGAAAAGTTGTATTTCAGTCCATCTGGATACAAGCATGAATGAATAGGCTAAGGGATGGAAAAGGTAAATTTATCTGAGCTACCCCTTTGTCTACCACAAGAAGGCGATATTCACGCTCAGGAGGTGAATTGCCTGTGTTTGAAATTCTTGATAGACTTAAGCAAAAACAATCATCTTCATTATCAGGAAGTGTAGGATCTCCTGAATAGGAAATTTTAGAGGAACTATCTACTAGTACTCCTCCATATACTCCTATTGAAACCATACCACCAGGGCAATTTGGACATATCTACACCAAGGTTTGGAACAATATTATGGTATATTTACCAAAAAACCCATATGGGGATAGTAATGTCCACAATCGAGTAGATAATCCTCATTCTTCTAGGACTTTCGAATATCCCATTTGATTAAATCCTATGCAGAATTCTCCTATGAAAACAATCTCACCTTCAGTACTTCCAAATTTTTGAGGGGTTGTATCTGAAGATCCTGATCAATTCTTGTTTGAATTTAAGGTGGTATGTCAGACTTATGACTATGTGAATGACAATCAGAAGCTTAAAGTATTTCCTTCCACACTTAAAGATGCAACTCTACGTTGGTTTATGAGTCTAGAACTAGAATCTATTCAAACTTGGGAATATATGGAGAGCGTATTCTTGGATAAATACCAAGAATATTGTAGGGTAAGAAACAAAAAATATGAATTATTCCAAATTAAACAAGAAGAGGATGAGACCTTGGAGGATTATCTTGATAGGTTTACCTTTATTCAAAAAATATGTGGACCTATAGAGCCAAAAATGTGTAAGGCTATCTTTTTGAGGGGATTACAAGATGATTCCAGGGAGGTATTAGACTTAATGGGTAAAGGGGATGTAAATACCCTTGACATTGATGAAATTTTGGACTTATGCAGAAATTACTCCCGCACTAGGCAAAGAAGATGAAATCAGGGTACTAATGGCAATGATGTCAAATATTTAATGGAGGAATTGGCAAACATGAAAACTGATATTCTTGTGCAGTTAAATACAACTCTAGGGGAGATAAATGCAAAATCAAAATCTATGGAACCCCTAGCTATTTACTGCCCAAGATGCAGAAATAAACATGCTTTGCAAGACTATCCCTTGAATAAAACTTCAATTTCAGCTATTTGTAGCATCTGTACAAAGGAACATCCTACTGATAAATGCCATCTACTTCCACAACTCAAAAATATTTTGGAAACACAAACTGAAGAACTCAATTTTATTAGGTAAAAATAGGAGGAAAAATTTTCACAATATCAAAATACCCCTCGTTTTCCTATAAATTAGGGATAAAATCCTTGGAATATGCCATGGGATTATTCAGAATCACCCCAACAATCTTGGAGTCACCCTACTTGGACATCTCCTCAATATTGGTCACAATATAGGTGGAGTAATCCATCTTGGAATCAATTCAATCCACCTTGGATGCAGAATCAGTCCTATGGATCAAGCTAGGGACAATAATATCCACCTTATCCAAGGCAGCAAAGATATCAAGGTCAAACTCAAAATTTGTTGCCTACCCCTAATCAAAATTTTTAGGGAAGATCCAACCAACCACAACAACAACCATCATAATAGGTGAATCAACCTCCACTTCCATCCCAACCTATGACTAACCCAAATAACACAAGATAGGCAGCCCTTGTCTATGTGGTTGAATCTAAAGAAAATATTGTAGTTCATGTTCTTGATTGCAGTAATATCCAATTGCATTCAAGAAAGATTCTACCTGAACCTATTCCACCCACCATTGAATAACTTGATGGAACACAAGAACCTTCTCATCCAGACCAACTAAAACCAGCCCTGGAGAAAGAAGAAGGAAACATAGAAAAAGTACAAGCAGAGAATTTGCCTTCCTCAAGGATAGTTCCATACCCTAAAAGATTCAAAAACTCTACAAAAAATCTTGAATCAGACCTGGTTAAAGAGCTTAAATGGTTAACCATATCACTTCCCTTATTGCAAGAAATTAAGAATGTGCCCTTGATTAACAAAACTATCCAAGATTTGTGTATCAAAAGACCAAGCAAAAAGAAGAAATCATTTCCTAAGACTATTCAAGTTGAAGGGAAGCTAGTTAATCTCCTATCAGGAAAACTAGTAGCCCCAAAGTATAGTGACCCAGGGAGCCCAATTATTACAGTCACCATAAGGTCAATAATAATTTCAAATATCTTGGTTGATTTAGGAGCTGCAATAAATGTTATGACTAAAGAAACAATGGAGAAATTGTAGCTCAAACATCTAAATCCTACATCTACAGTTTTAGAAATGGTAGATAGGTCAGTTGCAAAACCTGAAGGGATCATAGAAGACATCCCCATAGAAGTTTCTTCTTGGGAATACCCTATATATTTCTTGGTTTTACAACCCAAAAATTTAGAAAATGGCTACCCCATCATCTTGGGAAGACCTTGGCTGGCAATTGCAACTACATTTATAAACTGTAGGTCAGGAGAAATGACAATTTCCAATGGCATTGACTTAAAGCAAATTTCTCTTTACCCACCTGCAAAACCTTCAACCAAATTCTCAGGTCAGTTATGGTTTTCTGATTCAGATGAAGAGCAAGAAGAGACCATTTCCACACTAGCTACTTTAGTAGTAAAGGAACACATAGAAGAAATAGACTCCCAGGAAAGAGAAGTTTTTGAGGATGAAACCATCCTAGTGAGTGCTCTGCATGAGCAAGGAATGGAAGATGAACCAGTAGTTTTTCATCGCCTATTATGGAATGATGAGGGCCAAAGTTCTAAAAATATGTCATCTACTCCACTACAGGATAGTTCTTTTACACTACCACATGGATGGCACCATCACCTCCTCTCCTCTTTCCACTATCCCATGCAAGACATGTTTCCATCAGGAATCACTATTGATAAGGAGACAAGAGTCTTTCATTCTCTCAAACCACACCATTGTCCACTAAACTCCTTGATAACCAAGTATGAAGGAGTAAACTCTATCCTCCCAGGGATAAAGCAGATTGAAGTGCAACCAGGCAAATTCTTGAATATTAATAGTTGGTTGACTAAAGGAGAAGAAGCAAAACTATTTGTTGTTCTGCAGAAACATGTTCATGCCTTTGCTTGGGACTACAAGGATATGTTAAGGATCCACCCTGATGTATGCACTCATAGAATTTATACTGAGGATGTTAAACCTATGAGGCAGCCCCAAAGAAGACTGAATCCTACCTTGAAAGATATTGTTAAAGAAGAGATTGAAAAACTATTAGAGGTAGGGTTCATCTATCCAATTTCTGATAGCCGATGGGTCTCTCCATTGGTTATAGTTCCAAAGAAAAATGGGAAAATGCGAGTGTGTGTAGATTACAGGGAATTAAACAAAGTCACACACAAGGACCACTTCCCATTACCATTTATAGATCAAGTGTTAGACACTCTTGCTAGAAAAAATGTTTATATTTTCTTGATGGTTTCAGTGGGTACAACCAGATTCGGGTTGCACCTGAAGACCAAGAGAAAACTACTTTTACATACCCTTGGGGAACATTTGCTTATAGGGTATTACCCTTTGGTTTATGTAATGCCCCAACAAATTTTCAACAGGATGTTTTAGCAATATTTCTTGATCTAACTAATGAAAGTGTAGATATTTACATGGATGATTTCACAGTGTGTGGAGAAACCTTTGAATTTACATTGGAACATCTTGATAAGGTCCTAACATGCTGTGAAACCTACCATTTATCCTTAAATCCTAAAAAATATTTTATGATGATGGAGGAAGGAATTGTTCTTGGTCACCACATCTCTTCTCATGGGATCAAATTTGATCCCAAGAAGGTTGAGATCATCAAGAACCTTCCACCTCCAAAAACTCAAACTGATGTTAGGATTTTCTTAGGACATATTGGCTTTTATCGTAGGTTTATTCTGAATTTCAGCACAATAGCCAACCCCATGTTTGCACTATTGACTAAAGATTCTGAATTTATCTGGTCTGCAAAGTGCCAAGAGTCTTTTAAGGCTTTGAAGGAAAAACTGACAATCCCACCTGTGTTAAGAGGACCTAATTGGAAGCTATCATTTCACATCCAAAATGATGCTTCCAATACTGCAATTGGAGCAACATTAGGGTAGATTAAAAATGGTGAGCATTATACCATATACTACATTAGCAAGAATCTGATAGGAGCAAAAAATAACTATACCACTATTGAGAAATAATTCTTGGTAGTAGTATATGCTATCAACAAGTTTAGAAATTATATCACAGGATATCAAGTATTCATCCATACAAACCATGCAACAATTAAATATTTTATGAATAAACCTATGGTAAGTGCAAGAATTATACATTGGTTACTATTGTTGCAGGAATTTGACATTACTATAATCAACAAACTAGGAAAGGCTAATGTAGTGGCAAATTTTTTGTCAAGATTACAAAACACAGGGGAAGAAGAGTTGGTTGAAGATACTTTTCCTGATGAACAATTGTTTGCTATATCTATCCAATCACCATGGTTTGTAGATATAGCTAACTACTTGGTAATAGGGAAAATTCCTCTACATTTCACTCCTAAACAAAAGAAACAGTTAATAAAATAGATTTCCTCTTTTAAATGGATTAAGGGTCTACTTTTTAAATGCAGTCTTGACCATGTTTTACGTAGGTGCATCCAAAAGGATGAGGTGTATGATGTCCTTCGAGCTTGCCATGATGAACCATTAGGTGGACATTATTCAGTAAAAAGTACAATTAGGAAAATTATAGGTACAGGTTATTATTGACCATCTCTTCACAAGGATGTAAAAAATACATCAGACATTGTGATAAATGTCAAAGGATGGGGAAACCCACCCACACAAATGAAATACCGCTCTAGCCTCAAGTGGTGTTGTTGGTCACGAATCTGCCACAGGAAAGGATTTTACAAGTGCACCCTAGACCTGGCCAACATTGAAAGGCTGGAAGCAAGAAATGGCTCCCAGACCAATCTCCAGAGTGGGCTGGTTCCCTTCACTACTCTAAAATCTGGTTTTAAGATAAGGGTTGCGGGAAAGAAATTGAAAAAGTTGCAGAAAGGAATGGGAAATATGGCCACAGGCCGAAGTGATAATGATCGGGATAACAACAGTAGGAAACTTAAAGGACAACAACAGCAAGTAACAGAAAGCGTTAACTTAACTCTCGCATGATGCATGCAAAAAAAACCCTCCAAAACTACATTCCAGGAATCATACCTTAACAGCAGTATTTAAATCCAATTATGTAGAATTTAAATGCAATAGCCGTTAAAAATATAAATGCTATTAGAAATGCGAAAGGACAAAAAGGAAAATCATCCACACAACACTTGAGAAATTAGAAGCCAACACTTTTTATTCCTGCAAATGCGCTTCCAGTTTCTAGCAGAAAAACTCCCAACCTTTGTAAATGAAAATTACATTGGTTTTTATAGAGGTCCGTCCTCTTTGCAGCATTTAATATTTGAAACCGACCTTCTTGAGATCTACAATTATGCGAAGGAAATGAGGAACATGATCCCTTTAATCACAGCCTCGAGGAAGCAAAAATTAAATGCAATGAGACGTTCGCGGTCCTTCATTAAATTTGATTTTTCGAACATGTGCATGAAAACCATTGAATTAATCCACGAACAGCAGCTTCGAATAAATAAAACTTTAATTTTGGTGGCCTGGGTGCTTCTTCGACCTTGACTACCTTGGAAATCCACAAAACATTTAATTCGGGGCAGCATTTAATCCTCGAAAATCGAGAAAAACCTCTCGGGCGTTCATACTGCACTTTGGCAGGAAACAGTCGCAGGTTGAGAAAAAGGCGACGGGTCACGAAATCGCGACGTATTTTTATGCCGTGCGCTTCGCTGCTGAAGACCCGCAAAAATGGCACATGTAGCAATTTCGCTACGTCTTTTTGTCGTTGGCTCTTCCCTACGCTCTGCCCCGCGAAAATGGAACATGTAGCGATATCGCTACATGTTTTGGGCACCTTGTACGGCTTCATGGACGGGTTGCAAAAATGGAACACTTCTTGCCCTTTGAAGCCAATCACCGTGCGATTTTAAGATGTGCAGCGATTCGCTGCACATTTTAGACTTAAGGCTTTTGGAGCCACTACTCCGCGAAAGTGAAACTTTAGCGCGTCGCTACAATTTTACCACTTGAGCCTTTTGAAACAACTGCATCGCAAAAATAAGATGTCAGCGCATCGCTGCAATTTTTGCACCTTAGTCCTCGAAGCTCCCGACGTCGCGATTCTGGAACCTGTCAGCGATGCGCTGCAAGTTTTCAACTTGAGTCTTTAAAGCCATTCGACCCGCGATTTTGGAACACGTTGCGATATCGCGACGGTTCCGCCCAACCTGCCTGCGTTGACTGCGTTGACCGCGATTTCGCGACATGTCAGCGAATCGCTGCAGTTTCTAGACTTAGTTATTTTTTGCTCATTTTTTCTCCTTTTTCCTCCAAAGCTGCATCAAAGCTAGTATCAAAGTGAGATCTGCAACAACATAAGCATTAATACTTTAATCAAAATCAAATGTGGCAAAAATGCCAACATTCTTGGTGGCTCGCGGGGTATACAGCTCGCTGTATGCAAGAATCCAGGCCTGAATTCATTGGGCACAGAGTCATATCAAAACAGGAAGCTGGCCGCTGTGGTAGATCTCAGGGGACTGCTGCAAAACTTCTCGTCTGCTGGAAAGCTGAAACTGGAAGAACCTGCATAGCATTGGTTATGAAATAAATGGAGTGAAATGGATAATGGGGTGAGATCTTGCGATTGCGCAAGCGGTGACTGCAATGGAATGATGATAATAATGAAACGATGGAGTGAGCAAGTGATGTGGTAGACATAGCAACAGAATGCTGCTATACTATCGTCTGTAATGGATGGAACGAAAGTGAATGAACGAATGGAATGGAAATGGAAGTATGAAGGTTGTGAAATGAAAATGAAAAACTGTAAAACTAAATGTGTAAAATGACATAACTTAGAGGAAAGGGACAAGAAGGAACGGGGAAAAACAGAAAAAGGGAAAAGAAACAACAGTCGTGGCCTGCTTTTTTTTGTTTTTATTGTAGAAGAAAAGAGAAGAAGGAAGAAGATGAAGAAAGGAAAGAGAGAAAAAGGGAAGGGAAAGGAAGAATTTCTGGAAAGCCACCAACTGCTGGGAAAAGAAAAGACAAAAGCAAAACAAGCACCTACAGCTCGCAGGCAACAAGAACCAAGGTGACAGAAATAAAAGGCAAAACATGTATATTTTTTTCTCTTTGCTTTTCTATATATATATATATATATATATATATTATATATATATATTTTTTTTTTTTTTTTTTTTTTTTTTTTTTTTTTTATACTATATACAAAATCATACTGTACTGTCAATTCAAGAAGTGTAGGCTTTCAGATGAAAGCCATTTACTGAGATTGGAAGTGGGCTGCCATCTAGGTCTTCTAAATAGAATGAATTTGCCGCACCTGCGCTGGTAATGCGGAAGGGACCCTCCCATAAAGCATCAAATTTCTTATGATTCCCAGGTTTAGCTTTATTCTCATTCCATTTCAACACCAAATCTCCTGTTTTGAGTGGACGATCTGCAGAATGTTTACAAAACCACTTCGAAATACCTTGTGTGTGCTTAACAAATTGATCATATGCTTCAGAACGCTGCTCTTCTAACTCCAATAACTGTGCTATCCGCAAATCCAAGGAACTCATATCTGTCTCATTATCCTGAAAAAACTGCAACTGCTGCAAGACAGGCAACTCGAGATGAACAGGCAACCTTGCTTCTTTCCCATAAACTAGGGCATAAGGTGAGGTTTTGATAGACTTATTAACCGAAATCCTGTCTGCCCATAAATCTTGATTTAATAAAAGGTGCCATGACCTCTTGTTCTCTCCCAAAGATCTCTTCAAAATCCTGAGCAAATTTTTATTTGTTGACTCCGCCAAGCCATTTCCCTGTGGATAATAATTGGAAGATGTTTTTAGGAAGATGCCATAATTGTTAGCAAACTTAGCTAGTTCAGCTCCAATGAATGGGGTCCCATTATCTGTAATGATGGCATCAGGAATGCCAAAGCGTGTAATCAGGCCTTCAATAAAAGATATCACCACAATTTGATTGGCCACCTTCGTAGGAATGGCTTCAGACCACCTTGTGAAATAATCTGTAGCTGTTAAAATATATTTATGACCAGCTGAGGAATTGGGATCAATGATTCCAATAAAATCCAACCCCCACTGCTGAAAGGGAGCTTCAACCTGAACTGGATGTAAAGGCAGTGCTGCATTCCTTACTCTTCCTGCGTATCTCTGACATTTATCACAGGCTTGTGCAATTTTGAAAGAATCTGAAAACAGAGTCGGCCAATAGTAACCAGCTCGAATGATCTTCAAGGCCATCGGTCTTCCTGCAAAATGTCCTCCTGATAGACCAGAATGGAACTCTTCCAAGATCCTAGCCTTGTCTACTTCTTTAACACATCTCAGAAGAACACCATCAATATTCTTAAAAAATAACCCTTCTGGTAAGAAAACATACCGGATAGCCTGCAGACGAAATCTCCTCCTCTGAGAAGCATTCAACTGTGGAGGACATCTACCAGTTATGAAATAATCAATGAGGTCCTCTGTCCAGTCCTTCTCCTGAATTAAGAAATTTATCAAATTGTCCACGCTGGCAAGATTTTCTGCCTGATCTTCACTTATATCAGATGCTGCCATCTTTGCCAACTGCTGGCACAGAGCCTTACCACGCACTAGCTTAGTCGGATGGATTTCTACATCAAATTCTTGGATCTTAGTGACCCAACCAGCACGTTTATCACCCAACTCTCCTTGAAGAATGAAATTTCTTACATCTGGATGTATCACATAAACAATTGTCCTGCTCTGAGATATAAAATGCTTGAACTTCTTAAGTGATTTCATAACAGCATATACCTGTTTTTCAATGAAATTGTACTTTGCTTCATGAGGTAGAATGACCTGACTCAGGAAAGCAATGGGCCTTTCATTCCCATCATCTCCCTTCTGTGTTAGAACCGCGGCATAACTGTCATCTTCCCCAACTGCATATAATATGAAATCCTTGGAGTAATCAGGATTAATCAGAACAGGAGCCTGTGCTATTCTTTCCTTGATCTCCCGGAATGCTTCTTTTCTTCGAGCTGTCCACTGAAAATCTGCATCCTTTTTCAACAATTCTGTCATAGGTTTTACAACCTGTGCAAAATCAGAAATGAATTTTCTTATGAAATTGATCTGTCCAAAGAAAGACTGCAGTTCCTTCTTGTTTGCAGGGAGTGACAATTTCTTCAAGGCTTCAACTCGGGCTGGATCTATTGCTAACCCATCTTTTGAAATCACATGTCCTAGAAGCTTACCTTCTTTCACTGCAAATACAGACTTCTTTGGATTAATTGAGATCCCAAATTCTCTGCACTTTTCAAAAATCAGTCTCAGGTGAGAACAGTGATCTTCCCGCCTATGTGAAAATACTGTCATGTCATCAAGATATATGACAATGATCTTGTTCAACAAATCCTTGAATGCAATGTCCATAGCTCTTTGGAAGGTAGCTCCAGCATTTGACAGTCCAAAAGGCATTCGCTGATAAGCAAAAGTGCCCCACTTTGTGGTGAATGTTGTCTTATACTGATCTTCATCTTTCACCCAGATCTGGTTATATCCAGAGAATCCATCCAACAAGAGAAAAATGCTTGAGCTCCAGCCACAACATGCAGTATTTGATCTATACGTGGCAAAGGATAATGATCTTTTAATGATGCACGGTTTAAATTTTTGAAATCAACGCACAATCGAATGTCTCCATTCTTCTTTCAAACTGGGACAAGATTGGCAACCCAAGTGGAGTGCTTAACTGGATAAATGATTTTAGCTTGCAGCATCTTTACAAGCTCAGCCCTCATCAACATCTCAATCTTTGGATTAACAGGTCTCTATTTTTGTCGAAAAGGTCTGACTCCTTCCTCCAATTCAATTGTATGTTGCACAATCTGTTTGTTGTAGCCTTTCAAGTCTTCATAGCTCCAAGCTACAATGTCAGAAAACTCCTCACACAGCTGCCTAATTTTTTGCAGTTCTTCTGGGGTTGAGTCAGTTCCAACCTTGATCACTTTGTTAGGCTGTAACTCTAACTCCATGTACTCTTTCTTATCAACCTCGATCCGATGTTTAGTGGATCGATCATGTTTATCAAACAGGCTTTCCAGAGTTATGAGACCCTTCGAAATATGATTGTTCCTTAATTGAATGAGCCCTTCAGCTTCTTCATTCTCCAAAGTTCTTCCTTCAACATTAGCAGCTTCATGAATCAAGAAATTAACAATCTGCTCATCATTTTCAAAGACCTGCCAGAAAGTTTCTTTGTCTGGCACACTGGGCCTGTATACCATTCTAACTGTCTTGGGTTTGTTCACAACTTGATCAACAGGGGAAAAATTAGCTCCAAGAGATGCTAAAAGGTCAGCATGTTTATTCATCTCTCGGGAAACAGCTTGAATATTCAAAGCAGTAAAAAACTCAAAGAGGTCCCAAACCTGATTTCGATATGCTTTAAGGTAATGCTGCTTTGAAATGCATCTATTTGTAATCTGATTTACAACAAGCTCGGAATCACCAAAAATCTTGAGCTGTTCAATTCCTAACTTCCTTGCTTTTTTTAAACCCAAACACAATGCTTCATATTCAGCAGCATTATTAGTACAACTCCATGTAAGCCGATATGAATAAGTTCTCTGTACACCAGAAGGAGAGATTAACACAATACCTGCCCCTGCTCCGTTCTTGCATCGAGCTCCATCGAAATACAGCTGCCATAATTGATCTGTAACATCATTCTGATCAGCTTGGTTAGACAATTCCTGCTTTGTGTCACTCTCAGGTTTCTAAATGGCATAATAGCCGATTTCTTTCTCCAGCATGGCATTGAAGTTAAGCATCAAAAACTGGTCATCCAACTGAAGATTATTTAAAACTTCACTCATTAAAATAGAATCCTCAGACTCTTCAGTAAGCATGTGGACAGACTGCGTTTCTTTTCCTACTTCCTCCAACTTCTCGATGTGAAAAGAAGAAGGTTTTTCATTCTGTATCCTGAGACGTCTACCCTTGAAAGGAATTTCTAGGTGTGAATAATCTAATGCCAGATAACCCCCTAGCTTTGTAGTAAATTCCCTGGATAAACACATACTAAAGTAGGGCTCTAAATCTACCACAACAATTTCTTGAATAACAGTGATTTGTGGCATTGTATGCAGGACAATGGGTACATCTTTGATTACACCTACTATTTTTACAGGCATACCATCCAATTGCAGAACTCCAGGACTACTCCGTGTATACTCCATTCCCATTGCCTCATAGACTCCCTTGGGCATTACAGTCGTGGCAGCTCCAGAATCAATCATACAATTGTGTACAACCCAACCTTCTATTTGCAATGACAAGTAAAAAGGAGGAGGTCTGTTCTTACCAGTAACAGAGGTGGTTAAAGTTTGGGCATAGACGGTCTGGGTAGGCCCTTTTTCACTCTCCTTCACAGATTTCAATGACTCTTGTAATAAGTCTACTTGACCAGGTAATTGCAAAGCGTCATAAAGGCTTACCTTAGCAGGGGTCTTCTTAAGATCATCAATAATATTGTATGAAACTGCAGCAGAATTTTTCTTTTCAGCAGGTTGCTCAAATCTGGTTCTGTACTGCTGTGTAGCTTCCACTCTTAACCTCTTGGTCAGTGATGGATATTTCAATTTTTCACGTGCTTGCTCCTCTGCTTCTGATCTTACTGGTGCAGCTACTACCTTTTCTTGAACTCTATTAAAAGTTGGATCTTTGGGCAAAGACTTTGGAGCTGGCACAGGAGCTTTCACTGGCCTCTTCACTTCAGTCGGTACTCTTAACGGCTCTAAGTCAGCAGGATCAACATTCATAGGCTTCTTTCCAGTCCTTGTTAGAACTGAAACTTGGTCTTCCACTGCAGTCATCAAACTATGACCTGAGATCATATTAACATGGTCACCTGAAGAGCTGGCTGCCAAGGTCTGCACATAATTTAAGTGAACCATACATGTATCCTCTCCATGAGGATCATTACAAGTGGAACACCAATATACTCCATCTGCATGGGCTGCATCTTCATTTGCTAGAACAGCTAAGCCCTTTTCAGGTGCTTTGCTTGTGGAGGCAGCTTGATCTCTAGTAATTTGAGGAGGTTGAAATCTCCTTGGCTGGAAATCTCTCTCAACCTGCTTCCTCTCAATGAGTGTGATCTTATTTCCCATGGCTCTAATGGTAGAATTTGCAGACTTCACCTCTTGCAATAATGTTGTATATGGATCAGGGTTTGCAGGTGCAGGAGGTGCTGGTAAGGGCAAAGGAGCCGGTGGTGCTGGCAAAGCTGGAAATGTAGTGGAAACGGGAGATGGTTGAATGCTGGGTGCAGGAGCGGTAAAGGAGTTAAAGCGAGCAAGCGAGAAACCGGGACAGGTGCAACCTGAGGTGCTTTAGAGCTCCATGATGGTGTAGGATACATAGCTGGCATGGGGTGTGGTTGTGAACCATATAAATATTGAGGCAAATCTGGAATAAGAGGCATAGTTACCTTTGGAGGTAGTCTTCCTATAGCAACCAGATCAGCTTCTGCTTTAATTGCTTGTTCAAATATTTTTGGAAACGTTATCACATTAGACTGCCGAACCGCCCAGCCGATATCTGAGTGAAACGCTCTGAGGTAGTACATCACAGCTAATTCATCAACGAGCCGAATACCATCGGGAATCCTTTGCCAAGTTCTGGTAAACCGGACATTAAAATCAGGTATCTCTTCTTGTGGATGTCTCTGTATGATAGTAAACTGATTTAACAATGAGAAAGGGTCGACCTGTTCATGAAAATGTTTCACCAGCAAATCACCAAACTGATCCCATGATGTTATGGTACCGGGAGGCAGAGTTTTGTACCAAAACAGCAGTTTACCTCTCAAAGAACATACTAACAATTTGACCATCACATCTTCATCGGTAATGTCATGGATAGCAGCCGGGAAGCCACATCATTTATGTGCTCATAGGCTGTTTTACCAGTACCATCGTAAGTGGGCAAAGCCTTCGATGCGACTTGAGGTACTGGATTCTGAGCCTGTAGATTCAAGGCTCCAGTGCTATTCCATGCCAAGAATTTTTTGGGTGGAGGAAATTGTGCCATTGGTGGAACTTGTAGGGGTGCAACACTAGCAACAATACTGGGTATTTGTATAGCAGAAGATGGAAGGGATGAGGAAACTAATCTAGAATGCTCACCACTTCTCGAACTATCGAGCTCAAAAAACTGAACAAGATCGCCAAATTTCTTTGACTGTGATCTTGTGATCATGAAGTATTTCTGGGTTCAGTAGGGTCACCAAAAACAACAGAGTCGCCAAATTCTCTAATTTACAGTCTGAAGGCGAACATTAAACCTTCGACCCTATGGGATCTTTTAGAGACAAATAAAATCTGTCCCATCGGGCGTGCCAAAAATTGTTGGTCACGAATCCGCCACAGGAAAGGATTTTACAAGTGCACCCTAGACCCGGCCAACATTGAAAGGTCGGAAGCAAGAAATGGCTCCCAGACCAATCTCCAGAGTGGGCTGGTTCCCTTCACTACTCTAAAATCTGGTTTTAAGATAAGGGTTGCGGGAAAGAAATTGAAAAAGTTGCAGAAAGGAATGGGAAATATGGCCGCAGGCCGAAGTGATAATGATCGGGATAACAACAGCAGGAAACTTAAAGGACAACAACAGCAAGTAACAGAAAGCATTAACTTAACTCTCGCATGATGCATGCAAAAAAACCCTCCAAAACTACATTCCAGGAATCATACCTTAACAGCAGTATTTAAATCCAATTATGCAGAATTTAAATGCAACAGCCGTTAAAAATACAAATGCTATTAGAAATGCAAAAGGACAGAAAGGAAAATCATCCACACAACACTTGAGAAATTAGAAGCCAACACTTTTTATTCCTGCAAATGCGCTTCCAGTTTCTAGCAGAAAAACTCCCAACCCTTGTAAATGAGAATTACATTGGTTTTTATAGAGGGCCGTCCTCTTTGCAGCATTTAATATTTGAAAACAACTTTCTTGTGATCCACAATTATATCTTGGAAATCAGGAACACGATCCCCTTAATCGCAGCCTCGAGGAAGCAAAAATTAAATGCAATGAGACAATCGCGGTCCTTCATTAAATTCGAGCTTTCGAACATGTGCATGACACGTTGAAACAATCCACGAACAGCAGCCTCGAAGAAATAAAACCTTCAATTTTGGTGGCCTGGGCGCTTCTTCAACTTTGACTACCTTGGAAATCCACAAAACATTTAATTCGGGGCAGCATTTAATCATCGGAAACTCAAAAAACCTTCTCGGGCGTTCATACTATGTTTTGGCGGGAAACTGCGCAGGTCGCGAAAACGCGACGGGTCGCGAAATCGTGACGTCTTTTTATGTCGTACACTTCGCTACTGAAGACCCACAAAAATGGCACATGTAGCGATTTTGCTACGTCTTTTTTTCATTTGGCTCTTCCCTGCGCTCTGCCCCGTGAAAACGGAACATGTAGCGATATCGCTACATGTTTCGGGCACCTTGTACGGCTTCATGGACGGGTCACGAAAATGGAACACTTCTTGCCCTTTGAAGCCAATCACCGCGCGATTTTAAGACGTGCAGCGATTCGCTGCACATTTTAGACTTAAGGCTTTTGGAGCCACTACTCCACGAAAGTGAAACGTTAGCGCGTTGCTGCAATTTTACCACTTGAGCCTTTTGAAACAACTGCATCGCGAAAATAAGACGTCAGCGCGTCGCTGCAATTTTTTCACCTTAGTCCTCGAAGCTCCCGACGTCGCGATTCTGGAACCTGTCAGCGATGCGCTGCAAGTTTTCAACTTGAGTCTTTAAAGCCGTCCGACCCGCGATTCTGGAACACGTCACGATATCGCGACGGTTTCGCCCAACCTGCCTACGTTGACTGCATTGACCGCGATTCTATGACATGTCAGCGAATCGCTGTAGTTTCTAGACTTAGTTATTTTTTGCTCATTTTTTCTCATTTTTCCTCCAAAGCTGCATCAAAGCTAGTATCAAAGTGAGATCTGCAACAACATAAGCATTAATACTTTAATCAAAATCAAATGTGGCAAAAATGCCAATAGGTGTTTAGAACCATTTGAGAGGTGGGGGCTCAATTTTGTGGGACCTATTGACCCACTATCTCAAGTAAACGTACATATCTTGGTATGCATTGACTATGTGACTAAGTGGATAGAGGTGTGTGCTTTCAAATATGCTCATGAATATAAGGTTTATGATTTATTGTATAATCATATTTATTGAGATTTTGTGCTCCATGGTCTATTACCATAGATCATGGACCCTAATTTGAATCCAAAGTCATTGAAGATTTTACTAAATTATATGATATTAAGCATAGGAAATCATCATCCTACCACCCACAAGCAAATGGTTAGGTTGAAGTAACATATAGAGAGTTATAAAATATCCTTACAAAAATAGTAGCTTCTCATAGGAGAAATTGGCTTGATAAAATACCTAAAGTAGTTTGGGCTTATAAAACTACATGGAAATCCACCACAGGTTTCATACCTTACCAAATGGTTTATGGTAAGAAGCCTCTTTTGCCTATTGATTTTGAGCTACTAACACTTCATATGGCTTTGGAAATTAGAATTGATTTGTCACAAGCACAGACAGATAGGATTTTGTAGCTGAATATATTGGATAAACTCCGGTTGGATGCATTGCATCAAATAGAGGTGATTCAGGAGCAGTGAAATTTTTGGCATGACAACCACATTCAGTAAAGAAAATTTTAGCAAGGATATTAGGCTTTATATTTTTATTCTCATTATGAGGATTTTCCTGGGAAGTTGCAGACTAGGTGGCTTGGACCTTATCAGATTGAAGAAGAATTCAAAAATGGAGTAGTTCATATTTCTCCCATCGATAACTCATGGAGGAATTTGGTAGTGAATGGGCATCACCTTTGGGTATACCATACACTACTAACTAAAGAAAATTTCTTGAAAAAAATTGATAACTTAGACATATGCATGATGGAAGAGATCCCCTCTTCCATCCTAGATTCAACAGATTCAATACAATAATGAAGAGTTTCAAAAAAAATAGAAAAAAAAAAACAAAACAAAACAAAAAGAGAAATAAATATTGGTTGTGAACTTTCCTTCATGGGCATAATTTCAAGAAAATTGTGAAATTCCTTCATGGGCACAACCAAGATTAAAAAAAATTGAAAAAAAGAGATAAAAAAAAGTGAGATGAAATAAATTAATGAAAAAAAAAAAGAGAAAAATGAATAAATCAGAAAGTGAAAATCTTCTAGGAGGCACTTTTGAATTGGCTGGCATGAAAACTAGTTTTTTGATGTGCTTTACCTTGAATTGACCTACCCATTGTTGTCCCACCATTGTATAAATCTCATCAGACTGCACCTGTTTTGTTTGATTGTAAAGAAATCAGCTAGTAATCAGTAGAAACAACCATCTATAAAAGTGTGAATTACTTTTCAAATCAGGTATGTTTCTTGCATTTTGATCATTATAGGCATTTAGCATGTAGTATATAAAAATAACTAGTTAGCATAGAAACATTCATAGGTTTTGGTAATAATAAAAATATCCAGCTTGTCCATAAGAAAATTAAAGGAAATTCCTTACTATTCTAAAAATTGTAGGTTTGAGGGGCAAAAAAAATAGAATGGATGAAAAGTTATAGACCCATGGAATTAAGTGTAGTTTTGATGGCATGAATACCTAGAGATTACATAGATATTTGGAATGATACCAAGCTCTTGAACAAAAATGTTGTTTTATTTTTTTTATAGCATAACAATGCAGAGCTTCGAAATGAGAAACTGTTTGAGCTTCGGAATGAAAAATAACTTTGGAATGAAAAGGAGCAGATTTGAAATTCAGGTTTCATGATGGAATTTGAAATTTGAATTTCCATGTGGCATGTGAATAAAGGAAATAAGAAATTTTATTTATTTTTTCCACATCATTTGACACCGATGTAAGGTCAAGATATGAGTAACTAAGGTCACATGTTTGTATTTAACCACGTGAAGTTGAGTCAGTTTTTTTGAAAAATATGTGCCTCTTTTCTTTCACAAATATTTAGTCCATTATATCAATATGCCTCAAAAAACGAGGGTACAACAACCAAGATAATCTACATTCTTTTTCCATGGAACAAGTCAATTCATCACAAATAACAAACTTTCAATTCAGGTAACTCGCAACCAACAATAGGTAATCAGTGCCTGAGCACTCCCATCACCTAAGATGCATGTTCTAAAATTGAAAATTTTGAAAAGCAACGAATAACAATCTGCAATGCATCCAATCAAACCATACCAAAGGTTTCTCGTATTTTGCACCACCTTTTGCAGCTGATTCAAGCGCCTCTAAAATTCAATGTCATGTCTTGTAATCACTATGGATTTGAATCATAAAAATCATAAGCAAGGGTTTCAGCTCACAAGATTTTACAAAACTCAAGTTATAGTGGAATTATATAATGACCACCCCTTATTGCTCCTTGTATACTAAATGTGTGAGGTTTTGTTTGCTTGTTTGAGTTTGCTGATATGTTTTTGTTTGTTTTTGTTGTTTGCTGATATGAAATGTGTTTGCAACGTAATTGGAAAGAAATAACAATGCAAGAAGATATCTAGACTAAATGCCAATGCTAGGAATGCAATCTCAACAACTTTTATTACTCAAATATGAATTACAAAGTTCTGATTCAGAATTATCAGACCTGATATCTTCATCTTCAGACTTGCAAATGCTTACAATTCGCTTGCCAAAGACTCCAAGGATGTCTTAGAATTGTCCTCCACCAATGCCAATCAAGATGACGTGTAATAGAAGCTCCAATGATCATGAAATGTCAATTGTTTTAGGTCTGAACGACTCTCTACAACTTGTCTTCAGAATAAGAACAACAGCTCCAGCTCTCCTCCAATGATGGCATAAACTCCCAACACATGTATTTCCAGCCACCCAAGGTTACTATGATCACAATGCACCAGAAATGAGAGGATATGAGTCTGATTTATACTTGTCTTCAGACCTTCGAATGAAGCTTTAGACTTACAAACATTCCATGATATGCATGAAGAAGACTCCCGTTTGAAACACTATGCTTTGGAGATGACCACAATGAGGTTGGTTGGTGAATTTGCCTTCCAATGTCAGTTGTGGAAGTCTGAAATGTTTATGTCTTCAGACTGTAATCAGACCTTCTGCAGATGTTTCAGACCTCCCTTTATGCCCACGACTTGCCTATTTGAAGGCTTCACAAGGTGCGCTAGGATGAGAAGAATGTCCCTTTGCAATGTAGTTGCCAAATTTGCATGAGATCTGCCATATACTCCAGTCTGAAACAAGTGTCTTCAGACTTGCATAAGTTCTGAAAATACCTTTTAAAACAATCCCAATCAACCACTAATAAAATTGCCAAGTTGTCTCCTTCAAGTGCGATTCTATCCAACATCAAAATGCAACCCAAACACAAGGTGAAATGCCAAAATTGTGGTAATGGAAGATGGCGCCTATGCTGGAGAATTCAGCTGGCATTCTAAAATTAACACTTCCAATTTATGGCTCAATTATATACTTGATCTCTTTGTCTTGGGCAAACAGTTTGGTGAAGTACCCACAAAATTATATGCATACAATATGAAGATATGACTGAAAATATAGGTATGCCATGACAAACCAGACAACCCTAGGATCTACAAAATAAAATAAATACCACTCCAAATATTGCCAAATTTGTGCTCAAAACTATTGTTACACGCCAAGGAATAATATGCACCAATGCCCAAAAAAATTCCTCCTTGATATGAAGTTATGAATCAAAATATAGGTCTGCCATGAAAATTACAATCAACATTAATGGTCTGAAAATACCTCTATATGCCCTCAAATCATCAAAATAATTGTAGTTTCCTTCGTGGCTGATGAAGACCAACAAAACCCATGTCTTGGTTTGCTCATATGATGACCTTCAAATTTTTGCAAACCCTAGTAATGGAAATCTGAAGCACAACTGAACTTCCTGAAGTAGAAGCTCCTCAATGATTGATTAGGTGTGGTCTTTCACACACGAAACCAATATTCTTATGGAGGTAATTTCCCCACAAGCCCAACAATGCAACAATCTGCAGTGTCCTCAGAAAATATAACCAAAAACATACAAACATGGATGATAGAATGACCACACACAACCCTTACTTATTCTTTTTTCCAACCATCTTCTAGAAGCTTCCAAAATGGGTCGCCCATCTTGGCCCCTTCCCTAGTAGTCATAACGTTGTTTTAAAACAACTTTGGCCCCCTTATAATTAAATATTATAATTTCCCTTTATAATTTGCTTTTATAAAAATATATTATAATTAAAGGGAAATAAATCAAACTTAGGCCAAAATATATCATCCCATAACCAAAATGGCTAACAAACTGCAAAACCCATGTTGAAGCTCGATCATAGTAATATCCTCCATGACGTTGAGTCCCTTAGCAACTCTTTGAATGACCTACAAGGACTCAAAATAGGTCATCAGGGTCATCTTATCCAAGTCACTGAAGAGGGGACATTACAGTCTCCCCCCTTAACATTGCTTGTCCTCAAGCAATGGTAAGGTATACCAGGATCCCACAACATCCTCCAAAAAACCTCACTGCACGGATGTTGTACCTCTCTGATCATATGCAAATCATGCATGACCAACTGAGTATGAATTCCACATGCATTGACACTGCATAAACTGAATAGCTGCATCCAGATAATCTTCCTGTAATGGTATCCATCACCAAAATCCCAGAGCACCATGTGGACATTAGACCTGTGAGTGACGAATGAAGGAAACATAGTGTTATCAATTCGCCACTGATCCTGGAAAAAAGAGCTCATCTCCCAAGGAATATCATCATGATGGGACTGCACCATCCCCAATGCCATAGAGTCAATGGAAGAGGGTGTAATAATACAAGCTGGAAGCACACATGGCATCTCTCTCTCGCTACTAACTGAGCCATCCATAGGCTCCTCACCATGTGGTGTGGGTAGAATATCAGAGTAATCTATCCACCCGATCTGATTGTGTCCTATAAGTCTCTCCATGCAGTGGAAAGAGACTATGCAAGGTCCTCCAGTAGACATCCCTCTCAACACAACCTTCTATCCATTCACCTCAAACTTCACTTCCAACTTCTAAAAATTGAAAGTGACCTCTCCCAAAGTGCGCAACCACTGGATACCAAGAACCACGTCTAAATTCTTTGTGCCAACCACAAAGAAATCATCGCACATCTCATAGTTTCCCAGTTTTAACTTCAGTTGTGGCACCTTTTTGATGCAAGGAATAGAGAACCCATCTGCAATCATGACTTTGAATTCTTTTACATCCATTGTCTTCAATCCCTTCCGAACTACCAATCCCTCATCGATAAAATTGTGTGTGGCTCCAGTGTCAATTAATGTCACCACACGTTGTCCCTATAATACACCTCGTATCCTCATGGATTGGGCTCCCTAAATGCTATGAAGATGGGCAAGGGTGCTGCCATGTGTCCCCTCCTGAATTTCCTCAATTGTTGGTGCTTCTAAAACCTTCCCACCATCGATGTTCCAACTTTCTTCTTGCTGATCAAAAATTTTAGACCCACTATCATCATCCGAATGATACTCTATGAGTTGTAACTTCCCCTTAAACTCACATTTGTGTGTAGGAGTCCATGGTTTATTGCAAGTAAAACATAATCCCTTCTTCCGAAGTTCTTGAAGTGCGTCAGAATCAAGTCTTGTAGTTGTACTCTTTTGTTGCTCTGATTCCTTCCTAGGTACCTTTTTATCTTCATCTCTTTTGATCTCTCGGCCATCCTTCCCCTTGAACTCTTGTCCATATTTTCCTTTGAACTGGTTCTTGGACTTGGCTGAAGTGATCTCCATGTCCCTAGCCTGTCTAATGGCGTCCCGTAGTGTAGTCAGGTTAAATGCTTTAACCCAACCTCTCAATGGCTCGGATAATCCATCCATAAATAGGTTCACTAAGCGCCTCTCTGACATGTCTGTAACCATCATAGACAATCTCTGAAACTCGGCTATGTAGGCATCCACTGAACTCCACTACCTCAGGTAAGTCAACTCCTTGAACTCCAATTCCTGCTCCCTCCTATCAAATCTCTGTTGGAGCCTCTCTGTAAACTCTGCATAAGTATCCACTCTTTCATGTCCAAGAGTTTGCATCCCATGGTGCCACCAATCATGAGCGACGCCCTCCAAATGTAAAGTGCAAAACTTAATGGCATCCTCTTCTGTCATTTGGTTCAACTATAAATATGTGTCCATATTCTGGACCCAAGCCTTCATTGTCGTCTTCCCTGAACCATCAAAGAAAGGAATGTGTATCTTGCCTATTCTCTTCTGAATCACCCTGTGGCCCTATGGCGTATGATGTTGCTCATCACCCTGACCCTATTGTGCTGGTCTCCCTCTAGTCCTGGGTGCCTGCCTATTATGAGTATCAACATAATCCTTGAATGACATGAGGTCATGGAACTCTGGACCCAATGCATCCCACTCCTGTCTATACTGTTGGTACTGCCCAACAACTGTAACCTCAGGCTCCTCAATAGGTGGTGGTGTGGTTGGAACAGCTATCGGTTCTGGCCTAGGTATAAATGTAGGCATAGTAGGCCTAGAGTTGTTGGCTCTATCTATCCTAATTTGTGTGGTATCCCTGTTGGCTACTGATTCTCCATTGCTTGGCCCTTGCCTGGCATCCACTGTTCCCTACTGCTGGTTTTGTGCATTATTAACCAAGAGGTTCAACCCATGGACCTACTGCTACATAAGACCCACCAATTGTTCCAAGCTATGTTGCATGTTATGTTGAGTCTGTCTAATGTCCTCTACCATATTTCTTTCTATCTCCTCTTGATTTGCTCTCTCACCCATTTGTCTATTTCTTAATGTTGCGAAAAAGGTACTATCTTCTGGGTATGGGTGAGCAAGTTGATATTGTTCCCTTCTCAAATTCCTATAGTAGGCCCTCAAATCCCTATCACTCATGTATTTTCTACCTCACAGGATGGCAGGAACAAGTGGCTCTGATACCACTATAATGACCACCCCTTATTGCTCCTTGTATACTGAATGTGTGAGGTTTTGTTTGCTTGTTTGAGTTTGTTGATATGTTTTTGTTGTTTTTTGATATGAAATGTGTTTGCAACGTAATTGGAAAGAAATAACAATGCAAGAAGATATCTAGACTAAATGCCAATGCTAGGAATGCAATCTCAACAACTTTTATTACTCAAAGATGAATTACAAAGTTCTGATTCAGAATTATCAGACTTGATATCTTCATCTTCAGACTTGCAAATGCTTACAATTCGCTTGCCAAAGACTCCAAGGATGTCTTAGAATTGTCCTCCACCAATGCCAATCAAGATGACGTGTAATAGAAGCTCCAATGATCATGAAATATCAATTGTTTTAGGTCTGAACGACTCTCTGCAACTTGTCTTCAGAATAAGAACAACAGCTCTAGCTCTCCTCCAATGATGGCATAAACTCCCAACACATGTATTTCCAGCCACCCAAGGTTACTATGATCACAATGCACCAGAAATGAGAGGATATGAGTCTGATTTATACTTGTCTTCAGACCTTCGAATGAAGCTTCAGACTTACAAACATTCCATGATATGCATGAAGAAGACTCCCGTTTGAAACACTATGCTTTGGAGATGACCACAATGAGGTTGGTTGGTGAATTTGCCTTCCAATGTCAGTTGTGGAAGTCTGAAATGTTTATGTCTTCAGACTGTAATCAGACCTGCAGATGTTTCAGACCTCCCTTTATGCCCACGACTTGCCTATTTGAAGGCTTCACAAGGTGCGCTAGGATGAGAAGAATGTCCCTTTGCAATGTAGTTTCCAAATTTGCATGAGATCTACCATATACTCCAGTCTGAAACAAGTGTCTTCAGACTTGCATAAGTTCTGAAAATACCTTTTAAAACAATCCCAATCAACCACTAATAAAATTGCCAAGTTGTCTCCTTCAAGTGCGATTCTATCCAACATCAAAATGCAACCCAAACACAAGGTGAAATGCCAAAATCGTGGTAATGGAAGATGGCGCCTATGCTGGAGAATTCGGCTGGCATTCTAAAATTAACACTTCCAATTTATGGCTCAATTATATACTTGATCTCTTTGTCTTGGGCAAACAGTTTGGTGAAGTACCCACAAAATTATATGCATACAATATGAAGATATGACTGAAAATATAGGTATGCCATGACAAACCAGACAACCCTAGGATCTGCAAAATAAAATAAATACCACTCCAAAGATTGCCAAATTTGTGCTCAAAATGATTGTTACACGCCAAGGAATAATATGCACCAATGCCCACAAAAAAATTCCTCCTTGATATGAAGTTATGAATCAAAATATAGGTCTGCCATGAAAATTACAGTCAACATTAATGGTCTGAAAATACCTCTATATGCCCTCAAATCATCAAAATAATTGTAGTTTCCTTCGTGGTTGATGAAGACCAACAAAACCCATGTCTTGGTTTGCTCATATGATGACCTTCAAATTTTTGCAAACCCTAGTAATGGAAATCTGAAGCACAACTGAACTTCCTGAAGTAGAAGCTCCTCAATGATTGATTAGGTGTGGTCTTTCACACACGAAACCAATATTCTTATGGAGGTAATTTCCCCACAAGCCCAACAATGCAACAATCTGCAGTGTCCTCAAAAAAAGATAACCAAAAACATACAAACATGGATGATAGAATGACCACACACAACCCTTACTTATTCTTTTTTCCAACCGTCTTCTAGAAGCTTCCAAAATGGGTCGCCCATCTTGGCCCCTTCCCTAGTAGTCATAACGTTGTTTTAAAACAACTTTGGCCCCCTTATAATTAAATATTATAATTTCCCTTTATAATTTGCTTTTATAAAAATATATTATAATTAAAGGGAAATAAATCAAACTTAGGCCAAAATATATCATCCCATAACCAAAATGGCTAACAAACTGCAAAACCCATGTTGAAGCTCGATCATAGTAATATCCTCCATGACGTTGAGTCCCTTAGCAACTCTCTGAATGACCTACAAGGACTCAAAATAGGTCATCAGGGTCATCTTATCCAAGTCACTGAAGAGGGGACATTACAAATTAGACAAAGAAGGTAAATACAGAATAAACTACAGTACGGTAAGTACAGAAGAGAGGTTGTAGCAGACACGAGTGAAGTTAAATAATGGATTGAAAGAATGAAAAAAAAATGGAAAACATAGATCACTCATATGATATCCCATAGTAGTAGGGAGGACAAAAACCACCTCAGAAGGAAGCCACAAACATTTAGAATGTTGTAGTACTGGTAAGTCCAATTCTGCAGTAGTTTCCTAAATAAATTTTTCCATTAAATTTGTATAAAATGGAAACAACAAAAATTGAGGTGTAATTTGATCTATTACTAAAGAACCAATTGATATTTAGGACCCCACAAATAGTTCCCTTGGTTAAGTACAATGAGGATATTATATACTAGGCATTGAAGTTTGAAAAATTAGAATCCCAGGTTGAAACACTCAAGCCATTAGAATAGCAAGTTGAAGCTAAAACTATAGAAGTGAATAGGTTACAGGAACAGGTACAATATCTTTGCCAGGCTATAGATTACTTAGTCAAATGTAGGAGGCTAGTTAGGTTTTATAGTTTGATCTTGAAGGATAAATACCTTTGCTAGAAGATAATGAGAATTCATTCTAATCTCACCTAAAATTTAGATACTACTAAAGAATTTTTGTATGCTTACTTGCATAGCCTAGAAGAACAAAAAAATTTGATGTGTGAGTTGTTCCTTCAAAAAAATACATGGTAGAAGATGTGGATTTCCTGCCTCATATTTTCACAGGGGATGTTCAATTAATATCTTTTGTGTTCACATTGCAAAACCAAATATACTCGGACCAAGAAGAGAGGCAGAATAAGGAGATTGAATTGAAAGTTGAGTTGCTGAGAATGTTGAGCAAGGTGTAGCAACAGTATTTTCATTGTTGTCAACATAGTCAGATAGATCTGTTGATGCAGAAGACAGGAGTTCAAAGGTTATTCAAAGTATGTACAGTGATTTTCCAAGAAGATCGAAGTGCCTCATTTGCAAAAGATCAAAGAAAAATACAAGTAAGAAAAGTGTCGCGATATCACGACATATACAGCAGGCAAGAAAAATTGTCGTGATTTCATGACATGTTGGAAGAAAGAGAAAAAGCAGGAAAAACTATCGCGAGTTTGCGACATGTTAGAAGAGAGAGAAGAAGCAGGAAAAACTGTTGCAATTTTGCGACATGTTGGAAGAGAGAGAAGAAGCAGGAAAAACTGTCACAATTTTGTGACATGTTGGAAGAGAAAGAGAAAGTAGGAAAAACTGTCGCGATTTCGCGACATATTGGAAGAGAAAAAGACAAGTGGAAAAAATGTCATGATTTTGTGACATGTTGGAAGAGAAAGAGAAAGTAGGAAAAACTGTCACGATTTCGTGACATGTTGGAAGAGAAAAAGACAAGTGGAAATACTGTCACGATTTCACGAAATGTTGGAAGAGAAAGAGAAAGCAGGAAAAATTGTCGCGATTTCATGACATGTTGGAAGAGAAAAAGGCAAGTGGAAAAACTGTTGCAATTTTGTGACATGTTGGAAGAGAAAGAGAAAGCAGGAAAAACTGTCGCAATTTCGTGACATGTTGGAAGAGAAAAAGGCAAGTGGAAAAACTGTCGTGATTTCACGACATGTTGGAAGAGAAAGAGAAAGCAGGAAAAATTGTCGTGATTTCGCGACATGTTGGAAGAGAAAAAGACAAGTGGAAAAACTATCACGATTTCGCGACATGTTGGAAGAGAAAGAGAAAGCAGGAAAAACTGTCATGATTTCATGACATGTTGGAAGAGAAAAAGGCAAGTGGAAAAACTATCATGATTTTGCAACATGTTGGAAGAAAAAGAGAAAGCAGGAAGAAGTGTCGTGATTTTGCGACAAGTTCGAAGAAAGAGAACAAGTAAGAAAAGTGTCGCGATTTCGTGACATGTCGCATTTTCATGACTAAAATAGGAGAGAGAAAGTAAGTTGGAAAAGTGTCGTGATTTCGTGACATGTCACATTTTTGTGACTAAAATAGGAGAGAGAAAGCAAGTTTGAAAAGTGTCATGATTTTGTGACATGTCACGATTTCGTGACATGTCACGATTTCATGACATGTCACATTTTCACAACAAAAGAAAGAGAGGAAGTGTATGGAAGTAGAACTGTCATGATTTCATGACAAAGGCAGAAAGCAAGACTTTAGAAGCAGAAGTGTCATGATTTCATGACAAAAGCAAAAGAGTAAAGTACAGAAGCAGAAGTGTCATGATTTCACGACAAAAACAAAGAAGAAGACTTCATAGGCAGAAGTGTCACAATTTCATGACAAAAGCAAATAAGTGAAGTACAGAAGCAGAAGTGTCACGATTTCATGACAAAAGCAAAGAAGAAGACTTCAAAGGTAGAAGTGTCATGATTTTGTGATAAAAGTAGAAAGCAAGACTTTAGAAGCAGAAGTGTTACGATTTCGCAACATGTCGCATTTTCGTGACTCAAAAAGAACAAGGCAGAAAAGCAAAAGTGTCGCGATATCGTGACATGTCACATTTTTGTGACTCAAGAAGGGCAGGCAGGCAGGTAGAGTAACAAAAGTGTCACGATATCATGACATGTCACATTATAGCGACAAAAGAATAAAGAAAGCGTACGGAGGCGAAAGTGTCGCGATATCGCAACATGTATTTTCGCGGGCCAAAGCTAAGAGAAAGAGCAAGGAGAAAAGTGTCACGATATCATGACATGTTGTATTTTTGCGATCCGATGCAAAGAGAAAGAGCAAGGAGAAAAAGTGTCACGATATCACGACATGTAGCTTTTTTGCGGTCCGATGCAAAGAGAAAGAGCAAGGAGAAAAAGTGTCGTGATATCGTGACATGTAGCTTTTTCATGGTCCGATGCAAAGAGAAAGAGAGAGAAAGAAAAAGTGTCATGATATCGTGACATGTTGTATTTTTGGGGGCCAAAGTAAGGAGAAAGAGAGAGAAAGTGAAAGTGTCGCGATATCGTGACATGTTGTATTTTCATGGTTGAGTTGAAGTCAACGAAGACCGATAACAGTCGACTAAGATTAGGGTTTACAACCGACTAAGATTAGGGATTTCATCACAAAAATTTATGTTATAAAAGGAGGGCCATTTGGAGAATTGGGGTTTTGATGTATGCATCGTTGAATATGTTTCGAAGTATGAAATGTGGCTGTAAGAGCACAAAAAGTGTAGAAGCGGCGAGATGATGGTGAAGTGCGCAAAGTGAGTGAAGAAGTCATATCAAATTGTCCTAAGTGTGTCTGTGAGTGCATAAATAGAGAAAAGTATGCAGAGAGCAAAAAGGTTGAAATTCGACCAAGTGCGACTGTGATTGCGCAGAGAAAGTAGAAGGAGCAAAGTGCATAAAAGGGAGAAGACGATCATGAAGTTTGACTACAGCGAAGTAAAGTGTCTGAAGTGTTTGCATAGAAAGAGTAGAGTGCACAGAGAAAGCAAAGGTGAAGAAGACTAGTTAGGGTCATGCAAAAGAAAAGGTATCTTACTGTCAAACTTATAGATTCAAATTGAAGTCTAGGTTGTAGCTTGGCATCAAGGTTTGGTGCTCCTTTCTATTGGTGCATATAAATAAGGGGTTGGTGCTCCTTCCAGTTGGTGTTAGTAAATCAGGGGTTGGTGCTCCTTTTATGTTGGTATAGATAAATCAAGGGTTGGTGCTCCTTCCAGTGGGTGCTAGTAAATTTATTGTAAAGTTGGTGCTTTGCAAAGGCTGGATTTGGATGGTAGTCCAAGCAGTCATTCTTGAGTAGTAGCCAAATTGGTGAACCTCATTAAATCTTATGTTGTGTGATGTTTTCTTGTGATACTTGCTTTATCTGGTTTTAAGGTTTCATTATTTCAATTTTAAGAGCTATGAATTTAAGTTTAAAGAACTACACTAATTCACCCCCCCTCTCAGTGCCATTGTAAGACTAACAATTGGTATCGAGCCAAGTTCCCTTCTCAGGATAAATCAGTCAGGGTTGATCTTGGATTAGTACGCAATGGGTAATAATATTAGATCCTCCTCCAAAAGGGCATCTCAGTCAGTTTCAGTTTCTGTGGAAGAGATAATTGAACCAAAAAATGTTGAAGACTTCTCATCAAAAAAAGCACCTTTGTTTGACGAAACTAATTATGCGGTCTGGAGAATCAAGATGCATACATATCTTTGTGCTTTGGGATATGACATCTGGGATTCAGTAGACAGTGAATACACAATACCCATCACTCCTCCAACTGATGTTGGCAATAAGAATCTGTTTGAGAATGATTCAAAAGCAAAGAATGCTATCAGGTGTGGATTAGTATATAGTGAACTAGTAAAGATCATGAGTTGTAAAATCAAAAAATAAATATGGGACAAACTAAGGAGTATTCATGAAGGAGACGATGAGATCAAGGAGGCCAAGTTACAAACACATCAAGCTTAGTTCGAAGCTTTAAATTTGAATGATGATGAGAACATATAGGCATATATGCTGAGAGTTAATGAAGTCCTATAGGATGATTCTAAAAAGGAAACAGGTGGAGGTCTTTTCATGACACTCGAAGAAGAAAAAAAAAAGAACAGGAATGTGATGAAGAAGAAATTGATGCAGAAATAAATTTGAAAGAGGAACTAATTGTAGCTCTGGATGAATTCAAGATAGAAAGAAAAATGAATAAGTAAATCTCAAAAAATCTTGAGGATGCAAATGAAATAATAACCAATTTGAAAGTACAAGTAGAAGAATTCAAAAGGTTGAAGAAACTCTCAGGTCACAGATCAATGAGAAAGAGATTGGTTGCTGCAAACAAGAGGAGGAGATTGTTTTATTGAAGAAACAACTAGAAAAGGCCAATACAAATCTCAAATTTGATAAGAGCACAAAGTTGCTAGATAAAATGATAAGCCAACAAAGAAGCTCCATGGATAAGCATGGTCTTGGATATGAAGTTGAACAACCTTCATCTTCCAACTCTGTAGAGAAGAAGTTCACTGTTGAAGGATCGAAGCAAAAAAAGTTTGAAGCTGAATCTTCAAAAGGAAGAAAATATCAAAGGAGATCTACAGCAAAGCAACCACAACAAAAGAGGTTCTATCACTCTCACTCTATTCATAATAATACTTTTGATGGCTATTATTTCAGATGCAAACAATATGGTCACAAGGCAACTTATTATGGATTGAATAATAAATCAAAGAGTTATGCTGGTAGAAATTCATCTACATTTCTGAATGAACACTATGTAAAATATTTTCAATGTAATGGTCATGGGCACATAGCAAGGTTTTGTCCAAGCACTTTTGTATCTAATCTAATGCAAAATAGTAGATTTCATCAGACGCAAAGAACGCAACATAGACAGGGAATAAATCATGTACATAAAAGAAAGGAAAATAATCATTCATCAAGGATGCGCAAGAGACAAGCACACAAGAGAAATTTTTGAGTTCACTAAAAGGTGCAAAATAGTGATGCAGTTGAAAAATCCAAGCCCGAGTTCAAGAAAGTTTGGAGAAAGATAGAAGAAATGAAATCGTGTCTCCTTGGACTGAAGGAGACTACTCTGCTATTGCACTAAGCAACTCCAGGTAGCACATCCTCAAGGGGAGAAATCTTGAAGTTTCATTTTAATGCTCCTATGTATTTGTTTGATTACCTGAGGATGAAATGCAAGTAGTCAGGGAAGTTGTCATATAGTTGTCAAAGTGTGTTTTCAGTTCATGTAGTTTGTGGAAGTGTCATGAAGGGTGGTGATTAAATTTAGAGTTGTCATTATTGGTATTCCTATATGTCATTATTGTACTAGTGATGGTTCTTACTACCACTGTCCAAATTTAAGGATTATAATAGTTTAGATAATTTGGTTAGTGAAAGAATGTTGCCCTAGTTGCATATATGTGTTTCGATAAAAGCAGTGTGTATTTGAACTACACATTGACGTGAAGATTGTTAGATCTATTATGATGTTGTGGTGAAAAATATTAAAGTTTGATCATTGATTCATGTTTAGCTCATCAAGATGAGCAACTTTGCTTTGTGAATCATACCTATCCAAGGTCCATAAATATGAGTTTGAGTAAGATGCACTATAGTTGGCCGTGAAGTGTTTAACAAAATGTTGTCTCTTGATTTGAACAGTTGAAAGTAAGGTGTGACCAGCGATGACCATAGAAAACATAGACCAAGTTGAAAATGTAAAAAGGGATTTGGTTTGTGTTGTGGTATAGTGTTTGATGCTTGCATAGAGTTGGCAATAAAATTGCAGTGTCGGTACAGTGTTGCACAAAAGTTGGTACAAGTGTGAGTCACTTGAAAATTTTGTTGATAGATGTGAAATCAGTGTTTTTGAATGGGAAGCTTGAAGAAGAGGTTTATATTGAGCAGCCAGATGGTTTCCAGCTGGGTGATGATTCCAACTTGGTTTGTAAGTAGAAGATATATGGCTTGAAACAGGCACCTCGAGCATGATATGCAAGGCTAGACAACTATCTCACTCAACAAAGGTTTAAGAAAGGTATGGTGGATAGTAATTTGTATGTCAAAATAGAAAATTGGCATCTTATTGTTCTTGTTGTATACATAGATGATATCATATTTGGTAGCAACAAAGATGAGTCGTGTAAATATTTAGCAAATAAGATGCAGAAAGAATTTGAAATGTTAATGATTGGTGAACTTTCATATTTCCTCGGGTTGCAAGTTAATCAAAATAAGAAGGGCAAATTTATTTCTCAAGTTAAATATGTGAAAGAGATGTTAAAAAGTTCACAATGGAGGATTGTAAGCCAGTTAGAACTCCCATGACGATAGGGTGCAATTTGAGCAAGAATGACAAATCTCAACCTGTTTATCAAACCATGTATAGATCTATGATTGGGAGCTTACTGTACCTGACAGCTACCAGACCAGATATTTTGCAGGCAATATGCATGGTAGCACGATTTCAAGCTAATCCCAAGGAGACTCATGTGACAGCAGTGAAGAAGATTCTTCGATACCTCAAGGGTACTATGGAGTATGGGTTATGGTATCCAAAAGGTAAAGACTTCACCCTTATTTCGTATTCAGATGTAGATTGGGCAGGATGTGTAGATGAAAAAAATAGTACCAATGGAGGTGCACTCTATCTTGGAGACAGATTGGTCACGTGGCACAGTAAGAATCAAGAGTCAGTTTCTTTATCGTCAGTAGAGGCAGAATATATTGCAGTGACAACATGTTGTACGTAGGTATTATGGATGAAACAAACCCTGAAAGATCTTGGTATTAGCTTTAGTGAGCCAATATCAATTAAGTGTGATAACACCAGTACCATTAACATCTCCAATAATCCGGTTATGCATTCACGCACAAAACACATTGCTATTAGGTATCATTTTTTTAAGGAGAAAGTTGCGAAAGGTGAGGTTAAGTTGGATTTTGTTCCAACTACATAGCAAGTAGCAGATATCTTCACAAAACAATTTCCCAAGGAAGTTTTTGAGTACCTTCGCAATAAATTGGGAGTGGTCACACTTCCCAAGAATTGACTAGCTATAGGGATCACATTCTCAGGGGGAGCATTTAAGTATTTGATTATATTTTTGCTCATGTTCATGATTTTTTTGCTAAATGTAATAAATTTTGCCTAAGAATGTTGTGCATAGAATCAGGGGGAGTCTACAATAGCCCTTTGGTATTATTGTCAAAGGGGGAGAAGAGTTTGAGAAATTGCACGTGTTGCCAACAATTCCAAAGGGGGAGATTGTTGAGAAAGGTGTAGCAATAGTATTGTCATTGTTGTCAACATAGTCAGATAGATCTGTTGATGCAGAAGACAGGAGTTCAAAGGTTATTCAGAGTATGTACAGTGATTTTCCAAGAAGATCGAAGTGCCCCATTTGCAAAATATCAAAGAAAAATATAAGTAAGAAAAGTGTCACGATATTGCGACATATACAACAGGCAAGAAAAACTGTCACGATTTCGTGACATGTTGGAATAAAGATAAAAAGCAAAAAAAATTGTCATGATTTCATGACATGTTGGAAGAGAGAGAAGCAGGAAAAATTGTCGTAATTTCATGACATGTTGGAAGAGAAAGAGAAAGCAGGAAAAATTTTCATGATTTCATGACATGTTGGAAGAGAAAGAGAAATCAGGAAAAACTATCACGATTTCATGACATGTTGGAAGAGAAAAATACAAGTGGAAAAACTGTCATGATTTTGCGACATGTTGGAAGAGAAATAGAAAGTAGGAAAAACTATCGTGATTTCACGACATGTTGGAAGAGAAAAAGGCAAGTGGAAAAACTGTCACGATTTTGCGACATGTTGGAAGAGAAAGAGAAAGCAGGAAAAACTGTCACGATTTTGCGACATGTTGGAAGGGAAAAAGGCAAGTGGAAAAACTATCGCGATTTCGCAACATGTTGGAAGAGAAATAGAAAGCAGGAAAAACTGTCGTGATTTCGTGACATGTTGGAAGAGAAAAAGGCAAGTGGAAAAATTGTTGCAATTTTGTGACATGTTGGAAGAGAAAGAGAAAGCAAAAAAAACTGTCGCGATTTCGCGACATGTTGGAAGAGAAAAAGACAAGTGGAAAAACTGTCACAATTTCATGACATGTTGGAAGAGAAAGAGAAAGCAGGAAAAACTATCACGATTTCGTGACATGTTGGAAGAGAAAAAGGCAAGTGGAAAAACTATCATGATTTTGTGACATGTTGGAAGAAAAAGAGAAAGCAGGAAGAAGTGTCGTGATTTCATGACAAGTTCGAAGAAAGAGAACAAGTAAGAAAAGTATCGTGATTTCATGACATGTCACATTTTCGTGACTAAAACAAGAGAGAGAAATTAAGTTGGAAAAGTGTCATGATTTCGTGACATGTCGCATTTTCGCGACTAAAATAGGAGAGAGAAAGCAAGTTTTAAAAGTGTCAGATTTCACGATATGTCGCATTTTTGCGACCAAAGAAAGAGAGGAAGCGTACGGAAGTAGAACTGTCATGATTTCGTGACAAATGCAGAAAGAAAGACTTCGAAAGTAGAAGTTTTGAGATTTCGTGACAAAAGCAAAAGAGTAAAGTATGAAAATAGAAGTGTCACGATTTCATGACAAAAGCAGAGAAGAATACTTCGAAGGCAGAAGTGTCATGATTTCACGACAAAAGCAAAGAAGTGAAGTACGAAAGCAGAAGTGTCACGATTTCATGACAAAAGCAGATAAGAAGACTTCAAAGGCAGAAGTGTCATGATTTTGCAATTAAAGCAGAAAGCAAGACTTCGAAAGAAAAAGTGTCACAATTTCATGACATGTCGCATTTTCATGACTCGAAAAGAACACGAAGGTAGAAAAGCAAGTGTCGCGATATCATGACATGTCACATTTTCACAACTCAAGAAGGGCAGGCAGGCAGGCAGGCAGAGTAACAAAAGTGTCGTGATATAGCGACATGTCGCATTATCGTGACAAAAGAATAGAGAAAGCGTACAGAGGTGAAAGTGTCACGATATCGCGACATGTTGTATTTTCATGGGCCAAAGCTAAGAGAAAGAGCAAGGAGAAAAAGTGTCGCAATATCATGACATGTATTTTTGTGGTCCGATGCAAAGAGAAAGAGCAAGGAGAAAAAGTGTCACGATATCACGACATGTAGCTTTTTCGCGGTCCGATGCAAAGAGAAAGAGCAAGGAGAAAAAGTGTCACGATATCGCAACATGTAGCTTTTTTGCGGTTCGATGCAAAGAGAAAGAGAGAGAAAGAAAAAGTGTCACGATATCGTGACATGTATTTTTGGGGGCCAAAGCAAGGAGAAAGAGAGAGAAAGCGAAAGTGTCACGATATCACGACATGTATTTTTGTGGTTGAGTTGAAGCCGACGAAGATCGATGACAACCGACTAAGATTAGGGTTTACAGTTGACTAATATTAGGGTTTTCATCACAAAAAAAATTGTTATAAAAGGAGGACTATTTGGAGAATTGGGGTGTTGATGTATGCATCGTTGAATGTGGTCGTAAGAGCACAAAAAGTTCAGAAGCGGCAAGATGATGGTGAAGTGCACAAAGTGAGAAAAGAAGTCATGTCGAATTGTCCTAAGTGTGTCTATGAATGTGCAGATAGAGCAAAGTGTTCAAAAAGAAAAAAGGTTGAAATTCGACCAAGTGCGACTGTGATTGCACAGAGAAAGTAGGAGCAGAGTGCACAAAAGGGAGAAGATGATCGTGAAGTTTTACTACAGCGAAGTAGAGTGTACGAAGTGTTTACGTAGAAAGAGTAGAGTGTGCAGAGAAAGCAAAGTTGAAGAAGACCAGTTAGGGTCATGCAAAATCAAAGGTATCTTACTGTCAAACTTATAGATTCAAATTGAAGTCCAAGTTGTAGCTTGGCATCATGGGTTGGTGCTCCTTTCTGTTGGTGCAGATAAATAAGGGGTTGGTGCTCCTTCCAGTTGGTGTTGGTAAATCAGGGGTTGGTGCTCCTTTTATATTGGTACAGATAAATCAGGGGTTGGTGCTCCTTCTAGTGGGTGCTGGTAAATTGATTGTAAAGTTGGTGCTTTGCAAATGCTAGATTTGGATGGTAGTCTAAGCAGTCATTCTTGAGGAGTAGCCAAATTGGTGAACCTCGTTAAATATTGTGTTGTGTGATGTTCTCTTATGATACTTGCTTTATCTGGTTTTAAGGTTTCATTATTTTAGTTTTAAGAGCTATGAATTTAAGTTTAAAGAACTACACTGATTCATCCCCCCCTCTCAGTGCCATTGTAAGACTAACAGATAAGACATATCCAACCAAATCATAATATCCCCACCAGTCAATATTTTACTATGATAAAAAAACCAAAATATAGAGTTGTTTACCTAAAAAATTTTAAGGATTGTGTGACTAGTTTCCAAATGTTCTATGCAGGACAGTTTACAAATGCTTTATCAAAATGTAAGGCTAGGTGGGTAGAATTGCCAATATCACTGCAGAAGAGAGAACCCATCTCACCAAATAACCTATTATGATCCAGAAGAAGAGCATAGGGTGTAATGCAGGCCATCCGAACACTAAAACATCAATGAATAGGCCTAAGGTAGAGATTACCTACCATCATAACCCCTATCCCTTACTATTTTGACAATGATCCTCAATCGGATGAGCAATTCTATGATCGGGTTAAGCAGCTATAGAATAGAAGAGGATATTATACAAGGGATTTATTTTTCTAGGAGAGCTATAATCAATAAATGGATCTATGTGCCTCTATAGCCCTACAAAATGCATGAGGGCATGCATTATATTAGGTTGGGGGGAAATGATGAGGCCATTAATTGTCTCATTCATGACATGTTTTGGATTATCATAAAATACCCTATAAACCTTATGTTATGTTATTTATGTTAATTTATATGGTTTGAATGCATTATATATTAATTTTTATGTGATTAAAATTTTTAGGAGCACATTACCATGTTTTAACAGTTTTCTACATTTTCTATATTGTTTCCATTTGAATACTTAGTGGATAAAATATGTAATTTAAGTGGTAGAATGATGTATGTTAAAGTATATCCCTTAATAATGGTATTTAAATATTTTGTCTACTTTCAAATTGGTTTGAATTTCAAAAGAGTGTCAAATTTCTATGACTGTGCAACAAATCTGGAAAATGGAGAAATTAGCCATACAAATTCCAGCCAACTGCCAATAAATGGTACGGCTTGAAATTTATCAACCAAAGCATGTGAAACCTATTAGAATCATATTCTGAGGGATAGGGTAGACATAATATATACTTTATTAGCCATTTTTATCACTCCTGAGCATAAAGTGGTTGCACAGTTGGACATTCCAAAGAAGATTCAAAATGAAGGGAAAAGACATCAGTTTTAACCAAACGGGGAATATAGCATCCAATTTGGTAGGGAAAGGATATCTTGATATGGATATAGGTGTAAAATACTACTTATAATGTCTTCCAACTCACTCCCACCATTGGAGATGCATCCCAAGGACCAATGAATGTCACTATAGTAATTTCTATCCTTATTTGGAATAAGTCAGTTTCAAAACTGTTAGTAAATCATTGCTAAGTAGCAACACAGATGATATTTAGTAGGAGATAAATGTGATAGAGTAGTATAAATAATATATCTCCATTATTTTTTGAGCTAGAAGATGTTAAATAGGCAATAGTTAATAGTAAATAGATGTTGTAACACATGTGTAACCAATAGTAGGATTTTCCTATAGTATTGTAATGTATTGTTTTAGTCAATAAAAGTGAAGTATTTTCAATCAAACTTTCCTTCATGAGAGAGTGTTAATTCTAAGTAGTTAGCAGTATTTTCCCACATTCTACTAGATTAGAAATCAAGGGCCACTTTTAGACCTGGAAGAAGGACTAATTGGTGACAGGTTTTTTTGATAAACATTTTTTGCAGCAGATTTAACAAGATGCTTATCTATTGTGATTTCTTGTTGATTACTAACCCCTTTTTTGAATCAATGTGATGTTTTCATGTTTAAAAATTATGTTTTTATGTATAAATTGTGTGTTTTAGTGATTAAGTAGCATAAACCAATGATTCCTCTATTTTCCCCTATTTTTCATGTTTTAGCAATTTTTATCAAGTCTTTTAGCAACTTTCATTTTATTGTCATCCACTGCAGTAGAAGCCTGACAACCTCCTACAGCAAGAACTAACATTTGTTTTTAGCATGTGTGTTTCCTTTCCAAGTAGCATTTCAATTCTACAAATGTAAACTAGGTTTCAATTCAGCAACATTTACATTCCTGAAATTTCATTTCTTGCAATAGTAGTTAGGATTCAAATGTAGGTCTTTGAAGTAGTTTTCAATTCTTGTAAGTAATTAGTTTAATTTTATCCAAAATAGTATTAGAAGTGACCTAAAACCCCCAAAAAAACCTATTTCACTAATAAAATTCTACTATCTAAATGATCTAATTTCCAACCTACTTAAACCTTCTCTCGTATATAGCCTTGGACACCACCCTGGATTGACAAATCATAAAGATTAAATAATGTTATTAATGACATGCATTAATAGGATCCATAGTACTTGGCCATAATTTTCTAGCATCGATGAAGCTATAGAGAGGATTTTTTGTATGGCTACAAATGAAGGAAAACTATATCACCAACATCAAAGCTACACTCAAAACGATGTTGATCAGCTTGTTGATGCATCTGATTTTGTATTACTTCCAAATTCATCTTTAACTGATGGAGGACTTTGCCATTTTGGTTGAGTGTAGTGTCAATGGCATGGACCTTAGAGCTACCTAGAATGTAGGAGGAGGACATGCATGGAGGTTATCCATAAACTACTTCAAAAGGAGTGACCTTGGTCACCATGTGGTAAGAAGTATTATACCACCATATGGCCAAGGGAAACCACTTCACCCATTTTGTAGGATGATCAAAGGTAAAACAATGAAGGTAGATCTCAAAATATTTGTTGACAATATCAATCTAGCCATCCATTTACGGATGGTAATATGAACTCATCTTGAGCTAAGTTCCTTGCAACTTAAACAATTGTTACCAAAAATTATTTGTAAATGTAGGATAATGATCAGACATAATGGAGGTAGTTATGCCATGAAGGTGAAATATAGAGTCAAGAAACATTTGGGCAACTATAGAGGTCGTGTAAGTATGGGAGAGGTAAAAAAATGATCAAACTTTGAAATATGATCCACTACCATGAAAATAAAAAATTTGCCTCCAGACTTAGGTAACCCTTCAATAAATTTTGTTGAAATATATATCTAAAATTTATCAAGAATCAACAAGGGTTGTAGAGTTCCTAGAGAATGCATTGTTTCACCCTTCATTCATTGACAAGTGTCACATGTTGCTACAAAATTTTGTATGTCCTTCTTCATACCCCTCCAAGAAAAAGTATGCTTGATTCTTTCATATGTTTTGAGGAACCTTGAATGGCCTGTAGTGGAGGAAGCATGCATTTCCTTCATGAGAAGTTCTCAGAGTGGGGATGTGTGAGGAACAATAAGGTACTTATGGTAGCATAAATACTACCCATCCCAAGTGTAACCAGGACATGAAGTAGGTTATGTTTGAAGGAAGGAAACCAAATTTTGCAAGCCTAAATTTGTAAGCACCTCCTCACAAAGTTAATTTATCCACATAGGGGAAGAAATGGCACATAGCATACTATGAGCCTCAAAATTATGATAGAGGAAATCCACCATAATGTTCTCCTTGCCCTTTTTATAAGTAATATCATAATAATAGCCCATGATCTTAGATACCCACTTTGGTTTTTCAAGGGTGGCAAACCATTGCTCCAAGAAATATTTAAGACTTTGTTGATATGTTTTAATGGATAAATGATACCTAATGAGATAAGATCGCCAATGAGTGACCATGTGCAAAATATCAAGCATTTCCTTAGCTTAAGTGGATTTACCTAGATTGTTATTGGAAAGAACTTTACTAGTGAAAGCCAAAGTATGCCCTTCTTGCATCCACACCATGCCAATACCATTGCATGAAGCATCACTTTTAATTACAAAAGGCTTAGAAAAACCAAGCATTGCTAAGACTGAAGTGGTTGTCATAGTATGCTTCAACTCTAGGAAAACCTATTCAGCTAGACCAATCCAACATAAATTTTTTTAACATGGAGGTTAAGGGAGTAGCAATTTTTCCATAATTATAGATAAATTTGTGGTAATAGCCTGTAAGCCTCAAAAATCTATGAATACCTTTTAGAGTGTGAGGTTTCAGCCACTCTTGAACCGCTTTAATCTTCTTGGAATAAACTTTAATGTCATATTTGGTGACAATGTGTCCCAAATATTCCACTTTCATCAAACCAAAATAACACTTGAACCGCTTAGCATAAATTTAATGTTGTGCCAATAATTGGAGATTTTGATCCACATGGAGAAGATGTTCTTCCCAAGAGTGACTATAAACCAAACTGTCATCAAAGAAAACCAAAATGAATTTATGAAGAAATAGATAAAAATTATTGTTCATTAGACTTTGAAATGTGAAAGGCACATTGGTCAAGCCAAATGGCATCACCAAAAACTCATACTAACCCTCATGAGTATGGAATGTAGTTTTGGAATATCTTCATCCTTGAGCCTAATCTGATTGTACCTAGAGAAAAGATATAATTTAGATAAAAACATAGTCCCATGCAGCTCATCCAGTAATTCATCGACCACTATAATAGGAAACTTATCCTTGATGGTGAGCTTATTGAGCTCATGAAAATCAATACATAATCACCATGATCCATCTTTCTTTTGCACCAATAAGATAGGAGAAGAGTAAGGGTTGTAACTTGGGTAGATCATGTCAACTTTTAACAATTCATGTACTAACTTAAGGGTATGAGGATATCAGTACGGCATAATTTTAGGTGGTACACTATCAAGTACCAACAGAATAGCATAGTCATGAGAGTGACATGGTGGAAATTCTATTGGTTCAGCAAATACGGCATTGTGCTTTGTCAAAATAAGTTGCAAATCTTTAGTAATTTGGTCCACTTATGTAGTAGGTAGCTAATTGTAAATATCTACATAATGACCCCATGAGAAGATATTTTTAACAACTTCTCTATACTATTAGAACTGATAATCTAAGGAGGCCCTACTTTAGAATCGTTAAGAGTGTAAGACTGGCCATTTTGTGAAAACTACATCCATAATTCTACAAATTTCTAGGTTATGGTACCCAAAGTACTCATTTACTGAGAACCTAACACAAACTCACATTTCCCTAATTGTAGAGCAAACATATCTTTTTTGAGCTCATAATCCCTAATTTTCAATTTAACATTGTGACATTTACCTTTACAAGGTAAGGTCCCTCCATTTTCCACCATAACCTTAAAGGAATTGCATGTGTGTGTGTAACAATTGGCCTGCTTGGAAACTCAGGGATAAACAAAGTTGTGTGCTATCTAAAACAATAAGTATGGTAAGGTGTTGGTATTTGAAAATAACCCATAACTTTCATTGTTTGTGGAGTAGTAATCCTTTGAAGAGCGTGGACTAAAATATCTGCTTGGGGTTCTTGTATTTTTGCTTCATTTTGAGGTGGTTCTTTTGTTGTGTCTACTTCATCATCACTATGGTCACTGCTTATGGGTTCCTCGACATCTATTAAGAATAGCTTCTTTTGGTAATAACTATGTCCTCTAACATATTTTTCATCACAATTATAGCATAACTCTTGGGCTCATCGAGCATCCATTTCCTCGATGGTCAAGCATTTTGAGGGGATAGATTTATTTTCATTATTGCTTGTGAACCTAGGAGGAAAAGAGGGTTTGGTTGATTGAAATTTAGGTGTTATCCTTTGAGCTAAAAATTTTTATTTGGCTAACCATGCTAATCTCATGGCTTACATCATTGATTGTGATTTGAACATATTAACTTCAACCTGAAGATCATCCTTTAAGCCACTAATGAAAAAACTTGTAAAAAAACCTTCATTCAACCTCTTGGTTTGGTTAGCCATTATTTCAAACTAGGCCTAGTAATCTCAAATTGTAGAAATTTTTCTCAACTTGGTTAGTTCTCCTTGGAAATCATCATGCTCACTAGGGCCAAAAAAAGTGAGTAGTTGGGATTCAAAATATTTTCAAGAAGGATCGATAATGGTATGCCAAAATAATTGGTACCACTGTAACACTTCTAATTCTACATTGAAAGAAGCCATCGTGACCCAATAATATTTAGGGATATTATGGAGTTGGAAAAATTTATCAACTCGATATAACCACCCATCTACATCTTTTCCATTGAACTTAGGAAAGTCCAATTTAGGCATCTTTAAGGTAGTATCATGGTAAAAAGTAGTGTAAAAATATTTCCCTTTCTTTATGGGGTCCTTTTCCTTTTCCTAATTGCTCTATATCTGTATACCCAAAAACTTGTGAGCCACCTTGAATCTTGGACTCAACCTCTATAATTTGTTCATGGAGTTTGATTTTGGAGGAAATGTACTCTCTTTTGAAACTTTGGATATCCTCTCATATTAATTGACCATAGTGATGTTGCATAATGGTACTAAGTTGTTTTGTGATGGTGTCCAATTGTGAGGCTTGATCCATATCTTTTTGGTGTCCATGTGTACCAGCAACCATTTTGGTGTGTCTTGAATTACTATCGATGAATTACTAAAAATAGAAGTGTGATTTCAAGGGTTACTATTTTTAGTAATAAGTCCAAAAAATTATTGGGTGTTATATATCAAAATGATTAGCTTAGAAAGATGATCATAATGAGTTATATCCTATAACACTATTTTTGGGCACCCCAGACTTTTTTTTCTTTTACTGTTGTTTTTATGAGTCTACTAGTGAGGTCAATTTTACCTTTGAATGTGGGTTTCAAAAGTTGGGTACTATCTCAACTAACTTTGCCCTATCTATTGTGACCACTAACCACACCTAACACTACCTTGTCACCTGTATTGTGGTCACTATCACTATTTAGTCACTAACTGAGGGATTCTTTGTACTAGGTAGTTATTGACACTATTTGTCTTGTTTTTGTGACTGATCACCCTATAATTTTTACTATTATAGATGATTGTTATTGTTACTAAATCGATTGTTACTATTACTAACCCCACTATTAATACCACTATCTTTAATGTTACTAAATTATATCTTAACTATCATAGACACTTGCAAATCTACCGTGACTATTTGATGCATGTAGGTTTTTTTGTGATGGGGAAGTCTCATCCGTATGCTCACTTTTGTGGGGAAAAATTGTAGGTTTAGTAGAATAGGAAGGCTTTCATTTTTGTAGGTTGAATTTTTGGACAAAATTAGGGTACGCTAGGTAAGGGATTCTATAATATCCATAGGCCCTATGCTATACCGTAATGATGAACAATAGTGCTCGAACCAATATTTTAGGTCACTATCCAAGGAGGGTTCCACACATACTCTTGAGCACACTATCTACCTCTCTAACAATATGGGAATGTAATCTTACAAGATTTTGTGTCCTGTGTACTATGGATAACACAAGGTCAAAAATATTTCTAATAGATAAAATTTTGTTTAACCCTAGATGGTCTCTCTAAATACCCGAAGATATGTGGGAGATCAATTTTGTGTGTAGGTGTTGTTTAAGACATAGGTATTAGATATTGATCACCCCTCACTTCACTAGATGCTTTATGGGTTATCTAGCTTAGCCAATAATGATAGCTCATCTACAATATTTTAAAACCCTCTGCATAGGGTTTCTAAACTACTCAACTATTGTAAAAAATATTGTAATTTTTTTGTTTTTCTAGATTTTGTTGGTTATATATATATGACAAACAAAAAATTAAAAACATAGAAAAATTATACCTAATAGTTGGAGTGGACAGATAAGAATTATCGTAGTCATAGTAAAACTTGGCCCTGGAAATTGCTTTGATACCACTTATTAGGAATCTACTATTGAAAATAGACTCACTCACACAAAATATTATAAAATAACTAAAATGCATCAAATAACAGAATAACACTATGGAGAAAGTAATTGCAAAATTGAAATAATCTCACAAAATAACTTAGAATCCCAAGCCTCTTTGACGATGCAACCTCCTTTAATATTCATTAACTTGTAAAAAGATACATTTGTACATGGATTCATATCTTTTAAAGAAAAACTTCATGCAACCCTAACCCTAAGCTCAAGAGTTGGCTTACATGCAAAATGCCACTCGAGCTAGAATCTTCTACCAATATTAGTTACATTCTTGATAACGGTTACATGAAATGGCCCCACTTGTCTAGTGTTTTACTTACCACATATCATTACAAAAGTATTACAAAATAACATTATAAGGGTGTCCTCACATTGGACGTGGGTCATTACATAATCAATTGAGAAATACAAAAATAATTTTAGGATGGGTTCCTAACATATCGTGTCTTGATTAGCTAATTTTGTGGCTATCGCTTCAGTCCAACGAGTAAAGTAATTTTTTGTTGTTAAAATTTATTTGTGGTCTATCAAAAAATTTAGATTTATAACCCCAATGAATTCTAACCCCCACTATTGAAAAGGCTCCTCTTCTATTATTGGTTGTAGTGGTAATGATGCATTTTTATTTCTTTCGATGAATCATTGACTTTTTTTGCAAGCCCTAGCCACTTTGAATGAATATACAAAGATGGTGGGATATAATATCTAGCTCTAAGAATTTTGGTAGCCATTATTTGTCTCAAGTAGTGTCCTCTAGAAAATATTGAGTGAAATTATTAATACTTTATCAACTTGTTCCAATTTTATGCAATGAAGAACTCCATAAAAATTTGTTCTGCATAGCCCTTCTGGTAACAAGACATACTTAAAGGCTTGTAACCTATATCTATGCCTTTTTGAGGCATTCAAATATTTAGGTAACCTTCCCATTTGAAAATATTTTATTAGTATATCCACCCAATCAGGCTTTTCCAAGTATTGGTCAATTTTGGGCTCTCCTCTAACACTGCCTTCTATGCACATGTTACAGTCTTGCTCTGAGGTTGTATCCAATTTTTTACATAATGCTCTACCTCTTACCAACTTAGTATAAAATATCTCAATGCCATGTTATTGTATTTTGGTGACCCATCTAGATATTTTTGCTCCTAGTTCTCCCTAAAGGATGAAATTTCTAACATCTAAATGCACTACATAAACTATAGTCTTGCTTTTAGTTATGTAATGCCTAAATGTTTTTAGTGATTTCATAAAGGAAAACATCTTTTTTTATATAAAATTATAGCTTATTTGATAATCATGAAACATATAACTTAAGAAAAACATTAGGTGTTCCTCCTCATATTTTTGATTCATGACTACAACATAGTTGTCTTTAGACCCATATTCTTATAAGATGAAATCCTTGTTGAAATCTAGGTAGATCAAGACCAAATATTTTATGATGGCTTGTTTTATCTATTCAAATGCCCTTTTTATTTCATGATTTCATTCAAATACTACATATTTATTTAGAAGCTTTATCATGGGTTTGATTGTGTATGCAAAGTTGGATACAAATTTTTAGATAAAATTAATTTACCCAAAGAATGATTATAGAGATTAATTTATTACTAAGAGTAAGTGAGAGAGCTAAAATAGGTTGGATTCTTTCTAGGTCGGTGGTCATTCCTTGTTTGGAGATAACATGTCCCAAGAGTTTCCCCTCATACATAGAAATTATTTCTTCAAATTAGGTGATATCCCAAACTCACAACACTTCTAAAAAACTATCTCCATATGCTCTAAGTGTTATATCTTATGTTGGAAATATGAGCAGATTTTGTTGTCATTGATGTCAAGAAGTCAGCACCAGTAAGCATCAGTTTTAGTGAGCAACATCAGTTTCAGGTTCCGTAATCAAGTGCAAAAGAAATATTACTTCCAGGTGGTCAGATGAGGTCTAAAGGGCAAAAGGAAGGCCCAAGAAAAATAATATTATAATATTTTATTATAATATTAAAAGGTCTAAGGTCAAGACCTAGAGATTTAATTTAATTATAAATTAATTATAATAATTTCATTATAAATTAATTTATAATTTAATTTGATTAACTCTAAGAGTTATTAAGTTAATTATAAATTATTTATAATAAGTTAATTATAAATTAATTTATGATTTAATTTAAAACCCTAAAGGTTAGGGTTAAGAGGGCACAAAGTTTAAATTAATTCAAAATAATTCAAATTAATTGAAATCATCGACGTCTTGGATCTTATGGCACTTTGCATATAAAGGAGGGTAAAACACTATGGCAAAAATTATCCATGCGAATCATATGGTATAAGTGAATATTGTGCACAAGGCAAGGGAGAATATCATGTGTTTTCAAAGGTTTTGAGAGGCAAGGACAAAGGACAAGGTAGAGGGGATTCCACTTCATGTTCCAAGGTACTGTGTAGCGTGACTGGCAGCCAAGGGCGGCGCTAAGACTTTGGCAGGCATGAGGTTGAGGGATCGAATCTCGTGGTCTTCATTTTGGTGAGCAAGGAAGGTTTTTTTTGGAAGTTGTGCATGAGGCAAAGGACAAAGGGAAGGTGCTAGCCTTTCCCTTTGTGTGGAGGCATGTAGCCCACGTGGTGGGCGCACGCTTTGCTAAGGTGCTCGATAGGGAGAGGTTGCATGTTCGAAACCCATCGAGGCCCTTTTGGTGGACTAAGGTATGCACTAAATTGCTTGGTTTCAAAATTTGTGGAGGTTCTAAAATTTGCAGAAATATTTTTTTAGGTTATAAAGTGGAAATTGCATGCTATAAGGTTTTTGTGAGGGAGATAAAAGGATATGCATTGTTTTATTTTAGGGTTTGATTTTTTGAGTGCTTTGAGCTTATTGAGAGGAGTAATAAGGTGTGCCAAAGGAGTTAGATATTTTTGTTGAAAACAAAGTTAATAAAAATTGTATTGAAAGGAGAAATAAGGTTGAGTAAGTTTTGATATTTTGACTTGGTGAAATATCTTTGTGAGAAAATATTAAGGACAAATATTTGCTATCTAACCCTAGTATTGGCAAAAAGAGTGGTTGTGATTGAGATAGGTGTTTGAGGTCAAATCATCTTCAAACAAGAGGTAAGGGCATATTATCCTTGAGAGTGATTGTTGGATGTTATGAATGCTAAGTTGGAGTGAAAAGGATTGTTTGATAAGCATTGTTGAGTTGATTGTAAGATTTTATATGAGTGAATTGGTGATATAACTTGTTTGATAAGTTGAAACTTGTGAACATATGTATTGAATTAGGGTTTATGCAAAGATCATGAGTATCATTGTTATGTGAATGTGAGAACATCTTGAGTTGAGTTTGAGTTCCATTGTGAGATTTGTTGAGAGCATTGGATGAAACATTGGCTTAGGGTTTTGCAAGAAAGTTGGTTTCATTGATTGAGTTGATTGAGCTATAGTGATTGGAAAGTGTTGGAGTGATAGTTCAAGTTCTGTGAAACAAATTGTTTTATATTCTAAATTGATTTGAAAGAGGTTTTCTAAAAGAAATTGAATTGAGATTGTGTGCAAGTTTTGTGATTGATTTGAGCAAGATTTTGTAAAAGCTTAAGGATAGATTTGTGTGAGCTTCTATGAAAGATTACAAGTAGAGTTGAGGTAAGTCTTAGTGAAGACTTGTTGAGCATATTGGACAAGTTCTAGTGAGGACTTGTTGAGAATATTTGAGGTAAGTCTTAGAGAAGACTTGAGAGAGAGTGGATAGGTTCTTGAGAGAACTTGTTGGACAAAATTGTGATAGAGTAGAGATAAATATTGAGCAAATTTGTGCTAGATCAAAGGACAGTGTTTAGTGTAGATTTGAGATAGAGATTGAGTAGAGCTTTGGAGGTGATAGAGTAGAGGATAGTAGTCTCTAGTGGATAGAGATCCATTAGCTAGGGTAGAGAGGATAGAGGTCTTCAGTGGAGAGAGATCCACAACCCAGAGTAGTGGAGGTAGTAGTCTTCTAGAGGATCACCAACCAAAGCAAAGGAGATTGGTGTCTCCTATGGATAGAGATCCATGAACTTGATTAGGGGATTGGTGTCTCCTTTGGATAGAGGTCCATAAACATTGTAATAGGGAAAGGATTCCCAAAGATAATTTGTTTGAGAAAATTTTAGTAAGGAATATTTTCTCCATGGAGTAGCCCACATTGGGTGAACCACGTTAAATCATGTCTCTCATGTGTGTGATGCTTTATGTGATGTTTATTGCTTTAATATTACTAATGTTATCATATGTATTGAAAATCAAAAAGTTTTATCTTATACTGTTCACCCCCCTCTCAGTATAAGCACATGTTCTTCAATTGGTATCAAAGTGGGTCTCTCCATGAAAAGACTAACAACTTGGAGGAGGATCCATCAAAAACACACATGACTTCAGAAAATGAAGAAGAGACCATGTTTGATATAAAAGAGGAATTCTTCACTGCTCTCAGGAATTTGGAAAGGATTAGAGAGAAGAACTCAAGCTTGAAGGAACAAATTCAAGAGGATGAAGAAGCAAAGATGGAACTTCTACAAAGTCTCACAGAACTCAAGATAAAGGTAGAAGAGGGAAAGAAAATTGAACAGGATATGACAGATCTATTAAGAGCAAGAGAAATATAATGTGAAATATTGGAAGCAAAAATTGTTTATCTAAGGAATGAAGTTGAAAAGACCAAGGTACTACCAGATATAAAGTTTGGGAAATAGAAAGAGGAGTCAAGTCTTCAAGAAGTAGAAACTTCAAACAAAGATAAGCAAGTGACGTATACTCCAGAAAGAAAAGACATCAAGAAGGAAGAAAGCAAAGAAGAACCATGGATGAGAGTTAATCATAGAAGGAGAAGCACTCAACCACAATCTCAAAGGCATCCAAATAGGTTACATAATTTCTTCCATGGCTATTGCTTTTCTTGTAACAAATATGGTCATAGAGTTGTACATTGCACTGGTTATGTGAAAAATGATGTCAATAGAAATTTCAACTCTTTTGCACCTCTTATGAATAATGATATCATATGTTACAAATGCAATAATTTTGGGCATAAGGCTAGATGGTGCAAAATGGTACTTCCTGAGTCTAGTAAAAAGAATACAACTTCAACAACTAGGAAAGAGAAAAAGGGAAATGAAAAGGCTAGATCAATGTTAGTTCAAACAGCTCTTCATGCTCAGGATAAAGAAGAACAATGGTTTCTTGATAGTGGTTGCTCTAGACACATGATAGGAGACAAAGACAAATTTATTGTACTCAAAGAAACTAATAGAGGATCAGTAAGTTTTGGTGATAATGGATCAACAAAAATTGGTGGAAGAGGAACTCTGAGTTTAGATAATGGGAAAACAAGAACAAAAAATGTACTATATGTCAAAGGGTTAAGACACAATCTGCTAAGTGTAAGCCAACTTTGTGATCAAGGTCATATGGTTACATTTCACCCAGATAGATGTGAGATAAGAAAGTTAGAAATTAGAAAAGTCATTGCAAATGCAAGTAGAACTCCAAACAACCTCTATATGCTTAGTGAGATCAAAGGGGAAAAGTGCTTTCTATCACAAGAAGATGAGAGTTGGTTGTGGCATAGAAGAATGGGTCACTTGAATTTTGACAACATAGTCAACATAAGCAATAAGCAGGTTATCAGAGATTTACCCAAGCTAAAAAGGCCACAAAACACAATCTGTGCACCTTGTCAACATGGAAAGCAAACTAGAACAAGCTTTAAATCAAAGGGATATATGTCATCTGAGCCATTAAGTCTAATACATACTGATCTATGTGGTCCTACCAGAACACAGAGTATTCAAGGTGAAAGTTACTTCATATTGTTCATAGATGATTACTCCATAATGGTTTGGGTAGCTTTCCTGAAAGATAAGTCAGAAGCATTTGAAAAATTCAAAGCATTTAAAGAACGGGTTGAAAATGAAACTGGCAAGAGGATTAAGTGTTTGAGATCTGATAGAGGAGGAGAGTTTACCTCAAATGAATTTGTATATTTTTGTGAACAACATGGAATCAAGAGAGAATACTCATCTACAAGAACTCCTCAACAAAATGGAGTAGTTGAAAGGAAAAATAGGACTATTGAGAATATGGCTAGAGCTATGTTAAATGAGTCCAAGATTTCAGATGGATTTTGGAGGGAAGCAGTCAACACAATAGTATATATAATCACTAGGGCTCAAATGAGGGTAAACCATCACAAGACTCCATATGAGCTTTGGAAAGGAAGACCGACCACTGTAAAGCACTTCAAGGTTTTTGGAAGCAAGTGTTACATAAGACGAGAAGAGCAAAACTTGGGCAAGTTTGACCCAAGATGTGATGAGGGAATTTTTCTTGGTTATTCTACTAAGAGTAAAGCTTATAGATGCTTCAACAAGAGGACACACACTATTGTAGAAAGTATAAATGTAACAGTTGATGAGAAGATAGATTCAAGAGAACCAGTTCAACAAATTGTGTATCAGGAAGATGGAAGTTGTCAAGAAGAGTTTCATGAGGAATCAGATGAAGAAGAGGAAGAAACACAAAGACTTCTTCCTAAAACTCCATCCAGGTATGTACAGAAACATCATCCAAAAGATCTAATCATTGGGAATCCAGATGAAAGATAGACAAGGAGAAGGATAATAACACCATCTCAACAAGCAAATTTTTCTTTGTTATCTAAGATTGAGCCAAAAGACTTCAATCAGGCAAGTGAAGATAAGTTTTGGATTAAGGCAATGGATGAGGAATTAGATCAGATAGAGAAAAGCAAGACTTGGGAACTTGTTCCATGACCAAAGGACAAAAATGTGATTGGCACAAAATGGGTATTCAGAAACAAGTTAAATGAAGATGGACAGGTAGTCAGGAATAAAGCAAGGTTAGTGTGCAAAGGTTATGCACAGGTAGAGGGAATTGACTTTGATGAGACATTTGCTCCAGTTGCATGACTTGAAGCCATAAGAATATTCTTAGCCTTCTCAAGTTTTAAAAACTTCAAGGTATATCAGATGGATGTTAAGTCAACATTTCTAAATGGTGTTCTAGAAGAAGAAGTTTATATTGAACAACTAAAGGGATTCATATTAACAGATAAACCAGATTATGTATGCAGATTGAAAAAGGTATTGTATGGTCTAAAATAGGCTCCTAGAGCATGGTACTCAAGATTGGATAAGTATCTTTAGGAACAGGGATTCAGAAAAGGAATAGCGGACAACAACTTATACATCAAAAAATGAAGGGAATAATCTACTAATTGTGGTTGTTTATGTTGATGACATCATTTTTGGGGGAAACAATGATAAGATGTGTAAAGAATTTGCAAAGAGCATGCAGAATGAATTTGAGATGTCTATGCTTGGTGAGTTGTCCTTCTTTCTTGGACTTCAGATTTCACAATCAGAGAAAGGAGTATTTCTTTCACAAACCAAGTATATAAAAGAGATGCTAAAGAAATTCAAGTTAGAAGATTGCAAACCAGTAAGTACTCCCATGGTTACAGGATGTAAGTTAAGTAAAGATGATGAATCTCCAGAGGTAAATCAGAGATTATATAGATCTATGATTGGTAGCTTATTGTATGTCACAACTACAAGACCAGATATCGTGCAGGTAGTGGGATTAGTGGCAAGGTTTCAGGCAGCACCTAAGGAAACACATGTGGCAGTAGTAAAGAGGATTCTCAGGTATCTAAAAGGGACTATGGATTTTGGGCTCTGGTATCCCAAAAGTGATAGTTTCACACTCACAACTTATACAGATGCAGATTGGGTTGGCAACATTGATGATAGAAAAAGCACAAGTGGAGGAGCATTCTTTCTTGGAGACTGTTTAGTCTCTTGGCTAAGTAAGAAATATGCATCAATATCCTTATCTATAGTAGAAGCAGAGTATATTGCAATAGTAGCCAGTTGTACATAGGTATTATGGATGAAGTGAACTCTAGAAGACTTCAAGATAAAACATGATCATCCTATTCCCATATTATGTGATAATACAAGTGCTATAAGTATCTCAAAGAATCCAGTGATGCACTCCAGGACAAAGCACATTCCGATCAAGTATCACTTTCTGAGAGAACATGTGACAGATAAATAGGTCAGGTTGGAATATGTTACTACAAAGGAGCAGATAGCAGATATCTTCACTAAGCCACTTTCGAAAGAGACTTTTGAGTATCTTCGAGGAAAATTGGGAGTAATACTCCCACCCCAAAATTAACCACCTCAAGAGGAGGTGGGGGAGGGGCTAAGCTAAGAGACTCATTCTTAGCCTCGAGCCCCAAAGGTGACCCTTTGCCATTGATGTCAAAGGGGGAGAGATTTGAGTAAGGAGGAGAGCATTCAATCAAGGGGAGCAGAATAGAAAAAGGTTAAGGAAATGGTAAAAGGTAATTGGGTTGCCATCAATGACAAAGGGGGAGATTGTTGGAAATATGAGCAGGTTTTGTTGTCATTGATGTCAAGAAGTCAGGACCAGTAAGCATCAGTTTTAGTGAGCAACATCAGTTTCAGGTTTCGTAATCAAGTGCAAAAGAAATATTACTTCTAGGTGGTCAGATGAGGTCTAAAGGGCAAAAGGAAGGCCCAAGAAAAATAATATTATAATATTTTATTATAATATTAAAAGGTCTAAGGTCAAGACCTAGAGATTTAATTTCATTATAAATTAATTTATAATTTAATTTGATTAACTCTTAGAGTTATTAAGTTAATTATAAATTATTTATAATAAATTAATTTATGATATTAATTTAATAACCCTAAAGGATAGGGTTAAGGTAAAGTTTAATTAATTAAAATATTCGAATTAATGAAATCATCGACGTCGTTGAATTATGGCACTTTTGCATATAAAGGAGGGTAAAACACTATGGCAAAAATTATCCATGCGAATTATTATGTAAGTGTAAATTGTGTGCAAGGCAAGGTAGTAGATCATGTGTTAAAGGTTTTGAGAGGAAAAATATAAGACAAGGCAGAGGGGATTCCACATCATGTTCCAAGGTGCTATGTAGCATGATTGGCAGCCAAGGGTGGTGCTAAGACTTTGGCAGGCGTGAGGTTGAGGGATCGAATCTCGTGGTCTATTTTTTGGTGAGCAAGGAAGGTTTTTGTTGGAAGTTGCACGTGAGGCAAAGGACAAAGGGAAGGTGCTAGCCTTTCCCTTTGTGTGGAGGCACGTAGCCCACATGGTGGGCACATGCTTTGCTAAGGCGCTTGGTAGGGAGAGGTTGCACGTTCGAAACCCATCGAGGCCCTTTTGTGGACTAAGGTATGCACTAAATTGTTTGGTTTGAAATTTGCGGAGGTTTCAAAATTTGTGGAAATATTTTTTTTAGGTTATAAATTGGAAATTGCATGTTATAAGGTTTTTGTGAGGGAGATAAAAGGATATGCATTGTTTTATTTTAGGGTTTGATTTTTGAGTGCTTTGAGCTTATTGAGAGGAGTAATAAGGTGTGCCAAAGGAGTTAGATATTTTTGTTAAAAAAAAGTTAATAAAATTGTATTGAAAGGAGAAATAAGGTTGAGTAAGTTTTGATATTTTGACTTGGTGAAATATTTTTGTGAGAAAATATTAAGGACAAATATTTGCTATCTAACCCTAGTATTGGCAAAAAGAGTGGTTGTGATTGAGATAGGTGTTTGAGGTCAAATCATCTTCAAACAAGAGGTAAGGGCATATTATCCTTGAGAGTGATTGTTGGATGTTATGAATGCTAAGTTGGAGTGAAAAGGTTTTGTTTGATAAGCATTGTTGAGTGATAAAGGTTTTTTTGAGTGAAATTTGATTGATAAAAACTTGTTTGATAAGTATGAGAACTTGTGAAAATATCTTGAATTAGGGTTTATGCAAAGATCATGAGTATCATTGTTATGTGAAATGTGAGAACATCTTGAGTTGAGTTTGAGTTCCATTGTGAGATTTGTTGAGAGCATTGGATGAAACATTGGCTTAGGGTTTTGCAAGCAAGTTGGTTTCATTGATTGATTTGATTGAGCTATAGTGATTGGAAAGTGTTGGAGTGATAGTTCAAGTTCTGTGAAACAAATTATTTTATATTCTGAATTGATTTGAAAGAGGTTTTCTACAAGAAATTGAATTGAGATTGTGTGCAAGTTTTGTGATTGATTTGAGCAAGCTTTTGTGAAAGCTTAAGGATATATTTGTGTGAGCTTCTATGGAAGCTTACAAGCAGAGTTGAGGTAAGTCTTAGTGAAGACTTGTTGAGAATATTGGACAAGTTCTAGTGAGGACTTGTTGAGCAGATTTGAGGTAAGTCTTAGAGAAGACTTGAGAGCATAGTGGATAGGTTCTTGAGAGAACTTGTTGGATAGAATTGTGACAGAATAGAGATAGATATTGAGCAGATTTGTGCTAGACCGAAGGACTGTGTTTAGTGTAGATTTGAGATAGAGATTGAGTAGAGCTTTGGAGGTGATAGAGCAGAGGACAATAGTCTCTAGTGGATAGAGATCCATTAGCCAGGGTAGAGAGGACAGAGGTCTTCAGTGGAGAGATCCACAACCTAGAGCAGTGGAGGCAGTAGTCTTCTAGAGGATCACCAGCCAGAGCAAAGGAGATTGGTGTCTCCTATGGATAGAGATCCACGAACTTGATTAGGGGATTGGTGTCTCCTTTGGACAGAGGTCCATAAATATTGTAATAGGGAAAGGATTCCCAAGATAATTTATTTGAGAAAAGTTTATAAGGAATATTTTCTCTGTGGAGTAGCCCACATTGGGTGAACCATGTTAAATCATGTCTCTCATGTGTGTGATGCTTTGTGTGATGTTTATTGCTTTAATATTACTAATGTTATCATATGGATTGAAAAGCAAAAAGTTTTATCTTATACTGTTCACCCCCCCTCTCAGTATAAGCACATGTTCTTCAGCTTATTATGAGAGAAGATTATCATGTCATCTAAGTATATTAGGATAAATTTGTTAACCAATTCACCAAAAGTGGAGTCCATTGCATGCTAAAACTTAGCTCTGATATTAGATAGACCAAATGGTATCCTTTGATACAAAAATATCCCCCATTTGGTTTTGAATTTTGTTTTGTGTTGATCTTCATCTTTGACCCATATTTGGTTATATCTTGAAAAATATTCTAGGAGAGAAAATATTTATGCTCCTGCTATATTTTGTAAGATATGATCAATCTAGGGTAAGGGATAATAATTATTTGTTTAAATTCTAGAAATCAATGATAAATCATGTCGTCCAAGAGAGTATATCATGTGTATTTGCGTTTAAATGTTCATTTGGAAACTAGTAACAAATCTATAGGGAGCATGCCAAATTTCAAAAAATCATCACTTGAGAAAACCAGTCATGGTATAGTTCTTCTTGGATAAAATGAATGTCTCGATTGTTCTTAGAAGATTCATGAGAAATGGGAAATTGAGAGAGAGTGGTAATAGGAACATTGATGATGTTTTCAAAGGGACTTTGAGGAATAATGGAACCGATAGAATTCATGGTGTCCACAAAATGATTATCTAACTTGGGTGAAGCTTCAATAGCATGCCACTCAAATTACATTAATAACTTTTCTATAATTTGTTTGTAGGACTTAAATACTAGACCTTTGCACTGGTAGACCTCCTTGAATTGATTGAAAATGATGAGATATTCCCCAAATGTTTTGATGCACTTGATGTGCATAGCAATTACGATTTGTAGTCCAAGGATGAGAGCTTCATATTTTGCATTGTTATTGGTGCAAGGGAAGTCATGTTTGAAGAAAAATAGAATAGGGGCCCCTTGATGTGTAAAGAATATGATCCCCATACCTTCCCCTTGTTTGCACTTGGAACCATAAAATAATAGAGTAAGGTCAACTTCATATTTAGGTTTGACATGTTATTCTTGCTTGGTGACATTGAAGATGGAGTCATCGAGCAACTTGATGATGAAGGGTTTATCATTGAGAAGGGGAGTTTCAATGATTTGATCAACAATGACCTAATCCTTTATGGATTTTTATCTAATGAATTCTAGATTAAATTCTATTAAAAGCAATATCCATTTGGTGGTTCAATTATTAGTATAGGTACAATTCATCATGTAATAAAAGCATTAAATTAAACATTTTTTGTAATGGAATGAAATGACGTGTTTTCTCTAGTAAATTTTGGTGATCACAATGGGGCCCTCTAACCCTTGATAATACTCAACTTTTTCCTTTTGTAGGTTGTAGAAAATTTTGTTTTCTTATTGTCCTTCACTTCATCATATACCTTGTGTGTTCTTTTATCATTTTGGACATCTTGCTTACATTTTTATCTTTTCTCTACATTTTTAGGTCAAAAACTATGTAAAACTATCAAAAACACATCCAAAATGGGGCTCTATTGATACCTCATCATATGGAATTCATCTATTGAGGACCATATTTGCATGGATGGTTCACAATCTCAACTATACAAGCCCATGTTGTTGGCAATCCAAACCACCCCTACGTGGGTGGTTCACTTGCTATTGCTCTAAATCGGGATCCAACAGTCAAGTACCCAATTTCTCATAGTTGTGTATCTATTAGCTTTTGATATAGCAAGTAATGGAATATAGAAATCACAAGATGCAAAAGAATATGATATAAAGTAAGTCTGCAAGATGACTAAAATTATAATATAAATAGAAATGATGGAAATGTTTACAAAGTAGCTATAGAGGAAATGAACACTCCATGAATAAAGCTATTACTCAAGAATGAGCTTTGAGTATATCACACTCCATCACATTACATCACACTTTGCTACATCACACCACACTATTCTACACTACTTCCTATTGCTATTTAATGCTCTATCTATGGCCCTTTATATAGGAAAATAGGTTCCTTGGCCAACACTCTACCTAGTTGTGCAAGGGACAACTTACACATATACAACTTGCACATTGACACTTGTGCATTTATTACATCGCATGAAGTAAGTAGATAACTTTCCCCTAAAGTAATATAATTTCCAAAGTATGTACCAAGAAATGTAAATTTACATGATCCAAATGATGTAATATAATCTATTTCTAACATCCCCCTTGTATTACATTATTTGGATATTGAAGACTTTATTCTTCAATGTGGATCTTCTTCCATATGATAGCTTTGATTCTTCTATAGTTTCTTTAGTCTTCATATGATGCAAAAATAGGATGAATTTGTAAGTTCTTTCAATTGAATTTGCACTATATTCCTCCTTTGGATTCATATTATTCTACTACTTCAGTATTCATGTTATTGCCTCTAACATTTTAAGTTTGGTGTCCCTTGATATTAGGGAAATTTGGTGAACAATTTTTCTCATTATTTTTCATGTCATGAGTGGATCTGAATAGGTTCTTCTCCTTTATTTTGTACCTATGTAAGACCTATTTCTTTGCTTTTCATAAGTATCAACCTTGATATCAATGATAGTAGATCCATATGAAATAATTTCTTGAAGATAATAATTTATTCTTTGTAGTAATCTTCTTTCATAGCCCTTATAGTATTCGTATTTGAAATGATAGTAAAAATATGAGTGATTTATCCCATCACAATATTTGTAATTATGGAAAATCAAACAATTTGTCTTTTCATGACCATATTAATTGCAATAGGTGCACAATAGAGATGATCTGGCAGCTTTGAAGTCTATTTTAGGAACATCATGTTTGTCCATATCCTTAATAAGATCTTCTAACCATATATGCATAGTTAAAGATATTCCATATTTTCTTTTTTGTATAAAATCTTGTTGATCAATTTTTTCCTATCTTGAGTTTCCCTTGATGTTAGATTTACTGGATTAATCTCCCTTTATATGGATTTTAATTTTAGAAATTATTTCATATTGTATTGGTTCTTCCTTGTCTTTTCCCTTTTCATCATTGTAATTTGTCAAGTTTTTTTTTTTATCAGTAAAAAAGATATATTGCATTAATGTAAGGGTTTTGGAAGGGACCCCAAAACCTTAGTACATCCAAAATAAAACTTGATTACATTAGGCTTACCATCCAGCATAGAAAATTCTATCAAAAATAATTATGAATCCAAAGTACAAAAACTAAATGATCTACAAAATAGCAGAGATGATCCCATCCCAAGGGTCAATCCCAACCCGAGATGGGACACCACATTTAGGGCAGCACCATAAGTTACCATTTGTGGTGGTGCAAACCTCCTCTACATCCTTGAGGATAAAACTGAGCTATGCATGGGTAGCACCAATGCCATTTACAACCTGTTGGAGGAAATTACCTTGAGACTTGATAGTTTTGGCAACCTGTAGGAGGATAGTCCCTTGGGACTTAATAGTTTTAGCAGTTGCATAGAGGGTGGTTGTAGAGCTAGCCAAGTGATTAATAATAGCATTGTAGAGGGCACTCTTATCTTTGAAATCATTCAATAGCCCCGAAGCTATATTTTTCTCCATTCGAGTAGAAGTTTTAGCTACATCAATTGATTTTGCTGGAGAAGAATTATAATTTTTATCTGACTCACTAGTTTTGGCAAGACAAGTTTTATTAATTTTGATTTTTTTAAGCCATGGGGAGGCATGCATACATGGAGTGCTAGGATTTTGAAGAAATTTTGATGAAGAGTGCTTCACAATTCTCAACTTGTTCTTAGGGACTTCTAGGCCTTCGATTTTGATTGAAGAAGCAGCATGGGGAGGAATTCAGGGTATGAATCATCGTTAGGGACCTACTGGATGTTGGTTTTAGTGTTATAGATACCAACATATTTTTTAGGAGTGGGGTAGGAGGTGGTACAATAAGGGGGGGCAAAGAGGTAGACGCTAGGGGGTTGGGAGGGGTGGGCTGAGAGGGGCCAGGGATAGATAAAGAGGAGCTAGGATTAGACTAGAAAGAGCTAGGGGAGGTGTGGTGGGAGGGGCAAATAAGGGAAAGGGGAGTTATGGGGGGAGGGAGGTTAATGGGGAAAGGGGGTATGGTGGCGGTAGTGATGATATAAGCTCTAGGGGAAAAGGCATCAAGAGCATGCTTGTAGAGGATATAGTGCAGGCCTTGATGAATAGAATAGTGGGTTTTCCTAGTGCAAATATTTATGATAGATAGATTAATTGATCTATAGAGGTATTCAAGGATGTTAATTTTCCTTTTACCTCTAAAATGGTTCAGGAAAGCAATATGGAAGCTTCACAAAGTATAATTAATTTTATCAACAGTAAAAAATTAAAGTATGGGAATTATTACACGGTCCCAAGGACAAGGAAGCTTAGTTCTTTCAACATCCCCATTAGTGGTGAGGATATCCCTACCTTTGTTCAAGAAGAACTCCAGCTCTAGTGCCATCGAGTATTTATCTTTTTGAGTGCTTCTCCCATCCGTAGGAAGCCTGATCACCTCTTTTAACAATTACACATCGATAGTAAACTCTAGGTCACGAACGAAGAGGCGACCATCCTCCCATGAATTAATAATTGTGTTTGTAATGTCCTCCTTATTGCCAAAAACATTTTAGGAAGGGGATACAAGTGTGTAGGATATCCTCGACCATAGGGTCAAGGCTCAGGGTCACTGGTTCAAGGATTTCCATGCAAGAAATAGTACAGGTGGTTCTAAACTTAGCATGCAGAGGGTGTAAGTAAGACTAATTGAAATAGAAAGTACTTGAACACAACTTTAGTTTAACATTCCAACCATCATGCATGCTGAAAAGACCCAGAGTTAGGGTGCAATGAAGTGATGCAGGTTGAGGAGGGTGGTACTTCATGGGATACGTGCCTGTCAACATTACCCGAGCACTGCACAAGGGGGATGATGGTAAAGTAGTGATAATCATTGGCATGGTGGATAAACATGGAATAGGGAGTTGAAGCATCTGGGTTCATTTTTTTGTAGTGATTTCCAAAGGTGGTGCAGATATGGATGCATTTGGAATCATACTCGATATTAGGTAAGCACATGTGACAAGGCCTAGTTCTAAATTTTGCAAGGTGGTGATTGGACAAGCCCCAAGGATTAAGATCATGAGGATGAAATCACATGATCGAGATGATGCAAGACATCATGGGTCTGGCATCCAATATGATGCAAATATTGTGACTCGATGTAAGTAGCAAAAAATGTTGATGGTGTATAATTAATGATGATCAAGGGAGTAGGGGTATGGGTGGGTAGGGTGCACGTGAATTGGTAAATGGAGGTGGTGGAGAGGTGACACAAGGTGAAACAAAAATGGTGAAATATGGGTAGAGGAAGTGGTGACATGTGGCCAGTGACACTGACCAAGGGTCTAGAAAATTTAGAAGAAGGCTAGGGATTAGGTATGACCAAGGTGGTCTCGTGATACAATTTCAATAATTTCTATAGGAAAATAATTATACCAAACATTAAGGCACCTCACAGAGTGGCCCATATTTACCAGCAAGTCTACAGATCCATTGGCTTCTCTGAACACATGTTGCACAATAGTCTCAGAATGATTGAGGAGAAGCCATATGACTTCAGAGATGATGTTCTTTACTCCCCAATTAGGGTTCTTATTGTAAAAATAATATTTGATAATATTTAGCGAGTCTCCTTTGACCTCTAACTTGCTTTGGAGATTTCTTGAGAGTACTAATCCTCGGTAGAGAGCTTTGGCTTTCACAACATGATTGGTGAGGGTGGAAATATTCTCATCATAGGTGAGTATTATGTTTATTTTATGATTTTTGATGATTCCATCTCCACCAGCTGGTTTATGTTTACCTCTAGAGGAGCTGTCAAAATTTATCTTAAGCCAACCTGGTGGGGGAGGAGTTCATTTTTAGTTATCTTTGGATTTGGGGTGCATGGGTAGAGTGATGGGGTCCATGGAAAGGTGGATAATGGATGCAATGGAAGATTCAATACCTGGGCTTGGGGGTCTAGAACACGGGCACAAGGAAGCATTTTTAGTGGTGTAACTAAGGATCCTATTGGTGATCATGGAGGGATCCCTTGGGGAGCTTGAGAAAGCACGGTTATTACGCTCCAACCAAATTTACCATAAAAAATGGAGGCACAAAGACCACGGGGATATAATTTTGGGGTTTTTTAAGGGGTTCATCCATTGGTTAAAAAGGTTGATCAAAGTATGGGGGTGGGTCTAGAAAATGTTGAAAATAGTGAGGATTGAACTCATGACCGATTCAGTAAAGGAACACTTAATAAATAGATGAATTACTAATTCCCACTCGGACATACAGAGATAGCATAGGTTGGGGAGCTAAATCCCATGGTGTATGAGGTTATCCAAAGTTAGGATTTTATTTTGGGTAGCTAACCAGGAAAAGAACCCAATTTTGGGGATGAGGTTCTTAAGCCATATGGCCTTAACAGGGATGATGCAATTGATGGGTTGATCAATCAGAAGGTAGGCAAATTTGACCATGAATTCACCATCATCACATTATTTCCAAATAGGAGTATCAAGGGTTAGATCAGGTATGGGAATGATGAAGGGATGGAGAATGGAGGTTAGGGTAGAGGTGGCATTGTGGAGGTTGGGAGGTAGGGAGGAGGTGGGGATGGCTTTCCAAGTGGGTCTTCCAGAGGATAAAGCTATGAAGTTGGTAACCTTGCACTCGAAGAGAGTGTCAATGAAGGGTTTAAGGGGGTCAAGGGTGGGGTTAGCAAAGAGGGATTGGTCAAGGATCCAAGGGTCAATACAAAGGTAAATAGTCTACCCATTGGAGAACTACCATGTAATGCCTTTAGAGATAATGTCTTTAGTTTTGATGATTGAGTTCCAAAAGGTAGAGCCAATAAGGGATGTCATCCTTCGTGAGATTAAAATATTGCATGTATTTTATTTTGACAATAGATACCCACTCCAAGTCTGCATTAGTCATAATTTTCCATGCCTGTTTGGAAATGAGTATAAGGTTCATATTGCTAATTCTTCTTAGGCTGATCTACCCTTGATATTTGGGCTTGCATACTCTATCCCAAGCAATGAGGTGATATCTTTTTTTGTTTTCCAATCCTGTCCAAAGAAACCTTTTTTGAATTTGCTCAATCTTGGAGCAGATTGATGATGGGACTTTGAATATGGATAGGAAGTAAATTGGGATGCTTTGGAGATATGCATTTACTAGGGTGGCTTTAGCAACTTGACTAAGGAGGGCCCCTTTCCATCCTACAAGCTTTTTGAGGAGCCTGTCAACCACATTGTGCCTCATGTTATCTGTAGGACTGCCAACAAAGAGAGGAAGGTTGAGGTAATAGGTCGACAAATTACTAATGGGGCATTGGAGGACTTCAACAATCTGACATTGATGGGCAGGGGTCATGTTAATGAAGAAATAATCCATCAGGTTTTTTATCTATGTTGGTATCTAATTATAATTTTAAGAGTGTTTCTTAGAATGCTAGTAGTCATTTGTATTACTTCTATTCTTTGGATAGAGTAGTCTACCTTATAACTCCCTACTCGGTGTCTATAGAATCCCAATTAATATAATATTGATTTGATAAAACATTTATAAATCCTTATTTTTGTAGGCTTCCTTATGACTCCCAAGTAATGTGAGTGTATACTCTTAAGGATTTTTAGGTTTTGAAGAAAGCTTATATTTTGTAACTTGATAATCTTTGATAAATGCTGATATTACCAAGTTTTGTAGAATGCCTTATGACTCCCTAGTATGTCCTGGATAAGATATAGTGCTTTTGTAAATTATAGTTCAATATTTGGTTGATTTTGTAAAGTTTTGTAAAAAATCAACTTCTAATATCCCTTATTGCTCCTATTGAACTAAGCACTTTTCCCAAATTTTAAAGAGGTTATAATGTTGGATCTTTTGTCTCCTTTTGAGAAGTTTGAGACAATAATTTTATAAATTTCCAACCTTTGAAATACTATGATAAACCTCTCTTTTAAATAACCCTTTGGGAATTAATTTAAGTGTATCTAATTTCCAATAAATTAATTTGATGTAGTAACCCTTATGACTCCCTAATTTTTGGAAAAATTAGACCACAATAATATTTGCAAATATTTAATATTTATTCCAATAGAAACCCTTATTACTCCTAGGTTTTATATTGCAAATATTATATTGTTTTGATAAAATATTCCCTCTGATGTATGGCTTTCAATATAATCAAATTCCTTCAATTTTAACCTTATAACTCCCAAGGAAAGAAAGCACATAGAAATGGGAATAAACCTTACCTTTATCAAGCAGTAATCGACATTGTTTTCAGATGAGCTAGGGCTGCAATATCGACGTAGATGCTTTGAATGCTTTGATTGTACCCTCCAATGGAATCACTTGGAGCTTATCCTTGTGAGAAGCATTCCAAATCTGGCACCATTTAAACTCTGCCTTTGACCTCGCTAGAGCATTGAAGGCTCTACCACCTTCTTGACATGTTGTGCTTCGAACGTGTTTCACTATGCTATTCTCTCTTGGATTCCTTTGATTATACTATTCTCTCTTCTTCACCCTATGTCGCTTCATGTTTAGATGCCTTTTAAGGTGGTGAAGGCTTTGACAAGTGTCATTGAGCATTACGTATGAGCTCTCTCCTTTGTAATGTAACAATCCTTTAGTAATGCTCTACTAGCTTCTTGGTCACCTTGTAACGCATGAACACTTGTGTGAGCGCTTGTAACTCCTTCATGAGTTTTCTTGGATGTTAAGAAATGGGATGGCACCTTAGAGAATTCATGCCAAGTGGCTTTCAACCTTTCTGCATGGAGTTATTTCATTGTAACACTTCCAAGGAGAGTATAACTCCTTTTTGTATACCTCTTCTTTGCTTGCTACATTTCTTGGAGTGCAAGCAACCTCTTCTCTTGTTGGTCGATCATTGAGGTGATTTTGGAGCTTCGAATGGTGTTGTAGGTGATTCTTTTGGTGGAAAATCTTCACCAAGCTAGCAACCTCTAAATATATCACTTGTTCTCCTCGTTCCTTGTTCCCTTCAATGTGCTCCTTTTACATTGTTCATCCACGTTGATTGAGGTAGAATCTACCACCTTTTTTCTTGTAAAAGAGAGCTCCCTTTCTATCTATGTAAATGCAGGTTGATGATCGACTGATATGTGCATTGCCTTTTGTAGGTTTGTCCATCCAAGATGTGAAGTGTGAGCCCCTTCGAATGGCTCCTTGTGTCGTGGATGAGGAGTGCTTGACATTCGATCTTTCTTGCTTGATGTTTGACCTTTCTTGGTTGGATTTCCCTATAGTTTTTGTGCCTTTAGTGGCACCTTCAATCTACCCTTTTCCTATGAACAATGTAGTGCAATACCTTGTAATATTCTATGAGAATAATACGTTCTTATTGCACCCTTTTTGCACTCCTTCTTGTAGGTCTTGTAGTCTGATTTTGTAGCAGATTTTGAATGCACAAATGAGGGTTTTGAGGACGTCCCTTTGGATAGACTCCTTGCCCTCTTTGCTTGGATATTTAATGATAGATCCAAGCTTTACAAATGCTGTAGATAGAAGCTTTTTTCTGCTGCACTTAACCCTGTAGTGCTTTGGATTTGAGACTCACCAAGTCTCAATATTTGAAGCTTCTTTTGGTTAGTTTTTATTCACTTGTACTAACCAATTTTGGTGGCTTCTATTGGCCACTATGAGTTGCAGATTTTTGTGCACTAATAGTGTCTTTAGACACTTTGACAAATTCTATTTTTGTGCCCTTCTCATGAACACAACAATAATATTTTTGAGAGCAATATAATAGTGCAAATGAATCTAATAATATTTTACTTTTAATGCACTAACAATTTCACCTTATCACTCCAATCAACTCTCAAAAATAATGCACTTAATCAATTTACTGCAACTAATCAAGAATAATCTGAAATGAATCTTCAAGAATTATTCTACAATTCTCTTATAAGCAAGGTAGTAGGAGCTAGTCTTCTTTTGCTTTCCAAAGTAGATGATAGGTAGTTGATAGATAGTTTGAAATTCTAAAATCTAATCAACTCCTAAAGTGCAAATGAACCTTAAATAAACCTTTCTCTTTTTGCACTTTTGAAGACTGTAATTCAATTCTCCTTATTGCAACTTTAATCCAAATTAAGGTGCTTAAACAAATCTGATAAGTAATCCACTTTAATGAATCTACTTGCACCAATAGTTGCTTACCTTTTTCTGAAAGCCCTTTTCACCACTTCTATAGAGGATGTAGATCTTGGTGTCTAAGATCACCAAGTTGTTGCCTTGAGTAAGATCTTGCAGCTCTTTGTAGGCTGCCCTGAACAACTTCGTCTTCACCAAAAGATGGTCTCAAACTCTCTTTCATGAGCCTAGGATTTTGGTGGCTTGTTCTCCTCTTGTAGTCTCCTCCTTTTGTTGTAGATTTGAAGAGATATTTGTTTCTGAAGTGGTGCCTTCTTGCTATGAGAGGTAATCTCCAAATCTCTTGGATTTGGTAGGCTTCTTCTGTCTGAATCTTCCTTCAAGCTTCTTGTCAAATTCTGACTTCAAATAGGATCTTCATCTCAAGATTTTGAATGTCTTGAGGTCTTCTGAGATTTGGCACTCCTTGCCAAATTTATCTTCTTGGGCTTGTTTTCGGATGGCGATAATTGTCCCAAATATTTCACTATCTCCAATAGTGAATTTCTCCAATGAGTTCTCCTTGGAACTCCTTTGATGATATCTTCAGTAAGGCTCTCCAAGCCTTTTACTAGATTCTCATAGAGACCTCTCCAAGGCCTTTGATCTTGCAGCTTCTTCTGGTCTTCCTTGAGACCTTATCTTCAACCTTCTACTTTTGGAAGTGTTGGTGGTGAGATCTTCTCTTGGATCTCTGATTCTACTACTTCTGGATTCGAGCATGACTCTCCTAGTCCTTCTTCTTCTTCCAAGTTTAGAAGTTCTTCAATGAGATCTTCTCTTGATATCTTTTGCTTCAGGTGTTGGATTGATTCTAAAGAAGATACTCTTCCTATCCTTTTTGTAGGAAGCTTTCCCAACTCACTGAATCTCCCTGTTCCTACAACAAAGTATTAGTACTAAAATCTACTTCTGAATTAGATACTCTCTTCTAGAGTCTTCTTCAGGATCAAGGCTTCTGTGGCCTTTTTCAGTATCAAGGCTTCTGTGGCCTTTTATTCAATATCAAGGCTTCTATGGCCTTTTTCTTGGATCAAGGCTACTATGGCCTTTTCTTCTGGATCAAGGCTTCTATGGCCTTTTTTTATTAAGGCTTCTGTGGCCTTTTTCTTGTGAAGTTTCCAATCTAGCAATGGAGATCTCCTGTCTCCCAACTTCACCACAATTCTTCTCCAGAAGTCTCTTCTGTAGTATTCTTCTCTTGCAACAACTAATCTCTGCACTATGAAGGCACTCCGACCTTCGAGAAACGAAGTTGAAATCTCCTAGATTTCTATTGTAGGAGGTGTCCCAATCATCTAAGAATTAATTCCCTACAATAAAAGAAACTTTAGGTAAATTTCTCCAGATCTCTTAGATGAGCTTCACTAGTTGATTCATCAAACTAGTGGATCAAATGTTGAGTCCTAGTCTTCACGAGTTTTCCCTTGTAACTCTGTGGAAAGACTCTAGCCATATGCAATATCAGTATTTCAGAAACTAAGATTTCTTTTAGTCCTTACTTGTGGCTCTCCCTAATTCTACCACCTAGACTCTTCTAAGAATTTTTGATAGTGACTGGTCCAATGGCATGTCAGGTTGACAAAAACTTAGGGTCAATGATAATGGTGGTTTTCCTATTGATCTACCGTAGCTCTGATACCACTGTTAGCTTTTGATGTAGCATGTAATGGGAGATAGCAATCACAAGATGCAGAATAATATGACATAAAGTAAATCTACGAGATGACTAAAAATATACTATAAATAGAAATGATGGAAATGTATACAAAGTAGCTATGGAGGAAATGAACACTCCATGAATAAAGCTACTGCTCAAGAATGAGCTTTGAGCATATCACACTCCATCACATTACATCACACTCTACTACATCACACCACACTGTTCTACACTACTTCCTACTGCTATATCAATGCTCTATGTCTATGGCCCTTTATATAGGAAAATAGGTTCCTTGGCCAACACTCTACCTAGTTGTGCAAGGGACAACTTGCACATATACAACTTGCACATTGACACTTGTGCATTTATTACATTGCATGAAGTAACTAGATAACTTCCCCCTAAAGTAATCTAATGTCCTAAGTATGTACCAAGAAAGGTACATTTACATGATCCAAATGATGTAATATAATCTATTTCTAACAAGTATCAATCATCAATCAATTTAAGGATGTCCAAAGGTATCACACCTTCCCCATCAATCACTTTGCTTATTTGTCTATTTTATCACTTTCATTATAAGTTTCATGTTTTTGTTAGATTTGCTTTTTTCTACAGTAAGCAGCTCCAAAATTACTTTGTGTCCCTTCTGTTAATTAGTTTTTTTTTATCTTGATCTTTAATCCCTCATTTATTTTCATCCAAAACTATGTTTTTTGACTATTATGTTTGTTGTGTTTTGCAAGAAAAGTTGTCAGCCTAACCCCTTGGTATTCATAAAACCAACCCATTCGAGTTAGCCAACCAGAAAACCCTCCCAAGATCAATAGTCTAGGGTTAGATAGTTTTGTCTATGAACCATCTACAGTGTGACAATTGTAGTCACAGAGAAAATTTTGATCATAAAAGTATAACTACAAACTTTTCAACTTCTAGCAAACATAGGACCTCAGGTAGGATATTTTGTTCCTTGTTTTTAGTTTGATTTTTTGAAAGCAAGTGAAAAATTAAAGCTTTTGGTTTTATTGATCAATATTAATTGCTTTTGAGTCTTAATCACACTAAACAAAAGTAATTTTCTTATCCATATGCTCTCCTCTCATGCTCAAAAAGTGATCTTTAGGATAAAAAGGGTAGAATAAGCTTTTGGAATCAAAGAACTTGCACTAGATTTCTAGATTTCTTTTCTCACATCTTGCATATCACACTAAATAGAAGTCATGGCCTATGTATAAAAAGAAATCAAAAGAGCATATTTCCTTCTAGCTTAAAGAACATCACATCAATCTCATAGCATACCATGTTATAAGGTTACCTCTACTGTGTATGCTCTTCCCTTGTGCTTTGTGTGAACTTGAGAATCAAAAGTCGGTAGGTCACCTAGGATCAACAAACATCATCATCATATTTTCATGTTTTCTTAGAGTATTTTTTATCTCATGCATTTTCCATGCTTTCTTAGAATAAATTTTCATTTTATGTTCTTTATATTTTCCTACAATAAATTTTTATTTCATATCATTTCATTGCTTTCCTAGCATAGAATTCCATTTCATGTTCTTCATGTTCCCATATTAGTTTTATTTTAAGTCATTTACTACTTTCCTAAATTAGTTTTATTTCATGTTTTTACTCGCTTTCTCGGCTTTGATTTTACTATCCACTTTTATATGCTTTACTAGAATAGGCTTTCTTTCATACAATTTCTTGATTTCATAGATTAGATTTAATTTCATGTGTTTCCTTGCTTTTCTAGATTAGATTTACTTTCATTTATTATTTTGTTTTTCTATATTAGATTAAATTTCATGTTTTTTCTCACTTTCTTAGAATAGATTTCATTTCAATTTTGTTTCATTCTTTCCTAAATTAAGTTTCTTTTCATGTATTGTTCTTTCTTTCCTAGATTAGCTTTAATCTCATCCATTCTCTCACTTTCATAGAGTAGATTTCCTTCCATGCCCTTTTCATGCTTTCATAGGTTAGGCTTTATTTTTATGTATTTTCTTGCTTTTATATATTAGGTTCTTTCCAGACATTTCCACACTTTCTTAGATTAGGTTTCTTTTCATGCTTTGACTTTTCTTTCTTATATTAGTTTTTATTTTCATGCTTTATTTTTATTTCTTAGGTTAGCTTTCATTTCCTGTATTACCTTTTTTTTCTTAGATTAGGTTTCTTTCCATGTATTGACTTTGTTTTCTTAGGTTAGTTTCATTTCATGTCCTGTTTTGTTTTTCTTTTTTAGTCTTTGTTTCATGTTTTGTATTTTCTTTCTTAGCTTAGTTTCCATTTCATTAGTGATATTTTCTTTTCTTAGATTGGTTTCATTTCATGTCGTGTCTATGTTTTCTCAAGCTAGTTTTGATTTCATGTCTTTCTTTGCTTTGTTATACTAGTTTTCATTTCATGCACTTTCCTTTGCTTTCCTTAGCATAGTTTTCTTGCATTGTTATTTGATTTTGTAGGCATAGATTTTTTTCCTACTATTGTCATTTGTTTTTTTTAGAATAAATTTATTTTCATGTCTTGTAATTTGCTTTCTTAGATTATTTTTGCTTTTGTTTTTTGCAATTTGCTTTCCTTAGTGTAGGATTTGCTTTCACAAATTCATTTGATTTTAAGCCTCATCTTGCATGTCATAGATAGAATTTTATTTTTTATTTGTATCATAGATAGTGAAATAGCATTTTATATTGGCATTTAATTTATTTACATTTATTTTAGAGAAGAGTTTGCATTTTGCATCCTTAGGATAGGCTTGTTTGAGCATCCTAGTTCGGCATATTTAAAATACAAAAAGAAAAAATCTAAAATAACACACTTTGCATGACACATTGCAAACCAATTAGTGATGTTGGACTTCATCCCCAACCATTGATTCATACCCTTATAAACCATCGATATATCGCATAGTTTCCTATATTTCATCACCAGGAAGCTGACTACCCTTGGGACTAGTTTGGAATAGTTTTAGGTTGGACACCCTTGCCCATGGGGCTAAATAATTAGTGGGTGTGTAGTTTTCATTCTTGACTGAGCCTGACCAAGTATGAAGTGACATTTTATTGGTCCACCAAAGGTTATAGACATTGTCACCTCTTATACCCCCATAAAAGGGTATTGGAGGTATTTTTGACCCATAGGATACCTTGATCCAACCCTCACCATAGGAAGCCTTTTGGCCATTTATGCATAGATTCTCCTGACATACTCTTGTTTATATCATGGATTGTGCATGGAAACACCTTCTAGATCCACACTATCAACCTTTTGTAGATTCTAGGGGTAGGAAACATCAAAACACACAAAACCAAAACCCAAAAATTAACAAATCAAACCTTAAAGCCACATCAAACATCAATATAGATCTTAAAAATTCATCTTAACCTTAACTATGTGGTTTTTACTTGTTTTCTTATGTATATAGCATTTTATCTCACAAAAAACCTCAAAAATGTTCACAAAATTGCAAAACAACCAAAAATATCAGCCAAACCATCTTTTACCACCTATTTATGTCTCTACAACCCATGTAATCAACTATCTACCCCTATATGCTTCACAATCAATATTTTTTGACCCTAGACAATCACTCTTAGAGTCAAGTTATAGCATCATTTTTTATCTTATCTACTCCACTTTTTGTTCTATCCTTAGCTACTTATGTTCCTAATCAAAATCCAAGCCTGAGCTCAAGAATTCCTTGTCATGTATCATTCTAATAAAATCCCTCATCCTTAGATGATCACTTTGACTTATCTAAAGGATGAACTCCCTACCTCATTAGGTAGTTTATTTGTTATTTGTCATATCCCTCATCCAAGTGACATGGACTATTCAATATTTTCATGGTCTAACCAAGGCCTAATCCATTAGGCCACTCACATCACTTTTCCCAAGATCCCTCATGAGAATCTCACTTCATCTTCCTCACTCTAATCCACCTCATGTTTACCACCTCTTCTTCCAACACCATCTCTTCCCCCTCTTCTCTTGGTATTCTATCCTCTATCCCATGCCTCTCAAATGGCCCAACACCCATAGTCTTACTACTCATCCTATCCTCCCCCTCCATCCTCCCCCTACTCATATTCTTATCCCTACCAACTTGATTCTGACCATATTTCCAACCAACCCAATCCTAGAATGGCCACTACAACTCCATATCCCACTAATTTGTAGCAAATCCTTGACCAACTCACATATCTTGAGGTACAATCAAGTTACCAAGGGAGATCTGCATCATCCTATAAATATTCCTCTATACAATATTCTTCCACTCAATTTTCCAATAGTCTTCAGCATCCTCCTCATCCACCTCATACCTAGATGCTCCTATCAAAGCCATTATCGACCATATTTCAAAAATTATGTGATGCAAAAGTAATTTCTTTACCTGACTCTTACCCTAAGGAAAGCACCAAGGTCATACCTATGTGGTATAAAGAGCACCACTTTTGTTTCTATCATCATCAAAAGGGTGAATATATAGATTATCATCGACATTTCAAACATCTAGTATAAGACATGCTTGATCACGAGGAATTAACCATCTCATCAATATGACTCCCTCTTGATGGCTCCATTATTTTGCAATATTTTTCTCTTAGTCAACCATCTTATTTTGCTCATCCACCTTCTATTAATAGCCACCATCACATCCATGCATCCTTAGTCATACCCCATCACATATCAACTCACTTCTTTAGCTATATGACATTACCTTATCAATGTTGTCGCACACTTGATAAAATACCCAACACTCATTCTTGAAAACTAAATCTATCCTAGAACCTTGCTTGAGACTATCATTAGCCCTCCTCTACTAGGAAAAAAGAAAAAAAATTCTTCTCAACTCAAACTCCAAACAAATCTAATTTGGTACACTCCATTTCAATGTTTGTATGGTTAATCATGCACTCACTTCATCGATGTGGCAACTTAAGACCACTTATAATTTATTTTTAGCATCATGAGGACACCTACCTATGGCTGGTCCTTACCAAAATCAAATCAAGCTCAATAATCTATCAACAGTAAGGTTCAAAGTTATTTTTCCTTTTCATCCTTAGGACATCTCACATTGACCATGATTCGAAATAATCTGATGTCTCCTCCTTAAATGTCACTTCGGTCCACTTGCATCCATTATCACCCACCATAATCATCTATTTTTTCACCAATTCTACTCTAGATACTCCTTCCTCACTTATTCAACCTACTTATCATCTCCTTCCATAATAGGTTTCATGTCATTGTTGTATGGTCATGCAATGAGTGGTTACATACCTATGGTTGGTTCTTTTTCCCCTTTATTTTTCCTTATCTCCTTCCTCCACCTCTTTCTATTTTCTCCATTCCTCTTCTTTTCCTTTTCCCATTCTTTTCCCCTCCTCCAACCTTCCTTTCTTTGTCATTTCTCTCCTCCTATCTAACTTAATTCTATTATTGGGGGATTTCACCCATTTCAAAGCCACATGTTTGTCTAGGAGTTTATCCTCTTTCAAAACCATCCTCTAGGATGGGTAATTTGTTCCTCAAAAACCACTTTTTTTTCCAGGGGGAGTCAACATTTCTTCCAACCAATTTTGTTTTTACAGGACTCGCAATTCTCTCCCCCTCAAAATTTTGTCACATCACATCTCTTCAACCCGTTCATCCACTTCACACATGCATATGGCTTATCGTGTGTTAATTTGATCACCTTTTGGATGCACAAATATGCATTCTCTAATATCGATTAATGTAATTAATCAATGACATGCAAATGATTGTACATATTGTGTCCATCTATATATATCATGTTTTGTTTGTTTCAATTTTTTTCAATGTACATTGTTGTGTCGCATATCATATTACATGTCTATCATATCTTTTATCTCTTGTAAATCACATACAGTTAGTTTTCCTAACCATAAATATCCCTTGTTCAATCCTTTGCCTCGGTTGTTTGGAAATAAAGTTATTTTAGTTATTTAGCCATACCTGATGTTCCACTCAACCTTTATCAAATTTCATCATGTTCTAAGGAGGTTTTGACCCACCCTGACTAACTAGAGTTCTCTCTTGGACCATGCACATCTCACATATACTAATCAAATTTTGATTCTAGGGTAGAAAAATCCATGAGTAGTTTTTTCATAAAGAGAACGGTTTTCCATGCTCATCCTATCATGCACATAATCCAAACCTAAGGATCCAAATTACATGTTTCCAAAAAAATAGAGATGCACAAAATATATCTATAGAATGGTTTCTCAGGTATTTTAGACATCTCCATAAGGTCTATAGATGCTTAATTGGTAGTGGAGCAATATCGAATGATTGTGGGGCTAACCTCCATCGGGGCTATAAACACTTGATTGGTATTGGAGTATACCCTCTACATGGTGACATGTCTATCACATTAGTGACCTTATTTTGTATAGACCTCTGACCACTCATGTATGAGCTAGCTTATATTAGTTTGTATTACAATTGGCTAGTCCAACCTTACTCATGATCAAGCAAGGAATATCATTGCACACACATTGGTCCATGATTGGCTTGACCTTTTCTAGGATGGTCTAGGTCTCTACAAGATATTGATTGACCATCATATGAGTTTGATTGGTGTCACTAGGATGTTTTAGTTTCCTGACACACCTCTAGGACATAAAAACTCTAAGGTATTAGGGCAAAAAACATCTTTTTTCTCTATCGTTCATTGTGTATATGTCCCAAAGTCTTCATTTGTACCATGTATCATAAGCAATTTTCATATTTTATTAGGTTAGCATCTTATTTTCCATGTCTTACCTCTTGTATCCATTGTGATTATAATGTTCCATATCATGTTCACATGTCCCTATGTCTATGGATCTATCATTGGTTAATTAACCTAATTATGATTAGGAAATGCATATACACATATCCAAAATGTAATCAAACAAGAACATATGAGCCTATGAACATCATCATCGACCTACTAAAAGCCATCACATCATCTAGCATGTACATCTAATTAAATATCAACAGTCATACACATTATCATAATACACATCAAATATATCAACATCATCAATAATACACATAACTCATCCATCACATCATCACAACATGTATATATATCTCATTAATATGTTATCATAATCTATGCTCATAGGCTACATAAAAATCACCCTCAAGCATAAAATATCATTGTCATAAAATACAAAATTATGGTCTCTCAACCATAGCCAAAAATAGTCACCCTTGCTACTATCTCCCTACCATACCATCGCTCCCCTCCTATACTCCCTATTGATCCTCTCCAACCCTCTCTTGTCCACATTGACGACTCCCCTTGCTCCTCTACTACCTCTTGCCACCTCAAGAGGGAACTAGCTTTGACATGTGTGATGTTGCAGGCTCCATAAATATTGGTACTATAGGAACCATTGATGCATTACTCTTATGGCTTCATCAGGATGAGGACCATGTTTGTGATGGTATAGGTACATCTTGTGCAACCATCACATCTACATATGCTCATAATCTATCCCTCTTCTAGCCAGAGATACCTATACTTCATGCACCACTATAGTTGTACATTCTCTACTCATAATACATCAACCACAATTATATCCACCTCTTTGTCTATCACCTCTAGTTATGCTTGTGTTATCTCCACCCACTAACAAATCTCATCTCTCTTACTCCTCAACTTGTCTCTCTTTGTCATTATGGCATCCCTCTTGATAGTCATCACCTTCATCTAAGCTTGCGACCCATACCTCTCAATAATAACAACCTTGAGTTATCCCTACACCCTATCCTACTCATCTTGTAGGCTATCTTATTGTCCCTATAATAGATATCTCTCATCTTGCCATTTATCCCTCTCGATCTACCATTCAACTCTCTCTAATTTAAATGTGGCTTCACTCTCTATGAGCTATGACTCAAGCAGTCACACTCACTCTTGAAAAACCTTTCCCTCACCAACTATCTCCATAAACCCCTCATACTCATAACTATCATCAAAATGTGGCCTCTCACCACCCTCAATATTCACCTTTGGTGCATCCTCAACTACCTCCTTCGATGGACCTGCTCCAATCTCTAATTGACATTGTACATGTCACCTAAAAGGCTCATCCTCCACATCCCCCCCTCCACCTATTATTGCACCTCCCTTTGCTCCATCCCCATATCCCTCCTTATCACTTACCTCATTTATGTCTCCCATTGGTTGTCACTATTGAGTGGTCCACCATGTGTCATACTCTAGGATTGTGCCAATGTCATTCATGTCTAGAACTACTACATACTCATCTACCTTTGGATCCAATGGATCTACATGTGGTGATGTTGCGGGCTTCCTCCACCTCCTCCTATATATCATAGGTAGCTTTGATACTTCCTACCTAATACTAAACTATCACAATATCTATGCATACTAAAAGTACTTGATCTAGGTTCTTTGTCTACCAATCACCCACATAGCTCATTAAATGTGAGCTAGATACTCTCCATCCTCCCTCCATATAGGTCCCCCTCTCTATAGCTACCAAATGATGTCCTCCAACCTTAAGCTCACCCACATTGCACGATAATGCTTGTCATCCCTCGTAAAAGTCCTTCTAAGTTGTCCCTCGATATCCTTCTACCATCTCAATGCATATGGCATCTCAGGCCCTACACACCTGTGTGCATCAAACATCAATCCTCAAGGTCTATCCATGTAGACATGCTCCCATGCCTAAAACTATAATAATGGACTACATCTCAACCCTAGTTGACCTACCCTATGTACCTCATATAGCTCTCTATAATTTTGGATCAATAAAGTTGGGGCACATGTGCAAACCATTAATCGCTCAACCAAATCCTCTACCATTCCTCGTAGCTTCCATGGGAATTATGCACCTAACAAATCGAGAAATATGACATTTGATATCATCACCATCACCATCGCATGTCTCTAAGTAAATATACCCAAATCATTGTGTAAATCATACAAAACACCACCAATATCAGTGTTTTATATCCTACTACCCTAATACATACACCCTCTCCATCACTACTCCCTTCTATGGAGTACCTACAACAATGATGGTACATCCCTTCATTAGTATATGAAATATCCAGTACACATCCTCTAAAGTGACCATAATATCCTCAATCAAAAAATAAAATGTACTCATATCTGGGTCTCACCTCTCATCCAATGCTGACAAAAAACACCTATATGCATGCATAGGCTCTAGATGAGCCACCCCCTCAAAGCCTATCCTCCTCAACCATCGCCAGTCATCCTCTGAAAGAAAATCCCTCACTCAATGTAAAATCCCCCTATACCTATGCCATAGCCTCAAAATCTTTAGCTACCATAATTTTCTCCTATCAAAATCCACATTTCATCCACAAACTAAAAATAAAATTGTACACAAACAAACATATGGTTTCTTACAACCAACTCAATCACCTGACCCTAGATGGTCAATTCCAAAAACCCACAAAAAAACCAAAAAATAAAAGACAAGTCAACTATATGGATCGTATGGATCTGTACAACTGTATGGACCCACTTGGTTGCCAAACAAAATATGTTTTAGGATACCCATTATTGCAAAATACCCAAATTTAAACCCATCAAGAAATAAAAAATAAAAAATAATAATATTAACACTACCAGCAAACCCCAAACCTCAAATGTGCAAAACCATAATAAATTTCTCTATGCTAGCCTATTTTCCTTTTCTACAATGTCATTTTTCTACAAAACCAAATAAAACAAAAAAATAATCAAAACAATAAAACCCTAGGGTTCCTTTTATCCATAAATGCACAAACAAGAGAAAAAATATAGAAATGGACTAACATCCCTACACTCCCTCCAATGCTCACTCTTGTACTACAACTCACCATCTCATCGGCTCGAACCATCAATTCACAAGAGCTCTGCATCAAATTATTCCTCACACCCCTCTCTATATATATTCTCTCATGATGCGCAATGCAAATGAGAATTCACGCCCCACGATACATCGTTTATAGTGTTGCATGCTAAACCATCCTAGATGATTGGTGACTATCTAGGATGGTTCCCAGTTGTCCAATGGTATACAATTATCGATCGTCCAACCTTAGACGATTCCAAAAAATTTAAAACAGAAAAAAATATATATTCTTACAATTTGTTGATTTCATTCTCTAACTCATCCATTCCCATTTCTCAGTCACACAATGACATTTTTGTCAAATGCTTTGTTGTTGTCTTCTATTTCTTCATCCACCAACTCATCACTTGAGGGGGTATACATTTCCCACAAAATTATGTCTCAAACAAATCCAATACCAAAACACCCAATTTCATAATACCCCCACCTCCACCTCACTACCCCCCTCTCCCATGAAAAATTCTATAAATACCCCCTCATTTCCTTCATTTGCATAAGAGTTTGAAATTAAATGTCAAAACTCTACCAAAATTTCTTTTGAGACCCTTTTGCATGCACACCCTTGCTTGCCAATTAGTTATGGAGCCTATTGTATGTCCTCATTTGCATCTATCTTGTTTTTAAAACTGCTCACGAGTGGAAGTTCTAGGTGGCCCCAGGCCCCTACCACAAGATTCTAACATCATTCTAGAGATCCCCTGAAAGTTTCAACAAAATCCAAACAACATAGTTTCAGTCATCTAGCCCCAAATGATTCACAATTGCCATCATCCGATCCCAGATGGCCTCCTCCTATGATAATTACAGTTAAGTACTTTGCTCCTGATAGCTTGCAGACCTTCCTCTTGAGAATTCATAGCATTTTAAGCAGCAAAGACCCTACCATCTACCCCTATACATTTCATAATTAGGATCATTTGCTCTTGGATGATCAACTTCTTGAGCCTCATACAGTCAAAGAATCAGTAGAAGACAAGCAAAAAATGTAAGCAAGGTAATGTTTCATGTGTTTTACATCATTTTGAGTTATATTATTGCTTCAATTTAAGTTTTGTACCTTTTTTTAGTATTTTGCATCTTTCATAAACTCAGGCCTAACAAAGGTAGGCCCTTTAGATGCTACTAATCCTTAATTTTTGTTATGTGTAGGGCTTGCATAGGTGCATCCAACAAAGGGTGGTCAAGCATTCAAGGCTTCAAAACCCACCTATCCTTTGAGATGGTTCGGAAAACCTTTTGGGCATCATTGTAACAAATTTTTTAAATGGGATATACGTTTTGGGAACCCCTATTGTAAGCCCGTGATGGCATTTGTAATAAAAGCATGTAATCTAACATCTTTTGTAATGGAATGAAATGATACATTTTCTACACCACACCAAAGTCTAAGATTTTTCTAAGCTTTCCAAAAACTTTTGGCCACAAAGGTGCCTTGAATCTACATAGGCACCTTCATTATCAAGAGGGAGTAAAGGCCAATCCCTTTCCAGGATTTTCTCCCATATGGAGATCTAGAAGCTATGCAATGTCAAAGAAAAATTTTCCAAGATTCATTGCCTTGAATAGCCTTAATAACTCATTGGGAACATAGAGTTGTACCTTAGCGAAGGGTGTCCAAAAGACCTAATCCACTGGACTCTCTCAAGAGACTGCAAAATTCCTAGGCTAGTCTATGAAAAGCTTTTCTCTCTTTCGACGAGGCCCACATAAAATCTTTGATAATTTTCTCCAATTTTTGGTAAGAGGCTTTAGAGGGTGCCCAACATGATGAATAGTAGACATGGATGGCAGCTAGAATCTTGGAGCACACTTGAAATTTTCCTACTAGAGAGAGTGGTTTAAGAATCCATTTATGAAGTTTTGTTTTCACCCTAGCAAGGACATATTGTGATAGGGTAGAGGAAGAGGACTAAAAGACAAAAGAGATGCCAAGAAACCAAAACATTTCACCATGTCAAATCCACTTCCACCCATAAAGGTCAGTCCAAGATGATTTTTGGCAAAAATGATTGCTTGTAGCATTGGACCTTTTGCCATTGAATACCGAAAACTATATGCCAAGCAAAAAGTATCCAAACACTGAAGGGTCGTCTCCATATTATCCTTATCTTCAAGAAGGGTAAGAAAAGAGTCATCAACAAAATGGTCATTAACTAATTGTTGAGAAGTGTCAAGTAATGATATGCATTTTACCCGATCTTTGGAAATAACATCTATGAGAAGATAGTTGAATCCTTTAGCTGCTAACACATATAAAGTAGGGGACAAAGGGCAACCTTGCCTGATGGATCTAAAAAGCCTAAAAGAAGATGATTTTTGGTCATTAATAGTAATCCAAGCTGAAGCATCTATAAACAATATTTTGATAATCCATAAGAAAGTAGGGACAAACCCTTGTTCTTGCAACATGGCCAGAATGAAGGGCCATTTGATTCTATCATAGGCCATAGCAAAATCAATTTTGAGGAACAAGGTTTTCTGCTAAGACTTTCTTGCCTACTCCACTCCTTCCTAGACAACAATGATGTTGTCCAAAATGTAACGTCCCTTAATGAATCCATTTTGCTCTGGCCAAATGGTGAGGGGCAAAAGATTTCACAATTTGAGCTCAAGAGCTTTGGCAATGATCTTATAGGAGACATTGAGCAAAGTAATTGTTCTCCAATTGCAAATATCCTTAGGATCCCTAACTTTGAGGATGAGCTTGATATTACCTCTATTGATCAATTGGCCCACATAATTAGATTGGAAGGCCTCCAAGTAGAATTGATGAAGATCCGGACCCACTATATCCCAAAGGGTATTGTAAAATTCACAAGGAAACCCATTTGTGGCAAGAGCTTTGTTGTTGGCTATAAAGAAAACAGTTGCCTTAAGCTCGTCAATAGATAAAATATGGTCACAGAGAGCCCTTTGCGAGGAGGATAACCGACTTTGAACAACACTTGTGCATTGTTGGATAGCAATATCCTGAGCATGAAGGGTTTTGTGTTGTAAACACTTGTTGGTAGTGTCGTATAAAGACCTATACAATATCAGTAAGTGTAGAAAGAACTCTCTCCCTCCCAAATAGTTTTGATTCTTTGAGTTGGCTCGCGGTCTCTCATCCTTTGAGAGAATTCCTTGGAAACGGTCTCTCATCCTTTGAGAGAATTCCTTGGAAACTCTATCCCCATGTGAGCTAGTGAAGTTTGGCTTTGAGTTGTACTCCACAAACTGCATATGCATTAGCAATCTATTGATTATGTCTAAGCTTGACCGCCTGTTGCTAGAGAGAAGTGGAGCAAGGCTGAGCTTCTAGCTCCAGAAAGGCTTACCTTAACTTGGAGGAGGCCACCTCGAAAAGTGTCAGCTGGTGCCCCTAAGTGTGTAGAAAACACGTTGTGTGTTCAACCGCACTAGTCCTCCAATTAATCCAGCCATCTGTCATGTGAGAAGGTGGTGCAAAATTCCAAATGAATGTAGGCCAGAAAAGGCTGATGACGAAGTAATAATGTGTTGAAATAGAACTGGCTGCTATAAGCGGTGCTCCATTACTTTACCATTCAATACAAAAGCTTTAAAGAGCGGTCACAGAGAACACCCTCAAGCATCATAACGGTCACCAAAATCAGGTAATCCATAACAGTCACCAAAATCCTGTTAACATCGCCCTATCCAAGTATGTTTTCACTACTCTGTGCCTAATATATTCATTCTTTCTTCTTCATGACGTAACATTTCACACTGTAAGGAATACTGTCAAATATCAAAGGGGCTGTAAAACGATATACTTTCTTAAGCTATACATATTTGAAGACGTAATGAAGTAAACGTGTCATGTCTTTACAGCTGGTGTTAACACCTGTAACCAAAATGGACACGTTGTTACATCACAAGATACTTTAAAATTCGACGGCCTTACTAGCAGACTTCATATAAAACTTGAAAATCTTACTAGCAGACTTCATATAAAACTTGAAAATCTTGAAAACAGAGGAAAGGATCCAGAGCAGGAGATAAACGACCGATATTCTTATTGCACTCTTAACATTAATAGTGATTTACAAGAGCTAAGATGGCATATGCAGAGAGAATAGCAAAGCAAGACTACCCATGGGCGTGGTCCTCTGATGCCAAATACAAACTGGTTAGCGGCAATGAAATCCCTGCAGTAGGCCTCGGCACCTGGAAAGCTGGTGATGCTGTTCGCGATGCAGTTTTTAATGCCATTGTGCAGGAAGGTTACCGCCACGTAGACACCGCTGCTGAGTATGACACCGAGGAGGAGGTCGTCAAACTGCATCTCAATGCCTATAGTCTTACTATTTTCTGTTAGTTATTGCTGGCATTTGGACTTAATTGTTTTTTACATCACTGTATTGATTTTGATTGGAAAAAATTCATTTTTTTGACAGGTGGGCCATGGCCTGAGGGCTGCCATGGACGCCGGCATTGACCGCAAGGATATCTTCGTCACATCTAAGCTTTGGTTGTTTGTTGTGTCGGATTAGTTTATGTCCTTTCATAGATTTTGTTGATTAAATCTGTTTGAGGTTGTGTTCATGAACAATCTTTCTGGATTGATTTTGCAATTATTATGTAATATTGGTTTGGTTTTGAACAGGTGCACTGAGATGACACCAGATAGAGTTAGAAATGCTTATAATAGGTCTCTGAATGAGCTACAACTGGATTATCTTGATCTTTATTTGGTGAGTAATTACTGGGATAACATTGTAAAAGTTATGGTGGGTATCCATTCTATCAAAATTGGGTATCCATTCAGACTTGTAAATCCTTGCATGAGACACTTTTTTTATGTATATAAAACATGATTTAGAATTTTGAAATTTTCATTTAAAAATGTGGGTCTCATAGTTGATTGTTGTTCATTGTAAAGTAGTATTATTGGTCCTGAGCTGGTTTGAGTGGAATGTATAAACTGCAGATTCATTATCCTTTTCGCTTGAGAGATGGGGCAAGCAGGCCACCTAAAGCCGGTGATGTCTTAGAGGTAGACATGGAAGGGGTATGGAGAGAAATGGAAAAGTTGGTATCAGAGAAAAAGGTCCGGGAAATTGGTATTTGCAATTTTACTGTGAAGAAACTGGAATCCCTGCTTACGTATGCCACAATTATGCCTTCTATTTGCCAGGTGATCTCTATATCTTTCAAGACATGACAATATCATGTTCTTCTCTTCTTTCCAACATTCGTCGTTGGATAATCATTGGATAATTATAGGTAAATAATATCCTTACGAGGGTTATCTTGTAGCAACATTCATCGTTGGCTTACCATTTATTAAGTAAATAATATCCTCCTCGCGAAGGTTTTCTTTTTTCTTAAAAACCTCTATCCTCTATATTTTTGTGTAACCCTGAGCTGCTGTCTTAATGCTTTATAGTAAATGTTAATGCTTATGTCTTGAGCTAATAAGTGTTGCAACATCCTTTAGCACCATTTGAAAAATAATATTCTTAATCGTTAGTTTATCTTACAACAGCTTGATATACATTGTATTTTAGTTTTTAATAGATAGTTATATGGGGGACATAATTTTTCTGTTGATCAGGTGGAGATGCACCCTGGCTGGAGAAATGACAAGATTTTGAATGCTTGTAGGAAACATAATATTCACGTCACTGTGAGTCAACAATGCAATTTTATTTTTGAACATGCTTATTTTTCTAGACCTGTCGTTCATAAATAATGACCTTGCTACAGGCATATTCGCCACTGGGCTCACAAGGAGCTCAATCAAGAGACCTTATACATGATGAGACCGTTCAAATGGTGGGTGGATGAATTTCTTACACTTCTCTAAAATCTCAGATCAATTTACATATGATTTTTGTTCTTCATACAAACCAGTCATGTTTGTGTTGGGGTCTTCAAGGTTGCGAAAAAAGTGGGTAGGACACCAGGGCAGGTGCTTATAAAATGGAGTCTCCAGAGAGGAACTAGTACAATTCCAAAGTCCACCAATCCTGAAAGAATAAGGGAGAACATCCAAGTATTTGGATGGGACCTCCCTGAATTGGAATTTAATGCTCTAAGTAGCCTCCCAGATCAGGTATCATACACAATTTCCAGTGTTTTTCTTGTGAACTGCTATTTTTGTCGCTGCTGTGTTTGTCTTTTAATGATTAGTGGGCATTGATAACAATTTTATTTCCTTCTGTTTTATGCGATTTCTGTGTTATCATGAACAGAAAAGGGAGCTGGATGGGGCGGAACTGTTTGTATCACCCGAGGGTCCATACAAGTCCGTGGAAGAGATTTGGGATTACGAATGAGGTGTTCGATATTAATTAATATGTATATGTTGTATATGTATATATCAAACCAAATTCTAAATTGGGGAGGAAAACGCACAAGAGTCCAGTATAGTGTGAGACCTTCTTGTGTTCTTGAAGGACTCTTAATATAGAGTTGCTTTCAAGTTGCTTTCAATAGTGTGAGACCTTGTAAGAACATCTTTGAAGGACTCTTAATATAGAGTTGCTTTCAATATTTTTAGGGTTGTTTTGGATATAGACTTCATCAAGTATTTATAATTGAGGCACTCTTCAGTTTTAACAACTTGGAATATTACAAAAATGAGCAACTTTAGATTTTGATCAAAATGCCCCAAATGAGAAAATGGTCATATTTCCAACCATATGTGAAGGATTTGATAATTTCATTTATGGTTTAAATTGTCTATCAAAGTATTATAAATGCAGCCACCAATATTCCATCTTAGGTTTGTAATTAGTACAAGAAATATGCACTTGCCATTACTCTTATTTCCACCTAAGGATTATAATATGGTTTTATGGTAAAATTCATATGGTAAGGCCATTTCAATATTACTATATAATTTGAAGTTAGAGGGACTTGGAATATATTTAGACTTGATAATAAATCGTCTTATACCAATTCTTAGTGCATTACAACATACAATAGCAATGGTTCTAAACCATTTTCTATAAATACTTTAGACCATTTATCTATGGAACTTTCATACTAACAAAGGCCATCTTAAATACTTTTGATTGATACATATATAGCAATAGTTCTAAACCATTTCTATAAAAACTTTAGACCATTTATCTATGGAACTTTCATTTTAGTTAAATAGCAAAGACTAAAATACTATTAATTGATAAAAAATCTACACGTGAAGGAACATCTTAAATGCTTGAGTTTAATTTCAAAAACGTCTTGATATGATATTTTAAATGCTTTTTAATGTCTTGATACGATTTATCCATTTCTTGGATTGCCTCAGTTTATCAGTGATCTTATTATTCAATGGTAAGCCTCTTTAAATTCATTTGTTTGAAGTTTGGTGGGTGATCATTCTCCCTTTTTTTTATGTGATAAATCTGATTGGAAAGGAAGTTTATCAGTGATCTTATTATTCAATGGTAAGCCTCTTTAAATTCATTTGTTTGAAGTTTGGTGGGTGATCATTCTCCCTTTTTTATGTGATAAATCTGATTGGAAAGGAATAATCGTGCTTTTTGATATTCGTGCATGTGCCTTTATTCGCTTTTGATTTCTTTGAGAGCTATCATGTTTGCTTTAAAAATGCTAATATCATTTCTTCAGACAATTGTTTTTCATCCTTACCTATATTTTGAGGTTTTTCATCATCCTCAAGTTATTGTGGATAGATCCTTGGTTTCATGGATTCCTCCTCTTCTCATTGGTTCAAACTAAATTTTGATGGTGTTTCAAAAGGCAATCCTGGGGTTGCAAGTTGTGGAGGATAGATAGATAGGTATTAACTTGGAACGAAATTCCAATAATTATTCGGGATGATAGAGGTCAACTCATTTTGGCGTATGCGGAAAAACTTGGAGTCCAATCTAATAATTTTGCTGAGGCTTGGGCATATTTTCAAGGCATCTAAATGGCCATTGATCTCAATATCCAGTACAGTACCTGATAGTCGAAGGAGACTCCTTAAACACAATAAACTATTTGAAGGGGTCTCGAATCCTCCTTGGAATGTGGCACCAACCATTGAAGAGTCCATAGTCCACCTAAGGGCGATCAGCAATAGGTGTATTTCACATGTGTATTGGGAAGGCAATCGGGTGGCAGATACAATAGCACACTTTGGCTTAACTGTTCTATCTTTGACTTGGTAAGGAATCTTCCTTAATGTATTGTTGATTCCTGTAGTGAACTTGTCGGTATCAATGATGATTAATGTCATGATTAATGTATTTATGGATGATCTCAAAGATGACGAGGATTATCCCCTTTTATGGGATGGTCTTTGTGCTCTCATTGTCTTTTTGTAAGCGGTTGTTTGGGAAGGTCCCTGCGATATTTATGTTGTTTCTATTTTCTGTTTGTGCCCATGGGTAGTATGTTTGTAATAATTTAGATTTTTTTAGTTTACGAATTTTGTGAATGATCCAATTTTGGCTTGTTCCATAGAAAATTGAACCTTTATAAGATCCTCCTTACAACATGTTATAAGATTTTGGATCTCAAAAATATATATATATATATATATATAAAAGGATTTGAAGTTGTTATAAGATTTTGGATCTCAAATATATATATATAAAAGGATTTGAATCCCTAATAAATAGGGATTCGGGTGTATATGTTTCATCTTATTAGTTAGTTAGAATGAATGTTTTTATGTTTTCATATATAGGAGAGAATGGTATGTGTTGAATCTCATATTGGAATATTTTATGGAGTCCTTTTCTTTTTAATTATTCGAGAGTTTGATTTATATTTTGAAAATATTAGAATATTTTATTGTTTTTTTTATTTATATTTTGAACATACTGCAGTGTTTTATGTTTTATTATTCTACTGTTTTTTATTTTTGAAATGTTAATATTTGATGCAAAAATTATAACTAGTATTAGAATGTTTCTTCCAAGGTAAAGTGGGAGGACTGCATTGCTGAATTTTTTTAATTTAGGGCAAATCGGGAGAAATTTATGAGTGATTTTTTTAAATTTAAGGCCAAATATTACAAAGGGTTGTGTGTTACACAAATCTAAAAAGGCCAAATCCATTCATTCGAAAGAGGACTTTGAGTTTCAAAAAGTGATCACATAAAAAACGTCGATAAATGGCAATTGAAGATAACCATACGATTCATTTTTTTACAAATGTGAATGCACTTAAATTACGGTAAATTCTTGTGCTTTACACAGGTCTGTAAATAAAGGTGAATTCATTGAAAAGTGATACTCAAGAGATTTCGAAAAAGTGGTCATAGTAAAGATTTAGATCAATATCACGAGATATGGCAATTTGATAGATCAATATCAAAGGTGGCGATTTGAAGTTGACCATGTGATACAAAATTTTCGCAAATTTAAATATTTGACTTTTGCAAACTAGGTGAGGAAATTAAATTTTGCTTTTAAGTTGTAGGAAATAATTAAACCACCTTTCTACATTATTTTATTTATACATTATTTTTTTTAAGGTGGTAGTTTTTCTGGCGATTTGAAGTTGACCATGTGATACAAAATTTTCACAAATTTAAATATGTGATTTTTAAACTAGGTGAGGAAATCAAATTTTGTTTTTTTAAAGTTGTATGAAGTAATTAAATCTACCTTTCTACATTATTTATTAAGGTGAGTTTTTTTAGTTTTCATGGCAGTATCAGGCATTAAACAAAGCAATAATTAATGCGCATAAAGAAAAGAAAGGGAAGGATTAATTAATGCGCATAAATACAAGGAAGGGAAGGATGAGAATGAAGAATAGAAAGTAAGGACGATAGTTTTCATGGTAGTCTCACGCATTAAACAAAGCAATAAGTAATCTCATAAATCGACCTTTCTACCTTATTTTATTAAGGTGATAGTTTTCATGGCATACATTAATTAATGCACATAAAGACAAGGAAGAGAAGGATGAAAGTATGAATGATAGTTTTCATGGTAGTCTCAGGCATTAAACAAAGCAATAATTAATCCCTTAAAGATAAGGAAAGGATGAGAATGAAGAATAGAAAGTAATAAAGAAATAATTAATGTGCATAAAGACAAGGAAGGAAAGGATGAGAATGAAAATAAGATAAGATGAAAGATAAAGAATATTCAAGAAAGGAATATTTTATTTTTTTATTTTATGTTTATATGAAAAAAAATAAGGTTATTGTATTTATAAATTCTAGTAGTAGGTACAACGAAATTTTATTAACATGGAAATTGTAAAGCAATTAGTAATAAAATATGAGCAAGGAATCTTAAATAGAGAGTATTTATTTAATTTTTTTTTTTAGATTTTAAACTCGCCATGGATAAATATGTTTTGCATTTGAATTTTTATTTTGCAAATATGGATGGGTTATATATTGTTTTTGGATATCTTTGGTTAGATATTTTGGGAACAATAAACATGAATGTGCAAAAAAATCACTTGTATCATAATGAATTCAAAGAAAATATAAGGTCGAGTAAATTCAATATTTTAATGTGTATATACACAAACTGATTTTTTTGAGAACAAGACGACAAATAAAAGAGAAAATAACTAATTCTCTTCCAAATCCAAAAAAAAAAAAACCATAAAAAGGTTGAAGAAGTAAAGAAGGTTTCAAAATTAAACAAAGGTGCACCATATAGGTATCGACATCATTGCGAAAAGCAACATTCATAGAGGCATGTTTCTACATGGAATTAACACGTCAATCACTATGTATCTCAATGAAACCAAAGTCAATGGCATCACAGAAGCACTTGCTATTTAGTTCCAAATATGAGCAATTACTATGCAGAAGAATGAGATTAAAGTGGCACAATGAACTTTGAAGCTAGGATGGGATCTAGGTACCATCAAGCACAAGCCATCACAAAGATAGTTTATGGAAAATAGAATGATTGAGAATGGCAACATATTTATAATGCTTTATAGCATTTTTGTTTTAGGTCCTTCACATGTTTCAATAATGAAACATGTTTAAGGGGCATGGAATGTAATGTACCTAGGGATATGATATGTAATGTACTATGAAGTAATAAATAAGGATTGGTAGTGTATATGCTTTATCTTAGTAGTTAATTATATTAAATGTCTTTATCCCATGTATGGGTAAACAATGGTGGTAGGTAGTTGAGGGTTATATAATATAAACAAGAAACCATATATAAGAAGATGGAATGTATTGGATCTCATATGGAAATATAGTGTGGAGTAGTTTCCTTCCACTAAGGAGAATTGTATGATGTTGCCCTACATTAAAGATTTGATTTATATTTTAAACACATTGGAGTATTCTAATATTATGATATTTGTATTTTATTATTGAAGTATTTCTAATATTTTATGTAGTTTCTTAACATATACCATGACCTCTACAAGCTCATCTACCTAAGGGTATGTTAGCAAAGATATAATGTTTAAGGAGGGTCTTCCAAGCCTCACATCTCTAGTGCTTGAAAAAACCATTTACCATAGAATATAGAAATAACTTATTCATTATTGTCAATTAATTATAACCCTTCAAATCTTATGGTTAGGTAACAAATGGGCTAGGATATCCTAAGGAAGAATTTATCCTTAATTTAATTGTACAACAAGAAGTTCTACAAGATTTTCTCCAATTTTAGATAGGAGGTCTTGGAAGTAACTCAACATAGAGAGAAATACATATAATCAACAACTAGGGTATTGGTAGAGATATAAAACTTATTTGTTAAGGGTAGGGTACTAGCAACATAGCAATATTTTTCATTCTATTTCATACCATAACTCTCTTAATATAACGACCTTGCCTTAGAAATCTAGACATTCACTCAATATAAATCGATTTCTAGCTATCTTGAGAGAGCCAAGTAGAGTGATAGGTTGGACTTATTTATAACATTGTATCTTGGACATTAATTCTTAGGCTTATTTATAGCATTATTTTTATTGTGTTGGATATTGAACCTAAATTCTTGATAGAAAATATCAACACATTTTATCATTTGATTGAACATTCATTCATACTCTACAAGGGTAGGAAAAGAATCATAGATAAATATACCCATTAATCATCTAGAATTCCATACCAAGTAAGGATATTCCTCTAACAAATTTCCAAAAAGAATAATTGACAATAAAATAACCCAAATCCTTGGTGATATTAGAATGAGGGAAGGGTCCAAGGGGAAGTTTTAGTTAATAGATACATGAATCCCCATTAATCAAACCTAAATCCATTAATGGTGAGGCAAGAAAAGGTATCACAAAAACACATGTTCATAGAAGTTATAAAGGGTCAAATCCAATGGATTGAAATATTCTTAGAATAAATGGTTGATCAAGGTGATTATAATTTCTCTCAGAATTAATTTAACAAAGAAAGCATGTTATAGTATCTAACTTGTTTCATGCTCTCCCAAATAACTATGACAATGCCAATAATATGTCTTCCCTTAATGAATCTTGACTACTTAACCTTAACCACAAGGAGAGGATGCATCGGGTTCTAAGGGCAAATACCTTTACAATAATTGTGTAAGAGAAATGAATAAAGTAGCAATTCTAAAGCATGTATGGATCTTTAGATCCTTAACTTTAAAAATTCATCCATTATTGCCTTAGTATATAAGCCTTCCTAAGGGGTCAATTTGCATGGATGCAAGATAGATCTACAATAGTTTGGGGATAAGTTTGTGCTAAAAAAGTGTACTACTTAAAAGAGAGACCATCTATATCACAAGATTTAGTATTTATCTATTTAGGAAACAACCTCAATTAAGGCATATAATATGAGTTTTTAAACTAACATGGCTTTCATACCAAATAGACTATAAGGTAATATGTATTGTAAGAGAGTTCTCTTAAGTTGTGAAAAACCTTTATAGTGTATCAAAAATATGGAAGGACAACAAATTTCAATCTTACCTAGGGATATAAAAACAAAACATTTTGAGGCTATATACCATTCTTGATCCAATGTATTCTAGTGTTAGGTTAACTTATCTAATGCCCAAAGGGAAACATAGACTTGAACAACTTCATCAAGATTTTTTTCTAAATAAATGGAGGTTCTATTTAAAACATTTTGAAGAACATGATTTGCTTATTTTTTGTTTAAATGTTGACTAGTTGCATTCTGAAGGTGTGAAGGAAAGTAGTAATGTGTGTAATAACATAATTCAAACATTGGATCAACCTTGAGATCCTATGAGGATGTACAAATATGTTTTAAATATTTTGGATATGATCGAAGGTGAGACCATAGTGAATAAGGAAGATATTTAATTAAAATTATTCTTGAACTTCATTTTGTGAGCGGGACCTAAATGATCATGAAGAAAATTTAGTAGTGATCAAAATAACCACTTTTATTATAACATTCATAAATTTATTAGTAAAATAATCAAAGAGCAAAACATCCTACACTAGAAACAAGGTTCTTTGAAGATCTTACAAAATTGTCTCTACTTCTTAGTGCATATTTATTCAAGTAAACCAACAAAAAGATTCATCTTCAACTTTGGTTTAAGATTAAATAACCCTATTTTTTTATTTATATAGAACCAAAATTATTCTCTCATTTATAGTCCTTACATAGGAAGGTAGCCTGTATTTTCATGTTTAAAACTTGACCATGTTAAAATATCTATAGGAAGCTAGGTGGATAGGGGCGAGTCAACCACCCATGTCCATGTCCTCTCTATAACATTATTTGGAGAATAAATATTGGAAATACATAAATATTTCCCATCATCAATGAATAATGTTTTTAAGATATAGTTAATGGGTTCAATTCCCTAGTATATAGGGTGGTAATGCCACCTACTTGATGTGAAGGTGATAAGCCTATTATGATACACTTTATGATTATTACAAATATATTATCTATCATGGTATTCAAACTTCTAAGTGATTTCAAGAAAAAGTGTAAAACCTTTCCTTCCTATGATGTCTCTAAAATATTTTGATAGTTATATTGAACAATGTTCTTATATATGGGGTTTGTAACATCCATTATTTCATAAGGAAGTTCATGAGTATCGAGTGTTGAGGTGCATGTCACCCCCTATTTCTTTCTAGAGATGTATAAAACATATATAGTTGTTCTTTTAGACATTTTTCAAGCTAGTGTTCAAAAAATAGCTCAAGTTACAATATTAATATTTCTTGACAAAATATTCATTTTTTCTATTTACATGCATTATCAAATTTCCTTAAAAAATGTAAAGAAAAATCAATATGGTTTTTGAATATTTTCACTTCATAATATATGCTAGAGGAACTTTCAAGCATTTAATGCATTTTATAACATGAAAACTTTTCAATTGGTCTTCTATTTTTATCATGAAAAAAATGTTAGTAGAGCATAAGAGATCGATAGATGGATCAAAGCCTCCTACCTAATAATTTATTAAAAGGAATCAAGTGGCATTAGCTCAACCACTTAAATTCCTCAACATTTCAAAGAGAGACCCAAGTTCAAATATTGTCAAATGATAGCTGGATAATATCCAAGCTTTGTTGTAATATAACTATGTAGTGATGATGTAATACAGATAGGGTCTATTTCAATCCATATAACCCATAGGTTATTAAAAGAAAAAATCTTATAATCAATTATATTGAAAGTAGTATGGAGAGATATTTGGGATAGCATAAGAATTCCAAAAGTCAAAATGTATGTATGGCTAGTAGGTCATACAAAACTTTTACCCTAGGATAACCTAATGAAAAGGGTTTTCATGGCCCTTCACAATGTGTTCTATGTAAAAAACATGAGAGTATAGACCATCTCTTGGGACATTATTCAATATTCTAGGAACTATGGCAATGGATAATTAATATGTTTGATAAATGCATGGTAATGAATGGAAGAATGTAAGAATGAATAAAGCAATGGTAGAGCAATTTTAAAAGTGGGGTGTTATACACAATTTGGGATACATAAAAATATACAATACTTTGGAATGCATAGCTAAAAAGGAACAAAAGAATATTTAAAGAAAAGAAAAGTAGTTTAGAGGGAAAAAAAATTAGCCATGGAGTCTAAACGAACTCTATTAACTCACCCAATCCCTAATATTGAAGCAAAGAGCCTTGATAGATGGATCCAAGTCATCAAATGAAATTATGATGTTGGGTACAAGATAAAAAAAAAGGAAGGTAAAGAATATAAAATGGAAACCACTGAAAGTGGAGTTGGAAAATTGAATTATGATGGAGTATCTAAAGGAAATTCAAGACTAGTAGGAGAATAAATGATTAGAAATAATAGGGGTAATATGTTTTTATATTATGCTTTCAATAGTAGACTTAGGACAAATAATGAAGTTTAATCTTGGGTGGCTTTGGAAGGGTTAAAAATATTCAAAAAAATGAAATGGAACAAACTATGAATGGAAGAAAATTCACTAATAACAATAAATATAATTTTGAGGAGAGCAAAGGCTTAATGGAATGTATAAGAGATCATTGTGAAAATATAAGACATGTTATAGAATTTAAATAAAATGGGTTTACACATGCATTAAGGGAAGAGAAAAAATGTGTAGATAGGCTAGCCAATAGATGGGTTTTAATAGAGCATCATGAAATTAATTCTCTTTTCCATAGTTAGAGGAAGTAGTAATTTTAGTTGAAGCTGACAAGAAAATGTGGATGCCTAAATCAAATAATGATTAAGATTTACTTTAATGTTTTTCTTTGTTAATATTTGTTGTATTTTATAACATTAATGTATTTTCATTTAAACTATTTATTATAGTACATGTGGTTGGACTTATGCTGTAGGAAGGAAACTAACAATCTAGAATTGGTAAGGCAAAATATGATAGTGCAAAGTTTTAGAAATATTACTATACTAAGATGTAGTATGTAGACATTAGAGGTGAATTTTTGGTATTGTGAAGGCTACTATAGGAAAATGTTAAGAAGAAGGATGTTGAATTTTAAAATATTTGTATTTGAAAAAGATGAAGAAAATGAAAATCAAGAATTCAGACTTTTTATGAAAAGGATCTAGGTATCTAGCCATACAAACTAAATTGAGACGAGAATTAATTTTTTTTGTAAACTCTCAAGCCCTAAAGGAGAGTTGTGATTTTTCAAGGGTGAGGAAACCAAGTACAATCTTTTTTTCTCCAAGAAAAAATGGTAGTATGAGGTTTTATAGAAATAAAAAGGAAAAACATTATAAAACTCAAATTAAACAATACCCCATATCATGATTTGATATCGTACATTTAGCTATTTAAAAATTCTTTTAAATAGGATAAAGTAATTTTTAATGTTAGTGAGGCCATAGGTCATATGAGATGACCCTCATGGAGGATGTTTTTCATTCAATATATGGTTATCCAACCATACTCCACTAGCGAAGGATGGTATATAACCCTACCTCCGACAAGATTCAAACCTTTATAAAAAAATAGTTTATTGACTTATGTTTCATGTGCTACAATCAAGTCTATAAGGTGCTTTACCACTTCTATAATGATTTTGATCATAGTTGTGTTAAAAAAAAGAAATACATAAAACTATTATATTTTTTAATTAAGTTATATGGAATTAATGCAAGCCCTATGCTACTATGTTTGTAATGAGTTATATGGTATTGAAATAGTTTTATTATTATATCATGACTATCAAGTGTTAGTATAACAATTTGGTAATTATACATATATTACTTAGCAAGCTTCAAACTGGTCTCCTCATACTAAGTGGGGTTTGAAACTTGGACCTCTCAAAGAGAGGTCAAATCCCTTACCAATGCAATAAGCTTAAAACTATGAAAGATAAGAAATTTAACAAGTTTGTATAATACCTTTAATTTAAAATATTAATAGTCACCCATTAAATTATAAATTTAATTAATTGAAATCTTAATTAATAATATAAAATTCTTAATTTTCAACTAGCTATCCCATATATGCTTATATAATAATCTTATAATGTTTTATTCCCATTTTTATAATGTGAAAAGGTTTTAGATGAAGATACATCCAGGGACATTTAGCTAAGTTTAAAAAGTCTATTCATACATTTCTAATGTTAAATTTTAAAATGTTTTTTTAATAAATTTTTATTTTTATTATATTTTCCTCAATTGAATTTATTTTTAGACTATGAATGGTATGATTTTAAATAGGTTAAAATGGGTTTTTAAACTTTTCATTTAACCACATAAAATTAATTGTTGGTTTTTGCTTTATAATTATAGAATAATGATTGAAAAGTGTACAATAGAATAAGAATATTGAAGACAGAAGAGGGCAAGGAAATAAATGAGGAAGAGGATATTAGAAAGGAAGAAGTTTTTTTTCAAAATCTCCTCAACATGGAAGATGTAACAAATGTTGAATCATTTAACAAATTGTTGAATAATATTGCCAAAGTAGTGAATAATGAAATAAACTTTTTTTGAATAGTCCTTCTCATAGGAGGAGATGCACAGGATAGTTTTTTTGCATGAAAAACGATAAAGTCCCAAGTTTAAATGGCTTCCCAAATAGTTTCTTTCAAATCTATTGGAAGATTATTAAGAATGATTTATTAGAGGCTTTCCTAGAATTTCAGCAAGAAAAAATAGTTCTCAAGAAATGAAATTCTACATTCCTTGTTTTAATTTTGAATAAGCAAGGAGTGGACAAGCTAAAATATTTTTATCTAATTAGCATGTGCATATTCATTTATAAAATTTTAACAAAGGTTTTAGCCAATAGACTGAAGATTTTTTTATCTAAGATTATCTTCCCCCAAAAGAGTGGTTTTGTTAAACAAAGGCATAACTTAGATGGGATAATCATTGTTAAGGCTTTACACTCTATGAGGATGAGAGGATTTAAAAGGAATATTGTTGAAATTGGATATGAATAAAGCCTACAATAGAGTCTCTTGGGAGTTTCTGGATAAAGTGCTATGGTATTTTGGTTTTGGTACAAATTGGAGGCTCTAGATCATTTTTTGCATCTTCACTCCTATGTATTCAATGATAATAAATGGAGAACCATTAGGTTTCTTTCTAGGTGAAAGAGGCATGAGAGAAGGTGATTCTATATCATCATATTTGTTCATCATAGTGGTTGAGGCTCTAGGAATGAGCTTAACTATAGCAAAATATGGAATCTTTATTAAAGGAATTTAGTCAGCATCATCTTCAAATATAATTACTCATCAACAATTTCTTGATGATACCATAATATTATAAAAGTCATTAGTTGTAGAAGCTGAGAATATCATTCAAGTTTTCAAAACCTATGAAACAGTTTTAGGTCAAAAAATTAATTTCTTGAAAAGTATGTTGTTCTTTGTTAACACTCCCCAACTTAGACAAAATAGAATTATAAGAACTTTTTGTTGTAGAGTGAATAGCTTTCCCACTATATATTTGGAAATTCCCCTATTTATAGATAGAATAAAAGGAGAATACTAGAATTCAATACTTGAGATATTCCATATAAATATTGCAAAATGGAAACGCTCTTCCCTTACACAAGTGGGGAAATTATAACTATTGAGGGAAACCCTCCAAAACCTATCTAGTTTCATGATATCTTTATTTAAAATCTCAACATCGATGGCTAAGAAATTGAAGTAAATGCAAAGGAACTTTCTTTGTACTAGTGCAAAAGAGAAATAGAGGATTATTTTGGTTGCATGGGAGAAAGTTTGTAGGCCTAAGTGAGAATGTGGTTTAGGCATCAAAAAAGTGAAGCATATGAATATGGATTTAATGGCTAAAGTGGGGTGGTAGTAATTGATTGAATATGATCAATATTGGGTTTAGATCCTCTTTGCAAAATATCTTGAAAATAAAATTCTCTTTTCTTATAGCTTAAATCCACCTTTAGGATCATCTTTGTGGAATGAGTTGATCAAAACAAGAAATCTCTTATGGAAAGGTTTAATATGGAAGGTGGGAAGAGGTGGTAAGATATGCTTTTGGGAGGATGCAGGTCATGGAGAGGCCTTTAATTTTTAGTGAAAACTGGAAGTGCATCATTCGGCCTTTAAAGAAAAAATATGGAAACATTATTTAGGATTACATTAAGGAGGAAGATAGTTTTAGAGTGTGGCACATGTTGCAATTAGAAGGAGTTGATGTAATTATATAAAGTAGTCTTAACTCTCTCAATATTTGCTCACAATATTACTATATGTAGCTCAATATAGGAGAGGATAACTTCTTTTGGGGTCCTAATCCTAAAGGAATATTTACTATTAACTCAATTTTTTCCTTTGAAAGGGATAAGGAGAATAAAATTTTTCCCTCACATAGAGTTTGGATTAAAGATCTCCTATCAAAGGTATCTTTATTTCTTTGGCTGGAATTACAAAATTAGATATTGATAGTGGATAATATTAGAAGAATATGGATGACCATTCCTAATAGGTGTTATTTATGTTGTCGGGATGAGGAGATAGTTGATTATTTTTTTACCCACCAATAGTTGATCATTTTTTTACCCATTGCCCCCTTTCTTTGGAGGTTTGGAATTCACTTATTTGGTTGCTTAAAACTCAATGGATGATAGCAAAGTCTTTGGAGGTATTATGGGAAATTTGGGTTAACCCTTATCATAGCCCTTGATTGATGAAAATTTATCTTTGTTTTACCTCATTTTCTTTGATAGATATGGAGGGAGAGTAATAAATAAGTGTTCTAGAACAAGGCTAATAGTGTAGAGGTCATCATCAAGAGTATCAAAGTTATCATTGCTAAAAATATGGCTATTAATATGGACAACCAAATCTATGAAAATGAGTTGGAAGAAGAAATAGCAGTGGAGTGGGAATTTCTAAGAGATACAAGGAATCAAATTAATATGGTCAAGGAGAAATGTGAGATGGATTCCTCCCCACTAGAGTGGGTAAAATTAAATTTTTATGGATCCTCTACAGGTAATCTAGGTGAGTTTTAAGGGGGAGGGGTTCTAAGATCTAGCTCAAGGGTAGTGATCTTTTGGTATGCGGTGAAATTTGGCCATGCTTCAAACCATGTAGCGAAGGCGATATCCATGATTATAATATTAAGAATTTCTTAAAAGGTGAATGTTAAGAAGCTTATAGTGGAAGGGGATTATATGAATATCATTAACTGTTTGAATACTAAGAAAATAGCTAGCTAGAGCATTGAAAGTATTGTTCAAAATGTAGTGAATACACTATCAGGCATGGAGTCATTTGTGATCCAACACATCTACAGGGAAGGTAATATTAAGGTTGATATTATGGAAAACATGGGATTTTAGATGGATGGATCCAAGGGTTAGAATGAAGTTTTCTAGGACGCTTTGATTATTATAACTTTGAAAGAGGAAAAATCATCTGATATTACTGGGTTAGAAGTTTCAAATCCTTAGGAAAATTGATCGCTATAAAAGATCTATTAGCATGGGGTCAATTTTCAAGGAAACTAAATTGAGATTCAAGAGCAAAACAAAGAAGGTTGCATATTGAATGAAGGCTAGGCAAAATCTTCCAAATATCTCAAGAAAGTGGAATTGAAGTAGGGAAAAAATGGAAATATGTTTTGAAGCCAATAGAGAATTGATTAAAGCCCTTAAATATTCTAAAGAAACCATATGGATTGAATTTAAAAATATTCAATCCTCATGGGATAGAGTTAAATCAAAATTGTTGTATTTAAGTATGCAACATGCTCCTTTTTAGTCCAAATTTTATAATATGTAGATGTTGTAAGTGATTTTTCTCTACAAATATAAAATTTTTTGGGCCCTTTCAAAACACCTTCATTTACCATAATCAAAAAAAAATTAGCACTTTTTCGTATAAATGTTTTAACTTAATGTCCTTTCATATGTTTATAGCCTCATCGATATTAAAAAGATAAAAGAATATTGTAAAATAAAAATGTAAACACATCGAATGAAAACTTTCACCCTTTCTTTTCTCAAATTGACAAAATTCCTAAAAATGTACAATACATTTGCAAATATTATAGTAAAATGTTTTTCCACATGAATATTTTAAAGGATGTTTCTATAAAATTATCACTGCCAACTTTAATCATTCTTTTGAAATAAATTTTTGTTATGAGTAGTTATATACCTTTAAGACCTAGGATATTGACATTTTAATAGTAATAATTTTCATGAGTTTATAATGATTTTGGCTTTCATTGATTTCTATATTTCAAAATAAATCTTAAAATTGAAATAAAAGAAGATATAAACATATCAATGTGAATAATATTGTAAATTTGCAAGCTTACTGTAGTAGTAAAGGTTTTGGCTTCTCTTTGAGAGGTCCAAGGTTCAAACCCCACTCAATATGAGGGGATAGAAACCCTTCATAAAAACCTATGTAAACTCATTGGAAAAAATATGAAGAGTATTGTTCTAATATTATTTTTAACCCTCTCTAAATTAAAAAATATTCTAGAATAAACTATTATAGTTCATAATTATTATTTTTTAATAAGTTATATGTGATTTCTATTGGATTCATTTCTATCAAAACAACAAAATATTGCATTTATTATTAGGTTAATTAAACCATGTTTATCTTATTTTCTTATCAAAACTATTAATCAACTTCCTTCCTAACAAATATATCCTTCATATTCATCAAATTTCTATGTTTTCATACTTATTCCTTAATATCATTTTCATCAAAATATACTCAAGTTGTCTTCTTAAATTTGAATTTTTCCAAGATAAAGATCAACACTACAATAGGCTAAATTGTCTGCTTTCTATCAAATATATCCTTCATATTTTTAAAAATTCTATGTTTTTGTACATAGATCATTTAATATCATTTCTATTGAGTCATAAAATCTCACTTAATGAACAAACTTCCAAAATTTGAATTTCTCCAAGATGAAGATCAACATTACGATTGGCTAAATTATCTACTACATAGTTTCCTTATCTATAGATATGCTCACATGTGAAGATATTACCCTTAATAATATTTAATGGACATTAACTATAATGTTATGTTTTATCTAATTCCTACATCCATATTGTTTGATAGCATTAATCAGGGTTATGCATAGTGTCGAAAATTTGTTAATAAGATAATATAAACATTTTTTAAAATGCAAATTGGCAACTTTCAGAACCTTGGCCATCGGCCCATTCGCCCGAAATTTTCAAAAAAATATATCTTTTTGGGTTGGATCGCCTGAAAATTATAATATTTTAACTTTTAAAATTTTAAATCGCCATCCCTTCCGCTCAGATTTTGGATGGAATCACCTTAAAATTATATTTAATCTTATTAACCTAGACAAATTTACCCACTATATATACCAAAACATACTATTACTTGTTATATTCATACATTCAAAAAAAATAAGAAGCCAAAATTTGAGCCAAAAAAAAAACAGAACTAGAGAAGCTAGAAAAAGAGTGATTGACAATAGATGAAGGACAAAATACAAGACTACAAAGAAAATACTATAGGTACAAAATTTCTTTTGATGCCTTATTTTACATTTTTTCATCACTAATTCCATCCATACAGACTCCCTGATCATCCTAGCTTGGATGACTATATGCTCCCCTAGGTCATACCTCATATGAGATCTATAGACCCACCCAAGTTATCCCTCGCATGATGTCTACAGACTCACATAGGTCATTCCTCGCATTATGTCTACGGACTCAAGTAGGTCTTCCCTCGCATGATGTCTACAAATTTACCTAGATCATACCTTGTAGGTCATCCCTCGCATGATGTCTATGAACTCATGCAGGTCATACCTCATATGATTTCTACAGACTCATGTAGGTCATACCTTGTAGGTCATCTCTTACAGGTCATACCTTGTAGGTCATATCTTATAGGTCATCCCTTGCATGATGCCTATGGACTCATGTAGGTTGTCCCTTGTAAGCCATCCCTCGCATTATACCTACAGACTCATGCAGATCATCTCTTGCATGATGTCTACAGACTTACCCAGGTTATCCCTTGCATAATTTCTATAGACTCATGTAGGTCATCCCTCGTATGATATCTATAGATTTACCCAAGTTTTCTCTTGCATCCAAGTCATCCCTTGCAAGTCATTCCTTGCATGATGTCTACGAACTCATGCAGATCGTCCCTCGCATAATGTTTGTAGACTTACCCAGGTTATCCCTCACATGATGACTACAAACTTACCCAGGTTATCCCCTGTAGGTCATCCCTTGCATGATGTCTACGAACTCATGTAGGTCCTCCCTCGCATGTTTTCTATGGATGCATGCAAGTCATCCCTCATATGATGTCTACAGACTTACCCAAGGCATTCCTTGTAGGTAATACCTTGCAATATGTCCCTCGCATGATGTCTATGGAATCATGTATGTCATCCCTCACATGATTTATATGAACTCATGGAGGTCATCCCTTACACCCAATTCATCCTCTGCAAGTTTTCCCTCGCATGATGCCTACGAACTCATGTAAGTCTCTCACATGATGTCTACAGACTTACCCAAGTTATTCCTTGTAGGTCGTCCCTTGCATGATGTCTATAGACTTACCCAGGTCATCCCTTGCAGGTCTTTCCTCACATGATGTCTACAACCTTGCCCAGGTCATCCCTTGTAGGTTGTCCCTCATATGATGTCTACTAACTCATGCAGGTCATCCCTCGTATGATGTCTACAAACTTACCCAAATCATCCCTTGCACCCAAGTTGTCCCTCACATGATGTCTACTGACTCATGTCAATTTTCCCTTGCATGATATCTATAGACTTACCTAGGTCATCCCTTGTAGGTTATCCCTCACATGATGACTACATCCTCATGTAGGTCATCCCTTGCAAGTCATATTTTTTAGGTCATCCCTTGCATGATATCTACAGACTCATGCAGGTCATCCTTTGCATGCTATCTATGGATGCATGCAGGTCATCCCTTGCATGATGTTTACAGACTTACCCAAGTCATCCCTTGCAGGTCATCCCTTGCATGATGTCTACAGAATCATGCAGGTCATTCCTCGCATGATGTCTATAGACTTACCTAGGTCATCCCTCACATGATGTCTACAAACTTTCCTAGGTCATCCCTTGTAGGTCATTCAAATTTCATGCCTACAGACTTTGTCTTTCATCTCTTGAATGATGCCTATAGACTCTTCTAGGCCATATTTGTTTATTGCACCCTAATCATCCCAAATTTGCTGATTGCATTATCATATTTGCTTTTTTGCCTACAGATGTTCTACTCAACTATTATTTTCCTAAAATTTCTCTTCATAGGTATAATGGCTCCAACTTGAAATGGAAACAACGAAGAAAAATCTTCTAAAAAAATAGTATCCTAAAATATTTTAGCAATATCTTGATCCAAGGAGGCATCAAAATCCATTGAGGCACAAGAACCTGTACAGTTACAAGGTACATACTTGTTTTACCTACTTAATTAGTAATTTTAATAAATAATTTTAAAATATGATACAAAACATATTTGAATGCAAAATACCCAATTGATCTTGATATGCCTCTACTAGAATATATTCCCCAAGATGAAATACATCATGAAAATTTCATCAAAAATGACATGCAATAGCTTAAGCAGTCTCAAGGTACATACCCGTTTTCCCTACTTAATAGTAATTTTAATAAGTAATTTCAGAAAATGATATAGAACATACTCAAATGTAGAGTACCCAGTTTATCCTGATATGTATCCACTAGAAGATAATCCCCAGGATGAAATACATCGAGAAAATTTAATTAAAAATGACATGCAACAACTTGAACAGAATCCTAAAATTGGCATACAAAGTCAAAATGAAAATGATCTTTCCAACGAAATGTACACTACAGGGGAATCTTCGATTAAGTCTAAGAAATATAGACATAGAAGCTCAACAAGCTGGATTATTGGAAGGTCATTTCAGTTTGAATGGTCATCGAAGTATCTGTTTATTGAACCAGTGTTGCAAGAAGGTAATAAGCTAGATGTGTTATTTATAGTTGGAAATTAGGAAAAGATAAGAGAATGCAACCTAAGATAGATACAATAGAGAAACATTGTGGAATATTTTATGTTAAAGTAAAACAAGTTGATGGAACATTTAAGAGAACCTACAGGTGGAATAATGCATCATAATGTGCACATGTGAGATATGCACTAGATTATGAAAAAATGATGAAACAAAAACAAATACTAAGTGATAAATGTGGAACGATTTCAACACGGTTTCAAAAAATTCATAAAACCATGTTAGCTTCTAAAAGCTTGCAGTTTGTTGTCGTATTTACTATTCTTAAAAAAGGTAGAGCTATGTTAGACTTTATTTATTATAAACATCTCTTTCGACTATTTGATGTAGAAAACCACCCTAATGCTCATTGGTCAGATCGAAGTGGTTGGGAAATGGAAAAATGGCTATCTTTAATTGAAAAGGACTTGAAAGAGAATGTTAAAAAATTTAAATTCATTTCACTTTCTATTGATGAGGTAACTGCAGTTGATAATACATCTTGGATTTGCATGCATGTTTACACCTTTTAAAATCATGTAAGGCAACCTCATTTGCTAGCAATACATAAGATGATGGAAAACTATAATGCTGAAAATCTTTACAATGTTATTGTTACTAGCTTAAAGGATATTTCTAGAATGGATGATGTAGCAATAGCCAGTAAATTAATATGTGTTGGAGTTTATGGTGCTGCTATAATGCAAGGTAATAGAAATGGTCTTTGTGTTTGACTTCAAACATCTGTTGCCCCATATTTGATCTTGATTCACTACATGGCTCATAGAATGAATCTTGCATATAAAATTGTGAGCACATTTCAAAATGTTGCAAGAGTTGAAGAACTCGTTCGGGAAGTACATTCATATTTTTCATGTAGTCCAAAAAGGTTTGCAGAGTTTCAACAATTTGCACTAGGACTTACAAAAAGTAAAAAATTGTTGCAAGATGTGGATACCAGGTGGATTTCATTATCTCAAACCGCAGTAAGAGTTTTCAAACAATATAAACCCATAGTAGACTTTATGTATGAAAATCGAAGGGCAGTTGATAAAGTGAAAGATTTGTTATATCGTATGAGAGACATGGAAACACTACTCACTTTATGTGGTATTCTTCCAATGTTGCATGAAATGAATACATTGATAAAACTTGCACAACAAAGATCCATTTATATAGTTGATTTCATCAGAATTAGAAAATCAAATTTGTATGCATATCAATACGTTATACTTATCAAGTGAGAATTTTATGGATCCTTTGTTTTATGATTGGAGAACTCTAATAAATGTCAATGAACAAAATAGTTTGTTGTAGTTCAACATTCATGATCATCTTTGTATTAATGTTCATAGAAAATAGATACCTTTATATTATTTTGGTAAGTGATTGGACATAGTTAGTGAAGATTTTGAATCGATGCCAATCACATACAACAAATTTGAAGAAGTTTTACATAATACAAGGATTAAGTTGAGAAAAATAGTAGAATCATTGACAAAAGAAATTAGAATTCATTTTCAAAGAGATGAGTTTCTAGAAGCAATGGGTGTGGTTAACCCTATGTTTTGGGATTCATGAATAGATAATAATAGCAAAAAAATCTTATTTATAAAATATATGGGTACACTTATCACTCATTTTTCTAAAAGTGTGGAAGTCAATGGTACTAAGATCAATGGTATTTTGAATAAATATCTTTTGACCAAACAATCCTCATATTTTGGAAATACAATGCTTGATCAAATTCCACATTTGACTAATTCTAGCAAACCAGGTTCTATTATATGTTTGTGAAAAAAGTTGTACCCTAGTAGTGTTTTACAGGAAATGATGAGCGAATATTTCCACTTATATGAATTGTGTCAAACAATGGTTTTGGGATCAGTGGAAGATGAAAGGGTTTTTAGTGCATTGTATTTTGTGAAATCTAAAGTTCATAACCGACTAGATAAAAATTTAGAAAATTGCTTGAGAATATATGTCTCATCTTATGAGGTGCACAATTTTCCTTATGATAGAGTTGTGACATATTGGCAATCTATAACAAGCAAAATATGTATCACGAATATTGATAATGATGAGGAAATTGAGAATAGTGGTCAGATTGTTGAGACACAGAGATCAACTATGTCTACAAATGATGTTGAAGAAGATGGGAATTGTTCATTTCAACTTCCTCCAATATAATATTTGCAACCTTTTTAAAACATATATCCCTTGGATAGATGGAATTTATACAGATTGCATGATATTTATATAATCCTAATGTGGAGAATCATGATTATGAAGTTTTTTTTGGATTAATGTGTTTGCATATTTTGGCAACATGTCACATACATAATTACATTGCATGATTTTGTTTTGGATTGATGAGTTTGTAAAATAATGTCATAGATGTTAATTGTTTAATATTATAAATTTTTCATTGAATTGACGAGTTTTTCATATAATGTCAAATATTTTCCTTGGATGGATATAATGTCAAATATTTTGTTCAAAATTATAGGCTTTGCCCTACTATATATGAATTTTTCCTAGGATGGATATAATGTCAAATATTTTGTTCAAAATTATAGTCTTGCTTTGTTGTAATTGATTTTAACATAGGATTGCTTTATTGTATATGAATTTTTCCTTGGAGGGACATAATGTCAAATCTTTTGTTCAAAATTATATGTTTTCTTTGTTGTATGAGTGTTTTACTATCAATAATGATGCCTAAAAAACTACCCAAGTTGTCTCTCATATGATTTTAGTCATCCCTCGCATGTCGTCCCTTGCACGATGTCGACAAACTCACCAGATCGTCCCTCACATGATGTCGATGAACTCACTCAGGTCATCCCTTGCACAATGTCGATAAACTCACCAGATCGTCCCTCACATGATGTCGATGAACTCACTTAGGTCATCCCTTATATGATGTCAATGGACTCACCCGGGTCATCCCTCGATGAGGGATGGTCCAAGTGAGTTCGTAGACATCATGCAAGGGATGATAGACACGTTGATGATGCCATGTATGATGTCTACGAGGGATGACCCAAGTGAGTTTGTAGACTTCATTCGAGGGTCATCCCTCAAGTGAAGTTTTTTTAATTTAGTTCTTATGTTTAGGTTTTTTGAACATATGTTAGACATAATTTTGTTATTTGTAATAGCAAAATACCTTCTTAATGGCATTGAAGCTTGGTAGATAATTTATAGAACTAGACATTTGAAGATTGGATGTCAAAATACGTGCCTAGGAGATTGTTTATTAAAGTCAATTCAAGAGGTTTTTCACTGATAATAATTTCTCATACCTTTCTAATATTTGAGTCCACATATTTGAGGCTCAATACATTTGAAGAAACCTATATTGATTCCTATAAATTTTATTTAAATCATCATTCAAATATTTAAGGGATGAATTTATGAAAAATTGATGTTTGCCTTGTAGTTAATAGACAAAAAAATTATCAAAACAACATTTTTTAAGCTTACTTTATAATACCGAGTGGAATAAAAACATTCATAGAAATATTTGATACATTTTGAATGTATTAGAAGAAAAGAGCAATGGTCAAAAAGTAGTTTGATTGTCCTCTTGAGCACACAAGTATTACAGAGGTGGCTAGAAAAGTAGTTTGAGCATCTATGATTGAACCTTTAAAAACCTGTCTGAGAAGCAACACACAAGTATTGTAGAGGTGGCTAGAAAAATAGCTTGAGAACTTGTAATATTTATTTCAAACACCTATTCATCAACATTTGCATTCATCAAAACCAAGAGTTGTATCTAGGTTCAATTCTCTATAACTCAAACATTGAATATTTCATGAGAAAAAAAATGTATTCTATAGTTTCTTTTATAAATTTCAAAATATAGAATAATATCTTTGCATACATTGAGTAAATATTTGATTCAAATATCAAGAAAAATGGTGCAATTTTGTGCCCTGCATTTGGATAATTTTCACATCATAAAAATGTGAAAAATTTGTAATAAGAACGATCTAAACAGAGATAAAGCAAAATTTAGACTTCAATTTTTTCCAAAGCACAAAAATCATAATATGCCTTTACACAAAATCAAGATTGAACCATGATAAAACTTCGAACAAAGGCTCATAGGGAGTCAAAATATAATATTCAAACATCAGTTACAAAATTCTATTTATTTTAAACAAAATTTCATTACAAAGTAAGGGACTATGCATCCACTTTCAAACTATTGGATTGAAGGGCATGTTTCAAGTATTTGCACAGATGAAGGATCTAGCTACTTTTCTTCATTACCTTTCCCATATGCCACCTCTAATGATGTTTCTCCTAACACGCTAGCTCTCCGTAGGTTCTCTTCACCAGTATCCAAACTTTCCACCAATCCCCTCTCCTCTATAGCTGGATCATATTTTGGAGGTATTTTGTTCTTTTATTCCATGAGAAAAATATTTGGATCCATATTATGTTTGATGATGATTCTTATGAGGGCATTATTCTATTTTATGGTCTCATAGAATTGTTCTTTGAATTAAATTACATTTTGTATACTTTGCTTTGCGGTGACCAAAAAGACCTTCATGCTTTCCACTTGATTTTTGACATTCTCAAAATTGGACTGCACAATAGAATATTTAAAATGTTAGTTAATAAAGATAAAAATATTATAAAAATAAATTAATTTAGAAAAATATTATTGACTTACCTCTGCAACTACTTGGGCAGCCTTTGTCACTTTAACTTTTTTTCTATCAATTGTCCACTTATTGAAATAGGCTTGAGCTTCAACATTCAAATTCTCGAGCCTATTCAAAAGGTGATCTATAATTTCATCACCATAAATATCAGTTCCAGTGGCCTTTATAATTCCTAAGGTTGCTTCATATAACAAAGCATCCACATTTTTAGGGTGTTGCTGAACCAAAGAAAACAATTCTTCTCTTTTTGTAAAATTTTTGTATCGGTCATTAATTTCCTTAACTAGAACTTTTTTTTGATACTCCCAAACTTTCAGTTCAAAAATTTGAAGGCACGGTATCCTTCACTATGGCTTCCAAATTTTCTGCTAATAAATCTGATTCTAAAAAATCTAATATTTGATCCTCAGTAAGAGGAGCATCTTGACCAGTTGGACCGGGGGGAGGGGTGATGTGAGCAGTGGTTGCTCTTCCAACAATTTGCATTGTTTTATCATTGATTTCTCCTCTTTGAGTTTGAATCATATCATATACCTTAAAAATTTTAAGAAACAAACCTTGTGTGAGGAAATCCTTATCCAGGGGAGGAATAGACAACGTAGGAGAATCATTGAAAATTTTTGAAATATTTTCCAAGTTAGAAGTGGGAAAGTTTGAAAGGCCAATGGATGGGCTTGTTGAACTCCTTTTAGCATGTAATGCTTTTCCACGCATATGTTGAGGCCTCACAAACTTTTGTCTATGTGGAGGTGGTGGTGGTGGTATAGAATGTTGCACGGGCCGTTGTGATCGACCTAAGGCCAAAATAAAAAAATAAATTAAATGTTTGAAGAAAATATTTTAATAAAAATATTGGGAAACTCAATTTTTAATTATGTATATCATGCTCTAGTATGGTCTATTGCCCTATTTCAATCGTTTGTTCAGAAACTTCTATGTGGTCTTACTGTAGAGGATGTAGAGGCGATGGTGGCGGATGTGCCATCATTTGTTGTCGGTGATGTTGACTTGAACCTAAAAAAAATAAAAAAAATATTTATTGTAAAAACAATTTTATAATAAAATTTATGAAATTCTCAACTGTAATTTCCCATACTAGATGTCGTTGTGTCATTTTCAATTCAAATTGGTTCTGAAATATTAATGGTAACTAAAACTAATTAAAGATAAAATTCATGATCGTCCCTCATCGAGGGATGACTTGGGTGAGTCCATCGATATAATGTGAGGGATGACTTGGGTGAGTCTGTCGATCCTCGAATAAATTTTACAAACTCACTTGGGTCATCCCTTTTATACATCATGCATGGCATCATCATCGTGTTCGTCGTCCCTTGAATGAAGTATACAGACTCACTTGGGTCATCCCTCATCGAGGGACGACTCGGGTGAGTCCATCGACATCATACGAGGGATGACCACCAAGTATGACTGAATGGGAGGGACGACCTCCAGGGATGATTGGTTCTAAATATATCACATTATAGTTTAGCCACTTCAATGTGCATCTAACTTATGTCCTCCCATAAAATTAAATCTATTGACATTATGGTTATATCTTTTACTCTCTCAATGACAACATCATCCTTAGTTCTATTCTTATTAAAATACCATTAATTAAAATTTAAATTTAAATTAATGATAACTAAAATTACTTAAAGAGAAATTAATTACTTTCTCACTCTTAAGTGAAAAAGAAACTTTAGTTGTCAAGGTCTAGTTATCTTCCTCAACATCGATGGTATGTGGATGTGAAATAGAATAGGGAGCTAGATGAATAAAAGAAGATTTTGAATATCTAATACATATTGCAGATCTTATCATTGAATGTTCTGTTGATAGTATGTTAGAATCTACACTACCCTTTGGGTTGAATGCCCTATTTAGAGCATATTTTCTATTCAAAGAAGACACCAATCTTCCCCACATTAAAGCAAATTTAAAAATTAGAAATATAAACACTAAAAAAATTTATTGTAAATTTTTATGTAAAACATTACCTGCATTTGTTTTGTGGTTAAGGTAAGTGACTTCAATGTTGTATGGAGGGAGGTGGAAACGGTGGTATTGCTTACATTAAAATATGCTTCATAATAAAAACCCATCAAGTAATTGCAAGTAGCAACAATAGTAGAAGTGGTCATAGTATTTGTGCACATTTTTTGAAGTTCATTTTTTATTTTGGTGGAAACATACGAGGACCATTCGTATTTGTTCTTTCTAAGACAACGCACAATATACCCCATATCCCATAAAGGTATGTCTGATTTTCTTCCCTGCAAAATAATATGTGACTAGAAGAACTCGATGATTGCTTTAAGGAAGTTGTTAATATACTGAAATAGGAGGCCCCTTCTGGATGGAGTTGCATCCACTAGAATAAAGTATCCCATACAAAAAGAAATGTTTATCCCCATTATAAAGTATCCCATACAAAAATAAGTGTGTGGAAAACACATGGAGGTGGGCCAATGAATTACCCATCAAATGATAAGCTACCTCTTTGAGAAACATTTTATGGGAACACACTTTGGTAATAAATTTAACTTCCCTTTGAATCCTAATAATTTGTGTATGTACCATGGGCTTGGGTAATAAATTTTACAATGAAGTATTTAGTGTAGTTTGGGAAGTATTCATGTCATGCAATGACAACATATATTCTTGTGTATATGTGTGTGACTTATACCTATCCCCTCTTATCCCCTTCCTATCTACTTCCTTACCTTTCCTAGAACATCCTTCTAAAAATATCTACCTATCAATTCTAGCTAGACCATCCCAAATCATAACCCTATTTTTCAATGAGTTTACACATATTTTTTTGAGGGGTCCTTGTCCTCTCATATTGAGTGGGGTTTAAACCTTGGACCTCTCAAAGAGAGGCCAAAGCCCTTACCATTGTAGTAAGCTTGTAGTTAAAGCTTTCCAACCTTTCCTTATGTTAAAAGAACCTTGTGACTTTTTTTCTTTTTTTTTAACACACACAACACACACCATTATGTCAAAATGAGTTATTCTCCATGATGTACACGAGAACCAAATATTAAACCACACAAAATTACACTTGCACACATGTCGTGGTTTGAACCTTGGACCTCCCAAAGAGAGGCCAAAGCCCTAACCACTATGCTATCCCCACTAGGATAAATCATAACCTTATTATAGTTATACCCCCTTTAGAGTTATTCTTAGGTTTTAGATTTGATCAAATCTAGGGAAAACACTTTCTTATAAATATTATGTAAATCCACATTTAGACTACAAATTTTACACTTTTCTTCACTACTAAAACACCATAGGAATACGACTAGGGTTTATTTCTCATCTCTTTTTCAAGTAATATATTTATAAGAGTATAATAATATTATTATTAATAATAAAGTAGAGAACACAAAGCTTTGAGATTTTATTTTTGATAGAATAGAATCTTGTTTGATAGGTTGAAATGGTAACTTCTTAACCTTGGTTGAAAGGCTACAGCTCATGAAAACTGCACTACAATCTATCTGTTGGTCAAATATCTACCTAATTAACAAAAACTACATTTGTGCACCTTAGACTCGACCAACATTGAAAGGCCAGAGGAAATAATTGTCTTTCTTGCCAATCTCCAAAGAGGGTTGGCTCCCTTACTAATCCTACACAGGTTTAAGACTAAAGTTGCAATAAAGAAATTGGAAATGACGAAAAGAAAGGGAAATATGGCCACAGGTTGGAGTGTAGGATTTGGGGCAGACTAGCAGGAAGAATTCCCACCAATTATTATATAGCATATCATAGAAAGTAAGCAGAAAAATTAACTCACAATTTCATAGAGACAACTTCCATAATCACACTCCAGTACTCACTCCCTCACCAACAATGTTCAAACTCAAATTGCAAAATTTAAACTTAACAACAGATAATGAATGTGATCATGAAATAGAAGTGCTTAAAATAGAAATGGATCACATAGAAATCACTTGCAAAATTCAGAAGCCAAGTTTCTTATATTTATGTAGAGAACTTGTAGAGTTTTCTTGCAGAATGTCTAACCTCCTATTACAATGAAAATTGATTAGTATTTATAGAGGGTTCCGCCTCTTTCATTAAATACATATGGAGACAAAATGCTTCCAGATAAGAAACCATAGCGAGAGAATTCTTCCTCAAAAATATTAAAAATTCATCCTTTCAATGCAGCGATCTAGCTTTTGAGAAAATTCCTCCAAGAAATCAGCATTTTTTGGTGTGGTGCATGGAAAACTGTAAGGCTTGGTCGTTGACTAGACACATTCGCTATCTTGAAAATATACTTCTGCTTAAAAATCATGAAAATTGCCTAGCACTTTTAATATAGCTATTTTCTTTACTCGATATTCACAATCATAGCTGCTCCTTGCCCCAATTATTCAATGCTCTTCATTCTCCTACCTTGGACGCTCTTAAAAATTTGTGACATCGTTGATAGCACAATTCACCCAAACTGGATAATAAGCGAATGTTCATTTACTCCTTTCATGGCGTGCATTGGTGGAGAGGGTGCATTTACTTGGATTAATGAACTATATTTCCTTTCTAGTCACGAAAACAAACTTCTTTTGTTCCCAAGCAAAAGCGCATCCAATAGCTGAGATGTTCTCTTTTAAATATATGTTCGCCCTCAAAAGAGGTGAAATGAGCTGTCACCTTCCTCTTGGGATGAACGCAAAGTTGAATTTTCAAAGTCACTTCAGATTTTAGACTCTTCGCCCGCTTTACCATTCATGGCGCGCTCGCCCTTGGGAGGGGCGAATGGAGCTTTTGCCCCTCAACCAATCCGAACGCACTTTTGGCTTGTCAACGTTGCGCCTTTAAATACGTTCGTCCCAAACTTTTTCCTTTTTGGAAATTTTCCATTTTTGGTGACTTTCCATTTTCAACGACTTTCCTTTTTTGGTGACTTTCCATTTTCGATGACTTTTCGTTTTCGGTGACTTTCCATTTTCGGTGACTTTTCTTTTGTGAAGACTTTCCTTTTTCAATGACTTTCCTTTTTCGAAAATTTTTCATTTTTGACGACTTTCCTTTTTCAAAAATTTTCCATCGTTGCCCCGGGGAGGGGCGAAAGGGAGTTTCACCCCTCACTTGGGGTGAATCAACCTTTGACTTCTTTGACTTTGTAATTGCATTTGCTTCCCCAAAATTGATTTTCTGCCCCGAAATTGATTTTCTATGGTAAAGCTTCCCGGAGCCATAACTTTTGATCCGTTCACCCGATTGTCTATTGTAATATATCGTTGGAAAGCTTGAGAAAATATCTATCACAAGGAAATATCTAAAGATCATTTCATCCAATTTTACTTTCACCACTAGATGTACTTCACTTGGACGAATTTTAAAAATTTATTTTTTTAGTGTGGCAAAAATGCCAACACTATCCCTATATATATGATGTCACTTTGAAGACTTCTGACAAGTATAACATACAAATTTGATGAAGTTCAAAGAGATTTGTTTTTCTAAAAAATATGTGAGAAGAATTTAGAGTTCCTCTTTGTAATTTTGATAGCATTTGCAAAGGAAAATATATTAGAGGGAAAGGTTTTTGGACCTATAGGCTTATGAGTTTAGCATTTAGGGGCTTGGTTGTAGATTATTCAAAGATCAAAGAAAGAGTTGGAAAAATATGCTACTTAAAAAATATATGGGTTCTCTTAATGCAATGAAATTGTTCAATAAATTAACTCTACCTAGAGGATTGACACTATAGCACTTCATATAAGATACTTTATAAATGACTACGAAGAATATTAGATGACTAGCCAATAAGGGGAATTCTATAAATTTTTGAATCAATTATTTGTTGAAGTCTTATCCTCTTATTATTTGATCCAAAATGGAAATCATTGACTTGGGCATGTCTATCTTATAAATGTTCAAAGGTAAAAATTATACTAATTTGAGCAACAACTTGATGTTATGAATTTCTATTAACTTAGTTTAAGGAGAGGACCTCAAACAAGTAGTAGATGGGTTTCAGAATATATTTCAAGAGTTATATTTTCCTTTTATTTGCATAAGGATGAGATGGTTTTGGATCCATCAAAATATGGTGGATACTTGGTCAAATTAGGATATGCAAATTTAGAGCAATTATAATTTCCTAGTAAAGAAGGATGAGATGGTTTTGGATCCATCAAAAGATGGTGGATACTTGGTCAAATTGAGATATATGAATTTAGAGCGATTAGAATTTCTTCCTCCTAATGATTTCACTTGAAATAATGTTTAGTCACTTGAGGCCTTTCCTAAGTACTCAACATAGCTTTGGTTAGTATTCTAAAAAAAATTGTTATATGAGAGAGTTTACAAAGAAGAGGATACCATTGACCACTCAGGTGTGCCTTATGTGAGAAGGAACTAGTAATATAAAATAATTTACTTGTTCATTGTCCATTTTCTTATACAATTTAGAGCCACTTTTTAAAAAATTATACATTAGGTAGCTTTATCAACATAAAAAGAATTCATGAAATAATGGACTAATTATTTCAAAGCTAAAGCATCATGCATTTTAGGGATTGGACCTAACATAATTTATTGAAAATTATTTCTTAAAGGGCATAATAGAATTTTAAAAAAGTAAATTTCAAATTCATGCCCAAGTTGGAATTGTATTATTGTCTTGTAAAATACTTATAGACATTATGCTCATCATGGGAAGTCTTAAGTGTAAAAAAAATATTATTGACCTCTTGGTTATAGGATTTGAATATATATGAAATTTTTATATGTGATAATAGAGCTAACACAAAGGATCTATTTTGATATAAATTAAAATCAATATGTCCAAAAATTGAGTTCATCCAAATTAATTTTTATGGTGCTTTCAAAGAAAATGTAGAAAGTGTTGGTGGATGTGATGTTTTTTGAAATAATAGAGGTAAAATTATCCTTATCCAGAATCATATGGAACTTCAAATAATAACTATGTAGAGGCTAGGACACTTCTCACTTCTCATAGGAATTAATATTACCATTGTAAAAGGATGAAAATCTATTTAGTTTTGGGGATTCACAAATTAGTATTAATTCTAGGGTTATGCATAAGGGATATAATAAAAAATGTATATAGAAAATTAAGGTGAATCAGTTTCAAAACCAAGGAGAATATGGTTCAAAGTCATGTAGAGGACATGGTGAATTGTCTTTTTTTCACAAGAAAAATAAAGTTGGTAAATTCACCAAAAAAATTTACAAACATACCATAAGGTATAAATAATCACTAAACATGCTCTGATTCCCATGCATGATGTCTAGGTAATCACAAGGATGACCCAAGTGAGCCAGTAGGCTTCATTCAAGGGATGACCTAGGTGAGTCAGGGACAACCCAAGTGAGTCAGTAGGCTTCATTCGAGGGATGACCCAGGTGAGTCAGGGGATGACCCAAGTGAGTTAGTAGGCTTCATTCGAGGGATGACCTAGGTGAGTCGAGGACGATCCAAGTGAGTCATTAGGCTTCATTCAAGGGATGACCCAGGTGAATCCGTAGACTTCACTCAAGGGATGACCCTCAAATGAAGTCTACAAAACTCACTTGGATCATCCCTCGTATACATCATGCATGGCATCATCATCATGTTTGTCATCCCTCAAATGAAGTCTATAGATTCACTTGGATCATCCCTAATCGAGGGATGACCTAGGTGAGTCTTTCGATATCATACAAGGGATGACAACTAGGGATGACTGACATCATACGATATATGACCAAGAGTAGGCAAAATTTGAGGGATGATAGCTTGTTTGTGTGCCACGTGTTGTACCAATTACCACATGTCATCATATCAATATGACTCTGCATGCAAACATCTATACAAATCCTTTGAAACCCACTCACTTCATTTTATGCACAATAAAAACACTCCAAAAATATTCTGAAACCATTCGAAATACTTCCAATCCTTCAAAGTCTCAAAAATAGCCATAATTTCTTCAATTCAAGGTAGAATTTCATTCAAAAACTTGGTTTGCCCACTCATATCAAAAATTATCAATGATCCCAATAAATATTCAACATATATGAGGTAATTCGGGCTGCTAGGGCTAGCAGTGATACCCCAATTTGATATGAACATTCATTTGTTCATACAATTGTTCAGTCCTATAAAAATTAGGGGTCGGTTATTACAATGACGGTCGATAATAAAACCCTTACCTTCTTAGTGAAATCGTCTGATGTGCATCGATTAATAGGCCTTCCCCATAAAAATTGTGAATACGTCTCATCAAAGTTTTCTTTGATGGATGATGAAAAATTTATCTGGAGACTTAATATAATATCTCGTCCAATGCATTATAGGGTATGTCTTCCAAATTGCAAGTTTTAATTTTTATTTTATCCAAACAAACTAGAATTTATGTGTAGGTAAATTTAGAGGTAAATTTAGGGATAAATTTAAGGGTAAATTTAACTTTTGTTAATGTGTAGGTAGTTGAAAAGGTAAAATCAAAATGGTTACATTCTACCAACCTCTACTCATAGGGCTACATGTTATATGCTTAATTGGGCCATTTCAAAGGGATTCAAAGGGAAGTCACCTCCATGTGTTTTCCACACATTTATTTTTGCATGGGATATTTTATCATAGGGAATCTAGGACATTTTACACTATCACTGTCATGAAAAATATAAATATTTAGAGGGGAAGTATTCTAAGAATAAGAGAACTAAGGATGATGTTTTCATTTAGAGAGTACAAGATATAACACAAGTTAGATGCACATTGAAGTGGTTAAACTTAGAAACTATAATGTGATATATTTAGAACTAGTCGTCCATAGAGATTGTCCCTCGCATTCAGTCATCCTTGGAGGTCATCCCTCGCATGATGTCGATGGAATCACCCGGTTCATCCCTCGATGAGGGATGACCTAAGTGAGTCAGTAGACTTCATTCGAGGGACGATGGACACACTGATGATGCCACAGAATCAATTTCCTCATGTATGGCAATCTATAACAAGCAGAAGTGTATATGATTGATCTTTTATTATCTTCAAATCCATAGTGTAGTATCTCATTGCACATTACTTTATTGCTTTATTATATTATTGCACTATATATGTTGTCATTGCATGACATGAATACTTCCCAAACTACACTAAATACTTCATTGTCAAATTTATTACCCAAGCCCATTGTACATACACAAATTATTAGGATTCAAAGGGAAGTTAAATTTATTACCAAAGTGTGTTCCCAGTAAAATGTTTCTCAAAGAGGTAGCTTATCATTTGATGGGTAATTCATTGGCCCACCTCCATGTGTTTTCCACACACTTCTTTTTGTATGGGATACTTTATCATAGGGAATCGAGGACATCATACATTGTCATTGTCATGAAAAATCTAAATATTTAAAGGGGAAGTATTCTAAGAAGAAGAAAACTAAGAATTATATTGTCATTGAGAGAGTACAAGATATAGCATATGTTAGATGAATATTGAAGTGGCTAAACTTAGAAACTATAATGTGATATATTTAGAACCAATCGTCCCTCGCATGTTGTCGACAGATTTACCTGGGTCATCCCTCGATGAGGAACAACCCAAGTGAGTCAGTAGACTTTATTTGAAGGAATACGAACACGCTGATGATGCCACAGACTCAATTCCCTCATGTATGGCAATCTATAACAAGAAAAAATGCATATAATTGATCTTTTGTTGTCTTTAAATCCATAGTTTAGTATCTTATTGCACATTACTTTTTTGCTTTATTATATTACTACACTGTATATATTGTCATTGCATGACTTGAATACTTCCCAAACTACATTAAATACTTCATTGTCAAATTTATTACCCAAGCCCATTGTACATACATAAATTATTAGGATTCAAAGGGAAGTCAAATTTATTACCAAAGTGTGTTCCCAATAAAATGTTGCTCAAAGAGGTAGCTTATCATTTGATGGGTAATTCACTGGCCCACCTCCATGTGTTTTCCACACATTTCTTTTTGCATGAGATATTTTATCATAGGGAATCTGGGACATTGTATACTGTCACATTCTTGAAAAATCTAAATCTTTAAAGGGGAAGTATTTTTAAGAAGAAGATAACTAAGAATGATGTTTTCATTAAGAGAGTATAAGATATAACATAAGTTAGATGCACATATTGAAGTGGCTAAACTTATAAACTATAATGTGATATATTTAGAACCAATCATCCTTGGAGATCGTCCCTCACATTCAATCATCCTTGGAGGTCATCCCTCGCATGATGTTGACAAACTTACCCAGGTCATCCCTCGATGAGGGATGACCCAAGTGAGTCATTAGACTTCATTCGAGGGACGACAAACACACCGATGATGCCAAAGAATCAATTTCCTCATGTATGGCAATCTATAACAAGCAGAAGTGCATATGATTGATCTTTTGTTGTCTTCAAATCCATAGAGTAGTATCTCATTGCACATTACTTTATTGCTCTAATATATTACTGCACTATATATTTTGTCATTGCATGACATGAATACTTCCCAAACTACACTAAATACCTCATTTTCAAATTTATTACCCAAGCCCATTGTACATACATAAATTATTAGGATTCAAAGGGAAGTCAAATTTATTACCAAAGTGTGTTCCCAATAAAATATTGCTCAAAGAGGTAGATTATCATTTGATGGGTAATTCACTAGCCTACCTCCATGTATTTTCCATGCATTTATTTTTGCATAGAATATTTTATCATAGGGAATCTGGGACATTGTACACTGTCACTGTCATGAAAAATCTAAATCTTTAAAGGGGAAGTATTATAATAAAAATAAAACTAAGGATGATGTCATAGAGAGAGTACAAGATATATCATAAGTTAGATGCACATTGAAGTGGCTAAAATTAAAAAATTTAATGTGATATATTTAGAACCAGTCATCTTTGGAGGTCATCCCTCACATTCAATCATCCAGAAAGCTCCCTGAGTCTACTGCTCAGATCGAGCCTCACTGCAAATGAAGTACAATGATGTTTTTATCAATGGGGCCAAATGGAGCCCAATGAAAGGAAATGGGTCAAATGGAGCCACACCCAAAATGATTCTTCACCCACACCTACCACCCTTTTGATCTGAAATATGATAAAATAAATGGCATAAGAATGCCTACAATGAAAGCAGAACTCACAATAGTCTGCAAGTACAAAACTCACCACATACAACTGCTGCAATGTGAATAATGAATCATGAAAACCCCTGCAAATGAAATACCACTTCAGCACTATCACAACACCTGCAAATGATATACCAATATGATCCAAATAACATGCTCAATATGCACCCACAACTGCAATAACAAAATCTGAAGAATTCACACTCTGCTGAAAATTCGGCAACATTCCGACAACACCTCGTTACGCACACCAAAACTCCATAGAAACAATGAAATGCTACAGCCAATATATAGAGGAGAATGAAGAGGGAAACCAAAAATGGTTTCCAAAACCATGTGCAAAAACCACTCCAAAAACCACACACCTAGCTTAGGAAATTGCCAATTTCAACATTGAAATTCAAAATAACCTCCATATGGGCACTCCACACTCCACCAATCAGCTCTAACCTGCACTAACACTCCAAAAATGATATTCCATGACCACTACAGAAAATGGGACCAATATGGATGCCACTTCCTCAAAAATTTCCAAAAATATGCATAAGATATCCCAAAAACTATCGAAAATAGCTCCACACTACACCACATAACTCCAAAATGGGTCCCACCAAGAGTGAACGACTTATTTTCCAATTTCCCACATTATGCAACATAAAATTAAATTATATTCACTAGGAATATGACCCCTATCACCTATGTTGCATAAAAAAATTAATTAAATGTATTTTTCCCTCCATTCCTAAGTCCCGGAACACATTCCAAGGAACTTGGAGATGACAAAGAGTGGGAAATATTAAATTAAATAATTAAACCAATGCTCATAGGATAAATAATACATTACAACACATATGAGCAATAATCCATGCCACCAAAAATCAAAAATTAACTTTCTCACCAAAATTGCCTCCGAACTAGGTGTGTTGGAAAACACACTGCGTTATGCAAACATGGACAAATTTGCAGGATGACCACCAATATGAATGGAAACTCTGAATACCATGTAGGATGCCATGTAGAATGGTGTTGACAACAATGACAACACTCCAAGAGGCCAACAATCTCCCCCTTTGGCATTGTTGGCAACACAACATTAACTGCAACAAACTGCACAATGCAACATCCTGAAGAAAACCAACAACAAACCTCAAATTTGTCCTGAGAAGCACCAGCCAGAAAAAACAACTCATATCAGACCTGAAACACCACATCTGAACTCCCCCTTACTCCAACAAGGCATCACAGAAATATGGTTGCAGTTAGCTCACTCTCCCCCTTTGACAACAATGACAAAAGGGCACAACAATGCATCTTGTTTGACAATTTTGCATCAAACTCCCCCTGAAACCAATCACCAACTCACATGCTGCTGTCATGGATATAAAATATCAGTAATATATGCTCTGAAAAACATCTGATAATCTGTACAAGACACTCCAAGACAGTTCTACACAAAGCTTATTTCAAACAGCCCATTCACTAGCTCATTCGGGGAATGCCAAAGCAACAAAAAGCACCATAACTTGCTGCCCTTCACACAAACTGATATACAATAGAGACAAAAAGAAAGGACACTGATATAGTGATGAAAAACTAGATCCATCATCATCAAAGAGAAATCCAAAATATTTACCAAGAACTGCATCACCTTGCCAAGCAACACCACTACACACTGTGAATCCAATCATTGAACTTTCTGCACACACCATCCTCAAGCAACTGTTAGAGAATAACAACATCAAATAGCATATGTAGGAGCATAAAATGAAATAATGAGATGCTCCCCCTGAGGATGTGCCCTTAAAAGATAAAACAATCTAGTGTGTAGGAAGAGGAACAACTCCTAGGAGTTGCCTCAAGTGCTCAAATGTCTCCATTGGAAGAGGCTTTGTAAAGATATCTGCAATCTGATTTTTAGTAGGCACAAATTCCAACTTAACCACCTTCTCAGAAACCTTCTCCTTCAAAAAATGATACCTTATATCTATGTGCTTAGTCCTTGAATGCATAACTGGATTCTTTGAAATATTGATAGCACTAGTGTTATCACAAAGAAGGGGAATAGGCTCACCATTTGCAATACCCAAGTCCTGAAGAGTTTGCTTCATCCATAACACCTGAGTGCAGCAAGCAACAGCAGCAATATACTCAGCCTCAGCTGTAGATAGAGAAACTGAATCTTGTTTCTTACTGTGCCAAGAGACAAGCTTGTCACCAAGGAAGAAGGCACCACCACTTGTACTTCTTCGATCATCAACACAACCAGCCCAATATGCATCTGTATAAGCCTTCAATGTGAAGTCTTTGCCCTTTGGATACCACAATCCATACTCCATAGTACCCTTAAGATATCTGAAAATTCTTTTGATGGCCTTCACATGAGTTTCTTTTGGAGCACTCTGAAATCTAGCAACCATGCACACAACTTGCAAAATGTCAGGTCTAGAAGCAGTTAGATACAATAAACTACCAACCATTGACCTATAGAGGGATTGATCAACAAGAGGAGACTCATATTCCTTACTCAACTTACACCCTGTCACCATAGGAGTACTCACTGGTTTGTTGTCCTCCATGTTAAACTTCTTAAGCATTTCCTTAACATACTTAGATTGACAAATGAAAATGCCTCTATCCAACTGATTAATTTGAAGACCCAAGAAGTATGACAACTCTCCTATCATGGACATCTCAAATTCATCTTGCATAGCAGCAGCAAACTCATGACACATTTCATCTTTATTGCCTCCAAAAATTATATCATCAACATACACAACAATAACAAGTTGATCATCACCTACAACCTTGTAATACAAATTGCTATCAACCTTACCTTTCTGGAAGCCCTGCTGCAATAGGTACTTGTCCAACCTATCATACCATGCTCTTGGGGCTTGCTTCAGCCCATACAAAGCCTTTTTCAATTTGCACACATAGTTCTCATCACCAAGCTGAAATCCATCGGGTTGCTCTATGTAAACCTCCTCTTCTAGGTTGCCATTCAAGAAGGCTGATTTCACATCCATTTGGTAGACCTTGAAATTCTTATGGACGACGAGAGCAAGAAACATTCTAATGGCTTCCAACCTTGCTACAGGTGCAAATGTCTCATCAAAATCTATGCCCTCCACTTGAGCATACCCCTTGCACACCAATCTAGCCTTATTTCTCACAACTTGGCCATCTTCATTAAGTTTGTTTCTAAAGACCCACTTGGTTCCAATTACATTTTTATTAGTAGGTCTTGGAACAAGTTCCCAAGTCTGATTTTTCTCTATTTGATCAAGTTCTTCATTCATAGCCTTAATCCAACATTCATGTTTGCTAGCCTCATCAAAATTCTTAGGCTCAACTTGAGACAACAAAGAAAAGTTTACCTGCTCATTTGTCCTTGCAAGTCTTCTTCTTGTTTGCACACCTGTATTGGGGTCTCCTAAAATCTGATTTTGAGGATGATTCTTCTTTAAATACTTTGAAGGAGTCTTTGGGGCAGCAACCTCTTCATTCTCTTCTTGAGCTTCTTCAACTTCATCTTCTTTCTCAATGGTGTCATTCTGAATGGGTGGATCAACTTGTTCAATTACCTCACCAATGCCTTCATCAATATTTACATTGATGCTCTCAACTATCTTACCAAGCCTCTTGTTGTAGCATTTGTAGGCCTTGCTTCTAGATAAGTATCCAAGAAAGATGCCCTCGTCCGCTCTAGTATCAAACTTGCCAAGGTTTTGTTCATCTCTCCTTATGTAGCACCTACTCCCAAACACTCTGAAATGTTTAACTGTAGCTTTCCTTCCAAACCATAACTCATAAGGAGTCATATCACTGTGAACTCTAAGCATGCACCTATTTAGAATATACACTGATGTATGCACTACTTCTCTCCAAAATCTATCAGCAATATTTGCCTCATTCAACATAGTTCGAGCCATTTCTTGCACTATTCTATTTTTCCTCTCAACAACACCATTTTGTTGAGGTGTTCTTGCTGCTGAAAATTACCTCCTAATGCCATGCTCTAAACAATATTTCTCAAACTCTGTTGATGTGTACTCACCACCTCTATCTGATCTCAAACATTTGATACTAGTGCCCATATCATTTTCAGCTCTTGCTTTGAACATTTTGAACTTAAACAAGGCTTCTGATTTTTCTTTTAAAAACAACACCCAAGTCATCCTAGAATAATCATCAATGAACAAAATGAAGTATCTCTCACCATCCATACCTTTAGTTCTCATCGGTCCACAGATATCTGTGTGCACTAGCTCCAATGGGCGTGTAGTAGAGTACTCCTTAGTTTTGAAGTGTGCTCTTGTTTGCTTTCCTTGTTGACAAGAGGAACATATGCTTTTTGATGGCTTTGAAATCTTAGGCAAGTTCCTTACTGCATTCTTTGAGCTAATTTTGACAAGATTGTCAAAATTGATGTGACCAAGCCTCTTATGCCATAACCAATTTTCCTCTTCTTGTCCAATGAAGCAAGATTTGTCAAATCTATCACAAATATTATAAATATTACCTATTGTCCTTGCTGCCTTAGCAATGAGAGAACCATCCTTTGCATCTCTAATCTCACAACCATGTGCTTTGAAAATCAGCTCACATCCCGAATCACACATTTGACTCACACTAAGCAAGTTATGCTTTAGGCCATCAACAAAAAGAACATTTTCAGATCTGATATTTCCATTTCCAATGCTTACCTCTCCTTTACCAACTATCTTGGCACCATCATTGTTGCCAAACCTCACAGAACCGCCATCATACTTCTGCATATGCACAAACTGATTTTTGTCTCCAGTCATGTGACTAGAGCACCCACTGTCAATGATCCAGGAAGTGGATTTGTTCTGAGATTTGAATGCAGCCTGCACTATGAGAGAATCCTTGACCTCTTTCTCCTTTCCCTTCTCAATCCACACCTTTTTGGGCTTTGGTTTTGGTTCCTTATCCTTCTTCTCCAAATCAGCCTTCTTGTGAACCTGTGAATTTTGTCTAGGTGGCAGCTTGTTTTGCATTCTATGGGGCTGATTAGATCTGCTCTTCTGCATTGGATTAGTGGCAGAAAAAATAGTTCTACAATCCCTTGCAATATGCCCAAAATTGTTACATCTGAAACATTCTACATTGTGCTCAATTAGAGGTGCAAAAGAGTTATGTGTGACAATGTTTCTAGGCCTAGAGTTGAGCCTACAATTGGCAATTTTATGACCAAATGAATTGCACCTATAACAATAACCATAAAAAGAATAATTTGACCTGGTTTGCTGCCTTTGACATGTGTTATCATATCTGCCATAAGGTCTCCTTCTTTGGTGATTAACTTTGATGAAGCCATCATTGTCCTTCCTCATGAAATTGTTCTCCTTTTGCACACTCTTCTTCTCATTTCGGGGTTGCAACTTCTTGTCATCTTGGAGCAACAACTTCTCACCTTCAGGGGGCTGCAACTTCTTGTCTTCAAGGAGCAGAAAATCACTTACTTTCTCATCCTTAAGTGGCTTTACATCTTTGACAAAATCTGAGCACTCACCTTCTTCAAATCCTATACCAAACTTGATCTTAGGATGCCTTTGTTGCTTGATAATCTCATCAAGTTTTTCAGAACTCTTCTCAAATTTTAGAGTGGTGCAACTCATAAAATTAGCTTTCTCTAATTGTTTCCTCAAAGAACAAATCTCCTCTTCAAGCTTGCTGTAATTATTCACTTTTTCACAAACTCTGAGCTTGAGGTCTTCAACTATCTTTCGGGACTCTTCTACATGAATTTTCAAATCTGCAATCATCCTGTTTGCATCCTCAAGACTACATGTGAGTTTCTTGTTCTCCTCAACTTGAAATTTCAGATCATTTAGTGCACCATCAGAAATTTTATTAGCCTCTTCAATCTGATTTTTCAAATCTGCAATTTGATTATTTGCATCTTTTAGTTTCTGTGCATACCTTTTGTTCTTCTTCACCTCTTTCTCATACTCCTCAAGGGCATAGGCTAACTCTTCTTCAAATTCCATCTCAGGTTCATCTTCCTTTGTGTCTTCAACCTCATTTTTCTTGTCTTCTAAGGCCATAAAAATAACCTCACCTGAATCATCTTCAGAGTCACTTTGCACACTATCTTCGGAAGCACTATCCTCATGGGTGATTAAGCTCCTCTTTTTGAAGTTTCTTCTGAATTTTGCAAATTTCTTCTTGCTGCCTTCTCCTTTTTCTTTAGGCTTGTCTTCATCATCACTCTTCTCTTTGTAGGGACATCTTGTTGCAATGTGACCAATTCTTCCATAGTTGAAGCATTTGAGTGGAAGTTTTCCCTTGTACTTGCCTCTTCCTCTTTGCAACTTTCTCACAAAGTTTACCTCTTCTTCATCTGAAATTTCATCCTCTTCCTCTTTCACTTTAATCTTCATGTTTTTAAAAGCTTTGAAGGCTGCCTCTTTTGTTGTAGGTTTGTCTTTGCCTATCCTCATCTCATAAGTTGTAAGTGACCCATGTAGCTCATCCATAGTCAAAGTATTAAGATCTTTTGCTTCTTCAATAGCTGAAACCTTTGAATCAAATCTTGTAGGGAGTGATCTTAGAACCTTCTTCACAACCACGGATTCTGAAATTGTTTCACCAAGACCTCTAATTGCATTTACAACCTCATTCACTTGAAGCATAAAAGCAGCAATATCATCATCTTCATCCATTTTTAAACTTTCAAACTTAGCTCTAAAAATCTGCAATTTGGCTTCTTTTACCTTTACATCACCTTCATGAATGGCCTTCAATTTGTCCCATATTTCCTTCGAAGTGTTGAGACCCATAACCTTAACCAACTCACTAGGAGCAAGAGCACTTGTGATAGCATTAGTAGCCTTCAAATCATTGTTATATTCTTGTATGGCAGCAGGATCAGTGGGAGGTGTAGCAGGGATGGTATAGCCATTTTGCACAGACAACATAACACCCATACCCAAAGAACCAAGGTATCTCATCATCCTATAGCTCCAAAAGACATAATATTTTCCATAAAATAGAGGGGGCTTATTCGGATCGCAACTAGCCATTGTGAGGACCTACCCTAGCTGATTAAGCTTGCAAATTGGGCAGCCTGGCTCTGATACCAATTGTTGGTATCACAATGGCACTAAGAGGGGGGGTGAATTAGTGACTTAAACAAATTTTTCAAACCCTCTAAATCTGATTTTTCAAATCTGATTTTTAGGACAACAAAGAACATAAATTCAAATCCACACAAGACACATAAAATGGCATCACATAACACAAGGATATGACGGGGAAACCCAATATGGGAAGAAAACCCCGGTGAGAAAAAGCTCCCTGAGTCTACTGCTCAGATCGAGCCTCACTACAAATGAAGTACAATGATGTTTTTATCAATGGGGCCAAATGGAGCCCAATGAAAGGAAATGGGTCAAATGGAGCCACACCCAAAATGATTCTTCACCCACACCTACCACCCTTTTGATCTAAAATATGATAAAATAAATGGCATAAGAATGCCTACAATGAAAGCATAACTCACAATAGTCTGCAAGTACAAAACTCACCACATACAACTGCTGCAATGTGAATAATGAATCATGAAAACCCCTGCAAATGAAATACCACTTCAGCACTATCACAACACCTACAAATGATATACCAATCTGATCCAAATAACATGCTCAATATGCACCCATAACTGCAATAACAAAATCTGAAGTATTCACACTCTGCTGAAAATTTGGCAACATTCCGGAAGCACCTCGTTACGCACACCAAAACTCCATAGAAACAATGAAATGCTACAGCCAATATATAGAGGAGAATGAAGAGGGAAACCACAAATGGTTTCCAAAACCATGTGCAAAAACCACTCCAAAAACCACACACCTAGCTTAGGAAATTGCCAATTTCAACATTGAAATTCAAAATAACCTCCATATGGGCACTCCACACTCCACCAATCAGCTCTAACCTGCACTAACACTCCAAAAATGATATGCCACGACCACTACAGCAAATGGGACCAATATGGATGCCACTTCCTCAAAAATTTCCAAAAATATGCATAAGATATCCCAAAAACTGCCGAAAATAGCTCCACACTACACCACATAACTCCAAAATGGGTCCCACCAAGAGTGAACGACTTCTTTTCCAATTTCCCACATTATGCAACATAAAATTAAATTATATTCACTAGGAATATGACCCCTATCACCTATGTTGCATAAAAAATTAATTAAATGCATTTTTCCCTCCATTCCTAAGTCCCGAAACACATTCCAAGGAACTTGGAGATGACAAAGAGTGGGAAATATTAAATTAAATAATTAAACCAATGCTCATAGGATAAATAATACATTACAACACATATGAGCAATAATCCATGCCACCAAAAATCAAAAATTAACTTTCTCACCAAAATTGCCTCCGAACTAGGTGTGCTGGAAAACACACTGCGTTATGCAAACATGGACAAATTTGCAGGATGACCACCAATCTGAATGGAAACTCTGAATACCATGTAGGATGCCATGTAGAATGGTGTTGACAACAATGACAACACTCCAAGAGGCCAACAAATAATCCTTTTGGATGTTGGAGATGTGGCAAAACAAGTCACCTGGCCAAAAACTATCACCTTAACAAAGATTCTAGAATTAGTTCAGAGGAGCAAGGAAGGAAGGTCTTTCAAAGGTCTTATGAAGAAAGAAGTCAAGAAGTGGAATAGGGAGGTCTTTCGAAATATCTTTCAAAAGAAGAAAGTTATTTGGGTAGAGTTGGATATGTTAAAAGAAGAGATTAATAGGTTGGGTATGAACCAAACCCAATTCCAAAGAGAAAACGAGCTTAATGTTGAATTGCACACCATAATAGCCAAGGAAGAAAGCTATTGGAGGCAAAATTCTAGGATCCAGTGGTTGCAGAAAGGTGATAGGAATTCTAAATTTTTTCATGTCTCCACTATCAGAAACAAAATTTATGTCCGCATTGATGAAATTCTAAAGGATGATGGCTAGGCTATTAGAGAGAACGAAGAAATTGAGCATGAGGCTATGGAGTTCTGTCAAAATATTCTAGCTAGAGATATGGAAGAGGATGAAATAGCGGTTAAGGAGATGACTAATCACATTCCTAGGTTGATATCCAAGGAGATCAATGTTGAGCTTCTAAAGGAGATTGAGGAAGAAGAGGTAAGGATAGACACTTTCTCCCTCAAAAGAGAAAGCTCCAAAGCCCGAATGGGTTCCGGGCAGGTTTTTTCAAACCTTCTAGGATATTGTTATAATTTGATGTTATTGAAGTAGTGAAGGAATCTTTAAAGTCTCGTCAGATCCTAAAGGAGTTTAACAATACCTTCCTTGTTCTAGTTCCTAAGAAGAAAGGGTTAAAAAAATTCAAATATTTCAGACCTATGAGTCTTTGCAATGTTATTTACAAGATTATCTCTAAAGTTATAGCCCTCATATTGAAGATCTTCCTCCCCTCCATTATCTCCAATGAGCAAGGAGGCTTTGTTAAGGGTAAATAGATTTTGGATGGGATTATATCCCTTCATGAATCCATGCATTCTATCAAGACTAGTGAAAGAAAAGGCATGTTCCTGAAGTTAGACATGAGCAAGGCTTATGATAGAGTTTCATGGAGTTTTTTGGATAAAGTTTTGGCTGCCTTTGGTTTTTGTAGACAGTGGAGAAGATGGGTTGGAAGTTGTTATAAGACTACAAGGTACTTTGTTCTGATCCATAATAAACCATCAGGTTTTTTTAGTAGTAGTAGAGGTCTTAGACAAGGTGACCCCCTCTCTCATCTTTTCATTATTATGGCTGAAATGCTCAGAAAATACCTTAATGTTGCCAAGGCTTCTGGCCGGATAGGGGGTCTTAAACCAACTCATAATATTGAGGGTATTACTCATTTATAGTTTGTGGATGATACCATTTTACTTGGTTATCCTACTATGGCAAAGACAATTGAATTTAAAAGAATCTTAGACCTCTATGAGCATGCCTCTCACCAAAAGATCAATTTGGACAAGAGCAAGATCTTCTTTATTAACACTACAATTCCTCTCTAGAGAAGGGTGGTTAGAGTGATAGGGTATCCTATGTCAACCCTACCTTCTTTTTACCTTGGAATGCCTATGTTCATGGGTTCTTGCAAGGCACCTCTTTGGAATGGTTTGGTTGACAGGTTTCAATCCAAACTTGAATGATGGAAAGGTAACCTCTTGTCTCAAGCAAGTAAAGCGTTGTTGGTAAAGAGTGTTCTGCAGTCTGTCCCCATTTATCTTCTCTCCCTATTTAAGATCCTTGCTAAAGTTTTCAAAATCCTAGAAGGAATTCAAAAATAGTTCTTATGGTCATGATCTAAAGAGAGGAGGAGGATTCCTCTTGTAACTTGGAAAAAAATATGCCATCAAAAGGAGCATGGTGGTCTTGGTCTGAGGAGACTCAACCTAGTTAATAGTGCTATGGCAACCAAGGTGGGATGAAAAGTTCTAAGGGATGGTCAAACTCTTTAGGCAAGGATTCTTAAAGAAAAAATATCTTGACAGCCAGGAGGATACCACATTTTTCACAATTCAGGTAACCTCTGTCGTGGCTCTTCTTTATGGAACCACTTGGTGGAGGCTAGGGAGGCCTTGTGGAAGGGCGTGAAATGGTGTGTTGGAGATGGGGCCTCTATAAGTTTCTAGGAAGATGCCTGGTTAGATGACAACCCTTTAGCCAACAATGATATTTTCTCTAATCTGAAAGAGGATCTAGAAGATAGATATGGTAAAAAAGTTTATGACTACATGACTTTATTGGATAAATAGTTGAGCTAGAAAGATTTAGAGGTAGGCCATGAGAATTTGGAGGCTTATTGCCTCCTTAAAGCTAAACTAAAGGCTTATTACTTAGGTGTTGTCAAACAAAGAGACTCTCTGGTTTGGAGCAGAACTAATAATGGTGAATTCAGCATGAAGACAACCTATGATCATTTGAATCCTGCTGTAGATAATGATTTCCCTTGGAATAGAATTTGGGGTAAGAGAGCTATTCCTAAACTGGAGATTTTTCTTTGGGAAGCAATCTAGAATAAGATCCTAACCATGAATAGTCTTAAGAAGAGTGGTTTTCAGTTACCTAATAGATGTAGTTTATGTGAAAAGACAGAATAATCAGTTGAACGTCTTCTTGGAATGTCCCTATACTAAACATTTTCCAGCTCCTCATCAACAGGATGAGCATCTCTTGGGTGATACCTTCTAATATGGTTTTGTGGTTACAACAATGGGAGAACCCCTTTTTTAGTCCTCGTCTTAATGTTATTTGGAACCTGATTCCGTTTCATTTTGTGTGGGGACTATGGTTAGAGAGGAACAAAAGAATTTTTAGAGGGGATAAAAAGGTCAACAATGAGAAGTATCACCCATTTTTTAGAGGAGAATGTTAAATCTATCAAGCACCTTGTCAAGCCAGAGAATACTGAAAACAATGATAGCTACGACATATAATTTGGAACCCCTTAATGGTGGAGAGGCAAATGATCAGGTTAGAACTAATGTAAAATGGTAACCACCCCCAGATAAATGATTGAAGTTAAATTTTGATGGGGCATCCAAAGGCAACCCAAGTAAGGCCGGAGCAAGAGCAATTTTGAGAGAGAATCAAGGCAAATTGGTGGGAGCAGCCTACAAGTTTTAGGAAATTACTACTAGTCAAAGCTGAAGTTAATGCTTTACATCTGGGTGCAGAACTAATTAAGGATCCAGATGCTAAAAAAGTTAACTTTGAACGAGACTCCTTAAATATTATCAGTCTTTTGAAAGAGGGAGGCAAATTGATTACATTGTGCAAGGTATTAGAAAGATGTTTTGAAGAAGTTGACATTATTCATGTCTTTAGAGAAGGTAACAAACCAACAGACTAGGTAACCAACCAACAGACTGGCTGGCAAACTTTGGTGCCATTAAAGAAGAGGATAGGAGATGGATCCCCCAAGGGTCATCCTTGAGAACTTAGAAAAGTTCACTAGGGAGGACTGCAGTAAATTAGGATCCAAGATAAATATTGTTTGTCTTGCATCCAAGGAATTTCTGGCTACTTGCCCTTGCCTGTTGTGTAGTTGATAGCCTGACTTTGTGTTGTAAAAGGATTTGGACCCTTTCAAAGTCCTGTTTTCACCCTAAACACAATTGTACCCAAAAACAAATATAATAATTTTACTATTTTGGATTCATAATTCACAACCTTTACAGTGTCCCAATATCCGTATCAGAAGACTTTGCCTTCTACCTGAAAGCCCGGAAAGATCAATATCCTTTAAATGAGCTAGGGCAACCCATTATTATTGTGGACATTTGGGGAATGCAAAGGTTTACCCATTATTATTGTGGACATTTGGGGAATGCAAAGGTTTACACTGTAGAAAGAGTATATTCTATTATAGCCTGCATTAAGGTGTTAATTCGAATAACCTTATCTAAGTAAAACCCTTAACCTTGGCTGAAAATGACATAACTAGGAAATTCCATCTATCATGCTAGGCCATGATAGTTGAAAGTGACTCTGCTCGGTTATATGCCACCACTAAGGACTTGAAGGTCTTGCTTGCTCATTTTGCTATTGTTTTCTATGATTGACCCAAGGATTTGTTGGTCAACAATAATTAGCATAAATCCTAAAGGACCAAGACCCTGATTACTTTATTGAAAATAAAAAATATATTAAAGAAGAGCACGGTCTTGTTTCTTCATAAAAAAAAATGAAATGACATTGAACAAAACCAAGCCGTGATTTCTTCCAAGAAAATGATAACGATATTGAAAAGTAGAAGATTTAAATAGGCAAAATCTGATAATGCTAAAAGTTATCATTTCAGTGAAATCAGTGATATTACTGTAGTGTCGGCTACCACCTTCAAACATAAAAACCCTTTTGAATGTTTGATGAACCAAGGTGTATGTTTGGCTGTCTTATTTATGGCCTCTTAATCTGCTCTTCGCATGGATTTTGAACTGCCATTATGTCTCCTCTATGGCTTCTATATTTTAATTTGTTGTTAGGCTCATTAGTATTAAGTTTAACAGCTTAAGTAGTACACAAGTGACACTGGCAAAAACTAGGGTTTAATATCTTCAATCCCTAACCTCTATCTATTCAGGAAATTTTAGAGCAATTTTAAGAACTCTATGGACCGTATGACTTATAAAGCTTTACCATCCATTCCATATAAGATGTTTTTCCACTGGTTTACCAATTGAAAAAATATTAAATACCCATCCAATTCAAACAAGCAGACCACTGATGAATCAAAAAAATAGAATACTCTGTTTTCTTCTCCTCTCAATAAAACAAACCAGAGGAGCCAAAAAAGGGTCACACCTTGTCATGCAACATAATAAAATAGACTATCATAGAACTTTCATTTTCCATCCCACCAGAATAAAAAAAAAAGGGTCACACCTTGTCATGCAACATAATAAAATAGACTATCACAGAACTTTCATTTTCCATCCCACCACAACAAACAATAAAGGGTCACACCTTGTCATGCAACACAATAAAATAGACTATCATAGAACTTCCACTTTCCATCCCACCACAATAAACAAGACTACCAGTGAACAAGACTTACCGGTGAGAACTCCTCTACCAGCTCATCCCAACACAATAAAGAAGACCAGCCTCTGAGAATTTCAAGCCAAATGCATTGGCCATTCCACCTCAACGATAACATGATACCTTCAGCCCCAAACTACAATTATGTAACAAGTATAGAATCTAAACAATACCACTTCTTCAGATTTTATTTTCCCATGACAATCTTGAAATCTTCCAAATCTACCAATTTTAAAGCCAAAAAGTTAAAAAAGGAAGAGACTATAGTTATTCCTATTCTTGGAGTCGGCCTTTTCTCCATATCAAGATTCCAAACTTAGTAAAACAAGGAAAAGACTCTAGTTCTTCCTATTCTTGGAGTCTGGCTTTTCTCCGTATCAAGATTCCTTGATAAAAAACAGGTAATATCCTAGGAGTTTTGCCTCTTTTCCTCAGCAGAATTCCTTTAAGAACAATTCTAGTTATTTTCTTCTCCATATTACCATTCCTTTAGAAAAGTTAAATAGCATGCAACTACCATATCACGAATCCTATAAAACAGGTTAAGTGACATGCAATTAAAATTGTGAATAAGTGGCATGTTAAATACCAGTATTGATCCTTTCATGTCTTTAATTCCCACAAACTGTACTCTACAAAGGAAATTCCCACCACAATACTAAATTTTATATAAATTATAAACTGCAAAGAGTATAGTTCGGTACACATGTTTTTTCTAAATTTGAAAATATCAAAAATCACAAAGATATTTCCACCACAATGTTGAATTTAGATTATAAACTTCAGAGTACAGTTCGCGTGTATTATTTTAAATCTGAAACTATCAGGAAATTGCATAAAACAACCACCATCCAACCAAAACTACGAAATGCATCTATAAACAATGCATCAAACCGATGTCTAGAGCATATATATATATATATATATATATATATTATAGAGCATATATATATATACATTATAGATATACCTACAGAATCATTTGCAAAACACATGCCGTTTCAACAATTTTATTTATCACATAGGCATAAACACCTTATGATTCTGTTAATACAGAATCATAGTGTAATCTATAATCTCCTAAAATTATTCCTGCAGTTAAGTACAGGAGGATATCTAAGAATATAAAGTCTTTCAAAATACACGGCGCTTGGCATGCCTCGTGCTTTTTTATAATTTTGTCACAGATAGCAAACAGCACATCTAACCCATATACTAATATACAATTTCCCAAAAGAACATTATCCAAATGTTAATGAGACCATTAATTCACATACTAAAAAGCTGATCAATAATGAATTTTTTAAAATGTAAATCTACTTTTTAGCATACTCCAAGAATTTGTAAAACATTAATCTACTTTCACCATGCTCCAAGAACCAGAAGCCGTGGGCCCAACCCGCGAATTAAAAATTGCCTTTAAAACTATTTCATGCCGCTTTTATAAAGTTTCCATCAAACTTATAACATATCGCCATTTAACCACATACATCAACCAGTCTGGTACAATAGAACTACATACATCAACCAATCTGGTACAATAGAGCTAGATACATCAACCAGTCTAATACAAAATAATAATCTTACGGACCAGAAATTACAATGGCATCCTAAGTTAAGAGTATGGTCCAACAAAGCAGGCATCAACAACTCGCAAAGGTGAAAATAAACTTCAGCATTTCACCTTGAAAAATAAGAGCTTCTTTCCCCTTTCTATATTTTATGTTCCAATGATGAATCTAGATATTAATTTCAAACGAATAGCATCATATCTCTAAATATCAATGATATTCAGACAGGGAGAGTTATGTTGGCTAAAAATAGCAATAGAGGATTCTTTTTCAAATCGGATAACAAGTCTCAACTTTTATACTGAAAAGCAACATACTTACAACCTCCAAGATTAAAGCAAAATTTTCTTCATAAGGTACTTGCAATTCAAGATACTAAAGCTAGACATGTCCTTCACAGCAAGGCTTTCCATCGATTGCCACATTAAGCCATTTCCTAAGCTATACAGGTCCTTCACAGCAAATCTTTCCATCGATGGCCACATTAAGCCATTTCCTAAGCTATACAGGTCATTCACAGCAAATCTTTCCATCGATTGCCACATTAAGCCATTTCCTAATGACTCGGGCACAGGATAATCTCTCTATACTATAGAAGGTCAAAAAAAACTTCCAGACTTATGTTCATATTAAACTACGGCCACCCTACCTATAATAAAATGGCAAGTGAAGATAGTCCTTCAAAATATGCAGGCAAAGATATGCCGATTATTCGGTTGCAGGATTATCATCTTCACCAGTCTTGTCCTCGCTTCCTTCGGAAGCAGCAGCTTCGCCAGTCTTTTCCTGATTTCCTTCACCAGCTGCAACTTCGCCATCAGCAGCAGCTCCAGCTTCGCCATCTGAACACATTTTATCTTCATTATCTCCTTCCCTGGAACCTTCTGCCTGAAAATTCCGATATAAAACAGGCATCAACATAATGCAACAATGTTGTCACCAACGTACCGATTATCTTCTCCAAACAACAGAAGGTGTTAAAATATATCTATATATATAATATAGGGAACCATCTCTCTAAAGTATATGAAAAGATGTCTTAAATGTTAAACCATGTTTAGTTATTTCTTGGAAAAATTACACATGAATGATAAGGACTTGCTAACACATTCCATATAGTGCATAGAATCCAACTATAAGTCAAAACAATTCAAATACAACCGAAAGAAAGAGGGACCATAGACTTTAGAAAAAAAAAAAAAAACAATTTGTTTACATATGGGAAGTAAAGAGGTCAAAGGTAAAAGGATCACTTCAAAACTTCCAAATTATATCCTATCCAACCCTAATTACATGAAACAAGGGTTCAAACTCCATGCAAAACTACAGAAACTGTTAACAGAGAAATTCTCTGTAAGTGCAACACAAATTTTCACTGTGTATACAAAAGCATTGCAAACGTAAGTCCAAGAGAAACATGCCCAAAAATCAAGGAGTTGCATTGTCCACTTCAGCATATTCCAGTTCCTTTATATGCAACAGCATGCCAATTTCACGCAATGGCTAATCAGAAGGAAATAAAACAAACATGAAAAAAAGAGAACTTTAGCACCCATATTCATAAATGCGTTGTTAACCCTAATTTAGACCCCCTCCAAACATAGAACTTAATCTCAAAATGTACTTTCATATAATCAGATAAAAATGTCGAAGTCCATATCGATTAAAGCAGGATAGTTCCCACACCATCAAACAAATCCACTTCACATTTCTCGATTAAAACAGGAGAGTTCCCCTTAAAGTTAGAATTTATAAATGTGCAAAAAAAGAATCCTAAACTATAAAAAAAAACAGGGCTTTGGCCAAAGAATTTGCGTTGCAAGCTTTGGAGGAGCAGCCGATACTTTGCCGAACCCACTTAAAAACATCCCTGACAAGAAGTAGGTAAACGGTTTTCACTAATTTCTTTAGACATGCAAAATGTCCCTAAATTTTCCCAACAGTATCTGCTAATAAAATCCAAGAACTTCAAATACCCCTTATAGCCTTGCCTCAGCTGAGGGATTTCAAATAGCCCCTCCTCCTGGGACCCCATTAGACCGTATCCTATTAAAGTCCCATCCGCAAATGCACAATTACCCCTAGAGAAGCAAGACCTACATTCCAATGGACGCAATTACCCCTAGAGAAGCAAGACCTACATTCCAATGGACTCAATTACCTCTAGAGAAGCAAGACCTACATTCCAATGGACTCCGATCCCAGAACAAGAAAAGAAAATGCATGGCTCAAATTGACAAAGGACTCGCAACATCACTAACCTCGAGTTCATCAGGAGGCGGAATGCATGCCCGGGGTTTCAAGTCAGTGATTAGTGGCTTCGCAGAACTAGGCAACCGCTGTGCGTTCCACCCCAAAAGGAAGCAAACAGCACGGCCGTAACCGCGGTGCGCCGCCTTTTTCTTGGTCCTGAGTATCTTCATTGCATGCTGGACGAGACCCACGCAATCCGAAAACTTCTTCCCCACCTTGGCACCAACGGCTGCGCACACAAGGCACTCGAACGCCCCGCAATTACAATTCTGCTCGTATAATTTCCGCACTTCCTCATCCTCATCGAACAACTTCTCGAAAAACCTCTGCGCTTCGACTTCCTTCGAGGTTGCGCCGGAAGGCCCGCTCTCGACTTGAGCACCTTCCCCTTCATCAGAACCCTCGTCTCCTTCTTCGTCGTCATCCTCGTCTTCCACCTCGTCGTCTTCGCTTTCACCGGAGGTGGATTCGTCATCACGACCTCTGGTCAGGAACTCCTTGAAAGCCCTGGCGGCCTTTTGCTGCAGCTTCAGGTTCGCGAATTGCGTCTGCTCTTCCTCCGTCAGGGATTTCGCCTCTGTTTTGGGAGGTTCCGACTTCCAGTCCCGATGGGAGCTCGGATTCTCAGTATCCCACTGCGATTCGGGGTTCCAATTGTCGTCGATGACAGCGGCCTCCTCTCCGGGGTTGATGGGCTCAGCTAGGGCTTCCGATCCTTCAACCCCATCAGCACTCTCCCCCTTCTTGTTCTTGTTCTTCTTTTTCTTCTTGTTCTCTGTCTCGGCTTCGAATTTCACTCGCTTCTGATCGTCTCTTTCGGGGGTATTCTCTCCTCGAGTTCTTTTGGCCGGGGGACCCTGTCGCCACAGGGAATGCAGAAGCCGTACTTCGTCAATCAGGCTTTGCTCTGAGCGACCCAACAAAGATGATGGCTTGTATGATGCAGCAAAATTGTTGGCGCCGGCATTGCCGTGCGGAGAATAATACATTCTCCCCTGCATTCTGGTTTTTGCATGCAATCAAAACTGGAAGAGAGCTGATGGAGACGTTTGCCTGGTAGATAAAGGGTTTGCTCCACTCACAGTCAGACGGGAACGGAGGAAGCAACAAGCTTTTATTTTCTGCCGCCCTGTCCTTTGCCCTTGCTATAACGTATGTGATCCTATAAAACAGCCATGTGTGATAGGGTTTATGTAGGGTTTAGACGGCCTTGGTCGCTGGGTTAGGGTTTGAATCGGGTGCGGGGTGAATGCAAATTTACGGCTCTGCCATGTGGAAAGGTATACGGCTCTGCCACGTGGAAAGGTTGCGCGATTGCGATCTCCGTAATGAATTTAATAAAATAATAACCAGGTTTTGTCCTCTTTTTCGCTTTATAAGTTCTCTTAGAATGTCATTATGGTGAGTGATGGTTGATAGGTTGTTTTTATTTAATTTTTTAAACAATAAAGTTTTTTGTGATTTAGTTTTTATTTATCAGAATTTAGAGATAAAAATTTAAAAAAAAAATGTTTTTCATTTAAATTTGATTGTTTTTAATGCATAAACTATATATATCTTATAATCCGCATGATGCGGTCTATTGGCAAGGATGCCACTTGCATTATTGGTGATATAACTCGGGTTCATTCCCCACAGCGGATATGTATGTGTATAAGAAGTATTTACTCAATAAATAAAGAATTATTCATATCCTATAATAACAAGGTTTTATCCTCTTTTTCTTAGGGCCCATGGTAAAATGTCATTATGGTGGGTGATTGTTGGTAGGCTGTTTTTATTTAATTTTTTTGGACAATCAAGGTTTTGTTGATTTAGTTTTTTACTTATTAATGTTTTCCATTTAAATTGAATTGTTTTTAATGTATAGACTATACATATCCTTTTCTCTTATTCCTTCTTTCGTCTCTTTTAGATCTCAATTAAATTATATGCATTTTTACTCTTTAAATAATGTATTTTATATAGACTTTTTTTATGGTTATGATATGTATAATTATATTCAAGAAGATAACAATCTCTATATCTTACCTTCTTTTCTCATATAGTTATTTTGAATTTTTTCTTAACTATGGGTTTTACATCTTCTTTTTCTTTTTATTTGTTCATTGATAGGAATATATTTATTTATTTCATTTATGTATTCTTTTTCTTATTTAGATCCTCTTTTATTATAATGGTATGTCAGTATTCATCTATTATTTTTTTAAAATATTTTAAAAGATAAACCATAGTTCCTACCTTTATAGGGAAGGTATTTGTTTATATTAAAAGAATTTTATATGGAATCGAAAATTTTATATTGAACTTATTTATAATAGAACATTTTTAAATTTTTTTCATTTGTCTTTCAAGTTTGATGTACTACTAGCCTATACTTCCCATCTATATAACATCATTGGAACCACTAATAGCTCAAACAAAACTTGTATGGTTTTCCAATCCAATAAATTGACTTTTTTACTTCTATTTTGCAATGTAAAAAGTGATATTCATATGTTCCCTACTAAGCTTATTATTAAAGTTTATCCTAAGATATTTGTGTTCTTTTACTTCTTCTAAGAGACCCTTTTCAAAATGAAAATTTATATAATTATTTTTTTGTTGGAGAAGATAAAAATCTTGGTTTTGTTTATATTAAATTGTATGCCTACCTCTTTGCAAAAGTTCTTTAAGGCCTTTAAGTGCTCTTCCAATCCTTGTGTTGATGTTGCAATCAAAATGAAATTACCTACATACAAAAAAAGGCTTGCTACATATTCCCCAAAATGAACACCATCACCTCCTTACATATATATCCATACCTCTAATTTATTAATATATAACCCAAATAAGATGGAGGATAGTGGGCATCCTTGTTTAACCCTTATGTCACCTGTAAATAATTCTCAAAGGCTTGCTTGAGTTTTATATTGGCTTGGGCCTCCTTGTAAACTCTATGAACTATTAACCTAAATCCTCCAACCTATTTGATAATCTTCTTCTAGGAATTGTGTCAAAAGGGTTCTTGATGTCCACACAACAACAATAGGCCTCTTCTTTTCTATTCTATATTTTTCAATTATATATCAAAGTGATGTCATGGTCTATGGTTGAATGTTTTTGGTTTGAAACATGCTTGTCTTTTTGCCTTCTTTCCTTATTCTTCTATCCACTTACTAATTCTACTCTCAATTATGCCTTCAAATTGCTTTTCAAATAAGGGATAGACAATAACGATTCAATAATTTGAAGGATTGTTTACATCTGCACTCTTAAAAAGAGGTATTTTTAGACTTATTTTCCAATCCCGTGGAAAGTTGTTCTAGATTATGATGTTGAATGTACTCTTGATGTGTAGGGCTAAGTCCTTTATTCCTTGTTTTAAGTATTTTGTGTGTAGTCTATCTACATTACAATGTTTTCAAATTTTTAATTTCCTATTATGTTCCTTAATCTCCCTTAAGGTGAACAAATTTAGTTTTGTGTTGATTATTAAAGGGGCCTCTTATTATATTAGACCTAAATGGTATTACATGCTTCATATAAATAGAAGTTTTAACTGCTCTCATGGAAACAAGCTTTTAGCATTTTTTTTAGACAATTAATTTATGTTATTCTTTCTAACATGTTCTTCCAACTTAACTAGGCCTAACAATAAACACTTTAGAACTCCAAATATGAGGTCCAAGGTTTGAATCCCATATAGTGTTTTACACCATGTTTTGATGATGAATATCCAAATTGAGAACTACGTGGCATATGGTTCAATAAGGACATGAAGCATCAAATGTGGTTTGATAAACACATCCTCCATAAGGATTATCCCATATGACCTATAGTCTCATGGACATTCAAAACAAGTTTTTCAAGTATCCCTTTAAAGTTTTAGTTTCTTCTAAAATATTTATTTTAGTCTATAACAAAATAATATTTATGAGTGAAATATAAGTAATTATTAAAAACATCAAAATACCATAGATTTGGGAAAACCTTAAAAATTTACGGGGAACTTGCCCATGGGGTTTGAGACAAGCAATGCAAAGTCAAGCGTTTCATGCCATACACCAAGGTTACAATCCCATAAATGAATCTTAACATTTTTTCCAAAAGTTTTAGACCAATTGATGGAAGGTGAGGAGCTTTACTAATCCAAAAATGTCTAGAGACAATGGATTTTTTAGTGTTGAAAACCAAAAATAAGGAAGAATATTGTTGGTCGAATAACAAATTTTACTAATTTTGTAATAGAATTATAGAAAGGCAATCTCTAAGAAGATATGTTTGCAAATAAAAAATATTTTTGAGAAGAGATAATTTTCCACTACAACTATGTTAGATCAGAACAACAACCATAGAAAATATTGTTTTTCATTTATTTATGCACAACTTTGGTAGGAGACGAAGAGGAAGAGTCATGTGGTTTTATTGATTGTAATGACAACAATTAGAGTGGTTTTGATGGTTGCAATGGTTCAACTACTGCCACATGGGATGTGAAATGTGGAAGACCCACTACAGCTAGAAAACATTCCTCTGTCTATCCTTAGCTTGTAAAACTCTACAATGCATCCTCAACTTGTAGCCCATACTTCATCTTATCCAAATATGAGCATGTTCTAGCCCTTTCAAGACCTTCCAAGCCATTTTGCTTTTGTTTGAGCCCATCTAGGTCTGAGGCATCTATACGAGTTTGAGACATCCTTATCCCTCTAAATTTGACCTCATCTGTGTTGGGGTTTCATTCTGTAGTTCAAGTCAAGGTTCTATCTAGATCAATCAACCCTCCTTGAGAAGCAATGGTCCCCATTGTGTCAAGCTTGGACATCAAGTGTGGAAGCTCCTTTTTTATCTAAGTCTTCATGAACCACTTGGCTTGGTGATTGAGTTGACCCACTCAAATTACCTTGTATAGTTGCATGGACTATTTCCTAGTGGTTTTAGTCCATGTGTCAACTATTTAATCCTCCTTCATTGGTGCAAGACTAATAGGATTGAGCTCCTCCACCATCAACTTCTCTACTATTGTTGAAGTGTCTAGAAAAGGCAAGTAATATGGCTTAAGAAGCTCAACATTGAAAATAGGATGCAAACCAAGCTAAGATGGTAAATCTAGCTCGAATGCATTCTCTCCCACTTGTTTGGTGATGGTATAAGGTCCATAATGCAAAGGTCTAATTTTCCTATGTGGACCTACAAGGCATTATTTCTATAATCATAGCCAAACCTTATCTCCCACTTAGAAAGAGTATTGGGTGTGATGTTGGTCATGGTGTTGCTTGTACTTTGTGTTCATCTAGTCCAAGAGGTCATAAAATTGTTGTTGTACATGTTGAATATGCTCCACAAACTTCACTACCTTTTCTACCTCTTTTCCTCTATGTGGTGTGAAGCTTGTGAGTGAAATTGGAAAAGCCACATCCAAAAGTGCCAAATATTGAAAACCAAAACACATAAGAAAGGGGTTGTGTTTGTTAGAGCTATGCAAAACCCTGTTATATCCATATTGAATGTATGGTAAATTCTTGTCGTGAAGATGCTTTAAACTATACATACGTAACAAGTGCATAATCAACTTGTTGATAACTTTTATTTTTCCATCAGTCTGAGGATGGAATGCTTTGGATTTGGTAATCTTTGTGTCCATAATCTCCCATAGAGTGCTCTAGAAGGTGCTTAAGAACCTATTGTCCTTGTTTGAGATAATAGATTTTGGCAGACCAAAATGAAGCCATACATGGCTAAAATACAATTTTGTAGTTTCTTCATTTGTAACATTCTTCTTGCAAGCAATCATGAGAGCCATTTTGGAAAAGCAATCAACCACCACAAAAACATAATCATTCCCATGCTTGGAAACAGGTAAACATGAGATGAAATCCATAGAAACATATTCTCAAGGCTTGAGAAGTACTAGCAAGGGTGTGTATAGGCCTAGTTTCTTATTGGTTGGCTTTGCAATGGCATAGGGTGTGCAAGACTTGACATATTTCTCCACATCATTCCTCATATTTGGCTAGAATAAGTGTTTTCGAAGGATGACATGTCTTTTTTACACCAAAGTGACCTACTTTCCTACTAAAGTGTGCTTCCCATATCATCTTTGGTCATTCAACAGAGGGCACATAGATGTGTCCCATGTGATAGAGTAGATGTCCTTAAAGATAAAAATCAGAAACATGCTTTCCTGATTGAATGACTTGGTATGTTTTGATGTCTCATGCTCGCAAGAGTCAATAATGGTAGAGAGTGTTGCGATGGGTGGTTGGCTTAGGCAATATACAATTGAGTTAGTGCTTCCCTTCTTGTACCAAAGGATCAGATGAAATTGTTGTAAATATGTGGTCCATTTTTTATGCCTCTCATTCTTGAGCTTGCTTTGTGTTTGTATAAATTCCAAAGGTCTATGATCAATGTGAATGATAATTTCTTTGCCCAAGATGTAGTGCTTCCACTACTTGTAGGCTTGAACAATGACATAGAGTTCTTTATCATATGTGGGATACTTTTTGATAGTCTCATTGAAAGTCTCACTATGGTATGCAATAGGGTGGCCTTGTTGTGTAAGGACAACTCCCATTACATAGTTTGATGCATCTATCATCAACTCAAAAGGTTACCTCAAGTTTGGTAGGGCAAGAATAGGTGTTGAGCACAATTGAGCTTTCAACTTCTCAAAGGCTCTTTATTGTGTTTCTCCCCATTGGAACTTGGATTTGGCTCCCCATTTTGTCATCTAGTTCAATGGCCATGCAATGTGCAAAAATCCTAAAATAAATTTGTGATAGAAATTGGCAAGACCCAAAAAGTTGCAAAGCTCCATGAGAGTCTTTGGAGTTGGCCAATTTTAGATAACCTAAATCTTTTCAAGGTCAACATGAATACCTTCCTCATTGACAATGTACCCAAGGTACTAGACTTACCTCATGCCAAATGTGCATTTCTCTAGGTTTGCATATAATTTGTGCTTTCAAAGAGTTTGGAGCACTTCCTACACATGTTGCAAGTGTTGTTCCCATGTCTTGTTGTAGATGAGGATGTCATCCAAATACACAACTACAAAAGAGTTGGTGAAAGGTCATAGAATGTCATCCATCATTCTCATAAAAGTTGTTGATGCATTAGTCAAGCTAAAAGGTATAACTAGCCATTCGAATAGACCCTCTTTGTATTTGAATGTCATTTTCCACACATCCATGGGCTCAATGGGAATTTTATGGTACCCAAATTTGAGATCAATCTTGGTGAAGAACTTTGCACCATGTAGTTGATCCAGTAGATCATCAATCTAAGGTAGTGGATACTAATTCTTCATGGTGATTTTTTTTAGAGTCTAGTAGTCAATGTAGAGTCTCCATGTGCCATATTTCTTTGGTGCCAAGACAATTGGACTACTACAAGGAGAAGAACTCAGTCTAATATGGCCCTTTTTAATCAATTCTTGAATCTATCTCTTGATCTCATCATTTTTAAGAACTGATATATGATACACAAGGTCATTAGGTAAAGGAAAACTAGGAATCAAATCGATAGAATATTTTACCTCACAATGGAGTGGCACTCCGATGGGTGACTTGAAGATGTCATCATATTCTACAATGACCTGGTCCATTTGTCACTATTGTTGTGAGGATTGTGTAGTCACTATAGTAGCAACCATATTCTTGGTAGATTGAGGCTTGATCATCAAGAGAACAAATTGCTTTGTTTTTCAATCATCCTTTTGCATTGCTTGGCACTGATGAGGGAGACAGAGGTGGAAGGAGTTACCTTTGGTATCCTATATTATTGGTCCCCAAGGGTGATGATGACTTTGCAGGGTCTTGAATCATACATGCCATGTCTCTTGCCATATGTATGGCTGGCCAAGGAGCACATCACAAACATCTAGTGGAACCACATCACATAAAACTTCATATTTGAATGGTTTGATGGCATAAGAGAGAAGACATTATTGAGTGACATAAATATCTCTCCCTTGATTCAACCATCCAATATTATATGGTTGTGGGTGAGGCTTCATAGGTATATTTAAATTCTTCATAGTATCAACAAAGATCAAATTCTTTTGACTCCCACTATCAACAATGAAATGTAAGGGTTTACCATTTACCCAAAACTGTGAGTGAAATAATTTCTCCTCCTTAGGTAAACCCTCTACTTTGATTTGTGTAGTAGAGGTAATGATATTCTCACAATGACACTGAGAGGGGGGGGTGAATCAGTGTAACTACTTAAAAACTTAAATCTGCAACTTTTAAAACTAATGATGCAAGCTTGAAACTAGATAATGCAAGTATCACACAAGAGCATCACACAACACGAGAATTTTACGAGGTTCACCGATGTGGCTACTCCTCAAAGAATGACTGTTTGGACTTCAATCCAAATCCGGTCTTTGCAAGGATTCAATATTTACAATTGTTTACCGAGCACCCACTTGGAAGGAGCACCAACCCCTGATTTATCTGCTGCAACAGATAGGAGCACCAACCCCTTTATCCAAGCACCAACTTGGATTTCTATTTTGCAAGATAAATGGACATAAAAATGCCTTCTCTTTTGCAAGACCCTTACTGGTCTATAGCACATACAAAAATCTCACAGAAGCATAGAGAGAATTGTTAGAGACTCAATATCTTCTGATCTAATCTAAAACCTTTCTCTTGAATATTCAATGGAATTGCAGGTTTTGATCCAAGGCTGTTTTCTTACAGCACCCTTACTTACTGAGACCTTTTAAATGCACAATAAAAACACAGTCGCAGTAACCTTCTCACTATGCCAATTCGATCCTTTTATTCTTGATTTCTTCGAACGGCTCGATTTCAAACGGTTCAACTTTCCCTCCAACTTTTCATGCATTCTCGGCTGTAATTGACGTGTCAAATCCTTCTCTGACCTGATCCGCCTTTTAGCCGCTTTCTTTCTGACATTCTGACGTTCTGACAGCCTTTTTCTCTACACAGTCTGCATATTCTGACAGTCCTTCTCTGCATATACTGACAACCCTTCTGCGCGTTTCGATGCTCTGTTATCTCTCAAAACTGCTCTTTAAAATTCTTTGTTACTGCTCTTTACGCCAGCTTGCAGCATCACGGCCCTGCAACAGCCGTTCTACAATCAATGCTGAGTTTCGTGGCTACTCTTTGTAACTGCCACCTTTGCCAACCATGCTGCAACACGGCCCTGCAACAGCCGTTCGCGTCTTGAATGCACTGTCTCGTAACTTACTTTTTAACTTCAGTTAACTGCAGCATGAATTTCTCCTCTGCAATCTCACCATCTGTCACTTGGAACTATAGATCTGACTCTGGTTAACTTTTCGTAACTGGCGCCTTTTGACACCTGTCACAATGCATGTATCTTTGACTTTTTCTCGCCAAAACATTACATCGTGATATCGCGACGTTTTCGCTTTGCTGACGTCATCCTCAACTTTGTCGCGATATCGCGACATTTCGACTTCCTGAGGCTTCTCTGGCAACTTGTCGCGATATCGCGACATTTTTGGTATTGCTGACGTCATCCTCTAAGATGTCATGAAATCGTGACGTTTCTGGCTTCATGAGGCTTCTCTGGAAACATGTCACGAAATCGTGACATTTTTGTCTTGCTGACGTCATCCGCTAAGGTGTCGCGAAATCGCGACGTTTCGGCTTGCAACGGCTTTTCGGCAACTTGTCGCGATATCGCGACATTTTTAGACTTGCTGACGTCATCTTCAAAGATGTCACGAAATCGTGACGTTTTCGGCTTGCAATGGCTCTTCGTTCACCCTGTCGTGAAATCGCGACACATTTTGGTTTTGCTGACGTCATCTTCATAGATGTCAATCCCGAAATCGCGACGCTTCTGGCATCCGTACAATTTTTACTCCATGCAGCCGCGAAAAACCTTACATGTAGCGAAATCGCTACATCATTGTTGCCTTAGCATTTTTCTTTTCTACTTGCTATTGAAACTCCGACGTGTAGCGATATCGCTACACCTTTCCAACATGTGTTTCTAACCTGTAGCGAAATCGCTACACCTTCGCATTATGCACTTTCAACCTGTAGCGAAATCGCTACACCTCTTTTACATGCTCACCTACTGCACTTTCAACTTGTAGCGAAATCGCTACACTCTTGCATTTAGAATGCACTTTTAACTTGTAGGAAATCGCTACATCTTTTGTACTTTGACCATGTGGAAATCGCTACATCTTTACTGCACTTTGACCATGTAGCGAAATCGCTACATACTTTTCACCTTGCAACTCGAAGCTGTATCTAAGTCGTTGCACTTTTGTCCTTAGTGTCTCAAGCTTGTAGCGAAATCGCTACGCTTTTCTTACTTGGTGCTTTTTCTTTGCTTATGCTTGCGAAACTCAGACATGTAGCGAAATCGCTACAACTTCTTCATCAACTTTCTCTCTCCTCCGATGTGTCGCGAAATCGTGACATTTTTCATCCTTGGTGCCTTTGCTTCAAACTTGTCATGAAATCGTGACAGTTTCTCGATTTGGTTTCTTTCCTTCCAGCATGTCGCGAAATCGTGACATTTTCCTTGCACATTCTCTCTCCTCCGATATGTCGCGAAATCGTGACATTTTTCAATGCACTTTCTCTCTCCTCCTTCTCTCTCATCGTGACATTTTGGCGTGCTTTTTCTCTCTCCTCGGATATGTCGTGAAATCGTGACATTTTCTTATGGACTTTCTCTCTCCTCCGGTATGTCGCGAAATCGCGACAGGAACCATGTCGCGATATCGCGACAGAAAACATGTCGCGATATCGCGACAGTTTTCTTCCTTGTCTTTTTTTGCAAATTTCTGGATCTGGGTCCCCTCTGTTTTTCTTGAGATTTTCTGCACTTGATCTGACTGACCTCTGAACTGCTTCATCTGCATCACTCTGTACGTGTTGACAACAATTACAATCCTTTTGCACTGCTTTTGCTGCACCTTGCTCAACAATCTCCCCCTTTGGAATTGTTGGCAACACTTTGTAGCCTTGCTCAAATTCTTCTCCCCCTTTGCCAATAATGCCAAAGGTCTGCTGCAAACTCCCCATGAGTCTATGCACAACATTATCGAGCATAAATAACTTGAATGCTCCCCACGAGAATGTATTTCCCATAGCTAGTCAGTGCTTGGGAAGTGTGACTACTCCCAACTTTTTTTGAAGGTATTCAAATACTTCCTTTGGTAAAGGTTTGGTGAATATGTCCGCTACTTGCTCTGTAGTGGGAACAAACTCCAATCTGACCTCTCCTTCGCAACCTTATCCTTCAAGAAGTGATACCGGATTGCAATATGCTTGGTGCGGGAATGCATGACCGGATTCTTTGAAATGTTGATTGCACTAGTGTTGTCACATTTGGTGAAATGGGCTCATTGAAGTGAATACCTAGATCTTTCAATGTTTGTCTCATCCATAGTATTTGTGTACGACATGTAGTAGCTGCAATGTATTCGGCCTCATTTGTGGATAAAGAGGCCGATTCTTGCTTCTTACTGTGCCATGCAACCAATTTGTTTCCAAGAAAGAATGCTCCTCCACTTGTACTTTTTCTGTCATCAATGCATCCTGCCCAATCAGCATCAGAGTATGCAAAGAGAGTGAAGTCTTTTCCTTTTGGATACCACAGCCCATACTCCATAGTACCTTTGAGATACCTAAAAATCCTTTTCACTTCTTGTCACATGAGTCTCTTTTGGGCTAGCCTAAAATCTTGCAACCATGCAAACGGCTTGTAAGATATCCGGTCTAGTGGTGCATCCAAATACGACGAGGCTCCCAATCATTGATCTGTACATTGTTTGATCAACATCCGGAGATTTATCATCCTTGCTCAACTTGCGGCTTGTTGTCATGGGGGTGCTCAGCTTTGGCTTACTATCTTCCATAGTGAACTTTTTCAGCATTTCTTTCACATATTTAATTTGAGAGATAAAGATCCCCTTTTCGAGTTTGATTAACTTGTAATCCAAGGAAATATGAAAGTTCACCTATCATAGACATTTCAAACTCTTTTTGCATTTTGTTTGCTATGTCTTTGCATGATTCATCATTGCTACTCCCAAAAATTATATCATCTACATAAACAACTAGAACAATGAAATTGCCATTTTCAGTTTTCACATATAAATTGCTATCCACCATACCTTTCTTGAATCCTTGCTTAGTGAGATAGTTGTCCAACCTTGCATACCAAGCTCTAGGTGCTTGTTTCAAGCCATACAATGCTTTCTTCGACTTGCAAACAAAGTCGGGATTATCACAAAGTTGAAAACCATCGGGTCTGTTCAATATATACTTCTTCTTCAAGATTTCCATTCGGAAATGCTGATTTTACATCCATCTGATAAACCTTGAAGTTCTTATGAACAGCTAAAGCCAAAAATAGTCTTATTGCTTCAAGTCTGGCCACGGGTGCAAAAGTTTCTTCAAAATCAATCCCCTCAACTTGGGCATATCCCTTACAGACTAATCTTGCTTTATTCCTTACCACTGTCCATCTTCATTCGGTTTGTTTCTAAATATCCATTTAGTACCAATTATGTTTTTATTTTCGGGCCTTGGTACTAATTCCCAGGTTTTGTTTTTCTCAATTTGATCTAGTTCTTCATTTACTGCTTCCATCCAGCTTTCATCCGTGCTTGCTTCAATAATATTCTTGGGCTCAATACTTTGGATAACGAGAGAATAGTTATTTACTACTCTTCTTCTTGTCTGAATGCCAACTTGTAGGGTCCCCAATAATCTGCTCTTTGGGATGATTTTTACGCTAACTGCACATTATGTATTTTCTATTTTCATCTCTTTCTAAGTCCTCTGAATCTGATTTCTGTCTCTCTTCTTTTTCTTGATCTTCATCTTCTTCAATAAATTCTTCATAGGTTGGGTAGTTTTCATTATTGCTGATTTCTTGTTTCCTGCCTTCATCAACCTTCACATCCGCACTCTCCACTATTTTCTTAAGTCTTTTGTTGTAGCATGTATAGGCTTTGCTTTTAGTTGAGTACCCAAGGAATATTCCTTCATCGGCTTCTGTCTTCAAACTTGCCAAGATTGCTTTCGGTTCTCTTAATGTAACACTTGCTTGCCGAACACTTTGAAGTACTTTGCTTGTAGCCTTTTTGCCAAACCACGAGTTCATATGGTGTTTTGTTTTCATGCGGCCTCAACATACATCTATTACGAATGTAGGCTGCGGTATGAAGCGCCTCTTTCCAGAATCTGTCGGCAATTTTGCTCTCTGTTAACATGGTCCTTGCCATTTCTGCTACGATTCTGTTCTTTCTTTCAACTACTCCATTCTGTTGAGGTGTTCTTCTTCTTGAGAGCTGTCTTCTTATTCCATGTTTTTCACAGAATTCAGCAAACTCATTTGAAATAAACTCTCCTCCTCTATCAGATCTCAAACATTTAATTCTTTTTCCAGATTGATTTTCAACAAGATTTTTGAAGGTTTTAAACATCTCAAAGGCTTCTGATTTCCGTTTCAGAAAGAGTACCCATGTCATTATGGAAAAATCATCAATACACAGCATAAAATATTTGTATCCATTTATGCTTTCTGTCCTCATGGGACCACACAAATCAGTGTGAATCAGTTCTAGTGGCTTGCTTGTGAAGTACTCTTTTGCTTTGAAGGTAGATCTGGTTTGCTTCCCCTTTTGGCATGACTCACAAATGTTGTTTGATGGTTTGCCAATAGTGGGTATGTCTCTTACTGCTCTTTTCGAGCTGATTTTTACCAGATTATCAAAGCTTATGTGACCGAGTCTTTTATGCCACAGCCAGTTTTCTTCTTCCTGTCCAACCAAGCAAGCTCCCTCTGAAGTCTCCGAGAGAGTATACAAATTTCCAGAAGTTCTCAGTCCAGTGGCTATTAACTTTCCATTTGTTGTCTTTCTTACTTCACGACCCTCCTTCTTGAAAATTACTTCATGACCTCTGTCACAAATCTGACTTACACTCAATAGGTTATGTTTCAGTCCTACCACAAAAAGAACTTCCTTAGAGTTGATTTTACCGTCACTTAACTTAACTGATCCTTTACCCACTATCTTTGCTCCATCATTGTTTCTGAATTTCACAGAACCACCTTCGTATGTCTGTGGCTTATCAAACTTCTGTTTGTCTCCTGTCATGTGACTGGAGCATCCATTGTCTAGAATCCAGGGAGCAGATTTATTACGTGCTTTGAGAGCTGTTTGAACGATCGGGGATTCTTTGTCTTTCTTCGGTTGTCCCTTTTCTTTCCACTTGAGTTTTGACAACAGATCTAGTTACTTTCTTCACCTTCTCCCTTTCATTTGCTTGTGATAGTTTATTGGGGGAAATTTTATGTTCTGTGTTGATCCAGTTGATCGAAACTTTCTTCCCTGGTATTTATTTCCTGCAAAAGAGCTACGACAATTCCTTGCAATATGGCCGAAGTTATGGCAGTTATAACATTCTACAACATAATCTATCAGAGGTGAAAAATTATTTCTGCTAGTGAAATTTCTTTGTTCTATATTATATCTACAACTAGAAATTTTATGACCATATGCATTGCACTTAAAACAATAACCGAGAAAAGGAGCGAGTGTACAGGAAATGGATGTTGCCATGTGGAGGTAGGAGCCATGGGTCTTCTTCTTCTTTGATGAGAGACTTTGGTGAATCCATCATTTGCCGCACTCCTTTCGAGCTTGAATTTGTTGTTTTCTTTTGCATGATACGGTTTATCTTGATCAACTCTAATCTTGTCTTTATTATTTCTTGGATCTCTTATTCTAACCTTTGAGTCCTTTGAGGTTTCTCCTTCATCAAAGCCCAAGCCAAACTTGATACCAGTGGGCCTTTGATTATTCAACATTTTGTTCAGTTTCTCAGAACTGTCTTCAAATTTTTGATGACAGCTCAGTTTCTGATTCATTTCTTCTAGCTGCAGCCTTAATCCAACTATTTCCTCTTCCAGTTTATTGCTCTCATTTATTTTCACGGTCAGCTGAGCTTCAACATCTTCAGACCTTTTCTTGTATTCTTCGGTTTGTACTTTCAAACTTATTATTACATTGTTTGGCCTCCTCAAATTTTCTTGTAATCTTTTTATTTCTTTTCCTTTACTGCACTTAACTCTTCAAGAGCGGCAATTAACTCACCTTCCGGATCTATCTCGGCCTCATCTTCTAATTTTTCTTCACACTCCTGTGTTTCCTCAGTTGTTTGTTCTTCAAAAGCCATGAATAGGGCTTCACCAGTTTCTTCTTCTGATTCCTCACTGGAGCTGTCTTCAGAAGAATCGATATTCTGGGAAATGAAACTCTTCTTCTTGAAGCTTCTTTTTCTAAACTGCGGTTTCTTTTTCCAGAAATTTCTTTATGGATATGTTCCTTCATCATTTTTATTTTTCTCCTTCATTGGGCATTTTGCTTTGCAAAGTGCCCGATGCCTCCATGATTAAAACATTTGAACGGCAACTTACCTCTGTACTTTCCTTTTCCCTTTACTAATTTCCTAACAAAGTTTGCTTCATTTTCATCTGCAGATTCTTCTTCCTCTGACTCTTGTTTAGATTTTACATTTTTCTGTGCTTGGAAGGCTGCTTCTCTGTCAGAGGGCTTAGTTTGTCCAATCCTCATTTCATAAGCTGTTAGAGAACCATGCATTTCATCCATACTGAAAAAATTTAAATCTTTTGCTTCTTCTATGGCAGAAACCTTTGCATCAAACCTTTTGTTGAGAGTTCTCAGTACCTTCTTCACAACAACGGCATCTTCCATTTCTTCCCCGAGTCCTCTTATTGCATTGATGATTCCGTTTACTCTCGGCATGTAAGCTTCTATGTTCTCATCATCGGTCATCTTTAATGCTTCGAGCCGGGCACGATGTGTTTGCGGCTTAGCTTCCTTGATTTTGTTGTCTCCTTCATGAATGCTTTGCGGTTTGTCCCATATGTCTTTAGCGATTTGCAGTTCATGATGCGTATCAACTCATTGTCGACCAATCCACACATAATAGCATTCTTGGCTTTCGAGTTGTTCTCAAACTTTTTCTTTTTAGCCGCATCTGTTGGAGGAACAGTGGGAGTGGTGTATCCATTTTCAACAGATTCCCAAATGTCATAACCTAATGCACAGAGATAGGTCTACATTATGAGCCTCCAGAAAGAATAGTTTGTTCCATCGAACGGAGGAGCTTTGTTAGAAGAAAAACCTTCACCACCGGCCATTGTATATCTCCCAAGAACACCTTAGCTGATTAAGCTTGTGCAGGTGCCTGGCTCTGATACCAATTGATATTCTCACAATGACACTGAGAGGGGGGTGAATCAGTGTAACTACTTAAAAACTTAAATCTGCAACTTTTAAAACTAATGATGCAAGCTTGAAACTAGATAATGCAAGTATCACACAAGAGCATCACACAACACAAAATTTTACGAGGTTCACCGATGTGGCTACTCCTCAAAGAATGACTGTTTGGACTTCAATCCAAATCCGGTATTTGCAAGGATTCAATATTTACAATTGTTTACCGGCACCCACTGGAAGGAGCACCAACCCACGATTTATCTGCACCATGAGATAGGAGCACCAACCCCTTTATCCAAGCACCAACTTGGATTTCTATTTTGCAAGATAAATGGACATAAAAATGCCTTCTCTTTTGCAAGACCCTTACTGGTCTATAGCACATACAAAAATCTCACAGAAGCATAGAGAGAATTGTTAGAGACTCAAAATCTTCTGATCTAATCTAAAACCTTTCTCTTGAATATTCAATGGAATTGCAGGTTTTTATCCAAGGCTATTTTCTTACAGCACCCTTACTTACTGAGACCTTTTAAATGCACAATAAAAACACAGTCGCAGTAACCTTCTCACTATGCCAATTCGATCCTTTTATTCTTGATTTCTTCGAACGGCTCGATTTCAAACGGTTCAACTTTCCCTCCAACTTTTCATGCATTCTCGGTTGTAATTGACGTGTCAAATCTTTCTCTGACCTGATCCGCCTTTTAGCCGCTTTCTTTCTGACATTCTGACGTTCTGACAGCCTTTTTCTCTGCACAGTCTGCATATTCTGACAGTCCTTCTCTGCATATACTGACAACCCTTCTACGCGTTTCGATGCTCTGTTATCTCTCGAAACTGCTCTTTAAAATTCTTTGTTACTGCTCTTTACGCCAGCTTGCAGCATCACGGCCCTGCAACAGCCGTTCTACAATCAATGCTGAGTTTCGTGGCTACTCTTTGTAACTGCCACCTTTGCCAACCATGCTGCAACACGGCCCTGCAACAGCCGTTCGCGTCTTGAATGCACTGTCTCGTAACTTACTTTTTAACTTCAGTTAACTACAGCATGAATTTCTCCTCTGCAATCTCACCATCTGTCACTTGGAACTGCAGATCTGACTCTGGTTAACTTTTCGTAACTGGCACCTTTTGACACCTGTCACAATGCATGTATCTTTGACTTTTTCTCGCCAAAACATTACCTGTCGTGATATCGCGACGTTTTCTGCTTTGCTGACGTCATCCTCAACTTTGTCGCGATATCGCGACACTTTCGACTTCCTGAGGCTTCTCTGGCAACTTGTCGCGATATCGCGACATTTTTGGTTTTGACGTCATCCTCTAAGATGTCATGAAATCGTGACGTTTCTGGCTTCATGAGGCTTCTCTGGAAACATGTCGCGAAAATCGTGACATTTTTGTCTTGCGCGTCATCCGCTAAGGTGTCACGAAATCGCGACGCTTCGGCTTGCAACGGCTTTTCCGGCAACTTGTCGCGATATCGTGACATTTTTAGACTTGCTGACGTCATCTTCAAAGATGTCACGAAATCGTGACGTTTCTGGCTTGCAATGGCTCTTCGTTCACCCTGTCGCGAAATCGTGACACATTTTGGTTTTGCTGACGTCATCTTCATAGATGTCGCGAAATCGCGACGCTTCTGGCATCCGTACAATTTTTACTCCATGCAGCCACGAAAAACCTTACATGTAGCGAAATCGCTACACCATTGTTGCCTTAGCATTTTTCTTTTCTGCTTGCTATTGAAACTCCAACGTGTAGCGATATCGCTACACCTTTCCAACATGTGTTTCTAACCTTTGTAGCGAAATCGCTACACCTTCGCATTATGCACTTTCAACTTGTGAAATGTCTACACCTTACTTTACTGTAGCGAAATCGCTACACCTTTTACCTATGCACTTTCAACTTGTAGCGAAATCGCTACATCTTTCTGCCTTGCACTTTGACCATGTAGCGAAATCGCTACATCTTTCTGCCTTGCACTTTGACCATGTAGCGAAATCGCTACTACTTTTCACCTTGCAACTCGAAGCTGTATCTAAGTCGCTGCACTTTTGTCCTTAGTGTCTCAAGCTTGTAGCGAAATCGCTACGCTTTTCTTACTTGGTGCTTTTTCTTTGCTTATGCTGGCGAAACTCAGACATGTAGCGAAATCGCTACAACTTCTTCATCAACTTTCTCTCTCCTCCGATGTGTCGCGAAATCGTGACATTTTTCATCCTTGGTGCCTTTGCTTCAAACTTGTCACGAAATCGCGACAGTTTCTCGATTTGGTTTCTTTCCTTCCAGCATGTCGCGAAATCGTGACATTTTTCCTTGCACATTCTCTCTCCTCCGATATGTCGCGAAATCGCGACATTTTTCAATGCACTTTCTCTCTCCTCGGATATTCGATTTCCTTCTCTCTCCTCGATGTGGAAATCTGCTTTCCTCTCTTTCTCTCCTCAGACATGTCGCGAAATCGCGACAATTTGCTCTTCTCTCTCCTCAGACATGTCGCGAAATCGCGACATTTTGGCGTGCTTTTTCTCTCTCCTCGGATATGTCGCGAAATCGTGACATTTTCTTATGGACTTTCTCTCTCCTCCGGTATGTCGCGAAATCGCGACAGGAACCATGTCGCGATATCGCGATAGAAAACATGTCGCGATATCGCGACAGTTTTCTTCCTTGTCTTTTTTTGCAAATTTTTGGATCTGGGTCCCCTCTGTTTTTCTTGAGATTTTCTGCACTTGATCTGACCTCTGAAGCTGCTTCATCGCATCACTCTATGCGTGTTGACAACAATTACAATCCTTTTGCACTGCTTTTGCTACACCTTGCTCAACAGGTAACAATAGTCACATGTGGTTCAACCTCCATGATCTACTTACCTTTATCCTCTGTTGGAGGATGTGTTGATGTTATGGATGTGGAGGGCTATGTCTCAGCAAATAGAGACTAAATTTCCCAAAATTCTTCTCTAGAATGTCAATTGCTCTTGTGGTAGTCACACCATTTCCTAGTCTGGTTCTTTTGGGGCTTCTTATCTTGTGACTCTTTCTTCTACTTTCAAGTTTGATTTTGTTGTTGACCTTATTTTTTGGTTGATTTTGGAAATTACCTTTGCCTTTCTTGGGCTAGTCCTTAGTACTTTGGCTCTTGTCATTCGAATCATCTCTTTTCTTGTTTTTATGTTTGTGCTTCTACTCAATCTTGATGGTAAATTTATATGCTTCACCTAATATCTTGAATTAAAAGAAGTCCATGTCCCTCCCTTATGTACCAATATAGCTCACTATGATACTTGATAATTTGATGCATCTCAGTGTCTTGGATGATAAGTTTTACAGATAGTGAATGAAAAGCATCGATGTAGTCTTGAACAAACTATTCTTTACCTTGACGTAATTGTTGCTATTGTATGTATAGTTCTTCATAGGTGCCTACTAGGTAGTATTCATTCTTGATTTTTTTCACAAACTCATACCATTGTAGGGTCTATTACATATTAGTTTTACTTGTATGCTTCCCACCAATTTTGGATTGGTATTGAAGCTTTTAGCAAGGCAAAAGTGATATTCTCTTTATAAAATGATTGGTAGAGAAATATGCAAATAGATGATCCAACTAATTCTCCACCACTCTTGCATTAATTTTTCCTTCAAAGAAAAGGATATAAAAGTTCACTTGAACTTTGAATGATGTTGGGGAATTGAATGGTTGTACCATAGTGTGAGAATATGGTAGACACTCAAGATTCTAGGAAAATTGATCCAACATATGCTTCATTTGTCTTTCAAGGGCTTTATCCACCAATTATTTGAAAGGATTTGTTGTTTCAGTGTTGTCCACCATCTAATATTGTTTGAGATTGTTGGGTAAATAATCAAAGGGGTCATGCATCTAGCACCCAAGCTTCTCATATTTGGGATAAACACTTGAAAACATATTTCTTTGCTAAGACTAATCCAAAAATATCAAAAAACAATGGATTCTTTAGCGTTGAAAACTATAAATAGGGAAGAAATTGTCGATTGAATAACAACTTTTATTAATTTTGTAATAGAATTATAGAAAGAAAATATTTGAGAAGAGATGTTTGTTAATTAAAACAATATGTGAGAAGAGATAATTTTCCACTACAACTCTGTCGAATCAGAACAACAACAACCACAAAAATATTGTTTTCCATTTATTTATGTACAACTTTGATGGGAGAGGGAAAGGAAGAGTCATGGTATTTTCATTGGTTGTCATGATGGTGGTTATGATGGTTCTTATGGTTGCAATGGTTCATATACCTTCACGTGGGATGTAGGATGTGGAAGGCCCACTTTAGCTAGAAAGCACTTCGTAATCCATCCTTAGCTTGTAGCACTCTTCAATTCATCCTCATCTCACAGTCCATACTTTGTCTTGTATAAATCAAAGCCCAACCAAGCCCTTCTAAGACATACAACTTCCATTTGAGCCCATTCAAGTTTAAGGTATCCATCCAAGTCCAAGTCTTCCTTGTACCTCTAAATCCAAGCTTGTCTGTATCAGGGTTCCATTTTGTAGTTTGAGTCAGGGTTTCATTTGGATAATTTACACTCTACACTAAGATTCAAATATTTAGGTGAACCTTAGTATTTCAAATGGCATGATATCAATTGGTTAAATGCCATAACTTTCAAGGAGGGGACCCAAATTTGAATCTTACCAAGTGATTTAAGCATAATTATCAAGTTGTTATCTATCATTATATAATATAGGTGGGGACTGTTTCAATCCCATGTAACCAATAAAAAACTTGATGATAAACCATGCAACTGCAAACTACTATTTAATTGTTACAATATTAAAAAACACTTATCTAAAAATTTTACCCTATTTTAATGGATATTTAATCTTTTATTTATTTTTAATTTTTCATTAAAACCCATAGAGGATGTAAAATACAACAAATCAACAACAAGTGCAAGTTGGGAGTGAGGAGGAAGTGTGAGTAGGAAGTTAGAAGTAGAAAGCACGGTGAGATCAAGGAATAAGTACCGAGAGTGAGGAGGAAGTGTGAGTAGGAAGCAAGATATAAAAAGCAAAGTGTGATCAAGAATAAGTATCGGGAGCAAGGAGGAAGTATGAGTATGAAGCAGGAAGTAGAAATCAAAGTGTGATCAAGGAATAAGTGTCACTTCTTGTTCCAAATCTTAGGAAATTTTAAAATATTCATTTGAAGAAAATCTAGGAAACATAGAAAGAAAGTCATTTTTGAAAGTCCTTATTGAAAGTAAGAATAGCCTAGTTACAAGTATGGATGCCCTAGCTAGAAATATGAGGAAGAGTGAATCTATAGCAAACCTTGTCTAGGTACTAGATTCTGCACCAAAAGTGATTATCAAGGATGATATGAATGAGTATGATTAATGGTTCTTAAAACTAGAGGATTAATATGTAAGTTTCATGGATACAAGACATGTTTTTCTAAGATTAAAAATTGGATCAAGTGGAAGTGGGGATTGAATTCAAATTACTCCATGAATTTTCTTCCAAAAGGTTTTTTCCTCATTATTTTCTCTAGTTAAAAAATAAGAGATAAAATAATGGAAAGAGACTCATGGTTTAGGGGCAAAGATGCATTATATTTAAGACCTTGGAGTGAGAATTTTTATATGGACACAAAAACTATTAAAAGGATTTCAGTATGGATTAGGCTTTTTTGACTTCCTTATCAACTCATCAAGAAGGAGGTTTTGAAGAATATTGGTAATACTCTAGGTGAATCTATTCAAAAGGGACCAACTACTAAGGAGAGAAGACATATTGTATACACTCGAATATGTGTTTCTATGGATATTTTAAAACATTTCATTAGTCAATTAGTATTAAACTTAAATCAAGAGAATGGGATCACCAAGTGGATTATGAAAATATTGTATTCCGATGTTTCAAATGTCATGAAACTAGGTGCATGGTAAGCAACTGCAAAGTGAAAATGATGGAGGAAGAGACGGAAATATTTGGGTATGAGGGTAGCTTCAATTTGAAACAATGAGATCATATCATAGGATAAGCTAGGTCAAATCAAGGATTTTCTACTCCTAAGAAAGTGGTAAGAAAAATCCTTCTGCATTATCAGATGACAAAGTCCATTACAGTTCACTCGAATCAACCATTAGAAGAAAAAATTGATATGAGGGATGATGAATAACAATGCACAAGTTTAAATATAGAAGAGGCTAAAGGTGTGAAGGAAGAGGGGGAGGAAAATTTTAAAGCAAAGAAAGATGGGTAGGCAAATTTTAAAGCAAATGAGGTGAAGGAGGTCAAGCTTAATTCAGGTAAATCACCTTTATTCTCCTCAAGTAGCATAAAATCTTCTTCTTATAATAAAAATCAAAGTAGAATAGAGTGTATTCCTTACACTTGAGGGTTTCAATAGTAGTACAATAAAGAAAATATTATGGAGGATATCCAAGGAAATTTAGGATTTCTAGGGGCCAACATAAGAAAGTAATGACTATGGATGATCATCTATGTAATTTAGAGTTTTTAGGGCAACATAAATAAGAAAATTCTAATGAGGTTATTCCTTGCACTTTCAATTCTTTAGGATAAGATAAATCTTTAGAAGACAAATCTCATTATGAACAATATGAAAAATAGAAAAATTATAAGGGATTGATGAATATGAGAGTGTTAGTGGGAATGGAAGAAGGAGAGGAAGGCCATAAAAGAAAGAACAAAAAGAAAAAGAAACTCAAAACGACACATCATTACTCATGAATTTATTGATTAATCAAGGGTATCAACATAATGGTACTGACATAACTACATAATGGAATGGTGTGAATGTGATACTATGGAGATAGGAGATAAATAAAGTACAAGAGCAAAAGTGGCATGATTTATTACTTTGCCTATATTAGGAAGGAAATATTGACAAGTTCTTTTAGGAATCTCAAATACCCTAGTGATATTGATCAAACTCATCTATTGGTCAAATAGGTGCTTGAAGATACTAAGACCAACCAAGGGAGTCAAGTTGCTCAAAGACCAATGTGTGTGCAATGATGTTTATTTCTAATTTTGAGAGAGGTAGGACTAACCAATTGTGACTCAAGCCATTATAAGTTAGCTCATCCATGAGTATACATAGGTCTGTACAAAATAAGTTCACTAATGTGATAGACATGTCACCACGTGAGGGCATACTTCACTGCTAGTCAGGTGTTTATAGCCCCGATGGAGATAACCCCACAATCCTTTGATGTTGCTCCACTACCAACCAGGCATCTATAGCCTCAGTGGAGATGTCTAAAATTCCCTAAAAATCCATGATAATTGATACAACGAATGATAATGCCTCTTTTTTTTTGCAAGATGGATATATGGGGTTGGATTATGGTATGATAGGATGGGCAGGGGAAAACGTTCACTTTATGTATTAGATCTACACATGGCTTCATCTTTCCTAGACTCAAAATATGATTAATATATGAGATATGTGCATGGTCCAAGAGAAAACCTAAGGTAACCAGGAAGGCTTGTAGCACTCAAGTGATACATGAATTTCAATGAAGGTTGACTAAGACACTAGGTATGGTTGAACGATCGAAAGAACCTAAAGATTCTCCAAACCTACGAGAGGAAAGAGATAAAGCATGGTAAAATATGAATTTGGAAATAATGGACATTGTGGGAAAGTGCATGTAAAGAGGTTAGACAACTATGAATATGAATATTCCTTTGATTAATTCAACCAAAATCATTTGAAATGACACGTGTCAAACTTAACCAAATGATGACCAAGGTAGCATTGGAAAATAAAACGAGAACATTAAATGAAGCTTGGAAAAAGTAATTAGATGGTGTGGAGTGAAAAATGGTAGAAAATGAAAGAGAAGAGGGGAAATAAGAAAAAATAAGAAAGAGGAGAGAGGAGGGAAATGAGGAAAGAGAGAAAATACATTGGTCCATGGTATGTAACCACTTGAAGCGTGACATTACAACTAGGAGTAATGTGTGAGGAATGAGAGAAAAATAAAAATAAAAATAAGAAGGAAAACATGAAGTGGAGGTGAATTTATTGAAAAGCAAAGAATGCTTGTGACATGAGCTTATGGTTGGTTGATTTTGTATGCTATTATTTGCTTTTTGTTTTTTTTATAAATTATGTACAAGAAGATAGAGTTGAATATGAGTTAGGCATAAAATGCGTGCAAGTGAAGGATGTTGACAATGGTTGATGACAAATGCAAGGGAAATGGAGTGACACTTGAGAAGGAGATGTAAGATTATCTCAAATTATGATCAATGTGAGATTCCCTAGTGATGGAATGGATGAATATCTTTGAACCTTGTCATTGATAGATTTTTTAGTACATTGAAACAACTATGATAACAACTATACTAATGAGACATGAGCCATTGTGTCAAGAAAAATAAAAGCATCTATGCTATAGAGACCCGAGTCATTGTGCCAAGAAAAATAAAAGCAACTATGCTAATGATACCTATGTTATTGTGCTAAAACTATGCTATGATTAGGAGAGATAATTGGGGTGAATAATACCCTTTGACAAGGTTCTAGGATAGACATTGATTCCAAAAATGGGTGTTGGATATTTGATAAAAATTTGTTACAACATTTTTTGGATAGTATCATCCAACTCAAGGGATAAGGTGATTTAGAATAAGTATGATTATGTGTATGAATTCAATTGGTGGTTGTGTGCGATATGCAGGTGGACAGAAGATATGGACTAATTAAGAGGAAACTAAAGTAGAAAGGGGCCCATAGGAGAGGATTATGTGGATGAGGTAGTTAATTATCCATGATCTAGTAGTTGAAAATGTTGAGATTCCTCAATGTCATGACCCTTTTGACAGTGGTATATGTGATAGTGATCTTCCTTATAGCATATAGGTTTGGGCTTGTTAATTTGTTCTAGATGGATGTAAGGTAGGGAAAGCACTTTTGCATCTTATAATATTTGGAAGATACTAGATAATGGCTTCGATAGAGGTATCTAGGGATGAGATAGGCAACAAGGAGGTTGAGGTCAATTGGAGAGTGGGGTGAATAAGGTGGAGTGGAGAAGTATTGTATTGGTAATGATTTGGAGTGCGATGTAGAGGCTCTTTGATGACATAAATTGACATTAAGGTTGGTGAGTTGGTCCAAGAATTGTAGAAAGATAATTGATGGTGGACTTAGAGTAGGTAAGATAGGTGGGGATGGTTGGATGCGATGGTGAGGATTAAGTTGGAAGGGATGAGGAAATGGAGGAAGCAAAGGTGGATGGAGATGATAAGGTGAGTGACAAGGTTTTTGGAATTGGACCATGTAAGGGGTACAAATCAAAGGAGAAGGTGAGCGATAAAGTGATGAGGGTTGGGCTGCATGGGGGGTATGAGGCAAAGGATGAGGTGGGTGATAGGATTGTAGGGGATGGGTTGCATGGGGGATATGAGGTAAAGGATGATGTGGATGAAAAGATGATAGGGGTTGGAAGAAGAGGTGGTAGATATGGTGTTGTAAGAAGAGGTGGTATAGGTAGTGTTGGAAGAAGAGGTGGAAGACATGAGGACAATCGATGTGAGGAGTTGTTCATGGTCATATTGTGACAATTCTTGGGTCATATGGTTGGGGGGACTTGATACATTAGTATTGGATGTGAGGGCTCTAAATAATCCATGGTATGAGGGGAGGGAGAATGGCAAGGCATGGATGGGCTAGGTGGCAAGATAGGGGAAGTCTCCTTCGAACAATTTAGTAGGATGTTAGGTGGATGAGATATTTACCCGTTATGTGAGATGTCTAGAGAAATGGCATGGATGGTTGTGACTTAGAAAAGTTTTGGAGGAAGCAAATGAGCATTTTCATGATTAATATATTCATTAGAATTTTCATCCTTAGGATCAAGAGTAACATATTTGAGGTCATTCCCAAGGAGAAGTATCGATGAGATTTTAGGATAATATAAACCAAATTTATCCCTTGGTAGTTGGTAGGGAGGGTCAACAATAGAGCACAAACCTTGTTCATATTGACTAAGGCCAAATTTGTGCTAATTGAAATGTTTGAAATATTTCATATCAAAGAAAAAATTGGATAGATAATTGATGTTATAGCAAAATGAAACTGTAGAATTGATAGAAATAGGTGGTTCAAAGGAAGCATCGAGACCCCCTTGGTAAAATTTGGTATAATTGGTGGAAGAACCAATGGGGACAACATTGCCAATAGTTAAGGGGATGTCATAGGGGTGACCAAAATCCTTAATTGAAATGATAATGAGGGGAGAGATAATGACCTTATGGATAAAACACTCCCTCAAACCAAGACTAGAAATCTAGACAAAGACAGGAGGGGAATAATAATGGAATGAGTGGAGGGGAGACTTCAAGCGAGGTAACTTGGAAGAAGTGGAGGGCACAATAGCAAAGAGCTTAAATAGGGTGGAGGAAGAGGATGGTGGTGTAGATTGAGAAGATGACAAATTGGAAGAGGAGTTGGATGGAGTGGTTTGAGAAGATGATGTGATAGTAGGAAGAGAAGAAGAAGTAGTTGGAGCAGATGATGTAGAAGATGAAGTTGATTTGGAAACCTATGCTATGGTGGATGTAGAAGAATATTAAGGGGGATTCGCTAGTTGAAAGTCATACTGTGCAATGCATTATTCCCAATATTGATGCTCTTGAGGAGTTATAGAGGGGATGGACGAAGGATTAAAGTGATCATGACCTATTATTCCCATAAAACCTTGGTAATATGGGCCATTATTCACATGATTGACTTGATTTGAATGGGTTGTAGAAGTTCATATACCATTACATTGTTGTGTTATCCCATATTATGAAGAAGGATTTTGATAAATTCTTAGGTTTTGGTTAGGAGGGGCTAAAGGATTATCAATGATAGTGTCCCCTCGATCAATCATATATTGTACTTGGTTCTAGATTTGTTGACAATCATGGATATAATGACCCCTAGTAATGATTTGTTCTATACCCTCTTCCTCTAGGTTTGTTTGGATCCTCAGGTCTTATCTCAATTAAGGAGATCAACTATGCATCTATAAGTTTTTAGAATATGGTGGACAAGGGCTCCGAGAGAGGTATGAAATTATGTGGGGGACATTGAAGGTGTGCAAAATTATAGGTGGATTGATTAGCATTTTGAATTTCAGTGGGAGGTGACACGATGTTGTATGTCAACTATTACAGTGGATAAGAGGGTTTTTGTGGATGTTGTGGTTGTGGGGTAAAGTGATTGGGCTACTCAAAACTACTTGGTTGACCTGGGTAGACTTGGATTGATTGTTGTTGTTGTTTTTGCCCTTAACATTTTTTCCTGGCCAATATTTCTTTCGAGGCTTGATCTCCCCTTATTGGATTTTTATATCTTTGATGATTTTGGCTTGGATCAAAGCTTCCTCAAGAGTTTGATATTGTTGGAGTTGAAGCAGGTGAGATATATTTGGAATAACTCTAAGTGAACATTTGAGTTAGATTAGTGATGAGGATAGAGAATGGTAACTCAATTAGTACCACTTTCCATTGATTTCCATAATCGAGGATAGATTCATCATCGAATCGATGATTATTGATGAGATCTATCAATGTGGTCTTATTTTTTTATGTTTAGAGTGAAGCGCTCCAAGAAGAGATTGACCATTTGTTTTAAATTATATAGGTCATGTTTGGGTAAATGGTTGTACCAATCCAAGGCTCCTCTCACAAGGTATAACAAAAAGGTATGGAGCATAAGAGGGTCTAGCTCATCGATGAGATAGTAGACATTGATAAATATGCTTACATGATCCTATTTTCCCTTGAAATATTTGAATTTGGAAATTTTGAAAAAGTGACGATATGGTAGCGCTAGTATCGAGGGGTTGATAGGGTAGTTTTAAAGTTGAATCAAGGTTGGATTTTGATACCCCATACCTATAACTTGCGATTCCAAACTATTGAAATTATTGGCCATCTATTGGAATGCATTAAAAGTAGCTTGGGGAGCTGAGTAGTGCATGCCATGATGGGTCATATGGGATGGCTTGACATGGGGATATGATTTGTGTGAATAGGGTTGATGATAATGGTGATGGTTAGGGTCAGAATATGACACTTATGGGCCTTGGGATCTTGATGGTAGATATTTATGGTGTTGATGGGTATGATTGTGGGCGTGAAAGGGGTGTAATGGTATTTATTGAGTGTTGTGCTCATGATAGGTAGGTGGTTGAGGTTGGGATACGATGACGAGTGGGAATGAAGGGGCTGTTTAGAGGTCATATAATGCATGTATTGGGTGGGGTGCGATTGGTACGGTTAGGAGGTGGGTTGATATATATTAGGAGTGGAATGGTTTTGATGAGGTGGTGTTTGATATGGGTGTGGGTTATGTGACTATATCATAGGCCATTGATGAGAGATTGGAAATATATTGTAGACATCATGGGTGGATAGGAGGCCTATAATGGTGATTAGGAAAAGAATGATCCTTGGGCCAAGAGATGAGATGTAGTCTCAGGAGTTTAGGGTGGTTGTTGAGGAATATGGGTAGTGTGCAAAGAATGAATATGACATGATGAACAATGATTAGGAGGCACTTGATTGGAAGACAACTAAATAGAAGATGCTACAAGAGCGTAGAATGGTAGAGGACAAGCAAAACACATCATAGAAGAATGCACAATAGGTGCACTAGTGATATGAATATTTGTAGATGAAGGGTAAGTTGTGGAAGAAACGCCATAAAGAGCTACAAATTAGAGAGGTGGACTAGGAAATTAGAAAGAAGTAGATGGACTGGATGAGTGTAGATGGTAAGCAACACAAAATTGGGTTGAATGATGTTAGTGAGAAGTGTGTGTGATGTAGAAGGGTGATATAGAAATGTGTGGATATTGTGATGAGTGGACATTATTGGAGGAAGATGGATGGTTAAGGGCGATGGCCATTGAAATTGGGCATGTTGTGTGTTGCGAAAGGGTGGCACTAATTCCCTCAAGTAGGAAGGACTCTGGGGGTATTCCAAAATTTTACACACTTGAGACATGGTGAAAACTAGTGGACAATGCAAGAGGTGATGAAGGATGATAGGGCTTATAAGCTTGCACCTGGAAGAGTGTTGGGTTAGTGTAGGTAGGAATGTGTAGTAGGGGTAAGGATGGGGGAATGATCTAGGTGGTGGGATATGAGATGAAGAAGATGCATAGCAGAGCAAGAGGTGATTAGACATGGTATATTGGGTTGGTGTAAACAAGGTAAGCAACTTCAAGATCAATGGGTGTGACATTTGGATTGGGTGGAGGAAGGGGAGTCATAGGACTGGAGGAATTAGTAGGGGTGGTGTCGATAGCATGATGATTCCCACCTAGATCAAATTGATTATGATGTGTCTTAGATGGGTGAGAAATGTAATGGTGAACTTCACTAGATAGGCTACCTTGATGGATTTGTGATACATCCCCTTGATGAGTTGGGGGAGCAATTGAAGAATGGGCAGATTGACCTGAATGGTCCCTAGAGACTTGGGTTTGGGAGTGGGTCTTGGTTTGACTACAGTTCATTACCATAGTCTATATGGAATGTAATAGGTGTTGGTGGGTGCTCTCTTTATCTCTCTATTGGAAAATAAAAATGCACTATCTATACAAATAGAAAATCAAGCAAACAATGATGCTTTTGTTTTGATTTTTTTTTTTTATGTTTTCATAATGTTGTCCCTTTTTTTTAAATTTTGGTTTTTGTGTATTTGATGTTCCCTAGACCTAGGAACTATGAAGGGGTTATGGAATGAAATCTAGAAAGATATATTTATGCCCACTCCTATGGTGAGGAATGCCACACAAATGACAAAAAAGGATTCCTAGGATTGTGGGTTGGCTCCATGTATCCTAAGGGGGTAAAAAAAACCTCTCAATAGAGGCCACACTAAGTCTTGCTACTTGCCCATCTAGGATTTCACTTCACCCTTGGTTGGGCTTGGATATAAACGATAGTTGCAAGTCTAAAAATTATTAAGCCATATGAACAAAAGGATGTCTAACCTCAAAATTACCCCGAGCTATCCCGAAGAGTAACCAACTTCTTGGTGATGAAATCTAGGAAACTATGTGATCTAGCTATGGTGTATAAAGGCTCAACCGATGGTTGGTGGTGAAATCCAACATCATCAGAAGGTTTTCCTTGAAAAATATTATGGAATGTAATGTGCAATTGTGATTTGATGTTCTTATGATTTTTGATTTTGGTTTGTTTTGATTTTTTTTATTTTTTTCTTGATTTTGATTTTGATGCCTATTTACCATGAAAATATAAAACTATCCCTAAGGATTCAATGAAAACAATGATCTAATGTGCTTTGAAAATAAATCTTGATCTAAATGAGCTTATGGAAGCATGCACAACTGATCTACTGAGCTTGGAAAGGAAATAATAACTTAAGCTATTGAGTTTTGAAAAGCAAATGATGACTAATATAATGAGTCTTTGAGTCTTTGAAAATGAATAACAACTAATCTAATGTGCCTTGAGTATTTTGAAAAATATAAAGAAATGTCTAAGCTATTATGCCTTTAATTTTTTGAAGAACAATGAAAAGAAACAACTAATCTACTATGTCTTTGAGGTTTTGTGTAGAAATCACAAAATAACTATGCTAGTGTTTTTTAGAAATTTGAAAGGGAAAAGGGGAAAAGAGATTCAAAAAAACAAATGAAATGAACTTTTCTATGAAATTATGTATAAAATTAGGGGATATGAACAACTAACCTGTGAGCCAATGTTAAAAGGAAAGGAAATTGAGCATGTTGTGCCTCTGAGTTTGAGCCTATGCGGTTATGCCTGAGCCAATGAAACCACCCTGGGTGGTTGTGCATGAGCCTATGAAGTCACCCTGGGTGGTTGTGCTTGAGCCTATGCAGCTGTCCTGGGCTGTTGTATCTGAGCCTAGGAGGGTAGATCTTACAAAATTGATCCCTGATTTGAGAGGTTTGACTATGTATTTCTTGCCCTTGGGTACCTATAACAAAAACATAAAGAAAAAAGTTAGGAAATCAATACAAAAAATCATGCAAGTACAAATAACCCTAAGAAAAATATACAAGACATTTTATGCCCTATGCAAGTGCCAAAGCTCATGAAATATAACCAGCATCAAATGTGTTAAGGGCAAAGGGTCCTACCATGATCACCATTTATGTGAAATAGAAAATGCACCATAATAATTGAAATTAGACAAAAAGCAATAGATTTGATATTAATAAATTGTCTTTTACAAATTAGCCTATTTGGTTACAATCAACCTCCCAAAACGGAGGATTTTCCTTTACAAGTAAGATCTATGGGGTTGCAAGTTATCTCCTAGATTGCACAAAAAGTTGTGGGAGGGTTTAGAAGGTGCATTGCTTGACCTCCTAAGCCTCTATGTGTATCCAATACTTGCACACAAGCTCACAATGACAACATCAATAGCATATGTAAGGCCTTTTGAGATGAGGCCCAAAACCATGAAAGAGGGTTACAAAAGCAAATAAAATGTTATAAAACTTTATAAAATCAAGTGCAAAAGTTACAAAATTGTATGAAATACCTACAAAACCTAATAAAATACCTAATTTACCTTTTTGTGCAGTCTGTGTCTGATTTGGAGTTACTCGACCTTGAGGCTCAACCACCTAGGGTGGTTGGTTCTCTTGTGTAGCTACACAGGGTAATTATGTTTCTATGTAACCACCAAAGGAGGTTGCTCTATATTGCTCCAAATGGGATAAAATTTTATGGTAACCTTCATCTAGTTGTCTTGAACCTACCCATAAAATTTCAAGGCAATCCTAGTTTGAATGAGGAAGTAATATCCAAAATAGTGAGGATGGGTTTGGCTCTTGTATGGCCACCCTAGGCGGTTGTCTTTGCTCCTGTGTAGCCACCCAATGTAGTTGTGCCTCTACTCCTATGTAATTTCCTTGGGTATTTGTGCTTCTGTATAGCCTCATAGGGTGGTTGTGCTCATGTATAGCTACCCTAGGTAGTTGTGCTCCTGTATAGCCACCTTGGGCTGTTATGATTATTATATGGCATAGGGTTTCAATCCTAGATTCGAGCCTTCATGGATTTATTTTGGAGCTTTTATTGTAGATATAGTGTAGTTTTGGGTATCGAAAATGGGTGTGACTATAAAAAAAGGATTAGCAAATACTTCCATGATACTCTATGGTTGAATATTTTGATCTCTTTGAATGGTAAACTTGCAATCACAATGTCAAACAAATACACAACAAAATCGAATGAAATTTGGGCAGAGTTTCATTATCATTTTGTGCATACCAAGTGAAATAAAATTAGGGCTAATTTTTAAAGTATTCCATGGATGGAGGAGAGTGATGAGGATGGAAGAGAATGAGTGACAAGTGGCTTGGGTGAGGTAAGGGAGGAATATTAGGTTTTCCCACTTGGTTGGATAAATGTGCAAGTTTTCTTGTTTGGGCTATGACACCCTATGATGCATCATGACATGCCATAACACCTTATGACATGCCATGACACATTATGATTCACCATGACATATTATAACATGCCTCACTAATTCCATTTTTGTGGAGAGATTCCTCACCCACCAAAATGGAATTTCTCATCAATATGCTTGGGTGGAGGGAATCCTCACCCAAACTCATTAAATGAGCTTATAATATGGAGGAAAGAGGGAAATTAAGTGCTAACTGAAGTTAGATGAATCAGAGTTAAAAATAACTGGGTGGTTTCATGATGATCATGGTTAGGTGTAGGAAGGGGTTAAAGTGGGTCAAAGGGGATAGAATCGTCAACATTAATAATGTATAAGGTTGTAATATATTAATTAAAATAATTTCACACATTATTAAATATTAATATTAACCATTGCAAATGTGAGACTTTATAGATACCCCTTTTTGTACCACTTTGTGTGAAAACACAATATGGTGCAAAAATTGATGACATTGACTGGTGGATTGACAATGGACAACAACAATGATTGGTGAATGATAAAAGTGACTTTTTCCTTGAGGAGGGTGATGTAAGTTTATCTTAAATCAATAACAATATAAGATGCCCCAGTCATGGAAGCAAAAAATACCCTAGAATATTTGCTTTTGACAAATTAATGAGATCATTTTTATTAGAATTTTGAGTCTTGGAATCAAGGTTTTGATTAGAAGTTTGAAAAAGAAAAGATGAGTTTTGCTATTTTCCCCAATAGAGGGAGGGTTAATGATAGCCTTGGTCAAATATTCTTAGAAATATTTAACTCCAAAATTGGGTGTTTGAGTATTGAACTAATTTAAGACAAAGTTTTATGGGTATTGTCTACCCCCTCAAGCGATGAATGAGTGGCAAGAAATAGATGACAACAATGAGCTGATTGACAAAATATGGATGAAAAAATGTGATAATGATGGCATGCAAAAGGAAAATAAGGAAAGTTATTCTAATGCAAGAAAGTAAGTGTAATCTAATGCATGAGAATAAATCTAATCTAATGCAAAATTTGATTGATCAATTGATTGAGCCTTTTGATTGAGCAACAAGGGTAATCATTTTGGTTGAGGCTTGAGAGGCCTCTATTTTGATAGTAATTTTAATTCCTTTTCATCATTTTTTTATGAGGATGAGGTATGTGTTGATTGATGCATGATAGAGATGTATGGATGGTTGGATGGGTAATATGATATGATGTGATGTATGGATGACATTATGCATGTGTTTAGGGTGTTTAGATTATGGATGGGATGGGTGGTGATGTGTAGTGACTTATAGCTACATGTTTGATTATCATTCAAAAAGGCCTAATGACACATCATTACTCATTAATTGAATGATTAATCAAGGGCATCAACATAATGGTATTGACATAACTGCACAATGGAATGGAATGAATGTGATACTATGGAGATAGAAGATAAATAAACTACAAGAGCAAAAGTGGTATGATTTGTCACTTCACCTATCCTAGGAAGGAAGGATCGAAAAGTACTTTAAAGAAGCTCAAACACCCTAGTGATATCAATAAAACTCATATACTAATCAAATCGGTGATTGAAGATACTATGACCAACCAAGGGATTCAAGTTGCTCAAAGACCATTGTGTGTGCAGTGATATTCATTTCTAATTTTGAGAGAGGTAGGATTGACCAATTGTGAATCAAGCCATTATAAACTATCTAATCCATAAGCATACATAGGTTTTTATAAAACAAGGTCGCTAATGTGATAGACATTTCATCACGTGAGGGCATACTCCATTGCCAGTTAGACATTTATAGCCCCAACGAAGATAGCCCCACAATCATTTGATGCTGCTTCATTGCTAACTAGGCATCTATAGCCCTAGTGAAGACATCTAAAATTACCTAAAATCCATGATAATTGATACAAAATATGATGATACTTATTTTTTTTACAATACATATTTATGGGGTTGGATTATGGCATGATAAGATGGGTAGAGGAAACCATTCACTTTATGTGTTAGAGCTACGCATGGCTTTATATTTCCTAAATTCAAATATGGTTAATATATGATATATGTGCATGGTACAAGAGAAAAATTGAGGTAATCGGGAAGGCCTGTAGCACTCAAGTGATACATGACTTTCAATGAAGGTTGACTAAGACACTAGGTATGGCTGAATGACTGAAAGAACCCAAAGATTCTCCAAACATACAAGAGGAAAGAGATAAATCATGACAAACTATAAATGTGGAAATAGTGGATATTGTGGAAAAGTTCATGTAAAGAGGTTAGATAGCTATGACTACGAAGACGCCCTTGATTGATTTAACCAAAATCCTTCAAAATGATATATGTCAAATTTAACCAAATGATGACCAAGGTAGCATTGGAAAACAAAATAAGAACATAAAATAAAACATGGAAAAAGTAATTAGATGGTTATGGAGTGAAAAATGGAATAAAATGAAAGAGAATAGGGAGAAATAAGAAAAAATAAGAAAGAGGAGAGAGGAGGAAAAAGAGAAAAGAGAGAAAACACACCGGTCCATGGTACATAGCTGCTCAAAGCATGATTGTACAACTAGGAGTGATGTGCAAGGAATGAGAGAAAAATAAAAATAAAAATAAGAAGGAAAACATGAAGTGAAGGTGAATTAATTGAAAAGAATAGAGTGCTTGTAACATGAGCTTGTGGTTGGTTGATTTTGTGTGCTGTTATTTTATTTTTTGCTTTTTATTTTTTATTTTTTGAAATTGGTTGTGTACAAGAAGATAGAGTTTAATATGAGCTAGGTGTAAAATGCATGCAAGTGAAGGATGTTGACAATGGTTGATGATGGATGCAAAGGGACTGGAGTGACACTTGAGAAGGAGATGTAAGATTATCTTGAATTATGATCAATGTGAGATGCCCTAGTGATGGAAGCAATGAATATCTTTGAACCTTGTTGTTGATGGATTTTTGAGCATATTGAAACAACTATGCTAACAACTATACTAATGAGACATGAGCCATTGTGTCAAGAAAAATAAAATCATCTATGCTAATGAGAGTTGAGTCATTGTGCCAAGAAAAATAAAAGCAACTATGCTAATGAGACCTAAGTCATTGTGCTAAAACTATGCTATGACTAAGAGAGCTAATTGGGGTAAATGATACTCTTGGACAAGGTTCTAGGATAGACATTGATTCCAAAAATGGGTGTTGGGTGTTGATTAATATTCATGACAACATTGATTGGGTAGTTTTGTCCAACTCAAAGGATAAGGTGATTTTGGATGGGCATGATTTGTGTGGATGAATTCGATTGGTGGTTGTGTGTGATATGCAGGTGGATAAGAGAGGCATATTGGTTAAGAGGAGGAAATTGAAGTAGAAAGGGGCTATTAGGAGGGGATTATGTGGATGAGGTAATTAATTCCCCACGATCTAGTAGATATTGTACTAGACATTGAAAATGTTGAAATTCCTCGATGTCATGAACCTTTTTATAGTGGTAGATGCAATATCAATTTTCTTTATTGCATTTAGATTTGGGCTTGTTTATTTACACTAGATGGATATCAGGTAGGGAGAGCACTTTCACATCATACAATATCTAGAAGATATTAGAAAATGGATTCGATAGTGGTATTTAGGGGTGAGATAGACGACAAGGAGGATGAGGTATATTGGAGGGTTGGGGTGAAGAAGGTGGAGTGGAGAAGTATTGTATTGGTGATTAATTTGAGTGTGATGTAGAGGCTTTATGATGACATAGCTTGAGATTAAGGTTGATGAGTTGGTCCAAGATTTTTTGTAAGATACATGGTGGTGGATTTAGAGTGGTCAAGATAAGTGAGGATGGTTGGATACAATCGTGAGGATTAAGTTGAGAGGGATGAGGAAATAGAGGAAGAAAATGTGGATGAATATGATAGGGTGAGTGACAAGGTTGCAAAAATTGAAGCATGTAAGTGGTATGAAGAAAAGGATAAGGTGAGTGACAAAGTGGTGAGGGATGGGCCACATGGGGGGTATGAGGCAAAGGACAAGGTTGGTGATAAGGTTGTAGGGATTGGGTTGCATGGGAGATATAAGGCAAAGGATGAGGTGGGTGATAAGGTTGTAGGGGTTGGGCCACATGAGAGATATTAGGTAAAGGACGAGGTTTTGGAAGAAGAGGTGATAGAGATGGGGTTGGAAGGAGAGGTGGTAGATATGGTGTTGGAAGAAGAGCTGGTAGAGATGGTGTTGGAAGAAGATGTGGAAGATATAAGGAGGATCAATGCGAGGAGTTATTCATGGTCTTCTTGTGACAATGCTTGGGTGATATGGTTGGAGGGGTTTGATGATGCATTAGGCTTTGATGTGAGGGTCCAAAATAGTCCATGGCACGAGGGGAGGGAAAATGATAGGGTGCATATGGGCTATGTGGTAAGATAGGGGGAATATCCTTCAAACAAGTTGGAGGGATGTCAGGTGGATGAGAGGTTTATTGGTTATCTAAGGTAGTAAGAAGAGAAGAAGAAGTAGTTAGAGTAGATGATACGATAGTAGGAAGAGAAGAAGTAGTTGGAGTAGATGATGTAGAAGATGAAGCTGATGAGAAAGTTGATTTGGTAACCTGTTTTGTGGTATATGTAGAAGTAAATAGAGGGGGATTCACTAGTTGAAATTCATAATTAGTAGTGTAATGCTAGCAATATTGATGCTCTTGAGGAATGACAAAAGGGATGGACGAAGGGGAAAAGTGATCATGACCTATTGTTCCCATAAAACCTTGGTAAGATGAACCATTCTTGACATGATTAACTTGATTTGAATGGGTTGTAGAAGTTGATGCACCATTATGTTGTTGTGTGGTCCCATATTGTGGTAAAGGATTTTGATAAATTCCAAGGTTTTGGTTAGGAGGGGCTAAAGGATTATCAATGATAATTTCCCCTCGATCAATCATATATTGTACTAGGATCTAGAGTTATTGACAATCATGGATATCATGAAACCTTTGGTGATGTAAAATTTAGTAACAATATATTCTATACCCTCTTCCTCTAGGTTTGTTTGGATCCTCAAGTCTTATTTCAGGAAAGGAGATCAGCTATGCTTCCATAAATTTTGAAATATGGTGGACAAAGGATCTGAGAGAGGTATGAAATTACATGAGGACCATTGAAGATGCGTATATTGAAAGGTGGATTGATTAGGATTTTGAAGTTCAGTGGGAGGTGACACGATGTTGTATGTTGATTTTTGCAGTGGATAAGAGGGTTGTTGTGGATGTTGTAGTTGTGGGGGTTGAGTGGTTGGGCTACTCAACACTACTTGGTTGACTTGGGTAGGCTTGGATTGATTTTTTTTATTATTACCCTTAGCATTTTTGCCTTATCAATCTTTATTTTTGAGCTTAATCTTCCCTTCTTTGATTTTGATATCTTTGATGATCTTGGCTTGGGTTAGAGCTTCCTCAAGAGTTTGATATTGTTGGAGTTGAAGCAAGAGGGATATTGATTTGGAATAACTCCAAGTGAACACCTGAGTTAGCTTAGTGATGGGGATAGATAATGGTAACTTAGTATCTCTCTCCATTGATTACCATAATCGAGGATAGATTCATCATCAAATCAATGAAGATTGGTGAGATTTGTCAATATGGTCTTCTTGTTGACATTTAGAGTGAAGCATTCCAAGAAGAGATTGATAAATTGTTTGAAATTATATAGACTATGTCTAGGAAAATGGTTTTACCAATCCAAGGCTCCTCCCACAAGGGATAGCAAAAATGTATGGAGCATAAGAGGGTCTATCACATTGATGAGATATTAAGTATTGATAAACGTGCTCACGTGATCCTAAGAATCCTCTTTGCCCATGAAATTTTTGAATTTGGGTATTTTGAACAAGGGATGATATGGTAGCACTAGGACCAAGGGGTTGATGGGGTAGTTTTGAAGTTGAATAAAGGTTGGCTTTTGGTACCCCATGCCTATAATTTATGATTCTAAACTATTTATCTTGTTGACCAACTGTTGGAATGCATTTGAAATGGATTGGGGAGCTGAGTAGTGTGTTCCATGATGAGTCGAATGAGATGGATTGATAGAGGGATATGATTGATGTGAATAGAGTTGATGATAATGGTGATGGTTAGGGTCAAAAGATGACACTTTTGGGACTTGGGATCCTGATGGTGAATATTGATGGTGTTGATGGGCATGATTGGGTTAGAAAATTGGAAAGAAGGAGATGAACTGGATGAGTGTAGATGGAAAGCGATACAAAATTGGGCTAAATGTTGTGGGTGAGAAGTGTGCATGATGTACGAGGGTGATTTAGAAATGTGTGATCATTGTGATAAGTGGACATGATTGGAAGAATATGGGTGGTTAAGGTTGATGGTCACTGACATTGGGCCTATAGTGTGTTGTGGAAGGGTGACACTAATTCCATTAGGTGGGAAGGACTATGGGGGTATTCCAAAAGTTTTCACACTTGAGATATGGTTAAAAATAGTGGAATATGCAATAGGCGATGGAGGATGATAGGGCTTATAAGCTTGCACTTGGAAGAGTGGGGGGTCAGTGTGGGTAGGAATGTGTAGTAGGGGTAAGGATGGGGGGAATGAGCTAGGTGGTGGAAGATGAGATGAATGGGGTCATGGTGGGTGAGAGGTGTTGGACATGGTGGATTGGGTTGGTTTAAATAAGGCAGGTGACTTCAAGATCAATGGGTATGAAATTTGGATTGGGTGGAGAAAGGGGAGTCTTAGGATGAGGGGACTTAGGAGGGGTAGCATGGGTGGCATGATGATTCACACCTAGATAAAATTGAGTGTGATGTTTCTTGGGTGGGTGAGAAATATAATGGTGGGATTCACCGGATAGACTATATTTATGGATTTGTGACACATCCCCCTAATGAGCTAGGGGAGTGGTTGAAGAATGTACGGATTGACCTGAATGGTCCATGGAGACTTGGGTTTGGGAGTGGGCCTTGCATTGACTATGGATCATTACCATAGGATATCTAGAATGGAACATATATTGGTGGATTCTCTCTCTCTCTCTCTCTTTTAAAAATAAAAATGCACTATCTATGCAATTAGAAAATCATATAAACAATGATGTTTTTGTTTTGATGTTTTGATTTTTTTATGTTTTCATAATGTTGCCCCCTTTTTATTTATTTTGTTTTTGGTGTGTTTGATGTTCCCTAGACCTAGGAACTATGAAGGGGTGATAGAATTAAATCTATAAAGGTGTGTTTATGCCTACTCCCATGGTGAGGAGTGAGACACAAATGACTAAAAAATATTCCTAGGATTGTGAGTTGGCTCTAGGTATTCTAAGGGGGTAAAATAAACCTCTCGAGAGAGGCTGCACTGACTAAGTCTTGCTACTTGAAAAACCAATATTTTGCTTCACCCTCGGTTATTCTTGGATATAGATGATAGATATGAGTCCAAAAATTATTAATCCCTATGAACAAAAGGGCATCTAACCTCAAAATTACCCCAAGCTAGCCCCAAGGGTAACCAACTTCCTGGTGATGAAATCTAGGAAGCTATGTGATCTAACTATGGTGTATAAAGGCTCAATTGATGGTTGGTGGTGAAATGCAATATCATCAAGAGGTTTTCCTCATAAAATATTGTAAAATATAATGTGTAAGTGCATGTGATTTGATATTATTTTGATTTTTGATTTTGGGTTGTTTTGTTTTTTTGATGTTTTTTCTTGATTTTGATTTGATGCCTATTTACCATCTAAATCTAAAACTATACCTAAGTATTTAAGGAAAACAATGATCTAATATTATTTGAAAATAAATCTTGATCTAAACGAGCTTATGGAAGTATTCACAACTGATCTACTGAGCTTTTAAAGGAAATAATATATTAAGCTATTGAGTTTTGAAAAGCAAATGATGACTAATATAATGAAGCTTTGAATCTTTGAAAATAAATAACAACTAATATAATGTGCCTTGAGTATTTTGAAAAATAGAAAGAAATGTCTAAGCTATTGTGCCTTATATTTTTGAAGAACAATGAAAAAAACAACTAAGCTACTATGCCTTTGAGGTTTTGTGCAGAAATCATGAAATAACTATGCTAGTGCTTTTTGGAAATTTGAAAGGGAAAATGGGAAAAGAGATTCAAACAAATGAATGAAAAAAATTGTGCTATAAATTTTTGTATAAAATTAGGGGATATGAGCAACTAACCTGTGAGCCAGTGCTAAAATAAATAGAAACTAAGCATGCTATGCTACTGAGTTTGAGCCTATGTGGTTGTGCATGAGCCTATACAACCATCCTAGGTGGTTGTGCCTGATCTTGTGTAGCGACCTTGGTCTGTTGTGTCTAATCCTAGGAGGGTAGATATTACAAAATGAAGCCTTGATCTGAGATGTATGCCTATGTATTTCCTACCTTTGGGTACCTATAATAGAAACATAAGAAAATAAGTTAGGAAAGCAATCCAAATAAGCATGCAAGCACAAAGAACCCTAAGCAAAACACACAAGACATGCTATACCCAATGCAAGTACTAAAGCTCATGCAAAAAAATAAGCGTCTAATGTGTTAAGGGAAACGGGTCCCACCATGATCACCATTTATGTGAAAGAGGTAATGCACCATAATAATTGAAATTAGACAAAAAATAATAGATTTGATATTAATAAATTGTATTTTACAAATCAACCTATTTGGTTACAATCGACATCCCAAAATGGAGGATTTTACTTTACAAGTAAGATCTATGGTGTTGCAAGTTATATCCTTGATCGCACAAAAAATTATGGAAGGGTTTAGAAGGTGCATTTCTTGACCTTGTAAGCCTCTATGCGTATCCATTACTTGCACACAAGCTCACAATGATAACATCAATAACATATGTTGGGCCTTTTGAGATGAGGTCCAAAATAGTGACAAAGGGTTACGAAAGCAAATAGAAAGTTATAAAAATTTATAAAATTAAGTTTAGAAGTTATAAAACTATATGAAATACCTAAAAAACCTACTAAAATACCTAATTACCTTTTTGTGCAGTTTGTGGCTAATCTAGAGTCACTATTGGCCCTAAGGCTCAACCGCCTAGGGTGGTTGGCTCTCCTATGCAGTTGCACGGGGCAATTGTGGTCTTGTGTAACCACCCAAGGAGGTTACTCTATATTACTCAAAATGGGATGAAAATTTATGGGAACCTTCCTCTAGTTGTCAAGAACCTACCCTCAAAATTTCAAGGCAATCCTAGTCCAATAGTCAAGAATAGTCAACATTAATAATTTATAAGGTTGTAATATATTAATTAAAATAATTACACACATTATTAAATTTTAATACTAACAATTGCAAATGTGACACTTTTAGGTATCTACACAAAGAATTGCCTTTGGGATTTTCAACACAGTAGAAACATAAATAGGTATAGCTTGAATGACTGATTTTACCAAGGTAATTTTTCCCCCAGATGAAAGCCTTTCTAATTTTCTCCTTTATTCTATCAAACAACGAATTAAAGTTTTTTTTTGTCTTTGGATGTTGATAGGAATGCCTAAATAAGTGATGGAAAGGGAGACCTTTCTACATCATTATTTATATAGAACCATGGATTCCTATCTAGGAGAGTAGTGAAAGAAAAAAACTTTCAATTTGTCTCCATTGATCAATTACCCCGTAGCATTATAAAAATAGTGAATGATTTATTTAATAGTAGAGGATTCCTTAAAAGTAGCTTTACCTAACATAGTATATTCATCAATAAACTAAATATAAGAGATAGGCCTAGCTCCATGAGCAATGGTAACTCCCTCAAGAGTTTTATTTTCTCTATTTTTGGTCATAGTCCTATCCAAAATTCAACAAGAATGATGAATAAATAAGGGGAGAGAGGGTCACCCTGCCTAATACCTCTAGAAGCTGGGAACAACTACGAAGATAAGCTATTGATAAGAACTAAGTAGGACACCAAAGAGATACATCCCATAATACAATCTGTCCAATCTTAAGAGAATCTAATTTGCCTCATAATTTTGATAAGTGCCAATCCACTTTGTCATAAGCTTTGGATAGGTCTAAATGGATGAACATAGAAGGAGATTTCTATGCTTCCATGGAATGGATGGCTTCCTAAGTAAGAAATATTTTATCCACAATCTATCACCCTTCCACATAACCTCCTTGTTCAAGGGAAATAATCTTATGCAAAAGAGGTTTCAACCTCTTCGCCATGATCTTGGTAATGATTTTGAGAAGAATATTACATAAATCTATTGGTCTAAAAGTTGAGATATGTTCTGCATCTTGAGCCTTCGTGGCCATAACTATATAATTTTTAATGATTACCTTCAAAATAATCTTTGGCCTTCCTGGATTCTTCCACCACCTTTAATAAATCAACATGAATAATATCTTAGAATTCTTGGTAAAATTCAATGGAAAAACCATGAGGTCTTGGGATATTCCCTTTTGCATTTTAAAAACCACTTGTTGAAGATCATTTATAGTAATAAGAGCACTCAAAATAGATTTCTCCTCATAAGTGATAAGAGTAAGGATCACTTGAAGGATATTCTATTTAGAATATGAGTCAAGAGATGCAATAATGAATAGTTTGGAAAAGTAGTTGAATGTGATAGACTTCATGCCATCCTAAGTGTGGATAGAGTCTCTAGAATTTGATTCAAGGAAGAAATAAAATCGTGCGATCTACAATCTAGAAGATATTTGTGGAAGAATTTCGTGTTTCGATCTCATTTGAGCTATTGGATCCAAGATTTTTACTTCCAAAAAAGCTCTTTTCTTTTTTCCCATTCCACCAATTGCACTATTAGTCTAATTTCTTCTATACTTCTACTCTTAGTGATGCCATCTAAATGGATTCTATCATTCAACTCTTAAAGTTGAGCAATCACTTCTTGTTTCTTCTACCTAACGTCTCCAAACTGAAGAACACATGCTTATACTGAGAGGGCGGGTGAAAAATATAAGATCAAAACTTTTAATTTTCTTATAAATGATCACAACAATAATATCAATATAGTAAGTTAAACAATGTACAAATCATCACACACATGAGAGACATAGATTTAACATGGTTCATCCAATGTAGGCTATGTCCACAAAGAAAATATTTCTTAGAAATTTTCTCAATCGATCTCTTGGGAACCAATTCCCTATTATAATGTTTATGGGAACCAACCCAAAGGAGACACCAATACCCTATGCTCAATTTTGTGGACCTCTATCCATAGGAGACACTAATACCCTATGCTCAAGTTCATGGGCCTTTATCCACAGGAGACACCAATACCCTATGCTCAGTTTGTGGACATCTATCCACAGGAGACACCAATCCTCTATGCTCAAGTTTGTGGGCCTCTATCCATAGGAGACACCAATCCCCTTTGTTCAATTTATGGACCTCTATCCATAGGAGACCTTAATCCTCTCTATTCTATATTGCCTCAAGCCTTTGCACAAGGCTTGCTCACTTTTGCTACAAAACCTGCTTTCAACTCTACTTAGATATGCTCCAAGTCTACACACAAGGCTTGCTCACTTCTGCTATAAAATCTGCTCTCAACTCTGCTTAGATATGCTCTAAGTCTACACATAAGGCTTGCTTAAACCTTCTCCAAGTCTACACATAAGACTTGCTCAAATATACATACCAAAACCTACTCAATTCTACTCCAAGCCTACACATAAGGCTTACTCAATTCTACTCCAAAACCTGCTCTAATCTGCTCATAAGGCCTACTCAATCCAACTCTTAAAACCTGCTTAAATATGCTCCAAGAATTTTTACAAGGCTTACTCAAATGAGCTTACTATCACTTCTCAAACCAACTCAAATCTACCTCAAACAAACCTTCTTAGATCTACCTCAATCCTGCTCTCAAAAACTGCTCAAACATTCCCAATTCTTGCATACAAACAATTTCATATATCTTTCCCAAAAGTGCTTTCTTTGACTAAAGTAATTCAGACATATTCTACCCATAATTATTTTTCTTCATGAATATAAAGAGAATGATATGCAATGCAAATATTCTATATGTTCTTTTCACATTCATCAAGTCCATCGATTTCACATGTCCTACATTTATTGCTTTTAAAAGATAACTCTAGTATAACACTTAGTAGTTGACCTTATGTATTTATCAAAATCAAAACCAATACACACACTTGCTTCACAAATCTGATTTCTAACACTTGCACATTCACCTCCAATATCACTCAAACCAATGCTCAATTATGCTCTCAAACCCTTGCACCAATATTCTCAATTTCATTCAACAATGATGCACAACTTGTTCACAAACCCTAGCTCATATGTTTCCAATTTTATTCAACAATGATGCACAAATTTATTCACAAAACCTAGCTCATATATTTCTAATTTCATTCAAAAATGATGCACAAATTTATTCACAAACCCTAGCTCATATGTTCTCAATTTCATTCAACAATGATGCATACCCTAGCACATGTGTTTCCAATTTTATTTAACAATGATGCACAACTTGTTCACAAACCCTAGCACATGTGTTTCCAATTTCATTCAACAATGAAGCACAACTTAGCTTTCAAACTCTAACACAAATATTTTCAACAATGCACATAAAATTAATCCTTATATCTCCACCTTAAAATATTCCTTTCAAACAATCCACCTTGAGAAGGAGTTAAAACACCATACCTTTAAAATTTGCCTTGATGAAGATGTGCCCTCAAAAACCTGTCTAAGAATAATCTTCTTTCTTTTTCCACTAGAAAAAATTGGTTAGCAAATTTTCTTTTCAAATCATCCACAAAAAGTCTTTCAAAGATGTCCACAACAAATTTGAAAATAATACCTTGTTTCTCCTTTTAATATTTTAAAAATAAGCTTTTAAAACCCTTAAATTTCAACTTACAATACACAGAATATGATAATCATTAAGTACACCTTATAACTCCTAACTTATAATCATTCAACAATACACCCTAATTTTCAACTCACAATGCACAAAATATAATAATCATTAAGTACACCTTATAAATCCTAACTTATAATCATTCAAAAATACACCATAATTTTCAACTCACAATACACATAATATAATAATCATTAATTTCACCTTATAATCCCTTAGTGCATTTCCAAAAAATCACCAACCATCGTCAAAAATCCTCGTCAAAAATACAAGCAAAACACGTTGGACTGATTTCGACCCGCTGACCTCTCCAACATAGTGTTATCATGAGTGCCCTAACCAACTATGCTACCGCATTGGTTGGAACCAAAAGGAGTGCCCACGAATATATCTCTGTCCTAAATGTACAATCCGAAAAACTCAAATATCCAAAATGACATCCACGGGTTTTAACCCTGTGACCTTTCTCTCAACAACACTCATGCAAGCCAACCAGCCACTGGTCTACTCTAGACATGTGAGACTCAATCTTTGTGCACAAAATTTTTTCAATGCCAACACCTGCACACTTTAAAGTTTTGTTGTCTCCTTTTATCTCCACCATTCACAAGAATCATGCCCAAAAATTATTAACAAAAATGCTTGCGACAACTTCCAAAGGTGAAAGGGCAATGTATTTATATGCTTTGTCTTTGAATTTTCCAAGGTCGGCTTATATTTCGAAACCTCAAAATGTTGGCACTTTTGGGTTTAAATGTTATAACATAAACTTTATATTATAATATTAAAAATATTATAATATTATTCTTTTAAATCTTTGGCCTTAATATTTAAACCTTGCTTCTTATTTTAAGTCTTGGCCTTTTCTTTTAAATCTTGGACCCAAACCACTTTTTAATAGGTCTATTCCAATCAACCTCTTTGACCTTATTTATAATATTTAAATTAAATATTATAAACCTTTTCTTTACAACAAATTTTATTGCTTTTAGATATACCTTGCCTTGAAGAATATTTTTGCCTTGAATACCATGCAACATTTCACATCAATAACAACTCTTGACATCAATTCTTTTACATCAATGACAACTCAATATGCTCAATATTTTCAACAATCTCCCCCTTTGTCATTGATGGTAAAATTTATAAAAATACTCCTTTTACTATAACTAGATTTCCATTTTTCTTCCCCTAATAGGCTGCTCCCCCTTACTGAATTCTCTCCCCCTTTGACATCAATGGCAAAGGGCTTCTTGGGGATAAAGATAAGAAACTTAGCATAGCCCCCTCACCACATCCTTTCTTGAGGTGATTAGTTTTGATATGGGAGTAAACCTACTCCCAACTTATAATGCTTATAATGCTCTTCTTCTCTTTCAATATTTTCAAATATCTTTGTAGTCATACCTCTTTGATCCTTTTGGCTATCCTTCTTCTTCCTAGTCTTTGGAAGTTCCTAAAATTCTATTCTACACCACTTTGCTCTATGCCCAAACTTATTACAATTGTAACACTTGATGTTTTAGTTCTTGTAAGGTGCAAATGAATTGAAGTTCCTCTTGGTGAAGCCAAAATCAAACCTACTATGAGCCCTATAGTGTATAGCTCTATGACCAAAATGATTACATGAGTAGAAATGTCCTTGGAAGAAGTATTTATCTTGTCTTGGAGAGTGTGGTCTCATAGTTCTTTTCTTACCTTTTCTATGATGATCCATGTTCTTGATTTGTGCATTGTTTTCTTCCTCTTTGATGCTTCCACTTCTCAATTAATCATCATAGGTCTTAGGTTCTTCTTCAATCACTTCCTTTGAAACTTCTTTTTCTTTTGATCTTGACTCCCCGTTTTGTATCTCTTGGCCTTGTTCATAACCTAGTCCCGTATTAATGGAGATATATGTACTTTGAGAATGTCATCCAAGGTTTTTGAGCTTTCCTCAAACCTAGTTAGCTTATAAAGATATTTTCCAAGTCGTTTCTTTAGAGATATAACTTCATCTTCTAGCTTTTCACACTCTAACTCTTTTACCTCTAATTTTTTAGCCATACTTTCTTCAATTTTCTTTGCCTCTTCAACTCTAACTCTTAATTTGGTGAGATCTTGTAGAATTCTTGCCTTTGTATCCTCATCCTCTTGAACTTGAGCCTTCAATATTAAGTTCTCTCTTTTTAACTCTTCAAGTTCCTTTTCCATATCAACTGTAGCTTCTTCTTCCTTTTTTAAATTTTTCTCTATCTCTAGATCTACAATAACAAGAGCATTTTCTTTCTCTTCTACTTGAACTTCAATAGGAGCATCTTCTACTTGGTCTTCAATGGGAGTACCTTCTTCCTCTTCTATAGCCAAAAATAGAATCTCTTCTTTTTCACTATCTAAAATACTTTCATCACTCTCACTTGAAGCACTACTTGCTTCTTCAACATAAAAACTCCTTTTGTGTCTCAAAAAGATCTTCTTCTCATTTTTTCCTTGACCATATCTCTTTTTCTTTTCATGATAATATTTTCTTTTTTTTATTTTTCTTTAATTCCTTTTCATCTTCACTGCTACTATATCCATTTTATGGACAAAAATATGCATAGTGACCAATGTTGCCACAACTAAAATATTTCACAGCCTTCATATCTTTGTGTTTTCTTGGACCCTTTTTATTTCTTCTCATAAAGTTAGCCTCTTCTTCATTGCTTGATTCATCACTTAATTCTGGTTCCTTATCCTTTGTCTTATTTGAAACTTTGAATGACGTGTCCTTTTTAGATGTTTGTTCTTTTTTTGTCCTCATCTCATAAGTTGTGAGAATTCCATGTAGTTCATCTATCCTCAAAGTTGCTAGATCCTTCATCTCTTCTATTGTTGAAACCTTTGCATCATATATCATGGGAAGTGATCTTAAAATTTTTAGAACAATAGTAGAATCCTCAATATTTTCTCTAAGTCCATGGAAGGTATTAACAACCTCATCAACATGAAGTAGATACCTAGCAATATATTTCTCATATCTTATCTTTAATTCCTCAAACTTTCTCCTGTGATTTTGGAGTTTTACCGTCTTAACCTTGTCGTGTCCTTCATAGGTATTCTATAATTTGTCCCATATTTATTTTGCTATATTGCAGTACATAACCTTCACAAACCTAGTTTCTTGTAATCCACGTAAAATTAAATTCATTACCTTTCATATAGTTTCTTACCACTTATATCTATGGGAGGAGTTGCAAGTGATGTGTACCCATTCTCAAATGATTGCCATGTATCAATTCCCTATGCCATAAAAATATCTTCATCATAACACTCCAAAAGCATAGTTAGTCCCATTAAACAATGGAGCTCTGTGTGTTGAAAATCCTTTCTGATGAGCCATTTGTGTTCATGTAAGATCTTCCTTCAAGCTATTAGGATTCCCTAAATGAACCCACTCTAATACCAATTGAAGAACACAAGCTTATACTGAGAGAGGGGGTGAACAATATAAGATCAAAACTTTTAATTTTCTTATAAATGATCACAATAATAATATCAATACAATAAATGAAACAATGCATAAATCATCACATACATGAGAGAAACAAATTTAATGTGGTTCACCCAATATGGGCTACATCCATAGAGAAAATATTTCTTATAAATTTTCTCAATCAATTTCTTGGGAACCAATTTCCTATTACAATTTTTATGGGCACCAACCCATGTTGGAATTTAGAACATTAGGTTTAATACTTGTAAGTCTTCATTATCATATATTGTATTACGTAGATAATATTAGAGCTATTCTAGAAGTTTATTTAGGAGGGTATCCAAGAAATAGGTAAGACTATGCTATGTTTGGTGTAAGCCAATAAAAGAGATTTGCCCTATTTTGTATGATGATTAGTTATACATCAGCACTATATATTGTATTCTTTAGCAAGGAATAAATTAGAATAAGTTTTACATTCTCATGTGGTATAAGAGCATCGGGGAAAGTGTGAGAAGTAGATATGCCCATCACTTGTGAGTTCAGATCTACCAATATTTCATTGTCTTGAGAAGGACATCTTGAGAGGATAAGTTGTCCTGCACATATGCATTTGAGTAAGGTTTATGTGTTTAGAGGGTAGCAAGCAAGTCTACCATAGCGAGCATTGAGAAGCCTGACTATTGTAGCTTGTGGACTATGGAATCATTCTCCACCTATTGGTATGGTCAGCGTGAATTCTTGATAGAGCATGGACATGTAGGTAGAAGGTAGACGTTGGAGGCTACGAATGAGATCATGCGCTTGTAGTGATGTAAGACTATGAAGACACCTATGCTACAACATCATTACAACATGATTGGATAGACATTATTTCATGAAATGCATTTTGCTCCTTTATCGTGACAAGGAGAAGGAGACCATGTGGATGAATATTGCAAGGAGACAACGGGAGATGAGGAGTCATGTAGCGGGAGTTGAAGAGTTGTGTAGCCAGTGATGAAAAAATAGTTCTTAACATGTTGTGTCTAGGAGCGGTTTGACCTAAGAAAAGACATGTTTAGTAGCCATACTACTTAAGGAGGTCCTAGACAGCGGAGAAGATCGCGTCTACTACAAAGTATAAAGGAATACGTCTGTGATAAATACTATGTGAGGAGACACAAGAGAGAACATGTAAGAAGACCTCCACATAAATTGGAAGATTCTAGTTCATGACATGATTTCATGGAGAGTCCAGGTGTACATAAAGTGAGATTGATTTGGAGACAGTGTGTTCATTGTTAGATATTGGCAACAGTTTGTATGTTGAGCAAAATCGTTAGCAAAAATGCTATAATTTGTTGACCTTTTTTTTAAGAGCTACATCATGAGATGCGATCATGGAGATCTATGTAATGTGAGTATTGTAATTTGATTGTGAAACGATAGGTTTAGCATCTGCTTTGCTATAATTTCATGAAAGACGATGGGAGGCGAGAGTTAAAATTAATTTGTGGATGTCTTACAAACTTGATAATATGCACTGGTTTGTCATGTTTGGAAGATATTTTATTGTGATAGATAGGTTGTTGTGATAACCTATTACACGTCAGATAATTAGAGATATAGGTTGTTGTGATAGCCTACTTGATGTCAACCATACACTATAGTTTAAAAAAACAAATATTTTGGGCCTGATTTTTTGTGCAAGGAGATTACCTGTCTGCACTGAGAGAAGTAGGACGAAGCTTTGAGACATCAACGAGAAATGTTGAGAGAGAATATAAACTTGGTAGTTTGTATTGACCCATCCTTGTGAGTTTTTTGCTATGATCATTTCCCATTTCTTTCCCAATTTTCCCTTTTCCCACTTTGTAGCGTAGATAGTTGGAAAAACCATAGAGGAATTGACCTCCAGAGATCGACCACCTCATCCTAGCTTGATGGTCGTTCGATGTTGGCAATGGTATACCCCCACCCTTTACGTGGTGTCAAATTAACAACCAATAGTTTTTGGTGAATCTCTTAGGAAACTCATTGAGTTTTCATGTTTTAGGAAATCAAAGTTTGGTGATACTCTAATTTGTCCATATCCTCTCAAAATCACCTGGTGACTTCGATTGTGTGGAACTTCTAGATCATTATATTAGTCACCTTCCCATGCTAAAAGATCCAAACATCCTGAAGGACTCAATTATTGATGAACAACCTTGACCTCATCTGACAACTTTGACTCTAACCCCAATGGTATATTTGAAGACCAATGTTGCCATAAATTTATTACACTAGAATTATTTTTGTCCCCTTAGTCCCCCTGATCAACATGATATTCCATAAGTTACCTTCGATTCCCTAACAAAATATTGTGGTGTTAAGAGAGTTTTGAAGGAGCACCTTGAAAAAGTGGATTCTCTAGCCACCCTTCAAAATATCATGCATAAGGATGCAATGATTAGGCTACTAGTTGATTCTCTTGAGGGTAGAGCATGGATTTGGTATAAAAACCTGTAGCATGAGAGTATCTCTACATGGGAAAATCTAGCAGGGCTTCTAATGGATACATTTGGTGAACTGGAGAACATGTTCTAGTCCCAATGATCAATTCACATTTATCATGAGGAACCCTATTGAGAGTGTGGTGGACTTTAAAATCCATTTTGAGAAGATCTATTGGAGGATTCCATGACAAATCCTTCCAACCTCCATCCAGATGTATCTATTCTACATTTGGGCTCTTGGTCCTGACATAAGCTTCCTTCTACAAAAATCTAGGGAAATCAGGTTTCTGTAACTTTATGAGGAAGCCATCAGAGCCAAGTAAGTCCTGATGTGGAGGCTCCACCCAATCAATTTATTTCTAGTTTTGGTGCCAGATCACATAGCAAGCACACATTAGGAGTGAGTGTGCCATGATGACCATGTCCATAAGGGCAACATGATAGATGAAACTTAGATTCATTTGAGTCTGGGTAAGTATGTGGATGCCCATGAGTGGGAGATGGATCAAATGGTGGAGAAGGAGCCAACCATAATATTGGCACAACTAGCCAATATAAAAAAGATATAACATAAAAATTTAATCCTTGATAGGTCACCATCCAAAAGGTGGAGTGCGGTGGCAAAAGTCATTTCCATCCTAGGATTCAAGGACCTGAGTATCCAAAAACTTAGGCAAAGCAATAAGAACTATGATGCCACCATAATTCTAGGCCAGTATGGATGGTACCAGAGGAAATACAAGTGATACCTTAAATACAATATAATCTGGTTCAACCACTGTAGATTCATAGGGTGATTTTAATAAAACATCCTAGCTTAGGTATGCCTATCATGCCAAAATTTTGAGGCTAGTAAATAAATTTGTGAGCTATGTGCAACCAATGTGAAGGGGTATCATAAGGCAACAAAAGCCGATGAAATTTTACCATCTAGTCAGGAACTAAAAGGCATCAGAAAAGGATTTCCCAAGAATTATCTAGGAAATTTAACATTCCTACTCCATATCCATGTTATCTTCATAGTTTTTTAGTTCTTTTATTTGTTTTTGTTGTGACCCTATAGCCCAATGGATGCATAAAAAAAATATCAGCCTTTTATTCTACTCTCAAGAGCTAAACCAAGAAGCCTTAGAACTCGTAGCTGCAGGCACAAGGTAAGGTGAGCATGATATAAATAGTACCCTAAGGGTAGATGTAGATGAGACCAACAAGTATAAAATACAAAATATGGTTTAAAAAAAATGACCTCTTGGTTAATAGTAGTTAGTAAAAGAGGATCGTTGTTAGATTGTGTGGAAAGGAAGGTCTATGATAGAAGAGATAAAAAATAATGGCAATTTATCTACTCTTGGAATGTCTTAGATCTTTGGTGGGTTACGTTTAAGGGGATTCAATTTGAGAGAGTGCCTCATGGAGAAAGGTCTATGCCCTATCAATTTAACTTGATAAGCTTCAAACTACTTTTCCTTTCATGTCTCCCTGTTCCCTCACCCTGCCCTTTCTTTCACCTTCATCTCCATTTTGTTTCCTACAACTCTCTAAGTTGGTAACAAAGGTTTCTTTATCTCAATCATTTCCTATTGTTCCTTCTTCCTCTATATTTTTTAGTAAGCTTTTTGAGTGTTTACTTGTTGTTTCCACTGCTTGTCTTCCTACTGCTCTTGTTTGCAATAGTCCTCTTTGTGTTATCATTTTACTCTATTCCTATGGATTTATTTTCCTTGTCCTCCCTTTTTGTTCCCTTCGATTGCACCCCAGTTCCTTTTCATTTGCTCTAATTTTTGCCATGTTAAGTGTATCACTTATTCTAGCATATTTTTCATGCCCCACCTCCTCCTAGTTTTAGTTTCATCTTTGTGTTTTCCTTTCCTCTCTATCCCTCCGTCATCCTCTTCATTCCTCTATTTTGGTTGTTGTATTTCATAACACTTATGGGTTCCAATTTTTCTACAATATGGAAATCTCCTGTAAGTCACCAGAAGTGTGGGTGAAATTTTACACCATTCACCCCCCTTCATTTCAGGAAATGATTCCATTTATCCAAAAAGAGTTCACTAAGTTTTGAAAATGTTAATGGAGAAGTGGAAGACAAGTAGTGACGGTAGTAGTTATGGGCATATACAAGTTTTATGTGGATGGTTTAAACAAGCAGGGTGGATAATAGAGCAGACAAACAATCTACCCTTTGCCTTGGGTGGAACCATTCAAAAGGCCCGCCCACTCATTGGGAAGACTTTTCTAATGGACAATAAGGGTGGATAAATTAAGAATCCCATCTACAAAAAGGATGGAAAGTTCCCACCCACTCTCAGGTGGAACCTTCATGTGCAAATTGGGTGGAATCCTAGGTTAGTAACCATCCTCATTCCTGATGACTCTGTAGGTGGAAAGGAAGATAAAGGAATACTCACCTAACATGCAAAGCTCCCGTATATTGGAATTAAAAAATCACAACTTATATTTCACCCTTAGTTCTCAAAAGTTGATGAAATTGAGTGTCTAGGTGATTATATGATGTGGTGTTGAGTAAAAAAATAGGGAAGTCTTTATGGTTATTAAAGATATAGGTTTGAATCTTATAGTGCTTCATTGTTATATAATTCATGAGTTCATCCCTACCCATCCACTCATGCATAAGGTCATTATTTAATATCATCACCCCTCACCATATTATCCATTTCATCAAATTTTAGGTTTTGGATCACTTTCATTATTTAGTCCATGTCCAGTAAAAATATCACCTAGTCCATTAACATTCCCATCACACATAGACCCCGTTTACCCCATATCATCTAAGGCATCTAACCATTAAAAATTCTTTGTAAAATCCATGATATAATATTAAAATTCATTTTGCACCCCTAGGTTAGACCATGGCCGAAAATACCACGTAATCCACTTATGTTCTTATTTTCCTAAGTCCTAAGTTGCCAATACCACCTAGACACTTACCTAATTTTTTACCCAAAATTATTTGCTATAGCCTAATAATCCTAAGTTATCATTGCCCTTCTGAAAATCTATCGCCAATCCATTTGTGACTACAATAATCCATTGACAATAGCCTAAGCCTAAAATACATTGATGCTCATCCAAATCCACCATTGCCAATCCATATCTGATAGACTATGTCAATCAACGATCATCTAAAGCCTAGGTATAAAGAAAAATAAACTTTTTCTCTTGCAAAATACTCATCACCGATGCATCAATGACCATTGAGTTCCATTGATGATAGAATATCTTAAGTCCAAAGTGAGGATCTCATCATCGTTGGCCTAACCATTCCCAATCCTAATTAAATTTATCATGCCAAGTTATTTTAAAGTCAAAGTTATCCACCTAAAGTCCCCTTCACTGATCCATTTGTGATCATGCTAAGCTATCAGTGATAGTATAAATTAAAGAATAAACCATTGCTTATCTAAATACATTATCACCAATCCATCAATGATAATTGATTCTCATCAGTGAAGCCTTAGCCCGAGGTCCTATAGCTTTTCGACTAGTATTTGCACACTTAAATATGAGTATAAAATCCCACCTAAATGGTTAGCCCTCAAGTCTAAGTTTGTTATGTCATCGATATAAAAAGTGCATTGCTGATCCATCTGTGAAAGTTTTTCTTCATTAGCAAATGCAAAATGACTTAAGCTTAAAAGAGTTTACCCATTGCCCTTGTGAAAATCTTGTCATTGATCCATCAACGACAACATAATTCCATTAATGACAAAGTAATTTCAAGTCATCCAAGGGCTAGACCATCATTGTATTAGGTTTTTCCCTTTCCATCATGCATTTAATAAAAATTGTGTTTACTAAGCCATTTGCCCTAAGTATTTTTGAAAACTCTAAGGGTTTACATGTCGTTGATCACTTTCTTCTTTCACTCATCCATCAACGACAGTGTAAATTCATTAGTGACCAAGTTTAGTCATCACCCTTGAAAGCATTATTGTCAATTTATCAACAACCCTAGGCAATTAGCGAAATTTTATTTTATGAAAGATTCATCACTCATCAAAGAATACCATTGATGATGAATCAGTGACAAGATGAGATAAAGAGAGACAAAGGTATCAAAGATCCAGATAATTTTTAAAATATCAATGATACATGTTTCACCTAGAAAGGTGCGTGGCTCACTATTCAAGGATTGACAAAAGGTATGAAGAGGTGGTCGATCTAAAATCCAAAGCAACGATCCTGTGTAAGGTAGCAAAATTAGAAGGTGGCCCATGATTAATGTATCAATTTGAAGCATGCAAAAATAAAAAAAACACCCAAGGTAGCTTTCAAAATTATGGTTGCAATAAAGTACATAAACCCAAGTAAGTACAAAAGAAACACCATAAAATTGAGGGTGTTTAAAATATGAGTGACGAAGCTTGTCAAACATGAAAATTGCCCAAAGGGGAAAGTATCAAACCACATGAATAAAATTTTCCACATAAGTTGAAGACCTCAAATATCGTACTAAGAAAGGTAAGCTTATGGAATGAGCAACTCAAAGGATAGGCTTGACATAGGTTCGAGATATCTAGATCCTTCATATCTATAGAATATGATGTTGCCACCATCAGTTGATGAAATGGATGATCTCAAAATGGATTTATATGAAGCCAGTAGGTGGAGTAAATAATTCAGTAGCAAGGATGGGAAAAAGCATGCAAAAGGTAATGATCATAAAATATTGTAAGCAATGTAAAAATTTCCTGTGTTTCATCACTAAAATATGTAGAAGATGCCTTAGCATATTGATGGCTTTGGAAAGATACCAGTGCCTTGATGGAATATAGTTACAAAGGTATCACCATTATGGAGAATAGTTATAGTGGTACACCTTTATTTTTACTCCTTTCATTTTATACACATCAATATATCATTTTCCATTCTATATTTCCTCTCATTCCTCTTTTCCATATTATTTTTGGTATTATCTCTTGACCACCATCATCGTTCATACCACAAAGCCTCATATCACCACCATTGTCTATATCCTTCCAAATCCTTTGATTCCAACTATTCCCACCACCATCCATGTTATTTTCCATCTTGTTTCAATTTGTTGTGTTTTTTATTTTCTCCCTTTACTGTCACATTGGATCCTATTGGGCACTAGATTGTCATCAAGTTTTACTTGACATTGCAACTTTCTATCTTCCAAATTTTTGGCTAGGCTTACACTTGATAGTCATAGCTCAACACTCAACATTGGATGGACCAAAGATTAATTTAGCCCAACCTCTAGAGTAGGATGGTTCCTTGTCAACTTAGTAAGATGTTGACTCAATTAAGCTCAATAAGGGTTTGAGGAATAAGGTTAAAAAAAGGTTTAGGATTAAATAAATATGCATTAATAGTGGTCGGATAGGGCTAACAACATAGGCATCCATAGGTAAAACCTCTAGAAAATTACTTCCAGTGTTCCACACTCAGGATTAGCATCACCCAAAACCATAAAATCTTCATATAATAAAGCATAAACAGAGATATGTCTCAAGAAGCAATTCCAAGATCCAATATATTGATAATCCAATTTAGTAGAATACATCAATAATTAAAATTTGCAAAAATAAACTTCCTATCAACACAGATTTAACTATAAACAAATTTCAACTACCTTAGCAACTAGTAATCCAATGAAAATGGAATGAACTAACCGTTACAACATTGATAGAAATGCGATTCACAACTTTGAACCTCTTAAACAAAAAATATCAAAGATAATGAGTCTCAAGTCAAAAATCTGAGTAATGATCCTTCCATTAGTTTGCAAAAAATATTTACACAGTAGGACAAGCAAATTTGCTAGAGATCACCCTAAAAACTAAGGGTTCGACCTCTATTTATAGTTTATAATGAAAAGAATTCAAGGAGACATTACAAGAATTTAGAATTTTATAGATCAGCTAAGAGCTATGCTGGAATTATCTCATTTGTTCATTTAGTTTAGGAAATCCACTAGAAGTCATCCACCATGGTAGCTTAGCTTTGCAACTTGTTGGTTCGATGATGGCAGTTGAGCCTCAATCCATTATAAACCAGATCTGGACTATTCATTTTTCTTTAGAAATCCATTTCATCGTATATCTACAACCACTCTAGTTCTTGGTTCTTGAAAATCCTTGGACACTTCACCTTCCCACCTCGATTTGACTATTCTTCAATCCACCAAGAATCCACCTTTGTATGCTTCACAAAAATATCAGCAAAATATCTGTTGTTTATGCACTCAGTGGATGGCTATGATTAAATATAAAAAATGCTTTATAGACCTACGAGAGAAAAAAATTGCCAATCCACTAAAAAAAAATGCTGATATCATCTTGGATAGCTTCGACTAATGGATTAGAGTTCTAGTGAGAAATACATTGAGTTTTGAGTGGAATCAAGTATGTCATCAATTTTATCCTCAGTCCTTGCTCCACCAACGCTGAATTGGGTTGACCAAATATTGCTTCACCCCAACCTCTAGAGTAGGCTAGTTCCTTATCAACTTAGTAAGATGTTGACTCAACTAAACTCAATAAGGATTTGAGAAATAGAGTTAGAAAAAATTTTAGGGTTAAAGAAATATGCATTAATAGTGGCTGGATAGGGCTAACAACATAGGCATCCATAGGCAAAACATGTAGCAAACTACTTCCAGTGTCCCACACTCAATATTAGAAGAATCGAAAACCATGAAATATTCATATAATAAAGCATAAACAAGTATATGTCCCAAGAAGCAATTCCAATATCCAATATATTGATAATCCAATTTAGCAGAATAGATCAATAATCAAAAATTGCAAAAATAAACTTCATATCAACATAGATCTAACTATGAATAGATTTCAACTATCTTAACAACTAGTAATCCAATTCAAATGGAATGCACTAACCATTATGGTATTGACAGAAATGCGATTTACAACTTCAAACCTCTTAAACAAAAGATATCAAAGATAACAAGTTTCAAATAAAAAATCTAAGTAATGCTCCTTCCATTAGTTTGAAAAAAATATTTACACAGTAGGGCAAGCAAATGTACTAGAGCCAACCCTAAAAATTGAGGGTTCAATATTTATTTATAGTTTACAATGAAAATAATTCAAGGAGACATTACAAGAATTTAGAAATTGATAGATCAACAAAGAGCTACACTAGCATTATCTCATTCACTCATTGAGTTCAAGAAATCCATTGGAAGTCATTTTCCATTGCAACTTAGCTCTATAACTTGATGGTCCGATGATGGTAGTTGAGCCTCAAGTCGTTATAAACTAGATTTGGATAGTTCATTATTCTTTAGAACTCCATTCCACCATAGATCTGTAATCACTCTGGTTCTTGGTTCTTGAAAATCCTTGGATGCTTCACCTTCCTACCTCGAACTGATTGTTCTTCAATCCACAAAGAATACACCTTTGTATGCTTCATAAAATATTAGTAAAATCTTTGTTGTTGATGCACTCAGCGAATGACTATGATTAAATATCAATAATACTTTACAGACCTATAGGAGCAAAAATTTTTTCCAATCCGCTCAAAAGTAAAACTGACATCATCTTGGATAGCTTTGACTAACATATTTGAGTTTTTATGAGAAATACATTGAGTTTTGAGTGGAATCAGTTCTGTTTTCAATTCGCTCCTTGATCCTTGCTCCACCAGATTTGAATTGGGTTGACCGTGGAATAGAGTGTATCACAAATCGACTCCAAAAGTAATGCAAAATGATTCCACTACCTTTACTTTCTTTTCAAGCACTTTCGACCTTATTATCAAACGGTGTGAAACTTGTCACCATTTCACTCAAAATTAGTCTTGTAACTTAGCAGAATGTAGATTCTCAACACTTAGTTGCTGGAGCATGTAGAACAAAGAAAAATTGCCAGTATGCACTTTGAAATGTGCTGACATCACCAAGATTTAAAAGAATTACAGATTGGAAAATTTGTGATATGCTACTACAAAATACATTAGATATCAAGTAGAATGAAGCACTTAGCTTGTTTTTTCAAAAAGCACTAAGTGTTGAACATATGGGAGCACTCTTGCATGGTTTCGATCTAAAATACTCTATATCCTAAGCAAATTGGAAATTTATCTGCATTAGAATGAAATTTTCAAAATTTTCTAAGGATGTGGCGATTTTGGGTCTACATTCTGGTGCCTCCCAAGTGGATTTGCTCATAAAGACATTTAACTCAGAGTCTTATCCATTGGACATCAGGAGTCAAAAAATGCTAATCTTCAAAAAATGCTTCAAAGAATAATTTCCATATGATCAATACCCTCTAAAAACCTTATGAATTTACCTAGAGGATAACTGTTAACATGGAGATTATGCTAGAAACACAAATATCTCTATTATTCCTTCAAAATTGCTCCAATACTTCAACAAAAAACATAGCTATGTTTCTCCTTTTAAAGCTTTTTCAAAAATGACATGAGTGCCTTCACAAAATTTTTATTCTCTACATTTTAGCTTCATGATTTTATTCCAATATTTTGATAGTATCAAAGTCAAAATAAAACAAAAGTACAATACTTCTACATGACTACAAAAATATGCAAAACAAAAATATTCTAAGCTTGTGTCCCTTGAGGGTCCGTAGTAGCTCTATTTGGTTCTTCACCCTCTTGTTGAGCCTCTTCTTTAGCGTTATATTACTGATATTACTCATCCTCTTCTTCTTCCTTAGGTGAATCCTACTCTTTATTATTTTCCTCAGCATCTTTTCCAAACAATTGCACCATCAACTTTAGAGTTTGTAAAGCTTGTTTCCAGATTGCTTTAGAGGGGTTGGAAGTATCCTTAAGCTACTTGTGAATGTACAATAACCTGGCAGTATCTTCATAATTTGTAGCACTTACTTTATTTACCAAATCCTCCATTAGGTATTGAATCCTGGTTAAATCAATAATCATTTGTGAAATCTGCTCCTGATCAATTGGCTCTTCTAGAGCATCAATATTAGATTCATCTTGGAGGATTTGATCTACACTCTTCTTAATTTATTATTATGATAGCAAGGTGTTATTATCCATCCATAATCCTATGAAACCATTCTGAAGCATCTCTTTATTAATGTCCACTACATCCTTTATGGTATTCTTCACCTTATCAAACAATAGCCAAGCCTTTTGTAGCATTATGTGCTTCTTCACTATGAATCTAGTAGCCAATCTACTAGTATTCCATTCTTTGTTAGGAATAGGCTAAGTGGTCTCACTGAGCTTGCTATATACTAGCTTATATATCTGCTTAGCTTGAACCACCATGGGTTGTAGTTATCTAGTACAGCTATCCAAATCTTCTTGAATATTCTAAATCAGGTGACTGACATCATCGATGTAGTCAATGATGGGTTGTAACTCTGAGCATTTCTCCAAAACCTTAGAAAATAGTTCTTTCCTTACCTTCTTTAGCCCTACTTTTGAGAATCCTAAAGGCTTAGCCTTTTAAATTTGAAGCTGCTGCTTCAAGCTCTGTATTTCTTTGGCTTGTTCTTCATTTTTCTTATTTTACTCCTCTACTTGCTCCTTGAGATTATTTACCTCTTGGAATTTATTCTACTAGTTATTTGCTTTGTTTTTGATAAATTTCTTTATCTATTTTTGGTTGGTGACTATATTTTCCAAATTTTCTATTATCCACTCCAGCTTGTCCACTTTCTCTCTGTATATATCAATCTTGACATAAAAAGTGTCCAAGTGAGCTCTCGCCATTACCAGCTGATCTTCAATAGGTAGCTGCTCAATATCCTCTGTATACTCTTCTAGATGATATTCCTGAGAAGTCATTTTGGTTTTAGGCTTACTTACTAAAGGAATAATGGATCTGGATGCTCTTTACCTTGAAACTGACTCAATAGACATAGTGCTTCTATTTGTAGCCATCCTATTTGAAGGTTTGGATAGCTTCTCTGCCCAAAAATATTAAATTTTCTATGAAGTTTCCTTATTATTTTTACAAAGTTGCCAATGCAGGATAACTCATAGCAGGAGGAGAGGCTATAAGATAAGAGAGAGTATACTCAGTAGCTGATTATGAAAGGGTGATAGTGATTATAGTGGAATCTGTAATACTACTACTATTACAATGGAAATAGTCATGGAAACTAGAGTAAAACTAGAAGAAGGATGAGTGGATGTGGATGAAACAACCTAAATTTTAGATGATGTGGATGGTTCATATGGAAAATATATAATTACAGGGGATGATGAAGGAGGAATTTTAGGTGAATTTGGAGGAGATGGGTTGGCTTGGCCCTCTGTATTTACTGGTGAGACAACCTGTTAACTATGAGGGGGAGAGGACACTTTTGTTTCAAATTTTTTCCTTATAAGAGGAAGGAGTTTTATTTAGGAGGAGAAGAAAGAGAAGAGGAGATAGAAATCATACCTTTTCCTATAGATGTAGGATTTTTTGGGGCTATCTCTTCACTTTGCTATTGTGTTTGTTGTATCAATTATTTTGTAGCTAAAATAGGGGTCTCCTCAGTAATTTTTCCTTATCCAACTTTTATTTATTATAGATCTCCTTCTAAGTTACCTTCGGTGCCATTTTGAATTTTCTTTTAAAAACTTGTAATACTGCTAATTTCTCATTCTCAGTATCTTCCCTAGACAAAACTTCCTGCATTGTTTCTTCCTATAATGTTTCTTTAGAAATAGGATTCAATTCCATGGTAGATGCAGTGGTGAAACTCATTGGTGTGAACACAAAGTTCTCATCCTTTTTATTCCAATCTATTTATGTATCATGGAGCTCTCCACCTAGGGCTAGTAATTTGGGTCTACTTACTGTCTAAATGACTTCTATGCTATGGTCCTCTCATCAAAATAGTGCATTCTACTTATTAACTATGCCCCTTTTGGAAAATTATCAAGTTGTTCTATTAAGGGCTCAAATGTATTAAGATCTTTAGTAGAAGTTAATGGAGTATCATCCCATTCTCCCTGAGTATCCTCTTGTAAATGTGGGGATGTGGAATCTGATCCTGGTTGTGGCTTCTTATAAATTAGCACTATATTCTTTGGGTCCTTTGCTTTTCAAGTTGTGATATTCTTATCATATCTCTCAAAAAAATTATTATCAATTACTAGTCCAAACTTGGATTTCTCTTTGCCAATTTCAACTCTCATCCTCCACAAGTCTACTATCTTGGCTTCATTCCAATTTTTTTACCCTTGACCTCACTGATGGTAGACTCTTGAAGCTAATGGTTTTCATTCTTGTATGAATCAAAATCCACTACTTTCTTGCAGAAATATAACGATAGAAGAAGTTGTTCCATCTTGGCAACATTCCACTCTAAAGAAGCATTTTATTTATTATTCCTACACTTTTCAAAATGAGGCCTTGATTTTTTCTTAAATTTATAGGTCTTCTTTCCATTAAGGGTGATGTTCCTCTTGTGGAATTTATCATACGGGTCATATCTCCATCTCTAGGGGATGTAGAAAAGGCCCAAACCATCCAAATGCTGGGTGATTTATTCACCTTGACACTTCTTAGTGATGGTTATATTGTCAACACTATGGTAAGTCAACAAAAACTTCCTCTTCCTTCTAGAGCCATAGTTCATATTAATAAACTCTACTTGCCTCAAATATTCTAGAGCTAGTAATCTAATTGTAAAATAATGAGGAAGCAGAAAAGTCTTACCAATAAAGTTGTATAATCTAATGACTGTACCTTATGTAAGGATGTACCAATCTCCTTATTTGGCACCCTCTATTCTTAACAATTTTCTAGCCAGTAGTGGTAACATAGGGTATTTCCCATATATTATATTTAGTGTTGGCCCTAGAAATTCTAGGTTAAATTTATAAATAGAATCAGGTTAAATTTATAAATAGATGGGATAGGGTCTCCCTGGTCATTCTTATCTTTTACTAGGATCTGGGGCATCATTTTTATTACAAAAACAAAGAACATCCAAACCAGACTTGAACAATACTAAAAAGAGGGAGCATAAAAATCTCTTTTCATTCTTACTAATTGTTCATGCATTATTTTAGCTAGGAAAGCCGTCTAGTCAAATTAAATGACCTTAACACCCTTCTTTTCTGCATATGGCTCATACATTCTCTCATTAGAAATATAGTATGTAGTGGCTATTTTCCAATATATCAAGAGTCAATTAGAATCCAAACCCTCCAAACAAGCTAGCATAGAATAAAGCTTTGGGTTAGAAAACTACTTAATGGATATTGGAGTTTTGGGTAATCCTCTATCGGATTTAATGGTTTTGAATTGATTATAAACCTATTTTTCGAAAGGTTCATCCTCAAGAGCATGACACTACAAGGAGTAATACTCAACTTGTTCAGATGTGCTAAATTATTTTGGTATTACGAGTGGCTCTACCCCTCGGGCAAAAATGTCATGGCAAGCCTTGGCAGTGATACTAAACATTGTTCCACCTTCTACCGTCCTTACAACTTTATCTCTTGGTTCATAGAACTTAAAAATGGTCACTATCAACTTCAAAAAAGGATGAACTGAATCATAGATATAAAAAGATAAGGAGTGAACGATACATTTATCTTGGGGTGATAAGGCTACACCTTTCTTGTATCTATTGTTGATTCTTTTTTTGAGCTTCATTCTCTTTGTGAGGACCAATTCACTGTCATCCACAACTTCCACTTTGTCAATGTATGTGCCCACTTATTTTTTTACCGAGGTTTCAACTTCTTGAGTGTCTTCAAAGGCCATCTCCATATAAATATTCAAAAAGATCTTTCTTTGGTGTTTATAGATAGTGCTTAGCTATTCTCTTGCTATTTTTTCTTGGTAGGCATTGTTTTCATCGTGAATGCATTATGTGCTTTTGAGCACTTTCATGCACACCCTCCACCATTAATGCGTTCACAACGAGAACAATCCATTTGCATGCATTTTAAATTGAAATTATGCATCTTGATGGCTTGGAGATGTTACACTGCTTTCTAATTGGCTAAAACATAAAAAATCTTTTGGCACTCATGATGTCACTTGTATTTTTATTTTCCTTTGGAGTGATGTAGGAAGCTTACATTTTAATTTATGAATATTTACCTTTTTGGAAACGACGTGGTGCGAGATTCAGTTTTCACTTAAAAATAGTCATGAACTCCAATGGATTGAAACATTTTATGTGATCCGTTGCCACATTAGTCTCTTTAATAGAGGAATGGAATGTATGCAACATTCCCCTATCACCTTAGTTCATTTGAGTGCTGATTAGAAAACTACTGCTTTACGCTGACACTTAGCTTATTTTGCAACTCATCACTTTGATTTTTTCTTGAAGCAAAACTTTTCTCTTTTTTATATAACATTTTATCAAAAATGAAAAACTAACATAAAATACAAAAAGACGATGATACAAAGTATGTACATATGTTACAATGATCTATATTTCAATCAAAATAGAGTTTAAGGTGAAAACCATTGACCAAAATAGACTGTATGTTTCGTTTGAGGTCTTCAAGATAAAAACATTAGTTTCCTTAACTTCTACTATTCTGAAAGGGCCATCCTAGGAGTCAAACTTCTAATGATGTCCTGGTTGAGCTCTTTCAACATTCCACCTGAGTACAAAATCTCCAACCTAGAACTTCCTAAACCTTACCTTCTTGTAAAACCATACCTTGATGTCAACTGAATGCTTTTGAAAATATTCATATACCTGATTTCTTTTCTCTTCTAGCTATAGCAAGTGTGTCAACCTTGTTTCCACTAGATTTTTCTTAGATTCCTCTTATGTGTTTATTAGCTTGAGTGCTAGAATATCCAAATGAATAGGTAACACTGCCTTCTTGCCATATACTAAGGCATAAGAGGAGGTCTTTATGGAATTATTAATAGTGATTCTGTCTACCCATAAAGCTTATTCCAGTAGTATATGCCAACTTCTTTTATTACCCTCTAATGACCTCAAAATTCTCAACAGATTTTTATTAGTTAATTTTGCAAGTCCATTTCCTTGGGGGTAGTAGTTTCAAATATTCTTTATAGTTATGCCATACTTTCTGGTAAACTCAATATACTTGGCTCCTATGAATGCTGGTCCATTATCACTCACCAAAGTTTATGGAACACCAAACCTTGTAATCAAATTTTCCAAGAAATTAATCACCATTTCTTGGTCTAATTGCTTTGTAGGAATAGCTTCTACCCATCTAGTGAGGTAGTATGTAGTAGTTCTAATATACTTGTGGTTAGCTGAGGAATTTTGATTGATAAATCCTATGAAGTCCAACCCCATTTTTGAAAGGGTTATTCAACTTGAATTTGCTTAAGGGGAAATGATTCATTCCTTGTTCTTCCCACATACCGTTAGCATTCATCACAGGATCTAGTGACTTTGAAGGTGTCAGCAAATATGGTAGGCCAATAATAGCCTGCCCTGATAATATTCAAAGCTATTATCCTTCCCAAGGAATGTCCTCTATGGAACTCCTCTATGATATTTTGTTGCTAATTATCCTTTAGGCATCTTAGGAGAACTCCATCAAAGTTTATTTTGTATAAGACTTATGGAAATATAACATACTTCAAATCCTAAAGCCTATATCTTCTTCTCTGTGATGCATTAATATTAGGAGGGCATACTCCGATCTTAAAGCACTTAGTCATCTAATATACCCAATATAATTATTCTAACTACATCTCTTCAGTCTAATCATATGCTATTGACTGGCATACTATCACTTCTACTAAAACTGCTACTTCTATCAAGCCTTGGTATAGGGCCCTACCTCTGACCAACTTGGTATGATGGATTTCTACATCATATTCTTAGATATTAGTAATAAAACCAACTCTCTTATCTCCTAGTTCACCTTGTAAAATAAAATTTCTCATATCCGGGTGAACTACATAAACCAAGGTCTTGCTTTGGACCAAGTATTACCTAAATTTTTTCAAGGATTTCATTACTGTGAATACTTTTTTCTCAATGAAAGTATACTCAACCTGATATTCATGAAGAGTCTGTCTCTAAAATAATATAGGGTGCTCCTCTCTATCATTCTTCTAGGTGAGCACTGATGCATAGCTTTCCTCAGCTCCATAAGCATAAATAATGAAGTCTTTATTGAAGTCTGGATTGACTAGTACTGGAGTTGTAGCAATGGATTGCTTGATGATTTCAAAGACTTGATTTCTTATCTTAGTCCATATAAAATCTGAATTCTTCTTTAGTAGTTCAGATATAGGCTTCACCTTCTAAGAAAAGTCAAAGATGAATTTCCTAACAAAGTTTATCTGACCAAAGAAAGAATACAAGGCTTTCTTGTTTATAGGTAGTGGAAGAGCAAGAATGGATTTTATTCTATCTGGATCGATTGCCATACCTTCTTTGGAGACTACATGACCTAGAAATTTTCCCTCATGAACTGCAAAACATGACTTCTTAGGATTGAGGGAGATGCCAAATTCTTTACACTTCTAGAAGACTTGTTCTAGGTGTGCCAAGTGGTCTTGCTTGTTATGGGAGAACACAATCATGTCATCAAAATATATTAAAATGACCTTGTTAATCAGTTTCCCAAAGGCATATTCCATGGCTCTCTAGAATGTGGCTCCCGTGTTAGACAACCCAAAAGGCATTCTATGATAGGCAAATGTGCCCCACTTGGTGGTGAATGTTGTTTTAAAATGATATTCATCTTTCATCCAAATTTGGTTATAGCCAAAGAAGTCATATAATAGTGAGAAAATTTCTACCCCTACCACTATATGTAATATTTGATCAATCTATGGGAGGGGATAGTGATCCTTTAGTAACGCTTGATTTAGATATTTGAAATCTACATACAAGTGAATATCACCATTCTTCTTCCTCATAGGTACCAAGTTGGCTTCCCAGGTTGAATATTTGATTGGATAAATGATGTTAGTGTTTAGCAACTTCAATAGTTCTTCTCTTATTATGGCTTCAATCCTAGGACTTATAGGCCTCTGTTTCTACCTAGATGGTTTTGCATTAGGCTTTAGGTCAATGGTGTGTTGAATGACTTTCTTGCCATATACTTTAAGGTCCTCATATGACCAAGCCACAATGTATTGGTAATTTAGACATAAATATTTGATATTCTCCTCTTATTTTGGAGAACATCGAACCCCAATATTGAGCTTATTTTCATTCTCAATTTCAATTTCCTTATAGATTTTCTTATTGATTTCCAAGGATACGATCTTTTTTCTATCTTCATTATCAAATAGGCTCTCTAGAGTAACAAAACCTCTTGGTATAATATTTTTATTGAGTTGAATGACATCTTGTTGATCAATTTAATCTATATTTTCCTCTTGAATAGTGGATAAACATGATTCTCTTACCAAAAAATAAATGATTTGTTCATCACTTTCATAGACCTGCCAGAAAATCTGCTTATCTGGCACTGTAGGCTTGAAAATCATTTTGATCCCTTTGTCCTTCTTAACTCCTATGTCTGTAGAAGGGTTGAAATTATATCCCCTTACTACTAAGGAATATGCCAAAGTATTATTTCCTCTAGGAATAAAATTTATGTTTAGGGCATCAAAGGATTCCATAAAATCCCATACCCTATTTCTATATACTTTTAGGTAATGGTGCTTACTACTGCACCTTTCTATTACTTGATTGACAATCACTTCAGATTCACCATATATGTTCAAAATATTGATGCCCATGCTTTTAGCTTGCATTAAACCAAGGCGTAAAGCCTCATATTCTATAGCATTATTAGTGTATGACCATGTTAGCCTATATGTGAAACTCTTCATCCCTTCTGATTGGGACTGTAATACTACACCAAAACCAGAACCATTTCTACATATGACCATCAAAGTGCATGGTCCATATTTCTATTTATCTTATAGAATGATTAGATATACTATGAACTCTTTTCTCTAACTTTGCAGAAATACTGTATGTGCCCATAACTATCCCAAAATGGTTATAATCCTCCCTGAAAGGTAACTCATCTTCAATTTCCAACTCTTCAAAGTTGTCCACTAATTCACATTCTTTTAGAGGAGTGAGATTGCACATGTCCTCTTCAATTTTTTGATGTGGTAAGACACAAGATTTTTAGGTGTTATCCTTATCCTCTTTCCTTTGAATGGAATGACCATGCTGAAATAGTCCATGTACAACCCACCCCTCCATCCTTAGAGAAATGTAGAAAGGGGGAGGGCTTATTCTTTAAAGTAGTATGGGAAATTTATTTATTTTCATAGGGAATTCTGAGGGTTATGGTGGCCCACTTTTCCTACAGATATTTTTTCAAAGAAGATTTTAACAGGTCTATTTGTCCAGGAATGAAGAGAGTATCGTATAGGCTAGCTTTGGATGGTATCCTATTCATTTCCTCCATAATGTTGCATTCAGATGTGATAGAGATGGTTCTCTTAGGTCTTCTCTCTGGATCACCATATTTTCTCTTATACTATTGAGTGACCTCAATTCTCTACCTTTTGGTAATGGAAGAGAATCTAAGCCTCTCTTGGGCTTCATTTTTGGACCTCATTCTATCTCCCTCATTTTATTTCTCAACTCTTTTGGAAAAAATGATTTCATTTTCTTGGTCCTTAGATGCCATGTCTTTTTTTATTGACTTGGAGGATAGAGAATGTATCACTCCTTTGGGAAGGTGGATCCTTCTTCTTCTGAGAGGGCACCTAAAATTGATTCATCTTTTGTGGATCAACCTATAGTTTTTTCTTGCCTGACATTATCATGACAACAATAGGTCCATCCTCATCAAAATATTTTCCAACCATGATCTGATCTAGTTTCTAGAGCATGTTCACTCTTCCTTTTTTATTTCTTTCTACTTTCTCCATAGCCTATTGTACATGGTGTTGGTATATAACACAATATTATGAATTATGAATATCATTGCACACCAAACACCATACATTCACTAAATTTTTTTTTGAATAACACTCAGGTTCTTCATACACTGCATTTACTCTGATACCAGTACTATTGATAGGACCAAGTCTTTGATATTTATTCACATAAGGACATTTAATTTTTTGAAACCTCTCCATATCTTTCTTTTCCATTGAATTCATCTTGTTGCTAAGATTTTTCTAGGTATTCTAGATATCAAGGAGGACAAAGGATTCTTGGGGAATATGAGAAGGAAGTGGAGGGAAAGGAATTGCAGTAGATGGCACTTTTGACTAACGAATAGAAGTCATCTACAAAAAAAGAGATGAGAAGAGAGGAGGGTCCATATAAGATGAAGTAGTTGTTTGGATTTGGATATTAGTTATTTCTAAATTGTATGTCAACACAACTTTCGAGGGCAATCTTCCTACATTAATAAGAACATTATCTGTATGAAAAACTGTATTATAAACCTATAGAAATATATCCACCCTAGATTCTTGGATTTCTAGGCCTAAATATGATCCAAGGACTTTGATATAATACATGTAAGCAAGAATTACAGTTGGTATAGTTGCAAGGGGAGTTCTCTTTTAGGTCCTACTAAACCTCAAGTTGAAATATGAGATAATTTCTTGGTAGTGCTCATATGTAGTTTTTCCATATCCATCATAGGTGGGAATGGCATTAGACACAACTTGAGGAATGTCATGCATTTGGGCTAGTCTAAGGGAGCCAACTATGTTCTAGCTAGGGTTCTTCTACAAGGGCTAATTTGGAACTGCATTTTGTGCCATGTTTTGAGGTGTAGCTCTTGTTGGACGTGTTGTTGGATTAATTGCAAGATTCTCCTCAGGAGGTTTTTTTTTTAATGTAAATCTTGATTTAAATTCCTTATAACAATATAAGGTAGTTCATAGTAGAAAAATAAGTCTAGGTTATTCCTCTTGAATGACCTGGTATACATGAAAAACTATGATCTACAGGGATAAATTTTTTGGGTTTACAGACTAGGGAGTCGCTAGGTGAATTTGTTGTTCTCCACTTAGCAAGGTCAAGACAATTCATCGAATCTTGATTATTTTAGGAAAATATTTAGAAAATAAAGTATATTATGGGTGTCAATATTTCTTGCAAATGTGTCCGACTAGGTGTACCAAAAACTATTGGACACTGAATTATCATCAAGTTTTACTTGACACTTCAACTATCAATCTTCCAATTTTTTGGCTAGGCTTGCACTCGATAGTTACAACTCAACACTAAACACTGGATGGACCAAATATTGCTTTAGCCCAACCTCTAGATTAGGCTAGTTCCTTGTCAACTTAGTAAGATTTTGAATCAATTAAGCTTAGTAAGTGTTTAAGGAATAGGGTTAGAAAAAGGTTTAGGGTTAAAGAAATATGCATTAATAGTGGTTGGATAGGGCTAATAGCATAGACATCCATGGGTAAAACCTCTAGAAAAATACTTCCACTATCCCACACTCAGGATTAGAAGCATCCAAAACCATAAAATCTTCATATAATAATGCATAAATAGAGATATGTCCCAAGAAGCAATTCCAATATCCAATATTTTGATAGTCCAATTTAGTAAAATAGATCAATAATCAGACTTTGCAAAAATAAACTTCCTATCAACACAAATATAACTATGAATAGATTTAAACTACCCTAAAAACTAGTAATCAAATACAAATAGAATGAACTAACTGTTACAACATTGAAAAAAATGTGATTCACAACTTTGAACCTATTAAAAAAAATATATCAAAGATAATGAGTCTCAAGTCAAAAATTTGAGTAATGCTCCTTCCATTAGTTTATAGAAAATATTTACATAGTAGGGAAATCAAACATGCTAGAGCCAACCTTGAAAATCAAGGTTTTGACATCTATTTATAGTTTACAATAAAGATAATTCAAGGAGACATTACAAGAATTTAGAATTTGATAGATTAGCAAAGAGCTACACTAGTATTATCTCATTCATTTGTTGAGTTTAGGAAATCCACTAGAAGTTATCCACCATGGTAAACCAGCTCTATAACTTATTGGTTCGATGATGGTAGTTGAGCCTCATGCTATTATAAACTAGATTTGGATAGTTCATTGTTCTTTAGAACTCCATTCTACCACATATCTACAACTACTCCAGTTCTTAGTTCTTTAAAACCCTTGGATGCCTCACCTTTCCACCTCAAAATGACTATTATTCAATCCACCAAGAATCCGCCTTTGTATGATTCATAAAATATTAGAAAAATATCTTTCGTTGATGCACTTAGTGGACAACTACGATTAAATCTCAACAATGCTTTGTAGACCTACGAGAGAAAAAAAAATTGCCAATCCACTCAAAAATAATACTAACATCATCTTGGATAGCTTTGGCCAATGAATTGCAGTTCTAGTAAAAAATACACTGAGTTTCAAGTGGAATCAAGTTTGTCATCAATCTATTCCTCGATCCTTGCTCCACCAATGTTGACTTAGGTTTACCAAGGAATAGAGTGTATCACCAATCCACTCCAAAAGCAATGCAAAATAATTTTCCTACCTTTAATTTCTTTTCAAGCGCTTTTGACCTTCTTATCAAATGATGCAAAACTTGTCACCATTCCACTAAAAATTAGTATTCGAACTCAATGGAATGTAGAATATCAACACTTAGTCACTAGAGCACATGAAATAAAGAAAAATTTCCAATACACACTTTGAAACATGCTGACATCATTAAGACCTAAAAGAATTACAGATTGAAAACTTCATGAGAGGATACTACAAAATACACTAGATATTGAGCATAATAAAGCACTTAGCTTGTTTTTGTAAAAAGAACTAAGTGTTGAGCGAATGAGAGCACTCTTGTACGGTTCTGCTCCAAAATACTCTATATCCTCAAGGGATTGTATTTTTTTCTTAGAATATTTTTTTCAAAGTTTTATAAGGATGTGGTCATTTTGGGCCTAAAATTCCCCCTCTGTTTCACCTTAAATCCGTATTTGCATCGATCCTAGTCAAATATCATCTAAAGACAAAGATATAGATAATTAGGATAACAAGAATAAAGGAAATATAAATAATTTGCATTTTTGTATGAATTATAAGGCATAATCAAATGTCTAGCCCACCACTATTGAGAGCCTCCTTAAAATCAAAAGTAGTTAGAATTAAAGAAGCTAAGAAGACAAGCTACCGTAATAGGAATTATAGTCTCAAACAAATAACAAACTTACAAAAATTTTAATAGTTGGCATCAACTGGGTTTTCTGTAACAAACTCAAGAAGCCAAAGAGATAGAGGACTAAGAAGAGAACACATGGCTAAACCAAGACCAAGTATTAGTAACATATTTTTGATAACCAAGTTATATAAAGAGCTTAAGAGTTCAAGCTTCATCATCAAGCAATCACATAACAAGATTGTGAGAGGTATTTTGAGTGTTTCTATAAGGGTTATTGTATTTTCCCCTATTTTTCTCTATTTTTACAATCTTCTCAAGTTCTTCCCACCTTTATGCAGGTATTACTGAAATACGAGTAGTCTACCTAAGATGACTTCCAAGAGTTGGTTCAAGGAGCTAGAGTCTATTTGTTACTAGAATTAGGATAGTAGATAATAGTTCCCCTGTTACGTTATTAGAACGGGGTGAGCTCTATATTGTATTCATTGAAAGACCTATGCAATTTATTAGGTTTTGTCATTATAGCTATTGTAATTTAAATATAATACAAATAATTTAGTTTTTTATTTCTAGCATAATTAGTGCAATGTGTGTGTGTTTCCTTGTCTGTATATTACATTATTTGAATATGTAGGCAACATTTCCATCGTTGATTTAAAAATCTATGTTGATTGCAATATTTGAATGAATGCGAGTTTATCACATTTTATTTCCTTCTCTCTTTTTTTCATGTGAATGATTAAAATTTTCTACAATAACCCAATGGACAAGTCACCAATCTGATTTAACCTTTGAAAAGATTTCATTGTATGCTTGGTCATTAATTTTACACCTTAATAATACATTAAAATATGGTTGAGCGTATTTGTTTTAGAAATATCATTAGAGAATCATATTAGGGTGTCCAAAATTGACCTATTTAGCTATCAAGATATTCAAGGATGAAGTGGTGAGTCTACTAGAGCTCACATATCTTCTTGTGGACCTTAGGGAATTTGAATAGTGTGACAAATCTTAAGGATATTCAGAATTTTCCACAATAGTTTTCTAGCACTGTTGTTGGGGATGGATTTTATTATTTTTACATGTTATATTCCATATCCCCATACATCATATTTCTAGCCTACCAACACCATAATTTTATGATGTCATTTTTGGGAATAGGCTATTTTATTATCTATATGCTCTGTAGTCTGTATCCCAAAGACAAAGTTTCTACTCGTCAATGCCACAATTTTATGGAAATAATTTTTTATTTTTTTAATCATAATTTTTTGAAAGTTTATGTGTACTAAGATTTATTTGTGCACATCTAAGGTATTGAGAGAATTCAAAAGCCAAGAAATCTTGGCCTGAGTGAGATTCTATTGCATCCAAGTGCTGGTGACTCTAAACAAAACTAGAAGAATAAGAAGAAGAATCTGACCTGGTGCATACCAAATGCAGTGGTAAATAAATCTTCCTATAATTTGAAGACCCAGAGGTATTTACCAATACTTAGAAAGTATCATTTCTTAATAAATATGTTTATCAGAATATATATTTTTCTATTGGTAGTAAATCTATTAACAAGCCTATTTTTGTAGTTAATTTTGCTACTACTAGTACACCTACCATTAACACTCCTACGTCTAGTATCCTGGTATGTCCTATGGCTTAGCCAAACCTAAATCAAAACATTAAGGTATGAGGGAATAATAGGTATAGGCCCTTTTGATTACTCCAAAATTTGCATCCCTTGCTAGCTAAATATCATAAATATTTACCCAAATTTCAAGGCAATACTACTATTATTGAGGAAGATCATATCAAAGGATTCATATATACATTAGATAACCTTAATGTTGAACATGAGGATGTAGTTCTCATATTATTCCTATAAACACTAGAGAAGGATGTAAGAGATTGGTTTAATTTCCTCCTAGTTGATCAGATTCTTGATTTCTAGACCATGTAGGAAGTGTTTTTAAAGAAACATGAGGAAATAAAAATGAACAGTCATTGTTCAAAGAGATTGCAAAAATCAAGAAAAGATAAAATGAGTTAGTGGAGGATTTTAATAGATGGTTTTCAAGACTAAAAATAAAATTCCCACGACTCTAAGACCCAATGATCACTAGGCTATATGTTTTTATAAGAATATCTTTCCTAGAGAGTTCAACTATGAGTTGAGACAACATAGAACCACCATTGATGAATGTATGGAAAAATCTCTAGAAATTGAAAGGAATATATTATATAGTGGAAAAATGAATCCATACACATCCGAGTAAAGCTCTAGTCAAGTAGATAGGAATACTAAGAGAGTTGGGTTCTCATTGTTAAAGAAAGTTGAGATAGATCCCATAGAAAGTTGTTCAACCATTTTACTGAGATGTTCAAAACTATAAGTATTAGGCTATATAGAATTGAGAGGGATAAAATAGTAAATGATGACCCACCTACTCAGTCGTAAAATGATAATAGAACCAAATTTCAAAGAGGTTTTTAATAGAAACTAGATAAGAAACAATGGATAATAAGGAAATAAAAATATAAGTAATGGCTGGAATAGGAAGGAGGGACCAAAATATATGGATTTAGTTCCAAACCCCATAGCTACTGCCAATATAGTTTTTGATTTTCCATTCTATTGTAATGAATATGATGACCCACATGACCCAACTACCTATAGCATATACCTGAGTGCACATAACAATAGCAATGTGGAAGAAGAATCAGATGAAGAAATAAGAATAAATTCTTGTTGGAACAAATATGATGAAGAGAAATATAGTTTGAAAAATAAATGGAGGAATTGCCTAAGTTAGAAAAAGAGCCAAAAGCTTTGGTTCTAAAAAATGTAGAAATACTAAAAAGACCTCATGAAAATAGGTATGAAGTGATGAAATAAAGCAAAATCATTTCAACATATAAAGAAATTGAAGGATTAGAAAGGATGCATGCCATCAATATGAGAAATAGAACAATGCCTAATAAGGCCAATGAGTCTAATAAGGCTGATACAAATCAACACTCAGAATAGAAACAAAGCTATTAAAAAATAGAACAATAGTAACCAACAAGAAAAAATTGGGGTTGAAGTAAGAAATGAAGTTAAGAAGCAATTGGATTCTGATAAAAATATCGAAGTTAAGAAGGCTGAATTTGATGCAGGTCAAGAGTTGGCTAAAAAAAAAATAACATCACTTTTGGAGAACTAATGATCGTACCAAAAATTAGAGATCAAGTGTGTTGATATTTTGGTCTAGTTGAGCCACCAAATAATCATATATGCAATTTTATAGCAGTAGAAAAACCTAAATCCATCCCTAGGAACCCATCATCAGTTAGAACTTTCTATATATTATTAATATATAATTCAAACTTTGGGGATCAATAAGTAATCCATAACTGTATGTTAGATAGTGGAGCATCACATAATATCATGCCTAAACAAGTGGAAGATCAGTTAGGTTTAATATGCACTAAATATTCTCCCCAATATCAGTCATGAATAGTAGACAAATACCTTGTACTGGGATCATCACAAGGCTATTAGTTTATTTGGACCTGTACCCAAAGAAAGGAATATTTATGGATGTAGCCGTAGTTGATATTGATCCTTTCTTATCTTTACCATTATGAAGACATTAGGCTGAATAATTAGGAGGGTTTATCCAATTAGATTGATCTTATGCTACTATTCCTTTGATAGCCAAAGAGTAGGTCACCCTCAAAAGAGAACCCTTTCATAGGTATTCTATAGAACTAAAGAGGTTTGATAACACCACTATAAATTTAGTCCAATATTTTGAGAAGGATATAGGAGTATATTCTATTTGGCATTCACCCTTCCTAGCTGAGGTACTCGAAGTGGTAGATATGGAACCACAAAAAACTATAGAAGTTGATGTTGAGTCTACAAGGATATTGACATATGAAATGTGGAGTCTAATATTTGATGAAGAAAAATTATAGAATGGAGCCAAGGCAGGAGTTAATTTAACTAACATCAATGGAAATTATTTGGGCATTGTAATTTCCATATACTAATAATGTGGCAGAATATGAAGCACTGTTATTAGGCCTGAGAAAAGCTAAAGAGCTTGGAATAAATTATTTGACTGTATTTGGAGATGCAAAAATGATAATACAAAAAATTAAAGGTAAATATCAGGCAAAACATCCTAGGCTAAAATAGTACAGGCAGGCTGTTTAAGAAGAAATTGATAAAATTTTGACCTTAAATATAATGTATATTCCTAGAGATAAAAATCATGTAGCCAACCTGTTAGCCATAAATGCTTCTATTTCAAATAGTCTAGAGATAAATACAGAATACCAAGAGAAGTTTTCTATGATTTCAGTATATCATTCATATGTCCCAGACAACATAGTGTATCTACAAGTTTTTATTTTTTGGTAGGTAATAAAATTTAATAATATTACTGGGTTGAAGGGTCCCAATCCCTTTCTACATAAGGCTATTATATAGCATTGAAGATACAAAAAAATAACAACACCCATAGACATAGGGAAGATTTATTCTATTTCCATGGGAACAAAGCGAAAGATTCCAATAACCTTTTTTGACAATAGAAAGAAACCAGGGATATACCCAACAAAATAAGGAAGGTTCAATAATAGAAACTAAACTCAAAAAATCCACTAACCCAGAACCCAGGACTACTAGGATTTATCACCATATTTAGTAGAATAATCCTATTGATGAGCAAAAATAGCACTGAGTGACGTCAGAAGATCTTGCAATTCTTTGATGTTAAGAGAGAAGATGATCCTATATTTATTGATCATATTGGCTGCTACCAGGAGTTGGTCAACCACCCCCAAGACATGGCTGCTGATTCTAGAATGAATGGATTTACCAAAGACAGCTAATAATATTTTCAGCTTCATCCACGAAATCAATTTGAAGCTCTCTAACATGAACCATTCCATCATTCCATGAATTAACAAACTCATCAGTAATGTTGTCATCAATGCCGAAGAGGAGCTTGAAAAAAGAAATGAAGCCTTTAGCACCCAACAATAGGGCCAAAGCTAGAAGTATAGAACAGGGCCACAAGGGTGATGAATTTTTAAAGGAAACTTAATGTCGAGGAAACCGTAGAAAAAACTACACCACTGACTGAAAAACATGTCAGTTAAGGAGGTGGGAGCAAAACACGTGTTAGGGGAGAAAGGATGGGGGACATGAGAGAAGAAGGGAACATAAACGGAGGAATGAATGGTGGAAATGGGGACACGAGGACAAAAATAGAGGATAAAGGGGTGAGAGGAATTATCATGATGGAAATAGGTGGGGTGGCTGACGTGAAAAACATGGAGAAGGTTTTGCACAGAGGTGAAAACATTAGCCTTGTGATGAAAACCACAATTTTGAAAAAACCCATAATTTGAAAGGAAACATGTGGGATCCTAAAATGAACAAAGAATGATGTTGACAAAACACCATAGATAAAATAAAAGGGTGTTTACAAAACACCTTATAGCATTAAAAAGAACACCTTTGTTGGAACTGACAATAGTATTGAAAAAAACTTGAAAGGAAAGACAACGGTGTTGAAAACACACATTATGGCATTGAAAAAAACACTTTTGCTAGAATTTATGTGATTATTAAGAAACCTACTCATTTTATTTTTGATTTTTTTTGATTAAATCCTCCAAAAAGTAGTCTTCCCAAATAATGCAATTAGATTGGTTTGCTGCCAAATTAGCCAAAGTGTCAGTAGCTACGTTGGCTTCACGAAAGACATGCTGAACTATACTTAAGGGAAGCTACCTGAGAATGGCTTGAATTTCCTTAATAATATTTTGAATATTCCACCCTGGTTTTGATGAATATTTTTCATGATTAACCACAACAAGGGAATCACCTTCAAAGATGATTGGGTTAGGAAAATATTTGCACAAAACAAGAAACCTCCACAAGGCACAAGCCTCAACATAATTATTTGATTGAATCCTAAAATTTTCAATGAAGGCCTTGATGATATTTCCACTATGATATTGGATTATACCACTAGCCCCAAAATCCCCAGGATTGCTTTTATATGAACCATCAAAATTTAATTCTAGCCAACCCAACGGTGGAGGTTTCCACTTAGTATTGACCCTATCATTGATGTGAATTGGTTGCTTAGAAATTTGGTGGAAATATTAAGAACTTTAAACAAGAGAATTTCTAAACCTAGATTAGGGGGTTTGTCACACTGAATTAAGTTGGTGTTCTCGACAGTGAACCTCACTACACTGTTGGCTATCATCACTGGATCCCTGGTCTGGTTATTAAAAACTGTTATTTCACTCTAACAAAATATGCCATAAGGTATAATGGAGAGAATATTTCCATATAAAATTTAATCTAGGGTGGTGAAACATAGGAGAACACTGGGTAAACATATCAAAAATAGTATGGGGCCATTCCCATTGAAATTTGAAGATACCTAAAAGCACTATAAAAACATCATAGGCAAATTGACAGTCAACCATAATATGTTGCACTGATTCCCAATATTGGTAACACAAATAACATATGTTGGGTAACATGACTCCACACTTAATAAAATTTTCAGTATTTAAAATTATATTCTTAACAACCAACCAAGAGAAGTGAGCAAATTTGGGGATAATATTTTTAAGCCAAACACATTTGAATATCAATTATGTTGCTTGCTCATCTTGAGAAACATAATTGTCATATAACCCATGGGCCAATTTGACTGAGAAGTTGCCATCCTCACTGCATTTCTAGCCTATATTTTTCCTAGGAAGCTAGGATAAAACTTGATCTGAGAATGGATTGCATGGCATTAAAAACTTGGGAAATTAATTCATCATCCGAATTGAAACTTAGCTGTTTCCACATGGGATGCTCCTAGGTTGGGATGATGAAGTCAACAACTTTTGGTCCCATATTTGCATCCATTAAGGGTTTTAGGACAACAATATTTTGATTATTTATAAGATCCTCATCCTTGACCCAAGGATTATGATAAAAATTAATTGTCTTCCTGTCACCAAGTTGCCATATTACACCTCTATTGAGCAACAATCTTGTTTGGAGTATAGACTACCAGAAATGGGTTCCCACTTGAGGAGCTTCCTCTTCCATAAAGGAATAGTGTTGTTGATATTTCTCCCTTATAATAGATATCCATTCCAAGTTCTCATGGGTAAATATCTTCCATGCCTATTTTGACAAAAGGGCATGATTCATCTTATGAATTCTTCAAAAACCAAGACCCCATTTATATTTTGGAAAGCAAACAGTATCCCAAGAAACCAAGTGATTTTTTTATTATTATTAGTTCCTGTCCATAGGAAACGCTTTTGAATTTATTCTATTTTAGATCCAACTACTACAGACACTTTGAAAATAGACAAAAAATAAATAATAATACTCTAAAGAACTGACATGACCATCGTGGCTTTTCTTGCCAATGAAAGCAAAACATATTTCTAGCCTGCTAATTTCTTGTGAATCCGCTCAATGATATATTCCACATTGCATCTTTTGGATGACCCACAAACATGGATAACCCAAGATAGGCAGTGGGCAGATTAGAAATGGAAAATTCTAGGATATTAGCAATAGAAGTTTGGTGCGATATAGGAGTATTAAGAAAAATGATTTTGCTCTTGGAATAATTTATTTTTTGCCCAGCTGCATCTTCAAAGATGTTAAGAATAGTCTTTATAGTACAGGATTCTGTGATGGAAGTTATGGTAGCCAACAAAGTGTCATCAACAAATTTTTGATGGGTGGTAGGTCTTAGGTTGGAAGAAACTTTTATGCTAGAAATTAACCCTAGATAATAGGTTGAATTTATAGTTCAACCAAGAGATTCAACCAAAATGATAAAGAGGATGGGGGAGAAGGGGTACCCTTGTATTAATCCTATAGTACTTGGGAAGTACCCAGCTATGGAGACATTCACCAGGATGGAAAATCAAGAAGAGGAAACACATTGCATAATGAGATGGGTCCAATCACTGTGAAAGCCAAACTTTAGAAGGAATTTAAACAAAAAATCTCTATTGACCCTATCAAAGGCTTTGTTCATATCCATATTTATGAAGAAAGCAAATTTTTTAGATTTATGGGTAGAATGGATTAGATCATGAATAGTTATCACACCATCAACAATATTTTGACCTTTAAAAAAGCTGCCCTGACACGGGTCTATGATGTTTGGAAGGAAATATTTAAGTTTGGTGGCCATACATTTGGTAAGAATATTGTATACCTAATTGTAGAGGCTTATAGGATGGTAATCAAATAAAATATTGGTAGTAGGTATTTTAGGGATAAGGGTTAAGAAAGTGGAATTTACATCTTTGGGGATAAATATGATATTCTACATCTCTTTAATGGCTAGGAAAAGGTCAGGATCTATGATTTCCAAAAAAGTTTAGAAAAATTAAGGGGAAAACCCATTAGGCCCAGGATCTTTATATGGTTGCATGGAAAAAAGAGCTTTGTGGATTTCCTCATCACTAAGAGGGTTTTAGGAGAGTGGCATTCATTTCATTAGTAATAATTCTTAGAATGTGCCTAAGGAGGGAATCCATTGCTTAGGAGGATTGGATAGGTTGGGATCCCAACAAAGACTCAAAATGATGAACAACCTCATCCTTGATTTTGTAGATGTTAGGTAAGACCCATCACTCTTTACCAGACCCTTGATTATGTTTGCTCCTCTGTGCTTGAGGGTTGAAATGTGAAAGAATTTAGTGTTCAAATACCCATATTTTAGCCATAAGTGCTTAGGTTTTTGACACCAAAAAATCACCTCTTTATTTATAATGTTATGGCATTATGAAAGAATTTTTTTTCCTCTTGTCTTGAATGAGGACCCTCTTGTCCTTGCTGAAACTGGTTTTCAATTATCTATAATTTATCCCTTATATTCTGTTTGTTTTCAAAGATGTTTCCAAAAATCTCCCTCTTCCAAATTTTTAGCTTGTTTTTGGTAGAGCGTAATTTTTGAGAAAAAATCTTGATATGAGATCCAAGAAAGGTTTCTTTCCGCTAGATATCAAAGATTTTATGACATTATAGAATCAATATTTTGATATTATATGTGATGAAGAAGATGAAGAAAAAATAAAAAGTAATTGGAGAGCCTGTGGTGATACAATTAAATACTAACAAATTACCCAAAGGTCTAATTTCATTAGAAAGTTTCTTCAATGATTTTGATAAAGCTAATAAAAATGCCTTGCAAGGATTAGAATCAAAGGAAATCAATATTGGAACTGAAAAAGAGCCCAAAATGGTGAAGATAAAAAAATATATATCTAAAAAATAAAAAAGAGACTACATAAAATACTTGAAAAAGCATAAGGATACCTTTGCTTGGAGCTATGAAGACCTTAGAACTTTTAATATAGAAGTAATGAAGCATATCATTCCATTAAAAGAGGGTACTAAGCCACAAAGGAAAAAATAGAGGAAGTTCAATCCCACATTATATCCTATAATACAAAAGGAAGTTTAGAAGTTATTGGATTTCAAGATTATCAGAAAAGTAATATTCTTTACTTGGATAGCCAATATGGTGCTAGTAAGAAAGAAAATCAAGCTATATGTGGATTTTAGAAATCTAAACACAAATTCCTTAAAGGATAATTATCCTCTACCCAACATGGAGCAATTATTGTAGGTTGTTGCAGGATCATCCAAAATATTTTTGTTAGATGGATTCTCTAGCTACAATCAGATTTAATTCAACCATGAGGATAGGCATAAAAAATTTTTTACCACCCCATGGAGGACTTATGAATACCTTAGGATGCATTTTGGTTTAATGAATGCATGAGACATATTTCAAAGAGCTATAGATTTTGCTTTCAAAGGTTTAATGTTTAAAATGGTAGTAGTTTGCTTGGATGACATAACTATCTTCTCCAAGAATCATGAGGATCACTTTGAGAATCTCACTCAAGTGTTTGCAAGATGTAAATAATTTTGCACCTCATTAAATCCCAAGAAGTGTATCTTTGGAGCAAAGCAAGACAATATATTATGACACATTATTTATAAATAATATGTTAGTATTGATCCTAGAATAATTGAGGCCATTGTAAAGATTCCTCCACCTAAGAACTTGAAGGGATTCAGGTCATTTTTTGGGAAGATTAATTTTATCGAGAAGATTTATTCTAAATTTTGCTTAAATTTCAAAGCCCATAAATAACATGATAAATAAAGAAGACAATATTAGATGGACAGAGGAGAATTTATAGGCTTTCCAGAAAATAAAGGATGTTATCACACTAAACCCTATATTAGAATGCCCATACTATCACTGAGATTTTAACATCTATTATTTTACTTCAAAAGACACCATTGCTACTGTACTGTCACAAAAATATGCAGACAATTTGGAAAGGGCAGTGGAATTTATGAGTTTAGGATTAAAAGGATTCCAGCTGAAGTATATCATGATAGAAAAATAGGCTCTCACTCACAAAAGCTTTAGAGCATTTCAAAGGAAATTTTGGGTCAAATAAAGTGATAGCCTGCATCCCTTACACAACCATCAAAGATGTCTTTACTCAAAATGAACCTATACGCAGTTCAGCCAGATGGATAGTTAAATTGTAGCAGTATGAGGTCGAGTTCAAGGTTGTGAAGATCATTAAGGACAAGGTCTCACCAAATATATGGCAACCAAAGGAGGGAAAAAATTTAACAAAACAATGATAATAGTATATGCACAAAAAATGGCTAAAAGGAAAGCATATGATGATGACTGGTATAAGGATGTGGTGAATTATTTACATATATTAGCATTCCCAATTTGCTGTTCTCAGAATAGACTGAGGAGTATGATGAGGCCTAGAAATGCCTCATTATTACACTATTGTTGACATATAAATACTACCATAATATTAAATATGACAAAGTTAAAGTGCCAAATAGTGATTAAAATATGTTATTTGTTACATGTTTGCATGATTTTATGTTTGGAACATTATACCTCTGTTTTGACTATTTTTAGCATTTTATGCATTGTTTCAGTTGATTAGGTACTAAATAAAACATATATTGCAATTACATTATGATGGCATGAACAAATTCCTCTCATCAAGAACTATAACTTTGTTTTCTGAAGCAAGTCAATCCGAGCTGTAGATAAAAAGTTATGAAGGTTACATCGTTCCTACACTCATTATTCATTCCTGCTCTCATTGTTCATTCCTATGCTCATTGTTCATTCCTGCACTCATTTTTCATGCCTTAGTATTTTCTGGAGCTATTAACAGGTGCAAATCTACGTTAAATGGAACATTGGTGGATCTATTGGGAATGATCCAGAGTGAGTTATGGTACCAAATTCATACCAATGGTACTTAATAATATAGAGAAAACATGAACCAAATTTTAAGGCATATGGACAAGTAACCTGGAAGTTATGGGGCCTGTAAAATGGTAGTTTCACACTTTTTGATAGCTGGAAATGCTAGTAAAAATCTATGTGAAAGACCAACTTGACAGCGATGCAGGGAGTAATTTATGAGGAATTAAGAGTTGAAAATTGAACCCAATGTTGTTCATATAACCAAGAACACGTGGACATAATTTGGTAAAAAATGGAGTTACGATGAACAAGTTATGAGCACTCTAAAAGGGCATCTGGGCATGTTTTGGCAGCTAGAAACAGTAGGTCACAGTCCATACAAATTCTAGCCACCTGTCACTATGAAGGAAGACATAGAATTTGTCAAATAAAGAAGAGGTAAATTCTTGGAAATAGTTGAGGGAGAATAGGCATGACTCTTTCTCCACTTGACAACACTGCCACATGATGCAAATGGAAGCAACAAGTCAAAAGGCTAAAATGCAGGAAATCTGGTAAATACAGGACATAGTCATGCAAATTCCAGCTAGCTATGCATATACAGTAGGGCTTGGAATCAGTCACTCCGGCACGTGCCACCAATGCAGAAGGGTGTACAAGATAAGGGAAAACAATCCAAATGGTCAAAAACTTCCTCCCTATGTGTTTAGAGTGTAGATAAGCAATGAATTGTCACCTACCTGTTATTTTGACATAGGAATAGGGAATAGTGCAGGAAAAATCAAAAGTGGTCAAAAAGCAACAAATCAGTTTAGGAAATTATTGGAAATTGACCAGGAGGTTTTCCCAACTCATCTTAACATGATTTCCTCAACAAATGCAGCCCAACAAGGATGAATGGATACAATTTTGATAAAGCAAATTCCTGCATTCTAGGAAACAGTTATGCAATCAGTTGTAAATCCCTACAAATCAATAAACAAACATATCAGCATTATATTATAAATAAGAAAGCTCCTAGATGGTTGAGCATATAGATAGATAGGCAATAGAATACCAAAATTAGCATATAGTGAAGTTTCTTTGTAGTAGAACAGTAATTTGCAGGCTTTTCCTGCATTACTGTAATGCAGTTTTAGATCGAATAAAAATGTGCAATCTTCAGATATCAATTGGCATTTTGAGGTTGATGATTAGCATCTAGATTTTCTTAGCATAAATTCTCACCTTCTTCTAGTTCTGGAAGCAAGGGCAACTTGTAGGGCAAGAGGAAGGCAATTTTTGATAGAATTTATTGTTGATTTCTTCGCATGCAGATTAACGAGATTCGCCGATTTTCCATTTCTTTAGTAGTTTTCAACACAGTTTTCAGCCTTTGACAACATTTTCTGCATTTCACAGCAATTTCCAAATTTTTGTCATTTTTTTTTTGTAGTAATTGTTGATTTGGTTTTGCAGTAGTTAAAATTCTATTTTTAAATTCTCCAGTTGATTTACTTTCATGCAAGTGTGTGTGTGTTTTCAATTCTGCAAATTACTTTTCAGTCACTCTCAATTTAGCAACATTTTATTTTCTGTCATTTTCAAATTCTGCAATTTTATTTCTTGCAATTTTATTTTTGCAAAGGTAAATAGGAGTTAATTTCAATTCTTAGGAGTTAGATGTCACAAAAAACCCCCCAAATGCTAACTAATCCATCAATAAATCTTGTTTTCTGAATGAACTAATCTTTACCGTGTTGGATCCTTCTTTTGTATATAGCCTTGGACACTGCCCTGGATTGACACACATAATGATTAAATGATGAATGAACAACGACACTCATCAGAGTATTAAATTGCAAGCTCAAAAATATTACATTCAAGAAAATAAATTATATTGGAGGCATCCAAGTGGTGTACTATTGCTCTACCGTTTCCAAGAGGAGGTACCTAGAGTAGTTAAGAGTTTCATACTTGCTTTTGTGAAGGGCATTTTTTACCTAAGAAAAATATTAACAACATTATGAGGGTAGGTTACTATTGGCCATCCATATTGAGGTATGTACATCAGTTTGTAAAAAAAATCCATAACTACCAAATATTTGATGATAAGAAAAAGTTGCCTACAATACCTCTAAAACCTGTGATAGTGGAGGCTCCTTTCATTCAATGAGGTCTAAAATTGATAGGGAAAACTAACCCGAATTCATCAGGAGGTCATCGATGGATAATAACTACTATTGAATACTTCACTAAGTGGGTAGAATCTTCCTCATTAAAGAAATCAACCACCAAAGTAATTATCATCTTTTTAGAGGAGAATATTTTAACTAGGTTTGGTGTGCCCAGAAAGCTAGTTATCAATAATGACAACAATTTTATTTCATATGAAATGGTAGAATTCTACATCAAGTATAGCAATGAGTTGGCTCATTTAGATAATTACTATCCACATGGAAATGGCTTAGTAGAATCCTCAAACGAAAATCTTATCACTAGAATAAAAAGGTCTCTTGGCAGAAATAAAAGAAGCTGGGATAATGAATTGAAATTTGTTGTATGGGCTGATATGATTTCTATTAAAAGAGCTACATGGAAAACACCTTATAAATTAGTTTATGGAGAAAATGCCTTACTCCCTCCACAAGTTGAAAGACTAGGTCTAGCATTGTTACTTCAAGACCACGAGAAACTGGATAGTTGGCAAAGGAGAATGGATCAAATTATCAAATTAGAAGAAGACATGATAGATGCTTTCAAAAGGATAACCCAAAAAATTCAAAGAACAGTGTAGGTATTCAATAAGAAATCCATCGAGAATCCATTTGTGAAGAAGACAATGTTATAATGGGACCCTAAGAATAACAAACCAAGAGAAAAAGGTAAGTTGGAGCCCAAATGGCTAGGTCCTTACCATATTATTCATAAAACAAGCCATCATACTTATAGGTTACAAACCCTGCAAGGTGAAGAAATATAATTTCCAATAAATAGCTAACATTTGAAAATGTATCATCTTTGTAATGGGGATTAGTGCATATGATCTATTTCTATCTATCTCTTGTATATAAATATTTAAAAAAAAGTTCATGTGCTTTGTTTTATTCTGTTTAAGTTTAGTAACTTGCTGAGTATGTTTTTTAGGTGATTAGAAGTTTACTTTTAGTATTTCTTACTATTAAATAAAATACCATTAGGTTTTGGTCAGGTTAGTTATGGGAAATGAAATATTGAAATATGTTGGGATCCCAACAAAGACTCAAAATGATGAACAACCTCATCCTTGATTTCGTAGATGTTAGGTAAGACCCATCACTCTTTACTAGACCCTTGATTATGTTTGCTCCTCTATGCTTGAGGGTTGAAATGTGAAAGAATTTAGTGTTCAAATACCCATATTTTAGCCATAAGTGCTTAGATTTTTGACACCAAAAAATCACATCTTTCTTTATAATGTTATGGTATTATGAAAGATTTTTTTTTTCCTCTTGTATCGAATGAGGACCCTCTTGTCCTTGCTGAAACTGGTTTTCAATTATCTGTAATTTATCCCTTATATTCTGTTTGTTTTCAAAGATGTTTCCAAAAATCTCCCTCTTCCAAATTTTTAGCTTGTTTTTGGTAGAGCGTAATTTTTGAGAAAAATTCCCGATATGATATCCAATAAAGGTTTCTTTCCGCTAGATATCAAAGATTTTATGACATTATAGAATCAATATTTTGATATTATATGTAATGAAGAAGATGAAGAAAAAATAAAAAGTAATTGGAGAGCCTGTGGTGATACAATTAAATACTAACAAATTACCCAAAGGTTTGATTTCATTAGAAAGTTTCTTCAATGATTTTGATAAAGCTAATAAACGTGCCTTGCAAGGATTAGAATCAAAGGAAATCAATATTGGAACTGAAAAAGAGCCCAAAATGGTGAAGATAAAAAAATATATATCTAAAAAATAAAAAAGAGACTACATAAAATACTTGAAAAAGCATAAGGATACCTTTGCTTGGAGCTATGAAGACCTTAGAAATTTTAATATAGAAGTAATGAAGCATATCATTCCATTAAAAGAGGGTACTAAGCCACAAAGGAAAAAATAGAGGAAGTTCAATCCCACATTATATCCTATAATACAAAAGGAAGTTCAGAAGTTATTGGATTTCAAGATTATCAGAAAAGTAATATTCTCTACTTGGATAGCCAATATGGTGCTAGTAAGAAAAAAAATCAAGCTATATGTGGATTTTATAAATCTGGACACAAATTCCATAAAGGATAATTATCCTCTACCCAACATGGAGCAATTATTGTAGGTTGTTGCAGGATCATCCAAAATATTTTTGTTAGATGGATTCTCTAGCTACAATCAGATTTAATTCAACCATGAGGATAGGCATAAAGCAAATTTTACCACCCCATGGAGGACTTCTGAATACCTTAGGATGCATTTTGGTTTAATGAATGCATGAGACATATTTCAAAGAGCTATAGATTTTTCTTTCAAAGGCTTAATGCTTAAAATGGTAGTAGTTTGCTTGGATGACATAACTATCTTCTCCAAGAATCATGAGGATCACTTTGAGAATCTCACTCAAGTGTTTGCAAGATGTAAATAATTTTGCACCTCATTAAATCACAAGAAGTGTATCTTTGGAGCAAAGCAAGACAATATATTAGGACACATTATTTATAAATAAGATGTTAGTATTGATCATGGAATAATTGAGGCCATTGTAAAGATTCCTCCACCTAAGAACTTGAAGGGATTCAGGTCATTTTTTGGGAAGATTAATTTTATCAAAATATTTATTCCAAATTTTGCTCAAATTTCAAAGCCCATAAATAACATGATAAATAAATAAGACAATATTAGATGGACAGAGGAGAATTTATAGGCTTTCTAGAAAATAAAGGATGTTATCACACTAAATCCTATATTAGAATGCCCATACTATCACTGAGATTTTAACATCTATTATTTTACTTCAAAAGACACCATTGCTACTGTACTGTCACAAAAATATGCAGATAAGTTGGAAAGGGCAGTGGAATTTATGAGTTTAGGATTAAAAGAATTCCAGCTGAAGTATATCATGATAGAAAATAGGCTTTCTCACTCACAAAAGCTTTAGAGAATTTCAAAGGAAATTTTGGGTCAAATAAAATGATAGCCTGCATCCCTTACACAACCATCAAAGATGTCTTTACTCAAAATGAACCTATACGTAGTTTAGCCAGATGGATAGTTAAATTGTAGCAGTATGAGGTCGAGTTCAAGGTTGTGAAGACCATTAAGGACAAGGTCTCACCAAATATATGGCAACCAAAGGAGGGAAAAAATTTAACAAAACAATGATAATAGTAAATGCACAACAAATGGATAAAAGGAAAGCATATGATGATGACTGGTATAAGGATGTGGTGAATTATGTACATATATTAGCATTCCCAATTGGCTGTTCTCAGAATAGACTAAGGAGTATTAAATTGCAAGCTCAAAAATATTACATTCAAGAAAATAAATTGTATTGGAGGCATCCAAGTGGTGTACTATTGCTCTACCTTTTCCAAGAGGAGGTACCTAGAGTAGTTAATAGTTTCATACTTGCTTTTGTGAAGGGCATTTTTTACCTAAGAAAACTATTAACAACATTATGAGGGCAGGTTACTATTGTCCATCCATATTTAGGTATGTACATCAGTTTGTAAAAAAAAGCCATAACTACCAAATATTTGATGATAAGAAAAAGTTTCCTACAATACCTCTAAAACCTGTGATAGTGGAGGCTCCTTTCATTCAATGGGGTCTAAAATTGATAGGGAAAACTAACCCAAATTCATCAGGAGGTCATCGATGGATAATAACTACTATTGACTACTTCACTAAGTGGGTAGAAGCTTCCTCATTAAAGAAATCAACCACCAAAGTAATTATCATCTTTCTAGAGGAGAATATTTTAACTAGGTTTGGTGTGCCCAAAAAGCTAGTTATCAATAACGACAACAATTTTATTTCATATGAAATGGTAGAATTCTACATCAAGTATAGCATTGAGTTGGCTCATTCAGATAATTACTATCCACATGGAAATGGCTTAGTAGAATCCTCAAACAAATATCTTATCACTAGAATAAAAAGATCTCTTGGCAAAAATAAAAGGAGATGGGATAATGAATTAAAATTTGCTTTATGGGCTGATAGGATTTCTATTAAAAGAGCTACAGGGAAAACACCTTATTATTTAGTGTATGGAGAACATGCATTACTCCCTCCACAAGTTGAAAGACTAGGTCTAGCATTGTTACTTCAAGACCACGAGAAACTGGATAGTTGGCAAAGGAGAATGGATCAAATTCTCAAATTAGAAGAAGACATAATAGATGCTTTCAAAAGGATGACCCAAAAAATTCAAAGAACAGTGTAGGTATTCAATAAGAAATCCATAGAGAAGCCATTTGTGAAGAAGACAGTGTTATAATGGGACCCTAAGAATGACAAACCAGGAGAAAAAGGTAAGTTGGAGCCCAAATGGCTAGGTCCTTACCATATTATTCAGAAAATAAGCCATCATACCTATAGGTTACAAACCATGCAAGGTGAAGAAATACAATTTCCAATAAATAGCTGACATTTGAAAATGTATCATCCTTGTAAAGGGGATTAGTGCATATGATCTATTTCTATCTATCTCTTGTATATAAATATTTTAAAAAAAGTTCATGTGATTTGTTTCATTCTGTTTAAGTCTACTAAGTTGCTGAGTATGTTTTTTAGGTTATTAGAAGTTTACTTTTAGTATTTCTTACTATTAAATAAAATACCATTAGGTTTTGGTCAGGTTAGTTATGGGAAATGAAATATTGAAATATGTTGGGATCCCAACAAAGACTCAAAATGATGAACAACCTCATCCTTGATTTCGTAGTTGTTAGGTAAGACCCATCACTCTTTACCAGACCCTTGATTATGTTTGCTCCTCTGTGCTGAAATGTGAAAGAATTTAGTGTTCAAATACCCATATTTTAGCCATAAGTGCTTAGATTTTTGACACCAAAAAATCACCTCTTTCTTTATAATGTTATGGTATTATGAAAGATTTTTTTTTTCCTCTTGTCTCAAATGAGGACCCTCTTGTCCTTGCTGAAACTAGTTTTCAATTATCTTTAATTTATTGCTTATATTCTGTTTGTTTTCAAATATGTTTCCAAAAATCTCCCTCTTCCAAAATTTTAGTTTGTTTTTGGTAGAGCGTAATTTTTAAGAAAAATTCCTGATATGAGATCCAAGAAAGGTTTCTTTCCGCTAGATATCAAAGATTTTATGACATTATAGAATCAATATTTTGATATTATATGTGATGAAGAAGATAAAGAAAAAATAAAAGTAATTGGAGAGCCTGTGGTGATACAATTAAATACTAACAAAATACCCAAAGGTCTGATTTCATTAGAAAGTTTCTTCAATGATTTTGATAAAGCTAATAAACATGCCTTGCAAGGATTATAATCAAAGAAAATCAATATTGGAACTGAAAAAGGGCCCAAAATGGTGAAGATCAAAAAATATATATCTAAAAAATAAAAAAGAGACTACATAAAATACTTGAAAAAGCATAAGGATACCTTTGCTTGGAGCTATGAAGACCTTAGAAATTTTAATATAGAAGTAATGAAGCATATCATTCCATTAAAAGAGGGTACTAAGCCACAAAGGAAAAAATAGAGGAAGTTCAATCCCACATTATATCCTATAATACAAAAGGAAGTTTAGAAGTTATTGCATTTCAAGATTATCAGAAAAGTAATATTCTCTACTTGGATAGCCAATATGGTGCTAGTAAGAAAGAAAATCAAGCTATATGTGGATTTTAGAAATCTGAACACAAATTCCTTAAAGGATAATTATCCTCTGCCCAACATGGAGCAATTATTGTAGGTTGTTGCAGGATCATCCAAAATATTTTTGTTAGATGGATTCTCTAGCTACAATCAGATTTAATTCAACCATGAGGATAGGCATAAAACAACTTTTACCACCCCATGGAGGACTTTTGAATACCTTAGGATGCATTTTGGTTTAATGAATGCATGAGACATATTTCAAAGAGCTATAAATTTTTCTTTCAAAGGCTTAATGTTTAAAATGGTAGTAGTATGCTTGGATGACATAACTATATTCTCCAAGAATCATGAGGATCACTTTGAGAATCTCACTCAAGTGTTTGCAAGATGTAAATAATTTTGCACCTCATTAAATCACAAGAAGTGTATCTTTGGAGAAAAGCAAGACAATATATTAGGACACATTATTTATAAATAAGATGTTAGTATTGATCATGGAATAATTGAGGTCATTGTAAAGATTCCTCCACCTAAGAACTTGAAGGGATTCAGGTCATTTTTTGGGAAAATTAATTTTATCAGAAGATTTATTCCAAATTTTGCTCAAATTTCAAATCCCATAAATAACATGATAAATAAAGAAGACAATATTAGATGGACAGAGGAGAATTTATAGGCTTTCCAAAAAATAAAGGATGTTATCACACTAAACCCTATATTATAATACCCATACTATCACTGATATTTTAACATCTATTATTTTACTTCAAAAGACACCATTGCTACTGTACTGTCATAAAAAAATGTAGATAAGTTGGAAAGGGCAGTGGAATTTATGAGTTTAGGATTAAAAGAATTCTAGCTAAAGTATATCATGATAGAAAAATAAGCTTTCTCACTCACAAAAGCTTTAGAGCATTTCAAAGGAAATTTTGGGTCAAATAAAGTGATAGCCTGCATCCCTTACACAACCATCAAAGATGTCTTTACTCAAAATGAACCTATACGCAGTTCAACCAGATGGATAGTTAAATTGTAGCAATGTGAGGTTGAGTTCAAGGTTGTGAAGACCATTAAGGACAAGGTCTCACCAAATATATGGCAACCAAAGGAGGGAAAAAATTTAACAAAACAATGATAATAGTAAATGCACAACAAATTGCCAAAAGGAAAGCATATGATGATGACTGGTATAAGGATGTGGTGAATTATTTACATATATTAGCATTCCTAGTTATCTGTTCTCAGAATAGACTAAGGAGTATTAAATTGCAAGCTCAAAAATATTACATTCAAGAAAATAAATTGTATTGGAGGCATCCAAATGGTGTACTATTGCTCTACCTTTTCCAATAGGAGGTACCTAGAGTAGTTAATAGTTTCATACTTGCTTTTGTGAAGGGCATTTTTTACCTAAGAAAACTATTAACAACATTATGAGGGCAGGTTACTATTGTCCATCCATATTTAGGTATGTACATCAGTTTGTAAAAAAAAGCCATAACTACCAAATATTTGATGATAAGAAAAAGTTTCCTACAATACCTCTAAAACCTGTGATAGTGGAGGCTCCTTTCATTCAATGGGGTCTAAAATTGATAGGGAAAACTAGCCCAAATTCATCAGGAGGTCATCGATGGATAATAACTACTATTGACTACTTCACTAAGTGGGTAGAAGCTTCCTCATTAAAGAAATCAACCACCAAAGTAATTATCATCTTTCTAGAGGAGAATATTTTAACTAGGTTTGGTGTGCCCAAAAAGCTAGTTATCAATAACGACAACAATTTTATTTCATATGAAATGGTAGAATTCTACATCAAGTATAGCATTGAGTTGGCTCATTCAGATAATTACTATCCACATGGAAATGGCTTAGTAGAATCCTCAAACAAAAATCTTATCACTAGAATAAAAAGGTCTCTTGGCAAAAATAAAAGAAGCTGGGATAATGAATTGAAATTTGTTGTATGGGCTGATATGATTTATATTAAAAGAGCTACATGGAAAACACCTTATACATTAGTTTATGGAGAAAATGCCTTACTCCCTCCACAAGTTGAAAGACTAGATCTAGCATTGTTACTTCAAGACCACGAGAAACTGGATAGTTGGCAAAGGAGAATGGATCAAATTCTCAAATTAGAAGAAGACATAATAGATGATTTCAAAAGGATGATCCAAAAAATTCAATTAACAGTGTAGGTATTCAATAAGAAATCCATAGAGAAGCCATTTGTGAAGAAGACAGTGTTATAATGGGACCCTAAGAATGACAAACCAGGTGAAAAATGTAAGTTGGAGCCCAAATGACTAGGTCCTTACCATATTATTTAGAAAACAATCCATCATACCTATAGGTTACAAACCCTGCAAGGTGAAGAAATACAATTTCCAATAAATAGCTAACATTTGAAAATGTATCATCCTTGTAATGGGGATTAGTGCATATGATCAATTTATATCTATCTCTTGTATATAAATATTTTAAAAAAAGTTCATGTGCTTTGTTTCATTCTTTTTAAGTCTAATAAATTGCTGAGTATGTTTGTTAGGTGATTAGAAGTTTACTTTTAGTATTTTTTACTATTAAATAAAATACCATTAGGTTTTGGTCAGGTTAGTTATGGGAACTGAAATATTAAAGAGTCTATAAAGGCCAAATTTAGAAGTCATGTTCGCAAGGGTCACACTTATCTAAAGTCTAAGACTGAGGGTCTAAAAATAAATGAAATGACTAAGTCAGCCGAAGATTCTATGATCCTTAAGAGAACTTTTTTTCTTTTCAGATAAAACACTTATCTTGTCCCAAACAGAGCCTGTGTTGGGCTTCAAAAATCCCAACTTATATTTCACCCCTAGTTTTTAAAATTTGCTGAAATTGAGTGTCTAGGTGATTATAGCATGTGGTGTTGAGTCTAAAAAGAGGAAAGCCTTGAGAAAATAATTTCAATTCAAAAGAGTCTTTATGGTCATTAACGGGATAGGTCTAAGTATTATAGTGCTTCATTCATTATATTCTTCATGAGTCCATTCTTAATCATCCACTCATGCATAAGGTCATTATTTCATATCATCACCCATCACCATATTATCCATTTCATCAAATTTTAGGTTTTGGAACACTTTCATTTTTAGTTCATACCCGTTAAAAATACCACCTAGTTCATTAACATTCCCATCACACATAGACCCCATTTACCCCATATCATATAAGGCATATAACCATTAAAAATTATTTGTAAAAGCCATTATATAATACTAAAAGTCATGTTGCACCCCTAGGTTAGAACATGATAAAAAATACCACATAATCCACTTATGTTTTTATTTTCCTAAGTTTGAATTTGCCAATCCCACCTAGACAATTACCTAAATGTTTTCCCAAATGATTTTCTAAAGAATAATAATCCTAATTCATCATCACCCTTACAAAACCCTATCACTGATCCATATGCAACTACAATAAGCCATCAGTGATAGCCTATTCCTAAAATGCATTATCGCTGATCCAAACCCATCGTCATCGATCCATATTTGATAGACTATGTTAATCAATGACCGTGTAAAGCCTGGGCATAAAGAAAAAATAAATTTTACTCTTGTAAAATCCTCATTACGTATGCAACAGTGACCGTTGAGTCCCATCAATGATAGAATATCTTAAGTCCAAAGTGAGGGTCTCACCATCGTTGGCCTAACCATTCCCCATATTGATGAAATTGGTCACGCCAAGTTGTTTTAAAGTCTAGGTTATCTATCAAAAGTCCCCTTCATTGATCCATACACAATCATGCTAAGCTATAGGTGATAGTATAAAATTAAATAATAAACCATTGCTCATCCATATACATTGTTATCAACCCATCAATGACAATCAATTCTCATTAGCGAAGCATTAGTCCTAGGTACTATAGCTTTCTGACTAGTCTTCGCATACTTAAGTCTATGAGTACTTGTTTGAATTAGTATTAAATCTAAGTTTGGTTTGTCATCGATATAAAAAGTGCATCTCTAATCCATAAATTAAAGTTTTTCTTCATCAGCAACCATAAAATGAATTAAGCCTAAAAGGGTTCACCCATCGCCCTTGTGAAAATCTTGTCACTGATCCATCAATGACAACATAATTCCATCAGTAACAAAGTTATTTCGAGTCATCCAAGGGTAAATCCATCATTGTATTAGATTTCCCCCTCCCTTTGTGCATTTAATAAACATTGTGTTTAATAAGCCATCTACCCAAAGTATTCTTAAAAACTCTAAGGGTTCACCCATCACTGATCACTTTCTTCTTTCGCTCATCCATTAGTGACAGTGTAAATTCATTAGGGACAAATTTTAGTCATCACCCTTGAAAAATTATTATCATCGATTCGTCAGTGATAGTCCTAAGTAATTAATGATTATATATTTTGTGAAAGATTTATCATTCATCAAAGAAATCCATCAACGATGCATCAGTGACAAGCCGAGATGAAGAGCAATAAAGGTATCAAAAACCCAAATCATTTTAAAAAGATCAACGATTCATATTTCACCTAGAAAGGTGCATGGATCATTGTTTAAATATTTACAAAAGGCATGAAGAGGTGGATGACCTAAAATCCAAAGCGACAATCCTATGTAAGGTAGCGAAATCAGAAGGTAGCCCAAGATTAACGTATCCCTTTGAAGCATATGAAGATAAGAATTTCACCCAAGGATGGTTTTAAAATTATGGCTACAACAAAGTACAAAAGCTCGAGTAAGCATAGAAGAAACACCATCAACTTGATGGTGTTTATGAGACGAGTGATAAAGCTTGGTGAACTTTAAAACAACTCAAAGGAGAAAGTATCAAACCACATGAGTAAAATGCAATACACAAGCTGAAGATCTCAAATACTATCCCAAGAAAGGTAAGCTTATGGAATGAACAACTCAAAGGATAGGCTTGACATAGGTCCGAGATATCCAAATCCATTTGTATCTATAGAACATGATGCTTCCAACACTAGCTAATAAAATGATGATCTCAACAAAATTTTATATGAAGGCAGTGTATGGAGTAAAGATTTCAGTAGCAAGAGTGGTCCAAAGTGTACAAAAGAAAATGATCATAAAATATTGTAAGCAATGTAAAATTTTCTTATGTTTTATCACTAAAAGATGTAGGTGTAGTAAAACAAAAAAAAAATCAAAGCCTCAGTATATTGATGTCTTTGGAAATATACCAGCGCCTCGAAGAAATATAGTTATAGAGGTATCACCCTAAAAAAGTATAGTTATGGAGGTACATATTTATTATTATTCCTCTCATTTTGTACACCTCTAGATATCATTTTCTATTTTGCCTTTCCTCTCATTCCTCTTTACCTTCTTCTTTCTAGGCATTCTCTCTTGACCACCATCACCATTAATTCCAAAAAGTGCCATCTCACCACCATTGTTTGTAGCCTTCCATGTCCATTGTATCCAACTATTCCCACCACCATCCATGCTATTTCCCATCTTGTTTCACTTTATTGTGTTTTTTCTTTTCTCCCTTCATCATCACATCAAGTCTTCCTCTGTTTCACATTAAAACCATATTTGCATTGAATCTACTCAAATGTCATCTAAAGACAAAGAGACAAATGACTAGGATAACAAGAATAAATGATATATATATTATTTTTATTTTGTAAAAATTATAAGTCATAATAAAATGTCTGGCACACCACTATTGAGAGTCTCCTTCAAATCAAAAGCAGTTATAATTAAAGAAGCCAAGAAGATGAGTTGTAGTAACAGGTGGTGTAGTCTCAAACAAACAATAAACTTATGGAAATTTTGATAGTTGGTATCAATTGGGTTTTTGTAACAAACGTAGGAAGCCAAAGAGACATAGGACCAAGAAGAGCACACGTGGTTGAACTAGGACAAAGTACTAGTAACAGATTTCAGACAACCAAGTTATATAAAGAGCTGAAGCATTCAAGCTTCATCGTCAAGAAATCACGTAGCAAGCTTGTGAAAGGTATTCTAAGTGTTTTTGTGAAGGTTATTGTATTTTCCCATATTTTTCTTTATTTTTACCATCTTCTCATGTTCTTCCCATGTTTGTGCAGGTATTACCGAAAGTCGAGTAGTCTACTTGAGATGATTTCTAGGAGTTGCTTCAAGGAGCTAGAGTCTATTTATCACTAGAATTAGAACAATAGATATAGTTCCCATGTCACATTATTTAAATAGGGTGAGATTTGTATTGTATTCATTTAAAGACCTATGCACTCTATTGGGTTTTGTCATTGTAGCCATTATATATTTTTAATATAATATAAATCATCTGGTTTATGCTTTCTAGAATATTTAGTGCAATGTGTGTGTGTTTCCTTATCTATATATTATATTATTTGAATATGCAGGAAACATTTCCATCACTAGTTTAAAAATCCACGTTGATTGCTATGAAGACAAAAAAGAAACACCAAATAACATGAAATATATTAAAATCAAAGAAAATAGTATTGCACAATGAATGATTTTTATTAATGGGAGAAGCCTTAAAACTCCATTGTTACAATAAAAATCCTTGAATTCCTTGATGGAGATTTTACAATAGCTAGGGTTCTCCGAAACCCTAGCAAACAACGCTGGTGGTGTCTCAAAACATGTCTCTACTCCCAAAAGAAGTGAGTGGGCTTGTAGTTATCCGATGCTATGACACTCTATCTTAAGCAGCTACACAACGCTAATGTAGCACTTCCAGATCTGCACACAATAAAATAGCAAAGGAGTTAGTAACAACTATGAGGGCTCCACAATGTGAGGCCCTCTATAATCAATACAAAACCCTAGCTATCTATTGTAAATAACATGAATAGAAAATAAAAATGCATAGAATAAAATAATAATGAAAATATTTAACTTGCTTATTTGTTGTTCTTTGATCTGATGAAATATGTTGCAGTGAATTGGTGTAGTGATGCCCTAGCATCATCTATGGGCTAGGAGGACTTCAAAATTTATAGTGTAAAATGCTCGTGGGTCATCGATGGTTACAAGAAATACCTGTGGATGCTCTAGAACGGTTGAGGTTACCCAGAGGTGCTTGGTGGTGGAGGGAAAGTGCTCGAATGTGCTTGGTGATAATAGAAAGCACTTGAAGGTGTTTGGCAACTAAGGGGAAAGTCTACAGAAGCAAATCTGATGAGGAAATATGAGTGGCAATAGATGCAGGGGTTATGGTGAGTAAAAATGGAATGCAAGAATACTCAGATTCTCCAAGGAACTCGGGGGTGAATGGCTTAACAAATCGACCTCTAGGAAACTTAGGGGTTGAGCCATACAAATGGGTCCTATTAATAGTCCAACCTAGGGCATGCTAGGGTTTCAATGTCATTAATCGTGTAGCTAAGATAAAAGAATATTGGAGGGTGGATATTAAATATAGGGTGTGGCATGGATTGATGTAGATGGATGGCTAGGATTAAGTGAAATCGGATGGCTGAGATTAATTAATTTATATAAATATATATTTATTAAATATATATAAAATATAACATATAAAATATTAATATTAAATATATATAAAACAAATATATATAAATATATATATGAATAATGGGTGGAAATAGCATGAAAGTCAGGATGGGTGACAATTGGCTAGGTTTTGGTGTCTATAGATACCCTTTTTTGTATTGTGTTGCGTAAAATACAATGCAATGCAAAAATATGAGTCACCTATTTGGGAAAGGTGCATAAGCAACTTTCTCTTGGGATGTGAAACATGATATTGAAGATAAAAGAATGAAATAATTTAAATTTTGCTTAGCTTACCCCCTCAATTAGCGAATGAGTTTGTGGATGAATCTCACGAGCCAATTGAAAAATTTGTGCAAATGAATGGTGGATGATGAAAATGTGATACCATTTTTTCCCCAATGGTTGGAAGGGGATTGATGAAAAATGTGCTATGATGCATCCATTTTCCCCAAAATATGGAGGGATTTTTGAAAAAAGAGATGAAAAGTGTGTCTATTTTGCCCCAAAAAATAAAGGGTTTTTGTGGAGAATGTGAAATGATGCATCTATTTTTGTCCTAACATATGAAGGGATTTTTGCCAAGTATGGATGCCATGATCATGTAAGATGTATCCCATTGTAGGAAATTGAAAACCAAATGTGTCTTCTCCAAATTTGGGTTGTTTCAATGCTACTAAAGAATGTGCCTTTCGTTATCATTGATATGCAATGATGAATATGCAAAGGAAGTATACAAATAGTCAACTTCAGAGGCCCAACTAGTGACTGTTAGATAATTTCTATGATCATAACCAATCACCCTAGTTAAGGCTAGTTGCCATTATGATTTTAAAGGAATTTATGAAATGCTAAAATTTAATTTTGTCCATGCGTTTAAGCCCCACGAACTAGGCCATCAATGACAACTTTATGCAAATTGTTCTTGGTAAGATTTCATGCAAAATGTGAAGTACCAAATATGGTTGTGATTTTGAATAAAGAGATATGGAATGATGAAAATGTAAAAGTGTCCTTATGTTAGGCTCTTCATCTTATCAAATTGCATGGATGCAAATCGCTACAATCGCCAAGTATATAGAAAAACCCACTAGATACAAGAATTACTTGCATGTTGTTTGAACTTGGAAAATATGCAAATGATGATGTTAAATGATGTGAAAATTAAGTTTTGATGATGAAAATGATGATTGTGGTTGTTTTATGAATATTTGGACCATTTTGGAGTCATTTTGTAATTTGTTAAGTGAATTTGCAATTTGTGGTCGTAAACAAAAATTGTGTATCCAAATCAATTGGAATATTCATAAAATGTGATAAAAATATGAAATAGATGAATGGATGTAATATGGAGTGATTTAGTGGGGATAAGCCACTATTTTGTAAAAAAAATATTTTTCAAAATTGATGCCAAATGCCAGTTGGCACTTTATGCCTGGGCAGATGCCCATAGGTGTTTGGACACTTTTGAAAATGCCTTGGTGTATTTCAATGCACCAAGAAATGCCCATGGGCATCTCAAGGCACCTAAAGCAACTATAAATAGCTAAAAATATGAGAAAAGAAGCTCATTTGTACATTTATTTGTTAGAGATGCTACGTTTGATGGAGTGGAATGAAGTGAGGTGAAGTAACTTTGGCATGAAATCTATGGCAGTGGAGGGAGCGGGTGCAAAGGTTGGGGCTGATACTGAAGTGTGAGCTACTGAGGTAAATTTTTTCTTAAATTTTAATTTTTTTAACATGTGTAAATGATAAGTTTTTTGTGCTGTGTTGTATCTTAGGATTTTGGAGGCTCGATACCGATTCTCACCGTACATTCCTAGGATGAGGAAAGCAATGATGAAGGATGATTAGGATCTGCTAGAGGTAGTGGGGCTAGCAAAGATAGCCCATATTGATATGGTGAGGGATGATGAGGGGTACCTCTTTGCATTGGAACAAAGATGTGATCCAGATAGGGAAATTTTCCCTATTCCTACTAGAGAGGTGACCATCACACTTGAGGATGTATACCGCATCCTCAAGATTCTAGTGGAGGAAATTCATGTCGAGGTTGGACATGATTGAGGGACAAAGATGAGGAAGATGTTTGGTGATGGAAAGAAGGGTGTGATGGTGGAGTGTGGAGGTATACCTTACTTGTCCATGTATGTGGACAAGGAGTTGGATTGCCTCTGTGCCTTTGTAATGTTCGTGTTGGCCAACATCGTGGCCTCGAAAAACACTGGGTGTATGTTCCCTTGGAACCTTATAGGTTTAGTGAACAATATTTTCACTAGGTGATAGGTGTATGTATGGGCTCCTATCTTATTGGCATAGGTATACCAGGAGCTTTATGAGGTGACAAGGTGAGGGAGGAAAGGAGTAGGGTGTAGCTTACTACTATAGTGTTGGGGATGGGAGCACTTCAGTGTGGCTTAATCAAAGATCTTACCAGTAGTAGTATTAGATAAGGAGAAACCCTACACTAGGAGATGGACAATGATTAAGGAGGTACAACTAAGTTGGCCTATGCAAACGAGCCAATGATAAAAGGATTTGTGGGCTATATTGACATCCGCCCAAGTGATATGGAGGTCATGGCAGGGTAATTAGTGGACCAAATATGGAGAGCACTTGCAACGAGTGTGGTAGGCTAGGTGGGTGATTGGGAGATATTGGAGTGAGGTCGAGTATTTTCAGTTATTATGATTAATATAATAGTTCAACTTGAGGTAGGAGATCCTGGATGAGCCGATGCACTATAGGAGACATTAAGAGGAGATATGGTTACCATGTGTGAAGCCATGGAGGATGACCTATGAGGATGATGAGGAGATGGATCTCCTAGATGTGGATGATGTAGGGACTATCATAGAGTATGATGCTTGGTTATTGAAACAACCATAATGGGCATCGCCTCGAGTAGTGGTTGGTGAATATGAGGATGAGGCTGGGGTTGAGGGTGAGGGGATATATGAGATCCCTAAGTGATAATGGTGCCTTTGATTAGACAGTCAAATGAGGAGGACTTAGGGTGTGGCTAGGTAGGATCATGAGAGTGGGGGAGATGGTGGATATGGATATGATGTGGATATGATTCTAGATGGGCTTCTAGATCGGGGTGAGGAGGATCGAGTGAGGCTGGATCAATAGGTAGTGGAGTAGGATGCGATGGTGATGGATCGAGATGAGAGGATTGCGAGGCTCCAGGTAGAGCTAATAGAGAGTGAGCATCAACATAATATCAACATAGCACACCTTTGGTCTTGTTAGAGGTATATTGAGGTAATTGAAGATAGGTTGGTGGAAAATCATATTCCACTTCCTGATCCTCCAATCTCATCTGTATTCAAGGTTTCTAGAAATTGTGAGTCTAGGTATAGCTCTAGGTCTAGGGCTCCTACTAGGTCATAGGGGTCCTCTTGTATGGTATAGCAAGTGCTTAGATTCACTTTTTGTATATGAGCCTTGGTGCTCCCTTGTATGTAGCCTTTTGGTACTCATTGTACATGTGATATTTATACATATATATACATGGATTTTACCTTTTTTATGTTATATCTATTTGTAAATGCTTTTTGTGGAATGATTTTGTGGAATGAATGTTTTATATTGATGATGAATGCATATGCTATGTTATGAACGATTAATACAAGTGGGAATGTATGGATGATTAATTCAAGTTATGAGATGCAAATGTTCTAATGATTGTTCATAGTTTACATCATGCTTGGCCATTTTCTAGCATTATTGTTTAATCAGGGGCACCAAACTTGGTGGTATATGGGGTGAATGATTCATGATAGGGATGTTGATATGGAAAAATGACTATTTTGCAGAGATTCAGATTGACTAGTGGCATAAAAAAACCACACTAAAATTACCTAATCCTTCTAGGAAAAAAGGTGTATGCAGTAAATTTATTTACCAAATCATGAGCATGGTGATGACTCAAGGCAATCAAGAACCAATGTGTGTGCAAGTGAGTTCATTAACTAATATTGAGTAAATTGGGAAAACTTGTTATGGATGAGACCAAGAGGCTAGCTTATCCTTATGTGTGGTTAGAGGTCTCTTTAAAAGATATGTGTCACCACGTATGAGCGTACTCCACTACCAATCAAGAATCTATAGATTCAATGGAGGCTAACTCCATAGTCCATGATTTGTGTTTTTATCTCTCAAGTCTTGGGGATGACTACTTAACCGTTTGATTAGATATGTAGTACTATCCTTACAACCACATGATTAATGGTGTGTGATGGAAATATTTAGAGCTTTGGGGAATCAAAATCTCAACCTAAATATGATGAGAATTATAATATATCCTTACTACTTTATCTTTTGAATTTGGAAGCAACTATGATAGTGGTGTAAACCACTGTTCTTATGGACTATTTTGCATGATGGGACTATCAAGGATTATCATTTTCACTTTGAGGTTCATACCAAGTATGGTGTTATCACTATTTAACACAAGATGTTTTTAGAATGTGAAATTGTGTTTGGTTCAATAGTGTTTTAGAGTCAATTTCCAGAACTCAAGATTTTCTTAGTGTAGATGTGTATTGCCCAAATTTTTTGCACCCTTATCTTCAGGCTAAAGGATACATGCCCGAAGGGGGATGTGAGAAGGATGGGACAATACCTCAGATGGAGAGGCCCTTTGAAGGTCGTGCCTCTCGAGGGAGGGGTATAAGGGTGAATTTTTGATGGATGGTGGGGTTCACCAGGAAACTTTAAGTGGTAGTTTCCATGCCTAGGTTGAGAATGGGTTTGATGTGTTCATTTTATATTCAATCATTCAGATTCCTAGGTTGGCCAAAATGAATCTAAGCTATTCTATATGAAATTTTTGGTTTATATGAAGACAAAAAACATAAATGAATCCTAAATACAGAAAATATCTAGTATGGAGAAGAGTGCACCTGATTTCTGATGTTTGATGAATATTCTGAAGCTTGTAGGAGTCCAGATCATCCTAGATATGATAGGATCATCTATAATTATATAGAATCATCTAGATCATAGGAGATCATCTAAGATTAGCCGAGATCATCTACGACCTAATACGAATTCGTCAGAAACCAGCAATCATGAAAATAGACACCAAAAACCCAAAAATACAATTACAAGAATGATACAAAATGATAGACATGAGAATATAAATGCTTAAATGATAGATCCAGATATCAAATCAAATGGGACGCAATATTTTAATAATTTATTTTGAATTTTATCATGCAAATATGCTAAATGAGGTGAACTACAAGATGCAGAATAGAAGTGAACTAATCTAATGCATAATTAAACAGGAAAAGAGATAGAGAATGCAAACTCAGGGCTCTGATTGCCCCCAATATGAACTATAGTAAAAATCATCTGTAATCGTACGAGATCATCGTCGATGATAGGATCATCCAAAATTGTGGTTGAATCACCTACAACGATCCGAGCTTGCTCCGACTAAAACACAGTGATATCCTGTAGTAAAACCTGAAAACACAAATGTAAATGATAGGGGATAGGATATTCTAACACAACAAAAACTATAGTTGTAAGGAAATGATCAGCCAGGGGGATAAAATGGGAAAATCCCAAGTTTATATAGGATTAGGGGGAGGTTAGGATGTTTGGAATCATCCCAATCTAGGAGATCTCCAACGTAGGAATCTCCAACCGCACAGACACACTTCTGCTTGAGTTGGAGAGGTTTTTGAAATAGAAGCTAATTATGAAAACTCAATTTTGGGATGAAATCGTCTGGACATTATGTTCTAGAAGAATTCATCTGATTTGGGATGATATCGTCAGATCGGCGACGATATCGTCCAACGGTCAAAACAACTCCTAAAAATGGCACAAAAAATGAGGTGAACGGTTAACGGGTGATTTTGGGGTTAAAATTTAATTTTTTTAATATTTTACTGATGGTTTAACTGCGCAAATTTTAGGGTGCTACATTTTACCCCCTCTTTAGAAAATTTTCTAAGAAAAATACGTTAAAGACGAGTTCTTCACACTTTAGGAGAAAACAAAAATTTATTCCATTTTTTAGATGATGATTCTAGGTCGAATCGTACAACTATTTGCTATGGTGCCCCCTACGATTTTTTACCCAAATCGAATGTTTGAGGTAAAAGCATGAAAAAGAAAAAATTAAAAAAATGTTGTTTTTAAATAAAAATAAGAAAAATAAGGTAAAAACCTAATTCATTTTTACTGTTCACTGTCGCTGTTCCAGAGCTCTGCAGGTGAAATGGTGGAAATGACACACAGATTGACAGAGGTCCAGCGCGGGTTGCGAGTAAGGATCTAAACCTAGTGTACTATATTTTTAGCTTGATTTGTTTAATTTTTTACTTGAATTTTAATTATTTTGGGGCATCGCAACCAATTTTAGGCCATCGACAATGTTACGATGAAATCATCCCAATTTCGTTGAAATCGTCCCAATTTCGCCGAAATCATCCCTATATCGCCGATTTCGTCTGAGGACAAAATCGAAGAAATATGGGCGATCCCGTCCAATAAGGGGCGATCACCAAATTGAATAATTGGAGATGATTTCATCCTATTAAGGATGATTTTGCTAAATTTGGTATGATATCATCTAATAATGGGCGATATCATTTTTTTATGACATGAAATTGATTTTAATTGATTTTAATGATTATGTATTAATGATTTTTTTTTGTTTTATTATTTATTTTGTAGAGGGGATTGCTAAAGAGTCGAGAGTGGAAATACGGAGGTCTCAGGGATGCATTAGCTATGCTCGATTAGGCTGAGCGAGGCAAACTAGCAGAGGTCGGGCTGCAGCATATGGTAGAGATGCCACAAATTCCTACAAACACGGGGCTACTGACAACCCTAGCAAGGAGATGGTATTCAGAGTCGTCCTGATTTTGGCTACCAATAAGGGAGATGACTCCCACTCTAGAGGATGTATGGAGGATCTTGAGGATCCCCATACATGGGCGGTTCATGACTCCTTCGGCCAATCAGGTCCATGCCATGATGAGATTGTGTAGTGACCCAAGATTCACCCTGGAGAAAGGCAGAGTGAACATCAAGGCTTTGAGGCAGATGCCTGGGGCTTCTCGGTTGACCCAAATTTTGGTAGGGTTGGTGGGTGGCCTTCTTCTATGCTACTAGAGTGGATGCAGGTTACCGTGGCTTCTCTCAGATGTGGTCTGCAACATGAGAGACCACGGATACAGGTTTGCTTGGGGTAGCTTTGTACTATGCCGCTTGTATAGGATCCTTTATGGGGTCGTATACAAGGGAGGTCAATTTTTGGTGCTGAAATCATCGCTACAGGTTTGGTGCTAGGAGCACATTACGGTGCAGAGGTTGGTAGGGCTTCCACTGACAAGAGTTGACCGAGAGAGACCCTAGGTTTTCTATTGGTGGCTCTAGAGAGGGTCACAATGATGGATAGATCTGTTGATGTCCCAGAGATTACTAGATGACCTCACCCCAGATCGGATCACCTGGAGACCATGGAGAGAGCATCCAGGGTGGGTAGAGGATCGACAGGATTTGGCTCGCATCGGGCGAGTCATCTAGTTGAGGATGAAGGGGGAGAGGTAGAGCTCCACTGCTACGATTGGGTTTTGAGGTAGTTCAGTCTACAACATGGGATCCATTCTCTTAGGGATTATGAGTACTCCTAGACTGTGTGGGATAATACTTCATTGAGTGGAGCTCTAGACATGCAACGGTTTTGGAGGTAGGATGCTGATGATGCCCCTATTTAGCCAGTGGATGGGGATGAAATGGGGGTAGCAAATGGGTATGATGCCTGGTATGCAGGAATCCACCCTCCTTGAATGACAAGGGTATAGGGTTCGATGCATGCTATAGTGCAATGAATGGAGAGACGGTGCCAGGCTGCCATCGATGTAATGCGGGGTCACAAAGGGAGGGATCAGTGATGACCTCTTCAAGAGGGATGCTGAAGAGTACCACAGGATCTAAAGAGACAACAATAGTCAGAGAGGAGGGAGAGACTCCCTTATCAGTAGAGGGATAGGCCACCATTGCCCGATAAGGGCAAGGGTGTCGAGGTGGGGGAGAGCAGCGAGATGGTGGCTCTCTAGGCAGAGAATGCTCACCTACGAGCTTAGGTGTAGACTCTTTAGGATGAGGCTACATGGCTCAAGGCTCGGAGTGGAGGGGCAAGCATTTTGGAGCTGGCATGGGATGTTGCACAGATCATGTTCTACCAGGGGTTGTACTATCATGTGGTTCCCAAGGAGTAGAGGATACCACTACCATCCAGCATTGCAAAGCCAATCAGGATGGGGTCATCGAGGACAACATCACGATCGACATCAAGGACCTAGGACATAGGATGGGCTGTGATGGGACCACCTCCTCCACCTCAGGGTGGGAGATGAGATGAGGCTGAGAGCTCGAGGGATTCTCGAGACTAGCTGCTCATTGGTACATAGACCATATATTTTTGAGAAGATTGAGTATGCCAGGGTATAGATTATGGCATACCAATCCATTTTGATATGATGTATAGACTTCTTGATATATATATATATTATTTTTTTGTGATATGACTTGTGCATATGTTTTATGATGCTTTAATATTTTAATGGTTGATTGATTATTCATGTAATTATGTCGTTGAAAATATTATAATTTTATGTCATGCTATAAAATTTAAATGAAATAATTTGATGTAAGCAAATTGGTTGTTGTGGTATGATTTGATAAAAAATAAAGTGACTTCTAACAATAATTTCAAAGGACATTATCGTTGTTACATGACCATTTAATGGAGTCACCGCTCGCTAGGTCATCAAGCTAATCTTGTTATGAGAGAAATATTGCTAAAAGTAAAAGGGTGCTTATGAGACTTTCTTCTTAAGAATTTGTGTTGTGATGATGAAAAATGATGATGGTGATGATTTGTTTTTAGATTTCCATAAAAATATTATGCATGAAATATTAAAAATATGATTTTTTGCTACGCATAAAATTCCTAAGTGTGAGAAATTTGAACAATTACCTAGGAATTATACCATCATCATAAAACTGAATGTCGACATAATGAAATGAAATAGAAAAGTTTGCGTTCTTTTTTAAAGCACAATTGTGTACCATAATGATTTAAGCCATATGCTTTTTATGGATTAAATAAATGGGAAATAAAATTAGAACGATGGCTTGCACTAGGCATAGAATTTTAGGTATAGACTTATACCATCATCACAAAATCCAAAGAAGAAATTGATGTAATAGTTTTATTGCATAGTTGATTTTTGATTTTGAGATAAAAAATATAAAAATGAGGACTTGCATTAGGCATAAATTCAAATTTAGGTTTAGGAACTATACCATCATTGCGAAAGTCAAAAATATATACATGTGACTTTATTGCTAGATTTTTGAACATGTTTTGAAAGAAATTTTGGATTTTTTGAAAAAATGTATTTAATTGTTTTTACGCTAAGACAATATTCCCAAGTAAGAAAATAAAATTATTCCAGAATATTTGCATAAATATTTTAAATTATCTCAAAGAAAAAATTTAGATTTATAAGGAACCACATGTGCATATGTGAGTTCATTGCCGATCTTGATCTATCATAATGATACAAAATCTCTCAAACACAAATGTGTGTGCAATTGTATTGTTCATTTACCAATTCTGAGCAAGATAATTTGATACAAGTAATTTGAATTAACCAAATGAGTGTTCGTTGACCATGATTTATATGCATGTAATGGTACCAGACTACTATGTAATTCAGGTCATCAAGAGCTAGCTGATCCATGAGCGGACATAGGTCTATACAAAAGAAGGTCGCTAATGTGACAAAAATATCACTACGCTAGGAGTTACCCAAGGCCAAGCGGGTTGGGCACAAACCACCTGTTATGGGACTTACCTCATAGTTTTTGAATAATTGAGAATTCTAGGGATTCAAGCTTATTCATCCTTCTTTTCTTTCAAAGGGTAGGGGAAGGGATTTATTGCTTTTTGCTTTTTCTTTTCTTGTTCGCTTTTTTTTTTTGTATTTGCTTGATACTGAGATAATGCTGAGATGGTACAAAATGATATTGAAACAATGCTTCTTTTTCTCATGATTTTTCTTGACTTTCCTTTTTCTTTTTCTTGCTATACTAGGGATACTTTCTCGAATTGGCTATAGAGCAAGGGATTTTTATTCTGGGTAGGGGTGAGCTTGTCCTTTTGTCAATTCTCAAAGATTCTAGACCATGTGCATGATAGGATAGCAGGGAAAATTTTTTGCTCAAGAGACCACTTCTACTGTGTAGCATCGTTTTAAATTTGCAATGAAATCATTTTAATGTGAAAAGGTGTACTTGGTTTAAGTAAATAACAAGATCAGTTCTCTATGCTCAAAAATTTATTTAATTCAACTGTGGACTTTGATATAAGAGAGATTAATAATCATACCAAATAAGATCAAGATATTTATTCATGTGAGTGTGAAAGTGAGGGATTCCAAATAAATGCTAATCTATCTAAAATAACTAAAAATATAATTGCAATACTTCAAGAATTGATAGGTGCAAAAATAGAAGATGTTTTTTTTTTTTTGAGGATTTTGATGATTTTGATTTTTTTATATTTTGATTTTAATTACATAATATTACTATTTTTGAAATTTTTATATGAATTACTAAAATAAGACAATATGTATAATATATACAGTGATGAAATTACCAGATTTATGCATAATAGTGCTCAATATGCATAATGTTCATAGGTTCTTTAAGATCTTTACCATCTAAGGTAGCTAATTTGTATGCTCCCGATCCAAATTTAGCAGTGATAATATATGGCCCAAGCCAGTTAGGCTCAAATTTACCTTTAAGGTCTTTAGTTGCATTGGTATTTTTTTGGTTTTATTTAAGACGAGGTCGTCGATCTCAAAGGATCGATGATGAACTTTCTTGAGATATGCTCATTTGAGATTGTTCTAGTAGGCACAAAGATGCTCCAAAGCATTAATGCGCTTCTCATATAGGAGTTCCAACTGACTAAATCTACTAGCATGATATTCATCTCCTACTTTAGTATCTTGAAGTAGCAGAGCCAAAGAAGGAACTTCTAATTCAAATGGAAAAACAACTTCAGCGCCATAAACCAAAACAAAAGGTGAAGTGCCTATAGGATTACGAATGCTAGTTCAATAAGCCCACAAAGTAGGATATAATTGAATGTGCCAATCATGGCCAAATTTATTGACCAATATTTTGAGGATTTTAATTAATATTTTATTAGATGCTTTTGCTTGGCCATTACCCTGAGGATAATAGGGAGTGGACCAACGATGTTGAATTTTATATTTTTGACATAGTTTCTTTACATATTTAGTTTTGAAACAAGTTCCATAATCTGAGATGAGATTTACAAGAATTCTGAACCTACAAATAATTTGATTAAAAATAAATTTGGACACTTGAGTTCTAGTGCAAGAAGCTAAGGGCATAGCTTCAATCCATCAGATGACATAGGATTGATTTTTATGATGATGTCTAAGCCCCATTTTGAGAAGGGCCAAGGAGATGAAATAGCCTATAGTTATTGTGTAGGCGCATGGACAAGGTAAGCATGTTTTTGGCACTTGTCATAATGGCACACGTAATCATGTGCATCATTCTCCATGGTAGGCCAAAAATATCCTATCCTAAGGATCTTCTTAGCAATGGCGTTACCACTAAAGTGTCCCCCACAAGATCCATCATGGGATTCACTCAAAGCTGATTTAAACTCTTCTAGATTCAAACATCTCAGTAGGATACCTTCAAAGGATCTCCTATATAAGGTATTACCAATTATTATGAAGTGACTTTCTCGTCTACGTAATAACAGGTGCTGGTTTATATTAAAACCTTCAAAGAAGGCCCCATTTTGAAGAAAATTGAGGATATCAATGTACCAAAGTTCAGGAGTAGTTTCGTTGATTAGAAACATGTCCAAAGGTTCCAAGCATGATTTAATTGAAGCGGGTTCCTAGAGTCAATGAATAATTATGGTAGCATATTTGTCATCTAACTCCAAGGGTAAAAGATATGCAGCTACGACCATGGCGTTAGCCACACGATTGCTAGTTCTAGGAATAGATTCCAAGGTAACTTGATCAAATAAAGATATTAATTGTAATACATATGATTTATATGGGCACACTTTATCATCTATGGTCTGATAAACATCATTAATTTGATTTATAACAAGTTGAGAATCACCAAAAACTAATAGATTTTTAATTTTTAGTGTTAGGGCAGCTCATAATCCAAGGATTAGAGCCTCATATTTAGCAGTGTTATTAGTACAAGCAAACATTAATTTAAAGGATAGAGGTATGAGATGTTTCTATGGAGATATCAAAATAATACCTGCACCAACCCCACTCATACATCGGGCTCCGTCAAAGTATAAGGACCATTGCTCTGAATGATCTGCCTCTAGTTTAAGACATTCATCAGGAAACTCAATGATGAGGGGATGGGTGGATTCTAAGGGTGCAGCAGCTAATTGATCTACTATGATTTGACCCTTAACATAATTTTTTCCTATAAACGTGATTTCAAAATCGCTTAGCACAAGAACCCACTTTGTTGTGCGACTAGATAAATAAGGTCGACTCATGAGATATCACAAGGGATCGAATTTAGCAATAACATATGTTTTTTGACTGAGCATATAATGGCGTAGTTTTTGTGTAGAAAATATGATTGCTAGACATAACTTCTCTAATGCTGTGTAGTGGGTTTCATAACTAATTAATGTTCTGCTAATGTAATAATTAGCACGCTCTCGTTTCTCATCATCAAGTTGAGCTAACATAGCTCCTAAGGAGAAATCTGAAGCAGAAATAAACAAGATAAATGGGCAATCAGGTTTAGGTGGCAAAAGTATAGGTGGGTTAAGAAGATATTTTTTGAGAAGTTCAAATGCTTCCTGACATTCATCATCCCAATGGAAAGATACATCCTTCTTAAGAAGCTTAAGAAAGGGTCCAGTTTTATCTACTAGCTTATCGATGAAGCAATGGATAGCTTGAAGCTTACCTTGTAGACTCCGTAATTCAGATATATTTGTAGGTGCAGGCATAACAGTGGAGAGCCATAATTGCTCAAACCAAAAACACCCAATTCTCATTCAACAACTTGGAAATATTTACAAAAAATGGCAGCAGTCTGCCAAATAAACTCCTTTATTCCGAAAGATAGTTTTTTTTTATTTTACAACATTTCCTGCCCTAGAAGAAAAATAGCCCAAACAGGTCCAGAAAGACCCTCTTGCCTTCAGCTCTACAACTTTATCTCAGCAGTTTCTGACCCCTCATGCATGCCTTTGCTTCCCCCTTTTAAAATTTCTGGCGTGACTCTTTGTTTCCATTTTCTGGCCCTTCGTTTCATTTCTCGTGCCTCTTCATTGTCTTGGCATTCGAAACATTTTTTTTTTCTTTCTGAATCTTGGTCTTCATCTGCTTTCATTGCAAATTGGTTCCACGTGTTGTTCAGTGCTGCCGCTGTAGACTCTGTCCACCTGTCAACCAATGACGATGTTCAGTATACCCACCATTTGATAATTTCCTCTATAACGGCCCTTGTAACTGCCTGCCTTTTTTTTTTTCTTTGGTCACAAAAATGCAACATGTCGTGATATCGCGACACTTTTTCTCTCCTGTGCCTTCTCTCATATTTTGGTCATGAAAATATGACACATCACGATATCGTGACACTTTTTCTCTCGTGCGCATTCTCTCATCCTTTGGTCGTGAAAATGTGACATGTCGCGATGTCGTGACACTTTTTCTCTCTTGAGCCTTCTCTCATCCTTTGGTCGTGAAAACGTGACATATCATGATATCGCACACTTTTTCTCTCTTGAGCCTTCTCTCGTATTTTGGTCATGAAAATGTTACATGTCATGATATCGCAACACTTTTTCTCTCTTGCGCCTTCTCTCGTCTTTCGGTCGTGAAAATGTGACATGTCGCGATATCGTGACACTTTTTCTCTCTTGTGCCTTCTCTCGCCTTCTGGTCACGAAAATGTGACATGTTGCGATATCGTGACACCTTTTCTCCCTTGCACCTTCTCTTGTCCTTTGGTCGTGAAAATGTGACATGTTGCGATATCGCGACACTTTTTCTCTCTTGCGCCTTCTCTCGCATTTTGGTTGCAAAAATGCGACATGTCGCGATATCGCGACACTTTTTCCCTCTCTGCCGACATGTCGCAATATCACGACACTTTTTCCTTCTTTGCCGACATGTCGCAATATTGCAACAATTTTTCTTCTTTGCGGTATTTTGCCTTTCATTGGATGCTCCTGCATTAGACAACCGGGGTGGATTGAGAAGTGACCTTCACTTCTTGTTGTGTCACCTTCTTTTTAACTAGGGCTGTACAAGCTCTCCAAGCTTCAACAAAATTTGGGTCTTCGGGGTACAAACCCTTAAGTTCTTCAAACCCCACAACTTCCACTCTCATTGTTGTCAGCAAACTCTTTTCATCCATCTCCTTCAGTGGCTTTAGTTTATGGTGCACTCATTCGTTTATTAGGGAGTAAGTGTTGGCATGTCCATCATGGACTACACGACGATCAAACTGCCATGGTCTTCCTAATAGCATATGGAAAGCATCCATAGGTAGGATATCACACATGACCTCATCCTGGTATCTCCCAATATTAAACTTGACTAAGGACTGTTCACTGACCAATGCCCTATGGTCCTTTTGCAACCATGCAATCCAGTATGGATGCGGGTGTCTCCTTCTCTCTAGCTATAACTTAGTAACCATTTCTTCAGAGACCAAGTTATTAGTACTACCATTATCTATAATAACATTACAGACCTTACCTGAACATTTGTACCTTGTGTGGAATAGGCTCCTCCTCTGGTCTGGTTCTTTCTCCTCATTCAATAAGGTTCTCCTTGTGACCATAACTTCTCCTCTCTTTGCCTCCTCAGAATGTTCTGATTCAGAACCTTCATCTGCTACAACAACTCTAGCATGACCCTCAGGTCTCTTATTCGTCCTCTCTTGGTGTTGGGGACACTCATATGCTCGATGTCCCTCTTCCCCACAATGGAAATAGGTTCCACAAAATCCTCCTCTTTCTCCATTTTCTTGACTATATCTACCTCTCCCTCTTGGGTAGTTGTTCTGACCATGATATCTATAATCATTATCTCCCTTCTGATCCTTACTTCTGCTAGCTTCTTATTTCTTCTCATATTGTCCTCCATCTATTCTTCCACCAATTCTTTCTCCATGACCTCTTCCTTTTTGCTTACCCTCAAACCTTCTGTTCAAATTCTCTTCAAATTTTAGAGCAAACTGGTAAGCATCCTCAATGGTACTCATCCTAACCAGACTCAACTCTTCTTGAATAATGGTTCTCAATCCATTGATATAATGGGCTACCTTCTCCTTGTTAGCCTCATAATGGCCAGTTCTAATTGAGATCTTGTAAAACTCCTCTATATATTCTTTGACTGATTTGCTTGACTGTCTCAAGCTCTGCATTTTTCTCAACATATCCAATTCATAATCTATAGGAATAAACTACCTCTTCAACTTCTCTACCATTCGATCCCATCTAGTTATCTTTTCCTTTCCTCCTCTATTTATTTCTAGCTACACTCCTTTCCACCATATGCTAGCATGGCCTTTCAACTTTATTTTTGCAAATTTGATCCGATTTGGATCTACAACCTCCTCATACTCAAAATACTCCTCCATATCATTGATCCAATCAATCAACTCCTCTGGATTGAGATTCCCAGAATACATGGAGACATCAAACTTTGGCTTCTTCCCGATCCGAGATATGGCCTTAAATAATCTAGCTTCTATAGGATTCGTTGCTTCTTCTTCATCTGATGGATCGTCAACCTCCCAAGCTTCATATTCACTATGATCTTCTCTCTTTGGCTCAACCCCTCTTTGCAACTCCTCTTGCAAGGCTTGCACTTGCCTCTGCAAATCTCTAAAATGTCCTTCAGGCACCACATTTCTCCCACCACCACGGTTTCTTTGTGGAGGCATTCTTCCTTGATCTCTTCTCACAACCCTTAACCATAGATCCTGGTGTAAACTGCCTCACATCCGGTGATCTATTTACACACTCAAGAACCCTATGCTCTTCCACAGATCCTAGTGCAAACTGCCTCACTTTCGATGATCTGCTCACACACTCAGGAACTCCCGCTCTTCCACAGATCCTAGTGCAAACTGCCTCACTTTCGGCGATCTGCTCACACACTTAGGAACTCCCGCTCTGATACCACTTGATGGAGAGCCAAAATTGCTCAAACCAAAAAACCCAATTCTCATTCAACAACTTGAAAATATTTACAAAAAAATGGCAGTAGTTTGCCAAATAAACTCCTTTATTTCGAAAGATAGTTTTTTTTATTTTATTTTATAGAATTTCTCGCCCTAGAAGAAAAATAGCCCAAATAGGTCCAGAATGGCCCTCTTGCCTTCAGCTCTGCAACTCTGTCTCAGAATTTTTCGACCCCTCATGCATGCCTTTGCTTCCCTCTTTTAAAATTTCTAGCATGACTCTATGTTTCCCTTTTCTGGCCCTTCGTTTCATTTCTCGTGCCTGTTCATTGTCTTGGCGTTCGAAACATTTTTTTTTATTTTCGACTCTTGGTCTTCGTCTGCTTTCATTGCACCTTGGTACCACATGCTATTCAGTGCTGCCGCTGTAGACTCTGTCCACCTATTAACCAATGACGATGTTCGATATACCCACCGTTCGATAATTTCCTTTGTAACGACCCTTATAATCGCCTGCATTTTTTTTTTTCCCTTTGGTCACGAAAATGCAACATGTCATGATATCGTGACACTTTTTCTCTCTTGCACCTTCTCTCGTATTTTGGTCATGAAAATGTGACATGTCGTGATATCGTGACACTTTTTCTCCCTTGCGCCTTCTCTTGTCCTTTGGTCGCGAAAATGCGACATGTCACGATATCATGACACTTTTTCTCTCTTGAGCCTTCTCTCATCCTTTGGTCGCAAAAATGTGACATGTCACGATATCACGACACTTTTTCTCTCTTGAGATTTCTCTCATATTTTGGTCATGAAAATGCGACATGTCGTGATATCACAACACTTTTTCTCTCTTGTGCCTTCTCTCGTCTTCTGGTCATGAAAATGCGACATGATGCGATATCGTGACACTTTTTCTCTCTTGCACCTTCTCTCGCATTTTGGTCACAAAAATGCGACATGTCATGATATCATGACACTTTTTCTCCCTTGCGCCTTCTCTCGTCCTTTGGTCATGAAAATGCGACATGTCACGATATCATGACACTTTTTCTCTCTTGCACATTCTCTCGCCTTCTGGTCGTGAAAATGTGACATGTCACGATATCGTGACACTTTTTCTACCTTGCGCCTTCTCTCTTCCTTTGGTCGTGAAAATGTGACATGTCGCGATATCGCAACACTTTTTATCTCTAGCACCTTATCTCGTATTTCGGTCATGAAAATGCGACATGTCGCGATATCGCGACACTTTTTCTCTCTTGCACCTTCTCTCGTCTTTCGGTCGTGAAAATGTGACATGTCATGATATCACGACACTTTTTATCTCTGGCGCCTTCTCTCATATTTTTTTCATGAAAATGTGACATGTCATGATATCACGACACTTTTTCCCTCTCTTCTAACATGTCACGATATCGTGACACTTTTTCCTTCTTTTTCAAAGTGTCGCGATATCACGACACTTTTTCTTCTTTGTGATATTTTGCCTTTTGTTGGATGCTCCTGCATCTTTTTTTTTTTTTTTTTTTTTTTTTTTTTTTTTTTTGGGTTTAGGTGGCGAAAGTATAGGTGGGTTAAGAAGATATTGTTTGAGGAGTTCAAATTCTTCCTGACATTCGTCGTCCCAATGGAAAGAGACATCCTTCTTAAGAAGCTTAAGAAAGGGTCCAATTTTATCTGCCAGCTTATCGATGAAGCAATGGATAGCTTGAAGCTTACCTTGTAGACTCTGTAATTCAGAAATATTTGTAGGTGCGGGTATAATAGTGATAGCTGTAATCTTGAGAAGGTCAATTTCTATGCCATGTAAAGAAACTATAACCCCCAATAATTTACCTGACTTAACGTCGATTATACATTTGGCTGGATTAAATCAGATATGATATTCCCTTAATCGATCAAATACTCTTCTCAAGTCATCTAAATGGTCATCTTCTTTAGTAGAACGAGCTATAATGTTGTATACATAATCGTGTAGTATATCATGCATCATATCATGAAAGATATAAGTCATGGCTCGTTGATAGGTTGCACCTGCATTATTCAACCCGAATGGCATCACTTTCCAACAGAAAGTCCCCCAAGGGGTAATAAAGGTTGTTTTAGCCTGATCTTCAGGAGCTATCTTGATCTGATTATAAACAAAAAATCCATCCATTAAAGATATCATTCCACTCCCAACAGTAAAATCAATGATCTGATCCATATTGGGAAGGGGAAAATCATCTTTAGGGCATGCAACATTAATATCTCTAAAGTCTGTACAAACCCTAACCTTAGTAGTTTCTTTCTTAGCTATTGGAACTACATTCGAGATCCATTCAACATAATCAATGGCTTGTATGAAAATAACATTCAAGAGTTTTTCTAACTCCCCTTTGACTAGTAAGGCCACTTTAGGATGCATTTTTCTAAGCTTATGTTTAACAAGTTTAGCATCCGAGTGTACTACTAGGTGATGCATAACTACAGAAGGGTCTAATCCTGGCATATCTTCATATGTCCAAGCAAAGACATCTTCATATTCTTTAAGAAATGCAATGTATTTATCCTATTTTTCTTGACTCAATTCTGATCCAATGTTGATTATGTGGGGGTTATCCTCGGTTCCAATGTTAATTTTTATGAAATTTTCTACTTCCATGTGTAGATATCTCTCAAAATTAGGTGGGGTGGATGAAATGCCCAATTCTTGTAATTCTTCCAAGGTTAGCTTGGATAATTCATTTTGAGGATTCATGGCCTCAAGCTGGGCTATACTAGGTATAGAGCCATCAAAATAAAATCCATTATGTAATAATTCCTCAATGGAGACATCATGAAAGATATCTCCCTCTAACTCATCGTCGAATTTAACGATCATCTCAGGATAAGCTATAGATAACAGATTACATGTGAATGTTTTATTTATTAAACGCAAGGCATCGCATTCATCTAAATAATCTTGGTAACATATAAGATGGTCATCATCCTTAAATGGGAATGGCTGACCCTTACAAGAAAATATGCCCACACCACATCGGGCGGGCCATGCTTCTACCTCAAAAGGTTCTTTCATGCCATTCTAGAAAGGTCCAAAACCTTTTCCTTTATATCCCAATTTCAGCATTATAGGTTTGGCTTTAATATATTCATTAGTAAAATAACATCGAGCATATCCATCATAATGAGTTCTGATGTTTCTAGGTATTCTACCCCAGTCATATCCCTTATAAATAAAGGTACAACTCCCGACTTGGTAAATACTTCCCATAGGCTATGGGAGGCCCAAGGTACAAGGGGATGACGAAAAATTATTTAAAATAAGAGAATCTTGCATAGAAGCATTTTTTTATTCTGATATAAGAATTTTAGATAGATCGGGTAAGAGCTTGTTAGTGAGAGCATAAGAGGTAGAAGGAACATTCCCTATGTCTTATGATGCAAAAAATATAAATTTGGTGGATGTAGACGGTGTAGAGGAGTCGATAGATGGGTCTATTAAAGGTATGGAAGTTATAGGAGTAGAACAAGAGACATTGGTTATGGGATTAGGATTTTTCTTAGGTCCTAATGTGGTTTGTTCAGAATATGGTTGAGCTATATGCAAAGGTGCAACTAATGGAGAAGAAGTAGATGACTTTGTGGGTGTAAGTTTCACACGTTTAGATGGAGAATGAGAATTAGGATGTGTGGATGACAGAGTAGGGAAAAATTGAACTCTAATAGGTTCTGCCAAAGCACACATATCAAAGGGTCTTGGATCACCATGAATGGTAACCAACTGATTCTTAAATTTGAACTTAACACATTGATGTAAGGTTGAGGGAGTAGCTCGCATCGCGTTGATCCAAGGACGACCCAAGAGTATATTGTACGATGCAGGGCAATGTACAATAAACACGATCGTATCCAAGGTTCTTGGACCAACCTGTAATGGAATGGTAATAAATCCACACGTTTCTTGTGTTTCGTCATTGAAAGCTTTTATGATCATATCAGTTATTTTAATTTCCTCACTTCTAAACCCGAATATTTGGTAGAAGTCAAAAGTGCAGATATTTAAAGATGAACCATTATCAATCAAAACTCGTTTGACTACTACATCTCCAATTAAAGTAGTAATATACAAGGGGTTATCTTTATGTAAACTATGTTGAGGTATGTCTCTATATCGGAAGTCAATACAATCAACTTCATGAGTTATTATAGTATTGGCCATGGCTTCAGGTTGAATGTCTTGTGGTACCATCATCTGGATTAATGTGAGCATTAATTCATCTCTATGTGTAGGAGAAGATCTTAAAAGGCCCAAGAGGGAAATTCTAGCTGTAATATTTAATAATTGTTCATTAATATTATAAGGAGGTTTAGGTTGAACATTAGGTGCATGATTCCATTTATTAGGAACCTTCAAAACAAATGGAGTTGATCCACCATTCTGAATTTGATCTTGTTGATAATTTTGAGCCTGTTGTCTAGTAATAGCTCCGATGGTACTCAAAATATTATTCTACGAATGATGAATGGGTCTTGGTCTAGCATTTATAGCTAGCTCATTAGAAAGTAATCGGTGAGATGATGGTCTAGTAGTGACTCTTCTTGGAAATGGTTCTTCTAGAACCATATAACTTGTGATAGGGTGAATAGTATCTAATTCATCTTCAGAACTATTCAATTGATTTGATGTGATTTCCATATCACTCTCAATCTCATATTCTGTATCACTAAAATCAGGTATCTGAATATTATATAGAGGCCTGGTTGTAACCATGGATAATGTTGTGTCAAATATTTCTAGATCATGAGTAGGTAAATGCCCACTAATAGTTCCTACATATCGGGCAAGAGGTGGGACATTATGATGTTCAATTTGATTAGCCACCTCCTTACCATGTTTTGGTAAGGGATGTTGAAAGATGTCTAATGACTTATTGGCGTTATGATTCTAGTTTTGTGGGGTGTTCTTTTGAAAATTATTAGGAGGATTCTTCTTAGGTTGAAAGGCTTGCAACTCCATCTCATTGTTATCAATCAAGTCCTATATTTTATGTTTTAATATTTTACAAGAGTTGGTAGTGTGTCCCGGTCCTCTATGGAAGTCACAGTGTAAATTTGCTCTGTATCCGGGTATAGTTGGATCAGGTTCCCGAATATTTGGTAATTGAATAAAACATCATTCTAATAATTGTAGTAGAATAGTTGATAAAGGTTGATTTAACCTAGTAAATTCTTGAGGAGGTCTATCAGGAGGTTTTAGTACAAAATTCTCTGCTGTCTTTGCAGCATTAACATTAACAATATTTCTACTATCGATGACTCCATCACCCACAAATTTTTTATTCTTATATTAATTTTTAGATGTTTTCTCATCGTATTTCTTTTTAAGCTAGCCTCTCCTAATGAGAGCATCTTCCACTCTTCAGGCTAAGTCTATGGCCTGATCGAAGGTGGTCAAGGTAGCAGTTGATAATTCGTAAGATAGTTGGTCTTGCAAATTATTAATAAAGATGTCCAACATCTCCCTATAATGTAACACAAAGTGCAATTTTACTATCAACTATCTCCACCTAGCTAGAAAATTAGCAAAGCATTCATCTTTGTCCTGTTTTAAGTTATACAAATCTTTAATGGTCACATGTCTTTCGATGTAGGCACTAAATTGATGAACAAAAGACTCGGCAGTTTCTTCAAAATTCCTCAAATAATTAGTGGGTAATTGATAATACCACTCTAATGCCATTCCTCCCAAGATTTTTGAGAACATTTTTAGTAATAACAAGTCATCATGTGATATATCATGACATGCTATCCTAAACATGTGAAGATGCTCTATGGGATCTTCGGTTCCTTTATATATGGGAAGAAAAGGCATAGGAAAATGTTTAGGATACAGCTATGCTACAACTATAGGATATAAAGGCTGACTACACATCTCTCGATAGTTGTACGAGGGACGATAGGGATCTATCTGATCCATGCGTAAAACTAGCTGTCTCACCATGGTTTCAATATTACTAGTTGGTCCACCATATTGTTTCGATGGGACAGATGTATGGGATCTATGAGTGTATGATGGTGTGACATAAGGATTAGATGCTATATTTCTATTATGCAAAGTGTTGGTAGGAAGATTTTTATGAAGGGGATTTGTAATAGTATTATATTGTACCCCAGATTGTTGGTAATTGGTGTTTGGTTTTGTTTTAGGTTTTTTTTTGATTTGAGGTAAGTTGATCAAGAGCTTGGCAAAATAGAGCAATAAATGATGGTTTATTTTGTGTGGGAATGACCCTAGGCTTGTTAATAGGTACTTTAGGTGGTTGGGTAACTTGTTGTTGCATGTTTTAGATCGTAGCTACTATATCCAAATTGGATGGTCCAACTTGATCACTCTCTTGTTCAATAAAGGACAAGGGATTAGTGCGTGTGTGAAATACTTCTTCTAGAGTTGCTTGAGTGTCACTAATTAGATCCTTTTCCATATGGGCTGATTTATTAAAAACACCAATATTAGTGTTAATGAAATTCCAGAATTGTTCCATGTTTTCGAAAGTGATAGCTCCTCCCGAAGACATTTTAGGATATGAGGATCCTTCCTCTCTAATAGTTTCTTCTTGTTCATTTCCTACAATAAGCTCTTCTTCTTGCTGGTCTAGGGTCTCTTCTTCCTAAACTTGGTTCTCAGGAGGGACATTTTGGTCAGTTAATGGTCTTCCTAACCAATCTTCATCTTCTTTAGTTTGTTTTCCATTCCTAAGTCTAGGCATTGTGCTAAAATTAGGTTTTAGCAAATATATATACTTATATATATATATATATGCGGTAAGGTTGAGAGGTATATATTTTAACTATATACCTACATAATACTTTTAAAAGGAAATTTTTTTGTTTTTATTTGTTTTGTGTGATTATATTATTATTTTGCGAGAATAAAAATAACAAACAACATGCTATTTGCAAGAAATAACAATAGTAAAAAGAATGACTTAGTTTTATATGAATAGTTTATGGATATCATTGATAGGGTCAAGTTCATCAGGAGTCATGAAATGCTCCTCTTCAAATTGGAAGTGTTTTTTCAAGAATTTGACAAAGGATGCAATCGTAATATGATCTACTTCAGACCCTAAAATGTAAAAATAAAGTTCATGGCAATACTCTCGATACAACACAACTCTAGGAACTCTATTCCATCTCTTTCTATCCGTAAGAACGACTTCTTGATCCTCTATACAAGATAGAAATTTATGCACTACAACTACGTTCTCAAGGTATTCCTCAAAGGTGTATAATTCAGAAGACACAAGTGCTCTTTTATCGGCTAACCACCTATGGCAAGCTCTCTGAAGTTCATGATACAAAGTCACCTGATCAGGATCCAAGATTATATCTAGGACAAACCTCTTAATTTGCCTAAGTTATAAAGATCTGGATTCAATAATACCTAATATCCTATCAAGTTCGTCCCACAAATATTGGGCTCTATTTGTTTGAGGTACTCTAAGCACAAAAGTAATCTCTATGGTCGTTAATTGATTTTCAAAATTTAGGGTGAAAACTCGTCTTCTATTATAATCTACCATCTAAGTATGATATGCAAACTTAACGGTTGTGTAAAGATTTTAGATGTTCTTAATAATGTGTTTTTTTTGGATTGTTTTCAAAAGATGTTTTAGTTTCACGTCGGGTTCACCAAAAAAGTATCACCCAAATTTTTTGCACCCTTACCTTCAGGCTAAAGGATCCATGCCTGGAAGGGGGATGCGAGAAGTATGGGAAAATAACTCGGATGGAGAGGCCCTTTGAAGGTCGCACCTATCGGGGGAGGGGTATAAGGGTGAATTTTCAATAGATGGTGGGGTTCACCAGGAAACTTTAAGTGGTAGTTTCCACACCTAGGTTGAGAATGGGTTTGATGTGTTCATTTTATATTCAATCATTCAGATTCCTAGGTTGGCCAAAATGAATCTAAGCTATTCTATATGAAATTTATGGTTTATATGAAGACAAAAAACATAAATAAATCCTAAATACAGAAAATATCTAAGATGGAGAAGAGTGCACCTGATTTCTGATGTCTGATAAATATTTTGAAACTTGTAGGAGTCCAGATCATCCCAAATATGACAGGATCATCTATAATTGTACATAATCATCTAGATCACAAGAGATCGTCTGATATTAGTTGAGATCATCAGTGACCTGCAATCATGAAAACAGATACCAAAAATCCAAAAATATAATTGCAAGAATGATACAAAACGATAGACATAAGAATATAAATGCTTAAATGATAGATCCAGATATCAAATCAAATGGGATGCAATGTTTTAATAATTTATTTTGAATTTTATCATGCAAATATGCTAAATGAGGTGAACTCCAAGATGCAGAACAAAAGTGAACTAATCTAATGTATAATTAAACAAGAAAAGAGATAGAGAATGCAAACTCAGGGCTCTAATTACCCCCAATCTGAATTGCAGTCAAAATAATATACAATTGTACGAGATCATTGCCGATATCGACAAGATCATCCAAAATTGTGGTTGAATCACCTACGACGATACGATCTTCCTCTAGTTGAAACACAGTGAGATCCTACAATAAAACCTGAAAACACAAATGCAAATGATAGGGGATAGGATGTTCTACCACAACAAAAACTAAAGTTGCAAGGAAATGATCAGCCAGGGGGATAAACTAGGAAAATCCTAGGTTTATATAGGATTAGGGGGAGGTTAGGAGGTTGGAGATCATCCCAATATGGGAGATCTCCAACGTAGGAATCTCCAACCGCATAGACACGCTTCTGCCTGAGTTGGAGAGGTTTTTGAAACATAAGCTAATTATGAAAACTTGATTTTGGGATGAAATCGTTTGGACGTTCTGTTCCAAACGAATTAATATGATTTGGGACGATATCATCAGATCGGTGACGATATCGTCCAATGGTCAAAAAACTTCTAAAAATGGCATGAAAAATGAGGTGAGCGATTAACGGGTAGTTTCGGGGTTAAAATTCAATTTTTTTTATCTTTTACTGATGGTTTAACTGCACCAATTTTAGGGTGCTACAATATGTGTGATGGTCCTAAAAATAACTTGACATGTATTTTGGAGTTTTCTAAAAATACTAGGAGTGGCTAAGTTACCGAAAACACCTAGAAATTATGGATGTATGGAGGCAAATGACATTTTGACTTGGTGGAATTATGTGGATGATATTTTACAAGTGCCCCTGATTAAGGAAACATGACTCTTATTGGACCAATTCAAAATATTAAACTTAATAAATGATCCCTAATATGATATGTGAAATGTGGAATGGGATGTGTGAAATGAAATGTATTAAATGAAAAATAAAATGTGTTCTAATATAATGTGTTAGCATGAAATGTATGCAAGCAGAGTGCAATGTTTTTGGAATGAAATGCAATATTTTTGTGTATTAGCCATGTATATATACATATATAAATCTCATTATGCATAGAATAGGACCCCCGAACGAGGAGGATCTAATACTATCGAAGAAGCTAGGTATTTCTTAATGTCATAAAAGACTTTTTGAAATTCATCTATCTAAGAAAATGACACCCCCTTTTGTAGTAGGTGATTGAATGACCTACATTTACCAAAAAGTTGCACAATGAAACGATGGATTGATTGAATTTTTCCTTGTAACCTATGTAATTTATTTAAGTTAGTTGGGGGAAGCAAGTTAGGATCAGGACCAAACATGTCTATATAAGACCATGTAAAAATATCCTTCTTCCTCTTGAGGAGAGCAATTAATTGCTCTTGTTCATCGGGTGATAAAATTTTACCAAGTTTGAAAATTTGGGGATTGTCTTTGTCTAAACTAAGGTCCACATCAATGGTATCTTCAATGGACATGTGGAAACCTTACTCAAGTTGATGGGGGCATAAAGATCATATGAATTTCATCTAGGATGTCATCAAACTCTTTTGGATTCTCCTCATCTATTTTTGCCTAGAAAACCTTAGGATTCAAGGGTGAAGGTGAAGACGAAGGCAGAGGGGATGGAGGAATGTAGTTGGCAGAAGCCCTTAAAAACATCTCGAACAAGAAAAAATTAGAAAAGGATGGATGTGAAGAAATCCGATTCATATAAATAAGACTTATGTCAATTGGAATTGGCTTAATTGGATCATATGGATTACGAAGTGAGGTGAATAAATCAACAAAATTCATGTTGACTTATAGGCAAAGTGGATAAGGTTGTATGAAATGGATGGAACCTAAGAACCGATACTAGGAGCTTGGTTAACTTGGATAGCAACAAGCAACATAAATAAATACATTTATCTAAATGATATATACATGCAATGCTGAAAAATAAAATGTTTTTGTTGATTTTTTTTTGTAGTGGTGAAAACCACTATTTTTGTGTTATGTACATACGTTACAAGTTTGACTTATGAAATGGCTTAATAGAGTGGAGGTGGTGGTTCACCAGTAGGGGAGGCTCATTCTTGTGGAAGAAACAAGTAAAATATGGGCTTATGGATGGAGAACATATTGAGATACAACTCATCTTGTTCATTATGGGTAATGATAGGCTTCGATCCTTCTTTAGATTCATCCAAAATTATAAACATAAGTTCAAATTCTTCATAGATTTCATCGTCAGAATGGTCAGGATGGAGGACTTATCCTAAATTTAGACCAAGACTTTAAAAGGCTTGTTCAAGATAAGAGGTGGTGGAAAGTAGGTGGTAAACTAGACTTGAACGGTCATGCACCTCTTGATATGGAACATCAATAGGCTAAATCACTCACTGTTCATGTAATCCTAGGCCATGACCTTGCCAATTGACTATGTGAAAATAGCGGGATGGAAATCCTGACATGTTTGGAATGTTGACAAGTGATAGTTCCTTGGGTTCCTCTAGGGGAGCTAGATTTGATGAAGAACCAATCCCCCATACATAAAATTTATGCTATTTGGAGCTAAACCCATGTCATATACTGCTCCTATGGCTAAAGGTGGGTTACGTGGGTGACCAAAATCCTTAGCCTTAGGAATGGTGAATAGAGTAATGGTGATATCTTGGACCACATATTCACCAATACTAAGATTAGTGAGGTGGACCTCCACTTTGGATGATATGGCAAGATCTTGATTGGATGATAGCTCAGGGAATGGTGAAGATGAAAATATCTCACAATATATCAATTAAACTTGTGAAACATTAGGTGATGGTGATGGATTAGATTGAGAGGGTTGTTGGAAAGATGATTATGATGAAATAGAAGACAACAATATGGATTGAATTTGACCACATGTACATGTAGTCAATGATGAGGATGATTGGGACATGGAAGCTTGATGGGACTTGGTTATAGGGAGTTCCTTAGGAATGGGAGATTTCAATGAGAAAATTGGTGACATGGTAGATGGATTGGATAAAAATGATAGAAAAAGGTTAGTGGAAGGAAGCATGGATTCATAAGGATTTGAAATGAAATTGCAATACTTGAATGACTCGACGTCTATCGATATGCAATGCACTTGTCCTTCATAAGTGTACTTTAAGCATTGGTGTAGTATTTAAGGAACACATCTCATCTCCCTCATCCAAGGTCTTCCAAGGAGTACATTGTATGCCATGGATCCTTCCAAGATGTGAAACATAGTGTGCAACATTTTGATCCCTACTTCAATGGGTAAAACAACAGTGCCAACTATGGAACACAAAACATCATTGAATGCTTTTAGGGTGAATGATGACTTGGTGGTATGAGATGGATGAAGGTTAATATGATGATGAGCATATGTGGTGATGATATTAATAGAGGAGCTGGTGTCAATTAACACTCTTTTGAAAGGCTTATTGTCAATTAGAGCCATGATATGCAATGGAGGGTCTACTAAGTCTAATGAGATTGGATTAATATCAAAGTTATAGAATGTGATGGAAGGCTCCATGCATGCTTGAATGCTCCCCACAAAGTTTTTGAAGGCATTAGAATCTTGAGATTGTAGTTCAATGGATTTCAGAATATCCATTAATGCCTCACAATGTGGGGGAGATTGTTGAATTAACTCATAAAGTGATAATATAGTGAAAGATATATTTAGACTTGTGGTTAATTGGTAACTCAATGATATGACAAGTCATGGTGGACAAATGATGGGATGAATTAGAGGATTTGATTGGCTAGAATGTGGATGGGCAATGAAGGATTAGACAAAAATTGGATGGGAGGTGATGTGGGAGGTTTTGACACACTTGCTTGAGGTGGTTGCCTTGCATTTTGTTGATTGTTTCTTTGACCTCTAGTGACCACATGGATGGACCCTACATACCCTTGGTATGTTTGAACATGATTGGCTTGATTAGGAGGATTTTTGACGTTAGCCCTTCCTATATTTGGTTGCACATCCTCATGATGAGGAAGTGGTATTTGAAAAATACCATGGTTTTAATTTTGTTGAGCAAGGTGGTTGTCAAGCTTGATTTCCCCCAAGTGAATAAGGTCTTGCTCTACATCTTTAAATGTATGGAAATTGTTAATGTCATGCCTATTTTGCCTATGGTAAGGGCAAAATAAATATTCTCGATAGTGTTTACTATGTTTGGTGGGATCATCTGGTCTGATTTCGAGAAAAGTAAGTTTATTTGTGTCATACAACCTTCAAAAAATGAAGCATATGACTCAGCTAAGGGGGTATATTTGTGATTTTGTTGAACAAACTATCATCGAGGATGGTTTTCTATAGCTAAAACTGCGTTATACATGGATTGAGTTATCAATGGTACCACATGATAAGCAATTTGTTATGGTGTTTGTTGCACTAATTGTTGTTGATACATTATTGGCTGGCTCATTACCACTTGATTAACATGATTGGGCTAATTGGATGGGGTAGACTATGTTGATTTTGGTTGACCATAATAGTTGCTTTTATATTGGCCATTATTTTTCCATTCCTTTTCCTTAAGCTGGAGTATGCCCTCTTGGATTTTGATTTCCTCAATGCTACTAGCCTAAGCTAAAGCTTCTTCAAATGAATGATAATTCTATGGTTGAAGTATCCAAGAGATAGGTTTTATATAACTCTTTATAAAAATCTTGATTAGCTCATCCATTGGTAGGGTGAATGGCAACTTGGTAATGGCAACCCTCCAACAGTTTCCAAAATCATAGATAGACTCATCATCATGTTGCATTAAAGCATAGACATCAAAAAATAAGACTTTATTTCTAATATTTAGGATAAAACACTCAAATAATTGGTCAACCAATTGCTCAAAAGTATAAATACTATGACTGGGTACTTGATTATACCACTCTATGGCATCTCCTCCTAATGTTTGAAAAAATATTCTGAGCATGAGGGCATTGTCATTTTGAATTCAAAAACATGAGTGTACAAAAGTGCCCACATGCTCTTTGGGATCCTCAGTTCACTTGAATTTGTAAAAGTTAGGCATCATAAAATCTGTCAGATATGGTAGTGATGGTACCGAAGGATGAATAGGTTGATTTATCGGTTGATGTATAGTTTGCTTTTGGTTTGTCAAACCAGGAGTATGTTGTATCAACTAATCTATGTGTTTTTGCATGGTCTTAATTCAAGGGTCTTCTTCAATAATTTTGAAGCCTTGAATTACTTGATGATTTTGAGGTAGGATGGAAAAATTTTGTGGGGTGACAAAATAATGATGATATTGGTAATGATGACTAGGTGAATTTGATGGAAATTGATGAAGGGAAGATTGATGATGAAAATATGGAGAATTTTGGAATGAGGTTGATGCATGAGGGTTATGGTTGGGCTAGCCAATGGGAATAGGATGGTTATTGGTATGACTTGGTGGAGGAATAAGTATAGAAACTACAAAAGAATATGGTGTCCATGATGGACCCTAGTTAATGAGGATAGTCTAAGTAGAGTTTGGTAAAAGATTAGGGTTCACTTGCACTTACTGTTGAGAATTTTGACATTGTCTAAGCAATTTTTTTAAATGTTCCTAGGCTTCATTAATATCTCTATCAGAAGTGGAGGGTATGGAAGTAGATGGTATAGAGGATGTGGCTGGGGGACAAGCTACACTTGGTATGGTGACTTGTGAGGTTGAAACTTATGAAGAAGCATTTACATGTGCTTCATATAAGGGGTTAGTGTAAGTGGATGTGTATGAAGTGCTAGGAGCACATGAGGGTTGGGTAATGGACATATGGGAGGGAGGTTCTGCTGATTCCTCAAAAAGAGGGTTAGTGTACACATGGGTAAAGTTATATGATGGCTAGGAATAAATAAATTCTTGCTGTAAAGTAAGATCATGTCTAGGTGAGTTGGGGACTAAATCTAAGACATAGTAAGAAGACTTCATAAGAGCTTCTACCCGTGCCATGTCTATGTGGATAATGTGGTGATAAATGGTTGGTGAGGTTGACTCTATTTGGGGAACAACCATATGAAAGGTTGTAGGTGATAAGGAATGTGAGGGACCTAGAGATAGATCTGCTTGTGTCACATTTAGGGAATCTACCACAAAAGTGGTGGGGAAGGTGGATGAAGGTTCCATTGAATTATATTGATTTAATGCTTTATTTTACTTTTTTGTTGAGACCATAGAGAAAATAAATAAAAATATATATTATGCAGTAAAATAAAACACAAAATTTAAATTTCACAATAAAAATAAATAATCAATGCTAATTTTGTTTAACACGTGTCTTACCTCATTCATTGATTATCTCCTTTTAATGTGAGCTCATTTTCTTAGGTTTCAATATTGTGTGTTTCAAATATGCTAATCTGAATTAACTAAAGAAAGGTAAAAACTATGGCTAAGTTGGGGTAATGAGATTCTTGCTGGTGATGAAATCCAACAAGTTTTCTTGGGGATGACCTAGGGTTTCTAAGAGCAAAGATTGGTGGATGGAGATGAAATCCATTGCCAAAAAATCTCAAGTAATGGCTGGTGATGAAATCCAACCACTACTATTAAATGTGAATTGTGTAGTGTGTGATTATTTTTAATTTTTTTGATTTGCTATTGTGTTCATACAATGTTGGAAAGATGATTACTTTTGATAGTCTAAATCAGAAGCCACTACTCAAAATACCAAATTTTCCAAAGGATGCAGAGTACATCGCTTAAGACCCACTCTAGACAACTGGGGGGTTTGTCTACTCCTCCATATGAAATCACCCAAGTACAGGGATAATTTTGGTATATGAATAATATTCCTACTTAGGCCTACAAAAATAGGAATCCCTAACCCTATAATACAAACTAATTATGCAACTTTTCAATTCACATGAAATCAGAATGCAATATTTTCATTTTGTGAATACAACAAAAAATTAGAAAATTTAAATACCAGGTGTGGATGAATGCAAATGAGTAATCTAAAACCTAATATGCAAGATAATATGAATGTTTTTTCCAGATTAATTGATGTTATTTTTAGCTTAGAAACCTAAGAAAAAAACGTAAGATTACCAGAATACGTAAATAGAAAAGCTAGGGTTTTAATAGTAGACTTATAGAACAACCTATATTTCTACTCCAAATCTCTGTAAAATGCCTTTGGATAGTTTTGAAATGTACATGGGAATTTCTATACTATCCTCGAGCATCGTTAGGCGTTCATGTACCTTTTGCAACTTCCTACAAATTCTCAAAAACCCTAAATAGTAAAAATGCTTAATTTGCACCTCTAAAAATCCTACAAAATAAGATAGAAAACAACAAATAAATTAGTAAGGAAAATAAAAAAACTAAACCCTTAGTGGATCCCACCGTGATCGCCATTTGTGAAGACAAAAATGCAACACCAAATAACATGAAATAGATTGAACTCAAAGAAAATAGTATTGCATAATGAATGATTTTTACTAATGGGGGGAGCCTCAAAAATCCATTGTTACAATAAGAATACTTTAATTCTTTTATATAGATTTTAAAATAGCTAAGGTTCTCCGAAACCCTAGAAAATAATGCTGGTGGTATCTCAAAATGCGTCTTTTCTCCCAATAGAAGTGAGTGAGCTTCTAGTTATCTGATGTTGGGTCACTCTAGCTTAAGCAGCTGCATAATGCTAATTTAGCACTTCTAGATCTACACACAATAAATTATAAAAGGAGATAGTAGCAACTGTCAGGGCTCCATAGTGTGAGACCTATAATTAATACAAAACCCTAGCTATCTTATGTAAAGAACATTAACAAAAACTAAAAAATGCATAAATGAAATAATAATAAAAATATTTACCTTACTTATATACCGTTCTATGATCTAATGAAATATGTTACAATGAATTGGTGTGGTGATGCCCTAACATCTCTCAGGGACTATGAGGACTTTAGAACTTTTGGCGTAAAACACCTGTGGGTGCTCGGTGGTTGCAAGAAACACCCGTGGACACTCTAGAATGGTTGAGGGCACCCAGAGGTACTTGGTAGTGGAGGGAAAGTGCCTAAATGTGCTTGGAAATTATAGAAAGCACTCAAATATGTTTGGAAATTGAGAGAAGAGTTTGTAAAAGCAAATCCGATGGGGCGAGATGAGTGGCAATGGATGTGGGGGTTATGGTGAGAGAAGATGGAAGGCGAGAGTACTTAGATACTCTAGGGAACTTGGGTGTGAATGGCTTAATAAATTGAACTCTAGGAAACTTAGGGGTTGAGCCATCAAATGGCTCCTATTAATAATCCAACCTAGGGCATGCTAGGGGTTCAATGACACTAATCGTGTGGCTAAGATAAAAGTATATCAAAGGGTGGATATCGAATATAGGGTGTGGCATGGATTGATGTATACAGATGGCTATGCTTAAGTGAGATGATATGGCTGGGATTATTTCATGTATATAAATATATATTTATTTTAATTTTAATTTTAAATTTATATGGTGGAATTGGTCGTTTCCATGAATCCGGGCAGGCTGTCTTGATTTTTATGGCCGCCATAGTATTTTGTGTTGTCCACACTGAAATCTATGACACAGATATTCATGTAGTTCAACCCTATAACCACCATGCCACAATCATTTTAAACCTTTTATGCCATTGAAAGCACTAGGAAAGGGACAAGCGTTCAGTCCCAGTAAATATATATTTATTAAATATATATAAAATATAATATATAAAATATTAATATTTAAATATATAAAAAATAAATAAATATAAATATATGAATAATGGGTGGAAATTGTGGGAAAGTCAGGATGGACGATAAGTGGCTAGGTTTTGGTGTCTACAATTACGATATTTGAATGTATGTGGGTTTATTATTTTTTCTTTCCTTCTCTCTCTTTTTCATGTGAATGATTAAAATTTACTACGATAACCCAATGGACAAGGAACCGGTCTGATTTAACCTTTGAAATGCTTTCATTGTATTCTTGGTCATTATTTTTACACATTAATAATACTTTAAAATTTGGTTGAGTGTATTTGTTTTAGGAATATCATTATAGGCTCATATTAGGGTGTTTAGACCTAACCTGTTTTGCTATCAAGCTATCTGAGGATGAAGTGGTGAGTCTACTAGAGCTCACATATTTACTTGTTGGCCTTGGGGAATTTAAATAGTGTGATAGATATTTAGGATATTCAATTTTTTTGACAACATCGCCATTGCCTAAAATTCAAACAGAAGAAGCAATAATTACTACAAAAATACAGTAGCAGACAATCCTACACATAAGTGATTGATTTGGATATACACTGCTCTAAGGTGGTTAATTTCAGTCATTCATCACCTAAATAGGGGATCACCAATTGAGAAAAGGATGAAGTAGATGAAGATTAATGAATTTGGTAGAAGCTCCAAAGGCCTAGATTTGCTTAAATGCATCTACCTCCTTTTAGAATATCAATGCCATCTCGAGGAGCAGTGTACCAATTTAGCATCAATCAACTTCAAGCGTTGTCTTCCCTCCTACCACCATTAATGTTTGAATTTTGAATTTAATGTAAAAATACCTATAAATAGTGGAATTCTAGTCATTCCTAAGGGCGACTCTTTAGCCATTACAATTCATATGTAAGGTTTTTCACCATTGTGTAAATATAATCTTAGCATTGTTTGGTCTCCAATTTTACCTTCATTTCTTTTATTGAATGTATGAATGTTTATTTTTGCTTTGGTCATTTAAGTAGTCTCATATAATTCTGTAGTCTGGATTTTGTGGAATTCACTTAGTGGCTCTGGAATTCACATTCATAACATGGGTTGGGGGTTTATTTTTGTTAAATATAGTAGGATGGGAGTGCTCTAATTTTACATTTTGGATTTCATGCACCCCTTGACCTATTTTTAAATTCACTCTTCACTCTTTGATTTAAAGTGTTCATTGAAGGCACTATTGGCTAATTTTTTAGGTGTTAGGTCTGTGTTTCCACTTGAGGTGTGATGCCTACACGTGTCTTAATGTGATCGTACCCATCCTTGTGAGTTTTAGCTACAACCATTTCCCATTTCTTTCCCCCTTTTTCCTTTTCCCACTTTGAGACATAGATAGATGGAACCACCATAGAGGAACCAAACTCCTTCAAAGATCAACTACTCCATCCCAAATCAACAGTCATTCGATGTTAGCGTTGGTCCACCCCCACCCTCTGTGCGGTGCCAGATTAATGACCAATAATTCTCTACTTTTTATTACTAGCCTCTACTTTCTTTCTAGTAGTTTACAACCTTATTAAAATATAATGTATTATTAACTAGCATAACAAATAATCTTTTGATTACCTTATCAAATCTAATTCTAATACAACTCTTAAAATAGAAGAATTAATTGGAGTCAAAGTAATGACTAAAGTGTAATTTTCTATAAGCATGCTCTGTTTACTCATTTGGTCATTGTTCTAATTCTGCTTCACAAATTAAATTAGTTAGTAGTAATAGATAAGCTTTAAAATACCAATTTCATAGAATTCCCTATTTCACAAATCAATCCGAGTCATAATAGTATTATAGGAACATGAACACATAGCACCCAATCTAAATTGGTATTAGCACATTATATTTTTACATTTTGTGGCCTAATAAAGCTTGGTTTTTCTTGCCATTTCATGTTTTCACAATAATAGCTTTATGCTCTCAATAAAAGCTTCAATCCTGATGTATATGTTGATTTTATACCAACAATGCAACATATAATTGAATTCAAAGAAGCCTTTAAAAAAAATAAAGGCAACATGCAAAACAAAATAAGGGAAGAAGAAAATCCTTCTTGAATCTTGGCTAACACTAAGAAATACTCAAAACAAGGGGGCATGTTATGTTGGAAGAATTATTGTTCAAGGTATTCAAAAACTAAGAATCCATAGTCTTGATTTAAAGAATCTAGTAGTCAGAGGTCCAATAGAGGGTTCCATGGACAATGAATCTCATCTAAACTTCTCTATGGGACCTCAAGCTAGATCCCCTATTAATGGCAATGTTGCTATTAACATAGGTTTGCTTAATATTTTATCCTCCCCTTTTTCCCATTTTATTTAGTTTTGTATTTGACATTGTATAAAAATCCACTGTGAGCCACTATGATTGATTGGATAGACCTACACATTGTCTTGAAGAAATACAATTTATTTTGTACTTTATGTTTGCCCATGTTTTGGAAAAGATTCCTGCATTAATTACAAGTAATATTGACTCTCTCAGTTTGGTTTGACATTTTTACAATTCATATTGGAGGGTTTTTACCATGAAAAAAACTTTATACTACAAAGTAGGAATAATTTAACTAGTTCAAATACTATATCCACTAATTTGCATATATCATTTGCTTTTGAAATTTTTGTTTAACAGGTCACAAAGATTGAATAGATTTTTCATTTGTTATGTGATAGTGGAAGGGGCAATAAATAACATCATATGAGTTAGTTTATAAAAAAATGGGGCATCATTACATCATAACAATGCAATTAGAATAACCTATCATCATATTATACACCATGTTTAAAGTTCATAACCTCCTCGACCCTCAAATTATTCCATACTTCTATTAGTTTTTTATTTGGTTATATTAGATTAAAATAGACCCCACCCATATTACATCATAACTTTGCTACCATAATATTTCAATAAACCACACAGTGATATTATAACAACATTTTTGGCATTATGCTTTCAAGAAACTACATAGTGATATTATAACAACATTTTTTGCAATTATGCTTGCATGTCTAGCAAGGTTTGAACCTAGATATCCTCCTTGAAATTTGATGTATTTAACCAGTTGATCTCATCCCATTTGTTCAACATTTTATATATCTACTTAAAGCATATCATTGTCTCATTTATACTTTTTATGGTCCATGAAAATTAAAACTACTCTTATATTCCTCAAATATCTCATTTACATTTGTTGCAGTCTATGGAAACAACATTTGTGAAGAGACTACAAACTTCTGAGAGTAACTAGAAATTGACACCAACTAAAAATTGAGTAAGCCAACAACAATTCAAACTTAGAACTAACTATGATTTAGATAGCTATGGAAACAAATCCATATTTTTCAATTTAATGTAGCTTCCCTTAAAAATACCAATATTTGATGTTTGTATCATGATAACACAAACCATTTTATTGAAAATAAGGATACATAAACACAATATACACTATGAGAGTTGATGGTTTTAATAGTATCCATATTTAAAATTAATGATAAGAATAGAACTGAACTGTAGTAAAAGCATGCCCTTGAATTAAGAATTTAAGTATACTTGACTGGATCTAGACACATGTTCAACAAGTCCCAAGTGTTCCTCAAAATTAATATTGTGATCTATCATGCCACCAAATCCATATTCAAATCTCTATCCCAAAAACAAGAAAAAAAATGGTGAGACAATTGAATTTACTAATGAACCAATCTCACAACTTTTATTCCATGAACATGAAGAGAAAGAAACAAATACAAATTATGGATTTTTCATATAATATAACTTCAGCTAAATCATAAGAATATTAGGAGCTTGAAAAATAAACAACTGCTTATGCGGTGTCGATAATTTGTTACACTTGTATTGTATAATCAATAGTATCTCCTGTTAATGAAATATTTCATATTAAAAACTTTGTAGTTTGTACATTCCAATATCTTCACCCTACGACTATCTCAGATTCACTCTATTTTTCTCACATAAAACAAAATCTATTGAATAGAAAAACCACATCAGCTTAAAAAGTTTTTTCCCTAATCGTTCTATCAATACTGATGAGTAAAAGCCAAGGTTTCTATGGCCTACTGCATTAAAAAACTTTTGGAATTTTTCATATTGATCTAGAGAGAAAAAATGTAAACTATAATATGATTTTATTATAATTCTACTTTAAAGGGAAAATAAACCCAGTGACATAATTTAAAAACTTTAAGGTTTTATATCTTATTGGAGACACCTTATGCAGTCCCATGTTCACAATGATTATTTTCTCAATAATTGCAATTAAATACTTATGATCCTCCTGGATAATAATGCATTAGTCTACTTGTCTATCTCACAAATTTGATAAATTGCATACAACATTTTAGATTCAGGGTGTCTCTTCAGAATATTACTAATCCTTTGCTCAGGAATTCTCAAGATCATATAAATCATCTTGAGCTTAAGATGTCCAAACTTGTTTATGGTTTTCATTTTTACCAAACTAAAAACCTAGGATTTAGAACCCTTCCTAAACTTAATATTAACATCAGATGATCTAGCACAAAATTCACAGGGAGCTCCATGTTCTTAACTATAAATTCCATATATTCCCTAATCTTATCCTTGCCTTGCCTAGTTTGAAAATGTAAGGTAAAACCGTAAATAGTTTCATAGTTTCCTCAGCCATGAGCCCACATAGTTGAAAATGATGGATTTTTCTATCTAATGTTTCCAAGTGGATACTAGCTATACTTATTTCTACAAAGAATCCATCTTTATTTTCATATCCTTTGTATACTTTGTGAGTTGAACCACCCTCTCTTTATCTAAGCAATCAATCCCCACATTCCTATTAGAATAAATATTTATTCTCTTAAGTTCTACTAGGATAGACTTACTTGAGTTACCACTATTCCATGAGTCAGGTGAAATCTTAATTTACACTAGTTCAAATTCATTGAGTTGTTGTAATCCAACATCTCTAAATGATCAACTTTGTTATTTAGACAAAGTTGATACCATGGAATAATCAATCAGTTCTTAAGATTTGCTCTAATACTTGTGATGTCTTGCATAACTATTTCTTTGGAATAGAATATTGTTTCTCAATTATTCTAACATGGTACCAGAGCTAGGATAGTTTTCTGCAAGCATTCAAGTTCTTTGAAGCTTTTTTAGAAACTGGTTCATTTTTTAGAGCATAGTCATTTCAGTGGAACATCTTCGAAATAAATTGATTTTGCTTGTTTGATCTACTCTAATCACCCTTGCTTCCACATATGTTCTAGACAAAATTTATTTCTGGTCATTTATCCTAGGAGTTTTTTTAAAGCTTATTAATGCGAACATATCCTTATTGATTATTTTTTTTAGGAGTTGCCCTTGATACCTAGCTCGAAATGAGCATTCTTAATCAGAATTAATATCATAATATTATGTTCGCTAAATTGCTTTGCCGATTCCATTTGACAGATACCTCGTCACTATGAAATTGATCATTGTCTAAGTTTTTTTAAGGATCATTAAAACATCCTTCCTCGGCTTGTGTGTGTACTCTCTCATCATGAGGAGTCATGTTTTTGGCTTGTGAAGACTCTGTTCAAGCTCATTGTGAGCCTTTTATTTTTAGGCTCCAAAATCATAATTTTTTTTGCCCTTTTGTCTCACAAAGTAGACAACCTTGTTTTTGGATCCAAATTTTTTTAATTAAGCCACTCTCGGCTTTGTTAAAATGAATATTGTGAAAGAAAGCTCTTTGCTTTAATCGACTTCTGAGCAATATCAAAACCAAAGTAAATCCCTAAAGATCGAGTGCCACGTGTTCACTCAATGGGCACTGCTACGTGTTCACTCAATGGACACTTTGTTTCTTGGCATGCAACTCATGAGAAAGCTCTCTGCTTTAATTGAATTCTAAGCAATGTCAAAGCCAAAGTAAAATTCTTGGATATCGGGTGCCACGTGTTCACTCAACAGGAACTATAGCATATTTTCTCAACGAGAACTTTATTTCTTGGCGTGCACCAATATGTCTCGATGGCTCCCAGAGAAGGAAAAATATTAAATTATTTTTTGGCTTGATTTTACAATGTGGAATTTCGTAACATTCATCACTCGTAGTCATTTTACAAAGGCTATCCAATATTATCACCAGTGTATCCCACCAATGACTACTATTTAGCGCTCAACAATAGTTCTTTTGATTACTACAGTCTCTCAATAAGTGGAACTCTAGTTCTAGGCTCGGTTTCTCTATTATTTATTCTCTGCTAACTGTTCTAAACTTGCAAAAAATTTCTTTTTAAAATATTTTTCCATTGCAGTTTGGAAATATGATCTGCCACCCATTTCATGATTTCATGGAGCTATTTTTAAGGACAAAAATATAGTTGCTTCTATTCTATAATAATTTAGCTTTGCAGGTGATATAATCATTGCACATCGACACAAGATTTGAATAATATAGAGGTGTGATTACACAAGATTTAAAATAAGGGTGCTCAAGCAAGGCTTGTCTGAAGTGTTTTTTATTCTATTCATTTGGAACAACAACCACCATCATGATGCCATTGGATTAGATTCAGATTTACTACATTCAACCATTGGTGAAAGCTGAATCATGCCAACTATGGAGAAGTCTCTTTCACATTGTAGAGGTCAAAGGAATCAGGAGAGGTCAGCTTCAAAAGACAGATTGATTTTTTTGTGAAACAACATTTTCTTGTTGGCATTCCAACTACAATAGATAAATTGTAACAGAGGTATTTTTTGAGATACTAGTGCAACTTGCAGACAAACACGGGTGAAGACTCTCCTGACAATGCAGATTTCCAAAAGACTAATGATTTTTTTTCAATTGGTGATTCTGTATGTTCTTGCAAGCACAACACTTCTATTCTGCTCCTTTTTTTTTGGCTATTTGTGCTGGTGAGCTTCGTTGACAGTAGCTAGGCTCGCATCAAGTTTTGTGGGACTCATCGATACATTTTTGAATGCAGCAAGTGATTGTACTCGATGTCTATCGGTGATATTGTACTTTGATCAGGAGCTATTAGGAGGTCATACAGCTTGGTCGTAGATCCAGTCAAATGACACTCATGGAATATATACTCAAACCGATTGTGGGTAAAGATCGTGCACAATATGGAGCTTCAAAATAACCATGCGCAACAAATATTTCTCAAGTTTCTTCGTCACAAGCATATCAGCAAAAATCTTTGTTGGGTTATAGCAAAAATATTTCACTTCCAGAACTTTGCTACTCATTTCCAACAAAATTTATTTCATTTTTACTGTATCTTTTACACTCTCTAATAGTGACTGACCTTCCATTGTAAACAAACATTTTTTAAGTTTGTAGGTCGTCACTACCTTTCAAGCCTACTTTACAATAAAGTTTTTTTGGGGGGTTATGGTGCATTATTTCAACACCATTTGTTTCTTGGTAAAAAGGGGAGGATTATTCTTGTGTCATTACCTTACTATCTTAGAGTCTCTCCTTATGTTGCATATTTCCTTCTACTGCACTATTTAAAGAACCCCTGCCGCACTATTCTTTGCATTACTTCTACTGTAATACTTCAAAGTGATACTTAGAATAGGTTGCTACAGTGGAAAGGGACCCACTCTATTAAACATTTAATGTTTATTGCATGCACTTCTTTCAAGAGCTTTTCATACATGTTGCAATTGCACTAAATTACAGATTCCACTCCAAAGCAAACCACTCATTATCAAGAAAAGCAACAAATTTTGGCCCATATCTTCATATTATTCGCCTACGTTCCACGTATCGATCTCCTTATTGACCTATAGTCTCCCTCACGTTAGGGCGGGTCATTAAGAAGTTCAGGTATAAAGGTTTGGCAAATAAATCTTGCTTCCCCTTGCCAATGTTCCATGTATCAATCTCCTTATTGACCTATAGTCTCCCTCATGTTAGGGTGGGTCATTAAGAAGATCAGGTATAAGGATCACTCTCCTAAATTTACTTATAGTTTCCCTCTCGTAAGGGCAAGTAAATTGAAGAGTTTGGTAAAAGGATCTAGCTTTTGTTGCTTTGTTCCATAAGAATTCATGCTTCTAGAGGATTATTGGTTCTCTTTAAACTTCTTTGGCAAAATATTCTTTGGAAAAATGAATACAATTGATCCACTCACCCCTTATAACTATAATACATGGAAGCCAAAAATATTAAATTTCATTTCTCATAAAGGGTTCACACACTTGCTAGAAGAAGAGTAGCTTGAATTTGAAAAGGAATATGAAAAAATTGTTCATAAAGGGAAGATGTATGAAACAATGGGTATTATAAGCACAAATGTAAATGAAAGCTTATGGTTTCATATTTTTGAATGTAAAACCCCATTTGAAAGTTGGGAAAAACTAAATAACTTGTTTGGTAAAGTGGATAAAATAATGTCAATGCAGCTAGAGGCAGAGTTAACAACATTATCTCTTTAAGACTTCAGCAATATTGTTGACTTTCTCACCAAATTTAAAGAAGTCCTCACTCAACTAAAAGGCAGTGGAAAGGATAAAACAGAAGAAGAATGCATCTATCTTATTATTTCTAAGTTAAATGAAGTGTTTCAAATTTTTGCTAGCACTTTTTTGTCTACAAAAGATGCACTTGGTACAAGTTTTAAAATGCCCTCTTTAGAGGAGTTTTGTGATAGGCTACCTAGAGAGGAAACAAAAATTGCAAAATATGAGATCTCTTCCTCTTCCTAAAAATCCTTAGTAACATCAACCTCTACTAAAGAAAAATTCAAAATGAAAGAAAGAAGTCCCATAACTTGTACTCACTATAGAAAGAATGGTCATTTTGTGAACAAATGTTGGAAAAGACTACAACAACTAGAGGCAGCAATTAAGGATCACAAGATAGAAACTAAGAAATAGATAGGAAAAGCCTTAAATGTTCAAGGTAGAGGTATAAAAAACTTCATCAAAATATTGGGTTCTAGATTCAGGAGCAACTCATCACATGACTTCCTCAGATGAGTCATTCAATTCAATCTCCTCAAGTTCAACATGTAGCATAGAAGTTGGTGACTCATCCTTCATCCCAGTCAAAGGAAAAGGTGACATATCCATTGATGGTGGTTATATAAAAAAATTTCTCTTTATCCCAAACATAGCTACAAATATCCTCTCTATATATCAGATTTATACTCATGAAAAAGGTAAAACAATTCTCTTCTCACCAAATGGAGTTGAGATAAGAGACTCTCAAGAACAAAACACTCTCATAGCTAAAGAAGATATTGATCACAAAAATCACCTATTTCACTTCAAAGGATTAAAAAATTTATAAGGGGCCTCCTGTTTTGTTGCACATGGAGATATTGAAAGCAAAATTTGACATGAAAGGTTTGGACATCTCAGTTATAACTACCTAAAGGAATTAAACACCCATGAAATGGTAATAGGGTTGTGAAAAATATCTTCCATTGATGCAGTATGTGTTTGTGCTCTTGGAAAGCAACATCAAGATCCTTTCCACCCAAGTGGTTCTCAAAAAACCTCATCCCCTCTAGAGTTAATCCATAGTGACTTGATGGTCTTCCCAGAACCTTCTTTCAAAGGAGTAAAATATGCTTTAACCTTCATTGATGATTTTTCTAGAAGAACTTGGGTCTACTTTCTAAAATAAAAAAGTGGTATCCTATCCCACTTCAAAATATTCAAATCCTTAGTTTAAAATCAAGCCACTTGCAAAATCAAACAAATTCGTACAGATAATGAGGGGAATACTTCAGTAATGAGTTCTAAATTTTCCTCTCTAGTCATGGCATAATTCATCAGCACTCAGTCTCCCATAATCCATAGCAAAATGGCATTGCAGAAAGAAAAAATAGAACTTTAAAGGAAATGGCAAACTATATGCTTCACTAAAGAGATCTTCCACTAGTTTTTTGGGTTGAGGCAATTAATTGTGCAAACTATATTCAAAACCGCACACCTCACAAAGCTCTTGACCACTTGACTCCCGAGGAAGCATGGACTGGATCAAAACCTGATGTCTCTTTCTTCAAAGTTTTTGGGTGTACTACTTGGGCACATATCCCAAATAAAAAGAGGAAGGCTCTAGACAAAAATATCAAGAAACTCATCTTTGTTGGTTATTGTGAGGAAATGAAAGCCTACAGGCTCCTTGATCCCACTACTCATGAGGTATTTTTTCATAGAAATGTTCAATTTGATGAAACATTCCCTTATAAATATTCTCAATCATCTTCTTCCAACATTGATTCTCACGAGCCATCTCCAACATTTGAGCCTCAATATGATGAAGATCCAATCCTTGAGTTAGATAACCAAAATGAAGAACCTATACTTCAAACACCAACTCAAAGTCCTATCACACCCATTACTCCTTCCATAATACCAAAATGGGCCCGCACCATTGTTCAAGAGGCCACTCCTTACATCCAAAATCTTCCATCATCCAGATTAATCAAATCTATGGGTTCTGGTATTGTCTATAAATCTTCTTCCACAGATCCTCAATCCTAGAAAGAAGCAACTGGTATAAAATATTGGGATGATGCCATAGAAAATGATTTTTCTTTCTAAATCATAAATAAAACTTGGGATCTAGTCCCTCTACTTAAAGGAAGGAAATTGGTTCACTGTAAATGGATTTACAGAACTAAGTATGGATCTAATGGCAAAATTAACAAACACCAAGCTCGCTCGGTAGCTAAAGATTTTTCACAAATTGAAGGCATTGAGTATTCTAAAACCTTTTCATGAGTTGCAATAATGGATTATGTTAGGCTAGTTCTTGCACTTGTTGCTTCCCATAAATGGCCAGTTTTTCAAATGGATGTTAAAAGTGCTTTCTTGCATGGCAACTTAAGGGAGGAAATATTCATGGAACAACCTGCTAGATTTATTTAGGACTCCTCCCTTGTTTGTAGACTAAGGAAATCTCTATACGGTCTCAAACAAGCTCCTAGAGCTTGGTATGAAAAAATGGACTCCTTCCTTCTTTCCTCAGGTTTTTCTCATTGTGAGTCTGATCCCACAGTCTACATTTGGAGAGATGAAGAAAAAATCACCATACTTGTTATCTATATTGATGATCTACTACTCATTGGTAGTGATGTTTCTCACATCCAGACTATCAAAGACTCTCTTTCTACGAAATTTGAGATGGTTGATCTGGGTTTAGCTCATTACTTCCTTGGGATTCAGATAACTCAAACAGATGCAAGAATTTCATTGTGTCAACATAAATATACTCTAGACCTTCTTCAGTGGTTTAAGATGACTGATTGAAACCATCTTCAATATCTTTTAAGTCTGGAGTCACTCTAAGTACTTCCTACAAATCCTCTCTATGTGATACCACACTCTACAAACAACTTGTAGGAAGTCTATTATACCTCACTTATACTTGCCTAGATATTTCATATGTTGTTGGCTTACTATATAGATTCTCACATCAGCCATTGGTAAGCAGCAAAAATAATCCTCCACTACTTGCAAGGAACTACTCACTTTGGGCTCTTATATAAGAAATAATCCATGGATATCATTGGTTTCATAGATTCTGATTGGGCAGGTTCAGTTGAAGACATATGTTCCACTTTTGGCTATGTTTTTTGTCTTGGTTCTTCACCTATTGCTTGGTCATGCAAAAAAAAAGCAGTAGCATTATCATCTATAGAGGCTGAATATAGAGAAACAATTTTGGCCAATCAGGAAGCCCTTTGGCTTTGTCAGATACTAAGAAAATTTTGTTTTTTACATGACAAACCTATTACTATTTGGTGTAATAATTAGAGCACAATTCACATTGCTCGCAATCTAGTTGAGCATCAGCGCACCAAGCACATTGAGATTCACATGCACTTCATTCGGTAGCATATTCAAAGAGGGGATATTCACTTGGACTACATTCCAATAAAAAAGCAAATTGCAGACATCTTCACCAAATCCTTTCCTTCTCCTTGTTACATTAGTTGTGAGAGAAACTTGGGGTTAGGCATATGCATTAGAAGAGTGCACATATATTTTCACCTATCCCTTCTTCTTATTGTTCTTTTTTTGGAAGATGGTTTTTCCCATGAGGTTTTTTCACCATCTATCCTATATACATTGTAAATGAGTACCTCATCAGGCCCAGTTGTCAAGACTCATTGTTTTTTAATGTTCAATAGAGGAAAATCTTCGCAATCCAAAGACATGCCTCATTTTGTTTCTTTTTTTAACAAGATGGTTTTTTCCCATGAGGTTTTTTTACCATCTCCTCAATAATATCATTGTAAATGAGTACCTCATCAAGCCCTGTTACTAGGAATCATCTCACATTTACCCCTAGTATCACTTAATAAAAGGTGTTAGAATAAATATTTATTCTCTTAAGTTCTTCTAGGATAGACTTACTTGAGTTACCACTTTTCCATGAGTCAAGTGAACTCTTAGTTTACACTAGTTCAGACTTGTTGAGTTGTTGTAATCCAATAACTCTCAATGATCAACTTTGTTATTTATACAAAGTTGATCCCATGGAATAATCAATCAGTTCTTAAGCTTTGCTCTAATACTTGTGATGCCTTGCATAACTATTTCTTTGGAATAGAATATTATTTCTCAATTATTCTAACAATTCCTATGATCTCAACACTGAATAGAAACAAACATATATACATATAACCCAAAATAAATGGAATAATAAGAGAGCAATACCTCCAACAAAGATGTTTTGGGGACTTGCCTACCATCTTCTAGTTGCTCATAAAAATCTGCATACAATTCTTCATCATCCATGTTGGGATCCACCTTCAAACATATGGATTTAGGAACCACCAGATTCATTAGGATCAACAAAGAGCCCTCTAAAACCATCCCAAGCTGAATTTCAAAAATCTTGCCCTCTAAAGTTCCTATGAATCCTTTATATATATATTTAAGGGTGATATTTTAAAGTGGTTTTTAACCACCCTCTTAGGGTCTATTAGGACAGTTTTTTTGGTCATAAAAAACCTTTGTCTTTTAGTCACCATTAAAAGCTTTTTTTTTGTGAGGGTGGTTTAAAACCACCCTATTAAGTCTATTAGGGTTTTTTTTAGCAATGTAAAAAACCATATTTTTAGGTGCCATTAAAATATTTTTTTGTTCAAGGTGGTTTAAAACTGCCCTCATAGGGTCTATTAGGGGTGTTTTTATCGTTGTAAAAGACCAACGTATTTTAGCTACCCTTAAAAGCTATTTTTGGTATAGTGTATACATGTAGTAAAGACATTAAGCAACCAATATGTAAATCACAAACATTTCTTCAAAATAATATTACAAAAAAACAACAAATCATCACAGTGTCAAAATTGGAGTCTTACTACTTACTTTTGACATAATTTCACAAACATTTTGTCAAAATAGGGGTAAAATGTAAACACCCAATTTTGACACACTAGACAAGAAAAAGACATCGAACAAGTCATCAACATCAAAAAACATAAAATCAGGCCAAACCCAAAAATTTGGGCATCATTTTCAACCTCTAGCAAAAACGCCACTCCATGAAAAATGATAGTGGTATTTTTGTAATATCCTTAAAATTTAAATTTTGGCATCATTTTCAGGTTTATCACGGGGAAGAGAAGATTATTATCCGCGAATAAGCCGAGCTGGGAACAAAACCACTAATATCTCAAACTATCCCTTGAGATTGATAAACTAATATCTCAACCTATCCCTAACTAATGATTGAGGGATGCAGGGATCATTGATTTATCCGGGAACCAAGGGGAAACACACCCTTCATTGATGAACAACTATCTCCTGCGTGTTGATATTTATTAGTTCTAGTTTCTCCAAAATTGATCGTTGGTCAAAAATACCACTTCAAAAAAAAAAAAATAGTGTCATTTTTTTCATCAATTGGAATTTTTGCAAAAGTATCTAGAATATCTTGACATGAGCTAGGGGCACACAAATTCCTTCACCCCACTCTCAACTTTGACCCTGTACATACTAGGAATGAACTAGATCTACAAATTTCAAATTAACCCTAACTAATTCTTCCTCTCATTCCCTCTTAATCCATCCAAATTATATTTAAGCAGCCCTTGGCCTAAGGTTTTCATCAAGAAATTCATGCTAATTACACTTTGCCAACATTCTGCTAGCTTTTATTTTGCATTCTTCTCCTTTAAGCATTTTTGCAAGCATTCCCTTGGATTCAAGCCAAAAAGGCAAAGAGGACTATGGGACAAGGAGGTAATATTGGAGGTAAGTAAGGACTATTGCAATATGATAGCATTCCTATCACCTCCCTTTTATCCATTTCCTTTTATTCCATTCTGCATTTTGTTCTCTAGTTTATAGCCTTGCCAACTTAGATATTCCATTTAAATTTTATTCTCTACATTTTCTTGTTCTTAATATCTCTTGTGTAGGATTTTATCTTTGCTGTAGGCTCTAACATACCCTTTTCAGGTCTTAATAGAGTATCTACATCATCTCTTCAAGCACCTAACATCTTTTTGCAGGTCTATTTTGGCTTGCCTCATCTTACTGCCCACATTCTTGATCATAACTTTCCTTCTTGCAGGGATCTTTATTACATCTATTTACTTTATTTGCTTCATGTAATTTTATGTCTTCTATTTTTACAATAATATTACCTTGTATTAACAACATAGTAACATGTTTCTTCCCTTCCATGCTCATATCATTTCATATTTCTCCTATTTGTAGGTATAAGTTTAGTGTTGAATAATTTTTAGCACTTATATTTTCACATATTGCATAATATTTTACACTTTTAGTCATACATCTTGGCTATTTAAATTTCTAATCTACTATGTTGTGGATGCAAACCCATTATTTCCTTTTTATCCCATCGTATGTGGCATTCAAATTATTCCCATTGCATCTCTCTCATCTTTCTTCTTTATTACTGCATATTGTAAAAAATTTGGATGATATTTCATATCTTTAGTATTTGCATTGTTTTATTATCGTTTACTACTAATTTGTTTTGATTATAGTTAAATTAGTTACTACGTATCATTCCCATTGCTCTTACTTATGTTTTCACTCTTTCATACCTCCATTTTATCAATATTTGGTCATTTTAAAAGACTACCCATTCTCATTACATGCATGTTTGATTAGATTACACATTATTGTGATTTAGTGGTTTAATATCCAAAATTTTAAGCCTCAAGCCTAGAAAATCATCTTAAGAATCATATCACCCATTGCATAGCCAAATTTATAAAAAAATCATCTACAATTATCCCCGAAACCCTGTTTTGTGATAAAAATACAATTCCTTGTAGTTATTAGTGTTTTTGTCTTTCTGGAAACATAGTGAAAACACCACTTAGTGATAAAAATGCTAATGGCATTTTTGTAACCAACTAGCATTTTTGTATAGGACCTATTTCCACTCCTAGGAGGTAAGCATACTCAGAATTTTCATTAAAATGGGGTTTGATCAGTTGTCAAGATAAGATATCCACCTCCTTCGCACTTAGATAGACCCACCAAATAAAAAAAATCTATATTTTTTTGGGTTTTCTTGTAGATTCAAGTTCAAATTTTGTGAAAAAATGCTAGCTGCTTTTTTATAACTCAGTGGCATTTTTGTAACATGTACCGAAAGAGGTAATTTTACCACTTGGCATCACCTTAAAACCTGTTATTTGATATTTTTTGTGTTTTGCCCCTATCTACAGCTATTTTCTATATAAAATTCACATTTCATTTGGGGAATTAAAAAATATTAATTTAGCCCTAATTTATTTTATAAAACACACTCATTTTGGTCAAGAAAGGAACCATAAATTAGGCCAAATTCTCCTCTAAAATAATATTTCTTTTAGAAGGTTAAGGAATCTTGAAATTAAGTTCAAATTATTTCTTTTACAAGCATCTAGAAAGAAATCAAAATCATATAGTTGCATTATAGGTTATTTTGTTTTCTTGAATCATATCTTATTTGCCTTGAAAGTAAAATCTCTCCTTTGTTAGCCCATCATCAAAACAAAAAAGCATATAGGTTAGATCTTATTTTCATGTATTTGTGTGATATATTCTTAGCATGCATTTTATGTGATCATAGCAAGTTGTAAATATTTTTTCAAGGCTCAAAAAAGAGTCAAGATTTAGTGATCCAAAACCTTAGGTGTTTTGTTGAATAGACACATATAACACCAATACACAAGCATTTACATCAACATTTACACCTTGAGAAACTACATTGAGTAGGGGTCTAATTGCATAGAGGATATTCATATCCTTGGGGTCTCCTTTGGAAATACATCCTCAAGTGGGGAAGTAGGGGTTCCAGTGAGTCTCCTTCATGCACACTTAGTATGGTTAGGTTGAAAATTTTCTATGCGTACAATGGGTCATGAATAAATGTTTTTAGTATTAGATTTATTCATAAAATAAGGCTCAATAAGCAAGATTTAGAAAAACTAATATTATCATAAAGGTGTATAACAATGAATAATGGAAAGTTGTAGGGACCATAGTTCTACTAGTAAAAGTAGGGTCTCAAATTTTGAAATAATTATTTTATGTGTTGCCATGCCAGATAAAAAATGATGTTCTTTTAGGGTAATCTTGAATCCATGTAATGCAGGGTATTCCCTCAACTTATCATCAATGTGTCAATTTTGAATATTAGGGTAAGTTATATAGCATTGTAGCTAACCATGATCCTTTTGCCAAATTCTAGAACATCCAGTTAGAAAATTCAAAAGCTCAACTTTATCCTTCATTGAATATTTTTCATTCCTTCACTGATGATACCTTAAGGTCCAATTCACCTAAGAAAACAAGCATTTACCAAGAATAAGGAACCAATCGTTAGGTTATGGCAAAAGTAAAGAAATGATAGAATATATATGCAGCATAAACCTTAATAACAAACACTATGAGTTGTTAGCCTAAGACTTGATTAGGTTACATTTGTCACCTCGTATTTTTGGATTTCCATCTAGGTGAGGAATAATCATACAAATAGGAACTTACACTTTCATATCCACAAGAACACCAGATGAGGAAATAATACATGGGACTAACCCATGAACAATAGAGTGAAGGTACATCTCATGTTTTCTTTCCAATATTTATCCTATCCCCAAAAAAATCAACTATAACTTTGGCTACATAGAAAACTATCTAGGTATTAGAGTAAAATGAATCAAAGAACCTTTAGAGACTAAAACTTGGCCCAAGTGTTATGGTTTGGGGTATTTTCATGGCCACAAATAAATTATGTCTACTTCTTTTGAAAGTGATGATGAGAACATATGATTGTCCTCATTTGAACCACCAATAGAAGCAAATTTAGCAATAGGTCTATATTGGGATGAATATGAGGAAGTTGAACCTCTCCCTTTTACCTATTTTGATTTCTTTTCACAATACACACAAATCAATACCATCATTATTGAGCCTATTGAAGGGATCAAGTAATACTTCTATGATAACCTCAATAGCGAGCACAAACTGTCCTTAGTGCATGAAGATAAAGATACCACATATCACTTGATGAATAATATTGTATCAACATTGCACATAAATGATTGTGAGGTAAAAATTTTATCTCACTTTCCTCTTAGGGATAATGATAATGATATGTCTCCTTCTAGTGATATCCCTATTGAAGGAACTATTTATTTAGATACACATCCCTCACAATAATTTAGTGTGGAGCAACATACTTTAGAGGCTTATGAGTTGTGAAGTCTAAGGGTTATACCCATCCCTCTACATTATGAAGATGAATCCAACATTCTAATAGAAGAAATTATGGATGTAAACATAAGGTTGAGTGACAATCCATGAATGATAAAATTAGAGAAGATCCTAACATTGGAAGAAAGAGAGGAGTATATGATCTTAACTAAGTAATGTGATATCTTTGCATGGTCTTATGAAGACGTGCCTAGATTGGATCCATCCTTAGTAGTTCATCACTTAGTAGTCAAGCCTTATGCTAAGTCAGTGAAACAAATATTATGAAAGATGCACCCAAAAGTCACTCTGCTAGTCAAAGAGGAATTCCAAAAGCTTTTAGAAGTAAAGTTTGTTAAATATATTGACTATTTTGATTGGATCTTGAACATAGTCCTAGTTTCCAAGAAATAAGATATTGTGTGAGTATGCATAGACTTTTGAGACATCAACAAAGCCTATCCCAAAAATGATTTTCCTTTGCTAAAAATAGACATGATAGTCAATTTCTCTGCTAGTTGTAGGATGTTATCCTTAATGGATTGTTTTTCTTGTTACAATCAGATTCATATAGCATAAGAATATCAAGCCAAAACAATGTTCACTAATTCTTATGGAACCTTATAGTACAAAGTTATGCCATTCGGGTTAAAAAATACTGACACAACTTATCAACGTGCCATTGAATATACTTTTTATGATATGATGTACAATATTGTTGAATATTATATTGATGATATTTTTATATGATCAATGAAAATATGAGATTATGTTAAGGACTTGAAATGAATCTTTGAATGACTACGAGAGTACATTTTTCATATAAATCCCTCAAATGTATATTAGGGGTAGCATCTAGAAAACTATTAGGCTTTATGGTGTCTAAGTGAGGTACTGATGTAGATCCTAATAAAATATCAACAATAACTGCTATGCTACCTCCTCCAAACTTAAAAGAGTTTAGAAGCTTACAAGATAAACTCAAAGAAATTAGCATATTTATATCCCAATTGGTAGACAAATGATAATATTTTTCATGGCTATTACAAAAAGGGATTGAGTTCAATTAGGATGAAGATTATCAACAAGATTTTAATGCTTTAAAAACATACATACTCTCTCCCCTATGTTAGATTTTGATGATATATATTTAAGGAAATTCAACCACAAGATCTAAAATGAGAAAGCAATGATAAAAATATATTAATGGCAATATAATATGTAGGAAAAATAAATGAATTTTTTTTGCAATAACTCATAAAATAGCCATTAATGAAAGCTCATGAAAATAGTACAATGTAATATAATGGAGGTCTCAAATACTCCAAAAATTCATGTAAGATCTACATTGCATCTACTTTCCTATTTTATATGCTTCTCTCTACCATTCTCTACGATCCTTCAACGATTCTCTAAAAATCCTCTTTTACTCTATCAAAGGCCTATATATAGGGAGATATGTCCCTTGGCCTTTAATCTACCCATGAGTATTCATATTCCTATCCTATGACTCATGTACATGTGGACTACGTGCATATTTACATCATTGCACATTTTAACACCTGTGCATTTATTACATCGTATAAAGTAAATACTCAAACCTTAATCTAAGACAAACTTCTAATCTAAAGATGTGCCAAAGGTGGTACATTAGCATGTACCAAATAATTTAATATATTCCAACACCCCCCTGTATTACATTATTTGGATATTGAAGACATTAATATTCAATATGGATCTTCGTATTTCAAATGATATTCCTTTTGATCATGTCCTTCTTTTGGTTAAGTCTTCATGTTGTCTTTTATTGTCTTCTTCATTACACTACTTTTTGGTATTTCAAAGTGATTGGAAAAATCTGTCCTTGAAGTTTTCCAAGTATCTTTGATGAACTAGAGATCTCATAATCTTGCAAGTCGTAAGTGGATTAGAATTGATCCATTTTATTTCCTTTGGTTCTCTGAATGACCTATCTCCTTGTTCTTCAAAAATTTCATACTTGAATTCATTGTTAGTAGATGCTTCTGAAATAAGAACTTGAAAGAGACAATCTAATATGAATATTAATTTATCTTCAAATATTTTATAGTACTTGTCTTTATAGTAACAAAATAAATATGAATGAGATTTTCCTCCACAATATTTACATGGATGGAAACTCCAATAGTTTTCTTTCTCATGACCAAATTTGTTGCAATAAGTGCTATTGTGGCTGCTCCACAACACATCCCAAAATTGGGGACCCAACTTTTTTACATGCTTTCCAAGAAAACTGCAGTGGCCCAGATGCTAAAGATCAAATAAAAACAACAAAAAAATGAAAAAGTGTCACGATATCGCAACATGTTGCTCCATCGTGGCAAAAAATGAAAAAGTGTTGCGATATCGTGACATGTTGCTCCATCACGGCAGAAAATGAAAAAGTGTCACGATATCGCGACATGTTGCTCCATCGCGGCAGAAAAAAGAAAAGTGTCGCGATATCGTGACATGTTGCATTTTTGTGACCGTACAAGACAAGAAATAATGAGAAAAGAAAAGTGTCACGATATCGTGACATGTTGCATTTTCACGACCATACAAAGCAAAGAGAAAAGTTTCGCGATATTGCGACATGTTGCGTTTTCGTGACCGTACAGGAAGAAGTGTCACGATATCGCGACATGTTGTGTTTTCACGATTCAAAGTATAGAGAGAAAGACAAAGTGAAAAATGTTGCAATATCGTGACATGTCATGAAATCACGGTTCACAAAGGAGAGAGAAAGACAAAGTGAAAAATGTCGCGATATCGCGACATGTCATGAAATCATGGTTCATAGAGGAGAGAGAAAGACAAAGTGAAAAATGTCACGATATCGCGACATGTCATGAAATCGTAGTCCACAGAGGAGAGAGAAAGACAATGAAACATGTCACGATATCGCAACATGTCATGAAATTGCAGTCAAAACAGTCAAACAAAGCAAGAAGATGATGCAGAATGAAAGTGTATCATGATTTCACGACATGTTGCGTTTTCGTGGATAAGTGCAGTGGGATAGAGTGAAAGAGAAAAACATCGTGATTTCATGACAGGTTGCATCTGCACAGCCTGAAAGAGAAAAACGTCACGATTTCATGACAGGTTGCATCTACACAACCCGAAAGAGAAAAATGTTGCGATATCGTGACATGTCTCATTTTCGCGGTGCATGAAGGCGAACAAGGCTGTTGACAAAAAAATGTCACGATATCGCGACATGTCTCATTTTCGTGGTGCATGAAGGCGGACAAGGCTATTGACATAAAAATGTCACGATATCACGACATGTCTCATTTTTGCGGTGCATGAAGGCGGACAAGGCTATTGATAGAAAAATGTCACGATATCGTGACATGTCTTGTTTTCGTGATACAGGTAGAGGAGCAAAGCTATAGATATAAAAACGTCGCGATATCGCGACATGCTATTTTTTGTCACGATTCATGGTGGGCCATTACAGAATATGCAGGGAAGTGTTGAACACGTGGCATAGAGGCAGAGGGGCTATGATAACGTTTCAGGATCGACGGTTACAGTTAGTGAAGGAGACCAAACGTTTCAAACCCAAGCAAAAAGGCCAAAACAACAAAGATGCAAGAAGATGAAACGAAGCGACCTGGGAGATGAAGCGAAGCGTCACAAGGCAAAACAGAGAACCGTAATAGAAAGTTTAAAAGCAGAAGCGAAGACAGGCACAGGGGTCGAAAACTGCTACGGGCAGAGTTGCAGAGCTGAAGGTGATAGGCCATTCTGGGCCTGCTTTTGGAGCGTTTTCCTCCACTTTGTCTGGTTTTGTTAAAACTGGAAACATTCTGTTCTTGTAAACTGATACATTATCTTTAATACAGAATTACAAGGAGTTGCATCTCATTGACAAGAAAGAAGGAGTTATTTTCTGCATGCTAGATTTAATGTTTATTTTTCCCCTTTTCAGATTTTTAGGCTTATAGGTGAAGTTTAATGCAAGTTTTCTTGGTTGCTTCATGCGAATGTCTAAATCTGAAAATCATAGTTAAAACCCTAGAAACCAGACACCTAGCTTATCTGGATTGTGCAAGTTTGCAGGTTCAATAGGTTAGGTTGTATGCAAAAAACCTCATTATCTTCGGTTTTGTCAAAATAGGAATCGCAACACTACGAATGTACTTTAGTTTTAGCTTCTATGCATTTTATTTTCATTTTCTTAAATTCTCTGCATTTTTATTTTCTCGAAAGATTAACTTAGTTTAATTTCCAGTCATTAAAATAAAAAACTTGAAAATTTACCGAAATCGAAAATAAAATAATTTCATCATTAAGATTAATTCACATTGAGTTCATTCTAATTAAATGAACAATCATTATAGTTTCAAAATAAAATAAACCACAGTGCCCCTTGTTAACTAGTTACTTGCAACCACTAAGGTATTCCGAGCATTCAAATTGAATATTATTATTTATGCAAAATGCTAACATAGCGGAGACCTTGGAGAAGTTATTTATTTAATTTCTTTGCAAGAGGGGATTTGGAACTCAAATCCTATCGGAGAGTGTGTTTTCACAATCGGGTGAAAATACCACTCAACAGATTGGCGCTAGAAGGAGGGCCGAATTGGTTTACTTTATTTTGATTTTCATACAAAAGTAATGTGTTTTTGATTTGATTTTGAAATTATTTCTTAAATCTCATTAACGGCTAAACTGCAGCATTTTTTTTGTGTTGCAGGTTTTCTTGGAGATATCGAGAGTTTCGTCAGGAAAGCTGGACCCACCGCGCCGTATCGCGACTAGGTCCCAAACAACTAGGGAAACCATATTCCATGACCTTACACTCACTTGTACTCCAAAAAATAAAACCAAGCAAGTCTGTAAACCCACCAGACAGCCTTGTCACAGAAGATCTTTCTACTTCAGGAGCATCGAGCGGACCTACACCGGTGGTATCAATTGCCACTAGCGTACCTATCATCAGTACCATTTCCACCGCTCTTGTAGGGTTGTCCTCATCAATTTTGAGTCAAATGGCCCAACCTCCAGCAGCTCCTTGGTACGGAGCTAATAATATCCCTTTGAATATTGTAGGGGATATCCATGAAATCCCTAAGAACATAGAAATATTCTTGCCCAAATATAAACCGAGATGGCCCAAGGACCATAGAGGAGCATATCCAAGCCTATAGGGATGTTTTGATAAGGTTGCAAGTCCAACATGAAGATGTGGCTTGCAGACTTTTTCCCATGAGCCTAGACCCAGTGGCCTATGAATGGTATATTTGCCTACCTACTGGTTCAATCACTTCATGGACACAAATGGAGAATGCCTTTGTCAATCAGTTTAGGTCACCTTTGGATCCCGCAACAATTTACAATCAATTTATTACATGCAAAATGGGCCAGGGTGAACCAATCAGAACCTTTAATCAGAGATTCCAAAAATGTTATAATAGAGCGGTTCGGCATTTTGCCATAGACCCCGCAGTAGCTTTACAAATCTATTTTGGGGCATTGGATCCGATGACAGCGATGTTTTCCAGGAGAAATCCTCAAGTCACCATGCTCGCCTTAGCTTACAATGAAGCTATGACCATCGAGCAACAAATGACACCACAGGGCTATGGGTTTCCCCAGATGCCTATGATGGGACAATATGCTCCATATGGTCAAGCTCCCATGGTAAATCAGATCATGGCACCACAAATGCCAAACATGAATGCTTTCCCATATCAACAACCATATCCACCAACACCTGCCTATGCACCCATTCCGATCCAACCGATCACATCCATTCCACCCGTTCTCGCATTTTTGCAAAATAGTCAATCGACTATGCAAGGAACCAGCCGAGTTAATTCTCGAGGCTATAGTTCCTTTCCCAAATCCAACTCCGATCCAAAGTGTAAATCCATATATGAATCAAATTCCTCAAAATCTGACTCAAATGTTAAATCAAGATCCCACGAATTATGCAAACCCAACGGGAACTAACAATAATGTAGCTCCACCGAAAGAGATTTATTCGGATGTTGAAGAGCTCAAGAAGATAGTTCACAAGCTGAGTAATGACATGGTTCAAAAATAGAAGTATGAGTCCCATGCCCCTCACCCAAGTCAAAATTTTAACAATAGAGGGAGACATTGGAACACGAAGCCAAACAATGGAGGCATACCCGCCCCTATTGCCAATCAACTAGATACTTACGTAGGACCCAGTCAATCCAGTTCCCTTCTGAATCTTTTCGATTTTGCGTGGGAAAAGGGGTGCAGATTGCACAATACAAAGGAGCACAATGAGAGGAATTGTCCTGAAATCGCAAGATACACTCATTGTCTCCAAGCCCAAGTAGATGACCTGGAACTTGTGCCAAATGATGGTCCACCCCAACATCAAGATGACAACATTATGGTGGTGGAAACTTTATACCGTCAAGAAGGTGAGAGTGAGGAAGAGGAAGATGAAATTTTGGAACAGGAGGTGCAAGCTTTTTGAGAGTTTAGAAAGGGGAATCACGGATATCATTTGAGAAGTAAATTCAAAGCCCCTAAAACATCATCAACTCCACCCAAAAACTCTATCCTTCCTCCGGATACTAAGGCGGATAATAATCCTCCTCCTCCACTTAGAAGAGAAACGTCTAATGACACGCAAAAGATAGTTAAACTTGAGAGGTCAACATATGACATAGTGGAGGATTTAAGGAAATCTAAGTCGAGCCTTTCATTTTTAGAGGCGGCCAGGTTGCTTGGCCAAAAAGAAGCATTGATAAAGGCTCTGGACTCACCTAATCAAGTATGGAAGGGAAAGGAAGTTGAGTCTCATTTGATTTTATGAAAGGAGAGACGGGATGTCCCGCCATTTTTATTGACTCTGAGAATTGTTGGTAAGAATTTGCATAATTTTTTGGTAGACACGGGTGCCACGAGCAATCTCATGCCTTCAGAGATATGTCAAATGCTAGGCCTACAACCTGTTTCATCCAAATGCAAGGTTTTGCAATTGGACCGATCTGAGGTAAATGTGGTAGGGACCCTATATGATGTCAAAATTCAACTAAATTCTGAACCCAGGGTCCAACAAGTGGTCGACATTCTGGTTGTTAATATCCCAAGTAGATATGGAATGCTACTTGCAAGGGATTGGATGAAAACTTTGAATGACTATTTTTCAACCGATTGCTCACATATGTGGCTACCCTGGAAAGGAATCGCGAATCAAATCAGAGTAGAAAATGAACCGAGGCTTAAGGAAATCATAACAGAATTTAATAAGCCAAATGAAGTTCAGTTTTCTAAACCAGAGTTGGGGGTTTATGCATTTGATGTTGAAGAAGCTACCGAAGAGCCTAAAAGGGAAACATTTCATGGTAGCTCTCTTGAGGGAAATAATTTCATATGGTTGCTTAGGTTTGATGGATCCAAATCCAAACAGGGAGCAGGAGCCGGAGTCGAGCTCACTTGCCCGGAAGTAAACCATTATTGGCTGCTTATAGACTACAATTTCCTTGCATGAACAACATGGCAGAATATGAAGCACTGATTTTTGGTTTACAACTGGCATTGAGCAAAAAGGTTAAATGCTTGAAAGTATTGGGAGATTCTGAACTGGTAGTCAAACAGATTAAAGGACAATATACATGCCGCGATAAGAGACTGAGCCTTTATAGAACTAGGGTAATGGACCTCATTGAGGAATTCGACGCTTTCAATATAGCCCTTATTTCTAGAAAAGGAAATCGCATAGCAGATTCTCTTGCAGTCGTCGTAGGCATGTTAAATCCGATTGATATAAAAAGGTGTAAAAAGTTCTCCATCGAATTAGTTCCTTGTCCATCGATACCTAATAATGTCAAGAATTTCCAAGTTTTTGAAAATGATAGACACATATTCAAATTTGTCACGAACTCGGGTATTTTTGAAAACCAGGTGATTGATGAGGAGCAAAGATGGCAAGAAGAAGCAGAAAACGAAAGTGAAACTACATGTCAATCCAACAAAATACCTAAAGACATAGTTTCATTGGAGAAAATGTTCGATATGGGATACAAGGCCAGAAAAGAAAAAAAGGTTCCACTCCCCAAAGATGCATGTGATCTAATTAATCTAGGGAGTGCAGACAATCCACGGGAAGTGTACATCGCAAAGGCATGTACAAGTGAAGAAAGAGAAAATATAATACATGCACTAAAACACTACGTGGATTGCATTGCTTGGAATTATAACGAATTGAAAACATACAACCAAAATGTCATTACACATACCATCCCTCTAAATCCGGACTCCAAGCCTTTCAGACAAAGACAACGAGTTGTTAACCCGCTATTGGAGCCCTTAATAGAAAAGGAGGTCAAGAGATTATTGGAAGCAAAGATTATTTTTCCTGTTAGGCACTCAACCCGGGTTGCTAACCTCGTTCCAGTAAGAAAGAAGAGCGGAGAGATTAGGCTATGTATAGATTTTTGAAATCTTAACAAGGCCTCTCAAAAGGATAACTATCCATTGCCATCCATTGATGAAATTTTACAAACGAGTGAATGGATCTGAAATGATGTCTTTTCTTGATGGATATTCTGGATATAACCAAATTCTTATTCATCCCAATGACAGGATGAAAATAGCCTTCACAACCAAATGGGGGACATTTGCCTACAGAAGAATGCCGTTTGGACTGTTAAATGCTGGTGCAACATTTCAACGCGCCATGGACTATGCATTCAAAGGGCTTATAGGCAAGTGTATCATTGTGTATGTGGATGATATTCCAATATTTTCAAAGAAAAGAGAAGACCATGTCAAGGATTTGAAAAAGGTTCTTCAAAGATGCAGAGAGCATGGAATTTCTTTAAATCCCAAAAAATGCATCTTTGGAGTAACAGAAGGAAGACTACTTGGTCACATCATTTCAAAAGAAGGTATATCCATTGACCCAGAAAGGATAGAAGCTATCCAAAACTTGCCTCTCCCGGGTAGTAAAAAGGAGTTGAGATCTTTCTTCGGGCAAATTAATTTTGTGAGGAAGTTTATTTCAAGCTTCGTTGAGATAGCCAAACCGTTGAACAAGATGCTCAAGAAGGATGTAGATGTCAGATGGAACGAGGAAAGTAGGGTGGCCTTTCAAAACATTAAGGATGCCATTTCCAGAGCCCCTGCCCTCATAAGTCCAAACTATGCTAAACCTTTCTATATTTATGCTTTCGCATCGGAACACTCTTTTGCGAGTGTCTTGACCCAGAAAGGTGAGGATAGCGCAGAAAATCCCATAGCATTTTTAAGTGCTCCTTTAAAAGATGCTCAATTGAGGTATTCTATCATCGATAAGCAGATGTACGCACTCTTTAAAACGGTAAAAAAATTTCGACATTACATTGTGCACAACAGAGTTTTTGCCATTGTGCCTGACCCTGCTATCAAAACTATGTTTTTACAGAACGAGCTAGGTGAGAAAAGAGGTAAATGGATTTCTACTATCCAAGAATTTGATCTTGAAATCCAACCCATGAAACTAGTTCGAGGACAGGGACTTGTGAAGACGATTGTTGAGAATAATCCACAAACGACATGCCAATATTCAAATGCAGAATACATTTCTAAAGATGACTGGTATGTTGACATTGTACATTTTCTATTAAATGGTAAGTGCCCATCCAATTTGAATTCCACTCAAAGAAGGGCTTTAAGACTTAAATCTGTTAATTATCTGATTAGATCTGGTGTTCTTTACAGGAAAAATCATGAGGGGATCTACTTGAGATGCCTGAATAAAGAAGAAGCTGCCAAGGTTCTGCAAGAATTTCATGGGAAATATGGAACTGGCCATGGTGCGGCAAATGCTACAACGCATCAAATCCTGAGAGCAGGATACTATTGGCCTCACATTTTTAAAGATGCACACGCTCATGTACGATCTTGCCACATTTGTCAAGTAGCTGCCAACAGAGAAAGAAATGCAGCCATGCCATTACAACTTGTAGTTGAGATGAGACCATTTGCACAATGGGGATTAGATTTCATTGGGGTTATTAACCCAAATTCTTCAGATTCCCATAAATTCATACTAACAGCTACAGATTATTGTACAAGGTGGACAGAAGCAGTTCCTACAAAACATGCCACTACAGATGTTGTAATAAAATTCCTTGAGGATCACATCATAACAAGATTCGGAATGCCCGATTCTATCGTTAGTGATAATGGTAAAGCTTTTGTTTCCACGCAATTTGCAGATTGGGCATACGACAATAAAGTGAGTTTAAAATTTGCATCTAATTATTACCCTCAAGGAAATGGTTTGGCCGAATCCTCAAACAAAAATTTGTTGAATATCATTAAGAAATTACTTGGAAGAGAACCCTCGAGATTGGCACAGCCAGTTAAAGTTTGCTCTTTGGGCAGATAGGACCAGAATAAAAGACTCAATAGGAAACACACCCTATCATTTGGTCTATGGACAAGACCCAATCTTTCCTGCAAACTTGAAGCTGCAAACCCTACATTTCATGCAAGAATACTTGGGAACAGATAACCACACTGAAGCTAGACTAAGTCATTTACTGCACCTCGATGAAAAAAGGGAGGAAGCCATGATTCACATGAGTAAACACCAAGAGGTTGTTAAAATATGGTTTGACAGAAGAGCTAAAATTAAGTCCTTCAGAATTTCGGATTTGGTCCTACTATGGGATAAAAGACATGAAGAAAAGGGGAATCATCAAAAATTTGATTGTCTTTGGTTAGGCCCTTATCAGATTTCAAAAATTCTAGGGAAAAATACCTTCAGGTTAAGAACTTTAGAAGGGAAGGATCTGACGTTACCAGTTAATGGGCATGTTTTAAAGCACTATTTTAGCCCTTAAGTCGTAGGAGATTGATATTATATTTTTTGGTTTTGGTATGGATTTTCAAATTTTGTTTTGTTTTTAGGATTGCTAGTCTAGTTAGGATTTAAGTTGTGTGTCTGATTTCATTTGACATGTTTGGTTTGTTTATAAAAAAAAAAAATGATGAAAAAATTGTTTTTGAGATGTTAACTTATGCCTTAGATCAGAGAATATGAAACATTGGAATTATGGTAGAAAGCTCCACAAGTAACACAAACATGTAAATAGTATCGTTTGAAATATGTGATGCAGGAAGTAGTCAGTTTTACATTATGGTAAAGTAGATGATATATTCCATCCACATTTCAAAAGAAGTAGTGCATTCATATCTCATGTCACATTCCCCATACATGCCATCTTAGTTGCATATTCATTTCATATACAAATCATTGAGAAGGTGTCGAATCCTCTTAGGGTTATTCTATAACATATATTAAAAAGGAATCCTAAGGTTGGGAACTGATGCCCGAACTATCTTGAACCAAGCACATTCCATACACATTAAAGAGAATCTTGAGCAAAATGATCAAAGCCATGCTTGGAAAGAAAAGGTCGAGGCTGAAAGGAATATTTCATGTCTATCCTATCATGCAACATAATCCTTAAAATAGTGGTTTTTACCACTCCCATAAAGCTTAAAGACCTAAAATCAGAGTAGTAAGGATAGGATATAATTCTCATCTCACCTAGGTTGAGGATCCAATTCCCCAAAGCTTTATGTTATTTAACTTCTTGATGGAGGTTGTCCTACATGTCCTAGTAAGGATGGGTAGTCATCCTAAGGTCAAGAAATAAAGGATAATATTCTCCATTTCATTTTAAATCTTGGATTGGAAGGATTCTCATCTCCCCTAGGTTGAGATCCAGTCAAGTAAAGCTTCTATCTTTCATTTCATCATAAATCTTGGATTGGAAGGATCGTACTACATGTCCTCTACAAAGGATGGGTAGTCATCCCAAAAGTCCAAGAAATAAAAATTAATATTTTCCATCTTTCATTTTGGATTGGAAGGATCGTACTACATGTCCCTAGCAAGGATGGGTAGTCATCCCAAAGGTCCAAGAAATAAAAATATAATATTTCCCATTTCATCTTAATATTGGATTGGAAGGATCGTACTACATGTCCCTCGCAAGGATGGGTAGTCATCCCAAAGGTCCAAGAAAAAAAAAAAAAAAGAGAATGAATGAAGCCAAATCATGGATTATGGGGTTAAGTATGCCCATGCGTGGCAACATGTCTTGTCTAAAAGCAAGACCACTGACTGCTCAAATGGATAGACTAGCCTGACAATTTCATCCATAACTGGTTAAATCATTTTGTTCAAGATGAGGTAATGAACTCCAGATCAAAGTAGTAAGGATAGGGTTAAATTCCCATCTCGCTTAGGTTGGGAATCCGATTCCCCAAAGCTCTGATTTCACTTTCACTTGCACATGGGTTCAAGATAGTAGTGACACATAACCAACTTTGGGATCTAATAAATTAATTCAGTATACATATATTTGATCCTAAGAGGGTTTGATAGTTTTAATATGTTTGTTCATGATATTAGAAGGTTTAAGCCTTTATAAAGCAGGTTGTTATATCTCTAGCACATTTATCAGGCTACATCAAATCTTTCACAAACTCATTCATAGCCTTGCAAATCATAAGTAAAACTGACAATGGAATGTTGATCAATTTCAAACGATAGGGAATGAAACACATTGCACACACCGAGCTGATACTTAATGATTCTGATGTTTCATGTATTTCTGATCTATCGGCATTTGTTTATATTTTTATGTGCTAACGCCTATTTTCGAGTTTGTATACTTTCAGGTTGGGTTCTCACCAAAATGCTCAGGAGCATTTGACAGCAGAGTCACCATTTGTTGTGGCTGCTCCACAACACACCCCAAAATTGGGGACCCACCTTTTTTACATGCTTTCCAAGAAGACTGCAGTGGCCCAGATGCTAAAGATCAAAGAAAAATAACAAAAAATGAAAAAGTGTCATGATATCGCGACATGTTGCTCCATCGCGGTAGAAAATGAAAAAGTGTCGCGATATCGTGACATGTTGCTCCATCGCGGCAGAAAATGAAAAAGTGTCATGATATCGCGACATGTTGCTTTTTCGCTTTGTGGATTAGAATTTAAGAAAAGTGTCGCGATATCGTGACATGTTGCATTTTCGCTACAGACAAGAAAGAACAAAAAGAAAAGTGTCATGATATCACGACATGTTGCATTTTTGACGTAAAAAGCAAAGAGAAAATGTCGCGATATCGCGACATGTTGGTTTAAAGAAAAAGTGTCAGATATCGCGACATGTTCGTAGAGAAAGAAAGTGAAAAATGTTGCGATATCGCGACATGTCATGAAATTTTAGGAGAGAGAAAGACAAAGTGAAAAATGTCACGATATCGCGACATGTCATGAAATCACGGTTCACAAAGGAGAGAGAAAGACAAAGTGAAAAATGTCGCGATATCGTGACATGTCGTGAAATCGCGGTCATAGAGGAGAGAGAAAGATAAAGTGAAAAATGTCACGATATCGCGACATGTCATGAATTTCACGATCAAGAAACAAAGAAGAATGAAAATGAAAGGTGTCACGATTTTGTGACATGTAGTTTAGACAAGTGAAGATAGAGCGAAAGAGAAAAACATCATGATTTCATGAAGTTGATCTGCATAGCCGAAAGAGAAAAATGTCATGATTTCGTGATAGAGTTGCATATGATAGCCGAAAGAGAAAAAGTGTCATGATTTCGTGACATGTCGCATTTTCACGGTGCATGAAGCAACAAAGTGGAGGAAGAAAAATGTCGCAGATTTCGCGACATGTCTTATTTTTGCGGTGCATGAAGGCGGACAAGGCTATTGACATAAAAATGTCATGATATCATGACATGTCTCATTTTCGTGGTGCATGAAGGCGGACAAGGCTGTTGATAGAAAAATGTCATGATATCGTGACATGTCTTGTTTTCACGATACAGGTAGAGGAGCAAAGCTGCAGATATAAAAATGTCGCGATATCGCGACATGCTATTTTTTGTCATGATTCATGGCGGGCCATTACAGAATATGTAGGGAAGTGTTGAACACGTGGCATAGAGGTGTAGGGACTATGATAACGTTTCAGGATCGTCAATTACAATTTGTTGAGGAGACCAAATGTTTCAAACTCGAGCAAAAGGCCAAAATAACAAAGAGGCAGGAAGATGAAATGAAGCGACCTGGGAGATGAAACGAAGCGTCACAGGGTGAAACAGAGAACCATACCAGAAAGTTTAAAAGTAGAAGCGAAGATAGGCATAGGGGTCAAAAACCGCTGCAGGCAGAGTTGTAGAGCTGAAGGTGATAGGCCATTCTGGGCTTGCTTTTGGAGCGTTTTCCTCCACTTTGTCTGGTTTTGTTAAAACTGGAAACATTCTGTTCTTGTAAACTGATACATTATCTTTAATACATAATTACAGGGAGTTGCATCTCATTGACAAGAAAGAAGGAGTTATTTTTTGCATGCTAGATTTAATGTTCATTTTTCCCCTTTTCAGATTTTTAGGCTTATAGGTGAAGTTTAATGCAAGTTTTCTTGGTTGCTTCATGCGAATGTCTAAATCTGAAAATCATAGTTAAAATCCTAGAAACCAGCACCTAATTTATCTGGATTGTGCAAGTTTGCAGGTTCAATAGGTTAGGTTGTATGCAGAAAACCTCATTATCTTCGGTTTTGTCAAAATAGGAATCGTAACACTCGAATGTACTTTAGTTTTAGTTTCTTTGCATTTTATTTTCATTTTCTTAAATTCTCTGCATTTTTATTTTCTCGAAAGATTAACCTTAGTTTAATTTCTAGTCATTAAAATAAAATACTTGAAAATTTATCGAAATCGAAAATAAAATAATTTCATCATTAAGATTAATTCACATTGAGTTCATTGTAATTTCAGAATAAAATAAACCACAGTGCCCCTTGTTAATAGTTACTTGCAACCACTAAGGTATTCCGAACATTCAAATTGAATATTATTATTTATACCAAATGCTAATATAGCGGAGACCTTGGAGAAATTATTTATAGGATTTCTTTGCAAGTAGAGGATTTGGAACTCAAATCCTATCGGAGAGTGTGTTTTCACAATCGGGTGAAAATACCACTCAACAGATTGGCGCTAGAAGGAGGGCCGAATTGGTTTACTTTATTTTGATTTTCATATAGAAATAATGTGTTTTTGATTCGATTTTGAAATTATTTCTTAAATCTCATTAACGGCTAAACCGCAACATTTTTTTGTGTTGCAGGTTTTCTTGGAGATATCGAGAGTTTCGTCAGGAAAGCTGGACCCACCGCGCCGTATCGCGACTAGGTCCCAAACAACTGGGGAAACCATATTCCATGACCTTACACTCACTTGTACTCCAAAAAATAAAACCAAGCAAGCCGTGAACCTACCAGATAGCCTTGTCACAAAAGATCTTTTCTGCTTCAGGAACATCGAGCGGACCTACACCGGTGGTATCAATTGCCACTAGCTGTACCTATCATCAGTACCATTTCCACCACTCTTGTAGGGTTGTCCTCATCAATTTTGAGTCAAATGGCCCAACCTCCAGGAGCTCCTTGGTACGGAGCTAATAATATCCCTTTGAATATTGCAGGGGATATCCATGAAATCCCTAAGAACATAGAAATATTCTTGCCCAAATATAAACCAGATGGCCCAAGGACCACAGAGGAGCATATCCAGGCCTATAGGGATGTTTTGATAAGGTTGCAAGTCCAACATGAAGATGTGGCTTGCAGACTTTTTCCCATGAGCCTAGACCCAGTGGCCTATGAATGGTATATATGCTTGCCTACTGGTTCAATCACTTCATGGACACAAATGGAGAATGCCTTTGTCAATCGGTTTAGGTCACTGTTGGATCCCGCAACCATCTACAATCAATTTATTACATGCAAAAGGGGCCAGGGTGAACTAATCAGAACCTTTAATCGGAGATTCCAAAAATGTTATAATAGAGCAGTTCGACATTTTGCCATAGACCCCGTAGTAGCTTTACAAATCTATTTTGGGGCATTGGATCCGATGACAGCGATGTTTGCCAGGCGAAATCCTCAAGTCACCATGCTCGCCTTAGCTTACAATGAAGCTATGACCATCGAGCAACAAATGACACCACAGGGCTATGGGTTTCCCCAGATGCCTATGATGGGACAATATGCTCCATATGGTCAAGCTCCCATGGTAAATCAGATCATGGCACCGCAAATGCCAAACATGAATGCTTTCCCATATCAACAACCATATCCACCAACACCTGCCTATGCACCCATTCCGATCCAACCGATCACATCCATTCCACCCGTTCCCACATTTTTGCAAAATAGTCAATCGACTATGCAAGGAACCAACCAGGTTAATTCTCAGGCTATAGTTCCTTTCCCAAATCCAACTCCGATCCAAAGTGTAAATCCATATATGAATCAAATTCCTCAAAATCTGACTCAAATGTTAAATCAAGATCCCACGAATTATGCAAACCCAACGGGAACTAACAATAATGTAGCTCCACCGAAAGAGATTTATTCGGATGTTGAAGAGCTCAAGAAGATAGTTCATAAACTGAGTAATGACATGGTTCAAAAATAGAAGTATGAGTCCCATGCCCCTCACCCAAATCAAAATTTTAACAATAGAGGGAGACATTGGAACACGAAGCCAAACAATGGAGGCGTACCTGCCCCTATTGCCAATCAACTAGATACTTCTGTAGGACCCAGTCAATCCAGTTCCCTTTTGAATCTTTTCGATTTTGCATGGGAAAAGGGGTGCAGATTGCACAATACAAAGGAGCACAATGAGAGGAATTGTCCTGAAATCGCAAGATACACTCATTGTCTCCAAGCCCAAGTAGATGACCTGGAACTTGTGCCAAATGATGGTCCACCCCAACATCAAGATGATAACATTATGGTGGTGGAAACTTTATACCGTCAAGAAGGTGAGAGTGAGGAAGAGGAAGATGAAATTTTGGAACAGGAGGTGCAAGCTTTTCGAGAGTTTAGAAAGGGGAATCACGGATATCATTTGAGAAGTAAATCTAAAGCCCCTAAAACATCATCAACACCACCAAATAACTCTATCCTTCCTCCGGATACTAAGGCGGATAATAATCCTCCTCCTCCACTTAGAAGAGAAACGTCTAATGACACGCAAAAGATAGTCAAACTTGAGAGGTCAACCTATGACATAGTGGAGGATTTAAGGAAGTCCAAGTCAAGCCTGTCATTTTTAGAGGCGGCCAGGTTTCCTGGCCAAAAAGAAGCATTGATAAAGGCTCGTGGACTCACCTAATCAAGTATGGAAGGGAAAGGAAGTTGAGTCTCATTTGATTTTACGAAAGGAGAGACGGGATGTCCCGCCATTTTTATTGACTCTGAGAATTGCTGGTAAGAATTTGCATAATTTTTTGGTAGACACGGGTGCCACGAGCAATCTCATGCCTTCAGAGATATGTCAAATGCTAGGCCTACAACCTGTTTCATCCAAATGCAAGGTTTTGCAATTGGACCGATCTGAGGTAAATGTGGTAGGGACCCTATATGATGTCAAAATTCAACTAAATTTTGAACCCAGGGTCCAACAAGTGGTCGACATTCTGGTTGTTAATATCCCAAGTAGATATGGAATGCTACTTGCAAGGGATTGGATGAAAACTTTGAACGACTATTTTTCAACCGATTGCTCACATATGTGGCTACCCTGGAAAGGAATCACGAAATCAAATCGAGTAGAAAATGAACCGAGGCTTAAGGAAATCATAACAGAATTTAATAAGCCAAATGAAGTTCAGTTTTCTGAACCGGAGTTGGGGGTTTATGCATTTGATGTTGAAGAAGCTACCGAAGAGCCTAAAAGGGAAACATTTCATGGTAGCTCTCTTGAGGGAAATAATTTCATATGGTTGCTTAGGTTTGATGGATCCAAATCCAAACAGGGAGCGAGGAGCCGGAGTCGAGCTCACTTGCCCAGGAAGTAAACCATTATTGGCTGCTTATAGACTGCAATTTCCTTGCACGAACAACATGGCAGAATATGAAGCACTGATTTTTGGTTTACAACTGGCATTGAGCAAAAAGGTTAAATGCTTGAAAGTATTGGGAGATTCTGAACTGGTAGTCAAACAGATTAAAGGACAATATACATGCCGCGATAAGAGACTGAGCCTTTATAGAACTAGGGTAATGGACCTCATTGAGGAATTCGATGCTTTCAATATAGCCCTTATTTCTAGAAAAGGAAATCGCATAGCAGATTCTCTTGCAGTCGCCGCAGGCATGTTAAATCCAGTTGATATAAAAAGGTGTAAAAAGTTCTCCATCGAATTAGTTCCTTGTCCATCGATACCTAATAATGTCAAGAATTTCCAAGTTTTTGAAAATGACAGACACATATTCAAATTTGTCACGAACTCGGGTATTTTTGAAAACCAGGTGATTGATGAGGAGCAAAGATGGCAAGAAGAAGCAGAAAATGAAAGTGAAACTACATGTCAATCCAACAAAATACCTAAAGACATAGTTTCATTGGAGAAAATGTTCGATATGGGATACAAGGCCAGAAAAGAAAAAAAGGTTCCACTCCCCAAAGATGCATGTGATCTAATTAATCTAGGGAGTGCGGACAATCCACGGGAAGTGTACATCGCAAAGGCATGTACAACTGAAGAAAGAGAAAATATAATACATGCACTAAAACACTACGTGGATTGCATTGCTTGGAATTATAATGAATTGAAAACATACAACCAAAATGTCATTACACATACCATCCCTCTAAAGCCGGACTCCAAGCCTTTCAGACAAAGACAACGAGTTGTTAACCCGCTATTGGAGCCCTTAATAGAAAAGGAGGTCAAGAGATTATTGGAAGCAAAGATTATTTTTCCTGTTAGGCACTCAACCTGGGTTGCTAACCTCGTTCCAAGTAAGAAAGAAGAGCGGAGAGATTAGGCTATGTATAGATTTTTGAAATCTTAACAAGGCCTCTCAAAAGGATAACTATCCATTGCCATCCATTGATGAAATTTTACAAACAGTGAATGGATCTGAAATGATGTCTTTTCTTGATGGATATTCTGGATATAACCAAATTCTTATTCATCCCAATGACAGGATGAAAACAGCCTTCACAACCAAATGGGGGACATTTGCCTACAGAAGAATGTCGTTTGGATTGTTAAATGCTGGTGCAACATTTCAACGCGCCATGGACTATGCATTCAAAGGGCTTATAGGCAAGTGTATCATTGTGTATGTGGATGATATTCCAGTATTTTCAAAGAAAAGAGAAGACCATGTCAAGGATTTGAAAAAGGTTCTTCAAAGATGCAGAGAGCATGGAATTTCTTTAAATCCCAAAAAATGCATCTTTGGAGTAACAGAAGGAAGACTACTTGGTCACATCATTTCAAAAGAAGGTATATCCATTGACCCAGAAAGGATAGAAGCTATCCAAAACTTGCCTCTCCCGGGTAGTAAAAAGGAGTTGAGATCTTTCTTCGGGCAAATTAATTTTGTGAGGAAGTTTATTTCAAGCTTCGCTGAGATAGCCAAACCGTTGAACAAGATGCTCAAGAAGGATGTAGATGTCAGATGGAACGAGGAAAGTAGGGTGGCCTTTCAAAACATTAAGGATGCCATTTCCAGAGCCCCTGCCCTCATAAGTCCAAACTATGCTAAACCTTTCTATATTTATGCTTTCGCATCGGAACACTCTTTTGCGAGTGTCTTGACCCAAAAAGGTGAGGATAGCGCAAAAAATCCCATAGCATTTTTAAGTGCTCCTTTAAAAGATGCTCAATTGAGGTATTCTATCCTCGATAAGCAGATGTACGCACTCTTTAAAATGGTAAAAAAATTCTGACATTACATTGTGCACAACAAAGTTTTTGCCATTGTGCCTGACCCTGCTATCAAAACTATGTTTTTACAGAACGAGCTAGGTGAGAAAAGAGGTAAATGGATTTCTACTATCCAAGAATTTGATCTTGAAATCCAACCCATGAAACTAGTTCGAGGACAGGGACTTGTGAAGACGATTGCTGAGAATAATCTGCAAACGACATGCCAATATTCAAATGCGAGAATACATTTCTAAAGATGACTGGTATGTTGACATTGTACATTTTCTATTAAATGGTAAGTGCCCATCCAATTTGAATTCCACTCAAAGAAGGGCTTTAAGACTTAAATCTGTTAATTATCTGATTAGATCTGGTGTTCTGTACAGGAAAAATCATGAGGGGATCTACTTGAGATGCCTGAATAAAGAAGAAGCTGCCAAGGTTCTGCAGGAATTTCATGGGAAATATGGAACTGGCCATGGTGCGGCAAATGCTACAGCGCATCAAATCCTGAGAGCAGGATACTATTGGCCTCACATTTTTAAAGATGCACATGCTCATGTACGATCTTGCCACATTTGTCAAGTAGCTGCCAACAGAGAAAGAAACGCAGCCATGCCATTACAACCTGTAGTTGAGATGAGACCATTTGCACAATGGGGATTAGATTTCATTGGGGTTATTAACCCAAATTCTTTAGATTCCCATAAATTCATACTAACAGCTACAGATTATTGTACAAGGTGGACGAAAGCAGTTCCTACAAAACATTCCACTACGGATGTTGTAATAAAATTCCTTGAGGATCACATCATAACAAGATTCGGAATGCCCGATTCTATCGTTAGTGATAATGGTAAAGCTTTTGTCTCCACGCAATTTGCAAATTGGGCATATGACAATAAGGTGAGTTTAAAATTTGCATCTAACTATTACCCTCAAGGAAATGGTTTGGCAGAATCCTCAAACAAAAATTTGTTGAATATCATTAAGAAATTATTGGAAGAGAACCCTCGAGATTGGCACAACCAATTAAAGTTTGCTCTTTGGGCAGATAGGACCAGAATAAAAGACTCAATAGGAAATACACCCTATCATTTGGTCTATGGACAAGACCCAATATTTCCTGCAAACTTGAAGCTGCAAACCCTACATTTCATGCAAGAATACTTGGGAACAGATAACCACACTGAAGCCAGACTAAGTCATTTACTGCACCTCGATGAAAAAAGGGAGGAAGCCATGATTCACATGAGTAAACACCAAGAGGTTGTTAAAATATGGTTTGACAGAAGAGCTAAAATTAAGTCCTTCAGAATTTCGGATTTGGTCCTACTATGGGATAAAAGACATGAAGAAAAGGGGAATCATCAAAAATTTGATTGTCTTTGGTTAGGCCCTTATCGGATTTCAAAAATTCTAGGGAAAAATACCTTCAAGTTAAGAACTTTAGAAGGGAAGGATCTGACGTTACCAGTTAATGGGCATGTTTTAAAGCACTATTTTAGCCCTTAAGTCGTAGGAGATTGATATTATATTTTTTGGTTTTGGTATGGATTTTCAAATTTTGTTTTGTTTGTTTTAAGATTACTAGTTTAGTTAGGATTTAAGTTGAGTGTCTGATTTCATTTGACATGTTTGGTTTGTTTATTAAAAAAAAAAAATGATGAAAAAATTGTTTTTGAGATGTTAACTTATGCTTTAGATCAGGGAAATATGAAACATTGGAATTGTGTGGTAGAAAGCTCCACAAGAAACACAAATAGTTTAAATAATATCGTTTGAAATCTTGTGATGCATGAAGTAGTCGGTGTTTATGGCAAGTAGATATTCCATCCGCAATTCATAAGAGCAATGCATTCATATTACTTTACCCATACATGCCATCTTAATTGCATATGCATTTTAAAGACAAATTATTTAAAATATGTCAAATCCTCTTAGGGTTAGTCTATAACACAAAATAAAAAATAATCCTGAGGTTGGGAACTGATGCCCGAGCTATCTTGAACCAAGCACAGTCTATACACATTAAAAAGAATCTTGAGCAAAATGATCAAAACCTTGCTTGGAAAGAAAAGGTCAGGCGAAAGGAGTATTTCGCGTCTATCCCATCATGCAACATAATCCTTAAAACAATGGTTTTTACCACTTCCATAAAGCTTAAAGACCTACATAGAGTAGTAAGGATAGGATATAATTCTCATCTCACCTAGGTTGAGAATCTGATTCCCCAAAGCTTCTATGTTCATTTGACCTACAATCTGAGTGGTAAGGATAGGGCATAATTTCATCTCCATTTAGGTTGAGAATCTATTCCCTTAGACTCAAAGCTTCTATTCTCATTTCATCATAAATCTTGGATTGGAAGGATCGTACTACATGTCCTCTAGCAAGGATGGGTAGTCATCCCCAAGGTCCAAGAAATAAAAATTAATATTTCCCATTTCATAAATCTTGGATTGGAAGGATCGTACTACATGTCCTCTAGCAAGGATGGGTAGTCATCCCAAAGGTCCAAGAAATAAAAATTAATATTTCCCATTTCATCTTAATATTGGATTGGAAGGATCGTACTACATGTCCCTCGCAAGGATGGGTAGTCATCCCAAAGGTCCAAGAAATAAAAAAAAAGAAGAGAATGAATGAAGCCAAATCATGGATTATGGGGTTAAGTATGCTCATGCGTGGCAACATGTCTTGTCTAAAAGCAAGACCACTGACTGCTCAAACGGATAGACTAGCCTGACAATTTCATCCATAACTGGTTAAATCATTTTGTTCAAAGTGAGGTAATGAATTCCAGATCAGAGTAGTAAGGATAGGGTTAAATTCCCATCTCGCTTAGGTTGGGAATCCGATTCCCCAAAGCTCTAATTTCACTTTCACTTGCACATGGGTTCAAGATAGTAGTGACTCATAACCAACTTTGGGATCTAATAAATCAATTCATTATACATATATTTGATCCTAAGAGGGTTTGATAATTTTAATATGTTTGTTCATGATATTAGAAGGTTTGAAGCTTTTATAAAGCGAGATAGTTATATCTCTAGCCCATTTATTAGGCTACATCAAATCTTTCACAACCTCACATATGCATATCATGTAAAATTGACAATGGAATGTTGATCAATTTCAAATGATAAAGAATGGAACACATTGCACACACCGAGCTGATACTTAATGATTCTGATGATTCATGTATTTCTGATCTATTGGCATTTGTTTATATTTCTTATGTGCTAACGCCTATTTTCGAGTTTGTATACTTCCAGGTTAGGTTCTCACCAAAATGCTCAGGAGCATTTGACAGTAGAGTCGCCATTTGTTGTGGCTGCTCCACAACACACCCCAAAATTGGGGACCCACCTTTTTTACATGCTTTCCAAGAAAACTGCAGTGGCCCAGATGCTAAAGATCAAAGAAAAACAACAAAAAAATGAAAAAGTGTCACGATATCGCGACATGTTGCTCTATCGCGGTAGAAAATGAAAAAGTGTCGCGATATCGCGACATGTTGCTCCATCACGGCAAAAATGAAAAAGTGTCGTGATATCGCGACATGTTGCTCCATCGCGAAGAAAATGAAAAAGTGTCATGATATCACGACATGTTGCTCCATCGCGGCAGAAAATGAAAAAGTGTCGCGATATCACGACATGTTGCTCCATCGTAGCAGAAAAAAGAAAAGTGTCACGATATCGTGACATGTTGCATTTTCACGACCGTACAAGACAAGAAAGAACAAAAAGAAAAGTGTCACGATATCACGACATGTTGCATTTTCGTGACCGTAAAAAGCAAAGAGAAAAGTGTCACGATATCGCGACATGTTGCGTTTTTGCGACCATACATGAAAAAGTGTCATGATATCGCGACATGTCGCGTTTTTGCGATTCAAAGTATAGAGATAAAGACAAAGTGAAAAATGTCGCGATATCGCGACATGTCATGAAATCGTGGTTCACAAAGGAGAGAGAAAGACAAAGTGAAAAATGTCATGATATCATGACATGTCATGAAATCGTGGTTCATAGAGGAGAGAGAAAGACAAAGTGAAAAATGTCGCGATATCGCGACATGTCATGAAATCGTGGTTCATAGAGGAGAGAGAAAGATAAAGTGAAAAATGTCACGATATCGCGACATGTCATGAAATCACGATCAAAACAGTCAAACAAAGTAAGAATATGATGCAAAATGAAAGGGTGTCACGATTTTGTGACATGTCACGTTTTTGAGGACAAGTGCAGCGGATAGAGCGAAAGAGAAAAACATCATGATTTCACGACAAGTCGCATCTGCACAGCCCGAAAGAGAAAAATGTTATGATTTCATGATAGGTTGCATCTGCATAGCCCGAAAGAGAAAAATGTCACGATATCGTGACATGTCGCATTTTCACGGTGCATGAAGGCGGACAAAGCTGTTGACAAGAAAAATGTCGCGATATCGCGACATGTCTCATTTTTGCGGTGCATGAAGGCGGACAAGGCTATTGACATAAAAATGTCACGATATCGCGACATGTCTCATTTTCGCGGTGCATGAAGGCGGACAAGGCTGTTGACAGAAAAACGTCACGATATCGCGACATGTCTTATTTTCACGATACAGGTAGAGGAGCAAAGCTGCAGATATAAAAACGTCGCGATATCGCGACATGCTATTTTTTGTCGCGATTCATGGCGGGCCATTACAGAATGTGCAAGGAAGTGTTGAACACGTGTCATAGAGGCAGAGGGACTATGATAACGTTTCAGGATCGTCAGTTACAGTTCGTTGAGGAGACCAAATGTTTCAAACCCGAGAAAAAAGGCCAAAACAACAAAGAGGCAGGAAGATGAAACGAAGCGACCTGGGAGATGAAACGAAGCGTCACAGGGTGAAACAGAGAACCATAACAGAAAGTTTAAAAGTAGAAGCGAAGATAGGCATAGGGGTCAAAAACCGCTGCGGGCAGAGTTGCAGATCTGAAGGTGATAGGCCATTCTGGGCCTGCTTTTGGAGCGTTTTCCTCCACTTTGTTTGGTTTTGTTAAAACTGGAAACATTCTGTTCTTGTAAACTGATACATTATCTTTAATACAGAATTACAGGGAGTTGCATCTCATTGACAAGAAAGAAGGAGTTATTTTCTGCATGCTAGATTTAATGTTCATTTTTCCCCTTTTCAGATTTTTAGGCTTATAGGTGAAGTTTAATGCAAGTTTTCTTGGTTGCTTCATGCGAATGTCTAAATCTGAAAATCACAGTTAAAATCCTAGAAACCAGCACCTAATTTATCTGGATTGTGCGAGTTTGCAGGTTCAATAGGTTAGGTTGTATGCAAAAAACCTCATTATCTTCGGTTTTGTCAAAATAGGAATCGTAACACTCTGAACGTACTTTAGTTTTAGCTTCTATGCATTTTATTTTCATTTTCTTAAATTCTCTGCATTTTTATTTTCCCGAAAGATTAACCTTAGTTTAATTTCTAGTCATTAAAATAAAACACTTGAAAATTTACCGAAATCAAAAATAAAATAATTTCATCATTAAGATTAATTCACATTGAGTTCATTCTGATTAAATGAACAATCATTATAATTTCAAAATAAAATAAACCACAGTGCCCCTTGTTAACAGTTACTTGCAACCACTAAGGTATTCCGAACGTTCAAATTGAATATCATCACTTATACCAAATGCTAATATAGCGGAGACCTTGGAGAAATTATTTACAAGATTTCTTTGCAAGTAGAGGATTTGGAACTCGAATCCTATCGGAGAGTGTGTTTTCACAATCGGGTGAAAACACCACTCAACAAGTGCATTGTAAATATATCCCAACTTCTTTGTTACTTGTCTTAGGAGAATCAATTTCATCCATTTCCTTGATGAATTAGTCAAACCATATATGTACAATTGAAACTATTATATCTTTACTTCTTTCATAAATCTATATAACATCTTTCTGATCAATATTATTTTTTGCCTTTTGAGTACGGTTTTTTATTTTATTCTCAATATCTTCATTGTCATGAATTCCTTTCATTGTGTCATTGGAAGATATTTCTAAGGAATATAATTTTTGCAAATCATTAGTTTGTGAGTTCTTAGAAATATTTCTAAATCATATTGGTTCTTCTCTTCTAATTGCATTTTCCTTATTATCATTTCTAGAATCAAGTATGTCTCTGAACCATTTTGATTCCTTGAATCTTGTATACTTAATAAGCTTTTCCATAGTTCCTTTTGAAGTGATTTTTCTTGTTTTTAAAAAGGAATAATTTTGGTATAATATTTTAATTTTCAAGAAACTGTTGATGTTGTCTACCTTATGACTCCCTAGTGTTTTGAGTATGTGATCAAACTTGATAAAACCTTTTCAAATCTCAATTTTTTTAGAACCCCTTATATCTCCCAAGTAATTAGAATATATTATGATCTTGATAAAGTGCTTATATTTCTTTAAATTTCCTTTGAGTTGAATCCCTAATATAATGTTCAACTTCTATATTTCACCTTATTTATCCCTATTGATATTTTAATGCACTTTCAATTTGATAATGTTCTATCTTCAAGACTCTATAGTTGGATTCTTTTATCCCTTAAATTTGTATAGGAGAATAATTTCCAATTTTAAAGCAATTCTATGTTTTGCTTCCTATATCTTTCAAGTCTCAATGATATGGTTTCTAAATTTCAAGATATTTGATTTGGTGTTTAACTTCTTATATCTCCCTAATTAAAAATTTAGAAAAATATTTGCAAAACAATGCTTCAATTTCAAGGTAGAAAACCTTATATCTCCTAATTTAATAATTTACAAATATTTTGATACTTGAATCTTAAATAATGCAAATTTTAAAAATATCTTAAAGTTATAATATCCTTACTTTAATTTCTTTTCTAATCCACTAATGAATTATCTAAGGTTGGAATTTTCCTTATTTTTCCATGCAAAGATTAGTTAAACTTAACCTTAGGAATAATAGACCTTATGTATCCTTAAACTTGATGGAAAGCAAATATGAACTGAAGGTTAATATACCTTTGATGTGAGGCACTATATTCTAATTGGCTTCTCCTTTGACTATAATTTCAAACTATTTGAACGTTGTATTCTCCTTAGACTTCAAGGCATGACACTATTACATTAATTGCACCTATTTCTATGGTGCCCTTATTTAATTTAGACTATTATCTTCTCTATTTCAATGCTCTCTGACCTTGTAATCTTGAAATTCACACACTCTTTACGCTTGGGATATTAATACTTCACTATATCCCTTTGGATTGTGTACCACATGGTATTTATGTTACCCTTGGATGTCGTTCTTCCCTGTTAGGTGCCATAGAGATGTAATATTTAAAAGGCATTGATTTATGTGGTGTGGACATTATTTCAACCTTTGGATGTTGAAATAATGATGATTTATTCCCTCCTTGCTTGTATGGGGTATTACTAAGGACTATTGATATTAGGTGGCATAGGCACAAACATTATTTTAAACTTGAATGATATATTCCCTTTTGAGGCATTACCAAGAATTCATTGGTGCTCTTCTCCTTTGTGCCAAATGGCATATGATTTCTTTAATCACTGTGAAAAGTGGTAGCTTCTTCTCTTACATGTAACCTTATGCTCAATGTTCCATTTTATTTATTAACATATTTGCCAACTTCTTGCAAGTTGTTTGGTCTTCTCTTGTAACAAAAACATGCTTCTTGATCTCCAACATATGGTGGTGGCTTCTCTCCAAAGAAGGTGGTGTTGATAAGCAACACACCCCCACTAAAAAATAATATTTTTATTCCTTTGAAATATTTAAATTTTTTTTTTCAAGGGGACCCTCTCTATGTTTTCTTGTTTTTAATCCAAGTTTTGTTTGCATCAAGTCCTTAAATTTTATCTGCATTAAGGTACCAAAATGCTTACCTAATGCATTGAATTGAATTAATTTCTTCTGAGAATTTATGTTTCAATGGTATTATTTATGGTCAAGTGTTTCAAAAATTTGTATTTTCAATAGTTTCCTAAGTTCTGAAATATTTAAAATTAACTTCTAAAGTTCTTTGATTTTTTTTTATTTTGCCCTAATGTTTACTTCGATCTTGGACATGCTACATTTTATGCCACAAGAATCCATTTGAGGTGATTAAGATTTTGGATGAAATATCTCAAGCTCACCTTTCTAATGGTGGTAAATTTTTGGGGTCTCAAGCATGATTCACCTTCTAGAAATAGCAGTTTCTATTTCCAGCCAGTAAATTTTTTAATAGAATATATTTTGATATGAAGTGAATTTTCAAGTTTTTTCTATAGATTCAAATACCCATTTGGCTCGTTTGAATTCATGAAAAGTTTCATTCAACTTTGAGCACTTTCAATTCTTGCCCTAAAATTCACACCACGTAAAACTAACAACTTTGAGGTAATTAAAATTCATTTTCCAGTATCTAAAAATCACTTTTGAGCATGGAGTATTTTTCATGAACCTTTAAAGTGCCAAAATACAAAGTGCGGGGTAATTGGAATCCATGTTTTATTTTTTAAAAATTTTACAAAGTGCCTAGCAAATTAGTCAATGAACAAATTCTAAGTGTTGGAAGGAAAGAGAATTAAATGATTTTTTTTTGGGGATATTTTTAAGGAAGGAAGAGAAGAAAATAAAAAATGTAGCGATATTACGATATTTTTAGGTTGGAAGAGAGAGGAATGAAAAAAAATTGATTTTCGCAAAGGAAGAAAAGAAAATAAAAAATGTAGCGATATCGCAATATTTTTAAGGAAAAGGGCTTAAAATGAAAAATGTTTGATTTTTGCCACATTTTCAATGAAGGAAGAGAAATGAATGAAAATGTAGCAATATCGTGACATTTTTAAGGAAAAGGGCTTAAAATGAAAAATGTTTGATTTTCACGACATTTCCAAGGAAGGAAGAGAAACGAATGAAAAATGTAGCAATATCGTGACATTTTTAAGTTGGAAGAGAAATGAAAGAAAATGTAGCGATATCACGATAATTTTAAGTTGGAAGAGAATAGAATGAAAATGTTTGATTTTCGCGACATTTCTAAGTAAGGAAGAGAAGTGAATGAAAAATGTAGCGATGACACAACGTTTTTAGGTTGGAAGAGAAATGAATGAAAAATGTTGCGATGGCATTTTTGGGTTGGAAGAAAAATGAATGAAAAATGTAGTGATGGCGCGACATTTTTAAGGTTGGAAGAGAAATGAATGAAAATATTGTGATGACACGACATTTTTAAGGAAAATGTCTAATTTTCGTGACTTGTCTAATTTTTGTGACTTTCTCAGGGAAAGAAAAATAAATGATATGAAAATGTTAAACCCTAGGGATTAAAATAATAATAAAAATTTTATTAAAATCTCAGCCCTAAAAAGTATTTTACTACAAACTTTGGAAAAATAATAAAAATTTTAAAACCTAGAATTTAAAGCTTGAATCTTAGGAAAATTAAATTAATTAAATTTAATTTTAAATCTAATGTTCTAACATTCACTCTTTTAAATTTTTGCAATAATTTGCTCGTGGATGCATTTATTGGTAAAATTCATGGCGAAAGCGATGGTGGGTAGAGAATTTCAACGTGAATCAAGCAAAAGGGATTGTGTGAGCATAGAAGGCTCGGGAAGTCAGTGATTCATCTAGATTTTGTAGGTGAGAAATTAATTAGATGCTCTTACAACTTGCCAAAATGTGAAGATACACTTGCAAGCAATATCCATTTGATGAGGATGAAACCTGATATTATCTTCTGCATTTATGCAAGATCCCTAGGGATATTTTTGGAGTGATTGGAGTTGATCAAAACTCTATTTAAAAATGCCTTGTATTGTAAAGCTTCGAGGGTGGTTTTTTTTAATTGTTTTCAATTCCCTGGAAGAAGATATTTTATGAAATCCAGGGCCTGTCTTGAATATATAAATACTCCCACAAAATGTAATCAAATGATGCGAAAACTTGGAAATAAATACTTCTAGCAATTTTTAACAAATTTTGTTTTGAATACTTTCTTCTATACTTGAGGCTGGTGTGACATCATTTTCTAAAATAGTGTGTCCAGGAGCCTAATATTTTCTAGACTGTGATAAGTGCACCTTATTTTGTTTTCGTCTCACTTAAGGAATTATTTAATTTAATTGTAAATTTATAATTTTTGAGATTATGTTAGGTTGTTTAACTTCATTCTATTCTTTGTATGCTTGAGGAAATTAAGAGCTTAAGGTTTAGGTCAGTGTTCTAATTGCTCTGTTCTCACTACGTGAGCTAGAATGCTGGTGAGAAACACCAATTGTCATTAACCTCCCTTATGTTCATAATTTTTCTTTTATCTTTGTGTTGTTCTATCCCATGCTCAAGGTTGAAAGTGGTCTTAGAAAGCTGGATACTTTCTTCATTTGATGTTGTCTTGTTGTGAAGCTAAGTAATTTGATTGATTTTAGTAGTTGTAATTTGAAATTGAATTATAAATCCTCTCTTTTTTAACCTACCGTACTCTCCCTGTTTTATTTTTGAAAGGTCCTATTTTTATTTTCTTTAAAATTCTTTATTCATTTAATATGCTAAAATATGAAGATCTAGATAAAACATAATGTAAACTTGATTGATAACAAAAAATAGCAATAGACAAAAGTTGAAACCCCTTGCAGGTACACATGTAGTCCACTTAAAAATATTCCAAAAGTGGAAAAGAGCAAGGACATTCAACCCAACCCTGTAACTCATGCCTTGGATAACCAACAAGATCCTAAAGTGAGAGGGAATTTATTCCCTTTAAATGTTACTTATATTTTTAGTTTACTCTCCTTAGGGTGTGCATGAAAGCTGAGACAACATGTGGCTCCTCATTTGGTGGTGTTTTGATACTCTTTTCCTTGTTGGTTGTTTGACCAAGCTTCTCTCCTATTTCACTTGGGTAACACTTGTTATTTATGTTATTTTCCTTTCTACTTACACCTTCATCCTTTCTTAGTCTTCATCTCTTGTTGTAGGTATCTTGTTGTAGGTTTCTTTTCACTATGGGTGTCGTCTTCTTGAAAATATGGCACCCTATTTGGTGTCTTTAGACACATTGAACGAGATAAATTTGAGCCCTTAGTTGGATATTTTTTCTTAACTTTGTATTTTCTTCTTTAAACTTGATACTACCACTAATGACTATAATTTATGTGCCTCTTTGGTGTATTTAAGACACTTCAACTTTTGTCTTCCTTTTGCTACTTTAGAGAAGACAAATATGATGCTATTATAAACCAAAAATAAATTCATTATAAACTATGATAGAATACCTTTATTACATAAAAAATTTATGACCTTTTTAGTCTCTTTTTATAGCTTCCTTTCTTGTATTTAGTATAGTGGCACCTTCTCTGGTAGTTGTAGTGCTCCTTTGGTGGCTTCTCTTCACCGAGACTTATTGTAGCTTTACCTTTGTTTAATGGTGTCTTTTGAAACTCTAACTCAACCTTATTCTTATGAACTACTCTTCCTTCTCTTGCTTAATATCAATGCACTTGTATATCTCTTAGAAATAATTTGTATTAAGCAATATCTATTTCTCTTTATTACTCCTTTTAAGCAACTTTTAACACTAACTTGTGTTGATGTATTTTGTAGGTTTCAAGATGATAATGCTACCTCCTTACTTAACTTGAGAGCCTTTAAAATCAAAATCCTTATTGCTACCTTTAATAAATTTAATATGGTGTTTTCAAGGAACTTAAATAATACTTGAATAAGAAACTTTAAGAGCACCAATTATCAAACCTTATTTTGACCTCTTTGTATCAATATTGCTTGATGATTTGGTTCACCTATTTTCTGCCCTAGATTTATAAACTTTTTAGCTTCAAATCCTTGTGCTTTGCTGCTCTAAAATCATATATTTTGCAGCTTTCAATGCTACTTATTTTCCTTCAACTTTCTATTCTAGGACCCTAGAATTTGTAGCTATTAGTGCTGCTCAAATTGCTTTCCTTAACTCTAAAATTTTTAGATTCTAATGTAGCTAATTTCTCCTTCGATATACTATACATAGTCTCTTGAATTTGGTAGTAAATTCCTCCAATTCATAGTTATATTTATCTCTTATAATGCTTCCCAATAATCACTTCAAATTATACTAAAAAAACAATAATATCTTCATCTACAAATCAGCCTTCAAGCCTTCAATGCCAATCTTCAAATATCTCAAATTTGGTGGCATCTTCTAGCTCCTTTATCCTTCAACCTCGTTGAATTATGACTTCAATATTGGTCTATTTTATGCCCTTATTCTTCTCCTTATTTTAGAATTTCTTGAGACCTCTTCTCTTGGGTCTTTAATTTATTTAGCTTCTCAAGTCTTATTCTCAAAACTTCAATGAGACCTTTCCTTGATCTCTCCAATATTTCAACTATGGAAGTTTTGCAATGAGATATATTTCTTGGATCTATAAAATTTTCCACTTCTAAAATTTGTAATAAGACCTTTTCCAGTCCTTCTCTATCTTCAATATTCAATCCTCCAAATCTAGAAGTTTTTCAACATGACCTTTCTCTTGGGTCTCCTCCTAGAGCTATTTTTTTCTCCACTCTACAATTTGCAGTCTCCAATATTCTATGGAGCTTATTTTTACTTGAGTCTCCTCTTTATTCAATCTTCAGTAGACCCCATTTGGCCTCTTTCTCCCTTCTCAATCTTCAATCTAAAATTATAACTTCTTCTCTTGATTCTCTTCTTCCTTCAATATCTAGTCTTCAGTATGCAAATACTGCAATGGGACATTTTTTTTAGGCCTCCAAAATCTTCAATATTTCAACGTGTTACTTCAATTATTGGAATGATTCCAAATAATATATTCTTCCTAGCTCTTGTAGAAAGCTTCTCAACTTTATTTTAATCAACTTTATCTACAACAAATTATTAGAAACTATAATAGATCTTTAAATCTAGAGATAATGAATATTTACTACTTGATTTGTCAACCTAGTGGAATCAATGTTGAGTCTTAGTCTTCACAAGTTTTTCCACAACTCTATGGAAAGACTCTACCCAAAATGTAGTTTCAAAATTTCTAAAAATGAGATTTTCTATCTCCTCTCAATCTCTCTTGTGGCTCTCTCTATTCCATATCAATCTACCTTGTGCTCTAATACCACTGTTATATTTTGATGATATATATTTAATGAAATGCAACCACAATATCTAAAATGATAAAGCAATGTTAACTATATGATAATGACAATATAATATGCAAGAACAATATATGAGAAAGTTCTACAATAACTTAGAAAATAGCCATTAATGAAATCTCACAAAAATAGTACAATATAATATAATGAAGGTCTCAAATACTCTAAAAATTAATGTAAGATATACATTGTATCTATTTTCCTATTCTATATTATTATCTCTACCATTCTATACAATCCTTCAATTATCCTCTAATGATACTCTTTTACTCTATCAAAAGCATATATATAGGGAGATATATCCCTTTTCCTTTCATCTACCCATGAATATTCATATTCCTATCCTATGACTCATGTACATGTGGACTATATGTACATTTACATCGTTGCAAATTCTAACACTCATGCATTTATTACATTGCATAAAGTAAATACTCAAACCTTAATCTAAGACAAAATCCTAATATAAAGATGTACCGAAGGTGGTACATTGGCATGTACCTAATAATGTAATATATTCCAATACTCTAGTCCTTGTTCTACTTGATCCCCTCAAGTTACTGTTATTATATATCATAGCAATAGTTCACGCTTTAGGTTCCATGTTGGCACAATATGATCAAAAAAATATTGAACAAGCTATTTACTATATTAGTGGAACCCTCATTAGCTTCAAAACTAGGTATACCCCCTTGGAAAAGATGTGCTTAACAATGGTCTTTGCTTCTTAGAAGCTGAGACATTACATGTTAAGTCATAAAATATATGTTATAGAAAAATTTGATCTACTATGATACCTTATGTCTAAACCCTACCTTTTTAGTAGGATATCCAAGTGGGTTATGGCACTTAATGAAATCAATATTGAATTTATTAGTCAAAAATTAGTGAAGGTATAAGTGATAGTTGATCAGCTAGTAGCAACCCTATAACAACTCAATACTACCAATCCATTTTTTTCTATAAAGGACTAATTGCAAAGGAGAAATCTCCCCTTTTAATCCTTTTAGCATAAAGACTTCACCATATTTGAGTTCCAAGTTGCTATAGATGACACTCAATGGACAAGAGTGGCCAAATCTTGTATTTCATCTAGGTTTTACCTTACTAAACCTACTCATTTAAAAGGATGCCAAATTGGTCCTCCCACATTTCCCATTTACTTCTTGGTATAGGACCATGTAACCATAACATAGGTATTTTACTTTAAGGTCCATGACACTTAAAGAGGGATGCCTATTCCCTCACCTAACTCTAATTCCATCTAGGCAGGTTGATCAAGCATAGAGCCTTGGTGCTTAGTTAACACATCTCCATGGGCTAACTAAGGTCATTACCACTTTATCAATAACTAAAATTATCACTCAATACTTCATATTTAAGGAATCACCACTACTAACTTGTGAATGGTTCCACAATTTCTAATTAGGATGCATTCGATCCTACTTCTTTAATATACAATGATTTCATAAGAACCCTAGCTATTGTATCCACATAACTCCTTCTAGGTTTGTGAGTTCCTAGCTATTACATTCTTGCAACTCCTTATAGGACTTAGATCTACCTTGTTATTACATTCATGCAACTCCTCCCAGGTTTATGGTTCTAAAAAGGGAAAACTCTATCCACCCCCAAGGATAAACAATTTACAAAAATTCCCTTTAAGGTAAGCAATATACTTTACATGATTTAAGCAAGATATAATCCATCTAACTTGAAAATATATATTACTTACATAATCAAATATCCTAACCATAATCCATTTCATACATTATTCAATAAACTAGCCAAAATATTTAAATCAAAATCCTTCCAATAACAATATTGATCATCATGCTAATTCAAGTAAATTACATTATTGATTTAACATTCACTATAAAAAAAACAAAGTAAAATATTGCTCAAAGCAATTCAAACAAAAGAGAATCCCATAATTCTCTTTAATAATAATTTATTAACCCACACGAGCCTCAAGAATTCATCATAATAGATTCTCTTTCAAATCCTTCATTCAATAGTGCAACTTAAAGAAGAGAATCCCATACTTTTATTTATAACAATTCCTTAACCCACAAGAGTCTTAGGAATTGCTATTATAGTTTCTATTTCAAAAATAGAACATACATTCATAAAAATAATACTTTATTGATCAACCTATAATAAAACATAATCAAAGTACTCTATTAAATCAATTATAATCAAAGTAATCTTGATGACACCCTGACCAATCTGGATGACTTGTTGAATTTGGCTTTGATCCTTCTCTAACAAGATATGAAGGTGGTCAGTAATATCAAGAAGCAGAAGGATGTTCCTACTCAAGTCTTAGATGTTTATCAAAGTGTAAATAAATATGAGAAGGATCCTTCTGAGGCTTTCAAGTAGCTAGGGTTTCTCTGGCCACCTTATTTTTGTTATACAATCTAGGTCTCCTGTCCCTTGTTTTTGGGCCTTTATGTTGGCTTATACACTTTCTATTTTCATCCTACAGAGGTGATCTCCCATCTTCACTGTGTTATCTTTTTCATTTATCTTAAGTTTCATCTTGTTGAGGTCATACCTTTGGTTACTACCTCCCTTTTTGGGTTTCTATTGTAAAAGGTTTGTATCCCCTTTCAAAAACCCTTTTTTATATCAATAAAAAAAATTATAATCAAAGTAATTTATTCAATCAATTATAATCAAAGTACTTCATTAAAAAAATATAATAAAAACCCCTTAATTTAATCAAATACAATTAAAATACTTTATTAAAACCAATATAATCAAAGCATCTTAGTTTAATAAAATATAACTATTTGAAGAGAATCCCATACTTCCCTTCATAATTATTCCTTAACCCACACAAGTCTTAGGAGTCATTATTGCAATTTCTCTTTCAAAACCAATATTCAATCATCCATTTTTTATAATAATCTTAACTATTAATTTCATTCAAAAGGAGACTAGCTACTAAAAATAGCAACTAGTGCATAAATAAATCTTAATAAGAGGAACCAACTACTCCATGAATGTAAAGAACCATACAATACCTCATTAATTTCTTTTAACTCAATATAAGATATTAATATGTAAAATAACAAACTGATAGGTTATACTTACGAAAACATTAAAGAAGTTGAGTTCCAAAGATAGTGAGAAGGAATACACAACAAAGCAACAATTAATTTCAAGGAATGAAACACAACATCAAGGTACACAAACAAATGTGGAAGACATAGGTTCCAATAGATAACCTACTATGAACTAAGAATGTTTATCATATCCAAAACCAAGGATACTCTATGTGACACTAAAAATATCTAGCAAGATGAACATTTTAGCTTGGGTTAAGAAGGGTGCATGATCCAACATAATGTTTGACACTACACTAAAGGCAATTAGAAGTAGACTGTAATGAAAATACAATAAATAAGCAAAGCTATACATGGGTTTTTAGGGTATACAATACACCTATTACAACAACGATACCTCAACAACAAAAATGGGGTGCGCTTAGGCTAGAAAGGCATTAAAACAAGCTTACAAGCCAATACCAATTTTACTAAATCAATCTACAGTCAATGAGAGACCAAATCAAAGCAAGGCAAAATATCAAAGCCATACTAAGCAAAAGAAATATAACTACAATCAAAATGAATAGTAATCTATAGCCACAACAAATATTAGTACCAATATAAGTGCTACCTTTGTTACTCCTGTCGATGCCTTCTACCACCAGGTTGTGCTACCAAGTTGCTCCTTCTCCAAGCCTTTGACTCTCTTCTTCCAAAAATTATCCCCTTCCATTACCAAAATCCACCTTTACTAATACCAATGGCTAAGTGTGGCCATGATTCTTAGTCAAGATAACACTTGGAAAAAGTTTTACTAAGAAAACATTCCAAAATTTGCCACCTTTATTATCTTGAAGGTCAAAAATTATAAATTAATTAAGCAATACTAAAAAATATTACCATGCTAGTGCATTATTATTTAATTTAATCATTTTGTAACTTTTACAACAAAGGTTAATATTACTCATTAATTTTTGATATTGTTACTTTTCAAATATTAATAACACCAAGCATACCATAACTTAAATTGCTCCTATGTTTATCATACACAAGAAAACATGCCATTCAAACACAATAATAGCACACACACCATTATTTTATCCTTAATTCATTGGCTCAATATTTTTAAGATAGTTTATGCTATCACCAACTTATCAAGGAGACTCATTGCACAAGAAACTTCCTAGTCCAATGGTGTGAGTCATGCAAATGAAATGCAACTACATAAAGGGTATTTTGTTATCCTAAGTTTTCAATGAGCAAGTCATCACCAAAATTTCCCTAAATATATCTCTTTATAGGTGGTTCATCCATACTTTCGCACTGAAGAGAAAGAGTGCCTAGTCTTGCACCCATAATTTCATTAGCAACACTATATTCTATGCTCAAATGAATGCAACCATTCCATCATATAGACATCATAAAATAAACTATGCCATTAAAAATTTACATCAAAATGAAGTTCATTTTATATAAAGAGTTCTTCCAAGGAGGGCTATTACATACTCACCCATTTGGGCTAAAAACAACCCTCTATGTTTTCACACAAAAGAGTTCATCAAATATTTTCATTCAAATAAGTATAGAAATTGTTACCTCATATCTTTGACATTTTACCACATAACACAGTTCTCAAAATATTGGTCCCACTAGACCTTACATTGATATAGGGCCCATTTCCTCAATATATTGGAATGAAACCCTAGAATATTAACTGGTCTCACCTCATTAGCTAAGGTGTTTTCCATATATATTTTAGAAATGTTCCATATGTGAGTAGGATCAACAACATATTTTATAAATAGGGATATGTGGAAAGTATCATGGATCTTTGATAGGTTGGGTGGTAAAACAAGCCTATAGTCTACTAGACTAATCTTATCAGTGATCTCAAAGGGCCCAACATAGCAAGGATCCAAATTGGTTGACTTTATAGCACTTTTCATGGGTATTACCCTTAAGAAATATCTATCTCCCATAGATAATTCTCTTGGTGATCTTTTTAGGTCAACATAGCTCTTTTGGTGATCAGTCATTTTATTGAGCCTAAGATAAATTAATCTGAGATATTCCTCCATATATCAGATAGTGTTTGACCTAATCATCACATGATCCTTTGTATTATAAGATGATAGAGGTGTTTTGCATATTTTTCCATACAAGACTTCAAATGGGGACATCCTCAATGATGCATGATACCCATTATTATATGTAAATTCAACAAGATGCAAAAGGTATTACCAATTAGAATTTTGGTATATGTAGTAAATTTAACTTGGTTTACCCTATCAGTATAACCATACATTTTGGGATGATATGCAAAACTAATATTCAACTTAGTGCCTACTGCGCAATGTAGAGAATACCAAATTTTTGATGTGAATTTAGAATCCCTGTTTGAAATGATAACCATAGGAAACCCATGTAGCTTGAAAATTTATTTGTAAACTTATTTGCCACCACTTGTGTATCATCCTTGATGTTCTCCAGTATGAAGTGTAAAACGTTGATCAACTTATCAACCACTACCAAAAATGCATCATGTTGGTACCTAGTATTAGGTAAACCAACAATAAAATCCATAGAGATTGCCTACAATTTTTGCATAGGTACATCATGTGGGTATAATTTTCCTACTATGTTTCAATGTTCTACATTCGTATTCTAACACTCTAAACATATTGCAATGAAACTAGTGATATCTTGCTCCATTTTGGCCCAATAGGTCTTTTCCCTCAATTTTGACCGTCTTAGATGATCAAAATAGAAAAAATTATGTACCTCTTGCATCAACCTCCTTAGATCACCAGACTTGGGTATAACTACCCTATCTTTAAAGCATAAAAGTCCATATTTATGTTGAAATCCTTATTCTCTTTAGGATTTTTATTGATTTTATTCTAGATTTATATGCAATACGAGTCTTGTAGTTGTATTTACTTGATCATATACATCAAATCTATATGGCTCTAAGTAAATATTTTTATGTGCCTTCTCCTAATCAAGGCATCTACAACCTTATTTTCCTTCCCTTTGATATACTCGATACCAAAATATTATTTAACTAAGAATTCTACCCATCTTATTTATCTTGCATATACATAGGCTGGGTGAAGATATACCTTAAAATTTGATGGTTAGTCCTTATCTCAAATGATCTGCCCAACAAATAATGTATTCATACCTTTAGGGCATGCACTACTGCTACCAATTCTAGATCATGTTTAGCATATTTTACCTCATGCTTCTCGAGTTTTCTTGACTCATATCCCACTATAGCTTCTTATTATACTATACCTGATCCAAACCTTCTAGGAAAGCATCGATATGCATGGTAAAATTTCCAAGAGGATCTGGTATCTTGAGAATTGGTGCCATTGTTATCTTATTTTTAGAGCCTCAAATGTAACCTCACACTTATCCATCCATTTGAACTATTTTCCCTTTATCTAAATATTAGTGATTGAATAGGTAACCTTATAATAATCTCTCATGAAACGCCTATAATAGCCAATGAATCCCATGAAACACGTGACTTCTACCACATCTTTTGGTGGAAGTCAACTTAATATAGCCTCAATTTTCTTTGGATCCATGGAAATTCCCTTTTTCGAGTTGATGTGACCCAAATACTGCACATGTGAGGTATAAATATCATGCTTATATAACTTTTCATAAATCATGTTCTTCCTTAGAACTTCCAACACTAACCAAAGGTGGTGGCCATGTTCTTATTTAGTATGAGAATATATTAGAATATCATCTAAGAATTCCAAAACAAACTGATATAGATATTCTTTGAACACACTATTCATCATATTCATAAAAGTTATTGGTACATTCATCAGCCCAAATTGTAGCATTGTGAACTTGTAGTGGAAATATTTGGTCTTAAAGGATGCCTTAGAGGTATCCTCTTCTTGAATCCTTAGCTGGTGGTACCTTGATCTTAGATCTATCTTTGAAAATATGGTAGCATCCTTTAGTTGATCAAAGATATCATCTATTCATGGTAAATCATACTTATTATTAGTGGTTACCTTATTCAAAATTCTATAATCTATCCATAGCCTCAAGGAATCATCCTTATTTTTCATAAAAAATACTAGAGCACCCTAAGGTGACACACTATATTTTATCAAACCCTTTTACAAAAAGTCTTGTATTTACACCTTCAACTCTTACATATCAATTGGGGTAATCATGTAAGGTGTCCTTTAAATGGGTTTAACCCATAGCATTAACTCAATAGTGAAGTCAAATTCTAGCCAAGGAGGTAGACCTAGAAGATATTAAAAAAAAACATCTCGAAACTCATGGAGAATTGGATGTTTTTTTAATATTTCCTCATCTCCCTTTTTTCTAGTTTTCCCATTAATATTTACTACATATAGCATAAAACCTCTGTTAATGGCTTTCTTTAATTGTATAGCTGAAAGCAAGTGAGGTTGAAAGGAACCTTATCCACTTTGTACCATTACTCCCTTCTTATCCCTGTCAGTGTAATCCATCCACATTTCTTGGAAGTTGAGTAAGGCTGCATGAGTCTTTAACCAACCCATCCTTAGGATAATATCAAAATAATGAAGGGGTGCAATATACAAGTTCTATATAGTGGATCCATTGGGTAGAGTTATCTTTTTGTAGGTAAAAATTGATCTACTAAGTAGGTTTGACAAAAACCATACTTTATTTTTCATCCTTGTGCCAAAATACAAGTCTTTTTGGCATATCCCCGATAATGCTAGTGGAAACACAATAATTTTTAGCTTCATTATCTATTAAAACTAAAACCACTTACCACTTAGTAGCATCAAAGTCATTTATCCACTTGGATTCTTGACAGTCATATAACCTTAGTGTAATTGCTCTTCTATTCTATTACCTGATTGAAAACATCGAGGACACATTTTAGCATAGTGAGGATCTTCATAGGTATAGCACCCAATATTGGGCATTTGAGTTCTTGTATTTCCCTCCATACCAATATTTGGTCCTTCTCCTCTATTTTCCCTATTGTAACCTTCTTAAAAAATATTTTTTAGCATTGTGACCTCATTAATAACATCAACTCCTCATCTCTCTTTAAATTAACTTGAGTAAGGAAGTATCACATGTGTCCTCATCAGAATACTTTGAATTTCTAGCATCCCTACTATGTCCCTTTTCTTTTCTAGTAATTTTATGACTATCTAAGGTTTTTTTCTTCTTCTTGCTCGAGTTATTTTTAACCCTAAATTTTTTGGGGGGTCATACTTCAATATCATTTTGTATAATATATATTTTTTGGATAATATTAATATAGGTACCATCCTTATCCACAAAAAATGAGTTAGGTAAGTTACAATTCTCCCTCAATTACACTTACAATCAATTAGCTTCATTCTCCTCATGAACTAACTTAAATATTATCACCCAATTAATACTTATCAGAGTCACACTTACCTTCATGCAATGTGCCAAATCCAATGTTGCTCATCAAGTCAAGGCTCAACCTAGGCACACTCCACAAAGATTCTAGATCTATGACCTAGAGCTCAGATAACAACTATAACAATCTACCAACCCATTTTTATAAAGGATTGATTACAAGGGAGAAATCACTATTTTTAATCATTTCAGCATCCAAGGCTTCACCATATTTGATTTCCAAGTCATTGTATATGACAGTCAGTGGACAAGAGCGGCCAACTATCATATTTCATCTAAGGTTCACCTTACTAAACCTACTCATTTAGAAGGATGCCAAAACTAGTCCTCCCACCTTTTCCATACCCTTCTTGGCATAAGACCATGTGACCACAACATAGGGATTTTTATTTAAAGACCATAACACTTAAAGGAGGATGCCTATTCCCTAACCTAACTCTAAGTCCATCTAGGAAAGTTGATTAAGTGTATTTCCTTGGTGCTTAGTTACCACACCTCTATGGATTAATAAGGTCATTACCACTTTGCTAGAAAATAAAATTAACCAAGGTCATTACCACTGACCTAACATTAATATGGTTAACAATAGTGATCATCAAGCTAACTCAAGTAAATCACATTATTGATTTAACATTCACTATAAAATTAACCAAAGTAAAATATTTCTCGAAACACTTATTGTACAAATTTACATCAACCAAATCTTTCAATGATAATATAATTTTAGTTTACAATATTCTTGTACAAAACATTCTTTTACATAGCTTTTGCAAAAAATGTCTATCCTTTACCAATATATACAACCACAACACCTTTCAAAGATGACCATTATCAATTTATAAGGGGTATTTAAGGATTAGGATAGCTCTATATGCAATGCAACTTAAACATGCTACTTTCACAATGCAACCATCCATGCATTAAATAAATCAGCAGTCCAACCAAAAGAGAATCATATACTTCTCTTTAATAATGATTCCTTAACCCACACAAGTCTCAAGAATTTATCATAATAGTTTCTCTTTCAAATAATTCATTCAATAGTGGAACTTAAAGAATAGAATCCCATACTTCTCTTTATAACAAATACTTAATCCACAAGAGTCTCAATAACTGTTATGATAGTTTCTCTTTCAAAACTAGAGCATACATTCATCAAATTAATACTTTATTAATAAACCTATAATAAAATATAATCAAAGTACCCTATTAAATCAATTATAATCAAAGTACTTAATTCAATCAATTTTACTCAAAGTACTTCATTAAACCAAATATAATCAAAGACACTCAATTTAATCAAATACAATTAAAATACTTTATTAAAATAAATATAGTCAAAGCATCTTAGTTTAATAAAATACAACTATTTGAAGAGAATCCTATACTTCCATTCATAATGATTCCTTAACCCACACAAGTCTTAGGATTCATTATTGTGGTTTCTCTTTCAAAACCAAACAACTAGTGCATACAAAAATATTAATAAGAGGAACCAACTACTCCATGAACGTAAAGAACCATACAATACCTTTAATTTATTTTAACTCAAGACAAGACATTAATACACACAATTATACAATAACATGATGTACTTAAGAAAATATTAAAGAAGTTGATTTCCAAAGACAATGAGAAGGAAGATGCAACAAAACAATGATGACTTTCAAGGAATGAAACATAACATCAAGGTACACAAACAAAGGTGGAAGACACATGTTCCAATAGAGTACTTACAGTGCACTATGAACGTTGATCAAATCCAAAACCAAGGAGACTATAAGTGACACTAAAAATATCCAAAAAAATGAACGTTTTAGCTTGGGTTAAGAAGGGTGCACAATCCAACACCATGTTTCACATTACAATAAAGACAACCAAATGAAAACAACAAGGTGAATTCAACAAAGAAGCAAAGATATACATAGGTTTTTAGGGTATTCAATAGACCTATTGCCACAAAAACACCTCAATAACAAAAATGGGTGTGCTCAAGTTAGAAAGGTATTAAAACAAGCTTACAAGCCAACACTATTTTTACTAAACTAAACTATAGTTAGTGAGAAACAAAAGCAAAGCAAGAGAAAAGCTTAAAGCTATACTAAGAAAAATAAGTATAACTACAAGAAAAATGAAGATCGATATACAAACAAAATAAATATTACTACCCATAGAAGCACTACCTTTGTTACTCTTGTTGACGTCTTCTGCCACAGGTTGTACTGCCAAGTTGTTCCTTTTCCAATCCTGTGACTCTCTTCTTCCAAAAATAATCCTCTTTCCTTACCACAATTCACATTTACTAATACCAATGGCTAAGTTTGAACACCATGCTTGGCCAAGAAAATTCTTAGGGAAGGTGTTACTAAGAAAATACTCCAACATTTTCCACCCTTATTATGCTTGGTCATGTGCCTAATTGCATGGTTGATTGTATGCATGATCACATCTTAATACATTTTGCTTTTCTTCATATGCCTGAATTACATGTTTGCTTGCATTTTCTTGTTCATCCCATAGAGCCACAAGGGGGCATCCCACAATGAAATGATGATGATATTAGATAAAAAATAGTGTCACTTACATTGCGCTTGCAATAGGTCATTGAGCTAGTTGACTCCCTCAACAATTTTGCAAAATACTATCTAGTCCTTTTGATATTTTTAACTTTGGAAAATAAATTGAGGTTCTGAAAAAATATAGTGATCACCAGTTACAATCTAAATGTAGCTTTATGCCTTGGTTGCTTTGTCTAAGAATCCAAAATTTCTAAAAGAACTCACACACATCAACTTGTTTGACCATATGTTTGCTTGCTACATAACTGGATGATAATTTCACTTGCATATGTTCATATGCTTACTATTTGAATATGGGGTTGAGATGATTCATCATGATCAGTGATTATCCTAGATAAGATAGATCATATTATAGATTTGCATATTATTTAGGTACCTAAGGTAGTGAATCTCTCTGATGACTCCTTTTGTATGGATAGATCATATTTTTAAACATCTCCTCTATCTCATCTCTTCTCATTAGATTCTTCCTATAGACTTGTTAGTACTCTATGATGATGTTGATACTATAATTTTGACTTAAGAGTAGCATATAGATGGGTAATTATGAGCTAACAAGTTATTTTGTAGGTCAAGTCCTCTCTCACCTCTTTTATCAAAACATCTTTTGACTTAATCCTATACTTAGGAAAAACTAGTGATAAGATTGTTTATTGACTAGTGAATGTTTGAAAGTTAAAGCATTCATCCACATTGAGTATTTCTATAAAAATTATTTCCTCTATATAGGGATCTATCAAAAAATTTAATCTTATTTATATTTATTCAAGCATTAATATTCAAATACCATTTTCATTGTGTTATGGTAAATCCTTATATCCAAATAGAAAATTTTGTATAATCATTCACCACTTTTTAAGTGTTAGAAATTCCTATACACCCAATGAGTGAGGAATAATTTTGTCAAACTTTTTTCTTCGATATAAGGTTATATCATGCATCATAAATAATAACAAATATAGTGGTATCAACATGTCAAAATCTAATCAATTTGTGAATCATTCTTATATCTAGATAAAAGTCTAGGTAGAATTATTCACCACTTAGCAAGAATTAGCATTCCTATGCATTAAATAAGTGATAAATAATTCTATGAAACCTTTTTCTTGATATAAGGGTCTATCACAAATTTAAGTTTATCAATTATCACATTCATCATTATACCTAACATGGATGAATGACATACGATTACCCACTGTTAGACAAAATGTTTCAAACATCGAATGATATTGGATAATTAAATAAGAAATCCTATCTTGGTATAAACCTCTATCACAATTATCATATAACCACCTTCTCTTTCTAAATCAAGGAAATATGATGAAGCATAATTGCCAAAATCCCACCATCATAAATCTTCGTGGCATGAATATATGTCATATTAGTTTTGAATATCTTTAATCATCAATTGTTCTCATATTCATTATGCATTTCTTGTTTAAAATTACTAAATTATATGATTGCACATATGCATAAATTATATGTCTTCACTCAATGTTTACCTCACTCTGTTAAGATGCAACAATTACCCTCTTTATACTATATTGAAGATCATTTTCTAGCAGATCTCAGATATATTACATAGCATAGTTTTCTGAGGGAAGAGTGGCAAAGGTAATTTTATGTTTAATATAATAACATCAACATAAGCTCATAGCTTATAGGGAAGGGAAGAACAATAATTATTTTTTCTCTAAATAACTTTCACAACTTTAAAAATATTCTATGGGGCATAATTTTTCTTTCTCCTCCTTAACTATGACTATATGCCTGCATCTATACATTGACTATGTATGCATATAGAAATAAGGGGATTTTGTGATGAGGCAATGATGACCACTAGTTAGGATAGCATTTGCCTGCATTGCATTCACACTAGGTCTTTTATGCTAAAAAACCCTTCCTCTTAGAATCATGTGTATACTTTACATTTTCTATTACTTTTTTTTAGCATGATCTACTTGTTGTATTTAACACCTCCTAGCATTACACATCAATTTATTTTATTGGATTTGTCCCCTAAAACTTTAACAAATATTTTAGAACATAGAGGGTGTTACTCATTAGGCTAATATGGGTGAAAAAAATCATGATCTAAATCACCCTAATCCTACCTTAGTCTCCTCAAACACTCTTTTTGTGATAATAGCTTGTTTGCTAAAATAAATACAACCCTTTTATATCCAAAAAAGGAGTTTCCATGAGAGAGAATCGGATAGGCAACCACTAGGATGCAATAAGGAGTCTAAAATATATATATCATTATAGATTTTGGATCCTAGATGCTAGTGGTGAATTAAAAAAATACACAATGTTTCTCATGTTTGCTTACTTGAAATAGTTGTTTGTTTCATGCTTTGATTCATGTATGCACCAAAAAATAAAATAACAAGAAATTATTTCAAATCAAAACATCCCCCTACTTGTCAAATGATGTCATCCCCTAAGTCACAAGGATGTATATCTATAAAAACTATTAAAATCTTCATTTACTCTAACAATTCCCCTCATTTTGAACACTCTTATTAGAACCTAATAGATGATGAATGGGGCAACATTTCATTTTCTTACAGACCCTAATAAGGGTTTCAAATGACCAATCTTATTACAAATAAATCTTATCATCCCTAACAATATCTTTTCAAGAATGATTTGACATCTTCAAAACTTCTAAAGCATGCTAATGACAAAAGTCCTATGACATCAATATTACTAATGGAAATATCCCTAATCATCTAAACAAACCCCAAATTTGGGGGCATTTAAAAGTCTAGTAATAAGGGCATAAATTGTCTTGATACAATAAAATTAAGGAACCATATCATGTGGACATTAATTATCCCTAGCATTGTATTATATTAGACATTGACTATCATTATCATTATACCATATCAAGACATTAACTATCCATAAGCATTGTACCATATCAAGACATCAATTATCTGTAGACATTGTACCATATTAGGACATTAACTATCCATAAGCATTATACAATATCAAGACATTAACTATCTATATAATTGTACTATATCAAGATATTAACTATTTGTAAACATTGTACCATATCATAAGATTAACTATCTTCAAGAATTGGACCATATCAAGACATTAACTATTGGCATATCAGGACATTAACTGTTTGCATATAAAAAATAGGTATTAACTACCTACAAAACACAATGATTTACCTAAGTGCTTGTCTATTAATCAAGCTAAAAGAGCCATTGCTTAGTAGTAAAATATTTTATACAACATAAAATGTCCTATGACATGGATTGTCTAAAAACACTATCAGTTGTAGCCAACTAAGCACTTGCCATTTATTAGGCTAAGAGGCCATTGCTTAGGGTCTACTAATGACATAAATAAATCAATTTGTAAAGAGCTATTCAATTAGCCTTCCAAATTGATATATATATATATATATATATATATATATATATATATATATATATACAATAATTTATGATTGGATGCTATATTTGACCATTCTTTTTCACAAATAAAACAAATTTGTGAAAATTCCTTCTTTCCCTTCTAACCCATGACAAACCATACCAAAAATATTTGTTAACATCATTTAACATGAATAACATCTTGAACTTCAAAAATCAAGACATTTTAGAATTTTGAGAAATTTAGTTTAGACCCTGGTCGTAGTGTTAACACGACTACTCCATAGGGTTATGCACAACGATGAATATTCATAAATTGGGAAAATATTAACATTTTCAAAAATGCAAATTGGTAAATTTGGGGGACCTTGGACGTTGACCCATTTGAAGAGAAATAACATCCCGATAAAAAAATTCCAGAAAGATAGTAATTGCAAAATCAAAGGAAAAACTAATAAGAACACATTACACAAGAATTTATCCAAGAAAACCCTTTCGGGAAAATTTCCAGCAAGAATATTTTCTTATTGTATAAACTTGACCGTCTTCAGTACAATAATATCCTTTCACTTGCTTTTCACTTGTGATTACATTTCTTGCAAATTCATTATCAAACCCTCATGCAAGTGCTAATTTATATACCAAAAACACAAGAAAGGATTTTACAATATCATGGGCATAAAATCATAGGCTGATATTACATTAACCCAAAAACACCCATTTGGGTCTAAAAATATATTAAACCCCCCAAAAAATTTCCTGAACCCTGACAAGGAAATTTTTTACGAAGTGTAAATTTATTTTAGAGCTAACCCCTCCTGAATAACATGGAAAATATTCAACATAATTCCAACATTCTCCCACTTGTTGAATACTTTCCATATGGGCTAATAACTACCATTGTCAATTATCAAGGGCAACCATGTCCATAGATATTCTATACCAAGAAAATTTTGAGTAGGTACAACCTTTTGTAACGAATCAACAACATTATTTTCTATATAAAATTTCTCCAATATCAGCTGATTCTCTTCAACCATCTCTCTCACAAAATGGTACTCAATATCAATATATTTTGACTGATCATGCAAGCTAGGATTTTTTGCCAAAAATATTGCACTTTGATTATCACTATCAATTCTCACAACATTTTTCTTAATACCAACTATTGAACACCTCTATAGCCACAATGCTTCCTTATAGGTATGAGTTGCTACAATGTACTCTACTTAAGTAGTGGATAAAGCAAAAAATAATTTCTTTTTACTCATCCAACTTACTACCCATCCAAATAGCTTGAACACAAAAGCACTTGTGGATAGTCTTGTCAAGATCTCTAGTCCAATCAACATCCAAAAATCCTTGTAGATTTACAATATTATTATCTTTAGATTTTTCGTCATAACAAATAACATAATTTGTAGTTCCATGTAAGTGTCTGAAGATTCTATTCATAATAGTCCAATGTTCCTTTCTTGGATTGGACATATATTTCTAATTACTCCTACTACATGTACAATATCAGGTTTAGTACAGACCATTGCATACATCAGACTACCCACAACACTAGCATAAGGAACATGATGCATTTCTTCAATTTCCTATCTATTTTAGGACATTGTTCAATAGATAGCTTTTGACCAACTAGATATGGAGTACATACTACTTTACAATCATGCATCCTAAACCTCTGTAGTATCAAATCAATATATTTTCTTTGATTTAACCACAACTTTTATTTGTACGATCCCTTATTATTTCCATACCCAAAATAAATTTTACAGCATCCAAATCCTTCATGTCAAATTCAGAAAATAACTGAGATTTTAGTAACTTTATCGTCTCCTTATTGTTACCAACTAACAACATGTCATCCACATACAACACAATGATAACCAAATTTTCACCTTCTTTTTTGAAATATACACATGGATCTGCTTTTCCTTTTCCAAGTCCAAGTATCGAAACAAACATATCAAAATTTTGATTATACATCCTTGGAGACTATGTTAGGTTATATTCCTAACATTGCTTATTATATTCACTAATTAATTACTAATAAAGATACGAACCAAGGTGTACTTTTATTCACACCCTATGTTCCATATAAATAACCAATAGCATAGGTATTTTTTATCATCCATCGTTTGAAAATATATTATATGCTAGTGTTCGGGTTATCCCAACATTAAAAATAGTTATTCATATTAAAAAGTGATTCAATTTAGTTTTCTTGTGTGCATTTAATTTGATCGACTGCTAAGAACCTTGAAGGTTCTTACCATCTGAATCAAAGCTTTATATCACCTTCCATTGTCATAATTTTTTTTCTTTTTCAAACCACCTTCAAACCTTCAAGTTCATCTGCGTATATTACCATATTTTTTCTTCCATCCACTCAAGTTTTTCATCATTCTATAATTCAAGCCATAAAAGTACAATCGAAGGGAAAAAATGATAGTATCACATAAGAAAGAGGTTACTAAAGCATCAAAACAATCCAACAAATATCTGCATGTTACTATCACTGAAGAACATACATCTGTAGGTTAATATCATCAAAAAAATCAAAGGTATACAACAAAAAAACTATCTTATATCCATCAAATTATTTGTAGATGATAGCTATGTACTTTGATAGAACTAAACAAAATTGCCTAACACTATCTGGTAGCTTGAAATCTTTAAATCGATCAATTATAAGCGCACAAATCCTAAAATTCTTTTTAGGTTACATATGTAGAGGATGTCTAAACCTCTGGTGACATTTCGAGTGAATAATTGATGGAATTGTATAAATTTAAATTATATTATAAGGTTTATAAGTTTTTGAAGGTTTTGCGAGATCAAAAAAATGCATCATTTTACCCGATAAGCGACTAAAGAATACAAAGTTATAAATATTAAAACACACACATAATACCATGTTTAGTAAGAAGCTTACTCTAAGAAGTTTAAAATATAGAAGGAGAACCAAGTTGTTCATGAATTTGGTCATGCTAGGTAGAAACATTCACGCGACCAAATGCACCCTAATTCCCAATGGATCGACGACAAGTGTTACATTCATAGAAATCATTGAATCATTGACTTTGTCTACTCTGCCACCACCACTTCTCTACTACCATTGCTCTATCTCTCTATCACTACCACTCCGCTCCTCGACCATCCCTGACCCTCTACCACCACCACTCCACTCCTCAGCCACCCCCAAAACCATTTTTGCAATAATAAGAAAATAATTGTAAAAATTACAAAATTTTGTAATTTTTTCTGCTCCAAAACAAAAAAAGCACACAATTTTTACAATTTTGTCCAAAGAAGGAAAGTTGAATAAATTTTTGTAAAAAAATTGGTAATTTTTTTAAACTTACAAACCAAAATAAGTAAATTATAAAACTTCCACAACCCCATAATTACGGACAAGAAAATATTACAGGACCTTATGAAAGAAGTTGCAAAATAAGTCTTGCAAGGGATAAAGACTTGGAAATATGATTCTAAAATAAAAATGGTAGCAAAAATAGCAGAGTTAAATGTGAAAATCGACACCTCCATTAAAGAATTATTAACCAAAATGGATGCTACAAATCGCTCTATGGACTTGGTACAACAAAACATGATATTAATGAACATCAAACAACAAAACATAATACCAATGCAAAAAATATTTCTAGGGAGACCACTTACATCAATCCTCCCTCAAACCATAGAATTGGATTTTCCAAAATTTGATGAAGGTGGCCCCACAAATTGGATATATTTCTCTTTAAATCAAATTCTAAAGATACAAAAGGTCTGCATCACATTTTTTTCACTTAGAGTAAATCGCTACACAATGTTACAAATGGTATGAAAAACAAAAGGTACTCCTACATGGACTGAATTTACAAAGAACTTAATGTTGTGATTCAGCCCAAGTAAATTTGAATATTTCACAAGATCCCTCACAAAACTTCGTCAAACATCTATAGTAAGAGAATACCAGGCACAATTCGATAAATTGGTAAACCTTATATCAAGAATCAATGCATCATTATTTTAAAGTTGATTCATCAGTGGCTTGAGAGAAGAATTTATACTAGAAGTAAAAATACTCAATCCTATCAATATGATGCACACACTGGCATTAGCATAAATGATGAAAGATAAGATCAATAACCAATTCCTCATAGGAATATTCTCAATGGGGAAACCACCAAAAACCTACACCATCCAAAAACTAAATAAAGTCATGCTAATTAAATGAATTAGCCTAGAGAAAATGAAAGAAAGATAAGAGAAGGGCCTTTGTTTCCATTGTGATGTAAAATTCACCCCTAATCACAAATGCATTTCACCAAAGTTATGTATTTTGGACACAATTGGAGATTGCACTTCCAAATAGGGGGATGACATATAAGTCAAAGTAATAACAAATATTCCAAAAGAAAATAATGAGGATAAAATATAATTTTTTTTTAACGTCCTCGTAAGATGTTCGGTCCCATAGACTATGAAAGTTAAGGGATACCTTAAGAAAAAAACCCTATTGTGCTCTTAGAATCTAGTAGCACACACAATTTTATAGATCCCAGGTTGGCCAAGCAAGCTAATTTTTTTATATATCCTTTTAATAACTTCGAAGTCATGATTGGCAATTGCAAAAAAATTGCATGCAAAGGGGAATGCCAAAATTTTAAATTCACTATCGAAGATTATAACATGAAAGGGGATATGTATGTGCTATAATTAGGAGGAAGTGACATAATTTTAAGAGTACAATGGCTATGGATGCTTGGCATAATTCAATGGAACTTTGAAGAATTATGGATGAAATTCACACAAAAAGACCAAACATACACAATTAAAGGGTTAAAATTAGATCCTTCACAAATCATAAGCTGCCATAGAATGGAAAAAATTATTCACAGAGGTAAAGGTATGGTTGCCCAACTATTTTCCATGCAAAATACTAATGAAGAACAACCAGAGGCACCTGAATTACAAGAAATCCTAGAAATACATAATAAAATATTCAATGAACTAGAAGGATTGCCCCCAAAACGAAGCCATGATAATGCCATTCAATTACTTTTGGGACACCAACCCCCTAATATTATACCTTATCGATACCCATATCTACAAAATACACAAATAGAAAAATTAGTACAAGGCCTACTCAAGGCAGGGATCATTAGACCTAGTATAAGTCCTTACTCTTCTCATTTCATATTAGTAAGGAAGAATGATGGATCATGGCACTTATGTGTTGAATTTTGCACCCTCAAAAAAATTTTTTTTGGTAGGTAATTTTTTTTTATTTACTTGTTGGGTTGAAGGGCCCAATCCCTGTTACAATAGGCATTTGGTATGCCAGTCATATAAAATTTGGTACATCCCATCAAACTAAGGCTAGATAACAAAATATATACAAGCTGGAGACCCCTCCAACAGATAACTGCATAAAATGATAAAGAAAAGTGAACTAGAACCAAGGTCAAAACCCTTAAAGAGGGTAAACAAAACATCAAGAATAAAATATGATAGACATAGGTAGATCATTTGTAAACTACCACCAACTCCCAGCTACTGGGATTCCTCCTCATCCTCCTGCTTGATGTCATATTTCTAGTCTTTTACGAGCAAGAAATTGATCACAATCGAGAGCTCCTGGACGTCCTTGATAGTGTTGGAAAGTATGGCATCCAAATACTTGATCATATTAGCAACATCTTGGAGATACTTCACTTATATCATAGTGTGATTGATAATCATGGTACATAGTATATCTTCTTTACTACTATTGGCTTCTTCCTCATTGTACAGAATGATATCGGATGAGGGACAAGAATCATTCTTGTTTTTCTTTTTCAACTAGTACGATTTCTTGCTATTTTTAGGGGGAAGGACAAATTTCCTTGTGCACCTCAGGCTTGGATTAGTGGAGTGGAGCTTCAGAGGGACTGAATCCTTTGGGTTATGAGAAGGGGTCTCCTCCTCATTTCCACTAGGTTGAGAAGGGTTTGTGGTGATCAGGGTTTTACCAGAAGGGGGAACCGATTATGAGGGAGTATTGAATGAGGGATATTGGTAATCTACTCTAGGGGAAGGGATAGACGATTCAACTTTATGAGTAGGCTAAGTGGGGTATCTAGGATTAGGGGGAAAGGAAGGGCCACCTCTAGGCTGAGCCATGAGGGTATGCTTGTAAATGACTAGGAATAAACCCTGGTGTAGTGAGAATTTGGATGATTTCTTATCCCTAAAGTTCTCAATGGTGATGTTGATGGACCTAATGAGAAAATCAAGGATGTTTATGGGTTTTATGTCATGAAGGTGGTTGATGAATGCAAGGTGATAGGAGTGGAGGGGGCTACTAAGACTGTCAACAATGATAAATTGAATGATGGGTACAATGGCGGTGTCCTAAGGATGGGGGAGGGAGGATTGGGCAACTCCCCCCTTATCCCAAACTAGTTCCTTGCATTTTTAGAGAAGTGCTCGATTTCATCTTTGAAATTGTGTTTATCCCTTCTAATAGCCCTCCCCTTAGGAGTAAAACTAGAAATTTCAGCAATAAAATAAAAATTTACTTCAATAAGAAGCCCTCAGACCTGGACCACCCTCTTGTACCATGAACTAACAAATTTACTGGTGACTTGCTCATCCACACCACTAAAAATATTGAAGAAAGGGATGAATCCTTTGGCTTTGAGCAGAGCTTTGACTACTAGATCAAGCTAGAGATTTTTTGGTTCGAGGATGGCCATATTTATAGAAAAACTAAATGTTTTTGCACAACTGAAATAGAGAGCACCAACCTAAAGACCACACCACAAATGAGGATGCACAAGAGGGAGGGATATGGATAAAAAAGGTTTAGAACTCTGGCATGGGGAAAGCTAAATGAAGGGCCCTTTTTGAAGTGAATGGAAAAAAGGCAAAGGTACAGACCAAAATTATCACCTACATAATATAGGGAGCCAACTTAGATATGCATGGAGGTTGAATAGGTGCTAGATTGGAAGGGGCTAACCATTTGAGTGAAGCCTAAGGTATTGAAAGTATGATGGATGTGGAAATGGAAGGGGAAGCAAGCGGATGACAAGGAGAGGAGAAAAATGAGGATGGTAAGGCAACAACATGGGGTGAAAAAATGGGCATAGATATGACTTAGAGCTTTGTCATGAATAGAACGACTCGTATTGTTAGGGATAAAGCTAAATTTATGGGAAATAATGATGATTTTGGTAGGGTAACATTATTCCTTGGTGTTGAAATGAACACCCTTGGTGTTAATAAAACATATTTGTGGAGCAACTTGATGTTAGTTGGATATGCACTTGACATCATTATGAGTAGCATCGATAACATCCTAAGAGAAAACTCTTCCTATATGGTAAGGTTGTTTTGATTGGCTGCTCTATTATCCAGAATGTCAACCACCACATTTGCCTCTCTGAACACATGTTGGATTTTGCTGAGAGGGCACTATTTGAGAGTAAGTTGATAATCTTGGATAATGTTTTGAATATTCCATTCATTGTTAGTGTTGTTTTTGATGTGGTTGACCACATTTAAAGAGTCCCCTTAAGAAATAATGGGGTTAGTCAAACCATTGCTGATTTAAATATTTATCCATAAAGCCCAGGATTCAACATAGTTGTTTGACTGAACTCCAAGATTTTTGGTGAAATCTTTGATGATTTTGCCTTCGTGGTCCCTAATGACTCCTCCAACTCCACGTCCCCAAGCTTTCCTTTAGATGACCCATCGAAGTTCACCTTGAGCCATCCTCTTGGCATTGAATCTACAATTGGAAGGTTTATGAGATAGGGAGAACTCAGTGGATATGCCCAAGGACTTAAATAGGGAATATTCTAGTCCAAACGTAGGCATGTCCAAATAGGGGACTAAATTTACATTTTCAATTGCAAAGCATAGGGCTTTGTTGGCCACAACTTCAAGGTCCCTTGAGTGATCATTGAAGATTCTGCTATTATGCTCAAGCCATATTTTCCACATCGAGTGATGTAGCAAAGCTTCCCACAAGAACTTGAGCCTGGGATTCCAAAATAATTTGGGCCACTAAATAAACAAGTTAGAGATTTATTGGGGCCATGCCCATTTAACTTAGAATAGGCTTACCAGCATGGAAACAACTTTATAGGTGAAGGGGTACTCTACTAAGAGATGTTGAGTGGACTCCCACACTTGTAAGCACAAATAGCATCTATTGGGGACAATAATGCCCCTCTTAATAAGATTTTCAGTGGTGAGAATCTTGTTTTGGGAAGCTAGCCAGTAAAAATAGGGCAACTTTGGGATGAAGTGCTTGAGCCATATTATTTTAACTGTAGTAGGGGTACCCTTGTTATTGGGTGTCTTCTACAAAGTATTCGCTAAAATAAATATAGACTTAACCAAAAAGTGCCCATCATTAGTACCTTTCCAAAAATATTTGTCTTCCTTATGGATATTAGAAACAAAAAATACCCCGAGAACTATCTATAAAGCTGATATGTCTCTGTCTAGAACTACGTTGCTAACCCTAAAGTGAAGTTTCTTCCATTTATGACAATATTAATTTTGCATGATGAAATCTACAACTTTGGTCCCAAACCTGCTGTTAGTGAGGTGTTTGAGTGTAGTGATGTTGGGGTCCCTGATGAGGGGCTCATCCCTTTCCCAATGAATCATGCCAAAAGTCAACGTCTTTCCTATATCCAAGCTGCCACCTGATACCTTGTTGAAGCAAGTGTCTAGTTTGGATTATAGATCACCATAAATGGAAACTATTGGGCACTGAATTGCACCAAGTTTTACTTGATATTGCGGTTGTATATCTTCTTAATTTCTATTTAGGCTTGCACCTGATAGTTGTAGTTCAACACTCAACATTGGATGGATCAAAACAAAGGTCTCAGATCCAACCTCCATAGTAGGTTGGTTCCTTGTCAAATTAGCAGATTGTTGACACAATTATTCTCAATTAGGGTTTGGAGTTTAGGGTAAGAAAAGGGTAAGGTTAGATAAATGTAGATATCAGTGGACGGATAGGTTAACAACATTGCATCACCATAAAAAGCTTCCAAAAAACCATACTAAAGATATACATCCAAATCAAATTTTATCCCAAGATAGCTCGTTTTAGATATTAAAGCATAAAAGAGAGATGTTACAATAAGCAATTTCAATATCTAGGAAATGATCATCCAAAGAGTAGAATTCACCATAACCTAGATTTTACAGAAATGCACCTTCTAATAACAAAGAATAAACTTCAAATCCGATTTCAATTACCCATAACAACTAGTAATCCATGATTGGCACAAACTAACCATCTAAGTATTTATAGAAATACAACTATGAAATACGAACCTCTAACATCTAGCATAGAAACACAGCCTTGAGGCAAAGATCAATGTATTGCTCCTTGGATTCAGTCCTTCAGAAATATTTATAGTAGTACAAGCAAACATGCTAGAGCCGACCCTTAAAAATGAGGGTTCGACCTCTCTTTATAGTTTTCGTATCACAATATTCAAGAAAAAATACATTCAATCTTGTTACAACAACTCAATAAAGAGTTTAGCTGGTGTTAGCTGATTCGTTTAAACTCTGAGAAATCTGTTGGAAGAGCATCCGCCATGGCCATTCGATCGACTAGAAGAACTAAAGTTCAGAACCTTTCAGATCATGCACTCCATCGATATTTCTTGAGAACAACCTGTCACCGTTGATCTGTAACTGCTTTTGGTTAGCTCTTCTTAAAAGTCTTTGATATTTCATATTCCAGCTACACACCATGGTTCTAATGCAAAAAAACTTTTAAACATTCAAGATTTGATAGGGAAACCTTCATCGTCGATCTTCTTCATTTGATGACGTAGATTAAATCTGGCATAAGCTAAAAGCAATCATGCTCATTTCTTAGCATCAAAATTCTTAATCCGGATCCAGAGCATCAGAAATTTGAATCCAGTCTGGGATATTTTATTTTCTACCTCTTCATAATTAATATGCACTTTTTCATTACTAACATCACCATCCCCTTGTAAATTTTATGGATTTTAGAGATAACATAAGTTTGGGCCCGAAGTCAAACCTTTGACCATTCTACCCTTCAACCTCATATTTATTTTTGGAAAGAAAATACTTGTTTATTTCTTGGATCACCAATCCACACTTTTTTACTAGTGATGTCATCATCTCCTTATGACTTTTGTGGATTTTGAAACTTTTTGCCAATCCAAAGCGGGAAGCAAATAGGGTTATTTCAGAGCAAGAAACAAAAGATTTTCCAGAATCAGACATACGCCAAGAGCTAAATCCACATTCTTTGTCATTGACATCACCATATCTTGGAAACTTTTGCAGATTCAAAACCTATCATTATTTTGGATTCGGAACATAGTCTCCTAGAATATCTTCAAACCTTCAAAAATGAATAACTCCTCAACGGACTCATATCATTAACATAATTTGGAAGAGGAATATCAGTATCATCACTTAGTCAAAATTATACAAAATTTAATAAGTATTTGGCCATTTTGGGCCTACATTCTGGCACCTCTCGGGTGGATTTGCTCACAAAGCCAATTGAATCCAGACTCTTATCCATTGGGCCACGGATTCAAAACAATGCTAACCCTTGAAATTATGTTTTAAAGAATGATTTCCATGCAAACCCTGCTCTCTAGAAACCTGAATTTTGTTTAGAAGATAGAGGTTCACATAGAAACCATACCAAGAACATCATAAAACTCATTGATTCAATAAGGGACTACCTTCATAACTTGAGAATTATCAAATTCTCCTCAAATTATATACAACACTTTCCTCTATCAAGCTTCATCCCAAAGCATACTCCATAAAAAAATTGCTATTCTAAAGGCTTCATGCCTTCATGACTTATTTCACTCAGTTGTTAGAGAGAAAAAAATAAATATATGTACAAAACACATTTCTTAAAAATACAAAAGTTATGATATATGTACAAACAAATATAGAATGATTTAAAAATGACCCCCTCCCAGGCCTATAACTACTTCATCTTATTCTTATTCCTCTATTGCCTCTTCATCTTCATTATCTTCTAGAGACTGTATCCCCTGATAAATCGTGCCAGATGTATCTCCAAACAACTGAATCATCACTTTTAGATACTGGAGAGCTTCCTTCCAGGCTTCTTCAGAGGGATTTGAAGTCTCCTTGAGCTGCTTATAGACATATTACAACTTTCCAATATCTTCATAGTCAACAGGGTTCCCTCTTGTCACCATATATTCCATAAGATATCTTAACTAGGTATAGCCCATAATCAGCTTAGTAGCTTGTTCTGGAGATAACAATTCTTCTAATGAATCGATTTCAGCTTCATATTGTAAGCTATCCTTTATGCTTTTTTGAACCTCTTCTATAGATAACAAGTTGTGGTCCTCCTTCCAAAGTCCCTTGAAACCGACCTGGATCATTTCCTCATTTATCTCAATAATCTCCTTAACCCCCCTGTCTATCGGTCAAATAACATCCAGTATTTCTGAATTACCCTATGCTTCTTTATCACTATCTTGGAGGCTACTCCAACTAGATTTCATTCTCTGTTAGAAATTGGTTTAGCAGAATTACTAAACCTACTTCCAACCAACCTTTATATTTGTTCCACCAAAATCACCATGCTCTATAACTCTCTAGTGATTTGATCCAAGTCCCTATGAATGGTAGATAGCAACTGGCTGGCATATTTCAAATATTCAATAATCAACTGAAGACCTGAACACTTCCCTTGAACATAAAAAAATAACCCTTTCTTAATCCCTTTCAAACTCTCTTTGGAAAATCCTGAGGACCTGGCTCTCTCAATTTGAAGTCATTGCTTTAAATCTTGAATTTTTTTTGCTTGATCTTCATTCAGCTTCTTTTGTTCCTCTATTTTATCTTTCAACTCATTATCCTTATGGAACCTTTCCTGCCAACCCTTAGATTCTTTCCTCAGATATTTTTCTACTTCTTTTTTATCATTGATGCTCTTTTTTAACCTTCCAACCTACTGCTTTAGCTTATTTACTCTATCCCTTTCTATATCAGTTTTTACATAAAAGGTCTCCAAATGAGCCTTAGTCATCCCTAATTCATCTTCAGCAGGAAGCTTGTCAATATCTTCTATAATTTATTTTGCTCTATAATCCTTTGTCGTCATCTCATTTTTTGGCTTGCTCACCTGTAGAATCAAGGACCTTGAAATCCTCTACCTAGTGACAGGATTGACACACATGCTCTTCCTGGTCACAACCATCCGACTAGAAGGCTTGATGATATTTTCTACCTAATAGTCATTTATGATTTGTGGAACTACTTGCTCTTGAGATACATCAACAAAATTTGAAGCATCAACAGTTAAAGGAAGCATTAAAAACATGAGAGCGGATTGGCTAGTTATTGACAAGGGCAAAGACATTTTGACAGTATCTTATGTTACAACAATGGATTCTATGGCTATCACTATTGAAGATATAGGTAAATTTATGAAAACAGAGACCAAACCGATGGTGGAGGGAATGGAGCAACTAGGAACGCAATGTCCCATGGTCAGTGGTAAGGAAGAATATGGAGGTGTAATAATGGCTAATATTGAAATGGATGGATCAAAAGTGGAAGGTGGGTTTGGAAGATATTGTGAAATAATAGAACTTATTGGCACCTCCATTGCTATTGATTATTCAAGGGGAGAATTGTGAGGTGATGGGGGTAAATTTGAAACATTTCCTTGATTTTAAAAGGAGGGAAATTCTTTTAGGGACTTAGGAAGATGATAAGTGGGAGGGGGATTAGAAACCATACCTGTGCCTACAGATGTAGGGTGTTCTCATTCAGTTTCTACTCCAAGATGTTGTTCTTGCTTAGCTATCCCATTTGTAGCAAAGATAGCTACTTCTTTAGCAATTGTTTCTGTTCCCAATTTTTGCTTCTTAAAAATCTCCTTATCCTCTATTTCTAGGGTTTTCCTAGTTATTTTATGAACTAGTCGAAAAACATTCATCTCATATTTAGAATCTTATTTTGATAAAACTCCCTATATTCCCCCAAGAAGTATTGATTGCTCAGTAATAAGTCATGGGTTTAACAAAGCTACAAGAGTAAAATAAAGTGGCCTGAACTCGACATTCTCATATTTTCTTTCCTGATCAACCACTTTATATTTCATCTATCCTCCTAAATCCAAAAATGCAAGCCTACATTTTGCCTTGATGACCGAGGTGTTAACAACTTTTCCTTTAGCCACTCTCATTTTGATCATCATATTATCCCCCTTAGGAAATTTATCCACTTGTTCAATGGTAGGATTAAAAGTTTCTACTACTTCAGAGGCTTTTAAAGAATCTTCTTGATCTGTAGGAGGCTGGAAAGGCTCAGAATCACCTATTAATACAATGTATCTTACATATTTTAACCTCTAGGTATCAACATTTTCATCATATATTTTCAAAAATTCTTTATCAATTGCAATCCCAAACTTTGTTTTAGATTTTCCAATCTCAATTCTCATTTGCCACCAATCCATTATCTTGGTGTCTTCCCAAGTTCCGTTATAATACTCTTCCTCTTGTTCTATAACTTCCTCTTTATATGGTATTTCATTTTTCTTTGTAGACCTCGACTTGGAAGAGGGCTTAGTCTTCTTTGTCATTTTTCTTTGACCTTATCAATAATTTCTTCTGTAATCTAATGATCGACCTTATATTTAGGGTCAAAATATTCAACTTGTTCATAAAAATATAACCATGGAGGTAATGCTCATCTTGGAGATGCCCCACTCCAATAGGGTAGTCTCATCATTGTTTCTTCCTTGTTCAAAATTAACCCTCGATCTGCTTTCAAATTTGTAGGCCTTAGCTCCATTTAGGGTTTTATTCCTCATAGTGAAAATACAATCTGGATCATAACTCCACATTTGCGAAATGTAAAATAGACATAACCTATCCAAGTATTGGTCAATTTGCTGGCTCTGCCCCTTCTAGGTGATAGTGATATCACTCACTATGTGGTGAGAAAGCAAATATTTTATTTTTCTCCCTGATCTGTATTTTGAGTTAATGTAATCTGCCTGCCTCAAATATTCCAGGGCAAAGAGTCTCTCCATGACAAAGTGGGGTAAAATAAAAGGCTTACCCTTGAAACCATAAAATATGATGACCATGCCCTTAGTCAACAGATACCAATCCCCTTATTTTGCATTCTTAGTTCTTAGAATCCTCCTGGATAGAGGTGGTAATCTGGGGAAATCATGATACATTATTTTAAGGGTTGGTCCTAAAAATTCCAAGTTAAATCTATAATAAGATTTGTTGCTCCTAAAATGATTTGTCCAGTAGTAAATTGACATGAGTTCTCCTTGGTCATCCTTATATTTTACTGGAATCTAGGGCATCCTATATTTTACAGCAGCAAAAAACATCTACACCAAATTCGAACAATGTCTAAAACTAGGAGTGTTGGTACCCCTCTTCATACTTGTTAATTGCTCATGAATTCTTTGGGCAAGAAAATATGTCTAGTCGAAATAAATCACCCTTATTCCTTTGTTTGTCACCTCCTTCTCATACATTCTTTCATTGGAGATGCAATATACAATGGCGATTTTCCAACCATGGACCTTTTCATCAGAGTCCAAACCCTCCATGCAGGCCAACATAGAGAATAGCACTGAGTTTTCAAAATTCTGGATAGAAATGGGGACCTCAGGAAACTCTTCCTGGTGCTCTTTATCCAGTTGCTTATAGACCCAGTTTCTAAATGCCTCACCATCATTCGCCCACTTTTTTATGGAATAAAACCCAGTTTGTTCACCAATATTGAAAGGTTTTGGGGCTATTAGGGTATCTACTCCTAAAGCAAAAATCTCATGGTAGAAAGCAACTGTGATGTGAAAGAGGGTCTCACCCCCATGGGTTTTTATAGCTTTGGCCAGCAGGTCATAGTATTTTACAATGGTGGATATTAATTCAGGACATGGGTGAACAAAATCATAAATATAAGAGGATAAATAAAATAGGATGGAGCATATACCTTCTACTGATAGAGTAACATTATTTTTGTACCTTTCATTCACACTCCTTAATCTCATCCTTTCAATGATAGTCATTTTCATATTCGCTACTACTTTGGCTTTGTCCAAGTAAGGTACATATGTACTTTCATTCATAGTCTCAAACTCTGGAACATTCTCTTCAAATTATGTGGGGGATTTTTTAGGATCCATCCTGTTACAACGAGGTTCTATGCACTAGAGTAAGATTTGAGAACTTCAGAACACTGTTAAACTTTTATCCAATCTCGCAACTTGCAAAATGAATCCCGTGTAAGGCCTTGTCATTTTTATTGTATGAAACACACGTATCATCTGCCATAAATGCAACTACTACGTGATATCTCATTAGCACACTTTCCATTATTTCTTTGGTAGCTCAAAAAGTGGCATTATCTCTTCTTATTGGTTGAATTTTGAATTTGTGTTTCCAGCTCATCACATCGTTTCGGCTACTCTTTAGTCTGTTGGAATATGTAATGCAACATTGTGTAAATTATTCTTAGACTAAAATATAAAGTCTAAAGAATAATATTTGAATTAGAATATAATTCTATCTTATGTAAAATATTCCCACCCAATTAATAAATAAATTAAGGGTGCTAGGAATATTTAATTTCTTGGGAAAAAGTTATTTTCTTTTTCTAGCAAATATTAGAAAGTAACTAATCACTTTCTAATATTTGATAGATGCCACTTATCACATATCTCAAAGATATATTTGGATAAAATTAGAAAGTAACTAAAGCACTTTCTAATATTTGATAGATTGTGATAAAATTAGATTATGATAATATTTAGGGTTGTAGTATAAAAGCTTCTCTTTAAATAAGGGTGTTTTCTACTACATATTATCATATCTTATCATATCTTGTCATATTGACTTGTGTTGTAGTTTATGTTGATGCATATTGTTGCATAACATTGAAGCATTCTTGTACTTTTGAATCATTGAGTAATATAGTGAGTTTCATAGTGGATGTTTCCCTTCTTCATTTGAAGTAGGGTTTTACTACTCAATATTTGTGTTGTGGGTTTACCTCTTTTATGTGTGATTGATCTTGTGGAGCTTTATTCGATCTTGGGGAGACTTTACTTGTCTCACATTTGGTATCAGAGCGGTTGGGATCTCCATCAAGTGTCTTCAATCCTTTGAGGTGAAAAATCCATTAAGATATATTTTTTTGCATGCATTTGATATTTGGGTATTTTATGTAAACTTATTTTGCAAATCTACCATTAGGGTTTATAGATTTATTATATTTTTAGATCTAGTTGTTAGATCTTTTGCAAACAATATTTTCATTTTAAATCTATAATTTTTTTTTTGGCATTAAGCTTTTGCTGGAAGGGTTTTGGACTAAACAGACCCCATGGTTGCATTCGGAAGACCCAAAACCCCTATTTCCATATATAGTCATTTTTTTTATTATTAAAAAAAAAACAGTCAGCTATATATATATATAAACAATTTTGCTTTAAATAATAAAAAAAAAAATAGTTTTGTTTTTTGAAAAAGTTTTGCTTTATAAAAATCTTTAAACTTTTTCATGCCATTTTTTTTTATTAATAAAATAAATTTTATTAATTTAATTGCATTTTTTTAAGCAATTTTTTGTATTAAAAATTATTATTATTCTCCTTAAAATGCAATATTTTTTTGTCTCACATTAACAATGGTTGTTTGTGAGTTTTCTTGTTTTGCAATGTTATCCAAGTATGTTTTGGAGTATACAAGGCAATTTCGGATCAAATTTTTCACTCTCTTCCTCTATTTTTATTAATTTCTTCTAATATCTCTCCAGTATTTGCTTGAAGCATACTATAAATTAATGTAACTTGTATCTCTCATTATAAAAGAAAAAGAGAATGAAAGTGAGAGTATGAGAGAGAGAGAGAGTGTGTATTTGTGTTTTCCTTTGTGTCTCCACTATCTCCTGTTCATCTTTCTTACATTTTGCATCTCAACTAATCTAACTACTAACTTGCTACTAAACAATATACTAACCAACTAACTTGCAATTTACTAATTTTTATATTAATAAAGAAGGTTAAAAATGAATCAACTTACTAACCACAACTTTAGTATTTGATTAAAATTTACTTAATCTTGCAACACGTTTTATATTTGCTAAACACCTATTGAATCCAAAAGAATCCAGTAGCAAGTCCTTTTTGGGTCCTCGTACCTATACCCTTTTGGGTAGCTTGGTTGACCTTGGGTGAGATGAATTGGCAATTCATTAGGCTATAGAAAAAACCTAAAATGAACACTAACTTACTAACTTATTGAACCATATAACATTTAACAAATGTTTTATGGTTCAATTCAAGTTAGTTTATTTTGTTGCAAGATGATTGTTATGGTTAGTTACATTCTTATTGCAAGTTAATCTCCAAACCATTTGCTAAAAATATTGTAATGCATCAAAGGAAAAAGCATGTTGAAATCCAAGCCCACTTTATCAGAGAGAAGGTATTGGATGGGACTATTCAGTTGGAGTATTTCCTATCATCTTCTAATTTTGCTAATTTGTTCACCAAAACTCTTCCCAAGGAGCAGTTTTGTAAGCTGAGGGACCTACTTAGTTTGGTGAAGTTATCCTCAAGGGGGAATGAAGTGTAGTTACACTTGTGTGATGACAACTTCATCCTTATGAGGTGTTTTGTGCTATATATATGAGTTGATTTTTGGTGGTATAATTGCTTTTTGCATCTCTTTTGAACATGGTACTTTCTTGTTTGCCTTGTGCAACTTTTGTACATGTTACTTTGTAGATGGCATTGTGCAATAATGGTATATGATGCAATTGCTTTATGCTACTCTTTTACATGGTACTTGTTGTCTTGTGCAACTTTGTACACATTTTTATGTAGTTAGCAGTATGCAATTGGTTTATCATGGTACTTTATTGTTAGCATTTATGCTACTTTTGTACATGATATTTTATGGTTGGCTTTATGCAACCGGTGTGCACACTTTATTATTTTCATATACCTTATGAAACTCTTGTACATGGTACTTTAGTGTTTGCATTATCATGGTACTCATTGTTTGCTTTATGTAACTTTGTACATGATATTTTTTGATCAACTATATAGCACGTGACTATAAGTATGGCTTGGCATATTTTTGTGATGACTTATAGTTCACTATTTTTTAGATTAATTTTGTTATCATATTTGGATATTCATATATGTTGTGGTGAATATATTTATGATGATGTATCTAACTGATCTTATGTTGAGCTGCTTGTATCTTGCAGGTACTTCCATTTGGGATTTTCAGGCTTACTAAAGACACCCTTGTGATGTTTTCTTATTGTCACTTGCAACCACTTGTGGTTGATGGATGGCTTTATAAGTTGCTTTTATTTGAAGCTACTTCGTTGGGGGCTTGTAGTCTCATTTTGGCCCATTTTGTATTGGTGCCTTATTGTAGACCATTCTTGGTCATAGAAGCTCATTGTAACTATATTACTCATTTGATTCTCATCCCTGTTTGTATCTTTAGAGGAAGAATGTTTCTTTGTCTCACAATTCCTTTCCCCATAATTGCATTAAGGGGGAGTGTTGGAATATGTAATGCAACATTATGTAAATTATTCTTAGACTAAAATATAAAGTCTAAAGAATAATATTTGAATTAGAATATAATTCTATCTTATGTAAAATATTCCCACCCAATTAATAAATAAATTAAGGGTGCTAGGAATATTTAATTTCTTAGGAAAATTTTATTTTCCTTTTCTAGCAAATATTAGAAAGTAACTAATCACTTTCTAATATTTGATAGATGCCACTTATCACATATCTCAAATATTAGATTGTGATAAAATTAGAAAGTAACTAAAGCACTTTCTAATATTTGATAGATTGTGATAAGATTTAGGGTTGTAGTAGAAAAACTTCTCTTTAAATAGGGGTGTTTTCTACTACATATTATCATATCTTGTCATATTGACTTGTGTTGTAGTTTATGTTGATGCATATTGTTGCATAACATTGAAACATTCTTGTATTATTGAATCATTGAGTAATATAGTGAGCTTCATAGTGGATGTTTCCCTTCTTCATTTGAAGTAGGGTTTTACCACTCAATATTTGTGTTGTGGATTTACCTCTTTTATGTGTGATTGATATTGTGGAGCATTCTTCGATCTTGGGGAGACTTTGCTTATCTCACACAGTCCATATGCAAGTTTGTTAGAATTGAATGGACGAGCAATATTTAGCCTCCATGTGTCAACTTAGAACTTATAATTTGGTTTTTGAATCGATTCCACTCTGGCTATTCCTGAATTTGAGAGATTTCTGGATCCGAGCCATTCTTGTCTTCTTTTTATCAATCATCTTGTAGAAAAGCTAATCCAGATCTACTCATGCAGATTTGAAGACAAAACGTTATTTCGAAGAAATTTAGGTGGCATCGTATGTAGAATGGAACCTTAGCACGCCCTTCTCAACACTTAGTCATTTTTGAAACAATTTTTTCTTTTTTCTATTCTTTTTTTTTAGAACTCTTTTTGAAAAAATGACCAATTAAAAAGTGTGAAAATAAGAATAAAGTGCAAAAATAAAGGAAAATATTTACGTACATATGTTATAATGAGATAAAAACTTACATATAGTAAAGCTTGAGGTGGAAACCATTCACCAGAATCAGTTGAATTTTTCCTTTTGGATCCTTTAGCTGAAATACATTAGATTCTTAAGCTTCCACTATTTCAAAAGGACCATCCCAAAAGGAATCAAATTTCTCATGTTTTCCCGACTTTGCTCTGTCCACATTCCACCTGAGAATTGGGTCTTCGACTTAAAGTTTCCTGAACCTAATATTTTTATCAAACCATGCTTTAATGTCTGATGAATGCTTCTAAAAATGATAATATGCTCAAGTTCTACTCTCTTCCAGCTGTAGCAAGTGTGTCAACTTGATTTTAACTAGATCTTCCTCCAATTCTTCTTTTGTACTAACAAGCTTAAGTGTCAAAATCTCCAAGTGGATTGGTAGTGCCACTTCTTTTCCATAAACTAGTGCATAGGGAGAACTTTTGATAGACTTCTTGATGGTAATCCTATCCGTCCATAGAGCATGGTCAAACAATAGGTGCCAACTCCTCTTGTTACCTTCTAGGGACTTTCTCAAAATTCTCAACATGTTCTTGTTAGTAGATTCTACAAGTCCATTACTTTGAGGATAATAATTTGAATTATTCTTAAGAGTGATGCCATATTTGCTGGCAAATTCAATATACTTGGCCCCTATAAAAGCAAGACCATTATCACTCACCAAATCTTCCAGGATTCCAAATATAGAAATTAAGCTCTCCATAAAGTTGATCACAACATCTTGATCTGCCCTTTTTGTAGGAATAGCCTCTACCCATCTTGTTAGATAATAAGTAGCTATCAAAATGAACTTATGTTCTGCAAAAGATTTAAGATTTATAACTCCTATGAAATCTAATCCCCATTGCTGAAAAGGTTCTTCAACTTGAATTGACTTTAGAGGGGATGGAACATTTCTAGTTATTCCAACATACCTCTAACATTTGTCACAAACCTGAGTAACTTTAAAAGCATCCTTGAAGACAATAAGTCAATAATAGCCTGCTCTTATTATCTTCAAATCTATAACTCTACCTGAGCCATGACCACCAAATGATCCTCCACGAAATTCTTCTAGGATTCTCTTTTGTTGGTCCTCCCTCAAACATTTTAGGAGAACACCATCCAAGTTTATTTTGAATAACCCTTCTGGAAATAATGCATATTTCAGAGCATGAAGTCAGTACCTCCTTCTTTGTGAAGGATTTATATTAGGTGGATAGATGTCGGTCTAGAAATTACCTGGTCCTTTGTTTGATAAAATTAGAATCTGGAGTGTGAACAATCTTTACTTGCTCCTCTTATGTTACCTGACAAGCTGTTATCCTGGCCAAAGCTGAAGTATCAATCAAGCCTTGGTACAAGGCTCTACCTCTTACCAACTTAGTGGGATGTATCTCCACATCATATTCTTGGATATTTGTAATCTAACCAACTCTTTTATCACATAGGTCACCCTGTAAAATAAAACTCCTTACATATGGATGAACCACATACACCATAGTTTTGCTTTGTACCAGATACTATCTAAACTTCTTAAGTGACTTCAACACAACAAATACTTGTTTTTTAATAAAGTTATATTTCACTTGATAATCATGCAAATTCTGACTCCAAAAGAAAACATGATGTTCATCCTCTTGATCATCTCTCTGGGTGATCACTGAAGCATAACTTTGTTCAACTCCATAAGCATAGAGAATAAAATATTTATTGAAATTAGGATTTATTAAGATTGGGGCTGTAGCAATGGATTGTTTGATAATCTCAAATTCTTCCTTCCTAACCTTAGTCTATTTGAAATCTACCTTTTTATTGAGTAGTTCAGATATAGGTCTCACCTTTTGTGCAAAATCAAAAATGAACTTCCTAAAAAAATTGATCTGACCTAGGAAATACTGCAACATCTTTTGATTAGTAGGAAAAGGAATAGCTAGAATTGCTCCAATTATTTTTGGATCTATGGCCATACCTTCCTTTGAGACCACATGGCCTAATAACTTTCCCTCATGTACAACAAAGAATGATTTTTTAGGATTCAGTGAAATACCAAACTCCTTGCATTTTTGAAAAACTTGCTCTAAATGAGATAGATGATATTTTTTATCATGAGAAAATACAGTCATGTCATCTAGGTAAATCAAAATAACTTTGTTTATAAGTGAGCCAAAATCATAGTCCATGATCCTCTGAAAAGTGGCTCCAGTATTAGATAGACCAAAGGGCATTCTATGATAGGCAAATGTACCCCATTTTGTGGTGAATGTTGTTTTGTAATGGTCTTCATATTTTACCCAAATTTGATTATATCCAAAATAACCATCCAATAGTGAGAACCTTTTTGCCCTAGCTGCTACCTGTAAGATCTGATCAATCTGAGGAAGAGAGTAGTGATATTTGAGGGATGCTTGATTCAAATTTCTAAAATCCACATGTAGACATATATCTCCATTCTTATTTCTTATAGGTACCAAATTGGCTACCCAAGTAGAATGCTTTATTGGATATATTATCCTAGCTTTTAGCAATTTCAAGAGTTATTCTCTCATAATAACCTCTATCCTTGGATTGACAGATGTTTGCTTTTGTATGAATGGTTTAGCATCAAGTTCTAACTCAATAGTATGCTGGATAATTTTTTGTCATAAATCTTAAGGTCTTCATATGACCAAGCCATAGTGTCTTGATATTTTAAGCATAAAGTTTTAATATCTACTGCTTCCTCAGGTGAACACTAGATTCCAATGTTAAGCTTCTTTCCTATTCTAACCTCCACTTTGAAAGCACGAGATTCCGGAAGATTTAAAAAGAAAAACTATTGCGATGCATTTAAAATCAAAACTAACGCTTAAGTCCTAAAATGTGAAATGCATGAAATGAAAGAGACGCATTGAAATGAGATACAAGAAAATAGAGAAAGCACAACCCTTTTATTTAACTCTCTTAATCTCGGTTACAAAGATGCCTCCTCCCTTTTCAGGGGCTAGGAGCGTTAAATGAATTTTGGTTACAATCATGACTTAGTCTTCCTCCTTCCGCGTGCCCACATTTGAAATGGGCGGGCCAAAGTGTTGTCGCCGCTTGCGTTGATGAATCCTTGATTCTTGCTGCTCCTCCTGCGTTCAAAGAAACAACAAATCATTAGTAGCACCTGTGACAAAAATATGAAACGTTTGATCTTAAAAATAATGAAAGATGCATGTAAAAGATTAGCTAAATCGATAAATAAAATGACTCCAAATAACCTGCAAATTTGATAGAGACCAAAAAACATTACCAGAGGGCCATTGCCATCGAAACAGTCGGCCAATTCACACTCAACTGTAATTCGTCCCTGGGCAGGACGAATTCTACTGTAATTCATCCTCGGGTAGGATGAATTTGACTATAATTCATCCTCGGGTAGGACGAATTCGCCTGTGACAAAAGTGTCGAAGTGATGCCACCCAAATGTCACGTCTCGGGATCTCCAAAATTCCTGCAAACATAGGGGTTAGCTAATTGGGGGCATTTTGGGATGACCCAGATGGTCGGATTCTCCCAATTTGACCTCCATCAGCGGGAATTTGACGTCGCTACCTGCAAGTTAGTGGGACAACAAAAGCGACGAGAACATGATGAAATCTGATCAAAACATTATGAAATCGAATATATAAACTATCCAAACAACATAAAATGGAATGAAGTATAAACAAGTGACAACAGAATAGATTAAAATGAAACTAAAAAGAATGCGGGGTGCCCAAGTGGGCCGCCCACCGTTGGAACTTGATTTTGGCACCAATCCACTTGGGATGGGCCCAAAATCTCTTGGGATGGGGTTGTCGGCAAATTGGTGGATTAAGGTGGTCAAATGTCGGGTTTTTGGGTCCGGATTCACACTTCCAATAGCCACCCAATAACCTCTCTTGCGAAAGAGATTAAGGATGTGGAAGATGTAAATCAAAAGGGTAAAGGCATGGTATCAATTTGGCAGCACTTCGTTGCTTGAAAATGCCTCCAACTTGTCTTCTTTTTGGGTGGGAAAGTCCACCATTTTATAGACCCAGGGGGTCTCTTTTGGAGGGGCATGCAAGGATGCCATGTGGCGGCCATGCCTTCCCAAGAGGGAGGAGACTCCTCCATGACTTGGGCTTCCATGACTGCCCTTGTGACAGTCCTCCAATGGCCAATCTACCCACCTACACGTGCATGCAAGGCAGGAGTCATAAATTGACAGTCTTCGGCTGCCACTTGGCGCCATTCTTCTTTTTGCCCGTTAAACCTGGAATTCGTCCTGACCAAAGATGAATTCAGAATTCATCCCTGGGTGAGACGGATCCCAGTTAGAATTCGTCCTTGGGTGGGACGAATACTGAGCAAAGTGCCTGAATGTGCCAAATTGCCTTTTGACCTTCCAAAATTGCTACAAAAGTGGTTAGGACCACTGTTTAACCTCTGAGGGCTGCCCTGGGGGCTGTGTGTGTCAAAGCGATCAGTGTTTGCAGTCACATAATCGGATTGGTGCTGTTTTGGTGTCTACAGATGCCCCTTTTTGGGATGCGCTTGTGCATGGCGCAGCATCGAGCAAAAATAGATAACCAAAGCACTAATGATTAGGGTTTCTTGGTAACCTAACCAACTTTTGATGCCCCAAGTATGGAAAGGGCATGCATTCTTGAATCCTTGCTTCTGACGAGCTAAGGAATTTGATTTCAAGTATTAACCTATTTTGGTGAGGTGTGACTTGAGCTTGGACATTGATCAGTCATGAATAGGCAAAGGGCGCAACCTTTTGTCCATAGGGGAACCTTGTGTTCATGCTTCGGGAATGCCAAGTGTTTGATCAATTTGTGATTATTGCTTGTTTACTGCCCCAAGCGGGAGCGTGATTGTCTTTGTCAATGATTCTTTGAATGCATGTCATTTTCCTTAATTGGGTGTGTGTCTTGTTGATTGGTGACTAAGTGTGACTACCCCCTCAAGCGACGAATCGATGAGGGAATGACCTTCGTGAGAAAAGCGACGAGTCGCTTGACCCAAGATGACTTGTGCAAGGGTGCCTTCGGAGATTTAGCATTAAGCATGTGCAATTTTTCTGACATTTGGACCTATTTTTGGTGGGTAAAATCCCTTTTGGTGATGCCATAATGGGGTGAAAGTGTCGAAAATCCGTCTTCCCGTGGAGCGGTCCGGCTATGGTAGCCTTCTTGGGGAAGTAGGAGAGTGACAATTTGAGCCCCGACATCGATTTTCTATGCCAAGAGGTTAAGTGCAAGAGCACTTGTGTCCGGCAATGCTTATTGCTTTGTGTTTGTGTTGCATTTTTTTGTTGTTTTTGAGTGGGTTTTGACCCTTTTGTGACGCCGTTTGGGGGTGAAATTGTCGAAAATCCGTCTTCCCGTGGAGCGGTCCAGCTATGGTAGCCTTCTTAGGGAGTAGGATAGTGACAATGTAAACCCCGACATCAGTTTTGCTATGCCAAGAGGTTAAGTGCAAGAGCACTTGTGTCTGGCAATGTTTATTGTTGTTTGTTTGTGTTGCTTTTTTTTGTTGTTTTTATTGTTTTTGGTGGTTTGTTGTTTTGTTGTTTTTGAGTGGGTTTTGACCCTTTTGTGACACCATTTGGGGGTGAAATTGTCAAAAATCCATCTTCCCGTGGAGCGGTCCAGCTATGGTAGCCTTCTTAGGGAGTAGGATAGTGACAATTTGTAGACCCCGACATCAGTTTTCTATGCCATTGAATGTCAAGTGCAAAGGTGCCTTTGTTCGACAATTTTATTGCTATTGTTTGTGGATATTTGATGTTTTTGTTGTTTTGATTTTCTTGCTTTGTGTATATGTCATTATTTTATGTTATGCACAATGATTGATGTTGATGGATGCATGCTTATGGTAATGGATGTATATGGTATGATAAATGCAAATGTTTTTGATATATATGTGATATGCAAAATGTAATGGATGAAATGAATTTGTGTTGTTTGGTTAGGGCACCATAGACTGTTTAGGACTTTGTGATTTTGTTTTTAGGCGATTGTTGTGGTAAATGACTTTGTATGTATACATGTGGTTTTTTTTTTGATGGTATTGTAAGGATGAAAAGTAGCGCAGTTTGGTTTAGAAATGTAGCTAAGGTTTTCTGAGACTCAGACGGTTTTAACTCACTAGCCATGACTGTACTTTATCTTACAAGACTTTTGAACAAGGTATGAATCGGACTTGTTTTTGACCAAGTTATTTCACATCCCTGTGTGTGCAATTGAGTTCATTTATGTGGTATTTGTCAGGATACCGCCAGTGCCAGATGGGCTTTCAACCGAACCTATACTGAGGATCACCTAATTAGCTCCACTAACTCCTTTATTGTATTTAGTCAGATTAATCTACGGTGCTATCTAGGATACCATAAGCTAGCTCATCCACATGCAAACATTGATCTGTACATAGGTTAATGTGACAGATATATCATCATGCGAGAAGTTTACCACCAGTGACCGATAGGCTATCAACCAAACCGGTACTGAGGCTTGCCTCATGACCTGTCGAAATGCTGAGAGTTCCAGGGATTCAAGTTCGACTCCCTTCTTTTCTTCAATTGTATTGGGATACTTGCTCCTTTGTAGTGATAAAATCACTATTTATTTTTGTTTTATTTGTTTTTTTTTTTTGAGCAAGGGATTTGGATATGGAGTGACGAGAATCACTATTGTTTGTGCCTTTTGATGTGTGCACTGTGGGATGTCAAATTTTGGTGTTTTGACTTTTTGCAAATTTTTGATGTTTTGCAACTATTGAGAACTTGGGATTCTTGGGGAATTGGGTAGGGAAGATGCTTGTCCTTTTGCCAACTCTCAACATTCTTTGGGTCATTCGCACAGGGGGATGAGCAAGATAACCATTTCGCTTATGGTGACCTGGATTACTTTGCAGGTTTCATCTTTCGTTCACACAACTTAGGAATTGTTTTATGTGTTTTAATTTGTGTTGGGATGTTACGTAACAAGGTGTAATTCAAGTAGAACTCTACCTTCATAAAATCTGCCTGACTTGGTACAATACATGGCTAGAAAGCAAAATTATGACTGAAAGATGAAAACTCTTGATACATTATAAGACCACTGACTCTAGTGTGGTAAAAAGCAGTAAATGGTGTATTTTTGTTGTTTTTTTTTTGGACTTCTTATAAAATGGAAAAATGTGGAACAAGATGGACTAGCAGAGCAATTAGAGCCTATGGTGCCTTTGACCTGTACGACCACAAATATGCAATGTATGGATGCGATGCTTAATGCAGCTATATATTTTTGTATTTTGATGGAATGATTTTTGTGAATATGAAGATGAGATGTAAGAAGAGCTTTTATTGATGAATTTGAGCATGCCTAGAAATGAGATGCAAATTTTTGTTGTTTTTGATGATTTTTGTTGTTTTTGAATTTTCTTGATGGTGACCAAGGGATTTCGAGAATCCTTTGGGGCCTTTTTGGGGTGACCAAGCGATTGCGATAATCCTTGGAGCTTTTGGGGTGACCAAGTGATTGCGATAATCCTTGGAGCTTTTTGGGTGACCAAGTGATTGCGATAATCCTTGGAGCTTTTGGGGTGACCAAGTGATTGCGATAATCCTTGGAGCTTTTGGGGTTTGACCAAGTGATTGCGATAATCCTTGGAGATTTTGGGGTGACCAAGTGATTGCGATAATCCTTGGAGCTTTTGGGGTGACCAAGTGATTGCGATAATCCTTGGAGCTTTTGGGGTGACCAAGTGATTGCGATAATCCTTGGAGCTTTTGGGGTTGACCAAGTGATTGCGATAATCCTTGGAGCTTTTGGGTTTTGACCAAGCGATTGTGATAATCCTTGGAGCTTTTGGGGTGACCAAGTGATTGTGATAATCCTTGGAGCTTTTGGGTTTGACCAAGCGATTGCGATAATCCTTGGAGCTTTTGGGTTTGACCAAGTGATTGCGATAATCCTTGGAGCTTTTGGCTTGCTCTTCAGGGGATAGATGTACCCCCAGCTTGATGATATTTGTGCTTCGGATCTGGCTCTGGAGGGATTGGCATGAATGGATCGGCCCTATGCACGGATAGGAGGACAGGGTCTACCCTCGGTACTGATATTGCTATGGGGTCTCTGGGCGGAAGTTGATCTTTGTGTGCCCAAAGTGGTGGATGTAACGCTTGGTCCCACTACGGTGGGTTAACGTGCCACTCATGCCCTAGTATTATGTTTATCTGTTGAAGTGCTTCATCGATATTTATGGGATGTCGATGTTGTCGCATGTGATTGTTGTGGGCTATCTCTGTTTTATCCTCACCTTCGGCCAGTGAGTATAGCTCATCAAAATCTGGAGATTCTGAGACATGGAGGACTGCATCATCAGGTAGCCTTACGGTCAGAGGTTGATCCTCTTCGAAAGGAGCCTCATGTAAGTTGGGCCTTGGGAGCTCTAAAATCTTGGTCTCTACCGACTCTAAGTGCTCTAGCGCTTTGCATGTATCAAGGGATTTGAGCTCCTCCTCTTTGGTTGGTTCTTGTTGAGGAACTTGGGGCCTATGGAGGGGTGGCCAGATAGCACCCCCATGCCTTGGTAGGGCTTTTCATCCCGCTCTTCTTCTCGCTTCGATTCCTTAGAGGCTTCTTGATGAATTTCTAAGGGTGGCCCATAAACTTGAGTGGGTTCCCGAGGAAGGCGCCCATCATTGGTTATAGGAGTAGCCTCCCGCTCATGTCTAGGAGGCATCGGGGGTGGTGCTCGATAAGGTCATAGAGACTTGTCTCGCACCCGGGGGTTGTGCCTCTCATAATGTTTTGTCTTATGCGTGTGAGGGGTTGGAGTCCTCTCCTGCATAGTGTGTTGGAACAACTCATCCTTCTGGCACTGAAGGTGCTCTTTGTTAATATGGTACAGTTCCTCTAAATGTAGTCGCTCTAGCTCAAGTTGCGTGAATTGCATCCGGCGTGCGATGTGCTTGACAGATTCTAAGATAGTTGGTCCTACCGCCTCATGTCTAGAAGGCCTAGATGCCTCTCCTAGATATCTATCTCGGTCGTAGTGATCCAAGATCTCTATAGGCCACCTCCCTCTGTTGGAGGTAGTGGCATTTATCCGAGGCTCTGGCCTCAGTAGGTGATCCTGATAGCTAGCATTTGCAGAGGCATATTGCTCCCGCGATGTATATTGCTCTTGAGGAAGGTAAGGGTTTTCCTCATGCTCTCTTTCATAAGTGAAAAAGGAACGGACGGAGTTGGCTCACCCTCGCTTGAGGAGCCTTGTGCTCTGGATTTGTCCTTGTAGTCCTGACAACTAGAGGGGGTGAAGGAGGGATAGTGTAATCATGTGGTTCCTCCCGTCGAACCCTATGTTGACCTAGCGCTTCATCGCACGGTGACCACTCCCCGTGGGTTGTGGGGGGTTTGTTGGGGTTAATAGTTAGAGTGCCCCTAGAAGAGGTGCCCCTATAGTCCCTTTTCGTTAAGGTGTGGAGGGGATTGCCTTGTGTGTCAGGTCGCCAAGGTGGTATGACCAAATCCTTGGGGCTATACCGGAGGTGACTTGTGCCTCCTTGGATATTCCCCACAACATCCGCCCGTGATTGGGCTTGGCTACGGGTGAGCACCATGACGATGTCTCTCTAAAAACCCTAAAATTGAAAATGAGTCAGATGGGGCCCAAAATTGGGGTGCGCATCCCTCTTACAATAGATAAGCCATAAATAAAGTTTCAAGTCCTAACTCTAAATACATTAGGAGATATTAACCTTCGAATAGCTCAAAAAGCATAAAAAATTAGGTGAGCAATTTTAAAACCTAATTTTGGGGCACTAGATGATGGAATTTGGCCCCGAAAACTGGTTTTCTGGACAAATAGAACTCTAGGGAGTTATATTTGTTTAAAAATATCCCAACTAGCTCCCTGTAAAATTTCACGTCAATCGGAGCTACGGTTGAGAAGTTATGGCCCCGACAAAATGCACTAAAATTTAGGGAAAAAAATAAGATTTCCCATATTTTGTTGGATGCTCCTGCATCACTTATGGGCACCTTTGGGGCGCTTTTGGGTTGACCAAAGGGTTCATGGACACCTTTGGGGCATTTTGGAGTGACCAAGCGATTGCGGGAATCCTTGGAGCTTTTGGAGCGAGTGACAAAATGCGTAGATTTTTATCTTTTGTTTATGATTTTTCTGATTTTTTTTTGTTACACTAAGCAGAAATGAACACACACATACACAAATGGTGATTATCTCTTTTAAAGATTAATGGTGTGTCCTAGACTGGTTTTAGTGCGTTTTGATGATTTTGTTTTGTTTTTGAAAGTTTTGAAGAACGTTTAAATGCGTAATGAAGGCTCATATGACTCCCATAAATGGTCGCCCCTTCAATATACCATTTCCCGACCGATATACCAACCTCTCTATATACCCGCCCTTACGAGAGGGAAACTATAGGTACGTGAGAGCAGATGGTACGTGGTACGTAGGCGGTACGGAAGGGGGATTGTCCTGTTAATGACACCTACCATAGAAGACTTATCCTCGCGTGCTTGGGAATCACCCCAGTGACACTCGATCAGCTTTCATCAGGATTTATGCCTAACAATAGTGACAATCGGGGTAAATGGATGCAAAAATCAAGCCAAGGTGGTGATGAACCCACCGTTGGTCTTGATCAAGGGCTGGGGTCTTACGACCAGCTCCTTGGTTTAAAAATGCCACGTGATGTGTGTGTGGTTCTTTTTAATAAAAATTGAAACATGCGAAGCAACCAACTTTCCCTAAGCAAGCAAAAGTTGACAAAAAAATAGAAACAAAAAATCAAAAAATGACAGGGACAGTTTTGGAACCTTACCTTTCTCTGCCCAGACCTGCTGTTTCTGATCCTCGACCCTAAAAATTTATAGACAAAAATTCGTCCCTCTATGAGACGAATTACAGAATAGAATTCGTCCCTGTCTGAGACGAATTAGAATTCGTCTCAGGGTCAGACGAATTACAGTAAAGTATTCGCCATAGGCAAAGACGAATAACAGTCTACTTTTGAAGAATGGTACCTGTCAAGCACAAAACACAAAAATTTGATCAGTTTCTTGATCTTAAAACTAGGGGACAGGGTCCCACCGTGATCGCCACTGAAAGCACGAGATTTCGGAAGATTTAAAAGGAAAAACTATTGCGATGCATTCAAAATCAAAACTAACGCTTAAGTCCTAAAATGTGAAATGCATGAAATGAAAGAGACGAATTGAAATGAGATACAAGAAAATAGAGAAAGCACAGCCCTTTTATTTAACTCTCTTAATCTCGGTTACAAAGATGCCTCCTCCCTTTTCAGGGGCTAGGAGCGTTAAATGAATTTTGGTTACAATCATGACTTAGTCTTCCTCCTTCCGCGTGCCCACATTTGAAATGGGCGGGCCAAAGTGTTGCCATCGCTTGCGTTGATGAATCCTTGATTCTTGTTGCTCCTCCTGCGTTCAAAGAAACAACAAGTCGTTAGTAGCACCTATGACAAAAATATGAAGCGTTTGATCTCTAAAACCAATGAAAGATGCATGCATAAGATTAGCTAAATCGATAAATAAAATGATTCCAAATAACCTGCAAATTTGACAGAGACCAGAAAACATTACCAGAGGGCCACTGCCATCGAAATAGTCGGCCAATTCGCACTCAACTGCAATTCGTCCCTAGGCGGGATGAATTCTACTATAATTCATCCTCGGGTAGGACGAATTCGACTGTAATTCGTCCTCGGGTAGGACGAATTCACCTGTGACAAAAGTGCCGAAGTGATGCCGCCCAAATGTCACGTCTCGGGATCTCCAAAATTCCTGCAAACATAGGGGTTAGCTAATTGGGGGCATTTTGGGATGACCCAGATGGTCGGATTCTCCCAATTTGACCTCCATCAATGGGAATTTGATGTCGCTACCTGCAAGTTAGTGGGACAACAAAAGCGACGAGAACATGATGAAATCTGATCAAAACATTATGAAATCGAATATATAAACTATCCAAACAGCATAAAATGGAATGAAGTATAAACAAGTGACAACAAAATAGATTAAAATGAAACTAAAAAGAATGCGGGGCGCCCGAGCGGGCCGCCCACCGTTGGAACTTGATTTTGGCACCAATCCACTTGGGATGGGCCCAAAATCTCTTGGGATGGGTTGTCAGCAAATTGGTGGATTAAGGTGGTCAAATGTCGGGTTTTTGGGTCCGAATTCACACTTCCAATAGCCACCCAATAACCTCTCTTGCGAAAGAGATTAAGGATGTGGAAGATGTAAATCAAAAGGGTAAAGGCGTGGTATCAATTTGGCAGCACTTCGTTGCTTGAAAATGCCTCCAACTTGTCTTCTTTTTGGGTGGGAAAGTCCACCATTTTATAGACCCAGGGGGTCTCTTTTGGATGGGCATGCAGGGATGCCATGTGGCGGCCATGCCTTCCCAAGAGGGAGGAGACTCCTCCCTGACTTGGGCTTCCATGACTGCCCTTGTGATAGTCCTCCAACGGCCAATCTACCCACCTACACGCGCATGCAAGGCAGGAGTCATAAATTGATAGTCTTCGGCTGCCACTTGGCGCCATTCTTCTTTTTGCCCGTTAAACCTGGAATTCATCCTGACCAAAGATGAATTCAGAATTCATCCCTGGGTGAGACGGATCCCAGTTAGAATTCGTCCTTGGGTGGGACGAATACTGAGCAAAGTGCCTGAATGTGCCAAATTGCCTTTTGACCTTCCAAAATTGCTACAAAAGTGGTTAGGACCACTGTTTAACCTCTGAGGGCTGCCCTGGGGGCTGTGTGTGTCAAAGCGATCAGTGTTTGCAGTCACATAATCGGATTGGTGCTGTTTTGGTGTCTACACACTTCTTTATAGATATTTTCACCAACCTTCATGGTTCCAATATTCTTTCTATCCTCATTATCAAATAAACTTTCAAGGGTCACCAACCCTCTTGGGATATGATTTTTTCTTAGTTGTATAAAGTCTTTTTGATCTATCTGCTCCAAGTCTTCTTCTTGGACAATTTTTAAGCATGCCTCCTTTATCATAAAATTTAAAATTTGTTCATCACTTTCAAAAACTTGCCAAAATATTTACTTGTTCGGTACCTTAGGTCTAAAGACCAATTTTATTCCATTGGTATTTCTAGTCCCAAAATCTATAGGAGGATTGAAATTAGCTCCCTTTGTTGCCAGTGCATCTGCCATATGATTCTCTTCTCTAGGAAAAAAATTCAGGTTCAGGGCATCAAATGAATCCATTAGGTCCCATACTCTATTTTTGTAAGCCTTCAAGTAATGGTGTTTACTGCTACACCTATTCTTTACCTGATGTACTATTAGCTCAGAATCACCATATATGTTTAAAATATTGATGCCCATGCTCTCAACTTGTATTAACCCAAGGCACAAAGTCTTATATTCTGCAACATTATTGGTACACGACCATGTTAGTCTATAAGAAAAATTATTTGTTCCTTTAGACTGATATTGTAGCACTACACCAGTACCGACACCATTCTTGCATTTAGCACCATCAAATTGCATAACCCAAGTTTCTTTGTTCCTCAAGGACTAATTAGAAATAGTAGGGAGTTCCTTTTCCAATTCATTTGTGATGCTATATGTCCCCATACCAGTTCCAAATTGACTTTAATCCTCTTTGAAAGGCAACTCATCTTCAATATCTAGTTCTTCAATGTTTTCTACTAGCTCAAATTACTCCATAGGATTAAGGTTGCACATATCTTATTCAATTTTTCAATATGATAAGCAAATGGTTTCTCAGGAGTTATCCTTATCCTCTTCCCTTTGAAATGTATTACCATGCTAGAATAATCCATATACATACATACTCCTAGCTTTGCTGTAAACTCTCTTAAGAGACACAACCTAAAATAGGGTTCTAGGTCTACCACCACTATCTCTTGCACTACTGTCACTTCAGGGGCTTTGTGCAATCTCATAAAGACATCTTTGATAACTCCAACTATCTTGACAGGTTTCCCATCTAATTGCAACACTTCGAAACAAGACCGGGTATATTTCATACACATTTCTTCACAGACAACCTTAGGCATAACCGTGGTTGATGCTTCAGAGTCAATCATACAATTTCGAACTACCCATCCCTCTATTATTAGGGATATATGGAAAGGGTTAGGTTTGTTCTTTAGAATAGTAGGTGTCATTTCTTTATTTTTTGATGGTATACTGAGGATGGTAGTGGCTGATCTAAGTTGGTTATTCTTACTGAGTGAATATTTAAGTAGGTCAATCTGGCTTGGAATGAAAAGGGTATCATATAGGCTAGCTTTTTATGGAATATTTTTCATCTCTTCCACAACGTTATACTCATACTTGGTTAGGGATAGTATTTCCAGTACTTTTTCTGTCTCACCATACCTCCTTTTGTATTGTTGGGTTGCCTCTAACCTTTGTATTTTAGTAACAGATGGGAACCTGAGTCTTTCTTTTTCTTCATACTTAGATCTCATTCTATCTCCCTCCATTACTCTTTACAGATTCTTAGGGAAACCATCAATCTTCTCTTTCCCTCTAGCTCGAGGAATAGGAAAACTATCACTATTTTGAGGGGGGAAATCAACTTTCTTTTGAGAAGGGACTTGGAATTGTCCCATATTCTGAGGATCTACTTGCAAAGCTTTGTTTCCAAACCTTGTAATGATAGCAATTGGAATTTCCTCCTCTATCTCTCTTCCAACCATGATCTGATCAGGTTGCCATAACATATTAACTCTCCCATTTGGGTTTCTTTTAGCTTGATCTATAGCTTTTTGAACATGGTGTTGATACATCACATAAGACTATGAAACATGGGGGTCATTGCATACTAAACACCAGATATTTGCAAGAGTGGAATCTACAGAATATTTTGGATCCTCATATGCTGCATTCACCCTAACCTCGATACTATTACTAGGACCAGGCCTTTGATATTTGTTCATATACAAAAATCTCCTCTATTGTGACCTTTCCTAATCTCTCTTCTCCATTGAATTTATTATGTTACTTAGAGTTTTCATGGTATTTTGTATGTCCAAGATAGCAGATAATTATTGAGAAGGTTGGGAAGGAAGAGGGGGGAAATTAGGTGTAGAGGAGACATATTTTGATCTAGGGATCAGATTCATATTAGGAAATGAAGAGGGTACAAAAGGAGGATCCATGTGGAAGGCTTTTGTAGATTTTTCATGGCTCCCACTATTTTTTGAGTTGTATGGCAACATGATCTTGGCAGTAATTCTTCCTACATTGATCAAGATATTTTCAACATGGACGACATCATTATAGACTTGGGGAAAGGTTTCAATTCTAGATTACCATGTCTGTAGACCTAGCTCTGATCCCAGGGCATGGATGTAATACATATAAGCCAAACAAGTGGTTGGTCTAGCTCCAGGGGGAATTCTCTTTCAAGTTATTCTAAATCTCAAATTAAAGTCAGAGATAGTTTCTTGTTGTATTTTTTGCATAGCTATAAACTAATTCAGTAGGAAAAAAGGATCAGTAGATTCATTAAATTGTTCTATGAATGGCTCAGCCAATGACTACTATGAATTAATAGACTTATCTTCCATAGTTCTAAACCATTGCAATATCTTTCATGAAATGACAAGGCTAGAACTTTGATAATAATATTTTCCTCTTTTATATTATGGATTGCTGCCAAATTCAATATATCTTGGCAGTCATCGTAAGCTAATTTTCTAAATCCATAATATGTGGGTGTTGCATTAGATACAACCTAAGGAATGGCATCCATTTGGGCTAAACTAAAGGGCCCGGTAGAGTCCCAGTTAGGGTACTTATGTAGTGGCAAGTTTGGGGCCACATTGTGTGCCATGTTTTTGGCTATAAGTCTTCTTGGGGGAACAACTGGGTTTTCTTTCAGAAGTTCTTCTTCAATAAAATCTTGATCCAAACTTTTGATAACAGCAAACCCTCTCAGGGGTAACTCATAGTAAAAGAAAGAATCAGGTTTGTTCCTCTTGAAGGACTTGGTATACATGAAAGGGGCATTGGTCTACAATACTTTTTTTAGGGTCTTCTAACCAGGGATTCGCCAGGTGAACTTTATTTTCTCCACTAAAAAGGTCAATACAATTCACAAAATCTTGATTCCTTCGGTTAGAGATAAAAATAACTCTTAATATGGGTTTTGTGTTCCTTGTGAATGGTCCCATAGGGTATGCCAAAAACTATTGGGCACTTAATTACACCAAGTTTTACTTGATATTGTGGCTATCTATCTTCCTAATTTTTATTTAGGCTTGCACTCGATAGCTGCAGCTCAACACTCAATATTAGATGGATTAAAACAAGTGTCTCAGATCCAACCTCCAGAGTAGGATGGTTCCTTGTCAACTTAGCATATTGTTGACACAATTATGCTCAATTAATGTTTGGAGTTTAGGGTAAGAAAAGGGTAAGGTTAGAGAAATGTAGATATTAGTGGACGGATAGGTTAACAATATTGCATCACCATAAAAGCTTTCAAAAAACCATACTAAAGATATACATCCAGATCAAATTTTATCCGAAGATAGCTTGTTTCAGATATTAAAGCATAAAAGAAAGATGTTACAGTAAGCAATTTCAATATCTAGGAAATGATAACCCAAATAGTAGAATTCACCATAACCCAGATTTTATAGAAATGCACCTTCTAATAACAAATAACAAGCTTCAAAGCAGATTTTAACTACCCATAATAGCTAGTAATCCATGATTGGCACAAACTAACCATCTAAGTATTTACAAAAATACAACTATGAAATTTGAACCTCTGACATCCAGCATAGAAACGTAGCCTTGAGGTGAAGATCAATGTATTACTCCTTGCATTCAGTCCTTTAGAAATATTTATAGTAGTATAGGCAAACATACTAGAGCCGACCCTTCAAAATGAGGGTTTGACCTCCCTTTATAGTTTTCATATCACAATATTCAAGAAACAATACATTCAATCTTGTTACAACAGCTCATCAAAGAGTTTAGCTGGCGTTAGTTGATTCGTTCAAACTCTGGGAAATCCACTGGAAGAGCATCCACCATGGTTGTTCGAGGTCTCTACAACTTGATGATCGACCAAAATAACTAAAGTTTAGAACCTTCTAGATTACGCGTTCTATCAATATTTATTGAGAACAACCTGCCACCATTGATCTGTAACTGCTTCTAGTTAGCTCTTCTTGAAAGTATTCAATGTTTCATCTTCCAGTCGCATGCCATGGTTTTGACACAAAAAACCTTTTAAACATTCAACATTTGAGAGGGCAACCTCCACCTTCGATTTTCTTCATTTGATGACTTAGATTAAATATAGCGTAAGCTGAAAGTAATCCCACTCATTTCTTAGCATCATAATTCTTAATCTAGATTCGGAGCATCAAAACTTTGAATCCACTCTGAGATCTTTTATTTTCTGCCTCTTCATCATGAATCCATACTTTTTCATTGCTAACATCACCATCCCCTTACAACTTTTATATATTTTAGAGATAAAATAAGTCTGGGCCCAGAGTCAAATATTTGATCACTCTACCCTTCAACCTCATATTTATTTTTGGAAGGAAAATACTTGTTTATTTCCCGGATCACCAATCCACACTTTTTTACTGCTGATGGCATCATCTCCTTGTGAATTTTGCAGATTTTGAAACTTTTCACCAATCCATAGCGGGAAGCAAAGAGGGTTATTCTGGAGTGGGAAAAAAAAAGGCCTTTCCAGAATCAAACATACACCAAGAACTAAATCCACATTTTTTATCGTCGACGTCACCATCTCTTGGAAAATTTTGCAGATTCAAAACCTGTCGTTATTCCGAACCCATAATAAAGTCTCCTGAAATATCTTCAAACCTTCAAAAATGAATAACTCCTCAGTGGACTCATATCATTAACATAATTCTGGAGTGGAATATCAGTATCATCACTTAGTCAAAATTATACAAAATTTACTAAGTATGTGGCCATTTTGGGCCTACAAGAACCTACATGGGGACTCCCTTCATCCCTAAATAAATGGTGTTGCAGATATTTTATTTTAATGATGGAAACCCACTCCAGGTTTTCAATAGTGAACACCTTCCAAGCCTATTTTGTGAGGAGGACTTGATTCATCTTATTGATCCTACAAAATCCAAGTCCACCCTTATCTTTTGGAGTACAAAATTTATCCCAGATGACTAAATAGAAATTTTTTTGGTTGTTAGCTCCAATCCATAAGAAACACTTTTTAATTTACTCCTACCCATAATGTTGCTAGGATTTTAAAAATAGATAAGAAATACATAGGGATACTTTGAAGAATAAACATGACCAGGGCGGCCTTACCTACTTGTGATAGAAGAGACCCTTTCCACCTAGCTAGCTTCTTGTGAAATATCTCAGTGATATTTTTCCACATTGTCTTGGCTAGTCTCCCTTGAAACATTGGGAGGCAAAGGTAGGTGGCTAGGAATTCTGTAATGGAACAACCCGGGATATTCATAATTTTGACTTGCTTGGTCAGTAGGATGTTGATAAAGTAGATCTTACTCTTGGTGAAGTTGATATTTTGCCCTATAGCTTCCTCATAGATATTAAGGTTATATTTTATGACTCTTCCTTTAGTGATAGAGGTAACAATAGCCAAAATGGTGTCATCCATGAACTGCTAGTAAATAGAGGGTTGGAGGTTGGAAGCTGCTTTAATTATAGAGATCAACCCTCTGGAGAAAGTGACTTTTATGGCTCTACCAAGATTCAACCAAAATTATGAAAATAATGGAGGATAGGGGGTCCCCTTGCCTCAACCATCTTGTACTAGGGAAATAACCTATTACAGAACCATTAACCAACACAGATATCCTTGATGAGGATATGCACTAGAGAATCATCTAAACTGAGGTATCGTGGAACCCAAAATTCTGAAGAACCTTGGCCATAAACTCCCTTTCAAATTTTTCGAAGTATTTTTTTCATGTCAAAGTAGAGGAAGAACACTAATTTGTGAGAATTAAGGGTAGAATGAATGAGCTCATTAATAGTTATGACCCCATTCATAATATTTTAACCCTTAAAAAAACTTCCCTGGCAGGGGTCGATCAAGGATGGGAGGATGCCTTTAAGTTTGTTATCCATGTCTTTGAACAAAATTTTGTATAGGATGTTACACAAACTTATAGGTTGATAGTCAAATAGATATTTGGAGCTGGGTACTTTAGGAATGAGGACGATGAAGGTGGAGTTCACATTCCTTGGAATAACTTCTATTTATACATTTTTGAAATGGCTTGATAGAGATCAAGGTCAATGATTTCCTAGTAAGCTTGGAAAAATCTTAGGTAAAACTCATCAGGGCTTGGGGCTTTGTTTGGATGCATGGAAAACAAAGATTTATGGATATACTCAAGAATTAAAGGGCTAATCAGGTAGGTATTCATGTTTTTAGAGATAGTATTTGGTATGTGCTCAATAAGGGAGTCCATGGCTTGGCTAGAGAGGGAAGGGCATGAGCCAAGGAGGGACTGAAAGTGACAGACCACTTCATCACGGATCTCATGTATATCTAAGGTAAGAGTGCCATATTTCTTGATTAAACCCTTGATATTGTTAGCTCCTCTATGCCTAAGAGTGTAAATATGGAAAAAATTGGAGTTGGAGTCTCCTTCCTTGAGCCACAAATGCCACAATTTTTGGTGCCAGAACGTCCCTTCCTTCTGCAAAATATTATGATATTTTGAAAATAGAAGTTTTCTTCAACTCTCAAGTTGTCCTTTGGAGCATGTCCTTAATGTTCCACAATGCCAGTATATCCTATTGAAACTATTTTTTAATCCTTTGGAGCATGTCCTTAATGTTCTACTTATTTTCAATGATGTTTCCAAAGGATTATTTGTTCCACACCTTTAGTTTGGCTTTAATAAACTACAATTTTTGAGTAACCTGGTTTATGATAGTTCTAGGGAAGCTTTCCCTTCACCATTCAATGATGTGATATTTAAGTTCAGGATGTTGGGTCCATATTGCTTCGAATCAAAATGGTGTTTTAAAATAGGGTTTGTTGATTGTCTCAAATATTAGGAAACTATGGTCAGACTCGATCTTAGGAAAAGCCTATAAACTTGTATCTCTAAATAGAGGGAGTGCATCCTGAGATAGTAGGAAATGATAAAGTCTTTCTTGAATGAGATCCCCCGACCCTTATGTTAATCCAAGTGAACTGAGACTCCTTCAATTGAACATCCATAAGTTCATTTGTATCTATGAAGTGACTTAAGTCCCCTATGATTTTAGGAGTGATTTCTTTCCCATATCTATTTTCTAAGAGGTGTAGTGGGGCATTGAAATCCCTAGCAAGGATCCAAGAGATCTTGCTGAAATATTCTCTTATATGAGTGAGATTGTTCCACAATGCCAGTATATCCTGCATGGTATTTAGGGTGTAAATATTTATCAAAATCCAGAGGAGTTGGGTGATAGAGTCATGGAAAAAAATGTTGGAGATACAAACTTTGCTTAAAAAAAATCTTCCTTCCATATTGGTTGGGTCCCAAATACAAAGGATCCAATCAAATGTCCCAGAGGTTGGGGTAGAGGAAAACTCACATTTTCTCCAAATAATCTTGGCAACTTTAGCTAAACATTGCATGCCTAATTTGGTTTCTTGAATTAGAAATATTGTGGGATTTGAATCCTTCTGCATGGAGGCAGCCAATATTTGTTTTGCTGCCCCATTTAAATATCGTATTCTAGGAGAGGATTATCATTTGAAAATTTTAGAATATTTTTTGCCTCCTTTGCCTTGTTGTGCAGGAGGTTTGGATCTGTTAGATTATTATTTGCTGGAAATTTTTAGTTCCTAGAAGAGAGTTCATTGGGTGCCATTGGCTATGTATTTTGCTGTGTCTCTACTCTTTGGGTTTGCACCAGAGGCTTTGACCTTATTTTTGTCACTTCTAATATCTATCTAGGATTTTTTTAATCTTCCTATTTTTTTAGGGCTCCAAGCCTTTGGGGAATCATGGGATGACCCAGTGCTACCAGTCTTATCATAATGGGTTTTAGGAGGGAAATGAGGTGACCCCGACCTATTAGGTGGAAGGGGACTGGGTAGAGGATTGGGTGACCAAGGGGGATTGGATGTTGGGCCTAGGTGTTGGGGGGCACTAGTCAATGGAGAATTAGGGCATAGAGTTGGGGATGAAGAATGGGTTTTATAGGGAAGGCTTGCCTTCAAAGAAGGTTGGTATAGCTAGTTTATTCCAAGGATTTTATCACTAGGGCATTCCTCATCATTGTTATTTGTAATGAGACTATAATTATTGAGTAAATTAAAACTATTAGACAACATAAATAGAGTACTTACTTTGCTCAGTTCACTATTTGGAGAGGAGGGAATATGTTACTTGCCTTTGAGGTACTGGTATGGGCTTGCTTTGGCTTTTGACTTTCAGGATTCTTCGTTGGGCAAGAAAAATAGTTTTTGGAAGTCATTTTACATAAGCTTCAATGTTAGGCATTGTGTCTAGAGATGCCTATGGTATTGACATTCAGAAGAGAATGAGGGCTTATTATCATACTCCATTGGTTGAAAATGATGGTAGGACTTATAGATTATATTCACATGGTCCAGGAGCTGGGTCTCTAAATTTACATTAATGCAGATAAGAGCCTCCGTCAGTCGAGATCAGGTGCACATTTTTGGGTTGATAGTGACGAGTTTCCAAATTGCTTAGGCAATCCCCTGAAGCACATCCTTGTGGCATAAATGAGGAAGCAAATTTTGGAGCTAGACCTAAATGAGAGTAAAATTGATATTTTGGGTCTCCATATCAAAGTCCACTCCCCACCTATGGAGGAAAAGGCTTCTTCATCAAAATAACCATGGCCCCACCAACATAATTCAATATTAATCCTCTTGGGTATTGATCCATATCATGAATAACCCTCTAGACATGGCTAACAATTCTAGACAACCCTTGGTTTTCCATTTAATCATCACCCATTGACAGATAGCATCCATATCGGGTCTTCCACGTATGATTTCCCAAATAGGGAAAAAGAGTTTAGGGTAAAGTACCCTTCCATGAATTCATCTGAGAGAATGACATTGCAACCCTATGTGATAAAGGTTCGAGGTGAAACTGGTAAGGGTTTGGGCTTTCCCTTGAGTGCTTCAGTGAATGATGTTGTGTGAGATTTTTTGCTTCCCACAAATGGTGGGTCCTTCCTCAACCAAGCATTGTTCACATATACTAAGGCCTCCATATTATATTTGGCTACCATTTCATTTCTATTATCATGGGTAGCTAATCCATTGTTAGAGTTGATTGTGTGCTCTCTTGATCTGCTCCCTAGTACCTTGTTGTCGCATTTCTACTTTCCACTCATTGTATATTCAAATTTTAGAATTCACTCATCATATCTCCTCCTCTCATATCTTTGATCCTATATATATTATGATCAACATGTAAAAAAATCTGTCCTCAACAAAATAACTATCAAAGATAAATTTTCTATTCCAATCAATGATAAATTACTAGATGAACTTCATGGGGCCGCATATTTTTCTAAACTTGATTTACGATTAGGCTACCACCAATTCAAGTTAAAGAAAGTGATATACCCAAAATGGTCTTTCACACTCACGAAGGACATTATGAATTTTTGGTGATGTCATTTGGTCTTACCAACGCCCCTTCCACATTTCAAAGTCTTATGAACAATGTATTTAACCCTTTCCTTTGAATTTTTTTTTTAGTTTTCTTTGATGATATTTTTATTTACAATAAAATATGGGAAGGTCACTTAACCCATATAGAGAAAGCACTAAATAACTTAAATGACAATCAATTATACACCAAGAGATCAAAATGCTCTTTTGAAAAGCAAGAAATTGAATACCTTGGACAGTTTATCTCCAAGGAAGGAGTTAAAGTAGACCCTCATAAGATTGAAGATGTGGAAAATTGGCCTATTCCAAAAATATTTAAAGGGTTGCAAGGGTTCTTAGGACTAACTAGATATTATCGCAAGTTTGTCAAGGATTATGGAAAAATCGTGGCCCCCTTAACAACACTATTTATTAAGAATACTTTTTTATGGTCTCCAAAATCTAATGAAGCCTTCATTACCTTAAAAATCACCATGTGTACCACCCTTGTATTAGCCATGATATATTTTTCCAAACCATTTTTTATTGAGAGTGATGCTTTAGTATTGAGAATGGGAGCCGTAATCATGTAAAATGAAAAACATTTAGCCTTCACTAGAAAAGCATTCTCAAAAAATAATTTAGCACATTCCACATATGAAAAAGAAATGTTAGATGTTGTTCATGGTATCCAATATTGGAGACCTTATCTTATTAGCAAATATTTCATTATATACACTGACAACCATAGTCTGAAGTACTTATCGGAGCAACTTATAACCACACCAGAAAAACAAAAGTGGGTTACAAAACTACTAGGTTATGACTATGAAATAATATATAAAAAAGGAAAAGATAACATGGTTGCATATGCACTTTCCAAAAAAATTGAATAAATTTCCCAATTACATGCTTTTTCCTACCCTATTTCTAAATGCATAGACCAAGTCAATGAAGAGTGGTTTAAAGACCCTACCACACATACCATATTCAACAACTCCAACAAAATCCCATGACCAAACCTCACTATTATTGGAGAGATAACATACTACATTATAAATAATATATTGTCCTTTCTCCTACATCTACCTATTGTACAAAGCTTCTCCATGAGCTACACACTACTCCCATTGCAGGACACTCTAGATTCCTAAAAACTTATAAGTGAGTGACTAGATATTTTTATTGGTTAGGGATGAAAAATGATATCAAGAAGATCGTAAATGAATGTGATACATGCCAAAGAAATAAGGGTGAAACAGTGGCTACACTAGGTCTGCTTCAACCTCTTCTCATCTCAACAAAAACATGGGCTAATATTTCCATGGATTTTATTGAAGGACTTCCAAAATATGTAGGAAAAAACCATTCTAGTGGTGGTGGATTGTTTATCTAAATACATCCATTTTACCCGATGACCCACCCTTATACCGCTAGTACCATTGCTCAAATGTTTCTTGATAATATCTTTAAATTACATGGCATGCCTTCCACTATAGTTAGCAATCATGACCCCACTTTCACAAGTAAAATTTGGTAGGAATTATTTAAACTCCAAGGCACTCAAATTTGTATGATCTTTACTTACCATACCCAAATATATGGCCAAACTGAGGTTGTCAATAAATGTTTGGAGAACTACCTCTATTGTTTTATTTCTACTGAACCCCTTCACTAGGTTAAATAACTTCCACTAGCCGACTGGTGGTAACATATCCTACCACACAACCATTAATATGATAACATATGAAGCATTATATGTCCAAACACCACCATCCCCAACCTCTTATATTCCAAGAAGTATAAATGTACTCGTAGTGGAAAGGGAAATTTCTACTTGAGTTGAAAATCTTCGCCTTCCCAAAGAGAATCTACATATTGTCCAACATCGTATGAAGTAATAGGTAGACCAACATCAAATAGAGTGAGTTTTCTAAGAAGGTGATATGGTCTTACTTCACCTTAAGCCATATTTCCAAACTTCTCTCAAACTCAAAAGTTCTCAAAAGTTAGCACCCAAATTTTATAGACCTTATAAAGTTCTCAAACACATTTTGCCAGTTGCTTATAAACTTGAGTTACCTGAGCCTTCCAAAATTTATTCCATATTCCATGTCTCCTATCTTAAACTAGTAGTTGGTGCATACATCAATGTAAAAACTTGACTCCCTAAAATTACTGAAGATGGAGCACTCTTGGTTGAGCTTAAAGCTATATTAGATCGTCGATCTCACCACCTTCGTAATAGTCATATCATCGAGGTTTTAATTTAATGGAAAGGTATACCTTCAAAAGATGCTACGTGGGAATGACTTCACCATATCCAACACAAATTTCCTCATTTCCAGCTTTGAGGACAAAGCTATTTTAATGGGAGTGGGATGTTAGGTTCTATTCCTAACATTGCTTATTATATTCACTAATTAATTACTAATAAAGATACGAACCAATGTGTCATTTTATTCACACCCTATGCTCCATATAAATAACCAATAGCATAGGTATTTTTTATCATCCATCATTTGAAAATATATTATATCCTAGTGTTCAGGTTCTCCCAACATTATAAACAATGATTCATATTAAAACGTGATTCAATTTATTTTTCTTGTGTTCATTTAATTTTATTAACTGCTAAGAACCTTGAAGGTTCTTACCAGATTGCTTCAACCATTAAAGAGATTTCTTCAGCTTGCATACCAAGTCCTCCTTATCTTTTACCCTGAAGCATTCTGGTTGTGACATATATATGTCTTCATCAAGTTCACCATGTAGAAAAGCTATCTTTACATCCATCTGTTCTATTTTAAAATCAAAAGTAGCAAAAATAGCAAACAAAACTCTAATTGATATTAGTTTAGCCACAAGGTAAAAAATCTCACCAAAGTCAATTCCCTCAAGTTGAAAAAATTATTTTGCTACCAGGCAAGCTTTTTACTTCTTCAACTTACCTTATACATTGTACTTCTTATTGAATAACCATTTACAACCATTAGGTTTTTTTCCAAGGGGTAATTTCACCAAGTTCCATGTCTTATATTTAAATAGGGACTCCATTTCTTCTTCCATAGCCCTTTTCCAAGACTTATTCTCACTTGATTGAAGTGCCTTCCTTATAGTATTTGGTTCTTCATCAGTAACTAATAAATTAAATGTAGAATTTTTTTTTAAGGACTATACTTTTCTGGGAGTCTTATCACCTGATATGATCTCCTCAAAATTGAAGTTCCAGGTTCTACATATTCAACTTCCTCTTCACCTTCTTCCTCTAAATATTCTTCTTTAGTCTCTCTCTATAATTTACCTTCTTCCTCTATTTTTCAATTTTACCTGAACTATTTATGGTTCTTTTCTTGGTTGCATTTCCTATTTTGGAACCCCTTTTGTTTCTCTAAAGATCACATTACGATTGTAAGTAATATTTTGTGTTTCTAGATTCCACAACTTATATCCTTTCACACCAGTACTATAACCCAAAAATATGCATTTCTTAGATTTATAGTCTTGCTTAGCCATTTTTTATTTTGGGACATACATATAAGCTTCACAATCAAGAACCCTTATATTATTGAGAGAGGGTTTCTTACCAGTCCATACTTTCTATGGAGTTTTATCTATCGATACTGAGGTAGGATATCTATCGATAAGGTAGCAAGTAGTTAATATGAATTTTTCCTAGAACTTCTTTTCTAACCCTACACCACTTAGGATGCTTATGGCCTTATCCATCAATATCTAGTTCATCCGTTCTACAACTCTATTCTATTATGGAGTATATGGATTTGTTTTATGCCTTTCTATTCTACAGTCCTTGCAAAACTGCTCAAACTCATTAGAGCAATACTCACCACCATTCTCACTTCTCAAAACCTTTATATTTTTCTCTATTTGATTTTCTACAAGAGCCTTGAACTCTTTAAATTTATGGAAAACATCATAATTGTATCGTAAAAATTATACCCAAGTATTTCTTGAGAAATCATCTATAAATGTAACAAAATAGATGGATTTACCCAATGATAGTACTTTTGTAGGTCCAAACACATCATTTTGAACTAGATGCAAAATTCCTTTAGATATTGTAGCACTACTTGGAAACTTAACTTTGGTTTTCTTTCCAAAAACATAGTGCTCACAAAGATCAAAATTTAAAGGTCAATAAGAAATTCCTTTAACCATACCTTTAATTTTAGTGTTTGAAGGCCTTTCTCACCAATGTGCCCCATGCATTGATGTCACAACATTATCTTTGCTATAAGAATACTTGGAGCTTCTTCTATCGTATTAATTTCCTCTACAACTAAAGAGTTATTACAATCAATACTTATAGTGCTAGCCTCAAGTTTGAATAAAGTTCCTATATGAACTCCCCTTACCAACACTAAGCATCCACAAACCATATTGCAACTATCCTTATTGAATTCCACAATCACACTTTCATATTTTAACCTCAATTTGACTCTTCCTCGACCTATTATTTTTTGTGTGAAATTATCTCCCAAGAAGACTTCATGTCCATTTATATTTTCATGTTCAAAAAACCCCTCTCTATGAGGAGTCATATGAAAAGAAGCACCTGAGTTAATCAACCATGAGTCATGGTGTTCACTTGAGCATGTTGTAGCGATGAACATGTCCCTTGAATCTTCATTTGTGGTCTTCGTTTCTATAGACGTTACTTCATAAGACTTTTTAAATTTGCAATCTCTTTTATAATGCCTTGTTTTACCATACTTCCAATATTTCTTTTTGTTAGGAACAATAGATTTTCCCTTATATTTTGATCTCCTTTCTTATGATTTATTTTTGCTTGTTTCTTGAGAACAACCTCTCACAACCAAGGCACCCTTATGATGATAATCCTCAAAATATTTTCATATTATTTCCTTATATAGCAATCTTCCTACTATATCCTCTAATTTCAATGTAGAAGTAGTATTGGAGATAGCTATAATTAGGTTATCCTAGGAGTTAGGTAATGAACAAATTAAAGTAATACAATTTTTCTATTAATCTATTTTTACATCTACATAGTTTAATTGACTTACCATAATGTTAAAATCATTCATATGTTTAGTCATAGAGTCACCATAATTCATCCAAAGAGAATACAACTTATTTCAAAGAAAGGAATTATTTACCAGTGACTTTGTCGGATACAAAGCTCCCAACTTTTCCCATAGTAACTTTATTGTGTCCTTTGTTTGATACATTCAATAAAATTGAATCAAATAAGCATAATATGATAGATATCCTTGCCTTCGTATCAATATTTATCCATTCATCATTTATTGTTTTTATTGGTTTTAATTCTGAGACTACGATCCACTGATATTTATCCAACAGATCCTTCATGTTGAGTTTTCATAACTCAATTTTTTTTCTATTGATTTTTTCAATCTCTACCTATGTGCCTCCTATAATTTTACTTCACTTATATTCTTTCACACACTACTTCCACTTAAGAATCAATTTATCCCAGGGTTGAAACCCTTATTCCTCAAACAAAGCTAAAACCTAGCTCTGATACCAAATGAAGAGAAATAACATCCCGATAAACAAATTCTAGAAAAATAGTAATTGCAAAATCAAAGGAAAAATAGATAAGAACACATTACACAAGAATTTATCTTGGGAAACCCTTTTGGGAAAATTTCCAGCGAGAATACTTGCTTATTGTATAAACTTAATCATCTCCAATACAATAATATTCTTTCACTCGCTTTTCGCTTGCAAGTACATTTCTTGCAAATTATTTACCAAACCCTCATGCAAGTGTTAGTTTATATGCAAAAAACACAAGGGGTTTTATAATACCATGGGCACGAAACCATGGTTCGATATTACATTAACCCAAAAACGCCCATATGGGTCTAAAAATAGATTAAATCCCTCAACGAGGGAATTTTTACAGAGTGTAAAGTCCTTTCAGAGTTAACCCCTCTTGAGTAACATGGAAAATATTCAACATAATTCCAACACAATTCGGGTGTCGGTTCGTCATGCGTTGATAATAGTATTACATATTTTTTTAAAAATTCACTAGCACTCCTACCTAAATCAATGACCCTTTTCACCTTAAAATTTTAAACTTATCCTATCAAATTTACCAATTATACCACTATATATAATTAACACACCAACGATACTTTTTCATTTAAAACATTCAAACTATTAGAAAATCAAGCAACCATAGTGAAAAGTAAAACCTTCCAAGAAAAAATATGAATTGAAACATTCAATCTATTGTAGAATTCCACTGAACTTCGATAGTGTGAAGAAACTAGTCAATCTAGATCAAAACTCTACATAGACCAAAACCAAACCTATATCTACAATCGAAGAGACTTGCATCTCATTTTTCACTCAGATGGACTATCAAACTCTTTTTTGCACCAAAATAACTACCAAAATCTATTATGCACTTAAAAGAGCTATCGAATATTGTTCTGCATCCATATTGACTATCGAACCCTTTTTGCACTTGAAACAATAGCCAAACATTTTTCTACACCTCAAATAACATCTAGATCTTGTTTTACATCTCAACCAACTATTGGACCCTTTTATACACCTAAAATTATAATCAAACCCTATTATGCATATGAACCAACATCCAAACCTTGTTCTACACCTGAACTAATTATCAAACCCTTTTCTGCACTCAAAACGATAGTTAAAATATATTCTACACTTAAAAAGACATTCAAACATTGTTATGCATCCGAACTGACTAGCAAACTGTGTTCTGCATCTAAAAAAACTACCAAACCCAACTCTACATCCAAATAGATTACCAAGTCTAGTTCTGCATCAAATATACTATCGAACCTCTTTTCCCACCTAGATCAACTATCGAACCTTTTTATACACACCAATAGACTGCCATACTTTTTTTATCTATGGAAAACATCACAAAAGGGATGCCACTTTCGGGTAAGACCCAAGGAGGCAGGGGTATCCATTCCACCAAAAATACCTAGGACATGGATCTGGCCTACCACCTTTGACATTCTCAAGGAGCAAACAAACACACAACCAATTAAATAAATAAATAATAGTAAAAATAATAAAATAAAATAAAAAACATGCTCCTTGAGTGTGTCAAAATGAAAAGCACAACCAAACACACACACAATACGATAAAAAAAATCACAACACAAACCACATAGAAAAAACACAAGAACAACATAGAAAAAACATAAGAACAACATAACAAAACACAAGCATGACAAAAAAACATAACACTACAAAGACAACAAAAAATAAAATAAAAAATAAACTAAAAAATAAACACAACCAAAAACTAAAAAATTAAAAAATAAAATAAAAATAAAAATAAAACACAACCAACAATAGACAATAAACAAAAACAAAAAACATAGAAAACACTTACACATAAAAACACGAATTAACACAAGCAAACAAAAACACAAGAACAAGAACGACAAAAACACAAGAACAATAAAAAAAACATAAAAAAACACAAAACAACCAAAACACAATAACAACAAAAAACAACACAAAGAACACAAAAAAAACAAAACAAAATAACACACACACCTTAAAAAACTAAACAAAAAAACAAAATAGAAAAAAGAAAAAAAAAATGAACATAACAATGACCTTATTAGATCAGAAGACTATTAAGGCAAGAATCAATATAGGAAACAAAAGAAAGAAAAGAATGAGCTAGGGCACTAAAATAACCTGATCAAACAAAAGAGAAGCAAAAATAAAGCAAGAAGAAACTAGGTACCTCCAAAATTGGAGTCATCCAAAGAAATGATAGAAAGAAGAGCTTCCCTAACTTGCGAAGCCCACCATCTAGGAGGGTGGCCATAACAAGTAAGATCACCTTTGTCCAAAGTCCAATTAGCTAAAACATAAACACTCTTATTTTTATCTCTGACCACATGATTGTAATCAACTTTCAAAAATCCCATCTAGATTAATTGAATCTTCTCAATAATTCTTTTTATTCTCCAATCAACCTTATGATTCTTAGGAGTCTTCAAAATATTGATCATGAGTTGAGATTCAGACTAAACTAACACCTTTTCCCAACCAAAATTAGTATCCTCTTGAATGCCTCTGAGGATACCATACCCCTCAGCAAGGTTATTGGAAAGAATACCCAAATTCTTAGCAAAAGTAAAAACCAGAGAGCCATCTAAAAGTCTACCAATCCCCCCCGCATTGGATTTTCCAGGGTTCCCTCTAAACGCTCCATAAATATTGAATTTTCCAAAATTATTGGGAGGAGGTTGCCAATTTCTTGTCCTATCCATATTATAAATACTTACATTCCCTTTAATATGGTTGCTCTTAGAATATTTAATATTCAATCTTTGCATCACTTGATCCCATATTTGGTGGGAGTTTTGGGGGTGATTAAGGAGATGATGGATTGATTCAACTAAGTTGGCTATGGTATTTTGCCAAATATAGTGAATATCCTTCCTATATTGAACCCATCAAAACTAATTGCTTAATAAAATGATCAACACCCTCTTTATTATGCCAATCCCTCCAAAGTTGTTCAAACGTAAAAAAAATTGGACCACTATAAGCCAAGTAAAGTAGCCATTCTCCTCCATAGCTCAGATGCTAAAGTACACTCAATAAAAAAATGGTTGAGAGTGTCTACATTCTATTCATACATTTCACATCTAAAAGGGCTATGAAAACCATGCTTCATAAGTTGCTCACTAGTAAGCACCCTACGATTCAATAAAAGCTAAGTAAAGAACCTCACTTTAGGCCAGAGCTTTTGAGCCCACAATTGAGAAAATATGTCAAAATTATGGTTGGTATTATTATGGCATAAGGTTAAATAACCTTGAGCAACTTAATACTCACCCTTAGTGGTGTTGTTCCAACCAAAATAATCTTTTTCATGGGACCAAGAGAGAGATATCATATGAAGGATGCCTTGGATATCTTGTCTTTACCTTTTTGAGATTTGAATAGGCCAGTCCTCAATAGGAATCCAATATCTACCAACCTTTGAATTACTAGTATGGTACCGATAGTAATTAGCCACTTTTATCCAATTAGCTTAGTGAAGCTCCTCCATCCAAGGCCTCCAATCGAGGAACTGAGTAGACTACCAAACTAGTTATGCACTCTATTTTTTTAAGTCATTATGGATCTGTGATCCTATATTTTTTTGGTTTTTTAGAGAATATGAGTTGAAGCAGTTGTAGTAATAAAATCTATTTTTCTATCATCTAATTGTAGGTTTTTCTTTTGCTATTTTTCTATCATTTATTGAAAATAGGTCAATGCTTTGTTTTCCATGTTTTCTCTATTTTTCCCTATTCTACATGATTTTACCTATTTTCTTTCTTTCTGTTAAAATTCTTTGATTCTCTATTTCTATTGAGATATGATTTTTTGTTAGAATATTATAAATAGGTAAATGATTTCATTCTCTAAAGACATTGTGATGCTCTATTTATCTAAAGATATTGTGATTCTATTTCTAGTATATTTTGTACTATAATATTATATTTTTCCATATTTGTATCTCTAATTATATTTTGCATACACATTTTTTTTTTTTTTAAATTGATTTCGATTTCTATATTTATTAGTTTTGTGCTCTTATTAGTTACAAGTGCTAGCTCTAGAAAATAGAGTAGTGGCATACACTAAAAAAATCACAATAAAGCATACCTAGAACTAGGTATGTATTTTCTACCAACCAACCATCTGTTTATTATAGTTACAATATTATCTTGAAGCCTCACATAAATAAGATCTCTTAAAATTTTTATTACTTTTCTCAAATGAAAAATATTTTTTTACAAGTAAAATGTCACCTACTGGCGATGGAAAGAAGGGGACCAAATATTTTTCTAAAAAGAGTATCCTCAGAGCAAATCCAAAAAGCCATTGACATATATGCAAATTCAAGTAGGGTTATGCATAAGGGGTCAGCCCCAAAATGTATTTATATAAATTTGATGAATCAGTTTCAAAATCCAAGTGAATAGTTTCCACACGCATGTAGAAGGTTCACTAGTATTAGGGGCAATGTTGGAAATTTAAACTTATAATGGTCAAATTATTATAAAATTAGGGCAAATCAACCCAAAAAAATTACACCCAAATTTTTTTGGCTAATGGAACCTAGTCAAGGGTCCCAAATATTAGCCAATTTTCAAAATTTGAAAATTTGAATTTTAGCCGATTTGGCAATAAATAGCCATTATGCATAACCCTGAATTCAAGGTACAAATGATTTTTGACTACTAAATAGTTAGTTGTATATTATGTAATTATTTTTAAAAATTATTTCTTCCTCAAATAGTTAATTCTTTATATCTTCCTCTGGACATATTGCATGATAATATTAATCTTTTTTTTTTTTTTTGTAAGTTTTTTTGGTTAAATCCTTAAATGATAAAGAATATTATTGTATGCTATGCAAAATACCCTATTGATCCTGATATGACTCCACTTGAATATATTCCTCACTAAGAGATTCCTTCTAATGAAAATTCTCTTAACAATGACATCCAATATCCATTTGAAGATATTCCTCAAAATTATATGCCAATTGAAAATAAAAGCGATAAATCAAATACACTACAAAATTATTATGAATATTCAAGAAAAAATACTAAAAAAAGAAAGGCATCTAACTAGGCTGTTGGAAGGTCATTTTAGGTTGAATGGGTAGAAAAATTTCCCTTTATAGAGCCATTCATGATCGAGAATAATAAATTTGATCTACAAGTATGTAGATGCAAAATTTGTAGTTAGAAGCTAGGTAAGGATCATAGGTTGCAAAATAAGATAGATACAATAGAAAAAAATTGTGGCAAAGCTTATGTAAAAGTTACATAAATTGATGGTACAATTAATAAAGAAGTTAGGAGGAAGGATGCATCAGAATGTATGCATCTTAAATATGCAATAGAATATGAAAACCACTTGAAGGTACAACAATCTCTTATTAAGAAGGGTGGAGTTATTGAATCCCAATTTCATAAAATTCATAAGATCACTTTAGCTTCAAAAAGTTTGTAGTTTGCTATTGTATATAGTATTCTCAAAAAGGGTAGATCCATATTCTTTTTTATTTATTATAAGCACCTATTTCAACTAGTTGATGTGCAAAACCTTCCTAGTTCCCATTGGTTAGATCGAAGTGGTTGGGAAATGGAAAAATGCTTATCATTAGTTGAGAAGGATGACCTGAGTGAGAAAGTAAAACTTGCTAGATTCATTTCACTTTCTATTGATGAGGTGATGGCTATGGACAACACATATTGTATTTGCATTCATATGTACACATTTTAAAATCATGTAAGGCAACCTAGTTTTCTAGGATTACATAAAATGGTGCAAAATTAAAATGCAAAAAACATATATAATGCTATTGTAATTAGTTTAACGTATATTGTGGGAATGAATGATATAGACATAACCACAAAGTTAATATGTGTTGGATATGATGGTGCTGATATAATGCAAGGGCATAGGAATGGTTTTTGTGTTTGACTCCAAACCTTAGTTGCCCCAATATATCATACCTATTTATTGTATGGATCATAGAGTGAATTTTGCATATAAAATTGTGAGCACTTTTGAAAATGTTGTGAGAGTGCAAGACCTCATTCATGAAATACATTCTTATTTTTCTTGTAGTCCAAAAATATTTGTAGAGTTTCAACAATTTGCACTAGGATTTACAGATGGAAAAAAATTGTTAAAAGACATGGATACAAGGTGGATTTCATTGTATCAACCTGCACACAGAGTTTTTATAGAATATCAATAATTAAGAAGGTTTATGTACATAAATCATAGGACAGTTGATAAGACAAAATATTTGTTGTTCTATTTGACTGACTTTGAAACCCTTTTAACATTATGTGGTATTCTTCCAATGTAACAAGAAATGAATAAATTGATTAAACTTGCACAAGAGAGATCTATCTATATTTTTTATTTTATGAGGATGAGAAAAAATATGTATGATTATTGACAGGTTATATGTGTCCAAAGGAGATTTTACTGTTCCCTTATCTGATAATTGGAATACATTGACAAACGTAAATGATCCAAAAAGCTTTTTAAAGTTTGACATAAATGATCATATTTGTATTAATTTTCATGGAAATATGATACCTTTATACTATTTTTAAAGATAGTCAAATATAGTTATGGATGATGTTGAACAAATTTATGTAACACACTATAGATTTGAAGTTGTTTTACACAATACTAAGACAAAATTGTTAAAAATAACATAATCATTGACAAGTGAGATAAGAGATTAGTTTCAAAGAGATGAGTTGCTTGAGGCCATGGGTGTCGTTAATCCTATATTTTGGAATCCTTGTATTGACTACAATTCTACACATGAGTTGTTTATTAAATATATGCACATACTTATTAAGCATTTCAGTAAAAATGTGGAAGTTAATGGTGTTGAAATCAAAGGTATACTAAAAAAAAATATTTTAAATCAATAGTCATCACATTTTGGAAGAACAATGGTTGAGCAAAAATCACTTTTGAGAAACATCCATGAGACTGATTCCATTGCACGTTTGTGGCAAAAATTGTATCTAAGTAGTGTCTTACAAGATACGATTAGTGAATACTTTTGTTTACATGAAATATGTCAAAAAATAATTTTGGTATCCGTGGAATATGAGAGGGTTTTTAAAGCACTATATTTTGTTAAATCTAAGCTTCGCAATAGGCTAGATAAAAATTTAGAAAATTGTTTGAGAATTTGTGTCAATGTATCAGTTGGACAAATTTCCCTATGATAGAGCATTGGTATACTAGAAATCCCTTGCAGATAGAATGGGTACCATGAATATGAACAATAAGGAGGATAATGATAATTTCAATGATCATATGGTGGAGATACAAATATCCACTATGCTTAATAGTGATTTTGAACAAGCTAATAAGTGTTTGTTTCAGCTACCTAAATTATAAATTTTCCAATATTTCACAAAATTGATAAATTTGACTTCACTTGATATCAAATTTCACAATATTTTTTTAGATTTATTAAATTTCACAAAATTTGTTATTCATAAATTGTATGGTTTATATCACAATGTCTTAACTACCTTCATTAATAAATCATATATTTTATATCATAGTATTGTTAATGTATACATATTGGTATTGTTATGTTTTACTTTGAAAATAACTATTAACCAACAATAATATTTCTTTTGTTGTTTGATATGAGCATAGTAAATAATATTGGATAAACATAAACTAAAAAAGCAACACAAAATTATAAATGGAAACAACCTTTGAATGATGGAAGACACAAAATTAGTAAATGCCTTTTTTATTAATTCGAATAAAAATATATTACATTGTACAAAATTGTTGACTATAGTCAACTTGAAAATATTTCACACTTTGTTAAATATTTGGTTGGGGTTTGTTGTCTCAATTTTGCTTAGAGTTGCTTGTTCATTTCCTTTTTGTCCTTCCTTGACACCTTGTGATGGTAGTGCTCCAAATCTAACTAGGTTTCCTGTACCTTCTCAATACTCCCCACCAATGCGACTTCTTCTTGGTTTGGATCTTCTAGTACTATTAAAAGCGGTTCTTTCACTTTCTATTCCTGTAGTACATGATATGGATCTTCGTTGAGCTTTTCCATAATATATATTCTTAAAAAATTATTATCCCTCACTTTTGATTACATTTTTTCTTCATTTCCATTGCATTGTTCATAAATGTCTTCATCGCATCGATATTAACTTCCATGCTCTTAACTTGTCTTTTTAAGTTATCAAATTTTGACTACAAAAAGAAAATGAAAACATAATTCAGAATAGTTATCTGAATTTTCTTACTTTTTTTAATAAAATATTAAAATTTTATTACAAAATACAATTAAATCATTAAAAACATTTGCTTACCTCAGCCACATCCCTTGCGGCCTCAACGACTACAACTTTTTTCTTATCAGATACCCATTGGTTATAAAAAGCTTAGGATTTAACATTAATATTCTCTATTCTAATAAAAATAATATTTAAAACATCATAAAAATAAAAAATAATAGACTTCACTGATCCAAATGTGGCCTGATCTAGTAGTCCACCAAGCTTTTCTGGTTCATACTAAATCAAAGAAAATTTTGATTCTCTTTTAGAAAATTTCTTATACTCGGCATTAATTTCCTTTATAAGGACCTTGGACTGATATTCCTAATCCTTCATCACTTCCAAATCTCTAAGCATAAATTTTTTTATGGTTTTTTTAGTATTTTCAACCATTAAAATATTTTTATAAAAATTTACAATGTCATTCTTAGTTTGAGGATGAGGATCATTTTCTTGAGTATATGACAATGATGTCTACTCAGCTACAGGGGCTTCTATTTGTTGTGATTCACCCTATGTATATTGAAGTACATATGTTTTCTTAATGCCTAAAATGTTTCCTTGCAATAGAAAATCATCATCGATTTAGATATTATCCAATCCCACGGTTGAAACTTTTGGTTCCTATGAAGTTGTGTGAATGTAAAAGATGAGAACCAATGACCAGAACTTGCTGCTGCCCCCAACAATATTTGTGAAAAAAGTTTTTTTCCAACTCCAACCTGCATTTTGCCTCTCATTTACATAGGCTATTATTGCAGTGGTGGAAGTAGTGGCAACATATGGCCTCTCATAGGTTATCATTGAGAGGCGCTTGAAAATAGTTAATTTTTTATTGCTAAAATCATTCAAAAAATAAAATAGAAAGAAAAATATCTTAATTCAAAGTAAATACACATTGATTTACCTAAATATGATGAAATTTTATGAATTTGGGTGTCGATGGGGATGGGGTTGGCCTCACTAGATTTAGTCTACACATTTTGTGCAAACCTAGGTGCACAAGAACCACCAGGTGAAGCAACTTGTTTCAAACATTTATGTGGCCTCTACAATGGTGATACTTGTGATACGCTATCTTTAGAATCACCAGTTTCTTTTGGCCTATGACCCCTTAATGCAACATCTTGTTTACTACTTGTGGTAGCTGCCCTAATCTATATTTAGATGAAAAAAGAAATTAAAATGTGCTATAATATAAAATACTATTTTATGGTCAAAGATGGAATTATTACTTTCAATTCCTAGGGTGTCATGGCAATGGTGTGTAGTGTTGGATGCACTATAGTTGGTACATGAGTATTTTGTAAATTATAAAAACTTTCATAATACAATGCTAAAATATAATTAACATTACCCACAATGGGATTGGACATTGTGTTGGTTTGCAATTGCACACCATGCAACTCTGATTTGATCTGATTTGAAATATATGTGCACCAATCCAACTTCTCATAGTGTAGATATCAAAAAATATAGGCTAGGACCCAACACTGAATTTCCATTCTTCCATTTAGAATCAGTCTTGCTTGGAAGAACTCAATAATGACATTCATAATTAGATGTTCGGTAGAGGTGATTTTTAAACCTCTTTTTGACTTGGTGGTAAAAGCTACAAAAAATTAGATAACAATTTACAAATTTGAAATTTTGAACATTAATAGAATCTAAGTAACAAAAATTATATCTGCCAACAATTCCATGCGGAGATTGTACATTATATTGAGTTATACTCAATATTTTGGAGATAAAGCAAGCTTCGATGTCACTGGAGGACAATCCTTAAAAGGAATATCTATCAATATTTGAATGTTTACAAGCGTAATTGAGAATGACATATTTCTATTTTGTAATTTTATGTTGATTGTGGCATGGTCATGGTCATAAGTTACTGTGATAGTGTGCTAGAGGACTTTATTAGTTTGGAATTAGGGTATTGAAAGAAAAAATTTTAAACTTACATCATCTATCCATAAAAATTATAAACCTATAGTTGTTAACAAATCTAAAATTGCAGTTAAAGAAAGGTTCTTGAATTTTGGAGTAGGGGTTGAAGCGGTGGTCACTGCTAGAAGTTGTGGAAGCAGGATAAATTGGATTAGGAAGGTTTTTGAGTAACGGTTCACTCTAGTCAGATGCATTCAAAGAAATGAAAATTGAAAAAATGATAGTTGATGCCCTTTTATAGAGAGAATAGATGGGGTTGAAACGTGGTAGCATGGTATTAGACATACAATATGAGTGATCTATCATGTGACATGTGGTTATCGATGCATGTGAGAATATATTTTACATCAGGTTAATGATCGAACCTTGCATAACACTTGGTCTGAGGCCGAACCTTGATCTGCACCCGGTATGAGGTTGGACCTTAATCTGCACCCAATCCAAGGCTGAACCTTGATCTACACTCGATAAAATATTGGACCTTGATCTACATCTGATTTGAGGCTAAACGTATTTATGCACCCCATCTAAGGTTGGACCTCATTCTGAACCCAATCTAAGGTTGAACCTTGTTCTACACTCAATCCTTAACCAAACCATATTCTACGCTTGATCCATGGCCAAACCTTGATCTACACCTGAACTGAGGTTGAATCATTTTCTATACTCGATCCAAATCCAAACCATGTTCTACACCCGGTCCAAGCCAGACCATTTTCTGCACTCAATCTAAGATTGAATCATTTTTTGCACATAATACTTAGCCGAACCATTTTATGCAACCAGTTTTATTTTAGACCATTTTTTGTGTTCGGTTCGATTCTAGACCATTTTCTACACCCAATCCACTTTCAAACCATTTTTTGCACTTAGTTCGATTTTGGACTATTTTTTGCATTGGCCCATGGCCAAACCTCATTTTCCACCCTATCAGACCAAAAAATTCAAATTCACCAATGTTTTATAATTTTTTGTGAAAAATAAGGTAATTTACCATGTCCTCCTACATGAAGTTGGCTAGGATTCACCAGGGTTTCAAAATAGATTCACCAATTTTTTACAAGTACATTTTAGGTTTGACCCCTTATGCATAACCCTGCTACTCCAGACCTTTTCAACATTCAATTATATATATATATATATATATATATATATATATATATATATATATATATATATATACTACCATTCAAATCAATCTTAGATATTTTCATCAACTAACATTCATTGTTTCACACTTATCTATCATATTATTATTTTATGTTAATTCATTTGTTTTCCAAATTATGTCAAATATCTATTAAATATTTTAAATATACCAAAATTTCAAAATAAAATTAATTTGGTAAAAATGTTAAAACAATTTAAAAATCAAATTTCTACTCATCAAGACATACAATAAAAATCATCTAACATCATCAAAGTATCATACCATTAGTTTTCCTATCCATGCATTTTTTTCATAACATATCCACTAAAAATCATATAAACATACTCATAAAAATGAATAATCAATATATCTATACATCATAATTGACCTAGTGTACCATTATATATCAAAATTAGTACACACAAATAATGTTAGTGGATTGAGGCATCTCAAAAAATTGATGCTCTCACACCACTAAAATATGGTCAACATATTAAGAACATCACATCCCTTGCCCTAGGTAACTGACTCACCTTTATTTAGATGGGGAGGAAATTGAATTGATTGTTGTGATGGTTGAGTAATTGATCTCATATTAGAGTGTGAATGAGATCGAGTCTTCAAGGGTGAAGTCTTACTCTACTCTAAAGGTACAATTACATGGTAAATGTATCTATAGTGGGTGCTCTTCACCACCTATGCTATATACTAAGCTTGTAAACTAGCTATCTGGTTAAATAAATCTTGGATATCCTTATCACTACTCCTAGTACTAACCATAGCTACTCTTGCTACTATTTCATATCACTAATATCATATCTGATATTCCTTTAATTAGGCCTGATCCCTCTCTAAAATGGCATGGTATCTCTCTATCAAAGTCATTTCTTATGATGCTAGTTCCTGATCCAATAGTCCCTACAACAACTCAATCCTCCTCATCATATCCTAATTCTCCTACTAGGATTCCTCCTCAATAGTATTGTTGGTCCTTGTCTCAAAATCATAAGCTATAATTAGTGGAGGTATAACAAAAGCTCAACATAGCATCAATCCATCCCTTGGTCTATACCACAAGCATTCATATGCCATCTAGACATGATGGTAAGCCAACTTGCTCAATCTCAACATCATCTATGATTACTTGATTGTCGATGTAACATGCATAGGAAATTTTTTATGATATCATAAAAGGTACCCTAGGGAAATGCCTATGTAATCCAATCTAGGTTCCATAGGAGGATCATCCACATCCTCCTCAACAAATCCCTCAATATAAATAAGTTCACCAAAACCCATCAAACCCTCTTGTGTAACTTGTTGGAACCACTGCTCTCCTAGCATAAGAATCCCCTAAACTAGGGAAAATTATCTTTGAAACCTATTTAGATGATATATTTCAAACTCTCCTCATAATTCCCATAGCCAACTGAATCTCTACACCTTAGCTAACTCAAATCCATCCACTACCCATCTTATGTGATCCATCTAGGGGAGCCATAATATCTTAGTAGGCTAGAGATCATCAATTACCTTTTGAGTTGGCATCATCAATCCCCTAAAGGATATCTTGTATATCTCATGGGACCAATCCCACCTAAAACCTATAGATACATCTAGATCTATTAGAACCATGGATAACCCAATAGGATGTTTGATAACTATGTGCTTGCACATTTAGACTTGTTACAAAAGATAATAGACTAGGAATATTCCCCTTCTTATAGGCCACAATATGGAGAGTTTGGTAGAGCCTATATAGGATGAAATATACCTAGGTGAAAAACACATGATCATCCTTCATATGGATGATGATATCAAATAGCCCCAAGTGTAACAACCTCTTATTAGTGTCTCCAACTAGTAAGCCTAAAACATAGCAACACTATCAACAGATCCAATAGTCCTACATGGAATATGGTATTGATGTCAATGCCATAACATATAAAATAAAAAATACACCCATGATTAATCCTAGATATGGATTGATATATATTATGATTCATTTGTATATCAAAACCTTAAATAGGAACTCTTTATATCCTCCAGACATGCTCTAAAGTAATCATCATCTCTCTTGTCGACAACAAAAATATACCACACTTTAAATGCCACTGCTTTGCAAGTAAATTCAAAAGAGCATGGTTGAGATCAATGGTAGGCATAGTGAAGTAGAGGAAAAATGGTGCACCTAAAAGTGTTAAACAATATGCATCTATCGTTAATGGCCAATGAGCATCAAAACAAAAGCTTGTGAGTAAAAGTGAGAAAGACACCAAATTGCAAGAAATGAAATAAAAAGAAGTTTATTTCTATTAATTTTATGGTTCAAAACCATGGTTATATAAATATCCCCTTGAAGACTTTGTATTGATATGATTGTTACAAAATGGTTCCCAAGGATCAAATTCTCAAAGTAAATTGCATGCACTTCTAATATAATTCCTCGTACCCACAATTGAAGTGGGCAAACTTATGATGCCACCACTTTGTTCTAGGATATTGTGCTCCTTCCTTGTACACTATATGACCTACACCTACACACAAGGAAACCATAATTTTTAAATAGCAAGTGTGTATGGTGAAAATATGCAACCCCATAGGCACTAAAATACTAGAAAACATTAATATGCAATACACCTATCTAAATTAATTTCAAATGACTTGAAATTGTAGAGGTATATAAAATAGATGGTTTTGGAAAGATATTACTAAAAATAGAACTGAAATTACATCCGATGCCATAGCATATTCACAGTGCACTTTTCCAACCTACAAAACCCAAAGCAAGCAAATTCTACCTCTAAACATATCCAAAATGCATAAAACTTGGAAAGAATACATAAAATTACATTTCAATACAAACCATGTAGTTGAAGTGATATACGAAAACTTATTCTAGAAATAATGTAGAAATAAATAACTTAGAATAAATTACACCACACAATGCACATATGACACACAATATTTTCCTTGGTTCACCCGATGTGGGCTACTCCAACAAAACCAAGAGCCACTCCTCCTTGATATTATTATTTTTCTTTCTTTCCCAAAAATGAGACATTACAATAAAATATAAAGGAAACTCTCACAATCCTAAACCACTATGTGGTATTAGAATACAATGAGCACAATACCGTGGGCTAAACCACCCACACCCATAAACCACCCACCAACTGTGGGAATCCCAGCAATCTCTCTAAAAAAAGGGGATTTTTTTTTTGGCATTGCTGGAAACCACCTTCGATGGACGCATTCGTCATGGCCGAGGGGGGGCGGACCCCCCCTTGGCACCCTCGATGAGGGCTTCGCCCTCTTCACGAGGAGCTCCGCTCCTCCTACCCTCTCATGCCTACCATAAAGTATTTCCTCAGCAAAGGATGAGACACATCCAATAATAGTTATATTTGAAAATAAGGTACATATCCCTATGCATGCTCCGATGGACCTTGCAAGCCTGCAAAAACTTAAAAATGTGATATCTCGCTCAATATAGCTCCAAAATGTATGAAATTTTGATAGCACATTAATATACTAATATAGAATATGAATAAAAAATAAAAGTAGAGAAATAATACACAAATCTATCCTCATCCTATGGTGGGATGGTCAAGACTGTCACAGAATAGGGACCATCCTCGGGTGGGATGACCACCAATTTTGCCCTTATTTTATCACCAATTCCTCTATGAATTGGTCAAAAACCCTTCTACTGGTGTTGTCATAAAATTTTGTGGTGAAATTCACTTATATTATTTAATTTTGTAAATAAATTGCACCTCCTAGATCACTCGTAAACCTCCTTCGTTAGATAGATATTCCAAGAGAAAAAGGCACAAAAAGGTGAGGGGAAATCTTGGTAGCACTCCATTGTTATATCTCAAAACTACTATCTATTATTTTTATGGAAAATAGAATCAATTTATAGCAAATGGAAGCCTTTGGGCAAGAAGGCATGTAGGGAAAGAGGTGCCATTTGGCCAACAAGGTGGCATGCATTGGAGGGGGAAGAGAATATCTCTATTTGGCCTCCCTCATGCAGTATGTCATAAGGATGTTGCACCCTATAACTTGAATGCTTTAATAGGTGGATAAAATGGTAGTTTATGGGTACCATTTGTCTAAATTTGACTTTTTGGGAGTCAAACCTTGTGGTCGTTCCATCTTGGGATGGCCAATTTGCCAATGTTCCTGGGTGAGACTGCCCCAAATTATGACCATCCCAGGGTGGGACGGTCATGCCTATGTGGCTCAAAAGCTACCAAAAGTGGGGTAGAGCCTTTATAGAGTGGTTAGGACCACTAGTAAACCTTTGAGGGTTGCCCAAGAGGGCCATATGGTGTCAATTAACCAATGATTTTTATTACCTAATAAAATTGACCAGATTGTAGTGTCTACAGATGCCCCTTTTTGAGATGCGTTGTGTGCAACACAGTGCTAAGAAAAAATAGATGACTAAAATTCTAAATTATTAGGGTTATTAAATAACCTAACCAAATTTAGATACCCAAATCATGGAAATAGCATGCGTTCCTGAATCCTTGCTTTTGACAAGCTAAGGAACTTGCTTCAAGTACAACCTTTCAGGTAAGGCTTATTTAATCTTGGAAATTTTTCATTCATTAAGTGGTGAAGACTAGTTTTTCATGATTCTATAATTCCAAGCATTTGTTTAGTTAAAATTTTTCTTGTTTTCTACCCCGAGTAGGGACATTATTATCTTTTTCAATGATTCTCTAAACGAATACAATTTGCATGATTGAGTGTGTGCTTGTTGATTATTGATTATGAACTTGTTAAGTATGACTACCCCCTCAAGCAATGAGGGAATTACCAGTGATAAAAGTGATGAGTCACTTGACACATATGACTTGGATAGGGTTTCCTTCAGTTGTACCCATTGTGAAATGGAGCATTTTTTAGAGGATTTTGGTGATTTTGCTAATGCTGAATTGAAGAAAGGAGCGAAAAATTTTATTCCTATGGGGTGGCCCAGCCACAATGGACTTATTAGGGTGTGAAGTAAATAATTTTCCATTTATCCATGAGAAATTTAGATTCCTTTTGATCCTTATTGAAATTTGACCAAATTTGAGTTATTTTTTGTGGGTTTTGGACCCCTTTTGATGCATTTTAAGCTATTTTAATGCAAAATAAAATTTTGTGGCAATCCTAATGTGGTATGGTGGCATGTTTTATGGTTTTCCTAGGTTTTTATGATCAGCCAAATGTATGCTCATCCCACCCTAGAATGGTCATGGCCCTGAGAGGGTTATTTAAGCCAAAAATAGGTCATTTGGGCTCATTCTTGCATTTCAAACTTTGCATCTTGAGAGTTGAGGAGGAGAATAGAGAGAATAAGTAGTGGAGTGCTACTGAAATCATCCTATAGTCACCATGATCCAGAATTTAGACTCATACAGCGGTGGAGTTGATGCAAGATGGGTAAGAATTGAATTTCTTACTACACTATGCTAGTTTAAAAGTGGAATTACTGCTTGTTTTTTATTTTTGATAGAGCACACTAAATTTACAATAATTTAACCTAATTAGGGATGTCCTAAAATTTTTTGTACTTTTTTTGTGTTTTTATGGATTTTTTTGCTTTATGTTGCTTTATTTTACCTTTTTTTCACTATTTTTTTGTGGCCTGAAAGGCCCAATTTTGCCCAATTTGGGGGCCATCCCTGGGTGGGACGGCCAGCATGGGTTGTTTAGGTGTCATACCTAGGGGGTATGGTCATATATTTTGGGGCCATACCTAGATGGGACGAACACAAAATGGCCTAAAAAAATACCCATTTTTTAATCTTTTTTTAGTGTTTTTGAGGCATTTTGAAGCCTATTTGGAGCTTGTTATTGACCAACTTGTCTCTACCAGGTGGTGAAGAGTAGGTGTCAATTATTGAACCTATTTTATACCATGAGAGACTTATTTATTTATGCCAACTATGAGTGGCTTCATGCCATTTGCCTCAAGCAGGTGATGCAGTTAGAGCCTGTGGTGGGTTATCGCACTTACTTGATGGCTCTTATTGATCTGTGGGATCCATGCACCAACACCTTCCACTTGCTGACAGGGGAGATGACGGTGACACTAGATTATGTCTATCAGATATTACATATTTTTATAGATATATGTTTGATTATGTCTACTCATCGTGATCGAAGAGAGGTAATTTTTGAGAGGTACTTTTGTAGGGCCACGGAGGATGTGATAGGGGACTCTTCCAAGAGAGGCATACTGGTGGTGTATTGGTATGAGGATAGGGTACTGGATGTGAGGTATGTTATACTGATAATACTTATCTCTAGTATGCTACTACCAGACTCATTAGGTTTTAGGTTTCCTTGGAACCTTCTAGAGCTAGTGTTTACTCTGGTAAGGTGCACTATGGAGCAACCACTAGTGATGGCATGGGTGGTGACACTCCTGGCATAGTTTTATGGCAAGATATACGAGATACTCTTCCATGGGTGGAAGGGATTGGGGTGTAATTTTTTTCTATAATTTTGGAGATGATAGTATATAGCGATGGATAAGCCATAGGGACTACCATGGATGATACAAGCACAACTAGTAGACTGGGATATTGGCTACGAGATCCTATGGAAGCAGGCTCAAGAGGTAGGATAGAGTTGATGTACGAAAAGAAATATAGGTCATTATACCTAGTATTTTATAGGACTTAGAGTAGTGGATTTGATCTAGAGACCCTATAGGGATTTCCTAGCATGGGCTGATGCTGAGGTGCATCTTCATCGAGTGAGGCGAGGGAGATGGTTGGTTGGACATCATGGGACATAGTAGGAGTTCTTTTTGTATGCTTGGGTTATGTGGTAGTTCAAACTACAATATATTAATAATAGGGTTGCCTAGTGAGAAAATGGTTTATCAACATTACGAGGATGAGAGGAAACTGATTTAGTCGATGGTGGAGGCGGTTTGAGGGGATGTGGATCCTATAGTGGACATTTCAGATTTGGATGATGCTATAGAGGAGTATGAATTTTGGTTGGTGATATGCCAATGGCAATGAGAGAGGCCACTAAGGGTGGTTCAGCAAGGGTGGTAGAGGAGGCTCATTAGGAGACTCCTGATGAGGACCAGGTCAAGGCAGGTGAGTGGCATGGGCATTGTCACATGATAGATGAGCAGGTAAACCTTCTAGACTTGGGACATTAGGATTATTTTGGGGATGATGACACTGGGATTTAGGGGATGTAGGCACAGTAGGTGGTCTAGGGTGACATAGAGGATTATCTATAGGATAAGCTAACCAAGGTCAGTAAGGAGAGATATATCCTTCAAACACAGGTTCATGATGCTTAGGTAGAGATAGAGGCTCTATGGGCATAGTTGAGATAACAGAGTCCTAGGCAGGAGGAATCTAGTAGTAAAGATGTGGCTAGGTTATAGTCAGAGGTGGCATGACTCTATTAAATAGTGGATACCTATCAAGAATAGTAGCAATTGGAATGGACCTACATGGATGAGTTGGAGAATGAGGTAGTTCACCTTGGTGGGTGCCTACCATATGATTCAGTTGTCAATGGATCACACAAGAGTCAGTAGAGTAGGACAAGGTAATCTTCAACTAGGATGGAGGCACCTAGATCTAGACAGAGGGTAGATAGGGTAGGTTGTAGTAAGTATGGGAGTTTGCATCAGACTTCGATTTTCGGTGGGAGTGTGAGTCATAGAACTGGTTCTACATGACCATGGTGATTGAGGCTCTTGTGACTCTTTTTGGATTTTTATATGTTTAGCATTGTGAGGTCTGAGGACCTACTTTATTGTAGCCTATGGGTAGTATGATGTATCTTTTTACCCCATACATATACACACACATATATATGAGATTTTATGTGGTTTATCATCATGTATTTATTGCTTTATGATATGTATGCAATGTGTGTATTTGCTTTATGATATGATGATGGATGTCTATCATGTATGCATATGTTGTAATATGATTTTATTTGATTTTGTACATGCATGGATGCATGATGATATGGACAATGTATTGATCTAGATGATGAAATATATATTATATGACACACTATGTTAGCACCATAGACTATATAGAATTCATCAATCATGTGTAATGTGGTCACGAGACTATGTAATATATTTGTAAAAATGGAAACTAACATAAATGTGATAAAATGGAATGAATGATAGGATGTTTGTAGAATTTTCTTGAGGTTTTTTTTGAGACTCAAACACTCTAGTCAACTGGTCAAAAATTATATACTAACTATGCAATACTTTTTTATAAGGTATGAATCTGCTAGGATGACCCAGATACTCAATATCCCTATGTGTGCAAGTGATTTTATTTTGTGATAAGCATAATATTGTCCCAATGTCAAATGAGATTAATGCAACCCATCTATATTGAATATCATCCTATGAGTAGCATGATCCTAGGTTTTGTACTTAGTTGGATTAGACCACTAGGTATTATAGGCTACCAAAAGCTATCTCATCCACATGCAAACATTGGTCTGCACACACGTAAAAGCTAATATGACAGACATATCATCATGTGTAAGGATAAAACCATTGCAAGGAAGGTTTGATGCCACCAAATCTATAATGAGGATCACCTTATGGTTTGTCAAATGCTGAGAATTCTAGGGATTCAAATTCTATAATCCCTTATTTTATTTTAGTTTATTTAAGGGATATTTGCTCATATGTAGTGATGAATATCACTATTTATTTTGTATTTTATTTTCTTTGAGAAAGGGATGTGGGGAGTGCTGATAACCACTATTTATTTTGCTTTTGATTTTTGCCTTTTAGGGTTTTTCTTATTGCTAGTGGTGAAAACCACTATTTATTTTATGGAATTAGGTAAGAAGGAGTTTTTCCTTTTCTCAATTCTCAGTATTCTTGAAATATTTGCATAGGGGGATGAACAAGATAACTTTTTGCTTAAGGTAACCTAGACCAATTCATAGGTTTCATATTTCCTTGTGCAAAACTTGGATTTATTAGTTTCAAAATATGATGGGATTCTGATGTATACAAGGTACAATGCAAGCAAGACTCTACCTCCTAAAAATCAAGATAGCTTTCTACAAAATTTGTAAAGAAAACTAGATATGGCTGAGTGACCGAAAACCATAATGACATTCTAGACCAAATGGCTAGGTGAAGGGAATGAACACAAATATGAAAATGTAAGAAATGTAGGTGGAAATGGTAAGTGAAATAGTGAATTATATGGATGATGACTTGAACAACATTTATTTTGAATGATGACTAGTGTATAGTCTTAGTGCTAGACATGTATGAGCAACTCTAAAATGCTAAATGTAATGATGAGTATTCCTAATGCAAGTGATGATAATGCAATAGTATGCAATTTGATGTAATTCAATATTTTTGTAATTTTGATGTTTTGATAATGTTTTTGAATTTTTGATTGATATATATGTATATACATGTGATCAACAGGATAATCAGGGGTCATTGGGATTTTTGGGGTGACCAAAGGGCTTATGGGTGCCTTTGGGGATTTTTGGGGTGGCCTAGATGGTCATAGACCACCTAGGAGCATTTTGGGTTGACCAAGCAATACATAGATACCCTTGGAGCCTTTTGGGGTGACCTAGATGGTCATAGACCACCTAAGAGCATTTTGGGTTGACCAAGTGGGTTGTAGACACCCTTGAAGCATTTTGGGGTGACCTAGATGGTCATTTACTAACTAGGAGAATTTAGGGTTGACCAAGCAGTATGTAGATACCCTTGGAGCAATTTGGGGTTACCTAGACGGTCATAGACTACCTAGAAGTATTTTGGTACCTGACGTACCCTTAGTTTACCATTTATCTGATGTACTGTGATTGGCATAGCCAAAAGAGATGGTGAAAATTGACCCCCCTACTGTGAGGTGCAAGCTCATGTAGTGCCAACGTCCCTCTAGGGTGAGTCAAATGAAGGTGAAACATTGGAGGATATCATGGGTTGTGTATATTGACTATGGTGTTCCTACCGCTCCATTATAGAATTGATCACATCCACAAACCCATGGGAAGGTGGAGTGATGTGTACTCTATTTGGTTATTGTAGGTCCAAAATGGCCACATACTTAGAAAATATTTTGAAATTTTTTCCTATGTCATGAAGTTCTCAATCTGCACATTTTGCAGTGTATTTTGGAGTGAATCCATAGCAAAGGCCATGAGTCCGCCCAAAACTTGGAGCAATTCTGCAAGGTTTCCTTTGTTCTTGGCTCTGAACTAGTGATGCATACAAAATTCACAAAAATTTTTGGAGAAGGATGATGTTAGTAAGAAAAAGGTGTGGATTGGTGATCACTCAATAATTTGAATAGCTTGTGAGTGGCTAAGTATCAAAGAGCCCAATTCTAGAGAACATAGTGAACATTATTCCCTAGAACAGTGATAGAAGATGGAAAGCTAAGTATAGAATATACAGATTTGTGATGAAGGATATATTGATTAAATCTCTCTTAGAATGACAACAAGTAGCAATATTCTTTACATGTGGATTGGACGAAGAGTTACTTTGCATTGCCATAAGGTCTAGAATGGTGTTCACTAGCCAATATACTTGCTTGGGTCCAAAATGGAATTTGTAAATTTTTCAAAGAAGATATGACATCATCAACATTTTTGTGGATATTGGTGAATGGTTCATGACCAACAAAGAGGGATAAAATACAAAGAGCGGATTTGATCCTGCTTAACTTCTAAAGCACTTAAGACTAGATTGGTGTCCCATAGTTTTTGAAGCATTAAGGATGATGTCATTAGCTTTTAAGAGTAGAATGGTGTTAAGTTATCCCCTGCCATTACACCAAGCTTATATCAGATTAATCATAGCCATATGATGGAGAATATCTATGATGGATATTTTGATAAGGAATCTGAAATCTATGAAAACATTTCTTCATAAGATTTATAATAGTTAGTTGGAGGAGGAAGCTAAATCATTGAGGGTTTTAAGAATATAGAACCAAAGATGATTGCAAATCAACAGTGGTAGAAGACTCCCAAGAAGGATCGACGTTGTGTGCATGATCTCCAACATCTAGAACTCTAGTTAGTGTCAAGAAGCCAACAAGTTGCAGAGGCTTTGAGCTACCATGGTAGTCAACTTGCAGTAGATTTATCAAAGGATATACTAGTAAGAGAATGCCAACAAGAACTCTCTACTGCACTATCAAATTTTAATCTTTTTAATGTTCCTTTTTATTTTAATTTTGCAAAACTATAAATAGAGTTTGAACCATCATTTTTTAAGGGTCGGCTCTAGTGTGTTTGCCTATGCTACTGTATATATTCCCAAGGACTAATAAAAGGAGCATTACATTGATATTTGCCTCAAATATTGCATATTAATATTTGATATCAGAGGTTTGAATTATTTAGTTGTATTTCTATGAATACTTGAATGGTTAGTTTGTGCCAAATAAATGGGTGACTAGCTATTAGGGTAATTGAAATTTGCTTCTAGATTTGATATTTATGTTGTAATCATAGTGACACTGAGAGGGGGGTGAATCAGTGTGATCTTTTAAAACTTTAAATATTCAGTTCTAGAACCAACAACAGTTTAAAACTAATGAACAGATATATCAAATACAACAAGAAAGCATTACACACAACACGGTATTTAACGAGGTTCACCAATGTGGCTACTCCTCAAAAATGACTGCTTGGACTACCATCCAAATCCAGCCTTTGCAAAGCTACAACTTTACAATATCATTTACCAGCACCAACTGGAAGGAGCACCAACCCCTTAGATTTATCTGTATCAAACAGAATGGAGCACCAACTCCTAATTTACCAGCACCTACTGGAAAGAAGCACCAACCCCTTATGCCAAGCTGCAACTTGGACTTCAATAAAAATAATGAAAATTACAGAATAATACTTTCACCTTAATTCTCACAGTCTGTAGTTTCTATGCATTTAGCTGCTTCTGGCAAACGCTTCGCACTATCCGACTGCTTCTATGAATTTCTTCGCACTCTCTGCTACAACCAGATAATCGATCACTTCTTCTTTCTGTGCGCTATCACTTCACACTTAGAACTCAACCTCTGCACCCCGCGCTCTTGATTCACGCAATTACTGTATGCATAATTCGCTTCGACTCAAACGAACTACGACTTCGCACTCAGCTCGACTCAACATCTGCACCCTTGCGCTCTTAATTCGCACAAGTTCGATACGACTCACACTCTGCTCGACACGAATAGCCCTTGCAAAACCACAATACATCCTTTTATAGATGAAATTTCAAGATCAAATCTTAAACAGTAGTCGGCTGTAACCCTAAGAACGTCGGCTACAAAACCCTAGAAATTATCGGCTACAAAACCCTAGAAATTGTCGATTGCAAAACCCTAGAAATTGTCGGTTGCAAAACCCTAAAATCCATCGGCCCAGATTCAACTTTGTCGGCCTCAACCACTTCTGCCACCTCTGTCACCTTCCTGTAACTATTGCCGCAAAATAATAACATGTCGCGATATCGCGACACTTTTTGTAGCCGTACGCCTTCTTTAACCCGCTATCGCAAAAATGTGACACTTTTGGCCTTTGTTAGCTTTGCCACCGTTCTTGTCACGAAATCATGACACTTCAAACTTTTGCTGACGTCATCCTCATTCTTGTCACGAAATCGTGACCCTTTTTACTTCTAGGCCTTCTTCTCCATTTTTGTCATGAAATCGCGACATTTCTGGCACCGTACAGTCTCTCTCCTCCTAGAGTCGTGAAACCGTGACATGTCACGAAAATGCGACATCTTCACCCTGTTAGCTTCTTTACTGCTGCCTGTCACGAAATCATGACACTTTTCCCATCCGTACATTTTCCTTTCATTCTGTCGTGAAATCACGACGCTTTCGGCTTTCGGAGGCTTTACTTGCAACCTGTCGTGAAATCGCGACACTTTGTGCCTCTTTGTCCTTTTCTAGGCTTGCACCCACGAAAACATGACATGTCACGAAATCGTGACACTTCTCGCTATCGTACATTCTTCACCGCATCCCTCAACGAAATCAGAACATGTCACGAAATCGTGACATCTTTCGCATCCGTACAATTCTCTCTTCATGCACTAGCGAAATCCCAACATGTAGCGAAATCGCTACACCTTTTCAACTTGTCACTTTCTCTTTGCTTCGACCAGCGAAAATCCAACATGTAGCGAAATCGCTACAACTTCTCGACTTAGCTTCTTGGCCTGCAACATGTCGCGAAATCATGACAATTTTCTTTGCACCTTCTCTCTCCTCCGACATGTCATGAAATCATGACAATTTTCTTTGCGCCTTCTCTCTCCTCCGACCTGTCATGAAATCACGACAATTTTCTTTGTGCCTTCTCTCTCCTCCGACATGTCATGAAATCATGACAATTTTCTTTGTGCCTTCTCTCTCCTCCGACCTGTCATGAAATCGTGACAGAAAACATGTCACGATATCGCGACAGTTTTCTTACTTGTCTTTTTCTTTGATTTTTTGAATCTGGGTCACTTCTGTTTTCTTGGAATTTCACTTTACATGATCTGACTATCCTTTGAACTTCTGTCCTCTCGCATCTGAATGACTTCTGAACTGCCTGTCCACTGCATCATTGGATCTAACTGACTGTGTTGACAACAATGACAAAACTCTTGCAACACCTTGCTCAACAATCTCCCCCTTTGGAATTGTTGGCAACACCTGTGTAAATTCTTGGAACTCTTCTCCCCCTTTGTCAATAATACCAAAGGGCTACTGCAGACTCCCCCTGAGTCCATACATACAATTCTCAGGCACAATTTGTTGCACTTAGCACAAATTATGATCATGAGCAAAGGAATAGGCAAATATTCAAATGCTCCCCCCGAGAAAGTGATCCCTGTAGCTAGTCACTTCTTGGGAAGTGTGACTACTCCTAATTTGCTTCGAAGGTACTCAAACACTTCCTTGGGCAATGGTTTTGTAAAAATATCTGCTACTTGTTCTGTGGTTGGGACAAAATCCAATTTAACTTCTCCTTCTACAACTTTCTCCTTCAAGAAATGATACCTTATAGCAATGTGTTTTGTCCGTGAGTGCATTACTGGATTCTTGGAGATGTTAATTGCACTGGTGTTATCACATTTAACTGATATTGGTTCACTGAAATTAATACCAAGATCTTTCAAAGTTTGTTTCATCCACAAAACTTGTGTACAACAAGTTGTTGCTGCAATATATTCTGCCTCACTTGTTGATAAAGAAACTGACTCTTGTTTCTTGTTGTGCCAAGCAACCAACCTGTCACCAAGATAAAAAGCACCTCCACTTGTACTCTTCCTATCATCAACACAACCTGCCCAATCTGCATCTGAATATGATATAAGAGTGAAGTCTTTGCCTTTTGGATACCACAACCCATACTCCATGGTGCCTTTGAGATACCGAAGAATCCTTTTTATGGCTGTTACATGAGTTTCTTTGGGACTGGCCTGAAATCTTGCTACCATGCAAACTGCCTACAGAATATCAGGTCTGGTAGCTGTTAAATATAGTAAGCTTCCTATCATTGATCTGTACATGGTTTGATCTACAGGTGGAGATTTGTCTTCTTTACTCAACTTGCGACTTGTTGTCATGGGAGTGCTAATCGGCTTACAGTCCTCCATTGTGAACCTTTTTAGCATCTCTTTCACATATTTGATTTGGGAAATGAAAATGCCTTTCTCATTTTGATTAACTTGTAACCCAAGAAAATAAGACAGTTCACCAATCATGGACATTTCAAATTCATTCTGCATCTTATGTGCTAAGTCTTTACAAGATTCATCTTTGCTGCTGCCAAATATGATATCATCGACATAGACAACAAGAACTATGAGATGCCCACCTTATTTTTTCACATATAGATTATTGTCGACCAACCCTTTCTTGAATCCCTGTTGAGAGAGATAGTTGTCTAGCCTTGCATACCATGCCCGTGGTGCTTGTTTTAATCCATATAATGCTTTCTTTAATTTGCAGACAAGGTTAGGATCTTCACTAATTTGAAAGCCATCCGGTTGTTCAATATAGACCTCTTCTTCGAGTTTCCCATTTAAAAAGGTAGATTTTACATCCATCTGATAAACTCTGAAGTTCTTGTGGACTGCTAAGGCCAAAAACATTCTAATTGCTTCTAATATGGCCACTGGTGCAAAAGTCTCTTCAAAATCAATGCCTTCGACCTGTGCATATCCTTTACAAACCAGTCTTGCTTTGTTCCTAATGACCTGTCCGTCTTCATTTAATTTGTTTCGAAATATCCATTTGGTGCCGATTACATTCTTATTCGTAGGTCTAGGTACTAATTCCCAAGTTCTGTTCTTTTCAATCTGATCTAACTCTTCATTTATTGCCTTCATCCAGCTATCATCTTTGCTTGCTTCATCTATGTTTTTGGGCTCAATGCTGGATAAAAGAGAGTAATTACTTATTACTTTCCTTCTTGTCTGAATACCAGTTGTGGGATCTCCAATTATTTGGTCTCTTGGATGATTTTTCTGCCAAACTGCCTGTTTTGAATTTCTTGTTTTCTTGCACCTCTGAGTCATCGATTAATTCATCTGAATCAGACGTAGATTTATTTTCTATTTCATTCACCTCATCTCCTTCAAAGACTTCTTCATAGATTGGGTAGTTTTCCTCAAAGTCAGCTAATCGTTTCCCACCTTCATCGAATTTAACATCTGCACCGTCCACAATTTTCTTGAGTCTCTTGTTGTAGCATTTGTAAGCTTTGCTTTTTGGTGAATACCCAACAAAAACACCTTCATCTGCTCTATCTTCAAACTTCCCAAGGTTGTCATCAGTTTTTCTGATGTAGCACCTATAGCCAAATACTTTGAGATGTTTTGTTGTTGCTTTTCTACCAAACCACAGCTCATAAGGTGTTTTGCATTCATGAGTTCTTAACATATATCTATTTTGGATGTATACTATAGTGTGAACTGCTTCTTTCCAGAATCTGTCTGCTATTTTGTTTTTTGCCAGCATGGTGCGTGCCATTTCTTGTATAGTTTTGTTCTTTCTTTCTACTACACCATTCTCGCTGGGGAGTTCTAGTTGCTGAATATTGTCTCCCGATACCATGTTTTTCACAGTATTCTATAAATTCATTCGAAATGAATTCTCCTCCTCTGTCTGATCGTAAACATTTGACCCTTTTTCCTGTTTCATTCTCAACTAGCTGTTTGAAGGATCTGAACATTTCAAAAGCTTCTGTTTTATCTTTTAAGAAAAATATCCATGTCATTCTGGAATAATCATCGATACACGACATAAAGTATTTGTCGCCATTTATGCTTTGAGTTCTCATGGGTCCACATAAGTCTGTATGAATAAGTTCCAAAGGCCTCGCTAGTGTGGTACTCTTTTGTTTTGAATGAGACTCGGTTTGCTTTCCCTTCGACATGAAGCACAAACATTGTTTGAAGGTTTTTTAATGGTTGGAATATCTCTCACTGCTTGTTTCGAGCTGATTTTCACCAAATTATCAAAACTTATGTGTCCAAGCCTCTTGTGCCACAACCAGTTCTCTTCTTCTTGTCCAATGAAGCACGTACCTTCTAAAGTTTTTGAGAGTGTGTACAGATTTCCAGACGTCCTTGAACCAGTTGCTATCAATTTCCCACTGTTTATTTTTTTGACTTCACAACCCTGCTTCTTGAAGACTACTTCATGTCCTTTATCACAGATTTGACTGACACTTAACAGGTTGTGTTTCAAACCATCCACAAATAGAACTTCTTCTGACTTGATTTTCCCATCACTAATTTTGATAGATCCTTTTCCGATTATCTTGGCTCCATCATTATTTCCGAACTTTATAGAGCCACCCTCATATTTTTGTAGTTTTTCAAACTTCTGTTTATCACCTGTCATATGACTTGAGCAACCACTGTCAAGAATCCATGGTACACATTTATTCTGAGCCCTGAAATCTGTCTGCACTATTAAAGATTCCTTTTCTTCCCTGAGCTGTTCTTTCTATTTCCACTCTGTTTTGACTATGGTATTGGGCTCTAGCTTGGATTTTCCCTTTTCAATATTGTGAGCATAACTTTCAGAGAGATTTCTATTTTGATTTGCCCTATATGGTTGAACTCTTCTTTTTTGAGGTTGATTCGAAACAGAGGTACTGTGACAATTTCTAGCAATATGCCCAAAGTTGTGACAATTAAAGCATTCTACTGCATAATTTATAAGAGGAGCAAAAGAATTTCTGCTAGTGAAACTTCTTGGTCCTACATTGTACTTGTAGTCTGCAATTTTATGTCCATAATCATTACATTTGAAACAGAAACCATAAAAGTAATGATTGAACCTGAAAGATGGTCTTTGCCAGGTTGTTGCAGGAGCCATAGATCTTCTCTTCTTCTGATGTGTGACCTTGGTAAAGCTATCATTGTCTATTCTCCTTTCGGGTCTGGCATTACTGCTTTTCTTTGCCTGATTTGTTTTTCCTATATCAGCCTGTTTCTTATCTTCACTTCTTACAGATTCAACATTTGGTCCGTTTGATGATCCTCCTTCAATAAAGCCCAGGCCAAATTTGATGCCTGCAGGTCTTTGATCACTTAAGATTTTATCCAACTTCATTGAACTTTCTTCACGTTTGTAATGGCAACTAATTTTTTGATCCAGCTCTTGTATCTGCATTCGAAGACCAACATTTTCTTCTTCTAGTTTGCAGCAATAATCTATCTTCGTGGTTACCTGAATTTCTAGATCTTCGGACATTTTCTTGTATTCTTCTGTCTATATTTTTAAACTGGTTATAATGTCATTTGCATCCTCAAGCTTTCTTGAAAGTTTTTTATTCTTTCTTTTCTCATATTTCCATTCTTCAAGAGCAGAAACCAGCTCACCTTCTAAATCAACTTCAGCCTCAGCTTTTTCAATAGACACTTTAGAGTTCATTCCTTCTCTCTTTTCTGGGTTTTCTACCTCTTCTAATTTTTCTACTTCAAACGCCATAAAGAGAGCTTCACCTGTTCCTTCTTCAGAGTCTTCACTAGAGCTGTCCTCTGAAGAATCTACATTTCGGGAGATAAAACTTTTCTTTTTGAAATTGCCTTTTCTGAAGTTTGTTTTCTTTCTCCATTCACTTCTTTCTTGATGCGGAGTTTCTTCACCTTTGTTCTTGTCATTGAGAGGACATTTGGTAGCAAAGTGTCCAATGCCTCCACAGTTGAAACATTTAAAAGGTAGCTTTCCTCTGTATTTTCCTTTTCCTTTTCTCAGTTTTTTGACAAAATTTGCTTCCATTTCATCTGATACATCCTCTTCTTTAGACTCTTGTTTTGTGTCTTTGCCTTTTAGAGCTTTGAAAGCTGCTTCTCTATCTGTGGGATTTGACCTTCCTATTCTCATTTCAAAAGCAGTCAAAGAACCATGCATCTCATCCATACTAAAGCGATTTAGATCTTTAGCTTCTTCTATGGCTGAGACTTTCGAATCAAACCTTGGAGGGAGAGATCTTAATACCTTTTTCACAATCGTAGCATCATCCATATCTTTGCCGAGACCTCTAATTGAATTTGTGATTCCGTTGACTCTTAGCATGAAAGCCTCTATGTTCTCATCATTGTCCATCTTTAAGGATTCGAATTGAGCTCGGTGTGTTTGAAGCTTGGCCTCCTTGATCCTATCGTCTCCTTCATGAATGTTCTCTAGTTTATCCCATACATCTTTTGCGGATTCATAGTTTATGATTTTGACTAGCTCACTGTCCACTAATCCACACATGATGGCATTTTTTGCTTTCGAATCATTTTCAAATGCCTTCTTTTCGGTAGCGTCTATTGGAGCAGTGGCGGGAGCTTTGTAACCATTAACTACTGCACCCCAGATGTCAAAACCCAAGGCACGGAGATATGTCTGCATCCTTATTTTCCAGAAAGCATAGTTAGTTCCATCAAACAATGGTGCTTTGTTTGAGGAAAAACCCTCACCACTTGCCATTGCGTCACTTCCAAGATCACCCTAGCTGATTGAGCCTATTCAGGAACCTAGCTCTGATACCAATTGTTGTAATCACAGTGACACTGAGAGGGGGGTGAATCAGTGTGATCTTTTAAAACTTTAAATATTTAGTTCTAGAACCAGCAGTAGTTTAAAACTAATGAACAGATATATCAAATACAACAAGAAAGCATTACACACAACACGGTATTTAACGAGGTTCACCAATGTGGCTACTCCTCAAAAATGATTGCTTGGACTACCATCCAAATCCAGCCTTTGCAAAGCTACAACTTTACAATATCATTTACCAGCACCAATTGGAAGGAGCACCAACCCCTTAGATTTATCTGTATCAAATAGAATGGAGCACCAACTCCTAATTTACCAGCACCTACTGGAAAGAAGCACCAACCCCTTATGCCAAGCTGCAACTTGGACTTCAATAAAAATAATGAAAATTACAGAATAATACTTTCACCTTAATTCTCACAGTCTATAGTTTCTATGCATTCTACTGCTTCTACGCAAACGCTTCGCACTATCCGACTGCTTCTGTGAATTTCTTTGCACTCTCTGCTACAACCAGATAATCGATCACTTCTTCTTTCTACGTGCTATCACTTCGCACTTAGAACTCAACCTCTGCACCCCACGCTCTTGATTCACGCAATTACTGTATGCATAATTCGCTTCGACTCAAATGAACTACGACTTCGCACTCAACTCGACTCAACATCTGCACCCTTGCGCTCTTAATTCGCACAAGTTCGATATGACTCGCACTCTGCTCGACACGGACAACACTTGCAAAACCACAATACATCCTTTTATAGATGAAATTTCAAGATCAAATCTTAAACAGTAGTCGACTGTAACCCTAAGAACGTCGGCTGCAAAACCCTAGAAATTGTCAGCTGCAAAACCCTAGAAATTATCGACTGCAAAACCCTAGAAATTTTCAGCTACAAAACCCTAAAATCCGTCGGCCCAGATTCAACTTTGTCGGCCTCAACCGCTTTTGCCACCTCTGTCACCTTCCTGTAACTATTGCCACGAAATAATAACATGTCGCGATATCGCGACACTTTTTGTAGCCGTACGCCTTCTTTAACCCGCTATCGCGAAAATGCGACACTTTTGGCCTTTGTTAGCTTTGCCACCGTTCTTGTCACGAAATCGTGACACTTCAAACTTTTGCTGACGTCATCCTCATTCTTGTCATGAAATCGTGACCCTTTTTACTTCTAGGCCTTCTTCTCCATTTTTGTCATGAAATCGTGACATTTCTGGCGCCATACAGTCTCTCTCCTCCTAGAGTCGCGAAACCGTGACATGTCACGAAAATGCGACATCTTCACCCTGTTAGCTTCTTTACTGCTGCCTATCATGAAATCGTGACACTTTTCCCATCCGTACATTTTCCTTTCATTCTGTCACGAAATCGCGACGCTTTCGGCTTTCGAAGGCTTTACTTGCAACCTGTCGTGAAATCGTGACACTTTGTGCCTCTTTGTCCTTTTCTAGGCTTGCACCCACGAAAACATGACATGTCGCAAAATCGTGACACTTCTCGCTATCGTACATTCTTCACCGCATCCCTCAGCGAAATCGAAACATGTCACGAAATCGCGACATCTTTCGCATCCGTACAATTCTCTCTTCATGCACTAGCGAAATCCCAACATGTAGCGAAATCGCTACACCTTTTCAACTTGTCACTTTCTCTTTGCTTCGACCAGTGAAAATCCAACATGTAGCGAAATCGCTACAACTTCTCGACTTAGCTTCTTGGCCTGCAACATGTCGCGAAATCGTGACAATTTTCTTTGCGCCTTCTCTCTCCTTCGACATGTCACGAAATCATGACAATTTTCTTTGCGCCTTCTCTCTCCTCCGACCTGTCATGAAATCACGACAATTTTCTTTGCGCCTTCTCTCTCCTCCGACCTGTCGCGAAATCATGACAATTTTCTTTGCGCCTTCTCTCTCCTCCGACCTGTCGTGAAATCACGATAGAAAACATGTCGCGATATCGCGACAGTTTTCTTACTTGTCTTTTTCTTTGATTTTCTGAATCTGGGTCACTTCTGTTTTCCTAGAATTTCACTTTACATGATCTGACTATCCTTTGAACTTCTGTCCTCTGCATCTGAATGACTTCTGAACTGCCTGTCCACTACATCATTGGATCTAACTGACTGTGTTGACAACAATGACAAAACTCTTGCAACACCTTGCTCAACAATTTATTTTTAGGGATTGCATTTATATAAAATCTAGATATTGGTGAATTATGTTATTTGGATTATCATTGTTTGGATATTGAAATTTTTGTTTGCAATATTTCTCTACTATTCATTAATGAATGAAAATACGTTTAACTTGGGATAATGTTGATCTGAGTAATGTGTCTTTAAATTAGTTTTTTGGAGATTTTTTTGTAGTGCAATGATGTTAACCTATCCATACACTATTGTTCACATCTCTCTAACCCTAGCATTTTCTTACCATAATATCCAAACTCTAAGTGAGCATAATTGTGTCAAAATCCTATTCAAGTTCACAAGGAACCAACCTACTTTGGAGGTTGTATCAAAAAATCTATTTTGGTCCATCCAATGTTGAACACTGAGCTGTATCTATTAGGTGAAATCCTAAACAAAAAGTAGGAAGATATAAAGCCACACTATTGAGTAAAACTTGATGCAATTTAGTGCCCAATAATTTTTGGCATGCCTGGTAGGACCAGTTCACAAGGAACATGAAAACCCATTATATGAGTTATTGTTTATCTCAACCTGGAGGAATCAAGATCTAGTGAATTGTCTTGAACTTATAAGTGGAGAAGACCAAGTTCACCTAGCGACTCCTTGGTACTTAAACCCAAAAAAAGAATTATCCATGTAGACTAGTGTCCTTTCATGTATACCAGGTTTTTCAAAAGGAATAACCCTAACTCTTATTTTTATTATGAGTTACTTTATAGAGGTTTGACTGTTTCCCGAAGATTAAATCAATATTTTATCTCAAAAGAAGAGCTTCTTGAGAAAAATCCTACATTCAATCCCACAATACCTTCAATAAGACCTACAACTAGAAACATGGCACAAAATGTGGATCCTAATAAGCCATTACAGAAGTACCCTAGCTAGAACATAGATGGCCCCTTGAGATTAGCCCAAATGAATGCCATCTCCCAAGCTATATCCAAAGCTATCCCCACTTATGATGGATTTGGGAAGATAACTTATGAGCATTGTCAGGATATTTTGAATTTGGCATCAATCTACAACATAAAAGAGGAGGATATTATTGTAAGAATTCTAGCCTTGTCCTTTAGAGGAAATATATTACATTGGTTTAGAACTCTATAAGATAAAGCTATCACCTCATGGAAAGCATTAGTTGAGCCATTTATAGAATAATTTAATGAATCTATTGATCCTTTCACCCTGCTTAACCAGTTTACATCCATGCAAAAATCTCAGCAAGAAACTCTCATATTTTAATTTGATATTTAGTAGAAAATGGAAGAGAATACCTCCCATAGCTAGAACATTTGTATGTTTGGCCTATATGTATTATATTAGAGCCCTTGGATCATAAATAGGCTTGTAAACACAACAATATAGAGTAGAAACCTTCCTCCAAGTTTATAATGTAGCAGTTCATGCTAAAAATATCCTAATTAATGTGGGAAGACTACCCCCCAAAATTGTGTTGCCTTACAACTCAGAAACCACCAATAGCCAAAGTCAATCCACAAACCCCTCTTACATGGATCCCCTTTCTTTATCATCTCTAGCCCTACTAATGAATGCAATCCCTCAACCAAAGCCATCATCCTTTATAACCTATTTTCCTCCCCTTCCTTCTCAACCATATTAGGAGTTCTCTGCTATTCTTGATATACAAAATACTACGAAAACTCTGAGTAGTAGAATGAATTCAATGGAAAAGAGATACCAAGAAATGTCACAACAGAGGAGGTTTCCATATGTGAACATAGATCATAGACCTGGTCCTAGTAACAGTACTGAGGTTAGAGTGAATGTAGCATATGAGGAGCCATAATATTCTTTAGATACTACTCTTGCAAATGTTTGATGTTTAGTATGCAATAATACCCATGAATCATAGTCTTGTGTAATGTACCAACACCATGTTCAACAAGCAATGGATCAAGCTGAAAGAAACCAAAAGGGGAGAGTAAACATGTTATGCCAGTCTGACCAAATCATGGTTGGAAAAGAGGTGGATGAAGAAAGCTCAATTGCTATTATGACAAGATCTAGAAAGAAAGCCTTGCAAGTAGATCCAAAAAATATGGGACAATTCTAAGTCCCTTCTCAAAATAAAACTTATCCCCTTCCTCAAAGTAGTGATACTTTACCCATACCTCAAGCTAAGAGTAAAGAGAAGATAGATAGTCTTCCTAAGATGCTGGATAAGGAAAATGAAAGAGAAAAAATAAAATCTAAGTATGAGGCTCAAGAAAGGCTCAAATTCCCATCTATTACCAAAATGTAGAGAATAGAAGCCACTCAATAGTATAAAAGAAAATATGGTGACCCAAAAAGAAGGTTTGAAAGACCTGCCCTAACCAAATCTGAGTATAATATTGTTGAAGAGATGAAAAATATACCATCAAAAGCTATCCTGTATGACACTCCATTCATTCATGGTCAAATTGATCTACTTAAAGCTTCCCTCAGCAATTACCCACAAGATAAGCAGGCCACCACCATCCTTATTATGCCATCAAAAAAGAAAGAAATGTCACCTATTGTTTTAAAAAATAAGTCCCCCCTTTCTATATATCCCTAAGTATGGAGGGTTGGGTAGTCTGAAATTGTATGATAGATTTAGGAGCATCAATTATAGTTATGCCTAAAGCAGTTTGAAAATAAATGGGTATGGAGTATACCCGATCTTGTCTTGGAATATTGCAATTGTATGGGACACCTGTTAAGATAGTTGGAGTCATAAAAGATGTTTTTATGAGGCTACACAGAGCCCCTGAGGTGATAATAGTACAAGAAATAGTTGTGGTTGACCTAAAACCCTACTATGGATTATGCCTTTCAAGGGAGTTTACTGCAAAACTAGGTGGATGTATGTACATGGATTATTATAGTATGGTAATTCCTTTCAAAGGAAAGAGAATAAGGATAACACCTAAAAAACCAGTAGCCTATCACATTGAAAATATTAAGGAAGACATGTGCAATATTAATTCCCTTGAAGAATTTGAGTTGGTGGAAAATATTGAGGAGTTGGATATTGAATATGAATTACCTTTCAGAGAGGATTATAGTTAGTTTGGAATTGGTATCGAAACATATAGTGTCTCACCTAAATTAGAGAATAAAATCCTTCCTATATCCAATCAATATCTGAGAGAAAAGAGACATGGATCATGCACTTTGATGGTGCTAAATGCAAAAATGATGTAGGAGCTAGTGTAGTTCTATAGTCCCAATCAGAAGGGACAAAGAATTTTGCCTACAGATTAACATGGTCATGTACTAATAATGCTATAGAATATGAGGTCCTGTGTCTCGAATTGATACAAGTAGAAAGCATGGGAATTAATATTTTGAACATATGTGGATATTTTGAGTTAATAGTCCATCAATTAAGAAATAGGTATAGTAGTAAGCATGATTACCTAAAAGCTTATGAAAACAGGGTATGGGATCTTATGGAATCCTTTAACACCCTGAATTTAATTTTTATTCCCAGAGAAAATAATACTCTAGAATATTCCTTGGCAACAAAGGGATCTAACTTCAACCCTTATATAGACTATGGAATCAAGAAAGCGAAGGGAATCAAAATGATTTTTAGACCTGTAGTACTAGACAAGCAAATTTTCTAGAAGGTTTTTGAAAGTGATGAATAGATAATTGACTTTCTGGTAAGAGAAGCATGTCTCTCCACTATCCAAGAAGTGAATATAGAGGATATTGATCAATAATATGTTATTCAACTAAGGAATAATCACATTCCTAGAATATTGGTCACCCTAGAGAGCTTTTTTGAAAATGAAGACAAAAAAGATCAAAGCAATGAAAGTCAATGAAAAATATATAAATAAGTTGAAGTTAGTACTGAAAATAAGCTCAATGTTGGAGTTCAATGTTCACCAAAGAAATCTAGAGATATAAAATCTCTATGCCTAAGATACCCAGATATTTTAGCTTGGTCATATGAAGACCTCAAGGTATATGACAAAAAGGTCATCCAACATACTATTGAGCTGGAGCCTGATGCAAAGCCTTTTAGGTAGAAACAAAGGCCCATGAATCCAAGGATCGAGGTCATCATGAGAGAGGAGCTCTTAAAGTTATTAAATACTAATATCATATACCCAATAAAACATTCTACTTGGGTATCTAACCTAGTACCTGTAAGAAAAAATAATGGGGATATTCATTTGTGTGTTGATTTTAGAAATATTAACCAAGCATACATTAAATGTCACTACCCCCTCCCACAAATTGATACAATATTACAGATAGTGGTAGGGGAAGAGAGGTTCTCATTATTGGATGGTTACTCTAGATATAACCAAATTTGGGTGAAAGATGAAAATCAGTATAAAAAAACATTCACCACAAAATGGGACACATTTGCTTACCAGAGAATGCCTTTTGGGTTGTCTAATGTGGGAGCCACATTTTAGAGAGCCATGGATTATGCATTTGGTGCACTAATAAAAAAATTCATTCTGATTTATTTGGATGATATGACTATGTTTTTCCATGATAAGAAAGACCACCTATCACAACTGGAGCAAGTTTTTTAGAAATATAGAGAATTTGGTATTTTACTAAATCATAAGAAGTCATTCTTTGCAATTCATGAAGGAAAGATGCTAGGTCATGTGGTATGAAAATAAGGTATGGTCATATTTCCAGAAAGAATCAAATCCATTCTTGCTCTCCCTTTGCCTACAAACAAGAAGACCTTACAGTATTTTCTAGACCAAATCAATTTTGTTAGAAAATTTATTTCTGGTTTTGTATAGAAAGTAAGGCCTATATATGAGCTACTCAAGAAGAATTTTGAGTTAAAATGGAATAAAGTTAGTAAATAATATTTTGATATTATCAAGAAATCCATTGCAATATCCCCAGTGCTGGTAAATTTAGATTTTAGTAAAGATTTTATCCTTTATGCGTATGGAGCTGAATAAAGTTATGTTTCGGTGCTTACTCAAAAAGATGATCAAAGCGAAAAGCATCCTGTATTCTTTTGGATCCATACACTCCATGATTACCAATTCAAATATAACTTTATTTAAAGACAATTATTTTTCATGATGAAATCATTGAAGATGTTTAGGCAGGACTTATTATAGAGTAAGACCTTGGTATATGTGGTTAATCCATATGTAAGGAGATTTATCCTTCAAGGTGAACTAGGATATAAAAGAGTTTTTTGGATTACCAAAATACAATAATATTATGTAGAGATACATACCACCAAGTTGGTAAGAGGTACAACCCTATGCCAAGGTCAAACATAGGCTGCAATATTAGCAAAAATGAAAGCTTGGAAAATAGAAGATGAAGATCAGGTGAAAGAAGCACAAATAATAGACTTCGATTGGGTTGACCAGATGATCAAGTATTTCCAAACTGGAGTATGCACCCCAATATAAATTCATACCAAAAAAGGAGATATAGTATTGATGCTTTGAAATATGTATTATTACCAGAAGTCCTATACAAAAGAAACTTGGATGGAGTTCTTCTGAAATGCTTAAAATATGATCAGCAAAAGAGGGTCATTGAAGAGTTCCATGGAGGACCAGTTGGTGGACATAGCTCAGGTAGAGTTACAGATTTGAAAATCATAAGAGCAGGCTATTATTGTCCTACTATATTTACTGATTCTTTCAAGGTTACTAGGGCCTATGATAAATGGCAATGCTATATTATAAGAATGAGGAATGCTTCATCCCCCCTCAAACCTATACAAGGTGAAGAACATTTTCAAAAATGAGGACTAGACTTCATAAGGGTCATCAATCCTAACTCATAAGTAGAACATAAGTTTAACCTAACTACCATAAATTATCTTACCATATGGATAAAGGCTATTCCTACTAAGAAATTAGATCAAGATGTTGTGATCAATTTTATGGAAAATTTGATTTCAAGGTTTTGAGTTCCATAAGCCTTGGTGAGTGACAATGGTCTAGCTTTCATAGGAGCCAAGTATATTGAGTTTTATAGCAAGCATGGAATCACTCTTAAGAATACTTCAAATTATTATCCATAGGGTAATGGACTTGTAGAATCTACTAATAAGAACCTATTGAGGATTTTGAGGAAATCACTTGAAGGTAACAAAAGAAGTTGGAACCTGTTATTGGACCAAGCTCTGTGGGCAGACAATATTACTATAAATAAATCCATTAAAACTTCCCCTTATGCACTAGTGTATGGAAAAGAGGTAGTTATACCTATCAATTTGGATATTCCAACACTTAAGCTTGTCCATACAGAGGAAGAATCAGAGGAAAATTTGATAAAAACGAAGTTGATCCACTTGCTGCAATTGGAAGAGAATAGAGCTCAGGCATATGACAATTTTCAAAATAATTCCCTAGATATCAAGGTATGGTTTGATAAGAAGGCAAGATTCAAAAAATTCCAAGTTGGAGACTCAGTTCTCAGGTGGAATGTTTTTAGAGTAAAACCAAACAAGCATGAAAAGTTTGATTCTTTTTGGGATGGTCTTTTCAAAATAGTAGAAACCAAGGAGTCCAATTTTTTTAGCTAGAATATTCGAAAGGGAACATACAACTGATTCTAGTGAATGGTTTTCATCTCAAGCTCTACTATGTGTAAAATATGAGATCATTGTAATATATGTATATACATCGTATTATTATTTACCCTTTTTTCTGCACTTTGTATTTTAATTTATTTCTACACTTTATACAAGTTCAAATAAAAATTCGTGAAAAAATGGCCAAGTTTTGAAAAGTTTCAACAAGGTTCCATTACGCACTCAAATACTGGAAAATCATAGGAGAATGATGAACACTTCTGACTCCGCATAAAAATGCACTAAAATCCCAGTAGAATGGTGTAAATATTATAAACCTGCATAATGAAGAGAACCAATTATCAAAGGAAGCAAAGATATCTCCAATCTAAGGATCTTTAAAAGCTAAAGTTTGCTAGAATGGAACCAAGGTGGAAACTCGCACGTGTAATTTACTAAGTGTCAGTGGAATCAAATACGCATTTAATTTGTTGGTTTCAAAACCAAAGCAAAGCCAAGCAACAATTTTGTGATTGTATCATGTGGAGAAAAGAGAAAGATCTTGCATTTAATGCTAATGAACTCATGCTCGAACCAAAGAGTAGCCAAAGAGGCATGGTGAAGTGGCAACATAGTTTGCATTTTTGACCAATGAAAATTTAGAATGTCGCCGTTGAGCCATTGAAAGGAATGAGTGGAAGTTGGAAAGTGTACCAACAGATGCATTGCATAGCAACCACATTAATGGTGGAAGATATGCATGCTCAGAGAAATAAAAGAACCAAAAATGCACACATGAAGTTCATTCAATAGCTAATTGCATCCATGTAATGGTGAAGAGTGAAGCGATACTCTAAGGTTTTAACTATGAATTATAGAGAGGATGAAGTTTTATTTCTATCATAATGGATTTAGAAGATGCCCAAGAGTTTGAAACTTCTGATAGAAAGGTGGTGGCACCATAAGTAGATAGAGCGTAAGCTATGGCATATACTAAATTGGTCCTCACTGAGAGAACAAGGCTCAGAAAGAGCATGAAAGATAGATAAAAAAAGAGAGTTTCTTTGTTTGTGGAAGGTAGATGTGCTATGAGCTATCCTTTATTATATCTCTTTTTATATTTTTTATTTTGTTCATCCCTATCTAGATTTAGTAGCTATAATAGTTAAGTTTTACAACCCAATGGCCAAAGCAGTGAAAACCTTTGAGGGTAAAACTCTTTTCAATATCACCGTCTCTTTCTACCATAATATTTTTACCCTAGGGTTTGAGCCATCAGTGATGCCAAAACCATTTAGGGTGAATGACTAGGATGGGTATTACTCCTTGGAGAAGCAAGCTAATGATGGTGAGTCATTTAAAATATGGGTTTATAAACAACTTAATACTTGAAGAGAATTTACAGAAACATATTCTAGAAATAATGCTGAAATAATAACTAAGGAAATAATGACACCATTCAATGCACATATAACACACAAGATTTACCCTGGTTCACCCAATTTGGGCTAGTCCAACAAACAAGAGTCTATCCTCCTTGATATATTATTCTCTCTCTTGTCCCTAAAATGGGACATTACAATAATTATATAAGGAAAATCATACAACCCTAAACCACCAAGTGGTATTAGGGTACCATGGATACAACACCATGGGCTAAACCACCCAAACCCACTAACCACCCACAAACCATGGGAATCTCGGGGGTCACTCCAAAAGTAGCGATAAAAGTAGATGAAAAGCAGCGATAAAAGTAGGTGAAAATTTTGGCGCAGGCTTTGCTGGCTTCTATCTGCGTCGGCTTCATCAGCTTATATCGCTTTCATCATATTCGAGGGCATCCCCCTACGCACCTCGAGCCATCACATATTACGTAATCACATTTACCATAGCCGAGGGTCCTTGGGGGCCTCCGGCCCCCTGGACCCCCCCTACCCATTGTCTTTTGCTCTGTAGTTCCTATTGTACAATTATTTTTCGACAAATAATGAGACACATCCAACATTCTCCCACTTGTTGAATACTTTGCTGGACCCATTTCAATTGTACAAAATCTAATCTTTTCAGTGCTTACAGCCTTGGTTAAAGCATCTGCAACATTTTCCTTGGTGTCTACCTTTTCTAGCAACACTTTCCTCTGTTCAAGAATGTCCCTGTAGAAATGGAACTTTGTATCAATATGCTTCATTATTCAATGGTAAGCAGGGTTATTTTCCAAAAATATGGCACTCTGACTGTCACAGTTTATCTTCATAGCTCCTTGAAAGAACCCAATTTCAGCACATAGTCTTTGCAGCCATACAGCTTCCTTACTTGCATCAGTGGTTGCCATATACTTAGCTTCAGTAGTTGAAAGAGCAACAACATTATACCTCTTGCTCATCCAACTAATGGCCCCTTTGAACAAATTGAATACATAAGCACTAGTAGATCTTCTCCTGTCCAGATCCCCAGCCCAATCTGCATCAACAAACCCTTCTATATCCAATTATCTATTTTCTTTACCTATACCCTCATAGCAGATTGTAAAATCAGAGGTGCCACACAAATATCTGAAAACCCTTTTCACAACAGTCCAATGCTCTTTACCAGGTTTAGACATATATCTACTCAAGACTCCCACTGCATGGGCAATGTCTACTCTAGTACAAACCATGGCATACATTAAACTACCTACAGCATTTGCATAAGGAATATGTGACATTTCCTCTACCTCTTCTGTTTTTGGACATTTTTTAGCAGACAATTTTTCACCTAAAGAAATAGGTACCTTCACCGGTTTGCAATCCTGCATATTGAACCTTTTCAACACTGTCTCAACATACTTTTTTTGATCCAGCCACAACTTTTTGTTAGAGCGATCTCTTTTTATTTGCATACCCAATATAAAATTTGCAAGGCCAAGATCCTTCATGTCAAACTACGATGCCAACTGAGACTTTACTTCCCTGACCAGTTTCTTGCTATTTCCAATTAGTAACATGTCATCAACATAAAGAACTATAATGACAATTACATTACCAATTTTCTTTGAATACACATAGTGATCAGCATTGCTACAAACAGAATCAATTCCTAAAACATAAGTATCAAATTTTTGGTACCACATTCTAGGTGATTGTTTCAGTCCATACAATGATTTCTTTAACTTACATACCAGATCCTCCTTTCCTACAACAGTGAAACCTTCAGGCTACCTCATATAGATTTCTTCCTCCAAATATCCATGAAGGAATGTAGTTTTCACATCCATCTATTCTATTTCAAGATCAAATGCAGCAGCCACAGCTAACATAAATCTAATTGATGTTAGCTTTGCAACAGGAGAAAAAACTTCACCATAATCAATTCCTTCAACCTGGGAAAAACCTTTAGCAACCAGGCAAGCTTTATATTTCTCCACTTTACCTTCAACATTATGCTTCTTCTTAAAGATCCACTTGCAACCTATTGCTTTCCTACCACTTGGTAATTTCACTAAATCCCATGTTCTGTTCTTTTTCAGGGACATCATTTCCTCATCCATGGCCTCTTCCCAATGGTTTGCCTCTCCAAAATTAATAGCTTCTCTAACTATTCTAGGATCTTCATCAGTAACAGATAGTACAAAAGAAGTAGGAAAAGCAGATGGACTATACCTTTCAGGTTGCTTCCTTTCCCGTGTTGATCTCCTTACCATAGGTGTATGAACCTCTTCTTCATCCTCTTCCAGATTCTCACCTATATGCTCCTCTTCTATATCCTCATCTGTATGCTCCTCTTCTAGATCCTCTAATGTCTGATTGTTTTCCATTAGATAAAATTGGACCGTTCCAGGTTCCTCTTCTGTAACTACCTTCCTGGAATCACTGATCATCTCCCTAAACACCACATCTCTACTATACATTGTACTTTTAGTTTTTGGATTCCAAAGCTTATATCCTTTAACACCATCTTTATAACCAATAAAGATACATTTAATAGCCTTATTATCTAGCTTACTTCTTTTCTCCTTTGGAATATGCATGTATGCATCACAACCAAAAACTCTGATATGTGAAATAGAAGGTTTCTTACCAAATAGAGCTTCAAATGGAGTTTGATCCGGCAATGCTGATGTAGGTGACCAATTTCGCAAGTAGCATGCTGCACTCACTGCTTCTGCCTAGAATTCTTGTGCCAAACCTGCACCACTGAGCATACTTCTAGCCTTCTCCATCAGTGATCTGTTCAACCTCTCTACAACTCCATTCTATTGAGGTGTATATGGAGTAGTCTTCTATCTTGCAATACCACATTGCTTACAAAATTTCTCAAATATATTAGAACAATATTCCCATCCATTATCAAACCTCAACACCTTAATCCTTTTATCAGTTTGATTTTCAACAAGTGCCTTAAATTCCTTAAATTTTTCAAACACTTCATCTTTGCTCTTAAGAAAGTAAATCCATGCATATCTCAAAAAATCATCAACAAAGGAAGCATAATACCATGATTTTCCAAGAGACGACATAGGAACAGGACCAAAAATATCACTGTGGATCAAATCTAGTACCCCACTAGATCTTGTGGCACCAGATGGAAAACTAACCCGATTCTGTTTACCATAAATACAATGTTCACAAAACTCGGAAGACATTGAGTAATTAGGGATACCATGAACCATACCTTTTGTGTACAGGGTACGTAATCCCTTTTCTCCAATATGTCCCATCCTTTGATGCCAGAGTGTTGAGCTTTTATCAGAATCAACCTCCGGAACAGTTGAGCCATTGCACTCATTTGTCATAGTGCTTCCCAATAGCTTATACAATGTTCCAATATGAACTCCCCTTGCCAAGACCATTGATCCATGAACAATTTTGCATGAATCCTTGCCAAAACTGACATTCACTGCTGCATCAGCCATTTTTCTTACCGAAATCAAATTTCTAGCAAGTCTCGAAATATGCATCACACCTGGTAGGGTCTTAACCCTACCATACTGCAGCAAAATTTTCACTCTTCCATGACCCATGATTCTGAGTGGTGAATCATCTCCCAATAGTACCTCCCCTCCATCATATCTTTCATATTCACTGAACCACCCTCTATGAGGAGTCATATGAAAAGAGGCACCAGTATCAATCAACCAATCATTTTTATCTGATCGTGTGGAGCACGATGAGTAGGATGCCAGATATACATCCCCTGCTTCATCAATGGATTTATTCATCTCTGTGGAAGTCGATTCATCAAAATTTTTTCTAGACTCAGCTTTCTTTGATCTGCAATCCTTCTTCATATGACTAGGCTTGCCACAATTCCATCATTTTCTCTCAAACTTCCCCCAAGACTTGGATCTACCTTTAGACTTAGACCTATCACCATATCTAGATTTGTCCTTCTCGATTTGTCCTTCTCCTTGGAACGCCCTCTCACTATTAGGGCTTCCTTAGATGTGCCCTCCATGGCTTTTCTCCTCATATCCTCAGATAATAGAGATGCCACTATATCTTCAAACTTCAATGTGGATGAAGTTGTACTACCAATTGCTACTACTAAGTTATCCCATGAATCGGTAAAGAGCATAACAAAGTAATGCATTTATCTTCCTCACTCAACTTAATTTCTATAGATGTTAGTTGAATTACCACTGTATTGAATGCATTCAGATGATCTGCAACCAAATCCCCGTCATGCATCCTAAGATTGTACAGTTTCTTTCTGAGGAATAATTTGTTCACTAGGGACTTCGATTGATACAAAGCCCCTAACCTCTCCCAGAGATCCTTTGCTATAGCTTCTCCCGAAACATTGATGAGCACCGAATCTACAAGACACAGTCGAATCAGACTCCTTGCTTTTCGATTCATCTTCTCCCAATATTCATCGGAAGTACTCGTAGGTTTTGTTGTTTCTGAAATAGCAGCCCACTGATCTCTATCCACAAGCATATCTTCTATATTTAACTTCCATAGCTCAAAACTTTTACCATCAAATTTCTCGATCTCTATCCTTGATCTCTACCCGTCGTCTTTTGCGCTATAGTTCATGTCGTACAATTCTTTTTCAGCAAAGAATGATACACATCCAACAATACTAAGCCTAGGAAGAAATTACCTAAGGTCCCAATCTCTATTGATAAATTTACAAACCCTATGATGTTCTCTATGTTGGCCTGTATGAAGGGTATAGACTATGATAGAATGGTATACGGTTGACAAATTACCACAACCTATTGTATTTATAATGAAATAATGTGTGAGAAAGATACAAAAGAAAGAGGGACTACGGTGATTTATTTTTACTGGCCAGCTTTTCTTGCCTAGAGAATACATGAATAGTTGGTAAGTATGAAAAGGGGATATGATGATCAGTTCTAGGTATTGATCAAGTTTTATATGGATGTTTTATGCTACCATTAAGGAAAGGATTCCTTGGATTTTGGTCAAGGACAAAACCAATGATAGGGAATCCTTGTCGTTTTATTACTAGAAAAGTCACTTGAGAAGCAGTGAGTCTTATTATAGATTCAACTTGGAATTTCTTGGACCTACCTTGAAAATAATGTATGGAAAATGCCCTATATTTCCACCCTTGGCTAAGCATATTCTGAGAGCAGAGGGTGCTAAGGAAGGATATTGGTATTTTATGATCGAGGATATAGTTATCAGACTATATGGTTTCATGGGTAAACATTTTCTCCTACCCCATTTTGTTATAGAGATGGTATTTGCCTTAGAATATTTAAGGCAGGTGGAATACATCAATTTTAATTATGGTTCTGGAAGAAAGATAAGGTCTCTGCTTACATACCGCACTGTGGAGGATATTACCATCACTAAGAAGGGTTAGAGTTAGCAAATTGACCAATACCTTGATAGTTTAGGTCTATTTTACATACCCCAATGATGGAGTTATGACCTTGATGGTATCTTCACTGCAAGAAATATAGATATAAATGGAGAGAAGGCTTATAAGTTTGAAAATATGCCTAGGGATAATTTCAAACAGGGCAAAAATAATGATGAGACCGCTATTTTAGAGTAGAATGTTTCAAAAATGGATAAACTACCTCCATGGTTGGATTTATATGAATAAATTATGGATTTTTATCTTGAAAAAAAATAAATTCATCGACTCCCAAAAGCCATCATTAGTGACATTGAAGAGAAAACTAAAAAGAAAATGGACTCTCAGCCTAAGGAGGATGCTGCTGAAGAAGCTGAGGAATAAGAACAATGGAACGTAGCGAAGATATCATATTTGTGAGAATGAGTGTTGATATTGAAAAAAATAAGTCCACATTTGGGATGAATATTGATAAAGAGTTTTCCAAGAAATATAATGAAAATATTAGAACCTGGAAACAAAAGAATGTCAAAAATATAGTATTAATAGTTCAAAAGTCCTAAAATGATTCTAAATCTCTCTCCACCCATATATCAAGAAGATTTAATAGAAGAGTAGCAAAATACTTTGGTAGTAGTTGAAGTCTTGAAAACTTTTCATCCTACCACTGAACAAGTAGAGAAGTTTCCTAAGGGAGCTCAGTTTATAAGAAAAATGCAACATCCTAGTGAAAAAGTTTTTAATACTCCAGTCATTGAAGAAGTTTCTAGATCTAAATGCTTAGATCTATGGGATAAGCCTCTAGACACATATGTTGACTAGAGGAATAAGGATGAGAGTTTTAGTTCAGCCCTATTTCTTTTACCACTGCAGTATTAGTTGAAGCACGTCCCATTTTTGAACAAGTCTGGTTTGCTAGAGCTATACAAGAAAATAAAATAGAAGAATAACATGAGAGTGATATGGATACCTTTCAATTGGTCCATAGAAGGACTAATAGAATTATAGAAATAAGGGAAAGAGAAGTTTCAAAAAAATAAATATCGAATAAAAAGGAGATTGCCAAAGAGGTAGCTATTTCTGCTACAGAAGAAAGAATTCATCAAGAGTAGTAATAAAGAATAGAAGTAGAACAATAAAACCCTACATCTGTAGGTTAAGGCATGGTTTCTAATCCCTCTTCTCTTCTACATCCTCCTGAATCTCCAGTGAATTCTCCCTCCCTTTCTGGTCAAGAGGTTGTGACAAAGGTACCTTATCCCTCTCGCAGTTCACCCCATGTTTCATTGGTTGTTTATGAAGTACAAGTCACCACCTCTATTCCCCTAAATTCACCTCAAATCCCACTATCAACATCTGATTTTCCCACTTCACCATCTCCCATTATTTCATATTTTTTATTACCAATACCACCATCACAAGGACATACTGTTCCAAGTGCCACCATTCACCCAATTGTTAATCTTGCATATATTCCTATGATTTTACCAATAGCAAAAACAACAGTAGTTACAAAGTCTATTGTCATTACAAAGACTCCTATAAATAACTCCACATACCCATAGTCAATATTTCAGTCCACCCTTTCATTTTTGGTATCTTTATCTCCCTCGACTGCTAGTTTTCAAGTTTTGTCACTTTTCCAAAAGAGCAGGTAGCCACACAAAGAGCAAATGATTTATGGGCAGAGAAGGTTTCTAAGCCTTCCAGTAGAATTACTATCACTAGAATAAGTATGTATGTTTATCCAGTGGCTAGGAAAAGAGTATCTAGATCTATGACTCCTCTTGTAAATAAGACTAAAAATTAAATGACTATTCAAGATTATCGAGTGGAGGAGGTCACTGAAGATATTGATAAGCTTCTTGAAGAGGATGAGCTGATTATATCCAGAGCTCATTTAAACACCTTCTATGTAAAGAATGATATGGTTATAGAGCGGGTGAATAAACTAGAGAAAAAAATTGAAAAAATTCAGAAGACTTTGAGAAATCAAAAGGAAGTTGAGAAGGATCTAAAAAAAGAGGTCAAGGGCTGGCAAGAAAAATTTCAAGAGGCCAATAAGCTTAAGGATCAACTAGGAGAGCAAAATAAGTTGAATGAAGAATAAGAAAAAGAAATTTAGAGTTTAAAATAATAGCTTCAAAGAGAGAAGGCTAAGGCCTCTAGCTTTTCTAAAATTGAACTGAAGAAGATTAGAAAAGAGATGCTCTCTGAAGTCCAAGAAAAATATTTAGGGCTTCAATTCATGATTGATTATATTTATGACGCCAAATTCTTGCTCCCTAATGTGTAGAGAGAGCTAGATCAGGTCACTAGAGAGTTGAAGCCTATGGTGATTTTTATAGAACAAATGTATAGGTTGGTTTATAGCAGACTCAGTTATTCTACTAAAACAATTCCTAATAAATAATGGAATATCACTAGAGTTGCTTCTAGAATTATGGTTAAGAAGCACATGGCACTACAAAGAGCCTGGTTGTTGTTTTACAAGATTGAGGGTGTGATTAGGGATGTTGTTGATGTAAATAAATAAATGATTCAAGTTGGATTCAAAGGCCTATGGATGGAGGATCACAACTTGCTATCCATGGAAGAGATCCAAAAAAGCATTAATGAAAATTTATAGGATGAATTTAGAATTGATTATCTTGAAGAGCCACTACCCCAAGAGCAAGCTATCCAATTAATTATTAATTTTACCAAATTAAGAGATCTCATGGAATATCTAGTGAATAGAGGGAATGATGCTAACTATCAGGACATTGGATAATTACAATATGTTTATAAGTATCTCAAAAAGACATCAAACCCCTCTGAAGCAACCTAGAAATAGGCTTTACAATATTTAAAATTGATGATTCAACTATTTTGTGATGCTTATGGAGGAAGGAATCAGAAAAAACCTTCTCTAGAAGAAGAAGAAGAAGAAAAAGAATAATAGGAGAATGAAGAAGAGTCCGAGGAAGAGGCCCATGAAGAAGAAGAGTAGGATGAAGCGGTTACAGGCCGGTCCCACACTTAGTTCATTTTTGTTTTTGTACATATGCATGAGTTTTGCATTTTTATTTTTTCTTTGACGATTGTCAAAAATAAGCAATAAATGCATGAAGCCTACAGAGGTATAGAGAGCAGTGGATTTTGTGCGAAGACATTGTTGCAATAAGACCTTATAAGAGGAGTAGAGTTATGCTTGATTTTCTAATATAATGGCAACAAGCCTGTATTTTTGGTATAGTCTCATTATAAGTGGATGAACCATGATGTTTTTGGCATAATTTCTATATGAACCTTTACCCTCTAAGAAAATTTATGAATTTCTAGAGGGTAGTGTTTATATGGAAGTTATTATTTAAAGTATATTTTTTTAAGATGAATATTTTTTTACTCCCAAGGACCAATGGATAAGACTCTGATTTTGATGGCTTTGCAAGCAAATCCACCTAGGAGGCACCAAAATGTAGTCCCAATATGGCCACATACTTAGGAAAGATTTTGAAAATTTGGCTAAGCCATGAAGTTCTCAATCTGCACACTTTGCAGTGTATTTTGGAGCAGATACGCAACAAAGGCCATGAGTTTGCCCAACACTTGGTAAATTTTAGCACTTAGAGCAATTCCGTAAGGTTTCCTTTGTTCTTGGATCTGGACTAGTGACACATAATGAATCTGTAAAATTTTTTATAGAAGGATAACGTCAGTAAGAAAAATCTACAGATTGGCAACCGCTCAATATTTTGAATACCTTGTGAGTAGCTAAGTATCAGAGAGCCTAATTTTGGAGAGTACAGTAAATATTCTTGCCCATAACGATGACAGAAGGCATAAAGCTAAGTATAGAACATACGAATTTGTGATGAAGGATATTTTGACTAACTCTCTCTTGAAATGATAACAAGCAACGATGTACTTTGAAGTTAGTGTGAATTGGAGGAAGAGTCACTTTGCATTGCCATAAGGCTTGGAATGGTGTTCACTGGCCAATATACTTTCTTGGGTCCAAAATGGAATCCGCAAAAGTTTTGAAGGAGATATGATGTCATCAAATTTTTGTGTGGATTGGGGAATGCTTCATGACCAATGAAGAGAGATAAATGATGAAGAGCGGATTCAATCTCACTTAAATTCCAAATAACTTAAGGTCGGATTGGTGTCCCACAATTTCTGAAGCATTAAGGATGACATCATCAATTTTTAAAAGTGGAATGGCATTGAGTTCTCTCCCACCATTATACCAAGATTATATCAGATTTAATTGTAGCCATACGATGGAGGAGATCGACGATGGATATTTTGCTAAGAAATCTAAAATATATATTCACTAGAGTTATAACAATCAATTAGAGGAGGAAGCTAAAACATCGAGGGTTTCAAGAATAAAGAACTAGAGACGGTTGTAGATCTATGGTGGTAGAAGATTCCCAAGAAGGATCGATTATGTGTGCACAATCTCCAATGGTCAAAAATCTAATTAACATCAAGAAACCAACAAGTTGTAGAGGCTTAGAGCTGCCATTTGCAGTGGATTTCTCAGAGGATGTACCAATAAGAGAATGCCAACAAGAAATCTCTACTGCAGTGTCAAATTTTAATCTTTGTAATATTCCTTGTTATTTTAATTTTGCAAAACTATAAATAGAGGTCAAACCCTCATTTTTAAAGGATAAAATCTAGTGTGTTTGCCTATGCTACTGTATATATTCCCAAGGACTAATAAAAGGAGCATTACATTGATCTTCACCTCAAAGATTGCATCTTCATATTTGATATAAGAGGTTCAAATTTTTTAGTTGCATTTTTGTGAATACTTGAAAGGTTAGTTTGTGCCAAATTAATTAATTACTAGCTGTTAGGGTAATTGAAATCTAATTCTGGATTTGATCTTTATTTTTAGGGAGTGTATTTATATAAAATTTGTATATTGATGAATTCTATTATTTGGATATCAAAATTGTTGTTTGCAATATTTCTCTACTGTTCATTAATGAATAAAAATACATTTAACTTGGCATAATTTTGATCTTAGTAATGTGTCTTTAAATCAGTTTTTTTGGAGCTTTTGCTATAGTGCAATGTTGTTAACCTATCTGTCCACTATTGTTCACATCTCTCTAACCCTAGGCTTTTCTTACCCTAATCTAAAAACCCTAAGTGAGAATAATTGTGTCAAAATCCTATTCAAGTTTACAAGGAACCAACCTACTCTAGAGGTCAGATCGAAAAATCTGTTTTGGTCCATCCAATATTGAGTGTTGAGCTATAGCTATCGGGTGCAAGCCTAGATAGAAAGTAGGAAGATAGATAGTCATAGTATTGAGTAAAACTTGATGCAATTCAGTGCCCAATAGTTATTTTACTGGGTGTCTAGGTGTTGTGTTTACTTCATGTGAAGGTAAATATTCTTGGAAGACTCCTATCTGAAGTCCTTGCCTATCGATCATATCTTGGACTAAATATCGAAATACATAGCATGTCTAGATATCATGACCCATTTGTCAATAAGTACTGTATGTCTTACCTGTATGTTTTTTATCTATGCATATTAGACTTCAACAAGTAGATCAAAGGAAGCATGGTTGCTTATGCCTCTTATAGTCGATTGAAGATCAATGCTAAGGGCTCTAAAAAATAGGTATACTATCACTATGGTTGATGGCCTTGGTGCCTCTGCCTTAGGATCTACTAAGGGTTTACCATGGAATACATGGGAGGGGGTTGGTCCTGATAATCAAGGGTTTGAGGTTTTGGATGACACAACCATAACTCGATGTTTGTGAGTCTATCCAAGATCTATTGTAAAGCATTATGTTGTTGACTCACTTGTGACTCCAGGTTGTCTAGCCTATCCAATATATAGTGTATGGAAAGTGTAGGAAACAATAGGATGGTTGTCAAGGAAGCTATATGATAATTGATAGGTGGTGTATACATGCCTAGCATTTTAGTGTAGGACCATGCAAAGGTTTCCTTCTTATCTGTGAGAAGAGCTATTGAATCAGCCTACTCAGTGGGGGACAACATCATCCCAACTTGATGCAGTGAGTATTCTCGAGACCTGAGCCAATATCTACTTCAATCAGTTGCTCAATTGACATATACGACCCCTACTACAACTAGTAAAAAGTAGGGATCAAATTAATGTCATCTACTGGGTTTAGATCAGTAATTGGAACCTTAGGTTCATCCTTAGCATGGAAGACATCATGATAAGGTCATGGAGAGAAAATGAAATTGTTGTAGCATCTCATTGCAAGGCCAGTACTCAAAAGGTGATGGGGAAGAATCTCCCTAATCGAATCCAATGGACCCCAAGTCAAGGTGTAGTGGCTTTGATGGGTTATTCAGATCTTGTAGGGTCTCAAAGAGTTCTATGGAAATCATGTTTATGGATAGATGATTTCCCCTACGTGGTTGATGGTGCCTATAGACATTGGGATGTCACAAGACTTGAGGAGGTGGTTATGGTGGAGGTTGAATGACCAGAGGTGGTTGGTGAAACTATGGCTAAGCTTGATCCTCTAAAGGTAGAAGTTACCGCCAGATGGGATCATATAATGAGAACATGTGCAAATAGAAATCATCTTCATAATCCATAGGGATGATCCATGTGTATTATCCATCAAATATGGTAGAGTCAATTGGCATGACTCCATAGTATGAATCATCATCAGATGTCCACTCATAAGGGGACCCTGGATATTCTTCATCACTATCATGGGAAAGAGTATGTGAACCTTCACATATCTCATAAGATTGTATGACATCATGAGGTGGATTGTCATCACCTAAGGATGTAGGGAAGTAGTCTTCCTATGAGTAGACGTGATTGGGGCTGGCATAAGGATCTTGCACAATCTCATCCCTAAAGTTTAGAGTCATGCACTCTAAGCTATCTATGAGGATATAAATGGGCACATGCTTGTTATGTCCCAAACTAGACTTATCATAAGATATTTGATAATGTGGCTAGTAAGGTATGTGGTTTCCCTATTCATTCAGACACAACTCATAAATATACCAATTACAGAGGTGAAGGTACTTCATGGTGAATTAAATATTGGAAATGTAGTTGAAGTCCTCAGAAAAAGGCTCTTCATCCTCTTCCTACTACTTATAAGGTTCGATGCCATAGTGAAGGTCCCCATAGATAAAATTTATTTGATTAGGGAGAAGACCAAGAGGTACGATAGTGCTTGTAGGAAGACAAGGTCGACCCATATTTTGCACCAACTCTATAGTAAGGGTAGCTATAAAATTCCTAACCATGTACTCTCCCAAACTGGTGGAAGGTAGGTGCACTATGACCTGAGGCTGCAGATAAGGAGGGGATGAGAGTGAGACTTGAATTGACTCAATGTTTGCTTCATACGGTAGCTCCTCATCTGCTTGTCTAGGGATCTCCTCTATGGAGATGGTGGATATGGTTGGATGGACCTCATCAATAGGCCACTTCTCTAGGATCCTAGGCAAAGGATCCATAGATTATGGAGGCATTTTAGGGTGTTCCAATGATGATGACGGTATGGCATGATATGATGATTGATTAATTAAAAGCGATGGCCATGGAGTTAGAACTTGGTTGGATTTATTTGGTTGAAAATCCAGGTGGGTTGATGGTAAGGTTGACTCAAGGAGTTGTTGCACCATATTGCAATACTTTAAAGGCTCTAGGTCTATAGATATGACATGAAATTTCCTTTCATAAGTGTACTTGAGGCACTGGTGAGAAATGGAAGGGATACACTTCATGTCCTTGATCTATGGCCTACCTAACAAGATATTATATGCCATATCACCCTCCAAGATATGGCATAGTGTCAGTATGGTCTTTTGCCCTACCTGGATGGGTAGGATGATTATACCAACCATTGAGCATATAGAATCATTGAATGCTCGAAGGGTGTAGGTAGACACAATGATATGGGATGTTGGGAGCTTCAAATGCTTGAGATATATTGTAGTGATGATGTTGCTAGAAGATACAGTGTCTACAAACACTCTCTTGTATAGTGTTTAGTTTACACATGCCATGATGTGCAAGGGAATATCTACCATATCATTTGGAACTAGATTAAGTTCATCTTCTTGAAAGGTAATCACTAGTTTTGTGCACTACCACACATGCCCCACTCAATTATTGGAGTTAGACTCCTGGTACTATAGCTCGATTTCCTTAAGGATATTTATTAAAGCTTCTCTATGAGGTGGTGATTGTTGAATGATTTCATATATGGAGAATCAAGTAGATGTCATTCTTAGGATTTGAGCGAGCTTGCTCTTAATTGTGACCATAGGCCTATATGGGAGGCTCAACACTGAAGGTGGTAGAAGCTATGACATTGAAGGAACATTACTTTGAGCCATAGGTGGTGCGACTGGAATTGGGTATCATCTATTTCTTGTTACAATGTTGATCATGTCGACATACCCTTGATTAGGGGGTGCATGATGAACCTCATTTACCTAGGCCACTAGCTTGGCTTCCTTTGTGTGGGTAGACAAGGGGTATTTAAACACTTCCACATATTGGTTGTTTGGTGTGATAGGATTGTCTACCTGAAGGGCATTCCTATTGATCATGTCTTGCACCAAATTCTTGAACTTATAGCACATTTGCATATCATACCCATTTTGCCTATGAAATTTGTAATATAGGTCTTCTCGATACCCTTTGGTCTTAAGTTCATTTGGGTCGATAGGTTGACTCTCAGGAAAATTGATTGAGTTAGCTGCCAAGAGGCACTCAAACAAATATTTCATAGACTCTACAATGGACATGAACTATCACTTGGGGCGAAGCTATTGATTTTTCCCTTCATTATTTTGGTTAACCTTGTTATAGTTTCTAGGTGTGGCCTAATAATTTGGTTTTTGAGATAGCATGGGTTGTTGTGCTGGCTCTAGGATGCTAATGGCAACCTAATTCACTACTACTAGCTTAGGCTACACTGGGGTATTCTTAGCATTCTTGTTCCACTCATTACGAGGCTTTGTAATCTCTCCCTCTTGAATCTTGATGTCTTCAATCATCCTAGCATGTGCTAGGGCATCTTTAAGAGTTAGATATTGTTGTATTTGCAACAACAAGGAGATCAGCTTTAGATAAATCTTGGTAAACATATGAGTCAACTCCAACATGGGGAGTAGATATGGTAGCTTGGAAAGAAAATCTCACCACCTATTACCATAATTTGCTATTGAATCATCATCATATTGTTTCAACCAAGAAAGATCAACCAACATTGCCTTACTATTTCTATTGAAGGTGAAGCATTCCAAGAATGCATCTACAAGTTAGTCCAAATTGTGGATGTTTTAATTCATAATATGGGTAAACCACTTTGTGGCTAGGCTAGAGAGGGTAGTCATGAATTTCTATAAAAGGAAAGCATCATTATCCTATATGCCAAAGCATTGGCTCAAGAACTTTGTAACATGCTCCTGTGCATCTTCTTCTCCCTTAAAGGTAGCCAACTAAGGCATCTTAAACTATTATGGATAGGAAGGGGCAGGCACTAAAGGATGGAGTGGTTGACTATGTAACTAATGTAGGGTGGGCTTCTGGTACCCATACCCAGAGATTTTGTTCTCTAATGGATCTAGGCGCTCTATAAATGCATGATATGCATTTGAGGATTTAATATCCTCATCCTTAATCCTATCCTACGATGGAGGTCAAGGATCCTTAGGCCTATTTTGGGGTGGTGTGATTTCACCCCCTACATTGATAAGGTACTTCCAAATATTCCACCTTTGGTTTATACTCGATGTAAGACCCATAAGGCATATCTTGAGCTATTCTATGATGTGTTTCATTAATAGCATCATTTAATATTATGATTTATCAATCTGGAGTGGTGTCCAAGGATATCGACAATAAAATGTTAGGGCAGAGTACAATTCAAGTATTAAGATTTCAAGCATTTAATGGTTGAAACAAATGTTGTTTTAGCCTTTTGGTATCACACTAAACCTATTATATAGAATGGAAACTGAATTAACTTGTAGGAATTGAAAACTAATTCTAAGTTGTAAAAATTGAAATTTAACTACAAATGTAGGAATTGAAAGTCTAATTTACTTTTGTAGAATTGAAATGTTGCTGAGAAGGAAAAACTAAATTACACTTGTAGAATTGAAACCTAGTTACATTTGCATAATTAAAATTATGCTTGGAAATAACATTTATTCTAAGAACCTATCAGTTCCCTATCACAGAAGGTCATCAAGCTTCTGCTATAGTGTCTGACAGCAAAATGAAAACTACTAAAAAGCTGGTAAAAGTTGCTGAAACTTGAAAATAGGGGAAACATGGAAAATAGGGGAAACATGGATCTAAACTATTTTTTTAGCTGACACACACACAAATGCTACATACAAACACAATGGAAAACATAAATAACATCACACAAAATTAAAACAAGAAAGGGAAATTTGACAAGCAACCTGTTAATTTTGTTGTAGCAAAATTATTGAAAAACATGTCATAATAGTCCTCCTTCTAGGCATAAAATTGGGCACAATATTCCTTATCTAGAAGAATATGGAAAAATTTATATTTAACTAATTAACACTCACACTCACTCATGAACATAAATTAACAAAATAACTACACTTTTATTTCTGTCAAAACATGTTGAATTGTTACATAAAAATGTTGCACTATGCTATTTGTTGCTACTAACTACTCTCCTACAAAATAATTCCTAATTATATCAACAAATGAGGTATCTATGTTATTTATATTAAACTATTACAATTGGATCATGCTAAAATTAGCTTATGCTATTTCTCAATGATTTACAAATAAGTTCTAAAACTAATTTAGTCTTATTTTGGATAGTTTGTGCTGCAACATCACTCATTGGCCCTTAGAATACATCTCCAATGGTGAGAGTACATTGGAGGAGGCTATAAATATCTTTATACACTTGTATCCACCTTTAAATATCATTTTCCTACTACTCTAGGTGCTCAAACTTTTGTTTGACTAAAAATGGCCACTTCTCCCCCTTATTTTGGAGCATCTTCAGAATATCAGGAGTAGAAATAAAATTTATGCTCAACTGTAACAAAAATTATTGAAAAATCAAGTTTGACTGCATAGTACATCTAACCTATCCCTCATAAAGTTCTTCCAATAGTTTTTACACGCTTTGAGTAATAAATTCCAAGCCTTGCCATTCATTGGTTGTTGGCTGGAATTTATATGATAAATTATTGCATTTTCTAGCTCTGTTGCACAATTGTAAAATATTGGTGCTTATTGAAAATTTAAATTAATTATCACATGGTAAAAACATTTAAATATAAAAAATAATTATTACAACTTAGCATATACCTATTTTTTACTGAATTTATACACTTCATTCACCAAGTAACCATGTTGAAACTGTGCAATATGTCTCAACTATGTTATACCATGTTGTTGTCTATTTAGACAATGTGGGAATGCTTCTAAATATTTAAGATGTTTTATTTATTTCTTATTAACTTATTCCATCCATTTCCTCATGCTTTTCTTGACAACTTCAAGGTGCTCCTATAAAGTGACAGCTTGTTGGTTTTATATGGTTGTTTTATGTAGATTTCTAGATTTATGACAGTCCTAGGAATTTGGCTTGAATGTGGATTTCAAACATGTTTAAAAGGTAGGAAAACATTCAAACACCATTGTGAAGTTAATGGACATCAACATACCACATTTGGCTAATTGAAATGCATGTTTTATTTGCTACTTAATCAAGTAAAAATAGTCATAAGAATGTTGAAAATAGTCAAAATAAGGGTATAGTGTTCCTAACATAAAATAATACAAATAATTAACAAATAATATATTCTAACCAACTATTTGGTAATTAAATTTTTCATGTTTGGTAATATGATAGTTTTTATATGTCAAACATAGTGTAACAATGAGACATTTCTAGGCCTCATCAGTCTATAGAGAGGGGTACCTGCCTGTTGAGGGCATCCTATGTTTGTCCTAGGAGGCAAGCCCCAATTTGGCCTAGGAGGTCAGGGAGGAAACGGTGGGTAATGTCTAGGAGACCTATCTTAAATGAGAATGGGTTACCTTAGATGGACTTCCTATCTATATGTTTTAGGGGTAGGGACCCTCTCATGCAAAGTTTTTTGGAATAGCTCGTTGGTATACTGTTTGATTATTTCTATTTATTTCTCAAGTTGATGCAAGTGGTCTAGTTTCTCTTTGTCACACCAAAGCTACTTGAACTAGGATTGGCATTTCACATATCTTGCAACCACTTGATTTATCTATTCCATTATGCGGGGCCTAGGAGGCCTAAGAGTCTCACCCTAAGGCCTACCTCATTCAATATAATCTATGATATCCATAATGAACTTCCCTCAATCAAGGGCCACCACATTTACTTGAGGTTATAGCCTAGGCATATGCTCAGTATATTCAGTGGGTGTAGAGGCACATCGTGCTTGTGCAGTATACTACTCCTAAGGATAATCTAGGATTTTTGAAGAACACAAGCTTATACTGAGAGGGGGGTGTGAATAGTATAAGACCACTTTTTACTTTATTTCCAAACCAATATCAATTAATGTCCTTAATTGCAATAACCAAATATAGCAATGTGCATTAATAACTCAGATAGCAATAGTAAGCAAGAGCACAAGTCACCATACACAATTGAGACACAAGATTTAACGTGGTTCCCCCAATGTGGGGTACTCCACAAGATAATCTCCTTATAATATTTCACACAGAAATAAGGATCCTTATCCAATACAATGATTTCTTTGATCTACTCAAAGCTAGGCAATAACAAGCTCACACATAACTTGTCCAAATATGCATAACAAGCTCACATAGAACTTGTCCAAATATTCTCAACAAGCTCACACAGAACTTGTCCAAATATGCTCAACAATCTCACATAAAACTTGTCCAAATCTACTCAACAAGCTCACACATAACTTGTCCAAATATGCTCAACAAGCTCACACAGAACTTGTCCAAAATTGCTCCAACAAGCTCACTAAGAACTTGTCCAAATCTGCTCTAGCAAGCTCATCAAGAACTTGCTCAAATATGCTCTAATAAGCTCACTAAGAACTTGTCCAAATATTCTCTAGCAATCTCACCAAGAACTTGCTCAAATATGCTCAATAAATCTATCCCAAAACTATCCACAAATTTGTCCCAAATCTATCCACAAATTTTTCTAAAACTGTCCATAAATTTGTCCCAAAATTGTCCACAAAGCCTTCTCAAAGGCTCAATCAATCATACACAAACTACCACAAATCTGTCCAAAAATCTATCCCAAAGGCCTTCTCAAAGGCTCAATCAATCATGCTCAAGTAGTACTCAAATCTCATCCACAAATCTATGAAGGCAAGGCTCAAATATGAACTCAACAATGAATGGCAATGCACTCTACAATGGATGACAACAATGATCCACAATGATCTCAACTCAACTCAACTCAAATCAATCTCAACTCAACTCAACTCATAGAAGCATAAAGAGAATTGTTAGAATAATATTTCTAACTCAATCTCACTCAAATATTTAAGTCAACTCATAGAAGCATAAAGAGAATTGTTAGAGACTCAATATGTTCTAAGCTCAATCTCAACTCAAATCAGAATTATAGAATAGTTTGTTTCATGGGACTTGAACAATCACCTCACACAATCACTTGACTAGGCTCAATCAACTCAACTCAACCAATCACCACAAGGGACAACTCTTTCTCACAAAACCCTAGTCCAAGCATGTATCAACCAACTCAAATGTTTCCAACAATGCTCAACCACAAATCTCACATAACAATGATACTCATGTTATTTTTCAAGTTCTTTACATAACCAATGGGCTTCAACAACTATGCTTATAAAACAAGGTTTAAACACAACTCTCAAACCAGAAAACCTTGAAGCATTCAACCAACCACTTTCGAAAAGGAAACCACAATCAATCCTTTTCACTCCAATGATATTTCAGAAATCAACCACCATAAACAATCAATAGGAGAATGTGCCCATACCTTTTTGATGCCAAGAAGTTGTCCATAAAATCTGCCACACTAAACACAACTTTCCTTTCCAATCTCAATAAGGGTTAGTGGACTTCAAATAATAATCACAAGATAAAGCATAACTCAATTTACACCTTTTTACTCCAACTTAATAAACACATCCACCAAAGTCCTTTTTAATAAAAACCCTTATCAAAAATAATAATCAATAAACCTCTCAAAAATTATTTTATAACAACTCCTTATTTCTCCTAAATCTTAATTCTCAATTTCATGAACATCAAATTAAATCAACAACTCATCCACCTTTGAAATAATAATCACAACCCTTATAAAAACAAAGTTTAATTAAAAACTTTAATTATTCCTAACCACCTTATAACTCCAACTTAGGGCTTAACAAAATTAATTAGAGCAAAAATGTATTTACCTCCTCAAGGGGATTCGAACCCCTGACTTGCCCACACCACGAGTGCCTTAGCCATGGCTAAGGTTGCCACACGAGCTAGCCACTCGTTCGAAAGGGAAAGGCACAACGTGCCTTAAAACCTTTCCTCCCTTTCCACAAATCAAAAGTGCTTCGAGCGCTTTTCTTCCAATGCCTTCCAAACATAGTCAAGGGGATTCAAAACCTTGACATTTGTGCTACCACACACCTTAGCCAAAATCCAATTGCCAATGCACCACTCTGCCCATGATGACTTTGGACTTCGACCAACCTTCGTTTATTCATTGCTTCTTCTTTCTAAAATATTTTCACACGAGCTCAATTCGGATGCTTAGCCAATGATTATTAACCACGAGCAAGGATAATTTTTAATGAACCTTAGGTATCCCCTTTATATAGCCTCATCCTTATTTTTGATGACATCGACAGAAATCTTGCATATTTAATTTTAAATTTAAATTTAAATTTTAAATAATTAAAATTTAAACTAAATATTAAAAATTAAATATCTCCATCATCGGGGCACCTTTTTTGATGAAACGAAATGCCAACTTGGGTTTTAAGAAAAACCTAGTTCAAATATTCCATCCATGGTTTTAAATAAAACCTTTTATTTTTCCTACCTTGGTTTTCACAAAAACCCTGTATTTATCCATGCTTTCCAAAATATCATTTGGCCACCAAAACTCAATGTGATCCATGTGACATCAATGATCCATGTGACATCAATGACAACATAAAATAACTCAAATTTCCAACAATCTCCCCCTTTGTCATTGATGGCAACACCTCTAATGCAAAAACCACAATCACTACAAAAACCATCTCTGAGAATCAAAGCTGCTCCCCTTGACTCAATACTCTCTATGGAGGCTGCTCCCCCTAACTCAATGCTCTCCCCCTTACTCAAATATCTCCCCCTTTGACATCAATGGCAAAAGGGACACCTATGGGGCTAAAATATATGACTCTTAAGCATAGCCCCCTCACCACCTTCTCTCTTGAGGTGATTAATTTTGGGGTGGGAGTACTTTTACTCCCATATTACATTATTTCTTTCCTCTATCAACTTCCTTCCATGTTTTTTTGATATCCTTCTCTTGATTCTTGATCTTCTTGTCTTGAACTTGTTTGACCTTCTTGCCTTGAACCTGTTTGACCTTCTTGCCTTGAACTTGTTTGGAATTGAGTCCTACACCATTTTGCAATATGTCCAAAGTTATTGCAATTAAAACACTTGATATTGTAGCCTTTGGATGGTGCCCATATCCTGAAATATTTCTTGAAATAATTTCCATATCCATTCCTTTCCTGAACCCTGTATTGTGAAGTTCTATTTTCATGACCATTATGACCATGACTTCTGAATTGTGTAGCTCTAAAACCAAAACCATGTTGCTCATTTCCTTTGCACTGAGAAGCTCTATGACCAATCTTGTTACATGAGAAGCAATGTCCCTGAAAACCATACCTTCTTCCTTTGATGTTCCTTCTAGCAAAATCAAACTTCTTTGATCCATAGACCCTGCAATGTATAGCCCTGTGTCCAAATCCATTACAAGAAAAACAATGTCCTTGAAAAGCCCTTTGTTCATGCCTTGGTTCCTCATACCTTTCTTGACCATTATCCTTATGATCATTTTCAACTTGTGCATTGCATCCTTGAACCTTATTTGTAGTATCTAAATCCTCTTCCTTAGTTTCTTCCTTGCTTTTCTCTTCAAGTATTTCTTTTCCTTTTGAACTTGATTCACCTATCTCAAAACAAGAACCAAACTAAATATTTGGAGCCATAGGAACTTTGGAACTTTCTTCATAACACTTAGGTGCTTCCTTGCTTTCATATTTTAGAACTTCCTTTCCTTTTGAGTGTGATTCCCCAAACCTGAAATATGAGACTTTTGATGCTTTGAAATCTTCCTCTTCTTTCTCTTCATTTGTGTCAAGTAGCAAATTGGCATCCATCTCTATAGCCTCTAAAATACATGTTTCCTTCTTAGTGAAAATATCTTGACCTTTTGAGTCATGTGATGGATCAAACTTCTTAAGTAAGGAACATCTCAATTCTTTTAGATTCTCTTTAACCTCTTGTAGTTGCTCATGGATCTCATTGAAGTCTTCTTTTAGATCAACCGAGATATCGACTTTCTTACACTATTCTCTTGTTTAACTTCTTCTGTTTGGAGTGAATGTTCTTCTTCTACTTCTCTTATCCCATAGAAAAACCCTTCTTCATATTCACTATCACTAAGATCATTATAATCTTCTATAGCAAACAAACTCTCAAGATTTCTTTGACCATGCTTGTTTCCTTGATGTGTCATCTCATCTTCACTATCACTGAAACCATTGCAATATCCTGATCTATGATCTCTTTGACCACACACAAAGCACTGCTCTCTTTCACCTTCTATTCCTAGGAATAGATGTTCTTCCTTTTCATCATCTGATTTGTCTCTATCACTATGATCTGAGCTATCACTTGCTTCTACAATGTAGTAAGATTTCTTTGCCTTACAAAAAATTTTCTTCTTCTCATACCTGTTTTGCTTGTATCTGTCATCTTTGTCATGCTTATGCTTTCCATATTCTTTTCTTCTGTGACCCTATTTTTCATCATCACTATTTTCTTCATGTGGACACTTGTATGCATAGTGACCAAGATCACCACACTTGTAGCATCTGACTTTCCTTATATCCCTAAAATTCCTTGAGTCCTTATTCCTTTTGATGAAGTTAGCTTCCTCATCATTATCTACACCTCTATTTATTTTTGGAACTTTCCCTTTCTCTTTTCTGAATCCTTGAATGCAATCTCTTTTATTGGAACTTGATGCTTACTTACCCTCATCTCATAAGCTGTGAGAGTTCCTTGCAATTCTTCCATTGTTAGCTTGTTGATATCCATTGTTTCTTCTATTGCTGAAACCTTAGCATCATATTTCATGGGAAGTGATCTCAAAACCTTTTGAGTAACTTCTGATTCTTTCATCTCAAATCCTAGACCTCTCATGGTGTTAGTAATCTCATCAACTCGAAGTAAAAACTTTGCAATATCTTCAGAATCTTCCATTTTCAATTCCTCAAATATTTTTCTATGAGTTTGTAGTTTTGCCAACTTTACCTTGGAATCTCCTTCATAAGTATTCCGCAACTTGGTCCACATCTCATTAGCTGAATTACATACCATAACCTTTGCAAAATATGTCTCTTGTAGCCCACTCAAAATATAATTCATTGCTCTTGCATTGATCTCAACCAATTTCTTGATAGTCTTATCTGCCTCGGGATCACCTTCAACCCTATACTCTTTTTCAACCATTTTCCATACCTCATATCCTTGTGATATCAAGTAGTTCTTCATCCTCATGCTCTAGAAAGCATAATTGTTACCATAAAATAGTGGAGCCTTATTTGTAGATGATCCATTCTATGAAGCCATCTATGTTCTTGTAGAATCTGCCCTCAAGTTGTTAGCTTTTTTGAAGGAACCCGCTCTGATACCAATTGAAGAACACAAGCTTATACTAAGAGGGGGGTGAATAGTATAAGACCACTTTTTACTTTCTTTCCAAACCAATATCAATTAATGTCCTTAATTGCAATAACCAAATATAGTAGTGTGCATTAATAACTCAGATAGCAATAGTAAGCAAGAGCACAAGTCACCATACATAATTGAGACACAAGATTTAACGTGGTTCCCCCAATGTGGGGTACTCCACAAGATAATCTCCTTATAATATTTCACATAAAAATAAGGATCCTTATCCAATACAATGATTTCTTTGATCTTCTCAAAGCTAGGCAATAACAAGCTCACACAAAACTTGTCCAAATCTGCATAACAAGCTCACACAAAACTTGTCCAAAACTGCTCAACAAGCTCACACAAAACTTGTCCAAATCTGCTCAACAAGCTCACATAGAACTTGTCCAAATACTCAACAAGCTCACAAAGGAACTTGTCCAAATATTCTCAACAAGCTCACATAGAACTTGTCCAAATATGCTCTAACAAGCTCACCAAGAACTTGTCCAAATCTGCTCCAACAAGCTCACTAAGAACTTGTCCAAATCTGCTCTAGCAAGCTCACCAAGAACTTGCTCAAATCTGCTCTAACAAGCTCACTAAGAACTTGTCCAAATCTGCTCTAGCAAGCTCACCAAGAACTTGCTCAAATCTGCTCCAATAAGCTCACTCAGAACTTCATCAAAATATGTCCCAAATATATCCACAAATCTGTCTAAAATTGTCCATAAATCTATCCCAAAACTATCCACAAAGGCCTTCTCAAAGGCTCAATCAATCATACACAAACTGCCACAAATCTATCCATAAATCTATCCCAAAGGCCTTCTCAAAGGCTCAATCAATCATGCTCAAGTAGTACTCAAATCTCATCCACAAATCTATGAAGGCAAGGCTCAAAGATGAACTCAATAATGAATGGCAATGCACTCTACAATGGATGACAACAATGATCCACAATGATCTCAACTCAACTCAACTCAAATCAATCTCAACTCAAGTCAACTCATAGAAGCATAAAGAGAATTGTTAGAGACTCAATATGTTCTAAGCTCAATATCAACTCAAATCAATCTCAACTCAAGTCAACTCATAGAAGCATAAAGAGAATTGTTAGAGACTCAATATGTTCTAAGCTCAATCTCAACTCAAATCAGAATTATAGAATAGTTTGTTTCATGGGACTTGAACAATCACCTCACACAATCACTTGACTAGGCTCAATCAACTCAACTCAACCAATCACCACAAGGGACAACTCTTTCTCACAAAACCCTAGTCCAAGCATGTATCAACCAACTCAAATGTTTCCAACAATGCTCAACCACAAATCTCACATAACAATGATACTCATGTTCTTTTCAAGTTCTTTACATAACCAATGGGCTTCAACAACTATGCTTATAAAACAAGGTTTAAACACAACTCTCAAACCAGAAAACCTTGAAGCATTCAACCAACCACTTTCGAAAAGGAAACCACAATCAATCCTTTTCACTCCAATGATATTTCAGAAATCAACCACCATAAACAATCAATAGGAGAATGTGCCCATACCTTTTTGATGCCAAGAAGTTGTCCACAAAATCTGCCACACTAAACACAACTTTCCTTTCCAATCTCAATAAGGGTTAGTGGACTTCAAATAATAATCACAAGATAAAGCATAACTCAATTTACACCTTTTTACTCCAACTTAATAAACACATCCACCAAAGTCCTTTTTAATAAAAACCCTTATCAAAAATAATAATCAATAAACCTCTCAAAAATTATTTTATAACAACTCCTTATTTCTCCTAAATCTTAATTCTCAATTTCATGAACATCAAATTAAATCAACAACTCATCCACCTTTGAAATAATAATCACAGCCCTTATAAAAACAAAGTTTAATTAAAAACTTTAATTATTCCTAACCACCTTATAACTCCAACTTAGGGCTTAACAAAATTAATTAGAGCAAAAATGTATTTACCTCCTCAAGGGGATTCGAACCCCCGACTTGCCCACACCATGAGCGCCTTAGCCATGGCTAAGGTTGCCACACGAGCTAGCCACTCGTTTGAAAGGGAAAGGCACAACGTGCCTTAAAACCTTTCCTCCCTTTTCACAAATCAAAAGCGCTTCGAGCGCTTTTCTTCCAACGCCTTCCGAACGCAGTCAAGGGGATTTGAAACCTTGACGTTTGTGCTACCACACACCTTAGCCAAAAGCCAATTGCCAATGCGCCACTCTGCCCATGATGACTTTGGACTTCGACCAACCTTCGTTTATTCGTTGCTTCTACTTTCTAAAATATTTTTGCACGAGCTCAATTCGGATGCTTAGCCAACGATTATTAACCATGAGCAAGGATAATTTTTATGAACCTTAGGTATCCCCTTTATATAGCCTCCTTATTATTTTTGATGACGTCGATGAAAATCTTGCATATTTAATTTTAAATTTAAATTTTAATTTTAAATAATTAAAATTTAAACTAAATATTAAAAATTAAATATCTCCATCACCGGGGCACCTTTTTCGATGAAACGAAAGGCCAACTTGGGTTTTAAGAAAAACCCAGTTCAAATATGCCATCCATGGTTTTAAATAAAACCTTTTATTTTGCCTGCCTTGGTTTTCACAAAAACCCTGTATTTATCCATGCTTTCCAAAATATCATTTGGCCACCAAAACTCAATGTGATCCATGTGACATCAATGATCCATGTGACATCAATGACAACATAAAATAACTCAAATTGCCAACAATCTCCCCCTTTGTCATTGATGGCAACACCTCTAATGCAAAAACCATAATCACTACAAAAACCATCTCTGAGAATCAAAGCTGCTCCCCCTGACTCAATACTCTCTATGGAGGTTGCTCCCCCTAACTCAATGCTCTCTTTGGAGGCTGCTCCCCCTAACTCAATGCTCTCCCCCTTACTCAAATATCTCCCCTTTGACATCAATGGCAAAAGGGACACCTATGGGGCTAAAATATATGACTCTTAAGCATAGCCCCCTCACCACCTTCTCTCTTGAGGTGATTAATTTTGGGGTGGGAGTACTTTTACTCCCATATTACATTGTTTCTTTCCTTTATCAACTTCCTTCCATGTTTTTATGATATCCTTCTCTTGATCTTCTTGCCTTGAACTTGTTTGACCTTCTTGCCTTGAACCTGTTTGAACTTCTTGCCTTGAACTTATTTGGAATTGAGTCCTACACCATTTTGCAATATGTCCAAAGTTATTGCAATTAAAACACTTGATATTGTAGCCTTTGGATGGTGCCCATATCCTGAAATATTTCTTGAAATAATTTCCATATCCATTCCTTTCCTGAACCCTGTATTGTGAAGTTCTATTTTCATGACCATTATGACCATGACTTCTAAATTGTGTAGCTCTAAAACCAAAACCATGTTGCTCATTTCCTTTGCACTGAGAAGCTCTATGACCAATCCTGTTACATGAGAAGCAATGTCCCTGAAAACCATACCTTCTTCCTTTGATGTTCCTTCTAGAAAAATCAAACTTCTTTGATCCATAGACCCTACAGTGTATAGCCCTGTGTCCAAATCCATTACAAGAAAAACAATGTCCTTGAAAAGCCCTTTGTTCATGCCTTGGTTCCTCATACCTTTCTTGACCATTATCCTTATGATCATTTTCAACTTGTGCATTGCATCCTTGAACCTTCTTTGTAGTATCTAAATCCTCTTCCTTAGTTTCTTCCTTGCTTTTCTCTTCAAGTATTTCTTTTCCTTTTGAACTTGATTCACCTATCTCAAAACAAGAACCAAACTAAATATTTGGAGCCATAGGAACTTTGGAACTTTCTTCATAACACTTAGGTGCTTCCTTGCTTTCATATTTTAGAACTTCCTTTCCTTTTGAGTGTGATTCCCCAAACCTAAAATATGAGACTTTTGATGCTTTGAAATCTTCCTCTTCTTTCTCTTTATTTGTGTCAAGTAGTAAATTGGCATCCATCTCTATAGCCTCTGAAATACATGTTTCCTTCTTAGTGAAAATATCTTGACCTTTTGAGTCATGTGATGGATCAAACTTCTTATGTATGGAACATCTCAATTCTTTTAGATTCTCTTTAACCTCTTGTAGTTGCTCATGGATCTCATTGAAGTCTTCTTTTAGATCAATTGAGATATTATCATCTTGTTTAACTTCTTCTATTTGAAGTGAATGTTCTTCTTCTACTTCTCTTATCCCATAGAAAAACCCTTCTTCATCTTCACTGTCACTAAGATCATTATAATATTCTATAGCAAACAAACTCTCAAGATTTCTTTGACCATGCTTGTTTCCTTGATGTGTCATCTCATCTTCACTATCACTGAAACCATTGCAATATCCTGATCTGTGATCTCTTTGACCACACACAAAGCACTGCTCTCTTTCACCTTCTATTCCTAGGAATAGATGTTCTTCCTTTTCATCATCTGATTTGTCTCTATCACTATGATCTGAGCTATCACTTGCTTCTACAATGTAGTAAGATTTCTTTGCCTTACGAAAATTTTTCTTCTTCTCATACCTATTTTGCTTGTATCTGTCATCTTTGTCATGCTTATGCTTTCCATATTCTTTTCTTCTATGACCCTATTTTTCATCATCACTATTTTCTTCATGTGGACACTTGTATGCATAGTGACCAAGATCACCACACTTGTAGCATCTGACTTTCCTTATATCCCTAAAATTCCTTGAGTCCTTATTCCTTTTGATGAAGTTAGCTTCCTCATCATTATCTACAACTCTATCTATTTCTAGAACTTTCCCTTTCTCTTTTTCTGAAGCCTTGAATGCAATCTCTTTTATTGGAACCTGATGCTTACTTACCCTCATCTCATAAGCTATGAGAGTTCCTTGCAATTCTTCCATTGTTAGCTTGTTGATATCCATTGTTTCTTCTATTGCTGAAACCTTAGCATCATATTTCATGGGAAGTGATCTCAAAACCTTTTGAGTAACTTCTGATTATTTCATCTCAAATCCTAGACCTCTCATGGTGTTAGTAATCTCATCAACTCGAAGTAAAAACTTTGCAATATCTTCAGAATCTTCCATTTTCAATTCCTCAAATATTTTTCTATGAGTTTGTAGTTTTGCCAACTTTACCTTGGAATCTCCTTCATAAGTATTCCGCAACTTGGTCCACATCTCATTAGCTGAATTACATACCATAACCTTTGCAAAATCTATCTCTCGTAGCCCACTCAAAATACAATTCATTGCTCTTGCATTGATCTCAACCAATTTCTTGATAGTCTTATCTGCCTCGGGATCACCTTCAACCCTATACTCTTTTTCAACCATTTGCCATACCTCATATCCTTGTGATATCAAGTAGTTCTTCATCCTCATGCTCCAGAAAGCATAATTGTTACCATCAAACAGTGGAGCCTTATTTGTAGATGATCCATTCTGTGAAGCCATCTATGTTCTTGTAGAATCTGCCCTCAAGTTGTTAGCTTTTTTGAAGGAACCCGCTCTGATACCAATTGAAGAACACAAGCTTATACTGAGAGGGGGGTGAATAGTATAAGACCACTTTTACTTTCTTTCCAAACCAATATCAATTAATGTCCTTAATTGCAATAACTAAATATAGCAGTGTGCATTAATAACTCAGATAGCAATAGTAAGCAAGAGCACAAGTCACCATACATAATTGAGACACAAGATTTAATGTGGTTCCCCCAATGTGGGGTACTCCACAAGATAATCTCCTTATAATATTTCACATAGAAATAAGGATCCTTATCCAATACAATGATTTCTTTGATCTGCTCAAAGCTAGGCAATAACAAGCTCACATAGAACTTGTCCAAATCTGCATAACAAGCTCACACAGAACTTGTCCAAAACTACTCAACAAGCTCACACAAAACTTGTCCAAATTTGCTCAACAAGCTCACATAGAACTTGTCCAAATCTACTCAACAAGCTCACACAGAACTTGTCAAAATATGCTCAACAAGCTCACACAGAACTTGTCCAAATCTGCTCCAACAATCTCACTAAGAACTTGCTCCAAATCTTCTCAACAAGCTCACACAAAACTTGTCTAAATCTGCTCAACAAGCTCACTAAGAACTTGTCCAAATCTGCTCTAGCAAGCTCACCAAGAACTTGTCTAAAACTGCTCTAGCAAGCTCACTAAGAACTTTCTCAAATCTTCTCCAACAAGCTCACTAAGAACTTGTTCAAATATGTCTCAAATATTTCCACAAATATATCCAAAAACTATCCACAAATCTGTCCCAAAACTATCCACAAAGGTCTTCTCAAAGGCTCAATCAATCATACACAAACTACCACAAATCTGTCCAAAAATCTATCCCAAAGGCCTTCTCAAAGGCTCAATAAATCATGCTCAAGTAGTACTCAAATCTCATCCACAAATCTATGAAGGCAAGGCTCAAAGATGAACTCAACAATGAATGGCAATGCACTCTACAATGGATGACAACAATGATCCACAATGATCTCAACTCAACTCAACTCAAATCAATCTCAACTCAATGTCAACTCATAGAAGCATAAAGAGAATTGTTAGAGACTCAATATGTTCTAAGCTCAATCTCAACTCAAATCAATCTCAACTCAAGTCAACTCATAGAAGCATAAAGAGAATTGTTAGAGACTCAATATGTTCTAAGCTCAATCTCAACTCAAATCAGAATTATAGAATAGTTTGTTTCATGGGACTTGAACAATCACCTCACACAATCACTTGACTAGGCTCAATCAACTCAACTCAACCAATCACCACAAGGGACAACTCTTTCTCACAAAACCCTAGTCCAAGCATGTATCAACCAACTCAAATGTTTCCAACAATGCTCAACCACAAATCTCACATAACAATGATACTCATGTTCTTTTCAAGTTCTTTACATAACCAATGGGCTTCAACAACTATGCTTATAAAACAAGGTTTAAACACAACTCTCAAACCAGAAAACCTTGAAGCATTCAACCAACCACTTTTGAAAAGGAAACCACAATCAATCCTTTTCACTCCAATGATATTTCAGAAATCAACCACCATAAACAATCAATAGGAGAATGTGCCCATACCTTTTTGATGCCAAGAAGTTGTCCACAAAATCTGCCACACTAAACACAACTTTCCTTTCCAATCTCAATAAGGGTTAGTGGACTTCAAATAATAATCACAAGATAAAGCATAACTCAATTTACACCTTTTTACTCCAACTTAATAAACACATCCACCAAAGTCCTTTTAATAAAAACCCTTATCAAAAATAATAATCAATAAACCTCTCAAAAATTATTTTATAACAACTCCTTATTTCTCCTAAATCTTAATTCTCAATTTCATGAACATCAAATTAAATCAACAACTCATCCACCTTTGAAATAATAATCACAACCCTTATAAAAACAAAGTTTAATTAAAAACTTTAATTATTCCTAACCACCTTATAACTCCAACTTAGGGCTTAACAAAATTAATTAGAGCAAAAATGTATTTACCTCCTCAAGGGGATTCGAACCCCCGACTTGCCCACACCACGAGTGCCTTAGCCATGGCTAAGGTTGCCACACGAGCTAGCCGCTCATTCGAAAGGGAAAGGCACAACGTGCCTTAAAACCTTTCCTCCCTTTTCCACAAATCAAAAGTGCTTCGAGCGCTTTACCTTCCAATGCCTTCGAACGTAGTCAAGGGGATTCGAACCTTGATGTTTGTGTTGCCACACACCTTAGCCAAAATGCCAATTGCCAATGCACCACTCTACCCACGATGTCTTGGGTTTTCGACCAACCTTTGTTTTATTCGTTGACTCTCTTTTTCTAAAGGATTTTCACACGAGCTCAATTCGGATGCTTAGCCAATGATTATTACTCATGAGCAAGGATAATTTTTAATGAACCTTAGGATCCCCCTTTATATAGCCTCCTTATTATTTTTGATGACGTCGACAGAAATCTTGCATATTTAATTTTAAATTTAAATTTAAATTTTAAATAATTAAAATTTAAACTAAATATTAAAAATTAAATATCTCCATCACCGGGGCACCTTTTTCGACGAAACGAAAGGCCAACTTGGGTTTTAAGAAAAACCCAGTTCAAATCTACCATCCATGGTTTTAAATAAAACCTTTTATTTTGCCTGCCTTGGTTTTCACAAAAACCCTGTATTTATCCATGCTTTCCAAAATATCATTTGGCCACCAAAACTCAATGTGATCCATGTGACATCAATGACAACATAAAATAACTCAAATTACCAATAATTTTCTCATACCTCCCTTCATGGATGAGGAAAGAAAGGGTAGAGTTACCTCACCCTGAGTGACGAGTATCATAGTCATCCTATTGTCTAGGTTTTTGGAACCTATTAGAGCGATGTAGAGGCAAAGTACAATCACTCTACTTTACCCAATGTGTGAAGTCATGTTATAGCCCATAAATAGACGTGTTAGACCTATTAGGTATGCAGATGCATGGCACCGCCATGTCTACTTTCACCTCAGTGCATTGTTGCCTTTCATCAAATCAGGCATGTGATGTGTCTACATATTAGGAAAACTCTCCCATGTAAGGTACATCATCCATAGGGGTGTCTCGCATAGGTATACCTTGTACATGTGGTTCACATCCCACTATTATGGGACTTGGGTGAGTAGAGGCTCACCAAGGAGGTATGACCAAGTTCTTGGGGCTAAAGTAGAGATGACTCATGTCTCCTAGTCCACTCTCCATAGCTTCCACCCTTGATTGGGCTTGGATATGGGTGCACACAATTATTACTCTATACCAAACCCTAGATGATTATATCCTTTACAAATTCTTAATGAAATAGCACACAAAAAAGGAAACACTCAATACGACAAAATATTATCTCTTTTAAGTTTTAGATGGGAATCCCTAAACTATTTTGTGTGTTTCAGATGTGTTGTTTGTAAATATGACCTTGTGTCACATGTTTGAAATATTTTTGGATTATATTATCATGGTTAATTGGATTTCATCTATATACTTGTAGCTCAACAATCGAAAATGAAAGTCATGATCACGTAAACCCCCCAAAATATGGAGATGAAATCCACACTCAGGTAGGGAGCATAGGTCCTACCGATCCTCACCCAAAACCCCATGCATAGTGATAAACCCCTCCAAATAGGAATGCATGCTATTTTTCATGGTTAGGACAGATATTGGAGTCAATATTGGCAAAGAACAATGGTTCATGGTATTTGAGGCAACGAATGGAGATGAAAGCCACCATCGTTGACCTCTACCAGTGGTTGGTGATGAAATCTAACTCACTGTAATTTAAGTTAATAATGGTGTGTGTGGTTATTTTTAAGATAAAATGAAGTAAACAAGCAATAATTTGATGATTATTCACTAAATGCATGAAAAAAAATGTTTTACTTTCAGAAAGCTAGATAAAAAGTAACCTAGAAGATGCAACTCCTAAATGATAACATACCTAAGCAAGAAAATCACATAAGGGCATCATAACTAGAGTTATTTTTATTTTTTATTTTTTTATTTTCTATTTTGCATTTATAATAAAATAAAACCTATCTTTATACCTTTTTAGAAAACAAATAAAGCATGAAAAATCAAATTTTAGTAGTTTTTGACTATGTAACAGAAAACTAGAAGTTTAGGTACCTACCTTATCACCCGAGGAACTTGTTATTTATGGCATCTAAGAAAAAAAGGCTCTATTTTATGGCCATACCAAGGTAGGAAGGCTGCCAATTTTATGGCCATAATAGAGTGGGACAGTTGTGTGGCTATCCTAGGGTGGCACGAGGAGCAGTCTAGGGGTCGTTTCAGGCTAGAACGACCAGTACCTACAATAGAACCCAAGGAAAAAATGAGGTTAAACCTTTAGAAAATAAATTGGGATAGGGTACTGTTGGTCCGACTTTCATGCACACCCCGAGAAAAGGATGAAGCAAGGAAAGCTCCGGAGACACCCACGGGACGGATCCCACTCATCTTTAGGATCTAGCTGGTTATCCAAGGTGCGAGTTACAGAGTTGGGTCGAATGGCAATTCACTCTTTTCCACTTCGGAATAGATTTCAATATGGATCGCTCTGTTACCATACAGGGGGTTCTTGAACTTGTTCAGTAGTTGCAAAAGTTGTTGACAATCAGATTTAACTTGAATTCTAGATCTAGCTCTCATGGGTCAGTAGATTTAAATAAAAGGCAAATAAAGAAAATAAAAATGGATCATTCACCGAAAGCAAAGAGAGGGTAGGGTAAGGCAGAAAAGAGAAGTTTATCAAACATCAACTGTAAAACCTTAAACTATCAATTTTATCTATGCTACTAGCTTCACAATAGAACAAATCCCAGAAGAAAGTGTCCAGTCAGTCTAAGATCACTTTCAACTAAGAGCACAAGGCAGAGTGAAACAGATCTAGAAAAAATTATAAATCCAAGGGCAAATGATTAAAACCGGTATCTTTCACCGGTAGCCTAGCTCGCACGATGAAGACAGAGCAATTAGAACAAACTTACACCTGAAATCTGTAATTTCCCCTAGCAAGCAAAAGAACAATCGAAGCCTAACAGCATATTTAAACTTGATAACTCGGATTTACAGTATATATCTAATAAAATTTAAATGGAACGAAAAACAAAAGAAGATACACTTATCACACTCTGCAAAAGATTAGGCTCTTGGCCATGCTATCACAGAAAAGCTAAAGCACATCAACTCCAAGTCCAGAAACAAAGGATTTCACAAAATTTGCAAGAAATTGCTTATAAGCCTTTATTTCTAAGTCTCCACCTCCTCGCGATTACATTTAGAATCTATATTTATAGACTCGAGATAGACCCTGATCTTTTCAAAATATCTTGCTCAAACCCTAAATCTTATCGCACTTAAACCCTAGGACCCGGGTTTTACAATAAAAATCCATTTAAAATCAAAGTCCGGATGGAACTTAACCCTTCGGAAAATCTGTGCAGTCAGCTGCCATAAATGGAGCAGATAAAATCAAATGCAACTTGCATTCATCCGCAGCTGCAAATAAATGTCTCCATTAATTCTGCTGGTGAGCCGAATGAGTCACCACTTCTCCATCAATTTGATCTCCGCAAATCCATCTCTGAGTTGAAATGGTCTCCATGCTATCAATTCTGCAATAAATCTCCATTAAATGCATTTACCGGCAATCTCTCTTCTAGCATGGCGGTCCTTGACTAAATCCGTACTTTATCTTTGCCTTTATGGTCTTTCCCGGTTGTCCCGTAAGTGCCAGGTGGAATCCTGCATGAAAGACAAAAAGATGCATTAGATTAGCATTTTAATTAAATCAGAAGCTTAAAACATTAAAAATAGATTAAAAACCACAAAATAAGCTTGCATGTCGGCTTCTGTTTGTCTCATTCACGCTTTGACACGTGTCGCTACCCCAGGATGCCTTCTGTTTCCCGTCGGAATGTACTTTCAGATCAACTAAAGACTTTCTCTCTCCTGTCGCGATTCTACGACATGATTTCGTGACATGTCGCAAAATCGTGACTCTGCCAGCGCATCGGCAACTTCTTCCCTCGTCGGTCGCAAAAACGCGACATGTCACGATTTCGCGACATGTCGCGAAATCGTGACCCTCCTGGCCTCCGTACAGCCATCCCGATTTTTATCCGCAATTCTAGAACACGTCGCGATATCGCGACAGTTCCGTACCTGCATGCGTTGACCGCGTTGACCACGGTTTTGGAACATGTTTACGACTTAGCCAATTTTTTTTTTAATTCTACAGCCCACTTTCTCTCTCCTATCGCGAAAATGCGACATGTCGCGATTTCATGACATGTCGCGATTTCGCGTCCTCCGTACAGCTTGCGTCTCTCTCCAAAAAAATGTAGCGATTTCGTAACATGTCGCGAAATCGTGACCTTTCTGGCACTTAGCTGCATTTTGACTTACCTGTCGTGATATCGTGACATTTCCGAAAATGGAAGTGTCGCGATATTGCGACACTACCAAAAATAGAAAGTTTGATTTTTCATGAATTTATGCAACTGTTTTCTAGATTTTTCTCGTATCGGTGCAAGATTTTCTTAAGCATGAATGATTTCTACCATGTAAAAAGTGAATTCTTAGATAACACAACTAGAATGCAAGAAGAAGCACAACTTTAAAAAGGAGGCAAGCAAATTTGGATTTAAAATCTGAAAAGATCAAGAGGGTCCCTGCTACCAAAAATGAAAGTTCAAAATTTTCTAAGGATGGAATCTCATTTTTCAGTGGGGGTGTGTTGCTTTTCAACAAATGGCGATATCTACGGATAAAATAGTAGCACTATTTTAGAACCCTAGACTCTGGTTTCAAAACAAAAATACCATGCATCATGCCTTGCCACATACATTCTTCACAATAAATTGATTGTTAACTGCCAGCTGTTAAAATTTCCCAAGGACATACTGGGCTGGATTACTTCAAGGAAGATTTCTGATGTGCAATTTCAAAGGGTATAAAATTTCTTCAAAGATGACTGAATTGAATGATAAACTTTGATTAATCAACTTTTCTAGATTATAAAAGGGGAAACCGAGTAGAGCTCTGTTTACTAGTTTAGCCTAGACAGAGTTACCCTTTAGATTTACACGACCCAAATTTACAACTGTAGGGCATAATCTAATATTGGCTACCGCTTTTAATTGTTCAAATCTTTTTTTCTCTTATTTTTTTTTTTTTTATCTTTTTTTTTTTTTTTTATCTCTCTTCTTTTTTAAATATATCACTATCTGGAAGACCTTAGAGAAATTACAATTTTCTTTTATCATTTGATCAATTTGGAACTATTTCAATCTAGGAATTGATAGCCTCTGGTGACACCCAAATAATTGTATGAACCATAGTCCCCTCTCATAATCGGCTTTTCTTGGATTCCCCGGGAGTTCCTCCAACAAAACAGTATAGCATTTTTTCTATCATTAAAACAACTGTGGCAAGTAAGACACAAGATCCAATCATCTCTCTACCTTTGTCCTAAATAACAAAATAATTCTACAGTTCAGTGCAAGCAGACTATCTCTATTAGAATGGTGAACAACATGGGCATTGGATGGAAACTGGATTGATCAGCTTAGAATAAACAATTTTCAGCAGGCTGACTTTTCATTGATTGCTCAAGCAAAGGCAAAGGACAAAAAATTTTAGAAGCCAAAGGACTTTGTACAGGCTTCCAAGGACAGGCACAGGCTTTAAAGCAAAACAGAATAAAAACTGCACAGACTGCAAATAAAACTACACAAGCAACAACAGACTAAAGCACAGAACTGCACAGGCAAAGGGAATAAAATAAACTGAACAGACAGCAAAGAAAATAACTGAAACAAAAGCAGGGAAGAAAATAAAAACTGTACAGGCAATAAAAGAAATAAACTGAAATAACTGAAGCAAATAAAAACTGCTGAACTGCAGCAAAGCTAAATTGCAACAGCACTGAAATAAACTAAAGCAACTGAAATAAATTAAACTGCAACTGTACAGACATTAAAAAAAACTGAAAAACAAATAAAATAAAACTGCAGAGCATTAAAATTAAAATGAAATAGATTAAAACTGTACAGACATTTAAAAATAAAATTGAAAAAACAAATAAAATAAAACTGCAGAGCATTAAAATTAAACTGAAACAGATTAAAACTATACAGACAAAGAAATAAAAACTGCACTGACAAAGAAATAAACTGAAAAACTTCAAAGCTTATTTACAATGTATACACATATTACAACTTCCTTCATACTCAAAAAATGCAGCAGTTGGGAAAGCAGAGAAATGGTGCCTTAAAAAAATTTGGACCATGTACAAGTAATTTAAAAAAATTACCTTTCAGGTCCTGTTGACGAAATGCACTCCAGACTGTGCTTCAAAAATTTGCTATCTAGGAAAGACTTGTGTTTACTATCTTCCATGTCCCATTTGAAAAAAAACAAATCTGCAACTCCTTCAAATTAAACAAATCATATAATAACAAATCATATGATAACATGTTTATGCTTCTAATTGAAGGGTTTGCAGAGTTCTTTCAAAAGGACTGAATGTAAAAAACCCCAGGATCAAATACCTTAAAATATTGATAGACCCAGACCACCACATTTTCAAAATTATGTGACAACTGAAAGAAATCATGTTTTATCTGTATGCCCTGGTTCTTAACAACTTGAACATTTTGTGACTGCTGTACTGCTTCAATATCCAGGACTTCGATTTTTATCCCTCTAGCAGAATGCTTACAATTTTCCTTTTCACCTGAGCCTTGCTTAGATTTAACCTCATCAATGTGTAATGTCCAAACATCATTGTTGTGATTGATTAGAGCTGTAACTGTTCTCACCTCCTCAGTTGCCAAATTATAAAATCCAATATCTGCATCAACACAGTTTATAGCCTTATCTTTGATATTATGTTCAGAAGTTGCAGGCTTATGTTGAGACAGTTCATCAATTCCAAGTTGGCTGACCACATTTATATTTACTATCTTTTCCTCCTTTTCTTGAAATCCAACAGGTGGTCCAGAGTAAGCCTCAATCAAGTTAACGTTCTGTTCAACAATCTGAGGCAGTTCATAGAGGGTGATGTCAGCTTTAAGTTCCCTCATATCCTCAATGATGTTATCCTCCTCGCTTACTTCTGCATAGTGAAATTGAATCTCACTTTCATCATCCTTTGATGAGGAAGGATCATTGTTAGATTCTGGACTCTGACATTTCAAGTCATAACTGTCCATTTTGAACTGTTGAAAATCTTGTATTTCATCCACAGGAGTCTCTACAAGACTTTATGTCTCTTCAAGAAAAGTGAAAGAATCTGAAACCCTGGTTGTACTATTTTTGGGTGAACTAGAAATATCAATATTTCTTTGATCTCTAGGAAAATTTAACTCACCAGGAAAAACTTCAGATTTGGGTGGTGCCAGATCACAACTGTTTACCTCAAGCACCTGCACTTTGAACTTGTCAGAACTCTTCTCTGTATTTTGCACATGCTGAGTGGATGTGACAGTTAACGGAGTCTCCTTGGGTAGATCATGACATGTTGGCACTAACTCATGATGTGGAATGGGGTTCAAAATAGGCATGTTCTGTGTAACATAGGATATCAAAGGACTGCTCAGAATTTGAGGCCCTAACTATCTTTCAAGAATTAAGGCTTCTTTATAAGCACCTGCCAGGGTTGTGATATTGATGTCTCTCTTGAGGAAAATAGAGGTCACCGAATCCAATGCATTCTTGTAGATTTCTAAGGCCAGATTTGCATTTGGGATGTAATGGCCAGTCATTCTACCATAAGCTCTTTGGAACCTCATATTGAAAGACCTGACAGTTTCTTCCGGCTCTCTCTTGATGCTGGAAAATTACTGATATAAAATGCTGGGATCTATCACTTCACCAAACTGTGATATAAAAGCTTTCTCTAGATCATCCCAGCTAGTAATGGAATTGCTGGTGAGGTTTAAAAACCAGTCATAAGCTCCCTCTTGGAGAGTGAACGGGAACAATCTGCAGGCAACATCTTCATGCTGTATATTCAATAATATTAAAGAATTTTTAAAATCTAGCAGATGTTCTTCTGCAGTTCTTGTCCCATCATGTTTATATCTGGGGAGATACCTTTCTGGATTTCTGGGCAGGTCATGAGCTATACCCGAAATGTTCAAAGCTGTGGGGCCCAACCAATTTGCCATTATTACTTGGCTGATAGTGATGTTCTGATTTGTAATTGGATAACTGCAAGTGATGATAGAACTGTTCTTAACAAACCACTGAACTTAAGGCCTTCTCTGGCAATTTTAAAAAAGCTGCACTGACAATTTATAAAAACTGTACTGACAATTTAAAAAAATTGCACTGACAATTTACAAAATTGTGCGGAGTTCACTGTGGGTCCTTCAAATGTTGCTATTATGCCCTTACAATACTTGAACTGAGTTCAGCCCCTCCTTCTAGCACCAATTAGATGTTGGCTGAGGAGGAGGGGAAAATTGGCTACCAGACTTTGGATAAAATATAGCTTTACAGTTCCACATACAGTCGGATTTCTCAACTCAAGTGCACTAAGAACAGATGTTCTGTGGCCCTCCTTCTAGCGCCAATTAGATGTTGGTTCGGCTTTCATGCACACCCCGGAAAAGGATGAAGCAAGGAAAGCTCCGGAGACACCCACGGGATGGATCCCACTCATATTTAGGATCTAGCTGGTTATCCAAGGTGCGAGTTACAGAGTTGGGTCGAATGGCAATTCACTCTTTTCCACTTCTGAAATAGATTTCAATATGGACTGCTCTGTTACCTTACAGGGGGTTCTTGAACTTGTTCAGTAGTTGCAAAAGTTGTTGACAATCAGATTTAACTTGAATTCTAGATCTAGCTCTCATGGGTCAGCAGATTTAAATAAAAGGCAAATAAAGAAAATAAAAATGGATCATTCATCGAAAGCAAAGAGAGGGTAGGGTAAGGCAGAAAAGAGAAGTTTATCAAACATCAACTGTAAAACCTTAAACTATCAATTTTATCTATGCTACTAGCTTCACAACAGAACAAATCCCAGAAGAAAGTGTCCAGTCAGTCTAAGATCACTTTCAACTAAGAGCACAAGGCAGAGTGAAACAGATCTAGCAAAAAATTATAAATCCAAGGGCAGCTGGTTAAAACTGGTATCTTTCACCGGTAGCCTAGCTCGCACAGTGAAGACAGAGCAATTAGAACAAACTTACACCTGAAATCTGTAATTTCCCCTAGCAGGCAAAAGAACAACTGAAGCCTAACAGCATATTTAAACTTGATGACTCAGATTTACAGCATATATCTAATAAACTTTAAATGGAACGGAAAACAAAAGAAGATACACTTATCACACTCTGCAAAAGATTAGGCTCCTAGCCATGCTATCACAGAAAAGCTAAAGCACATCAACTCCAAGTCCAAAAACAAAGGATTTCATAAAATTTGCAAGAAATTGCTTATAAGCCTTTATTTCTAAGTCTCCGCCTCCCGTGATTACATTTAGAATCTGTATTTATAGACTCAGGATAGACCCTGATATTTTCAAAATATCTTGCTCAAACCCTAAATCTTATCGCACTTAAACCCTAGGACCCAGGTTTTACAATAAAAATCCATTTAAAATCAAAGTCCGGATAGAACTTAACCCTTCGGAAAATCATGCGGTACACCTGCCATAAATGGAGCGAGATAAAATCAAATGCAACTTGCATTCATCCACGACTACAAATAAATGTCTCCATTAATTTTGCTGGTGAGCCGGATGAGTCACCACTTCTCCATCAATTTGATCTTCGCAAATCCATCTCTGAGTTGAAATGGTCTCCATGCTATCAATTCTGCAATAAATCTCCATTAAATGCATTTATCGGTAGCCTCTCTTCTAGCATGGCGGTCCTTGACTAAATCCGCACTTTATCTTTGCCTTTATGGTCTTTCCCGGTTGTCCCGTAAGTGCCAGGTGGAATCCTACATGAAAGACAAAAAGATGCATTAGATTAGCATTTTAATTAAATCAGAAGCTTAAAACATTAAAAACAGATTAAAAACCACAAAATAAGCTTGCATGTCGGCTTCTGTTTGTCTCATTCACGCTTTGACATGTGTTGCTATCCCAGGATGCCTTCTGTTTCCCGCTGAAATGCACTTTCAGATCAACTGAAGACTTTCTCTCTCCTATCGTGATTCTGTGACATGATTTCGTGACATGTCGTGAAATCGCGACCCTGCCAGCGCATCGACAACTTCTTCCCTCGTCGGTCGCAAAAATGCGACATGTCACGATTTCGCGACATGTCGCGAAATCGTGACCCTCCTGGCCTCCGTACAGCCATACCGATTTTCAGCCGCGATTCTAGAACACATCGCGATATCACGACAGTTCTGTACCTGCATGCGTTGACCGCGTTGACCATGATTTTGGAACATGTTTACGACTTAGCCGATTTTTTTTTTTTATTTTGCAGCCCACTTTCTCTCTCCTGTCGCGATTTCGCGACATGTCGCAAAATCGCGCCCTCCGTACAGCTTGCGTCTCTCTCCAAAAAACTGTCGTGATTTCTTGACATGTCACGAAATCATGACCTTTCTGGAACTTAGCTGCATTTTGACTTACCTGTCGCGATATCGCGACATTTTTGAAAATGGAAGTGTCGCGATATCGCGACACTACCAAAAATGGAAAGTTTGATTTTTCATGAATTTATGCAACTGTTTTCTGGATTTTTCTCGTACCGGTGCAAGATTTTCTTAAGCATGAATGATTTCTAGCATGTAAAAAGTGAATTCTTGGATAACACAGCTAGAATGCAAGAAAAAGCACAACTTTAAAAAGGAGGCAAGCAAATTTGGATTTAAAACCTGAAAAGATCAAGAGGGTCCCTGCTGCAAAAAATGAAAGTTCAAAATTTTTTAAGGATGAAATCTCATTTTTCAGTGGGGGTGTGTTGCTTATCAATAGGTACCACCATGATAACCACTTAATTAGAGGAAAAATGTGCACCTAAGAGTGTTAAAAAATATGCATCTATAGCTAATGGCCAATGAGCATCAAAATGGAAGCATGCGAGTAAAAGTGGAAAAGACACCAAATTGCAAGAAATGAAATAAAATGAAGATTATTTCTATTAATTTGATGGTTTAAAACCATGGTTACATAAATGTACCCTTGAGGGTTCTATATTGATACAATTTTTACAAAATGGTGCCCAAGGATTGAATCCTCAAAGTAACTCATGTGCACTTTTGATGTCTTTTCTCGTACCCACAATTGAGGTGGGTGAACCTATGATGCCACCACTTTGTTATAGGATGTTGTGATCCTTACTTGTATGATTTATGACCAACACCTACATAAAAGGAAACTATAATCGTTAAATAGCAAGTGTGCATGATGAAAACATGCATCCCCACAGGCACTAAAATACTAGAAAACATGGATATGCAAGATACCTATCTAAATAAAATCCAAATATCTTGAAATTGAATAGGTATGTAAAATATATGTTTTTGGGAATATATTACTAAAAATAGAACCGAAATTGCATCCTATGCCATGGCGTAATTGTAGTGCGCTTTTTCAACCTATAAAACCTAAAGCAAGCAAGTTTTGTCCCTAAACATATCCAAAATGCATGAAACTTGTAAATAATATATAAAATGACATTTAAAGATAACCCATGTGGTCATATTTTCAAAATTAGACACATATCCCTATGCATGTTCCGCTGGACCCTACAAGCCTTCAAAAAATAAAAAATGTGATATCTCGCTAAGTATAGCTCCAAAATGCATGCAATTTGGAAATAATGTTCATATACTAATCTATAATATGAATAAAAAATAATATTAAATAAATCATGCACATATTTGTCCATGTACTAGGGTGGTACGGTCAGGACTATCACAGAATGGGGACCATCCTGGGGTGGGAAGACCACCAATTTTGCACTTATTTTGTCACCAATTCCTATACGAATTAGTCAAAAAGTTCCTATTAGTGTTGTTGTCAAATTTGGTGGTGAAATTCACTTCAATTATTTTGTATTATAAACAAATTATGCCTCCCTGATCACTCACAAACCTCCTTCTCTAGGTAGATATTCTAAGATAAAAGGGCACAAAAATGTGTGGGGAAATATTGGCAGCACTTTGTTGCTATGTCTCAAAACTTCTCTCTATAATTTATGTTGAAAATGGATCCAATTTATAGGCAAAGGAATCCTTTGGTAAATAACGCATGCGAGGCCATGTAGGGCAAGAGGCATCATTTGGCCAACAGGATGGCATGCATTGGAGGGGAAAAAAATATCTCTATTTGGCCTCCCTCATGCAGTATGCCATAAGGATTTTGTACCCTCTGACTTGAATGCTTGAATAGTCAAGGAAAATAGCATTTTATGGGTGCCATTTTTACAAATTTGACTTTTTGGGAGTCAAACCTTATGACCATCCCACCCTAAGACAACCAATTTTCCACCATTCTTGGGTGGGATGACCCCAAACTGTGGCCATCCTAGGATGGGATGGTCATGCCTATGTGGCCCATAAGCTCCCAAAAGTGGGGTAGATCCTTACTAGAGTGGTTAGGACCACTAGTAAACCTATGAGGATTGCCCAAGGGGGGCATATGGTGTTAATTAACTAGTTATTTTGATTGCCTAATCGGATTGACCTTATTTTAGTGTCTACACATAGTCACCAAATGCACTAGACCCATCACATCTAGTACATTAAAATTTTTAGATATCATGGCATGCAATATAGATCATAAAATGTGAGAGTATTTATCTCTACACTCTAGCACATCTAGCACCTACAACCAAGAAACAAACACAACACAAAAATTAAAATTATTCAAACCTATAAAAAGATATTTAAATTTTTAACAAATATGCTAGTGTAACAACCCAAAAACTACTAACCAAAAGTTTTTAAATAGTACATACAACTACTATCATCAAGGGAATTACCCTTGAGAATTTATTCTTCAACATACAAGGTTTCACCATACTTGAGCTTCCATGTCGCTGTAGATGATACTTAGTGGATAGGAGAGGCAAACTCCTATGACTTCTAGGTTAACCTTAGCAAACCTAAATGTTTAGAAAGTATTCTATAACTGGTCCCCCCATATTTCCTATACCATTATTGGTCTAGGACCATGTGACTACATCATAGGAATTACCCTTTAAGGCCCATAACACTTAGAGGGGGATGCCAATTCCCTAACATGACTCGAGCTCCTCCTATATAGGTTAATCGACATAGAGCCTTGGTGCTTAGTTTCCACACCTTAGTGGGATAACTAAGGTTACTACCATTTTGATGACAACAAACATCACCCCTTGATCCTACATGATCAAGGTGCCATCACTGTTGACTTGCAAAGAGGGTTTTTCCACACACTTGATCCTACTCGAAGCAGGGTGTGTGTACTCACAAGTATCTTGGCTATTATATACTCATAATTCCTTCTAGGTTTATGAGATCCTAGCTATTGCATTCTTGTATCTCCTAGGATTTTTTATTAACTAATTATTGCATTCACACAACTCCTAGTATTGGATTTCATGGTTTAAAAGAGGAAATATTCTACCCACCTGAAGGATAGATAACATCATGATAAAAATATAAAGATTTAAATGAAGTAATTAAGAAATAAAAGTTGTAGACACAAAAAAAGCACCAATCCGATTATGTGGCTATAAACATTGATCGAATTGGCATACACAGCCCCTAGGGCAGCCCCCAGAGGTTAAACAATGGTCCTAACCACTCCCAAAGCAGTTTTGGAAGGTCAGAGGTCAATTTGGCACCTTTCAAGCACCCCTGCTCCTTACTCGTTCCACCCTGGGGTGATTAGAGTGCTATTCACCCCACCCCGGGATGATTAGCAGCAATCACTCCAGGGTGGGGTGAATAACAGGTTTGACGGGCGAAAGGTCAAACCTTGACAAATGGCAGCTCAGATCCGCCAAGTGGCACATCTGCATGCTCATTCACAGAGACCCTTAGGTCTATAAAATGGTGAGTCTTCTCACCCCAAAAGGAGGACAGAGCAGGAGCATTTGGAGCAATGGAGTGTTATCGAATTACACCCTCACCCATCATTTGTGCTTCTCACATCCTTGATCTCTCTTTTGGAAGGGAGGTTATTGGGTGATTATTAGAAGCACAATCCGGACCCAAAACCTAAACATTTTGCCACAATATCCCACCTAATTTTTTGACACAACCCCATAAGTGGTTTTGGACCCATCCCAAGTGGATTGGTGCCAAAACCGGGCCCCAAACAGTGGGTGTCCCACCCTCGGGTGCCCCCCGCACTACTACAGTCCTAATCGCCCCACCTTAGAGCGATTAGAAATATGTGGCAGATTTCCATACTATTATTTTTGCATTTGATTCTAGGTCACTTACATATGCTATCATTTAAATTTCATGTCATTTGGATGAGTTTTGACTGTGCTTTCAATATTTCTCGCTTTCACTAACATACAGGGAGCATCATCAAATACAATGCAATCAAGGCTGAATATGCAAAATCCGACCATCTGGGTTGTCTAAAAATTCCCCGTTTTGTCTAACCCCAACTTTGTAGGTGTTTTGGAGGCCATTGGATGGGAAATTTAGGAGGTCACCTACTGACATTTTATGACAGTCCTAATCGTCCCACCCCGGAGTGATTAGAAATATGTTGTAGATTTCTCGACTATTCCTTTTGTAGTGTGTTCCTGGTAATTTTTTCTTGCTTCTATCAAATTTTTAGCTCATTATGATATGTTTCAGTTATCATTTTAATTATTTTATGCATGCATTAACCGTAGGCCTTGGGGATTGCATGTTTACCTCCATTCGTAGGTGCTACTAACTGTTTATTGTTTCTATGAACATAGGATATTAATACTAGAGGGGTAGCAAGGAACTATAGACACATTCACGCAAGTGGCGGTGATGTTTGGTCTGCCCATTTTCAATGTGGGCACGCGAAAGATCCCAAAGGGGAATATCTCATTTGTGGTGTAACAAAACCATGTTTAACGCTCCTAGCCCCTAAAAATGGAGGAGATGCATTGTAACCCGATATCGAGCAAATTAATAAAATAAAGGGCTGCACTTTTACATTTTGCTTTAAATCTCATTTCAATTCATTTGTTTTCCCTCTTTTCATGCATTCTCGTTCGTAGGACTAAGTGTTACATTTCCCTTTCTGTTTGCTTCTGTATCCTCGTGCTTTCAAAAGTACATTGCAATAATCATCTAAAAAATAAAAGCATAAGATGAAATCCTCTTAACCACAACTAATATTTAATAGAAACTTGAAACATTTAAGCTTTCCATCCAAATTTATATACTAGCTAGATAACTCAAATACTAACTTACGCACATGATTGAAAAAACATTATCAACCACCTCCATAGATTGATTAATAATTCATCTCCAAGTTAGCATTTACGTAACATAAGAAACTTTAAATAAATAACCCATAAATTATAACAAAGCTCAAATAACCATACTTCAAGCCACATCATTAAAGTATCTCTTCATTGCATAAAGGAGTGTCAATTTACACTTGGATACAAAATTCAAGAGTACATGTATTTCAAGCAAAACAAACCTTTTCTCAATTACAACAATAATAATATTTGAAGAACTTAATATGACCATCCAGATTCTACTACATCTAAATTTGCAAGCCTCTTTGACAGCAAACCACCCACCAGTAGTGAATTTTACTTAGGGATCATAATAGCTCTAAAATACAATGCAACTAACTCACACCTTACTCTATTATGCATACAACCATGCACATACCAAATATGAGTAGAGTGGACTCCTTAAATAAAAGGAACAAGTATTCTTCTAAAACAAGTAAGTTACATTGACCCATAACAACTCTAAGAGAAGCATGTATTTATATTTATAATGATCTCTTAACCTACAAAGATATTAGAGATCATTATAGTACTTCCAAAGCCAAAAAATTACATCTAAAATAATCAATAGAATCCCATACTTCTCTTTATAAAGATTTATAAACCTACAAAGATCTCAGATACCATTATAATACTTCTTTTTCAATGCCAAGATATTATAATGACTAGTTCATATTTTAAAATAAGGTATATGCCAAAAGATTTATTAACAAAGAAACTAAAAGATATCCAAAATATAACCAATACTTACAAGCACTAATAAATTTTTTCTCTAATAAGGCTTTGAAAACATCCATTTACAAATTATACAAAGCCCATCATACACATAGGAGATATAAACTAAGATCAACCTTATAATCATCTTTTCATTTGAGATTAAGCATAAAGATAGGCATGAAAATCCAACCAACATTAATATGCAGTACAAATAAAAATTAAGGGCTATAAAATGATTCATTGACATACAAACAAAGGTACAACTCAATGCCCTCTACACAAAGGTAAAAGAGAGACATTGCAACCCAATAAGAATAGTCGATCACTACCAACTAAAGAAATTGACTAAAAAAACCAACATAACACTATGCATAACACAGGGGTTACTCAATGCATCAGGAGACACAAAATTAAGGAGAAATTAAAAAGAACATAGGTGAACATACAAAAGCAATGTGCACCACAATAAAGCCAAACCACACTCAGCTAACATGACCAATGTAAGCAAGGGGTGTCATGACACTCCTTGATAAGATTTTTGACATGAAAAACTATGTATTATTTAATGATGCTTTGACACTCAGTTTTATGCAAATGAATAAACTATGTGATGCTTAGTTTAATATTTTGAAAGGACATGGTATTGTTGACATATTGTTAATGTGCAGAATTAGGTACACTCATGGGTGGAAGAGGTAGAATCATCCATTGGTAACGGGGTACTTGAGGTTGGGAAAGTGATGACTAAGGAAACTTAGAGATAACATGGATGGATACCTTCAATAGGTATGCATTATCAGTTAGGGATAATAATAAACTAGCCAGCTACCTTTAGCCTCAGTGGATAGCCTAGTAGCTATCATAAATTCTTAGGTTAAGATAGGTAACTGGGTTGATGTAAATATTCCCTCTATGCTTGTTGCATCTATTTGGTTGTATTTTACTTAATCACTTGTTGCATCATTGTTTTTGGCAAAATGTACATAAGTTTAATTGCATTTAAATCCATTGTATTATTGAATGAGTGGCATATTGCTAAAATTTGGGTAGAACCCATTATGTTTTTATATGCCATAAGATTTTAATTAAATGATAATAGAGATTCATTTAATAAGTTAGTAAAGCTTTTAATTAAATGATAATAGAAATTCATTTAATAATTAGTGAAGCTTTTAATTAAGCAATAACAAAATCTCTTGGAAATGAGAGAAAATCCATCCAAATGATAATAGAGTTTTTTTATTGATAAATGGGGTTTTAAAGGATCCCAAATCCTTTTACAAGCCAAAAAGGAAATATCCTGAAAGGAGGATATTATCCCAAAATATTACAATCCAAAAGGAAGGATCCGAAAGGGAAGATCTCACGATAATGATACTATAGAACATTACAATCCAAAAAGGAGGATCCCAAAGAGAAGATCTCATGGAAAAGAAACAACAATACAGGAGCAAGGGAAGATAAATGTCAAAAAAATAAACCTAGATGACACAAGCCCAAGGCCATCCAAATGAGAAAACCAAAAATGAAATAGCCATAGAGCAACCCGACTAATCAGAAAGAGGGAGATGGTCCTATTTAGCACCATCCACCTTAGAGACCTCCTCATCTATAAAAATCATTTTATGATTTTTTATTTGATTAATGAGCTTTACAATATAAAGGAGCATAGAGGTCACCAGTGACACAATGTTATCTAGGTCAACCATTAGATCAACATCCTTAAAGGACTGAGTTGAGAATGCACCAGGGGAGGGAATTGAATTGGTCTTTTGCATATTATGAGTCAAATAAGAAAAGTTAATAGAAATGCCCTTCATAAAAAGTAACACAATACCTTTGTATTTCTTTGTAGAGGATTTCACATGTAGTGAGCATTGACTGGGAGTGGGCACAACATTAGAAGATTCCAACAAATTTTGGTTACCCACCTTATTGGATGATATGACCTCCATATCAACAATTTTGTCACTAGGAATATCCTCTTAAGAAACCAGGGGTGAGCTCAATATGGGAATAGGAAGTGGGTTCTCCTCAATGCCCCTAGTAGGAGCAGCTCTCTGAATCTTGTTATGGTTGATATAATTAAAAATGATAGTAGAGTTTTATTTGAGTGTTAGAGAAATATTTTAAATAATTATATAGTGGGAACCTTACAAGATAATATTTAAAATAACTATCTACTTCAAGTACAAATATAACACTAAAAAATGAGGATAGCTTGTGTTAAGAAGCTTCTAGCTAACAAAAAGGAGGATGGCTTCTTTGATGATGAAGTTTTGGGAGAAGAGAAGAATGATTTCCTTAAAACCAGAATATTCTATAATAGCAATAAGGACGAGAAGGTATATATGATAGGTGTATGAGTTTTAATGTGAGACAATACTGTTAGCTAAGAAGGAGGAATTATTTGCCCTATGTAAGGGAGGAGGATGAAAAATGCCTCACAATGAGCAAAAATGGAGAAGGAAGAAGAAGTTTTTAGAGGATGATGAACGTCTGATAACCAATAGCAATTGATAAGGAGCATGAAAAATGCCTCACTATGTTGCTATTTTTCTAGCTTGCAGGTGCCTTGTAGTCAATGACAGACGTTTGAGCTCTCCTTTGAGTGATAAGGGAGGGGTTAAGTAAATAAATATTATATTAATCCTTTGAAAGCTTTTTAATGCTTTGGGTATGGTACTTTGACTATGTTGAATAATAATGGAATGACACCTACATTTTTAAGGCCAAAGTGAATCACTTTGTAACAAAAAGTCCTCCAAGGTGTAGTGAATGTTGTTTTGTATTGGTAATAAGGATTTATTTGAATTTGATTGTATCCTAAAATATCATCCATGAGAGAAAGTATTTCATGACCAGCACAAGTATCAAAAAGCGTATCAATGTTTGGAAGATGAAAATCATCCTTAGGATACACTTTGTTAAGATCTCAAAAATTAGTGCAAATGCATATCACCCCGTTAGGCTTGCGAATGGGTACCATGTTTGAAAGCCACTCAAGATAGTCAATGGGTACAATGAAACCCACATCTAATATATTTTGAAGCTCTTATTTTACCAAGATATTAATGGTAGGATGCATCCTTCTAAGTTTTTGTTTGACCGAATTAGCATCAGAATGTAAGGTGAAATTGTGGACAACCAAGCTAGGGTCTAGACTAGGCATGCATTTATAGAACCATTCAAAAATACCCTTCTTCTTCTTGAGGAGAGAAATTTTAGGCATGCCATGCATTAATTGCTCTTATTCATATATGGATAAAATTTTGTCAAGTTTGATAATTTGGGGATTTTTAGCATCTGAACTAAAGTTCACATTGATGATATATTCAATAGACATGTGAGAACCTTCCTCAAGTTGATGGGGTGTTGGGATCATATGAATGTCGTCTATGACATTATAAAAATATTCTGATTCAATTTCATCCATGATTGCCTAGAAAACCTCAGGATTTGAGGTTGAAGGTGAAGGTGAAGGTGGGGATTATGGAGGAATGTAGTTGGCTGAAGCCCTTAACAATTTATCAGAAAGAACAAACTCAAAAAAGGATTATGGTGAGGAAATCCGATTCATATCAATAAAGCTCATGTCAATTGGAATTGGTTTTTCCAAATTGTATGGATTACGGAGTGGGGTGAATAAATAAATAGGATTCATGTTGACTTAAGGGGAAAATGGATGGTTGAAAAAGGTGAATGGAAGGGTGATTCCTATTTGCTAAAACTAATATTAGAGCACTGGTAAACCTGAACAACAACTAAATATAATGCACAAAAAATTATTTTTGTTTGTTTGTTTGTTTTAATTTTTTTTTGAAATTTAAGTTATTTACATATATTACAAGCAAAATGACCACTAATGGGGATCAATGGAATGGAGGTGGTGGTTCACAGTTGGATGGGCTCGCTCTTGTGGAAGAATTAAGTAAATCATGAACTGATGGATGGGGAAAATTTTGAAGTAAAACCCATCCTATTTAGTGTGTGGTATGATGGGCTTTGATTCCTCTTCAGATTCATCATAAATTATTGATATAATATTGAATTATTCATAATTTCTTCTTCAGAGTCATCGAGGTGATGGTTGTCTTATTATAAATTCAAATTAAGACCTTGAAAGGTTTTTTCAAAATAAGAGATGCAAGAAAATGGTTGGTGTCCTAGACTTGAATGGTCATGCACTTCTTGATATGAAGTATCAATTAGCTCATGCACTCGTTGTTCATATTGGCCTAGGCCATTTCTTTACCAATTATATCGATGAAAATAATAGAATGGAAAAAATGATTTTTATTGCATATTGGTAGTTGTTGGTTGCTTGGGTTCATTTGGAGGAGAAGGATTGGACAATCATTCAATTATCCCATACACAAAATTTATTCTATTTGACATGGAACCCATATTATACACCACTCCTATATATGAGGGTGGGTCATGTGGATGACCATAATCCTTGGTAGTTTGTATGTTGAATGATGTGACTGTAATGTCTTGGACCACATATTTACCAATACCAAGATTAGTGAGGCAGATATCAACATGAGATGATATGGATGCAGATGTGGAAATGGATGAATCATGATTGGCTTGGGGTGTGGACTAAGATGGTGTCTCACAATCCATTAATTTGACTTGTGAGACATTGACTAATGTGGATGGTGGTGTATTTAACTAAGATGATTGTTGAATTGGCAATGATGTGGAAGGAATTATGGAAGAGTATGTTGATGATGATGATGAAACTAACATGGATTTGTTTTGACCACATGTGCATGTAGTCAAAGGTAATGAATATGGGGGTATCGAAGTGGAATATTGGTGTGATGTGGTGATGGGAAGCTCCTCAGGAATAGGGACTTTAGACGATGATCTGGATTGGGTGGATGATGAATTGGCTGATGATGTAAGAAATAGATAAGTGGAAGGAAGCATGGATTCATAGGGATTAGAGATGAAATTGCAATACTTAAATGGTCCAAGATGTGGAACATAGTATGCAATGTTTTGACCCCCACTTCAATGGGTAAAATGATAGTGCCAACTATGGAGCAAAGAGCATCGTTAAATGCTTTCAAGGTGAAAGTGGATTTGGTTATGTGGGATGGAGGAAGATTGAGATGATGAAGAGAAAATTTTATTATGATGTTAATAGAGTATCTAGTATCAATTAAAACTCTTTTGAATGGCTTCCTATCAATTTAAGCCATGATGTGTAATGAAGGGTCCACCAATTTTGACGATATTGGTTTCATATCAAAATCATAGAATATAATGGAAGGCTCCATACATGTTTGAATATTCCTAAAGAAATTATTGAAGGTATTAGTATCTTTAGTTTAGATTTCAATAGATTTTAGAATATCCATTAATACCTTGCAATGTGGAGGAGATTGTTGAATAAGCTCATATATGGATAGTTTAGCCGAAGCTATCTTAAGACTCGTGGTTAATTGACTACTCAAGGATATGATTGACACTAATGGACGATTGATGGGATGAATGGAGGAATTTGAATGACTTGGAATATGTATGGGTTGATATGGATAGGCAAAAATTTGGATGGTTGATGATGAATTTATAGGTTGAAACACACTTGCTTGTGGAGGTATGGGCGATTGAACATACTATTGTTGAGCATTTTTTTGATTAGTGTATTATTGTTGACCTTGGGTTACTACCTTAATAGCACCCACAAAACCTTGGTATTGTTGGAAATGATTTACTTTATTAGGAGGGGTTTTTGTATTAGAACCTTCTATCGTTGGTCGCACTTCCTCATGATGAGGAAGTGGTGTTTGATAAATTCTAAGGTTTTGCTTTTGCTGAGCTAAGGGACTATCAAGCTTGATTGCCCCTAAGTCAATAATATATTTCACTCTATCCTTAAATACATGATATTAATTAATATCATACCCATTTTACCTATGATAAGGGCAAAACAAATTCTCTCGGTAATATTTACCACGTTTAGCGAGATCATCTATTTTAACCTCAGGCAAGGGAATTTGGTTGGTGTCATATAACTTGTAGAATATGGAAGCATAATATTTAGCCAATGGGGTGTATTTATGGTTCTATCAAACAAACTATCAACATGTTCAGTTTTCCACAACTAGCATTGTGTTTTGACTTGATTGAGTTGTTGACAGAATTGCATGATATTCAATTTATCACAGTTGCTATTGCATAGGTTGTTGTTGAGCCATTATCGGTTGTATCATGAACACTTGATTAAATTGGTTAGCTTGGTTGGTCGTATTGGCCTAGTTTGATTTTGATTGGCTAGAATAACTTCCTTTATATTGGCCCTTGTTTTCCCATTCTTTCTTTTTAGGCTTAAGCACAGCATATTGGATATTTATCTCCTCAATTGTGCTAGCCTAGGCAATATATTCATAAAATGATCTATATTGTTATAATTGTAATAATCTAGAGATGTGTTTTAAGTAACTCTTTTTAAACAATCATATGAACTCCTCCTTTGTTAGGGTGAATGGCAATTTAGTGATGACAATCCTTCAATGATTACCAAATTCATAGACAGACTCATCATCATATTGGTTTAGACCATATATATATCATATAATGAGACTTTCTTTCTAACATTAAGGGAAAATATTTCAATAAATTGATCAATCAATTGTTCAAAAGTATAATACTATGATGAGGTAAGTGGTTATACCATTCTACAGTATCTCCCCCAATGTTTGAGAAACTGTTTGAAGTAGTAGAGAATAATTATTTTGAATTTAAAAGCATGAATAGATAAATGTGCTCATGTGTTCTTTAGGATCCTAAGTCCCCTTAAATTTATCAAACTTTGGTATTGTGAATTATACCAAATATGGCGGTGATGGTATTGAAGGATGGATCAGTTGATTTATCAGCTAACATAAACTGTGTTTTTGGTTTATCAAACCAAGAGTATGTTGTATCAGACTGCTAATCTATTGTTTCATAACCTTATTCTAAGGTCTTCCCTAAGAATGTAGACACACTAAATCAATTGATGGTTCTATGAAGGTGCAGTGGAAAGATTTTGAGGTGTAATGATATGATTATGAGTTGTCTGAGTGGATTGGAATTGGTGATGATAAGGTTAATGAAATGATTGTGGATGAAAAAGTAGAGAAGATGCATGAGGACTATGGATAAACTGAACCATAGAATGGGTATGGATTTATGGCAGTGTTGGAATGGAAACCACATAATATTGTGGTACCCATGATGGAATTTGAGTGATAAAGGTGGGTTGAGTTGAAATAGGTTGATGTTTAGGATTGACCACATGAACTTGTTATTGAGGATAGGACTAAGCATTCTGTCACTTCTTAAGCAATTTTTAAGGTGTTCCCATGCTTCATGTATTTCCATATCTTAAGTGGAAGGTATGAATGTGGATGGGATGGCTAAAGTATATGAAGGATAAGTTGCAACCATAGTTACAACTAAATGGACAACATTGGCTAAGTTGGAAGCTAGCATCTATGAAGCAACATTGACATGTGCTTCATATAAAGGGTTGCCATAGGTAGTGGTGTAAGATGATTGGATGGAAGTGGTTTGAGTACATGATGACTGAGGTATGGAACAATGTTGTGAAGGTGCATTTTTTATCTCAAAAAGAGGGTTGTTATACACTTGGGTAAGGCTTGAAGGCTGGAAGGAGAAAAGTTCCTACTCGAAAGAAGGATCACATCTAGGTGATTTATGGACTAATTCTAAGACATAGTTAGTGGATCTGTTAAAAGCTTCCACTTTGGCCATGTCTATATGGGTGATGTGGTGGTCAATTGTAGGTGAAGATGATTCTATTTATGGGATAGCCATTTGAAATGATTGTGTGGATGACACAGTGTGTGAGGGACCTATAAAAAAATCTAAAGAACTTATCTATATAACACTAGTTGGATAGACCATAGAAGTGGTGGATAATGATGATGAACAATCCATGGATGAATTGTCTTGGTGGATGGAAATTTGATTCATTGATTTAGTTTGATTTATAGTTAATACCATAAGCTACTAAACCAAATATGTAATGTGCATTAAAAGAAGTGTAGAAGAAAATTGTACAGAATAAGCAATTCAATTCTATGTTTTACAACAATGTTTTTTACCTCTTTTCTTTTTTAATCTCATTTTAATGTTTTGTGTGTGTGTTTTAATGTACTAATCTAAACTATGAAGGGTGAAATCTATGGTTTTGCTAGGCAATGAGATTATTTCTAGTGATGAATTTCAGAATGTTTGCTCAAGGGTATCCTATGACGGCTAAAGGTAGATATTGGTGGATGGATATGAAACCCACCGTCACCAAATCTCAAGCAATGGTTGGTGATAAAATCCAATGCATTATTATTTAATGTGATACATGTTGTGTGTGAAAATTTTTATGTTCTCTATTGTATTTTCATATAATATCAATAGTAACCAATTTTGCAAGTCTAAATCAAAATCCAACAACAGAGATACCAATTTCCTCAAAATATGTAAGGTACACCGCTTAAGACCCACTCTAAATAGTGGAGGGTTTGCTTACTCTTTCGCTTTGAATCAGCAATGGATTCCAATAGCGGGAATACTTTTAATATTATGATATTATTACTACTTAAGGAATAAAAATAGGAATTCTTGACCCTAATGTGTAAACTATTTTATGCAATGTTTACTTTACATGAAAACAATATGCATATTTTTTAATGAAAAACACATCAAAAAGTAGTAAAATTTTAAATTTGAAAATGTTTACTAATGTGATTATGAATTCAAAGTAAATATAAATGCAATGTATAATGAATGCAAATTCCTAAAATGTAGATGTAATGTGATTGTTTTTAACAGATATTAAATAATGTTCTTTTTAGCAGTTAGTCTGTAAAAACATAAAAATAAAATAAAAAAAAGGGTTACAGTTTTGAGGTAGACTTGTGAAATAAATTTAAGAGTCTATGAAATGCACCAAAGCACCTTATGAACTCTTGGGTACATCCATTGAGCATCGTAGGACATCTGCACAATCCTGGATCAACTTCTATAGCTCCAAAAACCCTAGTTTGGAAAAAATCGTGCGATCGAATTTCTAAAACCTGTAAGATAGAAAACAAAAAACAAGTTAATGGTAATATAATTAACATAAATAACCCATTGTGGGTCCCATAATTATTTCCATTTGTGAATGCAAAAATTAAACACCAATACAATATATAAGTAACAAAAGCACAAGCAATTAACACATAATTGCACATAATTGCATAGTTAAAGGTATGAGACTTTGACTATGCTAAATAATAAAGGAATAATTTATTGAAGTTAATTAAATAATATGTTATTTTATTAATGGAAAATAAATGATAGCTTCTTTACAAAGCTAAAGGTATGGGACTTTGTCTATGTTGAATGAAGGCTTTGAAATGTTTGATTAAAGTATGACTTGTGATCTAGCTATTTTATGTTGAAACAACTCTCTTGAGAAAATGAGAGGTGAAAATAAAAATGAGGATATTTTTGTGATATCAACTAAAAATTAGATGGGTGGAAACTTTAATTAAATTTGTATAGTTACAATTTGGAAAAGTAAACAATAAATGCACTAGTTTTCATGTAACTAGTAGATGCATTTAGAGGTATGTCTATCATGGAACCATGAGTTGCTCTGATCCCCTACTATCCTCAAACGAATGTTAGAAAGAAAAGGAGGACCAAATATGATAACTATAACCTATGCAATGGATTTATTTACTTATGCTCAGACAAAGTAGAAATTGTAGGGATAAATCCCTAGATGATTGATGGATTTCTTTGTTCTTTTAAAAAATGGATATTTTACCATATTTGGATATATGTAATAAATTGTTGAATGGATGAGAATGATATATTTAATTTATTTTCTTGAGTTGTCTATGCTTTGTTGTTTAAATTTATTTTCCATTTAATTCGTACCTTCATTTCATGTAATTTTCTTTCCAAGTAGCTTTTGTATGCTTTATGTTTTGTTTTCCTAAATTATTAAGTAATTAGAGTTATTCTCGTCTTCTTGATAACATAAAAGTAATCCAAGAAAATGAAACCTTAGGGTAAGCCTAGATAGACCTACGATATTGAGACCTTTTAGGGTGAACGTATGAATACCTAAGGGATTGAGACCCCTTAGGGATAATGTAAACTAAGTAAATCAATTGATTATATATGAGTTAAGATAGCTCATTATGAAGACGAGATGGATAGCTTGAATCATAGTATACATAGCATACCTACACAAATGGACTTGTGTATGGTATGGTTATGGGTGTATACCTTTGACTGTATTGAAGGTGATAAGTTTATCTCATCAAGGATGATGAGATGGATAATCTTATTTGATGTATCACATGATATGCCTACACAGATAAACTTGTGTAGGGTATTGAGTGAGATATAACTCAATAGGAAAGTTGGGAAACTTAGTAAACTGAAAATTATAGACAAACAAAATATTGGTTAGTAGTTTATGAATCCCTCACTATAGTTTTAAAAAAAAATATTTTCTTTCTTATGTTTTCTTGTAGCTAGTTTTGGGTGATTACAAGGTGGCAAAAAACACAACATACTTCGCATAAAAATGGATGTACATAAAAAAAAACCCTAATGAAACTTATATTTCAAATTATTTTGTCACCACATCCCAATGCACAACAAAACAAAAAAGCAACATAGGCTACATGAGTAACAACCAAGCAACTCAAAGCCAGTGCAAACCAATAAAAACAATATAAACAACAAAGGAAGGACATAACAAGTAAATCAAGGGAAATGTCCATCGTAATGAAAACATAATACATGCAAGAGCAACCAAAGAAGAACTTGGAATTTTGAATCAAACTCTTTACAATATTATTTCTCTTATCCTTTCTTCAACCTTCGCTTCCACTGCTTCCATAGGCACACATCCTCCACCACACACCCCTCCTTTATCTCAAATTTAAGGAGGTGCATCATTGATGTGTGAGGTTATTTATATTAAGTGCTCAAGAGTGTAACCCTTCATGAGTATTTATTGCTACACTCAAGAGAAATATAACAAATGACTCTTCATCTACCAAGGGTAGCTAGAACCATAATGTGACAACAAACCAAGAATAGGGTAGTATATAACTTGATGCTTGCCAATAAATCAAACCAACATTACATATATTAAATACGTAAATAAATTATACATATAATCAAAAAACCATATCAGGATTTATTTAAGGAACATAATTTAAGTTAACAAAAAAAGCAATCATTAGTAACAAATTTCTCAAAATATAACATAATAATATTTTATTTTGACCACAAAATAACTTGGTCAAGCAAGGTTCTACGTCCACAATATTCCACACCAATGTATTATCCCCAAGTAGATGGTCCTTTTTATGATAGTATATGCTATTGCCATATTCATTTAGGATTCTCATTGCAAGAAATATCCTAGCCCAAAGGTGTGAATGTAGATACACAACAAAATGATATGCATCTACATGAAAGTAATTTTTTCGTGTTTACCTGAGCTGTTGATGAATGAACATCATCATCATTTCCCTATGTATATTTCCTAGTAGGTGGTCTATCTGTAGTCCTACCAAGGAGAAGGTACTTGATCTTACATCCATAGATACATCAACAATACTATGTTCCATTGTTTAAAGACTAAAATTATTATATAATTAAATTATACTGATTGAAATTGTGCCATTACATCAATAGTACAAAAACATAGTTCATTGGTCATAAATGTTTTGTGAAGGAGGGGTGTTACATACTTTTAACCTAGGACTAATTATAGTTCTATGTGTTTCCTACAAAAATAGTAGCATACATAAGCTTAACAAAAAATTAAAAATAGAAATTGTTGTCTCATCTCATCAATGTTTTTCCATGTAGCATAATTCTCTAAATATTTGTCCCACTAGACCTTGCATTGATATAGGGTTTATTTCCTTAGCACTTTGGAATGAAAACCTAAAATATTATCTAGCCATACCTCAATGGTTGTGGGATCTACCATCTAAAATGTAGAAACATTCCACACATGAGTAGGATCAGCAACATACTTCCTAAGCAGGGATATGTGGAAATTGTCATGTATTTTTGATATTCTAGGTGGCAAAGTGAGCTTATAGGCTACTATTATAACTTTCCCAATGATATTAAAGGGTCCCACATAGCGATGATCTAGCTTTATTGACTTGATGGCACTTTTCATAAGTCTAACCCTTAAGAAGAATTTGTATTTACAAAGAATTCCAAAGGTGATATTTTTAGGTCGACATAGACATTTTGTTGATTGGCCACTTCCTTAAGCCTAATTCATATTTTTCTGAGCTGCTCCTCCATATCCTAGATAGTATCATGTCCAATAACCACCCAATATTTTGGTTTTTCCCATGATAGATGGGTCATGCATATTTTGTCGTACAAGGCTTCAAAGAGGGCCATCCCTAGTGATGCATGGTATCAATCATTATAAGAAAACTCCACAAGATATAAGAAGTATTCATACTTTGACTTCTAGTGCATGCAATACATGCATAACATGTTTTTTAAAACCTAGTTCACCCTTTCAATTTGACCATCTATTTTGGGATGATATGTAGAACTAATGTTTAGCTTAGTTCCCACTGCATAATGAAGAGATTTCTAATATTATGATGTAAATATAGATCCATGTTAGATATGATTACCTTTGGAAACCCATATAATATAAAAGTTTCTTTGGTAAAATTATAAGCCACCATTGGTGCATCATCCTTGATGTTTCCTAGTATGAAGTGTGTGATCTTAGTCAACTTATAAACCACTACAAGAATTACATATTGCTAGAACCTATCCTTAGGTAATCAAATAATAAAGTCCATTGAGATAACTTACTATTTGTGCATGGGTATCTCATGTGGATGTAGTTTTCTTACTAGGTGACAATGTTCTACCTTCACTTTATGGCATTCCAAACATCTTGATAAACATTTAGTGACGTCGCACTTCATCCCAGTCTAGTAGAATGTATTTTTCATATTTTATCATTTCTGACCCTCTTGGATGAGTGAAATAGGGAGAATTATATGCCTCTTGCAAGATAAATCTACTCAGATCATCGAATTTGGGTACAACTACCCGATATTTAAATCATAAAATCCCATGTTTTATGTTGAAGCCCTTGCTTTCTCCTAAAGTTCCATCTCTCTTTCTCTAAAGTTTTAAGCAATAAAAGTCTTGTAGTTGCATTTTACTGAACCTATCCATTAAATACACATGGAATCAGGTTAAGGTAGTTATACGCCTTCTCCTACTCGAGGCATTTTCCACATTATTTTATTTTCCTTATATGTAATCAATGCCAAAATCATATTATGTTAAGAACTCTACCCACATCATATATTTTACATTCAATAAAGGTTGGGAAAATATATTCCTTAGACTTTGATGGTCTCTTCTTAGCTCAAAAATTTACCCTAAAAAGTAGTGTCTCCAAACCTTTAAAGCATGCACAACTGCTACCAATTCTATATCATGAGCGGTATAGTTTACCTCATGCTTCTTGAGATTTCTAGACTCATATGCCACTGTAACTTCTTCCTATACTAAAAATCCTCCAAAACCTTTCAAATAAGCATTTGTACAAATAGTGAGCTTCCTAAGGGGGTCCAAAATATTCAATATTGGTGTTGTTGTCAACATATTTTTCAAATTCTCAAATGTGGTCTCATATTTATCCATCCATTTGATTTTTTTCCTTTTTCTAGAGTTTGGTGATTGGATAGGTGATTTTAGAGTAGTTATTTATGAAATGCCTATAATACCCTATGAGCCCCATGAAACTCTTGAATTTTTACACATTAGGAGGATTCAACCAATTTAGTATAGTTTATTTCTTCTATGGATCTGCAACAATACCTTATGCCAAAATAATGTGTCCCAAATACTATACTTGTGGAGTATAGAACTCATATTTGGACAGTTTCCCAAAAAGCTGGTTTTCCTTAAAAATTCTAGTACTAACCTAAGATGTTGATCATGCTCTTATTTAGTTTGGGAATAGGTTAGTATGTCATATAATAATACCAAGATGAACTGGTATATATAATTCTTGAACACACTATTGATTAGATTCATCAAGGAAACTAGTTTATTCATTAGTCCAAATGATAGCACTATGAATTCCTAATGTCCATATCAATTTTTAAAGTCCATATTATGGGCATATTATTATTTAATTCTTAGGTTATGATAACCTTATATTAGATATATGTTTAAATATATGGTAGTACTCTTTAACTGATCAAAGATATCATCTATTAAAGGTAGGAGATACTTTTTCTTTATGGTTACTTTAATCAAAATTCCATAATATATGCATAGCCTTAGGGAGCCATCCTTATTTTTAACAAATAACACTAGATAAACCTAAGGTGACATACTTTTTTTGATCAAAACCTTATTTAATAAGTCTTAAAGTTGTACCTTTAGTTCTTGTAGCTTGATAGGAGTCATTATATAGGGTGTCCTTAAAATAGATTTAACTTTAGGTATTAATTCAATAGTGAAATAAAATTTTCTTTGAGGATTTACACCCAAAATATCCTCAAGAAAAACATCCTAAAATTCATGGAGAATTGCATGCTTCTTAAAGACATTCTTTCTCCCTTTTCTCCAGTCTTACCATTGATATTCACCATGTAGAGTAAGCTGCCTATTTTGATTGTTTTCTTTAATTACATAGTTGAAAGAAAGTGTGGTTGGGATTCTTACCCACTTTGAACTCTTACTATTCTCTTATCCTTGTCTATGTAATCCATCCACCTATATTTGAAATTGATCAAATCTCCATGTTCTTACAACCAATATATTTCTAGGACAATGTCAAAAGCATGAAGAGGTTATACATACAAGTGCCATACAATAGATCCTTCAGGTAGGGTTATCTTAGTTATAGGTAAACATTGATCCATTGAGTAGATTTACCTTGAACCATACTCAACCTTACACCCTTGTGCCAAAATTCTAGTCTTTTTGACATATCCATGATATTTATATCTATTAGTGGCTCCACTATGTATCATAATTTTTATATTTCTAGCAAACCATTTACCATATAATAGTATTGGAATTACCTGGCCATCTAGATTTTGATTTCCAATGGTAGCATAAATTTAGTGTGATGGCTCATCCTCTCCATGACTAGATCCTACTATCTAAGTATATTTCTTGGATTAGTGGGGACCTCTATAGGTATAACACCTTAATTGAGAGAAATAATTTCTTGCCTTGCCCTACTTATGGTTCCTAGATCCATGTGATGCTAACCAGTTTGAACTATAGTGACCTTATTTCCAATTCCAATTTCTTTACTTCCTTATACAATTTCTGAAGTAGGGGTGCCCCACAGGTCTTTCCCTCCTCTAGGTCCATGCAATATTGTCTTATCCTCCAAAAATTTTGGTGGATAGATAAGAATTTATTCTTTCCTTTTCCATTATAACCCTTAAATATGGACCTTTTTAGGGGGCTTACTTCAATGCTCCTATCAATATTTAGGTCTACCTTTCTAGAGGATCTCAACACTGGTGTCATGTCCTATTTACACAAAGGAAATGGGTAAGCTAAAATTCTCTCTCAATTGTATTTATGGGTGTTAGCTTTATATTCTAGAACTAACCATCTCAATTATTTTTTTAAGGCCACTCTTACCTTATATCAAGAGGTATAACCCAAATTTTCACATAAAGTCAAGGCTCAACTTAAGCATACTCTATAAAAGCCTCTAGTCCTACAACCTAGATCTCTAATACCAACTGTAACAAGCCAAAATATACCAACCCAAAGTTTTTAAATAGTACTTACAAGTATGGTCCTCAAGGGAATTACCCTTGAGAATTTATTCTTCAACATACAAGGCTTCACCACATTTGAGCTTCCAAGTCACTATAGGTGATGCTCAGTGGATAGGAGAGGCAAAATCTAATGACTTTTGGGGTTCACCTTAGAAAACCTACATGTTTAGAAAGGATTCCATAAGTGGTCCCCCCACATTTCCTATACCCTTATCGATCTAGAACCATGTGACCATATCATCGGAATTACCCTTTAAGGCCCACAACACTTAAAGGGGATGCCATTTCTCCAACCTAACTCTATATCCTCCTAGATAGGTTAAGCCTTGGTGCTTAGTCACCATGCCTTTGTGAGCTAAGTTTATTACCACTTAGATGACAACTAACATGACTTCTTGATCCTACGCAATCAAGGTGCCACCATTGCTAACTTGTAAATAGGATTTTTCCACACACTTGATCCTAATCGACCCAGGGTGTATCTACTCAAAAGTATCCTCACTATTGTATACTCACAACTTATTCCAAGTTAATGAGATCCTATCTATTACATTCTCGCAACTCCTAGGATTTTAAGTTACCTAGCTATTGCATTCACACAATTCCTTCCAAGATTGGATTTCATGGTTAAAAATAGGAAATATTCTATTCATCCCAATGATAGATAAAATCAAGATAAGAATAAAAAATTTAAATGAAGTAATTAAGCAATAAAATTACATTGCAATAATCATCTAAAAAATAAAATCATAATATGAAATCATATTAACCACAACTAAAATTTAATTGAAACTTCCAACATAAAATATTTCCATCTAAATATATACACTAGCTAGATAACTCAAATACTAACCTAAGCACATTATTAAAATAGCATTATCAACCACCTCCATAGATTGATTAATAATTCAACTCCAAGTTAGCATTTATGCAACATAAGCAACTTTAAATAAATAACCCATACATTACAAAAGAGCTCAAATAACCATACTTCAAGCCACATCATTAAAGTATTTCTTCATTGCATAAATGAGTGTCAATTTACACTTGGATACAAAAATAAAGAGTACATGTCTTTCAAGCAAAACAAGCCTTTTCTCAATTACAACAATAATAATATTTGAATATCTTAATGTGGCCATCCAGAGTCTACTACCATCTAAATCCATAAGCCTCTTTTATGGTAGACCACCTACCAATAGTAAAGTTTACTTCAGGATAAGAACAACTCTAAAATACAATGCAACTAACTCATGCCTTACTCTATTATACATATAACCATGCACATAATAAACATAAGTAAAGTGGAATCCTTAAATAAAAGGAAAATGTATTCTTCCAAACCAAGGAAGTTACATAAACCTATAACAACTCCAAGAGAAGCCCATACTTCTCTTTATAATGATATCTTAACCTTCAACGATCTCATATATCATTATTACACTTCCAAAGAAAAAACATTACATCCAAAACAATCAAGAGAATCCCATACTTTTCTTTTTAAATATCTCTTAACCTACAAAGATCTCAAAGAATATTATAATACTTATTTTTCAAAGCCAATATATTACAATGACTATTTCATATTTTAAAACAAGTTATACATAAAAATATTTATGAAACTAAAAGATATCTAAAAGATAACCAAGTGCAGTAACAACAATACATACAATAATTAATAATTTTATTTCTATAAGAAGGCTTCAAAAACCTTCGTTAACAAATTATACAAATATCATTATACATATAAGAGATATAAACTAAGAGCTACCTTATAATCATATTTTCATTTGAGGCTAAGCATAAATATAGGCAAGGCAAACAAACAAACATAAATCTGCAATACAAACCGTGAATGCAAAAATGAAACACCAATACAATATATAAAAGTAACAAAAGCACAAGAAAATAACACAGAATTACACAAAAGAGATATTATTTTATTGAATGTACGAAGATCTCCCAAGTGTACAAATAATGTGTCCCAATATGGGGTCTTTACAGTGCTCTTTATATGGTTATTACAATGTTAGGGTTTTTGAGGCCCTAATCCAATGAATGGTAGTGTCTTCTTGTTCGTCTTTGATCCAAACAGTGTGGTGATTAGGATTTGGTATCCTATGTAGGGCCACTCAAGCTTCAACAACTACTAATGAATATGATTATCAAGCCTGCACATAACAAATGACAAGAATCAATAATATCTATAAGGGCTCCATTGTGTGCGACCTTTAGGAAATAAAATCACTAAATCCTAGTTTCATAAATAAATATATAAATAGATGTAAGAATATTAAATAAGAGCAATGAGATATTACCTTATCAAATAATGTTGTTTCTATCTTTGCCATTGATGCAGAGAGAGATTACGCATAAGCCCTAACAATCGTTCGAGGGTCGTAGGGCTGCAGATCTAAACAGGAAATGCTCGCGAGCATTCAATGCTGATAAAAAATTCCTAGATGTACCTAATAGGCTCTGGTGGGTACTCTACAAACTCTATCGGGTGCTTGAGAAGCTCCAGGGGTGTCGACAATTGAGGGAAATGATGCATAACCATATATGGTTCACACGAGGTATGCGATGGTAGATGCGAAGGATGCGAACGATGATGATGGATGAAAATTATGGTGAGGATGCTTGAGAACTTCAAAAACTTAGAAAACTTAGGGAACTTAGGTTTTGAGTCATAAAAATTACTCCTCTTTATAATCTTCCCTTAGACATGTTAGGGTTTCAATGATACAATTTGTGTGGCCAAGATTAAAACATGACAAAGGGTGGAAAATTAAATGTGGGCAAACAACATGGATTAAGTCAGATGGATGGCTAGGATTAAAACATGATGGATGGTTGAAAAGGATTGAAAATCCAACTAAGTGTTCTATTATTTACAAATCAGTATATAGGCACTAATGGCCCAAAATACATAACCAACCCATGAAATCATGGATTTGATTCAATACGCTTAACCAAAAGCTACAAAGGTGCAAAGGAGAATGCACGTAAAATTCTAAGTTAATATTGCTAACTAGAAGATCCATTTTAGCTAACTTGAAGTACACACTTCCTACTTTGAGTTCACACTTGCTAACTAACACTCTAAAAGACAACTAGAAGACAACTAGTGCCCACAAGTGCATGTGAGAAGGAGACTCACTTACAATATGAATTTTCTAGAAATAAACTATGCAAACCTAAGCTAGGAACTACTAGAGGGGTCATATGAAAGATCTAACATCAATCCTCATCATGCCTCCCCACAATAGAAGCATTGGACTCCAATGCTTTCAAAAGAATAGGAAAGTCACGGGACATCTGATGAAAAGAAATCCAACGAGCCTGATGCGACAGCTATCCTCACCGAGCCACAAGATATGAGGTGGTAGACCCCTGGCGAGTCTGTTGAGTCTTCGTGTCACAGATCTGATCTGCATCCAATGGTAACTATGCTTCAGGAACCACGTCCACAGGATGACTGATAGCTGGTGCAGTCTCCAATGTAGAGTCAAAGTACAACTTCAAGAGATCTACATTGAAGACATCATGAATTTCCAAGTGTGTAGGAATATCAAGGCAAAAAGCATTCTCAGACACCTGCTAAAGAATAGTATAAGGCCCATAGTGAATTGGTTTGATTTTTCTATGAGTCTTATCAGTGAAACGTCGCTTGTCAAGATGCAACCAAACTTTATCACCAACCTGAAATGGATGAGGAATTCGATGTCGATCCATGGCATTTTTCTGTTGCTGTTGTGTCTTTTGCAAAATATCAACCACCTTTGATTGAATATTATGCAAGTGTTGAACAAATGAGTGTGCCTTGTCTTGCTCCTTCTGAAGATGTGAAGTGACAGGAGAAGGCAAAGACAAAGGTAACTCATAAGGTGCCAAGGGCTGAAATCCCATACAAACTTCAAAGGGTGAATGACCTGTAGAAGAGTGTATGGCCCTATTATAGGCATGTTCAATATGCGTGAGACTCAAGTCCCACTTTGCTGGTGAAGCGTGATGATAGATTCAAAAACTTTGCACAAGTGTACGGTTTACCACTTCAGTCTGCCCATCGGACTGCGGATGATAGGCGATAGAAAAGTTAAGGGAAACTCCCAAAATATTTCACAAAGAACGCCAAAAGTGACCCACAAAGTGTGAATCACGATCCGAGATAATGCTGGTAGGTAGACCAAAGGAACGCCAAATGCTATCAAAGAAAAATTGAGCTAAGTCTTATGCAGAACTTGTCTTGCGGCATGGAATAAACTTAGCCATTTTGCTGAATCTGTCAACCACCACGAACACACAATCATGTTGGTACACTGTCATAGGAAAACCACTAACCAAGTCCATGGAAATGCTTTCCCAAGGATGGGAAGGAATGGGCAAAGGCATGCCTAAGCCAAACTTCCTATTAGCTAGTTTTGAGCGACAACAAACTGCACACTGCTTGAGAAATCTCAACACATCCCTCTACATTTTTGGCCAATAGAAAAATCGTTGCAAATGATGAAGTGTTTTATGCTTCCCAAAGTGACCACCATAAAGTGTAGAATGAGCTTCCTTAAGAAGTGACACTCTAGGCTCACAAGGAACACAAACCTTGTCCAATTTGTAAAGAAGTCCTTCTTTGATGTAGAAATCTTGGAAAGGATGCAAATTGGAAGAAGAAGGCTTACTCACTTGCTCAAATATTTTTCCAAAATCAGGATCCTAAGAATACTGATTAGGCCAAGTCTGAAATCCCAAGTGTGAAGTGGACATAATTGTTAAGGCAAGAGCGGCTGGAGGCCTACTCAAACAATCAGCAACAATATTACTCTTCCCCTTTTTGTACTTGATCACCAAGTGAAATTGTTGGAGGTAAGAGGCCCACTTCATATGTCTTGATTCTTCAATTTTACTTTGAGATTGTAAAAACTTGAGAGGCATATGATCGAGTGTGTACTATCGTATCTTTTCCCAAAATATAGTGTCTCTAATACTTTATGGCTTGAACTAAAGCATATAACTCATTTTCATAGGTAGAATAGTTCAACTTAGCAAGAGAAAAGTTTCCGAATGATAAGCAACTGGATGACCATTCTGTTTGAGCACAGCTCCTAAGGCAACTTTAGAGGCATTTGTTTCAATCTCAAAATGTTGAGAAATGTCAGGTAAAGTTAACACAGGTGTTGTACACAATTTCTTTTTGAGTTTCTCAAAGGCAACTTCTTGGCTTTTCTCCCAATGAAATGGAGTTTTGGACTTAGTGAGATAATGCAATGGAGCTGCAAGGGTGGAATATTGAGGAATGAACTTGTGATAAAAATTTGTAAGTCCTAGGAAACTCCTTAACTCAGTGAGAGTTGTAGGAGGGGACCACTTAAGCAAAACATCAAATTTTAGGGTATCTACCTGAATTCCACTCTCACTAATCACATAACCAAGGTAAGAAACTGAAGTATTGCCAAAAGAACACTTGGAAGAATTGGCATATAATTGATTCTTCGCAAGAAGATCAAGGGTTTTCTGGATATGCCTAAGGTGTTCCTCCCAAGTTTTTGAGAAAATCAATATATCATCAAGATATATGATGACAAATTTGTCAAGGAATTCACGAAATACATCATTCATCAACCTCATGAAGGTTGCAGGAGCATTAGTAAGACCGAAGACCAACCATTCAAAGAGGCCCATCTTCGTCTTGAAAGCTGTCTTCCATGTATCCTCAGCTTGGATACGCACTTGATGATATCCACTTTTGAGATCTATTTTTGAAAATAACTTAGCTCCTTGAAGCTGATATAATAAATCATCAATACGGGGTAAGGGATATCTATTCTTCATAGAAATTCTGTTCAAAGCATGAAAATCAATGCATAATCTCCAAGTGCCATATTTTTTAAGAACTAACAAAATAGGTGAGGCACAAGTAGAAGTACTTTCCTTAATGAAACCCTTAGACAACAAATCTTCTATTTGCTTTTTTATTTCTTCATTTTACAAAATAGATTGTCTATACATGGGAGCATTAGGAAGAGAAGAACCTGGAATTATTTCAATGTCGTGATTAATTGTGCGAATTGGAGGAAGATACTTTGGCTCCTGAAATATGTGTGAATAACTTTGCAATATTTTATCCATTGAAGAGTGTTGCTTTGTAATGGATGTAGATGTAGAAGTGTTTTGAGAGCGAATGAAAATTAGAGCAACATCACCACCTTTCTTAATTACTCTTTTCGTTTGCTTGGAACTTAGAATGATATTATGAGTGTTGGTGCTTTTAATGAGAAACATCTTACCATATTTTTGAAGTGTGTAGGTTCTTTTAAAAGCATCATAAACAACTCTCCTATCATACTAAAAAGGTTGTCCAAGCAAAATCCCACAACAATCCATAGGATTCACATCACAAGTGACTTGATCTATGAACTGTGGGCCAAGTGCAAATTTTAACGTGCAAGTGTGAGTGATTTCTGAGCCTCTTCCACTATCCTTCCAACCCAAAGAATAAGGTTGAGGATGAGGCTCCATAGGTAACTTAAAACGCTCGACAATGGACCTCACAATTAGATTTTTCTACGAGCCATTATCCACTATACAATCAGTTGCAAAGTTTTGAAGTAAGTGGGCTCGAGTGATGAACAAAGCATCACGAGCCCTTTCTAAAGAACTTACATTTACTAAGGTAACTTCATTAAGCTTACCTCGTAATTCTGTATATACTCTACTCTCTCCTACAGACTCAAGGGGACCCTTGGAAGCATCCTCCTCTTGAGTAGTAATTACTAAACTCTTCTTTTTGAGCTTAAAGCAATCAACTTTCTCATGCCCTTTCTTCTTACAATAATTGCATAATTTCTTAGAAGAAGAAGATGAAGATTTAGAAGAAGAAGAAGAAGGAGTAGAAGTGGAAGGGGAAGGAGAAGAAGGAGATGGAGAAGACACATTCTTATTTTGAGAAAAATTCTTCTTTTGTGAGAAAGAATTATTCCATTTTGATGAGTTTGCAACCACTTGAGTAACAGGTGTGCGGAATGCCTACGATTGCGCCTTGAACTTGTCCTCCGCAAGCTGCGCCTGGTTGAAAACTTGATCCAATGTTTCCATAGAAACAAACATTAGTTCCCTGTACAAATGTTCCAACAAGCCACTTTGAAACTTGAGAATCAAACCTGGAACATCATCCTCCACATTCACAAGTATTCTGAACTTATTAAATTGGAAAAATATATTCTTGTACAGACATATTAGTACCTTGGTGAAAACGAAACAATTTAATAACAAATTCCCTAGAATAATTTGAAGGATAGAAATTGGTCTTAAGACATTGGACAAGCTCATCCCATGTAGAGAGTTCTTGTCTTCGTTTTCGTTCCACAAGTACTTTGGCTAAGCCAGAAAGTTTAAGCTTAGCATAAGGCACTACATCATCTTCTGAAAGTTGAGAGTAAGCAAACCAAGAACTCATGTCAAGAATCCAACTATTCAAGACATCAGGGTTCCTGGATCCATCATACAATGGAACTTCACAACGAACTCTCAAACGAGAATCATGAGCGAAGTTGAGGCATTATGCAAAGAAATGTCATTTACCTTCATGGCAAGATTGCCAAGGACTTCTGCCATGGTAGTGTCATTAGCCTTTTCTGCCAAAGTGTTTACAACATGGGCCAATTCTGCCACTTGGGCAGCCAAGTCAGAAGCCATGTGTTCTCGGGTATAAGCCAGAAGTAAAGATAAGAAAGCACTAAATCAAGGAAGTACAATGCAAATTTCCTTGTTACAATGGAGTGCTGCTTAAAAATGGAAAATTTACTCCTAAGGCTATCAATTTTGAAAATTTTAAACTAATATAAAGTGCAAAATTAACATTTATTAATTTAAAAATAACTTAATTAAAAATTAAATTTCAATTAATCAAGGATTAATGAATTTAATTAAGTTATTAAAAATTAAATTAATAAAATAAAATTTTTAACATGCAACTTTAAATAGTAAAAAAAATTTAAAATTTTACAATGAAATTTTACCCTTGAATCTGTTGTTGCAACTGGACTTTAACTGTGCATGAAAATTTGTCAACCTCTAGTTGCACGGATCCCGAAGTGCAGAAACACCAGTCTTTCCTGGCATAATTCCCAAGGCAAATGTGCAGAAAAATAAAAAATTTACAATTTTCGAGGCAATTCCTCCTTGCCTGTTCTGCACAAATTATTGTGCACAAATTTTCGTGCACAAGGGGGGGTCCAAGCACGCAGCCGCCCCTGGCCTGGCTGGTGCTGGCCCTGGTACTACCGGTCGTAGGCTCAGCAGACATCTGATAGCACTGTCAGACGCTGCCCCCGAGGGCTCTGCAGTCCGCAGTGCAGTAAGTGCCTGACTGGCTATTAGGCATTGCGTCATAGGCGCCAAGCCTACAGACGCCTGACAGAGATGTTAGGCGCTGTGGCGGCTAGCCTGCGGCATCGAAGCCGACGCCTGACAGACCGTCAGGCTATCAGGCCGGTAGGCAGTTCAGCTGCCACCAGCTTGCTCCGGGCACTGCGTCGACGTCGGGCAGCGTCGATCGCTGCAGCAGCGCCTAGCGCTGTCAGCCTGGTAGCAAGTTACTGTCAGGCCTGACAGCAGTCAGGCGACAGCGCAGCACCGGCCTGCGATCGTTGTCCAGCGGACAGTGATTTCCATGACTGTTGCCCAATGGTCGTCGGCCGACAAGCGACAACAAGCCCGACAACAGTGTCGAAGGCTGTCGTACGCTGCCGAAGCGGCCGAACGCAGCCAAATCTGCTACTGTAAAAAAATTACAGTAAATTGCAAATAATTTTTATTTTTTTTTAACAATAAATGCAGCAGATCTACAATAATATATTATTAAAATAATATATTAACAACTTTCAAAGCCTTTTAACACAAAATGAAAAAAAATTATAAATTAACCAGGGGGGGTTAATCCAAAATTTGAAAAGCTTTTAAATTGTGAAAATGTGAGCAACCAGCTCCCACCAGTAGCTCTCCTTTCAAGATCCGGTCGACACACGACCAGCATTTGAAAGGCACCCAGATCTAAGTCGACACATGACCTAGCTTGGAAGTCCTCCTGGAGCTCTTCAATACTCAAAAATGGGGGGGTAGCAGGGTCAAATGGCTCCCTAATCCTAATTGGACCATAGCTACAATCCAATCCCTTCCAAGGATCAGTATACAAAGAACTCTGGGGAAAACTTTTCCTATACCTCCTAAGCATAAGCAAAAATTTGGAACAAGGGGTTTGTCGGCGAAGGAACTTCCTTCTCCGAATGGTTTTCAAGCTCCCTTTGGGCTTAAACCGAGTCCTCAATGAGAAAATGTTTCTCATAATATTTCTATCTCCTATCCTCTCACCTCACAAGCCCTAGTACAAACATGAACTAGGCTCTGATACCAATGAAAAGGATTGAAAATCCAACTAAGTGTTCTATTATTTACAAATCATTATATAGGCACTAATGGCCCAAAATACATAACCAACCCATGAAATCATGGATTTGATTCAATACGCTTAACCAAAAGCTACAAATGTGCAAAGGAGAATGCACGTAAACTTCTAAGTTAAGATTGCTAACTAGAAGATCCATTTTAGCTAACTTGAAGTACACACTTCCTACTTTGAGTTCACACTTGCTAACTAACACTCTAAAAGACAACTAGAAGACAACTAGTGCCCACAAGTGCATGTGAGAAGGAGACTCACTTACAATATGAATTTTCTAGAAATAAACTATGCAAACCTAAGCTAGGAACTACTAGAGGGGTCATATGAAAGATCTAACATCAATTCTCATCAATGGTTGAGATTAATTATTACATATATACATATATTTAATAAATATATATAAATTTAATATATAAAATATTATTATTTTAATATATATTAAACAAATATATATATATATATATATATAAATAATGGATATTTATGGTGGGAAGCTATATATGGAGGACAAGTGGCTAGATTTTGGTGTCTACAGATGCCCCTTTTTATACCATGTTGCATGAAATACAATGCGATGCAAAAATACAAGACACCTAGTTTGGTCGGATGAAGATGCAACTTTATTTCATTGGGATGCGAAAATGATCTTAGAAGATAAAAGAATTTGGAATGTGTAGCTTACCCCCTCAATTTGTGAATGAGTGGAAAATAAGTCTTACGAGCCAATTGGCAGATTTTTGGGGTGAAGAATGTAATGGAATTGTGCAAGTGCAAATGTAGGGTGTAAATGCTGATGATATGAATGATGTAAAATATGATGCTATTTTTTCCCGAACAGTAAAAGGGGATTGTGAAATTCAAGTGATTGAGCATATTTTTACCATAATAGAGAAAGGTATTTTTACCAAGTATCGATGTCATGATCATGTAATATGTATCCCATTGTGGGAATTCAAAATAAATTTTTGGTTACCCCAAGTTTGGGGTGATTTCGTGTTGTTGAATAAAATACCTTTGGTGTCATTGAAATGCAAAGTGATGAATATGCATTAAAAGAAAAAGAGTCAACTTTGGAGGGCCTGCTAGTGACTGTTAGATAATTCCCACAATTGGAAACAATCACCCTAGCTAGAGCATATCTCCATGATGAATTTCAATATAAAAAAATGATGAGTTATGATTTTGTCCATGTTTCAAGCCCCATGGACAAGGCCATCAATGATAGTTGTTGAGCATGTTGGTAACGACATAGTCTCACTCAAAAAATGAGGGATCAAAAATGATTTTGCTTTTGAACAATGATATATTTTATTATGGAGATGACCAAGTGTCCTTATGGTAATTTATTCATATTACTGAATTGCATGGAGACAAGTCACTGCAATCACCAAGGAGATAGAATAGACCACTAGATACGAGGTTCACTTGAAATTGTGTATAAACTTGGCAAAAGTGCAAATGTAATGATTTATTGGTGAAAATTATATGGAATGAATATGTGATGATGAGAAATGCATTTATGATTGAATTGGGTGATTTTATTAAATTTTGCATTGATTTGAAGCATTTTGAAGCAATTTTGGATGATTTTACATCTTTTTGGGTGTAAATGAAAGTTAGCCATCCAAATCAATTCATATTATCATAAAATCGAGTGCAATGATGGATAATGCATGTGTAAATTCCCACCAAAGTTTGTTATTCTCCAAATGTAGGAAGGTATTTCAATGTGTGTAGAAGTGGCCATAGGTATTTCAATGCGCTTGAAATAGCTATAAATAGCCTGCAGAAGGAAAACAAAATTATTTTTGCATTTGCAAGCTACGTATGAGGGATTGGAGTGGAGTGGAGTGAGTGGATGAAGTGTTGCAAAAGCTATGGCGATGGAGGGTGTAGATACAATAGCAGGAGTAGATGTATGTTTTTCTAAGATAAAATCCTTTGAAGATTTTTGTTGACTTTGTGCATTTTTTGTGTGTTAATGTTTTACCTTTATGTATTGTGCTATAGTTGAGGATTTTGGAGCCTCAAAATTGGTTCTCACCTCTCATATTGAGGATGAGGAAGGCAGTGCAGGACCAGTGGAAGTAGCTAGAGGTTGTGGTATTGGCTAGGGCATCCCAAATAAATGTGGTGAGGGTAAATGAGGGGTATCTCTCTATCTTAGTAGAGAGATAGGATCTAGATAGGGGGACGTTTCAGCTTCCTACTAGAGAGATAAATGTGATACTTGAGAATGTATATCACATTTTCAAGTTTTCAAAGGAGGGCTTACGTGTTGAGGTTGGACATGATAAGAGGTATAAGCTTAGCCAATTGTTCAGTTATGGATGGTAGTATTTTGATGTATAGGTTGGAGGGATAGCATACTTGTCCATGTATGTGGACAAGACTTTGGTGATGTTCATGTTGGCCAATATAGTGGCCCCAAACAACACTGGCCATCACTTCTCATGGAAACTTATTGGGCTATTGTGTGACATGATAGACACATATCAGGTATATGTATGGGATCCTACATTATTGGTGCAGGTACCAAGAGTTGTATGAGGTGAGGAGGTAGAGGCAAAAGGGGTTAGATTGTATTTTACTAACACAATATTGGGGCTAGGAGCACTTTAGTTTTTCTTGACCAGTGGGATTACTTTATATGACATAGGATAGGGATTAGCCTTATGCCATGAGATGGCTAGTGGTAGAGGAGGTGTAGTCGAGTCATCCTATTTGGATAAGCTAGTGGTAAAAGGATTTGTGGGCTAGATTGATAATCGTTAAGGTGGTATGGAGACCATTGCAAGGTGCCATATGGATAGGTTATGGGGAGTAATTGTGAAGGGTTCAATAGGCTAGGTGGGTGGTTTTGAGTCACATGAGTGAGATGGAGTTGATTCAATTCTCATGGGTGTTGTGGTAGTTTATATTGAGGTAAGGAGTTCCAGAGGAACCGATGCTCTATAGGCATCATCGAGATGAGATGGGTTTGCCTTGTGCTAAGGCATGGAGGATGACTATAAGGATGATGAGAATATGAATCTCCCTGATGTGGATAATGTGGGAACTACTATAGAGTATGATGTATGGTTCACTACATAGTCACCATGGGTATTGAGTTTGATAGTATATGGGGGTAATGGGAATAGGGATGAGGTGGAGGCTGAGACTCTTAGGCATTAGAGACACCTTCAATATAGCAATCAAAGGAGGTAGTCTAGGGGTACAATTGAGTAGGTAGATGATATTGGAGGCAATGGATGTGGCATGGATGATAAGGAGGATATTATAGATGGGTCTCTTAGTTAGAGTGAGGATTGGGTTAGGCTAGAACAACCGATGTTAGAGTAGGATGCTATGGTAATAGCTCAAGATACCAAGATAGCTCTACTACAAGATGTGGTGATGGTGGCTTGGGATGCAAAGATAGCTTGGTTGTGGATGAAGCTAAAGGCACAACTGATTGTAGGTGGAGGTGAGGATAGGAATATTAAGAATAACTTGGGATTTTATAACTGCAAGTAGAAACACCATAACATAAAATAAAACAACAACATAAGTAACACATATTTACATGGAAACCTACAATGTATAGGAAAAACCACAAGATAATGGCAACTTATACTTTCTATTATTATTTTTAGCAAACTTTACATTCACGTTTCTCAATGTTTCAAAATTCCCAAAATCAACATATGCAAAGGGGATCAAGTTTATTTTATAGAGTGGAAGGAAGACTCCAAAATGTTCGTTTCCTATCCCAAAGAAAGCCTTCAAAAAATGTTCATTTTTGCTCCCAAGGAAGGTGCCTAAACATGTTCATATTTTGTTGCTAGATATCTATCCTGGATGTCTACATGCCTAGATGTCTGGCCTAGATGTTTAGTAGCCTAGACATATGGCCTAGATGTCTATAATCCCAAACATCTAGCATAGACATCTAGCAACCCATATGTCTATCCTATTGTGTAGACATCTAGCCTAGATGTCTTGTAGCTCAGATGTCTGGCCTAGATATGTAGTAGTCCAAACTTCTGATCTACTGCCTAGATGTTTGGTCTAGATATCTAGCAGATTAGATGTATGGTATACTACCTATATGTCTAGCAGGTTAGATGTCTGTCCTGCTACCCAGACGTCTGATCTAGATGTCTAGCAGGTTAGACATCTAGTCTACTACAATGTGATTTTCTACTGCCTATACCTACATAGTGACTTCACTTTCTAACATTCTCCCACTTGAAGTTAGTATTAAAAAATTCTTCTATAAAATGTTTTCATCTAGTGACAATTTCCCAATGTTGCCTTTGTTACTTTTTCAGCAAGACCAGAGAAGTTCTACACCACTTAAACTTCTCTACCTTGACCAAATTTGTAAGCATATCTGTAGGATTCACTTTAGTGTTGATTTTTGGCAATAGGATCCTACCTTATTCCACCATATTTCTTATAAAGTGGTACATAACATCAATGTGTTTCGTGCGATCATGGAATATTGGGTTCTTCACTAGTTGAATAACACTTTGGCTATCACAATGTAGTGTAATTTTCTCCTGCATTACCTTGAAGTCACCCAATATTTGCTCTAGCTGAATTGTCTCTTTGCTGGTATGGGTTGCTACAATATATTATAATTTAGTGGTTGATAAAGCCATAATAGACTGCAACTTAGAAGCCCAAGTCACTGCTCCACAAACAAGAGTGAAGGTATATTATGTAGTGGACTTTCCCCCATATCTATCTCCACCATAATTAGAATCCACATAAACTTTAACTTACAAATATATCGATCCAAAGTAAATGGCAACACCTGAAGTGGCTCTTAAATATCTAAATATCCACTTCATTGCATTTCAGGATTCTTACTAGGATTTACCTTAGTGCTCACCATGAAATACATGAGGCTTCCTACTGTTGATGAATACATTACATGAGTGATGCAGGAGCATCCGGCAGCAGCAAGGCAATCTTGCTTCAACCAAATTTTTCTAAGTGTTTTGTTGGCCGTTTTAGCAAGGCAAAAGTCGGTCGTGATATCACGACGTCGTGAAATCGCGACGTAAAAAGCCTTTTTTCTCACAAGGCAGAATTTGGTCACGATATCACGATGTCACGATATCGTGACATAAAATTGAAGTCAAGGCAAGGAAGCGGGGAGGTCGTGATATCGTGACATAAAATTTAAGTCAAGGCAAGGAAGTGGGGAGGTCACGATATTGCGACGTCGTGATATCGTGACATAAAATTGAAGTCAAGGCAGGGAAGCGAGGAGGTCGCGATATCGCGACATCGTGAAATCATGACATGAATTTGAAATCAAGGCTCGAAGGCGGGGAGGTCACGATATCACGACCTATTGTGATATCGCGACCAGAAGAAAGCAAATAAGAAATGAACATGCGGATGACCATGTGCACGAAAAAAGAGGCAACAGTTTAGAAGAACAGTCTGAAAAAATGGTGGTTGCAGGTCAAGGGCCTCTTTAATGCATGCATTCATGGCGGATCGGGGCAGTTGCCCATTTATGGAAAGAAAATTGAAAACTTGGCCGTGGAAGCCAAATTTGCAGGTTTTTGTAATGAATTCTGCCAGGTGGGTCATTAATGGCCTAGAGGGTCGAGACCTCGATAAAAACTTGGTGATTGTAATAGATCCGGATGGTGGATTGGAGAACGCAGTGAGAGCGTAGTTTGAGAAAACCAAGTCGAGCACTGGTTGTTGTAAAGCCTACGGGCTGTTTCTGTATGTATTTCTAGATTAATAGAAGAAAAATTTGGGAATTTTTGGAGTGCATTTTCCCATCTGCCATAAAATGGTATCAGAGCCAGAAGTTCCTGAGTGTGTAACAGATCGCCAGACATGAGGCAGTTACACCAAGATCTATGGAGAAGGGTCTGAGAAGAGAAAGAAGTTCTTGAGTGTGTAACAGATTGCCAAACGTGAGGTAGTTACACCAGGATCTATGGAAGGGCTTGTGAGAGAGTGAGCAGAATGCCTCCAAGAAGAAACCCCATTGGTGGGAGAGGCATGGCGTCAGCAGAAGATGTTCGAGCTTTGCAGAGGCAAATGCAAGCCCTACAAGAAGAGGTGCGTAGAGGATTGCAGCCAAGAAGAGATGAAGGTAGTGAAGACAAAGTGGATGAAGAAGAAAACTAGTTTGAGGAAGAAGAAGAGGCTATAGATCCTGCACAAGCCAGGTTGTACAAAGTCATTTCTCAGATTGGAAAGAGGCCAAAGATAGAGGTTTTTGCGTACTCAAGAAATCTTGATCCAGAGGAATTGATCGACTGGATCAATGATCTGGAAGAGTACTTTGAGTATGAAGAAGTTGAAGATCCTGAGAGGGTCAGATTTGCCAAGACCAAGCTAAAGGGTCATGCCAGCATATGGTGGAAGGGAGTGCAGCTGGAGCAAAACAAAAGAGGAAAATAATGGATAACAAAATGGGTGTGAATGGTGGAGAAGCTGAAGAGGCAGTTCATCCCAGGTGATTACAAACTGGATCTGCTAAGAAAAATGCAGAGTTTGAGACAGATGAACAAAACTATCCAAGAGTACACAGAGGAGTTTTATAAGATCTCCATCAGAACTGGCCATTTAGAGGCAAGCAAGGAGAATGTGGCCCGCTATATCAATGGGTTGAGACCCAGTATCTAGGAAGAGTTGAGCCTAGTTTGGGTGAGCACCATTGAGGATGCTTACCAGTTTGCTCTAAAGGTTGAAGAGAAACTGAATAGAAGGTTTGAGAGCAAGCAAAGAGGAAGAGGTCATGGAGGAAGGACTGGTGGAAGAAAATATGAAGGAAAAGAGGAGAAGAAAGAAGAAGCTAGCAGTAGCCAAGAGCAGAAGGTAGGTGATGATTATAAACCCCAAGTTTAGAACAATGGCTACCCAAGAGGAAGAGGTAGATCTAGACGTGGGTATGGAAGAGGAGTGTTTCGTGGAACCTATTTCCACTGTGGAGAAGAGGGACATCAGGCATACGAGTGTCCCTAGCATCGTGAGAGGATGAACAAGAGACCTGAGGGTCCTGCCAGAGTTGCTGTAGTAGATGAAGATGTTGAATCAGAACATTTTGAGGAGGTAGAGAGAGGAGAAGTCATGGTCGCAAGGAGAGCCATGCTGATTGAGGAAGACAAGCCAGAGTAGAGGAGAAGCCTATTTCGCATGAGGTGCAAAAGCACAGGTAAAGTCTATAATGTTATTATAGACAATGGAAGTACTGATAACTTAGTCCCCAAGGAAATGGTCACTAAGTTGCAACTGGAAAGGAGGAGACACCCGCATCCATACCGGATTGCGTGGTTGCAGAAGGACCACAGAGCATGGGTCCATGAATAGTGCTTAGTCACGTTCAAGATTGGGAGATACCAAGATGAAGTCTTGTGTGATGTTTTTCCCATGGATGCTTGCCATTTGCTGTTAGGAAGGCCATGGCAGTTTGATTGGAGTGCAGTGCATGATGGTCATGCAAATACGTACTCCTTGATGAAAGATGGAGTGTGCCACAAGTTAAAGCCATTACAAGCAGTGGATGAGAAGGTGTGCAACAGTGCCAGAATTTGTCTGGTAGAAGGCAATTTTTTTTTGCCAGGAGACGGGGTTCAAGCGGGCTGCAGAGGCGGGTGCACATTTGGAGATGTTACAAAAGACGCAGACCGAACAACACAGAAGTGAAGGTCACTTCTCCATTTACCCCGGGTGTCTGATGCAGGAGCATCCGGTGGTAGCAAGGCAATCTTGCATCAACCAAATTTTTCTAAGTGTTTTGTTGGCCGTTTTAACAAGGCAAAAGTCGGTCACGATATCGCGACGTCACGATATCACGATGTAAAAAGCCTTTTTTCTCACAAGGCAAAATTTGGTCGTGATATCGCGACGTTGTGATATCGCGACATAAAATTGAAGTCAAGGCAGGGAAGCGGGGAGGTCGCGATATCGCGATGTCGTGATATCATGACATAAAATTGAAGTCAAGGTAGGGAAGCGGGGAGGTCGTGATATTGTGACGTCGTGATATCGCGACATAAAATTAAAGTCAAGGCGGGGAAGAAGGGAGGTCGCAATATCGCGACGTTGCGATATCGTGACATCATGAAATCATGACATAAAATTGAAATCAAGGTAGGGAAGCAGGGAGGTTGTGATATCACGATGTCATGATATCGTGACATCGTGAAATCATGACATGAATTTGAAATCAAGGCTCGAAGGCGGGGAGGTCACGATATCATGACCTGTCGCGATATCGCGACCAGAAGAAAGCAAATAAGAAATGAACATGCGGACGGCCATGCGCACGGAAAAAGAGGCAATAGTTCAGAAGAATAGTCTGACAAAATGGTAGTTGTAGGTCAAGGGCCTCTTTAATGCATGCATTCATGGTGGATTAGGGCAGTTTCCTATTTATGGAAAGAAAATTGAAAACTCGGCCGTGGAAGCCGAATTTGCAGGTTTTTGTAATGAATTTTTCCAAGTGGGTCATTAATGGCCTAGAGGGTCGAGACCTCGATAAAAACTCGATGATTGTAATAGATCCGGGTGGTGGATTGGAGAACGCAGTGAGAGCATAGTTTGAGAAAACCAAGCCGAGCGCTGGTTGTTGTAAAGCCCATGGGCTATTTTTGTATGTATTTCCAGATTAATAGAAGAAAATTTTGGGAATTATTGGAGTGCATTTTCCCATCTGCCATCAATGAGACATGCTTATATTTTCTTATTTTGTTCTAGGAAACTAGTTGGAAGATAAATTTAAGTGTGAAAGAAGTGGGGTACTAACTGGTTTTACATTCTATATATTGAAGTGCTATAGAATATTCTCTATATATGACTTTTAACTTAACCATATATTTTTTACTTTTCTGTCCCTATGTATCTTCATTCCTAAAATTTTGTTTATTGCTCCTAAATACTTAATTTCAAATGTCCTAGACAACTAAGCCTTAATTTTAATGATTTTCTTCATGTTGGGGCCTGCAACCAGTATATCATCAACATACAATAGCAAAATAATAAAATTGCCATCATCAAACCTCTTATAGTATTCACAATGGTCAGCTTCACTCCTACTAAAACCTTTGTTCTTCATGAAGGTGTCAAATTTCCAATACCACATACTTGGTGCCTATTTCAACCCGTATAGTGATTTCTTCAATCTACAAACCAAATGCTCTTTACCTATTTCTTCATAGCCCTCAAGTTGATTCATATATATCTCTTCCTTAAGATCACCATGCAAGAAATAAGTCTTTACATCAAGCTGCTCTTGTTCCAAATCATGTGCAACTACAAGTTCAAGTAGAACTCTAATAGTATTCATCTTCACAACTAGAGAGAAAAATTCATTAAATTCAATGTCTAACTTTTGCACATAGGCTTTTGCCACCAAGTGAGCTTTATAGCATTCCAACAGCCCATTGTTGTTCTTCTTCACTTTGTACACCCACTTGTTTCCTACATTATTTCTTCTAGGTGGGAGATCCAAAATTTCCCATATTTTATTCTTACAAAGTACCTCTATTTCCTCCTCCATGGATTTACTCCACTTTTCTACATTCTCAGACTCTCTAGCTTCCTAAAATAAACTAGGTTCACCATCATCAGTGAATAAAGCAAAAGAGGATTGATAAACATGAGAATATCTTTTCAAACACTTTTTTGGATGTGTAGATATTCTAACCCAATGATTTGTTGATTGTCGCTCTTGGTCTTGTGACCATTGTGGCTGCTCTACTTATTGTTCTACTTGTTGTTTTGCATGCTAATAAAAAACTTTAGCATACCGAATTTCATATTCATCTTCACTAATTTCTACTTCAAATGGTACAACATTAGAAATTTGATGTACCTCCTTCATTTGCATGGATTTTTCATCAACAATTACATCCTGGATAATAATTACCTTGTGGATAGTAGGATCCCATAGTCTATACCCCTTCACTATATCTCCATAGTCGAGAAAAACATATTTTCTTGACTTTGGGTCAAGCTTGGACCTTTTTTCTTTGGGTACATGGGCAAACACATCATAGCCAAAGGTACCCAAATGAGAGTAATCAACTAGCTTACAACACCAAACCTCCTCTGGAATTTTTCCATCCAACGTAATTGTAGGTAACATATATTTTTTTTTTGTAAATTAAGTCTATCATTAAATTGGGTTTTAACAGTTGACCCAAAACCAATTTACAAAAATCAGCCCTTGGCTGAGGAACCCCACCATGAACCCAACTGAGGAAACTCTGTCCTCTAACCTGACGCTACTACTTAGCCAAAAACCAAAAGAACCAAACCATACCACCCACCATATTCAAAAACACCCTTAACAAAAAAAGACAAAGGTCCTATTAGGACCCTAACTACCCCAAGCACCCACACTTCGCACAAGAGATCACCCATAAGCCCATAGGAAACAAAAATCCGCTACCAAAACCAACACAACAAAACATAACACAAACCATTCAGCCACAATACAGGCCAATCAGAGCAAGACCCTAGTCCTCATCCTCGACCTCCTCTTCCTAATTTTCATCTTTGTCTTCTTCATTGTCATCAGTATTTGGGTTGTATACCACTGGCTTGTTGCTCTAGTATCCTTCATTGAATAAAACTTTGGTTAAATATCTTGTAATTCCTGCATCTGCTGATTAATGTTGGTCACCATGTTCAGGACATACCTTTTCAATTTCATGATTGTAGGGTTAGGACCCTCATCTTGAGACGTAATCTCCATAATTTTGTTGCTTCCCTGAACTTGCTTATTTTTTAGCCTCAAGGAAGACCTAATGGGCTAATCATTAATTCTTAGCCTTTTCCTTGTTAGGCCTCCCTTAGCACTAGAATCACCCTCACACTTTGGTATAGGGGAGGTTTTTAGGAGACCAGGGCTCTCACATCCCCTCGAAATTTCACCATGAACCTCCAGGGGATCCTCAGGAGGAGGGGTAGGCATAGGTTGGGGAGCATGGATAAGGACATATTTGTAAATGACCTTGAGAAGGCCATGATGCATGGGCATGGAAAAGCCTTTTTTTTTTGTGGGAAGAGGTGATGGTGTGGTTCAGGGAGTTCATCAAAAATTGGGGAATTGTTATGGGGTTAACATCCCAAAAAAAGTTGAAAAAGGCATAATGGAAACTGAGTAAAGTTTTACAAGGGTCCTCTGTCATGATGAATTCTAGCACATTCTTCATAACCACATTCTAGGGAGTCAGGAGGTCCATCCTTGTGAGGCCATTCTTTACCTCCTTGTATATTTTTGGGTTATCCTTAAACTCTTTGAGCTCCACCTCCCAATGGTGCTTTTGTCAGTGAATTGACCTTCCCTTGATCGACTGGTCAATAATTTCTATCAGTAGCTTAACATCAATGACAAATTCACAACCCTTGATCTCCATGCAACCATCCTCCCATGTTGCCATCATAGCTAGCATAATTTCATCTTCTACGCTCGAAAAAATATTTAAAAAATGGGTAAAATGCATATCAGTCAGGATAGCTTGTGCAACAGGCTCCATGACCACCATGTTGGGCTCAATGTATATCATGTTTGATAAGGTAACTATCAAATTCCTCTCTTAATTATAGGTAACATGTTAATAAGATAAAAAAATGTACTAATAGCCTCTACCCATAACTTTTTATCCAACATGGATGTGCTAAACATGTTTCTTGCACCTTCCATGATTGTGTGATTCATACACTCAACCACATAATTTTGCTATGGAGTATATGGAACTATCTTCTGGTACTTAATTCCTTCTTGCATATAAAATTTATCAAATTCCTTGAAGCAATATTCACCCCATTATCTGATCTGAGATATAAAATCAACTTGCCCAAACTCTTATCTATGTGTGCTTTGAACTCTTTAAATTTTTGCAAATATTTCAACTTCTTCTTTGAAAAATAAACCCACACTCTCCTAGAATAATCATCTATAAAAGTTAAAAAATAGATGGTGCCATTCAAGTACTGAGTGGGGACTACTCCAAATATATCCAAATGTATAAGTTTAAGAAAATCAGAAGTCTTACTAGGACTTGTCATAAACTGAACCTTATTTTGTTTGCCAAAAATACAATGCTCACATAAGTCTAAATTACAAGACTTAATCCCATAAAGCATGCCTCTGTCATGCAAAATTTTTAGGTATTTTCACTCATATGGCCTAGGCGTTGATGCTATAACAATACTGCATTCTGAACAAAAGTTGCTTCTAATCCATGGTTTGTTACTGTATCACTGCATAAATGATATAGGGTACCATAAGACTCTCCCTTTTCTACTACAAGAGATTCTTTGGTAATTTTATAGTAGATGTTATTGAAAGTGATAGAATACCCTAGATTATCCATCATCTTGATTGAGGGTAAATTCTTCTGTAAATCAAGCACATGTCGTACAATACATAACATCCTTTATCTACCATAATCCATTATAATCCTTATATCCCCTCTTTAAATAATTTTTAAATCATTATCATCACCCAAATAGACCTTTCCACCATGGTATGGTTGATATTTGTCAAACTAGTATCTATGGGGAGACATGTGGAAAGATGCACTTGAGTCCAAAACCCAAGTATATAAAACAAATCTTTTGTTATAGTTACAGAAGGCTTCACATGTTGTCATATCTCCTAAATCTACTGCATTGGCCTCAACTAATGGCTGATTTTTCTTTTCACCATTCTTTAATTGCCAACAATCCTTCTTTGAGTGTCCTGGCTTCCCACAATGCTAGCACTAACCGTTCTGCTTACGTCCTTTAGAATTAGATCTATGCTATTTAGTACCTTGTTTACTCCCCTTAAAATATTGACCTCTAACATATAGGGTTTCATTGGTTGAGGGTTCCAAATATGATTTTTGCATCAACTCTTCTGCCAACAAGGTGGCTCCCACATCATCAAATTTGAGAGTTTCTAATGATGAATTACTTATGGTCATCACCATATGATCCCAAGTGTCTGGGAGGAAACAAAGTAGGGTGATAACTCCATATTCATCCTCAATATTCACATTAACTAAATCCAATTTACTGATAGGAGTATTAAAATTGTTCAAATGATCTACCACGGATGGAATTTCCTTCATCCTCAAGCTATAAAGCTATTTTTTAGAAAAACCTTATTTGTTGCTGATTTTGTTTCATACAACTTTTCAAGCTTTTGCCAAAGGGATTCCATGGTCTTCTCTTCAGCTACATTGAACAATATAGAGTCTGCTAGGTAGAGACAAATTATATAAACCACCTTCTTATCAAGTGTTTCCCACTCCTCATATTTCATGTTGCTTGGTTACTCATGACCCATTTCAAGGCTTGAGCTTGGTTATTTTGAACTAGCAAATCCTCCACCTTCATCTTCCATAGAGCAAAATTCCTACCATAAAATTTCTCAATATCAAACTTGGTTACACCTCTTCTCATTGTTGCAGCTCCCACTCAAATAACTTAGGATTTTATACTTGCAAGTAGAAACACAATAACAGAAAATAAAATAATAACACAACACAATAATTTATATGGAAACCTGCAATGTGTAGGAAAAACCATGGGGCAATGACAACTTCTACTTTCTATTATTATTTTTAGTAAATTTTACATTCATGTTTCTCAATGTTTCAACATTCTATAAATAAACATATGCAAGGTGGATAAATTTTATTTTATAGAGTAGAAGGAAGACTCCAAACTATTTTTTTCCTCTCCTAAAGGAAGCCTCCAAAAACTATTCATTTTTTCTCCCAAGAAAGGTACCTAAACCGGATCATCTTCCATGGCTAGATGTCTATCCTAGAAATATACTTGCATAGACATATGGCCTATATGTTTAGAAGCCTAGATGTTTAAACTAGACATCTAGAAGCCCAGATGTCTGGTAGTCTAGATGTATTGCAACCCAAACGTCTAGCCTAGAAATCTAGTAGCCCAAATGTCTAGGCTACTGCCTAAACATATGGTCTAGACATCTGGTAATCCAAACATCTGGTAGCCTAAATGTCTATCCTAGATTTATAGTAGCACAAACATCTGACCTGCTACATGTCAAAAACAAACATCTAATAGGTCAGACGTCTAGCCTGCTGCCTAGATGTATGACTTAGACGTCTAGTAGGTCAAACATCTAGTCTGTTGTAGCTTGATTTTTTGTTGCATGTGCCTACATAGTGACTTCAATTCCTAACAAGAACCACGAGGCTCTAGGTAGAGCTACTAGAGAAGAGTCGTTAGTAGAGATATTATGTACACCACATTCAAACTCAAGATGGATATATTAGGTTTTTGGAGGATCGGCTTATGGAGCACAAAATTGGGAATCTAGATCCACCCTCCTTTTTCATATTCATGTCTATTAGGCCTAGTGAATCTAGGCATAAATCTAGGTCTAGGGCTTCTTCGAGGTCACAAGGATCCTCTTATAGGAATTAGCTAGTGCTTAGATGCACTTTTTGGATATGATTCTTGGTGCTTCATTGTATATAGCCTTTGGGAATTCATTGTACATACTACATTTATATATACATACATATATATACATGGCTTTTACTTTTGTGTGAATGCTTTTGTGTAGTTGCTTATGTATGGATGCAAATGTATATGGATGATAAATGCAAGTGATAATGTGGATGAATGTAAATGTTCTAATGATCATGCATAGTTTAGATTTTACTTGGCCATATTTAGTATTATTTTTTAATCAGGGGTACCAGACTGGTGGTATGTAAAAATGGAAAAATCATGTAATGTTATAGATGGAAGAAGACATGGATGTTGACATGGAAGAAGATATGGATATTGATATGGAAGAAGATATAGATTTTGATATGGAAGAAGACATGGATGTTGATATGTAAAACTATTTGTTTTTGTAGAGACAGAAACATACTAGTGGCATCAAACAAACTAAATACTACCTAATATATCTAAGACCAAATGTGTGTGTAGTGAATTCATTTACCAAATCATAAGTATGGTAATAACTCAAGGTAATAAAGAACCAATGTGTGTGCAAGTGAGTTCAATAACTCATCTTGAATGAATTGGGTGAAACCTATTATGGAGAAAACCAAGAAGCTATCTTGTCCTTACGTGCAATCAAAGATCTCTTTAAAAGAGACATGTCACCATGCATGAGCGTACTCCACTTCCAGTCAAGCATCTATAGCCCTGATGCAAACTTACTTCATAGTCCAAGAATTTGATCACTAAATTTTTGGGATGACTACCTAATCATCTTATTGAAAATGTATTACTATCCTTAAAACTTGATAATAAGTGGTGTGTGATGTAAAATATTTAGAGTTTTTTTGGGATTTTACCCTGCTCTTTCTTTAATTTTAAAATTGTGATATAGTGAAAACCACTATTTTTGTGGACTATGTTGCATGATGGGATAAGAAAGTAATATCCTTTTCACTTTGAGGTTCAACCAAGTATGGTGTTATCACTATTTGACATAAGATGTTTTTTATATGTGAAATTGTGTTTGGTTCAAGAATTTTTTGGAGTTAATTCCCATAACTCAAGATTTTATTAGTGAAAATATGTCTTGGTCCTAAGGAAAAATCTATATGTATTTGGAGTTTTCTTAAAACACTAGGAGTGGTTGAGTGATCAAAAACACCTAGGAATTATGGACATGTGGCTTTGTTAATGATAATTTGGCTTTATGGAAAGATGCAATGAAATGGATGATGTGTTGAAGGTGCCTTTGATCAAGGCAAAATGAATTTATTGGACCAATTAATATCTAAACTGAATAAATGATCCTTAATATGAAATGTGAAAGGTGTGAAAATGATAGTGTGAATGCAATGAATGAAATGTGAGTTGTGAAATGAAATGTATGGAATGCAATTTTATGAAATAAAATGAAATGTGTGTAATGTAATGTATGAAATAAAATATATTTTTATGTAATAGCCATGTATATATACATATATAAATCACATTATGCATATAATGCTCTCAAGTGTATAATATTAAGTGGTTCAGGTTCTTTGACGCCCTCTAGACTAGCAAGCCTATAAGTTTCTTTACCTACTTTTTGAGTAACAATGTATGGACCTAACCAATTGGCCATGAATTTATCAGAAAGATACGGTAAAGCATTGGTATTATATGGATTATATTTAAGGACAAGATATACTACTTGGAATTCATTTAGATGAACTTTGGTATTGTAAGCACACTTTAGGTGGTCTTGATATACTCATAAATACTCTAAAGCATTGACTCACCTATCATCAAGGAGTGTGAGTTGGTCAATATGTGCTTGTATAGTAGTATTATCGTCTATGAATTCATGCAATGAAATTTGCAATGATGGGATCTCAAGTTCAAGAGGTATGATTGCTTCAGCTCCAAAGACCAATTAAAATGGTGTTGCCCTAGTATGTATGTAAATGCTTTCTCGATAAGCTCATAATTCCAAGGGAATTTGTGTATGCTAATATCTATATTTTTCTTTAACAAGTTTCTTTAGAATAGAAATTAAGGTCTTATTGGTAGCCTCAACTTGTCCCTTTGCTTGTGGGTAATAAGAAGTAAAAAAACTATGTTGGATGTTATATTTCTTGCAAAGTTATCAAACATCCTTGTTCTTGAAAGACTTGTCATTATCAGAGATGATTTTTGAGGGAATACCAAAATGAAATATGTTATGTTGAAGTATAAACTCCACAATTCTAAGCCCTATCATACTGGTTAGAGGAATTGCCTCAACCCACTTTGTGAAGTATTCAATGGTTGTGATGATGAATGTATGTTGTTTTGAGAAAGAAGGTGAGATTTTTCCAATTAAATCAATATCCCATTGTGAAAAGGGCCAAATGCTTTGAATAGGCTATAATGCTTGTGATGGCACATGAGTTAAATTAGCATGTTCTTGACATTTCTTACAATGCTTGACATATGTGCCACAGTCACGTTTCATTATGGGCCAATAATAATCTATGCATAAAATACGCTTTGTAATGGCCATTCCACTAAAATTACCACCAAAAGTACCATCATGAACTTCAACTAAGGCTCTTTGTGCCTTAGTAGACTCAATATAATGAATGAGGATTCCATCATAACCACATCTATATGACACGTCTTCCAAGAGAGTAAAACGAGCTATCTTTTGCTTGAAATTTCATTTAGCAATCCATGACATGTCTGATGGAAGTGTTCCAAATTTGAGAAAGGCTATTATTTGGTTTGACCAAGGCTCATATGGTTCCAAATGGATAAAGAAAATATCATTTTCATCCTTAGATTTAACATGAATAATTGTAGATTTAGATATTGTTATGATAATGAGTTGTTGTACCTCTCCTAAGGAGTCTTTTGGAATCAATGATCCAAGAGAGGCCATCACATCTACAAATATATTAGTCGAATGTGGAAAACTATAAATTTAAAACTAATAAAACTTGACGAGCAATGACATTGCTACTTCATGATAAAGTTTTATGGTAGGTTCTTTGCATTGGTATTCTCCATTTATTTGTTTAACAACAAGTTGCTAATCAAAAAATATCTTGATATGCTTTATACCCATAGCTATAGTTGCTTGAAGACCTAAGATTAAGGCTTCATACTTTGCATTATTGTTTATGCATTGAAAGTCTAGTTTGAATGATAAGGAGATAGACACCCCTTGGGGTGTATGAAACACGACTCTAGCACTTTGAATTTTTTCGCACTTAGAACCATCAAATAAGAGAGTGATATTGATGTCTTCCTCTAGAATGATATCTTCTTATTGTTCAGTGACAACAAATACCAAATCATCTGGGAGCTCAATAATAAAGGGTTGATCATGTTAGAATTATTGATTTTTCATTTATATAAAAGGTTAACTTGGTTGCTAGAAAACCATAGTTTGATTGAGAAAATTATTCAAGGTAAACATATCTTTTCCAAGGGAGATTTAACAGATTTACCTTTGAGGTTGGATTATCAATATCATATGCATTTTATTATAAGGTGTTACCTTATAAAGTGATGTTTCAATATACAATATAAATACAAATATTATCTTGAAAATGTGGGCCGACATTTTGGGTGCCAAAAGTGTAAGGTTTGACTATATAAATATAAGGCCAAAATCTATTCACAACAATTGATGATTGGCTTGGTGATGAATTAGAGGTGGAGGATATGATTTGTATGCAATTTATGGTGTGCCATAATTGAAGACTATAGAGGTTGAAGGTGAGCAACAAATATGGATCTAGCATAGGATAATAAAGCCAGAGCTTGCATGGAGTAGCATAGCTAGAGCTTGTGCAGAGTAGTGAAGCTGAAGCTTTGTGTGGGTCAGTGAAGTTCAACTTTGAAGCAAGGTGGTGATGTTGTACGGAGAAGCCAATGTAGTGGAGGTAAAGCACAGTGGAAGCAAGGTAGTGACACTATTTAGAGAAGCCAATGTAATGTATGAAAGTTGTAGTGGAAGCAAGGTGGTGATGCTATATGGAGAAGCCAACATAGTGGATGTAAGGTGTAGTAGAAGCAAGGTGGTGTGTTTGTATAGAGAATCCAACATAGTGGAGGTAAGGTGTAGTGAAATAAAGTTGGTGACACTATACAAAAAATCCAACATAGTGAAGGTAACTCACAGTGGAATTAAGGTGGTGACACTATTCAAAGAAGCCATTGCAGTAGAGTTCATGGGGGACCTCATGGTGATGGCCTTGGAGAATATGAAATTTGTATAGTTATATCTATTTGGATCACATGAAGTGAAGCTTCTCAGTGGAGCATGTTTACAGTAGGTTCAAAGAAGGCTTCGAAGGACAAAATTCATTTTGGTGCTAGTATGATGCAATTTTGTTGTCTATAACAAAGAAGTCCAATGATGCCCGATGAAGCTCTATCGACAAGGAGGTGCTGCAAATAACAAGAGGCTTCCCATTATAATCTAATAAAAGTGACATCATGGAAGGTATTGCTATCAAATATGAAGTATGTCATCATAATAGGAGAGGCTGTTAGAAATTTCCAACCTTAGCTAAAGAAAAGGTTATAAGATTATTGGATCAGTGTTGACTGTGAACGGTATCCAGCTTGAGCAGTATAGCAAATAATGAAGATAAGTATTGGAGAATTTAGTACCACAGATTTTGAAGTCATTGCATGATGTAGGAGGAATATAAGCTTACCACCCAAGCAATCATTATAATTTTCTTGATGACTGAGTAGCAAATATTTTTGGAGGATCCATCATAGAAGAAATTGGGCCATCATCATTGCAGTGCATGCATCACATTGAGTTCTATCCCATGGAGAAAAGCAATGAACAAATAAGGCAACAAAAAATATGAATAGCACATGAGGTACTTATATATATTCTATTTGATTAGAATATTAAGGGAGATATAAGGAGTCATTTTGTTTTTAATAAAGTTTTATTTTTTTAAGTTTTTAAAAGGAGTGACAAGGGATTTCGAAGGTATTAAAGTGCTTTATTTGAAATTGTTATATCGATGAAGAATAAGTCACATCCATATATACATTGAGGATTTATCAATTCAAGGTATTATTTTCCATGAGTTTTAGGGTAAGCAAAGGTAATTTTGGCTGATGAGTTTTAGGGCAAGTGGTATAGCAAGGATTATAATATGATGAGTAGAGATTAAAGTGCAAATCCAAGAATACAATGTGAGACTTGTGGAAGTGACATAATTAATGAATGTGAAGGACAATTAGGCTATTTGAAGCTTCCAACACTAGTATATCATCCTCTATTTGTTGATCAATGTTGGTGCCTTAAGATATGAGGTTAGTGCCTTAAGGAGATTGGTGTCTCTTGTGTGTTGGTAACAATGAACTTGTACAAGGAGATTGGTATCTCTTGTGGGTTGGTGCTCACAAAATTGTATAAAAGGATTGGTGTCTCCTGTGGGTTGGTTCTTGCAAAATTTTATAAGGGGATTGGTGTCTCCTATGGGTTGGTACCCATGAACTTTTATAATTGGTGTATCTTATGGGTTGGTGCCCATAAAATTGTATAAGGGGATTTGTGTCTCCTGTGGGTTGGTGCCCATGAATTTTGTTGAATAAAATTAAAGCAATAGTTTACCATGGTTTTCTACTGAAAGTGTGTTTCCACATAAAAGCCTTGTATCTTATGTGTGTGGTTTTATGTGCATTTATTCATTATTGTATTCATATTATTGCAATTGTTGTTTGGAAAGAAATTTTTTATCTTATACTGTTCACCCCCTTCTTAGTATAAGAATGTGTTTATTTAATTGGTATCAGAGCAGGTTCCTTCATAAAATCCAAACCACTTAAAGGAATATCTTACAAGAACACACATGGCTTACCAAGAAGGTTTTTTGTCAAATAGGGTTCCATTATTCAATGGGACTAACTATGTCTTCTGGAGCATGAGGATGTGAACCTATTTTATGGCACATGGCTATGATATATGGCAATATGTTGTGGATGGGTTCAAACAACCTACAACCCCTCCCACAAATCAAAATGGCAAGAAACCATTTGAACATAATGCCAAGGAAATGAATGCAATACTAAGTGGGTTATGTGAATTAGATTTTATGAAATTCATTCAATGCACCTCAGTAAAAGAAATATGGGATAAGCTACAATGAACATATGAAGGATATGAAAAGGTTAAAATGGCAAAACTTCAAACCCACAGGAGAAAGTTTGAAGACTTAAAAAATATGAGGAAGATATTGCCAAATATCTACTTTATTTTGATGAAATTTTCAACACCATTCATGGACTTAGAGAAATTATTGATGAATCTAAGATTGTTCATAAAGTCTTAAGGTCACTTCCTATGAGGTTTGATGTGAAGGTCTCAAAAATTGAAGAAATGAAGTATCTCAAAACCTTAAGCATGGATGAGCTACACAAAATTCACATATCTTATGAGATGAGGATTGAAAATATCAAACATCCAAATGGGAGGCCACATTTAAAGATTTAAATAAGACAAATAATAAGAAACCAGATTCAAGTGAAGAATCAAGCATTAGAGAAGAAGCCAAATTTATGCAAAGGAATAAGAAGATATTCAGTAATAACAAAGGTAAGTATACTATGAAATTTTTTAATTGTGATAACCTTGGTCACTATGAAGCTTAATACCCACAAGCTAGAAGTAGTAGCAATGAAGAATAAGAGTAATACAAGAAAAAGAAGAAAATAAAATTTTATCATGAAAATAAAAAGAGGCACGGTCAAAGAAAGCATGAGAAGAATATCTTTCAAAGGTATAAGAAGAGTATTTATGTTGAGGAAGCAAGCAATTCTTCCAATAGTAGTGATGAAAGTCTCTCTGATAGTGAAAGAGAAGAAATCCTATTTTTGGCCATGGAGGTGAAAGAAGATGCTCCTGTTGTTGAAAAACAAGAAGAGGAGAAAGATCCAAAAAATGAAGAGGAAGCCATAGTTGACATAGAAGAGGAACTTGTTTTTTCTCTTGAAGAGGTGAAAAGGCTTAGAAAGAAGAACTCAATATCGAATACTCAAGTAAAAGAGGATGATAAGACAAATTCAAAGCTTTCACAATATCTCACTGACTTAAAAGTGAAAATTGAAGAAGGTATGGTTGAGAAGTTAAAGGAAAACGAATTGAAATGTGAAAAAATGGAACATGACGTTGTCTCTCTAAGGAAGAAAGTGGAAGAATATAATGATAAGCTACACAAAAATATTAGGTTTGAAAAAAGCACAAATTTTTTGGATGATATTATCATAGGGCAAATATCTTTGGTTATAAAGACTAGAATTGGTTTTGGAGAAAGTCAAAAGAAACAAAAGGAGGAGTCAATCTCAAAAGGAACAAAGGCATGAAATAAAATAAATAAATAATATCCTAAGACCTATGCTGATTTTTTGAGAAGTGGAAGCATCAAGAAGGAAGAAAACAAAGCATCGTTAAAGAACAAGGTCCATCACAAAAATAGCAATGAGAGAACCATATAGCCATATCCTCCAAGGCACTCAGACAGGTTTCAATATTTATTTTGAGGTTATTGCTTTTCATGTCACCAATTTGATCATAAAGTTGTAAATTGTAGGATCCGTGCTAAATATGATTTTGGCTTCACCAAGAGAAATCTCAATTTATTTGCATCTCTCATGGACAACAACATAATTTGTTATAAATATGATAATTTTTGGCATATAGCTAAATGGTGTAGAATGGTATTTCCTAAAATTCCAAAGTCCAATAAGAATGAGGATGGTCAAACTATTCAAAATGATATGTCCTCCAAAGTTTGTAAAAATAAAATAGAACAAGAAAATAAGCATAGTAAGTGGGAGTAAATTCACTCCCATATCATCATTGAAGTCTCAGTTAGAGCAGTTAGAAATGGGGCATTGTCAAGTGTCTTATCATTTATCCCTGAGAAGACTTTGCCATTGATGTCAAAGGGGGAGAATTTCAATAAGGGGAAGTAGCTTGTAATTTTAGTAAGGGGGAGCAACTTGTCAGGGGAAGCAAATTGTGATCCTGTTATAGTAAAGGACAATTTCTTTGCAGGGTTACCATCAATGACAAAGGGGAAGATTGATAGAATTATTGAATTGTCATTGATGTCAAAGGTCTACTTGGTTGCTAACATGATTGGGAAAATTATTCAAGGCAAATATACCTTTTTCAAGGGAGATTTAACATATTTACCTATGAGGTTGGGCGATCAATATCATATGCATTTTATTATAAGGTGTTACTTTATAAAGTGATGTTTTAATATACAATATAAATACAAATTTTATCTTGAAGATGTGGGCCAAAATGTTTGGAACCAAAAGTGTAATATTTGACTATATAAATATAAGGCCAAAATATATTCACAACTATCCATGATTGGTTTGGTGATGAAGTAGAGGTAGAGGAGATGATCTGTATGTGAATGATGGTGTATCATCATTAAAGAGTATAGAGGTTGAAGGTAGGTAGTAAAGCTAGAGATAGCATGGGATAGTAAATCCAAATATCATGTGGAGAAACAAAGTTGGAGCTCACACAGAGCAGTGAAGTTGGATCTTATGTGGGTCAGAAAAGTTTAGCTCTAAATCAAGGTGGTGACATTGTATGATGAAGCCAACGTAGTGGATGTAAGGTGCAGTGGAAGCAAGGTGGTGAGGCTGTACGAAGAAGCCAATGTAGTGGAGGTAAGGTGTAGTGAAATTAAGGTGGTGACACTATATGGAGAAGACAACACAATGAAGGTAAGGTGTGGTGGAATCAAGGTGATGATGTTATTTAGAGAAGCCATCACAATAGAGTTCATGGGGAACCTCATGGTGATAGCCTTAGATAATATAACATTTGTATAGTTATATATTTTTGGATCACACAAAGTGAAGCTTGTCATTGGAGCATGTTTACAATAGGTTCAAATAAGGCTTCGAAGGACATAAGTCATTTTGGTGCTAGTATGATATGATTTTGTTGTCTATAAAAAAGAAGTCCAACGATGCACGATGAAGCTTTTTTGACAAGGAGGTACCAAAAATAACAAGAGGCTTCCCATTATAATCTAATAAAAGCAACATCATGGAGGGTATTGTTTTCAAATATAAAGTATTTTATATTTATAGGAGAGGTTATCAGAACATGCCAATCTTAGCTAAATAAAAGGTTCTAATATCATTGGAGCAGCGTTGATTGTGAATGGTAGCCAGCTTGAGCAGTCGTTGTGTGACGTAGGAGGAAGATAAGCTTACCACCCAAGAAATCATTATAATTTTCTTGATGACTAAGAAACAAATATTTTTGGAGGATCTATCATAGAAGAAATTAGGCCATCATCATTGTAGTGCATGCGTCACATTGAGTGCTATCTCATGGAGAAAAGTAGTGAACAAATAAGGTGGCAACAAAGATGAATAGCGCATGAGGTACTTATATATATTCTATTTGATTAGAATATTAAGGGAGATATAAGGAGTCATTTTTTTTTAATAAATTTTTGTTTTGTAAAGTTTTTAAAAGGAGTGATAAGGGATTTAGAAGGTATTAAAGTGTTTTATTTGAAATTGTTATATCGATGAAGAATAAGTCACATCCATATATACAATGAGGATCTCTCAATTCAAGGTATTATTGTCCATGAGTTTTAGGGCAAGCAAAGGTAATTTTGGTTGATGATTTTTAGGGCAAGTGGTACAGTAGGGATTATAATATGATGAGAAAATATTAAAGTGTAAATATAAGAAGACAACATGAGACTTGTGTAAGTGATAGATTTAATGAATATGAAGGATAATTTGGCCATTTGAAGCTTCCAACACTAGTATATCATCCTCTATTTGTTTATCAAGGTTGGTGTCTTTAGATCTAATGTTAGTGCCTCAAGTAGATTGGTGTCTCTTGTGGGTTTGTGCCCACAAACTTGCTCAAGGACATTGGTGTCTCTTGTGGGTTGGTGACCATAAAATTATACAACGGTATTGGTGTCTCCTATGGGTTTGTGCTCATAAAATTTTATAAGGGGATTGGTGTCTCCTATAGGTTTGTACCCATAAACTTGTATAAGGGGATTGGTTTCTCTTGTGGATTGGTGCCCATGAAATTGTATAAGGGGATCAGTGTCTCCTGTGGTGGTGCCCATGAACTTGTATAAGGGGATTGGTGTCTCCTGTGGGTTGGTGCCCACAAATTTTATTGAATAAAATAAAATCAATAGTTTGTCATGGTTTTATCCCAAAAGGGTATTTCCACGTAAAAGCCTTGTCTCTTATGTGTGTGGTTTTATCCATTGATTCATTATTGTAGTTTTTGTTTGGAAAAAAAAATTGTATCTTATCCTATTCACCCCCCATCTTGATATAAGCATGTATTTCTTCATATCACTAGGAAGTGGACCTTCTACAAGTTGATTAGCTATGACCTGACCTTTAATGGATTTTTTAATAATAAACTCAAGATCAAATTTAGTGAGAATAATTATCCATTTAGCGATGTGGGTGTTATTGTAAGTGCGAGACATAATATAATGTAGAGGATTTTCTCTAGCTATAATGTATGTAATGTGATTAAGCATGTAATGTCCAAGTTTCTTAGTGGAAAAATCCACTACTAAGCACAATTTTTCCATGTAAGTGTATTTGGTTTTATAGCTTATCAATGTTCGACTAATGTAAAAGATAGCTTGCTCTCGATTGTTCTCATTCTTTTGTGCAAGCATTATTCCTAATGCAAATTCTATTACTAAAACATAAATATGAAAGGGAACCCACGAATGAGGAGGAGTTAATATTGGTAGAGAAGCTAGGTATTGCTTGATATCATCAAAGGCTTTTTGACATTCATCTGTCCATGAAAATTGTACCTCTTTTTGTAGTATGTGATTGAATGGATTGCATCTGTTAGAAAGTTGTGAAATAAAACAACGAATCGATTGAATATTTCCTTGTAAGCTACACAATTTCTTCAAGTTTTTGGGGGGAGGCATATCTATCAAGGTCTTGACTTCGTTTGGGTCCATCTCAATGCCTCTTTTGTTGATAATGAACCCTAGTATATTGCTAGAGGTAACACCAAAGACACATTTTTTTGGGTTCAACCTTACATTATGCTCTAGAAGCCAATCACAAATTTTTTTCAATATGCTAGTGTGTTCTTATCAAGTTTTAGATTTTTCCAAGAGATCACCCACATAATCTTCAATAATTTAATGCATGTAATTGTGGAAGATGTATGTCATGGCACATTGATAAGTGGCACCTACATTTTTGAGGATAAATGGCATCACTTTGTAACAAAAAATCCGCCAAGATGTAGTGAATGTTGTTTTATTTTGGTCGTCAAAATTTATTTGAATTTTATTGTATCCTAAAAAAACATCCATGAGAGAAATCATTTCATGGCCAACACAAGTATCGAAAAATGTATCAATGTTTGGAATAGGAAAATCATCCTTAGGACACACTTTTTTAAGATCTCAAAAATTAGTGCAAATGCATATCACCTTGTTAGGCTTGTGAATGGGTACCATGTTTGAAAACTACTCAAGATAGTCAATGGGTACAATGAAACGCACATCTAATAAGTTGTGAATCTCTTCTTTTACCAAGAGAGCAATTGTAGGATGCATCCTTCTAAGTTTTTGTTTTACCGAATTAGCATCAAAATGTAAGGTGAGATTTTGGACAACCAAGCTAAGGTCTAGGCCAAGCATATATTTATAGAACTATGTAAAAATACCCTTATTTTTCTTGAGGAGAACAGTTAATTGCTCTTGTTTGAAATTGGCTAAAATTTTGCCAAGTTTAACAACTTGAGATTTTTTTGCATCTAAACTAAGGTTCACATCAATGATATATTCAATAAACATGTGAGAACCCTCCTCAAGTTGATGGGGCATTGGTATCAGATGAATGTCATCTATGACATTATCAAACTCTTCTGACTCAACTTCATTTATGTTTACCTAGAAAACCTTAGGATTAGAGGGTGAAGGTGAAGATGAAGGTGGGGGTGATGGAGGAATGTAGTTGGTTGAAGCTCTTAACAATTTATCAGAAAGGATTAACTCAAAAAAGGATGGTGACGAGGAAATATGGTTCATATCAATACATCTCATATCAATTAGAATTGGTTTTTCCAAATCGTATGGATTATGGAGTGGGGAAAATAAATCAATAGGATTCATGTTGAATTGAGGGAAAAATGGATGGTTGGAAAAGGTGAATGGAATGGTGATTCCTGTTTGGTAAAACTAATATTAGAGCATTGGTAAACCTGAACAACAAAAAACAACATAAATAAATGCAATGTACATGTAATGCAAAAAAATTGTTTTTGTTTGTTTGTTTTTTTTTTTGAAATTTAAGTTATTTAGATATATTACAAGCAAAATGGTTGGTGATTGGGATCAATGGAATGGAGGTGGTGATTCATCTGTTGGGTTAGCTTGCTCTTGTGGAAGAAGCAAGTGAATGATGGGCCTATGTATGGGGAATATTCAGAGGTAAAAATCATCTTGTTCAATATGTAGGATGATGGGATCTAATTCCTCTTCATATTCATCATAAATTATCAACATAATATCAAATTATTCATAAATTTATTCTTTAGAATCATCGAGGTGATGGTCGTCTTCTTCTGAATTCAAATTAAGCCCTTGAAAGGCTTGTTCAAAAGAAGATATGGAAGAAAATGGATGGCAACCTAGACCTAAATAGTCATACACTTCTCAATATGGAGTATCAATTATCTCATGCACTCCTTGATCATATTATCCTAGGCCATTTATTTTACAATTATATCGATGAAAATGATACGATGGAAAACCTGATATTTGTTGTATATTGGTAGTTGTTGGTTGCTTGAATTCATCTAGAGGAGAAGGATTGAAAAATGATTCAATTCCTCCATACACAAAATTTATTCTATTTGACATGGAATACATATTATACACCACTCCTATAGATAAGGGTGGATCACGTGGGTGACCATAATCCTTGGTAGTTTATATGTTGAATGGTGTGACTGTAATGTCTTGGACCATGTATTCACTAATACCAAGATTAGTGAGGTGTACCTTAACTTGGGATGACATGGATGCAGATGTGGAAATGGATAAATAATGATTCACTTGGGGAATAGACTAAGATGATGTCTCACAATCCATTAAGTTGACTTGTGATGCATTGGCTAATGTGGAAGGTTATGGATTTGATTGAGATGATTGTGGAATTGGAAATGTTGTGGAAGAAATGGTGGAAGATGATGTTGTTGATAATGATGAAACTAACATGTGATGTGTAGTCGTTATACCATCATTAATTCTCAAAGAATCTGTCAATCCAGGGCAGTGTACAAGGCTATCTACGAAAGAAGAAGTGAAACAGCTATAACTTAGGTCAATCTAGGGCAACAAGTCTTTATTGGTGGAACCAGTTTTGTGGGGGGTTTTGGAGCATTCCTATCTCTAAATTGCATGAATTAAATCTTAATCTAAGTTGTAGAATTGAAAACTAATCATTAACTGTAGAAATGAAGTCCTAATTACAATTGCAAAATGAGACCTAATTATATTGCAGAATTAACAGTTGCAGAATTGAAAGTCTGATCCTAATTGCAGAAAGGAAATCTAATTACTTTTGCAGTAAAGAAAGTCTAGATCTAATGTGGAAATAAAAACTATCAAAATTTTGTAACAGAAGGTTGTCAATCCTCTGTTCAGATTTTGACAGCAAAACATAAAAATGCAGGAAATTGCTAAAAAATAGTAAATTCTGGAAATAACAGTTCTAAAAATAAAGTGAAAGCTTGGCTGAAAGTAAGATTGCAACTAAAACATTAAGCACAAGATTTATTTTAACATGAATGAACTAATACTGCAAATATTGTCAACTTATTCACAAGCAATTTACATAACAAGTTCTGCAACTCATTCTCATCGCAAAAAAATCGAATAAAAACCTGTTTCGTTAGTCCTCCTCCTAGGTCCCGAAGTGGCCAGCCTCTTTGTCCGGAAGAAGGTGTAAGTCTCTCTCTCTTTCTAAATCTTAATCACACTCATTTACAAGTAAATTGAAATAGAACTGGTGCACTTTATTGATCAAAAGACATGATTACAAGAATTCTGCTAAAAATCATTACAAGACTGTAACAGTCAATTTCTAGTTATACTCTTATTTTTGCTGTCCTTACTCTATTTTCTATCTATCTGCTACTTCTCTACCCCCTTACTCTATAGCTCAACCTGAACGGGAGCAATATTTATAGCTATCCTATGATCTGATTACAAACAAATAATATCTCAAAAGATCTAATCCTAAAATGCTACAACAAATTCTGGTTTTATCCTAGAAGAGGACTAAAACCTGATCTTTCCCTTAATGATGGATTTGGTCGGCAATGACGGCAAATAAAGATGGAGGATATTTCTATTTACTTTTTCCAACCTTTATTTCCCTTTTTCCGCCTTCAAAAATCGGTCAAAAAGGTCAAAAACACATTTTGTTCTTCATTCCGAAGATAAGTGGCTTCATTCCGAAGACAGTGCAGTTTTCATTTCGAAGATCGCTCATTTCGAAGATACTGCATTCTCATTCCGAAGATCGCTCATTCTTAAGATACTGCATGCTTCATTCCGAAGATCCGCTCATTCTGAAGACGCTGCTTTCTTCATTTCGAAGATCCGCTCATTCCGAAGATGCTGTGTTTTCTTCATTCCGAAGATATCTGTTCATTCCGAAGATGCTTCGGAATGAACAAATGTATGCTTTCCATTGGTTTCTTCTGCATATCTCGGTGGGTTATCTCCTAAGATCAAATTCTAATGGTCTTCATCCCTTTCTCATGTGAATTCCATGCCTTGCTATTTATGGACAAATCGGCTAGAATTTACATGGGAAAGACCAGTTTTTGCCGCACAACAACAGTTTGCTTGCACTGTTGCCATATTTAGGTGAAGTAAATGCTTGAAACAAATCAAAATATGATTAGTGAAATGCTGCTATTATTCTAAGCATATCCCATTGTAGCAAATCATAACAAAAAGAACACAAAACTATGCAAAAAGCTATAAAATCAACATATAATATCTCAAATACATTGATCATGCAAAATGGTTAATATACAAGCATATTAAATCAACTTAACTAACATATCAGATAAAACATAAGAGTTTATAGGCATTTTTAGTGTACAAAACATGTTATGATTGAGGCATTTCCAGTGCCTCATCATTTTCCCCCCAACTTATATTGATGCATGCCCTCATGCATTCTGTTGGGCTATGGAATCACATATGTCCATGTTTAGATTCCATGACCTGTAGAATAACTTCTTGCCTATGTAATATCCTCTGTTTTCCTGAATGTTTCTAATCCAATCTTCAAATTGTTCATCAGGCTGTTCATCTTCTTCAAAGTAAAATGGAACTGGAGTAATGATGGTTGGAGGCCTGAACCTGAGACCTATCCAGTTATGCTGCATGATCTAGATCAGTTGGACTACACCTTCTGCTCTTCTTCTGGACCACTCTAGATTGATGGGGGAGATAGGTTCTCTTTTCCTTAAAGACATGGAAAGTTCATTCCATCTGTCTCTGCATACTGACAATGCTGGAAAGAAATTGTGATCATAGAAATTGTTAAATCTGGTCACACAGTCCCTCAAATTGTTCAAGTACATTCTCTTAATATCATCCCTGTTCATCATTGAAAAGTGTTGCTGAGTGATATTTAGGTGATTTGGCTGGATTGCTCTGACTAACAACTCAGCCCTTGTTTCAATCACTTTATTTCGCCTTTTCTCATGATCCCAATAAAGCTGATTTTGCAAGGTAGACATAAATGCTCTCAACCGAACATCTCCAATGTAGATTTGAGGATGAGAGTCAACTTCCTCTGGAATGAAGAAACTATGCAAAAATAGTTCACACAGGATATTTTTCTGTTCAAAGGGACTGTCAAAATATGCCTCCAGAAAATCTTCAATAGTGTCCAATTTGTATGGAAGGTTTGAAGTAATCCTCATGACCTCGCCATCTAAGGTATTTTTCCTTCAAAATAAGGTCAGTAAAATCTGGTCGGCCGTCTAAATTGGACTAAAAACTCAACAATTTGGCACAAGTCGATACCTTTTCTTTCAATGCCTGAATTTCTGTGTCCTTGGCTTCTAGTCGTTTTGCTTCCAGCTTGAATTTTTCAGTTTTATTGGCAAGTCGTTCATATCTAATCATCCAAACTAGCTATGTCCGCATTGTACCGCTCTAAGGACACAAGTATTAGGTGGTCTTACTACAGTGGGGATCCTAGGCACCACATTTGTCCGAACTCCTTTTTCTCGCCACTTCCACCGGTCGTTCATCTGTCAATATCTCTACTTGCACCCCCTTATTTGCTATTTCTATGGGGTTGTCATCAAATAGTATTTCTACTTGTACCCCCTTATCTCGCTGTTTCTATTGGAAGTGTAACAAGTTGAAATGCAAGGACCTCGATAGGAGTACTTACTTGAACTTTTTCTTGTCGTTGGGACTGTTCTTGTGCTGGTGGCTCATTTTCAGCATCCTCTGCAATATTCCTCACCATTTCTGAAGCATCTTCAGAATAAGAAGGCACTACTTCAGAATGAACAGACACTTCTTCAGAATGAAGGAGTGTTGTTTCAGGATGAACTTCTATGTCTACCTCAACAGAATCATCTGCTCTTGATAAACCCAGAAGCAATTGAGCCAAATTATCTTCATCATGGAACATAGTCGTCGCTTTTCGATTGTGCCAACAACTTTTTTAGTTCTGCCACTTCCTGCTGGAGTTATGCAATTTTTATTTCTTGCATCTCAATGATGCTTTCTTTCTCTGTGATCCATCTGGTCTGTGTCTTGACAACACTCCTTCTTGGATGCCATGTGGAAATGCTCTTTTTAAAAATGCAAACGAAATTTCATTCCAAAGATTATGACCTCATTCCGAAGACAAGTCTTCATTCCGAAGACAAATCCTCATTCCGAAGATTATGACCTCATTCCGAAGACAGGTCTTCATTCCAAAGACAAAGTTTCTTTCTGAAGATAAAGTGCAACATTCATTTTGTTGTCATTCTGAAGACAATTTCATTTCGAAGATAATACAACAAGTATTGTTTTTGGCATTCTTGTTCCAAAGATTAGGCAGAAATCAATATTATCATTCTTAAAACATGTTTTTAAGTATGCCAACTCTTATGAATACCTTTTATGCTAATGGTTAATTGTCACATACTATATACCAATCATTTTACAATGAAGAAATGTAAGAAATATATACCTGATAAAAAAAGTTAATGCCAGTTTTGAAGAATGACTGCTTTTGTTGATATTCTACTGATATTTTCTGCAACATTTCAAAACAAGTGCACTAGGTGAATTTGTACAATGATGATTAAAAAATTTCTCAAGGTTATGCATGCCAGAAAACTGGTTTTCATGCATACCAACCCAGTAGTGCCTTAAAAAGGTTTTCACTGCTGAGTTATTCATTTTTCTCTTTTTTTTTTTTTTTTTCCCCATTTTTTTTATTTTTACCTCTCCTTTTCTCTCTCTTTTTTTTTTTTCTTGATCCTGACTATGCCCATGAAGGAATTTCATGATTTCCCCTGAAACCATGCCCATGAAGGAATTCATACTCATAATTTATTCATCTTTTTGTTTTCTATTTTTCTGATTTTTTTGTATTTTCTATTTTCTTGAAATCCACTGATCATGTTGATTGTTTTGAAGTGGAAGAAGGATTCTCTTCCACCTGCTGTGTATCCAAACTATCAAGTTGCTGCAAGAATTCTTCTTTAGTCAGAGGTGTATGGTATACCCTGAGGTGATGTCCATTCACTACCAACTTTCTTCGTGACCCATAAATGGGGGATAAACGAGCTGCTCCATTGTTGAATACCTCTTCAATCCAGTAAGGTCCCAACCATCTAGTTCTCAGTTTTCTAGGGAAGTCCTCATATTGAGAATCAAACAATAAAGCCCAATCTCCTTGTTGGAGTTTCTTCTCGCTGAATGTGACTGTCATGCCACAGCCTTCCTCTCGCTTCCCGAATTACCTCAGTTTAGTGCAGAGCATCCAATCTAAGTTCATCCAATGCATTCAGTTGTAGAATCCTATCTATCTGTGCCTACGACAAGTCAATTCCAATTTCCAGTGTTGTGCGCAATGTTAGTAGCTCAAATTCAATAGGTAAGAGAGGCTTTTTACCAAAGACTAGTTCATAAGGTGTGAATCCAATAGTGGACTTCCAAGTAGTATTGTAGGCCCAAACCGCTCTGTGCAGTTTGTCTAGCCAATTTTTCCTATGAAAAGCTACTGTTTTTGTCAAGATGCGTTCTAGTTCTCTGTTTGTTACTTCAACCCGGCCATTTGCTTGTGGGTGGTAAGGTGATGATTTCCTATGTTTGATTTCATACAATTCTGTAAATACTTTTATGACTTTGGATGCAAATTGGGGTCCTTGGTCTGTGGTGATAGACCGTGGAGCTCCAAATCTCTGAAAAATTTGAGTATACAAGAAATCAACGACCTTCTCTTCATGAGCATGTTTGAAAGCACGCACCTCTACCCACTTTGTCAGGTAATCACTGCATACTAGAATATGCACCTTTCCTTGAGAAGGTGGATCAATAGGTCCTACAAAATCAAGCTTCCACCTCTCAAATGGTTCTAAAACCATTTGAGGCTGCAGTGGCATCTCATTTGTATGAGTGGGTTTCCCCATTCTTTGGCATGCATCACAATGCCTGATGTACTTTTTCACATCCTTGTGAAGAGATGGCCAATAATATCCTATCCCTAAGATTTTTCTAACTGTGCTTTTTACAGAATAGTGTCCACCTGAGGGTTCATCATGACAAGCTCTAAGGATATCATACACTTCATCCTTTCGGATGCACCTACGTAACACATGGTCGGGACCGCACTTAAAAAGCATACCCTTAATCCACTCAAAAGAAGAACTCTGTTTGATCAATTGTTTTTTTTGTTTTGAGGTGAAATGTGGAGGAACTTTCCCTGTGGCCAAATAATTGGCTATATCTACAAACCAAGGTGATTGAACTGATATAGCAAATAGTTTTTCATCAGGAAAAGTGTCATCAACTAATTCCCCTTCATCTGTGTTCTGCAACCTGGACAAAAAATCTGCTACAACATTAGCTTTTCCTGGTTTGTTGATTATGGTAATATCAAATTCTTGCAACAACAACAACCAACGAATAATTCTTGCACTTACCATAGGTTTATTCATCAAATACTTAATGGTTGTATGATCTCGTGTGAATAAATATTTGATAACCTCGTGATATAATGCCCGAATTTGTTGATGGCATAAATCATCGCTAGGAATTCTTTTTCGCTTGTTGTATAATTTTTCTCTCGCTCTTGTCAAGTTTTTGCTAATGTTGTAGATGGTATAATGTTCACCATTATCAATTTGTCCTAATGTCTGCTCCAATTGCTGTATTGGAGGCATCGATCTGAATGTGAAATGGTAATGTCCAATTAGGTCCTCTAAGCACAGGTGGAGTTATCAATTTCTCTTTCAGAGCTTCAAATGCTTCCTGACACTTTGCAGTCCAGGAGAATTCAGAATCTTTAGTCAATAAGGCAAACATAGGACTGGCTATTGTACTAAAGTTGGGAATAAACCTGCGATAAAAACCAATGTGTCCTAGGAAACTTCTGACATTAGTCTGAGTTTTAGGAGGAAGGAGGTTCTTGATAATTTCAACTTTCTTTGGATCAACTTGGATCCCTTCAAGAGAGATGTGATGACCAAGAACTATCCCTTCCTTCATCATCATGAAGCATTTATCTGGATTTAAGGATAAGTGGTATGTTTCACAGCGAGTTAAGACTTTGTCAAGATTTTCCAATGTAAAATCAAAAGTTTGTCCACATACTATGAAATCATCCATGTAAATTTCAACACTTTTGGTGGTCAGATCAGCAAAAATTGCTAGGACTGGTCACTGAAAAGTTGTTGGGGCATTACACAAACCAAAAGGTAAAACCCTATAGGCAAATGTTCCCCATGGACATGTAAAAGTTGTCTTTTCTTGATCTTCAGTGCAATCTGAATTTGATTATACCCACTCGAATCCATCAAGAAAACAAAAGTATCTTTTTCCAAGCAAGAGTATCTAACACTTGATCTATGAAAGGTAATGGAAAATGGTCTTTGTATGTCACCTTATTCAATTCTCTGTAATCTACACATACTCTCATTTTTCCATTTTTCTTAGGAACTATTACCAATGGAGAAACCCATTGACTATCATAAATTGGGTAAATGAATCCTACTTCCAGGAGTTTTTCAATTTCTTCCTTCACAATATCTCTTAAGGCAGGATTCAATCTTCTTTGAAATTGTCTGACTGGCTTGACTTCTTCGGGTATAGATCCTATGGGTACATATATCAGGATGAACCCTTGACATATATTTGTAGTTCCAAGCAAAAGCATGAACATGCTTCTGCAAAAAAACTATCAATTTTTCTTCCTCTTCCCTAGTAAGTTGGCTGTAGATATTCAGAAATTTGCCTAGCTGGACTTCTATTTGTTTTGTATTTAGAAGGACTGAATTCACTCCTTCATACTTGGTGATTAAGGGATTAAGAGGACATTGCTGTGATTGGAGAAACGAAGTAGTTTCTGTTTCATTGCTGCTTGAGGGAAGCATTTCTTGTATGGAACAGTGAGAAGGAAAAATCAGATGATGGTGCCATCCATGTGATAGTGAAATAGAGTTTCCTTGTGATAGCACAGATGATTCATCTTCAGATTTTTGATTCTCCTCATTACTTATCATTTGTTGGATATTTGTTGCTTCCTCTTCTAAACCTTGTTCATGCAGAACATTCATCAAAATTGTTTCATTTTCTAAGTTTTCTGTGTCACTGAGGTCTTCTGTGTGTTCTCTTACTACTAAGGTAGCTAGTGTAGAGATGACCTCTTCCGGTTCCTCATCTGAGTCAGAAAACCATAACTGACCTGAAAATTTGCTAGATGGTTTTGTAGGAGGATATAAAGAAATTTGTTTCAGCTCAATACCATTTGAAATAGTCATATTTCCAGATCTGCAGCCTATGAAGGTCGTCGCAGCTTGCAAGCCAAGGTCTTCCCAAAATAATGGGATATCCATGTGCTGAATTTCTTGGCTGTAAAACCAAAAAATCTGCAAGGAATTCCCAAGAAGAAACTTCTATAGGGACATCTTCAATGATTCCTTCAGGTTTTGCTACTGACCTATCAGCCATTTCTAAAACTGTAAATGTGGGGCCGAGATGTTTGAGTCATGAATCGTTCCATTGTATCTTTAGTCATGACATTTATTGCAGCTCCTAGATCCACTAAAACATTTGATATTGGTACTGAACCTATGGTGACTATGATAACTGGGCTTCCTGGATCACTATACTTTGGAGGTAGTAGTTTTCCAGATAAGAGATCAGCTATCTTCCCTTCAACCTGCACAGTCTTGGGGAATGCTTTCTTCTTTCTCCCTGTTCTTTTAATGCACAAATTTTGGACAGTACTGTTAATTTCTGGTATTTCCTTAATGGCTTGCAATAAGGGTAATGAGATAGTCAATTTTTTTAGTTCTTTGACCAATTCTGACTCAAAAATTTTTGGTATTGCATTAAGTCTTTCAGGATATGGAACTATCCTTGGTAATTGTTCTACTTGTGTCTCTTTTTCTATTGTTGGATCCAATTTTTCTGTTTCTTTTGTTGGTTGAATTCTCTCTGATTCTGATGATTCTTGCTCTTCATTATCTTTGGTTTCCATTAAAACTGGTTCAGGTACAACTTTTCCTGAACGGAGTTGAATATCACTACAATCAAGAACATTAATTTCAATATTTTCTTCAGCTTCAGCCACATAGACAGGAGGTGTCTGTCTTACACTATTGGGATTAGTGATCGGTCGAGCTGGCAATTGAGGTTGCTTCACTTGCTGTGTTTGCTATTTTTCTTGAAAATTTTGATTAGGTGCAGCAACAAATGCCGAGTTTGACCTTGATTCCTTTGTCGCCTTGGATAGGACTCGGTATTGTCTGATTCCATTGTGGTTGGTTTTGCACCCAATGTGGATTAGTCCGATTTTGATTCCATGAGGGGTTGTTTTGATTCCGATTCCATGAGGGGTTGTTTTGATTCTCGATTCCAGGTCGGATTACTCCAATTTGATTGTGGCCATTCTTGGGAATTTGTCCATTGAGGATAATTCCAAGGACGTTGGGGTGGTTCCGATTGTCCCCAAGGCATAGTACCAGGATTATGCCCCCAATTTGTAGGAAAATGAGGGGGATTTTGATATTGAGAGAAATTCCCCCTGTTTTGGTCCAATATAGTTGAGTTCCTCACCTGGTTTTCTAACACAGCTTTGAGTTGTGGTAGCAGGTGGCATTGATCAGCTTGAATGCCTTTTTGAATAGATACTACAAATGGCTGAGATGGTTGTTTTATTCAAAGGACATTCCCGCAAAGCATGTTTACTTCTACATCTTGGGCAATAAATTGCCAAAGGTTCTGTATTTTTAGCTTTTGCAGAGATTTCCCCTAAAGTAGTGTTTAGATGCACTAGGATATCAGTTTTGAAATTTGCTAGTTCCTCTATCAGGTCCTTTACATCAGTGCCATTTGTGCGGTTTTTTCTTCTTCTCTGCTTAGTGCGAGAGTAATTCCTATAGAGATCCATAATCTCCTCATTACTGAGAGTGGTTACATCCCCTTTTCCCATTAAATCTAGAACTTCTCTCGGATTCATCTTGCAATCCTCTCAAAAAGATAGTTTTACACAATTCCGGTTCTACTAGTCCACATCTCCTTTGAACAAAGGAGAACCTATCAAGGTAATCTTCCAAGGTCTCATCATCTTCCCGCTTGATTCTAAATAACTCATCTTTTCTATTCCTTACACGGCAGTATTCCTGATATTTGTCTAAAAAGACAGCCTCCATTTGATCCCAGGTTCTTATGGAATTTGGCTATAAGCTCATGAACCAGCATAATGTTGAATCCTTGAGAGTTGAGGGAAAAACCTTAAGTTTTTGATTGTCATTTATATAATCATAAGTCTGACACACTACCTTGAATTCAAACAAAAATTGGTCAGGATCTTCAGATACAACACCTCGAAAGGTGGGAAGTACTGAAGGTGAAATGGTCTTCATGGGAGAGTTTTGTGTTGGATTCAGATGAATAGGATATTCAAATGTTCTGGACGGTTGGAGCACATCCTGATCATCCCCTTCATTATGAACATAGCCATGCTGGCCATCTACATTGCATCCTTCTGCCATAGTTTCTTGTTTCTTAGGAGAAGTTAAAGCTTACCAATTTTTTCTCTCAAGAGGTCCAAGCTTTTTTGTTGATGAGTCTGATGAATTATCTTCCTTAAGATATTCTATTGATACAATTGGTGATTTTCCTTTCTCAAAATGTTCTACCGATGGTGAGACTCGGTGATTTTTCTATCAGCTCTTTAGGTAGTTCAAACACAGGTGATTCACCCCTTAGGCATGAAGATCTCCTTAATGGGACAAGCCAGGGATCCTTTGGGGTCTCCCTAGACTTACTCATTCATGTTTACTCCTAAATGACATAAATTAAGTCAATAGTTGTTATCTTACTCTACTGTTATATTCAGATTTTAACCTGAATGTTCACAGTTTAGTCTGATTACAGCTATTGGACTATTTGTTTTCTTCTGGCAACACTATATCCCCAAAAATGATGCCAAAATGATGCGTAGTCGTTATACCATCATTAATTCTCAAAGAATCTGTCAATCCAGGGCAGTGTACAAGGCTATCTACGGAAGAAGAAGTGAAACAGCTATAACTTAGGTCAATCTAGGGCAACAAGTCTTTATTGGTGGAACCGGTTTTGTGGGGGGTTTTGGAGCATTTCTATCTCTAAATTGCATGAATTAAATCTTAATCTAAGTTGCAGAATTGGAAACTAATAATTAACTTTAGAAATGAAGTCCTAATTACAATTGCAGAATGAGACCTAATTATACTGCAGAATTAATAGTTGCAAAATTGAAAGTCTGATCCTAATTGCAGAAAGGAAATCTAATTAATTTTTCAATAAATAAATTCTAGATCTAATGTGGAAATAAAACTATCAAAATTCTGTAACAGAAGGTTGTCAATCCTCTGTTCAGATTTTGATAGCAAAACACAAAAATGCAGAAAATTGCTGAAAAATAGTAAATTCTAGAAATAACAGTTCTAAAAATAAAGTGAAAGCTTGGCTGAAAGTAAGATTGCAACTAAAAAATTAAGCACAAGATTTATTTTAGCATGAATGAACTAATACTGCAAATATTGTCAACTATTCACAAGCAATTTACATAACAAGTTCTACAACTCATTCTCACTGCAGACAAAATCGTAATAAAAACCTGCTTCGTTAGTCCTCCTCCTAGGTCTAGAAGTGGCCGCCTCTTTGTCCGTAAGAAGGTGTAAGTCTCTCTCTCTTTCTAAATCTTAATCACACTCATTTACAAGTAAATTGAAATAGAACTGGTGCACTTTATTGATCAAAAGACATGATTACAAGAATTCTACTGAAAAACTATTACAGGACTGTAACAGTCAATTTCTAGTTATACTCTGTATTTTTTGCTAGCTTTCTCTATATTCTATCTTCTGCTACTTCTCTACCCCCTTCTATATAGCTCAACCTGAATGGGAGCAATATTTATAGCTATCCTATGATCTGATTACAAACAAAGAATATCTCAAAAGATCTAATCCTAAAATGCTGCAACAAATTCTGGTTTTATCCTAGAAGAGGACTAAAACCTGATCTTTCCCTTAATGATGGATTTGGTCGGCAATGACGGCAAAGACAGATGGAGGATATTTATCTTTACTTTTTCCAACCTTTATTTCCCTTTTTTTGCCTTCAAAAATCGGTCAAAAAGGTCAAAAACACATTCTGTTCTTCATTCCGAAGATAAGTGGCTTCATTCCGAAGATAGTGCAGTTTTCATTCCGAAGATCGCTCATTCCAAAGATACTGCATTCTCATTCCAAAGATCGCTCATTTTGAAGATACTACATGCTTCATTCCGAAGATCCGCTCATTCCGAAGACGCTGCTTTCTTCATTCCGAAGATCCGCTCATTCCGAAGATGCTGTGTTTTCTTCATTTCGAAGATATCTGTTCATTTCGAAGATGCTTTGGAATGAACAAATGTATGCTTTCCATTGGTTTCTTCTGCATATCTCAGGTGGGTTATCTCTTAAGATCAAATTCTAATGGTCTTCATCCCTTTCCTCATGTGAATTCCATGCCTTGCTATTTATGGACAGCTGGCTGGAATTTATATGGGAAAGACCAGTTTTTGCTACACAGCAATAGTTTGCTTGCACTGTTGCTAGATTTAGGTGAAGTAAATGCTTGAAACAAATCAGAATATGATTAGTGAAATGCTGCTATTTATTCTAAGCATATCCCATTGTAGCAAATCATAACAAAAAGAACACAAAACTATGCAAAAAGTTGTAAAATCAGCATATAATATCTCAAATACATTGATCATGCAAAATGGTTAATATACAACATATTAAATCAACTTAACTAACATATCAGATAAAACATAAGAGTTTATAGGCATTTTTAGTGTACAAAACATGTTATGATTGAGGCATTTCCAGGCCTCATCAACATGGATTGAGCTTGACCACATGTGCATGTAGTCAAAGGTAATGAATATAGGATATGGAAGTGAAATATTGATGTGATGTAGTTATGGGAATCTTCTCAAAAATAGGTGCTTTAGATGATGATCTATATTGGGTGGATGATGAAGTGGCTAATGATGTGAGAAATAGATGAGTGGAAGGAAGCATGGATTCACATGGATTAGATATTTTTGGGCCCTAAATTGACATCAAGTTTTACTAAATATTGCAACTATCTATCTTTCAATTTTCTATCTAGGCATGCACTCGATAGTTGAAGCTCGACACTCAAGAATTGGGTGGACCAAAGATAATTTCAATTCAACCTCCAGAGTAGGATGGTTCCTTTCCAACTTAAAATGGTGTTGACTCAATTAAATCTCAAATAGTATTTTGAGATAAGGATTAGAAAAGGTTTAGGATTAGAAATGTTATAAAAAATAGTGGCCATATAGGCTAAAAACATAGACAACTATAGCAAAAGGCTCCCACAAGCTATTTATAGTGTCCCATCACTCAATATTAACATCACCCAAATTAATGAAACCTTCACATATTAAAGCATAAATAGAGATATATTGTAGAAAGCAATTCCAAAATCTAATATTAATAATCCAAATAGCAGAATAGACCAATAGTTAGATTTAATAGAAATAAACCTCCTAATAATATAGATCTAATCAAGAACAGATGTCAACTACTCTCACAATTAGTAATACAAAAGCTGGAATGAACTTACCATTCATGTATTAAGAGAAATGCAGCTCAAGACTTTGAACCTCTTGTACAAGATAATGAAGATAATAAATTTGAGTCAAAATATTAGAGTAATTCTCCTTCCATTAGCTCACAAGAATATTTACATTAGGTCAAGCAAACACACTAGATTCGGCCCTAAAAATGAGGGTTCAACCTCTATTTATAGTTTTTAAAATAACAAAAAAATAAGGAGACATTACAAAGATTGTATATTTACACCTTAGTAGAGAATTTACTAGCATTATATTACTATATGGAGGTCTTCGGGAAATCCACTGTGAGAAATCCACCATGGCAACATACCTCTGCAACTTACTGGTTTATTTATGACAGTTGGAGTTTGAACAGTTGGACACTATATCATATCCATTGATCATTATTGGAATCTCGGCTCTATCACAAATCTTCAACCGCATCAGGTTCTTGTTCTTGGAAACCCTCCACACTTCATCTTCTTACCCTACAACTAACTATGCTCTAATCTAGTGAGATAATGCTTTTATATGCCTTATCAGTTTTAACAAGCTCTCAACCATTGATATCCATCGTGGATGACTACGATTAAACTTCCCAAGATACTCTACAAATTGGTTGGGAAATCAAAAGCACCATTCCACTCTTTTATGTTGTTGACATCATCATTATAGCCTTGATCCTATGGAATCAAATTCCAGTGTAAAATTAACTAAGATATGAGCATGATGCAATCCAATAATCACCCTTCCTTTTCTTTGGCTTCGAAACAATCAAAATATACACCACAAAATATGCTGAAGTCACCTTTTCTTTGTAAATATGCGAAAACACCAATCCACACTTGGGCAAGTGTAAATCATCCTTTGTCTCCAATCCACACCTTATGTAGTGTAAAAGAATTTTATTCTCATTCTGCACTAATGTAGTGCCTTCTACCTCTTTGTCATCAATCCGCATCAAAATAATCTTAAGACTTGGTGGATTTAACCTTATCGACACTTAGCTTCTTGGAGCATGCAAGAAATTTTTCTCGGTATCCATTCCATACTTTCTTTTGCACTGATGTCATCATTGTCAAAAAAATTTGTGAAACCGGGACTCATCTCTAATATACACCAAAATACGTTATATACTAAACAGAATTGCTCAAGACAAAAATTGCACTAAGTTTTGGTGGATTAGGAAACGAATGTAGTGGATCCACTCCAAACTACACTAGAAAGCGTGCACAATGGAAACTTCATACCTTAGAACAAATTTGCAATATTTTCTAAGGATGTGGCCATTTTGGGCCTACATTTTGGTGCCTCCCGGATGGATTTGCTCGCAAAGCCATCAAACTCAAAGTCTTATCCATTGGGAATTAGGAGTCAAAAATGCTTCTCTTCAAAAAATTCTTTAAAGAATAACTTCCATATGAAAACTACCCTCTAAAAACTTTATGGTCATCTTTGAGGATAAACATTCATATCAAGACCATGCTTCATACATCCTAGAGGATATCTGTTCACATGGAGACTATAACATAAACATTGTGCCATTCTAGCAAAATTGCTTCACCGCCCCATAAAAACCATAGCTATGTTCTCTTTATAAAGACCTTTCACAATACATGATATAAATACCTTCACACAAAATCTATTATTTCCTGTCTCTCTAGACTCATGATTTTATTATTTTTTTCTAACAACATCAGAGTAAAAATAAGTCAAACAAAAATACAAAAATTATGACTACATATGTAAAACCAAAAATTTCTAAGCTTGTGCTCCTTTAGGGTTCGTAGTATCTCTATTTGGCTCTTCTTATTTTTGGGTCTCTTCCTCAACATTATCCTCTTCTTTCTCTACTTCTTCGTCTAGAGAAGATTACTCTTTGTTTTTCTCTTCAGCATTGTCACCAAATAGTTGCACCATTAGTGTCAAGTTTTGTAGGGCTTGTTTCTAGGTTGCTTATGAGGGGTTGGAAGTCTCTTTTAGCTACTTGTAAATGTATTGGAGTTCACCAATATCTTCATAGTAAGCAGAACTTCCTCTATTTAACAAGTCATCCATGAGGTATATGAGCCTGGTAAAATAAATGATCATTTGTGAAGCCTGCTCTTGGTTAATTTGTTCCCCTAGAGCATCAATTTTAGACTCATCTTGTAAGCTTTCTCTAGTACTATTCTTAATTTATTCAACTAATAGCAAGCTGTAATATTCCATCCATAACCCTCTGAAACCAATTTGTATCATTTTCTTGTTAACATCCACTACATCCTTGATTACTCCTTCAATTTTGTCATACAATAACTAAGCCTTTTTGATTTCTCTATGCTTCTTTGCTATAATTCTAGTGGCAACCTTGGAAATATTCCACTCCTTACTAGGAATTGGCTTAGTAGAATCACCGAGTCTACTATCCACCAGCCTATGAACTTGGTTAGCTAGAATCACCATAGGTTGTACCTATCTAGTAATTTTTTCCAAATCCTTCTGAATATTTTGGAGTAGATGGATGGCATCATATAAATAGTCAATAATAATATGCAACCCTAAGCATTTCTATAGCACTTCAGAAAGAAATTCCTTTCTCACTTTCTTGAGTTCAAATTTGGAAAAACTAGAATATTTAGCCTTTTCAATCTAGAGCTACTACTTCAAAATTTGTATCTCCTTAGCTTGCTCCTCATTCTTTTTTGGTGCTCTACAATCTATTCCTTGAGCTTATTAGCTTCTTGAAACTTCTCCGGCTAGCCTTTAGCTTCTTTTCTCAAATATTTCTCCACTTCTTTCTGATTGCTGATAGTTTTCTAAAGCTTTTCAATTTTTTTTTATAACTTACCCACCTTTTCTTTGAATATATAAATTTTTACATAAAAATTTTCTAAGTGGACTTTGGCTTTTACCAATTCATCTTCATTAGGCAACTTCTCAATATCTTCTGTATGCTCTTCCATATGATAATATTGAGCTATCATCTCATTTTTAGGCTTGCTCACTAGAGGAATCATGGACTTAGAAGTCCTTTTCCTTGAAACTGGATCAACAAACATGCTTCTTCTCCTTGTGTCCATCATATTAGAAGGCTTAATCAAATTTTCTACCCAAAAATCATTGAATTTTTGTGTAGCTTCCTACTCTTTCTATAGAATTGCTTGTGTAGGGTAACTTGTAGCAAAAGAATAAGAAGACACAAGGAATGTAAGAGTAGAATCAATAGTTGATACTAACTATGTAAAAGTAGTTACAGTAGAATCTGCGACCATAGTAGAATTTGTGACCACTACTATTGTTGCAATTGGTAAACTTATGGAAAATGAAAGAACACTCATACATGGGTGAGGGGGTGAACTAGAAAAAGTTTACTTCTTAGATTATGGTGGTGGTGGTAATGGTCAAGCTGTAACTATGGGATATGATGAGAGGGGAATATCAACTAATGAATGTGGAACTTTAGATGATGAAGGTGGAACTTGAGGTGACCTTGGAGGAGATGGGTTAGCTTGCACCTCAGTAGTGACTAATGAAATAGGAGGTGGACTATGAGGTGGAGAAGGTAGCTTCATTACAACTTCTTGTTCAAAAAGGGAGGGATATTTTCTTGGGGAATCTATAGGAGAAAGAGGAGAAGTGGGATTAGAGACCATACCTTCACCTACTAATATAGGGTTTTATGGATTTTCCTTTATTATCTATTATTGTTCTTGTTGTATGAATTGTTAAGCATATGAAACAATTATTTTTCTCAACTACATCCTCTTTATCCAACCTCTGCTTCTTTGAGATCTTTTTCTCAACTCTTTCTTGGGCCCTTTTGGTATTTCTATAAAAAACTTAGAAGCTAACTTTATCTGTTTCTATTTCTTCTTCAGAAAACCCTTCTTGTACTATTTTCTCCAACAATACCTGCTCAAAAATGGTATTTAATTCTTCTATCGCTATGACGATGAAACTTAGAGGTGTAAACCTGAAGATCTCATCCTTTTATTTCTAGTTTATATCTATATCTAGAGGTTGTGCACCTAGGGCTAGGTATTTAGGTCTATTTACTATCTCTAGGACTAGTGCACTGATATCCTTCTCATCAGAGTAGTGAATTTTACTCATCAACCATACTCCTTTTGGAAATTGCTCCATTTTCTCAGTTGAAGGTTGAAAAGGCTTCAAGAATTTAGTATTAGTTAATGGAGTATCAGGTTCCTTTTCATGAACTTCTTCTTTTGAGGGTGGGGGTGGTGAATCAGACCCATTTTGTGTCATTTTGTATATGAACACAATGTTCCTTATGTCTTTGAATCTCTAAGTTTGGATATTATTGTCATACCTTTTAGAGAATTCAACATCCATTTTAATACTAAATATAGATTTTACTTTACCAGTATCAATTATCATCCTCCACCAGTCTTATATTTTGGATTTATTCCATTTATCCTTATTCTCTACCCCTTCATCAGTAGGTTCTTGAGACTGAGGGTCCTCTTTATTTTCTATTTTTCCTCAATATATTTAATAGTAGGCTCCTTGAACTGATGTTTTACATTTTTGTATGGATCAAAATCCACAATTTTCTCATAAAAGTCCAACCATGGAGGGAGTTACTCCATCTTAGAAATATTCCACTCTAAAAGAGTAGTTTCTTTGTTATTTTTGCCTTGTTCAAAATGGGGCCTAGATCTCTTTTCAAATTTGTAGGTCTTTTCTCCATTTAAGGCTATATTTATTTTATAGAATATGTCATCTAGATCATAACTCCATCTCTAAGGAATATAGAACAAACCCAATCTATCTAGGTATTGGTCGATCTGTTCACCCTGTTATTTCTTAGTAACAGTTATGTCACTAACATTTCGATAGGTCAACATAGATCTCCTCTTCCTCCTAGAGCCATAGTTAAAATCTATATATTTTCCTTGCCTAAAATACTCTAAGGCAAAGAGCCTCTCTATAACAAAGTGGGATAGTAGAAAAGGCTTGCCTTGGAAGCCATACAATCTAATGATTGTACCCTCTATTAGGAGATACCAATCTCGTTCTTCTATATCTTCTGCTTTCAATATTTTTTAGGACAGAGGTGGTATCCTAGGGTAATATCCATACATTATTTTCAATGTCGGCCCTAGGAATTCCAAATTAAATCTATACACAGACTCAATGCTTCTGAGATGAGAAGTCCAATAATAAATTGGCATGGGTTCTCCTTCACTAGTCTTGTCCCTGATTAGAATACAGGGCATCATATCCCTTACAAAAGTGAAAAACAATCAAACCAATCTTGAGAAATGTCTAAAACAAGGTGCATCAGATTAGTGCCACTAGTTGCTCATGCATTCTATGAGTGAGGAATACTGGTCAATAAAAATAGATAATCCTAACACCTTTCTCAACCACACCTTCTTCATACATACTTTCATTGGAAATGCAATATGCAGTGGTTATTTGCCAACCGTTCAACATATTATCAAATTCTAAACCATCCATACAAGCTAACATAGAGTATAACTCTATGTGTTAAAATAATTCAATATAAATTGGAACCTGGGGTAATCCCTTCTTGGCCTTAGTATTCTTAAATTGTTTATATACCCATTTTATGAAAGACTCACCTTCATTAGCTCATTTCTCCAGAGAGTAATACCTAGCCTCGATAATTGTTTTAAACTCTTTCGGTCTTACAGGTGGTTCTACTTCTAGGGTAAAAATCTTGTGATAGTTTGCAGTAGTGATGCTAAATAAGATTTTGCCTTTAACAATATTTATTGTTTTTGCTCTTGGGTCATAAAACTTAACAGTGGTTGCTATTAACTTAGGACATGAATGAAAATAATCATAGATGTAAAAATACAAGAACAAGAGTACAACATATCTACCTTTAGTTGATAGAGCATACTTCAAGCACTTAAGGAGGAATCCATCAAGGTTAATTTTGTATATTCCTTCTAGTAGTAAGACATACTTCAAAGCTTGAATTATATATATTATTATTTATAAAGTATTAATATCAGAAGAGCATACTTTAGTTTAAAATTAATTGATCATATGGTCTATCCAATTAGAGTTACCTGGATGTATTTTTTCAATCTTATCATCTTCTACTATTTGGCAAGCTATTATTTTTGTTGATGTTGCTACCTCTGTTAAACCTTGGTAAAGGGTCCTACCTCTTACCAACTTGGTGGTGTGTATCTCCACATCATATTCTTAGATATTGGTGATCCAACCAGACCTCTTATCTCCTAGTTCACCTTGCAGAATAAATATTCTCACATCTAGGTGAACAACATATACTAGGGTCTTGCCTTGCACAAAATACTGCCTAAAATTATTCAATGACTTCATCACATCAAATACTTATTTCTCAATAAAATTATACTTAACTTGGTAATCATGGAGAGTCTGGCTCCAAAATAATATGGGATGCTCTTCACCTTGATCATCCTTTTGAGTGAGCACTTAGGCATAACTTTATTTAGCTCCATAAGTGTAAAGAATAAAATCCTTACTAAAATCTAGATTTACTAGCACTGAGGCTATTGCAATGGACTTATTGATTATATCAAAGGATTATTTCCTGACTTTAGTCCATTTAAACTCAATATTTTTCTTGAGCAGTTCATAAATGGGCCTCACTTTTTGTGCAAAGTCAAAAATGAATTTCCTGACAAAGTTTATTTGACCCAAGAAATATTGTAAGGCTTTCTTATTCATAGGCAATGGAAGGGTTAGAATGGACTTGATTCTATCTAGATCTATGGCCATACCTTATTTTGAGACTACATGACCTAGCAAATTTCCCTCATGGACTGCAAAGAATGATTTCTTAGGATTGAGATAAATGCCAAATTATCCACATTTTTAAAAGACTTGCTCTAGATGTGCTAAGTGATCATGCTTGTTATGGAAAAACATATTCATATAATCCAAATATTTCATAATGATCTTATTGATAATTTCCCCAAAGTCATAGTACATGTCTCTTTGAAATGTGGCTCCTACGTTGGACAACCCAAAAGGTATTCTTTGGTAGGTAAATGTACCCCATTTTGTGGTGAATGTTGTTTTATATTGATATTCATCCTTCACCCAAATATGGTTATAGCCATTGAAACCATTCAATAGTGAGAACCTTTATACCTCTGCCACTATCTATAATATTTAATCAATCTATGGAAGGGGTAGTGATCCTTTAATGATGTTTTATTAAGATTTCTAAAATCCACACAGGCGAATATCACCATTCTTTTTTTTGCATGTACCAAGTTGGCTATCCAGGTGGAGTGTTTTATGGGATATATGATCTTAGAATTTAATAAATTTATGAGATCTTCTCTCATTATGGCTTCGATCCTTGTATTTACAAGCCTTTACTTCTACTTAAAAGGTTTTGCATCAGGCTCTAGCTCAATAATGTTTTGGATAATCCTTTTGTCATATACCTTTAGGTATTCATATGACCAAGCTATGATATCTAGATACCTTAGACATAAGGCATTTATATTTGCTTCTTCCTTTGGTGAACATCGAATTCCAACATTGAGCTTCTTTTTAGTATCGAATTCAACTTCTTTATAAATTTTTTATTGACTTCCATGGTTTTGGACTTTTTTTTGTCCTCATTGTCAAACATGATTTCCAAAGTGACCAAACACCTAGGTATGCGATTGTTCCTAACTTGAATAACATAAGGTTGATCAATTTCCTTAGTATTTTCCTCTTGGACAATGGAGAGACAAGCTTATATTACCATAAAATCAATTATTTGTTCATCATTTTTAAAAACCTTCTAGAAAATCTGCTTATATGGAATTGTAAGATTGAAAATCATCTTGATTCCCTTGTATTTCTTGACTCCAATGTCTATATAAGGGTTGAAGTTAGCTCCCATTTATTCTAAGGAGTTTTCCAAAGTATTTTTTTCTCTGGGAATAAAGTTTATATTTAGGGTATCAAAGGATTCCATCATATCTCATACCCTATTTCTATATGATTTTAGGTAATGGTGCTTACTACTGCACATTTCTCTTACCTATGGATGATTAACTCATAGTCACTATATATGTTCAGGACCTTAATACCCATATTTTTTTCTTGCATCATTCCAAGGCATAAAGCCTCATATTCTATAGCATTATTGGTGCATGCCCATATTAATCTTTAGGAAAAACTCTTAATACCTTATGATTGGTACTATAGTACCACACCAACACTAGCTCTATTTTTGCATCTAGCAATGTAAAAGTGTATAGTCCATACCTCTATATCTCTTAGATACTGATTAGATATAACAAGAAATTTCTTCTCTAATTTTGTAGAAATACTATATGTGCCCATGCCTATCCCAAACTAACTATAATTCTCTCTAAAAGGTAATTCATATTCCCACCCCAGTTCCTCAAATTTATTCACAATTTCAAATTATTCAAGAGGGGTGAGGTTGAACATGTCTTCCTCAATTTTTTCTATGTGATAAGACATAGGCTTTTCAGGTGTTATCCTTATCCTCTTCCCTTTGAATGGAATGACCATGCTGGAATAATCCATATACATGCATCCACCTAATTTTATAATGAACTCCCTTGAAAGGCTTAAACCAAAGTAGGGCTCTAGGTCAACCATTACTATTTCGTGCACTATTTTCACCTCAAAGGCTCTATGTAACCTCATTAAAACATCCTTTATTATGCTCACTATTTTTATAGGTGTTCCATCCAGTTGTAGTACTCCAGGGCAAAATTGGGTATATTCCATACCTATATCTTCATAGACTTCTTTAGGCATAATTGTAGTTGATGCTCTTGAATCTATCATACAATTTTGGACTACCCAACCTTCCATTATTAAAGAGATATAGAAAGGAGGGGGTTTATTCTTTAAACCAAAAAGGGACATTTATTTCTTTTCTAAGGGTATACTAAGGATTGTGGTAGCCTGCCTCTCCTATGGATATTTATTGAGAGAATATTTAAGTAGGTCTATCTGGCTAGGAATGAAAAGGGTATCATATAAATTGAATTTTTATGGAATCCTTTTCATCTCTTCCATGATGTTGTATTTAGACTTAGCCAAGGTGATACTCTCATGCCTTTTTTCTGACTCACCATATTTTCTTTTATATTGTTGAATGGCTTCTATTCCTTATCTTTTGGTAATAGAAGAGAATCTAAAACTCTCTTGATCCTCATATTTAGACTTCATTTGATCTCCTTTAGTTTCTTTCTTGAATATCTTGGGGAGACTATCTATATTCTCTTTCCCTTTAGTTTTCCCATATTTTGTGGATCTACTTGCAAGGTTTTATTTCCTGACCTTTTCATAACAATAATTGGGCCATCCTCATCAAGATATTTCCCAACCATGATTTTTTCAGGCTACCATAACATATTTGCTCTTTCCTTTTTATTTCTTTTTGCTTGATACATAGCTTGTTGAACATGGTGTTGGTACATAACACAAAATTTTTAATCATAAGGATTATTATATACCAGACAATATACATTAACTATACTTGTCTCTAAATAACACTCACACTCTTCATATGCTGCATTTCCTCTAATCCTAGTACTATTACTAGTACCAGGTATCTGATATTTATTAACATATGGAAATATCCTCTATTGTGATATCTCTTGATCTCTCTTTTCCATTGAATTCATTTTGTTACTTAGATTTTCTAGAGTATTTTGTATATCAAGAATTATAGAAAACTCTTGAGGAGTCTGAGAAGGAAGGGGAGGGAAAGGAATTGCAGCAAAAGGTGATTTTGACTGAGGAATGGGATTCATTTGCAGATATGGGGATGATAAGGAAAGAGGATCCATATAAGATGAATTAGTATCTTGGATTTGGCTATTAGTGGTTTTTGAACTATAAGATAACAAAGCTTTGGGAGGTAATCTCCCCATATTAATTAGGATATTCTCAGTATGAAATATTGCATTGTAAACTTGTGGGAAGGTTTCCACTTCATATTGTTGGGTTTACAAGCCTATCTTTGATCCAAGAGCTCTGATATAATAAATATAATCTAGGCATACATCTAGTCTAGTTGTAGAGGGAATTATCTTCCATTTTTTACTAAACCTCAAATTAAAATTTGAGACAATCTCTTGTTGATATTTTTTCATGGACGTAAACTGATTAAGCAAAGAGAAAGGGTCAATACATTCATTAAAATATTCCACAAAATGTTCAGCAAATGCTACCTATGAAGTGATGGTATTATCTTCCAGAGTCCTAAACCAATGCAAAATCTTTCCTCTAAAAGATAGGGCTAGGATTATCACAATAACATCCTCCTCATTTATGTTGTGGATTGTTGCCAGATTGAAAATTTCTTGATAGTGCTCATATGTTGTCTTCCCAAATCCATCATAAGTGGAAGTAACCTTGGACACAACCTAGGTAATGGAATTCATATGCACTAATCTAATCTTACCAGATGTGTTCCAGTTGGGGAATTTCTATAAAGGCTGAAGTGGGGGTACATATCCTTAATTTACTATTGCATTTACAACCATATTTCCAAGTGTGGGTCCTATTATAGGGGTTGTTGAATTAATTGTATATTTTTACTTAGGAATCTCTTCATATGAGAGGAAATCTTTATTCAAAATTTTGATAATAGTAGACCCTCTATAAGGTAGCTCACAACAAAAATATGAGTCAGGATTATTTCTTTTGAAAGACCTGGTATACATGAAAGGACACTAATCTATTGGGATAATTATTTTTTGGGTTTAAAGGCTAGGGAGTTTCTAGGTGAATTTGCTATTCTTCGCTTAGCAATGTCAAGAAAATTCACCAAATCTTGATTCCTTAAGGTAGAGATAAAACAATAACTCATATGATGGATTTTCATGTTCCTTGTGAACTGGTCCTACCGGGCATGCCAAAAACTATTGAGTATTGAATTGACATAAAGTTTTACTTAACACTACAACTATCTATCTTCTAATAATCTATCCAAGAATACACCCGATAGTCATAGCTTGAAACTCAAGCATTGGATAGCCAAAATATAAATTCAATCCAACCTCCAAAGTAGGTTGGTTCCTTGCCAATTTAAAATAGTGTTGACTCAATTAAAACTCAAATAGGGTTTTGATATAAGGGTTAGAAAAGGTTTAGAGTTAGAAATGTTATAAAAAATAGTGGTCGAATAGGCTAACAACATAGGCAACTATAGTAAAAGTCTACCACAAGTCATTTCCAGTGTCCCATCACTCAATATTAACATCACCCAAATTAATGAAACCTTAACACATTAAAGCATAAATAGAGATATATTGCAGAAAGCAATTCCAACATCTAATATTGATAATATAAATAGTATAATAAACCAATAGTTATATTTAACATAAATAAACCTTGTAACAATACATATCTAATCAATAATATATTTAAACTACTCTCACAACTAGTATTCCAAAAGCTGGAATGAGCTAACCATTCAAGTATTAACAAAAATGTTGCTCAAGACTTCGAACCTCTTGTACAAGATAATGAATATGACAAATTTGAGTCAAAATATTAGAGTAAATATCCTTCCATTAGCTCAAAATAATATTTATAGTAGGGCAAGCAAATGCACTAGAGCCAACCCTTAAAAATGAGGGTTCAACCTCTATTTATAGTTTGTAAAATAACAAAAAAATAAGGAGACATTACAAATATTGTATATTTACAACTCAATAGAGAGTTTGCTGGCATTATCTTACTGGCTAGAGAGCTCCAAGAAATATACTATGATAAATCTACTATGGTAGAATACCTATACAACTTGCTGGTTTATTGGTGATAGTTGGAGTTTGAATAGTTGGACACTGCATCTTATTCGTTGATCATTATTGGAAGCTCGACTTTGCTGTAGATCTACAATCACATTAGGTTCTTCTTCTTGGAAATACTTGATGCTTCATATTCTTTCTCTCCAACTAACTATGCTCTAATCCAATGAGAGAATGCTTTTAAATACCTTATCAGTGTTAAAAATCTCTCAACCTTTGATCTTCATCATGGATGACTACGATAAAACTTACCAAGATACTTTACAAATTGGCAAGAAAATCAAAAGCACCATTCTACACATTAAGTTGTTGATGTCATCATTATATCCTTGATCATGTATAATCGAATTCTCATGTAAAATGAACTAAGATATTAACATGATGCAATCTAATCATCACCCTACCTTTTCTTCCTCTTCAAAATAATTGAAATTCACACCATAAAACATGTTGACATCACCTTCACTTTGTAAATATGTGGAATAACCAATCCACACTTGGGAAAGTGTAAATCATCCTTTGTCTCCAATCTACACCTTATACAGTGTAAAAGACTTTTATTCTCATTTTGCACTGATGTAGTGCCTTCTGCCTCTTTTTCGTCAATCCACATCAAAATAGTCTTGAGACTCGACAAATTTAACCTTATCGATACTTAGCCACTCATAGCATGAAAGAAATTGCTCTTGGTCTCCATTTCACACTTTCTTTTGTATTTATGTCATCATTATCAAAAAAATTTGTGCAATCGGATCTCATCTCCAATACACACCAAAATACGTTATAAACTAAATGGAATCGCTCAAGACAAAAATTGCACTAAATGTTGGTGGATTAGGAAATGAATGTAGCGGATCCTCTCCAAAAAATACTAGAAAGTGTGCGAAATGAAAAAATTATACCTTATAATAAATTTGCAATATTTCTTAAGGATGTGGCTTGTTTGGGCCTACAAATATGAAATTGCAATACTTAAACGGTCCGTCGGTATGTAATGTACTTGTCCCTCATGTACGTATTTCAAGCATTGATGTAGTATAGAAGAGACACATCTCATTTCCCTCATCCAAGATCATCCAAGGAGTACATTATATGCCATGGAACCTTCCAAGATATAAAACATAGTATGCAATGTTTTGACACCCACTTCAATGGGTAAAATGATAGTTCCAACTATGGAGCAGAGAGCATCGTCAAATGCTTTCAAGATGAAAGTGAATTTGGTGATGTGGGATGGAGGAAGATTGAGATGATGAAGAGAAAATATGGTGATGATATTAATAGAGGATCCAGTATAAATTAAAACTCTTTTGAATGGATTCCTATCAATTTGAGTCATGATGTGTAATGGAAGATCCACAAATTTCAATGATATTGGTTTAATATCAAAATTGTAGAATGTAATGGAAGGCTCCATATATGTTTTAATATTCCCCATAAAATTATTGGAGTTATTAGTATATTTATATTGGAGTTCAATATATTTTAAAATATCCATTAATACCTCATGATGTGGGGGATATTGTTGAATGATCTCATATATGGACAATTTAGGCGAAGCCATCTTAAGACTTATGGTTAACTGACTACTCAAGGAGATGATTGGCCTTGATGCATGATTAATGGGATAAATGGGGGGATTTGGATGACAAGGAATATGGATGGGTTGAGATGGATTGGCAAATATTTGTATGGTTGATGATGAATTTGTAGGTTGAGACACACTTGCTTGTGGAGTTATGGGTGATTGAATAGACTGTTACTGAGCATTTTTTCAATTAGTGCATTGTTGTTGACCTTGGGTTACTACATGAATAGCACCCACAAAACCTTGGTATTGCTGTAAATGAATTATTTGATTAGGAGGGGCTTTTATATTAGAACCTTATGTTGTTGGTTTCACTTCCTCATGATGAGGAAGTGGTGTTTTATAAATTCCAAGGTTTTGGTTTTGCTGAGCTAAGGGACTATTAAGCTTGATTACCCCTAAGTCCATAAGATCTTGGAATCTATCCTTAAGTACATGACATTTATTAATATCATACCCATTTTACCTATTATTAGGGCAAAAAAAATACTCTCAATAATGTTTACCATGTTTAGCAGGATCATCTGGTTTAACCTTAGGTAAGAGAAGTTGGTTGGTGTCATATAACTTGTGGAATATAGAAGCATAAGATTCAATCAATGGGGTGTATTGATAGTTATATAAAATAAATTGTCAACGTGGTTGGTTTTCCATTGATAGCATTATGTTTTGACTTGATTGCATTGTTGAGGGAACCTCATGATATTCAATTTTTCATGGTTGCTATTGCATAAGTTGTTGTTGAGCCATTATAGACTAGATCATGAACACTTGATTAACTTGGTTAGCTTGGTTGGTCCGATTGTTTTGGTTTGATTTTGATCGGTTACAATAACTTCCTTTATATTGGCCCTTGTTTTTCTATTATTTATTTTTAGGCTTAATCACACCATATTGGATTTTTATCTCCTTAATTTTGCTAGCCTAGGAAAGAGCTTCATCAAATGATCTATATTGTTGCAATTGTAATAACAAAGAGATGGGTTTTAAGCAACTCTTAGTAAAAAATAAGATCAACCCCTCCATTGGTAGGGTGAATGGAAATTTAGCTATGAAAACCCTCCAATTATTACAAAATTCATAGATAGAATCATCATAATATTGTTTTGGACCATATATATTGGATAATGAGACTTTCTTTCTAACATTAAGGGAAAATATTTCAAGAAATTGGTCAATCAATTGCTCAAAAGTATAAATACTATGATGAGATAAGTGATTATACCATTCTATTGGACATTTGAGGTAATTTGAGGTATTTTATGTTGTCATTGATGTCACATGGATCACATTTGATTTTGGTGGCCAAAATATATTCATAAATAAGCATTCATGATATTTTGGAAAGAATGGCTATTTATAAGGTTTTTGTGAAAACCAAGGTAGATAAAATAAAACGCTTTATTTAAAACCATGGATGGCAGATTTGAAATGGGTTTTTCTTAAAACTCGTTTTAGGCTTTGCCTGGAGATGGAGATATTCAATTTTGAATATTTGGTTTAAATTTTAATATTTAAAATTTATTTTTTAATTTTAAAATTAAAATTACCTCAGTGTCTATTGCGGGCCAAACAAGGTGAATGGTTTCCTATTTTTGTCACATGCCCGTGCATTTAATTATCAACCCAAGGAGCTTCGTAAACTTATGAAGAGTCAGAATTAGGTTACTACAATACCACTGGAGGTGAATCTGCTAATCCTACGTTTTGGGGGGTGTTCTTGAAATGGTTTTTCAATCATTACCGTACTCCTCAATGATTTACGTAAGAACATAATTAAAACTATAGGAAATAAATCATGTATGTGTTCCTAAAAATAAATCTACTGCAAATGCTAGAACAAATAAACTAACAAATGTTCTTATGAAAGCAATAAACTAATTAAAATTAGTAAACAAAAAGGAAATGGGGAAGAAATACTAGCTTGGAGTGGGCCTAGGCTCCAGCAGCTTCTTCCCGATCGAACACGTGCTTAGAACTTTTGGAACTTTAATATATTTGTCAACACACTACAATTTATCTCTATACATCTAAATGGATCTTTATTTTATTTCTATATATTTCTTAGAATGATCTACGTGTGTTTATATAACACACCCGCAGAACTTCTGTTACAGAAGTAGTTACAACAGTCGATATGTCCTAGACTAAATCAAGATAGTCTGGTAAATGCAATAGACATCTAACATTTTGTTCTAATGGTGGCATGTTCATTGTTCGGTTTGTGCTTTTCCTAGCATCAGTAATACGTTTCGATACGTTGGTGCAATCTCCAATTTAGATTTGCATGACACAGAGCTGGAACTACACCAGTCGCTACCGTCCATGTCATTCAAATTTGGTCAATGGGCAAAGAATCAGTGGAGCCTTCTTGTTGTGGGGAGGTGCTTGCATTTTGCTAGCACCTTTCGACTGTGGGGAGGCACTTGCCTTTTGTTAGTGCCTTCCGACTATGGGGAGGCGCTTGTCTTTGGTTGGTGCCTTTCGGTTGCAAGGAGGTGCTCATCTTTGGTTGGTGCCTTCCGACTGCAGGGAGGTGCTCGTATTCAGTTGGTGCCTTTCAACTGTAGGGAGGTGCTCGTATTTAGTTGGCACCTTTCGACTGCAGGGAGGCACTCGTATTCAGTTGGCACCTTCCGACTATAGGGAGGCGCTCGTGTTCTCTTCATTAACCCCCGATGAAATAAAGTGCCAGGTCCATCAAAAGGACCTTGACCATTCCAAATCTAACTAAATCAATTGCAATTCCACAAAACATACTAAAAACACACAAATTAGATAACACACATAATTATATCAAATATATATATAATCATTCATAAAATTGTGCAATCCTTATTATACAGCCACATATTGATCAAAGAAATATGTACAAAATATGAGCATTTCTGGTGCTCATCATCCCCCCACACCTAACATATGCCATGCCCTCGTGGCATCCAAGCTGTAGGTAGCCCTCTGACTTTTCATCGTCGCCATTTCTTGGAGGATTTTGCTGCCCCTGTGGCCCGAGTCTATCTTTTCATGTCGACATTTGAAGGTGTGGTTCACCTTTGCTTATGGGAAACTACGACTGTCAATTTTCCTCCTCTTGTTCTGGCCGCTACTGGTGGTGGTCTAGCCAGCGTTGTTCCTGCTAATTGAAATGTAGCTTCGACAGCTTGCTAGAGGTCGAATTCTGGAGGTCTGACCACTGCCAGAGGGATATCTGAGTTATCCCCTCTGGAAGGCACTACTTGGGCCTTGTATAATCCAGCCGCTTCAGGGGTAAGCCCTGCATTCTCCTTTGCAATTGTAGTGGCCTCCAATTGTGGGCCATATACTCCCCACCATTCCAAGTACTTCTTCATCATGGAAGGCCGCCCTCGGGATGAACCATAGATGTCCCAAAACTGGCTGTCTTCTACCGGATTGACGTAGATGCCAGAATCTCCTTTTACCCTCGAGGATGCCTTCTTGGCCTCCTTGGCTGCTTTCATTTCGTTGCACCGCTGCTCAAAATATTTTTGCCTTTCGATGAATGACTGCATGTCCCATTCGTCCTCTTCGAAGTTGGTGAAGGTCACTTTTGCCTTCTGTCGAGCCGTCCTGGGCCTCTTTTCCTTGGATTTTGTAGAAAATGCGGTGGCTTGGATAGGGGTCTCTCCTTTCTCCTTCGGGGACTTCTCCTTGCTCTGAAGGATCGGCTGTGCTGCTATCTCTAGGGGTGATCCTTCATTCACCTATCTACCTGGTGTCGAATCCTCAGGCTCTTCTCCTTCTTCAGGCCTGGGGAGGTCCTCCTTATCCTCTGGTCTTATTTGTTGCTGGAGACCTTCATCCTGCTCTGTGTCACTCAGGACAATGATAGGGGGCATGGTAGGACTTCTTTTATTTTCACCCTCGAAAGCAAAGGAATCCTCCCCTACCTCCAGGCTGCTCTGTCAAGCATCCGATCGAATCTCCCCCAAAGAGAATACTCGTTTGATGGATGTGGGAGAGTTCGTCGGCACTTCTTCTACCCAATTAGTCTGAGTGGATGCCTCCTGTCTTGTTTTTCCTCTGTCTTGGAGCATTTGATTTTCCTCCTACAACTGCCAGACTAGCTACTCGAGCTGAGCAATTCACCTATCTCTTTCCTCCAATTCCCTTTTATGCTGGTTTTGGAAATATTCTAGAATCTATTGTGCCATCCAACAATCGGTTTACCATTCGAGAGCCTCCTCCAAGGCCGCATCGATTTGGTCGTTACTCTCAAAAGTTCCTTCATTCCATGGGCTCTAGTTCGTTAATTCTCAGAGGGTTTGGGTGGCAACATCTATCTTTGGGTCACTCTGTCCTTCCTCTATCAAGAGGAATCATCGCAGACATTTCCTCCTGGGGATTGGTTCGTCCTCACCACCAGCGAGTGGCGCTCCTTCCTCCTCATACTTGGGCACTGGGGAATGCCCTCTATCCTTTATGTCTTCGGGCATCGATGACTGCTCTGCTCCTCTTGGAAAATAGGGCAATGCCAATTGCTCAATTTTTGTTATCTCCTCTATATGGGATGCTTTGTCTTGCCCTAATTCGACAACCGCATTGTGTTGCTCTATTTGGCCGCCATCTCCCTCTGTGTCATGGTTCTGTCCTTGTGCTTCTGCGTGGCAGACCAATTCCGATATCAGCCCATGGTGGGCTAAGGCGGACGGTGCCCCATTTTGGTACCGAGTCGCTTCATCTTTCAGAGCATTCGCCAGGTATAAAGGTATGTTTAATTTCCTCCCATGCACTAGGTGATTGATGAAGTGCACATGATTAATGTGTAGATGGGTATACTTTCTTGTGCATGTGAAAAATCGAGCAATCTGCTTGAACATCTTCCGCATATTCATGGGGAGACTATTTTTGAGTAACCCCTCCCTGTCTATCTGCACATTTCCTCCTGGAATTAGTATTTCGGCATATAGTTTTAACACTCCGCCCTTGTATGTACATTCCCCCGTGAGAGGCAATCCAGTCGCCTGTGAGATGAACTCAGGGGTGACTAGAATTTCCACCCCTCGTACTTGGGCCGCATCACCCCTCAAAGAGGCAGCAAATTCTCTAGCTTCCTCCATGTACTAGACTTGACTGACTAGGGTGTAGTATTCGAGCCACCCCTCGACTTTGAATTGGGTCTTCACTACCCCTCTGATCCCATCAGTATCACTGGGTTCATTCTTCTTGATCGCGTGGTTCTTGGACCTTCCTCCCATGGTGCCTTCTGCTGCTGTATATTTTTTTCTATCCTTCCTTCTTCAGGAAGGTGCCTTCTTATAGAAAAGACACCTAACCCTAGCATTTATGGAAGATGCCCTATCATTGGCATGCGATTCCGGATATGGGGGGATACGATCTCTATGACGGTGGTATATTTTTTAGTACTGCATATTTATAATTAATTATATAAACGATTTGATTTAGTATGTGCATACCTAATTCGTTGTTCCAGTCATCGTGGTAGCTGATGATTTTTTGACTTGTGACATAAGGGATGGGTATGGTCCTTTGATGCCGCTCATTCGTGCGATGCTTCGTTCCACTCGAGGCGTCCGATAGATGTAAATGTTGCATGTGGGAGGCGTTCTTTGGTACCTTTCCCATGTGGATGGTGTCCTTGTAGCACCTTTCCGATGTTGTCGGTGCTCTTCTTTGAATGAATGCACCTTTCGGTGCTATGAGGTGCCTCTGATTGGTGGGAGGCACTTTTGCTTGCATGCATCTTCCCAATGTGGGAGGCGCCTCCTTCTGGTTCATGCCTTCCCGATGTTGGAAGGTGTTCATCTTGATGAATGTGCCTTCCTAATGTTAGAAGGCGTATTCGGTTGGATGAATGTGCCTTCCTGATGTTGGAAGGCATCTCGGCTGGATGAATGTGCCTTCTTGATGTTGGAAGGCGTATTTGGCTGGCTTTTTTTTTTTTTTTTTTAGACTTGGTGCCTTCCTACCATGGAAGGTGCCTACATATGTATATATATATATTTTTTTGTTTTTTTTTTTAGAACTTCTGAATGGATGGAAGGTGTTGTCTTCCGATTTGGCACCTTTTGGATGCAGTAAGGTGCCTTCTTCTGGATGGGCACCTTTTGGGTGTAGTAAGGCGCCTTCTTGTGGACTTGGCACCTTCTTCTAGATGCAGTAAGGTGCCTTCTTCTGGATGGGCGCCTTTCGGGTGTAGTAAGGCGCCTTCTTGTGGACTTGGCACCTTCTTCTGGATGTAGTAAGGCACCTTCTTCTAGACTTGGCACCTTCTTCTGGATGCAGTAAGGTGCCTTCTTCTGGACTTGGCAATTTGACTGGAAAAAGGGTGATCAAGCCTTCCCAGTTTTTCATGCTGCCCATATTCTACCTACAAGCCGATGTCGAAATGCTGAACCGAATTAGGCCTGGTTTCCTAGATACCTATCCCTCGTGCTGTCAGGTCCATCACCTGCAAAAAGCAATAAAAAAAGAAAGGAAAATAAATTTAGTTAGACATGTTCTATACCTGTTAGGCCCTGGATTAGGATGCCTGCAGCTTGCATTCGAGCGTCGTCCTTGCAAAAACACACATTACACAAAAAAACTATATTAACTAAAAAATTTTGGGTGAGCACTTTCGTGCCCACCATTTCACCTGTGAGATTTCAGTCCAGATCTAGCAATATGGGATCTCCCCAATGCCTACTCTGGATTCCACTTGTAACATTTTGGACGTATTATAGGGGTGTAGTCGGTGGCCATTGATTGTGAACATGGTGTTGTTGTCATCAATTGTCTTAACGTGCACCGCCCCATTCCTAATGAGCTTTGCCACCTCATACGGCCCCATCCACCTCTGCATAAGTTTGCCATTCCTTTCCTGGAACTGGGAATCATACAACAGTACCCATTCCCCTACCTGGAACTTCTTCAGCTTCATGTGGTTATCATGTCACTTCTTTCTTTGCTTATGTATAATCTATGTCCTCTGCAAAGCATCAGTCGAATTTTGTCCAGCTGATCTAGCTAGTGAATCCTCTGTTTTTGAGCTTCGTCCAAGCTCAAATTTAATTCTGAAGCCATCCTCAGATTTTTGATTTCGAACTCGATGGTCATAATCGCATTTTTTCCATAGACCATTTGGAAAGGTGTGCATCTTGTGGTGGATTTCCACGTGGTGTTGTATGCCCAAACTGCCTTCGAAAACTGTGTGGCCCAATATTTCTTGTGTTGCTACATGGTTTTGGTCAGGATTTTTTCTATCTCCCTGTTTGTCACTTCTACTTGCCCGTTCGCCTATGGATGGTAGGGCGTGGTTTTATTGTGCCGAACTCTATACTACTCCATCAACTCCTCAATCAATTTGGAGGTGAATTAGGGCCCTTGGTCTGTTGTTATCTCCCGAGGAACCCCAAATCATGTGAAAATATGGGCAAATAAGAAATCGACGACCGTTATTTCCTTTGAGTCCCTTAATGCCTACACTTCCACCCATTTGGTGATGTAATCCATGTAGACCAAAATAAACCTCCTTCCCATCGAAGGTGGATTAAATGGTCCCACAAAGTCCATGCCCCATTTATCGAAAGGTTCCAGGTGTACCTGGGGCTGCAGGGGCATTTCATCTTGGTGGGTTGGTCTACCCATCCTTTGGCACTCATCACACTTTCTGGTATACGCTGCCATGTCCTTGAATAGAGTGGGCCAAAAATACCCAGCCTGCAAGATTTTGTAGGCAGTTCATTTCCCTGCAAAGTGTCCTTCGCATGGCTCATCGTGACATGCCTTGAGCACTTCTGAAAACTCCTATTCTGCTACGCATCTTCTTATAATTTGGTCCCGTCCTATTTTAAATAGGAGACCATCCATCCAAAGGAATGATGTGCTCTTCTCTATGACCGCCTACTTTTGTCGGTAGGAGAGAGCAGGTGAGGTCCTTCCGATGGCCAAGTAATTTGCTATGTCTGCATACCATAGATTTTGTTCACTAATAGCATATAAATGTTCATCTGAAAACTGATCTTCCACTGCTTGATGATATTTTGGTATCAATATGGACATAAAATCTGCCATGACGTTGTCCTTGCCTGGTTTATCGACTATAGTGATGTCAAATTCCTACAATAGCAACAGCCATCTGATAATTTTGCCACCAATGGCCGGCTTGCTCATCAAATACCTGATAGCCGCATGGTCCGTATGGATGAAGACCTTGTATCCCATTATATAGTGGCAAAATTTGTTTATTGCATGGACAACTACGAGGAATTATTTTTCTATCACTGTATAGTTGAGCTCTGCTCCCACCAAGTTTTTATTGACATAATAGATGGCATAAAATTCTTCATCGTCTTTCTGCCCGAGGACTGCTCCGATTGCACCATTAGATGCATCGCAGTAAATATGGAACGGTATGGCCCAATTCGGTCCTCTCAAGACCGGTGCAGATATCAATTTTTCTTTTAGTAATTGAAATGCTTCTTCGCAATATCCCATCCAATTTAACTCTACGTCCTTAGAAAGTAAGGTGTGTAGTGGTTTGGCAATCTTACTAAATTTGGCGATAAATCACCGGTAGTACCTGACTGATCCAAGGAAAATTCTTACCTCCTTTTGCATTCTGGGGCTAGGTAGGTCTCTAATGACCTCGATCTTTCTCTTGTCTACTTTTATTCCTTCCACAGAGAGGTGGTGTCCCAACACGATGCCTTCCTGCATCATCATAAAACATTTTTCATTACTTAGGGACAAATGATTTTCCTTGCTCCTATCGAGCACTCTTTCCAGATTTGTCATTGCCTCCTCGAAGGTTTCTCCATAGGCGGTGAAGTCATCCATGTATACTTCCACCCCATATCCTATCATATCAAATAATATGCTAAGCACCACCCTTTGAAAGGTGGTCGATGCATTGCATAGTCCAAAAGGCAATACCTTATAGGCAAACGTTCCCCATGGACAGGTGAACGTTATTTTATCTTGATCTTCTTCCCCTATCTGGATCTGGTTGTAACCACTTAAACCGTCCAGAAAGGAGAAGTATTTTCTTCTTGAGAGTGTGTCCAAGACCTGATCGATGAATGGGAGTGGGAAGTGGTCTTTCTTAGTTGCCTTGTTCAATGCCCAATAGTCCACGCAGATCCACCATTTCCCATTCTTTTTGGGGACCACCACTAATGGTGATATCCATTCATTGTCAAAAATCAGATATATGAATTCAACAGCTAGAAGTTTGTGCAGTTCTTCTCTAAAAATGTCTTTCATTGCTGGCTTCATCCTTCTCTGTGGTTGTCGACTAGGAGTTTCCTGGTCAGCTAAATAAGTCTGATGGGTACATATTTCCAGGCTGATGCCGTGCATATCTGCGTAGTCCCATGCAAATGCTTGCTGGTGTTTTACCATAAGGTCTTCCAATTTTTCTAGCTGTGTGGGCGTCAACCTGCTGTTGACATTTAATATCCTCCTTGGCCCATCATGTATTTGTCAGATGTGCTGATCTTGGGTGCCAGTCAATGGCGATCCAGGTGTGGGGGTGGATGATTCTCCATGGAGAAACTCCATGATAGCACCATCCTCATCCTTTTCTGCCACCTCCTCCAAGGTCATAACTGGATGGATTATGGACAACTCTGTAGTTCCATGCTCGGTGATCCTGGGTTCTTCTACCGAGTCCATAGACTGAGCTGGTGGTGAAATGGTCAGCCTTTTAACATTTTGCCCATTAGAGATGGTCATTAGCCCATATCGACAGCTGATGTAAGTGTCAGCTATTGCCAGCCATGGCCTCCCCAAAATGAGCTGGTAACCACCCAGCCTGGTCTTGGTTTGCAAAACTAAAAAATTGACTGGATATTCCCATGCACTGACTGTTATGATCACATCTTCTAGCATCCCTTTCGGCGACACGGTTGATCGATCGACTAACTATAGCATTGTCGTGGTTGGCTTCAAGTTCATGAGCTGCAGCCTCTGCATGGTCTCTTGAGGCATCACATTGATGGCTACTCCGAGGTCAACCAATGTGTTGGACAGGGAATGTCCTCCAATTTTTATGGTCAACACTAGGCTACCTAGATCTGTATACTTTGGATGACATGTTCCACCCATCATTAGATCTACCAGTTTACCCACGATGTTGATAGCTTGGGTAGCTTTTCATCTCGGTATCCTTAGACACATTTCTCTAATTGCCTTGGTGTAAATGGGGACATCTCAAATTGCTTTAAATAATGGGATTCTCATCGTGAGATTCTTCAAGCTTGAGAAGATGCCAAATTTTGACTATGTTGTTTTTATTTGTTCCTGCAGTCGACTAGGAAATGGAGCCTCCGCTCTCTCATGTGCTTTTCCCTCTTCTACCAGAGGTGTCTCCTCTATTTCTTCCTCCTCTTCTACCAGTGGAGGTGTCTCTACTATTTCTTCCTCCTCTTCTACCAGAGGTGGTGTCTCTACTCCTAGTTGCCTACCTGATCTAAGATGAATATTGTACATATGATGCATCTCACCTTCTACGTTGTATGCTGACTGATTTACTCTATTATTTGGGTTTGCTATCAGTTGTGCTGGTAGATGCACAGGTCTTTCTGCTGACAATGCTAGTAAGTTCTATTGGATGTGAGCAGGCGTTACACTCTGTGGAGTCTAATTCCATGCATTGTGGCCTCTCCACTGCTGCCCAGGATATGGATATGGCATCCATGGCTTCTGATTTAGAAATGTTGCTAGGGGTGCGTTAGTCTAGGGTTATGGTCCCCACCACCCCATATTAGGTGGTTGATGGGGTCCTTGGTGCATGTATGGCCCTCCCACATATGATGGCATTTCGGTTGGTACATTCCCTATGGGGGGCTGTGGCCAATTCTTCCTATTTCCTATGAAGTAGGCCTCCGTGCTCTCAGTCGCTTCCTGGTTACTGGGCAGTTGTGGGCACAATTGAGTTTTAAGATTCAGCCTGCAAACTACGCATACTCTGACCTTGTTTTTTGGAAATGCATTCTTTGCATGCCTTCCTCTACATTTTGGGCAAAAATAGGCTAATGCTACGCTATTTTCTTGTTTCTTCTTTTCTAACAACAGTGTATCCATTTGCAGTGCTAGAGATGAGAGCATTTCACTCTTCAAATCCTCTAGCATGTTACCTATTTCTATTTTGGTGACTGAAGCAGTCGCCTTCATGGTCCTGGCAATGATTTTGCCTCGCCTTCTTGAGTAGTTTCAGAATAATTATCGGATGTCATCCATAGCATGCTGATAGACATCACCTCCAGAGATCATGTTGAGAGCCTCCAGTGACTCATTGGTAAGTCCCCTCAAGAAGATGTTTTTGAGGGACTTATCAGATAGCTTCGAGTGAGGGGACCATTGAAGATTAAAGCTGAATCTCTCCCAATACTCCTTGAGAGACTCATATTCTCTTTGTGTCATGCTCAAGACCTCCTCCTTGGAGTCTCTTGCTCTCCCAAAATCTTGATATTGCTCTAGAAAGAGCTTCTTCATCTGGTCCCAGGTGGTGATGTGTTTGTCTCCCAGACCGATGAACCATCACAGAGCTACATCATCTAATGTAGAAGGAAATAATTTCAAATTTTGCGTGTTTGATTTGTAATCCACAAACCTACACAAAACATCAAACTTGAATAAAAATAGGTTAGGGTCCTCAGTCGGGTGTCCTCTGAAGGATGGAAGGTGAGCAGGGGATATGTTTTTCATTTTGGTATCTCCTACTCCCTCCTATGTTGGGAAACTAAAGCCAGATGAGACTTCATCGTTATATGCCATTTTTTTGGGAAATGTGGTTTCTAATGCAGCGTTTATGGCCTTCTGATCATTTAAAAAATTTTGAGTCAATGCTCTAAGGTTTTCTGGCAAGATCGTCTGATCCTCCAAAGCCTTCCACAATAGGGCTTCCTCTAGAGGAGTCCTATTAAACAGGGGATTTATGATGATTCGTTCATCCCCTTGTTGATGGGATGAGGTGGCACTTTGCACAAAGTGTAGTTCCTCACTCCAATGGACTGCTGGTAGGTCAGGCAAGTCTAACTCAAATCCAAAATGCTCGGCTGACTTAGGTCCTGATGGATTAGTTCTTATAAAACAACCGTCAGGTCCTCTTCTTCTCGAAGAACTCATACAAGTTCAGATGGAAGGTTTTAGGGTATTATAAGTAATCTAATTAAGACGCTTCCCCAGAAATGATGCCAAAATGTTGCGGGCCAAACATGGTGAATGGTTTCCTATGTTTGTCACATGCCCGTGCATTTAATTATCAACCCAGGGAGCTTCGTAAACTTGCGAAGAGTCAGAATTAGGTTACTACAATACCACTGGAGGTGAATCTGCTAATACTACATTTTGGGGGGTGTTTTTGAAATGGTTTGTCAATCATTCCCGCACTCCTCAATGATTTATATAAGAAGAAAAAAATTAAACCTATAGGAAATAGATCATGTATGTGTTCCTAAAAATAAATCTACTGCAAATGCTAGAACTAATAAACTAAAAAACGTTCTTATGAAAGCAATAAACTAATTAAAATTAATAAAAAAAAAGGAAATGGAGAAGAAATACTGGCTTGGAGTGGGCCTAGGTTCCAATAGCTTCTTCCCAATCGAACACGCGCTTAGAACTTTTGAAACTTTAATATATTCGTCAACACACTACAATTTATCTCTATACATCTAAATAGATATTTATTTTATTTCTATATATTTCTCAGAATGATCTGTGTGTGTTTATATAACACACCCATAGAACTTCTGTTATAGAATTAGTTACAACAGTCAATCTATCCCAGGCTAAATCAAGAAAGTCTGGTAAATGCAATCGACATCTGGCGTTCTATTCTAATGGCGGTGTGTTCATTGTTCGGTTCGTGCTTTGCTTGGCATCAGTAAGACATTTTGATACGTTGGTGCAATCTCCAATTTAGCTCTACATGACTGATGTAGTATGGAATTAAACAGTATAGAATGCAAAGAAAACAAGAGCCAAAAAATTTTGTTTGATAGCTTCGAAAGATTTTTACAGAAGTATATTACCGCAACCTACGGTTTGCCAACCCGTCTCATTACAATTTCTAGATTTTTATTGAGGTCCCGATCCTCTATGCTTGTAAGGTTGCCCATGACCTACAACCGCTGCTTTTTCAGACTGTTCTCCTGAAACTACTGCCTCATCTAGTTGCCCATGACCTGCAACTACTGCTTTGTCAGAATTTCAATGCATGCGTGGCCGACATACTTGTCAAAATATTCCCTTGTGATTGTTGTCTCTGTTTTAATGCACGTGGCCGTCCGCGTGTCTATTTCTTACTTGCCTTCTTCTTGGCCGCGATATCGTGACATGTCGTGATATCATGACATAATTTCATTGCACCCTCAGTTTCTAATTTTGGTCACGATATCACGACCTTTTCGCCTTTGCGCCTTACTTTGGATTTTACGTCGTGATATCATGACGTCACGATATCACAACATCATGATATCGTGATGTCGTGACATCATGACCATTTTGTCTTTTGCCTTCCGCATTCGAGCCCATACCTTATGTTTTCTGCCTTTGAGCCTTGCTTTAGCTTTTGAAGTCACGATATCATGACATTGTGATATCACAACAAAACTTGCCTTTGCCTTTTGAAGTCACGATATTGTGACGTCGTGATACTGCGACATCGTGATATCAAGAAAAAAATTGCCTTCGTTTGCCTTCACCTTTTGAAGTCGTGATATCACGACAAAACTTGCCTTCACCTGCCTTAGCTTTTGAAGTCGCGATATCGTGACAAAACTTATGCCTTGCCTTGGTTTCCTTTGGATGCCGCAATTTCGTGACAAAACTTCTGCCTTGGGAAAGAAAAGAAATAAACAAAATACAAAGTACTTAGAAAAATTTGGTGGATGCAAGATTGCTCTACTATCGCCGGATGCTCCTGCATCAGACACCCAGGGTAAATTAAGAAGTGATCCTCACTTCTGTTCTGTTAGGGGAAGACCCAGGCGGTCAACCTCTGTCTTCGACAACCAAGTTGCATCTTCTACAGGTCTGCCCTTCCACTTTATCAAATATTCAGAATACTATTTGTTCCTGGTGCTTCTGCCTTCACGAGCATCTAATATTTCCTCGACCTCGTCTGTGGTTGGAGTAGATGCTGGAATTTGCCATAACTCTATACTTGGTGCCTCTGTACTCTCTCCCTCATGGTATTCCACTAAATCTGAAATGTTAAAAATAGGTGAAATGTCAAGCCAACTTGGCAATTCCACTTCATATGCATTTCCTGAATCCCGTTTTTCCATTATTCTACATGGCCCAAACTTCTTCATCTTCAGCTTGTTATAGGTTTTGGCAGGAAATATTTCTTTCCTGAGATGGACCATGACTTCATCTCCTACTTCAAACTCTTTGAACCGCCGCTTCTGGTCTGCTCTTGTCTTATATTGAGTATTCATTTTTATAATTTGTTTCTTTACTTCTTCATGCAGACTTTTCATATGTTTCACAAATTCCTCTGCCTCGGCACTGCACTTTTCCCCTTTTTCCAATTTTCTCAGCTCAGAAACATTTCTTGGGTTGTTTCCATATATGACCTGGAATGGAGATTTATTTGTGCTCTTATTGACAGAATTGTTATATGCAAATTCCGCCTGCGGCAAAACCAAATCCCATCCCTTGGGTTTATCTGCTATCAAGCATCTCAGTAAATTACCCAGACTTCTATTTACCACCTCTGTCTGTCCATCAGTCTGTGGGTGGTATGCAGAACTGAATTTCAGATCTGTCTTCAACTTCTTCCACAAAGTTCTCCAGAAATACCCAACAAATTTTGTATCTCTATCAGAAACAATGCTCTTTGGCAGACCGTGAAGTCGTACCACTTCCTTGAAAAATAACCCTGCAATGTGAACCGCATCACTTGTTTTCTGGTAGGGAATAAAATGTGCCATCTTGGAAAATCTATCAACCACTACAAATACAGAGTCATTTCCCCTCTATGTTCTCGGTAATCCGAGGACGAAGTCCATGCTGACGTCCTCCCATGGCCGCTCAGGTACTGGTAATGGCTGATATAATCCAGTGTTCTGTCTTTCGCCCTTTGCCATCTGGCATATTCTACAACTCTGTACAAACTTTTTCACATCTTGCTGTAGTTGCGGCCAATAGTAATTTTCACTCACCAGAGCAATTGTCTTATCCCGACCAAAATGTCCGGCCAATCCTCCGTTGTGTTTCTCCTTGACTAAGTTTTCCCGCATGGAACTCCTTGGAATGCATAATTTACTTCCTCTGAACAATATTCCATATTGGATTAGAAAATCCAACCATTTTGTCCTGTCCACAGAATAAGGTGTCAAGCAAGCCATCCAGGCTTCTGCAAAATCCGGATCTTCAGGGTACAAACCCTTCAGTTCTTCAAATCCTACTACTTCCACTGTCATTTTAATCAGAAAATTCTGCCTTCTACTTAAGGCATCTGCAACTTTGTTTGATTTCCCGCTTCTGTGCTTAAGCACAAAGGTATAACTTTGGAGAAACTCAACCCACTTCAAGTGTCTCTGATTCAGTTTTGTTTGGCTGTTGATATACTGTAAGGCCTGATGATCAATAAATAGAACAAACTCCTTTGGCAATAAATAATGCCTCCACTTCTTTAGAGCCTGAACCATAGCATAAAACTCTTGATCATAAACTAAATACTTTTTTCTGGCATCATTGAGTTTCTCACTAAAGTAAGCAACAGGTCTGCCTTCCTGACTTAGTACAGCCCCTATTGCACTACCACTGGCATCACAATCCACTTGAAATACCTTGTTAAAGTCTGGAAGTGCCAAAATAGGTTGCTCTGTGACCTTCTTCTTCAACACATCAAAACTCTTATCTGCTCCTAAGGTCCACTTAAATTCTTTCTTATCCCCTCTCATTGTTTCTGTAAGGGGTGCACAAATGCTGCTGAAATTTCTAATGAATTTCCTGTAAAATCTGGCTAGACCATGAAATGATCTAACCTCTATTGTGCTTCTCGGGGTAGGCCATTCGATGATAGCTCTCACCTTTTCTGGGTCCATTTTTAGACCTTCTGCTGAGATGACAAATCCTAGGTACACTAACTCTTTCTTTACAAAATTACACTTTTTCAGATTTATTAATAACTGCTCCTCCCGCAGCTTCACAAAAACCCTTCTGATGTGCATCAGGTGCTCTTCCAGGGTTCTGCTAAATATTAATATATCATCTAAATAGACAATAACAAATTTGCCTAAAAATTCTTTCAGTACCTCATTCATCAGCCGCATGAAGGTACTTGGTGCATTGGACAGCCCAAATGGCATGACCAACCACTCATACAGACCCTCTCTGGTCTTGAAGGCTGTCTTCCACTCATCTCCTTCTCTGACACGGATCTGATGGTAGCCACTCTTGAGGTCAATCTTGGTGAAGTACTCCGCTCCACTTAAACAGTCCATTATGTCATCCATTCTTGGCAATGGAAATCTGTATTTTATTGTGATCTTGTTGATGGCTCGAGAATCTGTACACATTCTCCACTCTCCATATTTCTTTGGTGCTAGCACTGCAGGTACTGCATAGGGACTCAAACTTTCCCGAATCAGTCCCTTCTCCAGCAACTCCTGGACCTGCCTGTTTAACTCCTTAGTTTCTACAGGCATCATTCTATGTGCAGCTTTATTTGGTAAGCTCGATCCTGGCACCAAATCTATATGGTGGCTGATCTTCCTTACTGGGGGTAAACCCTCAGGCACATTATCAGATACAATATCTGGAAATTCTTCCAACAGATCTAGGACTTCTGCTGGGGTATCTTTGCATTCATTCTCCCTAACTCTAGGAATTATTGCATAACACAAATGTTCATGCTTTAAATCATCTAGAAATTTTCTCCCATCAACTAAGCAAATTTTGGCACTGCCACATACCTTTTCTTCCACCTCCTTCAGGGGTTTCAGCTTATGACGTGTTCCATTCTTTGTTATGGAGTAGGTGTTGGCATGACCATCATGAACCGTGCACCTGTCAAACTGCCATGGCCTTCCCAATAGCAAATGGCAAGCATCCATGGGTAGGATGTCGCACAGGACTTCATCACGGTAAGTCCCAATACTAAATTTCACCAGGCATTGCTCACTGACTAAGACCCTATGGTCCTTCTACAACCACGTGATCCGGTATGGATGCGGGTGTCTCTTCCTCTCCAGTTGTAGCTTTGTAACCATTCCTTCTGAAACCAGGTTATCCGTGCTACCATTGTCAATAATAATATTGCAAATCTTACCCGCACATTTACACCTTGTGCGAAATAAGCTTTTCCTCTGATCTATGTCCTCCTCCTTATTCAGCAGGACTCTCCTCATGATCATTGCTTCTCCTCTCTCTGCTTCTTTAGAATGTTTAGATCTAACATCTTCATCAGCGACCACGGCTCTGGCATTACCTTTCGGCCTCCTATTAATCCTTCCTTGTTGTTGTGGACACTCGTATTGGTGATGTCCCTCTTCTCCACACTGGAAACAAGTTCCTCGAAATCTGCCTCTTCCCTGGCCACGTCCATCTCTACCCCTTCCCCTTCGGTAATCATTGTTTTGATTACGGGGGCGGTAGTTATTTTCTCCTCTTTGTTCCCGATTACTGCTACTTTCTCCATTCTTCTGAGAATCTTCATTCCGTCTCCCGCCAGTTTCTTCCGCCACGACCTCTTCCTCTTTGCTTGTTCTCAAACCTCCTATTGAGCTTTTCTTCAACTCTTAGGGCAAACTGGTAAGCGTCCTCGATGGTGGTCATTCTGACCAGACTTAATTCCTCTTGAATACTTGTTCGTAATCCGTTAATATAACGGGCTACCTTTTCCTTATTGGCTTCTGAGTGGCCTGTTCTGATCATAATTTTATGGAACTCTTCTGTATATTCTTTTACAGACTTACTTGCTTGCCTCAAACCTTGCATTTTTTTTAACAGGTCTAACTCATAATCACCGGGGATGAACTGCCTCTTCAGTTTTTCTACCATCCATTCCCATTTTGTTATTCTTTCTTTTCCTCTTCTGTTTCGCTCCAGCTGTACTCCCTTCCACCATATGCCGGCATGACCTTTCAGTTTGGTCTTAGCGAATCTGACCCTACTAGGGTCCTCTACTTCCTCGTACTCAAAGTATTCTTCCAGATCGTTGATCCAGTCGATCAATTCCTCCGGATCCAGGTTCCCGAAATATGTGGAAACTTCCATCTTCGGCCTTTTCCCAATCTGGGATATGGCTTTGTATAGTCTGGCTGATGCCGGATCTACTGCTTCCTCTTCTTCCTCAGGCTGGTCCTCTTCTCCGTCATCTTCCTCTTCACTACCTTCATCTCTTCTTAGCTGTAATCCTCTACGAATCTCTTCTTGCAGAGCTTGCATTTGTCTCTACAAAACTCGGATTTCTTCTTCTGCTGCCGCCATGCCTCTCCCGCCAACCGGGTTTCTTCTTGGAGGCATTCTGTTTACTCCTTCACGAGCCCTTCCACAAATCCTGGTGCAAACTGCCTCACTTCCAGCGATCTACTTGCACACTCAGGAACTTCTGGCTCTGATACCACTTGATGCAGTACAAAATTAAACAGTATAGAATGCAAAGAAAATAAGAGCCAAAAAAATTTTCATTTGATAGCTTCAAAAGATTTTTACAGAAGTATATTACCGCAACCTGTGGTTTGCCAACCCGTCTCATTACAATTTCTGGGTTTTTATTGAGGTCCCGATCCTCTGTGCTTGCAAGGTTGCCCATGACCTGCAACCGCCGCTTTGTCAGACTGTTCTCCTAAAATTGCTGCCTCATCCAGTTGCCCATGACCTGCAACTGTCGCTTTGTCAGAATTTCAATGCATGCGTGGCCGACATACTTGTCAGAATATTCCCCTATGATTGTTGTCTCTGTTTTAATGCACGTGGCCGTCCGCGTGTCTATTTATTACTTGCCTTCTTCTTGGCCGCGATATCGCGACATGTCACGATATCACGACATGTCGTGATATCACTACGTAATTTCATTGCACCCTCCGTTTCTAGTTTTGGTCGCGATATCGTGACCTTTTTGCCTTTGCGCCTTGCTTTGGATTTTACGTCGCGATATCATGATGTTGCGATATCACAACGTCTCGACATCGTGACCATTTTGTCTTTCGCCTTCCACCTTCGAGCCCATGCCTTGTGTTTTTTGCCTTTGAGCCTTGCTTTAGCTTTTGAAGTCACAATATTACATCGCGATATTGCAATGTCGCAATATCGTGAAAAAACTTGCCTTCTCCTGCCTTCACCTTTTGAAGTCGCAATATCACGACGTCGCGATATCACGACATCACGATATCATGATAAAACTTGCCTTTGCTTTCCTTTGCCTTTTGAAGTCGCGATATCATGATGTCGTGATATCGTGACAAAACTTATGCCTTGCCTTGGTTTCCTTTGGATGCCGCAATTTTGCGACAAAACTTCTGCCTTGGGAAAGAAAAGAAATAAACAAAATACAAAGTACTTAGGAAAATTTTGTGGATGCAAGATTGCTCTACTATCGCTGGATGCTCCTGCATCAATGACACAGAGCTAGAACTGCACCAGCCGCTGTCGTCCACGTCATTCAAATTTGGTCAACGAGCAAAGAATTAGTGGTGCCTTCTGGTTGTGGGGAGGCACTTGCCTTTTGCTAGCACCTTCTAACTATGGGGAGGTGCTTGCCTTTTGTTAGCACCTTCCAACTATGGGTAGGCACTTGTCTTTGGTTTGCGCATTTCGATTGTAGGGAGGCGCTCGTCTTTAGTTGGCACCTTTCGACTGTAGGGAGACGCTCGTATTCAGTTGGTGCCTTTCGACTACAGGGAGGCGCTTGTATTTAGTTGGCACCTTCTGACTGTAGGGAGGCGCTCATATTCAGTTGGCACCTTCCTACTATAGGGAGGTGCTCATGTTATCTTCATTAACCCTTGATGAAATAAAGTGCCAGGTCCATCAAAAGGACCTTGACTATTCCAAATCTAACTAAATCAACTGCAATTCCACAAAACATACTAAAAACACACAAATTAGATAACACACATAATTATATCAAATATCTATATAATCATTCATAAAATTATGCAATCCTTATTATACAATCGCATATTGATCAAAGAAATATGTACAAAATATGAGCATTTCTGGTGCTCATCAACATCGACATCATCATAAAAAAGAAATTAATTTAAAAGTGTTGCCGACGTCTACAAAAATTAAAGGGAAGTTACATATAAATACAAAGGCTTTTAATTCAAAAGCCTTGGAATCATGAGCAAGAGGAGATAAGACGAAAAGCGCCGAAATCTTCGTGTGGCAGCGTGGTCCAACGACGATCGAGGGGAGTGCAAAGGTTTTTTCTTGTGAAAGAGACAAGGTTTGATTCCCACGGGTTAGAGTTTCGAGCAAGAGAATTGGCCCACATTTTTCTTTTGACGTGAGCAAGGGGAGAAGGACAAAAGTGCATTCTACGCTCTTTGTCCTATGCGAGCGCGTAGCTCGCGTGGTCTTTGGCGCCGTGGTTGAGGATTGTTTGGGCAGAGACGAGGGTTTGATTCCCTCTAAGAGGCAAGTAACGTTTTTATTAATAAATTTTTATTATTGCCTAATGTTGGAGAAATAAGGTGATGAGGGTTGATTTGATTTCTTTTGGAAGGCAAGTTTAAAAGCACTTTTAGAAAAGAAGATAATTTTGGTATTTTATTTTTATAAAAGTATATCATATTATATATCGTTGGAAAGCTTATTTCGAGGGCTATTTGACTAACTCATTTAGAAGGAGAAATAAGGTGTATATAGAGAGATATTTCTATTTTTGTAAAGGGGTTCAAAAGTGAAGATTGTTGTGCTCTTTTTCAAAGTGTGTTGAGTGTGGCAGATTTCCAAAGAGGGTTCTTCACTTCATAAAAGGTATGGGCACATTCTCCTATTGATTGTTTATGGTGGTTGATTTCTGAAATATCATTGGAGGGAAAAGGATTGTTTGTGGTTTCCTTTTTGAAAGTGGTTGGTTGAATGCATCAAGGTTTTCTGAATTGAGAGTTGTGTTTAAACCTTGTGTTATAAGCATAGTGGTTGAAGCCCATTGATTGTGAAAGAACTTGAGTTAGAAAAGAACATGAGTATCATTGTTATGTGAGATTTGTGGTTGAGCATTGTTGGATACATTTGAGTTGGTTGATGCATACTTGGACTAGGGTTTTGTGAGTTGTCCCTTGTGGTGATTAGTTGAGAGTGAGATTAGAACATATTGAGTCTCTAAAAATTCTCTTTATGCTTCTATGAGTTGATTTGAGTTGAGATTGCCATTCATTATTGAGTTCATTTTGAGTACTACTTGATATTGACTTGATTGAGCCTTTGAGAAGGCCTTTGGGATAGATTTGAGGATAGATGTTGGGATAGATTTGTGGATAGTTATTGGAGAAGTTTTGGGCAAGTTCTTGGTGAGCTTTCTAGAGCAGATTTGGGCAAGTTCTTGGTGAGCTTGCTAGAGCAGATTTGGGCAAGTTCTTGGTGAGCTTGCTAGAGTAGATTTGGACAAGTTCTTGGTGAGCTTGCTTGAGTAGATTTGACAAGTTCTGTGTGAGCTTGTTAAGTAGGTTGTGATGGGTTCTATGTGAGCCTATTGAGCAGGTTCTTAGTGAGCCTATTGATAGAGCTTTGGAGGTGATAGAGTATAGAGGATAGAGTCTCAGTGGATAGAGATCCAACAGCCAACATAGTTGAAGATAGATCTGAGTGAGGAGTCTTCAAGTGGAGAGAGGTCCACTAGTTAGTGCAATAGAGAGACAGAGTCTTCTAGAAGATCACATAGCTAGAGCATAAGGGGAAAGAGTTCTCCTATGGAAGAGATCCATGAACTTGAGATTAGGGGATCAACATCTCCTTTGGATAGAGATCCATAAACATTGTAATTGGGAGTGATTCCCAAAGAGATTGATTGAGAAAGTTTTAGTAAAATATTTTCTTCGTGGAGTAGCCCACATTGGGTGAACCACGTAAATTGTGGTGTCTCTATTGTGTATGGTTTCTGTGCATTGTTTTGATTACTGCTATTGATATTGTTATCTTTACACAACATAATATTGAATTGGAAGAAAAAGTAAAAAGTGGTCTTATATTGTTCACCCCCCTCTCAGTATAAGCTTGTGTTCTTCAATTGGTATCAGAGTGGGTTCCTTCGGAAAGGCTAACAACTTGAGGGAAGATTCTATTGGGTTACAAGATGGACAAATGGTATATTGACAGTGGGTGCTCTAGTCATATGACTGGATATAAGAATAAGTTCATTTCCTTAAAGGGGAACAACAACGGATCTGTGAGATTTGGTGATAATGCTTCAGCTAAAATCAAAGGGAGAGGAACTTTAAGTTTGGATGATGGAAAGACAACTACACAAGGTGTACTCTATGTTGAGGGTCTGAAGCACAACCTACTAAGTGTAAGTCAGCTTTGTGATCGAGGGTACACAATTACTTTTTCTTCTACAGGATGCAAAATCAGGGAAACAAAAATAGGGAAGCTTGTTGCAACTGTAGAAAGAACCAATAACAATCTCTACATGTTCAGTGAAATAAAAAAGGAAAAATGTCTTCTATCTCAAGAAGAAGAGAGTTGGTTATGGCATAAAAGGTTATGTCACTTGAACTTTGATAACATAGTAAGGATAAGCAACAAAAAAATTGTCAGAGATCTACCAAAGATAAAAAGACCTTCAAATACAATTTGTGCATAGTGTCAGTATGGAAAGCAAACAAGATCAAGTTTCAAGGCAAAATAATATTCTTCTTCCAAGGTATTAGAATTGATTCATACTGATTTATGTGGACCTATGAGAACTAAAAGTCTACAAGGTGAAAGTTACTTCATGTTGTTCATAGATGATTATTCTAGAATGACTTGGGTTGTTTTTCTGAAAGAGAAATCAGAGGCATTTGAGCATTTCAAAGTATTCAAAGAAATGGTAGAAAATGAAACAGGAAAGAAGATCAAGTGTTTGCGATCAGATAGAGGAGGGGAATTCATCTCTACATAATTCATTGAGTTTTGTGCAGAACATGGAATCAGAAAAGAATATTCGGTAGCCAGGACTCCTCAACAAAATGGAGTAGTAGAAAGAAAGAATAGAACTCTTGAGAATATGGCCAGAGCAATGCTAAATGAATCAAAAATTTTAGATGGATTTTGGAAGGAAGCAATCAATACAACAGTCTATGTTATGAATAGAGCTCAAGTTAGAACGAAGCAACATAAGACTCCATATGAGTTTTGGAAAGGAAGACCTCCCACGGTAAACTACTTCAAAATTTTTGGAAGTAAGTGTTACATCAAAAGAGAAGATAAGGACTTGGGCAAATTTGATCCTAGATGTGATGAAGGTATTTTTCTTGGATACTCTATAAAAAGTAAGGCCTACAGATGCTACAATAAAAGAACACATACCATGGTGGAAAGTATAAATGTCAGGGTTGATGAAAGAACAGGAATAAATGAGCCACCTCAGGAAGATATTCCTGAAGAAGAAGAAAGTTGTCAGGAAGAAATGGGTGAAGATTCAGATGAAGAAGACTTGCAGAATATACCTTCCAAAACTACATCAAGATATATTCAGAAAAATCATCCAGAGGATTTGATCATTGGTAATCCTGAGGTAAGACAAACAAGAAGAGGAATCATAGGCTCAATAGAACAAGTAGATGTTTCACTATTATCCAAGATAGAACCAAAGGATTTTAGAGAGGCAGAAAATGATGAATGTTGGATTAAGGCAATGAAGGAAGAACTAGATCAGATTGAAAAAAGTAAGACTTGGGAATTAGTTCCAAGACCAAAAGGAAAAAATGTAATTGGTACTAAATGGGTCTACAGGAACAAACTAAATGAAGATGGTCAAGTCATCAGAAACAAGGCAATATTGGTGTGTAAAGGATATGCACAAGTAGAAGGAATTGATTTTGATGAGACCTTTGCACCAGTTGCAATATTGGAAGCTATACGGATGTTTTTGGCACTTTCAAGCTACAGGAATTTTAAAGTATATCAGATGGATGTCAAATCAACTTTTCTGAATGGTCATTTAGAAGAAGAAGTTTACATTGAACAACCTGATGGGTTTAATCAAGCGAGATAAGCCAGACTATGTGTGTAAATTGAAAAAGGCTCTCTATGGCTTAAAGCAAGCTCCTAGAGCATGGTATTCAAGATTGGATAAATATCTTCGAGAGCAAGGTTTCAGAAAGGGAACAGTTGATAGCAATCTGTATATTAAAAATAAGGGAAATGATTTGATGATTGTGGAAGTGTATGTGGATGATATTATTTTTGGGGGTAGCAATGATAAAATGTGTCAAGAGTTTGCAAGAAACATGACTAATGAGTTTGAAATGTCTATGATTGGTGAATTAACCTTTTTCCTTGGATTACAGATTTCACAATTAGAAAAAGGGATATTTCTTTCACAAACAAAGTATATAAAGGAGATGTTGAAGAAATTCAAAATGGAAGATAGTAAGCCAGTTAGTACTCCAATGGTCACAGGGTGTAAATTAAGCAAATATGATGAATCTCCTGATGCAAATCAAACTCTATATAGATCTATGATTGGTAGCCTATTATACGTTACAGCCACAAGACTAGACATAATACAGGCAGTTGGTTTAGTGGGAAGATTTCAAGCAGCTCCAAAAGAATCACATGTGACAACAGTGAAAAGAATACTCAGATATCTCAAAGGAACAATGGAATATGGTCTATGGTATCCTAGAAGCAGTAAGTTTACTCTCATAGCCTACACAGATGCAGATTGGGCAGGAAATATTGATGATAGAAAAAGTACAAGCGGAGGAGCATTCTTTCTTGGTGATTGTCTAGTTTCTTGGCTAAGTAAGAAACAACCATCAGTATCACTTTCCACAATAGAGGCAGAATATATTGCAGCAGCAACATGTTGTTCACAGGTATTATGGATGAAACAGACTCTTAAATATTTTAGCATAGAACATGATCATCCCATTCCTATTATGTGTGATAATACTAGTGCTATAAGTATCTCGAAGAATCCAGTAATGCATGCCAGAACAAAGCACATTCCAATCAAGTATCACTTTTTAAGAGAACAGGTGACAGAGCAACAAGTAAGATTGGAATATGTTCCTACAAAATATCAGATTGCAGATATCTTCACAAAACCATTACCAAGAGAAGCATTTGAGCGGTTGAGAGAACAACTGGGAGTAAAAGTACTCCCACCCCAAAATTAATCACCTCAAGAGAGAAGGGGGTGAGGGGGCTAAGCTTAAGAGTCATATATTTTAGCCCCATAAGGTGTCCCTTTTGCCATTGATGTCAAAGGGGGAGAGATTTGAGTAAGGGGGAGAGCATTGAGTTAGGGGGAGCAGCCTCCAAGGAGAGATTTGAGTTAGGGGGAGCAGCCTCCAAAGAGAGTATTGAGTTAGGGGGAGCAACCTCCATAGAGAGTATTGAGTCAGGGGGAGCAACTTTGATTCTCAGAGATGGTTCTTTTAGTGTTTGTGGTGTTTGCATTAGAGGTGTTGCCATCAATGACAAAGGGGGAGATTGTTGGACATTTGAGGTAATTTGAGGCATTTTATGTTGTCATTGATGTCACATGGATCACATTTGGTTTTGGTGGCACATGGATCACATTTGTTTTGGTGGCTATTTATAAGGTTTTTGTGAAAACCAAGGCAGGTAAAATAAAAGGTTTTATTTAAAACCATGGATGGCAGATTTGAAATGGGTTTTTCTTAAAACCTGGTTTAGGCTTTCGTTTCGTCGAAAAAGGTGCCCCGGAGATGGAGATATTCAATTTTGAATATTTGGTTTAAATTTTAATATTTAAAATTTATTTTTAAATTTTAAAATTAAAATTACCTCAGCGCCGACGTCATCATCAAAAAGAAATTAATTTAAAAGTGTTGTCGACGTCTACAAAAATTAAAGGGAAGTTACATATAAATACAAAGGCTTTTAATTCAAAAGCCTTGGAATCGTGAGCAAGAGGAGATAAGATGAAAAGCGCCAAAATATTCGTGTGGCAGCATGGTCCAACGATGATCGAGGGGAGTGCAAAGGTTTTTGCTTGTGAAAGAGACAAGGTTCGATTCCCATGGGTTAGAGTTTTGAGCAAGAGAATTGGCCCACGTTTTTCTTTTGACGTGAGCAAGGGGAGAAGGACAAAAGCGCATTCTGTGCTCTCTGTCCTATGCGAGCGCGTAGCTCACGTGGTCTTTGGCACCGTGGTTGAGGATTGTTTGGGCAGAGACGAGGGTTCGATTCCCTCTAAGAGGCAAGTAACATTTTTATTAATAAATTTTTATTATTGCCTAATGTTGGAGAAATAAGGTGATGAGGGTTGATTTGATTTCTTTTGGAAGGCAAGTTTAAAAGCACTTTTAGAAAAGAAGATAATTCTGGTATTTTCTTTTTATAAAAGTATATCATATTATATATCGTTGGAAAGCTTATTTCGAGGGCTATTTGACTAACTCATTTAGAAGGAGAAATAAGGTGTATATAGAGAGATATTTCTATTTTTGTAAAGGGGTTAAAAAGTGAAGATTGTTGTGCTCTTTTTCAAAGTGTGTTGAGTGTGGCAGATTTCCAAAGAGGGTTCTTCACTTCATAAAAGGTATGGGCACATTCTCCTATTGATTGTTTATGGTGGTTGATTTTTGAAATATCATTGGAGGGAAAAGGATTGTTTGTGGTTTCCTTTTTGAAAGTGGTTGGTTGAATGCATCAAGGTTTTCTAAATTGAGAGTTGTGTTTAAACCTTGTGTTATAAGCATAGTGGTTGAAGCCCATTGATTGTGAAAGAACTTGAGTTAGAAAAGAACATAAGTATCATTGTTATGTGAGATTTGTGGTTGAGCATTGTTGGATACATTTGAGTTGGTTGATACATACTTGGACTAGGGTTGTGTGAGAGAGTTGTCCCTTGTGGTGATTGAGTTGAGAGTGATATTAGAACATATTGAGTCTCTAACAATTCTCTTTATGCTTCTATGAAGTTGATTTGAGTTGAGATTACCATTCATTGTTGAGTTCATTTTGAGTACTACTTGATTGAGCCTTCGAGAAGGCCTTTGGGATAGATTTGAGGGCATATTTGGGATAGATTTGTGGATAGATTTGTGGAGTAGATTTGGGCAAGTTCTTGGTGAGCTTGCTAGAGCAGATTTGGGCAAGTTCTTGGTGAGCTTGCTAGAGCATATTTGGGCAAGTTCTTGGTGAGCTTGCTAGAGCAGATTTGGGCAAGTTCTTGGTGAGCTTGCTTGAGCAGATTTGAGAAGTTCTTTGTGAGCTTGCTTATATTTGACAAGTTTTGTGTGAGCTTGTTAAGCAGGTTCTATGTGAGCCTATTGAGTAGGTTCTTAGTGAGCCTATTGATAGAGCTTTGGAGGTGACAGAGTATAGAGGACAAAGTCTCAGTGGATAGAGATCCAATAGCCAGCACAGTTGAAGACAGATCTGAGTGAGGAGTCTTCAAGTGGAGAGAGGTCCACCAGTTAGTGCAACAGAGAGACAAAGTCTTCTAGAAGATCACATAGCCAGAGCAGAAGGGGAAAGAGTTCTCCTGTGGAAGAGATCCACGAACTTGAGATTAGGGGATCAACATCTCCTTTGGACAGAGATCCATAAACATTGTAATTGGGAGTGATTCCCAAAGAGATTGATTGAGAAAGTTTTAGTAAAATATTTTCTCCATGGAGTAGCCCACATTGGGTGAACCACGTAAATTGTGGTGTCTCTATTGTGTATGGTTTCTGTGCATTGTTTTGATTACTGCTATTGATACTGCTATCTTTACACAACATAATATTGAATTGGAAGAAAAAGTAAAAAGTGGTCTTATACTATTCACCCCCCTCTCAGTATAAGCTTGTGTTCTTCACATTCTATAGTATTTCCCCCAATTTTTGAGGAAATTTTTGAAGTAGTAGAGCATCATTACTTTGAATTTGAAAGCATGAATAGATAAATGTGCTCATGTGTTCTTTAGGGTCCTCAATCCCTTTAAATTTATCAAACTTTGGTACTATGAAGTCTACCAAATATGGCAGTGATGGTATTGAAGGATGGATCACTTGATTGATGAGCTAATGTAAAGTGGATTTTTGGTTTATCAAACCAAGAATATGTTGTATTAGACTATAAATCTATTTTTTCATAACCTTAATTCTAGGGTCTTCCCCAAGAATGTGAAAACCCTGAATCACTTTATGGTTCTATGAAGGTGAAGTGGAAATATGTTAAGGCATAATGAGATGATTAGGACTTGGAAAAGTGGATTGGAATTGGTTATGATAAGGTTGATGAAATTATTATGGATGAAGAAACAGATAATATGCATGAGGACTATGGATGAATTGACCCATAGAATAGGTATGGATTGGTGGCGATGTTGGAATGGAAAATACAAAATATTGTGGTACCCATGATGGAATTTGGGTGATAAAGGTGGGTTGAGTGGAAATAGGTTGAGGCTTAGGATTGACCACATAAACTTGTTATTGAGGATAGGACTAAACATTATGTCACTTCTTAAGCAATTTTTTAAGGTGTTCCCATGCTTAATGTATTTTCATATTGAAGCTGAAGGTGTGGATATGGATGGTATGGCTGAAGTTTATGAAGGATAAGTTTCAACCATAGTTATAGATAAATAGACAACATTGGCTAAGCTTTGAGCTAACATATGTGAAGAAACATTGGCCTATGCTTCATACAAAGGGTTGCCATAGGTAATGGTATAAGATGAATGTATGGATGTGCTTTGAGCATATGATGACTAAGGTATGGACCAATGTTGGAAAGGTGTAGTTGTTACCTCAAAAAGAGGGTTGTTATACACTTGGTAAGGCTTGAAGGCTGGGAGGAGGCAAGTTCCTACTGGAAAGAAGGATCATGCCTAGGTGAGTTATGGACTGATTATAAGACATAGTTAATGGATTTGTTAAAATATTCCACTTTGGCCATGTCTATATGGGTTATCTGATGGTCAATGGTAGGTGAATATGATTCTATTTGTGGAATAACCATTTGAAATGACTATGTGGATGACACAGTGTGTAAGGGACGTCCAAAAAAATCTAAATAATTTATCTATATCACACTAGTGGGATTGACCACAAAAGTGGCAAGGAATGATGATCAGAAATTCATGGATGAATTGTCTTGGTGGATGGAAATTTGATTCAATGCTTTAGTTTGATTTCCTAGTTAATCCATAAGCTACTAAACCAAATATGCAATGTGTAGTAAAGGAAGTGTAGAAGAAAACTTCACAGAATAAGAAATTCAATTCTATGTTTTGCAACAATATTTCTTACCTCCTTTCCTTTTTTAATCTCATTTTAATGTTTTTTTATTTTTTTGTGTGTTTTGATGTACTAATCTAAATTATGAAGGGTGAAATCTATTATTTGGCTAGGCAATGAAATTATTTTTGGTGATGAAGTCTATAATTTTTGGTTAGGGGTATCCTATGGTGGCTAAGGGTAGATATTGGTGGATGGAGATGAAACCCATCGTCACCAATTCTCAAGCAATGGTTGGTGATAAAATCCAATGCATTATTGTTTAATGTGATACGTGCTATGTGTGATATTTTGTATGTTATCTATTGTGTTTTCATATAATATCAATAGTAACCAATTTTTCAAGTCTAAATTAGAAGCCAAAAAAAGGATACCAATTTCCTCAAAATATGTAAGGTACACCGCTTAAGACCCACTCTAAATAGTGGAGGGTTTGATTACTCTTCTACTCAGAATCAACAAGGGATTCCAAAAGTGGGAGTACTTTTAATATTATTATATTATTACTACTTAGGTAAGAAAAAGAGGAATTCTTGACCCTAATGTGCAAACTATTTTATGCAATTTTTACTTTACATGAAAACAATATGCATATTTTTGAATGAAAAACACATCAGAAAGCAACAAAATTTTAAATTTGAAAATGTGCACTAATGTGAGTATGAATGCAAAGTAAATCTAAATGCAATGTATAAATAAATGCAAATTCCTAAAATGCAGATGTAATGTGATTTTTTTAATAGATATTGAATAATGTTTTTTTTAGCAATTACTCTAGAAAAATGTAAAACAAAAATAAAACAGAGGGGTTAGGGTTTTAAGGCAGACTTACAAAAAAGCCTACATATCCTTTTCCCACTCTGTGAAATACCTTTTAGAGTCTATGAAATGAACCAGGGCACCTTATGAACTCTGTGGGGCATCCCTCGAGCATCACAGGGCATCTGTGCAATCCGGGACTAGCTTCTACAACTCTAAAAACCCTAGTTCGGTGAAAATCGTGCCATAGAATTTATAAAATTTGCAAGATAAAAAAATAACAAGTTTATGGAAATATAATTAGCATAAAGAACCCATTGTGGGTCCCACCATGATTTCCACTTGTGAATGCAAAAATGAAACACCAATACAATATATATAAGTAAAAAAATCACAAGCAAATAACACATAATTGTACATAATTACATAGCTAAAGGTATGGAACTTTGACTATGTTGAATAATAAAGGAATGGTTTATTGAAGTTAATTAAATAAGATGTTATTTTCTTAATGGAAAATAAATGATAGCTTCTTTACAAAGCTAAAGGTATGGGACTTTGTCTATGTTGAATGAAGGCTTTGAAATGTTTGATTAAAGTATGACTTGTGATCTAGCTGTTTTATGTTGAAGAAACTCTCTTGAGCAAATGAGAGGTGAAAATAAAAATGAGGAGATTTTTGTGATATCAACTAAACAGTGGATGGATGGAAACTTTAATTAAATTTGTATAGTTGCAATTTGGTAAAGTAAACAATAAATGCACTAGTTTTCATGTAACTAGTAGATGCATTTAGAGGCATGTCTATCATGGAACCATGAGTTGCCCTGATCCCTTACTATCCTAAAACAAATGTTCAAAATACAAGGAGGACCAAATATGACAACTGGAACCTATGCAATGGTTTGATTTACTTATGCTCAAATATATTATAAATTGTAGGGAGAAATCCCTACATGATTGATGTATTTATTTGTTCTTTTAAATTATGGATATTTTACCATATTTGGAATATGTAATAAATTTTTGAATGGATAAGAATTGTATCTTTTATTTATTTTCATGAGTTGTCTATCATTGTTGTTTATATTTCTTTACCATTTAATGCTTACCTTCATTTAATATCATTTTCTTTCCAAGTACCTTTTGCATGCTTTATGTTTTGTTTTCCTGAATGATTAAGTAATTAGAGTTATTCTCATCTTCTTGATAACATACAAGTAATATAAGAAAATGAAACCTTAGGGTGAAACTAGATAGACCTAAGATATTGAGATATTTTAGGGTGAACTTAGTAAGACCTAAGGGATAGAGACCCCTTAGGGAGAATGCAAACTAAGTAAAGTAATTGATTATATTTGAGTTAAGATAGCTCGTCATGAAGATGATATGGACAACTTGAATCATAGTATGTATAGCCTACCTATACAGATGGACTTGTGTATGGTATGGTGATGGGTGCATACCTTATACTATATTAAAGGTGATAACTTTAGCTCATCAAGGATAATGATATGGATAATCTTATTTGCGATATCACATGATATGCCTACACAGATAAACTTGTGTAGGGTATTGAGTGAGATATAACTCAATAGAAAAGTTGGAAAACTTAGTAAAATGAAAATTATAGACAAATAAAATATTGGTTACAGGTTTATGAATCCTTCGCCATAGTTTATAATTTTTTTTTTTGTGTTTTCTTGTAGCTAGTTTTAGGTTATTACAAGGTGGGGAAAAACACAACATGCAGAAGCTCAAGAGAACAAAGTAGATAGGAGCTTGGCATAAAAAGTGATGTAAAAAACAAAAAACAACCCTAATAAAACTTATATTTCAAAGTATTTTGTCACCACCTTACAAAAGGACATCCCAATGCACAAAAAAACAAAAAAGCAACATAGGCTATATGAGTAACAACCAAGCAACTCAAAGCTGGTGCAAACCAATAATCACAATGTAAACAACAAACGAAGGACATAATAAGTAAAGCAAGGGAAAGGTACATCATAATGAAAACACAATACATGCAAGGGCAACCAAAGAATCACCTAAAATACTGAATCAAACTCTTTCCAATATCGTTGTTCTTATCCTTTTAGCCTTCACTTTAATTGCTTCCATAGGTACACATCCTCCCCCACACACCCCTCCCTTCTCTTGAATTTAAGGAGGTGCATCATTAACGTGCTATGTGATTCCCCTTAAGTGCTCAAGAGTGTAAGCCTTCATGAGTATTTCTTGCTACACTCAACAGCAAGACAACAAATCACTCTTTATCTACCAAGGGAAGCTAGAACTATAATTTGATAATAAATCAAGAATAGGGTAATATATAGCTTGATGCTTACCAATAAATCAAACTAATAGTACATATATTAAATATGTAAATAAATAAAATATATATATATATATTAAAAATGAAACCATATTAATATTTGTTTAAGGAACATAATTGAAGTTAATAACCAAAGCAAGCATGAGTAAAAAATTACTCAAAACAAAACATAACAATCTTTCCTTTTTACCACAAAGTAACTTGGTCAAGCAAGGTATTACATCCACAATATTCAACACCAATGTCTTATCCCCAAGTATATGGTCCTTTTATTATATTCTATACTATTGACATCTTCATTGAGGAGGCTCATTGCAAGCAATATCTTGGCCCAATGGTGTGAATGTGGAGACTCAAAATGATATGCATCTACATGAAGGTAATTTTTCCATGTTTACCATGAGTTGCTGATGAATGAACATCATAATGATTTCCCTAGGTATATTTTCTAGTAGCTGGTCTATCTATAGTCCTACCAAGGTGAAGGTACTTGATCTTACATTCATAGATACATCAACAATACCATGTTCTATTCTTAAAGACTACAATCATTCTATTATTAAATAATACTATTGAAATTGTGTCATTACATCAATAGTCCAAAAATATAGTTCATTTGGAACAAAATTTTTGTGGAGGGGTATTACATAATTTTAAACTTGGATTAATTATAGTTCTATGTGTTTCCTACAAAAACAGTAGCATACATAAGCTTAATACAAAATTAAAAATAGAAATTGATGTCTCATCTCATCAATTTTTTCTCGTGCAGCACAATTCTCTAAATATTGGTCGCAATAGACCTTAGATTGATCTAGGGTTTATTTAATTAACACTATGGAATGAAACCCTAAAATCTTATCTAGCCATGTCTCAATGGTTGTGGGATCTACCATCTGAAATGTAGAAATATTCCACACGTGAGTAGGATCAACAACATACTTCCTAAGCAGGGATATGTGGAAAGTTTCATGGATTTTTGATATGCTAGGTGGCAAAGCGAGCTTATAGGATACTATTCTAAATTTTACAAATATCTCAAAGTGTCCTACATAGCGATGATCTAGCTTTGTTGACTTGATGGAAATTTTCATAGGTCTAACCCTTAAGAAGGATTTGTTTCCTAAAAAGAATTCAAAATGTGATATTTTTAGATCCACATAGCCCTTTTGTTTATTGACCACTTCCTTAAGCCTAAATCATATTGTTCTGAGATGCTCCTCCTTCTCCTAGATAGTATCATGTCCAATCACCACCTAATATTTTGGTTTTTACTATGGTAGAAGGGTCTTGCATCTTTTTTTATACAAGGATTCAAAGAGGGCCATCCCTAGTGATGCATGGTATCCATTATTATAAGAAAACTCCACAAGATGTAAGAAGTCTTTCCACTTTGACTTCTAGTCCATGCAATACATGCATTATGTATTTTTTAAAACCTAGTTCACCCCTTCAGTTTGACAATCTATTTCGAGATGATATGTAGAACTAATATTTAGCTTAATGCCCACTGTACGATGAACAAATTACTAATATTATGATGTGAATATAGATCCATGTCAGATATGATTACCTTTGAAAATCCATATAATCTAAAATTTTCTTTGGTAAACTTATAAGCCACCATTAGTGCATCATCCTTGATGTTTCCTGGTATGAAGTGTGTGATCTTAGTCAGCTTATAAACCACTACCATAATGACATATTGTTGGAACATATTCTTAGGTAATACCATAATAAAGTCCATTGAGATCACCTAGTATTTGTTCATGGGTATCTCATGTGGACACAATTTTCTTACTGGATGATAATTTTCTACCTTCACTTTCTGGTATTACAAACATCTTAATAAACATCTAGTGATGTCTTGCTTCATCCCAGTCTAGTAGATATTTTTCATATTTTCTCTCATTTTTTGACCCTCTTGGATGAGTGAATAGGGAGAATTATATGCCTCTTGCAAGATAAATCTCCTCAAATCATTGAATTTGGGTACAACTATCCAATATTTAAAGCACAAAAGCCCATATTTTATGTTGAAGCCCTTACTTTCTTCTAAATTTCCATATCTTTTTATCTAAAATTATAAGCAATACAAGTCTTGTAGTTCCACATGGATCTGGGTTAAGGTAGTTATGTGCCTTCTCCTGCTCAAGGTATTAACCACCTTATTTTATTTTCCTTAGATGTAATCAATACCAAAATAATATTCTGTTAAGAACTCTATCCATCTTATATATTTTACATTCAATAAAGGTTGGGAAAAAGTATTTCTTAGACTTTGATGGTATCTCCTTATCTCAAAAATTTACCCTAACAAGTAGTATCTCCAAACATTTAAAACATGTACAACTGCTAGCAATTCTAGATCATGAGTAGCATATTTTACCTCATGCTTCTATTGAAATTAGGAGCTTAGGGTTAGAAACCAAAGGAGTCAAAAATAATATTCATTAATCATTAACATAAAACAATAGGTTACAAGGTTTAAATAAAGATAAAATAAACCATAAGCCTAAATTAGGGGAAGAGAATAGGGAGAAAGAAAATAGGGAGGAAAAGATGAAAGGAAATTGACATTGAACTCTCTCTACTGCCCATGCCGTCCAAACTCTGCTGTCGATGAGGTAAAAAGGTAAGGTCCAAAACTTACTATGGTAAAACACTTTTTACCACCCATAATTTCCAACATTCTCCCCATTAAAGTTGAGAGGACTAACTATACAGTCTCTCAGCTTTATAAATTGAGCTTTATCCATTGCTTTGGTGAATATGTCAACAATGTTATCCAAAGTGTTACAATATTTAAGCTCAAAAATCTTCTGTTCCACCATATCTCATATGAAGTGATGATTCATATCAAAAAATTTTGATCTTTTGTGGTGGATAGGATTATATGCCAGTTGAATGGCAATAATATTATCACAATTCAGTTTTGTTGGACCACTTTGAATTTTTCCAATCTCTTCAAGGATTTTCCTCAACCAGAGGACTTGAGTACTAGCATGTGTAATGGTTATATACTATGCTTCAATAGATGATAATTCTACAACATATTTTTTCTTGGAACTCCAAGTTATTAGTCCTAAACCTAGACTAAAACAGTTCACTGATGTAGATTTTTTGTCATCTATATTGCTGCCCCAATCACTGTCACTAAAACCAACTAACTTCACTGAGTTACATTTGTGGTAATGTATTCCAAAATCCAATGTACCTTTTACATATCGTAAAATTCTTTTTGTTGCTTGAAGGTGCAGCTCAGATGGACTTGCCATAAACCTTGAAACTAGAGAAACAACATATTGTATATTAGGCCTTGTGTTGGTAAGAAACATCAGACTACCAACCATGCTCCTGAAAGTGGTCATGTCAACATTTGGTGCTCCATCATCTTTTCTCAGTCGGATTCCATGTCATTTTGGAGTTGCAAGTGATTTGCACTGCTCCATGGCAAATTTCTTTATCATGTCTCGATCATACTTATGTTGACATATGAAAATCCCTTTCTATGATTGGTGTACTTCCATGCCTAGGAAGTATTGCATTAACCCGAGATATTTCATCTCAAACTGACTCATCATGGATTTTTTGAACTCCATATTCATTTTATTATTACTACCCATAAATATGAGATCATCCACATATAAAAAAACTATGAGGATGTCTGTTCCATTCTTGAGGTAGTACAAAGTTGGTTCACTTTTGCTTTTAGTGAATCCAAACTCATTAAAATAGCCATCAATGCGTGAGTACCAAGCTCTTGGTGCTTGCTTGAGGCCATAAAGTGTTTTTTTCAATTTATAAACAAGGTTCTCTTTTCCTTGTTCTTGGAAACCTTGAGGTTGCTGAACATACACCTCTTCTGTTAAGTATCCATTTAAAAATGCACTTTTAACATCCATGTGTTGTACTGCCCATCCTTTGTGAGCAGCTAAGGAAAGAACTATTCTAATTGTCTCCTGTATTGCTACAGGAGCAAAGGTTTCCTCATAGTCAATACCATATTTTTGAGTAAAACCTTTTGCAACTAGTCTTGCCTTATGTCTCTCAATGCTTCCATCAGCATTGAACTTGGTCTTGTAGGCCCATTTACAACCAACACATTTTTTACCTTTGGGAAGCTTCACAACCTCCCAAGTATCATTCTTGTTTATAGAGGATATCTCCTCTTTCATGGCATCTTGCCATACATTTTCTGTACATGCCTTTTCATAGCTAGATGGTTCTAGATATGCAATAGCCAATAAAGCATAATTGACTACATCTCCTCTTGGTTTGTGAGATTCATCATCTCCAAACATGTGTAGATTTTCAAGTCTGGATAATATGTCATTCATCTCACTAGCTTGACTTCTAGTGTATCTTCGTTGGAAATTCCTATCCAACATTTGAGAAGATGGATGACTTTGTAGTGTTCTCTTTCCTTTATTGGTATCTTTCCTTTGAGAATATGGATCAATATCCATAGGACTTGGAGCACTAACAGATCTCTAAAATATTTTTGAAGAATTTGGGGGTGCCTTCAAAGGAGTTCTGCTTGGACTTGGAGTACCACTGGATGTACTCGAAGAAGATTCCTTATGAGGACTTTGTGGTGGGGTACCACTGCTATTCTTTGGCTGTAATTGTGAGGAATTTTCAGAATTAGATCCTACATCAACAAATTTTTGGTGACCCCATTCTCCCCCTTCATGAAAAATTACATCCCTTGAGATTATTATTTTATGGGTCTTGGGATTGTAAATTCTGTATCCTTTTGTGGATTGACAGTACCCTACAAATATACAGGCTTGACTCTTGGGATCAAGATTCTTTATTTTCTCTTTTGGAATATGTGCATAGGCTAAAGAACCAAAGACTCTAAAATGCTTTACATTTGGCTTCTTGCCATACCATCCTTCATAAGGAGTGATACCATATAAACTAGAAGTTGGACTTCTATTTATAATATATGCACTTGTTCGAACTGCATCTACCCAATATGTGTTTGTAAGATGCTTAGTTTGAAGCATTGTTCTTGCCATCTCAACAAGGGTGTGGTTTTTTCTCTCTGCCACACCGTTCTGTTGTGGAGTATAGGCAGTGGTGAACTGCCTTTTAATCCCATTTTATTTACAATAGTGCAATAATTCATTGGAGGAGTACTCACCTCCTCTATCTGTCTGAAGACATTTTACATAGTAGTCACTTTGTTTTTCTATATTATTTCTAAAATCTATGAAGCAATAAAATGCTTCATCTTTATGTTTCAGAAAATAAATCCAGCACATTTTGGAAAAATCATCAATAAAAGTAAGAAAATATGAATTGTTTCCTAGACTTTTAGTTTGCATAGGACCACAAATGTCCGAATGCACTAGCTGAAGAGGATAACTGGCTCTCTAGGCTTGTACTTTTGGAAACTTCGATCTTGAGTGCTTTCCCAAAGCACATCCTTCGCACACTTTCTTATGATCTTGAATTTTTGGAAGTCCTGTCACCATAGCTTGAGAAGTTAACAATTTCAAGCTAGCGAAATTAAGGTGACCATATCACAAGTGCCACAATACACTTGGATTTGAAATAACAACATTCGCAAGTTGTGCTCCCCCTGGCTCACCAAATTTCAGGGGGAATAACCTATTTTTGGTCATAGGTACTTGTGTAATGACTCTATTACAATTTTTTTTATCAAGTATTGTACATCTGCCTTCATCAAAAACAAGTTTGTAATTCTTCTCCATCATTTTCCCAACACTTAGCAGATTGTGTTGGAGCTTTGGAGTGAAATAAATGTGATTCACTTTTTTAAGGCCTTATTTTGTTGGAACCTCCATGGCTCCAATGCCTTCTACTTGAAATGTTTTATCATCCCCTAACTTAATATGGGATTTATAATTTGAATCTAAAGTAGCAAAGAGTTCTTATTTACCACTCATATTATTTGAGAAACCAGTATCCAAAATCCATGTATCATCTAGATTTTGATATGATTGTCCATAAGAAAGAAAAAGATTAGATGGGTCTTCTTCTTCTCCATAGAAGGAACCATACTGACTGCTTTGTCCTTGTGAAGTTTTTGACCAGCAGTCATGAGCAAAGTGTCTTGGTTTGCCATAATTGAAGCAAGCTGTTTTGGACTTGGTACTTCCTCGTCCTTGATTTCCACCATGGCCCAAATTGCCACATTGATTCTGGTTGCCTCTTCTGTGTTGATTACCTCCTCTGTTATGATTACCTCCTCTATAGGAGTTAGCTCCTCTTGATTTGCCTCGGCCTCTACCTCTTTGTTGTTGTCCTCTGCATTTGCCTCTTCCTTGTCCTCACCCTACGACTTTGTTAGAAGTGAAGGCATTGTATTCACCTCCATAGCTTGTTGAAGGTGCCCCTTGTAACCTCTCCTCATGAGAAGTTAATGATCCTATTAAGTTATCAAATGTGAGAGTAGCAAGGTCTTTTGATTATTCGATTATGATTGCTATGTGATTCCACTTAGGAAGAAGTGTTCTCAACACTTTATTCACCACTATTTTAGGTTTTGTCTCATCACCCAAGGTTTGCATCATATCGACTATGGCTTTGACTCACACGCGGTAATCTTCGACTCTTTCATTTTCTCTCATTCTGAGATTTTCAAAATTTCTCTTCAGTGTTTGAAGCCTGACTTGCTTCACTTTATCATTTCCTTGAAAACCTTATTGCAAGGCCTTCCATGCATCTTTAACAGTTGTGCTAGATGCAATCCTAGGAAAGATACTTTTAACTAATGCCGCTTGAAGTAGGGATAGGGCAGAAGAATTATTCTTTTGGGCTTCTTTTAGGGTTTTCTTGTCAGCTGCACTCAAAGTAGTCCAATCCATTGGAGTTGTGTAGCCTTCTTCTACTATGTCCCATAAGCCTTTTCCAATGAGTAATGTCCTCATTTTTATGGACCAGTACTCATAATCATCCCCATAAAATTTAGGGATAGGTAGATTGTAGTTTGATGCCATTACAATCAAGAAAAAAAACTAATTTTATTGTGCAATTACAAGAAAATAAAGGAAATTACAAAGATCAAGCCTTGCTTGATTTACCCGTTCACAAATAGCTTATTCTTCTCGATGAGACTATGCTATTTTTGGATTCACAAAATTTTTAGCAACTTCTTCCTCGTCGTCACTGATCAAGATGATTTCTGGTGATGTGGGTTCAAGGATTTCTATGGAATTACTATAATGAGTATATTTTGATTATTCTGGAGCAATTGGGATTGATTTAGATTGTTCAAATCTACTTCCAAAAGAATTATCTTCTAAGTCTGCTTTGTAGCCTAAATCAGGATTCCTCTGATGTGATATTACTACATTTTGTAACTGAGAAAATACAGTATTTAGGCCAAGCGTACGCACATGTTCATCAAAGTTTTTGGCGTTCGTTCTTAGTAAAAATTACAGAGAGCATGATAACATCCATTCGACCTTATCATCTAGCTACCTCGTAGAAAATTTCCTTGAAATTTTCTTTTTACAACTTATTTCCTCTTAGGAAATATCTTTAAAAAACTTCTCTAAATTTTCACCTTTCAAAGGGTGAAATTTTTTTACATATATTTCCTCTTAGGAAATAATTTTATCACAAATTTGATAAATAAAAACCCCTTTTAAAATAAAATTTTAATGTATTAAAATATTAATTTTAAGTATATTTTAATAATAAAGTTAATTTGATAAAAAATAAAATTAATTTTTATATCAAAAAACTTTAATTTATCAAAAAATAAACTTAAAAAAAACTTTAATATATAAAAATTTATATATATATATATATATATATATATATATATATATATATTTTAAATATGCTAAGGTTTTCTTTTAAAAAAAATTTAATACTCCTGCAGGGATTCAATCCCGCGTCTTTGTGAGAGAGAGCGCCCTAGCTGGCGCTCAAATGCCAGTGGGCCCCTGTGGCTGATTCGAAGGCCACAGGGAGCTACAATGTATTTGAAGCGCCCGACGCTTCGATTTTATAAAAAAAATCACAAGACTTTAGTCCCACATTTGCAGTGCAGATGATGCTTTAAGGGTTTAAAAACCCTTGGGTGCAGGTATGTTCTCGATTGCCTATGGACAATTGGGACCGCCTTTTGCCTCCCATGTGAGCCGCTCCTCCTTTCGCCATGTGTACTGCATCGTGTCTCCTCTTGCCACATGTCCTATGTCGTCCGTCTGCCACTTGTCCTGCGTCATCCATCTACCACTTTTTCCTCCTCTGGTTTGCTCCTTGATTTACGTGCCTCCAGGGTCACCTTGGTTCATGAGCTATGGGCTAAGCTGACCTCCTCGATATTTGTACTAGCCTTAGTTCATGTGCTATGGGATGACCTTATCCTTGAGATCTATGCCTCACCTGTGCAACACCTTCTAGCCTCGCTTCTAGCCTACTCTGATACCAGATATTGAAACTACGGAGCTTAGGGTTAGAAACCAAAGGAGTCGAAAATAATATTCATTAATCATTAACATAAAAAAATAGGTTACAAGGTTTAAATAAAGATAAAATAAACCATAAGCCTAACTTAGGGGAAGAGAATAGAGAGAAAGAAAATAGGGAGGAAAAGATGAAAGGAAATCGATATTGAACTCTCTCTGTCGCCCATGCCGTCCAGACTCCAACGTCCACGAGGTAAAAAGTTAAGGTCCAAAACTTACCGTGGTAAAACACTTTTTACAACCTGTAATTTCCAACAACTTCATGATATTTCTAGACTCATATGCCAGTGTAACTTCTTCTTGTGCTAAAAATCCCCCCAAACCTTCAAAAGAAGCATTTGTACAAATAGTGAACTTCCTGAGGGGGTCCAAAATATTCAATATTGGTGTTTTTGTCAACATATTTTTCAGAGTCTCAAATGTGGTCTCACATTTATCCATCCATTTGATTTTTTTCCTTTTTTCTAAAGGTTGGTGATTGGATAGGTGATTTTAGAGTGGTTATTTATGAAATGCCTATAATACCTTGTGAGCCCCATGAAACTCCTAAATTTTGACACATTAGGAGGATTCAACCAATTCAGTATGGTTTCATTCTTCTATGGATCTACAACGATACCTTATACTAAAATAATGTGTCCCAAAAACTATACTTGTGGAGCATAGAACTCACATTTGGATAGTTTCCCAAAAAGTTGGTTTTCCTTAAAAATTCTAGTACTAACCTAATATGCTGATCATGCTCTTATTTAGTTTGGGAATAGGTTAGTTTTTCATCTACGAATACCAAGATGAACTAGTCTAGATACTTCTTGAACACATTATTCATTAGATTCATGAAAGGAACCGATGCATTCATTAGGCCAAATGATATCACTATGAATTCATAGTGTCCATATCAAGTTTTAAAGGCCATATTATGGTCATATTCTTCTTTACTTCTTAGCTAACGATAACCTAATCTCAAATCTATATTTAAAAATATGGTAGCACTCTTTAACTAATAAAAGAGATCATCTATTCAAGGTAGGAGATACTTGTTATTTATGGTTACTTTAATCAACATTCCATAATCTATGCATAGCCTTAGGGAGCCATCCTTATTTTTCACAAATAACACTAGAGCACCCTAAGGTGACATACTCATTTTGATCAAACCCTTCTTCAATAAGTCTTGAATTTGTACCTCTAGTTCATGTAGCTTGATTGGAGTCATTCTATAGGGTGTCCTTAAAATGGATTCAACTTTAGGTATTGATTCAATAGTGAAATCAAATTATATTTGAGGAGATAGACCCAAAATATCTTCAAGAAAAACATCCTAAAATTCATGGAGAATTGGATGCTTCTTAAAAACATTATTTTTCCATTTTCTCCTATATTACCATTGATATTCACCATGTAGAGTAAGTTGCCTCTTTTGATTGTTTTCTTTAACTGCATAGTTGAAAGCAAGTGTGGTTGGAATTCTTGCCCACTTTAAACTCTTACTCTTCTTCTATCCTTGTCTATGTAATCCATCCACATATCTTGAAAATTGATCAAATATCCATGTTCCTAAAACCAGTCTATCCCTAGGACAATATCAAAAGTATGAAGAGATTCTACATACAAGTGCTATACAGTATATCCTTCAGGTAGGGTTATCTTAGTTGTAGGTAAACATTAGTCCATTGAGTAGGTTTACCCTAAAGCATACTCAACCTTCCACCCTTGTGCCAAAATTCTAGTCTTTTTGACATATCCATGCTATTTACATATATTAGCGGCTCCACTATCTATCATAATTTTTATATTTCTAGCAAACAATTTACCATAGAATAGTATTGGAGTTTCCTGGCCATCTAGAGTTTTATTTCTAGTGGTAGCATAAATTTAGTGTGATGGATCCTCCTCTCCATGACTATAACCTACTCTCTAAGGATATTTCTTGGTGTTGGCATAGTGGAGACCTCTATAGGTATAACACCTTAATTGGAAGAAATAATTTCTTGTCTTGCTCTACTTATGGTTCCTAGATCCATGTGATGCTAACCCTTTTGATAATGTAGTGAACTTATTGTTGACTCCAATTGCTTTACTTATTTATACAATTGTTGGACTAGGGGTGCCCCATAGGTCTTGCCCTCCTCTAGGTCCATGCAATGTTGTCTCATCCTCCAAATTTTTTTATGGAGAGTTAAAACTTCACTCTTCATTTTACCACTATACCCATCATATTTGGGCCTTTTTAGCGGGCTTACTATAGTGCTCCTATCAATAGGTAGGTATACCTTTCTAGAGGATCTCAACACTGGTGCCATATTCTATTTACATAAAGGAAATGGGTAAGTTGTAATTCTCTCTCAATTGTATTTATGGGTGTTAGATTTATATTCCATAACTAATTATCTCAATTATTATTTTAAGGTGACTCTTGCCTTATCTCAAGAGGTATAATATAAATTTGCACATAAATTCAAGGCTCAACTTAAGCATACTCTATAGAAGCCTCTAGTACTATGATCTAGATCTCTAATACCAACTATAACAACCCAAAATATACCAACCCAAATTTTTTAAATAGTAGTTACAAGTACGGTCCTCAAGGGAATTACCCTTGAGAATTTATTCTTCAACATACAAGGCTTCACCATATTTGATCTTCCAAGTCACTATAGGTGACGCTAAGTGGATAGGAGAGGCCAAATATAATGACTTTTGGGTTCACCTTAGAAAAACTACATGTTTATAAAGGATGCCATAAGTTGTCCCCCCACCTTTAATATACCCTTCTTGGTCTAGGACCATGTGACCATAGCATAGGGATTACCCTTTAAGGTCCACAATACTTAAATGGGGATGTTAATTCCCTAACCTAACTCTTGCTCCTCCTAGATAGTTTAATCGATGTAGAGCCTTGGTGCTTAGTTACCATGACTTTGTGGGCTAAGGTTACCACTTCAATGATAAATAACATGACCCATTGATCCTACGTAATCAAGGTACCACCATTTCTAACTTTTAAATAGGATTTTCCCACACACTTGATCCTACTCAACCCAGGGTGTATCTACTCACAAGTATCCTTGCTATTGTATACTCACAACTCATTCCAAGTTAATGATATCTTAACTATTGCATTCTCGTAACTCCTAGAATTTTTCATTACCTAGCTATTGCATTCATGCAAATCATTTGAAGATTATATTTCATGGTTAACAAGAGGAAATATTCTTGTTGGAGCCAAATTTGACTCAAACTTCGAAACCCCTAAATTTAAATTTTTTGTTTCATCAAAGTAAGAAAGCATTGCTGGTCCTTTTTGCATTTACTTGAGAAAGTTTAATTTCTTATGGGTTTGTTTGATAAAATCTAAACCATAGATTTTAATAATGTGTGCCCTTTCTAATAAAGTCCAAATATCTTAAACAAGGGTTAGGGAAAAAATTTATTAATCAAATTTTTGAAAGTCAAAATCTGATCCTCATAAAATAAAGTTCCCCTTAGGCGTAAATCAAATAATAAATCTCTAAGTCCTAAGGTATTGAAAAATCTAATCAAGGGTCATGGTATAAAAACCAAAAGATACAAGCACAATATTAAAGTCCAAGAAAAATAAAATTCGCATTAAGGTCTTCATTAAAAACCTCTAGGGTATGCACCCAGTTACGTTAAAGATAGAGCAATTTGCTTTAATCTAATGATAGCACTTCATCAAAAAGAATACAATGGGTGCACTTTCACAAAGAAACCTAAAGGATAATTCAAATGTCAATGGTCTAAGAAATATTATAACCTAAGGTCATTAAAGCTTAATAAATACTATGGTCAAAATAATTAAGGGTATGCACCCCCTTTAAGCATAAACATCGAGCTAATTGGACTAATCGGATGATAGCGCTCGATCTGCATCCAATCCAATGGTGGTGCTCCCATAAAAGGTGCATCAAAAAGGTAAAAGCCCCATGAAATTAATTAAACCTATTAAATAAAATTAGTGAGGGTATAATACATTGGATAATCATTCCCCCTTTTCGCTTAATCAAGGTTTAAAATTATATGCCCCTTGGTAACTAACCCCACAGATTGATCAAGATCAATGGCCGCACCAACATTGCTTAAAATTTGATGGTCACACTGAAATCATAAATGGTAGGATATCGGGTAAAGACAAAGGTAAAACCAAGATTAATTATGCATTGATAAGGGTATAATACATTGCTAAATTACCCCCATTCGGTTTAATAAAAATTAATTATATATAGTGATGCACCGTTTTTGGCTATTAAATATGTAGCTTCTAGGAAATCTGATGGTTGCACTCTATTGAAGACCAAATCAGATGGATGCACCCAAACATGATAAAACACCCCGATGAAGGTTCAAAGAAATCTGATGACGGTGCTTGATCAAATATTTGATCTGACAATGCGCATTGTTAAAAATGGTCGAAGGATAACTCGTAATGTTTTTGGTCAAATACCTAATTAAACACATTATTAAAGTTCAGTAGATTAATTGATCATGTTTTATAAGGATTCGATGAGTGGGAAATATTATTACTTTATTTTTCTAAACGTTGTGTATGTATGAGAGATCAAACGGTCGCGCCTCCATCAACATGGATCTAATGGTGATCATGTAGAAAGGTGAATAAATTATATAATGTCCATGCTTAATACAATGTTGTTAAGGTCAAAATAACTAGGTTAACCTTGGTAAATCATGATTAGATGAAGACTAAAATACCACATTATTATAAGGTAAAATAAACAATGGTATAATATTTAACCTTAAGTATTATCGAAATGAGTTATTTGTAGATCGAGGGCCAATCAAATGCAGTGAAAAACAAATATTAATCACAGAAAAAATTAAATACTTTATTTGCACCCCTCGTCAACCTTAACCATTACAAATTCAAGTGTATAAATAAGTAGGGGATAGGAAGAAAGTCGGCAAAGGAGAGATAAGGGGAAAATGGAGGATAAGAAGGGATAAGGAGGGATACGGGAGTTGGAGGGATAAGGGGGAAGAAGGATTAACGGAGGGATAAGGAGGAGGGAATATAGGAGGGAGTTAGGGTACATTGTCGACAAAGAAATTGTCGACAACCATAGGGAGCGTTCACACTTAGGCTTAGGAAAGGGATTTTTCTAAGCCTCTTTAGGTGAACCCCTGTTCACACTTACAACATTCTCCCCCTTAAAGTTGAGAGAACTGACTACACACTCCCTCAGATTTATAAATTGAGCTTTAGTCATTGCTTTGGTGAAAATGTCTGCTACATTTTCCAAAGTGTGACAATATTGAAGCTCAACAATTTCATGTTCCACCATATCTCTGATGAAGTGGTACTTCATATCAAAATGCTTTGTTCTGCTATGGTGGATAGGATTATATGCCAACTGAATGGCACTAATGTTGTCACAGTAGATTCTGGTCGGACCACTTTGTTGTTCTCCAATCTCTTCTAGTAATTTCCTTAGCCACAAGGCTTGAGTACTTGCATAAGTAACCGCAATATACTCTGCTTCTGTTGAAGATAGCGCTACTACTATCTCGCTTTTTTGAACTCCAAGTTATTAGTCCCGATCCAAGACTAAAACAGTTTCTCGATGTTGACTTCCTGTCATCAATATTGCTACCCCAATCACTATCACTTGAAGCCTACAAGCTTGATAGTGTTACATTTATGGTACTGGATTCCAAAATCCAATGTACCCTTCACATATCTCAAAATTATTTTAGCTACCTGCAAATGCATCTCAGAGGGGTTAGACATAAATCTAGAAACAAGAGATATAGCATACTGAATATCTGGTCTGGTGTTGGCGAGAAACATCAAACTCCCAACCATGCTTCTGAAAGTGGTCACATAAACTTTTGGTGCTCCATCATCTTTGCTTAATTGGATCCCATGTCCAAATGGAGTTGCAAGTGGTTTGCAATGCTCCATAGCAAACTTCTTGATCATGTCCTGAGCATACTTATGTTGACAGATGAAGATCCCTGTATCTAACTGATGAACCTCCATTCCAAGATAGTAGTGCATTAATCCAAGATCCTTCATCTCAAACTGCGTCATCATGGAGTGTTTGAACTCCATATTCATTTTTTCATTACTACCCATAAAAATGAGATCATCCACATACAAACAAACTATGAGGATGTCTTTACCTTGCTTTAGGTAGTAGAGTGTGGGTTCATTTTTGGTCCTGGTGAACCCATATTCTTTGAAGTACCCATCAATGCGTGAGTACCAAGCTCTTGGTGCCTGCTTGAGGCCATAGAGTGCCTTCTTCAATCTGTAAACAAGGTGTTCCTTACCTTGCACTTCAAATCCCTGTGGTTGCTCAACGTACACTTATTATGTCAAGTAACCATTGAGAAATGCACTCTTGACATCCATGTGTTGTACTTTCCATCCTTTGTGTGCAGCTAAGGCAAGAACTATTCTGATTGTCTCCTGTCTAGCTACAGGAGCAAAAGTCTCTTCATAATCTATTCCATATTTCTGAGTAAAACCCTTTGCCACTAATCTTGCATTATGCTTCTCAATGCTTCCATCAGCATTAAACTTGGTCTTGAAGATCCATTTACAGCCAACACATTTCTTACCTTTAGGAAGCTTCACGAGCTCCCAAGTGTCATTGTTTTTTATAGAGGTTATCTCCTCTTTCATGGCATCTTGCCAAATCTTCTGAGTACATGCCTTTTCATAACTAGAAGGTTCAAGCTGTGCACTAGTTAACAAATCATAGTTAACTTGATCTCCCCTAGGTTCCTGTTGGGATTCATCATCACCATACAAGTGCATACTTTCTAATATGTGTAAAACAGATTCCATTTCACTAGCTTGACTCCTAGTATATCTTCTTGAAAATTTTTTATCCAACATCTGAGATGATGGATGATATTATAAATTTCTCTTACCTTTGGAAGGAACATCAATGTCCATTGGTGAGGAACTTGCTGATCGCTGTAGAGAAGGACTTGGTGAAGTAGTTGAATCAGAAGATGGACTTGGAGGATGTGTCAGAGGAGACTACTTTCCTTTCTGTGGTAGCTGTGGTTGCACCTGCTGAGCAAATACATCAGTGGCTTCAACATCACTGAATATTTGGGGCTTACCCCACTCTCCCCCTTCATCAAAAATCACATCCCTTGAAACCACTATCTTTCGAGTCGTAGGATTGTAGAGTCTATAACCCTTTGTGTTTTCATAGTATCCTACAAAAATGCATGCCTGACTCTGTGGATCCAGTTTCTTTCTTAGCTCATAAGGAATGTGAGCATATGCCAATGAACCAAATACTCTGAAATACTTCACATTTGGTTTCTTACCATACCAGGCTTGGTAAGGTGTCTTCCATTTTAAACTTGAAGTAGGACTTCTGTTCAAGATGTGAACACTAGTCCTTGTTGCATCTCCCCAATATGTATTACTCAAATGCTTTGTCTGAAGCATTGATCTTGCCATCTCCACAATGGTGTGATTCTTTCTTTCTGCTACACCATTTTGCTATGGAGTGTAGGCAGTTGTGAACTGCCTCTTGATGCCATGTTTACAAAAATTCAAAAACTGATTAGAGGAGTATTCTCCTCCTCTATCGGATCTAAGACATTTTACAAAATATCCACTCTCACTTTCAACTTTTGCTTTAAAATCAACAAAACATGCAAATGCTTCATCCTTGTGCTTCAAAAAATATATCCAACACATTCTTGTGCAATCATCAATGACAAGTAGGAAGTAAGAGTGATTACCTAGACTCTTGGTCTACATCGGACCACAGATGTCTGAATGTACCAACTGAAGAGGATAGTTGGCCCTCCATGCTTGCCCATGAGGAAATTTTGATCTGGCATGCTTGCCCAAGGCACACCCTTCATAGACTTCCTTACTATCTTGAATTTTGGGAAGTCCAGTTACCATTGCTTGTGAAGTTAGCATTTTCAAACTTGCTGAATTCAAATGACCATATCTCAAGTGCCATAGGACACTTGGATTGGTAATTGCAACATTTGCTAATTTATTTCCTCATGGCTGGCCAAACTTCAAAGGGAATAATCTATTCTTCGACATTGGCACTTGTGTAATGATTCTATTACTATTGTTCTTGTCAAAAATGGTGCATTTACCCTCATCAAAAATCAACTTATAATTCTTTTCAAGCATTTGACCAACACTTAACAGATTGTGTTGAAGATGAGGAGTGTAATAGATATCACTTACTTGCTTGATGCCTTCTTTCATTGGAACCTCCATGGCTCCAATGCCTTCAACTGCCAATGACTTGTCATCTCCCAACTGGATGCTGGATTTGTATGAGGAGTCTAACTTAGCAAAAAGTTCTTTGCCACTCATGTGATTTGAACACCCAGTGTCCAAAATCCATGTGTCATTCATATTTTGCTCGGTCTGGCCATAAGAAAGAAAGAGATTTGATGACTCTTCCTCTTCTCCAAAATTCCCAAACTGACTACTCTGGTTACTGCTACTTCCTTGTAAAGTCTTTGACCAAAAATCTCGAGCATAATGGCTAGGTTTTCCACAATTGTAGCAAACTTGTTTTGATTTATCTCCGCATTTTCCTTTGCCAGATTGTTTCCCTCTATATTGTTGTTGTCCTTATCTATTCTGATTTTCGCCTCTGTTGGATGATCCTCCTCTGTTAGGAGTTCCCCCTCTTTGATTATTCCTACCTCTACCTCTTTGTTGTCCTCTGCCTCGGCCTCTACCTCTTCATTCATGTGTGGCAAAAGATTTTTCATCTCCTCCATAGCTGGTGGTAGGAGTTTCCTGTAACCTCTCTTCATGTGAGAGAAGTGAACCAGTTAATGCATCAAACGACAATGTGGTTAAATCTTTGGATTCTTCAATAATTATTGCAACAGAATTCCATTTAGGAAGAAGTGTTCTCAACACTTTCTTCACCATCATCTCTAGCTTAATATCCTCCCCTAGTGTGACCATATTGTCGACTACGGCTTTCACTCGCATGCAGTAATCTTCGACTCTTTCATTCTCTTGCATCTTGAGATTCTCAAAATCTCGTTTCAAATTTTGTAGTTTTACCTGCTTCACTTGGTCACTACCTCTATAGCTTTCTTTTAGGGCATTCCATGCATCTTGTGCATTTACATATGAGGCTATTCTAGGGAAGATACTTCTATCTAAGGTAGCATGTATATGATACAGGGCAAATGAGTTATTTTTCTGGGCTTCCTTTTTAGCCTTTCTATCAGCAGTTGTAAAAGCTGCCCATTCAGCAGTAGTAGGTTCATCATAACCTTCTTCTACAACATCCCAGAGACCTTTTCCTATCAACAAGGTCTTCATTTTTATAGACTAGTAATCATAGTCACTACCATTAAATTCAGGGATTGGTAGACTAGTACTTGCAGCCATTTCAAAAAACAAACTTTGATTTCACTGAAATAAGCAATTACAAAGCAAAGTAATTCTCTTACTGATTGCTTATTGTGAGACTCCCAATACTGGCTCTAGCTCTAGCTCTGGCTCTGCTCTGGCTCCACTGGCTCTGACTCTGCTGGCTCTGGCTCTACTAGCTCTGGATTTACTGGCTTTGGCTCCACTTCAATATTGAACCCTTAAATGGGGTTCCAAGGGGCAGCTCCGGAAGACTTCCCGTCACTTTTCCAGGTTCACAATATGCAAATTTTCAAGCCCCCTTGGGCGAGTTTTAATTGGCCACAAAAAACTCTTCAAGGTTTGCAAATTTCTCAGCATGAATCGAACGCGCGACCTCGCGGATACAGGCGAGCACTCCAACCAATCCACCACAAGTCTGCCTTGAACCCAAGGTGCACGATCCGCCTTTTAACCCTTCCAGGTGGCAAATTTTAAAAAATATATATATATTTTTTTTTTGCGTGGGGCTGGCGGGATTCGACCCCGCGTCCGGCCTCCTGCCAGCGGACAGCCCGTCCGTTGCACCACGTCCCCTGGACGTGAAAAGCAATGTCCGCGCACAAAAATAAATGGCAGGCTTAAATTTTTTTTTTTTTTTTAAATCGCGGGCCTTTATCCCACATGCGGTGGGAATTGGCCGCGCGAGGGTTTATTAACCCGACGCTGCGAAAAAGAAGAATGACTGCCTTCGGGCAGTCACGGGTGCCGTGATTTACCAACTCTGCCCAATCACTTCTGTCCACGCGTAGCCAATCGCCGTCTGCCACGTGGCAAAGTTTTAACCTCGCTGCCAACTAAGCTGCCTGCCACCAATCGCCCCTCACCACATGTCAAATTCTAGAGCTACCATGTGTCACATCCACTGCTGCACCTGCCTCGTGCCACCACGTGTCCTCTATCTCGAGAATTGTGTCATTGCTAAATGTCACCTCGTGTGTGCACGATCCGCCTCGAGATCCGAGTCAGCTGACTCCTACCTCGAGATGCGTGCTCACCTGGTTGTGCCTCAAGAACCATGCCTAAATGACTGTCGAATTCTGCCTCAGAAACCGTGTCCGGGCTGACTGGCTCTGATACCAGTGTAGATCGAGGGCCAATCAAATGCAGTGAAAAACAAATAATAATCACAAAAAAAATTAAAGACTTTATTTGCATCCCTCGTCAACCTTAACCATTACAAATTCAAGTGTATAAATAAGTAGGGAATAGGAAGAAAGTCGGCAAAGGAGAGATAAGGGGAAAATGGAGGATAAGAAGGGATAAGGAGGGATACGGGAGTTGGAGGGATAAGGGGGAAGAAGGATTAACGGAGGGATAAGGAGGATGGAATATAGGAGGGAGTTAGGGTACATTGCCGACAAAGTAATTTTTGACAACCATAGGGAGCGTTCACACTTAGGCTTAGGAAAGGGATTTTTCTAAGCCTCTTTAGGTGAACCCCTATTCACACTTACAACATTATTACCAGCCAAGGATTTTAGATTTTGTAGACATTATTAATTCGAATAACCAAAGACAGGTTTATATAAACTAGTAGAATAACAAACATGTAGGTCCCTATACATCGATGGCTATGCTAAACCTCCTTAGGAGATCTGACGATAGCGTAAAAATCATAAATTTAAGTAATGAATCAACCACATAAATTTGATGGTAGCGCTCCATTAATATTAAGGAATCCAATGGTAACGATCAAGTCAAAAGTGAAAAAAAATCATGGCTTAAATGAGAGGCATCTATTGACGGATTCTATGGATGCGCTTCATCTCGAGGTAATCCAACAATGGCGTGCACTTCAAAGGTAAATCAAATGGTAAGCTTAAATCAATGCTTGATTGATTATAGTCTTGAACACATTTAACAAAGGCTCTAACACGTTATTAATCATTACCTTTATTGGTCAATATTAAGGTTTGAAGTGTATTTTATGTCGGTTAACTAACCCATAGGTTTTAAAAAGATCCAAGTTTGCGATGAAATAGAGGTAGATCCAATGGATGCACTGGATCCCGATGGAATCAGGGAAGCTAAGGATATCCAAGATAATAACAAGAACTAACATAAAAAACTAAATCTTATGGATATCCCTAGGATGATTGCCACCAAATTAAAAATGTACTCAATCCCAAATATTTAGTTATCGTTTGAGGCCAATGTGGTGCGAGATTCAAAATGGAAGCCACCCCTATCACACATCATAGTTCCACATCAGATGAAAAGAGGTTCTAGCAGCCAATAGTAGAATTGTTAATTATTATAAAGAGGTTCTAGCAGACAATAGTATAACTATTAATGATTATAAGTACACAAACCAAAGTTCCCAGGGGGCACGTAGGATGAAGGACATTACCCGCCATTAAGGCTCAAATCCGAGGAAATATGTGTTGGCAAAATTTCTTGGAAAATTTTAAAAGGCAGTTGGTGGCATTGTATAATGACAAATGTAATAATTATTAAACCCATTTCACCACCCAATATATGAGCTCACGAAATTAGTCAAGTGTACCACCATAGTGAGCTAAAAGCAAAAATTGATACATAAGAAGTGCATAGAGAAGAATATTTTTGAGATTTTCTATTTTAGAAGAACCTGACTCACTATCGTGAGCACAAGGGCATCATGGGGAGATATTTTTTCACCCGAAGACACCAAAGAAGTATTAAAGTTCATCACAGATCGATCACCATACTATAAGATCTCTAGACCACTTGTACCCTAAAACACAATGTATGACTTTGCCTAAAAATGTGGAGCTGATAAGAAACCTACTCTAGCATAGTAGTACAACATCGATAATGCATTTATCAAGAGTTTTTCTCATGTGATAAAAAGCGATAGCAAGACTCCATGGATAATGGCTGATTTATTTCATAAATCCCAGAGGTTACAATACAAGGGTTTTCCCAAAAGCAATAGATGGAACGGTAACCTCGGGAAGCTGATATTTTTGAAGGTTCATTTCTCCTTAGATTTAATGGTGTGGTTAGCAGTGGCATATGATGAAATGATGAGGATATTTCGAGATAATAGGAATTGACTAATATTCAACATTAAAGTTGAACACATCAAGAAAGTCTTCAATTTGATAGAGTATACCACCTTTTTGGAGACAAAAGTAATTGAACACCAATCTCGAATGTTCATAGGAATGGAAGTTTTTAAATATTTATTTGATACTCATGAGAAGGTAGATGATAAATTCCCAATTAGGAAGACTACTTTTAGGCCACGGGTCCAAGATTTTTATGATATGATAAACATAGTATTAGGGGTACAAGATCTTAGTAGAGTCAACAAAACGGTTTTATATTTAGTTGCACAATGTAATCAGGTGCATAACACCCCAATTTACGCTTGGAAACTAGAATTAAGTACCCAAATACATGAACAAATGGTAGAATTGAAAAAGGAAATTTATGAAAAAAGGCAAGAGATGCCCCATTTTTCTTAGTATTCTTTTTTTATCCACCTGATAGTGGTACAATTAGGAGAAGATGCTCAAAAAAGAGTAGAATTTGTTAACAACTCCTATGTCCAGAGTAGTTTCTAGAGAATACATAAATGACAAACTAATTTTGACTGGTTCTGTGACCATTTCATGATAGAAATCCATTAGATTTTAACAGGTGTGGTCCCTAAGAGGTTAGGGTCAGGAGTAAGGGATTTTATCAAAGAAAAGGATATTGGGGATTTATTTTTCATAGAAGGTTATACCTGTATCAGGCTATATGGGGCTAAAATTCTCCCTAAATTGTTACCAAAGTATTGCCCATTATCCCTAGAAGCTTTGGAGTTATGCAGGTAGGTGGTTGAAGAAGCTAAGATGAGGTTGGTAAAGAAACATGGTAAATTCCCTTGTCTCAGTGTTCCCTATCACTTTGGGGATTTTATATTTGTTGGCTACCTTACCCTACTCAAGGGAATGTTTGAGTTAGACAACCTAGGATTCGATGAGATAAATTTGAGATTCTATGACCCAAAGGGAATAATGGAAAAAAGAGAATATGCTTGAATACTGCATCATATAGACACTTTTGAAGAAAGCTTATTAGAAGCTATGGAAACAGTATTAGATTTGCAAGGGATGTGGGATGATTTCCTTCCCAAATATAGGGGCAGTATGTAGGTTCATTAAGCCTATGATTACCCTATATAATTAATAAGGCTTCAATAAATTTTAGTGGAAGTTTTAGCACCTATTTTTCTAGGTGCAACTCAAGCAATCAAAGAAGACCCCTTATTGGATTTGATAGAAAAGTAGGGTATTAATCAAATGGAGGTCACTATTAATACTAAATATATAGTATAGAAATAGGTTAGGCCTCCTAGAAGTGCTCATATCAAAATAGAAGTAGCACCAAACACTTCCCAAGAAGTTTTCCAAAACCCAAGTGCAGATAAAGGAAAGGAAATTATAACCGTACCTACTAACAAAGCTTCACTCTTGGAGCAAGCTGTAGTTCCCATTTTTGATAGAGTACTACCTATAACTAGTGTGAAGAAATTGGTACCCATGGTCATACCTGACTCTTTAAAAATAAAAGTGTAGATGATTAAGGTTCCATCAGTAATACATATGAATAGTAGAAAAATTGGTGGATTTGGAGGTCTTTTCTAAAGTCACCTAGTGAAGAATCAAACAGAGATAACCACCATAGAAAAGAATAATCCCAGATTGTATTTGCCTTATACAAAGGTTGTGTTGGAAAGGATAGATGAGCATACTACTTTCACTACTACAAATGAACAAGAATTACAGTTAGTGGTAGGGATGGGAAATATAGGAGAACAATTTACAAAAGAATCATAATTAGAAGCACATGTATAAGATATAGCAGAGATAAATATTCCCGCTATGCAAGACCCTCTTGTCTTCAAAATTGATGAAGATATGATAAGCTCATCAGTGCTAGGAAAATAGGGCGATATGGTCAAAGTTATTAAAGCAATGTCAAATCAAACCATGGACCAACTGGTAGAGAAAATTGTAGAATTAAGGAGTCAATTAAAAAAGGAAGAAAAGGAAAAAGCTAAAATGAAAGCACTAATAAATAAGCAGTAGGAATAATTGACACGTAGATATACTTCAAATGCACAACCCCCTTTAGTAGTGAATATTCAAGATCATGCCTATTATCTAAATGCAATGAAGAAAGATATGTCAATAAAAATAAGAGCTCATGCTAGAGGGTTTACTGAGGTGTTCAGACAAATAAGGCTGATCCAAGTGACTACTTGAGAAATTTTGACATTGCTACAGGAGAGAGAAGAAGACTTTGAAGTCATCCACCCTACCCTAGATTTTATAGGAGACAATTTTGAAGAGCTACAGGGTCAAGAGATAATAACAAATGATGGCAGCAAAATTCAGCTCAATTTTGAGTTTTTGAAAGCAGCCCTATTTGGAGCAAACCGAGAAAGGTGGATCAATGTTGTAACTAAAATGGATAATCTAATAGAGATGCAACAGGAAAAATGGTAGACATTGGTCTATCCTTAGATTTATGCTTAGAGGTATCTAATGTAGAAAAGCTATTCAAGCATACCATAGAAATATTGAGTGTGAACTAGATTATGAGGTAGAAATGACTAAACAAACTACTTTTATGGTCAATACCATAGAGATTTAATCTTTCAATATGAAAAGAACAAGTCCATTTTTGCCATATAGAAAAACATAATTTTATAGGAAATGAATATGCTGAGGTTTGCAGCCACATTTGATACATAAGTTTGGAGATTAATAAATGAGAAAATAAATAAGCTACAAAAATTCCAAAAAAGGAAAGAAGTTGAAACTTAAGATCAACAACTAGGAGCAAGTTCATCACAACAGAGACCTGAGCCAACAGAAAAATAACCCAAAGTAGTTAAAGAGACAAGGTCTCAAAATGAGACAATCCAAGAGGAAACAATGGAAACAATTGTAAAAGCAGTAGTGGAAGAAAAAATAGACCCTCCAAATACCACCATCATTTGTTAAAATAACCGAACCAAGAACCAACAGCTATATAGGGAAGCAGACAAGTTTAGATTCAACATCAAGCAATTAGAGAATAATTTTTTTTTTAAGAGGTATTCTTGAGTGCCCTTTAAAGTTGTGTTGTTGTATCTCCTTTTTGTGTCTATTTTTCTCATTCATTTTTCTTTATTCCCTTTACTATGAAGGATTTTGATAGGAAATTGCTCAAGAATTTGAGATTATTTTCTATCCTATTGAGCCTGAGATTCAGAAAATCTAATGTTACTATATTGGAACAAGGAGAGTAGGAGAGACATGTTACATTATTTGAATAGAGTCTTCTTCATTGTATTTATGTATTTATTGAAGAAAAACAAAGTTAAAAGGCATCCTATCCACTCTCCATGTAACATTTTATGAAATCAATACAATTATGAGTTTCATTCATGTTATATCTTTGTCTTAGTATTATGTCACTGTGTAATGAGTTAAATTATTTGAACTCATTATATATGTTTCTTTCATTGGTTAAATTTTAGTGTTATTATGATATTTGAATAATTATAAGAACGCCAATTTTATTTTCTCCATTTTCTCTGTTCATGTCAATATTGTTGTTAAATTGCTATAGCAGCCCAATGAATCTAGGCACCGGTCTACATAAGGCATAACAATTGGTTATTTTCTTTGGTCATTTTAATACATATACTGTTATATTAATCTGGAGTGCATAATTAATATTTTATCATAGAATTACCATTGGGGTTTCCTTACCCATTCTGTAGTTTTCTTTTAGCAATATTCATGTTTATCAGAACAAAGAGGTAGGTTGACTAGAACCTATAATAGCTCGTTGGTTTCAAACAAAATTTTTCAATGTGACAATCAAAATCCTATGGATGCAAGAATTGGTTCCAATATTTTTTTGGCATCATTGCTGAGGATAGACTCTTCAGAAGTTTAGACTTAGTTTTTATGACATTCATTAAATCAACAAGCTGCCAATTAAAATAAAGAACCTTTGTTTTATTTACGTATTTTACGTTCTTTATTTTCTTTCTTTCCCATGTTTTAAAAATGCTTTTTGAAGTGAGTTTCTATGTTTCTTTCTTGAAAAATCTTGTTTCTTGATGTTCTTGAATTTTATCAAGAATCGAATCTTGTGAGGATGATTGTTACTATCAAGCATTCTTGATCAAAGCAAATGTTGTTATTTCTATACCCTGATGCTGGTAAATTTGACTGAATGAATCTAAAAGATAAAATAAAAATAAGAGAGCATAACATGCTAGAAAACACGAGGAGAAGTGGTAAGGAGATATTCCTGGAGCTTGAGAATCCATAGGTGTTTATACTTAACCAAAAAACTCCAATTTTCAAGAATACTTCTTATAATAGTAGATCAATTTCTAGCAGTAAAAAGTACATAAAGAAAAATCAGAATACTATTACTACTGATATATTTTTTTTGGTATAAGGTAGAGGTGGTTATAAGGTCCACAAACCTTTTACAAAGTCAAAATGGGCTGGTTCTAGCATCAAGCCCGTATAATCAAAATACAAAATGGATCTTTCTAAGACTCACATTAAGCCATACTTAGAGTCCACAGTCCTATACTTGTCGCTTGACTATTCAGGATAAAACAAAAACCAAACAACACCTAGCACTTACTAACACTAGGTTGCTGTACTGTACACTTGTCACCTCCCAGGCCCTAGCAAATGGGATGCCTTTTCTGCCTAATTCCATCTGTCGGATTACTCATCATCAGCCCCTCTGATCTCCTGATGCTCTAACAGGTTTGATCTTAGCTCTTCTCTAGCAACCAACACCAATAGTTCTTGAGGGAAGTTATCCTTCCAAATTTGCATCTCCCCAACAGAAACCGCAATATTTGCCATTAGATCCGCCGCTCGGTTCCCTTCTCCGAAGGTGTGTTGGATTCGGGCATTAACCAAATGAGATTTATGAATCTTTGCTTCTAGGATAAGCTCCAATATGGTCCAATTGGGGTCTTTATCCTCCTTAATTGCCTTGATTATATTAAGCGAATCCCCTTCAAAGATAACTTCCTTATAACCCTCAAGTCCGGCAATTCTCATTGCCTCGCATGCAGCTCGGGCTTCTGCAAAATGATTTGTTTGAGTTCCCAAAGGCTCTGCAAAGGCAAGGACCACTTTTCCTTCCTCATTTCTCAAAACTCCTCCTCGCTCCCGCAGCCCCCGGATTTCCTTTAGCTGCCCCGTCAAAATTAAACTTAACCCACTTTTGTGTGGGGGTATCCACTTGACACCATCTCGTGGGTTGGTTGTAATGTCTAGGTCTGGAAGTTCCTCTCCCCAGTTCCGCAAAATCCTCCTTTCCCTTAGAGACATGGTCTCATTTTTGAAGAAGAAAGTTTTCCAGTTTTCTTTCAAAGCTCTGATTATTTTATTACCACATAACTTGGGATCTTTCTTACGTCCTTTAAATACTCTCTTATTTCTCTCATTCCATATCCCCCATAAAAAATGGGGTAAGCTGAGCTTCCCGAGCCAAGTCAAAAGCTTTTCCCGAAGGGGGAAGCCCACTGTATGCAGAAGTCAGACATGCTATTTGGACAGACCCAATCTATATGAAATTTGGACAGGATCATTTGGAAGACTGTACAAGAAAAATCACAAGTTAGAAATATATGACTTACAGATTCTATTGCTTTCTCACACAATATACATCGATTGATGAATTGGAAACCTCTCCTTTGCAGATTATCTGTTGTCAGGATCTTATTTTGAACTGCCAACCAAAAGAAGAAAGCTATTTTTGGGGTTAAATTATTTAACCAAATAACAGAAGTCGGAGTCCAACCATTGAATCCTGAGTGGATTAACTTATAGGCAGCTTTTACTGAATAGATCCCACTTGTAGTTTTGCCCCAAATTGCCTTGTCTCTTCCTCCCCCGAGGAATGATCGGGAACACCCTTAAAGCATCATTGAGTTTGGTTAGGGCCACATTCTCTTTCTCTCGACGGATTATGAACTCGTGATTTTCTTCCAAGAAGAAGTTTCTCGTGCTACAGACAATAAAATCCCCTACTTTTCCTCCCATTTCCTTCGAAAGTTTATGTTGGAGGACCTGAAGGTCTAAGTTATCTTTCAGAGGGGCCTCTTCCAACCACGGGTCTTTCCAAAAGTCCACTTGTCTTCCATTACCAATTCTCCATCTGATGCCTTTCCTGACTACCTCTCGACATTCGAGCAAACAATTCCAAAAATAGGATCCTCTAGGAAGATTATCAACTTTCAGGAAGTCCTGATTATTTCTGATATATTTTGCCTTAAGAAGTTTTACCCATCCCAATTGATCATTATTGATAAATCTCCATACCTGTTTGCCAATCAGAGCTTGATTCAATTCTTTCATTCTCTTTAACCCCAGGCCCCCCTGATCCTTGCTTGCACACACCTGATTCCATGCTACCAACGAAATTCTCTTTCTTCCTCTGAACCTGACCACAAGAAGTTGCGTTGAATTAGATCCAATGTAGCTCAGACCTTTGCGAGGCATTCTAAATAGAGACATGCGATAGAATTGGAATGCTCAGTAAAGTAGTTTGAACTAATAAGGCTTTTCCCGCGGAGCTGAGAAGGCTGCCCTTCCACCCTGCTAACTTTTTGGAGATCCTGTCAATGACTGAGTTCCACAAAGTAGCCTTCATTCTTCCTTCGAACATAGGCATACCTAGATAAGTTGCTGGTAGAAGCTCCTTTCCACAACCGAAGAGGTTAGCTATTCTTTCCTCCCTCCCACCAGGCGTGTTAAAGAAATAGATGCTACTCTTCTTATAGTTTATGTACTGTCCTGCTTCTGTCTCATACTTGGTTAGAATTCTCTTCAACTTCCTAGATTGAGGCACCGAGGCTTTGGACACAATGATTGTATCATCCACAAACCGTTGGTGAGACACCGGCCTCGCTCGTTGAGGCTGGTTTAAAACCTTCCAAATGACCATCTGCCTCCGTTGCTGAAATGTTCCTACCCAATGCTTCCGCTAAAATAATAAACAAGTATGGAGACAAAGGATCTCCTTGTCGCAACCCCCTTTCACTCTTAAAGTAACCGAAGGGTGACCCATTCACCATGACAGAAAATCTTGTAGTAGAGATACAACTAAAAATCAACTTAATCCACTGGGGACAGAAACCAAACATACCCAAAATCTTGGTGAGGAACCGCCATGAGACCCGGTCGTAGGCTTTATTCATATCAAGCTTTAGTAACATACCCGCTTCCTTACTAGTCAGCATTGAATGAATAACCTCATGAATTGTGATGATACCATCCAATATTTGTCGCCCTTTCACAAAGCCACCTTGGTTCATATCAATGATGAAAGGAAGGATAACCTTCAGCCTATTGGCGATTGTTTTTGTGAGAATCTTCATCAGAGTGTTACATAAACTGATAGGGCGAAAACTGGAAAATTCCATTGCTCCCACTAGTTTAGGGATGAGAACTAAAAAAGTAGCATTAACTCCTTCTCGGGATTTCCATGTCCTTTTGAGCCTCAATTATAGCTTCCACTACATCATTGCCTAGGATATCCCAAAACTTCCGGAAGAAAGTCGCAGGGAAGCCATCCGGTCTGGGGGAGGCTGTTACCATCCATGTCAAAAACGACCTTCTTGATTTCCTCCTTTGTGAAAGGACTAAGTAAGAATCCATTAAGATTATCGATACTGAGGGGTGGAATGGCTGCCAACAAAGAGTCCTCTTCTTCAATAGTCGGATTTACATCTTCTAGCAACGATTTAAAGTACTCAACCGCTTCCCTCCTTATGTCTTCCATATCTTTGGTGTTAGACCCATCGACCATCTTGATCTCCTTAATTTTGTTAGTACTCCTGTGGCGAAGAGTAGAGACATGGAAGAACTTTGTATTTCTGTCACCCTCCTTTAACCAACGCAGTCTGGATTTCTGCCTCCAAAAGGTTTCTTCAAATCCTAGCATCGTGTGGTATTCGGCTAACAGCTCCCTCTCCTGGTTTCTCAGATCCTCTGTAAGCTGCTCTGACTTCAACTTCTCCTGTAGTTCATTGATCTTGTCTTTTAGTTTCGCCTTTTTAACAAAAATATTGCCAAAGGAAGTTTTGTTCCACTCTCTAATGTTAGCCTTCACATTCCTTAGTTTACATGCCACTTGGGCCGCTTTCGAACCATTATACTTTTTGTCCCACCATTGGGCAACCAAATCCTTGAGATCCTGATGTTGGAACCACATAAGTTCGAATCGAAAGGGTCTGATGTATCTTTTCTTAGAGTCCTCCCTTGTTTCCCACTGAATTGGGTTGTGATCAGACCCGATTCTTGGGAGTGTCGTTAATGAAGAGTCCCCAAACCTCTCCAGGCATTCTTGAGAAAGAAGAAACCTATCTAATCTTATCTCGAATTTGGTTTTCCTTCAATCTTTTGTTAGACCATGTATAGGATAATCTACGCAGGTCCACATCCATCAGCTCATGTTGCTCAACAAAATCTCTAAACTCGTAGATATCAGCAGTTATTCTTTGAGAGCCCCCCAATTTATCTATAGGATTAAGGTAGCAATTGAAATCCCCCGCCATAATCCAAGGGTAGTTGGGGACCGTCTCCCTCAATTCAGCTAGCTGACTCCAAAGAACCCTTCTCAGTCCTCTGTCTAAGCGGAGCATATACATTCGTTAAGATCCACTCTTCTTGTGTGGTTTTATCCACACATAAGAGACAAATAAACCAACTAGACATCAGAATCACTCTACTATCAATCACATTTTTGTTCCACATAACCAGTAACCCTCCTGCTGTTCCAGTGGCCTCTTGGCCTACTACTTCAGCTTCTCGCCAAGTGCTATTCTTAAAAGGAATAACTCTACTCTCCTCCATTTTAGTTTCTTGTAGTAAAATCATATCCGGTTTGTGTTCTTGTCTAAGAGCATACAAAGCTCTTATTTTTGTAGGATTACTCCCACGAATATTCCATGAAAGGATCTTCATTTATGGGCTTTGGATCCTCAAGCCTTCACCCCAAAGAGCAACATCGCTTGAGTGCCATCGGCCACTCCTCGCTCGCTTCTTTTCGCCTTAAGGCGGCATTGCTAGGTTTCCCTCTTCCCTACCGAACCATATCCCCATACATCCGCTCTAGGTTGAAGTTCCTTGGGATTCACTTGGCTTCTAGTAACCATCTTGGGTAGGTCAGTCTTGGTATTTGGGGTAACAATCTGGCTTTCCAGGTTAACTGGTCTTTTTGACAGTGGAGATGATTCCGTGCTCTTAGCTTCTTGATTAGTAGATTCTTTTTTCCTTGCTTTGGGGTTACACTGATCTTGGTGGTTCACCTCTTCCTCCCGAGTATCCTTGCCTGTATTATTAGTTTCCTGCTCCTTCCTTCGATTTTTCTCCTCTAAATCCTTCTCTTGAGTCTCCTCTACCTCGAGATTCCACTTCTTGGCTGTCCATCCGATCTCCCTTCAAATGATTTAATGCATCAAAACTGTTCTCCACCGGGATGTTGATCTCCTTGGAATTTCTTCCCATAAATTCCTCTCGCAAGTACATGGGACCACTTCCACCGAGCCTCCATAGGCCTCCCGTATCACCCAATCAAACTTACTTGCCCCAGGGCGTTGATCTATGGGGTTCTTTCCTTTGTGATTTGGCTCTGAGGCTTGCTGTAACATCTTAGGAGCAGGTTGAGCTTGAGGGTTCCCATCAAAGGGACCAGCTCCCCTGTGAGAGGGTTTTGGGGCATAGGAATTTTTGGGAGGAGGGTTAAAACGTTGCCTCTTTCTTACAATAGGGCGAACAGGGTCTCTGATATTCGGATTTCGAGCTCCACGTCCTTGAGGCCCAGGTTGGGTAGGAATGGAGATCTGAGGGGGAGGGATATTATTCTGGGTTTGAGGATCAGTATTTTGGAGTGGGGGCTGGTTCTTGGAAATGCAGTGGATACCCTGGTGCCCTACCTTCCCACAAACACTACACTTAAAAGACATATTTTCATAAATTCCTCTGCAGTACATGGGACCACTTCCACCGAGCCTCCATAGGCCTCCCGTATCACCCAATCAAACTTACTTGCCCCAGGGCGTTGATCTATGGGGTTCTTTCCTTTGTGATTTGGCTCTGAGGCTTGCTGTAACATCTTAGGAGCAGGTTGAGCTTGAGGGTTCCCATCAAAGGGACCAGCTCCCCTGTGAGAGGGTTTTGGGGCATAGGAATTTTTGGGAGGAGGGTTAAAACGTTGCCTCTTGCTTACAATAGGGCGAACAGGGTCTCCGATATTCGGATTTTGAGCTCCACGTCCTTGAGGCCCGAGGTTGGGTAGGAATGGAGATCCACGGGGGAGGGATATTATTGCGGGTTTGAGGATCGGTATTTTGGAGTGGGGGCTGGTTCTTGGAAATGCAGTGGATACCCTGGTGCCCTACCTTCCCACAAACACTACACTTAAAAGACATATTTTCATATTCAAATACCTAAGTATGAAGGCCAAACATAGACGACAAAATAATGGATTTAGGGAGCTCTTTACTCAGGTCCGCCAACACACACATGCGAGCAGACAGGAGTCTTGTTTTGCTCAAGGTTGCAGGATCAATAGCTATTAGTTCTCCAATCTTTGTAGCTATCCCAACCAATATTTGTTCATTCCAAAAAAGTAGAGGTAATCCTGGCATCTTAACCCAAATAGGAGCCAAATCCAGCACCTGAGTCTGGGGGTTGAAATCGGGGGACCAACGCTCGGATACAAGCCCCTTTTCCCAAAAAACCAAGGACCTCCTTGGAGAGTCCTTTCCATGTCTAGTTCACATTGAAATGTCACCAAAAGAAAACTCTTGGGTAAAGCCTTAATCATCATACCGGCCCTTGGCTGCCATTTTTGGATGGCCCATCTCCTTATGACTTCCATGTCCGGCCTCACCCCCATAAATTTAGCCACCAAAGATGTTCTGCCCTCCATAGCCACATGTTGAGCTAAGGAATCCGGGACGTGCAACCTACCATTGACAGATTTTAGATTAAAACAAGAGTCGGATAATTTTTGCTTACCGCAAAGAGCATTAAGATATGAAGGTCTCCAGTTGCCAGGTTTCTCTTTGTCTCCTTCTTGGGTCTTCCTTTGATCCTGACGCATAGAGTCCTGGTCCCCCTCAGAGAAATCTTCAACCGCATCCGCCCAACGCCCTTGGACCGGTTCCAATAGAACTTCCTTGTCCACATCCTCCGCCTGGGGGCCTGCTATCTCGCCAGAGCCCCCGCCTGCCGCGTCTTCTGATCTGCCCTTTGAAGTCCCACACCTAGGGTTTGATGCCCCTAGACCTCTCGCTCCTCCTCCTTGCTGCTCCATCCGTCACAACTTGCTGCCTCCCATCACTATTACTACTGATATCATCGTAGATGAACATATGAATTCTAATGTAGAAGATATATGTTATTATTATAATTACTCAATTAATAGTAATTCAAAGGTAGATAATCCATTAGATTATAATCAAGCTACCCAAAACCATATTCTTATCGATGTTGCTACTATGATTTTGAATCCTACAGTAACTATAGCCCATGTTAACGTTCATCTATAGAGGAATAATAGATATAGGCCTTTTCCATTACTAGAAAATCTTAATACCTTACCTAATAAAGCACACAAATACCTTCCAAAATTCTTGGGAAATAGTATGGTAACTGAAGAAGATCATATCAAGAGTTTCTTGTATGCAATGGATAGTCTGGACGTTGAACATGAAGATGTAGTCTTGAGACTATTTTTGTAAACTTTAGAAAAATATGCTAGAGAATGGTTCAATTACCTTCCTAATAATGACATCCCAAACTTCACCAAAATGGAAGCTATGTTTTTAAAGGAATGTGGTGAAATTAAAAATAAACAATATCTATTAACTGAATTAGCCACCATGAAGGAAAAAAAGAATGAGGATGTTAGTGACTTTAACAAAAGATTTTCAAAAACCAAATTCAAAATCCCTACCAACCTTAGGCTTAGTGATATTCAGTCTATTTGTTTTTATAAGAATGTTTTTCAAGGAGAATTTAACTATGATATGAGGCAAGAACAAGCCACTACTATTGATGGTTGTATGGAAAAAGTAATGGATATAGAAAGAAATATGCTTGACGGTGGTAATATGAAGCCTTATTCTCTAAAAGTCAACCTACCTGAAATAAAACCTAAAAGAGTGGTATTTTATACACAAAGAAGAAATGAAATTGACCTAATGAAAAAATTGACTAGTCAAATGACTGAGATGTTCAATAACGTGAACAACATATTAGCAAGAATTGAAACAAATGGAAACAATGGTGAATCCTCACAAATAGATTGACCACATGTTGACAACCATCCTCATTTTAAGAAAAATTTCAACAATAATTGGGGAAACAACAATGGTTTTGAAAAAGGAAATAGGAGTAGGAACAATGAGAACAATAACTTGAAAAATAGAGATTCTAACCAGGATCAGAAAAATATTCCTAATCCTATACCATATACTAATGTAGCAGAAGACTTTCCCTATTTTTGCTCATGGATTTGTTTCGAAAAGCAAAGGGCTCACAAGATTCATGCACACCCAGAAGAAACAGATGGCCCAACAATTTGGGGAAACTAATATGTCCCAAAGTATACTACTCAGCAGACCTGTTGGCATGGCTAGTAGTGGCCTATGACAAGAACACCAGGACATTCAGGGACAACAAATATCAGCCAATGTTTAGTGTCACTGCCAAACACATAAAGCAAGTTTTCAACCTGGCTCCTTCGAACACTCAACTGATATTCCAGGTAATTCAAAGACAATATTCTAGGTTAACTTCTTTAGAGACTTTCAAAATGTTGTTCGATACTTATGAATATGTCTAGGATACATTCCCCATTAGAAAAATAACATTCAAACCCTGGGTTAGGGACTTCTGTGACATGGTTAACATTGTTTTGGGAGTAAAAGAACTTAATGTAGTATACAAAGATGTATTATACCTGGTAGTGCAAAGAAATAGAAATATAAACACCCCTGTCTACTTGTGATGCAGCTCATAACCCTAATGCATGTGGTATTCACCTAAGTGATCAGTACAATGTAGATTTACGTGCTAAATCAGAAGAGGATATAAGAATAAATGTTTGTTGGTCTGTTGAAGATGAATCCAAGGAAAGGTTATTTGAAGAATATATGGATAAGTATGCTTCAAATCATCATCCTCAAATTTTAGTATATGAAGGAACTAAAATATTGTAGAGATCACATGAATCAAGATATGACAAGATGAAGCAATGGAAATTAATCCCCACTGCTCAAGAGGTTGAAGAATTAGAGGCAACCCATACTTTGAATTTAAGAAATAGATATTTCCCAGATAGGACAGAGAAAACCGTTACAAGTGAAACAAGAAAACAAACTTTCCCAAATAAAAATATTAGTAAAGAGAAAACTGATAGAAACCTCAAAAGATTACTCCAGAGGAAGATATTTTGAAAGAGGAAAGTAATATACCACTAGACATAAAGAAGATAGAATTTGATGTTGGGTTAGAACTTAGTAAGCAAAAGGTCAACATCACTTTTGGAGAACTTATGAAAGTTCAACAATACAGAGAACAAGTCTGTAGAGTATTTGGATTGGTGGAACAAAGAGAAGACCCTACTTGCCATGCTTCTAGAAAAAATCAACATGATACTAGATCACCATCCTCTATCAGAACCTTTTATGTATTCTTAGTTAATGAGTATACATTATTGTTGATTCCAACAAAACCAATAATAGAAAAGAGTTATTTTTTAAGTTGTGATGAGATTTACATTTTCTCAAATATGGATGAACAGAAAACAGTCATGTGATATGATATAAAACAAAATAAAATCAGTGTTAATTGGTACATTATGTTAAGGCCTCACATTACAAATGATTTTTAAAGGGATTTTAAGTTCTAAGGAGAAAAGATGTATTTGAGAAGATAGTTGAGCTAAAAACTAGTACACTCATCCTTTTTAGCCAGAAACTAATCCTCAACTCAGGCATACTCATTGCACAATTTGATTATATATTTATATTCTAAAATGATAAAGAAAACCAAAATAAACTAAATAGGGTCACTACCTAAGATATCTTGGAAAACCTTTATAGGGTTATAGATGCCTGACTCGCAGTAGGGTAAAATTGGATGGGATTAGAAGCAATTTCATCGGGGATATAGATGACTGACTGGTAGTTGAGCCCTATAGAATGGTGAAAATATTTAAAGAGTGAAATCATATAATAGGCTCAACTATTTTCTCAAATATGGCAAATTTTTGAAAGATCTAAGAATCAAAATGAATGCACAAAACACACACATGGCTAAAACATAATGGAACTGGTAGCTTTGGAAAATAAATTTTAAACATATCATATGACATTGCAAAAACATACATAACAATTTACCAAAAAAAATCTCATCTGATATTAAAAATATGACTCTTATCCACTCATATAGAGGAGTTGGAGAGCAAGTGGGTAGTTAAAACTCTCCAGTTATCAAGAGGCCCAGGTTCAAATCTCTCCCCTCACATGTTGCGGATATGTTGTATATAAAATGTTTCTCAAAAAAAAAAAAAAAATATGACTCTTGATATTAAATTGGATAAAAGGAATCACAATATTTTATACTCTTATACTTTGATATCTTGTTACATATACAACTTTTCAATTTAAAAATTGTCATGTTTTTGTTTTTCAAGCTTTGATCATCAGTCTTGATGATGTAATTTTTTTTCCAAAATTGAAATGAAACCAGGATATTCTGTGGTTCTCAAGTGCCTCATGTTTTTAACACATTTTCCCAGTCAGAGCCTATGTTGGAGCCAAATTTGACTCAAACTTTGAAACCCCTAAATTTAAATTTTTGGTTTCATCAAAGTAAGCAAACATTGTTGGTCCTTTTTGTATTTACTTGAGAGAGTTTAATTTATTATGGGTATGTTTGATAAAATCTAAACAATAGTTGTTAATAATGTGTACCCTTTCTAATGAAGTCCAAATATATTAAACAGGGGTTATGGAAAAATTTTATTAATTAAATTTTTTAAAGCCAAAATCCAATCCTCATAAAATAAAGTTTCTCTTAGGCTTAAATCAAATGAATTGAAAAATCTAATCAAGTGTCATGGTCTAATAACTCGAAGATCCAAGCACAATATTAAAGTCTAGGAAAAATAAAATTCGCATTAAGGTCTTCATTAAAAACCTCAAGGGTATGCACCCCATTACATTAAATATCGAGCAACTTGCTTTAATCTAATGATAGTTCTTCATAAAAAATAATCCAACGGGTGTGCTTTCACAAATAAAATTGAAAGATAAGTCAAAGGTCAATGGTCTAAGAAAGATTATAACCTAAGGTCATTAAAGCTTAATAAATTTAAAATATGTGAAACTATGCTAATCTGGACGGTTGCACTTGAGCCAAGCCCAATCCAATGGATGCACACTCCCCAAAGAGTCAAATTATTAATGAGTCAACATGGGTCAATTTTTTTGATTAAACATCAAGCAAGTTCGACATATCTAAGGGCAGTCCTCAAGAAAACTCAAATATCAACAGTTGCACATGATTCAATTTAAACGTGCTTGATTTAATTAAAATTCTTATTAAAATACTATGGTCAAAAGCATTAATGTTATGCACCCCCTTTAATCATAAACATTGAGCTAATTGGACTAATCAGATGATAGCGCTCGATCTTAATCTAATCCAATGGTGGTGCTCCCATAAAAGGTGCATCAAAAAGGTAAAATTCCCATGAGATTAATTAAACCTGTTAAATAAAATTAGTGAGGGTATAATACATTGGATAATAATTCCCTCTTTTGGCTTAATCAAGGTTTAAAATTATATGCCCCTTGGTAACTAACCTCGCAAATTGATCAAGATCAACGGCTGTGCCAACATTGCTCAAAATTCAACGACCATGCTGAAATCATAAATGGTAGGATATCGGGTAAATACAAAGGTAAAACCAAGATTAATTATGCATTGATAAGGGTATAATACGTTGCTAAATTACCCCATTTGATTTAATCAAGATTAATAAGATATAATGATGCACCCTTTTTGGCTATTGAATATGCAACTTGCAAGAAATTCGATGGTTGCGCTCTTTTGAAGACCAGATCATACGAATGTGCCCAAACATGATAAAAACCCCCAATGAAGGTTCGAATAAATTTGATGATGGTGCTTAATCAAACATTTGATCTGACAATGTGCGTTGTTAAAAATGGTCAAAGGATAACTCACAAGGTTTTTGGTCAAATACCTAATTAAACACATTATTAAGGTTAAGTAGATTAATTGATCATGTTTTATAATTATTCGATGAGCGAGAAATATTATTCCTTTATTTTTCTAAACCTTGTGTATGAATGAGAGATCCAACGGTCGCGTCTCCATCAACATGGATCTAATGATGATCGTGTAGAAATGTGAACAGATTATATAATGCCCATGCTTAATACAATGTTGTTAAGGTCAAAATCACTAGGTTAACCTTTGTAAATCATGATTAGATGAAGACTAAAACACCACATTATTATAAGATCTTTAAACTTAAGTATTTTTGAAATGAGTTATTACCAGCAAAGGATTTTCAACTTTGTAGACATTATTAATCCGAATAATCGAGGACAGATTTATATAAACTAGTAGAATAACAAACATGCAAGTCCCTAGACATCGATGGTTGCGCTAAACCTCCTCAAGAGATCCGATGGTAGCATACGAATAATAAATTTAAGTAATGAATAAACCACGTGAATATTATGGTAGTGCTTCATTAATATTAATAAATCCAATAGCAGTGAGCAATTCAAAAGTTAAAAACAAGCAGGGCTTAAATGATAGGCATCTATTGATGGATTCGATGGATGCGCTCCATATCAAGGTAATCCAATGGTGGCATGCAATTCAAAGGTAAATCAAATGGTAAGCTTAAATCAATTCTTAATTGATTAAAGTCTTGAAAACATTTAATAAAGGCTCTAACATGTTATTAATCGTCACCTTTGTTGGTAAATATTAAGGTTCGAAGTGTATTTTCATTTGGTTAACTAACTCATAGGTTTTAAAAATATCCAAGGTTGTGATAGAACAAAGGTAGATCCAATTGATGCGCTTGATCTCGATGGACTCAGGGAAGCTAAGGATATCCATGATAATAACAGACACTCACATCAAAAACCAAATCTTATGGATATCCCTAGGATGATTGTCACCAAATTAAAAAGATACTCAATCCCAAAGATTTAGTTATCATTCGAGGCCAAGGTGGCACAAGATTCAAAATGAAATCCACCCCTATCACACATCACAGTTCCACATCAGATGAAAAGAGGTTCCAGCAGCCAATAGCAAAACTATTAATGATTACAAGTACACAAACCAAAGCACCCAGGGGGCACATAGGATGAAGGACATTACCTACCATTAAGGCCCAACTCTGAGGAAAGATGTGTTGGCAAAATTTCTTTGGATAATTTTAAAATGCAGTTGGTGGCATCGTATTAATGACATATGTGTAAATTATTGAACCCATTTCACCATACAGTATATGAGCTCATGAGATTAGTCAATTCTACCACCCTAGTGATCTAAGAGAAAAATTTGATACATAAGGAGTGCAGAGAGAAGAAGATTTTCAAGCTTTTCTATTTTAGAATAACCTGTCTCGCTATCATGATCACAATGGCATCATGGGGAGATTTTTTTGCACCCAAAGAGACTAGAGAAATAGTAAAGTTCATCACAGACTGATCACCATACTCTGAGATCTCTAGACCACCTATACCCGGTAGCACAATGTATGACTTTGCCTAAAAATATGGAGCTGATAAGAAACCTAATCCAACACAGCAATACGAGATCAAAAATACATGTATCAAGAGTTTTGCTCATGTGATGGAAAGTGATAGTAAGACCCCATGGATAATGATTGATTTATTTCATAAAACTCGGAGGTTACAATACAAGGGCTTTCCCAAAAGTAACAGATGGAACATTGACCTTGGGAATCTGATATGTCTGAAGGTTTATTTCTCCTTGGATTTAATGGCGTGGTTGGTAGTGGCACATAACAAAAGGATGAGGACATTTTGAGACAATAGGAATCGAACAGCATTCAACATCAAAGTTGAACACATCAAGAAAGTTTTAAATTTGATAGAGTATACCACCTTTTTGGTGATAAAGGTAATTGAACACCAATATTGATTGTTTATAGGAATGGAATTTTTTAAATATTTATTTGATACACATGAGAAGGTAGATGATAAATTCCAAATTAGGAAGACTACTTTTAGGCCATGGGTCCATGATTTCTATAATATGATAAACATAGTCTTAGGGGTACAGGATCTTAGTAGAGTGAACAAAAGGGTTTTATATTTAGCTGCACAATGTAATTGGGTGGATAACACCTCAATTTATGCCTAGGAACTAGATTTAAGTACCCAAAAACATGAACAAATGGTAGAATTGAAAAATGTAGTTTTTGAACAAAGGCAAGAGATGCCTTGTTTTTCTCAATATTATTTTTTTATCCACCTGATAGTGGGATAATTAGGAGAAGAGACTTGGAAAATAGTAGAAGCCATTAACAACCCCTATGTCCAAAGTAGTTTTTGGAGAATAAATGAAGGATGAACTCACTTTGGTTGGTTTTGTGATCATTTCATGGTAGAAATCCATTGGATTTTAATTGGCATGGTCCCTGAGAGGTTAGGGCCAGGAGTAAGGGCTTTTATCAAAGAAAATGAGATTGGGGATTTCTTTTTCATAGAAGGTTATACCTATATTAGGATATATGCGGCTAAAATTCCCCCTAATCTACTACCAAACTATTGCCCATTATCCCTAGTAGCTTTGGAGTTATGCAGGCAGGTGATCAAAGAAGCTAAGATGAAGCTAATAAAGAAACATGGTAAAGTCCCTTGGCTTAGTTTTCCCTATCACTTTGGGGATTTTATATTTGTTGGCTACCATGCCTTGCTCAAGGGAATTTTTGAGTTAGACAACCTGGGATTCGATGAGATAACTTGGAGATTTTATGACCCAAAAGTAATATATGACAAAATTATGGAAAAAAAGAATATGCTCGAATACTGCATCGTATAGACACTTTTGAAGAAAGCTTATTAGAAGCTATGGAAAAAGGATTAGATTTTCAAGGGGTGTGGGATGATTTCCCTCCTGAAGATAGGAGCAGTATGTAGGTTCATGAAGTCTATGATTATCCTATAGAATTAAGAAGGCTTCAAGAAATTTTAGTGGAAGTTGTAGCACCTATTTTTCCAAGTGTAGCTCAAGAAATCAAAGAAGACCCCTTATTTGAGTTGATAGAAGAGTAGGGTATTGATAAAATGGAGGTCACTATTAATACTATAGATATAGTAGATCAACATGTCAGGCCTCCTAGAGGTGCTTATCTCAAAATAGAAGCAACACCAAGCACTTCCCAAGAATTTTACCAAAACCCAAGTGTAGATAAAGAAAAGGAAATTATAATTGTACCTGCTAAAAAATCTTCACTCCTGAAGCAAGTTGTAGTTTATATTTTTGACAGATTACTAGCTGTAACTAGTGTGAAGAAATTGGCACCCATGGTCGTCCCTATCCCTTTAAACATAAAAGGATAGGATATTAAGGTTCCATCAATAATAAAGATGAATATAAGAACTGGTGGATTTGGAGGTCTGTTACGAAGTCACCTAGTGAAGAATCAAATAGAGATAACCACCATAGAAAAGAATAAGCCTAGATTATCTTTGCCCTCTACAAAGGTTGTGTTGGAAAGGATAGATGTGCAGACTACTTTCACTACTGTAAATGAACAATAATTACAGTTAGTGGTAGGGATGGGAAATATTGGATAACAGTTTACAAAAGAATCATAATTAGAAGCACCTGTATCAGATATAGTAGAGATAAATATTCTCACTTTGTAAGATCCACTTGTCTTTAGAACTGATGAAGATACGAGAGGATAATTAGGGCTAGGAAAAGAGGGCGACATGGTCAAAGTTATTAAATCAATGTCAAATAAAACCATGGACCAACTCACAGGGATAATTGTAGAATTAAGGAGTCAATTAAAAAAGGAAGAAAAGGAAAAAGATAAAATGAAAGCACTAATAAATAATCAATAGGAAGAATTGAAACGTAAAGATACTTCAAATGCACAACCCCCTTTAGTAGTGAAGATTCAATATTGTTCCTATTATCTAAATGCAATGAAAAAAGATACGTCAATGAAAATAAGAGCTCATGCCTGAGGGTTTACTGAGATGTTCAGATAGATAAGGGTGATCCAAGTGACTACTCGAGAAATTTTGACATTGCTATAGGAGAGAGAAGAAGACTTTGAAGTCTTCCACCCTACCCTAGATTTTATAGGAGAAATTTTTTAAGAGTTACAAGGTCAAGAGATAATAACAAATGATGGTATCAAAATTCAGCTCAATTTTGAGTTTTTGAAAGCAACCCTGTTTGGAGCAAATAAAAAAAGGTGGATCAATGTTGTAACTGAAATGGATAATCTGATAGAAGATGCAATAGGAAAAATAGTAGACATTGGTCTATCCTTAGACTGATGCTTAGAGGCCTTTGATGTAGAAGAGCTATTCAAGCATACCATAGAAATATTTGAGTGTGAACCAGATGATGAGGCAAAAATGACTAAAAACACTACTTTTTTGATGAATACTGTAGATATGTTACTCTTTAAATATGAAAAGAACATGCCCATTATTACCATACAAAAAAATAGAATTTTGTAGAAAATGAATATGCTGAGGTTTGCAGCCACATTTGATACAGAAGTTTAGAGATTAATAGATGAGCAAATAAAGAAGTTGCAAAAATTCCAAAAAGGGAAAGAAGTTGAAACTTATGGTCAAAAAATGGGAGTAAGTTCATCACAACATAGATCTGAGCCAATATAAAAAGTCCCTGAAGCAGTTAAAGAGACAAGGGCTCAAAAGGAGATAGTCCAAGAGGAAACAATGGAAATATTTGTGAAAGTAGTAGTGGAAGAAAAAATGGACCCTCCAAATACCACCATCACTGGTTAAAATAAGCTACTATTTGAAAAATTCAAAAGAGGAAGGTTCAGTCCAAGCATAAAAATATAGTGGAAGCCAACTGCATCAGTTTTGAAGATCAATTCATAAGCTAACAAGTGTAAGGCCATAAATAAACCAAAACTAACTGAATCAAGAACCAACAGCTATAAAAGGAAGCAAACAAGTTTGGATTCAACATTAAGCAATTAGAGAATATCATTTTTTCTAAGAGTTATACTTGAGTGCCATTTATATTTGTGTTTTTGTATCTCCTTTTTGTGTCTATTTTTCTCATTCATTCTTCTTTCTTACCTTTACTATGTAGGATTTTGATAGGAAAGTGCTCAAGAAGCTGAGATTATTTCCTATCCTATTGATCTTGAGATTCATAAACTCTACTATTACTATATTAGAACAAGGAGAGTAGGAGAGACTTGTTACATTATTTTAAAATATTCTTCTTCATTGTATTGATGTATTTCTTTGAGAAAAGTAGAGTTAAAAGGCACCCTTCCCACTCTGCATATAATATTTAATGAAATCAATACAATTTTGAGTTTCACTCTTGTTATATATTTGTCTTAGTATTGTGTGTTACTGTGTAATGGGTTAAATTATTTGAATAGATTATATACATTTATTTCATTGGTTAAATTTTAGTGTTATTACGTTATTGGAATAATTCTAAGAATGCCAATTTTATTTTCCCCATTCTCTCTGTTCATGTCAATATTGTTGTTAAATTGCTATAACAACTCAATGAATATAGGCACCAGTCTACATAAGGCATAACAATTGGTTATTTTTTGGCTTGGTCATTATAATACATATAGTGTTATATTAATCTAGAGCACGTAATTAACATTTTATCATAGAATTACCATTGGGGTTTCCTTACCCATTATATAGTTATATTTTAGATATATTCATGTTTATCAGAACAAAGAGGCAGGTTGACCAAAACTTGTAATAGCTTGTTGGTTTCAAATATATTTTTGTAGTGTGAAAATTGAAATCCTATGGATGCAATAATTGATTCCAACAATTCTATCCATCCCAAGGATAGATAAATTCATGATAAGAATAAAAACTTTAAATGAAGTAATTAAGCAATAAAAGTAAATTGCAATAATCATCTAAAAAAGAAAAGCATAAGATGAAATCCTATTAACCACAACTAATATTTAATTGAAACTTCCAACATAAAATATTTCCATCCAAATTTATACACTAGCTAGATAACTCAAATACTGACCTAAGCACATGATTCAAATAACATTACCAACCACCTCCATAGATTGATTAATAATTCAACTCCAAGTTAGCATTTATGCAACATAAGAAACTTTAAATAAATACCCTATACATTAAAAAATATCTCAAATAAACATACTTCAAGACACATAATTAAAGTATTTATTCATAGCATAAAGGAGTGTCAATTTACACTTGGATACAAAAATCAAGAGTACATGTCTTTCAAGCAAAACAAGCATTTTCTCAATTACAACAATAATAATATTTGAAGAGCTTAATGTGGCCATCAAGAGTCTACTGCCATCTAAATCCACAAGCCTATTTGATGGTAAACCACCCACCAATAGTAAATTTTACTTCATGATAAAAATAACTCTGAAATACAATGCATCTAACTCATGCCTTACTCTATATGCATACAATCATGCACATAATAAACATAAGTAAAGTGGACTCCTTAAATAAAAGGAACACATATACTTCTAAACCAAGGAAGTCACATCAACCCATAACAACTCCAAAAGCCAATACTTCTCTTTATAATGATATCTTAACCTACAAATATCTCATAGATCATTATTACACTTCTAAAGCCAAAACATTACATCCAAAACAATCAAGATAAGCCCATAATTTTCTTTTTAAATCTCTTAACCTGCAAAGATCTTAGAGACCATTATAATACTTCTTTTTCAAAGCCAAGACATTACAATGACTAGTTCATATTTTAAAATAAGGTATACATTAAAATATTTATTAACATGGAAACTAAAAGACGTCTAAAAGATAACCAAGTGCAGTAACAACAATACTTACAAGCATTAATAATTTGCTTTCTATAAGAAGGCTTCAAAAACCTTTGTTAAAAAATTATACAAAGCCCATTATACATATAAGAGATATAAACTAAGATTTTCCTTATAATCATATTTTCATTTGAGGCTAAGCATAAATATAGGCAAGGAAATACAACCAACATAAATATGCAATACAAACTACAAATGCATGTCTGAAACAATAATACAATATATAAAAGTAACAAAGGCACAAGAAAATAACATATAATTGCACATAAGAGATATTATTTTATTGAATGTGGGCAAATATCCCAATTGTACAAATAATGTGCCCCAATGTGGGGTCTTTACAATGCTCTTGATACAATTGTTACAATGTTAGGGTTTTCGAGGCCCTAATCCAATGAACAGTGGTGTCTTATTGTTCATAGTTGATCCCAACAATGTGGTGAGTAGGACTTGGTATCATATGTAAGGCCACTCGACCTTCAAAAACTTCTATTGAATTTGATTCTCAGGCCTGCACACAACTAATGACAAGAATAAGTAATATCTGTGAGGGCTCCACTGTGTGAGACCTTCAAAAAATAAAATCATTAAACCCTAATTTTATAAATAAAGTTGTAAATAGATCTAAGAATATGAAATAAGAGCAATGAGATATTACCTTATCAAATAATGTTGTTTTTATCTTTGTTGCTGATGAAAAGAGTGATTACATAGAAGCCCTAATGATCACTCGAGGGTCATAAGGCTACAGATCTAAATAGAAAATGCACATGGGCACTCGTTGTTGACCACAAATTCCCAAAGACACCTAGTAGGCTCTGATGGGCACTCTTCAGACTCTGGTGGGTGCTTGATAAACTCTAGGGGAATTTTATGGCTAAGGGGAAGGGTGAAGAACCAAATCTATTTCACACAAGGTATGCGATGATAGATGTGGAGGATACGAATGGTGGCAATGGATGAAAATGATGGTGAGGATTCTTGAGAACTTCAAAAACTTGGAAAAATTATGGAACTTAGGGGTCGAGTCATAAAAATAACTCTTATTTATAATATTCCCTTAGGCATGTTAGGGTTTTGATGACACAATTTATGTGTCCAAGATTAAAACATGACGAAGGGCAGAAAATTAAATCTGGGCAAATGGCATGGATTAAGGTGGATGGATGGCTAGGATTAAAACATGATGGATGGTTGGGATTAATTCTTATATATACATATATTTAATATATATATATATAAATTTAATATATTAAAATTTATTATTATTATTATTATTATTTTAAGTGAAAAACCCCTTATGGGGCTGCGGTGGTCTAAGAGACCGCAAACAGGGGGTTCTACACCGTCAAAGTTACCCGGAAGTCGCACCCGACACCACCTACACCAACATTATCAATTGGATTTTGGATACCCAATTCAGCTTTTTGGTAGGGTGGAGATTTGAACCCGGGACCTCCCTTGGAGGATTGCCTTCTCCTCTCCAACTCACCTACAACACCTGGGTTAAAATTTATTAAACAAAATATATATATATATATATATATATATAATGGATATTTGTGGTGGGAAGCTATGTATGTAGGACAAGTGGCTAGATTTTTATGTCTACAGATGCTCCTTTTTGTACCATATTGCATGAAATACAATGCAATGCAAAAATACGAGACACCTCAAAATGTCTTGTCTAGCCACTTGGAGGACAGGTGGCTAGATGAAGATGCAATTTTATTTCATTGGGATGTGAAAATTATCTTGGAAGAGAAAAGAATTTGGAATGTGTAGATTACCCCCTCAATTGGTGAATAAGTGGAAAATAAATCTCATGAGCCAATTGATAGATTTGTGGGGTGAAGAATGTAATGGAATTGTGCAAGTGCAAATGTAGGGTGTAAATGTTGATGATATGAATGATGTAAAATGTGATATTGTTTTTTCCCAAACAGTAAGAGGGGGTTGTTGTAAAATGCAAATGATTGAGTCTATTTTTTCCTAATAGAGAAAGGTGTTTTTGCCAATTGTCAATGTCATGATCATGTAATATGTATCCTATTGTGGAAATTCAAAAATCAATTTTTGGTTGCCCCAAGTTTGGGGTGATTATGTGTTGTTGAATAAAATACCTTTTGGAGTCATTGAAATGTAAAGTGATGAATATGCATTAAAATAAAAAGAGTCAAATTTGGAGGGCCTACTAGTTACTGTCATATAATTCCCATAATTGGAACCAATCACCCTAGCTAGAGCCTATCTTCGTGATGACTGTCAATGTAAAAGAAATAATGAGTTATGATTTTGTTCGTGTTTCAAGCCCCATGAACAAGGCCATCAATGATAATTGTTGATAAAATTGGTCACGACATAGTCTCACTCAGAAAATGAGGGACCAAAAATGATTCTGCTTTTGAACAATGAGATATTTGATTATGGATATGACCAAGTGTCATTATGGTGATTTATTCATCTTATCGAATTGCATGGAGGTATGTCACTACAATCTCAAACGAGATAGAATAGACCACTAGATACTAGGTTCACTTGAAATTGTGTATAAACTTGGCAAATGTGGAAATGTAATGATTGATGAGTGAAAATGATGTGGAATGAATATGTGATAATGAGAAATATATTTATGATTGAATTGAGTGATTTTATGAAATTTTGTATTGATTTGGAGCATTTTGAAGGAATTTGGGATAATTTTACATCTTTTTGGATGTAAATAAAAGTTAGCCATCCAAATAAATTCATATTATCATGAAATTGAATGAAATTATGGATGCCTACTATATGTGTAAGTTCCCACTAGAGTTTTTTGTTCTCCAAATGTAGGAAGGCATTTCAATGCACCTAGAAGTGCCCATGGGTATTTCAATGTGCTTGAAATAGCTATAAATAACCTGTAGAAGGGAAAACCAGTTTATTTTTGTGTCTGAAATTTTTTAAAGCTATGTATGAGGGAGTGGAGTGGAGTGAGTGGGTGAAGTGCTGCAGAAGCTATGGCGATGGAGGGTGTATATGCAGTGGAGGGATTATATGTACATTTTTCTAGGTTAAAAACATTTGAAGCTTTTTGTTGACTTTGTACGATTTTTTTTTGTGTTAATATTTTACTTTTATGTATTGTGCTACAGTTGAGTATTTTGGAGCCTCAACATTAGTTCTCTCCTCTCATATCGGGGATGAGAAAGGCATTTTAGGAGGACCAGTGGAAGTGGTTAGAGGCTATGGGGATGGTTGGAACATCCTAGATAGATATTGTGAGGGCATATGAGGGGTATCCCTTTACCTTAGAAGAGAGATGGGATCTAGATAGAGGGACATTTTATTTCCCTACTGAGAGATGAATGTGACACTTGAGGATGTATATCACATTCTCAAGTTTATAGTGGAGGGCTTACATGTCAAGGTTGGATATGATAAGGGGTATGATATTAGCTAGTTGTTTGGATATGGGTGACATGATGTTGATGTATAGGTTGTAGGGATAACATACTTGTTCAAGTATGTGGACAAAAAGTTAGATTCCCTTCCCACTTTGGTGATGTTCATTTTCGCCATCATAGTGGACCCAAATAGCACTGGCTATTAGTTCCTATGGAACCTTATTGGGCTAGTGTGTGACATGATCGACACACATTAGGTATATGCATGGGTTCCTACATTATTGGTGTAGGTACCAAGAGTTGTATAAGATGAACAGGTAGAGGTGTAAGGGGTTAGGTTGTAGTTTACTACTGCAATTATGGGGCTGGGATTAATTTAGTGTTTCTTGACCAGTGGGATTGCCTTATATGACATGGGATAAGGAGTAGCCTTATGCCATGAGGTGGCCTATGTCAAAGGAGGTGCAATCGAGTCATCCTATTTGTACAAGCTAGTGGTACAGGGATTTGTGGACTAGATTAAAAATAGTTTAGGTGGTATGGAGACCCTAGAAAGGTGCCATGTGGATAGGTGATGGGGAGCAACTACAAAATGTTCAATAGGCTAGGTGGGTGGTTGGGAGGAACATGAGTGAGGTGGAGTTGATTCAGTGCTCATGGATGTTGCAATAGATTAGATTGAGGTAAGTATTTCCAAAGGCACCGATGCTCTATAGGTATCATCGAGATGATATGGGTTTGCCTTGTGTTGAGGTATGGAGGATGAAATATGAGGATGATGAGGATATGGATCTCCTTGATGTGGATGATATGGGGACTACTATAAATTATGATGTATGGTTCACTAAATAGTCATCATGGGTACCAAGTTCTATAGTATATGGGAAAATGAGAATAGGGATGAGGTGGAGGCTGAGGAGGCTCTCAAGCATTAGAGACACCTTTAATATAGCAATCAAAGGATGTAGTCTAGGGATACAAATGAGTAGGAAAATGATATTGGAGGTGATGGGGATGGCATGGATGATAGGGAAGAGATTCCATATGGGTATCGTAGTTAAATTTAGGAGGATTGGGCTAGGTTGGAGCAACTAATGATAGAGTAGAATGCTATGGTTGTATCTTAGTATACAGATATAGCTCAGCTGCACGATGTGGTGATGGTGGCTTGGGATACAAAGATAGCTTGGTTGTAGGTGAAGCTAGAGGTATGACCAATTGTAGGTGGAGGCGAGGATATAACCATTAAGAATAACTTAGGATTTATACCTGTAAGTAGAAACACAATAACAAAAAAAAAACAACATAAGTAACACAAATATTTACGTGGAAACCTACAATGTGCAAGAAAAACTATAGGGCAATGGCAACTTCTACTTTATATTATTATTTTCAGCAAAATTCACATTTATATGTATTAATGTTTCAAAATGTCTCAAATTTACATATGTAAGGGGGATCACGTTTCTTTTATAAAGTGGAAGGAAGAATCCAAACTATTCTTTTCTTATCCCAAAGGAAGCATCCAAAAATTGTTCATTTCACTCCCAAGGAAGGCACCTGAACCTATTCATCTTTCATGGCTAGATGTCTATCTTGGATATCTACTTGCCTATATGTTTGGCCTAGACATATAGTAGCCTATATATTCGGCATAGATGTTTGGAAGCCTATAAATTTTGCCTAGATGTCTAGCAGTCCAAACATCTGGCCTACTTTCTAGACATCTAGCCTAGATGTCTAGCAACCCAGATGTCTGGCCTAGATGTCTAGCATCCTAGGCATCTAACCTATTGCCTAGACATATGGCTTAGACATCTAGCAAGTTAGACATATAGCTTGTTTTCTAGACATTTGATCTAGACATCTAACAAGTCAAACATTTGGCCTACTACCTAGATGTCTAACCTAGATGTCTAGTAGGTTGGACATCTAGGTTGTTGCAGCTTAATTTTTTGCTATCCATACCTGCATAGTGACTTCACTTCCTAAAATTCTACCACTTGAAGTTAGTATTTAGGAATTCTTCTGTAAAATATTTTCATCCAATGCCAATTTCCCAATGTTACCCTTGTTACATTTTTAGCAAGCCCAAAGAATTTCTACACCACTCAAACTTCTCTACCTTGTCCAACTTTGTAAACCTATCTATAGGATTCACCTCAATGTCAATTTTTTGCAATAGGATCCTAATTTATTCCACCATATTTATTATAAAGTGGTACTTGACATCACTGTGTTTCGTGCGATCATGGAATTTTGGGTTCTTCACTAGTTGAATAGCACTTTGGATATCACAATGTAGTCTAATTTTCTCCTGCATTACCTTGAAGTCATCCAATAGTCACTCTAGCCAAATTTTCTCTTTTTTAGTATGAGTCACTACAATATATTCTACTTTAGTGGTTGATAAAGCCACAACAGACTACAACTTAGAAGCCCAACTCACTGCTCCACTAGCAAGAGTGAAGTTATATCCTATAGTGGACTTTCTCCCATATCTATCTCCACCATAGTCAGAATCCACAAAACCTTTAACTTACAAATCTACCAATCCAAATTAAACGACAACATCAAAAATGGCTCTTAAATACCTAAATATCCACTTCACTGTATTCCAATTCTCCTTACCAGGATTTTCCATGTACCAATTGACTACTCCCACTACTTGGGTGATATCCTATCTGGTGCTCACCATGGCATACATAAGGCTTCCTATTTTTGATGAATACAGTACATGAGACATGCTTATATTTTCTACATATGTTCTAGGACACTGGTTAGAAGACAAATTTAAGTGTAAAATAAGTGAAGTACTAATTGGTTTTATATTCTACATATTGAAGCATTGCAAAATATTCTCTATATATGACTTTTGACTTAACCATATATTTCTTCCATTTCTGTTTCTATGTATATTCATTCCTAAAATTTGGTTTACGACTCCTAAATCCTTCATTTCAAATATCCTAGCCAACTGAGCCTTAATTTTAATGGTTTTATTCATGTTGGGACCTGCAACCAGTATATCATCAACATACAACAACAAAATAATAAAACTACCATCATTAAACCTTTTATAGTATCCACAATGGTCAGCTTCACTCCTGCTAAAACCTTGTCTCTTCATGAAGGTGTCAAATTTCCAATACCACATCCTTGGTGCATGTTTTAACCCATACATTGATTTCTTCAGTCTGCAAAACAAATTATCTTTACCTATTTCTTCATAGCCCTTAGGTTGATCCACATATATCTCTTCCTTGATATCACCATGCAAGAAAGTAGTATTTACATCAATCTACTCCAGTTCCAAATCCTATGTAGCTACAACTACAAGTAGAAATCTAATAGTAGTCATCTTCACAACTAGAGAGAAAATGTATTAAAGTCAATACTTGACTTATGCACATTTATTTTGCCACAAAGTGAGATTTATAGTGTTCCAACAACCCATTGTTGTTGTTATTCACTTTGTAAACCCACTTGTTCCCAACATTCTTTCTTCTAGGTAGGATATCCACAAGTTCCTATATTTTATTCTTGTGAAGTGCCTTAATTTCCTACTCCATGTATTTCCTCCACTTTTTTGCATTATCAAACTCTTTAGCTTCCTAAAATTAACTAGGTTCACCATCATCAGTTAACAAAGCAAAAGAGGACTAATAAACATGAGAATACCTTTTTGAACACTTTTGTGGATATGTAGATCTTCTAACCCAATGATATATTGATTGTTTCTCTTGGTATTGTGACCGTTTTGGCTTCTCTACTTGTTGTTCTACATGTTGATGAAAAAAATTAGCATGTTGATTTTCATATTCATATTCACTCATTTCTACTTCAACTAGTAAAACATTAGGATTTTACTATACCTCCTTCCTTTGCATATATTTTTTATCAACAATTACATCCTAGCTAATAATTACCTTGTGGGTAGCAATATACCATAGTATATACCCCTTAACTATATCTACATAGTTGAGAAAAACAAATTTGCTTGACTTTGGGTCAAGATTGGACCTTTTTATTTGGGTACATGGGCAAACACATCACAACCAAAGGTACACAAATGAGAGTAATCAACTGTCTTACAAAACCAAACCTCCTATATAATTTTCCATCCAACATAGTTGTAGGTGACCTATTAATAAGATAAACAATTGTATTAACAACCTCTACCCAAAATTTTTTCTCCAATATGGCTTCTCTAAGCATGCTTCTTGCATATTCTATGATTGTGCGATTCATCCACTCAACCACACCATTTTGTTGTAGAGTATATGGAACTATCTTGTGGTGCTTAATTCCTTCTTGCATACACAATTTATCAAATTAGTTGGAGCAATATTCACCCAATTATTTGACCTAAGACATAAAATCAACTTGCCCAAACTCTTCTCTACCCAGGATTTGAACTCTTTAAATTTTTTCAAAGATTTTGAATTATTATTTAGAAAATAAACCGACACTCTCCTAGAATAATCATCTACAAAATTCAAAAAATAGATGACACCATTCAAGGACTAAGTTGGGACCAGTCCAAATATATCCGAATGTATAAGTTGTAGAAAATCAGAACTCTTACAAGGACTTGTAGTAAAATGAACCCTATTCTGTTTACCAAAATCATAGTGTTCACATAAGTCTAAATTACAAGACTTAATCCCAGAAAGCATACCTCTATCATGCAAATTTTTTATGCCTTTTTCACTCATATGGCCTAGGCATTGATGCTATAGAATTAATGCATCTTGAATAGAAGTAGCTGCTACTACATGGCTTGTCACTGTATCACCACATAAATGATATAGGATCCCATAATACTCTTCCTTTGCTACTAAACGATATTCTCTAGTAATTTTGCAGTAGTTGTTACTGAAAGTGACAGAATATCCTAGCTTATCCATCATATTTATTGAGAGAAAATTCTTCCATAAATCAGGCACATGTCACACATCACATAACATTCTTTATCTACCATTGTCCAGCCTAATCCTTATATCCCCTTTTCCCATAATTTCTAAAGGGTGATCATCAACCAAATAGACATTTCCACCATAGTGTGGCTGATATTTTTCAAACCAATCTCTATGGGGATACATGTAGAAAGATGCACCTAAGTCCAAAGGTATATAAAATAGATTTGTTGTTATTGATATAGAAGGCTTCACATGTTGCCATCTCTCCTGAATTTGTTTTACTGGTCTCAACTGATGGCTGATTTTGCTTTTCACCATTATTTAATTACCAATAGTCCTTCTTTGAGTGTCTTGGCTTCCCACAATGCTAGTACTTCCCTTTCTACTTACGTCCTTTAGACTTAGATCTAGATTGTTTTCTACCTTGTTTACTCCCCTAAAAATATTGACCTCTCATAGGTAGGGCTTCATTGGTTGAGGGTTCCAAATAAATTTTTTGCCTCAACTCTTCTACCAAAAAAGTGACTATCATATCAAAAAATTTGAGAGTTCCTAATTATGAATTACTAATGGTCATCACCATATGATCCCAAGTGTTTAAGAGGGAACAAAGTAGGGTGATAGCTCTATCTTTGTCCTCCATATTCACATTAAATAAAACCACTTTACTAATAAGAGTATTAAACTCATTCAAATGATCTACCATGGATGAAATTTCCTTCATTCAAAAGCTATAAAGTTGTTTTTCAAAAAACCTTATTTCTTAATGATTTTATTTTATACAACTTTTAAATCTTGTGCCAAAGGGATTCCATGGTCTTCTCTTCAGCAACATTAAACAAGACGGAGTCCGCTAGGTAGAGATATATTATAGAAATTACCTTCTTATAAAGCATTGCCCACTCCTCATCTTTCATGCTAATCAATTTACTCACAATCCCTTTCAAGGCTTGAGCTTGGTTATTCTAAACCATCAAATCCTCCACCTTCATCTTCCATAAAGCAAAGTTCCTGCCATAAAATTTCTCAATATCGAACTTGGTTACATATCCTATAATTGTTGAAATTTCCACTCGCACAAAACATTAAGATCTTATACAAAATGTTAAGAATAACTTGGGATTTTATACCTACAAGTAGAAACACAATAATAGAAAACAAAACAATAACACAAGTAACATAAATATTTATGTGAAAACCTACAATGTGTAGGAAAAACCATGGGGTAATAACAACTTCTACTTTCTATTATTATTTTTTAGTAAACCTTACATTCAAGTTTCACAATGTTTTAACATTCATCAAATCAACATATGCAAGGGGGATCAATTTTATTTTATAGAGTGAAAGGAAGACTCCAAACTATGTGTTTTCTCTCCCAAAGAAAGCCTCCAAAAACTATTTGTTTTTACTCCCAAGGAAGGCGCATGAACTTATTTGTCTTCCACGACTAGATGTTTATCCTAGACGTCTACTTGACTAGACATATGGCCTAGATGTCTAGCAAACTAGATGTTAGTCCTAGACATCTGGTAGCCTAGATATCTAGTAGTCCAGACATTTGGCCCACTACCTAAATGTCTAGCCTAGAAATATAGCAACCCAGATGTCTAGCAGACCAAATGTCTAGCTTAGACATATATCATCCCAAATATCTGATCTACTACCTAGATGTCTGACCCATATGTCTAACAGGTCAGACGTCTAGCCTATTGCCTAAATGTCTAACCTAGATGTCTAGCAAGTTAGATGTCTAGTTTGCTATAACTTGATGTTTTGCTACCTATACTTGTATTTTAACATCACTTCCTAAAAAGGAATTTGAGGATCCAGGCAGATATTATAGAGAAGAGTCACATATAGAGATATGATGTACACCACCTTCAATATTGGGATGGATATATTAGGTTGTTGGAGGACCGGTTGATGGAGCACAACATTAGGCTTCCAAATTCATCCTCCTTTTCCATATTCATGTTTTTTAGGCCTAGTGAGTCTAGGTTGTTGGCAATTTTGGGTACCTTGGGTACATTTCATTTGCTCAAGTGAATAAGTTGTCATTGATGTCAAGAAGTTTTTGAAGGAATTTTATTTGATATAAAATAATTTGTTTTGATGAAGGTTTCGGCATGACAGGTTCGAAAGAAAGCAAGTCAAAAAAATGTCGCGATATCGTGACATGTCGCATTTTCGTGACTTAAGTCAGAGAGAGAAAGCTTTTTAGAAAAGTGTCGCGATATCGTGACATGTCGCGGTTTCGTGACTCAAAGAGGAGAGAGAATTTTCAGAGTTAAAAATGTCACGATTTCATGACATAATGTAGGAGAGAGAGTCTGAAAGCAAAAGTGTCATGATTTTGTGACATAATCTAGGAGAGAGAGTTCGAAAGAAAAAGTGTCACGATTTCGTGACATAATGCAGGAGAGAGAGTCTAGGAGAAAAAGTGTCATGATATCAAGACATGTCGAGTTTTTGTGACCCGATGAAAAGAAAAGTGCTAAGGAGAAAAAGTGTCACGATTTCATGACAATTCAGAAGACAAAGTGGAAGCAAGATAAAGTGTCGCGATTTTATGACATTCTGCAAATGAAAATGTTCCAAGTAAGAACTATTGCGATTTCATGATGTAGACACCAAAACAGCACCAATATGATTATGTGACTGCAAACACTGATCGCTTTGACAAACACAGCCCCCAGGGCATCCCTCAAAGGTTAAATAGTGGTCCTAACAACTTTCATAGCAATTTTGTAAGGTCAAGAAGCAATTTGGCACATTTAGACACTTTGCTCAATATTCGTCTCACCCAAGGACGAATATTAACTGGGATTCGTCTCACCAAGGGAAAAATTTTGAAATCATCCTTGGTCAGGACGAATTCTAGGTTTAACGGGCAAAAAGAAAAATGCCGCCAAGTGGCAGCCAAGGATAGTCAATTATTGCCTCCTGCCATGCATGTGCGTGTAGGTGGGTAGGTTGGCATTTAGTGGACTGTCATAAGGGCAGTCATGGAAGCCCAAGTCAAGGAGGAGTCTCCTCCATCTTGGGAAGGCATGGGCACCACATGGCATCCCTGCATGCCCCTCTAAAGAGACCCCATGGGTCTATAAAATGGTGGAATTTCCCACCCAAAAGGACAGATTGGAGGCGATTTGAAGCAACAAAGTGCTGCCCGATTGAACACCCATTTGCATCTTTTTTTGATTCACCTTCTCACATCCATTAATCTCTTTCACAAGGGAGGTTATTGGGTGGCTTTTGGAAGCATGGATCTAACCCAAATCCAAATTTTGACCACCTTAAACCACCAATTTTTCGACACCCCAATCCAAGAGATTTTGAGCCCATCCCTAGTGGATTGGCGTCAAAATCAAGTCCTAACGGTGGGCGGCCCATTTGGGCACCCCACACTTTTCTTTTAAGTTTCATTTTAATTATCATTTATTCATCTCTATTCTATGCTATGTTGTTTAAGTAGTCTCTAATTTTGATTTCATAGAATTTTGATCACACATTATCATGCTTTGTCGATTGTATAGCTCTCACTAACTTGCAGGTGGAAATATCAAATTATTGAGGATAGAGGCCAAATTGGGAGAATCCGACCATTTGGGTCATCCCAAAATGGCCCCAATTACGTAACCCATCTGTTTGCAGGTGTTTTGGAGGTCCCGAGAGTCGACATTGGAGCAGTATCACTTCGGCTTTTCTAACACAGTCGAATTCGTCCCACCCGAGGACGAATAACAGTCGAAATTCGTCCTGCCCAGGGACAAATTCTATTTGAAAGTAGATTGGCCAAATTTTTCAATGGTAGTGGCCCTCTGGTAATGTCTTCTATCCTCTGTCAGGTTTTCAGGTCATTTAGATTCACTTTACTCACTGTTTTAGACAATTGTTCATATGCATCTTTTGGCAATTTCAAAGAACAAACTTTCCTTTTTGTCACAGGTGCTACTAACGCCTTGTTTGTTTCTTTGATTGTAGGAGGAGCAACAAGAAGCAAGGATTCATCAGCATAAGTTGCGGCAACACTCTGGCCTGCCCATTTCAAATGTGGGCATGCAGAAGAGGGATCATTGATCACAATTGTAACCAAATCCATTTAACGCTCCTAACCCCTAGAAAGGGAGGAGGCAATTTTGTAATCGAGGTTAAAGAGTTTAATAAAAGGGTCGTGACTTCTCTAAATTCTTGTAACTGATTTCAATCAATTTGCCTCTTTCGTTTAATGCACTTCATATTCTAGGACTTAAGCGTTATTTTGATTTGAATGCATCAAAGTAGTTTTCCTTTCTAAAGCTTTCAGAATCTCATGCTTTCAGTGGCGATCATGGTGGGACTCTGTCCCCTGGTTTTAAGATCAAATAACTGATCCATTTCTATGTTTGTGCTTGACAGGTACAAGTTTTTTTTTTAAGCAGACTGTTATTTTTCTCTGACTGTGACGAATACCTTACTGTAATTCGTCTGACCCTGAGATGAATTTAAATTCATCTCTGGTAGGGACGAATTCTGTTCTGTAATTCATCTCACAAAGGGACGAATTCTTGCCTATAAATTTTCAGAGTCGAAGATCAAAAATAGCAAGTTCAGGTAGAAAAGAGGTAAAGTTCCAAACTGTCTTTGTCATTTTTTTGCGTGCTTAAATAAAATAGTGGTTGATTGCATGTTTCATTTTTCTAAGTAAAATAAACCACACACACATCACATGGCACGTTTTAAAACAAGGAGCTGGTCATAATACCCCAACCCTTAAGCAAGACCAACGGTGGGTTCATCACCACCTTGGCTTAGCTTTGCATCCATTTCCCTGATTGTCACTGTTGTTAGGCGTAAATCCTGAAGAAAGCTGATCGAGTGTCACTGGGTTGATTCCCATGCGCGCGAGGATAAGTCTTCTATGGTAGGTGTCATTAACAAGACAATCCCCCCTTCTGTACCACCTATGTTCCATGTACCATCTGCTCTCACGTACCTATAGTTTCCCTCTCGTAAGGGCGGGTATATAGAGAGGTTGGTATATTAGTTCAGCAATGGTATATTGAAGGGGCGACCATTTATGGGAGTCATATGAGCCAACATTCTGCATTTAAACGTTCTTCAAAACTTTCAAAAACAAAAACAAAATCATCAAAATGTACTAAACTAGTTTAGGACACACCATTAATCTTTAAAAGAGATAATCATCGTTTGTGTATGTGTGTGTTCATTTCTGCTTAGTGTAACAAAAAAAAAAAATCAGAAAAATCATAAACAAAAGATAAAAATCTATGCATTTTGCCACTCGCTCCAAAAAGCTCCAAGGATTCCCGCAATCGCTTGGTCATCCCCAAAATTCCCCAAAGGTGTCCATTAACCCTTTGGTCAACCCAAAAGCACCCCAAAGGTGCCCATAAGTAATGCAGGAGCATCCAACAAAATATGGGAAATCTTATATTTTTCCCTAAATTTTAATGCATCTTGCCAGGGCCATAACTTCTCAACCGTAGCTCCGATTGACTTGAAATTTTATAGGGAGTTAGTTGGGAGATTTTTAAACAAATATAACTCTTTAGAGTTGTATTTGTCCACAAAAGTCAGTTTTTGGGGCCAAATTCCATCATCTAGTGCCCCAAAATTAGGTTTTAAAATTGTTAACCTAATTTTTTATGCTTTTTGAGTTGTTCGGAGGTCAATATCTCCTAATGTATTTAGAGTTAGGACTTGAAACTTCATTTTTGTCTTATCTATGGTAAGAAGGATGCACACCCCAATTTTGGGCCCCATCTGAATCATTTTAAATTTTTAGGGTTTTTAGAGAGACATCATCATGGTGCTCATCCGCAGCCAAGCCCAATCATGGACGGATGCTATGGGGAATATCCAAGGAGGCACAAGTCACCTCCGATATAGCCAAAATATTTGGTCATACCACCTTGGTGGCCTGACACACAAGGCAAACCCCTTCACACCTTAATGGATAGGGACTATGGGGGCACCCCTTCTAGGAGCACTCCTGTTCAGCATAGCACTTAGCACACACCCTTCCATGAGGGGTGCATTCATAGGAGAGATCCCTTAGATGCTCGCTATGAGTGATCACCGTGCGATGAAGTGCTAATTCAACATAGGGTTTGATGGAAGGAACCACATGATTACACTATCCCTCCTTCACCCCCTCTAGTTGTCAGGACTACAAGGACAAATCCAGAGCAGAAGGCTCCTCAGGCAGGGTGAGATAACTCCGCCCGTTCCTTTTTCACTTATGAAAGAGGGTATGAGGAAAACCCTTACCTTCCTCAAGAACAATATACATCATGGGAGCAATATGCCTCTGCAAATGCTAACTATCAGGATCACCTACTGAGGCCAAAGCCTCGAGGGAATGCCGCTACCCCCAATAGAGGGAGGCAGCCTATAGAGATCTTGGATCACTATGACCAAGATAGATATGTAGGAGAGGCGTCTAACCCTTCTAGACATGAGGCGGTAGGACCAACTATCTTAGAATCTGTCAAGCATTTCACACACCGGATGCAACTCACACAACTTGAGCTAGAATGACAACAATTAGAGCAATGGTATCTTCTAAATAAAGAGCACCTTCTATGCCAGAAGGATGAGTTGTTCCAACACACTATGCAGGAGAAGACTCCAACCCCTCACACACATAAGACAAAACATTATGAGAGGCACAACCCCTGGGTGCGAGACAAGTCTTCGCAACCTTATCAAGCACCACCCCCGATGCCTCCTAGACATGAGTGAGAGGCCACTCCTATAACCAATGATGGGCACCTTCCTTAGGAACCCACTCAGGTTTATGGGCCACCCTTAGAAATTCATCAAGAAGCCTTTGAGGAATCAGAGCAAGAAGAAGAGCAAGATGAAAAGCCCTACCAAGGCATGGGGGGTGCTATCTGGAAACCCCTCCATAGGCCCCAAGTTCCTCAACAAGAACCAACCAAAGAGGAGGATCTCAAATCCCCCGATACATGCAAAGCGCTAGAGAACTTAGAGTCGATAGAGACCAAGATTTTGGAGCTCCCAAGGCCCAACTTACATGAGGCTCCTTTTGAAGATGATCAACCTTTAACCATAGGGCTACCTGATGATGTAGTCCTCCATGTCTCAGAATTTCTAGATTCTGATGAGCTATACTCACTAGTCGAAGGTGAGGATAAAACAGAGATAGCCCACAACAATCACATGCGATAGCATCGACATCCCATAAATATCAATGAAGCAATTCAACAACTAAACATAATACTAGGGCATGAGTGGCACATTAACCCACCGCAGTGAGGCCAAGCGTTACATCCGCCACTTTGGGCATATAGAGATCAACTTTCGCCCAGAGATCCCATAGCAATATCAGTGCCAAGGGCGGACCCTGTCCTCCTATCCGTGCATAGGGCCGATCCATTCATGCCCATACCTCTAGAGCTAGATCTAGAGTGCAAAGACCATCAAGCTGGGGGTACCTCTATCCCCTAAAGAGCCATAGTCCAAACCAAAAAGCTCCAAGGATTATCACAATCGCTTGGTCACCCCAAAAGCTCCAAGGATTATTGCAATCACTTGGTCATCCCAAAAGCCCCAAGGATTATCGTAATCACTTGGTCAATCCCTAAAAGCTCCAAATATTATCGCAATCGCTTGGTCACCAAAAATGCTCCAAGGATTTCCATAATTTCTTGGTCAAAAATCAAGAAAATTCAAAAATAACAAAAATCATTAAAAACAACAAAAATTTTTGCATCTCATTTCTAGGCATACTCAAATTCATCAATAAAGAGCTCTTATCGCACTTCATCTTCATATTCACAAAAATCAATCCATCAAAAATACAAAAATATGTAGCTACATCAAACATTGCATCCATACATTGCATATTTGTGGTCGTACAGGTCAAAGGCACCATAGGCTGTAATTGCTCTGCTAGTCCATCTTGTTCCACAATGTTCCATTTTACAAAAACAACAAAAACACCATGCATTGCTTTTACCACACTAGAGTTAGTGGTCTTTTAATGTATCAAGAGTTTTCATGATTCAGTCATCATTTTGCTCTTTAGCCACGTAATGTACCGAGTCAGACAGATTTTACGAAGGTAGAGTTACACTTGAAATATGCCTTGTTACGTAACATCCCAACACAAATTAAAACACATAAAAATTCCCAAGTTGTGTGAACAAAAGATGAAACCTGTGCAGTAATCCAGGTCACCATAAGAGAAACGGTTATCTTGCTCATCTCCCTGTGCAAATGGTTCTAGAATGCTGAGAATTGACAAAAGGACAAGCTCTTTCCTATCCTTTCACCTCTATATACAGTGGTTTTCACCACTACCAAATCCCAATCATAGTTGGTTCCCAAATTTGTAAGGATTCGTACTACACGTCCCTGCCAAGGATGGGTAGTCATCCCCAAGACCTAAAAGGATCAACGCCATTCACGAAAAAAATTCCAACAAATCATCATCCTAACACTTTCCATTCACCTTTGGTCTCCAAGTTGTAAGGATTCGTACTATCCGCCCCTAACCAGGATGGGTAGTCATCCCCAAGGCCTAACAGATCAATGCCCTTACTCCATAATATCCATCAACCCCTTGGTACCTAGCGTCATAAGAATTCATACTACACGTCCCTACAAAGGATGGGTAGTCATCCCCAAGTCCACAAGGATCAAGATCACTCACAAGCTCAAATTCACAATACTCAAAACACAAAATCAAAAAAATAGTGGTTATCACCACTATTCCAAATCATTGCTCAAAAGAATTAATAGAAAATAAACAGTGTTTTTCATCACTATATAGACGAGTAATTTTCTAAATCAATCAGCCAAAAAATATTTTGAACTTGAATACCTGGAATTCTCAGCATTCGAAAACCATCTAGGTGATCCTCATTACAGGTTTGGTTGATAGCCTATATGGCAATGGTGGTATCCTACCCGCATGACGATATGTCTGTCACATTCGCTTTGCATATGTGTAGACAAATGTTTGCATAATGATGAGATAGCTTATGGTATCCTGGATAACACCGCAAATTAATCTAACTAAATAAAACAAAGGAGTTAGTGGAGCTAATTAGGTGATCCTCAGTACAGGTTCGGTTGAAAGCCCATCTGGCACTAGCGGTAGCCTGAAAAATACCACATAAATGAACTCAATTGCACACACAGGGATGTGAAATAGCTTGGTCAAAAATGAGTTTGAGTCATACCTTGTCCAAAAGTCTTGTAAGACAAAGTACGGTCGTGGCTAGTGAGTTAAACATGTCCGAGTCTCAGAAAACCTTAGCTACATTTCTAAACCAACTGCGCTACTTTTCATCTTTGCAATACCATCATAAAATACAAAAAAGAGAAAAACCACATGTATACATACAAAGTCATGCATCACAGCAATCACCTAAAAACAAAATAACAGAGTTCTAAACAGTCTATGGTGCCATAGCCAAACATCACAAATCCCATTCATCCATTTCATATCTACTTATCACATATAAATCAAAAACATTTGCATTCATCATAGCATATGCATCCATCAAAATAAATCAACATGCATACATCCATATTCATCAACCATTATGCATAAGATCAAAGAAAATCAAAACAACAAAACAACAAAAAAATGCAACACAAACAAAAAGCAATAAACATTGCCAGACACAAGTGCTCTTGCACTTAACCTCTTGGCATAGAAAATCGATGTCGGGGCTCAAATTGTCACTCTCCTACTCCCTAAGAAGGCTATCTTAGCCGGACCGCTCCATGGGAAGACGGACTTTCGACACTTTCACCCCATTATGGCATCACAAAAAGGGTTAGCACCCACCAAAAATAGGTCCAAATGTTGGAAAAATTGCACATGCTTAACAATAAACCATCTAAAGGCACCCTTGCACAAGTCATCTTCGGTCAAGCAACTCGTAAATTTTCTCACGAAGGTCATCCCTCATCGATTCGTCGCTTGAGGGTTAGTCACACTTAGTCACCAATCAACAAGCACACACCCAATTAAGGAAAATGACATGCATTCAAAGAATCATTGACAAAGACAATTACGCTCCTACTTGGGGTAGTAAACAAGCAATAACAATCAAATTGATCAAACACTTGGCATTCGTGAATCATGAACACAAGGTTCCCCTGTGGACAAAAGGTTGTGCCCTTTGCCTAATCATGACTGATCAATGTCCAAGCTCAAGTCACACCTCACCAAAATAGGTTAATACTTGAAATCAAATTCCTTAGCTTGTCAAAAGCAAGGATTCAAGAATGCATGCCCTTTCCATGCTTGGGGCATCAAAAGTTGATTAGGTTACCAAGAAACCCTAATAATTAGTGCTTTGGCTATCTATTTTTTGCTCGACGCTGCGCCATGCACAACGCATCCCAAAAAGGGCCATCTGTAGACAGCAAAACAACACCAATCTGATTATGTGACTGCAAACACTGATCACTTTGACAAACACAGCCCCCAAGGCAGCCCTCAGAGGTTAAACAATGGTCCTAACCACTTTCATAGCAATTTTGTAAGGTCAAGAAGCAATTTGGCACATTTAGACACTTTGCTCAGTATTCGTCTCACCCAGGGACGAATACTAACTGGGATTCGTCTCACCCAGGGATGAATTCTGAAATCATCCCTGGTCAGGATGAATTCCAAGTTTAACAGGCAAAAAGAAAAATGCCACCAAGTGGCATCCAAGGACAGTCAATTATTGCCTCCTGCCATGCATGCGCATGTAGGTGGGTAGGTTGGAAGTTAGTGGACTGTCACAAGGGCAGTCATGGAAGCCCAAGTCAGGGAGGAGTCTCCTCCCTCTTGGGAAGGCATGGCCGCCACATGGCATCCTTGCATGCCCCTCCAAAGAGACCCCATGGGTCTATAAAATGGTGGAATTTCCCACCCAAAAGGATAGATTGGAGGCGATTTCAAGCAACAAAGTGTTGCCCGATTGAACACCCATTTGCATCTTTTTTTGATTCACCTTCTCACATCCATTAATCTCTTTCGCAAGGGAGGTTATTGGGTGGCTTTTGGAAGCATGGATCTAACCCAAATCCAAAATTTGACCACCTTAAACCACCAATTTGCCGACACCCCAATCCAAGAGATTTTGAGCCCATCCCTAGTGGATTGGCGTCAAAATAAAGTCCTAACGGTGGGCGGCCCATTTGGGCACCCCAAAATTTTCTTTTAAGTTTCATTTTAATTATCATTTATTCATATCTATTCTATGTTATGCTGTTTAAGTAGTCTCTAATTTCGATTTCATAGAATTTTGATCACACATTATCATGCTTTGTCGATTGTATAGCTCTCACTAACTTGCAGGTGGCGATATCAAATTCTCGATGATAGAGGCCAAATTGGGAGAATCCGACCATCTGGGTCATCCCAAAATGGCCCCAATTATGTAACCCCTCTATTTGTAGGTGTTTTGGAGGTCCTAGGAGTCGACATTGGAGCAGTATCACTTCGGCTTTTCTAACACAGTCGAATTCGTCCCACCCAGGGATGAATAGCAGTCGAAATTCATCCTGCCCAGGGACGAATTCCAGTTGAAAGTAGATTGGCTGACTGTTTCAATGGAAGTGGCCCTCCGGTAATGTCTTCTATCCTCTATCAGGTTTTCAGGTCATTTAGATTCACTTTACTCACTGTTTTAGACTATTATTCATATGCATCTTTTGGCAATTTCAAAGAACAAACTTTCCTTTTTGTCACAGGTACTACTAACGCCTTGTTTGTTTCTTTGATTACAGGAGGAGAAACAAGAAGTGAGGATTCATCAGCATAAGCAGTGGCAACAGTCTGGCTCACCCATTTCAAATGTGGGCATGCGGAAGAGGGATCATTGATCACAATTGTAACCAAATCCATTTAACGCTCCTAACCCCTAGAAAGGGAGGAGACGATTTTGTAACCGAGGTTAAAGAGTTTAATAAAAGGGCTATGATTTCTCTAAATTATTGTAACTGATTTCAATCAATTTACCTCTTTCGTTTAATGCACTTCATATTCTAGGACTTAAGCGTTATTTTGATTTGAATGCATCGAAGTAGTTTTCCTTTCTAAAGCTTCCAGAATCTCATGCTTTCACACGAAATACAGCAAAGGGAAGAGTCTGAAATAAGAAGCGTTGTGATTTCATGACAGGCTGCAAAGAAAATGTATGGAAGCTAGAAGTGTCACAATTTTGCGACAAATTCAAGGAGGAAGAGCTCAAAGGTGAAAGTGTCATGATTTCGTGACATGTTCCATTTTTGCTAGTGCAAGCAGTCAAGAGTGCAAGGAAGAGAAAGTGTCACGATTTCATGACAGATTGAGATGGCAATGTTCGGTTGGAGAAAGTGTCACGATTTCATGATAGAAACAGAATGCAGGCCTTCTATAGGAGAAGTGTCATGATTTCATGACAAAAGCAGAGAGGAAGGCTATGAAGACAGAAGTGTCATGATTTCGTGACAAAAGTAGAAAGGAGGTCGATGAAGGGAGAAATGTCACGATATCATGACAAATGCAAAGTTGATGCTGACTAAGTCAGAAGTGTCACGATATCGTGACAAGAGCTTAGTTGAAGTCGACAAAGGCTAAAATGTCGCGATATCACGACAAAAGCCAAAAGACAGTATACGATTGCAAAAGTGTCATGATATCGCGACATGTTGTAGTTTCATGGCAAAAGCTACAGAAGAGTTGCAGAGGCAATGAAGTCGACAAATTTAAATTTGGGCCGACAAGGATTAGGGTTTGTAGCCGACGTAGTTTAGGGTTTGCAACCAACGTAGTTTAGGGTTTGCAGCTGACATAGTTTAGGGTTGTGCAGCCAACTAAGATCAAGGTTTTGATCTTGAAAGAGTTAGTATAAAAGGAGGGCTATTTGGAGAGTTGAGGGGTGATTGAATGCGTTGTTGATGTGTGACGTTCAAATATAGTGTGCAGTGCAAGAAGTTTGATCACTGTGAGCAGAGTGCGAATTTTATTGTAGTGTGCAGAGTGCATTTCGTCGAATCATTCTGAGTGTGAAAGATCGCAAAGGAAGAAGAGTGTGCATAGACTGTGCAAGGGTTGCAGTTCAACCAAGTGCGGGTGTGTTTGCGTAGAGAGAGTAGAGGACATTTGTGCCAGATCGAAGGACTGTGTTTGGTGCAGATCAGAGAAAGAGAACGAGGACATTTGTGCTAAATCGAAGGACTGTGTTTAGTGCAAATTTGAGGACCAACTTTGGAGGTGAAAGAGTTGAGGATAGAGGTCTCCAGCCAGAGTAGGGAGGACAGGTGTCTTCTATGGATAGAGTTCCATTTGCTAAGGGCAGCAGAGGTAGAGGTCTTCTAGAGGATCACCAGCCAGAGCAGAGCTAGGAGATTGGTGTCTCCTATGGGTTGGTGCCCACGAACTCGAGGTTAGGGGATTGGTGTCTCCTTTGGGTTGGTGCCCATAAACATTGTAATCGGGAAAGGTATTCCCAGATTTGGATTGATAAAATTTAGTGAAATATTTTATCCGTGGACGTAGCCTAGCCATTCTGGGTGAACCACGTTAAGATTGTTGTCTCTTTGTGGATGTTTTTATGCATTGCTTTGATATTGCTATGGGTATATCGCTTTACTATTTTGTAATATAAAGGAAAAAGTAAAAAGAGGTCTTATACTGTTCACCCCCCCTCTCAGTATAAGCTTGTGTTCTTCAATTGGTATCAGAGCCGGTGCCTTTAGAAAGTTTAACAACTTGAAGGAAAAGCTAGTAAAGAACACAATGGATTATTCAAGCGGCAATGCAACACCTATTCTTGATGGGTCAGATTTTGGTCTTTGGAGTGCAAGGATGAAGGTTCATCTAATGGCACTTGGTAATGAGGTATGGGAAGTAATTGAAGATGAGTACACTATTCCTATACATGGTCCAAATACTAAAGAAGAAAGGCTCCTACATCACAACAATTCAAAAGCAATGAATGCAATCCTAAAAGGCTTACAGAAAGTAGATCTCACCAAAGTGATTCACTGCAAGACAGCTAGTGAAATGTGGAAACAATTGCAGGTGGTTCATAACGGTGATACAAATGTCAGAAAGGCCAAGTTGAGACACTTCAAAGGTATGTTCGAACAACTCAAGATGAATGATGATGAAAATATTAGTGACTACATGCTTCGTATGGATGAGGTTGTTAACTCCATGAAAGACTTAGGTCTTGAGCTTGCTGAAAATGATGTTTGTGATAAGATTTTAAGATCTCTTCCTAATAGATTTAGTGAAAATATTTTTGCTATTGAGGAAGCTAAATATTTGGATAAGTTGAAAAAGGATGAGCTCCATAGTATACTTGCAGCATTTGAGTTGAGAACTCAAGTGAAGGTTGATGTCAAGAAAGAGGCAACTTTCAAGGCTACCAAGAAATCCAAGGGTAAACAGCTTCAAGAGAGTGATGAGTCTTCTAGTGATGAAGAGGCATATTATAGCAAGAAAGGCAAGTTCTCTAGAAAGCACAAAAGCGTGAAAAATATAAGATGTTTCAATTGTGGAAAGTTTGGTCATTATGCTACAGACTGTATTGTTCCCAAGGATGAAAGTGATGAAGATAAACAGGATTCAAAGAGCAAGGATTCTAAAAAGCACAAGCATCACAGAAAGAACAAAGATGAGCACAACAATCAAGGAAAGAGGTATTCTCACAAGCACAAGAAGATTTTCTACCTAGACAAAGCAAGTAAGTGTTCTAGTAGTGATAGTGAAAGTTCGTCAAGTGATAATGAAAATGAGATGTTGTTCATATCAGAAAAAGAGGAAGAATCGAAACATAGATTCATTATCATGAAATGTCTTAGATGTGGAAATTTTGGTCACCTTGAGGATGATTGTACAAATAATGATTTGGTTTCCAGTATGTATGAGGATGCTTCAGAAAACTATAAGGAAGATGCATGTATGGTTTTCGAAAAAGGTAGCACCTCTAGTGATAAGAAATCTGAAAAAGGCTTTGATGATTCAGATAGCAAACAAATAAAGGATCTTGAAAGTGAACTTACTAACGCTCTTAGTGTTTTGAAAAAGGAAAGAAAGAAGAATGCTAGACTCAAGGATAAGTTAGATGAATGTTGTATGGAGAGAGATGATCTTATAGAAAGTCTTGACCTCTCTATGGCTAAGACACAAGAACTCAAGGATGAGTTAGAGTCTAAGGTTCTTGAGTATAGTGAGTTAGAACAGAAAATGGCTTCTTTGAAAGAGGAAACTAAAGAGTACAAGGATAAGCTTTACAGGTTTCAAGATAGCTCCAAAAAGGTTAAGTCACTCATCAAAGGTCAAAGAAAGACAACAGATAAAATAGGCCTTGGTTTTGTTAAGCCACACAAGGAACAAGCTGGAGAGTCTAGTAAGAGACTCCAAAAGGAAGAGAGTTCTGATGAGGAAAGTATTTCAGATCATGAGTCCTTGAATGATAGATGCGCAAAAATAAAAAATGAAATTCAGAATGAGAAGAAGAAGTTTTCAGGACCCAAGAGGTCGAATAAAGGAAAATTTCACGACAGATGTTTTGCGTGTTACAGGTTTGGTCACATGGCTGCACATTGCATGGCTCAAGTAAAGAAGGTAAACAAAAATTTTAGAAGCGCTAGTTTCTTTCAAGGGTATTGCTACTCTTGTCAACAGTTTGGGCACAAGGCAGTCTATTGCAAGGTTAATTACAGGAACAGGTTTGATCAAAATAGGTTTAGTCAGAACAGGTGGATTCAAAGAACAGGTATGCCTAAAAGAAATAACATTGTTACTTGTTATAAGTGCAACAATGAAGGTCACATAGCTAGACAGTGTAGAGCTAAACTTCCAAGGTACAAGAATAGGAACAGTGGTATGAACAGGTCCAAGGATCAAGGCATGGATAAGAACAAGAATGATAATAGGAACAGGAACAGTGATAGGAACAGGAACAGGAATATGGACAAAGAGTTCAAGAGAAGGCCCGGCAAGGAAGTGATAGACACTGATGATGATCAGTGCCTAATGGGAGTTTTACTCCCACCCTAGAATTAATCACCTCATCAGGAGGTGGGGGAGGGACTAAGCTAAGAGGCTCATTCTTAGTCCCGAGCCCCAAAGGTGACCCTTTGCCATTGATGACAAAGGGGGAGAGATATGAGTAAGGGGGAGAGCTTCAAGTGAAGAGGAAAGCTTCAAGTCAAGGGGAGCAAAACTTCAAAGGCAGATTTTTTCAGTTGTTAACACTGTTGTTTTCAGTAAAGGTTTGCCATCAATGACAAAGGGGGAGATTGTTGGCAATTTTGGGTACCTTGGGTACATTGCATTTGCTCAAGTGAATAAGTTGTCATTGATGTCAAGAAGCTTTTGAAGGAATTTGATTTGATGTAAAATAATTTGTTTTGATGAAGGTTGATTTGATGTAAAATAATTTGTTTTGATGAAGGTTTCGGCATGACAGGTTCGAAAGAAAGCAAGTTAGAAAAATGTCGCGATATCGCGACATGTCGCATTTTCGCGACTTAAGCCGGAGAGAGAAAGCTTTTTAGAAAAGTGTCGCGATATCGTGACATGTCATAGTTTCGTGACTCAAAGAGGAGAGAGAATGTTTGGAGTCAAAAATGTCATGATTTCGTGACATAATGCAGGAGAGAGAGTCCGAAAGAAAAAGTGTCGCGATTTCACGACATAATGCAGGAGAGAGAGTCCGAAAGAAAAAGTGTCACGATTTCGTGACATAATGCAGGAGAGAGAGTCCGAGAGAAAAAGTGTCACGATATCGCGACATGTCAAGTTTTCGCGACCCGATGAAAAGAGAAGCGCTAAGGAGAAAAAGTGTCGCGATATCACGACATGTCAGGTTTTCGTGACTCGAAGAAAAGAAAAGCGCTAAGGAGAAAAAGTGTCACGATTTCGCGACAAGTCAGAAGACAAAGTGGAAGCAAGATAAAGTGTCGCGATTTCATGACATGCTGCAAATGAAAATGTTCCAAGTAAGAACTGTCGCGATTTCATGACATACAACAAAGGGAAGAGTCTGAAATGAGAAGCGTCGCGATTTTGCGATAGGCTGCAAAGCTAGAAGTGTCACGATTTCATGACAAATTCAAGGAGGAAGAGCTCAAAGGCGAAAGCGTCACGATTTCATGACATGTTCCATTTTTGCTAGTGCAAGCAGACAAGAGTGCAAGGAAGAGAAAGTGTCACGATTTCACGATAGATTGAGATGGCAGTGTTCGGTTGGAGAAAGTGTCACGATTTCACGACAGAAATAGAATGCAGGCCTTCTATAGGAGAAGTGTCACGATTTCATGACAAAAGCAGAGAGGAAGGCTATGAAGATAGAAGTGTCGTGATTTCGTGACAAAAGCAGAAAGGAGGTCGACGAAGGGAGAAATGTCATGATATCGCGACAAACGCAAAGTTGATGCTGACTAAGTCAGAAGTGTCGCGATATCACGACAAGAGCTTAGTTGAAGTCGACAAAGGCTAAAATGTCACGATATCGCGACAAAAGCCAAAAGACAGTATACGGTTGCAAAAGTGTCACGATATCGCGACATGTTGTAGTTTCACGGTAGAAGCTATAGAAGAGTTGCAGAGGCAGTGAAGCCGACAAAGTTAAATTTGGGCCGACGAAGATTAGGGTTTGCAGCCGACGTAGTTTAGGGTTTGCAACCAACATAGTTTAGGGTTGTGCAGCCGACTAAGATCAAGGTTTTGATCTTGAAAGAGTTAGTATAAAAGGAGGGTTGTTTGGAGAGTTGTAGGGTGATTGAATGCATTGTTGATGTGCGATGTTTGGAGATAGTGCACAGTGCAAGAAGTTTGATCGCTGTGAGCAGAGTGCGAATTCGATTGTAGTGTGCAGAGTGCATTTCATCGAATCATTATGAGTGTGAAAGATCACAAAGGAAGAAGAGTGTGTGTAGACTGTGCAAGGGTTGCAGTTCAACCAAGTGTGGGTGTGTTTGCATAGAGAGAGTAGAGGACATTTGTGCCAGACCGAAGGACTGTGTTTGGTGCAGATCAGAGAAAGTGAACGAGGACATTTGTGCTAAACCGAAGGACTGTGTTTAGTGCAAATTCGAGGACCAACTTTGGAGGTGAAAGAGTTGAGGATAGAGGTCTCCAGCCAGAGCAGGGAGGATAGGTGTCTTCTATGGATAGAGTTCCATTTTCTAAGGGTAGCAAAGGCAGAGGTCTTCTAGAGGATCACCAGCTAGAGCAGAGCTAGGGGATTGGTGTCTCCTGTGGGTTGGTGCCCACGAACTCGAGGTTAGGGGATTGGTGTCTCCTTTGGGTTGGTGCCCATAAACATTGTAATCGGGAAAGGTATTCCCAGATTTGGATTGATAAAATTTAGTGAAAGATTTTATCCGTGGACGTAGCCCAACCATTCTGGGTGAACCACGTTAAGATTGTTGTCTCTTTGTGGATGTTTTTATGCATTGCTTTGATATTGCTGTGGGTATATCGCTTTACTATTTTGTAATATAAAGGAAAAAGTAAAAAGAGGTCTTATACTATTCACCCCCCCTCTAAGTATAAGCTTGTGTTTTTCATAGGTATAGCTCTAGGTCAAGGTTTTATTCAAGGTAACAGGGGTCCATAGGAATTAGCTAGTGCTTAGATGCACTTTTTGGATATGAGCCTTGGTGCTCCATTGTATATAGCCTTTGGCAATTCATTGTACATTCTCTATTTATACATAAACACATACACACACACATATATGTATTTATGTATATTTGTATGTATGAATGTATGTATATATGTATGTATGTATGTATAAATAGAGCATGTACAATGAATTCCCAAATGCGTTTACTTTTATGTGAATGCTTTTGTGTAATTGCTTATGTGTGGATACAAAAGTATATGGATGATTAATGTAATGATAATATGTATGAATGTAAATGTATATGGATGATAAATGTAAGTGATAATATGGATGATAGCAAATGCTCTAATGATCATGCATAGTTTATATTTTTCTTGACCATGTTTAGCATTATTGTTTAATCAAGGGCACCAGACTGGTGGTATGTAAAAATGGAAATCTCATGTAATTTTATAGATGGAAGAGGACATGGATATTGACATGGAAGAAGATATGTATGTTGATATGGAAGAAGATATATATTTTTATATGGAAGAATATATGGATGTTGATATGAAAAACTGTCTATTTTTGTAGAGACTCAGACATACTAGTGGCATCAAACAAACTAAATACTACCTAATTTATCTAAGACCAAATGTGTGTGCAGTGAATTCATTTACCAAATCATGATTATGGTAATGACTCAAGGCAAAAAAGAACCAATGTGTGTGCAAGTGAGTTCATTAACTCATCTTGAGTTAATAGGGTGAAACCTATTATGGAGAAGACCAAGAAGCTAGCTTGTCCTTATGTGTGGTCAGAGGTCTCTTTAAAAGAGATGTATCACCATGCATGTGCATACTCCACTACCAGTCAAGCATCTATAGCCCCTATGGAGACTTACTCCATAGTCCAAGAATTTGATTGTTAAATTTTGGGGATGACTACCCAACCGTCTCACTAGAAATGCAGTACTATCCTTACAACTTGATAATCAGTGGTGTGTGATGTAAAATATTTAGATTTTTTTGGGGATTTGACCCTGCTTTTTATTTTATTTTGAAATTGTGATAGTAGTGAAAACCACTATTTTTTGGACTATGTTGCATGATGGGACAAACAAGGAATATCTTTTTCACTTTGAGGTTCAACCAAGTATGGTGTTATATCTATTTGACACAAGATATTTTTAAGATATGAAATTGTGTTTGGTTCAATAATATTTTGGAGTCCATTCCCATAAATCAAGATTTTCTTAGTGAAAATGTGTCTTGGTCCTAAAGAAAACTCGACATGCATTTGGAGGTTTCTTAAAACACTAGGAGTGGCTGAGTGACCGAAAACACCTAGGAATTATGGATATGTAGCTTTGTTAATGATAATTTGGCTTTATGGATTGATGCAATGAAATGGATAATGTGTTGAAGGTGTCCTTGATTAAGGCAACATGAATTTATTAGACAAATAAATATCTAAACTGAATAAATTATTCCTAATATAAAATTTGAAAGGTGTGAAAATTATAGTACGAATGTAATGAATGAAATGTGAGTTGTGAAATGAAATGTATGAAATGCAATTTTATGAAATGAAATAAAATGTGTGTAATGTAATAAATGAAATGCAATCTATTTTTGTGTAATATCCATGTATATATGCATATATATAAATCACATTATGTATAGTATGATCTCAAGTATATAAAATTAAGTGGTTTAGATTCTTCGATGCCCTCTAGACTGGCAAGCCTATAATTTCCTTTACCCACTTTTTTAGTAAACAATGTATGGACCTAACCAATTAGCCATGAATTTATCACAAACATGTGATAAAGGATTGGTATTATGTTTATTTTATTTAAGGACAAGATATCCTACTTGGAATTCATGTAGATGAAATTTGGTATTATAAACACACTTTAGGCGATCTTGATATACTTGTAAATACTCTAAAGTATTGACTTACCTCTCATCAAGGAGTGTGAGTTGGTGAAAATATGCTTGTCTAGCGGTATCGTCATCTATAAATTCCTACAATGAAATTCACAACGAGAGGATATAAAGCTCAAGAGGTATGATTGCTTCGGATCCACAGACCAATAAAAAGGGTGTTGTCCTAGTATGCATGTGAATGATTGTTCAATAAGCCCATAATTCTAAGGGAATTTGTATATGCCAATCTCTATAATTTTCTTTAACAAGTTTATTGAGAATAGAAATTAAGATCTTATTGGTAGCCTCAACTTATCCATTTTCTTATGGGTAATAATAAGTCAATAAACTATGTTGGATGTTATATTTCTTGCAAAGTGCTAAAACATCCTTGTTCTTGAAAGACTTACCATTATTAGAAAATGATTTTTTATGGAATACAAAAATTAAATATGATATGTTGAAGTATAAAATCTACAATTCTAAGTCCTGTTATACTGGTTAGAGAAATTACCTCAACCCATTTTGTGAAGTATTCAATGGTTGTAATGATGAATGTATGTTTTTTTGAGAAAGAAGGTGAGATTTTTCCAATTAAATCAAGACCCCATTGTGAAAATGGATAAAGACTTTGAATAGGTTGTAATTCTTGTGATGTCACATGAGTTAAATTAGAATGTTATTGACATTGCTTACAATGCTTGACATATGTGCAACAATCATGTTTCATCGTCGACCAATAATAATCCATGCATAAAATATGCTTTGTAATGGCCATTCCACTAAAATAACCACCACAAGTACCATCATGAGCTTCAACTATGGCTCTTTGTGCCTCAGTAGACTTGAGACAATGAAGGAGGATTCTATCATAACCACATCTATATGATAAATCTCCCAAGAAAGTAAAACAAGCTATATTTTGCTTGAAAGTGCATTTAGCAGTCCATGACATGTCTAATGGGAGTGTTCCAAACTTGAGAAAGGCTATTATTTGGTTTGACCAAGGATCATATGGTTAAAAATAGGTAAAGTAAACATCCTTTTCATCCTTAGATTCAACACGAACAATTGTAGATTTATATATCATTGTGATAATGAGTTGTACCTCTCATAAGGAGTCTTTTGGAATCAATGATCCAAGAGACATCATCATATCTACAAATATATTAGTGAAACATGGTAAACTATCGATTTCATACCAATAAAAATTGATGAGCAATGATATTGCTTCTTCATGGTAAAGTTTTATGATAGGTTCTTTGCATTGGTATTATCCATTTATTTTGTTTGAAAATAAGTTGAGAATCACCAAATATCTTGATACACTTTATACCTATAGCTATAGTTGCTTGAAGACCTAAGATCAAGGCTTCATACTTTGAATTATTTTTTATGCATTGGAAGTTGAGTTTGAATGATAAGGGGATGGGCACTCCCTGGGGTGTAGCACCTTGAATTTTTTCACACTTAGAACCATCAAATAAGAGAGTGATATCGACATCTTCCTCTGGAGTGACATATTCTTCTTGTTTAGTGACAAAAAATATCAAATCATCTAGGAGCTCAATAATCAAGGATTGATCATGTTAGAATTATTGAATTATCATTTATGTCAAATGTTGACTTGGTTGCTAGAAAATCATGGTGTGATTGGGAAAATTATTCAAGGAAAATATATATTTTTCAAGGGATATTTAACAGATTTACCTATGAGGTTGGGTGATCAATATCATATGCATTTTATTATAAGGTGTTACCATATAAAGTGATGTTTCAATATAAAATATAAATACAAATATTATCTTGAAAATGTGGGTTGACCTTTTGGGCAACAAAAGTGTAAGGTTTGACTATATAAATATAAGGCCAAAATATACTCACAATGATCAATGATTGGCTTAGCGATGAATTAGAGGTGAAGAATATGATATGTATGTGACTAAAAATGTGTCATAATTGAAGAGTATAGACGTTGAATATGGGTAGTAAATTTGGAGCTAGCATGGGATAACAAATCTAGATGTCACATAGAGTAGGAAAGCTAGAGCTTGTGCATAGTAGTGAAGTTGGAGCTTGTGTGGGTCAGTGAAGTTCGGCTCTGAAGCAAGTTGGTGATGCTATATGAAGAAGGCAACACAATGGAGGTAATGCATAGTGGAAGCAATATGGTGATGTTGTTAATAGAAGCCAATGCAGTGTATGAAAGGTGCAATGGAAGCAAGGTGGTGATGCTATTTTGGAGAAGCCAATGCAGTGGATGTAAGGTGTAGTGGAAGAAATATGGTGATGCTATATGGAGAAGCCAGCATAGTGGAGGTAAGGTGTAGTGAAATAAATGTGGTGATACTGTACATAGAAGCCAACATAGTGAAGGTAATACATAGTGGAAGCAAGGTGGTGAAGTTGGAGCTTGTGTGGGTCAGCGAAGTTCGGCTCTAAAGCAAGTTGGTGATGCTATATGAAGAAGGCAACACTGTGGAGGTAAGGCATAGTGGAAGCAATATGGTGATGTTGTTAATAGAAGCCAATGCAGTGTATGAAATGTGCAATGGAAGCAAGGTGGTGATGCTATTTTGGAGAAGCCAATGCAGTGGATGTAAGGTGTAGTGGAAGAAAGATGGTGATGCTATATGGAGAAGCCAACATAGTGGAGGTAAGGTGTAGTGAAATAAATGTGGTGATACTGTACATAGAAGCTAACATAGTGAAGGTAATACATAGTGGAAACAAGGTGGTGATATTTTCTAGAGAAGCCATTATAGTAGAGTTCATGGGGGACCTCATGGTGATGGCCTTGGAGAATACAAAATTTGTATAGTTATATCTGTTTGGATCACACAAAGTGAAGCTTCTCAGTGGAACATGTTTATAGTAGGTTCAGAGAAGGCTTCAAAGGATATAGTTCATTTTATTGCTAGTATCATGCAATTTTTCTATCTATAATAAAGAAGTCCAGTGATGCCCAATGAAGCTCTATCATTAAGGAGGTGCTATAAATAATAAGAGGCTTCCCATTATAATATAATAAATGTGACATCGTGGAAGGTATTATTGTCAAATATGAAGTAATTCATCATAATAGTAGAGGAAATTAGAATGTGCCAACCTTAGATAAAGAAAAGGTTCTAATATCATTGGAGCAATGTTGACTGCGAATGGTAGCCAACTTGAGCAATAAAGCGAACAATGAAGACAAGTATTGGAGAATTCAGTGCCACAAAGTTTGAAGCCATTGCATGATGTAGGAGGAAGATAAGCTTACCACCCAAGCAATCATTATAATTTTCTTGATGACTGAGTAGCAAACATTTTTGGAGGATCTGTCATAGAAGAAATCAGGCCATCATCATTGCAGTGCATGTATCACATTGAGTGTTATCTCATGGAGAAAAGCAGTGAACAAATAAGGCAACAACAAATATGAATAGCACATGAGGTACTTATATATATTCTATTTGATTAGAATATTAAGGGAGATATAAGGAGTCATTTTGTTTTTAATAAAGTTTTATTTTGTAAAGTTTTTAAAAGGAGTGATAAGGGATTTAGAAGGTATTAAAGTGTTTTATTTGAAATTGTTATATCGATGAAGAATAAGTCACATCCAGATATACAATGAGGATCTCTCAATTCAAGGTATTGTTGTCCATGAGTTTTAGGGCAAGCAAAGGTAATTTTGGTTGATGAGTTTTAGGGCAAGTGGTATAGTAGGGATTATAATATGATGAGTAGAGATTAAAGTGCAGATCCAAGAAGATAGTGTGAGACTTGTGGAAGTGACAAAATTAATGAATTCGAAGAAAAATTTAGTCATTTGAAGCATCCAACACTAGTATATCGTCCTCTAATTGTTTATCAAGGTTTATGCCTTAAGATCTAAGGTTAGTGCCTCAAGGCGATTGGTGTCTCCTATGGGTTGGTGCCCATAAAATTGGTCAAGGATATTGGTGTCTCCTGTGGGTTGGTGCCAATGAAATTATACAAAGGGATTGATGTATCCTATGGGTTGTTTCTCATAAACATATATAAGGGGATTGGTGTCTCCTATGGGTTGGTGCCCACAAACCTGTATAAGGTAATTGGTTTCTCCTATGGATTGGTGCACACAAAATTGTATAAGGGAATTGGTGTCTCTTGTGGGTTGGTGCCCATAAAATTGTATAATGGGATTGGTCTCTCCTATGGGTTGGTGCCCACAAAATTTTGAAGAAAATAAAAGCAATAGTTTGTCATGGTTTTCTCTTGAAAGGGTGTTTCCACGTAAAATCCTTGTCTCTTATGTGTGTGGTTTTGTATGTAATGGTTCATTATTGCATTCATATTATTGTAGTTGTTGTTTGGAAAGAAAAGTTTTATCTTATACTGTTCAAACCCCTCTTAGTATACACATGTTTTTCTTTAATTGGTATGAGAGTTGGTTCCTTCATAAAATCCCAACCGCTTGAAGGAAGATCTTAGAAGAACACACATGGCTTACCAAGAAGGTTTTTTTTCAAATAGGGTTATAATGTTCGATGGGACTAACTATGCATTTTGGAGCATAAGTATGTGAACCTATTTGATGGCATATGGATATAATATATGGAAATATGTTGTGGATGGGTTCAAACCACCTAAAATACCTCCCATAGATCAAAATGACAAGAAACCATTTGAACATAATTCTAAGGCAATGAATGCAATACTAAGTGGGTTATATGAATTAGATATTGTGAAATTCATGCAATGCACATCATAAAAAGAAATTTGGGAAAACTTATAAACATATGAAGGAGATGACAAGGTTAAAATGGTAAAACTTCAAACCCACAGGAGGAAGTTTGAAGACTTAAAAATGAAAGATGATGAAGATATTGCTAAATATCTACTCTACATTGATGAAATTATCAACACCATTCATAGACTTAGAGAAAGTACTGATGACTTTAAGATTGTTCAAAAAATATTAAGGTCACTTCCCATGAGGTTTGATGCTAAGGTCTCAGCAAATGAAGAAATGAAGGACATAAAAACATTAAGCATGGATGAGATACACAAAATTCTCATAGCTTATGAGATGAGGACTAAAAATATCAAACATCCAAATGAGAGGCCATATTTAAATATTCAAAGAAGACAAATAATAAGGAACCGGAGTCAAGTGAAGAATCAATCATCGGAGAAGAAGTTAAATTTGTGTGAAGGAATAACAAGGGATCAAGTAATCACAAAGGTAAGTATACTATATATTTTTTAAATTGTGGTAACCTTGGTCACTATGCAGCTCAGTGCCCACAAGCTGGACGTAGTAGAAGTGAAGAAGAAGAGGAATACAAGAAAAATAAGGAAGAAAAAAAATTATCATGAAAAGAAAAAGAGGCACGATCAAAGCAAGCATGAGAAGAATATCTTTCAAAGGTATAAGAAGAGTCTTTATGTTGAGGAAGCAAGAAGTTCTTCCAAATGTAGTGATGAAAGTTTCTACGATAGTGAAAGATAAGAAATTCTATTTTTTGCCATGAATGTGAAAGAAGATGCTTCTGCTATTGAAAAACAAGAAAAGGAGAAAGATCCAAAAAATGAAGAGGAAACCATAGTTGACATATAAGAGGAACTTGTTTCTTCCCTTGAAGAGGTGAAAAGACTTAGAACGAAGAACTCAAGATTAAAGACTCAAGTACAAGAGGATGAGAAGACAAAGGCAAATATTTCACAAGATCTCACTGACTTAAAAGTGAAAATTGAAGAGGTAAAGCGAATTGAAGAAGGTATGGCTAAGCAGTTAAAGGAAAAAGAGTTGGAATGTGAAAAAATAGAACATGAGGTTGTCTCTCTAAGGAAGGAAGTGGAATAATATAATGATAAGCTACATACAAATATTAGGTTTGAGAAAAAACAAGAATTTTGGATGACATTATCAAAGCACAAAGATATTTGGTTATAAATACTGGAATTGGTTTTGAATAAAGTCAAAAGAAACAAAAGGAGTTAATATCAAAAGGAAAAATGCATCAAAGAAAATAATTAAAGAAGAACCTAAGACCTATGCTGATGTGTTGATAAGTGGAAGCATAAATAAATAAGAAAAAAAGCATCATCAAAGGACAAGGTACATCATAGACATAGTAATGAGAGAACCTTACAACCATATCCTCTAAGGCACTCAGAAAAGTTTCAATATTTCTTTCGAGGTTATTGCTTTTCATGTCACCAATTTGGTCATAAAGTTATACATTGTAGGATCCATGCTAAAAATTATTTTGGCTTCACCAAGAGGAATTTTAATTCATTTGCACCTCTCATGGACTACAACATAATTTGTTACAAATGTGATAATTTTTGGCATACAACTAAATGGTGTAGAATGGTATTCCCTGAAATTCCAAAGTCTAGTAAGAAGGAGGATGGTCAAACTATTCAAAAGGATATACCCTCCAAATTTTGGAAAAAGGAAATAGAACAAGAAAAGAAGCATACTAAGTCAAGAGTAATTTCACTCCCATATCATCATTGAAGTCTTAGTTAGAGAAGTTAGAAAGGGGGCATTGTCAAGTGTCTTATCATTTAGCCCCGAGAATCCTTTTCCATTGATGTCAAAGGGGGAGAATTTTAGTAAGGGAGAGAAGCTTGTAATTTTAATAAAGGGGAGCAGCTTGTTAGGGGGAGAAAATTGTGATCCTATTATAGTAAAGGACAATTTCTTTGTAGGGTTACCATCAATGACAAAGGGGGAGATTGTTAGAATTATTGAATTATCATTGATGTCAAAGGTTGACTTGGTTTTTGGAAAACCGTGGTGTGATTGGGTAAATTATTCAAGGCAAATATATATTTTTCAAGGGATATTTAACAAATTTTCCTATGAGGTTGGGTGATCAATATCATATGCATTTTATTATAAGGTGTTACCTTATAAAGTGATGTTTCAAATTAATAAATCATATGCATTTTATTATAAGGTGTTACCTTATAAAGTGATGTTTCAATATACAATATAAATACAAATATTATCTTAAAAATATGGGCTGACATTTTGGGCACCAAAAGTATAAGGTTTGACTATATAAATATAAGGTCAAAATCTATTCACAATGATCCATGATTGGCTTGGCAGTGAATTACAGGCAGAGGAGATGATATGTATGTCACTTATGGTGTGTCGTCATTGAAGAGTATAGATTTTGAAGGTAGGTAGCAAAGATGGAGCTAGCATGTGACAGTAAAGCTAGAGCTCACGTGGAGCAGCGAAGCCAAAGCTCATGTAGAGCAATGACATTGGAGCTTGTGTGGGTCAGCAAAGTTTGGATCTAAAGCAAAGTGGTGATGCTATATAGAGAATTCAATGTAGTGGAGATAAGGTGTAGTGAAAGCAAGTTGGTGATGTTGTATAGATAAGCAAATGCAGTGGATGTAAGGTGTAGTGGAAGCAAGGTGGTGAGGCTGTATGGAGAAGCCAATGTAGTGGAGGTAAGGTGTAGTGAAAGAAAGGTGGTGATATTGTATGGAGAAGACAACACAGTGAAGGTAAGTCATGGTGGAAGCAAGGTGGTGACGCTATTTGGAGAAGCCATCGTAGTAGAGTTTATGGGGAAACTCATGGTGATAGCCTTGGAGAATATGATATTTGTATAGTTATATCTTTTTGGATCACACAAAGTTAATCTTGTTAGTGGAGCATGTTTACAATAGGTTCAAAGAAGGCTTCAAAGGGCATAATTCATTTCGGTGCTAGTATGATGCAGTTTTTCTATCTATAACAAAGAATTCTAGCGATGCTCGATGAAGATTTGTCAAAAAAGGAGGTGCCAAAAATAACAAGAGGCTTCCCATTATAATCTAATAAAAGTGACATCGTGGAAGGTATTGTTGTCAAATCTAAAGTATTTCATCATAATAGGAGAGGTTGTTAGAATGTGCCAACCTTAGCTAAATAAAATATTCTAATATCATTGGAGCAATGTTGACTATGAATGGTATCCAGCTTGAGCAGTCGTTGCATGACATAGAAGGAAGATAAGCTTACCACCTAGGAAATCAATATAATTTTCTTGATGACTAAGAAGCAAATATTTTTGGAGGATCTATCATAGAAGAAATCATGCTATCATCATTGTAGCACATGCATCACATTGAGTTCTATCTCATGGAGAAAATAAGTGAACAAATAAGGTGGAATTAAAGATGAATAGTGCAAAAGGTACTTATAAATGTTCTATTTGATTAGAATATTAAGGGAGATATAAGGAGTCATTTTTTTTTAAAAAAGTTTTATTTTGTAAAGTTTTTAAAAGGAGTGATAAGGGATTTAGAAGGTATTAAAGTGTTTTATTTGAAATTTTTATATCAATGAAGAATAAGTCACATCTAGATATACAGTGAGGATCTCTCAATTCAAGGTATTGTTGTCCATGAGTTTTAGGGCAAGCAAAGGTAATTTTGGCTGATGAGTTTTAGGGCAAGTGGTACAATAGGGATTATAATATGATGAGCAGATATTAAAGTGCAGATCCAAGAAGACAATGTGAGACTTGTGGAAGTGATAGAATTAATGAATGTGAAGGACAATTTGGCCATTTGAAGCTTCCAACACTAGTATATCATCCTCTATTTGTTGATCAAGGTTGGTGCCTTTAGATTTGAGGTTAGTGCCTCAAGGAGATTGGTGTCTCCTATGTGTTGGTGCCCATGAACTTGATCAAGGATATTGGTGTCTCTTATGGGTTGGTGCCCATGAAATTGTACAAGGGGATTGGTGTCTCCTATGGGTTTGTGCTCACAAAATTGTATAAGGGGATTGGTGTCTCCTGTGGGTTGGTTCCCATGAACTTGTATAAGGGGATTGGTGTCTCTTGTGGGTTGGTGCCCACAAAATTGTATAAGGGGATTGGTGTCTCCTATGGGTTGGTGCCCATGAACTTGCATAATGGGATTGGTGTCTCCTATGGGTTGGTACCCAAAATTTTTGTTGAAGAAAATAAAATCAATAGTTTGTCATGGTTTTATCTCAAAAGGGTGTTTCCACGTAGAAGCATTGTCTCTTATGCATGTGGTTTTTTGTGCATTGATTCATTATTGCATTCATATTATTGTAGTTGTTGTTTGGAAAGAAAATTTGAATCTTATATTGTTCACCCCCCTCTTAGTATAAGCATGTGTTTCTTCAAATCACTAGGAAGTGGAGCTTTTGTGAGTTGGATTTTTGACTAATAAAATCAAGATCAAATTCAGTAAGAAGCATTATCCATTTAGTAGTGCGGGTGTTATTATAAGTGTGAGACATCATATAATGTAGAGGATTCTCTCTAGCTATAACATATGTAGTGTGACTAAGCATGTAATGTCTAAGTTTCTTAGTGGAAAAAACCACTACTAAGCACAATTTTTTCATATAAGTGTATTTGGTTTCATAGCTTACCAATGTTCAACTAATGTAATAGACAACTTGCTATCGATTGTTCTCATTATTTTATGCAATAATTATCCCTAATGCAAAGTCTATTTATGAAACATAAAGATGAAAGGGGACCCCTGGATGAGGAGGAGTTGATACTGGTGGAGAAGCTAGGTATTGCTTGATATAATCAAAGAATTTTTGACATTCATCTATCCATGAAAATGGCACCGCATTTTGTAGTAGGTGATTGAATGGATTGCATTTGTTATAAAAGTTACGAAATAAAATGATGAATCGATTGAATCTTTCCTTGTAAGCTATGTAATTCCTTCAAGTTATTTTTGGGGGGCATCTCTATGATGGTCTTGAATTTATTTGGGTCCACCTCAATGCCTCTTTTGTAGATAATGAACCCTAGTAGTTTTCCAAAGGTAACACCAAAGACACACTTTTTGGGGTTCAACCTTACATTATGCTCTAGAAGTCGGTCAAAGACTTTTTCAATATGCTAGTGTGTTTTTATAAAGTTTTATATTTTGCCAACATATCATCCACATATTCTTTGATAATTTTATGAATGTAATCATGGAAGATGTATGTTATGGCACATTGATAAGTGTCACAAAGTCCAAAGAACATCACTTTGTAATAAAAAGTCCCCCAAGGAGTAGTGAATGTTGTTTTGTGTTGGTCATCAATATTTATTTGAATTTTATTGTATCCTAAAAAATAATCCATGAGAGAAAGCATTTCATGGCTAGCATAGGTATCGAAAAGAGTATCAATGTTTGGAAGAGAAAAATCATCCTTAGGACACACTTTGTTAAGATCTCAAAAATTAGTGCAAACGCATATAATTCTGTTAGGCTTACAAATGGGTACCATGTTTGAAATCCACTCAGGATAGTCAATGGGTACAATGAAATCCACATCTAATAGCTTTTGAAGATCTTCATTGACCAAGAGAGCAATGATAGGATGCATCCTTATAATTTTTTGTTTGATTGGATTATCATCAAAATGTAAGGTGATATTATGGACAACCAAGCTAGGGTCTAGGCCAAGTATATCTTTATAGGACCATGCAAAAATGCCCTTCTTCTTATTGAGGAGAAAAATTAATTGCTCTTGTTCATATATGGATAAAATTTTGCCAAGTTTGACAATTTGAGGATTTTTTGCATCTAAATTAAGGTTCACATCGATGGTATATTAAATAGACATGTGAGAACCTTCCTTAAATTGATGGAGCATTGGGATCAAATGAATGTCGTCTATGATATTATCAAACTCTTATGACTCAACTTCATCTATGTAGGCCTAGAAAACCTCAGGATTTGAGGGTGAAGGTGAAGGTGAAGCTGGGGTTTATGGAGGACTATAGTTGACTGAAGCCCTTAATAATTTCTTAGAAAGGACAAACTCAAAAAAGGATGGTGGTGAGGAAATCCAATCCATATCAATAAAGCTCATGTCAATTGGAATTGGTTTTGCCAAATCGTATGGATTACGGAGTGGGGAAAATAAATCAATAGGATTCATTTTGACTTAAGGGTAAAATGAATGGTTGGAAAAGATGAATGGAAGTGTGATTCCTATTTTCTAAAACCAATATTAGAGCATTGGTAAACCTGGAAAACAATAAACAACATAAATAAATGCAATGTACATGTAATGCAAACAAAACATTGTTTTTGTTTGTTTGTTTTTTTTAAATTTTTTTAAATTTAAGCTATTTACATATATTACAAGAAAAATGGCCAAATATGGGGATCAATGGAATGGAGGTGGTGGTTCATTGGTTGGGTCGGCTCGCTCTTGTGGAAGAAGCAAGTGAATGATGAGCTGATGGATGGCAAACAATATGAGTTAAAACTCATCATGTATAGTGTGTGGGATGATGGGCTCTAATTCCTCTTTAGATTCATCATAAATTATCAATATAATGTCAAATTCTTCATAACTTTATTCTTCAGTCATTAGGATGATGGTCATCTTCTTCTAAATTCAAATTAAGCCCTTGAAAGGCTTGTTCAAAATAAGAGATGGAATAAAATGGATGGTAGCCTAGACGTAAATGGTCATTCTCTTCTCGATATGGAGTATCAATTATCTCGTGCACTCCTTGTTCATATTGGCCTAGGCCATTTTTTTACCAATTATATTGATGAAAATAACAAGATGGAAAACCCTAAATTTGTTGTATACTGGTAGTTGTTGGTTGCTTAGATTCATCTAGAGAAGGATTGGACAATTACTCAATTCCCCCATGCACAATTTATTTTATTTTACATGGAATCCATATTATACACCACTCCTATATATAAGGGTGGGTCATATGGGTGACCATAATCCTTGGTAGTTTAGATGTTGAAAAATGTGACTATAATGTCTTGGACCACATATTCACCAATACTAGGATTAGTGAGGTGGACCTAAAATTGGGATGACATGGATGCAGATGTGAAAATGGATGAATCATGATTGGCTTAGGTTATGGACTGAGATGGTATCTCACAATCCATTAAGTTGACTTGTAAAACATTGGCTAGTGTGGATGGCAGTGGATTTGATTGATATGATTGTTGAATTGGAAATGATGTGGAAGGAATGGTGGACGATGATGCTGATGATGGCAATGAAACTAACAAGGATTGAGTTTGACCACATGTACATGTATTCAAAGGTAATGAATATGGGGGAATGGAAGTGGAAGATTGGTGTGATGTGGTGATGGGAAGATACTCAAGAATAGGGGCTTTAGATGATGATCTAAATTAGGTGGATGATGAAGTGGATGATGATGATAAATAGATGAGTGGAAGGAATCATGGATTCATAGGGATTAGAGATGAAATTGCAATACTTAAATGGTCTATCGATATGCAATTTACTTGTCCCTCATGTATGTATTTCAAGAATTTATATAGTATAGAAGGGACAGATCTCATTTCCCTCATTCAAGATCATCCAAGGAGTACATTATATACCATGGAACCTTCCAATATGTGGAACATAGTATGCAATATTTTGACCCCCAATTCGATGGGTAAAATGATAGTGCCAACTATGGAGTAGAGAGCATCGTTAAATGCTTTCAAGGTGAAACAAGATTTGGTGACGTGGGATGGAGGAAGATTGAGATGATGAAGAGCAGATATGGTGATGATGTCAATAGACAAGCCAGTATCAATTAAAACTCTTTTGAATGGCTTCCTATCAATTTGAGCCATGATGTGTAATGGAGGGTCCACCAATTTTGATGATATTGGTTTAATATCAAAATCATAGAATGTAATGGAAGGCTCCATACATGTTTGAATATTCTCCACAAAATTATTGAAGGTATTAGTATCTTTAAATTGGAATTAAATAGATTTTGGAATATCCCTTAGTACCTTGTGATGTGGGGGAGATTGTTGAATGATCTCATATATGGATAATTTAGCCGAATCCATTTTAAGACTTGTGGTAAATTGACTACTCAAGGAGATGATTGGCCTTGATGGATGATTGATGGGATGAATGGAGGGATTTAGATAAATTGGAATATGGAATTGGTTGAGATGGATAGGCAAAAATTTGTATGGATGATGATAAATTTGTAGATTGAGACACACTTTCTTGTGGAGGTATGGGCAATTCAACAGACTATTGCTGAGCATTTTTTTTATTAGTGCATTGTTGTTGATCTTGGGTTACTACATGAATAGCACACAAAAAATCTTGGTATTGTTGGAAATTATTGAATTTATTAGGAGGGGATTTTGTATTAGAACCTTCTGTTGTTGGTTGTACTTTGTCATGATGAGGAAGTGGTGTTTGATAAATTCTAAGGTTTTGGTTTTGCTGAGCTAAGGGACTATCAAGCTTGATTGCCCCTAAGTCAATAAGATATTGCACTCTATCCTTAAATACATGATATTTTTTAATAGCATACCCAATTTACCTATGATAAGGGTAAAACAAATGCTCCTGATAATGCTTACTACATTTAGTGGGATCATATGGTTTAACCTTAGGCAAAAGAAGTTGGTTGGTGTCATATAACCTATGAAATATGGAAGCATAAGGTTTGGCCAATAGGGTATATTAATGGTTATATCAAAAAAATCAATGTGGATGGTTTTCCACAAATAACATTGTGTTTTGAATTGATTGAGTTATTGACGAAACTGCATGATATTAATTTTTTTGCAGTTGTAGTTGCATAGGTTGTTGTTGAGCCATTACTGGTTGGATCATGACCACTTGATTAACTTGGTTATCTTGGTTGGTTGGATTGACCTAGTTTGATTTTGACTAGCTAGAATAACTTTCTTTATATTGGCCCTTGGTTTACCATTCTTTCTTTTTAGGCTCAAGCACACCATATTGGAATTTTATCTCCTCAATTGTGCTAGCCTATGCAATATCTTCATCAAATGATCTATATTTTTGTAATTTTAATAACCAAGAGATGGTTTTTAAGAAACTCTTAGTAAACAATCATATCAGCTCCTCCATTGATAGGGTGAATGGCAATTTAGTGATGATAACCCTCCAATGATTACAAAAGTCATAGACAGACTCATCATCATATTGTTTTAGACCATATATATCGGATAATGAGACTTTATTTCTAACATTAAGGGAAAATATTTCAATAAATTGGTCAATCAATTGCTCAAAAGTATAAATACTATGATGAGGCAAGTGATTATACCATTCTACAACATCTCCTCCAAATTTTTGAGGAAATGTTTGAAGTAGTAGAGCATCAGTACTTTGAATTCAAAAAATTGAATAAATAAATGTGCTCATGTGTTCTTTAGGGTCCCCAGTTCCTTTAAATTTATCAAACTTTGTTATTGTGAAGTCTACCAAATATGGCATTGATGGTATTAAAGGATGGATCGATTGATTTATCAGTTGGCATAAAGTGGGCTTTTGGTTTATCAGACCAAGATTATATTGCATCAGAATGTCAATATATTGTTTCATAACCTTCATTATAGGGTATTCCAAAGAATGTGGAAATCCTAAATCACTTGATGGTTCTATGAAGGCATAGTGGAAATATGTTGAGGTGTAATGAGATGATTATGTCTTGGCAAAGTGGATTGGAATTGGTGATCATAAGGTTGATGAAATGATTATGGATGAAGAAGTGAAGAAGATGCATGAGGACTATGGATGAACTGACCCATAGAATGAGTATGGATTTATGGCGGTGTTGGAATGGAAACCATAGAATATTGTGGTATCCATGATGTACTTTGGGTGATAAAGGTGGGTTGAGTGGAAACAGGTTGAGGCTTAGGATTGACCATATAAATTTTTTATTGAGGATAGGATTGAACATTATGTCACTTCTTAAGTAATTTTTAAGGTGTTCTCATGCTTCATCTATTTCCATATATGAAGTGGAAGGTGTGTATGTGGATGGGATGGCTAAATTTTTATGAAGGATAAGTTGTATCTATAGTTATAGGTAAATGGAAAACATTGGCTAAGCTGGAAGTTGGCATTTATGAAGTAGCATTGACCTATGCTTCATACAAAGGATTGCCATAGGTAGCAGTGTAAGATGATTGGATGGATGTGCTTTGAACACATAATGATTGAGGTATGGACCAATGTTGGGAAGGTGTAGTTGTTGCCTCAAAAAGAGGGTTTTTATACACTTGGGTAAGGCTTGAATACTGGGAGGAGATAAGTTCCTATTGAAAATAAGGATCATGCCTAGGTGAGTTATGGATTTATTCTAAGACATAGTTAGTGTATCTATTAAAAACTTCCACTTTGTCCATGTCTATGTGGGTGATGTGGTGGTCAACAGTAGGTGAAGATGATTCTATTTGTGGAATAGCCATTTGAAATGAATGTGTGGATGACATGACATGTGATTAACCTGTAAAAAAATCTGAATAATTTATTTATATCACACTAGTGGGATTGACCACAAAAGTGGTGGGGAATTATGATGAACAATCCATGGATGAATTGTCTTGGTGGATGGAAATTTGATTCAATGCTTTAGTTTAATTTCTAGTTAATACCATAAGCTACTAAACCAAATATGTAATGTGCATTAAAGGAAGTGTAGAAGAAAACTTCATAGAATAAGCAATTCAATTCTATGTTTTACAACAATGTTTATTACCTTATTTATTTATTTAATGTCCTTTTAATAATTTTTTTGTTTTTTGTGTGTTTTGATGTACTAATATGAATTATGAAGGGTGAAATCTATGGTTTGGCTAGGCAATGAGATTCTTTCTGGTGATGAAGTCTAGAATGTCTTCTCAAGGTTATACTATGGTGGCTAAGGGTAGATATTGGTGGATGGAGATGAAACCCATCGTCACCAAATATCAAGCAATAGTTGGTGATAAAATCCAATGCATTATTGTTTAATGTGATACGTGTTGTGTTTGAAATTTTTTATGTTCTCTATTGTGTTTTCATATAATATCAATAGTAACCAATTTTTCAAGTCTAAATTAGAAGCCAACAACATGGATACCAATTTCCTCAAAATATGTAAGGTACACCGCTTAAGACCCACTCTAAATAGTGGAGGGTTTTCTTACTCTTTTGATATGAATCAACAAGGGATTCCAATCGTGGGAGTAATTTTAATATTATGATATTATTACTAATGAGGTAAGGAAAAGAGGAATTCTTGACCCTAATGTGTAAACTATTTTATGCAATTTTTACTTTACATGAAAACAATATGCATATTTTTGAATGAAAAACACATCAGAAAGTAGCAAAATTTTAAATTTGAAAATGTGCACTAATGTGAGTATGAATGCAAAGTAAAGATAAATGCAATGTATAAATGAATGAAAATTCCTAAAATGCAGATGTAATGTGATTGTTTTTAACTTATATTAAATAAAGTTATTTTTAGCAATTAGTCTGTAAAAACGTAAAACAAAAATAAAACAGAGGGGTTAGGGTTTTGAGGCAAACTTATAAAAAATCCTACATATATTTTTCCCATTCTGTGAAATGGTACCCTTAGAAAATGAAACTACTAAACCCTAGTTGCATAAATAGAGTTTTAAAAAGATCTAAGAATATGAAATAAGAGCAATGAAATATTACCATGTCAAATAACATTATTTCTGTCTTTGTCATTGATGTAGAGAGTGATTATGTAGAAGCCCTAATGGTCACTTGAGGACCGTAAGGCTACATATCTAAAGGGGAAACACCCAAAAGTGCTCGATGCTGACCAAAAAAACCTAGAGGTTCTTGGTATACTTTGGTGGGTGTTTTGTAGACTTCGGTGGGTGATCAAGAAACTTTGAAGGGCGTTCGACAGTTGAGGGGAGGGTTGCAGAACAAAAAATGGTTCACATGAGGTATGCGATAGTGGATACTGATGCAGGAGCATCTGGTAACAGTGTCGGCAATCTTGCATCCTTCTAAATTTTCTTTAAGTTTATGTATTTTGATGTATTTTGGTTCCTTTCCAGAGGAGGGAAGGTGTTGCAAAGCAGAAGGGGAAGTTGGTAGAAGAGCTAAGGCAAAAGTTGGGGAGGTCGTAAAATCGCGACCTCCGAAGCGGTGCCAAAGGTAGGGACCAGTTCACGTCGTGATATCATGACATTTGTTTGCAGTTGGAACGTAGGGAGGATTCCGTCGTGATATCACGACGTCACGATATCGTGATGTCGCGATGTCGCGATGGTTGTTGAGAAGCAAAGGAAAGGGGTGATCTCCGTCGCGATATCGCGACATCACGAAATCGCAACGTCGTGATATCGCGACATCGCGATATCGCAACGTCGTGATATCGTGACTTTATTTTAGATGCGATGGTGAGGAGCTTTAGACGTCGTGATATCACGACGTCATGATATCGTGACATCGCGATATCGCGATGTCACGATATCGCAGCGGTCTACAGAACATGGCGGAGGGGTTGAGTCCTTTCGCGATATCGTGACCTGTCACGATATCACGACAAATCAAAAACTGCCACATGGCGTATTTCCAAGGCAGTACCAAGGGTTAAGACAAACCCAAGATCATGGCAAAGGACCTTAGAAAGGTGAAGACGAAGGTGGAGGGGTCGACCGCGACCAAGTAAAGTTAAGGTCGAAGAAAATAGCGGACGGCCAGACAAGGCCAAAAACTGACACGTGGACTGCCACGTGTATCCTCAAAGTTGTAAAGGGCACATGCCTTGAAGATTGCACATTAAGGAGAGGGCAAGCCGAATTTAAACATGTGGTTAGCTACGTGAATCTGGTTAAATATGGAGGCCACGTATCATGGAATGAAATTTTACAGTCGCATGCATTAAAGAAAGAGAACCACCTTTTAGAGGGATTTTGTTTTTCGACAAAATGGCAGATTCAGAGCATGGACAGTATGGGTGAGCAGAGGCTCGGAAGGACAGTCTGACCGGAGTGGCGGTGCAGGTCAATGAGGCCATTAATGAGGGCTTCTTGGTAGGTCGGGCAGTGACCCATTTATGACCGAGAAATTTGAAGCTTCGAGGGGAAATTTGAATTCAAATTTTTGTTAGGTGAAGGCATTAATTTCCGAGAGGATCGGGGGCCTCGTTAAAAGCCCAAAAAAATTGTAATGGAGGGGAGGAAGGGGGACCGGAGAACAAAGGAGGTAGTACAGTGGATGAACAGAGCCGAAGTCAGATATTGTAAAGCCTGCGGGCTATGTTATTTGATGCCTATAAATATTTTATGAAGCTTTGAAATGAAAATTTGGAATTGGTAATGTGTCGTTCTTTCGGTCTCCGTCAGTGGTATCAGAGCAGGAGTTCCTGAGCGTACAACAGACCGCCGAAGGAGAGAGGTAGTTGTACCAGGACATGTGGGAGGGTTTGAGTTTGGGTGAAGATGCCTCCGAGAAGAAACCCGATGGGTGGAAGAGGCATGGCAGCGGAAGATTTTTGGGCATTGCAAGCGGCAAGTCCAGGCCCTGCAAGAAGAGCTACGCAGAGGACGTGAGCCGAGAAGGGATGCAGACAGTGAGGATGAAGTGGAAGAGGAGAATGAGTTTGAAGAAGAGGAAGAAGATGTAGATCCGGCCCAGGCCAGATTGTACAAGGCCATATCCCAGATCGGGAAGAGGCCGAAGTTAGAAGTTCCTATGTATTCCGGGAACTTGAACCCAGAGGAGTTGATAGACTGGGTGAATGATTTAGAAGAATATTTCAAATACGAAGAAGTTGAAGACCCTAACCGGGTCAGATTTGCTAAGACCCGACTGAAGGGTCATGCTAGCATTTGGTGGAAGGGGGTACAGCTGGAGAGAAACCGAAGAGGAAAGGAGCGGATAACCAGATGGGACAGAATGGTGGAGAAATTAAAAAGGCAGTTTATCCCCGTAGATTATGAACTGGACCTGTTACGTAAAATGCAGAGTTTGAGGCAGATGAACAGAACAGTTCAAGAATACACGGAGGAATTTTACAAGATCTCCATCAGAACCGGACATTTGGAAGCAAGCAAGGAAAAAGTGGCCCGTTACATTAATGGGTTGAGACCGAGTGTGCAGGAGGAGTTGAGTTTGGTTCGGGTAAGCACCATTGAAGATGCTTACCAATTTGCTTTGAAGGTTGAAGAAAAGCTGAACCGGAGGTTTGAAAGCAAGCCAAAAGTAAAAGGACCGGGAGGAAAGAACGATGGAAAGAAAGAAGGAAAGGAAGAGAAGAAAGAAGAGGAGAGCAGCAGCCGAGGTCAGAAAGAAGAAGATGAAGACCCAAAACTGCAAGTTCAGAATGATAACTACCCAAGAGGAAGGGGTAGATCTAGATGTGGGAATGAAAGGGGAGTATTTCGTGGAACATGTTTCCACTATGGTGAAGAAGGGCATCGTGCATTCGAGTGTCCACAACACCGAGAAAAGATGAACAAGAAACCGGTGGGTCCCGCTAGAGCAGTTGTGGCAGTTGAAGATGCTGATTCAGAACATTCTGAAGAAGCTGAAAAGGGAGAAGCCATGATTGTGAGAAGGACCATGCTGGTGGAAGAAGACAAATCTAAATAGAGGAGAAGCCTATTCCATACCCGGTGCAAGAGTGCAGGCAAAGTTTGCAATGTGATCATCGACAATGGAAGTACAGACAACTTAGTTTTCGAGGAGATGGTTACTAAGTTGCAGTTGGAGAGAAGGAGGCACCCACACCCGTATCGGATTGCGTGGTTGCGGAAGGACCACCGAGCTTGGGTTCGAGAACAGTGTTTAGTCACGTTCCAGATCGGGAGATACCAGGATGAAGTCCTGTGTGATGTATTCCCCATGGATGCTTGCCATTTGCTGTTGGGCAGGCCATGGAAATTTGATCGAAGTGCAGTGCATGATGGACGTGCAAATACATACTCCTTGGTGAAAGATGGAGTGCAACACAAGTTGAAGCCATTACAGACCGAAGATGAGAAAATGTGCAGTAATGCCAGAATTTTTCTGGTAGAAGGCAGAAATTTTTGCCAGGAAACGGAACATGAACAAGTTGTAAAGGTTGATGGGTGTTCGGAAATATTACAAAGGACGCGGACCAAACAGCCTAGAAGTGAAGGTCACTTCTCTTGTTACCCCGGGTGTCTGATGCAGGAGCATCCGGTAACAGTGTCGGCAATCTTGCATCCTTCTAAATTTTCTTTAAGTTTCTGTATTTTGATGTATTTTGGTTCCTTTCCGGAGGAGGGAAGATGTTGCAAAGCAGAAGGGGAAGTTGGTAGAAGAGCTAAGGCAAAAGTTGGGGAGGTCACAAAATCGTGACCTCCGAAGCGGTGGCAAAGGCAGGGACCAGTTCTGTCGCGATATCGCGACGTCGCAATATCGTGACATTTTTTTGCAGTTGGAACGTAGGGAGGATTCCATCGTGATATCGCGACGTCGCGATGTCGTGACGGTTGTTGAGAAGCAAAGGCAAGGGGTGATCTCCGTCGTGATATCACGACGTCGCGATATCGTGACTTTATTTTAGAGGCGGTGGTGAGGAGCTTTAGACGTCGCGATATCGCGACGTCGTGATATCATAGCGGTCTACAGAACATGGCAGAGGGGTTGAGTCTTGTCGCGATATCGTGACCTGTCGCGATATCAAGGCAAATCAGAAACTGCCATGTGGCATATTTCCAAGGTAGTACCAAGGGTTAAGACAAACCCAAGATCATGGCAAAGGACCTCAAAAAGGTGAAGACGAAGGTGGAGGGGTCGACCACGACCAAGTAAAGTTAAGGTCGAAGAAAATAGCGGACGGCCAGACAAGGCCAAAAACTGACACGTGGACTGCCACGTGTATCCTCGAAGTTGTAAAGGGCACGTGCCTTGAAGATTGCACATTAAGGAGAGGGCAAGCCGAATTTAAACACGTGGTTAGCTACGTGAATCTGGTTAAAGATGGAGGCCACGTATCATGGAATGAAATTTTACAGCCGCATGCATTAAAGAAAGAGAACCACCTTTTAGAGGGATTTTGTTTTTTGACAAAATGGCAGATTCAGAGCATGGACAGTATGGGTGAGCAGAGGCTCGGAAGGACAGTCTGACCGGAGCGGCGGTGCAGGTCAATGAGGCCATTAATGAGGGCTTCTTGGTAGGTCGGGCAGTGACCCATTTATGACCGAGAAATTTGAAGCTTCGAAGGGGGGGAAATTTGAATTCAAATTTTTTTTAGGTGAAGGCATTAATTGTCGAGAGGATCGGGGGCCTCGTTAAAAGCCCAAAAAAAATTGTAATGGAGGGGAGGAAGGGGGACCGGAGAACAGAGGAGGTAGTACAGTGGAAGAACAGAGCTGAAGTCGGCTATTGTAAAGCCTGCGGGCTGTGTTATTTGATGCCTATAAATATTTTATGAAGCTTTGAAATGAAAATTTGGAATTGGTAACGTGTCATTCTTCCGGTATCCATCAGATACAAAGGATGTGAATGGTGGTGACAGATGAAAATTATGGTGAGGATGCTTGAGAACTTCAAAAAACTAAAAAAATTAGAAAACTTAGGGGTTGAGTCATCAAAATGACCCCTCTTTATAATCCTCCCTTAGACATGTTAGGGTTTTGATGACATAATTTGTGTGGCCAAGATTAAAACATGACGAAGGGTGGATATTAAATCTAGGTAAATGACATGGATTAAGATGAATGGATGGTGTGGATTAAAACATGAAGGATGGTTGGGATTAAATATATAAAATAATATTAATTAAATATATATTAAACAAATATATATAAATAATGGATGTTTGTGGCAGGAAGCTATGGATGGAGGATAAGTGGCTATATTTTGGTGTCTACATAAACACATAGACAAAGGTACAACTCAGTGCCCTCTATATGAAGGTGAAAGAGAGACATTACAACCCAAAAAGGATAGCCAATTGCTACCACCTAAAGCAACTGACTAAAACAACCAACATAACACTACACTCAACATAGGGGTTACTCAATGCATCAAGAGATGAAAAGCAAGAAGAAATTGAAAAGAACATAGAAATACATCTGCAAGCAACACATCCCAGAATAAATTCAAACCACACTCAATTGACATGACCAACGTAAGTAAGTGGAAAAAATACAACACATAGAAGATCGAGAGAATGAAGTAGATAGGATCCTAGCATAAAGAGTGACATACAAAACAAAAAATAACACTAATGAAACTTAGGTTCCAGAGGACATCACTACCACCTTACAAAAAGATATCCCAATGCACAACAAAACAAAAAAGTAACACGGGCTATAGGAGTAACAACCAAGCAACTCAAAGTAGGTGTAAAGTAGTAATCACAATGTAAACAATAAAGGTAGGACATAACAAGTAAATAAAGAGAAAGGCCCATAATAATGAAAACATAATACATGCAAGAGCAACAAAGGAAGCCCCTGAAATGCTGAAACAAACTCTTTCCAATGTCATTGATATTCTCCTTTCTTCAGCCTTTGCTTCCACTACTTCCACAAGCATGCATCCTCCCTTGCATGCCCCTCCCTTATTTTGAATTTAATGAGGTGCACTATTGACATGCAATATGATTCCCTTTAAGTGCTCAAGAGCATTATCCTTCATCAGAGTTTATTTCTACACTCAAGATTAAGACAACAAATGACTCTTCATCTACCAATGGCAGCTAGAATCATAACATGCTAGCAAAATAAGAATAGGATAATATATAGCTTGATGTTTACAATTAAATCAAACCAATACTACATATATTAAATATGTAAATAAATATAAATATATATATGTAATAAAATAAACCATATCAATATTTATTTAAGGAACAAAATTGAAGCTGACGACCAAAGCAAGCATGAGTAATAAATTGCTAAAAAAAACATAACAATTTTTTTTTTGCCCACAAAGTAACTTGATAAAGCAAGGCATCACATTGACAATATTCGACACCAATGTTTTATCCCCAAGCAAATGGCCCTTTTATGATAGTCTAAGCTATTGCCATATTCATTGAGGAGACTCATTTCAAGCAATGTCCTAGCCCAAAGGTGTGAATGTAGAGACACAACAAAATTATATACATCTACATGAAGGTAATTTTTCCATGTTTACCCTAAGCTACCGATGAATGAACATCATCATCATTTCCCTAGGTATATTTTCTAGTAGGTGGTCTACCTATAGTCCCACCAAAGAGAAGGTACCTAATCCTTGAATCCATAGATACATCAATAGTACCATGTTCCATACTTAAAATAATATAATAATTCTATTATTAAATCATACCAATAGAAATTGTGCTATTACATAAATAGTCCAAAAACATAGTTCATTATTCACAAAAGTTCTACCAAGGAGGGGTGTTATAGCTAGCCAAGATCAAACTCATCGAGAGGTAAATACATCAAAAAAATGTGAATCTATTGACCCTTAGAATTCATGAATATGATACGCTCTTGGCATTTTCAAGTCTATATATTAATGCATGTGGGATGAATACACTAATTACAACATTGCATTTCTAAAAAAATAATAATTAAAAAAAGTAAAGAAAAAAAAAGACTCATACCTCTTTTAGGGCTCCACCTAGGCCCACCCCACCATGAATTTTATATAGTTTGTGAATTTGTCATCCTTGAATCACTGTTTTGCGAACCTTGGATTTTTTCCAGAGCCCTTTGTCTCTCCTACATGCAGTAAAAATAACATTTGCCTATGGAAATTTACCCTATTTTATCCTAATTTTGGTGAAACTTATCTTTCACTAATATCTCATCCAACCTATTCGAGTTCCTTTGTGACTAAAAATTATCCCTTAGAAACTCAAGGGGGCACTTAGGCTAGGGGTAATAACTAGTTTAAAACCCTCCATCAATTGTAACAAGAAAATTATCTATTGAAAGACTGGAATTTTTTTGGCTTCTCTTAAGGGGGCACCTAGTCTAGGCATAATAACTAGTTTAAAACCCTCCATCAATTGTAACAAGAAAATTATCTACTGAAAGCCTAGAATTTTTTTGGCTTTTGTCAAAAGCAATATTTTAATATGTAATAACCACTAATTGTACACTAAAATTTTTCATTTAAAAACAACATCACTTTGCTTGTAATATCATTCTATTGTTAGTTTTGGCATACTAGTTTTAGCACTTCAAGAATAATCACCCCTAGAACTAGTGTCTTAAGTTCTCGAGACTGGCCCCATCCTGTAAGTCACTGTTTGGATTTAGAATCCTCCCACAAGTCATTTTAGAATCCAGCGAAGGGTTATCCATTCAGGGTCCATATCACCTGAACGGGGTACACTATCTCCCTTTTCCAAAGTTATAAGAATTTGTAATCCTTTGAGTGCTCAACTCAATGCTCCATATTGGTAAATTAAAGCCCAATCCATAACTATTTTTGATGCATTTGTTAAATATTTAAAATGCATAAAAAATGAGGTAAATATTGATGTCCAAAATTAGAACAACTATATTGCACTGTTCTTTAAATCAAACTAACAAAAAAATCAATTTAATCATAACAGTTAACATAACCCTAATAAATGTAGATAAAATGTAGTAGTGGTGAATTTTACAACTCGAAGTGAGTTCACCTTGAAATGAATTCACTTTCAACCTAATGTATTTGAAAACAATTTAAATTTCCACCACCCCTATTAGAATTGACTCCTAACAATCAGGATCATGAATACAACTATTGGTATATTTATTTAGGTAGTGTATTCATACCCAAAAGTTTAAACTCTAAATAATACCTACAAAGTTCTATTAGGGTGTAAATCTTGATCGACTAACCACTTGTAAGTGTAGAGGATATACAATAAGGGAAGGAAGGGGATAGATCCATTCCACTTCCCAAATTACCTTAATTAGACTCAATTAGAAGGCAATCACTTTTGATCAAGCCAACCAATAATCCAATCAGTCTACTCAACAAACCAAACTAGCTAGCATACCAACCACCTAACCTATCCCATTTGAGAAACTCTAAGAGCCAATTTCTATAAATTGACCCCTTGGGAGATCATTGAAAAAAAAAACTTTCTATAGCATTGAAGTTCTATAGAAATCACAAGCAAACCAAACAAGAAACAAAGTGCTTCTAAAATTCCTTCATAGAGTCACCAATAATTTTTCTCCAAATGAAAGGAGGCATCTTGCACTTAAAAGCTTGATGATATTATTTTTATATTTATTATTATCAATTAAAGCTAATGTTTTCATTTTTATAATTCAAATTCATATCATGCACTCATATATTCTATAATGTTAGATCTAACCATCATTTTATTAAAATTTTATCTTGTTTTAGTCTATAGGCATATTAGGGAGCTTTGTAGAACAATAATAGCCACAAAAATCCTTGTCACATTTATAAAAACCCAATCTAACCATCATGAGAGAGCACATTTTTTTATATATACAGTTAAGCTTCATAGAATATGTACCAAATATGATTACAATCATAGAATTTTCTCCATATTTTGAGTTTCAGATGTTGCAGATATCCCTCGAGTGGACATTAGTGATCACACTCCCATAAGACACTAGGGTTAACCTTGTACATTGATCATACAACTTAAATAATGCCTTAACATGGTCCCTCCATTTCCTAACACCCTTCGTGAATGCAAGGCATATTGACAATGGTGTAGGCATTAACCCTATCTCTATAATTCGAGAAAAAGGATGATAATTACTTTACTAGATTAAGTCCTTCTAATATAGTACTTAGGCATAAGACCTCTTAGGTGCTCAATTATCCCATCTCCATGATGGTTTAATTGGGTGACTATCACTCTGTATGACATCCCTCATAAGGATAACCAACATTCATTCAAGGTTCCATCACTAAATCCATTTTGCAAAAGGGATCCAATGTCTATGGTTGGAAGATTGGATTAAGGCTACACCACCTAAATCTTTCCCAAAGACTTCCTTTTTTTAGGTCCACCTCAAAAGTCCATTATCGAAGTGCCCATTGTAAATCCCTGAGGTATTGTTACACCACAACAACCTTAGGTTTGGATCCACCCTTAGGTTCTACTAGGTTTGGATAACTAAGGTGATTTTCCAAAAGGTACAAAACTTGTGCCCTAAAAAAGTATGAAACTAAACATTCCTTCTCCTGTTTCTCCTTCAATCACTATCACATAACTTTCTATCAAGTTATGTGTATGAAAGTAAAGTATAACATCTACTTACTTAAGAGATGTACACAAACTTTTAAAAATACATACCATGATGAAAGAAGCATTCTAATAATAAAGCATTATGTACTTTATAAAAAATTTTGTTCCTTTAACCCTTAGAACTCATCTAAACATAAAATGAAATAGACTTCTTAAATTCATAATTGAACATATTTCAAATTATAGAATGTCCTTCTCAAATAACATATAACAACTACTTATTACATTCTTTAGCAACAAGTACTTCTCTTTGCAAATTTTATAAAATAGAGATCTTCTTAAAGGGTCATAGTGAAAATTTCCATAAATGCACTCTCCTTGGTCACCTCCAAAGAGCAGATAAGTAAGGGATTAGGACAACTCTTTTCATGAAAATGCAAACCTATATGTGCACTTTCTTCTATGCATCTATAAATATTTTTTACATAATCACATTTTTCATTTATTAGAAAGTGAGGAAATACCTCCTTATGTCTTTTCCAAGCATACACATTTCATTTAGTGTAAAAAAAGACCCCCATAAGTATTCCTCTAAATGCATTTAAATAAAACCCCCATAAATTTCATAATAACCTTTGGAATCTACATCCAAACATCAAATCATAATTTTCATAATATAAAATAATCACTATCCATAAGGAAACCCCATAATTTTCTTATTTAAAGTGGACTCCACACCCCCTTTAAAGTGATCATGTGAGAAGCCCATAACATTCTCACTATAATGGACTCCACATCCATTATTTTAGAACTTAATATGAACACCCATATATTCAAATAATAAAAACTCTTATCATAACAATCAATAAATTCATACAAATAGAGAATATTGCAATTATTTTAGTATTGGTTGTCTTATCTACTTAAGCCTCAGATAAACCAATATTATAGCCTTTTATACCAATGCAACCATTAACACAAGCGCAGTCCTTAGTACCAGTGTAGTCATGCAATCATTACCACAAGAGCAACATTAAGACAACACAACCCTTATCACAAGTGTAACTATTAACACAAATGCAACCCTTAACATAATTGCATCCCTTAACACAAGGGTAGTCTTTAACACAAGTGCATACATGCAACCATTAACATAAGAGCATCAATAACACAAGTCCAGTCATTCGCACAATTGCATCCCTTACACACAATTGCGGCCCTTACTCACAAGTTTAGTCTTTAAGATATTTAACATAAGTGTATCCATGCAACCATTACCATAAGAGCAACAATAACACAATTGTAGTCATTCACACAATTGTAGCACTTAACATAATTGCATCTCTTACACACAAGTGCAGTTTTTTACATCTTTAACATAAGTGCATCTACACAAACTTTAACATAAGAGAAATAATAACACAATTGTAGCTCTTACACACAAGTGCAGTCTTTAACACAAGTGTAGCCATGAAATCATAAGAGCAATGATAACACAAATAAAAACATTCACACAATTGCAACCCTTACACACTTTTTAGTCATTTGCACTATTGCATCCCTTACACATAATTGCAGCCATGCAACCATTAACATAAGAGCATCAATAATACAAGTGCAATCATTCACATATTTGCATCCCTTACACACAATTGCAGATCTTACTCACAAGTTTAGTCTTTAACATATTTAACATAAGTGCATCCATACAACCATTACCATAAGAGCAACAATAACACAATTGTAGTTATTCAAACAATTGTAGCACTTAACATAATTGCATCTTATACACACAAGTACAATTTTTTACATCTTTAACATAAGTGTATCCACACAACCTTTAACATAAGAGCAACAATAACATAATTGTAGACCTTACACATAAGTGCAGTCTTTAATACAAGTGTAGCCATGCAATCATAAGAGAAATGATAGCACAAATGCAAAAATTTACACAATTGCAACCCATATACACAGTTATAGTTTTTATTCATTCGCACAATTGCATCCCTTACACACAATTGCAGCCATGCAACCATTAACATAAGAGTGTCAATAACACAAGTATAGTCATTCACACAATTGCATCCCTTACACACAACTGTAGCCCTTACTCACAAGTTCAGTCTTTAACATCTTTAACATAAGTGCATCCATGCAACCATTACCATAAGAGAAACAATAAAATAATTGTAGTCATTCACATAACTGTAGAACTTAACATAATTGCATCCCTTACACACAAGTACAATTTTTTACATATTTAACATAAGTGCATCCACACAATATTTAACATAAGAGAAAAAATAACACAATTGCAGCCCTTACACACAAGTGCAGTATTTAACACAAGTGTAGCCATGCAATCATAAGAGCAATGACAACACAAATGCAAACATTCACACAATTGTAATCATTACACACAATTATAGTTTTTAGTCATTCGCAGAATTGCATCCCTTACACACAATTGTAGCCATGGAACCATTAAAATAAGAGCATCAATAACACAAGTGCATTCATTCATACAATTGCATCCCTTACACACAATTGCAACCCTTACAAGTTCAATCTTTAACATATTTAACATAAGTGCATCCATGTAACCGTTACCATAAGAGCAACAATAACACAATTGTAGTCATTCACACAATTGTAGCACTTAACATAATTGCATCCCTTACACACAAGTGCAGTTTTTTACATATTTAACATAAGTGCATCTACACAACCTTTAACATAAGAGCAACAATAACACAATTGTAGCCCTTACACACAAGTGCAGTATTTAACACAAGATTAGCCATGCAATCATAAGTGAAATGATAATATTAGAAAATGAAATGCTTGATATTATTGAATGAAAGGAGCCTTTATTAAATAGCAAGTGCTTATAATCTGATCCATTGGATCATAACTAACTGAGCTAATCTCAGCCACACAGATAATCCTAGTAACAACTTAGGATATAATTAATTATTCTAACACCCTCACTTAAGTGGTACTAGGATATAGTGAAAAACAACAAAACCAAAAAAAGTGGTATATCCATAGGTATGAGTCCTGACAACAAGGCTTGATTAGAGACTCATGTACAATTTGTTATCAAAAAATATCTATTGAAAGATGTTTAAAAACCATAAGGGAGAAAACCACCTACTAGAATAAAAGAAGAAGAAGGAGGAAGATGTGGAAGGAGGATGAGAGGAAGATGTCCTATTCAACCCCCCTTAGGACAACTTCCATCAAGAAGCCTACAAAGGATCCATTATATGTCTCAAAAAATTAGAGAAGCCTCGTCATTGAACTGAATGAAAACTTACTCCCAAAGCGGTGCTTGTGACACAAATCAAGGCTATGAACCATGCAAAAGAAAGGTCACTAAATAAAACCTCTTGAAACCAAAGTATATCACAAAAAGAAGAGTGTAAATATAGTGTGGAAAGAACCACAAGGATCTCAAGGGATGTCCAAATTGACTCCATAAGCATAAGTAGTGGTTTCCACCTATATGAACACAATGGGTTGATAACAAGGTCCAAAATGAGTGGACAAACAACTTACTTCAAGGGAATATAAAAAATAAAGGGCACCAATGTAGCTTTCAAACATGTCCTTATGGTGACCTCCTCATCCTTTTGGAATGCATGGGTATACATCCATTGCAACTACTAGGTGATATAGAGGAGATGACTAGAGATGAGAATCACTTACAAAGTTATGAGAGTGCCAGGTTCAATCGAGAATGCACTCCATGATAATTGTGAGTCACAAAAAAATATGGAAATTAGTTTTCAAACTAAAAATGGACTACACCATCTTGGCTGGCTCGAAAAAAACTTTTCGACGACTATAAGCACCCTTATAATCGGATGTCAATTTGGCCTTCATTTGCATAAAAACAAAAAACTCCTCTTTTCCTCACAAAATAATATTTTGGAATCTTCTTCTTTTTGCTGACAAGGACATCTATTGAAATGCCATTATGGGAAAAAAATTCCATGGTAAAAGAAATCACATGGGTCCATTTTTATTACATCTAGTGGTATAACATATGCCCAATATTTTTTTTAAGCAACTATATAAAAAAAACTTACATAGTGCAAAAAAAATTAAAAAATATTCTCCCTTAAGTCATGCTCTCTTTAATGGATGGAATAAAAAATGATTATGAATTTAAAACAACCGCATCATATTACCGCTAAAAATAAGCCATAGACTCTCTGCACTATGCCATCGAGTTTGGCTATCACCACCATCACCAACATATTGTGAATGGTTGAAGATGAATCTATTTAAATATAAAGAATTGGTTAACTATTGAGCATTGCAGGTGTTCATCATGAACTTCGCATGAGACAAAAAAACACTTCAACACAGTCATTGACTGAAGGTATCGCACATTTAGAATAATGTATCACCACACCATCGCTGGAAAAAAATTGTACGATCATAGAGAAAAAAATTTGCATGATCACTGTTGACCCGAGTGTGTGGCAGAGGGCCCTCCTCTAATGAGTGCGTAATTCCAGTGGTGTTTCATGAGTGCCACTACTTCCATAATCTATGAAAAAATCTGCAGCAAAAACATACCCATTACGCTGCTGAAGGGCTCAGGACAGTTGCAACAAAAAAATAGAGGGGATCCCTAGTATTAAATCTTGCCAACTAAAATGAAATCCCATGGTGTCATTGTCTTTATTTCATCCCTTGAATTGATATCCCATGCTAGACCAGACCAAACTCGTGCTCTTCACTTCCATTTATTTTGTTTTAGATAAAATAATTTGGATACAAATATGGCATATACGACCTCCAAATGGAGATCTTAGCACTTGTGATTTACTTTGTTTCAGGTATTGATGAAGGCAGATGTCCTGGTCGGAGCGCTATAACTAAAGTTTGCTAACCTCCATCAAGTTTCACTGTCACTAGCTCCATAACATCACATTTTTAGTTGTAGCTAACTCTGCATTCTTCACTACACCACATCTTTCATAGCATCTAATGGTTAGCATGTCATCATTAGAGGAAAGACATTCATCTAGAAAATTTATAGTTTTTGCCATAGATACGTAGCCCTCCTTGCGCTTCTTACAGTGTACTATTGTAGAGTGCTGCACCATCGACCAATTTTCTTACTTCCATGCCAAGTGTGATACATCCAATAATTATGGGCCGCACTCACCCTTGGTGTTGTTTTTACCCATCAGATGAGACCCTATGCGAAAACTAGAAATAGACCACAAAATAAAGCTATCGTTCACTTCCACTTCTATCTGAGTTTGCATTAAAGTATTTCATGGAATCTCAACATCTCTGTCATCGACGTCCAAATGATTGACAACGAATAAAAAATATTTTGGCTCGACATTTTTGCACTTCACCATCAACCAAAAAAATCGTATTCTATGCAAGAACTCATAGTTGGTCACATAGAATGCAACAACCATTTTCCACCATGCATGAATTCTATTATCTTGCTATAAAATTATACTAAGACCTCCTCTCCTATCATGATTCTCTAGGCGCTATGATTCTACAATGGTTCTAAAGATGTCTGGCGATGGAACCAAGAGAAGCACAGGATGCCTTTACCAATTAGTGGAGACTGAGTGGATTCTGGCTGCTTCATACCTAGAGAAACAACCAAAACTTGATCCGGTCACAACACACTTACAATGAATACTGCCTCCCATTCCATCATAAAAAAAAGGAGTTGCTTGATCTAAAAATTCTAGGCCTCGTGCCATAACTACTACCACAACACATTATCCCATCATTGGGCCACCAAGGCACTCTTGAAAGAGTCACTAAGATGATAGCAAGCGATTAAAAATAGAGTACTGGCATGGGCAGTAAAATTTGGCACTCGTATTCTCATAGTAAGCACCTCTATGCTCACACTTGCCATGACAAAAAATGGGTATAATTATTTTTTATAAAAACTACATGGTATTAGAGTAGGCCTTCCTTGTCCTATGAGCCCGAGGAGCTTTTCCTCATGGAAATCCCCCTCTAATTTTTTCTCCCAATTTTTTTTTTTTTTTTTAATCGAGGGAGTATTCTCTCCATATTTTGATGGATCAAAAACCATATGGTGAAAAAAAAAATTGGGAGTTTATTTTTAGTTCTTAAGGTTTACAGAATGGAGATCACTGCTTGTTGAAATTTCCACGTTCATGGTGGCTCTTTGCAATGGGATATATTTTAACCCTCTACACTTTGCTACTATATTTTTTTATATGAACTCCTTTGAAGTATTGTTGGATCAATTTGGAGACTATAGTTCTGCATGACAAAATTTTGCTGAGGTTGTATTCTTGGTAACAAAGTAAGCTTCTACCAATGACAGTAGATTGGGATGGGCCATGTTGGTGACAATCATGGAGTATCTCCCCTTGGAGGACTTTCATACAAAAGATATGATCAGGGCATTCATTGTAGCCTACTATATCAACAGAAACACAACATCATAGTGCAACCTGGACTGTTATATTTTATCTACCAAAAGCGGTATGAATTATTGTTGTCTAATAAAAACTATTAGTTAGAAGCAATAAGCCAATTAATAATATAATACCACCATTGAAGATTTCATAGTGGTGATGTTCCCATCTCCTGATCCTCCATCACAAATATCTACTACAAAAATCCAAAAAAATTATTTTCCTTCCCATGATCTGGATGTATCAGAGTGAATAACAAGAAAAAACTTTCACAACCACTAGATTCCTAGAACACCTAAAGAAAACACTCTAAAAAAACTAAAAAATGACCTCCCAAACTTTAATTTTTTTTGAACCATCTGGTTTCTGATCCATTAAAATATGGAGAGCATATTCCCTCGGTAAAAAAATTTAAAAAATGGTGAGGAAAAAGAAAGGAAGTATTTCCATGAGGGAAATCCCCCTATGAGGAAAAGCTCCTCAAGCTCACAGGGCAGGGAAAGCCCGCTCTGATACCATGTTAGAAAATAGAATACTTGATATTATTGAATGAAATGAGCCTTGCTTAAATAACAAGTGCTTACAAGTTGATCCATTAGACCATAACTAACTGAGCTACTCTCAGCCACATAGATTATCCTAGTAACAACTTAGGATATAATTTATTATTCTAACAAATAACACAATTGCAAACATTCACACAATTACAACCCTTATACACAATTACAATTTTTAACACCAAATCATTTCACAAACACTTTCATGCTTTATTCTTAAAATTGTAGCACTAAAAGCAAAGTATTTCACAAATGTTTTCATGCTTTATTATCAATAATTGTAGCAATAATTTTAGAGCATTTCAAAAACACTTTTCTTGCTTTATTCTCAATAATTGCAGTAGTAAAATCAAAGTATTTCACAAACCTTTCTCATAATAATTTTTCATGTTTTTTTATCAATAATTATAACAATAAAATCAAAGCATTTCACAAACATTTTTCATAATCTTTTTTCATGTGTTTTTATAAATAATTATAGCAATAAAATCAAAGCATTTCACAAACCCTTTGCATGCTTTAATTCTCAAAAATTACAACAATAAAACCAAAGCATTTCACAAACAATTATCATGATTTATTTTCAATATCTGCAACAATAATTTTAGAGCATTTCACAAACCCTTTTCATGCTCTTATTTTAAAAAATTGTAGCAATAAAAAAAAAACATTTCACAAATAATTGCCATGCTTTATTATTAATATTTGCAGCAGTAATATTAGAGCGTTTCACAAACACTTTTCATATTTTATTCTCAATAATAGCAAAAATAAAACCAAAGCATTTGACAAACACTTTTCATGCTTTATTCTCAATAATTGCAGCAATAAAATCAAAGCATTTCACAAACCCTTTTCATGCTTTAATTCTAAAAAATTGTAGCAATAAAACCAAAGCATTTCACAAACAATTGTCATGCTTTATTCTCAATATCTGTAGCAGTAAAATCAGATCCTTTCACAAACCCTTTTCATGCTCTTATTCTAAAATATTGTAGCAATAAAACCAAAGCATCTCATAAACAATTGTCATGCTTTATTCTTAATATTTGCAAAAATGAAATTAGAGCATTTCACAAACACTTTTCATGCTTTATTATCAATAATTGCAATAATAAAATCAAAGCATTTCACAAACAATTATCATGCTTTATTATTAATATTTGGAGTAATAAAATTAGAGCATTTTACAATCACTTTTCATGCTTTATTCTCAATAATTACAACAGTAAAATAAAATATTTTCACAATCTCTTTTCATGCTTTATTCTCAATAATTGCAATAATAAAATCAAATCATTTCACAAACCCTTTTCATGCTCTTATTCTAAAACATTGCACAATAAAACCAAAGCATTTCACAAGCACTTTTCATGCTTTATTCTCAATAAGTGCAACAATAAAATAAAAGCATTTCATAAACCCTTTTCATTCTTTCATTTGAAAGAATTGTAGCAATAAAACCAATGAATTTTACAAACAATTATCATGCTTTATTCTCAATATTTGCAGTAATAAAATTAGAGCATTTCACAAACACTTTTCATGCTTTATTATCAATAATTGCAACAATAAAACCAAAACATTTCATAATTCCTTTTCAAGGAAAGAAGTCATAACCTAGAGACCTGCAAGCCATTAGTGTTGCCATGACCATCAATGGAAAACAATCTCCTTGGAAATCCAAATCATCCTCAACAAAAACTCCCAGATACATTCCTCTAGAACATGTAAAACTAGCTCCCCAAACCTTCTCCTTTTTCCTTCTTTTATTACTTGCCTTGTTTGTTATGAGAGAAGATAACAGTTTATTTTGCAAACTCTCATTGAAAATGAATTTGCCAATAATACTATTATATATATATACATATATATATATATATATATATATATATGTATGTATATGTATATGTATGTATATATATATATATATGTATGTATATATATATGTATGTATATATATATATATATATATATATATATATATATATATATATATATGTATATATATATATATATATATATATATATATATATATATGTATATATATATATATATATATATATATATATATATATATATATATATATGTATTTTAATAAAAAAAATGGAGGCCACCTACTTTTTGCTATATTTGCAATTTGATTTTGTCATCAATAATGAACTTAATCCACTTTAATTTCAATTTTTTTTAAACAATGCAAAGTCTTGTTTTCAATATTTCTATTGTTTTTCTTTTCTTTATTATTTTCAAATTTTCTAATGTTTATAAATTATTAATAAATCCACTTATTAATATATCAAACATAACATTAGAAATACAATGTTCATTATACAATGTAGTTATAAATATTAATAAGCCCACCTTATTAATATAGGAAACCACATTAGATATTTTGATAATTATAAATATTAATAAGTCCACCTTATTAATATTATTTCAACATTAAACTAATGTTCATTAAAGTACCACTATATATATTAATAAGTCCCCCTTATTAATATAACATTAGAAATCATGAAATCAATTTGTTTTCATCCATGGCATTTAGCAAACAAAAACAAGTGCAAGGAAGGTAAACATACAAAACCAAAGCAAGTTGGAGTGAGACACCACCATTCCTTACTTCTCCTATCCAGTACACAAAGGACTCTTTACAATAACTTTGAGGTTATCAACCTTTGCAGTGGATGGATATTTTAGGTGATGATGACTACCCACAAGCACAATAATATGAATGCATGAATGCAAGCTACATGCAATATCCATTTGTTATCCTAGGTATATCTTATCCAAGAGTTGTTTGTCACATCATTTCCCTTTTAGTACTTAATTCTTGGTTGTTGACTTCCTTGCCCATCCATGAGGGTATCTAGTCCTACAAATCACAAACTATATTAGTAGTACTATATCCTTACAACATAATACAATTGCATATAATAAACTAAATGCATCCAAAACTAAGTGTTAATCATCATATATCAATATAAAGTACATTTCATTAAAATTTTTACCAAGGTGGATCATGACATACTACCCCTCTTGGACTCGACACAATCCTTTGTGTTTCTCATTCATTAAATATTGCATATCATTTTTAGTTTCAAATAAATATAGAAAATGTATTTGCATGTCATCCATTTTTTCCAAGTATTTTTCTCAAAATATAGGTCCCACTAGACCTTACATTGTTCTAGAGTCTGGTTCCTCATCATTTTAGAATGAAACTCTAAAATCTTCATAGGGTTCACCTCAATCATCGAGGGATTGACTATCTACAAATTAGAAATACTACATACATGGTTAGGATTAGTAATATATCTCCTAAGCATGGATACATGGAAAGTGTCATGGATATTTGATAGGTTGGATAGCAAGACAAGACAATAGGCTACATGAATTATCTTCTCAATGATCTCAAAGGGCCCAAAATATCATGGATCTAGCTTAGTATACTTGAGGATACTTTGTCTCTCACAGAGAATTCTCTAGGTGATATCTGAAGATCAAAATAACTCTTTTGATGATTGAGAACTTCCTTAAGTCTTTGCCTAATAATCTTAAGTTGTTCCTCCATCACTCTAACTACATCTAGTTTTATGACAAACTGATCCTATGGATTGTTCGAAGATAGAGGATTTCTACATTTCTTACCATACAAGGCTTTAAACAGGGCCATCCCTAAGGAAGCGTGATGACCATTATTGTATGCAAATTCTATCATATGCAAAAATTATTCCCATTGAGATTCTTGGTCCATGTAGTACATACAAAACATGTCTTTCAAGACCTAATTTACCCTTTCTATTTGACCATCTATTTTTGGATGGTATGCATAGCTTATGCTCAACTTTGTACCAACTGTACGATGAAGAGCTTTCTAGAATTCATATATAAATTAGAAGTCTTTATATGAGGTAATCACTTTAGGAAACCCATGTAACCTGGATATGTCTTTGAAAAATTTGTTAGCCACCACAAGAGCATCATCCTTTGTACTCCTTGGTATAAAATGTGCAACCTGGGTCAAATTATTGACCACCACAAGAATTACATCATGCTGGTACCTATTCTTAGCTAATCCCACAATAGAGTCCATGGATATGACTTACCATTTTTATATAGGTATATCATGTGGGTATAAATATCTTGTTGGATGCCTTTGCTTACCTTTCACTTTCTATAATTCCATGCATCTAGAAATAAAATTGGTGATATATTTCTTTATATGTATGGTAGAAAATATTTTTCATTTTCTTCCTCGTCTTAGCCCCTCTAGGATAAGAAAAATAAAGATATTTATGCACCTCTTGCATGCTCAATCTCCTTAAATTATTGATTATGGATATAACCACCTGATTTTCAAACATAAAAGATTGCCTTTTATGTTGAAATCCTTGTTCTCTCTATGATTGCTTTTCATCATGGCCTGAATTTCATAATAATATTGATCTTGGGATTGCATTTTTCCAACTTGGTCCATCAATTTCATGTGACTACAAGTCAATGCTACTATGTGCCTTCTATCCTTTATTTGAATTGAATTAATATAATTTTGAGGTTAGGATTTTGAATTGTCCTTTAGAAATTATTCTTGTAGGAATATCTTCTTGATGACTCTCTAAATTCATGATACTGGTTTCCTTATCAATCATATTCCATTGTTGCTCCATCTATTCTTGAAGCAACTTAACTATGTAAGAAAAATTTTCCACCCTCATTAGAATTTCTTAAAATTTCTCCTTGAGATCTAGCTTGTCTCGGAGTATGAGAAGATCCTCTCCACCCTATCCTCAACTCGGGTGCCATTCTTCTTAATCCCAAAAAAGAGATCTAAGTTAGATTACAATTTACTCCAATTACACTTTGAGATTTTAGTTAGTTTCATTATTCCCATGAACTAACTTAGAGAATTATCATTTTTCTGGTAATGGTCATAATCACACTTGTATCCCCATAAGATACCATCTTGGTTATGACCATTATCACTTCACGAGTAATGATCTAGGTTATACTTACCTCACTACAAGGTACCATCTCAATTATAATATTTATCACTCCACTAGCAATGATCTTCATCATGCTTATCTCATCGTAAGGTGCCTTTTCCCTTATCCATAAAGGAAATTGAGCTACGCTAAAATTTCCTCTAAGTTGTACTTCTAACTTCTAGTTAGTTTTATCATCCCCATAAAATAGTATTATCATTCTCTGATAATATCAATGGTCACATTTAATCCATTTAAGATATCATTCCAATAGTATTATCATCCACTGATAATATCAATGGTCACACTTACTCCATGTAAGGTGCCATCTCCAACAAAATATTTGTTCTTCCAAAAGCCACTCATCAAGACTGACTTATCCTATATTTCACTCCATAGAATCTACTAGTCCTATGATATAGAGCTCTTATACCAACTATAACAATCCAATATAATGATCTCCAGTGAGAGCATTTTTTATATCAGTTAAGCTTCACAAAATATGTACCAAATAGGATTACAATCACATATATTTTACCACATTTCAAGTTTTTGATGTTGCAAACATTCCTCGAGTGGATAGGAGTAATAAATCTCTCATAAGACACTAGGGTTAACATTGTACAATACCCATACAACTTAAATAATATCTTCACATGGTCCCCTTATTTCCTAACACCCTCTATGAATGTAGGACATATTTACCATGGTGTAGGGATTAACCCTATCTTTGTCATTGGAGAAAAAAATGATAATTTCTTTACTAAAGTAAGTATTTATATTCTAGTACTTAGGCATATTACCTCTTAGGTGCTCAATTATCCTATCTCCACATTGTTTTAATTGGGTGACTATCACTCTATGTGACATCCCTCACAAGGATACCCAAAACTCATTCATAGTTCCTTCACCAAATCCATTTTTCAAAAGAGATTCAACTTCTATGATTGGAAGAGAGGATTCAGGATACACCTCCTGAATATTTTCCAAAGACTTCCTTTTCTTAGTGTCCACTTCAAAAGTCCATTATCAAAATGCCATTGCAAATCCATAAGGAATTGCTACACCACAACAAACTCATATTTGGATGCACCCTTGGGTTCTACTAGGTTTAGATAACTAAGCTGAGTTTCCAAAAGATGCAAAACTTATGCCCTAAAAAACTTATGAAACTAAACATTCCTTCCCATATTTTTCCTTCAGTCACTATTGCATTTAGCTTTCTATCAAATTATATGTATGAAAGTAAAGTATAACGTATACTTACTTAAGAGATGTACAAATTTTTTAAAATATATATGTCATAATGAAAGAAGTATTTTTAAATAAATCATTATGTACTACATCAAAATTTCTTTTCCTTTAACCCTTAGAATTCATCTAAACATAAAAATAAAATAGACTTCTTAAATTCATAATTGAACATATTTCAAATTACAAAATATCCTTCTCAAATAGCATATAACTACTTATTACATTCTTTAGGAACAAGTACTTCTCCTTGCAAATTTTATAAAATAAAGAGCTTCTTAAAGGGCTAGAGTGAAACTCTTCATAAACACACTCTCCTTGGTCATCTCTAAGGAGAAGATAGGTAAGGGATCATGATATAGCTTTTCATGAAAATGCAAACCTATATGCACATTTCCTTCTATGCATATATAAACGTTGTTTACATAATCACATTATTAATTCATTATAAATCAAGGAGGATATATCCCCTTAGTTCTTTCCCAAGCATACATATTTCATTTAGTGTAAATAAAATACCCCCATAAGTATTCCTCTAAATGCATTTAAATGAAATTTCCATAAGTTCCATAATAAATTTTGGACTCCATTTCCAAAAATCAAATAATAATTTCTATAATATAAAATAATCATTATCCATAAGGAAACCCCATAATTTCCTTATTAAAATTGGACTCCATACCCCATTTAAAGTGTTCATTTGAGAAACACATAACATTATCACTATAATGAACTCCACATCCCTTATTTTAGAACTTAATATGAACACCCATATATTTAAATCATAAAAACTCTTATCATAACAATAATGAAATTCATACAAAGAGAGAATATTGAAGGTCTTTTAGTATTGGCTGTCTTATCTAATTAAGCCTTAGATAAACCAATATTATAGCCTTTTATACTAATGCAACCATTATCACAAGCGCAATCCTTAGTATTAGTGTAGTCATGCAATCATTACCACAAGAGCAACATTGAGACAAAACAATCCTTATCACAAGTGTAACTATTAATAAAAATGCAACCCTTAACATAATTGCATCCCTTAACACAAGGGAAATAATTAACATAAGTTCAACCATGCAAAAATTAACATAAGAGCATAACTAACACAAGTGTAGTCCTTCGCACAATTACAACCCTTACACACAATTGCAACCCTTACTCACAAGTTTAGTATTTACATATTTAATATAAGTGCATCCATACAACCATTAACATAAGAGCAACAATAACACAATTACAATCATTCATACACTTGCAGTCCTTAGCATAATTACAACCCTTACACACAAGTACAATTTTTTATATCTTTAACATAAGTGCATCCATACAACCTTTAACATAAGAGCAACAATAACATAATTACAATCATTCACACAATTGCAGCCCTTAACATAATTGCAGCCCTTACACACAAGTGCAGTCTTTAACACAAGTGTAGCCATGAAATCATAAGAGAAATGATAACACAAGTGCAAACATTTGCACAATTGCAACCCTTACACACAATTGTAGTTTTTAACACCAAAGCACTTCACAAACCCTTTCATGCTTTATTCTAAAAAATTGCAGCACTAAAACCAAAGCATTTCACAAACACTTGTCATGTTTTATTCTCAATATTTGCAGTAATAAAATCAAAGCATTTCACAAAAATTCTTTATGATTTATTCTCAATGATTGTAGCAATAAAATCAAAGCATTTCACAAACCCTTTTAATGCTTTAATTCTAAAAATTTGCAGCAATAAAACCAAATAATTTCACAAACCCTTTTCATATTTTATCCTCAATAATTGCAATAACAAAATCAAAGCATTTCAAAAATCCTTTTCATGCTCTTATTCTCAAAAATTGCAGCAATAAAACCAAAGCATTTCACAAGCAATTGTCAGTTTTTATTCTAAATATTTGTAGCAGTAAAATCAGAGCATTTCACAAACAATTTTCATGCTTTATTCTCAATAATTACAGCAATAAAATCAAAGCATTTCACAATCCCTTTTCATGCTTTATTCTCAATAATTGTACAAATAAAATCAAAGTATTTCACAAGACCTTTTCATGCTGTTATTCTCAAAAATTGCTGCAATAAAACCAAATAATTTCACAAACACTTTTCATGCTTTATTCTCAATAATTGCAATGATAAAATCAAAGCATTTCACAAACCTTTTTCGTGCTTTAATTCTAAAAAAAATTAGTAATAAAACCAAAACATTTCACAAATAATTGTCATGTTTTATTATCAATATTTGTAGAAATAAAATTAGAGCATTTCACAAACCATTTTCATGCTCTTATTCTTAAAAATTGCAGCAATAAAGCCAAAATATTTCACAAACAATTTTCATGCTTTAATCTCAATATTTGCAACAATAGAATCAGAGAATTTAACAAACACTTTTCATTCTTTGTTCTTTGCAACATTAAAATCAAAGCATTTCACAATCCATTTTCATACTTTATTCTCAATAATTGCAACAATAAAATCAAAGTATTTCACAAACCCTTTTCATGCTCTTATTCTAAAAAATTGCAGCAATAAAACCAAAGCATTTCACAAACAATTGTCATGCTTTATTCTCAATATTTATAGCAATAAAATTAGAGCATTTCACAAACACTTTTCATGCTTTATTCTCAATAATTAGAAGAATAAAATCAAAGAATTTCACAATCCCTTTTCATGCTTTATTATTAATATTTGCAGTAGTAAAATCAAAGCATTTCACAAACCATTTTCATACTCTTATTCTCAAAAATTGCAAAAATAAAACCAAAGCATTTCACTAACACTTTTCATTCTTTATTCTAAATAATTACAATAATAAAATCAAAGTATCTCACAAACCCTTTTCATGCTTTAACTATCAAAAATTTTAGTAGTAAAACCAAAGCATTTCATAAACAATTGTCATGATTTATTATCAATATTTGTAGTAGTAAAATTAGAGTATTTCACAAACACTTTTCATGCTTTATTATAAATATTTGCAGCAATAAATTCAAAGCATTTTACAATCCCTTTGCAAGGAAAGAAGGCATAACTTAGAGATTTGCTGAAGAAAAAACCTAATTAATGTTCCACAACTCCTTTGCTTCATCTTCTTTAGCATGGCCATTAATGGAAATAAATCTAATTGGAAACCCAAATCATCCTAAAAAAAAACTCCATACATTCCTCCAAAACATGTAAAAGTAGCTCACCAAACCTTCTCCTTTTTCTTCTTTTATTATTTGCCTTGTTTATTATGAGAGAACATAACGGTTTATTTTGTAAACTCTTGTTTGAAAATAAATTTGTTAATAATACTATTATTATTATTCCTCCCTTATTATAATAATAATAGCTTTTATTTATATATATAATAAAAAATGGAGCCCACCTCCTTTTTGTAAGTTTATTATATTTGAAATTTGATTTTATCATCAATAATTAACTTAATCCACTTTAATTTCAATTTTAATTTAAACAATGTAAAGTCTTGTTTTCATAATTGCTATTGTTTTTCTTTTCTTTATTTATTTCATTTTTTCTAGTGTTATAAATTATTAATAAATCCATGAAATACAATGTTTATTAGACAAAGTAATTATAAATATTAATAAGCCCACCTTATTAATATTATTTCAACATTAAACTAATGTTCATTAAATTACCACTATATATATTAATAAATACCCCTTATTAATATAACATTTGAAATCATGAAATCAATTTGTTTTCATCCATGGCATTTAGCAAACAAAAGTAAGTGTAGGGGAGGCAATCATACAAAACCAAAGCAAGCTAAAGTGAGACATCACCATTCATTACTTCTCCTATCTAGTGCACAAAGGACTCTTTACAATAACTTTGAGGTTATCAACCTTTACATTGGATGGATTTTTTTAGGTAATGATAAATAACCACAAGTAAAATAATATGAATGTATGAATGCAAGCTACATGTAATAACCATTTGTTACCCTGGGTAAATCTTACCTTAGAGTCATTTGTCACATTATTTCCCTTCTAGTAACTCATTTATGGTGGTTGACTTCCTCATCCATCCATGAGGGTACCTAGTCCTGCAAATCAAAAATTATATCAGTACTACCACATCCTTACAATATAACACAATTGCATATAATCAACTAAATGCATCCAAAACTAAGTATTAATAATCATATATCAATACAAAGTCCATATAATAAGGTGGGTCATGAAAACATTAGTAGAGAACATCCATGGCCATCCCACGATGGGATTTGCCATTCTATTGATATATTGAGTGAATTCACCAACCAAATCCATTTCAAGCGATATATTCAAAGAGTGTGGTTGTACCCTCATCTCACCAAGATTAACAATCGTTGTTTGTTTCAACACCTACAATGAATCTATCAACTAAATATATTATAGGTGATGTATTCATCATATCTTTAAGAAGTCTCAGATTCTTAGTCTTCCTAGCATCTAATCCAATAAAACTTGTCATTGTGCATCTTTTGATAATATAGATATCTATTTTTCAATATAGTTTATCATCAATTTAGTTTAGTCATAATACAAAATACATTGACTACAACATTTCTCATTGGCATATCTGCTATAAAGCACTCAATATCCATATCCAAGGTAAGGTCACCTTAATTTATTTATATAGGGAGAGCCTGACTATGTAAATGAGAAATATGATATTCTTGATGTTTGGTAGGATCCAAAATAAATCAAATCCTTTTTTTTGTCAATTTAATAGGTATTCATGAATCTGTCAATTCAAAGAGTTTGATTCAATGTATTAAAATAGAGAGTATATTTGACTCCAAATGGCATATTCACTTCATCCTCTAATTTTATATCTTATAGCATAAGTTTTTCTATCTATTATATTTTGTTGTTTCTTATTTTAACATCATAAAATAAAAATAAAAAATAAAAAAAGAACCTTGTGCAGCTAATGATTTTATCTCGCTTTCTTAATCATTCAAAAACATATATTTCACGTAGCCTTGCATTAGGTTAATTTGTATGATTCCATCCTTCTTGCACCCTTGTCTTCATAAGAAAAAGAAAAAGAAATATTTTATTCCATAACATAGATAGAAAATCATCTAAAAAGGAAAATTACATATAGGATAATACTTTATCTTTTGCATCATTTTTTTTATATTACATTGAATTGCATTATCATAATGCACATTAGATCCTAGGATATATTGCCAAAACCTAGGTGCTTGTTAAAATTGAACACATCAAAATATATTAGAAAATATATAAATCCCTTGGTCAACCCAAATCTCTCCCACCAAATATAGCACTACACACAAAAGTGTTGTCCTCCAAAATGATGAGTTAGCAACAACACTCTCCCATCCAAGTGTAGACAAAGTCAGAAGGTATCACACCCAAGACTAGCACCTTAGATATGTGTACCATTTTTGACATCTCATAGGTGGCTTCTATATTTAATTAATGGAAAAATCTTAGATGGATTTAGATATTGTCTAGACATATGTCTATAGGACATTAATGATTTGTTTATTTGTTTTTTCTATTTGGAGTTAGCTATCATAACCATACAATATTATGGTGGTCATTATGTAGCCTATTGATTAGACTGAACAAAGAAGTATCTTATAAGGTTTTACCATCAATTCTTGTAATTATTATAGGGTTTGTAAAAAATAGAAATATAAAGGGTTGATTGATCTTTGCATATTATAAATCCATGAGGGAATGAGATTTATTGATCCATCATCTTACAGGTCTATTAATCCTCAAAGAGGGGAAAGTTTATAATGGTGAAAAAAAATGGATGGGTTTAGCCATTCATTATTGTGACTCATGGGGATAGACATAAAGTGGTAAGATGGATATGGTAGGGAAGAAAAAAAGAAATATATATTTTGAAGAACCATACCTATATTTTGATCCTAATTGGATTAAGTACCAATGATATATGGTGATCATATTGACCATTTACTAATGGGTTCATAAAATTATTATGTACTTTCCAATCATTGATCAATATAGTCCCATCCTCTTGGTGGTCGAGGATGGGTGGGGGAATAAGTTATGTATTTTGAGGAGGTTTATCCTAGTGATATTTGTATTTTATAAAGAAACATAGGATTTATTTTTTCATTGCTACCTAAATCTATAAAGCCTAATGCACTTGGTAAGTGCCATAATAACCTAGCCCATCCTCTCAATAATCTAAAAAGACATGAGAACAAATGAAGTTGAGTTGTGATTAAGAGAAAATATGAGAATTGATGGGATGATAGAGGACTATCCTAGCCAAGTCACATACCAATAGGTATTATGCACTACCCATTGTCTATTGGATCCATAAGTTTTCATACAATCACTAATCATAAAATAGTACACATCTCAAAGGCTTATGATAAAACAAGACAACCAAGATGGAGTTGAAGAAAGATAAAATTGGGAATCCAATATTTTTATATGATTGATAAAGAGAATCAATTGTTTATGAACCAAAAGGGGATTGATAATATTTTCTAGCATCAGTTAGTTAAATTTTAATGGATAAATAAGATAACCTGATTAGAATTATCATAGAATCATTGTAGTTCTCTTGACTCAACAAGCAACAAGCAATCCAAATGAGTGCAAATAAGTAATTATGATATCAGTAAATATTATATTAGGGAAATATTTCTAGCATCAAATACCTAGTTAAATTGTGATGCAAATTTACCTATGCCTAACTTGAATCATATATACATCCTTGTGGGCTTCACTAAGAATAAATAATGCAACATAAAAATACAATATAGCAAGCAATTTGATATGCAATAGAAAACTTATTTATAGATATGGAGAGATCTACTAGCATTAATATATTTATACAAGTGAAATGAATTTGTAAACTATCTTGACTAGGATCATCATGTGCATCTTGATAGATCTCTTAACCGAATAAGTATCAAGCACATAGGCATGTATGACTAGGTAATCATGAAAATAAGTAGTCATCCAAACAAGCAACCATGCACACAAATAGCTACAAGCAAATGATATAAGATGATGTGGATTAAATGTAGTATATTTTTAAATGCACTATGTTCAAAGGTTCGTTTAGTTCATTTTCATAAAGTGTATCTAGGTGGTAAGATCATGATCCTTACTTGGCGGTTACTATAAATGGACCTAGCTAGTTTAGCTCAAATTTACCTTTGATCATATCTTTTACATTGATATTTTTCTAGTTTTCCTTAAGGACTAGGACACCAATTTTAAAGGAATATGGTCATACTCTTTTTACATCAACCCACTTAAACTGCTAATGGTAGATTCACTAGTTTCCTAAGGCATGGATCCTCTTTCCATCAAGAAGCTCATGTTAACTAAGGTGAGGATGGAGATACTCATAATTGATAGAGGAATATTTTAAAAATATTAATAATAAAGGTACTTCTATTTTAAAAGGAAATATATCCTTGATACCATAGACTAAAGTATAGGGTATGGCATCAATTGGAGTCTAAAAATCGGTACAATAGGCCCATAAGGAAAGGTATAGTTGTAGGTGCCAATGTTGTCCTATTTTACTTATAATTTTCTTTCATATTTTATAAAGTGTTGTCTTCTAGATAGTAAGGTGTTGATAACACCTAGTTTTTGGATTCTTGATAGTAAGACATTGAGCACTGGTGTTGGATTTTGAATCTAGAATAAAGTTTGTCAACATCATTGTTCTTAAAATACATAAATTTATGAGATATTATCATGTTGTTAATGACATATCAAGATAAAATTTGATTGAGGATGGATTCAAAAACTTCACTACCACAAGAGGATAGAGGTATTGCCTCTACCAATTTTTGAAGTACTCAATGACTATGATAATAAATTTATATCCATCTGATGATGTTGGTTTTATTTTTCTAATAATTTTAAGGCCCCAAGTAGATAATGGCTAGGGAGAAGATAGTGATTGGATCTCCTAAGATGGACTATGGATATGGTTGTCATATTTTAATATTTGTCACATTTTTATATATACTCCCAAAATTCTTTATCCATGGAAGGCTAGTAATAACCTAACTAGAGAATTTTCTTAGTGATTGCATTTCCACTAAAGTGTCTACTCCATGTTTATTCATGGGTATCTTGAATGACTAGCTATGCTTTATTATATTTTAGACATCTATGAAGGTTACCACCAAAATATTATTTATAAATTATATTTACTATGATGAAAAATTGACAAGGATATTGTTTTAAAGTCTTATGGTCATTTTGATTTAAATAATTTGGAAAGGTACCATATTTTAGAAAAGCAAATATATCCTTATACCAAGGATCTAGAGGGGTGTTGATTTGACAATGAAGACTTTTAAGCAATTTTGAATGGATTCTAAGGTTGTGGGTTCCCTGATATATTAGATGATGATAATTTCTTGCTCATATTCTAGCTCTACTGAAATAAGAGAGGTAATTGTAACCATGGCATTGAAATGGTGGTTACTAGATCATGGGATATTTTTTATGGTAATTTTTTTGAATGTGGACATTAGCTTATCGATGATGTCCTTATATGGCCTAAGCTTCACCTTTGATTTTATAGATTCCATTAATTTGGTTGACCATTATCTAGGAGTACTAAAGAAATGATAGTATCTTAATGTTTAAATATACTAGGATAGAGCAATAGTATGAGAGCCTCATACTCTATAGTATTATTAGTATATGAAAATCAAAGTTTGAATGATAAGGAAATGACATTTCACTATGGAAAAATAAGAATAACTTATGCCCCTACTTTGATAAATTTTGGATCATTAAATAATAGGGAGTAGGAATCTGAGTGGTCAACTTTAATGTTAAGGAAAAAATCATCATGAAATTCTATTACTATGGGATGGCTAGTGGGAAAGGGTACTTCTGCTAATTGGTTAGTTATTATCCAACCTCCAATGACTTCTAAATGAAGAATTCTAGGTCTAATTTGTTAAGGATAATGACCCATTTTATGGTTTGACCTAACAAGTAAGGTTTGAGCATGAGGTATTATAGGGTACCTATCCAAGTGATAACAAAGGTTTTATGGTTGAGCATGTACTGCCTTAGCTTTTGGGAGGTAAATATAACCATGAGATAATATTTTCTATAGGGGTGTATTAGACATCATAGCTGACTAATCCTACTAAAATTATAAATTACCCTTTATTTATGTTGGTTGTCATATTATACTGCATAACACCTAATTCATGGATGGTTGCTACTACATTTAGTAATATTTATTTGAGCAAGTTGGATGAAACAAAGAAATGGGGGATAAAATATGGGTGTTGAAAGCATTCAAAGCTTAATAACATTCATCATCTCATGTAAATTTTATATTCTTTCTTAAAATCTTGGAAAAGCATTGACATTTATTAGCAAACTAGGAGATGAATCATCTTATGGATCGGAGCTTACCTTGGAGGCTCCATAGTCGATTTAATGTCTTAGGTGGTGGTATATTGATAATGGTAGGTATCTTCTTAGGGTCCACCTAAATTTTATGTGAAGACACTCTGAATCCAAACCACTTGCTAAATGTGACCCCAAAGACATAGTTTAAGGGTTTAAAATGGAATTTATATTATGTTAGGTGGTCAAATATATGTTTGAGGTATTATATTCATGGTTCAAAGATCAATCGATAAGCTCTTAAACATAATATTACTTTAAGTTGTGTATCATGTCATGAAAAATATACAACATAACTCTTTGGTAAGTTGCCCCCACATATTTCAATCCAAAGGACATAACCTAATAGCAAAATGTTCCCAAAGGGGTTGTAAATATAGTATTGGATTGATCTTCAATTGCAATGTAGTTTTGGTTGTACCCAAAAGAATCATCCATAAAGGATAGCATTCCACATTCTATGATAAATTGAATAATCATGTCAATATGTGGTAAAATAATTTTATATTAGAATATGCTTTATTGATATCACTAATATTGACATATGCTTTGTTGATATCACTAAAATCAGTATAGACTCTAACAATACATTCCTTTTTAACCATCAATATGATCATATAAATCCAATTGGAACAATCAATAGCTATGATAAATCTAATTTCTAGGAGTTTCAAAACTCTTCTTTAATGGGGAGAGAGACTTTGGGATGCATTTTCCATATCTTCTATTTAATGGGTTTTGCATTTGGTCTAATCACTAAAAGGTGAAAAAATATAAAGGTATCAAGTCCTAGCATATAGGTGTAGGACCAAGCAAATACATCACTGAATTCGATGAGCAACTACATATATTGCTAATATTTTTCTAAACTCAAATTTTTTCTAATTTAATAATTTGAGTGCTATTTGGGGTTCCAATGTTAATGTCTATATTTGTTTTAATTAGAATGTGTGATTCATCCTCTAGTTAAGAGGTAGTAGGTAATACCCCGATTTTTTCAAGATTGATTTGATCTAAAAGTGATTACTCTTGGATTAAGGGACTATTGTTAACATTTATTAAATCATATAAAACATGAATATAATTTTTTTTATTATATGGAAAAAGCGGTTTTGAAAATTTCCTCAAACCTTTTACATATTTATAAAAGGGACATTAAAATAGAGTCCAAAAATATAACAATAATAAAGCAAAAGCATAAGGATCTCAGAAAAACACTACTAAAAGAAGGAGAAGGGCAAGACCAATAATATAAACTAACCAAAAAGGAAAAAAGAAGCCAGGAGAAACAAGAGGACCCCCATTAATCTTGAAACTCATCTTCTTCCTCAAAAAGATCCATCTCCACCTCTGAGTTGGTTTGGTTGGTCTAGAAGTATTTCAACATCCACGTGATCTCATCAATGAACATAGCAGACTTTTTAATAGATCTTCAAAGGGATCTAAGCATATCCTTAACCTTATTTATTACTTTATTCTAGATCTTGAGGGGATCCTGAGGCCTCAACATATTTTTATCTTTCTCATTAGAAGCTCCGACTTGAGACTTATGTTTATTTATTTTTTATGGAGAAGTAAAGGATTCCCTTGAGCTCACCATATCCTAAATATAAAGCATGGAATTATGTTCTTTACCCACCTTATATTTCAACCATTTTGAATATATAGAAATTTTTACTTCAACTTTAGTATTTCTCTAAATATCATCTTCCATGACTAGCTTCTTATTTGGTTCTTCCTATTCCATCATAAGAACACCTATGTTATCTATAAACATAGGATTGTAGGGGGCCAGAGAATGGATTTTGTGCTCTTTACTCTAGACCATATTATCTAATTTTAATAAGTTTTTAATATTAATTCCTGAATCCACCCAATTCCTTTTCATGAAGACCTCATTAAAAATTAGCTTCATCAAACCTTGATGGAAATGAGTCAACAAGATACCTTTCTAAACTTGCTGAACCGATCTTTCTAGAGATCTATAAAGGAAAATCAACAAATTCATCATATTTGTTCCTATGAATTTTGTTTTTAAAATCACGAGTTAAATAGTCCATAATAACCAACAACTTTGTTCCATGGATACTTGAGAGATTCCCATAAATAGCCATTATAGAACTTTTTAGGGTGCTCTTATTTCTTTGTAAAGAAGTTCATCTTCTTAACTAGGGAATATTTTTACCTATTAATGCACTCTCCAATAATAGGAAGGCCATTAATGTCATAAAGGAGAGAAATCGAGATAGTAAAGTCCATGCCAATCTCTAAGACTTTCCATTCATTCCAAGATAAGGCAATCTACTTGGATATCACTATATTATGTCCATTAAATTTCTTCGAAAAATTGAGTAATCCTCCTTTGTCAAAAATATCAATAACATCATTGTCTATGTTACGAGTACCATGTTCAGAATTTTTAGGACTTTCCTCTATATCCTTCTAATTTGTGCTTCTGAAGGAGAGAACTAAACTAAAAACAACTAATTTTTTTTTAGCAACATTGTTCTTTTGAGCAAACAAGAAAGGGAAGTAATAGTGGGATGTCTGAACATCATACTCGATCCAATTTTTAAAGGGAAGCTAACAACTAGAAGTTAAAAAAAAAGAGTGGAAATTTCTCCAAATCCATCACCCATCCCAAGGAAATCTTCTTAATTGGCCCTGTAGGCCAAAAATGACTACAACACAAAAACCAACAAAATTTTCAAAAAATGATAAAGTGTTGAGAAAATGGCTCAAAATCATGGTCAAAGGTGGGTCAAAACTGCCCGACAGATATAAGATCATGGTCATGTGATGTAAGCCTATCCAAAATCATGGTTAGCATGGGAAAAAAGGAAAAAATTTGATAAAGGATCATGATCATGAGATTTTTCTTAAAATTGTGATCAAGTGAAGATGAAATAACACCTAGTTAGAAGTGAATCATGGCCATGGGAGGTATAAATTTCAAAACCATGGTTAGCATAGTCAAAATTCATCGAAGGTGAAATATTCCCATGGCCATGAATTTCCTCCAAATCACAATAATTTTACAAATATATGAGCAAGTTGGAAGAGGATCGTAGCCCAAACCATTTCCAAATCTATGGTCAATATGGTATAACTTGCACTTTGGTGAAAATTAAGTAATGGCCATGATATGTCGTTATGTTGTGATCAATATGGTCAAAATTGAGGATTTGGAATTTCGATCATGATCATGAGCAAGAGTGCTTGAAGATGAGAAATATTGAAATCATGGTCAATACAATCAAAGAAGCATCTAGCCAAAAAGTAACTATGATCATGAGGAACCTCTTTACCTTAGTCAAAGTGGTCAACATTGGAGAAACTCAATTTTGAATCACATCTGTGAGCTCGTCACTTGAAAGTGAGAAGGCTGAAAATCATGATCAAACACAAGCAAAGGAGATCTCTTTTTTAAGAGCTACAACCATGAGATAGCTTTGTACCATGGTCAAAATGGTCAACATTATGCTATAATAGAAATCGACCATGATTTTGAGCCAAATCCATGTTGTAGTCAGCATGGTAAACATAAAAAAATTCCAAAAATGTATCATGGCCATGATCCAAGTCTTCCAAAGCAAGTGATAGAAGGCTAATGCCTAAATCCATGGTTAAAATGGTCAAAAATGCTCAAAATTGAAAATTGGTCATAATTTTGAGATGAGAAAAAGATAATTCTTGAAATATCATGATCGTGGTTGAAATGGTCAAGAGTGTTGGAAGCAAAAGTGTAGGCACAATTTTGAGAAAGTCAACAAAATTTTACCAAGACACACACCAATTTTCATTTTAAAGATAAGAATGAGACTCAATCATATCTATCCAAATATAGATGAATGAAAGAGATTCACACTCCTTAAATAATTTTGATAAAGTGATATTCTCACCATAGTCTCACAACAGACAAAGGAAGGAATATGAAGCTGAAGTCATTTTTTATATCTATTTGTGGAAGATGAAATGTTAGATCAATAAGGTAAAGCAACATGTCTAGAGGCTTTTAGAATAGTCTAAATAACAAGATTTTATTGGAAGATCTATAGTGATGAAGGACTATAAGAACAGGGGATAACCCAAATTTGATTCAAAAATTCATATAGTTAGAAGCCATGAAAGACAAGCAAGTTGCAATAACCAGTTGTAGCAAGAATCCATAGATCAATGGAGTAATACAAATTGATTTTATTTTAATCAAACAAGAGGTTGAAACGTTGTTACTCTACGATATTGTCCCTCTAACATCCTTGTAATGCTCATTTTCAAATATTCATTGTAAAAATCTATAAATAGAGGTTGAACCCTCACTTTAAAGGGTTGGATCTGAAGTGTTTGCTTGCACTACTATTGTAATATCTTCTGCAAATCAATAAAGGAGCATTACTTGGAATGTTTACCTCATATTTGCATCTTCTCCATTTTTTGGTAACAAATATGTGAAGTCATTTTTGTTAATGTTGCTAGGTTAGTCTATTTTGTTGATATTGGATTGCTAACTTAGGGCAATTGGAATGATTCATATTCAAATGTATGCTTTGAGAATTCATTTCTGTTAGTTAGGTTATTGGTCTATTCTACTGATATTGGATTGCTAATACCCTAGATGTTTGGAATGATTCTTAAGTATGTAATTGTGCTTAACTTTGAAGATAGCAAATTATGAATGTTGTTAGTTTCATTTGATTTCTCTATACTTGGTCTATAAGAGGTTCTTAGTAGAAGCCTATGTTGTTAGCTTTATCCATCCACTTATCATTTCATATCTCTCAACCCTTCTCATTTCTATCCCTATCCTTATACCATTTCAATTGAGCTTAAGAGAGTCAACATTCAACAAGTTGACAAGGAACCAACCTACTCTAGAGGTTGGGTTAAAATAATTTTGACTCATCCAATGTTGGGCTTGGGCTGTAACTAGTGGGTGCTCACCTTTAAAATCTTAATAGATAATAGTTATAGTACATTTTCATCCTAGTGTCAATCTAAGCCACAATAATTTTTGGCACACCCGGTGGGACCTTTCACAAGGTATCATTTCCCATTAAGTAAAAATTAGTCCCATTGACTAATTTTCCTTGAAGGAATCAAGGTTTAGTGAATTTCCTTGACCTTATTGAGTAGATAAAGTAAATTCACTTGGTGACTCCATAAGTAAAAGAACTTAGAAACCCTTATTTGCATCATATATTTCATGATTACTAGGTCATATGCTAAAAATAGTCAAGAACCAGTATCTTTTTTTGAGCTATTTTCTAGAAATACTAGGCATACAAGAACACCTTCTCTTGAGTCTACCTTTGAGGATATTGAATCACCACTAGATTTTTCAACATCCCCTGAACCAAGCCCATTAAATACTCTAGTCACCATGGCCCAAACTCAAGATCCTAATCAACAAAGTTATCCCAACTGGGATACTTTAGGCCCTTTAGGACTCCCTCACATGAATGACATTCCTCAAGTTGCATTGAAGGCTATACCCACATATGATGGTTCTGGTAAAACTCCTTATGAACATTATCAAGATATTTTATCCTTAGCATCCATCCATAATATCAAAAATGAGGATGTTATTGTAAGACTTTTAGCCCTATCTTTTAGAGGTAAAGTCCTTCATTGGTTTAGAACCTTAGATGATAATAACATCCATTCTTGGGCTGATTTGGCAAGTCCTTTTATGGAAGAATTCAATGAATCAATAGATCCCTTTTCACTTCTAACTTAGTTTACTGTTATGCAAAGACATCCACAAGAATTAGTCATTGATTTCAACTTAAGGTTTAGTAGAACTTGGAAAAGGATTCCTCCTGAGGTCAGACCAACTGCTCCTCTTGCATACATGTATTATATTAGAGCCCTTGGTCCTAACCTAGGTTTGCAAACTCAATAGGAAGGTATAACTACCTTCCCACAAGTTTATCAAGCAACTTTCCATGCAAAAAATATTTTGATTTTAGTAGGTAGGTTACCTCCTAGATTTGTCATGCCTTACTACCCTGAAGTTTCTCAATATCCACCTCAATCAAAGGCATCAACATCCTCCTTTATGGATCCACCTCCATTGTCATCCATGCCTCCCTCAATGGCTCCAATTCCTCCCCCTAAAACATCTTCAACTTCAATTCCTTTTCCTCCTCTCCCAGCCCAAGAGCCTCAAGAATCATCTTTGTTACTTGATATTCAAAGCACCTTGAAAACAATTAACAACAAGGTCAATGCTATGGAGAAAAGGAAAATAGAGATATTTCAGCAAAGAAGGTTCCCATATGTAAATAGAGATCAAAGGCCTACTACAAGTAGCAATACAGGGCCTAAGAATAATGTCAATTATGAAGAATAGGAACTAGTTCTTGAAACTAGTGGATATTCTTGGTGTCTAGTGTGTAATGATCCTCATAGTCTAGATACTTGTGTTATGTATCAACACCATGTGCAATAGGCTATGGAAAAGGTAGAGAGAACCCAAAAGGGGAGAGTGAATATGCTTTGGCAACCTGAAAAAATCATGGTTGGACAAGATCCTTTAGAATAAGAGGTTGTCTCTATGCTTACAAGATTAGGGAAGAAATCATTACAAGTTGATCCATAAAAAATGGGTCAATTTCAAGTCCCTTCTCAAAATAAAAGGGAACAACCCTTACCAACTAATGAGAAGATCCCATTTCCATAAGAAAATGAAAAGAGTGATCCAACTCCCAATGAAAAAGGAAAAGAGAAGTATATCCCAAAGTAGTTTGATAAAGAGAAGATGAAGGAACCTATAGGGTCAAAAGAAGAAGCCAAAGAGAAACTAAAGTTTCCTTCTATCACCAAAAGGTAAAGAATTGAGGCAACTCAACAATACAAAAGGAAATTTGGTGAATCAAAAAATAAATATGAGGCTAATCCTTTAGGAAAATCTGATTTCAATATTGTAGAAGAATTGAAGAAAACTCCTTCTAAGGCAAGTCTATATGACACACTCTTTATCCCTAGCCAAATAGACTTATTAAAGGCTTCTCTAAATAGGAATGCTCAAGAAAAAGAGACATCCACTTGTATACAACTTAGCACATGGACAAGAAAAAATGACTCCAACTCAATTAAAGAATAAACCTTCTCCCTTTTACATTTCTTTAAGGATGGAAGGATGGATTGTTCACAACTGTATGATAGATTTAGGAGCTTCAACTATAGTTATGCCAAAAGTAGTTTGTGAAGAAATGGGTATGGAATACACCCGTTCATGTCCAGGAGTCTTATAGTTAGATGGGACACCAGTAAAGACCATTGGGGTGGTCAAATATGTTCTTATGAGATTACATAGAGCCCCAGAGGTAACTATAGTCCAAGAAATAGTTGTAGTGGATCTAGAGCCCTATTTTGGCCTATGCCTTTCAAGAGAATTCACTACCAAACTAGGAGGATATATGTATTTGGATTACTCTTGTATGATGATTCCCCACAAAGGCAAGAGAATAAAGATAATTCTAGAGAAGCCAGTAGCCTATCACATTGAAAAAATTGAAGATGATATGTATAATAACTCTATTTTGGAAGAACCAGAGTTGGTAGAGATACTAGAAGATCTGGAAATAGAGGATGATCTACCATTTGGGGATAATTATAATTTATTTGAAACTAGAATGGGTACATACAACATTACTTCTAAAAAGGAGAAAAGAACTCCTACCATATCCAATCAAGCCCTCAAGGAATCTAAAATTTGGACCATGCACTTTGATGGAGCTAGGTGCAAAAATGGGGTTGGAGTTGGAGTAGTTTTGAAATCCCCCTTAGAAGGTGTTAAGATCTTTGCTTACAAGTTGACTTGGTCTTGCACAAACAATGTTGTAGAGTATGAGGCTTTATGTCTAGGTTTGATGCAGGCTAAGAAAATGGGCATAAAAGTGTTGGATATTTATGGTGACTCAGAGTTAGTAGTGAATCAGGTTATTGAGAAATGTAATAGCAAACATCACTACTTGAAAATATATAGGAATAGAGTATGGGATTTAATGGAATCCTTTGATGCCTTAAACATACATTTTATTCCTAGACAACAAAATATGTTAGTAGATGCCCTAGCTATTAGAGGTTCTAATTATACTCCATATTTAGACCTTAGGTCAACTAAGAATAAAAGAGTCAAGTTGGTCTTTAGGCCCTCAGTACCAGACAGATAAATATTTTGGTAGGTATTTGAAAATGATGACCAAATTGTTGATTTCTTAATAAGAGAAGCTAGTTGTTTTAACCTACAAGAAGAGATACCTCAGGAATTTGAACAACAAGATATTATACAGTTGAAGAACAATCATATACCTAAGGGTTTGATTACATTAGAAAGTCTCTTTGATAATGAAGATGGAAAGAAATCAAGAACTATGAAAATAGATGATAAAGTTTATAGAGAAGTTGAAATTGAAAATGGAAAGAACCTCAAGATTGGTATCCAATGCACTCTAGAGGAAATTGAAGAGTTCAAAGCTTTGTGTGTTCAATATCAAGATATTATAGCTTGGACTTATGAAGACTTAAAAGTCTATGACAAAAAAATAATCCAACATACTATTGAGTTAGTTCCTGAGGCTAAACCATTTAGACAAAAATAGAGACCAGTGAATCCTAAGATTGAGTCAATCATGAGATAAGAATTGCTTAAGTTATTAAAGGCAAAGATTATTTATCCTATTAAGCATTCTACATGGGTTGCCAATCTGGTGCCAGTGAGAAAGAAGAATGGTGACATTCACTTATGTGTAGATTTTAGAAATCTAAATGCGACATCTCTCAAGGATCATTACCCTTTGCCTCAGATAGATCATATTTTATAGATTGTTGTAGGGGTTGAAAGGTTTTCTCTATTAGATGGTTTCTCTGGTTATAACCAAATATGGGTAAAATATGATGATCAGTATAAGACAACTTTCACTACAAAGTGGGGCACTTTTGCTTACCAGAGGATGCCATTTGGTTTGTCCAATGCAGGAGCTACTTTCCAAAGAGCTATGGATTATGCCTTTGGAGAATTGATAAATAAAATTATTCTTATATATCTGGATGACATGACTATGTTTTCTCATGAAAAATAGGCACACCTGAAGCATTTGGAATAGGTCTTTCAGAAGTGCAGAGAATTTGGTATATCTCTTAATCCCAAGAAGTCAATATTTGTAGTTCATGAAGGAAAGTTGTTAGGGCATGTGGTGTCCAAACAAGGAATGTCAATAGATCTAGATAGAGTGAAATCTATATTATCTCTCCCTCTTCCTATGAATAAAAAGGCTTTATAATCCTTTTTTGGATAGATCAACTTTGTAAGAAAGTTCATATCTGATTTTGCCCAAATTGTAAAGCCTATTTTTGAGCTCCTCAAGAAGAATGTTGAATTCAAATGGACTAAGAAAAGAAAATAAGCTTTTGAGCTAATTAAGAAGGCTATTGCTACTACCCCAGTGTTGGTAAATCCTAGATTTTAATAAATATTTTATCCTATATGCCTATGGTGCTGATGAAAGCTATGTTGTAGTGTTGACACAAAAGGATGATGCAGGTGATGAGCATCCTATATTCTTCTGGAGTCAGACTCTCCATGAATACTAGATAAAGTACAATTTCATTGAGAGGTAGGTATTTGTAGTTATGAAGTCACTCAAAAAGTTTAGACAATACCTAGCTCAGAGTAGAACTATGGTATATGTAGTGCACCCAAATGTTAGAAACTTCATCCTATAGGGAGAGCTAGGTGACAAGAGAGTAGGTTGGATTACTAAAATTTAGGAATATGATGTGGAGATCCATCCTACAAAGTTGGTAAGAGGAAGAGCATTGTGTCAAGAGCTAGCAATAAAGGAAAACAAAGATCACATGGTAGCTTGTCAATCATCAGAATTAGACCAAAAGGAGGATAGTCTTTCAGAGAATGCATATTGGGTAGATCAGCTCACAAACTACTTCCAAATAGGGGTATGCCCTCAAAATTTGAATGCTTCACAAAGAAGAAGATATAGGTTGCAAGCTTTGAAATATGTTCTTCTACCTAAAGGAATATATAAAAAGAACCTTGATGGAGTCCTTCTAAGATGTGTTAAAGATGATCAAAAACAAAATATTCTAGATGAATTTCATGAGGGGCTATCAGGAGGTCATTACTCAGGTAGAACAACTACAATAAAAATACTAAGAGTAGGCTATTATTGGCCTACTATTTTTGTTGACACCTTCAGAATAGCAAGATCTTGTGATAAGTGTCAGAGATATGTGGGAAGGAACATAAATGCATCATTGCAGTAAATAAAAATAATTCTTTCCAATTGTAATATCAGAAAGGGAAAGTGTATTCAATCCTAGTCAATGGATACCATCTCAAGCTTTATTATAAGTAGTTTTATTTTCCTTGTATCATATGTACATTATTCATGTAAATATTCTTGATGTTGATTTTCCTTGTATCATATGTACCATATAAAGATAAAAGAAGATCATGGAAGTCACAGTCATGAGCCATATTTGAGTCACAATAAAAAACCAGGTCAAAGACCCTCAAGTAAACAAACATCATGACTACGAGATAAGAGTTTTCTCAATGTCATGGTTAGCCTGGTCAAAGGAAGTTATACTAAAAAGGAACCTGTAGCTATGAGTTTCTCAAAGCCACAATCACCATGGAAAAATATTTTTTGAAATTAAAGAAAAGAGCACGATCATGAGCTACCTCAAAACCTGGAAGGTACCGAGTTCCCTTCCCTACCTTTGCCATTGAGGAACAAATAATTAATTCATAGTTGAACACTTACAACAAATAATGATTACAATAATTGCAATAAATCATGATGGAACTGAAGGTAGAATTAAATCATATAATAATTGCAGTGCCTCTTAAGGAGTGCAGATCCCTGCCACGAATGGGCAAACTGTAATGCGAATGTGCAAATGAAATATTGATGATAGATAATCAATACATGTAAATAAACCTATATCTATTAATATGAATAAATCAATGAATTGGTAAACCATTGGAAATATAGCCGACTAGCTATATTAGTATTGTAACATGGCTCCCTCCCTTAAAAGCTTTGTCCTCAAAGCTTGGGAAGGACTGGAAAATATTCTTTGCCTGCTTTGCAGCATTGTCTTCTGGAGGGCCCTGCCACTGAATTATGAAATCTTAAATGTGGCATGCTTAATGATGGTGTACTCTGGATTGTAGCATTGTTGGAGGTATTTAGCAAATTCTCTCAAATTTCAAAGGTCAAAATATTTATTACTTAGAAACAAGCAAAAGTTGTCACCAATTGCCAAAAGTCATCAAAAGTTGCTATAGAAATCATAGTAAAACTTGTCACCAAAATTCATCAAAAGTTTGCCAAAAATCATCACAAAAAGTTGTTGTAACTTGCTTTATTCTATTGTCCTTCCATCTTGCTACCTTTAAATTATTTTCTTTCCAACTTGCAACCTTTAAATTTGGTTGTGTTTCCAACTTGATTACTGATGAAATATGTTTTGATGATCCAAATCACCTCCGTGAGTATTAATATTAATCAATGACGTTAAAGACTTAACTAGCATGTATCAGATTGTCTCCGAATCTTGTAACCTAATATGATGCTTCATTTGATTTAATTTAATTGCCTCCTTTCATTAATCCTTGATCACACTTCGATTGCCTGGAGTTGTTCATCCTTGATAATTAATTCACCAGGTGATATTTTTGCCCTAACTTTGAATTGTTATGCATTTTGTTTTCACTATATGCGATGTTGCAGGCTAAATCACACCTTAGGGTTTCCAACAATTTAGGAAACAAAGAATTAATATTTTCAGAATTCTCTTCGTACAGTCTTTGAGAATAAATGAATCTACCAACCGAAAGGCAGAATTCTGACCACGATATGCATGATAGCAGAACATCTTTAATTCTGTTATTATGTAACTCTCATGCACTAGTTGTTGTAACCTGTACTTTGAGCCAACTTATTTCAACAGTACATAATCGTTCTACACTAGTAAGGAGGTATATTGACAGTGAAATTCTGCTACCTTGAAAAAACAATTGTCTTGTGAACCAAATGCCTTCGATCATGATCCTGAATATTGCTTTATGGACACCATTGATTATTTCAAAGCTAAGTGATTACTTTTTGGTGCTTCCACTTAAGGCTGTTTCTCCTACAATTTGCACATAGATTGTCAAGACATATTTCTAACTGGGAATTTGTTAGGTTGAGAAGTTCATCTACTGAATCATTCCACCTGCTATCTTCTTACTCGGATAATCTCGAATGCAACTTAGAAGGCATCGTTGGATTACATTGTTGTTTATGCTAGAATATACATGCAACCGTCTAGCTTTTTCAACCTTGTCAGACATTGTTTGCACCTTCAAAGTCCCCGTTTGATTGGTTAGAAATATTTCTTATTTTTCCCAATTTCCTGTGCACCCAAACGGTTCGTAGAAGCACACTTAATACACTGCCACCGCTTGCTTGAACCAAGCGATTTGAAATTTATTATCCTTTACTACTGTGATTGTCAGCTCTCTCAAAAAAAAAAAATTCCCATGCTTATCCTGGAGCACCTTTGCTCTTATCAATATACGGTCAGAATTTTTGTCTAAAATTTATTTATTTATTTATGTATTTTGCTGTCTGCAACTTCTTTTGGAGCACCTGCGAATTGCTACATTCGCTTGAAATGGAGCCGCGTGGTCAGCACAAGTGAAATTTCATCTTTTACTTCTACTTGAATCATCGTAGCAAAAAAATATGAGATGTTTAAGAGCCTAGGTTCGTCAACGGATCCCCAATAGCTACGTATCCAGCTTTAAGGTGGTAGGAAAGTTTTAGGGTTTGTTTTGTGCGTGGATCAGAGTCTTTCTTTTACCTTCCTCAGCTGCGAATAAAAACTTGTGATCGGAGCCTTCAAATTGTTGTTTGCCTTACCTTATTTGTACCAAACAAAAATAACAATCCCAAAAATATAACGAAACCTGCTAATCACCACCGAACCTCACTGAAAAACCCTAAGCACAAGAAATGAGAACGCCACGTGTCCGGCACCACTTAGTTCAGAATTTAGATTTTATTTTTACGATTTGATTGACCAGGAAATCTTAGAAGGGGTGTTTGATTTTTTATTTTTTTTTCCTTCCAATCTATCGTTTTGATTGGTTTTAAACTTTACCATCAATTATTTTTTTCGTTTCCTCCTATGATTTTGAGAATGAAAAGATTATGATATCGACAAAGATGATCATTTATGCTTGTTGGTGCTAATAGAACTTATCCAAATGAATTAGTAGTTATTTTTTTAAAACTCTGTCGTAGCCTATGAAGAATGTCGTTTCTTGTGAATCAATGACGATCTTCAATGAAATGAATTACGCTATGCAACCAAGCGTTCAGTGGGAGAACCAATACTGCGAAACCGACTGTGATGAATTTGCTAGCAAATTATTAAGTTCAGAAATTTGCGTAAATTTTAGGAAAGTGGACGTCACAAATTTCACTTGCATGAATTTTCAAACTTGTTTTAGGGCGTACAACAATGTTAATAGTTTTCTTACTTAAGTCCTTCGATCCATCTAAAGTTACGATGTCGTAGAATATAGTTACCAAAGTAATATGATGAATGCTTCCTTTATAAAATAAATAATGCAACCTTTATATTGACGCAAACGAAGCACACACGTATTCACAAATTATATTTATTTTAGATAATTCGTAGGGGAAGATGAATTTAATTTGGCCAAAAACGGATTATCATTGAATCGATGCTTCGAAAAAAACTGATGTTAGTGAAGTTTTAGGTAAAGTTTAGAAATCTGCGTACACCGATTTAAACCTTATGAGAATACACTTGTTACAACTATGAAACTGATCTTTTTTTGGGATGTAATTTCTATCTTTGCCGTTTTGATTTTTCTTCACTATCGTCCAATAGATTTGCCATGAATTGCTTGTTTATTGGAGATAGATTTCCAAAAAATATTGTACACTTAGAATCGTCTGCTCTGATACCACTTGGAAAAGATCGAGTTCCCTTCCCTACCTATGCCCTTGAGGAATGAATAATTAATTCACAGTTGAAAACTTACAACAAATAATGATAACAACAATTGCAATACATCACGATGGAACCGAATGCAGAATTAAATCATATAATAATTGTAGTACCTCTTAAGGAGAGCAGATCCCCGCCACGAATGGGAAAACTGTAATGTGAATGTGCAAATAAAATATTGATGATAGATGATCAATACATGTAAATTAATCTATATCTATTGGTATACCATTAGAAATATAGTCTACGACTAGATATATTAGTATTGTAACAAAACCATGCCACCCTAAATAGATGATAAATAATTATGACTGGAAAACTCATCAACTTCATGACAACTATGTTGATGCATGTGAATTGAAAGTGCTAAAAGAGAAATGCAGCTACTACATTAATTATAGAAGAGCTTTCACTGAGCTATTTAACTGAGACTTGAGGCAATATTAATTATTTAGTAAGTCCTTAATATTCAAAAAAGCATAGTAACCTTAGAATCCTCAAATATTTGCAGAGAGTGCAAAACTCAAAAGCCTTGCCTTACATTTCATAGTAATTCTAAACATTGAAAGTAGAAGATTCATGATAAGCAACAATGGCCACATCATCTTGAGCCAACAAAGCACCCATAGGAGCCAAGAGCAGAAATGAAAATATTTTTTAGGATGCAGTTTCTAGGGTTGTTGATACAATTATGACATGGAAAAAGAAAGAACAATTAAGAACTAACATGGAGAAAAGGGTGTTGCATGACCTTTCATCATCAAGCCCAGGTTCTTTTGCTCTGCATTCTCTTATATCCTTTTATATCTATGATGTTACTCATCCATACCCTGAATTAATATTTTCTATAGCTAAATTTTATGACCCAAAGCAAAGATTAGTTCAAAATGCTTAGGGAAAAACTCTTTTTTGGTTGACCCCCAAGGCTTTTACCAATGCTTTTTCTATGGGCATGAAACCTAACCTAAAGCCTAAACCCTTTAGTCCTAAGTAGAAAACTACATATTATACCCTGCAAGGTCATTCAAACAATGGGAATTACCTTAATACTTGGTTAGATTCATAGGTAAATAATATAGTGGTAGGCAAAACATTGCCAAAAACCCCTATTTTGGCCTACGAATTTCTAAACCTAGAGAATTTTTAATGTTGGTAATATAAGAAGGCTTGACTACTAATAAGTTAGTCTATGAATACTAGATAGCCACAACTTACTAGATCTCAAACCCCAAGTACTATGATACGTCCTTAATGGACAAGAACACCAGACCAATATTATTTGATTGGCCCTCATTTCTCTACAACCATGTGCACAAGTAGTTGAAAAGGATGAAACAAGATTCCCAAACTACTTATTTTAGAACTGCTCACACTTGGCCTAGTTATTTTTCTATTTTTTCTTAGTTTGAAACACCATGGGTAGTAATGATCCCTACTAATGAAGAAGAAAAACCATCCCCAATCTATTCATGGATCAGTTTTCTAACTAACACTAAGTCCTATATAACTTTAATAAGGAATTTCTAGGGCCAACCCTCAATATTATTTATGGATAATTACATAGATTATCCCCCAAGGCAAAAAAAGTGTTATAGACCACACATGCAGAAGAGGGAGAATGATACATTTTAACTGAAGGTATAGCGGTTAGATTATATGGATTTCCTAAGAAGCCATTTTTGTTGCCCCATTTCATCATTTCTTTAGAATATTGTAGGTAGACTAACTATATCAATTGCACATTTGGTATACGGATTAATAAGAAGGGTACATGTAGTTATACTTTCAATCTATAAGAGGTGATTGTAATAAAGAAGGTCCAACATGAAAGTATTTCTATGGCAAAAAAAAATGGGTCTAAAATAATTCCCTCAAAGATGGAGTTATGACCTTACCAACAAATTTCTTGATATATTAAGTCAAATTAATGTAGGAAAGCCTCCAAAGTTTGAAAATATAGAGAGGCCCCATATTGAAAAGTTCAAAAATAATAAAGAGGATTTAGAGTTAGAATGAAATGTTAGCCAAATGGTAGCATTACCCTATGGAGAGATTTTTATGACCAACTAGTAGACTATGATCCTAAAAATAAGAAGCAACATATCCTTAGTGAATCAAATATCCAATCCCTATAGAAGAATCATAAATGGGATGATGCCAAAATATTTGAGTGGTGGATTATGAGGGTTGAAACAAATACCACCAACTCTAAGTATGGCACCAAGCTAGGAAAAAAATTCTCTAACAAGTATGATGAGTTTCAAAAATAATGGAAGGCTAACAACAAAAAGATATTGGTATTAATATTATGCAGCACAACATCAAAGGGTGAAAAAAAGAGAATAAAAAAAATAGAGAAAGAGTTATATGTAGAAAAAGGAAAAAAAGGTCAAGCTTCACCACCTCCTTCACCTCCTCAAGTCCAAAAGCAAACTAGTATAGAGGCCTAGCCCTGTTGGAATATATTACATCATTTCGTTCTTTACCAAAGCAATTGCAAACATATACAAAGGATGCACAAATAATGAAGAAACTAGGATATGATGGAAAAGGATAAGAAAAAGGTGAAATAGGGCTTATGAAGGTGATTCAAGTAAAAAAAAAAGTCTTGAACATTTATCCCTAGGAGCAAAAGCTATAAAGGGGAAAAAATTTAGGGTAGGGTAAAATGTAAACTTGACACATCTCCAATAAATATTACTACTTTAATTGCTTCTAAGTCACCACCTTCACCATATTCGGTAGTAGCAGTGCCTCAACATCAACACCAAGATATAGTTGCAAGATATAGCCTTTATTCTCACATAGTGTTTAAGTGGAAAGCAAAGAATTTAGTGGGATAAGTTACTAAGGATGTTATTAAGAAAAGGAAATTATATCAGACACTATAAATAATTGAGTAGGCATAGTCCCCAAATTTAGAGCAACTAGATCTAAAGACTATAATGTAGTAGTCTCTACTAAATAAATTATGTACGATCTTTGTCCTTTATTCTATTTTTATTTCTCCTCCTCAGTCCCCAAGTAATCTCCCTTCCCTTTCTCAACAATAAGCTAAAAAACTCCACTAACTCAAGATCATACATCTCCTCCACCATTTCCTTCACGTCCTTCATCACATCCCCCATATCTTCCATCTCTTACATAGGAAGCCCAAATATCATCCCCTATGGTCCATATTTCTTCTCCTCCAACATCAACATATTCCTCTATCATAGTGGGGCAACAAACATTAATGTCTCCTCTACCATATTCCATAGTAGTAGCATTGATTCCAATGACTCCTACAAGTTTATACTCCACCATCATGACAATTCCACCTTTTTGAATTCGATTTTTTCCATATTTAATCACCATATTCATTTCTACCACTCACCCTACTACTATCATATTTCAAAAAAATTAAGAATATTTCATTAAGTGCTCGATAATAGTGGAATAACAAGGTTGTTAAGCCTTATAAGAAAGCTACTCACCCAAGATAGATAATGGTAGTAGATCCAACTACTCACAAGTAAAAAAACCTTACCATCTCCCCTATAGTATATAAGCTAGAGAAAAATGTGACCATATAATACTACCAAGTAGAGGATAAAACAATGGATATCACTCAACTACCCATGGAGGATGAGGTCATAGTTGTTAAAGCCCATCTTGACATTGTCTATCTACAATGGGATATCTATAAAGAAAAGTATGAGAAGTTGGAGGAAAATGTGGAAGATCTGGAAACTACAATCAAAAAACAAAATAATTTGGAGAAGGCTCTAAGGAATGAGGTCAAGAAATGGTAAGACAAATTTCAAGGAGTTGCATGATATAAGTAAGAAGCTGAAAATGCACAAAGTGAGAACAAAGCCCTGTTGGAATATATTACATCATTTCGTTCTTTACCAATGTACCTTCATGGGTATAAATTTAGATTCAAATTAGATTAGAATATAAATAGTTTATTAGAATAATTTAATAAATGCACAAGTGTTAAAATGTGCAATGATATAAATGTGCATGTAGTCCACATGTACATGAGTCTTAGGGTTGAGTAAGAGGCAAGGAATCTATATTTCTATATAATGGTATCATTGTGAGTGTTTGTGAGAGGACTTTTAGAGTGCATAGGTTAGAGTAGTAGTAGGCACAATGTATATTCCTTTTTAATATGAAGTAGTTATAAAATCCATTGTGAGCTTCCTTAAATGAGCATTTATAGAGTATTGTATGAAGTTTCCTATCATATATACATGCATTTTAAGTTTCCATTATCATAGTTACGATATTGTATGCTTATTTAAATACTTGTGATTGCATTTACTTTAAGTTTAAGGCTCCAAAAGCTAACAGTGGTATCAGAGCCATGGTGGATCAATGGAAAGCCACAAGTGATCACCATTACTATTATTGAGTATTTGCAAACTAGATCAACCATTGTGCACCGTTGCATGCAAATAACATCACACTAGATTGTTTTGATAGAAGTAGCTCCAGGTATAATAATAGGAAGTAGAGAAAGACATGATTTATTTGGCTAGATTTTTTCCATATATTTGGAAAAACTTGTGAAGAGTAGAACTCAACATTGCATCCACTAGATTGAAAATTTAAATAGCGAAGATTGTTTTATATAGAGTCATAGAAATTTTTATTATCTCTAATATTTCATTGCAAGAGAGAAAAGAAGTTTTTAGAAATATTATTGGGTTACTATAATTCAAGTTTTTCTTGTTGTAGAATATTAACTCTTAGAAGTTAGGAAGCTTCCTACACCAGATAGAGAAGAAATTCATATTCGTTGCATGAAGGTTGACATAAGTTTCCTTGTGCAGGGATTAATTATTTGTTATAGAAAAATAAGGATTGAATATTTGGAGTCCTAAGGAGAAATATCCCTTTGAGATATTTTCAAATTGAAGACTCCTAGTTGAAATTTTGAGGAGATATCTAGTGGCCAAGGAAGCCACATTGAAGATTGTAAATATAGGAAGGAGGTACTAGAAATAAGACCTCATTGAAGATTGAATATACTCAAGGAGAAGAGTCCTAGAAAATATTGAAGATTGGTGATATCCATTGAATATTGAAAACTTCACATCGAGGAATAGGTCCATAGAAGACCCTATTGAAGAACTTCCATAGTGGAATATTGAGCATTGAGAATAACTAACAAAGTTCTATTGCATATTTTAGTAGTAGCATATTTAGGATATCCTAGAATAAGATCTCACTAAGAAAATTCCATAGTTGAATATTGAAAAGACCAAGGAAGGTCTCATTGCAGGTTTTGAAGTTGCAAGATTGAATACCTTGGAGAGGTCTCAAGGAGGAACAAGAAGAAGTCTTGGTGAACCTCATTGAAGGAGTTCTTAGAAGAAATCATTGGATAAATTACTACCACGGGAAAAACTCATGATAGCTAAGGAATTGGGACAATTTTTGCCATCCGAAAACAAGCCCAAAGGAAGGTTTGGCAAGAATATTTTCAAATTTTAAGGTATTTTGGAATAGATATCAAGATTGTTAGATTGAGTATTGAGGAGGAGATGTAGTTGGAAATAAAAATTTAGCAAGAGAAAGGAGATATAAAAACCACCAAATATGAGATATTTGGGGACCATCATTGAAGGGTTCTTGAGTGAAAATATCAACTGCGATTCAGAGGGGATCCTACCAAATTTTTGGGATTCAAGAACAGATTTTAAGTGAAGGTATTGATTGCTTTACAATCTGAATTTGTTTTAGATTTGAGGATAGAAAAAGGCAGCAATTTGGGCAGTGTTAGTAGCTGCTAAAGATCATATTTTAGAGGTACATCATAAAGGAGCATTTAAGCTACCAAGTTACAATATTGGGCAGCATATTAGTCAAATATTGAAGATACAAAAATGTGAGCAAGTGAGATATTTTGGACAGCCAATAAGAGTTGCAATAACATATACAAAAAGGTAGAAAATTTAAGTGACAAAAGTCACTATCATCATCATCATCATCTACAAGGAAAAAAATGTATGCAACAAAAGGTGCAAAAGTTCATTAGTTGTGATTTTATATTTGGTTTTTTATTAAAGTTATAAATCACCAATTACAAAGTTTAAAGGTTGCATCAAAAGCTTCATTTCAATTATTCGAAGGTAGTGTAGAACTTATAGTCTACAAGGTTCAAACCTGCACACATAAAACATAATAGAAGTTGGATATATTTCGATAGAAATAAATGTATCAACAATCTATTTTTTATTGTAAGAAAAATAAGTCCTTACAAGTTTAGATATACAATAGTGCAAAAATTAGTGTAAAACTTGGGTTTCTAAGAGTAATAATAACCAAGCAAAGAAAGTATTTCCAAAAGATAGAAGGCAACATTAGATTCAAATAATATCAATAAAAAAAGGAAGTTGAAGACTACATTTCAAGAAGTAAAGAGGCTTAATTTGGGAGCACAAGGGGTACACATATAAATCATTCTACTTTACATTTGCATAGCATATTGTTAGAGCTATTCAATAGAGCTCTACAAGAAAAGTATCTACAAGACTAAAAGGTAGATTACAAAGTAATAGGATGACATGTCAAAGTCTTAATTTGGTGTATCCTACAAAGTCCTAAAATAAAGCTTCAATAGGTGAGAGTGGGAGCCATCCAAAGGCTCAATATCTAAATCATTTGAAGTGTCTAAAGACACCATATTACTTACCCACAAAGAGCATTAGGAATGAACCTAAAAATAAATAAGAGAAGCTATTAGTCATATGAAGAACATTGAGCACTACAAAAGCCTTTAGTGAAGGCATAATAGGGATCACAAAAATTCTACCTTAGAGTGATAGAATAAAATTTACAATGTAAATCTATCAATGCAAGCACTAGAATATTCTATCCACATAAGAGAAGCATTTAGAATAGCATCGTTGCCACCTAGAAAAAGTAGTGCATTTGGCCAAGGTATACAACATCAAAAGGAGTCACCAACTAGCTGAAAATATCTTATAAGTCTTAGCACAGTCATGGTTGAGACTTGAAAGAAGTATTTGTATTTGAAAGAAGCATTGGAGAACATCATATATCTACCAAAAAATAATGAAATAATATTACCAAGAATTTAGAAAGAAGCACATCAGATGAGCGTTATATTAAGGAATAGTGGTTGTGACACATCCACCATAAATAGAAATAACCTCACTTAATTGGATAAAGTAAAAGAGGAGGCACCGCATTTTTAAATATGTCTTAAGTTTATCATCATCAAGGTAAGGGACTTACACTGAGACAACACTCTAAGAGAAGCGTTAGACCTACCTAAAAGGTGTTGAACGTAGAATAAATCTAGAGTAAAAGCACATACAAATGTGCATTAAATTGGAATTAACATTAATTAAGAAATAGAAGCTCCAGGTGAATGAAGAGAGTCCAACAAAGAGCATGCTTGAAAAGGAAGAAAAATGTAACCAACCATTGGATAAAATACCAGTATTGATAGTGGAAAAGAGTGCACGTAAAAGTCTAATACATAGCACAAGTTCAAGTGTATATTACAAGATCATGGTTGAAGAAAGAAATTTATACCATCATGTTTACATCGAGATAAAGTGCACAAGTATAATGGAAAACCCACAAGAGCATTTCAAAGTTTATAAGGAGCAGTCAACCATTATGAATTTGAAACAAACAACATTCATTTTTAGTCAACTTGCAAACCTGAATCAAGCATTTGAAAGGTGAGAAGTATCCATACCTATATTGTAAGTTTATTTAGGTTGATATCAACTACTCTCTATTTTCTAAAGATATTAATATTAGGAGTAATAAGGTGTTGAAAGAATATCTAGAATACTTATTGGTTACATAAAGAAATAAGTTGAAATTAGAAGCATATAAACTATTTTTGTTGCTTCAAAATATTTGCAAATCTTAAATTCAAGGAGATAAAAGGGTTAGTAAAACTTTATTTGCAAATATTCAAATTTTCTATAATTTCTAGCTAGGGAGATATAAGGAATCCTACATCAATTGAATTTCTAGAAATTTAGAAAACTATCTTTACATTGATTCTTAGTTGAAGACTATTTATTGCATCTATATTAGTTGGAAGATCAATATTATTAGTTTTTTTTACTTAAAGGAAGGAGACATAGACAATCCAACTACATATTTAATTGATAGAGAAAGGTTATCCAATTTTTAAAATTGTATTTCTAAAAAGCCTTCTTAGAATAGTTGGTTGCAAGTGATAGAGGTGAATCATATTTATAGCATATATCATTACTAGGGAGATATAAGGTAGACTACTAGAAAGGTAAACTCTACAAGATCCAAATAGAAAAATATAAATATATCAACCTCAAAGATATGAAAAACACTATTAGAAAGTGTAAAGTAAAAAGCAACAATACCAAGATAACAATACAGAAAAAACACAAAAGATATTGCACAATGAAGAAATAATATTGTATTAATATTGTGGGAGCCTTGATCTCCAATGTTACAATGTAATTTGTGTTGATACAATGATTACAATTGAAGGGTTTAAAAACCCTTGTTTACAAAAAATATTTGGTGTCTTCTGCATCATATTTTACTCCAAACAAGATTGTGGGTGGGATTGTGTATCCCTACGGGACCACCCTAGATACAACAAACATCAATGTACAATAATATTTGCAACTTGCACACAAACATATCAAAAAAGAGTTAGTAATACCTTCAGGATCTCCATAGTGTGAGAGCCACTAAAATCTAAAATAAAGCAATATAAAACCTAATTGAAATGTTGAATAAAATGGAGTTTAGATGTACCAAAAATATAAATAAAGTAGTAATGAATAATACCTAATAATTATTATACTTGTTTTTCTAATCCACACCTTTGTTTTTGTGATTTGAAGGTGTACGAATTCCTAGAAGCATCTGAAGGTTTATTGATGATAAATCAGCTAAGGATAAATGCCCTAGAGTATTTTGGAAGGGTTGGGAACACCCTACAAAAATATTGGAATGCTTAATAGTGTTTTGGGAATGCTCGGTAGCATTCATGAATTTTTAGAAAGGGTACTACAAATATCTTGTTCACAGGGGTTTTGACGATAAGAAATGGAGGATGCAACAATGGTGAGGATGAAAATGATGATAAAAATGCTAGGGTTTGGATGAGATTGGATGTAATGGCTTTGATGCTATATAAATTTTGAATTGAATAACTGCTTAACTGGTTGATTGCTTAACCTCATTCAGAAAAGTGAATGATCTTTTATAACTTACCTTCAACATGTTAAGGTTTCAATGACACCAACGGGTGACTAAGATTAAAATATGATGGATGGCTAGGATTTATTCATATATAAATATATATTTATATTAAATAAATATATATAAATATATAAAATATTTATATATATAAACATAAATAAATAAATAAATATATATATATATATATATATATATATATATATATATATATATATATATATATATATAAATGATGGACGGTGGTGGTGATTGGATGATGCATGGATGATGCGTGGATAGGATTTGATGTCTACAGATACCCCTTTTTGTATTAAATTACGTGAAACATAATGCGATGCAAAAATAAGAGACACCTGGTTTTGTGAAGCAACTTTCTTTCCTTGGAGTGCAAGAAGATCCTGAAGACAAAAATAATGTGGGTGTAGCTTACCCCCTCAATTGGCGAATGAGTGAAGAATGAATCTCATGATCCAATTGATAGAATTGTGGGTGATAATATGGGTGTAAATGTGGGTGAATGATGTATTCTAGATGCAAGGGATTTTTTAGAAATATGGATGATTTGAATGATGTAAATGTTAAGAAAATGATATAGATGATGATGCAATGATTGATTCTATTCTTTTACCCAATATAAAAGGGATTTTTACCAATTTTGAGTGATAATGTGGATGTAAAAGGATATGCCAATATTGAAATCAAAGTAAAGGTTGGTTATCCCAAGTTTGGCGATGGTTTCATGTTTTTGAAAATTTCCTCTTAGCATAATGTGCAATGTTGTTTTTGAATAGGAATAAATAACCAAATATTGGCGAACATGTGGTGGAGGTGTGAAGGCCATCTCTATTCATGCAACCACACTTTTTTAACCTTAAAATTGGCTTATTACAATGTAAAATTTTAAAATGCAAATGGAAAATGTGTTGAAAAACTATTATTATCATTAATAGAAATCATTCACCAACATACATAAATATCAAATCATTGATCCATAATTAATTATCCACAATAACAATCCACAAACTAGAGAGATAGATAATACCCTTAATGTAGGGAAACACCAATAATAATCCTTAAGGAAGGAACAACTCCACAAGATATCCCAAGATGAGATATTCCACTTAAGGAGGGCAAAGTCCCATAAGCCACTTCATGGGCAATGACGATTACATAATATTATTCTCCAATGATTATTACAATGACAAATGTCTCTTCTTTATATATCCATCTTATTATTATACTTTAGGGAGCCTATTACTAATATAATATAATATAATATTATATTATAATATAATATTATATTACAATCAGCCTTGGGTTATGTGTGGCCCATGCCAACCCTTATACAATATAATATATCCCAAAATATCTATTCCTATGTACCCTACCATTCCACCCTCCTTACAAATATTTCATACTCAAAACATATGAAGAAACATGATAATATGATTTGCTAAGCAATGTTAGCAATTGGTACCAATCTCGATCATCCATCCATCCAAGTGAAATACATTGATGCTGGTATACCATTTTGTTACTTGAGTATCCAAATCTGCTTCGTTGGCTCCACGCTTCTACTATTGTATTTTGATAACTTGAATGATGGGTCCACTTTTTCCTTTATGCTGACAATCCACTCTAAAAAATAGGATCACTATGCTTTCTCTTCTAAATACTACCATAGTTTATGCCCTTTTGATTCCATGTAGAACCATAATATTTCTACCTTGAACCATACATCCAAGGATATTTCCAATCATGGTGGTGTGTATGGTGATATGGTGCAACCTTAACTTGATGTTCTACCTTCTTTGACTTCTTAACATTTGGATCCATTGTATTAAATTCTTCTACACAATGTTATTTCATGTTCTCTTTGTTTGGTGTGTCCTTCTGCTCTTCTATCAAAGCTTTATTGGACTTTGTTACTATTATTTCCACTGAATAAGTTATTGCTACTTCTTCCATGGACTATGTTGCTGCTAATGCCTTCTTGGATTCTTTTTCAGGTTCTTCAATTTGTTTCTCTATAACCACTTCTTGATTTTCCTTGGATCCTTGCTCCTTAAACTGAGAAATATCCTACAATGTTATCTTCTTTTTCCTATACCATAACTTCATAAAATTCTTTTGCACATTAATGTTAACAATACCTAAATAATCTAACCAAGGATAACCAAGAACAATATCCTCATCATCCATATCAATAGCATAGAAATATGAATGTAAAACATATTTATCCATGGTGAAATTTAAATATTCAAAAATCTGAACATGCTCACCCTCTAGTTGTATGTCCTTAATTTTTGTTTCTTGAACTTGCAACTTCTTAGCCAAATAAATATTAATAAAATTATATCTTCTACCTGGATCAATGAAAATAATAATTTGTTCCTTTTGAATACTTCCATGAACCTGCAAAATAAAACTCTTATCTAAATTTAAACCTTTTTTATTATGCTCTTGCTTTTGTAAATCCAACGATGTGCCTTCTATATTCCTCTAATTATCTTCTTTGACATTTTCCTCTTTCTCCTTATTAAGTAATATTATTTCTTTTTCATAGTCTTCATTTTGTTTCTTAAAAACTTCCCATTCTTCTTTCAATTCAGTTCTCTCATTTTGAATTCCCTGTAGTTTATTTTCAAGGTCTTCGATGACATCTAATCAACTATCTATATTTTTATTTCTTCCTGCAAGATCTCTCTTACAATATAACTTTCTTTGTAATTGAATAGGTACCCATGTGCTCAATAATGTTGGTTCAATTTGATCCTAATTGTATAGGAGTTTACCCCAAGCAAAGTTGTCTACCCATTGTAAAGCTTCCCCCTTAAAAAATTTATGAAAGTTATATTTGAACATGTCTTCATTATATTGAGATTTTACTATTTTCAACCACTCTCTCACATCAATATCATTTTCTCCATTAAAATTTTCCAGTGACATAGTTGATGCCCTAATGCAACTAGGGTTTTTTGACAATATATCATGCCCTAATGCAAACTAGGGTTTTATGGAAATAAATATCTTCCCACAGAGTTAAATCTAAAAATTCATATAGAAAAATAGATCTGAATTTTTTATTCCAAACATAATAAAGTGCAACTAATTTTCTTACCCAAATTAAACAAATTTCATCTTACAAAAAATTTGTGACTTGAAAATTTGTCACTACCCTTGTTCTAGATGGCTGACTTAATAAGATCATATATCCCTCAATACTATTTTGATTCCTTCATATGACCACTCATTTTAAAGCTCTTCAAATTCTATATAAAATAATCCAAGAATCACCTAAATCGGATAAAATTTTGCAAAGATATGGCTTCTGAAAGATGAGACGTTTTTCAAAAAAAAATCTATGAAATTCGTCACTATCCTTGTTTCGGATGACTAACTTCAAAAGGTCGTGTCTCCCTCAATACTACTTGAATTCCTTTATATGACCACTTATTTTAAATCTCTTCAAATTCTGCACAAATTGATCCAAGAATAGCCAGAATCGGATAAAATTTCATAGAGATATGGCTCTTGAAAGATGAGACATTTTTCCAAAAGAAAATTGCCCTAATTTTGTAATTTCACACAAAAATCCCCACTTTACTAAAATCGTTGCTCTGATACCACTTATTGTAAAACTTTATTATCATTAATAGAAATCATTCACCAATATGTAGAAATATCAAATCATTCATCCACAATTAATTATCCACAATAACAATCCACAAATGAGAGAGAGATAGATAATACCTTTAAGGTAGGGAAACACCAATAATAATCCTTAAGGAAGGAACAACTCCACAAGATCTCCCAAGATGAGAAATACCACTTAAGGAGGTAAAATTCCCATAAGCCACATCATGGGCAACGACGTTTACATAATATTATTCTCCAATGATCATTACAATGACAAATATCTCTTCTTTATATATCCATCTTCTTATTCTACTTTGGAGAGCCTACTACTAATATAATATTATATTATAATATAATATAATATTATAATAAAATAAACCTTGGGTTATGTGTGGCCCATGCCAACCCTTATACAATATAATAATATATCCCCAAATATTTATTCCTAGGTACCCTAACAAAATGTACTAGAATTTTGTAATTCTGCCTATGGAAGGAGGTAATTATAGCTTTGAGAAAAATTTTGTGAACACGATCATATTCACAAATGAGTTGACCATCTTGATTTGATTTCAAATATGATAAAGGATTATGATGTTGAATAAGAATCCTTATGGTGATCTACCCATCCTACCATACTACATGGATAGCCCATCGTTGTAGTCGCCAGGGTAAACTAGAGTAAACCTCTAGATACGAGGTTCACTTGAAAATGTGTGTGAGATTGATAAATTGTTGAATGGAAATGCTATGATAAATAAATTTTGTAATGTGGAATGCCAATGTGTTATATAAATTGGATATGGAGATGCATTTAGAAGTGAATTGGATGATTTTTTAAAACTTAGAATTGTTTTGGAATTTTTTGAAGCAATTTTGGTCAATTTTGTGACTTTTAGTCGTAAACATGATTTTACCACCCAAATCAATCCATGTTATCAAAAAATGTGATGCAATGATATGATGAATTATTGGGATGATGAATATGGTCATTTTGTGATTTTTTTGACTATTTTGAGGCATTTTGAATATTGTCGAGCATTTTTGTAACTTTTGATCACAAGCAAAAATTAAGATCCCATATCCGTTTTTGATTTCACAAAACATGGTGTGATGATGAAATGGATGCATAGATGAAATTTGAGGTGATTCTATGGGTTTATGCTATATTTTGAGATTCTTTGAGTTCTTTTGCAACATTTGGGGATCAAACTCCAACCAACATTCACATCATGAACAAATGTGGGAGAGTGTTTGTTACTCTTTAGACATTGAGCAACATTTGAGTGTACCATGTAGATGCCCATGGAAATTTGAGTGCACCAAAAATAGTTATAAAAGGTTTGCAAAAGTGAAGTTGGAGTTTATATGTACCAAAAATGTAAATAAAGCAGTAATTAATAATACCTAATCGAGATTATACCTATTTTTCTAATCCACACCTCTGGTTTTGCAATTTGAAGATGCACGAGTACCGAAAAACATCCAACTATTTATTGGAGATAAAAAGGTTGAGGGGAAATACCCTAGAGAATTTTGGAAGGGCTATGAAAACCATGTAACATTCTTGGAATTCTCAATAGTGTTTTAGGAATTCTTAGTAGGGTTCGGGGATTTTTGGGAAGGGTACTATATAACTAGATATTATTTTTAGAGGTTTTGGTGATAGAAAATGGAGGATGCGACAACGGTGAGGATGAAAATGGTGAGCAAAATGCTAGGATTTGGATGAGGGTGGATGCAATGGCTCTAATGATATCTAAATTTTGAATTGACTAACCACTTAATCGATTGATTGCTAAACCTCATTCACAAAATCAAATGATATTTTATAACTTACCTTCAACATGTTAAGGTTTTGATGATACCAACGGGTGACCAAGATTGAAACATGACGGATGGATAAGATTATAAATTTGCTATGACATGGATAAAGTTAGATGGATGGTTGAGATTAAGTCATGATGGATGGTTAGGATTAAGTCATGATGGATGGCTAGGATTTATTCATATATATTTATATTAAATAACTATATAGATAAATAAAATATTTATATTTATATTTATATATATAAACATAAACATATATATATAAATGATGGATGGAGGTGGTGATTAGATGATACGTGGATGAAAAGTGGCTAGGATTTGATGTCTAAAGAGGACTCTTTTTATATCATGTTACATAAAACATAATATGGTAGAAAAGTAAGAGACACTTGGTTTGGTGAAGCAACATTCTTTCCTTGGAGTGCAAGAAGATCCTAAAGACAAAAATAATGTGGGTGTAGCTTACCCCCTCAATTGGCAAATGAGTGAAGAATGAATATCATGAGCCAATTGAAATAATTGTGGGTGATAATGTGGGTGTAAATGTGGGTGAATGATGTATTCTATTTTTACCCCAACATATGCAAAGGGTTTTTTAGAAATGTGGATGATTTGAATGATGTAAATGTCAAGAAAGTGACATAAATGATGATGTAATGATTGATTCTATTCTTTACCCCAAAATAAAAGGGATTTTTACCAATTGTGGATGACAATGTGGATGTAAATGGATATTTCAATATTGAAATCAAAGTCAAGGTTGGTTACCCCAAGTTTGGGGATGGTTTCATGTTTTTGAAAATTTGCTCTTAGCACAATGTGCAATGTTGTTGAAAAGGAATAAATAACCAATGTTGGTGAACATATGGTGGAGATAGGAAGGCCACCTCTATTCATGCAACCACAATTTTTTAATATAAAAATTGGCTTATTACAAGGAAAAATTATAAAATGCAAATGGAAAATGTAATAGAATTTTATAATTTTACCTGTGGAAGGAGCTAATTATAGCTTTGATCAAAATTTTGTGAACACAGTCGTAGTCATAAATGGGTTGATCATATTTATTTGATTTAAAATATGACAAAGGATTATGATATTGAACAAGCATACGTATGGTGATCTACCCATCCTACTGGACTACATGGATAGCCCATCGCTACAACCACCAAGGTAAACTAGAGTAAACCACTAGATACGAGGTTCACTTGAAAATGTGTGTGAAATTGGCAAATTGTTGAATGGAAATGCAATGATAAATAAATTTGGCAATGTGGAATGACAATGTGTGATGTAAAATGGATATGGAGATGCATTGATGAGTGAATTGGATGATTTTGTGAAACTTGGAATTGTTTTGGAATATTTTTGAAGCAATTTTGATCAATTTGGTAGCTTTTGATCGTAAAAATTATCTAACCACCAAAGTAAATCCATGTTATCAAAAAATGTGATACAATGGTATGATGAATGTGGTCATTTTATGAAGTTTTGGACTGTTTTGAGGCATTTTGACTAATGACGAGTATTTTTGTAACTTTTGGTTGCGAACAAAAATTAAGCTTCCAAATTAGTTTTTGCGTTCACAAAACATGGTGTGATGATGAAATGGATGCATGGATGAAATTTTAGGTGATTCTATGGGATTTTTTTATATTTTGAGCTCCCTTGAGTCCTTTTGCAACATTTGGGAGTCAAAAATTAAAATCTAGCCAATGTTCACATCATGCACAAATGTGGGAGAGCATTTGCTAATTTGTAGACACTAAGAAGCATTTGAGTGTGCCATGTAGATGCCCTTGGAAATTTGAGTGCACCAAAAATAGTTATAAAAGGTTTGTAGAAGTGAAATTGGATTCATTCTTGCATTCATGAGTTCTAGAAGTTGCATCTAAAGGATAGTGGGTGAGTGAGAAGGAGTGTGGAGTGAAGTGATAGTGATGGAGGGCATGGATGCAATAGTAGATATGGAGGCGTAGGTGTCTGAGGGAAGTGCCCTTGGTAATATTTGTTTGGATTTATGCAAATTTTTTTTTGCATATTTTTAATTTCTTTTATTATGTAATGAATGTGATGGTAATGTGTATTTGCATTTGTGTTGTGCTGCAGTTGAGGATCTTAGAGGCTCGATGCCAATTATAACCTATTATACTAGGGGTTGATGGGGATTGGAAAAATAGAGGTGGTGAGGACTGATGAGGGGTACCTCTCTGTCTTAGTAGAGAGGTGGGATCTAGATTAGGAGACCTTTCAGCTCTTGATAGGGAAGGTGATAGTGAAATTAGAAGATGTATATCGCATCTTCTAAGTGCCAGTGGAGGGATTGCATCTCCAAGTTGGGTACAATAAGGATTATGAGATGAGTCAGAAAATTGGATGTGGATTGAGGGATGTGAGTGTGAGGGGTGGAGGGATAAGGTATTTGGCCATGTATGTGAAGAAGGATTTGGAGACATTGCCCACCTGAATCATGTTTTTGCTGGCCAACATATTTGTGCCTAATAGAACTAGGTATCAGTTTCTATGAAACATGATTAGGCTAGTGTATGACATGATCGATGAGCCTCGGGTATATGCATGGGCACCTACCATGCTAGCCTAAATATATATGGACTTGTATGAGGTGAGGAGGTGGGGGCAGAAGGGATTGGATTGTAGTGTATTACTGTAATATTGGGGTTGGTAACACTTCAGTGTGGCTTATCCCATGAGCCTACCTTACGAGGAGTGGGATAGAGAGTAGACCTATGCTTTGATATGGTGGGTATTTAAGGAGGTACAACCAAGTCATTTTTTTCATAGTGGCCAAGAGTGTATAAATATAGGGGTAGGCTTGGCATTGGATCAAGTATGATGGAGGCCATGGCAAGGTGTTAGGTGGCCTAGTGATGGAGAGTAGCTACATCATATTAGGTAAGCTAGGTGGGTGTTTGGGTGGCACGAGAATGAGGTGGAGCTGATCTAGTTATCATAGGTATTACAATATTTTGGGTTGATATGGAGAGTACCTAAGGTTTTAATGCTATACAACCATCGATCAGATGAGTTGATCCTAACTTATGTGGAGGAGTGGTGGGTGGATTATGAGGATGATGAGGAGATATATCTCCTAAATGTGGATGATGTTAGAACCACATCATATAATGAGGCTTGGTTCACTTCATAGCCTCTAAGGGTACTAAGTCATATGGTTGAGGAGTTTAGTAGAGATAAGGAGGAGGTAGAAGAGGAGGAGGAGGTAGCAAAGGAGGAATACAAGTCTCCTTAATGTTAGATAAATCATCGATCTAGCAATCAAATAAGGTAGGTGGGGGATGTAGAAGAGCAACCTCCAAAGATTAGAGGATATGGTGATGGAAAGGATAATATGGAGGAGGTTTCAAATAGGTCTCCTAAGAAAAGTGATCAGTGGGTGAGGTTCAGGGTAGATCAAGATTAGCTTTGGTAGATGGTGGCTAAGATATGATGATATCATCTCGAGATATTGAGAATGCTCAACTATAGGCAAATTTGGAGGTACAAGTGGCAATATATAGAGGAGTGGATATGATAGCAAGGATATAGGAAAAGCTAGAATAAAGGAAATATTTTCATAGGAATAATGTACTATACCTTCAATCCTAATATATGTATATCCAATATTTAGAGGATCGACTCATGCAACACCAAATTGGGCTACCAGATTGGTCTTATTCCTCCATAGTGGGTTCTTTTAGGCATAGTGACTCTAGGTATAACGACTCTAGGTCTAGGTCTCCATAAGGGTCATAGGGGTCTAATTTTGGGTGTTAGCCAATGCTTAGATGCACTTTTGTGTATGAGCCTTGGTGCTCCATTGTATATAGCCTTCGAGATTTCATTGTATATGCAATTATATATATACATGGATTTTAATTTTATTTTATAAATTTGTGTGGATGTTTGTGTAGATGGATATGTATGTATAATGGATGACAATATAATGATGATGTGTATTAATTGTGATAATGCAACTGAACTAATGGGCTAATGATCATTCGTAGTTTAGATTTTACTTGACCATATTGATCCTTATTGTTTAATCAAGGGCACCAAAATGATGGTATGTTAAATGAAAGACTCATGTAATTATGTGGTAATGATATAGATGGTGTTGTGGCTTATGGATAATGGCTGAATTGGAATTGTTTTGCATAAACTCAAATATACTAGTGATTTTGAATAAACTCACCAAGTTCTGTCTAATATCTCTAAGACCAAATGTGTGTGTAGTGAAATTTTTATTTATCAATCTAGAGCATGGTAGTGACTCAAGGCAATCAAGAACCAATGTGTGTACAAGTGATTTCATTAACCAATATTGAGTAAATTGAGATGAAAACTATCATGGGGGATACCAAGAAGCTAGCCTATATTTGTGTGCGATCAATGGTCTCTTCAAGAGAGATGTGACATCATGAATGGGCATACTCCACTACCAATCAAGCTTCTATAGCCCTGATAGAGATTAGATCCATAGTCCAATGATATTATCTCTAAGCTTTAGGGATTCAAACTACCTAACCATTTGTATGAAAATGTATTTATATCCTTATTACTTATGGATCTATGATGTGTGATGTAGAAAATAATTAGCGCTTTGGGGGATTGGATTCTCAACTGAAGTGTGATGAAAATTTTACCCTATCCTTACTACTCATTCTTATATTTGGAAGTTTTATTACTGGTAAAGACCACTATTTTTAATTTTTGGACTATGTGCATAATGGGACAAGCAAAGATGATTTTTTGCTTTGATATTCAACCTAATCATGGTATTATACCTCTTTGACACAAGATGATTTTAATAAGTATTAGAAGTGTTTGGTTCAATAATGTTAGAGTCAAATACTAGAACTAAATATTTTATTTAGTGAAAGTGTGCTTTGGTCCTAGAGGAAATTCGACATGCAATGAAGTTTTCTCGAAACACTAGGAATGGCTGAGTGACTAAAAACGCCTATAGATAATGGGAATTTGTATTGCAAATTTTGACATGACTTATGAAATGATAAAATGAGATGGATATTAAATTGAGGGTGCCCTTGATTAAGGTGACAAGACTTATTGGATTAACAATTATCCAAACTAATCAAATGACCACTAGTATGGTGAATGGAATGTATGTATGCAGATGATATGAATGCATGAATGCAGTGTGATTGGAATAAAAATGCAATGTTATTTTTTATTTTTTTGTGGGTAAGATGCGATACCTTAAGCATCCCCATTTTTTTTATGGTTGATGATGTGGGTGATTGAGAAGGTGTGAGACCTTGAGAATCACCAATTTGTTTTATGGTTGATGGCATGGATGATTGGAAAGATGCAATACCTTGAGAATTCCCAATGATGTTTAAGTTAATACCAATATCCTGATCATATGGGGTGAGTAGGCCATTTATGGAAAAGGCCTTCCTATCAATAAGATCTTGGAAAATGTCCTTAAATGTAAAACAATTATTAATATCATGACCTATTTGCTTGTGATAGAGGCAATAATGATCTTACTGATACAACTTAGATTTAAGTCTATTCGGATCAAGAGGGTGCACATCCGGTAAAACAATTATTTTTTCCTCCTACAACTTTTGAAATATGGTCAACATGGGCTCGAATAGAGGAGTATAGGTATGAAATTTGCATTTTAAATGAGATGAATTAGGTTAACTAGGAATGGTGAGGCCCCCTTGTCGATAATATCTTGGACCACATCTTTAAATGTGTACCAATTATTGATGTTATGGCCCACTTATCAATGATAGGGATAGAATAAGTGCCATTTAAATTTTTTACCTCATTTGGTTGGATCCTCAGGTTTTATTGGTGGTAAGGTAATTATTGGTGGTAAGGTAATTTCATTGGCCTCATGCAACCTTCAGAATATGGATGAGTAAGACTCTAAAAGTAATGTGTAGTTGCAAGGGGGTATCATAGGATGCTTGGGGCATTTGACTGATTGTGGTTGATTTTGAGTTTGTGGCACAGGTAGTGTAACTTGGGATGCAAATTACAAAAATGGATGTTGCAACTATTGAGGTTGTTGATATGGATGCTAATGATATTGATGATGACTCAAATGTAATTCAATATTTGTAAGTCGAGTTAAAATTTGTTGAAGAATTAGAGTGTGTTGGCAACTTGATTGTAACTCAATGTTAGCTAACTGCTCTAGGATTTTCTATAAATCTAGTGGTGATGGCTTATAATGTTGTTGAGAGGTTTGTTGGATGGATTGTGATGAAATTTATTGGTAATTGATGAGTGGCGGAGGTGGACTGGGTACAGTTGATGAGAAATAATCCAATGGACGTGGATAAGAAGTTATCAAAATATGAGCCAATGTAGACGATTCATGATGATTTTATTTAGTGGATATATATGCATGCTCATGTTCCTAATTTAGCTTAGAATATTTAGCTGTGGTAGTTGGGTTATCCCCACCCTGGTGTAGTGTGTGCACCTGTTATTGATTCTATGGATATGTTAAGTGAGATGACATGGAGGTGCTTTGGCTACATTGTGGTGGAGGATTTTATGTGAAGGTGCATATGATACCTCAAAAAGAGGGTTGGTGTAGACTTGGCTAAAACTATAGGGATATGATTGAGCCAGTTCCTATTGAGAAGAAGGAACATGTCTGGATGGAATGTGAAGTGGTTCTAGAATAGGATTGGTTGGTCTTAAATAAGCTCCAACCTTTTCCATGTCTATGTAGGTGATGCGGGTATCAGTGGGTGTGGATGGCTCAATTTTTGGAATGGAGGTGTGAATGGCTCTGTGCATCACATCAACATTCAAAGTGAATACTATGTGTGAGGGTCCTATAGACAAATCAAAATAACTTGGTTGTGTCATGCTGGATGGGTTAGCCATAGATGTAGTTGATGAAGTAGTGGATCACTCTGTGGATGAGGTTGGTGCTTGATTCATTACCTTGGCTTGATTTATGGTTAATATCATAAGCTATGAACAAGCAAGGATGATGAATGTATGTGGAAAGTGAAATGACAATGAAAATCACACAAATCAACAAACAATTGTATCCTATATTTTACAACAATATTTTATTTATGTGGTTTGTGTGTTTTGATGTGCAGACCCTATGCCTAGACTACTATGCAGGATGGGTTCCTAAGGTGGATGGAAAGTGAGGATTTTAATGGTGATGAAATTTAAAATAATAACTCAAGTATTGCTATGGTGTCTATGGGATGAGACAATTTATGGAGATGAAACCCATCGTCACTGATCTCAATCAGTGGTTGGCGATGAAGTCTAATTCACTGATGTTGAATGTGAAATGTACAATTGTGTATTATTCTTTTTAATTTTATATTATTGGTGTTCATACAATATCAAGAAAATATCTTTCACTCAACTAAGTTTGTGATCAATAACAAAAATATCAAGTCCCTCAAAAGGATATAGGGTACACCACTTAAGATCCACTTCTATTAGGATTAGAAGCGATAAAATATTCCATTGATAATGATATATTAAATACAATATGCTCACCACATAGAATAGCCTAAGATAGGAATAAAATAGTATGCCTTTAATTAGCTAACAATAAGATATTGCACTAACTAATAATCTATCTAACAATATCACTAACAATAATACCTTCCAATATTTAGAAATATCGGTATAATATCTAACCTAGGATAGTAAACTAATCTACCCTAACAACTATTAACCAAATGAGGTAATAGCTATAGTTACTAACATAGTAACTCTAACATCCCCCCTTATTACATTATTTGGGTAATAATATAACTATCCCAATATAGTGAAGAAGAAGAGAAAAAATGTTGGCTCTTACTTTGTCTTTGGCTCTAGATCTGGCTCATGTTTTTGGCTTTGGCTCTAAGCATACCTCTAGATTTGTACCTCTGGATATACCTCAAGATCTACCTTTGGATCATTGCCTTTGGATTTGCCTATAGATCTACCTCTAGAACTTTGTCTCTAGTTCTACCTTTAGATCTATCTTTGGGTCATTATGTCTGGGACTGCCACTCAATCTATCAATGGATTTGCCTCGGGGTATACCATAGGTTTTACCTTTTTGGTAGAAGCTATACAACATTTCTTTCATCATGGTCCATTGTGTGAGATCTGTCCATCCACAATCTATATGAACCTTGTTGTCCATTTTTACTTTGTACCAACAACTTGAAGAAGAGTTATTTGTAGATCCACATGAATCACAAGGATGTAATTTCTAAAATCTAGCTGCAACATGTCCTATTTTCCCATAATTATTGCAAAAACAATTTTTAGGAGTTGGAGGATATTTAGGTTTTACAAACATGGTATTACTGGTACTTGCATGTCCATAATAGTCAAGGTCTTCATTCTTTGCCCTGACATTTAGAATTATTAGAGTTTTGATGCCTTGTTCCTATTTACCTAATATCTCACCATTGAATCCCATTTTCTTCATCAATTTGGATCTAAATCCTTTGGTGTATTTTTCAAAACACCCAATTTCATCATCTTCATCAATGCTTTTAATAATATTGCATTTGTCAGTTTTGATGAGATTATGGATCTCTTTATGAGGAGTTTCAATTTTTAAGTCACTAGTGTCGTAAGTAAAGTTTGCTTTTGAAATGAGATCACCTGTGCTACAATTGATATCTACCATTGAAGGTATGAGGTTGCATGTATCACAACAAGAATTCATCATCATGGTCTCAAGGTCACATGTGTCACAATAAGCATTCACCACCATGGACTAAAGGTCACTTGTGTCACTACAATCATTGACCATTTAGGGTTTGACCTTTGTTTCCTCACTAATATCCATTTTCACTTTATGTTGAGTAATGTCAAGAGAAACCAATGACATGTATATTGCCCTTACAATACCAATAGGGATTAGAACATCATTTGTTTGAATATCTTCACAAGACACAAATTCATCGAGTATGGCATCTACACATTTGCGCAGTGTGAGAGATGTGCCATCCTCATAAAAATCTATCCCATCCATCACTGGTGGAAATTAGGGACATTTTACTAATTTTTCAATATTATTAGTTTATTTTAGGGTTTACTTTTTCTTTGATCTACCCATTTTTAAGGTGTCATTCATTGCTAAAAATGCACCTTTTTTAATGAATTTTGTAAAATAATTGGTTAAGGTGTTGGTTTCTGCCGAAAATGCACCTTTACAAATGTTCCCCCATTTTTGCAAAATGTTTGTTGATAGAATGTTGTAATAAGTGTGACTAAGGTGTCGGTATCTACAAAAAATGCACCCTTTTTAAGTTGTCCTCCCTTTTTAACAACAATATTCTGTGAGGTAGGAAAATAATGTGTATCCCCCTTTTTTTTTCTAAAATTTGAAATGGTGGATAAAAATATTTATCCCCCTTTAGTTGCAAAAATTATGGTGGAGAAAAATTCTTTATCCCCCCTCTTTTAGTGAAAAATAAATTGCAACTATGAAGCCTCTCAAGGTTGTTTAGAATATGTTGTCAAGCAAATTTTGCATAATATTGCAGCAATTTTTTGCAAAATCTTGTCAGCAAAAATTACAAAATGTTGCAACAATTTCCTACAAAATCTTGTCAGCAAAAATTTTAAATTGTTGCAGCAATTTTTTGCAAAATCTTGTTAGTAGAAATTGCAAAATGCTATCAGCAATTTTTTAGCAACAAAGTCAGCAACAATTTTCAGCAACAAAATCTTGTCAGCAATTTTCAACAATAAAATTTTATCATCAAATTTTAACCATGAAGAAAAAATTATTTTTGAGCAACTATCATGTAATATATTGTTAGTAACATATTGAGAACATGCATCACATTGCTACATTAGTCATTGCCACTGTTTTTGCAACCATTCAATCACCAATTATGGATTTTTATTACCTCAACATCGAATCTTCAACACGTTTCAGCTACATTTAATTTATGTGTTTATGGTTGCAAATATGTTGAGTTAAATTTCCACCACCAATACCATATGAGAGAAAGTGATTGTTACCATCTACAACTTGTGCAGGGTTTTTATGGCTATGAATCGGTCAAACAAGTTGAATCTTCTCTAAAATTGTTCCATAAAGCAACCAATGGCATCACTATAACATCAAATCCATGCTAGAATGTTGATCTATCTATGATGTAGTTGTATTTATCCATGTAGGATAAAATGATCAAATTATCAAATATCATTCCAATGGTTTCATTCCTACGATTGTCTCTCTCTGTGATCATGCTTGGGAATTGCCTAGGAAACCTGAACAACTCCAATATCTATCATGCTTATGTTGTGTGTGCTATCATGCTGTGTAAACCAAAAAACATCATCTTATGGATCTACTGGTACAGGTAGAAATTATTTGCTTGAGCATCACCATACGTCGATCAGAGCAAAACTTAGCATGCAGGTTCTATGTCCTTCACAGGTTCAATTTTTATAAAATCTGATGGACCCTCTACAAATAGTGTGCTTCTTATCACCACATCGATATCACTTAGGTGGTGCACTCCTTTGATACAATATATGATGTCTTCAACTAGAGGCTTCAGTCTAGATCTATGCACCCTTCCTGACATAAAATATTGCAATATCCTACTAAAACTGGCTATATGTATGAGTAATAACCAGGGGAGATCAGTTTATTTGACATGCACTCAACTTCATAACTACTTATTTACTGCTTCAGGTATTCCACTACCACTACAATAGGATGCACTATGAAAACACCTATGTTCACTCAAAAGTGTCAATCATTTATTTTCAACAATCCTTCGAGCAATGGATGACTACAACTAGTAGACATCACATATTTTACAATAATGTAGTGGCTTGTTGTATTGATGTACAGAGTGATTTCAATCGACCATCATAGGAGTGGACATAGAGATCATTGATCAAATAACAACATTAATGCATAGGTAGTTTTAGTAACTGTGCAAGCAATAGAGATAAATATCCCATATGCATGATACAAGGATGATATTAGCTATTTAAAAATTATTTTGCACAATAAGCTAATGTCCACCTATTGGTGGATGCCCCTTCTCCACATTGACTTTTACCCATCATGTTGGATTCAGCCACGTCTAATCCAATCCAAGGTGTATCCATCCACATTAGCTTTCGGTCCTCCACATGCTCTCCAAGTTTTCTACCTTGTTAGGGTTAGGGAAGTCAGATCCCACACATGGTAGTATCCACAATAGTCTACGATTTAGTGGTTCAATCATGTCTATTGGCTCAGGTCTAGATCTGCATGTCCACAAAAAAAAATGTGTTTATGGCTCTCAAACTATAATCTAGTTAGCTTCACCTTGCAAGAGCCTACATCAGCATCTCGAGAATCATGTCCAAGATGCCCACTTTGATCAACCTCAAAAATTGGGTAAAATATGCCTAGTCATCAAGCTACGAGAGCTTCGACTATAGGGGCTCTGATACCATATTAGGATTATAAGTGATAAAATATTCCATTGATAATTATATATTAAATACAATATGCTCACCACATAGAATAGCCTAAGATAGGAATAAAATAACATTTCCTTAATTAGCTAGCAATAAGATATTGTGCTAACTAATAATCTATCTAACAATATCACTAACAAGAATACCTATTGATATTTAGAAATTTTGGTATAATATCTAACCTAGGATACTAAACTAATATACCCTAATAGATATTACATTAACCAAATGAGGTAATAGCTACAATTGCTAATATAGTAACTCTAACAACCTCAAATCATCAAGTGATTCCAATAGTGGAGGGTTCACCTAGCTATTCCATTTTGAATCATCAGTGTGTTTCCAACAGTGGGATATACTTGGAGGATTCTTTTTGAGCTCTGGCGAACTGGCCGAAAATTTTTTGAGCAGGCGACAGGTGATGTTCTAGGGTTTGTGGAGTGAAGGAAAATCCAAGGCATCAGGTGGGTTTTCGCAGTGTTATTCTAGTTACTGTGGATCTGAAGGATCATATGCTACCCCAGGATGGCCCAATGGGGTCTCCTCCAGATCCTCTCTCTGGGAGAAAGAGCTCTTACACTGATTTGCTAAAAGAAAATTCTTCGTCTTAAAATGATGAAGCTCAGAGAAATACTCTTCATACGCTCTTCAAGAACGCTGGCAAGAGTTCAACAGCACATCGAGTTAATGGATGCCTCCCACAATTTTCCTCAAGACCCAAGATTTTCATCGAACCAAAGATGGTCGAAGACACAATCATATACAGAGCTAATCATGATCTGCTCTGTAAATGCATGGGTATCTGACCTACCCTAAATTTCTTGCATACCAGGTCAGACAGAACTGGGAGCCTCATGGTGAGTACTCCTTATGGTTTATTAGCAATGGGTATTTCATTGTTAGTTTTTCTTCTCTAGCCAATAGAAATAGGGCATTTGAATCAAAAAAGAGGAACCACGGTCCAGTAGGGTTATTTGTTCAACCCTGGAGAGTGGGTTTCAATCCTCGTATTGAACCCACGGCTATCCCAATTTGGATCCGATTGTACGCTCTTCTGATGGAGTTTTGGGGTGAGTAGGTTCTGGAAATGATCAGTAACTCCCTTGGTAGACATCTGGGCGTCTCCAAGGACACCATAGAAGGTAACACAACTGTCTTTGCAAGAATTTGCATGGAAATGGATATTATCCAGCCTCTACTAGTAGAGGTGGAACTTGAACTGGCAGGACTATCTTGGATCCAACAGTTATATTATGAGGCTCTGCCCTTTAGATGCAGAGTTTGCCACAAACATGGGCTTTTGGCCCAGTTTTGTCTAAATATTTTGAACACAAAAATGGAGGCCCCGCTTGGAATGCCAAATCACCCCAAAGAGGGTAAGTCTACTCTTGCCAAAGAACCATCAAATACTCCTAAGGGTAATGATGTTCAGAAATATGGCTTTGAACATCCCAAAAGAAGGAGAAAGCAAAAGAAAAATGGTAAGGAGCAATCACAACTCAAGCCAGCCAATAGATATGAAATTTTTAAGACACTAATGGATCAAGAGGATCAAGTCATGGAAGGAGTGGATGGGAATATTAAGGATAATATCATCCACACTCATGCTTCTCCTTCATCTCCCCTTGTCTTAGAATAGGTTATTGATTCCACTGAGTTACTGCAGCCATAGAATGCAGGGGCATTGATAGTGCACTCCCAAGCGCAGCCAATAATTAAGGATGTCAGCATGGGAATTGCAAAAAAGAATAGAGAAAGGCTAGCCCTGGGGATAACTTAGGTGGAAAAGAGATCCAAAAATAGCAACTCTCAAGGAGCGGGCAGAAAATCAAATAAGGACCTGCTAGCAGTTCAAGGAGACAAGCTGATCACTGAAGGATCGATGAGGAAAATTGATTCTTACTGCTCTTAAGGTTTTAAATGATTATTCAATCCTGGAATGTTAGGGGTTTAAATAGTAGAACCCATCAATCTGCTATTCAAATACTCTTAGAAAAATGTAAAACAAAATTTTTGCTTATCCAGGAGACAAAAATGTCTTTAGATCTTATGTGTAAAATAGTTAATAGAATTTGGAGGGGCACTGGTCATATCGATGTGGCTGCCCAGGGTGCCTCAGGGGGGATTTTTACTCTTTGGAACCCTCTGGAATGGACTGCAATAGAACATATAGCTTGGAGGGGTGTTCTCACATCTCATTTTAGGAATAATGTCATAGCTAAACATGTTTTAATCACAAATTTTTATGGGGCTTAAAACCTTGATGGCCAGAGGCTCCAATGGAAAGTTGTACATAACATGAGGTCCTCAAGGGAATATTTAGACTGGATTATTGCTGGGGATTTTAATGCTAAATTATCTGCTCGAGATCAGGAAGGTGGAACCCCAATTTTGGATCCAGGGGACCGGCTTCTGATTGCCCAAGTCCAAGCCTTTCACCTAGTGGATATTAAAGGCCCTAGAACCTACTTTACTTGGACTAACAAGAGGAGGGAGCCACACAGAAGGAATGTAAATCTAGACCATTTTTTGGTCTCAGAGGAGGCATTTGTAAAGTGGAATATTAAATTCTAGATTTTGGAGGGCCCAGTTTTAGATCACTTTCCCATTTTGTTGGAGGGAGGAACTATGACAGGGCAGCATCACAAACCTTTTAAATTTGAGAATTTTTGGTTACAAAAGAAGAATCTCCAAAAGAAAATTCTATAGTGGTGGGAAGAAGGTCATCTACCTTTTGGGACAGCAATGTTTAGATTCCACAAATAGCTTCATTTTATCAAAGTTCAACTGAAACAGTGGAGGCAAGCTAATAAGTCATATTTCTAGCTTCAAAGAGCTCCCTTGGTGGCCAGATGGGAAGAGGTTCAAAAACACTTTAGGGAAGGAACAATTACTGAGCAGCTCAAAACCGAGGATGATGCCTTACACAAAGCGGTTGAGGACATTGATAACCAAGAGGAGACTTACTGGAAACAGAGAGCAAGAAACACTTGGTTATTAGAAGGTTATAGAAATACAAAAATTTTCCATCGATCAGCCTGTGCTAGGAGATAGATGAATAACATGGAAGTCCTTTAATATGATAATGGACACTCCTTTGATACTCTCCCTAGTATGCATTCCTATTCAATGGATTATTTTTCTAAACTTTTTAAGGAAAGTATGGAGTAAGATGTAGAGGCTCAAAATGAAGTTATTGATGTCATACCCTCTGTTATCTCTGAAGAAGAAAATTAGGCCCTTCTTAGACCCATTGATAGATATGAACTGAAGAATGTGGTCTTTGGAATGAGTACTAGCAAATATCTAGGTCCAAATGGATTTCCTATTGAGTTTTTTTAGGCCTTTTGGGATACTTTGGAGGAGGATGTTTTTGCTGTCACATAGGAGTCCAAAACTAATAAAAGAATGCTTAAGGAAATAAATCATACCTTCATCACTTTAATTCCAAAATGGGAGGATGGGGCTCATATCTCTGATTTCAAACCTATTGCCTTATGCAACGTGATTTATAAAATAATCACAAAGATAATGGCTGAACGGCTAAAACCTCTTCTTCATAACATCATTTCCTCAGAGCAAGGGGGTTTTGTAGAGGGTAGATAGATCTTGGATGGGGTGGTTCTCACTCAGGAGGCAATCCATACAATGCAAAAATCTGGTAATAAAGGAATGTTCATTAAACTAGATATGTCCAAGGTTTATAATAGGGTGGAGTGGAGTTTCTTATCGAAGATGATGGTAGCCTTTGGTTTCTCTCAAGACTGGATAGATTGGGTCATGATTTGTGTTTCTACGCCTTCTTATTCTGTTCTAATTAAGGGTCTTCCCTCGCAACCTTTTGGAGCCTCTCGTGGTATTCGTCAAGGGGACCCTTGCTCTCCCTATATTTTCCTCATTTTGGCTGAAGGATTAGGTAGAATTTTCTTGAGGAGAAGACATCAAGGCCTGCTAACAGGCATCAATGTGGGTGAGGAAATTCTGACTCACTTACAGTTTGTGGATGATACAGGATTGGTTGGAGTGGCCAGCTTCAGGGAAGCTAGAGGAATTAGAGATACTCTTAATGTCTACCTTAGGGATTCAAACTAAGTCATCAATGATAAAAAATCCAAAGTGGTCTTCTTCAATCTTGACCAAAGGCTACAAGACAGAGTTATAGAGATCTTGGGATTCACTAGGACCTCTCTTCCAGTAGTTTACTTGGGGGTTCCTTTGAATTCCAAAAAATTAAAAATAGATATCTGGAAGGATCTTTTGGATGGTATCAAATACAGAATGAATCATTGGTCTCATAAATGGTTAAGCTATGGGGGTAGATTAACTTTCTTACGATCGATTATTCGGAGCCATGCCAATTTATAAATTCTCTATCCTGGCTGCCCCACATACTATATGGAAAGAGCTGGACAAAATGGCTAGAATATTTTTATGGGAAGGAGCAAAAGGGGAGAGGAAATGGGCCTTGGTTGGTTGGGATAAAGTTACCCAGCCCAAGGAAAATGGAGGGTTGGGACTGAGAAACTCCAAGCTTAATAACAAAGCTTTGGTTGGAAAACTGTACTGGAGGTGGATTTCCCAACCAACATCCTTATTTAGTAGAATCCTAACCAGTAAATATTTGGGTCATGTTCACCCTAATGAGGTGGGCCATTTCCATCTGGATGGTTCTGGATCCTTAGTGTGGCAGGCTCTCAAGCTTGGTTCTCAGGTTATTAAAGGCCAATTGTTTTGGAAAGTGGGGAGAGGGGAGAAGGCACATTTTTGGACTAATTCTTGGGACCAGTACCCACCCATCATAGCTAAGTTTCCCAAATTACAACAAATTAAATCCACCATAGAAGCCAAGGGTTGGGTCCAAATTTAAAGTTATTTCAACACTAGCCAAGTGGGGGAGTATAAGTTTAAGAAGTTTAAGATGTTGGAGGAGTGGCCAATTACGATCCCTCCAGAGCTGGCACCCATCTTGACCAAAATCTTAATAGAAAGGTTTCTCACAGGGAGAGATGAGGAGGATGAATTAGCTTGGGGCTATGGAAACCTTGGGGTATATACAGTGAAGAACGGATATGATAAGATCCTACCAGAGCCTCCCCCACATTCATTTCTAGTTCAGGATTGGAGGAAGATATGGCATTCCAAGGGCTGGCCGAAAGTGAATTTCTTTGCTTGGCAGTTTATGCACAATGGTATTCTGACTTTTGACAATCTCAGAAGTAGAGGAATCATCGGTCCATCTCAGTGTGTATTATGCCACAAAAATGAAGAAACAGCTGATCATTTGATGTTTGAGTGCCCTTTCATGCATCAAATTTGGAAGCGTTGGTTCTCTCACTATAAACTCTAGGCTAATGGTGATCTGACTCGAACCAATATTTGGGAAATATGGAAGAGGGGTAGATTTAAATCTAAAGCTCTTCGAATTGGTTGGGATCTTGAATTACTTTTCATCTGGTGGCAAGTGTGGTTGGAGAGAAATGCTCGTATTTTTAGAGAAACTTTCTCATCGCTAGATGGAGTTTGGCAGGTCATCTGGAGCAAAGTCACAAAAACTATTGCCATCTATGATGAAGAGGAAAATTAGGTTGGTCCTGGGCCACTGGAAGAGGGAGCTGAAGAGCAAGAGAGATAGGACAGAGCTAGCTGGAAACCACCCCCAAAAGGTTGGATCAAAATCAATACTGATGGAGCTACAAAGGGAAATCCGAGTAATGCCAGAATTGGTGTAGTCTGCCAAGATCATGCTGGTTTAGTGCTCTATTGGGAACTGCAAGGCTTGGGAAGAGCCATAAACAATGAAGTAGAAGCCATTGCTATCAAATCTGCTTCCATATGGGCTGTTAATTAGGGCCACAGGAGGGTAATTATCGAATCTGATTCTCAAATTATGGTTGGCACTCTAGATTGCATGAGGAAATTTTCTTCGAAATCATGGAGGTTACGGATTCTGGTCTATCAAATCAAGGAACTATGGAGGGAATTAGATGATGTGATCCCCATTTATGTGAGTAGATATTTAAATAAAGCGATCGATTTCCTTGTGAAGATGGGTGCTAAGAAAGAGGTAGGGGTGTAGCTGCACAGTGACATGCCCTTGGAGGATGAAGTGATTAGGCAGGGTCTTGAACGATCCTTGAGACAATGAGCAAAGATAATGCTAAGGGTGGTTTTTTTTGTGATATCATGACCTGTTGCACCGTCATGGCCTTTGGAGGGAAGTTGTCATGATTTCATGACACTTTGCACCGTCGTGGACTTTAGAGGGAAACTGTCATGATTTCATGACATGTTGTGCTATCGCGGCCTTTGGAGAGAATTTGTCATGATATTGCGACCTGTTGCACCGTCACAGCCTTTGGAGGGAAGCTATCACGATATCACGACCTGTTGCACCATCGCGGCCTTTGGTTGGAAGCTGTCGTGATATCGCGACACTTTTGGAGAATGGGCACCGAGGGGGAAAATCGTTGCGATATCGTGACACTTTTGGAGAATAGACGCCAAGGGGAAAAGCCATCGCGATATCATGAAACTATTGAAGAATGGGCGCCAAGGGGAAAAATCGTCGCGATATCGCGACACTTTTGGAGAATAGGCGCCATGGGGAAAAGTTGTCACGATTTCGTGACACTTTTGGAGAATGAGCGCCAAGGGGAAAAGTCATCGCGATTTCATGACACTTTTGGAGAATGGGTGCCAAGGGGAAAATTCGTCGTGATATCCCAACATTTTTGGAGAATTGGCACCAAGGGGAAAAACCGTCGTGATATCGTGACACTTTTGAAGAATGGGCACCAAGAGGAAAACTCATCGTGATATCATGACACTTTTGAAGATTGGGCACCAAGGGGAAAACTCGTTGCGATATCGTGACACTTTTGGAGAACAGGCACCATGAGGAAAAATCATCGCGATATCGTGACACTTTTGAAGAATGGGCGCCAAGGGGAAAACTCGTCGCGATATCACGACACTTTTGAAGAATGGGCACTAAGGGGAAAACTCGTCACGATATCGTGACACTTTTGGAGAATAGGTGCCATGGGGAAAAGTCATCACGATATCGTGACACTTTTGAAATATGGGCACCAAGGGGAAAACTCGTTGTGATATCGTGACACTTTTGGAGAATAGGTGCCATTGGGAAAACTCGTCGCGATATCGTGACACTTTTGGTGAATTGGCGCCAAGGGGAAAAGCTATCGCGATTTTGTGACACTTTTTGTGAATTGGCACCATGGGGACTGGCTATCGCGATATCGTGACATGTCACGATTTCGCAACTTGTTGCTCTAGCACGGCCAAGGATGGTTTGTTGTCGTGATATCGCAACATGTCACGATTTCATGACATATCACGTTTTCACGCCATGTTAACTTTTTGCGGTCTGCAATGGAAAGTGTCACATTTTCATGCCTTGTAATCATGTGCTGGGATGTGTCTACTGCCATTTTTAACTGATCTTTGTTTTAATACAAGTTTTTTTCAATTTTTTCAAAAAAAATAGTGGGATATACTTTAATATCAGTGACTTAGTCCAACTTAGAAAAGTAAAAACTAGGAGACTTTAGCTTAAAGTTCAATTATTTATGCTTTTTTATTTTATTGCAAACAACACTCAGCGTAAAAAGTAAAAACACCACAAAACAACAAAAACTTAAATTTAATGTGAAATGTTCTAATGCAACTAACATGGATGTAAAAATGCAAATCTATCCTATGTGCAAAATATATGAAGAAATGTTTGTAAATTCCTAAGATGCAAAATGTGTTGCTTTTTAACCAAAAATTAGATACTTTCTTTTCAATCTCTCTTTAGAAAGAAAAAAATTAGTGGGGTTTTATCAAGACTTATCAGGAAGACTACATATTTCTTCCCAAATCTCCTATACATGATGTAGAGTCTCCTAGATGTGGTGAGGCATATCTTGGACATGGTAGTGCATCCATCGAATGTGGTAGGGCATCCATGTGACCACAAATCGAATCTTGTTGCTCCTAGAAACCCTGGTTTCATGATTTTTATGTGATTGAATCTCTAAAAACCTACAATAGAAATAGAAAAAGTAGATCAAAATTTGACAAGGTATATTAAAATAAGAAACCCTTTGGAGGTCCCACCATGATCGTCATTTTGTAAATTAAAAAACAACAACACGAAGATAACAATACAAAAAACAACACATGATATTGCATAATGAATAAAGAATATTGTATTAATATTATGGGAGCTTTAATCTTCAATGTTACAATGTAATTTGTGTTGATACAATGATTACAATCAAAGGATTTGAAAACCCTTGTTTACAAAGAATATTTGGTGTCTTTTGCATCATATTTTACTCCAAACAAGATTATGGGTGGGCTTGTGTATCCCTACGAGATCACCCTAGCTACAACAACCATCAATGTACAATGATATCTACAACCCACACACAAACAAATCATAAAAGGGTTAGTAATACCTATAGCGTCTCCACAGTATGAGACCCACTAAAATATAAAATTAAGCAATATAAACCCTAATTGAAATGTTGAATAAAATGGAGTGTTGATATATCAAAAACATAAATAAAGTATCAATGAATAATACCTTGTCGAGATTATACTTTTTTTTATGATCCACACCTATGTTTCTATGATCTGAAGGTGCATGAATTCCTAAAAGTGTTCAAGGGTTTATCGATAGTAAATCAGCTAAGAGAAAACACCTTGGAGCATTCTAGAAGGGTTATGAATGCCTTGTAGCATTCTTGGAATGCTAGATAGCATTTTGGGAATGCTTAGTAGCATTCAAGGGTTTCTAATAAGGGTACAATAGAACCAGATCTGGTTCATAGGAGTTCTAGCAATATAAAATTGAGGATGTGATGATGGCAAGGATGAAAATGGTTAGTAAAATTATAGGATTTGAATGAGGGTGGGTGCAATTACTCTAATGATATCTAACTTTTGAATTGACTAACTGCTTAACTGATTGATTGCTTAACCTCATTTACAAAAGTGAATGATCTTTTATAACTTACCTTCAACATGTTAGGGTTTTGACAACACCAAAAGGTGGCCAAGATTAAAACATGATGGATGGCTAAGATTATAACTTTGCTATGTGATATGGATCAATTTAGATGGGTGGTTGAGATAAAGTCATGATGGATGGTTGGGATTAAGTTGTGATGGATGGTTGGGAATTATTCATATATAAATATATATTTATATTAAATAAATAAATATACATATGTATTATATATAAATAAATGATGGAATATGGTGATTGGATGATGTGTGGATGACAAGTGGCTAGGATTTGGTGTCTGCATAAAGGAAAGAGCAAGTGTCATAAAATGTGGAATCAATAATTCACTTATAAAGTCTAAAGGAAACTTAGACCTTAAAAAAGTATACATAGTGAAGCTTTAGCTTTGAAATGATGGAACATTATCTACATGCTCAACTCACTGAAACAATTGATAATGTAAATAATGGCATTCAAATTATTCTAGAATATGGAATCATATTATATATGGTACTACTTACATTAAAATGTTATAAGGATATAAATATAAAATAGAGAGAATTTATAGAATTACTTAAAATAAAAATAGAAATAGATGATTCATCTCTAGCAAATATATTTTAATCCCCATGTAGTCTTAGTACTTCAAGTTGTACTAACATAAAATCTTATCATGATGCTCTAAGTGTATGTTTAGAAGCTTCTATACATAAAATAAAGAATGATGGCAAAGACAAAAGCAAATAGAAAATACTCTTACAAGAATCTGGTGATAGTACATCAATCTATGAGAGTATTGACTCTAATAAAGAAGAATAGGAACCAATTCAATGAGTCATATAGTGAAATGCAAATTAAAGATAATACAAAGGACCAGATCAAGCTGAAGAATGTCTAAAGAGAGATCCATATTGAAGACTAAAGTCTTCAAAAACCAAATAATGTAATACAAGGGGTGTTGGAATATATTACATCATTCGATTCTTTACCAATGTACCTTCATGGGTTTATATTTAGATTAGGATTATATTAGGAGAATATGCAATGATGTAAATGTGCATGTAGTCCACATGTGGATGAGTTGTAGGGTTGAGTAAGAGGCAAGGAATATATCTTCCTATATAAAGGCCTCATTGTGAGTATTTGTGAGAGGAATATTGGAGTGCATAGGTTAGAGTCATAGTAGGCATAATGTAGCTCCATTTTTTTAATATGGATTAGTTGTAAACTCCTTGAGAGGAGCATTGTAATTTTCATGAGATTTCTTATATGAGCATTTATAGAGCATTGTATGAAGTTTCTTATCATATTTTCATGCATGTTAAGTTGTCATTATCATATTTATAACATTGTATGCTTATTTCAATACTTGTTATTGCATTTTATTTAAGGCTCCAAAATATAACACGCTCTTTATGAAAAAAACAATCAATTCCAACATATTTAGGTAGAAAAGGCTAAAATTTTAGGCTTCTCTAAGAAAAAAATTAAACATATAAGGAAGGATATATGGAGTGAGATCCAATAAATAAGCCTAGATTCCTAACATGTGCTAATTTTTCTAGTGGATCTCAGTCAAATGGTGTAAACTCAGTTACAAGAGACCACCAAAATGGACTCCAATCACATAACACAAATGTAATATAACGGAAGAAACCTGCAAATCAATATTCTTCTTATTCTTGAATTCACACCCCTTATCCAAAGGAATACAATCCATCATATAGCCACAAAAAACCAAAGAAACCTTGTTGGCATTTTTGCCACATTGTTTTTGTTGTTGCTGTTCAAGCAAAAGAATGCTCAAAGTGTAAAGATACTCACTCCTCTGTTTGTAAATGAAAAAGCAAAGGTGTCACGATTTTGTGATATGTCACGAAATCGTGACTTGTCGCGTTTTCGCGATGTTCATACCATAAAAAAGCTAAGCCCAAAAGATGTCATGATATCGTGACATGTCGCATTTTCGCGACCTGTCACGTTTTTGCGGGGTCCAAATCCAAAAGGTGGAAGCATGGAAACATGTCGCGATATAGCGACCTGTCACAATTTTGCGGTGCCAAATGCAGAAAAAGGGCTAAGTCAAGAAAGTGTCGCATTATCATGGTCAACGCAATCAATGACAGCAAGGGGGTAAGACTTTCATGATATCGTGACATGTTAGAGTATCACGGTCAACGCAGTCAAAGGCAGCACCAAAATGAAAACTGTCACGATATCACGTGTTGGAGTTTCGTGGTCAACGTAGTCAACGAAAGCACTAAAATGAAGTTGTCGCAATATCGTGACATGTCACAAAATCATGACTTGCGGTGGCCATGGAGCAGTGTGATAGAAAGTGTCGCGATATCGCGACATAAATTAGCAAAGGGCAATGTCAATGAAAAATGTCATGATATCATGACAAAAAAGCAAGGAGAAAATGGTATGGAATGTCACGATATCGCAACATGTCACGTTATCGCGGGAAGGACTGACAGATAAGCCAAGGCATGAAAGATGTGATTTCACGACATTTTTGATGATGAGGCCAAGCAAGAGGAAAACGTCGCGATATCATGACATGAAGCGATAATGATGAAGAAGGCAAGAAATTGTTGTGATTTCGTGACATATTGGAAAGGAAGGGCAAAGTGCAGAGAATTGTCACGATTTCGTGACATGTCACGTTTTCACGAGGTGGAAGCAAGGAGATGGCCAGATTGTACAAAATGTCATGATTTCATGACATGTCAAATTTTCGTGGCCTAAAAGCATCAAAGTGTAAGAAGACAGAAAGTGTCACGATTTCACGACATATTATGGAGAAAAATCCAAATGGAGAAACATGTCGCGATTTCACGACATGTTCTATTTTTGCGAGATGAAAGCTGAGAAGTACAAGGCAATGAGAAAGTGTCACGATTTCATGACATGTCGCCTTTTCGTGACCTGTCGCGTTTTCGCAGGTAAGAAGGAGATAAAGACAGCGTAAGAGAAAAATGTCATGATTTTGTGACATGTTTCATTTTTGCGATAAGGAGTAGCGAAGAAGCCAAAGCAGAGGAGAATGTCATGATTTTGCGACATATCATAGAAACAAAGAAAAAGAGAAAAATATATCGTGATATCGCGACATGTCACTTTTTCATGACTGGTGGCGGAGAGAGAAGGTAGTAAGGTAAAAGTGTCATGATTTCATGACATGTCGCATTTTTGCGACCTGTCTCATTTTTGTGACCGAAGCAACAACAAAGGTCCGATACAGTTCAGTTTGCATTTTTCTTTAGGATTGCATAGGAGAATGTGTAGAGTAGATAAGGATCAAGTAAAAGCTCTCCAACTATTTTTGAGATCATGGTCAAAGAAACGGTTCCAATATTAAATGCTGTTGATTAGCGATGTGCGCAAGATGGAAGAACAAGAGGCAGTTTTTGATGTCACCAAAATTAAAGACGCCTCCAATAGTCAAAGCTCCTGTTCATGATCTCTTAACGACTTTTGGCTCACCCTGATAACTATCATTTCTTCGAGACAGATTAAGGGGATCATTTTTTTTAAATTTGTTTCATGTATTAAATGTTGTAATACGAAAGGAAGAGGATGGACCTCTATAAATACCAATGTAAAAATCAAGCAAAAAAAGAGAGGATCTTGTTGCAAAAATTGAAATAGAAATCCTAGATGCAATTGCTTCCATCCTTAGTGTCTTCTAGAGTTGGTGATCTAATTTGTTGTGTATGTTTGGCTTTCTATGTGATTTACTTCTGTGTAGTCTAGTGTAATATCAGTTGAATTCTGTCATGTTGAATTTGGCTATATTGGCATTTGAATGTTTGAAGTTTATTTGGAAGTGAACTCATGTCTAATGCGTGATCTAATTTTTGTATATGTGTTCTAAGAGTCAGTTGCTGCTGAGCTTTAGGATCTAGTTGAAGTTATTGTTGTTCGAGATTGTTCTCCCCATTAACGATCAGCTTCGGCCATATTTATATCCCTTTCAGTTATTTCCCATTTCTTTTTGCATTATTTCCTGTTTATTTTCGCGTTTTCCCATTTCTTTCCTGCATCTCTAGTCTTGAAACCAGTTCAGATTAGTGTGGGAACCAGCCCTCTCTGGAGATTGGCCCAGGAGACTTCTCTTTCTCTTGGCCTTTCAATGTTGGCCAAGTCTAGGGCACGTACACGTATAAAATCCTTTCCTATGGCATATTTGTGACCAAAAGTTTTTGGCACACTTGATGGGATAGACTGTTTCTATCTCTAAAAGAACTACAATCAGTGGGACAAGCATTATTTCAAATTGACACCCGGAGGAATCAAGATTTTGATGAACTGTCTTGACCTCAAAGCAGAGATTGTAAGTTCATCCGGTGACTCTGTTGAAGGTGATTTTACCCAAAAATATCTAATCATGAAGCTGTGAAATTTTTTTGCATCTTTTCTTCATGATCATGAGATCAAGTGCCAAAGAATCAAAATATCCAGTCAAATTCTTTGAGCTTGATATTCATAACTGGAGGGAGCGCTCAATATTGGTAAGTCCTATGAATCCATCATTTGTTGTTTCATCGTAGGCTACAAATTAGTTTATGCCATCTCTGACTCCTCTCAGTACTTCTACGAGCTTGCTACATCCAGATCCAGCAGTCTAAATGGCCCAGCATCCTCCACCAAGGAAGTTCTCAACATGGAATGGTTCGGGAGCTTTGAATTTACTAGCACAGAACCCAGTCCCTCAAGCTACTTTGAAAGCTTTATCGACCTATGATGGTACTGGTAAAACTGCCTATGAGCATATCAATGATGTAGCCTCTTTGGTGGCTATCCATGACATAACCGATGAAGACATGATGGTAAAGTTGTTGGTGTTGTCACTGAGAGGCAAATTACTGTATTGGTATCGAATGTTGCAACCAGGAACCATTGCATCATGGGATAAATTAGGAGAGCTACTAGTAAAAAATTTCCATGAACAAGCTGATCCATACTCCTTGTTGCATTAATTTAATGCAATCCAAAGGCACCCACAGGAAGAGAGCTGAATTCAATGTCAAATTTACCAGAAGTTGGTAGAGAATTCCTGATGGTCTTCGACCTGCTGATGAGCTAGCTGCATTCTATTATCTCAGAGTGTTTAACACAGACATCGGTTGGGCTATCTGACAGTCCAACATGACTACATTTCTAGAACTGTTCGAACAAGCGCAAAATGTGGAAGTTGACTTGATTGCCATAGGTAGGCTTCCACCAAAGGTAACAATGCCCATCTTACCTGATCTTCCTAAGCATTTGTACTCTAGTTCATTTTCACAGCCTATGCCTTCCATGTATCCTATTCCCTCATGGAGCTCAAGTGTGCCTCAGATCGCACCCATTCCAGTTCCCCAGCTCCCTGCTCCAACTATTACATAATTGTCTGCACCAATAATTCCACAATTGCCATATCCCACTTCATTCCTCGCATTACCTACACCTCCAGCACCTCTACCTCTTTTGACACCTCCTGTGTCCTCAAATACAGATCCTTTCACAATCCTATTACAAGAGGTACAATTGGCTAATTCTGCTATAAGAGCGATGGGAAACAAAATCATAGTTCTCAAAAGGAAGCAGGCTGAGAGAGATTTCCAACCCAGGAGATTTCAACCTCCACCGATCACTAGAGAACAAGCAACTTCAACAAGTAGAGTGCCTGAAAAGAGCTTGGCTGTGTTGACAAATGAGGAAGTTGGCCCTACAGAAAGAACATATTGGTGTTCCACATGTAATGATCCACATGGTGAAGACACTTGTATGGTTCATCTGAACTATGTGCACACATTGGCTGCAAGTTCTTCTGGAGGACAAGTTAATATGATTTCTGAGGTAGATCATAATTTTATGGTTCCATCTGAAGAACAAGTCTCAGTTATCATGAGGACCGGGAAGAAGCCAGTATTTGTAGATCTAGTAGAGATGGAACCATTGAGGGTACCAGCTGATCCTAAGATGTAGAATGAGAAGAAACAAGTACAAATGAAAGCTCTTGTTTCAGTACCAAATCCAGATTCACCTGTTCTATTGAAAGATATTTTGCCACCATGAGCAAAGGAAATATTGCAAGAAAAATCCTTAGCTTCATAGGAAAGAGCTAAAATAGAGGAAAAAGCCAAAGAAAAGCTCAAGTACCCATCTTTGACTAAGAGGCTGAGGGTAGAAGCCACTCAGCAGTATCGAAGAAAATATGAGGACACTAGTGAAAAGAGGGAGTCTGGTGCATCTGCTTACAACATTGTTGAAGAATTGAAGAAGATTCTAGCCAAGGTTAGTCTCTATGATGCATTGCACTTACCTGGTCAAGTTGATCTATTGCAAGAATCATTGAAGTCTATGAAATATAGTGAGAAGAATCCTATCCAGACGATTTTTGCTCAAACGTTAACTTCTTCAGCCATTGGGAAAAACAGACCACCCCCATTTTACTTTTCACTCAGGATGGAGGGTTGGATAGTACACAACTGCATAATTGATTTTGGTGCTATGACAACTGTCATGCCAAAGGTAGTTTGTGAAGTCATGGATATGGAGTATACAAGAAGTAGCCCTGGTGTCTTGCAGTTAGACGAAACCCTCATAAAAATAGTGGGTGTAATCAAGGATGTTCCTATTGCTCTACATAATCTGCCTCAGATTATAGTAATTCAGGAGATAGTTGTGGTTGATTTGGAACCATATTTTCGTATGTGTTTATCAAGAGAATTTACTGCTAAGCTGGGAGGCTACCTTTCTCTGGATTATTCTCACTTGGAGGTTCCTTTCAAAGGAATAAGAGTCTGTATTGACAATCAGAAGCCTTCTACTTTTCATGTAGAGAAGATGGAAGATGAAGTCAGATATAAACATTCTGTCAATATGATAACTGAGGAATTGGAAGTCCTGGATGAGCTTTGCTTGGAGGATGAGTTTTCAATGCTTTATTTTAATGCCATGATGGAAACTGAGATTGGTTGTTATTCTATTCTCAAGACTAAAAATGCTCAAGAATAGAATAATGGAAGTCAAGATTAGATCTATTTCAATGGGGCACAATGCAAAAATGGTGCTGGCACTGAGACTATTCTAGTATTACCTTCTTGTACTTTGATCTGGAGTTGCACAGATAATACCGCAGTGGATGAGGCTTTATGCTTAGGTTTCAAGACGGCTGGGACACTTGGAGCGCAACAGTTTCAAATATTTGATGACTCCGAGCTGATGATCAATCAGGAGACTAATGAGTGTCTGTCCAAGGTCTGGGATCTAGGAGATAGAGCCATGCTTGGGTTCGTGTCTCTCTCGAGAGTTCACAACTAATTCGAGGGTTACCTTGTACATAGAAAAAAAAAGAAAAAAACAAAAATCAGAAAAAGAAAAAAAAAAAATCGTTAACTTTGGCTCTTTTTGCATGCGAGCCCATAGGTATGTTTTCTCTTTATTTTTCTTTTCCTTCCCAGCAGTTAGTGGCTTCTCCTCTACTTCTTTATTTCTTCCACTCCCTTACTTCATTCCCTTCCTCTCCTACTCCATCTTCTTCTGCAAATAATCAAGCCACTACTGTTGTTTCTACTCCCTCTCTCTGATGTTCCCTTTCCTTCACTTCCATTTCTTCTCATCCTTTGTCTTTTGAGCATTTTTCCATAGTTCCCACCACCTTATCCATTCCATCCACTTTCATTTCATTATCTGTTTCATAGCATCTCCGTAGCTGGTAGCACAGTAGAACCCTGTTGCTGTATCTACTATTTCTACTCCTTCATTTTCCACCCATCCATCATTCCCCATTCCCATTCCATAGCCTACGCATCCACTGGTCATCACTCCATTCATTTCCATTTTTGTAGTTAAGGTGCTTTTCTCTACTGCCATGAACATCCTTTGCATAGCACCTGGTCCTTCCCCAGCTCATCCGAGCTAGGCAAAGTGTAGTAGTTCTACAAAAATAAGGGAGTTCTACTCTTCCATAATTTTTGTTGTAGGTCCTATTTTTCAATGTCGAGTACCTGCAAGAGCATGTTGCAGTAGCTTACAGAGATGTACAGCATCACTCAGCATTCACTTCTCCTGTTTGTCTTGTTTCCTAACTCTGTTGCCCAATGGATAAAGGTCTGGTGTTCATGCATACAGCAGAACTGTATACCCCGCGAGCCACAAAGAATGTTGGCATTTTTGCCACATTGTTTTTGTTGTTGCTATTCAAGCAAAAGAATTCTCAAAGTGTAAATATACTCACTCCTTTGTTTGTAAATGAAAAATCAAAGGTGTCGCGATTTCATGACGTCGTGAAATCGTGACCTGTCGCATTTTCACGACGTCTGTACCATATAAAAGCTAAGCCCAAAACATGTCATGATATCACGACATGTCACATTTTTGTGACCTATCATGTTTTTGTGGGGTCCAAATCCGAAATGTGCAAGCATGGAAACATGTCATGATATCGTGACCTGTCACAGTTTTGGGGTGCCAAATGCAGAAAAAGGGCTAAATCAAGAAAATGTCGCATTATCACGGTCAACGCAATCAACGACAGCAAGGGGGTAAGACTGTCGTGATATTGTGACATGTTGGAGTATCGCGGTCAACGCAGTAAAAGGCAGCATCAAAATGAAAACTGTCATGATATTGCGACGTGTTGGAGTTTCATGGTCAACGTAATCAACGGAAGCACTAAAATGAAGTTTTCATGATATCGTGACATGTTGCAAAATCATGACTTGTGGTGGCCATGGAGCAGTGTGATAGAAAGTGTCGCGATATCGCAACATAAATTAGCAAAGGGCAATGTCAATGAAAAATGTTGCGATACCATGACAAAAAAGCAAGCAAGGAGAAAATGGTATGGAATGTCGTGATATCGCGACATGTCACATTATCGCAGGAAGGACTGACAGATAAGCCAAGGCATGAAAGATGTCATGATTTCGTGACATTTTTGAGGATGAGGCCAAGCAAGAGGAAGACGTTGTGATATCGTGACATGAAGCGACAATGATGAAGAAGGCAAGAAATTGTCACAATTTTGCAACATATTGGACAGGAAGGGCAAAGTGCGGAGAATTGTCGTGATTTCATGACATGTCACATTTTCATGAGGTGGAAGCAAGGAGGTAGCCATATTGTATGGAATGTTGTGATTTTGCGACATGTCGAATTTTCGTGGCCTAAAAGCATCAAAGTGTAAGAAGACAGAAAGTGTCATGATTTTGCGACATATTGTGGAGAAAAAGCCAAATGGAGAAAAATGTCGTGATTTCTCGACATGTTCCATTTTTGTGAGATGAAAGCTGAGAAGTACAAGGCAGCAAGAAAGTGTCATGATTTTGCGACATGTCGCCTTTTCGCAACCTATCGCGTTTTCACGGGTAAGAAGGAGATAAAGACAACGCAAGAGAAAAATGTCATGATTTCACAACATATTTCATTTTCATGATAAGGAGTAGCGAAGAAGCCAAAGCAGAAGAGAATGTCACGATTTCACGACATATCATAGAGACAAAGAAAAAGAGAAAAAGATGTCGCGATATCGTGACATGTCACTTTTTCGTGACTGGTGGCAGAGAGAGAAGGCAGTAAGGTAAAAGTGTCACAATTTTGTGACATGTCACATTTTCGTGACCTATCTTGTTTTCACGACCGACGCAACAACAAAGGCTCGATACAGTTTAGTTTGCATTTTTCTTCAGGATTGCAAAGGAGAACATGTGGAGCAGATAAGGATCAAGTAAAAGCTCTCCAATTATTTTTGAGATCATGGTCAAAGAAATGGTTCCAAGATTAAATGTTGCTGATTATCGATGTACGCAGGATGGAAGAACTAGAGGCAGTTTTCAATGCCACTAGAATTAAAGATGCCTCCAATATTCAAAGCTCTTATTTGTGATCTCTTAACGACTTTCGGCTCACCCTGATAACTGTCATTTCTCCAAGGCAGATTAAGGGGATCATTTTTTTTAAATCTATTTCATGTATTAAATGTTATAATACGAAAGGAAGAGGACGGAACTCTATAAATACCAAAGTGAAACTCAAGCAAAAAAAGAGAGGATCTTGTTGCAAAAATTGAAATAGAAATCCTAGATGCAATTGCTTTCGTCCTTAGTGTCTTCTGGAGTTGGTGATCTAATTTGTTGTGTATGTTTGGATTTCTGTGTGATTTACTTCTGTGTAGTCCAATGTAATATCAGTTGAATTCTACTGTGTTGAATTTGGTTGTATTGGCATTTGAATGTTTGAAGTTTATTTGGAAGCAAACTCATGTCTAATGCGTGATCTAATTTCTGTATATGTGTTCTAAGAGTCAGTTGTTGTTGAGCTTTAGGATCTAGTTGAAGTTATTGATGTTCGAGATTGTTTTCCCTATTAACGATCGAATTTGGCCATATTTATATCCCTTTCAGTTATTTCCCATTTCTTTCTGCATTATTTCCTATTTCTTTCCGCATTTTCCCATTTCTTTCCTGCATCTCTAGTCTTGAAACCAGTTCAGATTAGTGTGGGAACTAGCCCTCTTTGAAGATTCACCCGAGAGACTTCTCTTTCTCTCGGCATTTCAATGTTGGCCAAGTCTAGGGCACGTACACGTACAAAATCCTTTCCTGTGGTAGATTTGTGACCAACAAAACCCTAAAAAATGTCTTTTTTTCTAAAAACTGCTAAAAATAGAAATGAGTTGGATTATGCCCAAATTCGGTGCACACATCCCTCTTATAATAATTAACCTTACTTTAAAATATTAGGTCTCAAATTAAGGTATAACAAAATATAATAAAACTCTAACATGCAAAAAACCCAAAAAACTTGGGAACCTATTCTAAAAGCTAATTTTGGGACACTAGATGTTGGAGTTAGGTCCCAAAAACATGTTTTTTGGAAGGTCAAGTACATTAAAGATGAGCCTGATGTAGAACACACACACAGAACCACCCATTAAATTTCAAGGCAAACGGGCATATGGTTCATAATTTATGGCTCCGATAAGAAGCATCACATAGGTTAAAGTTGTAGTAGGCATAATGTAGCTCCATTTTGTTAATATGGATTAGTTGTAAACTCCATGAGAGGAGCATTGTAATTTTCATTAGATTTCTTATATGAGCATTTCTAGAGCATTGTATGAAGTTTCCTATCATATTTTCATGCATGTTAAGTTGTTATTATCATATTTATAACATTGTATGCTTATTTTAATACTTGTGATTGTATTTCCTTTAAGTTTAAGGCTCCAAAAGCTAACAAGCTCTTTCTGAAAAATTAATCAGCTCCAACATATTTAGGCAAAAAAGGCTAAAATTTTACGGTTCTCTAAGGAAAAATTTAAACATATAAGGAAGGAGACATGGAGTGAGATCCAGTAAAGAAGCCTATATTCCCAACATGTACTAATTTTTCTAGTGGATGTTAGTCAATTTGTGGTAAAGGCAAGAGAATATATTGATGTTGCTCAAAAGGAAGTACAACAAAAACTATCAACAATAGAAAGGATATAAAAAATGGCTAAAATAAGGTTTAAAAGTGAAGAATGAGCTATTTCCATCAAGGATTGGTGTTCTAAAAGGATGATTGCTAAGAATATTCTAAGAAAGAATAAGGTGACAACTAGTTGATAAGCTAGAGGTTAGGGTTAATAGGATTGTGCACTCTATAAATGGTATTGTACAATGTGGTTTGCCAATATTTTGGGATGATAAGTGCTAATTATTAGGAGAAAAAAGCTTCAAACTAGCTTGACCTCAATCATGGATGATGAGTCTATGATTTATGGTTGGCTAGAGCCTATCCAACAAAAATAGGTAGTCCAACTAATCAAATAATTGACTAGAGTGAAGGATTTTGTGGGAGAAATAGTATATGGTGGCCCCCATTTATCTTATAAAAAATAGGTCAAGTTGTAGTACACTCACCAACAGATAATGGAGATATCAAACCCCACTCAAGCAACCTAGGATGAGGAATGTAAAGCCTTGGATGACATGATCCATATTTTAGGTGAAGAAGAGGATAGTTATTAAGAAGAGGAAGAGGAAGGAGATGAAGACAATAATAAAATAGGAGAAATATGAAGGTGAAGAAGAACAAGAAGAAGAGGATGAAGTTCAAGCTAAATAAGAAGATCAAAAGGAAGAAGAGTCACCTGAACAAAAGAAAACTGATGATACATGAGTAGAACAATAAAGAGGAATGAAAACTACCATTTAGCATGATTATGAGTTTAAAATATGTTTGGTGCAACAAAAGGGGCATGTATTATGAAAAAATGAAGAAAGTATGAAGGCTCTAGGTCACCTTTGTATTATCATTATCTTTAGAGCATCCACTATAATATTCATAAGATAGTCATATATATAGGATCATCACTATAGATGCTTTCACTATTGGCCATCTCCCAAGCTATTCTTAGGTCATAATCATTTATTTATTTATTATAATATTAACGATAATATTACCAAATGTTTATCATACGTGGTTTCCTTCTATAGAAACTATACAAAATCTATTTTATCTATCCCATTCATTCATTTTTATCCATCCACAATCCATTTTCGATCTCTTTTATTTTTGTAGATAAAATATTTGTCAATGATTATGTCCACAAATTTCACAACTATGGATATTGCGACACTTCTCTAGCTTGTGTCCATATCTACCACAATGACTACATCTATTGTTTATTATAAAATTTCTTTTGCCATTCTATCCTTCATTATTATTGATTCTATCAATCCCTATCATAGATTTGATGTTACTATTTCCTATCACAAATTTAGTTCTTGATTATTTGCTTCTCATCTATCCTGTATATCCAAGACCTTCACATTTTGGTCTTATTTTTTGTACAATTGGTTTTTTTATTCCTTTTCCATGTTTTCCTAAACTTGTATCTCTGTATCCCATTTTACTTAATAGTTTTGAACCAATTTATTTGATATACCTTTCAAAATAACCAAAAATATCATCAGACTGATCTCTATCAATATCAACACAACTATGAGCATCACTATCTCTATCATCATTTGAATCTATGTCATCATCAATTTTGATAGCATGATATTTTTATGAACAATCACAAACTATATTCAAATCCTTTGTATCACATATAGCATCTATTTTGTAATAGGCTCTTCTATCTTCATCATGAAATCGAAGTCACAAGTATCATTGCTTACAGTACAATATTTCTTTTCATTTTAATAAGAGTCACAATTTGCTTCTTTTTATTTTTGATAAATATCACTAGTGTCACAATATGCATATATCATCATGGGCCTTAAATCATTTGTATCACAAGAAACATCTTTCACAATTTTCTTATTCACTAATTCTTCAACCTTTCCTTGTTTTCTTATCCTAGAATGTGATTATTCCCTTATATATTATTTTCCATAGATTAATAGGACATTAAAGTTTTCATAACAATCATTAACATCATTAATAATACTTTGCATACATTATTGAAGTATAAAAAATTGACCTTTTCTACTTCACTAGTAATATCAACTAGCTTGTTCTTCAAATATTTAGTCATTTCCTCTTGTTTTCTATTCTTGTATTTGAGGATTTCATTAGAATCTTATATTTCCTTTATCATTAGGCAATGTAAAAATATCTTTAGAGTCTTCATCTACTTCATCAAGTTTTGAACTTAGATAATTTTCTAGCATTGAAAAACTTTCATCTTTGGCTTCTCTCATGATTGATTGTAAGATTCTCTTTTCCTTTATTGATGTATTCTCTTAAATTTAATTTTTTCCTATCATGATGTGAGTACAACATTTTAAATTTTACAATTTTTTCTTGGTATCTTCTAGTAATTCATCTTGAATGCATATTTGTTCTTCTTGAACACACAATTTTTCTATTTCAATTTTTTTTAACAACTCATGTAGTTTTGGTTTTTATGTTTATGTTTTTTGATCATTTTTTCTTTGATTTTTCTTTGCCACGTTCCTTTGAAGTCAAAAATCTTATAACTCCCTAAATTTATATAAATCATACTTTCTAAATTATATCCTATGATATGGAAAAAATTATATCTCCCTAATTTTAGAAACTAAGAATGAATTCTTTGCAAATTTATATTTTTCTAAGGTTTGAGGTTGAAATATTTGTTCTCCCAAATAACTAGATTTGCAATAATTTACTAATTCAATAATATTCTACTATTAAACTCTATCAAAAAATATGAAATAAATATAATATTCAAATGTCAAAAATCATATTTTTGTTTTAACTTACAAAGTAGAAATCCTTATTTCTCCCTAAGTTTTGAATGAAAATTTTGAAGTTTATAAATTTTTTAAACCTATGAAATTGGATTTCTTATGTATCCCTAATTGATCAGAAACTAGAAAATAAGAAATTTGTAAATTTAATACTCCTAAATTTGAAGTAGACTTCCTTATATCTCCAAAGTTAAATAATTTACAAAAATTCTATATTTATTTGATTTTCAAAAAATATAAAAAAACTTTTCAAATAATTAAATGACTTTGAAAAATTTCTACTTATCACTCCAAAACTTCAAAAAGTAAATAAGGTATTAAATATTCTATTAATCCTCTTATCTCTCCACCTAAACTTATTAAACCTTAGAAAGAATAAAAAATTAAATTTATAAATCCTTATCTCTCCTTTACCCTTAGAAATAATTCAAAAATAAAAATCAAATTATTAAATCCTAATATACCTCTATGGAAGATAAATTCTTCGGAGATATTGATTTTGAATCAAACTTGGTGCTTGGGTGAACATTTCACTGCCATTCACTTGTGCTCTAAATAAGTAAATATTTGCATGAAAAATGGTTACACTACTACACTTTGTTTACCCTTATTCAATATGGCTTCTCAATAATTTGCATGGCAATTCAAACATTCACTATGTAGTGGTTAGATTTGGCATTTCAAATATCACTTGAGTACTTTGAATGCTCGGATTCCCTATGCTTTGAAACTTACTTTTGATTGATGTAAAACTTTCCCTAAGATGGTGCTAGGTATTCGTGATTCTATATGTTATTTCATTTGATGTTAGACTTTCCTTGAGATAAAGCTAGGTATTCATGATTCAATATGCCAATATAAAATATTCACTGGTACTTCAATTGTTCTTTGCTTAGTTGCATATAATATTACGTAGGCATTTTGTTCTAAATCAAACAAATATGATGTAGGCATTTTTTTTGGTCCAAAAGGAGGTATCATAGATGTTTTATTCATGGCTCAATGGTCCTCGTAATCCCTTCATGGCATTTGCACTCCTTAGTGATACTTTCATTACTTTGTGGTGCTTGCACTCTCTCATGGCACTTCATTCCTTGGCATAATACTAATAGATATTACTTTGTATGCTCTTCTCCTTGCTCTACTTACTCTTTTTTCCTATGTTAGCACTACCTTAATATGCTGGAATGACTTGTAATTAAGTGGAAGTCTTTATTATTCTTTCCTATCCTTCTTGTAGGTGCATATGTAGGTTATTCATATGCTAGATCACTAAAACATAACACCAATTACACTGCTTTCATATGTACTATAATGATGTTACTTTGTAAACTATCTTTAGTTGCTTTCTGACCCAAAAACACACTTGAACCTTACTGGCTTCTATTAGTATTATTTCAATGTTAAAAATTCAGGCTTACTTGCTTTACAAATATTGCCTTGAACACTTAAGCTCACTATTTCTAAATTATTTTTTCTATTTTCAACTATTGTTTTTCTTAACTCTTGTTGTTCACCAATCATGTTGTTCTACATAGTATTCTTTCTCCTCAAACTATCAATATTTATTTTGGCCAAATCTTCTTGTACCAAGAGTGTGTTGTACTCTATTTTTGCTTACCTTATTTCCTTGAACAAACTCAGTATTTGACCTTATACTACTTCCTTTATCTCAAGACTATATCTCTTATCAAATGGCTTGTAATATGACCTCTTATCTTTACTATGATGGACCTCTTTAATGGGTCTCATTCACTTATTTAATCTTCAATAGGACCTTCTTCAATGGGTATCCTTAATATCTACCTTCTATCTCTTTCAATAATATCTATATCAAGGTCTATCTTCAAGAAATGAATCAATATTATAAACTACCTTTTATTTCAAATAGATTCATGGAATAGGTAATTTCAATATATCTTGTTAAGGTCAATATACTAATGACCTAAAACTTTTATCAAGGTCTATATTCAAGACTTGAACTTATAATTGATTTCAAATTGAATCAATCCTCGCTTGAGGAAACCTTTCTTCTTTTTGGGCCTACTGTCAGATGGTGATGATTGTCTCAAATCCTATGCAAGTAACCTTGCTATAGCTCTAATACCACCATTATATTTCTAGATAAATTAATTAAAAAAAAAATATCTAAGATCAAGTATAAATAAAAAATATACTACTAATCAAAAATAACAATAAATATGAATAATTAAATAACAACAATATCTCACAAATATAACTTAGATGTACACAATATCATAAGAATATAGAATGATGCAGATTGATTACATTGCATAGAGATTTATCTCCAATATCTAATTTTATGACTTTTCAATACTTTAACTATTGCTCTCCTCAAACATCTAAGAGATGAAACCTTTCATATTCCTCTCATAAAGATAAAATTCTCATCTTACCACATATCAAGTGACTCTTCATTCTCTATCTTGATACCTTGCACTTTCTCTTATATTGACACATACATTATATAAATATAAATCAACTACCAAACTAATATTACAAGGGTGCCAAATAATGTAATACTTCCAACACTCTTATTTTTTTAATCATCTTATGCTTAGCATCAATATTTCTAGCATATAGTTTGACTCCAATCACTTCATAGCACATTAGGATAGTCTATTACCACACTACTTGTTATCCTCTACTTCTTAAAGTTCCATATCTAAGATGGAAAATAGGAATAGGTTTGAATCTAAATTATTATAGCTTAACTAGTGTTGAGTTTAAGTATAAATATTTTATCATGGACATTGATATGTTGCTTTTTGGTTAAATTTTTAATCTAAATAATTTCCTATTATAATTAATTAGCTATTACGAGTAATTATTTATAATAATATTGATATTATTGACTCCTCCATTAATTAACTATAATATTTTTTATGTTTTAGGTCATTTTTTATCATAAATAATGTAACCCATGCATTTACCCAGGTGTTGTAGGCGAGTTGGAGAGGAGAGGGCAATACTCCAAGGGAGGTCCCAGGTTCAAATCTCCACCCTACCAAAAAGCTAAATTGGGTATCTAAAATCCAATTGATAATGTTGGTGCGAGCAGGGTCGAGTGCAACCCCCGGGTGACTTTGACGGTGTAGAACCCCCTATTCATGGTCTCTCAAACCAAGGCGGCTCCGTAAGGGGTTTTTCGCTTAAAAAAAAATGTAACCCATTCATTTAGAATAATATTAGTAAATAATTTATTTTCATATTAGGTTTTCTTTAAAATCAAATATAAATCTCTTAATATTCAATAATAAAAACTGGATGCATAATTATAAAATATTTTTGTGAGGTGATAAAATTTACAATTTTTTTGATTATATGGAAGAAAGGGATTTGAAAGGGTCCCCCAATATTTTACAACTAAATCAAAGCCTCAAAAAGAGGACTGTAGGAGAATCACAAAAAAAATAGAGAAAGGAAAAAACAAGATCCAACTCCAAAAGGAAGATCCTAAATGTATAAAAGGAAGAGAAGAATCACAAGAGAGAAAATGAGATCCTTCTAGGATCTGCACTGGTTGATTTTAGCTAAAAATAAAACCTCTATTTTTTCAATTACAAACCTTGGGAAAAGGACTAAAATCCCCACCTTTGTTTAATTTATCAAAGAAGTTAATAGACTAAAAATCCAAGATATCAATTTTGGTTGGCCTAATGATTCTTCCCTATACCTAGGGCCTAGGAGCAATGGGAGTTGAGTGAAGCTAAAAAAATAGAATCAAATTTAATGTTATTTTTTCCCATAAGGAGAGGACATACTACAAACCATTGGCTATTTCTGCTTCAATTTATCTTTTTTTGACATCTTGGTTCAAGGGTTTTCCCACCTTCCTATCATTTCCAACATCTTCACCTCTTTTCTTTAGTTTCTAGTAATAGGGACCGATGTAACAACTAATTTTTTTCTTTTGAGACCTTGGGTAGAGGACTTAAAACCTTGTTTCCTTATGATAGAAGAGACATTTTTCTTCTTCGAAAGAAGAATTTGGAAGAGTTTCCAAAATAGACATCTTAGTAGAATATGTACTATTTTCTTCCATAGGATTTGAAAAGTCATATTCTAAACATTCAAAAATAGATTCTCTATACATATAAAAGTAAAGAAAAATCTAAATCAAGAAATAGAGGGTTAACCTATGTTGAGGGTTTTAGAATCCCCCCTCCTCTCTCTCTTGTTGGACTTCTATATTAGGTGAGGTTTCATGAGTCTCCTTTGGATATCATGATTTTTTCCTTTGACAAAAAGAAGGTTAAACTATTTCTGACTGATTCCTATTCGAGAATATTACATTATTTGGTACATGCTAATTTACCACAAGGTACTTTCATGGTACATCTTGTAAATATTATATTAGGGTTGACTCTTAGCTTAGAGTGTGAGATCTATTTTATGTAATCTTGTAATGTGTAAGAAATACACAAGTGTTATGTAAGTGTGTATGTGTAGGAAATGCACAAGTGTCATGTGAGTGTGCAAGTGTAATGTGAGTTTATGTGCACAAGTGTCTTATATGTAAGTGTGCACAAGTGTCTTTAGATTAGAGTGTGCTAAGTGAAGAGTCATGTCTAGGTATGCATACAAGATAGTATCATGTGTATGCAAGTATCAAGTAGAGAAGCCAAAATACATGATACTTGGCATATGGAAAGGAATAGTCAAGTATCCAAAGAGTCATTCTACTATGGCTATATAGTACTCCATAGAGAAGGAATAATATATAAGAGAAGAGGAGTAACAAAAGTTGCATACATTTTTTGCAATTAATATTATAATTCATGTTACATGCTTTGTACATGTATGACTCAAGCTATTTATGTTCATATTGTTGTTTATTAGTGAATGCTATTTGTTATATTATAAGCCTTGATTTAAATATTAATTTTCTCATTCTACTTGCATCTTTATATTGATCTTAATGTATTGTGGCTATATTATATTTGATCCTATGGAATTTATCCTATGAATAATATATTAGTATTAAGGCTTAAAAATTCATCGGTGATATTAGAGCTATTGCATAGTTTCTTGCATAGGTTGAATTTATTTAGCTACATACAAAAATCAAAATTTTTTATTTTGATAAAATTGGTTTAGAGTCTATCTATTTTAAAGGTAGTTAGAACTGGAATCTATTTTAAGGTCAAAGTAAGTAGAAAGTCTAGAGTCTTCCCATGGTTGAAGTAAAAATTAATGGAGGCTAGGACTCAACTATATAGTCTTCATGATTCAAGGACAAGGATTCATCTATATTAAAGGATGAATCAATTTTAAGATAGTTGATCATTCAAGAACATAGTCATCCCTTGATATCAAAAGGATTTCAAGGACATAGATATTCCTTGACTTTGATTTCTTTAACTCAGAAGGAAGTTGAAGGATTTGGAATAATCAAGTCATATTGATTTTTATTGAGGCATTAGTGAAATTCAACATCATCTTGACATTAAAGGTTTAAGTTGTTATGTGTGACCTAAAGAAATTATAGTAGATATTGATCAAAATAAGTGTCAAAAGCTTCTTATAATAAATTGATATGAATTTCATCTTCAAGAGCAACATAAAGTAGAATAGAAGAATGATATATTAGGAGTATCTTAAAGTAAGGTTTCATAAAGCTAATATTAATTAAAGTTGTAGTATATTAAAGTTATAGGTCATAAAGAAATTGAACTTTATATAAAGGATTCAAGTTTTGAAGATAGACCTTGACATAAAGGATTTAGGTTTTGAAGACACACTTGACATAAGAGATAGTGGATTCAAATCTTGAAGGCAAACGTTGATACAAAGGGATTATTTCAGGTTTTGAAGAGAAACCTCGGTATTAAAGATTGCAAGTCACTCAAATCTTGACGGGGACGGGAAAATAACACCTTCACAAATTTTGCATTTTCATTAAAATCTTTGGAAAAATTATACACACATCCAAAATAAAATAGCCCGCAGGCTTTACAAAGACCAAGCTCGGCTTCGGTCTCCCTCACTGTGCTACTTCTCCCCTGTTTTCCCGTTTCCTGAATAATACATAAAAATGAGTTTTTATCGAGGACTCAACCCTCTAGAAATTAATGTCCCCACCTATGCTAAAACCAGAAATTAAATTACGACCGTCCGCTTCCTCATTAAATTTTCAAAATTTCTTTCATTAATGGGCCACTGCCCCGATCCCCTATGGGGGATTGCATTAAAGACTCCCCTTACCCTGCAACCGCCACTTCCAGACTGTCTCTCGAGAACAATTTCCTATTAGAACATTCATCTGCACCCTCTACCTCTTTTCCCGTGCACGTGGCCTATCCATGTGTCAAAATTTTAAAACTGTCTTCAACCTGCCACGAAATCTCAATCCACGTGGTAGCCTTTAACATGTTGTGATATCGCGACATGTCGCGATATCGTGACATGTCACGGTATCGTGACCCCCATGCCCTTCTGCCTCTGCTACGCCTTTGGAGCCATGATTTCATGACATGTTGCAAAATCATGACATGTCACGATTTCGCGACTCCCACGCCCTTCCGTACTTGCCTTGCCTTCGGAGCCGCAATTTTGTGACTCCCATGCCCTTTCGTACTTGTCTTGCCTCCAAAGTCACAATTTCATGACATGTCATGAAATTGTGACATGTCACGATTTTGTGACTCCCATGCCCTTTCGTACTTGTCTTGCCTCTGGAGCCATGATTTCATGACATGTCACAAAATCATGACATGTCACGATTTCATGGCTCCCCTACCTTTGTTTGCTTCCTTCACCTTTGGACTTTCAAGCCCTTTGTCAACTCCATATTTGCTTTTCCTCAGACCCCTCGCATCTTTGCTCTCAAAACCGTCGCGACATCGCGACGTTGCGATATAGCGACGTCGTGATATCATGACGGAAAAACCCCCCCTCGAGCCTTAGTCTTCGAAATCGTCATGATATTGCAACGTCGAGATATCACGACAAAATCGGCCTTCACCTTGCTGTAGCCATTGGGGTCACGATTTCGCGACATGTCGCAAAATTGCGACATGTCACGATTTTGTGACCCCCCAACTTCTGCTTTATCCCTGCCAAACACTTCAAAATAGAACCAAAATTTGGAAATACTTAAAAAAATTTGGTTAATGCAGGGTTTCTCTGCTGCTGCCGGATGCTCCTGCATCAGACACCTGGGGTAAAAGGAGAAGTGACCTTCACTTCTATGCTGCCCTGTCTGCGTCTTCTGTAACATCTCCGAACACTCATCAACCTTTACAACCTGTTCCAATCCTGTTTATTGGCAAGAAAATTTTTTGCCCTCTACTAGACAAATTCTGGCATTGCTACACACCTTCTCATCCTTTGTCTGTAATGGCTTCAACTTGTGCCACACTCCATCTTTCATCAAGGAGTACGTATTTGCACGACCATCATGCACTGCACTCCGATCAAACTGCCATGGCCTTCCTAATAGCAAATGGCAAGCATCCATGGGAAAAACATCACACAGGACTTCATCCTGGTATCTCCCAATCTGGAATGTGACTAAACACTGTTCACGGACCCATGCTCTGTGGTCCTTTCGCAACCACGCAATCCGGTATGGATGCAGGTGCCTCCTTCTCTCCAGCTGCAACTTAGTAACCATCTCCTCGAAAACTAAGTTGTCTGTACTCTCATTGTCTATAATAACATTATAGACTTTGCCTACACTTTTGCACCGTGTGCGGAACAGGCTTCTCCTCTATTCTGACTTGTCTTCCTCAATCAACATGGTCCTCCTCACAATCATTGCTTCTCCTTTCTCAGCTTCTTTAGAATGTTCTGAGTCAGCATCTTCAACTGCCACAACAGCTCTGGCAGGACCCACTTGTTTCTTGTTCACTCTCTCAAGGTGCTGGGGACACTCATATGCCCGATGCCCCTCTACTTCATAGTGGAAACATGTTACTCAGAACACTCCTCTTCCATACCCACGTCCAGATCTACCTCTTCCTCTCGGGTAGCCATTATTCTAAACTTGCGGTCTGGGTTCTTCATCTTCTTTCTGATTCTGGCTGTTGCTAGTCTCTTCTTTCTTCTCCTCTTTTCCTTCATCTTTTCTCCCACCGGTCTTTCCTCCAGGTCCTTTTACTCTTTGCTTGCTTTCAAACCTTCTGTTCAGTTTTTCTTCAACCTTCAGAGCAAACTGGTAAGCATCTTCAATGGTGCTCACCCGAACCAAGCTCAAATCTTCCTAGACACTGGGTCTCAACCCATTAATATAATGGGCCACCTTTTCCTTGCTTGCTTCTAAATGGCCAATTTTGATGGAGATTTTGTAAAATTCCTTCGTATATTCTTGGACAGTTTTATTCATCTGTCTCAAACTTTGTATTTTTCTTAGCAGATCCAGTTCATAATCTACGGGAATAAATTGTCTTTTTAATTTTTCTACCATTTTGTCCCATCTAGTTATCTATTTTTTTCCTCTTCTGTTCCGTTCTAGCTGTACTCCCTTCCACCATATGATGACATGACATTTTAATTTAGTTTTGGCAAATCTGACCCGCTCGAGATCTTCAACCTCTTCATATTCAAAATATTCTTCTAATTCATTTATCCAATCAATCAATTCTTCCAGATTCAAGTTCCCAGAATACATGAAAACTTCCATCTTCGACCTCTTCCCGATCTGGGATATGGCCTTGTACAGTCTGGCTTGTGCCGGATCCATAGCTTCTTCTTCTTCTTCTTCTTCAAACTGATTTTCTTCTTCATCCACTTCATCCTCACTATCTGCATCTCTTCTCGGTTCATGTCCTCTACGCAGTTCTTCTTGCAGGGCCTGAACTTGCCGCTGCAAAGCCCAGAAATCTCCTGCTGCCATGCCTCTCCCGCCAACGGGGTTTCTCCTTGGAGGCATTCTTTTCACCTAATTTCAAGCCCTCCCATAAGTCCTGGTACAACTGCCTCTCCTTCGACGGTCTGCTGTACGCTCAGGAACCACTGGCTCTGATACCACTGACGGGGATGAGAAAATAACACCTTCACAAATTTTGCATTTTCATTAAAATCTTTCCAAAAATTATACACACATCCAAAATAAAACAGCCCGCAGGCTTTACAAAGACCAAGCTCGGCTTCGGTCTCCCTCACTGTGCTACTTCTCCCCTGTTTTCCCATTTCTTGAATAATACATAAAAATGAGTTTTTATCGAGGACTCGACCCTCTAGCAATTAATGCCCCCACCTATGCTAAAACCAAAAATTAAAATACGACAGTCCGCTTCCTTGTTGAATTTTCAAAATTTCTTTCATTAATGGGCCACTGCCCCGATCCCCTATGGGGGCTTGCATTAAAGACTCCCCTTACCCTACAACCGTCGCTTCTAGACTGTCTCTCGGGAACAGTTGCCTGTCAGAACATTCATCTGCACCCACTACCTCTTTTCCCACGCGTGCAGCCTGTCCACATGCCAAAATTTTAAAATTGTCTTCAATCTACCATGAAATCTCAATCCACGTGGCAGCCTTTAACTGGTCACGATATCGCGACATGTCACGATATCGTGACCCCCATGCCCTTCTGCCTCTGCTACGCCTTTGGAGCCGCAATTTCGTGACATGTCACGAAATCATGACATGTCACGATTTCGTGACTCCCATGCCCTTCCGTACTTGCCTTGCCTTCGGAGCCACGATTTCATGACATGTCATGAAATCGTGACATGTCACGATTTCGCAACTCCCATGCCCTTTCGTACTTGCCTTGCCTTCGAGCCGTGATTTCGTGACATGTCACGAAATCATGACATGTCACGATTTTGTGACTCCCACGCCCTTCTGTACTTGTCTTGCCTTTGGAGCTGTGATTTCATGACATGTCACAAAATCATGACATGTCACGATTTCATGGCTCCCTTGCCTTTGTTTGTTTCCTTCGCCTTTGGACTTTCAAGCCCTTTGTCAACTCCCTCTTTGTCAACTCCATATTTGCTTTTCCTCAGACCCCTCGCATCTTTGCTTTCAAAACCGTCGTGACATCGCGACGAAAAAACCCCCCCTCGAGCCTTAGTCTTCGAAATCATCGTGATATCGCGACAAAATTGGCCTTCGCCTTGCTGCAGCCATTGGGGTCGCGATTTCGCGACCCCCCCCAACTTCTGCTTTATCCCTGCCAAACACTTCAAAACAGAACCGAAATTTGGAAATACTTAAAAAAATTTGGTTAATGCAGGATTGCTCTGCTGCTGCCAGATGCTCCTGCATCAAATCTTGACAAAGAAAAAAAAGGATTACATAAAATTTTAGATCATTAGGACCTTAACATTGGAAACAAGAAGGATAAGGTAAAGAAGCAACAATAAATATTCAATAGGATTTCATAGAATAGAAGACTCAAGATTTTAAATAAAGAGGTAAAAAGATATAGAAGATATTTAGTCCTAAAAAAAAGAATCTATAGTACAATTTTTAAGAGAAAGCATAGAAGAGATTTAGTCCTGAAATGGAGTCTATAGTTTAGTCTTAAATAGAAAGCTTTAAGGCTTAAGATAAAGCAAAATAACTTTATGCGTAGTTCTTAAAGGAAACATTCAGCCCTAGTAGAGAAACATTTTCAAAGGCAACATTTAGTAGATAGAGTCATTCAAATTTGAATGGTAGAATTTAGATATATTAGATAGAGATATTTGACTCTTGAAGGTAGCTTCCTTTGGCTCTAGTATAGCAACAACATGCAACTCAAGTCATTATTCTGTTCAACATAGAAATTAAGAGAAACATAAATATGTAAACATGGTGAAGAGCTAAGTGAAAGGAAGAGCAAGAAAGAAAATTAATAATGCAATGACGTTAGCGTTCAAGGATTGTATAACACCTTAATATTGGATAACATCATCAATTTTGGATAGTACCCTAATATCGAATAGTGTGCTCAAATTTGATAGTGCCCAAAATATAGAACAACAACATCCTCATATTGATAACACCTAAAATATTGGACAACATTAAAAGATAGGAGTGAAGAACACAAGCTTATACTGAGAGGGGGGTGAAAAGTATAAGAACACTTTTTACTTTTCTTTCCAAAATAGTATTAATAAATATAATAAATGGCAATATCAATAGCAATAACCAAAGTAATGCACAAATAATCACACACAATAGAGACACCAATTTAATGTGGTTCACCCAATGTGGGTTACATCCACAGAGAAAATATTTCTTCTAAATATTTCTCAAATAATCTCTTGGGAATCCTTCCCAATTACAATGTTTATGGACCTCTGTCCAAAGGATATGTTGATACCCTAAATCTAGTTTGTGGATCTCTATCCATTGGAGAACTCTTTCTCCTCTACTCTAGTTGGTGATCCTCTAGAAGACACTACCTCCACTGCACGTATTGTAGATATCTCTCCACTTGAAGACTCTTGTCCTCACTCAGAAGACCTATCCTCAATGTCTTGGTTGATGGATATCTATCCACTAGAGACTTTGTCCTCTCTGCTCGGTCATCTCCAAATCTATATCTTAATACTATACTAAACATTGTCTAGTAGGTCTAGCACATCTTTGCTCAATCTCTTACACTAAACAGAGTACATTTGGTCTAGCACAAATCTGCTCAATCTCTTGCACTAAACATAGTCCAGTTGGTCTAGCACAAGTCCACTCAAATCTACACTAAACATAGTTTATTCAGTCTAGCACAAATCTTCTCAATAGGTCCACTTAGAACCTTCTCAAATCTACTTGATAGGTCCATTCAGAACCTGATCAACTCTGCTCAATAGGTCCACATAGAACCTATCCAAATTTTCTCAATATGTCCACACAAAACCTGTCTAAATCTGGTCAATAGGTCCATACAGAACCTATCCAAATCTAATAAACAAGCTCACTCAAAACTTGTCCAAATATGCTCAACAACCTCACTCAGAACTTGTCCAAATATTCTCAACAAGATTACATAGAACTTGTCCAAATATGCACAACAATCTCACTCAGAACTTGTCCAAATTTGCTCAACAAGCTCACACAAAACTTTTCCAAATCTGCACAACAAGCTCACAAAGAACTTGTCCACAAGCCTTCTCAAAGACATTCCTCAAATCAGCTTAACAAGTCCACACAGAACTTGTTCAATATCATAGAATTATAAAGAGAATTGTTATATACTCAATATGTTCAGTACTTAATGCTCAATCACTTTCTCAACTCAATATCATAGAAGCATAAAGAGAATTGTTAGAGATTCAATACTTTCTATACTCAATGCTCAATCACTTTCTCAAATAAATCTTATAGAAGCATAAATAAAATTTTTAGACTCAATATATTTTATTCTCAAATATTAATATCAACTCAAATCAGAATATAGAATAGTTTTTTCATGGAACTTGAACAACCAATTCATACAACCACTTGACTAGGTTCAATCAACTTAAATCAACCAATCACCTCAAGGAAAAACCCTTTGTTACAAACCCTAGTCCAAGCATATATCAACCAACTCAAAATGCTTCCAACAATGTTCAACAACTCTCACATAATAATGATACTCATGTTCTCTTCAAACCCTAACTCAGGTTTTTTACACAACCAATGGCTTCAATAACAATGCTAATAAAAAAATGTTTTAATCAAAAGTCTCAATCTTGAAAACCTTGAACCATCAAATCACAACACTTCACTCAACCAATGGTCTAAACAACAATGCTTATCAAACAAGGTTTAATCATAACTCTCAATCTATAAAACCTTGAAGCATTAAATCAACCACTTTTGAAAAGGAAACCCTAGTCAATTTCTTTTCTCTTCAAACTTAATTTTCAATCAAGCCAATCAGCCAACTTAATAGAGAATAATTTTGCCCATACCTTTTTATTGCCAAGAAGTTGTCCACAAAATCTGCCACACTTCACAAAAACTCTTTTCCAAACTCATGTAAGGGTTAGAGGACTTTAATTAAAATCACAATGCAAAATATAACTTTAAATACACCTTTTTACTCCAACTTAATTTTCACATCCACCAAAGTCCTTTTAGAAGAAAACCCTTATAAAAAATAATAACCAACAAGTCTCAAAATAAATCTCAATTAACACTTTATCATAACTCCTTATTCCTCCTAAAACATAACTCTCAAAATAATAATTTCCAAATAATAATGCTCAAATAATTATCAACACTTCACCTTCAGAAATAATCACTACAACCTCTTTTTAATAAATTTTATTAAAACTTTAATTAACCTTATAACATCCTTATCACTCCAACCTTAGGGCATAACCATAAAAATTAATTAACAAAAAATTGTACTTGCCTCAAGGGGATTTGACCCCATGACTTGCCTTCTTTGTGAGTGCCTTAGCCATGGCTAAGGTTACCACATGAGCTACACACTCATTTGCAAAGGGAGAAGCACCATGTGCTTCTTCTTTGTGCTAGTCCTTTCCCACGTTTAAAAAATGTATGCCTTGGGTGCTTCCACAATACTCCACCAAAAAAAAATCTTCGTAGAAATCGAACACATGACCTTTGTGCTCCCAATGCCTTCATGCTTTCCAAGATACCACCAGGCCACACTGCCCAATGTGAATTAGGGGTGGTCTCTCTCCATGTTATCCAACACTTCTCTTCTCAAATGTTTTAAGCCACGATATCTTTTTTTGCATGTGCCACTCAATTAATTATTCGAGCAAGTATGGTTAATAAATAAATTTAGGCATGAATTTTTATTTTCCTTCCTCCTTTATATATATTATTGAAATGCATTACATCGACGCTTTAAGGCTTTGAAAGCCTTAGTAAACCCAACCTTGGGTTTTAATTAAAATTACTTTTGGATTTTATAAAACCCCTTGCCTTTTAAAATATTATAATAAGGATTATAATGATTTTATTTGGGTTTTCACCATGGCAATTTTAATATGATAATAACAACCATTATAATATTAATCCTTCGATAAAGTACCTTTAATATTTATTTATAAAATTTAAATTCATGCTGAATTTAAATAATTTATAAAATAAATATTATAACTCCTTTCTAACTTCTATATTTTGCATTGTTTTCCTCGATATTTTGCCTTCTTGCTGGATATCAAATAACCATATTTGTTCCCTTTATATCCTACTAAAATTACTGATGACCTCATCTGGTGATATCAATGATAACTTTGACTTAGGGACTCAAAATGTCCAACAAGGAGAATACCCTTAGATTGAATAACACATAAGCATCTACAGTGCTACTCAAAATATCCAACAAGGAGAATACCCTTAGATTGAATAACACATAAGCATCTATAGCACTCATAACATTATTTAAAGTAAACTACATTGAGTGACATTGAAGTAGCAGATAGCAATATCAGGAAACACTTAGAATCAAAACACAACGAGGAAGGTGAAACATTCATTGCAAAGGGAAAGCACTTCATTGAATATTGAACTAAGAATTTGAAATGACAATGAAATTTTTGGATTGGTAACAAAGTTTTTCTTGAGCACCAAACATAATTCAGTCCTTGGTAATGCTCAAGACATAGAAAGAATGACACAACAATTAGGCTAATCCTAGGAAACACCACCTTACCAGGTAACTTCACTTCACCAAGTAACATCACCTTTGCATGCTTGGTGATAAAACATTCGTAACTGGATCACCTAGAGACATGTGTTAGTGAAACTAGCTTGTTAAGAGCCTCCACACAAGTTCTTTTGAATGAAATATTCATAGAGCAGAGTTGTGGAGATAAGCGTAGAAGTAGAAGAATATTAGAGGTAATTAATTTTAGGTTTATATATTCTAAAGTTTTTTTTCAATGGGTTATATGGGATTGAAACAAGCCCCACCCGTATTACATCTTCACCACATAGTGGTATTACAATAAATCTTGGATATTATCCATGTATCTTTTGAAAATAATAGAACCTGGGTCTCCTCCTTGGAATTTTGAGGAATTTAACTAGTTGAGCTAATGCCATTGATCTAAAGTTTTATTTTTTATAATGGGAGTAATAAGGTTTTATAATTTATTTAAGCATATGTAGTGATAAGTAATATCAATTAGTGTTATTAATTTTATTAAATTTTATTTGGAGTGGTAAGGAATATAATTAATTAATTTGGTTTTATATTTAATTTATTTATTTTTTCTATTTTTGAAAAGATTTGAAAAATAAAATATTTGCAAATTTAGTTATTTGGGAGTCAAAAGGATTTCTACACCAAAACTTAGAAAAAAATTTAAATTTACAAAACTTATTTTCTTAGTTTCTAAAATCTAAGGAGAAATACGGTTTACTAATTCATAGTATTTAATTTATAAACTTTGAATTATTTAAACTTATAAGTTATATGGATGTCTATTTCAAAGGAATCAAAATCTATAAACTTTATGGATAACAATATGGAGACTATAATTAGGAAATAAAACATAGATGTCATTTAGTATGGGGTCAAGAATTTGATTAAAAAATCTAAAGGAAAAATAGATCTAGTGTCAAATTTAATCTATAGTGAAGCTATAAATGAGAATTTTGAAATATTTGAATACTATTTACATGCAATAATTGTTGAAGCAATTGATGATGGAAAATATAGTATTATGATACCTTTAGATATTGGTAGCATAATGTATATGGCATTGCTTACACTTAAGTTTCATAAAGAAGAAAATATAAAACAAAAAGAGTTGATTGAATCTCTTATGAAGAAATTGAAAATAGATGAATCATTTTTGGAAATGATATTCCATTCTTCTTGTAGTATTGATATTCCAAGTTCATCTTAGGAACCTAGTATGATTATTTGAGTGAGTGTTCAGAAGTATCTATATAGGAAAATAAAAAATCATATGATTCTAAGGGCAAAGGCAAAGAAAATATTGTTATGCAAAAATCTGATGATAAAGAAAGAGTTCAAGAGACTTGTAATCTTGAAGCTATAAAAATTGAAGAACATGAAGTTGAATACAAAGATAAATTCAAGCAAGAAAAATAACCTAATGGAGATAAAGATAAATAATACTTGCATTGTAAGGTCACTTGAAGATTGAAGATTATGATTCAAGACTAAAGTCTTCAATAACAAAATAATGTAATATAGGGGAATGTTGGAGGATATTACATTATTTGGTACATGCTAATGTAATCCTAAGGTATATTCATGGCACATATTGTAAATATTATATTAGGTTTGAGTCTTATTTTAGAATGTGAGTAATATTTTAAGTAATATTGTAATGTGCAAGAAATGTAGAAGTGTTATATAAGTGTGTATGTGTAGGAAATGCACAAGTGTCATGTGAGTGAGTGTCCAAGTGTAATGTGAGTTTATGTGCACAAGTGTCTTATATATAAGTCTACAAAAGTGTCTTTATATTATGGTGTTCTAAGTTAATATTCATGTCTAGGTGTGCATACAAGATAGTATCATGTGTATGCAAGTGTCAAGTAGAGAAGCCAAGATTCATGAGACTTGGCATATAGAAAGGAATAGTCAAGTATCCAAAGAGTCATTCTACTATGGCTATATAGTACTCCATAGAGAAGGAACAATGTCAACATATTATATCATATTGTATTACATATCGTATCAAAGAATCAAGTATCATATCTATAACAAAAGAGGAGTAATAAATATTGCATACATTTTGAGCAATTAATATTGTAAGTCATGCTACATGCTTTGTACATGTATAATTCAATCTATTTACATTCATATTTCTATTTATTAGTGAATGTTATTTGTTATATTATAAGCCTTCATTTACATATTAATTTTCTCATATTATTCTACTTACATCATTATCTTAATTTTATTGTATTATGGCTATATTATATTTGATCCTATGGAATTTATCCTGTGAATTTTATGTTAGTATTAAGGCTTTAAAATCCATTGGAATCAAATTCCTTGGAGCAAAGGGGATTCCTTATTAAATGGAATTGGGTAGAAGAGTGCCCTTTCCATTTGCATGAAGCACAAAATAAGGTATGGTTTCATAAATAAATTCTTAAACCTAAGAATTGACTTTTGAAACTAGCTCTATCAATCTAGAAAGCTCCGCTTCTAGATTTACATTAATACACATTCTGGTGAACATCATTCTTAATTTAACCTTAGTGGAAGGTTCAATAAATACTAGGTCACCAATGGATCCCACTATTCCAATAAGGATATCCTCATGTCAAAACTAAATAGGAAGGTTAGGGAGTCTTACCCATAATGTTGTTGAGTTGATACTTTGAGAGTTCATATTGAAGTCTAGACCCCATTTCCATAGGAAAAGGCCATGTCTACCAAATAAATAGGGTTCTCCTTCAATTTTTTGAATTGAATCTTTAGTACAATTCAACTTAATGGGAAATAAGCCCTTGGGGAGCATAATGATCTCCAAATGGCCTCGCAGCATCCATTTGGAGAAGACCTATTTTCATATGGATTCAATGTTAGGCTGAGATCCTAGGAACTTCCCCACCATATTTCTAGCTTCTTGGGCTAAATCCATATTCAAAAACTCAATTGGGACTCAAAATTTCTCTTACAAAGAATGTAGGTCAAAATATTTGCTCCTCATATTTTGAAAGCCCAAATCCTTTCAAACGACCTCAATAAAAGACTTAAATCCCAAATTATAGGGAAATGAAGAGTTTCCTATAGAATAATACTAGGATCCATGCTTCTATGGGGGATGCAAACCAACCTAGATTACCTCCTTCCCACTAGTCCAACCATTTCTAGGGGTGGGGCTTAGAGCTTAGATTGCAATATTCTAGTAGGAGATTCCTAGGGTTTTCACTCCCAAGGGGGTTGTATAACCACTATAAATCCTCAAGGCACATTATAATTAGATAAATCAAATCTAGGACCACACATACTTCTAGCGATCTGTCTACATTCTTCCAATTTTCCACTTGCATTAAATTCAAAATTTTAAAAATAATTCCTCCTAGACCTAAAGCCATGAAAGGATTTTCCTGAAAGGGTTTTATAGGATCCACATTCCCAAGGGGGATGGATCCACCCTAATTCTTGATGGATCCAACCCATATATCTCATATTATCCATATCTAATCCAAAAGCCCAAAACATTCTCGCTTTATCCATTTTTTATAATCAAAATGGGGATTTGGAATTGTTATACTGGTATGCCTATTATTTAAGGGCCTTCCTATCCCTAAGATTTTATTGTCATTACAAATTTTACTATGTATCAAATAATAAAATATACACTATGAATATATATGATTAATTTTATTGTTGTCATGGTGAGAGAATGTCTTATGAAAATAATACTTGATGCTCTAAGTAAGACTAAAAGGAATGATAATTGTTTTACAATAATAGAAAGCCCACATTAAACTATCCATGCAATCATGTATCATAGAATTTTTATATTAATTATAATTCTTTTGTTCTTCATAATCATGTTTGTATGTAAATTAATTATACATACTACTTATGATAGTGTTCTTATGGGATACAATTACCCAAACTTCAACACAAATATGAAGTTTTAATATAAAAAATAAGATGTATGTTAAATAATTTGATGATAGAGCATTTAGTAAGTATAGAAATATAGTTTTGTATGTAAAATGAAATCACATCTATTATTGTAGTGGTTGTACCATCAATATTATGAGAGTGGATTGTGTTGCCTTATTTGTAAAGGCTATTCATTTCTATGAATTTATATAAAGGTAGAAGAAATTTTAGTATATAATAAGAAAATAAATGGTGTTTGGGAGTGCATACATTTTGGAAAAATATGTAACTACTTACAATAATTAATATTGAAACAAATTAAAGCTTAATTTTTTGTCACTTTATATAATTTTTTTCTAGGGATTCTTAGTTTTATATGAAACAATAGAAGTATACTTTTATTTGAGAAAAAGCTAGATTATATTAATTCAATGATTGGAAAAATACAATATTATGGAGCTAATACTATACAACAACTAAAAAACATAATTAGGTGGATAACGAGTAAATTATCCATAACTAAATATTGTAGACAAGAAAAATTGACCCATTAAAGATAAGTTTTCCTTCTTAAAAACTAATGTCATATTAAAGAGAATGTTTACCCTACCAAATAATATCAATTCTTCTCATATTTTATACCATTAGATAGGCCTTGAAAAGAGATTTCCATAAATATATTATATGTACCATTTTGACATCATTTTACCACTCAAACTACCAAAAACTATGTACATTTCTAACCTCCTGATGAGATCGTACATACATTCCAAGATCATATATAGTATGCGAGATCGTAAGTACGATCTCTAAAGTGTGTGAGATCATAAGTATAATCTCTAAAGTGTGTGATATCATAAGTACAATATTTTATCATCATTTTAATTATGATATTGTACGTATGATCTCGTCCAAAAATAGAAAAATCTCAATTTGGCAAAGCGGCAAACACGTTATAATGCTTTTTTCCTTACCTGTCCAACTGTGCAATAGTTACAGGATCGGATCCGCCGATCAGTCCCATCCTAGAAGTTACAACCTATCTGATTTTTTAGACACCTAAAACATGCCATGCTAAGGGTGACTACTCATATGGACATGCTACAAAACCATATGAAGGATCTTGGATAGACTCCAACATAGAGCAGTGGTTCTAACAACTCAATTTAGGCATTCTGGCCTAAGTAGTCTGAACTGCAGCCTAGATCTATGATCTCCAGTTTGAACCACGGTTGACACCTACGGTCTCTAGTCTAGACTATAGCTATGACCTGTAGTTTGAACTAGAGTTTAGTTAGGCCTTCCATCCAAGCCAAATCGGTTGGAACGGCCAAGAGATCTAGAAGGAGGTAGTTGGAGGACGAAAGATTCCAAAGGCTTCCATCCCAACTGACCTAACCAAACTTCTTGATCTTGGATTCTCCATGAAGCCACACCTAGCCCTAGGGGCATGCTATAAGTACCTCTATTTTTCAATGGAGAAGAAATTACTGAGGAGAGATAATTTTCATAGCGAAGTGCTATCTAATTATCGAGAAAACTAGTTGATCAAGAGAGAAGTGAAGCCCTATCAAATTGCATAACGACTTTGTCCATTTGGGAGCCCCTTTACTATCCATTCAATGATCAATTAGCCATGGATGTCCTAGGTGCCTAGGAGGATCAAGAAAAACAAATTTGGGTGAACAAAGGCACTTCATAGCGATTTGACCACCAAATATGTCAGAAGACGACAAAGGTGACCCTTGAACATCAATCTGGACAAGGAGGTCAAGCCCACTACCCTTAATTCTGAGGGCAAACACATTAGAGGTCAAACCACAGTTGTCAACCATGGTTTACAATGTAGACCGTCCCTCACAGTTGATGTTTGCAACAGGTTAGAGATCACCTTACTCAATCTGCTTTTTAATGCATAGGTTAGTCAGATTAGTTAGTTCATAGGTTAAATTACACTTTTAGAGAAAATCTGACCATAGGAATTAGGCATTTTACATTTTGTAGTGGCTAGAAGTACATTGAATATTTTTGATGTTTTATTGCTTTCAATTCAGTATTTTTTTAATGCATCATGCTTTTATTCATGTTTTGTATATTGTAGTGTAATTCTTGATACAATTAGAATAGCATAGAACCTTTCTTTATGCTTTCTTGTTTCATTCATTTGATGGCATTTACACGTATAATATTTTAAAGGGCCTCATAATGAGAGGCTATCAATCTATATAATTATGCATTATTGTTTCTTGTTCGTAGGGAGACAGGTGCAGAAATAAGCCTATATCGTAATCCTTCCACATCGCGGAGAAGGGGGTTAGGTCTACCCCAAGGCAATTTGTGTCACCCTGAGGGGAATTTTGATTACACCTACCATTGAGAGGGAAAAAAAATACACATTCCTATTGTAATATTATATCAAGATGATTATCCCTAAGAGGGATGTACTTGTAATTTTATTTTGACTTTGAATATTGAAAACACGAGATTCTGGAAGAAAAACAATACTAAGATGCAATACAAACAAAGCTAACTGGATGCATGAAATACAACGAATGTAATCGAATCAACACCAAACATAAAAGGGGAAAGCAGGAGCACAACCCTTTTTATTAATATGATTCCAAATTTGGTTACAATCCATCTCCTCCCCTTCCCGGGGCTAGGAGCGTTAGCATGTTTTAGTTACAATCGTCTTTAGTAGTTCTCCTTCCGCGTGCCCACATGTAAAACGGGCGGGCCAAAGTGTTGCTACCGCTTGTGTTGAAGAGTCCTCGATCTTTGCTGCTTCTCCTTCGTTAAAAGAAACAACAAATAGAGTTAATAGCACCTGTGTTAAAATGAAGCATTTGATCCCTAAAAAATGATGTAAGATGCATGCACAAGATTAAATAATACCAATGAACAAACTAAGATTAAGTAAAACCGATTTTGAATGATAATGCATAATCGTGATTTGGCAGCACTTCGTTGCTTAAAATATCCAAAACCCTCCCTGTTTTTTTGGTGAGAGAACTCTGCAATTTATAGAATTCCCAAGGTGCAGTTGTTATGGGCATGCAGGGATGCCAGTTGGTGTTCATGCTAGTGCGTGATGGGGGAAATTCTTCCTGTCTGGCCTGCCCATGCTTTGTCTGCATGAAAGTTCACTGACTTCCACTACCATTTGTCTAATGTCCCTTTTCAATTGTTTAATGTCCACTTTTGTTTGTCTAGTGTCCACTTTCAATTGTTTAATGTCCACTTTCATTTGTTTAATGTCCACTTTCATTTGTTTAAAATCCACTTTTAATTGTTTAACATCCGCCTTTAATTGTTTAATGTCCGCCAAGTGCAAAGGCAGAAGTTTGTCACGATATTGTGACACCAAGAAGAAGCCAAGGCGAAGGGTAGGATTTGTCGCGATATCGCTACGTCGTGACATCACGATGTCGTAATGTCGCAACATCACAACACCAAGAAGAAGCCAGGGTGAAGGGTAGGAGTTGTCACGATATTGCTATGTCATGATGTCACGATGTTGTGACGTCATGACTATCGCGACATCATGACATCGCGACATCGTGACTATCACAATATCATGACAGTCGTGATGTCACGACGTCGCCGAAAGCAGCATTCGCTTATGCTCTAACCCGAGCTAGACTTGGAGGATTCATTCGATAGTTGGGCCTTCTCACCAGGGAAGGCAAAACGGTCGAAGAAAGCAAACTGGAAATAACCAAAGCATTGTCATGTAATCGGATTGGTGCTGTTTTGGTGTCTACAGATGCCCCTTTTTGGGAAGCGCTACGGGTGACGCAGTGCTGAGCAAAAATAGATAACCAAAGCACTAGTGATTAGGGTTTCTTAGTAACCTAACCAACTTGTGATGCCCCAAGCATGGAAAGGGGATGCATTCTTGAATCCTTGCTTCTGACGAGCTAAGGAATTTGATTTCAAGTATTAACCTATTTTGGTGAGGTGTGACTTGAACTTAGACATTGATCAGTCATGAATAGGCAAAGGGCGCAACCTTTTATCCATGGGGGAACCTTGAGTTCATGCTTCGGGAATGCCAAGCGTTTGATCGCGTTTGATCGATTTGTGATTGTTGCTTGTTTACCGCCCCAAGAAGGAGCGTGATTGTCTTTGTCAATGATTCTTTGAATGCATGCCATTGCCTTGATTGGGTGTGTGTTTGTTGATTGGTGACTAAGTGTGACTACCCCCTCAAGCGACGAATCGATGAGGGAATGACCGCCATGAGAAAAGCGACGAGTCGCTTGACCCAAGGTGACTTAGGTGAGGGTGCCTTCAGATGTTTGTCCGTTGAATGTGCAAGCAGTTTTCTGACTTTTGGACCTATTTTTGGTGGGTAAAAACCCTTTTGGTGATGCCATAATGGGGTGAAAGTGTCAACAATCCGTCGTCCCGTGGAGCGGTCCGGCTATGGTAGCCTTCTTAGGGAGTAGAATAGCGACCATTTGTGCCCCGACATCGATTTTCTATGCCAAGAGGTTAAGTGCAAGAGTACTGATGTCCGGCAATTTTATTTCTTTTATTTTTGTGTTGCATTTATTTGTTGTTTTTGAGTGGGTTTTGACCCATTTTGGGATGCCATTTGGGATGGTGTTTGACGAAAATCCGACCTCCCGTGGAGCGGTCCGGCTATGGTAGCCTTCTTAGGGAGTAGGATAGTGACAATGTAAACCCCGACATCAGTTTTGCTATGCCAAGGGGTTAAGTGCAAGAGCACTCTTGTCTGGAAATGTTTATTGCTTTGTTTTTGTGTTGCATTTTTTGTTGTTTTTGTTGTTTTGTTGTTTTTGTGACGCCATTTGGGATTAAAATTGGCAAAAATCCGACCTCCCGTGGAGCGGTCCGGCTATGGTAGCCTTCTTAGGGAGTAGGATAGTGACAATGTAAACCCCGACATCAGTTTTGCTATGCCAAGAGGTTAAGTGCAAGAGCACTCTTGTCTGGCAATGTTTATTGTTGTTTGTTTGTGTTGCATTTTTGTGATGTTTTTGTTGTTTGGATTTTCTTGCTTTGTGTATATGTCATGATTTTATGTTATGCACAATGATTGATGTTGATGGATGCATGTTTATGGTGACGAATGCATATGGTATGATAAATGCGCATGTTGTTGATTTATATGATAAGTAATGGAATGGATGAAATGATTTGTTGATAACCTTACATTGGCACCATAGACTATACATGACTTATGGCTTTATGTATTGGGTGATTGCTGTGGTAAATGCTTTTTGTGTATATATGTTGTTTTTTTTTTTTTTTGGATGGCGATATAGGAATGGATTATATGCAATGGTTGGCGTAGAATGTAGCTAGGTTTTTTTGAGATTCAACTTGTTATAACTAACTAGCCAAGACTGGACCGTTATCTTACAAGATGTCTGACCAAGGTATGAATCGCGCTTGTTTTTGACCAAGTTATTTCGCATCCTTGTGTGTGCAATTGAGTTTGTTTATGTGGTATTTGTCAGGATACCGCCAGTGCAGGATAGGCTTTCAACCAAACCTGTATCGAGGATCACCTAATTAGTTCCACTAACTCCTTTGTTGTATTTTGTCGGATTAATCTGTTTTGCGATCTAGGAGACCATAAGCTAGCTCATCCACATGCAAACATTGATCTGCACACAAGTAAATGTGACAGATATATCGTCATGCGGGAGGTTTGCCGCCAGTGACCGATAGGTTATCCACCAAACCGGTACTGAGGTTCACCTCATGACCTTTTGAATGTTGAGAGTTCCAGGGATTCAAGTTCGACTCCCTTCTTTTCTTCATTTGTATTGGGATACTTGCTCGTTTATAGTGATGAAAATCACTATTTATTTTTGTTTTTTTTTTTTGAGCAAGGGATTTGAATTTGGGAGTGATGAGAATCACTATTGCTTGTGGGATTTGACGTCAATGTTTGGAGTATTGACTTTGTGCAACTTTTTGATGTTTTTGCAATGTTTTGAGGACTTGGGATTCTTGGGGAATTGGGTAGGGAAGATTCTTGTCCTTTTGCCAACTCTCAGCATTCCTGGGGTCATTCGCACAGGGGGATGAGCGAGATAATCTTTTCATTGTTTGGTATCCTGAATTGCTTTACAGGTTTCATCCTTCATTGACACAACTTAGGAATTGTTTTTATGTGTTTTTGAATTTGTGATGGGATGCTACGTAACAAGGTGTATTTCAAGTAAAACTCTACCATTGTAACATCAGTTTGAATTTTGTATAGTTTTGGCTAGAAACCTAAAGACAGTTGAATGACGAAAACTCTAGATATGTTTAGATGACAACTGATTTATGATATGGTGAAATGGTGATTGGCGTTTATTTTGGTGTACTTTTTTTCAAAGTGGAAAATGTGAAAAGGTGGTGGTTTTGCCAAGTAATGACAGTCTATGGTGCTTTTGCCTTGTGTGATCAACAAACATGGATGTGATGCCTAATGCAACTATTTTTTTTTTTATTTTTGATTTTGGAAGTATGCATGAAATTGAGATGTAGATTTTGTTTGTTTGTTTTTTTTGAATTTTTTTTTTTTTTTGGATTTTCTTGACCAAGCGATTGTGATAATCCTTGGAGCTTTTGAGGTTGACCAAGAGATTGCGATAATCCTTGGAGCTTTTTGGTGTGACCAAAGGGTTTGTAGGCACCTTTGGGGCATTTTGGGGTGACCAAGTGATTGCGATAATCCTTGGAGCTTTGGGGGTGACCAAGGGATTTAGGAATCCTTGGAGCTTTTTGGTTTGACCAAGTGATTGCGATAATCCTTGGGGATTTTTGGTTTGACCAAGTGATTGTGATAATCCTTGGAGATTTTTGGTTTGACCAAGTGATTTAGGAATCCTTGGAGCTTTTTGGTTTGACCAAGTGATTGTGATAATCCTTGGGGCTTTTTGGTTTGACCAAGTGATTGTGATAATCCTTGGAGCATTTTTGGTGTGACCAAGGGATTTGTAGGAACCTTTGGGGATTTTTGGGTTGACCAAGTGATTGTGATAATCCTTGGAGCTTTGGGGTTGACCAAGGGATTTAGGAATCCTTGGAGCTTTTTGGTTTGACCAAGTGATTGTGATAATCCTTGGGGCTTTTTGGGTTGACCAAGTGATTGTGATAATCCTTGGAGATTTTTGGGGTTGACCAAGCGATTTAGGAATCCTTGGAGCTTTTTGGTTTGACCAAGTGATTGCGATAATCCTTGGGGCTTTTTGGGTTGACCAAGGGATTGCGATAATCCTTGGAGCTTTTTGGTTTGACCAAGAGATTGCGATAATCCTTGGAGCTTTTTGGGGTGACCAAGGGATTGTGATAATCCTTGGAGATTTTTGGTTTGACCAAAGGGTTTGTGGGAACCTTTGGAGCATTTTGGTTTTGACCAAGTGATTGTGATAATCCTTGGGGCTTTTGGTTTGACCAAGGGATTGTGGGAATCCTTGGAGCTTTTTGGGTTGACCAAGTGATTGTGATAATCCTTGGAGCATTTTTGGGATTGACCAAGCGATTTTAGGAATCCTTGGAGCTTTTTGGGTTTGACCAAGTGATTGTGATAATCCTTGGAGCTTTTTGGTTTGACCAAGCGATTATGATAATCCTTGGGGCTTTTTGGTTTGACCAAGTGATTGTGATAATCCTTGGGGCTTTTGGGGTGACCAAGCGATTGCGGTAATCCTTGGAGATTTTCAGGGGATAGATGTACCCCCAGCTTGATGATATTTGTGCTTCGAATCTGGCTCTGGAGGGATTGGCATGAATGGATCGGCCCTATGTATAGATAAAAGGATGGGGTCCACCCTTGGTACTGATGTTGCTATGAGGTCTCTAGGCAAAAGTTGTTCTTGGTATGCCCAAAGTGGCGGACTCAACATTTGATTCCAGTGGGCTGGGTTAACGCGCCACTCATGCCCTAGCCTTATGTTTAGTTGTTGAAGTGCATCATCCATATGCATGGGGTGTTGGTGCTGTCGCATGTGATTAATGTGGGCCATCTCTGTGTCATATTTATAATCATTGTCAGATATCCAAAGGCCTTCGTTGGCTCCAATAGTTGTTTGTGATATGTGAGGCTCTTCTTGTTCGAGCAGATTGATGTGGTCCTCATGGGGTTGTTCCGCTTGTTACGGGGGGACCTGATTGCTTTGATGTGGTGCTTGCTCGATTGGCACTTCTAAGGGGAATATTTCCATTAAGCTCTCTTGGTAGTCATCCATGGGAATCATTTGTGAATGATTAATGTCAGATTCGATCGAGTCCCATGGTGCTACCTCGCATTCTGACTCGTCTTTGCTTAGCGAATCAGGCTCATCAGAATCTGGCGATTCTGAGACATGGGAGACCGCATCATCAGGTATCTCTATGGTCAAAGGCTGATCTTCCTCGAAAGGAACCTCTTGTAAGTTGGGATTTTGGGGTCCAAAAGTCTTGGTCTCGATCGACTCTAAGCGCTCTAGTAGCGCATTGCATGTATCGGGGGATTTGAGCTCCTCCGCTTTGGTTGGTTCCTATTGAGGAACGTGGGGCCTATGGAGGGGTAGCTGGATAGCACCCCCCTTGCCTTGGTAGTGCATTTCAGTCCACTCTTTTTCTTGCTCAGATTCCTTAGAGGCTTCTTGAGGGATTTCTGAGGGTGGCCCATGAACTTGGGTGGGTGTCTGAGGAATCGAGGGAGTAGCCTCCCGCTCCTATCTAGGAGGCATTGGGGGTAGTGCTTGATAAGGTCACGATGACCTATCTCGCCCCCAGGGGTTGTGTCCCTCATAATGTTTTGTCTTATGCATGTGAGGGGTTGGAGTCCTCTCCTGCATAGTGTGTTGGAACAACTCATCCTTCTGGTGCTGAAGGTGCTCTTGATTTTGAAGATACCATTGCTCTAACTATTGTCGTTCTAGCTCAAGTAGCGCAAGTTGCATTCGATGTGCGATATGCTCGGTAGATTCTAAGATAGTTTGTCCTACCATCTCATGTCTAGAAGGGCTAGATGCCTCTCCTACATATCTATCTCGATCATGGTGATCCGAGATCTCTATAAGCCACCTCCCTCTATTGGGGGTAGCAGCATTCCCTCGAGGCTTTGGCCTCAGTGAGTGGTCCTGATAGATAGTAGGTGCGGAGGCGTATTGCTCCCACATTATATATTGCTCTCGAGGAAGGTAGGGGTCTTCCTCATGCTCTCTTTCATAAGTGAAAAAGGGACGGACGGAGTTGGCTCGCCCTACCTGAGGAGCCTTGTGCTCTGGAGGGGTCCTTGTAGTCTTGACAACTAGAGGGGGTGAAGGAGGGATAGTGTAATCATGTGGTTCCTCCCGTCGAACCCTATGTTGACTTAGCGCTTCATCGCATGGTGACCACTCATAGCGAGCATCTAAGGGAGCTCTCCTATGAATGTACCCCTCATGGAAGGGTGTGTGTTGGGTGCTATGTTGAACAGGAGTGCCCCTAGAAGAGGTGCCCCTATAGTCCCTTTCTGTTAAGGTGTGGAGGGGACTGCCTTGTGTGTCAGGCCACCAAGGTGGTATGACTAAATCCTTGGGGCTATATCGGAGGTGACTTGTGCCTCCTTGGACATTCCCCATAGCGTCCGCCCGTGATTGGGCTTGGCTGCGGGTGAGCACCATGACGATGTCTCTCAAAAAACCCTAAAATTGAAATGAGTCATATGGGGCCCAAAATTGGGGTGCGCATCCCTCTTACAATAGATAAGCCAAAAATGAAGTTTCAAGTCCTAACTCTAAATACATTAGGAGATATTGACCTCCGAACAGCTCAAAAAGCGAAAAAAATTAGCCGAGTAATTTTAAAACCTAATTTTGGGGCACTAGATGATGGAATTTGGCCCCGAAAACTGACTTTTCTAGACAAATAGAACTCTAGGGAGTCGTATTTGTTTAAAATTATCCCAACTAACTCCCTGTAAAATTTCAAGTCAATCGGAGCTACGGTTGAGAAGTTATGGCCCCGACAAGATGCACTAAAATTTAGGAAAAAATATAAGATTTCCCATATTTTGTTGGATGCTCCTGCATCATTTATGGGCACCGTTGGGGCACTTATGGGTTGACCAAAGGGTTTATGGACACCTTTGGGGCATTTTGGGGATGACCAAGCGATTATGGGAATCCTTGGAGCCTTTTGGGTTGACCAAGCGATTGCAGGAATCCTTGGAGCTTTTGGAGCGAATGACAAAATGCGTAGATTTTTATCTTTTGTTTATGATTTTTCTAATTTTTATGCTACACAAAACAAAAAATATCACACACATGCAAGCGATGATTATCTCTTTTAAAGATTAAAAGTGTGCCCTAAATCTGGTTTCGTGTGTTTTAATGTTTGTTTTTGGAAGAATTTTTGAAGAATGTTTAAATGCATTATGAAGGCTCTTATGACTCCCATAAATGGTCGCCCCTTCGATATACCATTGCCAGGCCGATATACCAACCTCTCTATATACCCTCCCTTATGAGAGGGAGACTATAGGTACGTGAGAGCAGATGATACGTGGTGCATAGGCGGTACGAAAGGGGAATCGCTCTGTTTATGACACCTACCATAGAAGACTTATCCTCATGCGCTAGGAATCACCCTAGCAACACTTGGTCAGCTTTCGTCAGGATTTACGTCTAGCAACAGTCGCGATCGGGGTAATGGATGCAAAATCAAGCCAAGGTGGTGATGAAATCCACCATTGGTCTTGATCAAGGGCTGGGGTTTTACGACCAGCTCCTTGGTTTAAAAAAAATGTTGCGTGAAGTGTGTGTGGTTCTTTTTATTAAAAAATGAAACAGGCAGCAACCACTTTCCCTAAGAAGGCAAACATGACAGAAAACATAAATATCATAGCAAAAAATGATAGGGACAGTTAGAAACCGTTACCTCTTTTTTTCCCAAATCGGCTGTCTTTTTCGCCCAAATCGGCTGTTTCTGATTCTCGGCCCGGTACCTTTTTTTTTTGCCCAAATCGGCTATTTTTGATTCTCGGCCTGGTACCTGCAAGCACAAAAACATAAATTTCGATCAGTTTCTTGATCTCAAAAATGTAGGGGATAGGGTCCCACCATGATCGCCACTGAAAACATGAGATTTTGGAAGAAAAAACAATACTAATATGCAATACAAAAAAAGCTAACTGGATGCATGAAATATAGTGAATGTAATCGAATCAACACCAAACGTAAAAGGGGAAAGCAGGAGCATAGCCCTTTTTATTAATATGATTCTAGATTCGGTTACAATCCATCTCCTCCCCTTCCCGGGGCTAGGAGCGTTAGCATGTTTTAGTTACAATCGTCTTTAGTAGTTCTCCTTCCGCGTGCCCACATGTAAAACGGGCGGGCCAAAGTGTTGTCGCCGCTTGTGTTGAAGAGTCCTCGATCCTTGCTGCTCCTCCTACGTTCAAAGAAACAACAAACAAATTTAGTAGCACCTGTGTTAAAATAAAGCATTCGATCCCTAAAAACCAATGTAAGATGCATGCATAAGATTAAGTAAATCAATGAACAAACTGATTTCGAATGATAATGCGTAATCGTGATTTGGCAGCACTTCGTTGCTTAAAATCTCCAAAACCCTCCTTTTTTTGGTGAGAGAACTCTGCAATTTATAGAATTCCTAGGGTGCAGTTGTTATGGGCATGCAGGGATGCCAGTTGGTGTTCATGCTAGTGCGTGATGGGGGGAATTATTCCTATCTAGCCTGCCCATGCTTTGTCTGCATGACAGTTCACTAGTTGTCCACTCGCACGCATGCGAGGCAGGGAGCCGTAATTGACTGACTTCCACTATAATTTGTCTAATGTCCATTTTCAATTGTTTAATGTCCGCTTTCGTTTGTCTAGTGTGCACTTTTAATTGTTTAATTTCCACTTTCATTTGTTTAAAGTCCACCTTTATTTGTTTAAAATCCACCTTTAATTGTCTAACGTCTGCCTTTAATTGTTTAATGTCTACTAGGCACAAAGGCAGGAGTTTCTTGTGATATCACGACACCAAGAAGAAGCCATGGCGAAGGGTAGGAGTTGTCGTGATATCGCGACAACGTGACGTCGCGACTTCACGATATCGTGACGTCACGATATTGTGATAGTCACGATGTCACGACGTCGCTAAAAGTAGCATTCGCTTATGCTCTAACCCAAGCTAGACTTGGAGGATTCATTCGATAGTTGGGCCTTCTCACTAGGGAAGGAACGGTCGAAGAAAGCAAATTGGAAATAACCAAAGCATTGTCACATAATCAGATTGGTGTTGTTTTGGTGTCTACAAATATAATGGAATAAAGCATGTTTTATTGATTCATTTGTTGTCAATTTCTTGTTCTTGTATCCATGTTATGCTTTTGTCAATTATTACAATAGGAAAAATTAATAGGTGTGAGCCTTTTCGGTGGTCACATATGGTGATCACGATGACACCCCACAAATTTAGCCTCGAATTCTAACTGTTCCTAGATTTTTTTGTCCACATGTGCTAACCACAACTTTTAGCTACGATTATTTTTTGGCCCGTGGCTATAACCTACAGTCTCCACTATAGCCCGCAAGTCAGACCTACAGTTCACAGAGGAAGAAGCAGATAGAAAAGCAATCAGTGGGCAATAGAGCAAGAGTTGAAGTAGGTCCTAGTCTCACCTTTTGTATTCAAATATTTTCTCTGTATTTTTCCAGAGATTATCAAATCGCTGCAAATTAGGAACAAAAGATAAGGGGGCAACGAATAAGTCTTAATTTGCATTTGATTTATGTTTAGTAGGAACGCGTTGTTGGGAATAGCAGACCTCTGAGTGTAGTCTACCACTAAATACAGTGACATTGTGTGTCATTTGCATGTTTGAGGTCCAATCAGCGGCCATGTCATTATAAATGCATAGTCAAAATATCATGTAGGACATTAGCATGCATTATTTATGAATGTGAAACATTCCTTTTTCCTTTCCTGTATATCATGTAGGAATGGTCATTGTGCTTTGTGATGCATTTGTCATTTTTGCAAAATAAAAAGAACCACACACACCACGTATCATTTAAACATTAGTGGCGTTAGGCTCTCACATCCAACCCGTTTTATTGAGACCAATAGTGGATGCAATTACCACTTGGTTGGCTCATTTGAAATTGTACTATTAGGACTCATTCGTTGCCAAGGCTGACCCAAGAATTGTCCTATCCATGCAAAATAGCATGTACCCTTCTTTAGAAGGGTGTATCATTGTGTACGGTGTGCGGGGTGAGGGTTGGTAGTACCTATGCTACTTTGTTGAGTATGGATGTCATTACCATATTTGGCTTGTGCAAGTATATAGGTGAAAGCAAATTTAATTGAGTTTAAAATCCAATAATATTTCAAAACATGCAAAGAGTTTCTAAAACTGATACAACACATCTAAAAACAACATCAAACAATTTATGGCTCACAATCAAACATTTAAAAGAGATCATCACCATTTGTTTACATTGTCTGCATAATAAAATATATCTAGACGTTAGGAACACAAATGGTGAACACACGAGGTGATTGGAAAAGGTCTAAGACCGATGCCTATGATCAAACCCCAACTGGTTCATAGTAGCATGTTTTGAATCCTCATACACATGAGCGAACCGAACAATGTATGGCTAGCATTAGAGGCAACAACTCGACACGAGGAGATCCCATTGAGTGGACCCTCGATAGAGGAGCTTCAGTACACTCCTTTAGGCATAGGACTAAGCATGGAGCTTCTCAGCACAAGGATGCTCTACCCCAAAGCCATTATTGAGACTACACTACATGCATTTCCATGAGATAGATCAAGGAATATGTGGTGCAGGGGACCAATTTGATTCCCATACGTACTAGGTCCACAAGGGATTCTAACCCTCCATAATTAGGGTATAGATGAGTCAAATATCTGACCATTCAGGGGTAAGAGGATAGGCTCATTTTTGAGCATATATCCAGCCATACTCTTGCACATGGTTCACCATACAAGATCACCATTGATATATCAAATGTGTGAGCTAATGGAACACCACTGCAAGGGCGATGGAGGTCTAGATAGCTAGATGGTCTAGGTAGTGTTCTTGAGTAGCTAGGCTACAAGCCTATAGATCTGCCCATTCATGCTCTGAGTGAGCATAGCAATAGTTGTATCAAGATAACTAGAGAGCATGGAGAGGCTTCTAAGCACACTCATGTCATGCATCCACCATCCACACATCTGTCTGATGGGTACAAAACCCATAAGGTATCTTGCACAGAGCACATACATTGGAGGTCTCCTACGATCGACCAGATCGACAGATCACACAAACTGGTGTCCAAGCAAAGACATCAGCTACTCCAAGATCAATTGGATGATGCTCGCCTAGAGAGGTAGCATATTGAAGATGAAAATATTCAAGTGCAAAGGCTATTTTGTAGATATTTTATGAGCAGTGCATATGCGAAGACCGTATTATAGCTTAGAAGGAGCACATAGAGTAGGAGGATCAGCTAGCCAGGGCTAGCCTATACCCTCCTAAGGACCATAAACAATGTGTGCATAGAAGGGTTGTGTCCCTAGTCAACATGCATGAGGAGCGAAGAGACACTCGTACTCATGCCAATGCCCAATAGAGGGAGTGACTGTCATCACTCAACGATCTTAGACAGAGGCAGCATGAGCACATAGATGTAGAAAAATACAATCAAGGCTACCCTAAGAGTTCTTGGGTTGAGGAGGAGGAAGAACCATGTCCTCCACCTCCCCCGAATAAGGCATTACTTCCTATACCGCCTCCATAGTATCTTAGGGAGGACTTTTTATATTCTAAGGCATACAAGGTTTTGGCCGATAATGTCAAAGCAATAGAGAAGCAAGGTGTGGCTATGCAAAATCCAACACCAAGAAAGATACACAATGAATATCTAGACCCCTCAGTGCCTACACCTCCATATCCCAAGCATTTTCATATGCCTTAGTTGGAAAAATTCAAGGGTGATGAGGATGCACAAGAGCATGTTACGAGTTTTCTCGATGCGTGTTTCCATATATAGAGTCAGGATGCCTTGTTGCACACTTTCATTATGACACTTTATAGCCTGGCCTGAGAGTGGTTCAACCAACTAAAGAAACACAATATTATTGGTTTCGAAGAGTTGCTTGATGCATTTCTTGAACGCTATTCATTTGGTGTCAAGAAACAAGCCAACCTTTTTGATTTGGCTATGCTAGCTCAACGCGACGACAAGCCCATCGAGCAATACAAAAAGAGATGGCATAGAATAATGGCAAAGCTGCCATTCCCTATTATTGTGGCTAAACTAACTCGAATGTTTACAAAGAGTTGTGCCAAGAACATATCACTATTTTTGCAGCTACAACAATACCCTACATTCAAGGAAGCCATGGCACAAGCTAGGGTGATCGAGGACATCAAGTTACAAGAAGGCAACTTGAAGCTCAAAACCAAGAAAGAGGGGTTTAAAAAGAGTACTATGAAACAACAGGGCAAGTAGGCCCACGTGAATCAAGTAGTGCTAAATCTCGGAGGAGAAGACAAGGGACAACATAAGTCTAATTATCAAGCTCAATCTCCTCCTACGCATTACAAGACATGCAAAAACAACTATAAGGACAAAAAAATGAAGAGAACCTACCTCACTAGTTCACACCCTTGATGGAATCGGTGACTTCAATTTTTCAGCAACTGTGTAAGGCCAGGGCCATACGATTGCCTGAGGTCAAATTAGTAGATCCGAATGTGCCAAAATCAAAGTGGCATCAAGACGATCTGTTCAGCATATTCCACAGAGTGAAAGGTCACGACATCAAGACATGTTGGTCTTTCAAACACATCGTGCATAACATGATAGAAAAAATAAATCTGGTAGTACCAAGAAACCCATAGGCACCCAAAAATAGAAACATGGGGATTTTCAAGAATCTGCTACCTAATCACGAGGCACCTCGTAACAATGTTGGCCAGGTCAATCAAGTGCGAATCGAACCACCTACCCAGGGGTTCGTAGGTATGGTCAATATTTTTACTAGACATGGGAGGTATGACCAACTGAATTGACCTCGTGCTCCCATTAGAATACAAGCTATGCCAGATCAATGTCTAGATCAGAGCATGCCAGGCCTACCAGCTAGACCGGTGGTGAGCATAAGGAGTAAGCTATTTTAGAACCTATAGATAGGTCCTACGAAGTTGTCAATATATGAGCTTATTCAATAGTCCCCTAAACACAGGGAGACTCTTATGGATATTTTAAGGTCCATTAAGGTACAGTTCCAAGATGCCCATGCATTTACAAATTTTGTGGGACAGGTACAATAGTGTCAAGAACCCATGATACAATTTTATAACCATGAAGTGAAGATGGTTCCTACTATTACGGTTGACCCGCTACTGCATATCATCGCGTGTGTTAACCACATACCTTTCAAAAGGGTCTTGATTGACACTGGGTCCTCGATCAACATAATCACAACAAAGGCAGTGAGCCACCTCAAGCTACCCAAGTCACACATTGTACCTACCACCTTTACATTGAGGGCATTTAATTATGTGCTATGCTTGATGATTGGTACAATTGTTCTACCTATTCAGGTGGGACTTAAGACTATCTCTATGATGTGTCACATGATAGAGGGTGCCATGTAGTACAACATTCTTCTTGGGAGGCCTTGGATTCATGAAATGCATTGCATTCCCTCTATCTTGCATCAGTGTGTGAAATACATTCACAATGGAAAAGTTCACATAGTGTCCTCGGACGAAGAACCATTCATGTTTATGAACTTACATATTTTCTTGGGGGTTTTATACTCCCATCGATGCACTTGGATAGCTGACCTGTATCATCAGTTAATATTAAAATAGGCAAACCAATAGCTCGTTCTCAATCATCAACATCTGTGTCACACAAATCTGAGAACACAACTATAACTTCTCTAAAGATGACTGCATCGGTGATGCATCGACAAGTCAAGAAGCTAAAGGTAAAATTGGGTGAAAAAGTGGAAAATCAAGTGCCCAGATCAGCCACCAATGAGACTCCCAATCCCATGGATATGGAAGAACTTCAATACAAAGTCTAGGAGGCACCTCAGCCTACTTCACCTGCATCTTCAGCAGGGTCATTTGCACCGTAGGTGACCATTCATCTAGCCAGCATGGGGTTGGATGAGTATCTTGGGTAGAATGTTACTTTTAGACCTATTATAAAAACTATGCTATATATGGGCTGACCGCACACCCATCAATGTTCGATTGGATATTTAGTGTCATTGGGTGAGCCACCCAACCAGACAAACTTTGTCTATGCAGGGCTATATAAAGCGCCCACTATAATGTTCATAGATGAGGATGATGACAAGCCATTCGTTGTGAATGTGTGCTATTTGTCCAACCCAAAATATGCCATGCACATTTTTGAGTCATATCATTGGCATGGGCACGACCTTGGTATTTTTGAACAAGGATGGAGAAATCCACTCGAACCTCATTATCAGTTGGCTACTGATAGGTTCGGGTTAGGGTTACAAGTATAGTATCATGACGATTTGCTTACTACATCCTTAGATTGCATGTACTTGAGTCTGGGGTATGATGTGGATTTTACTTTGTATCACCCTAATCCTTCCAACTGTTGGAGGACTTGTTAGATGGTATCATTTGTTACCATAGGGCCACCTGATTCATACCATGATAGGCCCTTAGAGGACAACCCCAGAGACAACTTGGGTAACCAAATATGTGGTGCTACCAATGACACTGGTATGAAGGAGCATGACCCTCATGCTGTAGGTGATCTCAAATCAGGAAATATTTGTGATGATGATGGAGAGGAGTCCACCTCCAATATGAGTAGACCTAGTTATGATCAAGATGATGAGTCCTCAAATGATGATCAATATGAGGAGTAAATTAGGCTGACCTTTTTAGGTCCATCATTTATATACCATCTTTTGCCTATGGAACAAGTGGAAGAGGTGAATGAGCTCTCCATAGTCGATAGTGATTACAAATATGAAATAGAGGAGGCTTACTTAAAGCCTCACCCAATATATCTCCCACTATGCATAGACACAACAAAGTGGCCCATCCATGGTAATGACCATAGTGATGTATATGAGAGGATTGATTCTAGGCTCATGTATCCACAATATTTATTGCCTAGGGAATCATATCATGTTATGGAGGAAGTTCTTCCCAAAACTGAGCACTCTAAGGAAGGAGCAACACCAGTTTATGTTGCAATATTGTATATACGATCATTCTATCAGATTTATCTGAATAGTGATGATAGCAATCGCAAGATCAGGTACATGGGACCACATATACCTAATCCCTCCTTAGAATAGGAGGGAAGTGATAGATTGTATTTGAACAACAATGATGAGGACTCGGTGGAGATGGCCTATCCGGGGCCTCATCACTTACACAATAGGCCTCCACCTAGAGGTCCCACACCTATTACAACTATAGGTTTGCATCGAGAGATCAATCTCCATCGCATCCTAAGGGAAAGAAGAGAGCTCTAAGAGAGGTATCAGGAACTCTTTTCTAATCCACCTACATACACAGAGCTCCTTGAGTCGATAGATCCCATTATGTAGCTAGTGCACTAGGATGATCTAATTATATAGGCATACCATATAGAGGATCCATTTTTGCCCATACCATCCAAACCAGATCTTGGGTACAGAAGCTATGCTTCAAATATAGATTTCTATCCGTGTGATTTCAGATATCAATTCCATTCCATCAATATGGTCTCCGTCGATTTGACCACTCCACTCCACAATCTAGTAGATCCATCCAAACCACTGCATCTAAACATGGAAGCTATCAATTGGGATCATGCTGATTTGCCATTCTAGCCTGAAGATTTCTTCCCAAATGAAGAAATGTTGTGATCGTTTCATTTCACACCAATCTGCGCTCATGATGTTTGTCATGCCAAGAATGCTTCCTAAGAGGAACATGTGAACCTGGCTAATGACATCCATTTGATTCCTATGCCTCACCAGCTTGAGAAGGGATCACATATGTCAGTAGAGAAAACCTTTGATGTGGATATCAGTAAATATCCCACCAATCTAAAGAAGGTTAGATTTGGAGAGAGTCTCACTCTGGATGAGTGTGATAGCATCATCCCTCTATTGAAAGAGATACCTGATCTCTTTGCTTGGACTTACAAATACATGCTGGGTCTAGATCCAAAATTGGTTACTCATAACCTTTCACTATATTTGTTGAAGAAGCCAGTCAAGCAAAAAATCAGAAATATGCATCCAACAATAGCCTTAATGGTAAAAGACGAGTTGCAAAAGTTGTTGGATATAGAGTTCATCATCTCTATCGACTATCCAAGTGGGTTTCCAACATGGTACTCATAGGAAATCAATATGGAAGGGTCTGTATTTGTACAAATTTTAGAGATCTCAACAAGGAAACACCCAAAGATTCATTTTCATTGCCAAATATTGATGCTCTAGTAGACACCACTATAGGTCATGAAATGCTCTCACTTATGGACGATTTTTTTGGATATAACCAAATTCATATTAAACCTAAAGATCAACATAAAACTGCATTCACAACACCATGGGGGACATTTTTCTATAAATTTATGCCATTCGGTCTTAAAAATGCTAGTGCCACATATCAGCAGACTATGACATATATTTTTCATGACTATATGCATAAAATCTTAGAATATTATATCGATGACCTACTATCTAAGTTGTTGTTGTGAGCAGAGCTTGTGGAGGTCTTAAGGAAGGTCTTCGATCACCTGATAGAGCACAATGTCAGGTTGAATCCTAAGAAGTGTGTATTTAGTGTAACTTTAGGTAAAATCTTGGAATTCATCGTTTCTAAGTGAGGCATTGAAGTAGACCCAACAAAGGTCATGACTATTCTAGAGATGCATCCTCCCACTAATATCAGATAATTAAGAAGCCTTCAGGGCAAAGTAGCATCCATAAAGTGATTCATCACTCAATTATCAGATAAGTGTTGACCCATGAATCGACTACTACACAAGGGGGTCCCATTTTATTGGGAAAAGGACTGCCAAGCAGCCTTTGCTGAGATTAAGCAATACCTGGCAATGCTGCCATTACTAGCTCCACCAAGGCCAGATGAGCCTTTTTTGCTATATATATTGGCAACCAACTTTGCATTAAGGGCCATGGTAGCCCAAAAGAACATGCAAGGCAAAGAGCAAGCCGTATATTACACCAGTCGCACCTTCGTGAGTTACGATTCGGGATATGCATATGTTGAAAAACTTTGTTTAGTAGTAGTGTTCGCTACTAGGAAATTGTGGCATTACATTCTAAGTCATACAATATATGTTATATCAAAATAAAATCCTTTGCAGTACATTATGAGCAAGACATATCATAACACATGTACTACAAAGTGGATCATGTTATCGATAGAATTTGATTTGCAATTCATCAAAAAAAAGTCCATCAAGGGACAAGTCATAGCTGATCAACTGGTTGAGGCACCACTGTCCAATAGTAGGCCTCTAACCATCGAGCTTCTAGATGATGCGGTCTTTGTAATATTTGAAGCTCTCGAACCCGAGGAACCAGAGAATAATGCTGACATGACATTGTTCTTCGACAGTTCAAAGTGTGAGCAAGGGGGTGGTGTAGGAATAATGTTTTTATGCCACAAGAAGCTCCAATGCCCTTGTCATTCAAGTTAAGCTTTCTGTGCACCAACAATAATACTGAATACGAAGCTCTACTTCTGGGCATCCACACAGCCATCGCCATGGGTATTAAAATACTGAACATTTTTGCCGATTCTCTGCTCATAGTTAACTAGGTTAAGGGGCTCTTTCAATGTCGATGTCCCATGCTGAAAGCCTAAAAAGATCTTGTTGCCACTTATCTGGCTAAAATTGAATGGTATGACATCGATGCAATCCCTCATTTGTCAAATAGGTTTGCAGAAACCATAGCCTCTTTACGGTACTTGATACCTCAGAATATTTTTGTCGAGTTTACTACCATCAATGTTAGAATGCTCTCACACCTAGTAGTGGAGCATGTAGCCTTTAATAACAAAGAGTTAGTTAACATGATTATTGTGGAACCAACAACTTATTAGTTTTGTAGATTAGAAGACTTCCTTAAGTAGGAACCCTGAGAGTCATTGAATTCTCAAATTCCTACGGTGAGTGGTACTACCATTCACCACAAGTTTGTTATCCAGTCTACATTTGTAAATATGAATACATAGGGGGAGTAGGTCGTCTTAGCAGTCGAAGTTGGGGCTTGTCAAAGATGTATGTTGCAAATCCAAGACTTCCTAAAAATTGGTATTCTAGAAGGATTGTCGCATGCCGCAAGATGCACATTTAAACAAAAAACTACTAAGTATGTCTTGATAGGAGACATTTTATATCGGTGCAGTTATGAAGGAGTCCTCCTTCGATGTATTGAGCCCCAAGAGTCATCTTGGGAAATTTTAGAAGCTCATGATAGTACGTGCGGTGGCCATTTCAATGGTATGGCTATCGTCAAACACATCCTTCACATGGGTTATTATTGGCCCACTATGGAGAAGGATTGAAATAATCATGTCAATAAATGCATTAAATGTCAGCATCATGCTAATCTTACGCACTTGCCATCACAGGCCTTAAAATCCATTCAGGTGGCTTGGCCATTTGCTTGGTGGGGATTAGATTTTATTGGCAATATTTCCCCTCCATCGTCAGGCTGACATACATTCATTATCACAGCTACTGAGTATTTTACAAAGTGGGTGGAAGCCATTCCCCTTACAATGACCACTAAAGCTTGCATCGTAGAATTTATTCTTGAGCATATCATATGTCATTTTGGGATACCATCCAAACTCATATCAGATAATGGAACTTCTTTTAAGAACAAAACTATGCAGGATTTAACGTCTAAATACCACATTTAACATAGTTTTGCAACTCCATATTATCCGTAAGCAAACGGGCAAGCTGAGGCCTCAAAAAATAATGTGGTAGCCATATTAAAAAATATAGTGCAAGAACACCATAATAATTGGCATATACAGCTGCCCCTACACTATGGGCTTACAGGAATTGCATTTGGACTCCCATTAGGGCAATGCCATTTTCACTAGTATATGATGTTAAGGCCATCATGCCCATAGAGTTGGAAATTCCAATGCTACATGTCACATTGAAAGAGTTCATTGATGACAACAATGTGTGGCAAGCTCACCTCGATCAATTGAATTTTCTTGATGAACATTGCGTGAATGCCCTCGAGCATCTTTGTGTTTATCAGGAATGATTAAAACAAGCTTACAATATCAAATTCCACCAGAGAGACTTTGAAGTTGGGGATCTTGTGCTAAAAGAAAACCAACATAACTCAATTTTTTTGCCTGATATGCAAGACAAATTTGTGATTAACTGGCTAGGGCCTTACATCATATCTTAAAAGATTGGTCCAGGTACCTATAACCTAACGTCGCTAGAGGGTGTGGACGAGATTGAACCTCTCAATATCATCCATATGAAGGTATTCTATGCTTGAGAGTGTAGTAAAGTCACCAAAGGCATCTGTAAGCCCTTTGGTCAACCCAAAAGCCCTGAGGGTTTTTTCTAAACCACTCGGTCACCCCAAAATGCCCCAAGCTATCTGATTGAGAAGCTTGGTCAAGTAAAGGCACCAAAGACATCTGTAAGCCCTTTGGTCAACCCAAAAGCCCTAAGGGTTTTGTCTAAACCACTTGGTCACCTCAAAATTCCCCAAGCTATCTGATTAAGAAGCTTGGTCAAGTAAAGGCACCAAATGCATCTGTAAGCCCTTTGGTCAACCCAAAATCCTTGAGAGGGTTTGTCTAAACCGCTCGGTCATCTTAAAATACCCCAAGCTATTTGATTAAGAGGCTTGGTCAAGTAAAGGTACCAAAGGCATCTGTAAGCCCTTTGGTCAATCCAAAAGCCCCTAGAGGTTTTTTCTAAACCGCTCGGTCATCTAAAAATGCCCCAACCTATATGATTAAGAAGCTTGATCAAGAAAATGCACCAAGGATTTCCAAAAATTACTTGGTCAACCCAAAGGCTCTGAGAGTTCCTATAACTTCTCAATCATCCCAAAATGCTCCACGTCCTCTTGTTGAGAGTGTGGTTAACTAAAAGGTTCTAAAGGCAGTTGTAAAACCTTTGGTCAAGTCAAAAGGCTCCAAGGATTCCCAAAAATCGCTTGGTCAACCCAAAGGCTCTGAGAGTTCCTATAGCTTCTCGGTCATCCCAAAAGGCTCCACGCCCTCTTATTGAGAGTGTGGTCAACTAAAAGGTTCCAAAGGTGGTTCTAAAAATTGCTTGGTCAACCCTAAAAATATCCAAGGACATGTACTCGTTGTTTGGTCAAATATGAAAGCTCAAAAACCTATAAAAATCAAGAAAAATATATAAAACTCCAAAAAAAATGGATAAAGCTTAAAATCCAAAAACATTTGCATTTGCATTTTGCATTTTCATCTACATTCACACATGCATTTACATCATCATATTGCATTTAGGCATTTTTCATCCATTGCATTCTGTAGTAGAGTGTAGTGCATTTATCAAAGTTTTACAAATAGTCACATGTTTGTATGAAAATCATGCACCCTTGCATTTATCATAATTCATTGCATTCGTACATGATACCTGTTGTGGAGACCTATGTGTATTAAGTTTTCTTGTCACTCATCCATACCTAGTGGGTTCTTCAGATATTGTAGAAAGCTTACTTTGTTGTTATAGACAAGGTCATCAGTTGGGATAGTGCCTCGACACATCAGAATTTTGTCACTAAGCAAAACAATATAAAATACTGCTAAGACGAGAGAGGATGAAAGCCACGAAAGAAGTCTTAGGTATTTATAGAGATGGGTCTCATGTCCTGCTTATCTTGCAAATAGTCGGTCTAGAAAGGTGTACTTTGGCAAAAGGACAAGAATTTCCCCTATACATCCCAAAGTCACAAAATTTAAATCCCAAGTTACAAAGTGCAAAGAAAAAATATACAAATTTCAAGTTCAAAATATAAAGTGACATAGTGAATCAAAAGCACTATAAAAATCCCTTGCTCAAAGAAAGTGATAACACATGGACTAACAGTGATTTTTATCACTACATCTGAGCAAGTAAGAAGGGTGATAACTTGAATCATTGGATTGTACACCTTTTGAAAGCCATAGAATGATCCCCGATCATAGAAATGGGTTGGAAGAGTCCCACATCCAATCGGAGGGGTAGTTTTATTAGGTTATCCCCAAACGTAGCAATGGGTTGAAAGAGTCCCGCCTGCATTTGGAGGGGTAGTCCTAATAAATTTGCAAGATGAGCTAGCTCTATGTACTTAGGATTGTCTAGTTGTATAAGTCTAATCAAAGCTAAAACAAGGATGATATGATCATATGAGGAACCCTATCTCACATATGGGTTGAAAGAGTCCTAACTGACATACGGGGTATGCTTACGATCTATCTAAAAATACTCACATGCACACGCAGGGATCCTAAATAGTTGGGTTTGTCATGGCAAAATCCTTGTCCAATATAAGCCTGGTATAGTTAGTATGTGATTTTTGGATAGGCCTACTAGAGTGTTTGAGTCTCATGGAAAAACCCAACAAGGTGCTCCAATAGCAACAAAATATCAAATATCATTAGACTACAGAAATACGAGTCATTCATTACTCAAAATGCATTTTACAAAGTACAATCAAATATATAAGATAGACATTGCTTGAAGACCATAAATGATGTTTAGATGGCCACTGATTATATAGTACGAAATGACATAATCATTCATTGGTATTTTACCAATCCATTTCACTGCATTTATATGGGTGATTAATTGATTAAGTTCTGGTAATGAGAATTATCAATTATTTTGCATGACTGTTATACATTTTGTGGTGTCATATTTTGAAAATTGATATACACAGTTTACATTCATTCCTTATGTTTTAAGTGATTAAAGCATACAGGTTCATTTCCATTAGATTATGATTCCGTACATAATGCATTACCATACATTGCATATCATATCATAAAATGCATCAAATATACGCATGCCCACAAAGCAAAAATAAATATGCGTTAAAAATAAGCATCGCATCCATCTATATACATCATATGTCACACATCTAATCATCTATATCACTGCATATCATCATCATAAAAAAATAATAGCTATCTAGTGCATGACATCCATACATTTGCATCATATAAACATAGCATTTAAATACGCATTGCATCCATGTGCATCAAATAAACATAAAATCAAAAATTAATCAATACACATTTACACATAATGAGCCATGAAAGATCATATCATATATATGTGTCCAAATGAGTACATAGGGAGTACAAAATTCCTGCAGGCTACAACTATGTAGGTCCTCGACCTTACACACAAAATGATACATCAAAATGTAGTAGGCAAGTGCTAAAAAATAGATCTAGGTTTCTCCCCCTGTACTGGAGCTCTTGTTGCCTCCCTCTACACTATGCTCTGGAGCCTACTCTCCTGGATGACCTAGCACCCATGGTGGATCTTGCTATGGACCCTGCCTACCTACAAACCCTAACACACCCAACACATGGGAAACTAGTAGCTATAGTAGGCTAGTCCTTTGGCTGGAGGACCCTAATGTCTTCCCCAGATCTCTAGCCTTGGCCTATGACCTCATTGTATGCATGCTAGAGGACCTATACGTCCTCTCAGTCCTATGAGTCCTATGACTTGAGCTAGCTGTGGAATGCCATGAAGTCTTGGATATGGTATGTTGTGACTTTGCGACAAAAGGATCCTTAGGAACCGATAACCCCTACATCTCTATATAGCTGACCAGTTGATCAATGTGGGAAAGCCATGCTACGTGCATCTCTTTGGTCCTCATGACCATACCACATAGTCACGTCACCTCAATAGTTAGATCCTGCATCACTAGTGTACCTATTTTTGGTACCACAAGAGACCCAATAATAGCTTGAGGAGGCCCCATATTAGCTCCCCTTACTGCTCGATCAAGATCCCACTCTAACTTTGCTACAGTCTGTTGTGCCTATGCCAAATCCAAGGTAGTCTATAGTCTTTACACCTAGGACTCTACATTAGTAGCTCTAGTCATGAGCTCCTATATCTGGCCCTGTACCTCAGTCAGGTGCCACTCCCTATCAGTCACCTTCACCTCCAAAGTAGTGATGGTAGTATCTCACTCCCGTTGTTGCGTATGGAATATCCTAATCTAACTCTACAAGTCAAGAACTTATGCTAGCAGTTGTCCCTATGCACTATTAGGAGGGAATTCACCCTCCTCTAGAGCATCTTCCTTAGGTTTGATCTCCAGTAGGTCCTCAATGGTGGCCTCTACGCCCCAACCACCCTTAGTACACTGGTGCACCCTGCACCCATCAGGATCGGCCTCTACCTTTGCCTCTACTAGATCTCAGCCTAGAGGACCAATATCATTTCATCTAAAAAGAGACCACCACCCATCATAGTTAGGTGTGGTCCTAGTAGTCTCAACCCCCAACTCTTGGAAGTCATTAGGTGCATCCCCTAGTGGCGGTGGAACTATCAGTAGGAGATCCCTCTCTAGAGCTAGTCGTCTGTACTTGAGGGGAATATCTGGTAGGTCTTGCACCATGCTAAACTATCTTAGGACGCAAGAGAAAAACTGGTACTCTCTCACCTCTAGCTTATGCCAGATGAGCCATATGTCTTGACAGGCCTATCAAAACCACTCATCTACCTATGGCCATATAGGACAATCCATGTAGGGGCATCAGATGATGTCCCCTGGCCCTAGTACTGTAAAGCTAATAATATAATATTGTGTATCCCAACATGAGCCCTGTTACAAACACCCTCCTCAGCATGAGGCTAGTAGGCAATATAACATTGACGAGCGAAATCTAGGGTAGTGATGCACAGATGTAGGTTAGTAAGATGCTCAATCTGGATATGCCACCACCCCTAGATCTATAGTAAAATGCTACATATGATGCCCTTATAGCTTCACTTTGTGATTTGGTACAGCTCTTGGTAGAGCTAGCATAATACAGTGCTCCCCTAGGCTAGCATCAATGGCTCCTTCGTCAAGCTCTAAAGCACCCTCAAAGCAGGGGCTGGCATGTTATAGGGAATCCTCATGTTCGAGGAGTCTGGGAGGACAATCTAAACTATGAGGTGCATGAACAAGGCCTCTCGAGTAGAGAAGAAATCATCCTGATATTAGTCCTCCATGTGCACCCCTCTATGGTCTGATTCATCCTGTGCATTAGTGCTCTGATCACAAAAGATGTCAGCAAATATGGAATCCTTTATCGTATAGGTAGAGGAAATGATAGCCTCACCATCAATAGGGATCTTAAAGATCCTATAGACGTCCTCCAGTGTGATAGTCATCTCACCAGGAGGTAGGTGAAATGTGTTGGTCCGTGCATTCCAGTGCTGGGCCAATGCAGTCATATAGGCCTGATACACCCTAATGGTGGGTAGATCCATGACATAACCAAACCCAACAGCTCGAAACCATGCTCAGTCCTCATCTTATAAGGCCTCACAGAGAGTCTTCATCAATTCAGGCTCCCACATTTTAGATGTCAACTTTTGAAAATCAAAAAGCAAAAAAACTACATAATGTAAGCTAAATCTAGCTAAGCAGTGCTAAAAAAAAACACAAGCAATTGCAGCCTGCAACTGCAACTTGTAGTCACCAATTTGCAAATTGGGGGTCATAGATAAAACCTGTGGTTCCCATTTTGCTAATTGGCAACTGCAGCTACCAACTATAATTTCGGAGTGGCACCCATTTAGGGTACCCTCCTAGACCACTCATGCATCAAATTAAGATCCTAATCTAGCCTAAACTAGTGGGGTTCATTATCGACAGTTTAATGAGGTTCAATTTATGCATTTATTAAGTGTGGTTTATTTTACTATTAATAAGTGTGAGGTCTCAATTTTGAGTTACCTTGCCTGCACCCTACCCCTGTCTAGTAGACGGTTGATCAGGATCTGCCATTAGGGAAGAATGCATGTACAAGTTATGGAATTGGACAATGTTTCGTAGACACCAAAATCCAGCCACTTATACCTTCCTACCAGCCACGTGTCAGTCATCCATCCTTCCTGCCATTATTTGGCCCAAATCCACACTTTCCCACCATTATTTGGCCCAATTTCACTTTTCCCACCATTTTTCATCCCCAAATTTATTTAAATTAATATTTATATATATATTTTAATATTTCAATATATTTTAATATATATATAAATAAAGTTTAAGTGATTTAATCTGAGCCGTCCATCCTTCATTTAATCTCATCCGTCCATCCATATTAATCTGTTTCACAACCTAGATTTATTCTCTACCCTTGGATCCACTTTAATCTTAGTCACACGTTCAAAGTGTTGTTAAAACCCTAAAGTGTGCCCTAAGAGTAGATTATAAATTGAGTCACATTGATGGCTCAAACCCTATCTATCTCTTCGGCTAAAACCTACTTATCTTCCCTATCTAAGTCTGGAGTTGGCCATTGTTGTTAATCCTGAGTCTTCTGAGTCTTCTACGGCCCTAAGTCTGAACTAAACCCTTTCACCGCATCCATCGCCGCCGCTTGGTCTCGCCGCGTTAACAGGAAAAGGTATAGATTCGTCTAAAGCAAGTAATCTTTCTTTATGTATTAATCTGCTATTGAATTCTGCATTCTGTTTATTTTTATTTCATAAATCTAGGGTTTTAGATTGTTTCTGAGGGCTCACACAGTGGAGCCCTCTTATTAGTTTCTAACTCTTTGATAATTTTAATGTGTGCAGGATTCTAGTGGTAGATCTGATTTGTTGATAGCAGCTGGTTAAGATGGAGTGGTCCGAGCCAAAGGATACAACAAAGCCCACTCATTTTGTTGAGGTTAAGGATACATTCTTCGGAGACGCCACCACATTGTGCCAGCTAGGGTTTTGGAGAACCCTAGCACAAATTGTAACTTTGTATCACAAAAAGGGTTACAGGCCCTGTTGTACTTAAAAGGAGTTTCTAAACTCCATTGATTAATACAAATCATTCATTTTGTATAACTGTTTTGCATTCCTTTATTGTGATTTCTTTATTTCTGTTTGGCGTTGTATCTTTAATCTACAGTTTCGTATCAAGAACTATTTTTCTCTCTTTCAGAGCTCTCCAATTGCTGAAGGTTGCAGGAAAATAATGGTAAATTATAAATAAAATTTTAAATTATAGGTTCTACTAGTCACTGCAGACCACAACTGACACCCGCGGTCCACAAACTAGGGTTTTGCACCCACAGGTCTGACCCATGGTCCCCAAAATTTGGTAGTGGAAACCACTGATCATACCCACGATCTACAATTAGTAATAAATGCGCTAAAACCCCACTGTGGGAAGGTCTGAAAAGGAAAAATAATGACTCCCAATGGACAAAAATCAAAACAAATGATCAAAATTGCAAATTTGTTGACATTAAAAGCACTAGGATTAATCCAATAAATACAAAATTCAACAACAAAAAAATCAAATAAATGAAAAACCAAATGCATCTCGTATTTAGTGATTTATCCTATACACTTGGCAGTTTCAGCGACTTGTGATACATGCAATCCGAAAAGATGAGTAGATCACAATAAGGACATTTGGGGAAAAAATATCATTTCTTTTATGACATTTTTCAGCAAAACATCGACAATATGATTCAACACAAGTTTTCTTGAATTTGTATTATCTTGACTCTCTAATACGACTATCATAGCTTGACTACTCCATGGGAGAGAGATATGCAAATACTACTAACTGTTGCAATAATAAGCTGAACTAGGCCTAGACAAGGCATTAAATGTCTCAAATATAAAGTCATTCAGGATCATTCATTATGGTCAAGCGATTTTGTTGTTTTAGACATTGTCATTACCCTCATCGACTCGTCACTTGAGGGGGTAGTCATAATTTCATGTAATAATCAAAATCAACAGAATATCCTAGATATTGTAGATCCTTGATCTTATCAAAATTATGTTCATCCTTATGAATCATTGCTAACAGCTATCATAAGCTTCCCCCTCTACTTGGGGCAAATATGAAATTTTGTTTGTAGCTCTCATATGTCGGTTATATAGACCTAACTCCTATTGTAGCACCAAAGCTACCTAAATTTCTGATGATGAGTGTAAACTTTTCAAATGTAAGCCTTTCCACATTGGAAGCAATGATTCCAAGATGCACATCCTTTTGCTAGACGAGGGACATCTAATGTTGATCAGACTAATGATCATCATAGAACCTTCGACATCATTTTAGGAGGTCTATTTTTCTCAGCGTTGTTCAATATCACAACACATATCAAAAGGGGCATCTGTAGACACCTAAAATGCACCATGCCGAGGGTGACTACTCATATGGACATGCTACAAAACCATATGAAGGATCTTGGATAGACTCCAAGATAGAGTAGTGGTTCTAACCACTCAATTTAGGCATTCTGGCCTAAGTAGTCTGAACCATAGCCCAGACCTGTAGTCTCTAGTCTAAACTATAGTTGACACCTGTGGTCTCCAGTTTGGACCATAGCTATGACCTACGGTTTGAATTGGAGTTTAGTTAGGCCTTTCGTCCAAGCCAAATCAGTTGGAACGACCAAGAGATATAGAAGGAGGTAATTGGATGATGAAAGATTCCAAAGGCTTCCATCCCAACTAACCTAACCAACCTTCTTGATCTTGGCTTCTCCATGAAGCCAACCCTAGCCCTAGGGGCATGCTATAAGTACCCCTATTTTTCAACGGGGAAGGAAGGACTAAGGAGAGATAATTTGCATAACGAAGCGCTATCAAATTATTGAGCAAACTAGTTGATCAAGAGAGCATCGAAGCCCTATCAAATTGCATAATGACTTTGTGCATTTGAGAGCCCCTTTACTATCCATTCAATTATCAATTAGCCATGGATGCCCTAGGTACCTAGAAGGATCAAGAAACATAAATACAGGCAAACAAAGGCCCTTCATAGGGATTTGACCACCAAATCTATCATAATATGACAAAGGTAACCCTTGAACATCAATTTGGACAAGGAGGTCAAGCCTACTGCCCTTAATTCTTAGGGTAAACACATCAGAGGTCAAATTGTGGTTGTCAGCTACATTTTACAGTGCAGACCGCCCCTCATAGCTATGGTTTGCAATAGGTTAGAGATCACCTTACTCAATCTGCTTTTTAATGCATAGGTTAGTCAGATTAGTTAGTTCATAGGTTAAATTATAATTTTAGAGAAACTCTGACCATAGGAATTAGGTATTTTATGTGTTGTAGTGGCTAGAAGTACATTGAATATTTTTGATGCTTTATTTATTTCAATTCAATATTTGTTTAATGCATCATGCTTTTATTCATGTTTTGTATATTGTAGTTAATTCTTGATACAATTAGAATAGTGTAGAAACTTTCTTTATGCTTTCTTGTTTCATTTGTTTGATGGCATTTACATGTATAATTATTTAAAGGGCCTCATCACGAGAGGCTATCAATCTATATAATCATGCATTGTTGTTTCTTGTTCGTAGGGAGATAGGTGTAGAAAGAAACCTATATCATAATCCTTCCACATCACGGAGAAGGGGGTTAGCTCTACCCCAAGGCAGTTCGTGTCACCCTGAGGGGAATTTTGATCACACCTAACCTTGAGAGGGAAACAAATACACATTCCTATTGTAATATTGTATCAAGATGATTATCCCTAAGAGGGATGTACTTGTAATTTGGTTTTGAATTTGAATATAATGGAATAAAGCATGTTTTATTGATTCATTTGTTGTCAATTTCTTGATATTGTATCCATGTTATCCTTTTGTCAATTATTACAATAGGAACAATCAATAGGTGTGAGCCTTTTTGGTGGTCACAATTTTTAACCTAATTTCACCTACTGGTTTAGCCTATTTAATCAAGCATTCCCTCCCTCGAATTCCTCCTAACTCATCGATATAATTCCACATTTTAGTCATTTAATGTCTACATTAGCCCTTGTTATTTTACTATTTTTTTGTAGGATCAGAGGTACAATATTGGGTGCATGAGTATACGATCGATGATCGTAGATACGATCTCACTCCGGTAGCATACGATCTTGCGATCATAAATACAATATTGCCCTATTAGCATACAATATTGCAATTGTAGATACGTTCTCACTTTGTGGTTATGATCTTGCCTAAAAGTCACTTGGGGGCAACTCCAAGCTCTGGTTTGCATCCCTATAGCTTTCAATTTGCACTTTTATATCATATTTATCATTTTTTATCTCATATAGAACAATATTTGAATATCATCATTCTTGGAGTTCACCAATTCGTATTCAATCACATACTTCACATAGTTCAAGGTGTATACATGTTAATTCCTTTTAGTACCACATTCAATAAGTCTTGTATGATCTAATATCTATTCAATAGAGTTTGTAGCATACTGTATTTTCTATTTTTTGTAATGTACATATGAAACTGTAGGTTTTCACTATGATCAGATATGTCGATCATTGATCGACTGGTATGATCATGGATCATACGTACGATCTTGACCTGTAGCATACAATATTGATCTTGCAACATACAATATTACCTACAATAAGAAATAGAATCTTCATCAGACTTCTAGACCAAGTAAGAGTGTCAAATTTCTTCATAATTAAGCATTTGCATTAGATTTTCCTTTGTTTACTATTGTCTATTGTATTCATTAAAAATTGAATTGCATTTAGCATAGTTTAGTTGCATTGGCAAAAACTAGGTGATTATGATAAATTAAAAATGAACACATCAAACAAACTCCAAAACCTAGGCATGGAAATTTCCAAGAAATGTTTCTTGGTGAACCCTAAACATTTCATTGAAAAATCATCAAAGAAGACATGAAATCAAGTGTCTCTCTCTAAGGTGTAGACCTATTATTCTCCCATTCCTCTTCAAGGTGCAGATAAATTATCCTGAAGGAAATGAGTGCAAGAATTTTAGAGCTACATTCTTTGGTGAACCTGACGTTAAAAACATAGGCATCTTTTTGATTCATAAAAAAACATAAAACATAAAAAATATAAAAGCATAAGAAAATAAAAAACACAAGAAAAAACCATAAACAAAATATAATATATATTACTTTTTATACAAGTATATATATAACATATTTACCCCAAGAATTTAAGCATATATATATATATATAGCATATACATCTACAAGATAAAAATCCTAAAATAAAAATGCCTAGAATTTTGAGAAGTGGTAAGCAATTATAATATGATTACACTAATGAACAATATCAAGAAAACTTTGATGATAGAGTTCAAATAGAAGATGATATAATTTCAAAAAAATATGAAGAGAATAATAAAGAAGATGAAGTACAAGATCCCGATGAACCTTTTGTATATTCCCAAGGTAATGTTAGCTTTAAAATTATCCAAAAATTTACTAAATTTTGAAATACAATATAGATGTCCTTCATCATGTAATAAAGATAGAACAATTACTCCTATCAGGAGATTATTCAATGGAGACCACTATAGAAGTTGCTCTCCAATTAAATGCAAACCCAATGACATACATAAATAAGACAAACCAAAATAAAGTCGGTCCATCTCATCAAAACATAGATTTGAACAATCATAAATCAACAACATAAAATAATTCCAAACAAAAACAAAATTCTTCTACTTCTCAAGCTCCTTAAACAAATAAATACATCACAAAGGGCTAGGAAAATTCAAAATACCAATCATCATCAATAGAAAATCCAATAAAATACAATCTCATATAAGCTCCATAACACTATTCCCACAAACACTTTACACAATAACATTTTAATAGGAAATCCTTACACAAAAACACCAAGTTATCATCAAAGACACAACAACATGGTGTAAAAAAATCAATTTGGTGGACAACCACAGGGCCTTGAAGATATGGTTAAACAATTGGCTTCATGACTATATCAAATGGATCCCTACCATCCCTCATATAGTTATAGAGAGATGTGTAGCCAACCCTTGGATCCTATTGTGGTTTCCCAACCATACAAAAAACATTTCCCTATGCCTGTCCTTACGATATATAAAGGAACAAATATCCTATTGAGCATGTTTGCTTGTTGAGGATAACATGCCATGATATTTCTTATAATGTCTTGTTGTTGCTAAAAATATTTCCTAAAAGTATTGGAGGCATGGCTATATCATGGTATTATCAACTACCTATAAATTATTTAAGAAACTTTGAAGAGACAATGGAAATGTTTGTCCACCAATTTAGTGCCTATATAGAGAGGCCTATGACCATTAAGGATTTATACAATTTGAAACAAGGTAAATATGAGAGTTTTGCTAAATTCTTGACTAAGTGGAGACAAATCTTAGTCAAATTACACTGTGTATTACCTCATCATGAAATGTTGGATACATTTATTGGTAATTTGCAAGAAAAACTATGTTATGATCTTTCTACTACTACAATAACCTCCTTTGATCAATCCATTGATCTATCTAGGAGGGTAGAATATGCCCTCATTAGAAGAGGACAATTTAAAAAGAAAGATAAGGACAAAAATTATAAAAACTAATATAAGAATAAGCAATTAGTGGGTGATGGAGTTACTGATAGCAAAAACACCTCAAATATTAACCTTGCCAAAATTGTAATGAAATTTGTATAGAAAATACCTTATAAGCCGCCAAGAGAATTCATAAGATTAAATCAACTCTTAACTATGATTTTACCTCAATTATTGGAATAAGGTTTGATACAGTTACTTGAGGTAAGGCAACTAGATACTACTGTAGCTGGATATAGGGTTGATTAACATTGTAATTTTCACCAAGTGGATGGGCATTCTACCAATTCTTGTAAAAGGTTAAAGATGTAATATAATATTTGATTGATAAAGGTAACATGGAAGTACAAAATTTTCCTGCAAACAATAATGCTCAAAATAATACCCAAAAACAACCAACTCAAAATGCAAATCAAAACTTAAATATTTTTCAACATCCTTTACCCAAAAATGGTAAAGAGGTTGTAAATCAATTAGAACATCATAATGTTCCCCCTCCACAAAATTATGTGGGAACCATTAGTAAATTTTACCACAACAAGATTTACAAACCTCTTATATACCTACTTTATCTATAGTCACAACTAGACCAACATAGTATTTCCAATCTTCATATTTATAAGATACCAAAAGTGATACGAAAAACCCAAGAAGTGCAATATACAGTCCCTCAAATAGTTCTAAATATGAGTCAAATCGAATTACTCCCATTATAGATTTGTTAGTTCCATAAGAACCATTTCTTAGGAGAATGACCACTCGACCCTCATCTCAACAAATGCTTACAAATGAAAAAGCAAAAAATGCTAGACCTCACTTTGGTAGTTTGCAAAACAATAACATTGTGGGCACTATTGTATCCATCACTAGATAGCAAGTTCAAAATAAAAACTCCCACTCACAAACTCAAACAACTAATCAAGACATGGGTATCTCTCAAAAACCCCTATTAAATTATCAACAATAGGAAACCAATCAAATATTACATCATAATGTGCCCCATTACAATGATATCACTAATAATGTAACAAAAACTACAAGTGAGCAACCTCAAGCCAATCAAATCAATTTGATAAACAAGAAATAAATTATTCATCCAACCAACCTTCAATACCTCACTTGTCTTTGAGGAATAACCAAAAATAGGATACAAGCATATAAAATCCATCTTTAATGTTGAAGTCTTAACCTAAAATCTCCCTCAATATTCAAAAACAATGGAACAATCATCCACATTAGATATTTATTTTGGAACTTTTGAAAACCTCTTCTATTCATAGGGAATCTTTGTTCTTTATTCTCTCTTTCTTTATCATCACTACAACAAATTCTCTATTTCTTTCCTCTTTATCATCATTGCCACCTTTTGTTTGTCGCCTTTTATCCTTCCTTCTCTCTTTCATTATTGTTATCACATCAAGTTCTCTATTATTTTTCTATTTATTATCATCATTGTCTTCTATCCATAACTTTTCTTCATCTACATCTACTTATAATTCTTCATCACAACAATCTCAACTATTAACGAATCAACTTCAATCACCTACACCACAACCAAATTGTTCTTCAAAACCTCCTTTGAATTTGAAGCCACCTTAGAAATGTTATGCACAAATCACTTTGTATAATGTATATAGCATTTTTTGTATATATTATCAATTTTACTAAATCACAAAACAAACCAAAAGAAAAAAATATAAAAAAACATAAAAAATTCAAAAATATTTCAAATTCTGCATTATTGTTTGTTATTTTCTAAAATTTTAAGTTATATTTTATTCTATTTTAGATAAACTCAAAATTTATCTTGAACCACATGCTTAATTTACATATTTACTAATTTTGATTTTGTCATTTTTATTATAAATCTCTATTGTACAAAAAGCACTATTACTTCATTAAATAAAATTTTGAGTTTTGGGAAATGATCTTGCTACTTCTTGAACCAAGAACACATTATCACATCTTAAAAATGATTTGTTGCAAGTTCAAAAAGGATACTACATAGTAGTCTTAGTTCCTTAAGCAAAATATTTCCCTTGCTATCCTATTATGTGCATGGTCTAGAATACTGAGAATTGGAAAAAGGACATGATCCTCCCTACCTGAATAAAATCCCTTGCTTCACGTCTAATCTGAGCAAGTATCCCAAAAAAATAGCAAAGAAAAATAGAAAAGAGCAAAGAAAAAAATAAAAAGCAAATAAAATAAAAAGAAATAAAAGTATTCCACCAAAAAAAGGAATAAAATCCCCTTGTTCAAAAATGAACAAGAAAAACCTACTCCAAAAAATCAAAAGAAAAGAAGAGGGTAATGAGATTGAATACCTGGAATTCCTTAGTTATTCAAAAATAATGAGGTAAGCCCCATAACAGGTGGTTTGTGCCCAACCAGCTTGGCCTTGGGTAATCATTTTCACATGGAAACATGTCTATCACATTAGCAACCTTCTTTTGTATAGAACTATGTCCACTTGTGGATAAGCTAGCTTTCAGTGACTTGACTTACATAGTAGTTTAGTAGGATTACATGCACAAAATCACGGTTAATAAACCTTTCACTTGCACACACATTGGTTCATAAAATTTTGCTTGTATCACTACCTTAAAATCGGTAAATTAACTTCACAAAGTACACACATTTGATCCTTGAGGGATTTTTTATCATTATGATGAATCAAGATGGATAATGAACTCACATAACACACACTGGTTCTCGATAAATTTGATTTTGTCCTTGAAATAATTTAAAACATTTCTTTAATTTTTGCTAGAAAACATGAATTTGTAACCACTTGCATTATTCCCTACAAATAATTTCATTGTAATACATATAATATATATATTATCTTCCAAATTTTCCAACATGTGACACAATAATTGTTTTTCAAAATACAACTTACATTTTCAAAATAATATATAATCATGCATTACATTTTGACTTCACGATGATGGTCTAATTCCTAGTAATTATTTTCTCTTAAATTTCACACTAGGAATTCTATGCTTAGAACAAGTCATCCTTCCCAATTTTTCATGCTTAAATCACTTAATATCCCTCATAAAAACAATCTTTATCAACCTATTTTATCAAAAACAATTTTTTTAAAAATTGACATATCCTTTCATCATCATAAGCCTCAAGATCACTCTTGAGCCCATAATATTTTTTGTATTAGCAATATAAAACTTCCTCACAACAGGATCCGCATCATGAACCAACGAGCATTGATCTCCACCAATGGTCATATAACAACACAACATCCTTTGAGGTTCATTGTTAATCCATCTATTTTATCACCACACAAAAACATATTTTGTCTTTCAAAAACACTTTACAAAATCATTTCCTTTTATGTTAAGCATGATAAAAAAAGTTCAAAAATCAAAGCATGATTACAAGAAATTATATAACACAAACCATCATAAGCAAGTGTAATAAATCATCCAATAAATCAAATCATTCAATATCACATAAGACAAGAAGATCTATATATATATATATATATATATATATATATATATATATATATATATATATATATATATATATATATATATATAATCTCAAAATATAAGTACAAAATGAAGTCAATTGGTATGCCAAAACCTCCAAAATTGGTATACTCGGTCACTAGGAAGTATACCACAAAAGCAAATTTTAAAAATTTTGAGTTTTCCATCAAACATAGAACTTGACATAAAAACTTGAGGGGACATCCTTGTTAGTAAATTAGTAATTACTTTTATAAAAATATTAATTTTCCATGAACTATTATCTAAACCATCTACTCATTTTCTGCCCATGTCAATCATAATCACTTCTACTCAAGTGATTATACTTTTCTTTGATGCATTTATTGTTAATATATACGACAAAGAGGGGGTAAAATGTAGACAAGAAAAATTGACCGGTTAAAGATAAGTTCTCCCTCTTAAAAAACTAAGGTCATATTCAAGAGAATTTTTAAATACCAAATCATCTCAATTATTCTCAAATTTAATACCATTTGATAGGGCTTCTAAAGTGTACAAGATCGTAAGTACAATGTCTAAAGTGTACAAAATTGTAAGTATGATATTTAACTGATATTTTAAGTACAAGATCGTACGTACAATATCATCCAAAAATAGAAAAAGCTCAATTTGGAAAAGTGACGAACAAGTTATAATGATTTTTGTCCTTACCTGTCCAAATGTGTGGTAGTTATGGGATCAGATCCACCGATCAGTCCTAGCTTGGAAGAAGTTACAACCTATTTGTTTTTTACTCTAATTTCATCTACTGGTTTAGCCTATTTAATTAGGCATTCCCCCCTCAAATTTATCCTAACTCATCGATATAATTTCACATTTTAGTCACTTAATTTATGCATTAGTACTTGTTATTTTGTTGTTTTTTTGCAAGATCAAAGGTACGATCTTGGGTACGTGAGGATACAATCAGCAATCATAGATACAATATCACCCTGGTAGCATACGATATCATGATCATATATACGATCTCGCCCTGGTAGCATATGATCTTGTTATCATAGATACGATCTCGCTCTATGGTTACAATCTTGCTTGCAAGTCACTTGGAGGCAACTCCAAGCTATGGTTTGCATTCCTGTAGCTTCCAATTTGCACTTTTATATCACATTCATAATTTGTTATCTCATATAGAATAATATTTGCATATCATCATTCTTGGATTTCACCAATTCACATTCAATCACATACTTCACATGTGTATACATGTTAATTTATTTTAATACTACATTCAATAAGTCTTGTATGATCTAATATCTATTCAATAGAGTCTTTATCATAATGCATTTTATGTTTTCTACACTATACTTATGAAACTGCAGGTTTCTTCTATAATTAGATTTGTTGTTCACCGATCGGTTGGTACGATCATGGATCATATGTATGATCTTGATCCTGCAGCATACAGTCTTACCTGCAACAAGAAATAGAATCTTCATCAGAATTTCAGACCAAGTAAGAGTGTCAAATTCCTTCATAATTAAGCATTTGCATTAGATTTTCCTCTGTATACTACTGTCTGATGTCTTCATTGAAAATTGAATTGTATTTAGTATATTTTAGTTGAATTGGCCAAAACTAGGTGATTATGAGAAATTAAAAAGAAACACATCAAACAAACTCCAAAACCTAGGCATGAAAACTACCAAGAAATGTTTCATAGTGAACCCTAAACATTTCGTCAAAAATTCACCCAAGAAGACACTAACTCAAGTGTCTCTCTCCGAGGTGTAGAACTATTATTCTCCCATTCCTCTTTGAGGTGCGAATCAATTGGCCTGAAGGAAATAAGTGTAAGAGTTTGAGAGCTATAGTATTTGGTGAACCCAATGTGAAAAACATAGGCATATTTTTTATTCATAAAAACACATAAAAAATAAAAAATATAAAACATAAGAAAATAAAAAACACAAAAAAAATCCAAAAAAATTATAATATATATTATTATTTATATAGGTATATATATAACATATATACCCCAAGAATTTAAGCATATATATCTACAAGATAAAAATCCTAAAACAAAAATGCCTAGAATTTTAAGAAGTTGTAAGCAATTAGAATCTGATAACACTAATGAACAAGATCAAGAAAACTTTGATGATAGAGTTCAAATAGAAGATGATAGAATTTCAAAACAATGTGAAGAGAATAATAAATAAGATGAAGTAGAAGATCTTGATGAACCTTTTGTATATTCCCAAGGCAATGTTAGCTTTAAAACTGTCCAACAATTTACGAAATTTCTAAAAGACAATATAGATGACCTTCATCACGTAATAAATATAGAACAATTACTCCTATCGAGATATTATTCAATGGAGGCCGCTATAGAAGCTGCTCTCTAATTAAATGCAAACCCAATAACATACATAAATAAGATAAACCAAAATCAAGCTGGTCCATCTCATCAAAAAATAGATTTGAACAATAAAAAATCAGCAACATAAAATAATTCAAAAAAAAAAACAAAATTCTTCTACTTCTCAAGCTCCTAATAAAAAATTAGCTACATCACAAAGGGCTAAGAAAAATCAAAATACCAATCACCATCAATAGAAAATCCAACAAAATACAATCTCATATAAGCTCCATAACACTATTCCCACAAACATTGTACACAATAACATTTCAACAAGAAATCCTTACACAAAAACACAAAATTATCATGAAAGACACAATAACATGGTGCAACAAAATCAATTTGGTGGACAACCACAGGGTATTGAAGATATATTTAAATAATTGGATTCACGACTTAATCAAATGGATCCCTACCATCCCTCATATAGTTATAGATAGATGTGTAGCCAACCCTTGGATCCTATTGTGGTTGCCCAAACATACCTTAAAATATTTCCCTATGCCTATCCTCACGATATATAAAGGAACTGAAGATCCTATTGATCATATTCGCATGTTTAGGACAACATGCCATGATATTTCTTATGATGACTTGTTGTTGCTAAAAATGTTCCCTAAAAGTCTTAGAGGCATGGCTCTAGAATGGTATTATCAACTACCTAAAAATTCTTTAAGGAACTTTGAAGAGATATTGGAAATGTTTTTCCATCAATTTAGTGCCTATATAGAGAGGCATGTGACCATTAAGGATTTGTACAATTTTAAAAAATGTAAATATGAGAGTTTTGCTAAATTCTTGACTAAGTGGAGACAAATATTAGGCAAATTACACTTTGTATTACCTCATCATGAAATATTGGATACATTTATTGGTAATTTGTAATAACAACTATGTTATGAGCTTTCTACTGCTACAATAACCTCCTTTGATCAAGCCATTTATCTAGCTAGGAGGGTAGAATATTACCTCATTATAAGAGTAAAATTTAAAAATAAATATAAGGATAAAACTTTGAAAAACCAATATAAAAATAAGCAAGTAGTGGGTGATGGAGTTACTAATAGCAAAAACACCTCAAATATTAACATAGAAAAAATTGTAAAGAAATTTGTATTGAAAATCCCTAATAAGCAGCCAAGAGAATTAACAAGATTAAATCAACCCTTAACTATGATTTTACCTCAATTATTGGAACAAGGTTTGATACGGTTACCTAAGGTAAGACAACTAGATGCCATTATAGCTAGATATAAGGCTGATTTACATTGTAATTTTCACCAACTAGATCAGCATTCTACCAATTCTTGTAAAATGTTAAAGGTGTGATACAATATTTGATTCATAAAGGTAATATGGAAGTACAAAAATTTCTTGCAAACAATAATGCTCAAAATAATACCCAAAAATAACCAACTCAAAATGCAAATAAAAACTTAGATATTTTTCAACATCCTTTACCCAAACATGGTAAAGAGGTTGTAAATCAATTAGAACATCATAATGTTCCCCCTCCAACAAAGTATGTGGGAACCATTAGCAAATTTTTACCACAACAAGATTTAAAAACCTCGTATATACCTACTTTATCTATAGTCACAACTAGACCAATACAATATTTCAAATATTCATCTTCAGAAGATACCAGAAGTGATACAAAAAATACAAGAAGTGAGCTAGAAATTGCCTTAAATAGTTCTAAAGTTGATTCAAATCAAATTACTCCCATCATATATTTGTTAGTTCCATAAGAACCATTTCCTAGGAGTATGACCGCTCGACCCTCATCTCAAAAAATGCTTACAAATGAAAAAGCAAAAAATGCTAGACCTCACTTTGGTCATTTAAAAAATAATAACATTGTCAGAACTATTGGATCCATCACTAGATAGAAAGTTTAAAATCAAAATTCCCACTCACAAACTCAAAAAACTAATCAAGACATGGGGATCTCTCAAAAACCCCTATTCAATCATCAACAACAGGAAACCAATCAAATATTACATCCTAATGTGTCCCATTACAATGATATCACTAATAATGTAACAAAAACTACAAGTGAGCAACCTCAAGCTCAATAAACTCAATTTGATAAACAAGAAATAAATTATTCATCCAACCAACCTTCAAGACCTCTCTTGGCTCTGAGGAATAACCAGAAAGAGGATACAAGCATAGAAAATCCATCTTTAATATTGAAGTCTTAACCTAAAATCTCCCTCAATATTCAACAACAATGGAACAATCATCCACATAATATATCTCTTTTGGAACTTTTGAAAATATCTCCTATTCATAGGGAATATTTGTTCTTTATTCTCTCTTTATTTATCATCACTACAACAAATTCTCTATTCTTTTCCTCTTTATCATCATTGCCACCTTTTGACTATCACCTTTTATCATTCCTTCTCTTTCATTATTGTTATCACATCAAGTTCTCTATTATTTTTCTCTTTATTATCATCATTTTCTTCTATCCATCTCTTTTCTTCATCTACATCTACTTATAATTCTTCATAACAATAATCTCAACTATCAACCAATCAACTTCAATCACCTACACCACAACCAAATTATTCTTCAAAACCTCCTTTGATTTTGAAGCCACCTTAGAAATTTTACGCACAAATCACTTTGTATAGTGTATATATATCATTTTTTGTATATATTATCAATTTTACTAAATCACAAAACAAAAAAAAAGAAAAAAATATAAAAAAGCATGAAAATTTTCCAAAAATATTTCAAATTCTGCATTATTTTTTGTTATTTTCCAAAATTTCAAGTTATTTTTTTTTTTTACATAAACTCAAAAGTCATCTTGAACCACGTGCTTAATTTACATCTTTACTGATTTTTATTTTATAATTTTTATTATAAATCTCTCTTGTACAAAAAGCACTATTACTTCATTAAATAAAATTTTGAGTTTTGGGAAATGATCTTGCTACTTATTGAACCAAGAACACATTCTCACATCTTAAAAATGTTTTGTTGCAAATTCAAAAAGTATACTACATAGTAGTCTTAGTTCCTTAAGCAAAATATTTCCCTTGCTATCCTATTATGTGCATGGTCTAGAATATTGAGAATTGGCAAAAGGACAAGCTCCTCCCTACCTGAATAAAATCCCTTGCTTCACGTCTAATCTAAGCAAGTATCCCAAAAAAATAGCAAAGAAAAAAATAAAAAGCAAATAAAATAAAATAAAATAAAAAGAAAGAAAAGTATTCCACTAAAAAAAGTAATAAAATCCCCTTTTTAAAAAATGAACAAGAAAACCCTACTCCAAGAAATCAAAAGAAAAGAAGAGGGTAATGAGATTGAATACCTGGAATTCCTTAGTTATTCAAAAATCATGAGGTAAGCCCCATAACAGGTGGTTTGTGCCCAACCATCTTGGCCTTGGGTAATCATTTTCACATGGCAACATGTCTATCACATTAGCAATCTTCTTTTGTGTAGACCTATGTACTCTTGTGGGTCAGCTAGCTTTTCGTGACTTGACTTACATAGTAGTTCAGTATGATTACATACACAAAATAATGGTTAATGAACCTTTCACTTGCACACACATTGGTTCATAAAAGTTTGCTTGTATCACTACCTTACTCAAAATAGGTAAATTAACTTCACAAAGCACACACATTTGATCCTTGAGAGATTTTGTATCATTATGATGAATTAAGATGGATAATGAACTCACATAGCACACACTGGTTCTCGATAAATTTGATTTTGTCCTTGAAATAATTTAAAATATTTCTTTGATTTTTGCTAGAAAACATCAGTTTGTAACCACTTGCATTATTCCCTACAAACCATTTCATTTTAATACTTGTAATATATATATTATCTTCAAAATTTTCCAACATGTGACACAACGATTTTTTCAAAATACAACTTGCATTTTTAAAATCATATATAATCATGCATTAAATTTTCTCTCAATTTTCATACTAAGAATTCTATGCCTAGTGCAAGTCATCCTTCCTAATTTTTCATGTTTAAATCACTTTATATCCCTCACAAAAACAATTTTTATCAACCTATTTTCTTAAAATAATTTTCTTTTAAAATTTACATATCCTTTCATCATCATAAGCCTCAAGATCACTCTTGAGCCCACAATATTTTTAGTATTAGAAATACAAAACTTTCTCACAATAGGATCCTCTTTATGACCCAGCGAGCATCGATCTCCACCAAAGGTCATAAAACAACACAACATCCTTTGAGGTTCATTGTTAATCCATCTATTTTATCACCAGAAAAAATATATTTTGTCTTTCAAAAACACTTTACAAAATCATTTCCTTTTATGTTAAGCATGATAAAAAAAGTTCAAAAATCAAAGCATGATTACAAGAAATTATATAACACAAACCATCATAAGCAAGTGCAATAAATCATCCAATAAATCAAATCATTCAATGTTGCATAAACAAAGAAGATCAATATATATATATATATATATATATATATATATATATATATATATATATATATATATATATATATATATCTCAAAATATAAGTACAAAATGAAGTCAATTGGTATGCCACAATCTCCAAAATTGGTATACTCGATCACTAGGGGGTATACCACAAAAGCAAATTTCAAAAATTTTGAGTTTTCCACCAAATATAGAATTTGGCATAAAAACTCGAGGGGGCATCCTAGTTAGTAAATTAGTAATTATTTTTCTAAAAACATTAATTTTGTATGAACTATTCATTCTAAACCATCTAATCCTTTTTTACCCATGTCAATCATAATCACTTCTACTCAAGTGATTATACTTTTCTTTGATGCATTTATTGTTCATAAATACACCAAAGAGGGGGCAAAATGTAGGCAAGAAAAATTGACCCATTAAATATAAGTTTTCCCTCTTAAAAAACTAAGGTCATATTCAAGAGAATTTTTACCCTACAAAATCATCTCAATTCTTCTCAAATTTTATACCATTTGATCGGGCTTCTAAAGTGTACGAGATCGTAAGTATGATCTCTAAAGTGTACAAAATTGTAAGTATGATATATGATCGATATTTTAAGTACAATATCGTACACACGATCTCGTCCAAAAATAGAAAAAGATCAGTTTGGAAAAAAGACAAACAAGTTATAACAATTTTTATCTTTACCTATCCAACTATGTGGTAGTTATGGGATTTGACCCATTGATCAGTCCCAAATTGGAAGAAGTTACAACCTATTTTTTTTTTAACCTAATTTCACCTGATGGTTTAGCCTATTTAATCAGGCATTCCCCCCTCAAATTTATCCTAACTCATCGATATAATTTTGCATGTTAGTCACTTAATTTATGCATTAGCCCTTATTATTTTGTTTTTTTTTGTAGGATTGAAGGTACGATATTGGGTACGTGAGGATACAATGTCACCTTGGTAGCATACAATCTCACGATTGTAGATACGATCTCATCTTGGTAGCATATGATATTGTGATCGTAGATATGATCTTGATTTGTGGTTACGATCTCACATACAAGTCACTTGGTGGAAACTCCAAGATCTATTTGCATCCATGTAGCTTCCAATTTGCACTTTTATATTACATTCATAATTTTTTATCTCATATAGAAAAATATTTGCATATCATCATTCTTGGATTTCACCAATTCACATTCAATCGCATACTTAACATAGTTCAATGTGTATACATGTTACTTTATTTTAGTACTGCATTCAATAAGTCTTGTATGATCTAATATCTATTCAATAGAGTCTATAACATACTGCATTTTATGTTTTCTACACTATACTTATGAAACTATAGGTTTCTACTATGATTGGATTTGTCAATCACTGATCGGCTGGTATGATCATGGATCATATGTACGATCTTGACCCTGCAACATACAATATTACCTGCAAGAAGAAATAGAATCTTCATCAGACTTTTGGACTAAGTAAGAGTGTCAAATTTCTTCATAATTAAGCATTTGCATTAGAATTTCCTCTTTTTACTACTGTCTGATGTATTCATTGAAAATTGAATTGCATTTAGCATAGTTTAGTTGCATTGGCCAAAACTAGGTGATTGTGAGAAATTAAAAAGGAACACATCAAACAAACACCAAAACATAGGCATGGAAACTGCCAAGAAATGTTTCCTAGTGAATCCTAAATAATTCATCAAAAATAACCAAAGAAGACATGAAATCAAGTGTCTCTCTCCGAGGTGTAGACCTATCATTCTCCCATTCCCCTTCGAGGTGTGGATCCATTCGCCTAAAGGAAATGAGTGGAAGAATTTGAGCTACAAATATACATAAGAATAGAAGCTAATAGCAAATATAGCTATATCTTACTGCAATACACCAGATATCAACACTAATATGTGTGAGATCTTGTTATGGGCATGTCTTCTATAATATCTTCTAAAGTATTCAAAGAAGAAATAGAGGTAATCAAAACTTGAACTTGCACATCATTGTAAACTACATTTTTTTTAGTTTCTTTTTAGATATTCTGAATATATTGAACCATATAAGAAAGTTGATGAAGTCTATCACTAAAATCTTGAGATGTTCTAGAAGTCCCATAGAGTTAGGAATGAATATGTACCACATGTAACAAAAGATCAAATATCAGGTCTGCTAAAACTATATCCCATGGAGGAGTAGATCTAGTAAACACATTTTTGCATCTGCACTTCCAAATGTGCTTGAGAAGGATGATTCTACAACCATCCTAAATTTTGGAGCATTGATCTAGCTAAGAAAATCCAAGAAGATAAATTTTCCAAGATCTAGTGAAAGAGAGAAAAATAAAGGTGTAGAAGACATCCCAAAACTATTTAGCAATGTCACAAAACTGAAAAAAGTGAATAAGAGTTCCTAAATCATTATAAAAATTGCATTGAGGTAAAATGTGTAAAATCGATATCAGAATTTTAGAATTTGAAAATTTTTGATGCAAAATCCACCATCCAAGAAGATGAGTTTATGATTCAATAGGAAAATTTTAAATTTGAGTAGCAAGAGACTACTAATGGAAGAGATTCTATGACCATTATGCCATCTTCAATCATTCCAAATATTATGAGTAGTTGTTCCCAACTTAATAAGGACCTCATAAGGGATGGAAGCCACAACTAAGACATAATACTCTTCAAACCTAGAGGTAAGGAAGCAATAATTGTAGATATGGTTCTAGGTAAGAATTGAGTAGCTACTAGATCCCAAATATCTCTAATTCTATTAATTCCTTTCTTAAAAAAAATCTAGAACATGAATAGCATTACATAAAGCTAAAGATTTATCATTATGGAGGATAATTTTATTCCACTAAATACTATTTAGACTGATGCTAAGACCATGTCTCAAGGAGTTAGACTTCCAAGCTAATAAATGAGAAACTGATTGCCAAGCTTTAAAATTTTGAGTAACTAGAATAGATCCTTTAACCATAAAGAAAGGTGAATTAAGGACCTTATCCTCCCAAGGGGTTTCTTTCCATTTACCTTTGTGAGTAGCTAGAGATATTTTGTAACGAAATAGGTGTTTCCAGTTTTCATCACCAATAATAACTCTAACAACCCATTTTACAAATAGACTTTTACTTTGGATAAGAGGATCACATATGCCTATTCCTCCTAAAGCCTTAGGTTGAGTATAAAGTTTCCAAGAGATGGGTGTTATTCCCACCTCCCCATGCCATTTGGTCCATAAAAATTTATGAATGGCCTGAGTTAATTTGTTATAGGCTACTTCAGTGGCCATCCAACAAGAGAAGTAATAAACATGAGAGGCTACCATAATTTTATTCGCAACTTGAATTCTTCCTTCTAAGGAAATAAATCGATCTGGACAAGCATTAATGTTTTTGAAGTCTTTCCATAATCCTATTCCACATATCCTTAGGAGAGATATTAATACCAAAGGTAATTCCCTAATAACACATAATTATACCATGAGGTATGATCTTCCACTCAATCAAGGAGTTGCATCCATTATGATGGGAATAGGTATAGAAGACTTCATTTTTAGAGTCATTGATACGAGATCTAGAGACATCACAAAATAGTTGAAGAATCTCTTTAACTGTATCCTCCTCATATCGGGTATTTTTAAGAAAAATAAGGAAATCATAAGCAAAATGTGAGTTAAGAGCCTGCTTATCTCCAGGAGGATTAGTACCCTGAATGTGGCCATCATAATGAGCCTTATGAAGAATTTAACCAAGAGAATCGGTAACCAAAACATACAAAATTGGGGCAAGGGGGCAACCCTATATGATAAACCATTGAAGAGGGAAGGAGGGGGAAATATATCCATTAACCTTAACACAAGGTGAAGCATCACCAAAAAGCATACCGATTTTATTACAAAAATTAGGACTAAAACTAGAAAGCATACTAAGAATAAAATCCCATCTAATTCTATCATAAGCTTTGTCAAAATCTAACTTGACCAAGAGGGCATATTGATTAGAGTTGATAGGCTATTGTGAAGTTTCCTAGGCCATCATAAGGTTATCTAATATATAATGACCTTTAATAAAAGTAGAATGTTCAGGGTGAAAAATCACTTGAGCAACAGTTCTGATTTTTAAAGCTATAGCTTTAGTTATGATATCGTATGAAATATTGAGGAGGGTAATAGGTCTCCAATTGGATATTTGGTTACAATTCATATCTTTAGGAATAGTTTTGATAAGCCCTACATTTATATAAGCTCCAAGGGAACTATTATGGAGAGCTTCTGGGCAAACATGATGAAGATCAGAGGAAAGAATATGCTATTTTTTATAAAAATCCACTGGAAGACAATCCAAGCTAGGATCTTTGTCATTCTTCATAGAAAAAAGAGCAATTTTTAGATCGTTCAATGAAAGAGGATATTCAAGTTGATTTCAAATAATGGGTCTACTAGAGAGGGAATATGTTCCTACACATATTCCATTAAGATACATTGGATTTCATCCTTTGGCTCCATTGCAAAAATTTGAGAGAAATGAGCTACAAAAAGATTCATGATCTCTTTAGAGTAAAAAAGAGAATGACCTAAAGGGTCCTCCAACTTAGTGATCCTTTTCGAAATATTCTTATGTTTGAGGTAAAAAATATATATATTTCCTTATATCCTTTGGAGATCCAATTGAGGTGAGATCTAACATGTGCTCCTCTAGCATGGTAAGAATCATAAAATCTAGCTTGATTTTCAACATTAGCTAGATCGCCCATGTACACTTGTAAGAATGGATAATTATTTGAAAAATAGTCCTACTGAATCCATGCATGTTTTAAATTTTTAGTAATAATAAAATACATAAAATGAGACAATATTATCTAGTATTTTTGGTTGATACCTATGACCTTTAAGAAAAGTAGATTGTTCAGAGCGAACAATAACTTGAGAAATAGTTTTGATTTTTAAAGCTATAGCTTTAGCTATGATATTGTATGAAATATTGAGGAGGTAATAGGTCTCCAATTGGATATTTGGTTACAAGTTGTATCTTTAGGAATCGGTTTGATAAGCCCTACATTGATATAAGCTCCAAGGGAACTATTATGGAGAGCTTCTGGGAAAACATGACGAAGATTAGAGGAAAGAATATGCTAATTTTTATAAAAATACACTGGAAGACCATCCAAGCTAGGATCTTTTTCATTATTCATAGAAAAAAGAGCAATTTTTAGATCGTTCAATGAAAGAGGATATTCAAGTTGATTTCAAATAATGGGTCTACTAGAGAGGGAATATGTTCCTGCACATATTCCATTAAGATACATTGGATTTCATCCTTTGGCTCCATTGCAAAAATTTGAGAGAAATGAGCTATAAAAATATTCATGATCTCTTTAGAGTAAAAAAGAGAATGAACTAAGGGGTCCTCCAACTTAGTAATCCTTTTCGAAATATTCTTATGTCTGAGGTAGTTAAAAAAAATATACATTTCCTTATATCCTTGGGAGATCCAATTGAGGTGAGATCTAACATGTGCCCCTCTAGAATGGTAAGACTCATAAAATCTAGCCTGATTTTCAACATTAGCTAGATCGCCCATGTACACTTGTAAGAACGAACCTTTATAATTAATTCATTGAAAAATAGTCCTACTGAATCCATGCATGTTTTCAATTTCAAGTAACAATAAAATACATAAAATGAGATAATATTCTCTAGTATTTTTGGTTGATACCTTAACTCTTACACTTTCAATATTTTCTTTTACACTATATTTAGTATTTTGAAGGATATATTTGATTATGATTTTGAATTGTGTCATGTCCATACCTAATCCCATCACCAATAGAATATTTTATTTTGTATAGCTTGGCATAATTTACTATGAGATAATCTATAAGTATTCAATGTTATATATCTTTTACATAAAAATACCAATTATTATACAAATATTTAGATTTTTGTTTGTTTGTATATTTAGATTTAGGATAGTACTCTCATTGAATATAAGAAGTTTGTATTTTTTATATTAATGGTTAGAAGGGGATTAGGGCCCCAAACCTTCACAAAGAATCATAGCATAATGTATAAGGAAACTTATAAGCACATACTTAATACATACAATTAACAAAACAAATTGGCACTCAGTTGCCTATAGAATGTCAAAACACTAATTAAATATCTTTACTTAAAACAAGAAAAAATGCTCCACAAAATCATTTCCAAGTAAGCAAACATGGACCACATAATTTAGAGCTTACCACCACTACCCAAATTTAGTTTTGCATTTCCTTCAACTCCATACTTTACCTCTAGGGATGCTACTCCAACCATTTTACTAGACATCACACTTATGTAGACTTCAAATTTCATTTAATGCTCACTCCATGGAACTCTAACCTTACCACTAACCCATATTTGTCAGCCTAGGTGACTTTTAATTGTCTCATCTTGCATATTCGTCTTCCATACTAATCATTAGATACTTGATAAAATATATATTTCCCATAAGTTTTTCCTATCCTACCAAATCTATAATCTGATTTGGGAAGTTTTGAATCCAACATAAGTGCTTTTATTGAGATACTCCTATATTAGCCATCAAGTCCATGATTTTGTTTCTTTACCTAAAAATATGTTAAATCGAAAAATTGTTTAGAGTTATAATTTTCATTCTACAACTGTCAATCACGTCTTAAATCAATGAAGTAGCCTCTTGTTCCCCATTTAGAGTCTTTATTATATTTAGGTATGAGATTACTTCCATCCAATGTCTAACTATTGAAATATTGAAAACACCAATCTGGATTCTACAAAATAATTTGATTGGATTTCTAAGGATTCATAATTGTAGACACCTAAAACACATAATTTTGGGGAGACTACCTATATGGAATTTTTTTCAGGCCATATGACCCATCTTGGGCAGCCTCAAGGCTTAACAATGATTTTTATCACTTTAATAAGGAGGAATTTCTATTTTTAGTCTATATTTTACCCTACCTCGAGGTGGTCAACAGCCACGACCGCCCCATCTAGGGATGGTTGCACCTATAACAAGTTTTGACTCTCGGGCTAAGGGAAAATCGATTACACGCTAGCCAAGAACAATGGTTCTTGATAACAATTTTTTTATTTCAACTATTTATTACATTCTCCAGCAAACCTTGGACTCCCATTGGGAAGTCTATTTAAAGGTGCCTAGCATTCATTAAAAGTCCTAAGTTCTTTAAATAATTAAATTTTGTCATATTGAATACTAGAGAGATCTTACTCTTATAAGCAATGAAGTGCTACAAAAATTCAACCATGGAGCTTCAAAGAATGCCAATGGACCATCTCAAAGGTTGAAGATAAAATTTGTGCTTCTTGTGCCATTAAATCACCTTGATTTGGTGTCATATTGTACTCCTAAGTCATTCTTCCTAAGTTTCCCCTTGAACATAAAATTTGTATATCAAAATCTAGGGTCGCCTTGCATTGGTCACAAGGAATTTGCTCCCAGTTCAACAGTTGTTTCACCCGAGATGGCCCATAGGCACGACCACCTCACCCTGAGATAACCCATAGGTGAGACCATCATGCTCAGAGATAGCCCCATGGTAGAGATCTGTTTTCCCTATTTTCTTGTTTTTATTAGTTTTAACAACATTTCAATTACTTTCTAGCATAGTTAGATTTCAATTTGCATGCATTTATCAGTCGTATTTTAACATCTTTATTGCTTTATTTATTATCATCATGGGCCTTATTTTGGAAGGTTTTTCATATGCTATTAATGCATTTTAAGTTCTCTTATGTGTATGTTACAGATATTTCAAGGGATCAAAGGACACAAAGATTCACTCCTCATCATCATACATTGTGGAGGTCATGAGAAACCCTCTCCAAATAAAATTTATGAGGATGCAAAGAGATCCTATGTACTACAGTTAAAATGGTTTTATGTGTAATAAATTATATCAAAGATTGGTAGTGATCCTTCGGAGGGGATATTCTTTGTAACCTCTTTGTAAAAGAATAAGATATTATCAATAAAAGGGCATCGTCCATTGTTTCTTTATTTTGTTCTTTATCTATGTGGTTACATTTGATTTGCTACATTTTAATCTTGCATTTCTTTTCTTGGATGTATGGTCTCTTTTAGCATACTTTAGTGGCAATCACAGCTGGATATTATCCATATTTTACAAATTTATTACTAATTTTTAATTTTCTTGGCATTTTCAAATTGTAGGTACCACTATTCTTGTTAAATATAGTTTGTAGGTGCAACTGTTTAACCCTGAGATGGCCAAAAAGCACCACCATATCTCCAAAATATGGCCTTAGAGCAGAAGCCAAAAAAATAATAAGCAACATCTTCAGCAAACTTAGACTATGTCTGTAAGTGATTTTGTTCTTTTCTTGCTTTCAGTAGAAAAAGGGTAAGATTTTTTTATGCTTAAGTAGGAAAATTGCAAAAAATATTTCAATTTCAAATAGTCTATCTATGACCCTCCCTGGGTCAGATGGCCTCTATTTTAGGTCATCCCTATCCCAAAAGACACCTATTTATTATTGTTCTTGTGTTATATGGCCTCTAATATAGACCGTACTTCATAGATATGACCTCTGTCTGATTGTTGTATGGTATGTTTGCTTTCTTTCTACTTAAAGTATGATTTCATCTTAGGGTTCTACATTTTTACGTTCATTAAATTTAAAACATTTATTACATAGAAATATGAAAACCAAACAACATTTTATGCATTAGTGAAATATCATGGAAATTATTTTTTCTTTTACTTTTTTCGACATAAAATAAAAAGAACCACACACACCACACACTATCTTAAACATTAGTGAGTTGGAATTAATCTCCAACTACTAATCAAGACCAACAATGGTGGGCTTCATCTCCATCCTTTGGCTTGCACCTAACAACCTAGTTGGCCAAAGCAAGTGGCTCTTCTAGACTTAATCACCATAGGGTCCTCTACTTTTGGGTGCACCTAGAGTAGGAAGGATTAGTAGTGCATTTTTACCATGTGGTAAAATAATAAATGGAATGCAACTATCACTTTTATCCAAGGAACGCCCAAGTGTTAAAGTGAACGTCTTGTTGGGCTAGTAGTAGGACTTAGACAACGTGACCTCCTTTGAGGGGTTGATTTTGATTCCTTAGGTTTACCTTGATCCAACATCCAATAGGAAACCATATTTTTGTCATTTGGGTTGCATTATCTAATAGGGGGTAGTCTCAAACTACCTCTTTAGTGGATTTTATTTTTTATTTACCACTTTAGTTTCATAGTATTAGGGGATGCAACATCAAAAAACACAAAACAATATAGAAATTCAAAAAGAAAATTTAAAAGAGATAATAACATTGTATACTTTGTTTCTTTAATGTTCACGTAATAAATATCATGGTAACTACATGCAGTTGATCTCAATCACAAGATGATAATGCATAAAATGTACAAGGAGGCCCTAAAAATATTTGATCTAGTCCTAAGTATTTGGTCATTCCTAGATGGTGCCTTGGCATCGATCACAATGATAATACCACCTATAGGGAATTAGGCCTACACGATACCCCCATCCATGAGGCACCTTTTGATCTTAGATATGATCAAGAAGACAAAACTCTTGGTTGAATTCAATATCATATCACCACTAAACATAACCTACACATTGAGGGGCATAGTAGGAGAATTCACATTCCTTCTATGCCACAACCTTTGCCATACTGAACTCTTATCCAACATCCATCACCTCAATATATGGTAACAATTAGAAGTAGACTTAATCAAATATCACATACAACATCGACTAAAATTTTTATGTACAAGTTAATACAACCCCCTAGACATTGGGAAAATATCATGGTTACTTTGAGATTAATTGAGTTATAGCCCTGTTGTGGATTTTTCCCACTTACCCTTTAGATATTTGTCACATCACGGGATACTATAATGATCACAACCAACACTATGGATTCTGGCTGACCCTCTTCAACCTAAGAACATATTCCTCAGGGATCTCTAGACAGATTAGGTTGGTTAAGGAAACCTCAAACGATGGGTTCTAATATATCTAATTTATTGGTGAAATCACCCACTTATGCTAGAAAAAATAGTTCTATATTTTTTTGAATATTTTTGTGACCAAACCTTTAATAAAAAAATCTTATAAAGCCCAGACAAGTGCCTTATCCATTGGGTAGTCATAGCATATTTATATTAAGTGAAACAAAAGAGAAAGAGGTAGGAAAACTAGTTTATTTTAATCCATTCGAATAACATAATGAAAGAAAATGATTAACTAGTAAAAAGAAAGCGTCATCTAGATGTTTTGATTTCAAGAACACATAAATGAGCATCACACAGACCATAAACACAAAATATGCCAAAGGAAGAGTTGGTGTTTGTATTAATACTCAAAATATTTACATAAAGTAGGCTCTGCAGAGTTCTTGGGTCTTGTATGCCAACATTTTACAATAATCTCCCAGTTTGAATATTCATAACAAGGGATGACTTCTCTCCATCCTGATTGCAGTGATGTAAGGATATCCAAATCTAGCGCATGCACAAGAAATGATCTTGGTGAACAATGCTCCTTGGTCATCCCTAGAAATGATATAAATAAAGGTGATAAGAAACATAGACAAAGAGGCACAAGAAGAATACGACTACAACACTAGACAAAGGATTTACCTGGACTTTTCTCTCTTAAAGGTTTGATAAAAAATCTAGTTGTAGCATGCTCCTTCTTATAGTGCAGGCTCACCTGACTGTTGTAACTACTTGCCTCAGCTAGATAAATCATGTTGTATCAAAAAATAAGATGTAGTAAAAAATGGACACGTAGCCCACATTCTATTCTTACACAGGTGGTGGTTGTGTATCTTCCCCTATACTGCCCTGTGTTGGTGGTTGTGAACTTCTTGGTGTGTGTGTTTTAGAGGAAATGGGCCCCACTCCTATTATTAGGTTTTGAATGGCCTGGTCAATGAATTCCCATGCCTCATCATGAAATGTCAATGAAAACAGCAACAGGTTCAAATTCTTTGTGGACTTGTTCACCAAATCTCTTGTCCATTGTACGTTGTTTTCAATGAAAAATTATAGGTGGTCTACCATATCTACCAAGGCCATGAAACACTTTGACATTTTATCACAAAATTCTAAATCAAACTCTTGAATATTTTGGAATATAAAATATTTAATATTGGGAGCCCATACAAAATCCTCAATCCTGAGGTTGTAGTCTGCTAGATCCTCATTGGATTCTTTCTCGAAATTCACCACCTCCTGAATCCACTTGAGCCAATTTTGTTTATTCTATAAAAATATAAAAAAATTGATATATTCCTCAAAAAATAAGCAAAAGGAATCATCTAACAGGGTGGTTGCCATCCTAGAAATCAGCACGTATTCCTACTGAAACCTTCAGTATATGGGCAGTATTGCATTCACCATTTTATCTTCTTGTTGTAGGTGGTTTTTTATGAGGCCAATAGCATGTCGAATGACATAAATATTTATGAGGGTGGATTCCAAATCTCCCATTATTTCTTTAATTTTTTCCTTCATTTCTTATTTCAACTCATCCATTGGTCTGAACTAAATGCTAGCATGTGCAGCATAAGGATTAGGGATTTTTAATTTATCAACTTCACATTAATGTTGCTCAACCTTGAGCTGTAACTATCCCACTTCGAAAACCTTTGCCTTTCATCCTTCTAATTATTTTTCTATTGCTTTTGCCACCTGTTCTTAGGAGGCCAACTGTGATTTCATCATATCTATGAGTGCAACTGCCGCTCTTATGACATCCTTACTTACATTGATGGTGGCCTCTTTCATTCTAGGTAACAATGGGATATCAAAGGTGTCAGTAGACACATAAAATTCTTCTTGCACAATTGTCTTATATGGCTTGCTTATTCCTTTACTAGGGGACCTTTGCTCCTCCATGTCTTGAATTTGGTCCTTCTTATTAGCGATGAATTGGTAGGTGTCTCTCATCCTCATCAGTGTAATATTCTCAATGTCTTCTCTAGAGGGTTTTGTAATGGCTCTTTTGCTGGTAGGATACTATGAAGGACTTCATTCCTGCACTTCATACTCCCTTAGTATGTTAGAAAGCCCCCTAGCTTATGCAATTTTCTTTAGAGCCTTGGGGGGAACAAGACACTTTTATTTGTTGATAACCAGTGTGGTAGAATATAAGGAAGGTTGGTCTACCACCAGGTTGGTATTTTTTGAAGGACACATCAGCATCATAGCTAATGATGTGGCACTTTGGGATGGGCCAATAGCTAACTCCTTCCCTTTTGAGGTGGCAAAGGGAGAACTAGAAGAAGAAGGGAGTCTTGCCTACTCCTATTGTGCCTCATCAATGATATTCATCATGACCTTGAAGAGGTTAGAGTATTGTTGGACAACCTAGAAGGTGGGGTCTTCAAATTCCTCTAGTGGAGTAGTTGGGACCAGTGGGACCACCTTATCCACTAATAGCCCCCGGTGCAGTTTCAATTGGGAGCTATAATCACCCATTGTCTCTAGCCTGCTATAAGGCCTATGGTCTATCCTCTAAACCACATCCAGTGGCTGGTTATTTTTAAAATCCTTCTACATGTCATATTCAAAATTATCCTTGCTATGGGTGACTTGCAGAAGAGCGAGCTTACCAATGATATTTATCCTGTGATGGCCATCTAGATCATAGCCCCTCTAAGTAACTTCTAGGAAGAAGTATGTGTCCATGTTCCAAATAGTTTGTAGTACAACAAAATGGCCTAGATAGGTGTAGGGACCCATTGAACAAGGGATGGGTAGCCATGGCACCTATCCTTTCTTCCTTAGATATCTAATTTTAATTTCTTTGGCCATTTGATGGGTGATCTCCAATATGGCAATTGACATTGGGAAGTGTATTAGGAGTGCCTTGGGAGGTAGTTTTGACCCATAGATTCTGATGTAGGAGAATTATTCTACATAGAAGTAATCTCTTGCATTTTCCAAATGTAGGAAATTTCTTACCCTAGCTCCAATTCTGTCTGGTTCCTCTCCACACAACTGGAGGTGGACCACTAGGAGGACCTTCTCGAAGAAGGTTTTGTAGTTGGAACATCCCTCTTAGATGCACAACAATTGATCTTGTAGGGTGGGTGTAGTTACCCCTCCCATCCAGGCCACCAAATATTTGTCAAATTATGCCACAAATAAATGAATAAAGAATGAATAATAAGAGAAAGGAGGCATCTCCTCCTTATCATCCAATATGACCTCTTGCAATTTCTATAGCTCTTTGTCGATGTTGTCACTAATTATATCCTCCCATTGGTAGAGAGGAGTCTTGTTAGTTCTATTACATTGGAGGATTAAAAACATCACCTCCTTGGTAATCCACTCTAGGTCCTTGACCCCCAATGCCAAATTAATCATGTCAGCATAATCTTGCACCCAAGGCCAAAGTGAAATTTTTTTGATTGGGAAGCTAGAGGGCCTGTTCCTTCCCTTCTTCAACAGGGCTTGAGGTAAAGTGGTATTAAGCATATAATTGGATTGCAGGGCCAAAATTTTGAAATCCACCACCCTGGATGTAGTGGTCAACCTAAAAGTTTTTTGAATTCTATCAACTGTCACCTAGGCCACTACCTGGTTCTTATATATTGAATTGTTTGGCTTCTGGAATCATAGGTGACCGTGATCCACACAAAAAAATTAGAGAAGTGGTAAACTCTTGGGCTAGTCAATCGACATAGATTCATAGTCCATTTGTTGTAGTTTGGAGAAGGTTCTATACTATATCTATATGCTCTCATATATAAGCTCCTGAGTAGCATGGGATATCATTAGCTATCCTCCTCAGTGGGGTTGAATGCATTGATATTCACCCCTTTAACTTATTTCTGCTGCTTAGCAGTTATATCCTAATTAGTGTATAACAAACTTACTAGAGCCTTAGGGTCTTGAGCTCTCTCTACCCTCTTTGTTACTAGCCACACCCCAGTAATTTTAGCCATTCTCTTCTTGACAATTGAAACCTCAGGTGCAACTATGCTTGTGGAAGCCATGTCAAAAAATAATGAAGGCATATTCTGTTCTATGCTAGACCTCATCTAGAACAATTCTTGCCTGCATGAATGACATAGAATGGATCCTCCACCCTCTTAATAAAGCACATGCATTAAATTAATTAGATGAATCTTGTACAGTTTTCCTTTTGGTGAGGTATTTTTGTTGGTGGGGCACACCATGTCATTTTTGCTTTTTAATGAACCGAGGCACCTTTAGGGGAATTTGTAGCTGGGGATAGCGAGTGGGACACATGGTGGTGTCAGGTTGGCTAGGGTGGTGTGCACTCGAGTAGAGCACCTGCATAGACTACGCATAATTAAATTTTTGTGTGCTTCATTGGGAGGGAGCATGTGGCCCTTGGGGAGAGTGCACAGATCCACATAGCCACTTATTTTTTATGTACCTCAATGGAGTGAGGCACACAAGATCCAATGGGTCACATAGAATGTGCATGCTCAAAAACCTTTGTGTGATCAAGTAGTGGAATGCACAATCCAAAGGCAAGAACACAACTAGTATGCCCAGCTAGACCTTTGCATGCTCAAATAGAATGGAGCACATAGAATTAGTTTGGGGCACACAAGATTGTGCACCCTGGTGGAATCCGTGCACTCCACTTTGGAAGTGAAGCGCATTGGTCAGGGGGAGTGCACAAATTTTTCAAATAAGGGAACACCACCTTGTGTGCCCTTAAGGGAAATGTGACTTAGGATTCACAAAATGGGGATTACCTTTTAGCAAGCAACAAGCCCCATGATCCTAATGCATTTACCAATTTTGTGGGGTATATCCAAACATGTAAGGATTCTATTATAACCTTCCAAGATTATGAGATAAAATTGGTACCCACCAACATAGCTGATCCTCCACTACACATAATTGCATGCATAAATAGGATTTATTACAATCAGGTGTTTATTTATATGGGATCTTCCATAAACATAATCACCACAACCACACTAAATCACCTCAGCCTTCTACCTTCACACATTGCAACATCCATATTCACCCTACAAGCATTCAATGATGCTTTATCATCCATTTTTAGCATGATAGTCCTCCCTATTTAGGTTGGGATAAAGACTATGTCTACTTTGTACCCCATATTTAAGGGTTCAAGGAAGTATAATATATTACTTAGAAGGCCTTGGATGAGAGATATAGAGTGCATCTCATCCATAGTGTATCAACACCTCAAGTACATACATGAAGGTAAAGTTCATGTGGTCCAGTTGATCTAGAGCCCATTAATTATTACAAAATGGTTGATTATCCAAAAGAGTATACCTTTCCATCCACCCACCTATAATTCCAACCAAAGGACACCATCCAAATTCTAGCTCCATTATTACCACCCATTAAGTCAACACCACCTATTCCCTTTCCACTATCATCATCGATCTCTCCTGATATCCCTTCTACATTGTCAAGTCCTCTTGGTGAGAAAAATATGAAGGAAACAATAAAGAATACTCCCACATCCATACCCACCATTTTAGTAGGGGGCATTCCCATTCCTATTTATGAGTAAGAATCCACTGTTGTTATAGGTGAATCATATTGCACCATCCCATATTCATCCACCCCATCGTAGGCAGTGGTTCACTTGACCAATCCTAGACTCAGTGAGTATATAGCACAAAATGTTATATTCACACCTATCATCAGGTTAGTCAAATATCTAGGTCATTCTTCTATTAATTTACTACCCATCGATACCATTCATGATTTGTTACCTAAACATGGGGGACAAGTAGAGCACCCTAGGCAAGTTAATGAGGCATTCACAACTTCTCCAAATACCAAATCATCTTCCCATGAGTTTGTGGGATAGATCAATATTGTTATAAATACCAGAGTGATTAAAATTAATCTACATAGGTGGTGGTTCCATCTAACATTATCTCTACATCACAACTGGCACCATCAATAAATCTAGTCACACCTACCCCATATCACCCAACATCTTCACAAAAGCAAGAATATGTGTGTCCGCTACACCAAAATGGGGGTAATATACACCAAAATGGGGGTAATAAATCTTTCACAGTTGAACATCCCAAGGTGGAACAAGATCATGAGCCAAGTCAAAAGCAAGAGCATGTTGACATACTAACTAGACATGATTATCATAGAATATCCATATATCTTACATATTGAGGACTTATGACTGACATCTACTTACTTGTCTTATGGAACATGCAACTAATATACCTCTAGCATCCAATAGTTGCTAGTCAACTTCATCAACAACCATCCAATAATCACCCCCATTAGTCTTACAACACATCTTGGATTGGCTAGCCAAATTTGAGACACAAATGGGTCACCAAAATGATGCTTTACAACAAATCATGCATCAACTCATAAAAATTGTGCTACATCAACAAAGCGTATCCAAGGCCAAACTACATCTTCCTCAAACACAAAATGAACAATGAACTTAGCTACAAAAGTGACCATGCCACACACCTCACACCTACATGCCATTGCCTAAATATTTGGCATCACTTTTCAACCGACTATGCAAGGGGAACGCTATTACCCTACCTGAGATTCATCCCCTCAACCATAATCACTTGAAACCCAAAGGGTACAAAGAGGACCTGTATGATTTATATCATCAATAAAATGACCATGATATCCAAATGTGTTATGCATTCAAAAACATAATACAGGACATGCTTGAAAAAAATCAACTTTAGACTGACAATCCTCTCACTACCAAGAATAAACAAATTGGTATGGTTAATGATCCATTACCTATGCTAGAAAATCAAATGAAGCAACCTAGATAGGTGAATGAGATATACACAACCTTTACACCTCATCAAATTGATCCACTACATCCACCTCATTAAAAACATCAAACTCATATCTAGACTTCATTATCTGAGCTTATGTTGACCATTATTCAAAATTTATAGGAGGCAAAGGCAATTATCTTACCTGACATACATCATCTCAACCCAAACAAGCCTAAGCCTAAGAATTATAGGGAGGATTATTTTTACCTTTATCATAGGATAGAGGACCATGACATTAATGGTTGCTTTGCATTCAAAAAATGGTTCAATGTATTATCGATAAGGATGCTTTTCCCAAAGATGGTATGCTTCTCACACCTCAACAAAACCAATGGATAAAACTTCAAAATCATCCTCCGTGTTCGTACATGCCATTGCATGAATCATTGGAATAAATATTTCATATATTGTGTAACGCAAATACCATAAATGTACCTATGGTTCAACAATCGAATCCAAATAAACCAAAGGGTAAAATCTTTAAGAAAGACCTACATTATCTCTATCATCATTAGAGTGGGCATGACATTAAAATTTTCTATGCATTCAACAATATCGTACAAGATATAATCAAACAAAATGAGATCTGCACAAATGGTTCACTCACCTCATCCCATCGGGACATTAGCATTGCATACAATTCATTGCTACAATAGGAAAGTCAAATTTGATCGCTCCTCCCAACCAACCAAATAATATAATATCAATCACACCTTCCCCACCATCCACATCATAACCAACAACACAAGTTGAGGATTATAAATGTATCATACATTTTCCTCCTTCATCGATTGCCACACACTTTGGGGGTGGTTAAGGTATCACACATTCCCCCACAAAGAAAGCTCAAAATCAAAATTAAAAAAATATCAGAAAACAAAAACCACAAAAATAATACAAAACATCAAAATATAAAAATATTTGCATCAAGTCATCATGCATTTAGTTGCATTTATTTATTATGTGCATTAGGCATATTCATCCATTATGCTTGCATTAGGACAAGTTGTGTTTGCATTCTTACAAATGATACCATGTTTGTATGCCAATCATGATTCCTAAATCAACCTTATCCATCATCATCACTTGTAATTTTTTCTTATGAGATTTTGCTTATTAAGGGATCCTTGTAAGATAGGTTAGATACCATATGAATATCAACAATGATGTTTAGATGACCACTGACTATTTTATGCACATATTTTAGTTTACAAAAGAGCATAGGCAAAATACCCACATACCACATATCACTACCATCCACATTCACCTTTGTGAGTAACTTTTTTTTCAACACAACCAAAAAATTGCTATAGGTGTTTACTAGGGTTTTTGGCTATTCATACATCCATAGTTTTCTTTTAAAATTTTGTAGAAATATATCTTGGCTTCAGAAGGTAAGATATTTTTTTGATAGTACCTTGTGTATGTCAAAATACCAACATAATTTCACATATTAAGATCTAAGTTTGAACAAGGAAGGATGAAACTACAATGTAGTCCATGCCACTTTAAGAAAAAGGTTTTCCTTGCTCATCCTATTATGTGCATTGTCTAGGATGTTGAGAACTGAAAAAAGGACAAGCTCCCCCTACCCAAGCAATCCCATTTCTCTTACAAAAAATGACCAAGTTCCAAAAAAAAATAGTGTTTTTCACCACTAATCAAATTCTCTTGCTCCTAAAGAGTGGTTTTCACCACTATATAAATGAGTAAGTATCCCAATAAATCAAAAGAAAATAAGGGGGTAATGAGCATGAATCCATAGAATTCTTAGTGTTCAAAAATATACATGGGACAATCTCCATTACAATAATGGGTTGAAAGAAACCTACATGGCAATGGAGGAGCCTTATGCATGGTGATATATTTGTCACATTAATGATCTTATTTTGTATAGACTAATGTATGAGCTAGATTTTGGTGTCTGGTATTGCCTAGTCATCTAGTCCAACTACGTTCAAACTCAGAATAAGATGACCATAGGGTGATACTAATTATAGCATTGGGTTGCACAAAACCTACCTGGAAATGAGGTAATATTATGCCTCATCTAATATATTCACTTTGTACACATAGGGATATTGAATATCTGGGTCTTCATAATAGACTTATATATTCTAGAGTCTTGTGTAGCCAGTATACAAACATTTGAATAGTCAACTAGGGTGTTTGAGTCTCATAAAAACTCTTAGCATCTTCCATAGCACATAATGGTTTCAATCCATTGATTTCATATTAAAATGTATGACTTTTGTGACAAGGTTCACATTTTTATTATGACTTTTATACATCCTATGGTGTTCACACTTAGGTTGTTTTTGAATTTTTGCATCATCCTATAATTAGTGCATAACATACATGCATATATCTATGCATTCATACTACAATGTCTAGGCATACATCTAGCATCCATCATTGCATGTCATTAGTACATCACATACATACATAGTTCCATGCATACATAATAGCTCTATCATATCAAAGCATTCATTTAACATATATGCATCAACATGTCACATCTTACCAACATGGAGCAATCAAAGATATCACACCTTCCTCAATGATCAATCAAATGATTCAACAACATAGGGTAAATCAAGGTAGCGCACCTTCTCGATCAAAAGTATAATTTAATTCAATCATAAATATACACATCAACCAGTAGGTTCAAAAGGTTGCACCCTTTGCCTCACATCCAATCAATTAAAAAATTCACTACCCGGTTTAAAAGGTTGCACCCTTTGTCTCGCATTCAATCAATCAACCAATCAAATACTAGGTTTAAAAGGTTGCACCCTTTGCCTCGCTATCTCCATTCATTTTAAAATATTATAAATATGCCTAATCCCTTTGGTCAATTTTAAAAGGTTCCAAAGATACCTACTACATTTGGTAAATTTCAAAAGGCTTCAAATATACCTAATTCATTTGGTCAATTTCAAAAGGCTCCAAAGATTCCTAATTCTTTTGGCCAATTTCAAAAGGCTCCAAAGATGTCTCAAACCTTTGGTCAATTTAAAAAATTTCCAAAGATGCCTAATCCCTTTGGTCAATCCAATCCAAAAGGTTCCAAAGATACCTCAATATCTTTGATCAAATTCATTTCAAAAGGCTCCAAAGCCATCTAACCCCTTTGGCCATATCAAGTCCATATTTTTAAGTGAATCTTGTATTTAGTTGTAAGGATTGGTTGTCTATGCAATTTCATAGGATGAGTAAATTACCATAAGGTCACTCACCAAAATAAATCATCAATAATGGTTGAAAACACAATTTTAATTGGACTTTCCCCCTTTACACATTTACAAAAGACCTACAAAACCCAAACAAGTCATATTGGTCAAGAGAATCATCGCTTTCATCAATTTTCATCTTCTCATCGACTCATCGCTTGAGGGACTAGTCATACATCACAAAATTCATAATCAAATCAATAATCAAACACTAAATCATGTAAATTACATTCATTTAAGAAGTATTACCAACTATCATACACTTACCTATTTGTTGGGGTAAAAGGCAAAAATGTCAACCAAAAACATGGTAGATTTGAATCCCAATTTATGTAGAAAATAAACTACCCAAAATATCTTCTGTCTACCTATATTTAAGTCCACAAAAGTTTTGGAAGAAATTATTCAAAGATGCATGTTCTTTCTATGATTGGGGCATCTAACATTGATCATATCAGTGAACACCATCAACCCTCAACTTGACTTTAGATCATCTATTTTTTCTCTGCATTGTGATTTCAAACAATGCATCCCAAAAATGGGCATTTGTAGATACCTAAAACACATTATTTTGGGAATACTACCTATATGGTCTCCTTTTCAGGATATATGACCCATCTTGGACAACCGTAGGGCTTAACAATGATTTTTTATCACTTTAGTAGGGAGGAATTTCACTTTTCAACCTAATATGTTCTACTCATGGATGGTCTCTAGAGGCCATCCTACCTAAAGGTAGTTAGCAGTCACAACCACCCCACCCCAGGACAACCACACCTATAACAAGTGTTCACTCTCAGGCCAAGGGAAAATTGGTTACATGCTAACCAATCACAACAGTTATTGATAATGATTTCTTGATTTAAACCATGTCTTGGCTTCTCTAGCAAGCCTCAAACTCCCAATAGGAAGTCTAATTAAATATGCATAGACTTAATTAAAAATATTGAGTTATTTACATAATGAAGTGCCATCAGATTGAATACTAGAGATATATTACTCTCACAAGCAATGAAGTGTTGCCAAAATTCAACCATGGAGCTTCAAAGTATGCCAATGGACCATATCAAAGGTTGAAGATAAAATTTGTGCTTCTTGTGACATTCAATCACCTTGATTCCATGTCATATTCCATCCATAATTCATTCTTCATGAGCTTACCCTTGAACATCAATTCCTTAGATCAAAACCCAATGTTTCCTCACATCAATCACAAGGAATTTGCTCATAGTTTAGCAGTCATATCACCATGATATGGCCCACAAGAATGACCGCCTCATCCTGAGATGGCCTGTAGGTGAGATCACCTTTCTGAGAGATGACCCCACAACAAAGATCTATTTTCCCTATTTTTTTATTAGTTTTAGTAGCATTTCAATTACTTTCTAGAATAGTTAGATTTCAATTTGCATGCATTTATTAGTCATATATAAGCTTCTTTATTGCTTTCTTTATTGGCCTTATTTTGGAAGGCTCTTGATATGCAATTAAGTCCTTTAAGTTCTCTTGTGTGCAAATTACAGATATTTCAAGGGAGCAAATGACATAAAGATTCACTCCTCATCATCATACATTGTGGAGGTCATGAGAAACCCTCTCCAAATCAGTTTGTGAGGATGCAAAGAGATCCTGTGTACTACATCCAAAATGGTTTTATGTGTAATAAATTGTATCAAATATTGGTAGTGATCCTTCGGAGGGGATCTTCTTTGTAATATATTTATAAAAGAACAAGATATTATCAATAAAAGAGCACCATCCATTGTTTGTTTATTTTCATTCTTTATCTATGTGGTTATTTCAATATTGCATTACTTTTATTGGATGTATGGCCTATTTTAGCATAATTCAGTAATAATCTAAGAGTACGTGCCCTAAATAATCTCTGAAGACACTACCCACTCCAACTTTACCCAGGTTTCCTTTTGAGTCCCCATTTAAATTTATCTCCAACCATCCTTCTAGATGGGGCTCCCATATCACCTACTATCTTAATTGATTTTTTAGATTTAGGACACAATTAGAAAGGGGTTGCAGTCCCCATATCAAGGATGTGATCCTCTCCTCATCCTTCTCATTAGCCCTATTTCAGTTAGCTACTCTAATATTTTCCACTATTGTTGCCTCAATTCTATTCATTACTAACATAGGCTCTCTTTCTATCCTTAAATATTCATCAATTTCTTTCCTTCCAAATACCCCATAGGTAGTGAGGAAGAAAAATATCCACAACATGCTCAATATTTTGCTAGAAAAGAGAGACTCCCATTGCAACATAATATCTGCCATATAATGGAAATCACCCATGATACTTGAAACTTCTCTAGCTCCTATAAAACACATCTTGAAAATGTACATTCTAAGAAAAAATGGCACATAGATTCATTGTCACCATCATGTAAAGCACACTTGTTAACAACATGGAAGCCTCTTTTACAAATATTGTCAATGGTAAGAATTTTATTTTGAGTGGCTAGCCAAACAAAGAATGCAATTTTTGGGATCAACTTCTTGATCCAAACTTTTGCCACTAGTAACCAACCTAAACCTACTTCCTCTAGTAATTGGTACCTTTTATAATGGAATAGGATTCTATTTTCTCCCTACTTCAAACAAAGGTGTCACTAGTTCTAGAATTAGTTAGAGGGTAACAACCAAAAAATTATTCAATTTTATTACTTCTTGTTCCTTTATTGTATCCATGCTATTTGTCAATAGATCTTTCCAAATTATTCCATATTTAAAGGAACTTATGTAACCCTACACCTATGTACCAAAATGCTAAGTCAAGTCCTATTCCAAAACTAAAACTTCTTGGTCCTCCTTTAAGGGTATATCTTTTATCTAGATATCCTTCCAAAAATTTATTTTTCTTCCATATTCTATATGTCGCCATATCTCCTTTGCTAGGATATTTCTATATTGAGTAAGACTGTTCCAAAAGGAAGACCCCATAGGCATGATTTTAAAAATTAAAAATAAATTCCACCTTGCAAATATTTTTCCTTTAGGATCTTTACCCAACTTAAGTGGTCATTTTTTAGAAGTTTCCATCCCATTTTTCCTATGAGTGCCTCATTCATATTTTTAACTTTCCTAAAACCAAGGCCTCCACATTCTCATTTTGAACAGACTATATCCCATGCAACAAGTGCTAGTCTTATCTTATCTTCTTCTCCAAACCATAGAAAAGTTTTTTGAATAGATTCAATCTTGCACCTAACACTCTTTGACACACTAAAAACAAACATAAAATAGATAGGAATACTCTGTAATATAGCCTTCACCATTTGAGATTTTCTATCTTGACTAAGAAGAATACCCCTCCACCCTAAGATTTTTTGGTAAAATTTTCAATAACTAGGCTCAAAAGACTCTTCTTCATGTTCCCATTAAAAATTGACATCCCCAGGTATGTTACTGGGAGGTTCCCAATTTCACAAAAAGAATTTGGGTAATTCTTTGTTGTCGAACAAAGGGAATGTTGAGAAAGAAAGGCATACTCTAAAAGAAGTTCACTTTCTAGCCAATTGAATTCTCATATCTATCTAAGATTAGTTTGATTTTTTTTGCTAGTGGCATAGAGGACCTTGAAACAATTATTGTGTCATCAAAAAATTATTGATGAGAAACAATGTCCACTATTGAGGCTGGCTTAAAACCTTCCAAAGTTCCATTGGCTAGTATTGTCAATAGTCCTCTACCTAGGACGTAAGCAAGAATGACGAAGAGGTAAAGTGAGATAAGATCTCCTTACCTCTATTAGAATTAATGTGCACTATGCCTACTTTCAATTTGACACTTGTCATATTTATTTGACACTTGTCATGTCTTGCATATAGGCTTATGCCTATATATTGTAACACTTTCATTTGTAATATATCTCATCTATTCTATTCCTAGAATTTGATATCAGAGCACAGTCACTATCCTAACCTTGTGAGTTTGAGGGGGGATTTCCCTCATGGAAATACCCCCTCATTTTACCTCCATTTTTTTCCTTCAAATCAAGGAGTATGATGTCCATCTTTCTATGGATAAAACACTAGACATTTGATGGAAATATCCATGGCTAGAATTTTTTTCCTATTTATCTGACTGAAGAAGTAATTTCTTTAAGAGAGAAATGAAAAATAGGATACACATTTTATTTTAATGGTAGACATTGTTTTGGGTTATGTTTTACAAGAAATTTGATGCAGTGAATGAGCTACCATTGGCTGCTTTGAGATTCACCTATGGAGGCCTATAGGGTTTGTGGAGTTGGAGTTACTGAAATATCCACTACAACAGAAGTGTAGTTGATCCTAGTATTTGCATATTTTTGCTTTGCTGAACATAGATCCATGCATTTTTAAAAGCATCCTTTGTATAACTGTACATTTTTGCACTCTATTACGACTGTATGGATTTGGAGCGCATCCTACGCTTTAAAAATTACTGTATTATGATGTTGGGATGTGATATACTATTTTTGGCCATGTTGTAGTATTGGACATGTACGTAGCAACACGCATGCCAACATCTATTTTGGTGGTGACAATCTTGAAAAAGATTTCAAAAAAAGAGAATAGCCAAACAAGTTTCGGTAAAAGAGAAGCAAACAATTTTTTTTAATATCAAATATTTTATATTAATGGAATGACCATATATCTACAGAGTATAAAATATGCTCTGACTATTGATGGAAGCCACAGTTCAAATTGGAAGTGCATCTACCTATTATCCTGTCAAAATTTTGTTAATAGTACCTCCGAAAAATTTAATGCAGACTTTTTGTTGTGTATATTTTGAAACAGCGTCGTTAATGCTAAAATTTTTTGTTGTGAGGGAGCATGGTGTCGCATTAGATAAAATAACAAGGAAACTAAAGTTATGTCTTGAAGTACATGCTGTCATGGAGCTATAAATATTAAAGAGGCTAAGGTTGGATATTGTTGATTTTTTTGGCCCTTGTTGTTGTTGCGTTCTGACAAGAAGATTCTCATTTCACCAAATGTTTTGCTTGTGATGTATCTAACGCTTGTGGTTAATTGAGATACCCCATTTTTTGGCTATAGCAAATGTTCAAGATGATTAATGGTCCATTATTAGTTCCAACATCTTCTCCTATGTGTGGATTATAGTCCCACAAAGCTCCTAATCTGCTCACAGAGGGGTTGATTCTTCACCATGCAGTTGCTATGTTGTTGTGTACAAGCTTTAGGTGGATGTAAAGGCCAATAGATCTAAAGGCTAGTGTGAATTTTGTATGGGAGAGGATGCTAGCAATTGTAGCTACTCTAGATTAATTGAAGGTTTGTCATATTCTATTCTATTCTTCCATGTAGCAAAGAGCATCATCGTAGTCGTTATTTGATCAAACATATCTCAGATCTGGTCATGCATACAGAGGATTCTCAGAGGCCATATTACAGTGGATAGGCAAATTTGGAACAACCAAAGGGACCAAACATTCTAATCCATTTTTGATGGTGGTATCGCCTATTATCCGCGATGAATGGAGATCAAATAAATTCATTAGTGATTTTTTGGTAAAATTTGAGTCAGTGACGCTGTAATAGATCTATCCATATGGATGCACGTAGGTTCACGAGACTCAAATTGCTACATGGGAAGTATTTTATTAATGGGATTTCTATTGCTGTAAGATGGTATATCGATGGTTTTTATATGATGGTACATCGATAATTTTTGTGTGTTGTTGTATTCACTCTGATATGAAGGTGAAGTGCGAAAAGTAGGGTTATTTTTTTCTAATCCAAAGACATAGTTCGAATCTATCGAACCCTTGTAAAATATGAATCTTATAGGCAGATAATATTTTTCATCGATAATGTAGATCTGATGATGTAGTATACATCCAACAGCTATGCAAATAAGGCTTGTACCACTGGAGTTGCCGCCAACCCCCTACCGTAGAACAAAGTAGAAGTGAGATCTTAGAAAAGTTTTTTTATAGGTTGATGTGAATGAAGCAGAAGGCGCATACATTTTCAAGGAGGTGAATATAGGTGTTCGACTAGAGAAAATTCGTAGTGGTGTAGTCTGGGGTGGAAAATTTACATACTCCATATTATTTATAGAGCAAACATCTAAATGTGGGGTGTGCAAAATATAGTGATATAAGAAATGGTAATTTTGTACAAGAGGTTTTTGGAGCTAATTACTCTACAAGAGGACAAGAAGATACATGAACCAATGAACAGATTGAACTGCACACCTTTTCTTAACCTAGAAATAGGTGAAGTCTTTTAATGGTGATGAAGTTTGATATTGTGGGACGTGAATCTCCTATTTTCAACCAACCCAACGTTGCGATCAGTGCCCAGAGGAGCTTCCATATCAATGACAGGATGTGTTGATAATCGAAGCTTTGCAGAGTCTTGGGTTCTAGTAAGAATATGCAAAATAATTTAAATTAAAGAGGCCCATGTGTGAATAAAAATTATCAATGTCCATGGCAAAAAAAGAGAATAGTGGTATGGCTATTTTTCAATAATTGTTTGAGAGGAAAAAATTCGAACTATAGATATTGTTGGCAGATATTGTTGGTAAATACATTTTTTATAGGACACAGATTTCTAGCCCATTTGACAGATCGTAGTTCTACAATGTGCATCTAAGAAGAAATATCATTGGCTTACGAATAGCTATATCAGCCTAAAGGCCCTCCAAGACTATATTTAATGATTTTTATTCTGACGCAGCCATACGATCAGCATCGAAGTATTTTCTGCTTATGAGCAGAAGAATAGCATGAGCATGATCTAGAGTTGTCTTCTCTAAGATAAAACCATTGCTATGTGTTCCAACAATACAATACAGTCAGTACAATTTACATTCTGTTAATTTGGTGTTGGGTGTTGTATGATTCAGTGGTGATTTGAGATTCATGTGAGCTATTTTTTATTCAGTGTGATTCACTTGTCCTCAAGCAAGAGAGAATACAATATTATTTAAATATGTGCGTAATATGTTTGGAGAATTTGCAGTTATGCATTTTGAGTTCCAGGAAGATGGAGAATTTTGCTAGACAATGTGCACTGCACCAGATACATGTTAGTAGTAGGATTATACCATGATAGTATTGTAGACACCAAAACAGCACCAATCTGATCATGTGGATACAAGCACTGGCCGAATTGGTATACATAGCCCCTAGGGTAGCCCCTAGAGGTTAAATAGTGGTCCTAACCACTCCCACAGTAGTTTTGGAAGGTTGGAGGTCAATTTGGCACCTTTAAAGCACCCTGCTCCTTACTCATTCCACCCTAGGGTGAATAGAATGCTATTTGCACCACCTTGGGATGATTAGTAGCAATTGCTCCAGGGTGGGGCAAATAGCAAGTTTGATGGGCAAAAGGTCAAACCTTGACAAATGGCAACTCAGATCCGCCACTCAACTCCACCTTCAATGCATGGGAGTGCGAGTGAGAATTTTTGAGCTCAAAGAGGTAGTCATAGAGGCAGTCATAGAGCCCTTAATTAGGGAGGAATATTATCTCCCCTGGGAAGGCATGATGGCCAAGTGGCGTCCCTGCATGCACATTTAAAGCAGACCTTCAGGTCTATAAAATGGTGAGTCTTCTCACCCCAAAAAAAGGATAGAGTAGGAGCATTTGGAGCAATGGAGTGCTACCAAATTACATCCTCACCCCTCACTTGTGCTTCTTACATCCTTGATCTCTCTTTTGGAAGGGAGGTTATTGGGTGAACATTGGAAGTGCAATCTGGACCCAAAACCTGAAAATTTGGCCACAATACCCCACCTAATTTTCCAAAAAAACCCCCTAGGAGGTTTTGTACCCATACCAAGTGGATTGGTGTCGAAAAAAAGTCCCAAACGGTGGGCGTCCTGCCCTGGGCGCCCTTCGCATTGCTGTAGTCCTAATCGCCCCACCCCAGAGCGATTAGAAATGTATAGCAGATTTCTTCACTATTTATTTTGCATATTATCTTATGTCATTCATATATGCTTCCATTAAAATTTCATGCCATTCTGATGAGTTTTGACTGTGTTTTCATCTTTTTTTGCTTTCACTAACATACAGGGAGCATCTTCGGATAAAGGGCGATCGGGGCCGAATCTACAAAATTTGACCTTTTGAGTCATCTCAAAATGCCCTATTTTTCCTAACACCAAATTTGCAAATGTTTTTGAGGCCTCTAGATGGGACATTTAGGAGGTTTATTTCTGGCATTTTATGAGTCCTAATCATCCCATCCTAGAGCGATTAGAAATCTATAGAAAATTTCTCAACTTTTCCTTTTGTAGTATGTTCATGATGGTTTTTGCATGATTCTTTCCAAATTTCATCTTATTCTGACATGTTTTGATTACCATTGTAATTATTTCATGCATGCATTAACCGGAGGCCTTGGGGATTGCATGTTTCCCTCCATCCGCAGGTGCTATTAATCGTTTGCTATTTCTTTGAATGTAGGATATCAACACCAGATGGGAAGAAAGGAACTATAGATGCGTTCATGCTAGCTACGGTGACATTTGGCCTACCAATTTCAAATGTGGGCATGCAAAAGATCCCGAAGGGAAGCGCACCATCTGTTGGTGTAACAAAACTATATCTAACACTCTGAACTCCTGAAAGGGGGGGGATATGTATTGTAACCTGATCACAAGCAAAATTAATAAAATAGGCTACACTTTACATTTGCTTTATATCTCATTTTAGTTCATTTGTTTTCCCTTTTCATGCACTTTAGTCCTTTCTTCATTCGTAGGACTTAGCATTACATTTGATTTTTTTTTGCATCACACCTGGTATGCCATTACTTCCGTTTCCTCATTGCTTTCAGTGGTGATCATGGTGGGACACTATCCCCTAATTTTGGGATCAAATTTCTGATCAAAATTTTGTGTTTTTGTTTGCAGGTGTTAATCCTTCAAGCGCTGGACTGCTGCTCATGCCACCCTATGATGAATATAGACTGGAATTCATGCCACCCTAGGATGAATAAGACATTCATCCCACCCTATGATGAATACATATCTGCTATTCATCCCACCCTGGGATGATTAGCTCTCTATGCATTTTTTGAGCAGAAACTCAGAGGCATCCGATTTGGGTAGAGAAGAGGTAGGTTTTCTGAACATCCTCTATAATTTTTTGCCTCTGTTTATGTGATTTTTCAGTTTTATTTGCTTGCATGGAAAATTTTACTACATGTTTCCTTTCTTTGTGCAAGTAAAAATAACCACACACACCATGTGATAATATAAAAATCAAGGAGTTGGTCATAAAACTCCAATGCTTGATCAAGACCAATGGTGGATTTCATCACCACCTTGGCTTGAATTTTTGCATACATAACCCCGATCACTACTATTGCTAGACATAAATCCTGATGAAAGCTAACCAAGTGTAGCTGGGGTGATTCCCAGTGCATGAGGATAAGTCTTCTATGGTAGGTGTCAAAAATAGGGTGATTCCCATTTTGTACCGCTATGTTCCACGTATTGTTCTGCTCTCGCGTACCAATAGTTTCCCTCACGTAAGGGCGGGTATATTGAGAGGTTCGATATAACGGCCTGGAAATGGTATATTGAATGGGCAACCATTTTGGGAGATATAAGAGCCCTCATATTGCATATACAAAAAAAAATTATTTACAAGATTTTCATCACAAAATCAAAACACACTAAACCAGATCTAGGGCACACCTTTAATATATAAATGAGATAATAATTGCTTTGATTGTGTGGTTCCATTTTATTTAGTGTGGCATAAAAAATTGTAAAGAAGATAAAAACATACATATCTTGTAGAGAGACACCACCATGGTGTACACTCATAGCCAAGTCCAATCACAGGCAGAAGCTATGGAAAGTGTATAAGGGGGCACAAGTCGCCTCCACTATAGCCCCAAGGACTTGGTCATACCACCTTGGTGGCCTGACCCACAAAATAGTCCACATCATACCATGATGGAATGTGACTATAGAGGCACCCCTTCGAGGGGTATGCCCATGTAACATAGACCATTTCAGAAGGAGTCCATACATGTGGCACTCAACATAGATGGGAAGGCTCCCTTAGACACTCGTTATGAGTGGCCACCGTGCGATGAAGTGCTAGAACAACATAGGGTCCATAAGGAGGGGCCACATGATTACATCACACCTCCTCTACCCCTTATTACTATTAGAAATAATATGCCAAATCTAGAGCGCAAGGCTCTTCAGACAGGGCGAGCCAACTCTGCCCGGCCCTTTCATGTATATGAAAGGGATCACAAGGAAAACCACTACATTCCTCAAGAACAATACATAATGCAGGAACAATGAACTTCTGCACCTGCTATTTATCAGGATCACTTACTAAGGCCAGAGCCTCGTGTGAATTTTGCTAACCTCGATAGAGGGAAGCAACCTATAGAGATATCGGATCACCATGACTGAGATAGATGTGTAGGGGAGGCATCTAGGCCTCCTAGAATCATGACGATGAAACAAATTGACTTGGAATTTTCCAAACATGTCGCCCACCAAGCGCAAATCATGCAGCTTGAGCAAGACCAGCAACAGTTAGAGCACCTATATCACCTTAGAAAAGAGCACGTTTGGTGTTAGAAAGATGAGTTGCTCTAGAACACTATGCCTGAGAGGGTCCCAACCCGTCACACACATATGACAAAGTTGTATGAGAGGCACAACCCCTTGGTGTGAGACAGGTCTCCACAACCTTATCAAGTGTTACCTCTAAGACATCCTAGACCTGAGCGGGAGAACATCCATAGAGCCAATGATGGGCACCCTCCGTGGGCACCCACCCATGTTTATATGTCACACCCAAGAACTCCTCAAGAATCCTATGAGTAATTTGAGCAAGAAGAAGAGTGGGTTGAAACGCCCTACCAAGGTAGGGGGGGCACTACCCGGTTGCCCATCCATAAGCCTCAAGTTCCCCGTAATTCAGAATGGGAACAAACCAAGGAGGAAGAGATCAAATATTTCAATGCATACAAAGTGCTACTAGATCACTTAGTCTATGGATACCAAGACTTCTGGGCCCTAAAAGCCCACTTTATGCCAGCTTCATAGTCACCTGATGCATCCTTCAGTACTAGCACCCTCATACCCTAAACACTTCAAAATGCCTCAATTGGAAATTTTTAGATGGGATGAGGATGCCAAAGAACATGTGAAAATATTCCTAAGCCAATGCTTTGACATTCAAGACAACTATGATTTTCTTCTAAGGACATTTATAACCACATTCATAGGCCTTGCCTTGGATTGGTTTACCTAGTTGCCGAAGCATAGCATCAGCAACCTGGACTAGCTAGTGGACACATTCCTTGAACATTTCACTTTCAACACCAAGAATAAGGTATCGTTAAGTGACCTAGCTAGCCTTAGATAGTATGAGGAGACCATGGTAGCATATGGAAATTGATGGAGAACATTGCTTTCAATGCTTCCTTACCTCCCTCCCATGGCTGATTTGACCCAAATGTTCTTGAAAAGTTGTCTAAGATCGATATTCGTGCTATTACAGCTGTAGCAATATACCACTCTTGAGGAAGCTCTGGTGCAAGCCAAAATGATTAAGGAGATCAAGATATAGGATGTCGAGATTGCCAAGCCACATAAGAAAGAGTGGCCCAAAAATACCAAAACTAGGTCTGCACAACCAAAACTTGCTGTGGTCAATCAGTTTGCCATAAACATACCAAAGCATACATATATGACACAACCCCCAAAGGCTAATTATTAGGTAGTACCTCTTGACATCTATGAGAAGGAAAATCATAGGCAAGAGAAAAATCAGCAACATCACCCTAGGCAAAAATTCATACCCTTAATAGAATTTAAAGACTCCTTGTTTGACTGTTTGTCTATGGAAAACTTGATAAACCTACCAGAAAGTCGACCCATAGACCCCAACGCACCAAAACCAAAGGGCTATAGGGAAGACTTGTACTATAGATTCCACCAGTAGAAAGGACATGACCTTTATGCATGTTGGAAGTTCAAAAGCTTAGTGCAAGACCTAATAGAAAAAAAAATGCTAGCAGTGGATAATACCATAGCACCAAACAACCAATATATGGAGGTCTTCAAAGACCCCCTGCCTACCCATGATGCATAGGAAAAGACTCTTGACGCAATGAGGTGACAAAAAACTGTTCCATGTAGGGGTATGTAGGGATGATAAGCATAGTGACATGGAACAAGAGGTATCCAAGCACAGTTGCCCCCACTGTAGCTACAGGAGAGGTTCCATCAACGTCACAATCTCAATAGAACCCTACACAACCTCCTCCACCTAGACTAGTGGCCATGATTTGGACTAAACTTACCCAAATTTTAAGGACCACTTCGGCTAGGCTCTCCATCTACGAGCTCATACAACAATCACCGCCCCATCGGGAGGCTCTAATGGAGATACTCAAATCCATCAAGCTACAACCCCATGTAGCAAAATCTTTCAAAAACTTTTTGGGACATGTAAAATTATGTATAGAACCAATTATCACCTTTAGAGAAGATGAACTAAAATTGGTGATTGGTGATATGGCAGATCCACCCTTGCATGCCATTGCGCGGGTCAACGGGGTTCCATTTAAGAGGGTGTTTGTGGACACTAGCTCGTCTGGCAATATAATCACAATGGCATTGAAACACCTCAAGTTGCCATCATCTCACATTGTGGCCTCCACCTATACTCTCTGAGCATTCAATGACGCAATATGCTCAATGGTTGGCATAATTGTCCTACCCATCCAAGTGGGACAAAAGACCATTCCTATGTTGTGCCACATACTGGAAGGTGAGATGGCCTACAACATCTTGCTGGATTGGCATTGGATCAGGGACATGAAGTGTGTCCCTTCGATAGCCCATCAACGCTTAAAGTACACATATGAAGGGCAAGTGCATGTAGTCCCGACAGACTTAGAGCCCTTCAAGTATTGTAATGAAGTGCAACTGATGCCACAATCAACCCTTCCATTGACACATTTGGACTTTTAGTTGAATCCATCCAAACAGGGTTTGATTCTGCATACATCCTCATTGTAGTCCCTCAAATCCCCAGTCGAGTCCATCTTCATCATCCAGTCCTTCACCAACGATGCCACCTACAATGGCCACACTAAAGGACAATGGTAAGAAACCCCTAGAAGAGGCATCACCATTGGTCTCAACCATATCTACTAAAGAGGTGCCCTGTCGAATGGAAGTCGAGATGCCTGGTTCACCCTACATGGAGTGGACCCAGGAAGAACTCCCATTCCCTCCCCCTCAACCGCCAAGGATCACTATTGAGATGGCCAATACGGGCCTAGGGAGTATCTAGTGTGAAACATTGTAGCCACACCCATGCTTGAGTCCATGCAAGACATGGGGAGACCTCACCTACCCATTGACACTATTGTCCCATTGGGCTACCCACCAAATCAGATAAATTTTGTATATGGGGGCCTTGACAACAGCATTGAACCTTACCTACAAGAAGAAGAGGACAAAGAGCCCTTTGTCGAGAACGTCAACTATCTGTCCAACCCGGACTTCACTTTAAAATACCTTGGCCAATGTAATTGGCATGGATATGGGTTAGGCAAATATGAACAAGGGGTGCGCATTCTGTGTCAACCAAGATATCAGATGCCATATGACAAATCAAGAGTAGGTTTCAACAACCCTCTGCCCCTTGATATCTTGGTAGAGAATATGCAAGGCCTAGGGATAGGCAATAAGGATGGATTGGCACATGATCTATATGCCAATCCTAACACAACATACACATTGGGGTACTATCTCCCATTGCTAACAACCAACCTTGTGGGCCTCAACAACTCCTCCCCTTCGATTGAGAAAGGATAAATTTTAAGAACTTGTCGTTGAAAGGGATATAGATAAGGCCAAGAAGGATCTTCAAAAGACGAGTCAGAGTATGAGGTAGCACCTTGGGACCCTTTCGAGTTCAATAGAAATCACTCACAAGTGATGCCCATAGATGACTATCAGGAGAACTTCATGACAATGTTCCCCTTCAATGCTCCAATCAAGCAAATGCCACATCAAGAGAATCAGGTCCTCCTGCAGAGAGCGGAACAATATCGATGGGACCAAATCAACTTTCTCGAGTAGAACGAGCCTCACATGCTGTAAACAGTTGTCAAAGCCAATGAAGGACTATGGATCTCTGATAGTGATTATGAAGATGAGACTGAGATGGCATATCTCAACCACATGCGATAGCAACAACAAGAATACCCCATGGACATTGATGATATGTTTGAACAACTAAACATGGGGCCAAGGCATAGCATTTGAACCAGGTATAGTTAGACCAAGTGTTGCACCCACTACTTCAAGCATACAGAGAGCACCTTATGCCCAAAGACCCTATAGAACCATCAATGCCAAGGGCAGACCCTATCCTATTATCTACACATAGGGCCAATATATTTGTGCCAATACCCACAGAGCCAGATTCGAAATACAAATATCACCAAGGATGTTCGAGTCACCACCCACACGATAATGGAAACCAAATTCACTTCATCAACATGATCTCCATTGACTTAACCGCACCCATCTACAATATAGCCGATCCAACATGACCATTGTATCTAAACCTAGATGCCATAGACTGGTATCATGCTAAATCACCAACATCCCCATCAGATTGCTGGCCTTGCGATGAGATGCTTTATTTCACCCCAAGACCACATTAGGATATCTTCCATGCTGAAGAGGAACCCGACGTTCCAAACGTAGATCTAAATTCAGCAAATGATATCCACCTGATCCCAACTCCACACCAGTTGGAGGACGGGCCCCACATGTCAGTCAAAGAGACAAATGACGTAGGCATCAGCTCTGATCCAATGAATTCACAAACCATCAAGCTAGGGGTAAGTCTATCCCTAGAAGAGCAAGCCGATTACATTACCCTTCTCAAAGAGAAGAAGGACATTTTTGCATGGTCCTACAAGGACATGTCGGGGCTAGACCCACAACTAGTCATGCATAATCTAATGCTTGATCCAAAAGTCAAGACAGTCAATAAAAAACTATGTAAGATGCACCCAACAGTAGCCTTAATGGTAAAAGATGAGCTACAAAAGCTATTGGATGCATAGTTTGTCATCTGCGTGGATTACCTACCATGGCTGTCCAACATGGTACCCATCAAGAAGCCTGATGGGAGGATTCACATATGCACCAATTTTTGAGATCTAAACAAAGCAAGTCCCAAGGATGATTTCCCCTTGCCTAGAATTTATGCATTGGTAGACGCTATAGTAGGCCATGAAATACTTTCCCTCATGGATGGTTTCTCGGGATACAATCAGATTCATATCAATCCCGACGATAAACTCAAACTAGCGTTCATAATGCCTTGGGGGACATTTTGTTATAAGGTCATGCCCTTTGGCCTTAAAAATGCTAGCGCCACCTACCAACATGCTATGACATACATCTTCCATGATCACATGCATAAAACTTTGGAATATTATATGGATGATTTGTTTGCAAAATATCTTTTGTGCGTAGATCATATCGATGTCCTAAGCAAGATCCTTGATTGCCTCATTGAACACAAAGTCAGACTAAACCCCAAGAAGTGCGTATTTGGTGTCACATCTATAAAACTCTTGGGTTTCATAGTATTAAAATGAGGCATCGAGGTAGATCCAAATAAAGTCAAGGAAATCCTTGAAATGCTTCCCCCAACCACCATCAACCAGCTCAGAAGCTTGCAAGGAAAGGTCACATCAATCAAGCGCTTCATAGTGCAATTATCTAACAAGTGCTGACCCATGAATAAATTATTACACAAGGGGGTAGCATTTCACTAGGATGATGAGTGCTAGTCAGCCTTCGATGACATTAAACAATACTTGGCTTTGCCACTAGTATTGGCACCACCTAGACTAGGAGTGCCATTCTATTTATACATCTCAGCTACTGAGGTGGCACTAGGTGCCATGCTAGCCCATAAAAATGAACTACATAAAGAGCAAGCTACTTACTATCTTAGCCGCACCCTGGTCAGTTATAAACTTAACTATGCATACATCGAGAAGCTATGCTTAGCAATGGTATTTGCCAGAAAAAAGCTATGCCACTACATGCTGAGCAATACAACGTATGTTGTGTCTAAGGAGAATCCATTACGATACATGATGAGTTGTACTTATCATAGTAGCCACACGATGAAATGGATCATGTTGTTGATGGAGTTTGACATCAAATTCATTGGATAGAAGTCCATCAAAGGTCAAGTCATTGCCGATCAACTAGCAGAGACTCCTCTCAAAGATGATCAACCTCTAACCATAAAGATGCCCGATGATGGGGTCTTCCATGGATTAGAATCACCAGATTCTGATTAGCCTGAGTCATAGGCCGACATAACCTTATTATTCGATGGTTCTAAATGTGAGCAATGGGGTGGCACGGGAATCATATTCTTCACACCGCAAGGGGCTCGAATGCCTCTATCATTTAAACTTGATTTCCCATGCACCAACAACAATGCTGAATACGAAGCATTGCTCATAGGTCTTTAGACAACAATCACCATGAACATCAAGTACTTGAACATATTTGGTGATTCACTGTTAATCATCAACCAAGTGAAAGGGGTATTCCAATGTAAATGCCCAGTTATGCAAGCATATAAAGCCCTTGTGGATAAATTTCTGGCAAAACTTGAATGGTACAACATTGAGGCACTCCCTCGATCATCGAATCATTTTGTGGACACTATGGCCTCCTTGGGGTCACTAATCCCGCAAGACCCTTCTGGTGAGATGAAAACCATTCATGTCAAAACACTATCACAATATATGATGGAGAGTGTAAGCTCTGACATAACACCAAAAATCCACCTAATCCAGATTGAACCATCTCAAGATAGGTTCGCTCGAATCCATGATAGCTTGAATCATGACAACTAGGGGTCCTTGTTCTCCCCTATTCCCATTGACAACAACACAATGCTATTTTTACAAGTTCATTCCCACTCAACTTTTTATAGGGAGGAACTTCAAGAAGGATTGGTAGTTCATACCATCGAGGTTTCTGATCAGCAGGATTGGTACACACCCATAAGAGACTGCCTCAAGCTAGGTAACCTCCCACTTGGATTGACGCACGTCGTGAAAAGATCATTCAAAAAGAAAGTGGTAAAATATGTCTTGCTAGGAGACATTTTGTACCATCAGAGCTATGAAGGGATCGTCCTCCGTTTCTTGGACTAGCAGGAGTCCACTTGGGCGATCACCCAAGCGCACGATGGTACGTGCGGTGGCCACTTTAGCGGTATGGCCATCACAAAGTGCATCCTTTGCATGGGATATTATTGGCCATCTTTAGAGTGAGATTGTTGCACGTATGTAAGGAAGTGCATGAAATGTCAACACCATGCTAATTTGACACACGTACCTTCTCAGGCCTTGCAGCCGATCCAATCGGCTTGGCCATTTTTGTAGGGGGGCTTAGATCTAATAGGAAAGATCTCCCGTGCATTGTCAGGCTATCACACGTTCATCATAATAGCCACAAAGTACTTCACCAAGTGGGTGGAAGCAATTTTGCTTACCTCTACGACTAGGACCCGCATTGCGGAGTTTATTTTACATAACATCATATGTCATTTTGGTATTCCATCCAAGATCATCTCAAATAATGGGATGTCATTTAAGAACAAAGACGTGTGTGCTTTAACAAAAAAGTACAAAATTTAGCATAGTTTTTTGACACCTTATTATCCGTAGGCAAATGGGCAAGCAGAGGTGTCAAACAAAATGCTAGTTGCCATCCTTAAAAATATGGTCGTAGATAGTCATAAGGATTGGCACATTCAAATCTCGCTTGCTCTGTGGGCTTATTGCACTAGCATTCGGACACCCACTGGGGCAACTCCATTTTTGTTGGTGGTTTTGAGGCAGTCATGCCTCTCGAGTTGGAAATACCTTCCCTACACATATCAATGCAAGAGTTCATCGATGATGACACTACACAACAGGCTCGATTAGACCAGCTTACGTTGCTTGATGAACGACACGTCAATGCTCTTGAGCATTTGCGTATCTACCAAGAGCGACTTAAGAAAGCATACAACATGAAAGTTCACCTAAGGGAATTTTAGGTTGGTGACTTGGTATTAAAAGAGAACCAAAAAAATTCTAACTTGTCACCCCATTTAAGGGACAAGTTCATGGCCAATTGGTTAGGTCCTTATGTCATCGATAGTAAAATAAGACTTGGAACATACTGACTCGCATCTCTTAATGGAATCAAGGAACTAGAACCCTTGAACATTAGTCATTTGAGTCCATTCCACATTTAAAAGAGCCATAGCCCACCCCAAAATGCCCCAAAGGTACCCATAAACCCTTTGGTCAAACCAAAAAGCTCCAAGGATTCTCACAATCACTTGGTCAACCCCAAAAATGCCCCAAAGGTATCCATAAACCCTTTGGTAAAACCAAAAAGCTCCAAGGATTACCACAATCGCTTGGTCAACCCCAAAATGCCCCAAAGGTACCCATAAACCCTTTGGTCAAACCAAAAGCCCCAAGGATTCCCACAATCGCTTGGTCAAAAAAAAATATTCAGAAACAAACAAAAACAAAAGATAATAAAAAATAACAAAAAAATTACATCTCATTTTCATGCACATTCTTAAAAATCAAAAAACAAAAAAGAAAAGAAATCAACTGCATTAGGCATCGCATACATACATTGCATATTTGCTGGTCATACATGTCAAAAGCACCATAGGCTGTAATTACTCGGCACTGCCATCATTTTCCACATTCATCCAGTTTGCAAATAATCCATCAAAGAATAGCGCCATGCGCATTTTCACCATATCATAGTCAGTTGTCTCCTAATGTATTTAGGGTTTTTGGCATTCAACTATCTTTAGATTTCTAGTCAAATGTTGTACAAAGTCAGACCAATTTTTACAAGGTAGAGTTTTACTTGGATCACGCCTTGTTACATCACATCCCAACACAAGCTTAAAAACACATAAAAATTCCCAAGTTGTGTGGACGAAAGACGAAACCTACAAAGTGGTCTAAGGTACCTTAAGAAAAAAAATTATCCTGCTCATCCCCCTGTGTGAATGGTTCAAGAATGCTGAGAATTGACAAAAGGACAAGCTCTTCCCTATTCAATTCCCCACAATAAACAGTGGTTTTCACCACTATCAAAAATCCCAAACACCTTTTGTCCCAAAAGTCATAAGGATTCACACTACATGCCCTTGAGAAGGATAAGTAGTCATCCCCAAGACATAAAAGGATCAATGCCATTCCAAAGCAAATTCACAACCACTTTTGATTCCCAAAGTCATAAGGATTCGTACTACACGTCCCTAACTAGGATGGGTAGTCATCCTCAAGGACAAAAGGATCAATGCCATTCACGAGCCCAAATCCATGCGCTCAACTTGGAAATAATAATAACAGTGGTTATCACCACTACTCAAACCCCTTGCTCAAGAACAAAAAACAAAAAAAGAAAAATAAACAGTGATTTTCATCACTATGCGTGAGAGCAAGTATACCAACCAGTTGAGCAACCAAAAAATGCCTGAGCTTGAATCCCTGGAATTCTCAGCATTTGAAAAACCATTTAGGTGATATTCATTACGGGTTTGGTGGACAACCTACCTGGTAATGGTGGTATCCTAAATGCATGACGATATGTCTATCACATTAGCTTTACGTGTGGGTAGACCAATGTTTGCATGTGGATGAGCTAGCTTATGGTATCCTAGATTGCCCCATGGATTAATCTTACTAAATACAACAAAGGAGTTAGTGGAGCTAATTGGGTGATCCTTAGTACAAGTTTGGTTGACAGCCTATCTGGCACTAGCGGTATCCTGATGAATACCACATAAACGAACTCAATCACACACACAGGGATGCGAACTAACTTGGTCAAACTTAAGTCTGATTCATACCTTGGTCATCTTGTCAGAATAACGTATAATATTGATTAGTTAGTTAAAACATCTGAGTCTCAGAAATACTGTAACTACATTCTAAAAACAATTGGTACATTCCATTACTTACATCACCATCAAAAAATACAAACAAAAAATATTACACATACAAAGTCATCTCACAAAGCAATCACATAGCACAAAAAACAAGTAAATCCTGTACAGTCCATGGTGCCACCACCTGCATACCAACAAACCATTCCATCCATTCCATATGCATACATCCATATAGTCAAAAACATCCACATTCATAATAACATATGTATACATCAACATAAATAAATGTGCATAATATAAATGGTAAACCATAACAAGAGAATAATCCAAAAAGAAAGTCATGTATATATCGAGTCAAAATGCCCTTAGGCTATAATAAAATGGTCCTCTGACCTCACAAAAAAATCAAAAACTCAAAAATCCCAGGCCTAGGGAGTCGGCCACCATGATCATGCAGGATCGGTGTGACTGGAACTACCCCTAGTGGTGTGGGTCCTATGGGACCTCTTAGGGTGACTGCTACTAGCCCCTGCATCACGCCCACTAGCGCTACCCTCACCCACCCATCTGCGATGAGAGGAAGCAAACTGCTCAGTCTCACTATATCTCATACGGTGTGACGATCCACTGCCAGTAAGCTCAGGTAACTATCCACTGAGATAGATAATATCGACCTCCAACTCCACCCATAACTAACCCCACTCCACATCCCGTCGGTGATATGCAGCCAATACTTCATCCCACTACACCAACTGAGCCTATAGGTGATCCCTCTTAGCATGTGCTCCTCATCCCATCTATGTAGTAGCTCCTCCAATCATGCTATCTCATCATGAAACCTAGCCTCCATATCCCTTGGGACTGCCTAAGGCATGGGCATCTCTTGGATGGCATGCTCCTCCGACACCCACTGTGCCAAGACATCTTATGTATCCAGCTGCTCTAGAACCCCTACATCATCCCCAGTGAGGTCAACCTCCACCATATCTGTATCATCGATCGGAGCCCCCCAACCCTCCATCGATGCATCTGCTCCCCCACCACCTGCTTATGCTGCATTCGGACCTCCTAGAGGCCCCTCACCCCACCATCGCTGCATAATCCACCATTGGTCATACTTAGCAGTCATCCAGACATTGTCCACATCAAGGACATCAATCACTGCATTCGACTCCTCACCCAATGGCTCAATAATTGGCTAGGCTAGAGTCCTCTCATCGTATCGATGCCTATAGATCAAGGGATCACCAGGAAAACCTTGGCACACCCCAAACTGTCGAGTCACCTGAACATATGGGAAGTACTCCTGCTCTGTCCCATGCCACCCGATCAGCCACCTCCCCTTGTGCACCCACTGAAGCCACTCCATAGCCTTAGGCCAAGCTGGACAGTCTTGGTATGGCCTCCAGAACACCTCTCCTAGAGTAAGACACGAGAAGGCATCAACATAGTGCCCCACGACACCTGCCCACCACCGTTTCTGCCCCTGCTCCTCGAACCTTCGCCATAGGGCAACATAGCCAATCTCCTTATCCACCATATCTCTCTAAGTGGTCTAAGGCAACCCCTGTGGCCACTCCATGGCTATGTGCTGCCATCCCCAACACTGCAATACGTAGCTGCACCCAATCCCCTTTCACATCCAGCAATGGACCTTGTACAACTCATCATATAAATGTGCGAGTAGTGTCTGACCCCACCTCATAATTAGTGGTGCTATCGTCGGACACTCCACCAATCTGAACACTACCTCAAGTAGGTTCCAAGGGAACCTCACATCTAAGGAGTCAGGAAGTAGCATGTTGGATATGAGGGTCATAAGCAATATATGCCTAACCCCCAAAACGCCCTTCTCAAACCACCACCACACAAGAATTCTGCCAATCAAGCAATCCCCCTCTGCCCTCTCCATTGTCCCATCCACCCCCATATTCTTCGCATGTCCAAAGAATTGTGTTAGCACCACCATTCGTTGATATCGAGGAGTCATCCGAATCGGCAACCCGTCTATCGAAATCCACAAAATTCGATAAACGTCCTCCAAAGTCACTATCATCTCCTCTGTTGGAAGATGAAAGGTGTTGGTGCAGGGATTCCAAAAATTGATCAAGGTAGTCAGATATGCCCGATACCCCACCATAGGCTCCAACCACGTCACCTGCTTGAGCCCAAGGGCATCAAGCCAATCCTAGTCCACCACAGTCAGCACATCCCCAAAAAAAAAAAACAACACAAAAATATTAAAACATGACAACAAAAAAAAACTATACAACACTAAAACAAATATATAGCAATGTATACAAACTGTACAAAAAAAAAAATTAGTAAACAATACAGCAACATTAACAAAATGTACAGTACAAAAATAAATAAAAAATCGATAAACAACGCAAAATAAAACAAAATTTTTAACCTAGGGTTTTTAACCTTAGTTTAAACTAAAAAAAAATAAAATAAAATAAAAACAAATTTGTAACCTAGGGTTTTTAACTCTCGTTTAAACTAAAAAAACAAAAAAACAAAATAACAACAAACTTTTTAACCTGGGTCTAAGGTGTAGACCAATTGGTTCATCCAAACCCCATAAGGGGGCGGAGGTCCAAGGTTCAAATCTCGGGCCTCGCCGGATTGAACGCTTGTCCCTTTCCTAGTGCTTTTAGCGGCGTAAAAGGTTTAAAATGATTGTGGCATGGTGGTTATAGGGGTGAACTGCATGAAGATCTATGTGGCAGCTTTTGGGGCGGACAACGCAGAATACTATGGCGGCCATAAAAAGCTAGACAACCTGCCCGGATTTGTGGCGACTACCGATTCCACCATGTAAATTCAAAAAAAAAAAAAAAAAAAAAAACTTTTTAACCTAGATTTTTTAACCTTAGTTTAAACTAAAAAAAAAAAAAAACAAAATAACAACAAAATTTTTAACCTAGGGTTTTTTACTTTAGTTTAAACTAAAAAAAAAAAAAAAAATGACAAAAAAAAATTTAACCTAGGGTTTTTAACATTAGTTTAAACTAAAAAACAAAAAAAAACAAAATAACAACAAAATTTTTAACCTGGGGTTTTTAACTCTAGTTTAAACTAAAAAAATAATAAAACCAAATTTTCAAACCTAGGGTTTTAATCGTAGTTTAAACTTAATACAAAAAACAATATAAAAACAATTTTTTAAAACTAGGGTTTTGATCTTAGTTTAAACGAAAAAATGAAATACAAAATAAATTAATTACGGTTTTGAACTGTAAAATAAAAACAAACAAAATAAAGAGAAGGAGCACCTACCGGTCTCGCCTCAGCTCTGCCACTTGAATATCTGGTCCGTGAACTCATGGTGTCCATGAAAATTTGGTAGTGCTCCACGTCGAAAACTAGAACTCCTCACAGCTCCAAATCGCCAGAAAAAGCAATTGCAAATGAGCCCAAAAACTAGTTTTGGCCCTTAAATAGGCTCTTAGGCCTGTAATCGTTCCAATCGGGGACGAGCTCTCTAGGTAGCACTTGTACCACCCTAGGATGATTACAAAAATGGTATTCATCCCATCCAAGAAAATAAAAAACAACCAAAACTGCATCCAAAATGCACCAAAAATAGCAATAAAACTGTCAAACAAAGGCACCTTTGCGCCTGACATTATTGGCATAAAAAAATGATGTTGGGGTCCCAAATTACCATTATAATACTCCCTAATAAGGCTACCATAGCAGGACCGCTCCACGGGAGGACAAAGTTTTGACAATTTCATCCCTAAAAGGCATCACAAAAAGGGTCAAAACCCACCCAAAAACAACAATAAAGCTTCCGAACAAAGGCGCATTTGCGCCTGACATTATTGGCATACAAAACTGATGTCAGGGCAACAAATTATCAATATCCTACTCCCTAAGAAGGCTACCATAGCCAGAATGCTCCACGGGAGGACGAATTTTTGACAATTTCAACCTTAATAAGCATCACAAAAAAGGGTTAAAACCCACCAAAAACAGGTCTGATTGTTGGGAAACTGCATAAGCATTCAATGAAAAACAACTAAAGACACCCTTACAAAGGTCATATTGGGTCAAGTGACTCATCGCTTTTCTCATGTCGGTCATTCCCTCATTGATTCGTCGCTTGAGGGGGTAGTCACACTTAGTCACCAATCAAAAAATACACACCCAATCAAAGAAATGACATGCATTCAAAGAATCATTGACAAAGACAATCACGCTCCTGCTTGGGGCAGCAAACAAGCAATAATCACAAGCTGATCAAACACTTGGTATTATAGAATCATGAACTCAATGTTCCCATAGACAAAAGGTTGCACCCTGTGCCTATTCATGATTGAACAATGTCCAAGATCAAGTAACACCTCACCGAAAAAGGTTAACACTTGAATTAAGTTCCTTAGCTCGTCAGAAGCAAGGATTCAAGAATGCGTGCCCTTTCCATACTTGGGGCATAAAAATTTGGTTATGTTACCAAGAAACCCTAATAATTAAGTGCTTTGGTTATCTATTTTTGCTCAACACTATGCCACGCACAGCGCATCCCAAAAAGGGGCATCTATAGACACCAAAACAACACCAATCTGATCATGTGGATACAAGCACTAACCGAATTGGCATACATAGCCCCTAGGGCAGCCCCCAAAGGTTAAAAAGTGGTCCTAACCACTCCCAAAGTAGTTTTGGAAGGTCAAAGGTCAATTTGGCACCTTTCAAGCACCCTGCTCCTTACTCATTCCACCTTGGGGTGAATAGAATGCTATTTGCCCCACCCTGGGACGATTATCAAAAATCACTCTAGGGTGGGGCAAATATTAGGTTTGACGGGTAAAGGTAAAACATTGAAAAATGTAAGCTCAAATCCACCACTCAACTCCACCTTCAATGCATGGAAGTGTGAGTGAGCATTTTTGAGCTCAAAGAGGCAGTCATAGAGGCAGTCATGGATCCCTTAATCAGGGAGGAATCTTCTCTCCCTTGGGAAGGCATGATGGCCAAGTGGCACCCCTGCATGCACATTTAAAGTAGACCTTCAGGTATATAAAATGGTGAGTCTTCAAACCCAAAAAAAGGATAGAGCAAGAGCATTTGGAGCAACGGAGTGTTGCCGAATTACATCCTCACCCCTTACTTGTGCTTCTTACATCCTTGATCTCTCTTTTGGAAGGGAGGTTATTGGGTGAACATTGGAAGCACAATCCGGACCCAAAACCCAAACATTTGGCCACAATACCCCAACCAATTTTTTGACACAACCCCATAGGAGGTTTTGGACCCATCCCAAGTGGATTGGTGTCGAAACCAAGCCCCAAACGGTGGGTGTCCTGCCCTCGGGCGTCCCCCGCACTACTATAGTCCTAATCGCTCCACCCCAAAGTGATTAGAAATCTGTAGTATATTTCTTCACTATTTCTTTTGCATATTATTTTATGTCATTCATATATGCTTCCATTCAAATTTCATGCCATTTTGATGAGTTTTGACTATGTTTTCATGGTTTTTTGTTTTCACTAATGTACAGGGAGCATATTTGGATACAGGGTGATTGGGACTGAATCTACAAAATCCGACCTTCTGGGTCATCTCAAAATGCCCTATTTTTCCTAACACAAACTTTGTAGATGTTTTGGAGGCCTCTGGATGGGACATTTAGGAGGTTTCTTTCTGACATTTTATGACAGTCCTAATCGTCCCACCCCGGAGCGATTAGAAATCTACAATAGATTTCTTGACTATTCCTTTTGTAGTATGTTCATGATGGTGTTTGCATGCTTCTATCCAAATTTCATCTTATTCTGACATGTTTTGATTACCGTTTTAATTATTTAATGCATGCATTAACCAGAGGCCTTGGGGATTGAATGTTTCCCTCCATCCGTAGGTGCTATTAATCATTTGCTATTTCTTTGAACACATGATCTCAAAACTAGAGGGGTAGCAAGGAAATACAGATGCATTCACACTAGCAGCAATGACGTTTGGCCTACCCATTTCAAATGTGGGCACGCAGAAGATCCGAAAGGGAAGCGCACCATCCGTTGGTGCAACAAAACTATATCTAACGCTCCGAGCTCCTGAAAGGGGGGGAGACGTATTGTAACCTGATCACAAGAAAAATTAATAAAAGAGGCTGCACTTTACATTTGCTTTATATCTCATTTCAGTTCATTTGTTTTCCCTTTTCATTCACTTTAGTCCTTTCTTCATTCGTAGGACTTAGAGTTACATTTTCTTTTGTTTGCATCGCACCCAATATGCCATTGCTTCCGTATCCTCAGTGCTTTCAAGTATACCCGTTAGATACCTATTTCATGCTAGTTTCTAGATAAAGTGTCAAAGGGATCTTTTCAATCATGATGAAGAGGCCAAATGAGAGATTACCTACTTCAAAGAAAAAATATGGTATATTTTGGTGACAGGCAGTGAACCCGAACTAGCGCATAATAGGAAATGGCACTCTGAAATCTCATGTAGAGGCACAAAAATATTTTTGAAAGTAGTGGTGGGAACATGATGGAATCACAATATTTAGAAAATTGGTCGTTGACATCACTCGCATGCCATTGCCCGACCCACTATCATCGGAGGTCCCATTGTCGCCTGATTCCCGCGTGTATGTGTGAAGTGTGAAGTGTGCAACATGTTTGATTCTCTTTATGTTCTCCTTTACTGTTATTGATGTGGAAGTACATTGATTTTCATGGGGCATTCCTTTTAAAAGTGGAGGGAAATATTTATTTTTAAGCAATTAAGAAGGGCATTGTTTTTTAAAAATGGAAGTTTTTTTAAATTCGTATGGGTCTAAATTTATTTTCAATGAAAATATTAGACTAAAGGTGAGAAAGTAGTGTCCAATTTTTAAATGAAAAGGGAAAATACAAACATGGGAGGAATTATGAAAGTTTTTTAATGTCTTTTTCCACATGGTGTGGAAGGGCCTAAAATGGCTATTGTATTATTTTGAAGCACATTTCGAAATATTTTCATGTGAGAGAAATTGAGTGTTTTTTCCAGCAGATGAAGGCCCCATTGAGACTGGAATATAGGGGTATTTATAGTCATCGAAAAGGTATTTCCATGATGGACACATTGGTGGTGTCCAATATTCATTTTGAGGTTGTTTTAATTTGTTTTTTTTAACCTCAAAGTTGTGCACCTTGGAGTGCACTCTTGGTTGTACCTCACACTCCTAAGGTAAAGTTGTATGTGACCCTTGTACCTAATAACCTTATCTAGAGCATCTAGCGGATGCAAAATATGGTTATCCATGCATTTCGGTAGAATTAGGAGGTCACCATAAGGACACCTAATCTAGGGACTACAGACATAGACATCCTCAACTCTATCTGAGGATTTTTTTTGATCAACTTCTGAATACTATAGACGAAAACACTTCAAAAGATTCTATTAGCTTCTTTCTTTTTCTCATCCACATTTGGATTCTATGGCTCATTTTTTATTGTATTTCATGGCTCATATTTTTTTTGTATTAAGGTACATTTTTGGAAAATACTAACACCTTCTAGATTGAGTTCACCATGAGGGGGATGATATTCATGGTGGATCTAGTCAATGACCTACGAGAGGCAACATACCTGGAGGATGACCTGCAGAGGCAACAAACCTAGAAGTGGCTAACCTTGAGGCACACAAGATGATCCTGAGACACTTAGACGACTAACCTAGAGGTAACAAACCCATGGAAGTGACTGACCCTGAGGCAATAGACCGATATGTATACGCCATTGATCTAGCATTATTCACAGTTGGAGAAACAAGCGCAGAGAGCAAAAGCCTAGACCAAATCAGAAATAAATGAGGATGTTAGGGTTCTTTTAGTGAAGTAAACATTAAGGGGAAATATTACCTAATATTGACTTGTTTTTTTTCTATAGTTAGGATAGTGCACATTAAGGGGGAATTTTAGAATTAATGTGCACTATAATTACCTTCAGTTTGACACTTGTTATATTTCTTTGACACTTGTCATGTCTTGCATATAGTCTTATGCCTATATATTATAACACTTTCATTTGTAATATATATCATCTATTCCATTCCTAACAACCTCAACCTAAACATGATTTTAAAGTAATATACCACTGCTCCATTGACAATAAATGGAAACATTAGAGTTGAAATGCACTTTTAGATTAAGCTTATCCATTTTTCATGAAAGCCAAATTTCTCCATAACTTTACAAAGGAAATTCCATGAGACATGGTCATAAGCCTTGTTCATGTCAAGTTTGAGCAACATTCCAGGCTTCTTACTCTTTTCCATCAAGTGAATGATGCCCCCTCAAAAATCTACCATATTGTATCTCAATAATGAACTGCAAAATTGTATTTAGTCTATTTGCCATTGTTTTAGTCAAGATTTTATATAATGTGTTGCAAAGACTTATAGGTCTAAATATCTTGAGTTCCCTTACACTAGCAGCCTTGGGAATTAGGGCTAGGAAGGTTGAATTTACATATTTGGGGATGTAATAAGATTCTTGAGCTTCTTTTATGGCTTGAATCACATCTTGTCCTACAATATGCCAATTTTTTAGAATTTTTTTCCAAAAATCCATTCGATCCAGCTACATTTGCCTCACCTAAGCCAAAGGTATATTTTTCAATTCCATCATCTAAGAAGGGCTCCAAAAAATAACCATTCAAATGATATGAGACTAATCTTGGGATATTTTACAAGAGTTGTTGACTTGCTTCAACATCTTCCTCACTAGTGGATCCAAAAAATATTCAAAATACTTGACTGCTTCTGATTTGATATCTTCTTGCTTAACAACCACGATCCCATTATTCCTTAATATTTCTCTTATTTTATTAAAATTTCTATGATGTAGGGGTGGATAAATGAAATAATTGTGTTGTGGTCACATTTCTTAAGCCACTAGATTATCAAATTTTGCTTCCAAAATGTTTCCTCTCGAGCTAAGAGGTTATGAAACTTTGATAATAATTCTCTTTCCTTTGATATTAATTGATTTGTAAAGGTACCATCCCTGGTGGATTGTTCAATTTCTTATAGGTATTTTTAATCCTTTTTTTGATTGAAGATGTGACCAAAAATTGATCTATTCTAAAGCTTAAGTTTTTGTTTGATGTAGCAATGTTTCCAAGCTATCTACACCATATTTGGTCTTAGAAAGTTTTTTTTCACCATTCCTCAATTTGGGATTCAAGGTCTTCATGGTTTAACCACATCAATTAAAATTGAAAGGGACTTTTGTATTTCTTTCCCCTTCCTCCCATTCCCACAACAAGGGATTATGATCTAACCCAATTTTTGGTTGGATAGTGAGGGTTGAGTCTCCAAAAATAGGTAGGCCTTCCTAGGAAATAAAATATTTGTCCAATCCTACTTGAATAATATGTTCTCATAGCCATATATTGGTCCATGTATACCTCATTCTTATTAACTTTACATCCATTAATTGATTCTCATCTAATAATTCCTTAAACTCATTCATTCCTTCAAATAAAATTAGGCTACCTCCTTGTTTATCCAAGGGGTTTAATGGAGAGTTAAAATATCTAGCCAACACCCAAGGAATTCTAGTAAAGGAGGTTCTTAAGTGCATCAGATCCTTCCAAACCTATCAATGCCCATAGACTAAATTATGGGCATAGACATTCATTATGATCCAATTTTGTTTGGAGTCTATATTATGATAGAAAATAGCAATATATCAGTGTATTTTAACAATTACTCTTCAATTTTATTATTGTTCCAAATACAACAAACCTCCAGTAGATACTTTCGCCTGGCTATAGACTAAGTTGACCTCTTTCCAAATCACTCTTCCTACTTTTTTAGCTTTCTCATAGTCTAATTTAGTTTCTTGAAGCATAATCATATTTAGATTTATATCTCTTATTAAAGCATACACTACCATATGTTTTTAAGGGGTATTAAGATCCCTTATATTATAGGAAAGAAATTTCATCTTTTAGATTTTACAAGGGACTTATTCCCCCCTAAATTCAAGATAGTTTGAGTACCATTCAAAATTTATTTTACTATTTTATTTTTTCAAATTTTAAAATTAGGTCTTCCTTGTGGTTTGTGATTTGACCCTACATCTATTCCCCCATTTATGTTGGCTTCTAGTTGATATGTTCCTAGTGGTAAGCAATGCAGAAAAATGTATTGCTAGATCAATTTATCCTTTCTGAGGGGTTAAGATTTTTTCTAGGGAAGTTCATTCAATTATTTTATTTGTTTCTATTTTTGTCAATTCTAAATTCACCTCTAGACATGCAAATGGATTGGAATTTATAACATTGTTTATCTCTACCGAAGAAGGATGGTTGTTTATATTTACCTCTATCTCGTTCATAGTCAAGACCTCTTCCATTTGGGGTTGTATTTCAAGATTATCTTTTGAACCTTGCATGAAAATTCCTTCTTCTACTTGTAATTTTGTTTGGTCCTTCTCTTGTCTAATATTTCTATCCATTTTTTTATTTTGAACCCATATCCTATTCAGGTAAGGTCTATTTTTTTGCATGGGACAAGCGGAACCTAGATGCCCAAATTTATTACACACATTAAAGGAGACAACCATGTTCTCATATTCAAGGGGCTATTTCCATGAACCCAATTTCAAGATCAACTCTAAGGATTTTAGGAGGTTCTTTTCTAAGTCCATATTCACATGAGTTCTATAAAAAATTAATCAAAACCTAGCCAACATTGCGACATAAATCACCACTAGATCTCCAACCTCCTTTGTAATCCCTGCTAGTGCTTCCTCATGCCAAAGATAAAAGGGGAGGCTTGGAAGTTGTATCCAAATTGGGGCCTGGGAAATACTTTGGGTAAGGGGATTGAAATTTTTTGACCATTTTTTTAGAAATAACCCCTTACATCCAAAAAAACCAATTTTGTTTCTACAAAATATGGTTCCTATCCTCCTTATAGTTTAATTTAATCTATAGAAAATTTCTTGGCATTACAATTATTTCCATGTGATCGAGGGGTTTCCATTTATTCCATGACCACTTCTTTATTGCATTCAAATATGGTCTAATGCCAATGAACTTCCCGACTAGTGACATCCTATTGTAATGTCAATGAGGGCATCCAAAACTTGAGGTTTTCCTCTTGATGGTTTTAGTTCAAAACTTAAGCATTGAATCTGCTGCTTACCTCTTAAGATACTAATCCATGTTTGACCAAGATCACCTCATGTACTCTCCAACGTTGCTCTTCCTACTCCTCTTGCCATTATGCATAACAACCAAGTTTTTTAATATAAGAAATTTGTATAACTATAATATTAAAACTAGATTTGAATTAAGAAATTTCTACATGAAATAAAAAATTTAAAAGTCATTAAACTACAAGCTTACTAAAATGGTAAGGGTTTTGGCCTCTCTTTGATAGGTCCAAGGTTCAATCCCCAATTAGTATGAGGGGACTAGGACCCCTCATAAAAATATGTATAAACTTTGAAAAAATAAAATATACACATTGATAATATATATTTCTATGTGGTAACACACCAAATTTAATATCTATTAGATGAAATAATCACTCTTAGAACAATCTAGATGCAGCTTCCTAAGCTAGTTACGCATAAAAATAATCTAAATATAATCCCTTAAACCAATCACCTACAAAATAATTCATATGTGATTAATATTATTTCGTACCACTTCTAAAATATGATTTAAATGTATTCATAGCATTTTACATTTATTTATTTATTTTTAGTTGCTAAATTTTAATTGAATAACATCAATGTCACAAACCAATATGTATTTTAACTATGATTTTTTTCAATGTATTTTCTCATTATTTAATGGTTTTTCAAAAGAGTTTTTTTACTCTTTATAGCATCTACAATGTACTATCTTATACAAAAATAATTTTCTCTTATTGAGGATAAATTCAAGTAATAATAATGAGTTAAACATAGTTTGTTAATCTAATTGAATTTTATCATTATTATGAAATAGTGGAATATTATAATAATAATTATATTGTATTTAATATCAAGTGACATTAGTTCAATTATTTGGAATCCTCAAATTTTAAGGAGTATATTGTGATTCATATATTTCCAAATGGCACATACATATTTGCTTAGTTGTTGTAATAGCACTATGTGGTTGTCCCTAAGGACTAGGTGAATTTTTAGTTGCTTGTCTGGCCAAAAACTTACCAAGAAGACACTCAGGTTCTTGGTATGGGTCTCTTGAAATGTACTAGCATAGTTTGAACATGGGTCTACTGAAAGATATCCCAAAGCCAAATTTATTATTGTTCAACTCTTTTAAACCATTCTTTATTAATTTTAGTTTTTATTGAATTTATTGGATTAAAAACCTTCACAATTAGTATTACAACATTAATAAATTACCATTATATCTTAACATGTCACATGTTAGTATTATAATTATACACTTAAAGTCTTGTATATTATTTAGTAATATTTAAAACTATTTTTTATCTTACAAGTCTATGCTTTGAAGAACTTGAAAAGATATCATTTGATTAAAATGTTAAGGTTCACCAATGGTATTGAAACCTTATTTCATGGTGTGAAACTTCAAACACTAAGCTGGAGGTTGGATCCCCTTATCATGGCCTATAATTTTCTCCTAAAAATTCAATCCTTGGTATTTCGTATGCTGTGACGACATCTAAATGTGCGAGGGAGGCCTTATCAAAACTTATTTGGAATAGAACCCCTATGGTAAATACCATTAGCATCCTGGATGAGCTGGTTAAGTTCACCATGGGTGATGGTAGTTGTGATCTTGTGGGAAAGTTCTAGGGGATGAGGCCAAACATGGATTCAATTCGAAGATGGATGCTAACAAAGTGGAAACCTCTACGCTCCATTGAAATTATAGAGGTCCCTAAATCATTTTTTAGATTATATTAAACTTCATGGAAGATGCAAATCATATCCTAGGGGGAAGCCCCTAGTTCTATGGCAAAATAGGTCTATTTTTACAAAATTTAGAACATGATTTCAATCCTCATATGCAAAGGGTTAACTTTATGCCTCTGTGAGTTCATATCCTTGCCCTCCCTTACCATATTTGGCAAGAATCTATTTTAAAAGGTGTGGCCAAGGCTATGAGAGATCTCCTTATTATCGATATGGTAACTAGAGCTAAATCAAGAATGGTGTATACAAGAATGTGTGTCATGATAGGTCCTAAGGTAGATCTTCCCTGTTCTATCAAGATTATGTCATTCTTAGGTACTTGGGACCAGTCTATTTTTTATGAAAATAGGTTGACCCGATGATTTGGCTATGGAAAATTGGATAACTAGGTGAGCCAATATCTCCTCAAGACACAAGCATAGAAGGAAAAGAAACCTACAAGAATGGAATGGATCCAAAAGAAGAACTCAGGTCGAGTCCCCTTGAAGTATTTGAGTGGCAATTCCTCAAATATGGAGAAAGGAGAAGCTCAACCCTAGATGGGTGAAGTTTGAAAGTTGAAGGCTCTAGCAGAGGATATATTACAACCGTTATAATTGACCCTATCCAACTTGTTGGTGATTGAGAAGGCATCTAAGGAAAATAATGCAACCTCAAATCTTGGTGTTATTGAGGTATGTCAATTGAATATCATTTTTGAAACCATTATTTCTAAGGCTCTTATTCATAATTATTTTGATGGGATTTGTATTGGTTCTAATCTTAAGGAGCCTATGATTCAATTGGTGAGTAGGGTCTTGGATTACCTCCCCAAAGAGCTATCTAGAGAAAGGTTCTCCATGTCCTAAAAATCAAAGTAAAAGTAAGGGAAATGTGGATGTGGGTGTTGAGAAGAATTTAGGAAAGTCCCCTAAAAAACCTGAGGAAGAGGTAAATGGATTCTAATATTGCGAATGAATCTCAAGCTCTACTCAAAATTGAAAAAGGGAATATTATAGGAGTAAGCTAAATCTAGAATATTTCTACCAAAGAAACCATGGGGTGTCTCTAATTCCAAATCTTGTAAATTAAATGCTTCTCTTGGAATGTTAGAGGTTTGAATGGGTTTTCTAAACAATGGATGGTCACTTCCTTGCATAAAGAATTTTTTTTTGATATTTTTTTCTTGCAAGGAACTTAGTTGGATGGTCAGGATATAGAAGTTGTTAGAAGAAGAATTTGGAAAGAAGCTCATTTTGCTCCCAGCCAATGGTTCCTCTAGGGGACTCATTTATCTTTGGGATGCCAACAAGTTTGAGGGCTTTATAATTTATTTATCAAATAGGATTATTAATATTTTCTTCTGTAATATAAAAAGTAATAAAAGGTGAGTTATAACTAACATATATGCGTCAAACTCTAGGACTAGTAGAAAATTATCATAAAATTTGAGTTTTATGAGAAGTATATTTGCTAAAGAAGCCTGATGCCTAGGAGGGGATTTTAATTTCCCTCTAATTTTTTGGATAAAAAAAAGAGGAAACCCCCCAATCTCAAAAAGCATGGAATATTTTGTATATTTTGTGAATGACAATGAGCTATTGGATGTTGAGTTGAAGGGTTCAAGGTATACTTGGAGAAATAGAAGAGTGGGTAACCAATTCATCCAAATTAGTTTGGATAGGGTTCTTGTATCCAAGGAATGCCTTTCGTTGTTTGAGAATCTATCTCTCTATTCTCTGACCCGAATTGGCTTTTACCATAACCCATTGTATTTTGAAGTGAAACAAGAAGAATCTAGGTTCCCCAAGCTATTTAGGTTTGAGGCAATGTGGTGCCTTCATCATAAGTTGGAAGTTGAAATAAAAAATTGGTGGTTGACAAGGGTTCAAGGCTTCAACCATGCCAAAATTGCGATGAAGCTTAGAGTTGTTAAAATCAGCCTTAAAGAATGGAATAAAAGGATTTTTGGGAATATTTTGTAAAATAAGAAAGACCTAAAAATTCAACTAAAAGCTATTGAATCTAAGATAAAACTTGGAAATCAATCTCAAGAGATTAGATACAAAGAAAATGAGGTGTTGGCTGAATTTCATAACACTATTGCCAAGGAGGAAATTTTGTGGAAACATAAATCTAGGGTACTTTGGCTAAAGGAGGGAGATAAAAATTCTAAGTTTTTTCACATCACAACCTTGAAGCATAGAAGCACCAATAATATTAGAGAAATTCAAAAAGCTGATGGATCCAATGCTACTCACATTAAGGATGTAAGAGTTAAGTCTATGGATTTTTTCAAAAATCTTGTCGAGGTGGAAGAGGTTTGTAATGAGGAAGCCCAAAATAAGTTGCTTGGTAGTATTCCTAGCCTTTTTATGACTGATATGAACCAAATCCTTATCTCTCCATTCAATGATAAGGAAGTCAAAGCTGCTATCTTTGCAATGGAAGGAATGAAGGCTTTAGGTCCTGATGGTCCCCCCTCTTTTTCTAGAAGTATTGGCATATTGTTGGGAAGAATATTAATGATTCCCTTCAAGAGGTCTATACCACCAATTATATCCCACTCGAAGTGAATTCTACTTTTTTTTAACTTTGATCCCCAAGACTTTTGGTGCAAAGGAATTTGGTTCCTTTATACCCATTAGCTTATGTAACACTATTTATAATTTTTTTACAAATACCCTTATTAATAGATTAAAATATTTTCTTCTAGCCTTGATTGATTTATCCCAAAGTGGATTCATGCTAGGGAGATAAATCCTAGATAGTATCATAGCTCTCTATGGAATCCTTCATTTATTTGATAAAAGTGGTAGAGTTGGTCTCCTCCTCAAATTAGACATGAACAAGGCTTATGATAGGGTTTCATGGTATTTTTTGTTAATGCTTTTGAGAAAATTTGGCTTTTTCTAAAGTTGGATAAAACTTGTCCATGCTTTTTTTTCTTCTACCAAGTTTTTGGTCTTAATAAATGGGTCCCCAATAGGTTACTTTTCAAGTCTGAGAGGCATTCACCAAGGGGACCCCTTGTTCCATAACCTTTATATCTTAGTGGTGGAAGCTCTGGGTAGGGCTATCAAGTTAGAAACATTTGTAAAAGGTATTAATCCCACTTTACTAGTGGATCCTATTTATCATCACTAATTTGCAAATGATGTTCTACTCTCCCTCATTGCATGCTAAAAGGAATCTTGGAGGCATTTGAAATTGAATTTGGAAAAAGATAAATTATATAAAAAATAAAATCTTCTTTTTGAATACACACTTAGGAAGGTAGAGGATAATTTATTACATATTGGGTTGTGAGGTGGCTACCCTCTTCTATCTTTACCTTGGAATACCTTTGTTTAAAGGTAGGATCTAGGATTCACTTTGGGAATCTAGGGTGGAAATATTTTAGAGGAATCTAGTCGAGTGGAAAGGATCCCTCCTCAGTCAAGTTAAAAAGGCTATCATGGTAAAGTCTAATATTATAAGCATTCTAACCTTATTTTTATCTATATTTCGAGTTCCTAACAAGATTTTATCAAAGGTTGAACATATTCAAAAGTCATTTCTTTGGTCTGGCTATAATGAGAAGAAATAATTTCACTTAGTTGGTTGGGAGTAAGTCTAAATACCTAAAAAGGATGGTGGATTAGATCTCTATAATATTAGGCAGATGAATAAGGCTCTAGTTACAAAATAAATATGGACGTTGGTAAATTAAACTAAAACTAGTTGGGTCAACATTGTGTTAGCCAAATACTTGAGACAAAAGAAGTTTTTGCTTGTTGATCCTTTACTGAATTCTGTTTTAGCCTTTTTGTTGATTTTGCAAAAGTCAAGGGTGATAGTCTACAAATATTGTAGGTGGAGTTTGGGTGATGGACTCAAGATTGATTTTTGGAAAGATATTTGGTTGATGGACCGACCCCTTGCATAGATTCTAAATTTGTTATATTTGGAGTGTAGGACAAGATTGGTCTTTGGGTCTATGGTGGTTGAATTTATTGAGGTGTTTAATGGGTTGAAGGTTTGAAAATCATTACACAAATCTATTTTCAATAATCCTAAACTTGAAGCTTGGATGCAATTTTCTAATAAGTTAAAGTTTTAGGTCATTAAATAGATAAAAGAAGATGTGATATTCTGGGCAAGGGAAAATAATAGATCCTTTTTAGTAAAGTTTACCTATAATCTGCTAGCTATCAGGACTCCTCTATGGGTCCCACCTTTCAAAGTATGGATTAAGGGTCTAACACCAAAGGTGAATATCATTTTCTAGTTGGCAACTTAGAATAATATTTTGACCATTAAAATATTAAAAAAAGAGGTTGGTCAATGTCAAATACATGTTGCCTCTGTGGTGCTAATGAAGAACATACAAGCCATTTATTCTTTCAATGCTCATTATCTATGGAAGTTCTTAACTCTATTTTTAATTTTTTGGGATTGAATTGGGTGGTGATGAGTTCACTTGTTGATGTTTTCACTCAATGGTCATCCTTTTTATCCTCCAAGGCTGAAATAGTTTTGGAACTTCTATTTACCACATCATTTTTGGCACATGTGGAAGGAGAGGAATAGTAGAATTTTTAAAAACTTCAAATATATCATACCTCTATTTGTGCTAGATACTTGGCATCCACCCTAGATAATGTGTTCTCTTTAGCTTTGGAGGAGGGTAGATTTGAGGAGGCTGAGGTTGAAAGAAAAAAATACTTTCAATAGAGTAAGAGTTGTTGGTCTTCCTGGTTCTAATCCCCATGCCTTTGTGAGGTGGGAACCGCCTTCTCCAGGCTGGGTTAAGCTAAAATTCAATGAAGCTTCAAAGGTAATCCTCGTAATGCTGGTGTTTGTGGGGTGCTTAGGGATGACAAAGGTGGGCTTCTGCTAGTATATGCCAAATTATTAGATAAATAGACTTGCCATGTTGTGAAGGCCAGAGCCCTTTACCAAGGTCTCCTGCTTGTGGAGAATATGGGATACCAAAAATTTTGCACTGAATGAGACTCGCTTATTACTATAAACTTGGTCAAAGGTGATTCAATCCATGATTGAAATATTGAGGTTATGATTATGGAATATAGGTAAATTATTTAGGCTAGAGAGGATAGGGAGATAAAGCAAATATTTAGAGAAAGAAATTGCCACACTGAATTTATGGTAAACCTGGGTATAAGTCTCAATGGTCTATCTGTTTGGAGAGATAATTTTCCTAAAGGTCTTCTTCAATTGGATTTAGCGATGCATGCTTCTTAATGCTCTATAAGATTTTATTATTTATGAAGAAAGGTTTTATGCACAACTGTGTGGGAGTGTTGGTTGGTTGGGGGGCTCACCAAAACTATTCTAATTTTATTTCTTGTATCAAGTTGTAGTTGGTTTAGTTGGTGATGGATGGCTAGTTGTAGTTCTTTATAGTCATTTTTGTCCCTATATTTCTAGTATTAGACTAAGTTTTGTAAGGTTTACCCTATTTTAAAAGGTTTAGGGACTCTTTCAAAAATTCTTCTATATCTAATAAAAAAATACCAAGTTTCAAATATAGTATTGAAACTTATTTATAATTTATGAAAATGATAGCTTCTAACCATGCACTTTTGACATTTAAGATAAAATTTAAAGGTTGGACCATGGTTATAACCATGGTTTATTATATGAAACTCATCATTTACCTAGTTTCCCCATATCCCATAGAAAGAATGATTAAGTACACTTATAAAAACAACATTAAAAAATCTATGCTTCATCCATGGGATTAGAAATATGATCATGATGTAAAACTCCCCAGTTCTTATCATTTACCTCAAACATAAAATTAAAAATTTGATCTATGATGTTAAACTAACCAGATTTAACTAGATTGAATAAAGGATTGGACTTGGAGGGACTTGGGATTGGAACCACCAAATTCAAGCTGGAAAACACTCAGAAGATTATATATTTTTAATCAACCATGAAGGTTGAATCCTTTGATTAGTTTTAAAGTTATATATCCACATAAACTCAAAATTGACTACCTTTTTTAAAATGATTCTTTTCTTCATTCACACAGAAACATTAATAATGGCTAATATTATAGGATGTTTAATGTTAAGAAATTTATAATAAAGACTTGAAACCATTATGTATGGGAATTTTTGTTGATGTATTTCATAATGGAGCTCTTATTCATGTTGTAGATATTCTAACTGACTCGATACATACAAGCTTATAGAAAAGCTAGTTTTTAAAGCATTATTTTGGGTTGTATTTTATGGATACCGTTAGACTATATTTAAGATTGAATCTAGAGATAATATTCTAAGTAAAATATCATGTGCTATTTTATGGTTTTTGTATATAGTATGAGAGTGTTATCGTGTTGGTTTATTTTTGGATTTGGTTCATGTTTATCTGGTGTTCCGCTCAGTCCTATCTATTTCATACAATGATGTAACTATGTAAAATGTTTGGGGACCCTTTCAAAAACCCTTTTTTACATATTATAAAAAAAATTGCATGTGTTTGATTTTATGTTTGGTTTAATAAATATTAAAAATATTAAAAACAATTTTTATGTAGATGTACCAAATATGTAACATTGGAATAGCCTTCTTAGATATCAAATAGTTTTTGAATGAATATATTTATTTTTTATAACTATATATATTTAAATATATATGAAGGTATTATTACTATATATATATTTTATTTATGGTTAGAAGGGGATTTTGCCCCAACCCTTCACAAAATTTCATAGCATACTATATATGGAAACTTATAAGCATATACTTAATACATAAAATTAACAAAACAAATTGGCACTTAGCTATCTATAGAACATCAAAATACTAATTTAATAAACTTTACTTAAAACAAGACAAAACACTCCACACAATCATTTCCATGTAAACAAACAAGGATCATGTCATTTAGAGCTTACCACTACTACCCAACTTCAGGTTCACATTTCCTTGAGCTCCATACTTTGCCTCTAGAAATGTTGCTCCAACCATTTTACCAGACACCACATTTATGTGGACTTCAACTTCCATTCAATGCTCATTAAACGATACTCTAACCTTGACACCAATCCACATCTATTAGCCTAGGTGATTGATAATTGTCTCCTTTTGCACTCTCTATATTCCATCCTGACCGTTAGATACTTGATGAAAAGGACATTTCCCATAGGCTTTTTCTATTCTATAAAATCAATAATTTGATTCAAAAAGTTTTCAAGCCAACATAAGTGCTTTTCCTAAGACACTTCCATATTAGCCATCAAGTTCATGATTTTTTTCCTTCCCTAAAAACATGTTGGATCCAACAATTGTTCAAAGTTCTAATTTTTATTCTATAACTTTCAATCATATCTTCAAATGACCAACTAGCCTCCTATTTCCATTTCAAAGTATTTATCATATTTAGGAAATCCCCTTCGATGATGAGATTCATTCCACCTAACATCTATAACTGTTGAATTCCAAAAAATATTACTTTGGCTTCTACAAAATTATTTGATTGGATGACCAAGGGTTTATAATATGCTAAGAGTACTCATCCTAAACCATATATGAAAGTACCACCCACTCTAGCTTTAATTGGCTTGCCTTTTGAGGTCCCATCAAAATTTATCTTCAACCATCTACTTAAAGGGGCCTTCCAACTCACTTGCTACCTTAATTAATTTTTTGGGTTTAGAATACAATTATCAAAGGGTTACAGTCCCATATGAAGTCTATGATCCTCTCCTCACCCTTCTCCTCAACCCTATTTAGGTTAGCTACTCTCAGGTTTTCCATTTCTACTACCTCAATTTTGTTCAATGTTGCCATAGGATATCTCTTTATATTCTTATATATGTGCTAGTTTATTTCCTTTCAAATATACCATAGGTAGTGAGGAAGGCAAAATATCCACGACATCTTCAATTTTTTTTCTAGAAAAGAGAGAATCCCATTGCAACACAAGGTCCACCATACAATTGGAAAACACCCATACTACTTGAAACTTATTCAGAATATCTCCAAAATACTTCTCAAAATTATGCATTCTAGTAACAAATGGAACAAATATTCATTTTTACCCTCATATAAAGCACACCTTTTAACAACTTGAAAGCCTCCTTTACAAATATTGTCAATGGGCAAAGTTTTATTTTGAGTTTCTAGCCAAAAAAATAATGTAGTACATGGGATAAACTTTTTGACCCAAAATTTTGCCATTGGTAACCAACCTAAACCTACCTTCTCTAGTAATTGGTACCCTATTATGACTAAATAGGATCATTTTTTCTCCCTAATTCAAATAAAGGTGTCCATGTTTCTAGAATTAGTTAGAGAGGTAAAAACCAATAGATTATTCAATTTTCTTACTAATTATTCCTTTTTTGGATCCATGCTATCTATCTGCAGCTCTTTCCAACTTCTTCTATATTCAAATAAAATTATGTAACCTTGCACCTATGTACCAAAATGTTGAGTTAGGTATTTTTAAAAAATTAAAATTTCTTGGTCCAATCATTGATCCACTATGTAAATTTATCTGGACCCAAACTCAAGTTTCCATCCTTGTGCCAAAAATCCTAGTTTTCTGACATATCTTTAATAATTCTAGTGGAAATGAAACTATCTATAGCTTCACAATCAATTAAAACCTTAACATTATTTTTTTGATAGGTTAAATTAAAATAAAGTGGGTTTTTATCAAGGGACCCAAAACCTGATTACAACAAGTCAAAATACTTCAAGCAAGGCCAAAGGATGACTGATAGGAAAGGCCCAAGGATGGACCTAAGGATAGAACCCAAGAAATAAAGTAGGATCTAGGTCAGAAAATGAAAGCATAAAACGTGCCCAACTGCAACTTTGAAAATTCCACCCAATGTGGAAAAGAGAAGGTGGTAAAATATTGAATTTTAAAACTCCCACCCAACTAAGCACATTGAAAACAATCATGCCTAGCATCCAAACAAAAAGACAAGAAAAATATAGAAAAGGCACTCTTGAAAATACATAAAATTTTAAATAGCCCAAGAAGTGGAAAATAAATACCATGAGTGCACAATCCCACATAGGGAAGAAACCACAAACTGGTAGGGAAACACCAAAAAACCATCCTTCACCACAGGGTGGAGCAGAGAAACTGTAAGCACTAAAAATATTGCCCAAGAAAGGATGGGAAATGATAAAGGATGCCAAAATATCAAATGAACTATGCTGAAACCACATCCCTCATAGGCCTAGAAAGTGGAATAGAAAATCAATGATTTCCAAAGACCATGAAATCCTCTTGTAGTGAAGAGAAGAACCTATGAAGATGCCAGCTGAATTAGAGGAAGCAACAAACATAGACCATAAAACCATGGTAAATATATGTGAAAGTACCAAAGGAACCCAAAAGGAAGGAGCCACAAGGAAAAATAGCCACAGGAATTACATATAGGTCATCCTAGATCAAAAGGATGCAACCAAAAATCCTAGACTACCTTCAACACTACCAATGAATAGCTTTAGGGAAACAAATGAGGAAGTTCAGCAGGAACATATTAGCAAGCAAACCATAGGCCCTAGGGAAGGCCACAAAAAATATTGAGATCCCACAGAGCCCCACACTAATGAACCCAAAGAGCAAAGTCATAGTAGAAAGCACATGGTCCACCAAACCATTAAGATGTGCAAAAATTCTCAAGAATCCACTCTCCCACAACCACAATAGTACACACTTGGAGAACCACTGAAGGTAAGCACCAAGTAGACACATACAAAAAACCTAAGAAAAAGTTGAGAACTCCAAGGAAAAGAATCCCTGAAGAAACCCAAAAAATCTAGAGAAGGTCCCAGGAAAAACCCAAAACCATCCTAGAAACCAAACATTGAAAAAACCCCATTAGAGGATAAGGAAAGGGGTAGATAAATGGAGAAGTTACCTCCCACCCCAAGGATATTGTATGCAAAAGCATACATCCAAGGAGGAAGGGTTGAGGAAGTGCTAGAGAAACTGGAATAGGATAAGGGACCTGGGAAAGGACCAGGGAAGGGCTGCAAGGAAGTGGAGAAGGACTTCCCAAGGAAGTCCCATGCAGAGCTAAAATCTTAATATTTGTACTAAAAAACTTACCATATAATCGCATGGGAGTTGCTTAACCATCCAGGTTCTATATTTATATTTCTCTACCTTTGTCAACACTCCATAGTTGAAGAAGGTCTTCTTGGTTTGCTAATTGGTCTCTTCTTATCAAGCCAAATCGTATGCTTTTTGAACATTTTTAGGCTTGATAAAATTAATCACTATTCAAATATTAGGATCCTCTCCCAAGATGAACTTATGAATCTTCAATTTTTCATTGATCTTATACTCAGGAATATATTTTAAGAGTTTAACAAATCTTTGATAATACACCTCCACAGTCAATGTACCTTGATGGAGCGTAGAGAAATCTTCAACTTCTCTACATAAAATGGATTCATTAGGAATGTTCAATTTAAGATCCATGGATTGTATTCATTTACCTACCTTGAATGTGTTTCAGGCTACAACCTAAATATGAAGGGTTTCCCAAATAATTTGGGTTTCATGTGAGTAATTCTTCAAGGATAAGAAAGTTTTCAACTCATTCAAATAAGACTTTGTAGCATCACCCCCCTCTCTTAAATTAATTTTAGGTACCTTAAAATTCTTAAGGTCCTTATCAAGCACAACCTCACTTTGAGATTTACCCTCATGGATTCCTTTAGTAGGATTCTCTTCCTATCTACCCTCATTGGTTTTTCAATTAACCAATATTTTCATAATTTTTTGTTGTTGCTCCTACTCTTGAAGCAACTTAACCATTAAGATAAGGTTTTTTACCCTCTCACTGGAGCCCTCTATTCTTATAGATTTCTTGTTGAATTCCATTGTTATTCTAGTTTTCTTTTTGGAGTCTATTGTTCTTCCAATATTTTTACTTAAGTCTATTGTTCTTCTAGACTTCTCACTGAAGTCCATTATTCCAAATTTTCTCTAGAAAAGAGCTATAGCTTCCTCTTATGTAGTTATCCCTAACTTATTGGATGATCCTCCTATCAAATTAGGTGCCATCACCTATTTTGAAAAGGATTTGGATAAGTTATAATTTTTCCAAAATTGTACTTACAATTGGTTAGTTTCATCTCACTATGAACTAACTTAGACCATTACCACTCACTTAATAATGATCATGGTCATGTTTATCACTCTAAAATGTGCCATATCATATAAAACCATTATCACTCACCTAATAATAATTATGGTCACACTTGCTTTGCCGTAATGTGCCATCTCTTATATGACAATTATCACTCACTTGATAATGATCATGGTCACACTTTTTATAAACTTGAAAAATATTATTTTACTTGATTTTTTTGATTATGCTACTATATACTAGAATGTTCAAGGTGCATAACTCATATCTATATGATTATTGTATCACCACAAATCCTCCCAAATTAGTGAATACTTGGCTATTACATCACCACAACTCCTTATAGGATTGAGTTACATTATTGGCTTGAGGGTCATATAAGAATGGGGTAAGCATTAAATATTTGTATTAGAAAGATACAATATATAGTACAATGCTTCAATGAACTTATAGTTTGGGTGGTTGATGAGCAAACCACCTTAACCTAACCACAAATGAAGCGCTAACATAAAGTAATTAATGAGTTAGTATCCCAATGGTGGAATATTACTCTAACATCCCCTCTTATTACATTATTTGGGATAACATATATGACCCTCCCTTAATGTATAAGATATTATAATGAAATATGCTCTTATACTGGCTCTTTCTCTATGTGTACCTATGGATCTATCTATGGATCTGCCTCTAGATCATTGCATCTAGATCTACTTGTAGGGTTACCTCTAGATCATTATGGTTGGGTTTACCTTTAGGTTTATCACTGGGTCATTGCATCTGGGAATACCACTCTATATGTCACTAGATCTACCACTAGATCTACCATAGGTTTTACCTTTTTTGTAGAAGCCAAACAAAATTTATTTTATCTTGGTCCATTGTGTGAGATATGTTCATCCATAATCAATATGAACCTTGTTGGCCATTTTAACTTTGTACCAATAATTTGAAGAGGAGTGATTTGTACATCCACATGAGTCACAAGGATGTAGTTTCCAAAACCTAGCTGCTATATGTCATGTTCTTCCATAATGACTGCAACAATGCTTTGTAGGAGTTGAAGATTTTGGTATTACAAATATATTTTACTAGTACTTGCTTGTCCAGAATAACCAAGTCCTTCATTCTTTGGCCTGATATTTTATATTATAGGAATTTTAATACCTTGTCCATGTTTACCTAATATTTCACCATTGAATCCCATTTTCTTCATTAGTTTGGATCCAATGCCTTTGGTGTATTTTTCAAAACATCCAAGTTATTAATATTCATAAATAATTTTAAAAATATGGTATTTTTTACTATTGATGAGATTATGGAGCTCATTTTTAGGATTGTCAGTTCTTAAGTCACTAGTGTCATAAGAAAAATCTGCTCTTGTGATGAGACCACTTGTGCTAAAACTGATATCTGCCCTTATAGGTAGGAGGTTGCCTCTATCACAACAAGCATTTGCCATAATGGACTGAAGATCACTTGTATCACAACAAGCATCAACCGTTAGAATAATAATATTTGATTCCTCATTGATGTCCCTTTTCTTTTGATGTTGGGTCATGCCAAATGAAATCAATGTCATGTAGTCTGCCTTTACAATACCTATATTGATTTTAGTACCATTTATCTGAAGGTCTTCAAAAACTTTAAAATATCTAAGAATGGATTTTACACCACTACATAGTGTGAGATATTTTCCATCCTCAAAAAAATCCATTCCTTCCCACCCTGCTAGAAAGTAAGGATATTTAACTGATGTAGCAACATCATTAGTTGGTTTTGGGGTATTATTTTTCTTGGATATTCCCATTTTTTAATGTTTCGGTCTCTACTAAAAATGCACCTTTTAAAATAATATTTTGTAAGAAGTTTCACTAAGGTGTCATTCTTTGCCAAAAATGCACCCTTACAAGTCTTCCTCCCTTTTTGGAAAAATGTTCTTAGGAGTAAGATAATTATGCCCCTTTAGTGAAAATAATTGCTACTATGAAGCATCAAGGGCGTTTACAATAACCAGCCATGACCAAGCAAAATAAATTGATAATATATATTGACAAGCAACTTGTTGCAAAAAAATTGTAAAAAAGTATCAAGCAACTTTTTCAAAAACAAAAAATTATCAAGTAATTTTTGCAAAAATGTTGTCGAGCAAAAAATCAAGTATAATTATTTATCTTTGGGGGCCAACGGGGATAGAACACATGACCTAATCCCGTAGCACCCTAGCACTCGGTGAACTACCAACCGAGCTACCACCCTTAGTGGAAATTAAAGGATAAAATGTATCCTTTATGGGTGACCTCATTGACCATTTTTATGCAATCTTCATCAACAATCTCTGCAAGGCTAAAATATGTACTACAAAAATACTTTATGTAATGTTGTTTGGCTCTGGAGTTGTTGTGTTTGTTGTGTTTCTAGGATGTCATTTTTTTTAATAGGCTCCTTCACAATCTCCTTCGCTCTTTCTAATGCGTTTAAAATTTGCACTCTACCATAACTTCTCCTCACACCATTTATCAAATGAGTATTTTTTCCATGTTAGAATGATCTAGATTGCATCTACAGTGAGCTACAATAATGGTGATCATTGATTTAGGGGATGCGGTGGCACACATTGTGTCTCCTTATGTGCAGATCAAAAATGATATTGGTTGAATTGATGGGTGACCAACATCTCTAGATATAACATAGCAACATCTCCAGATAGTTACTTATGCAAATGAGTTATCAATCACCATCGATCACTAGAGTTTTTTGACTCAAACACTTGTCTTGATGTGCTTCGATCCTCTACGGATAAAAATGTCACAGATGAGAGGTTTCTAACTAGTGATCAACTAAACATGGAGGCAATAGAGCTAAAATGCAGTAAATATTGGGATCAATATCCCACATGTCCCATGGGAAGGTTTGCTAAGCACTTTAAAAACTATAGAGTACTTATACCTTGATGTGCACCTTAGGGTGGATAATCCCTCCTATTGTACTTTTTTATTTGCCACCATGTCCAATTCTTAGGGATCCATGCTAGTCTTTGTAGTATGCCACACTCTCTGGTTTGTATCATCCATAGTCACCATATATCAGGGTTGTTATCCATTTAGGTATTTGTACCACATCAGGGCTATCGCCACATGTACATCCTTAGGTAGTTTTGCGTTAGATCTCGCCTTTAGTTTATGGTCACTACTACGGGTCCATGTGTGAGTCTTCGTGATGGCTATCAACTTGCCCTATTCAAGGTCAGAGTTCTCATAAGACCTCTATGCGTTGCTTGATACACCACCCATAGAATTTTGACAACGTCAGGTTGATTGCATCAACATCAAAGTTTCATCGATCCAATCAACTCCGTATAGTGTTTGATCTAGTATCAGATCTAGATAAGTTCAACCAATCCATATTGTCCACCTTGAGAGAATCACTCCGCTCTAATACCATATAAGAATGGGGTAAGCATTAAACATTTATATTAGAAATATACAATATATAGTACAATGCTCCAATGAACTTATACTTCAGATGTTTTATGAATGAACCACCTTAACCTAACCACTAATGAAGAGCTAACATAAAGTAATGAAGTGCTAACATAAAGTAATTAATGAGTTAATATCCCAATGGTGGAATATTACTCTAACGGGTCCTATTATGTATTAAAAAAATGCCCCAAGGATTCATATCCAAACCCAAAAGCTAAGCACAAAGAATAATATCTTTCAAATAATTATACATTAAACCATACTTAAATAGAACATCTTGCTAGAATTTTAAGAAAATTCTAAACGTAATTTTAACATGAAATAAATATATTTATAAATTAAAACATGCTTAATAAATCATAATGCTAACATATTTAATAATTTTCATATATAGCGCTAGCATAAAATATATCTTCAATTAAAGCTATAGTAAAACAAACTTAAATAGATCAACTCACTACATATATTTTCTTTCCTTATCAACACTAAAGAACATTTTTAAAAAGAGTTCATAAACCAAATCATCCTTTATTTGCTTAAAGAACTAAGCATTCCATACCTTTTTATGAAGACTTTCAAGCTTTATTAATTTAGGAATATTATCTAAGTATTAAATATTTACATAACAACTTTTCATTCCAAAATACATTAGAGCCATTCCGCCTAAGTGACCTCTGCACCACCTTCTTTTCATGATCCTCTTCATGGAAAGAATTCTCCCTCAAACTTTGAGAAAAACATAGGGATCAAGACAAATTTTGAATTGCTTATGCAAGCCTAACATGCACTAAGAAATAAAGCATACAATCATGCAAAATATGCAATTTCAAATAGTAATTTCATACAACCAAGAGGAAGTCCCATACTTCCCTTAATAGTAGTTTCCTTATCTACTAAAACCTTAAAAAAACCATTATTTAATTTACAAAATATTTACTCCTCTTTTTGTACATGTATATTCCATATTTCTATTGTATTTTTATATGCAAAGAACTCAAGTTTTACTCACTTTCTAAATAATCACCAATAAAAAATAACTACACATTTTCCTTCATAGATACATATAAAAGAAAAGTTGCTTTAGATTAAATAAAACCCCTTTTCTTAAATAGCAATATCAATGCAAACAACGTTCAAATTATGGATACAACATGGATTTTAAATATATATATACTTATGTTTAAGGCATGAACTTCTTTCCAATACACATGCCTACTACCAATTAATAAAAAAGCTAAAGCACAACTTATTTCTTCTATTCAATAACACTCAAAAATCCTTAGCACGCAAGAATAATACATAAAAAAGACTACAACCGAACAACAAAATACATTATATATAAAAAAAAAATCTTAAAAATCCCAGTCTATAAATACATACTAGAAAAAAAAAATGCTTTCAAAAAACACAGACTAACAACAAACATTATTTATAAAAAAATAGTTTTAAAACCCATTATGGAAACTTAGGCCACTAGAAAATGCAAACCCACAACAAACATTATTTTTTTTTGGTTATATAGGAAAGTTCCTCACAAACACACTATTTTTAATAACTGATAAGTATAGGGTTCAAACCACAAGAACTGCTTTCAATCGCTCAAAATTTCATTATTGTCGTTTGGCTCATACTCAAGGGATTCAAATCAAACTATTACCTTTGCAAATAAGCTGCCCCCGAGGTTTGAATCCGAGTATCTTCTTGGTAAATACTTAAGCACTAACCAATATTTTATTTTAATTTATTTATTTATTTATTTATTTTTTGTGGTTACATAGGAGAGTTGGTCACAACCACACTATTTTTAATAACTGATAAATATAAGGTTCAAACCACAAGGACTGCTTTCGATCGCTCAGAATTTCATTATTGTCGTCCAGATCGTACTCAGAGATTCAACTCAAACTATTACCAAGGTTTGAATCCGAATATCTCTTTAGTAAATACCTGAGCACTAACCAATCCACCTACCCTCTCATACACAACAAAAATTATTTATAAAAACATTAATCTTTTAAAAACCTCGTCCTTCCCTTATTTATAAAAACAATAATCTTTTAAGAACCCCTCCTCTTTTTTTTTTTTTTTAGGCCAACAATTCAAATATTTTATTAAAAACCTTTTAGGACAGGCCAACATTCAAATCTAAAATAATCTTTAAAAAAAATATGGACAAGCCAACAAACAATCAATAAAAAATATTCTTTTAATTTTTTTCAGGCTAGCAATCAAGCAATCCATAAAATAATATTTTAATTTTTTTTTGGACTGACCAGTCTAAAAATGATCTTTTAAAAATATTTTCCACATAGGCCAACAAACAATCAAACATATTCTTTCAAAAATATTTTCGAACATCCCAACAATTAAGCAATCCATAAAATAATCTTTTAGAAATATTTTCCGGATAGGCCAGCAATCTAAAAATAATCTTTAAAATTTTTTTTTTTCCGAACAGGGCAACAATCAAACAACAAAAAATATTATTTTAAAAATATTCTCAAGACAAGCCAACAATTCATTAATCTAAAATATATTTCTAAAATTTTTTCAGATAAGCCAATGACCAACTAATTTGAAATATTATTTTTAAATGTAAAATCAAGGCATTTTGCTTGTCATCCATTTTCAAGAACATGCAAAGATACAAAAAAAAATGATTGCAATTTTAATATGAAAGCAAACTTGGCGATTGACTTGTTTTAAAGACAAAATCCACAATTTTCCCTTTGAAATTCCCTTCTTTTCTTCCTTCTCCCTTTTTATGAGTGCTCTCCAAAATGATATTAAAAAAAACTTCCCTAAACTCTTGGCATCTAGCCATACATATAATGTTTCCTAGGATGAGGAGATCAAAGGGATAAGTTCTTTCATTTCTATGCATTAAAATACTTATTTAAAATAAGAGTCTCATTTTTAACACCTTCCATGAATTCTCATGCTTTACAAAGAACTATAATAAAAATTGCTAATATTAGAACTCTTCCTTCTTAATATTAAATGCTAATATTAGAACTTTTCCTTCCTAATATTAAAATTATTTAAATTGCTAATATTATAACTCTTCCATTGTATTAATTAATACGATTAATAATTAAATATATCTCTTTTATTTAAACCTTATCTTAATAAGATATAAATAATTTATCTACATTTTTTTTTACCTAATGTTAATATTATCTATTAACATTGATATTTATTATTTTTAAGTATTAATAATACTAACTTTTTTATTATTAATAATAATTTACTTTAAGAAATGCAAATATTAATGCATCCAAAGAAAAGTTAAGAGCCTAAGCACACAAGGGCTCTTGCTCAAGGCAGTCCTTGCCCAAATTAAGAATCAATCAATAATAAGCAAAAATGTATAATCATAGCCATTCCCTAAGTAGGAGGATTTATGATAATTTCAAGGTTATCAACCACCTATGAAGGGATCCCCTAAATTTAGGGTAAGGAATATTTTGCCATTATAACAACCTATTTGTGGATCTAGTCACATATACACACATGCAAATGCTTCTACATGATAGACTTACATATTACCCTTGTGGCTGTTAGATTGATAAAAATATATTATTTTTCATTTTTTCCTTACTCTCACATTGGTGGTTGTCTTGTACCAATCCACTCATGAGAGTACCCGATATTGTGATCACAACATCCATCAACAATATCATATTATAAAAGGAGCATAATTTTAAAAATAGTGTATTCATCTTTAGCAAGCATTCCAGTCATATTTATAGAATAACAAGGAATCATAAATTAAATATATACAATACATAAATCAAGTTTCAATATCAATTCCTACCAAGGAGGGTCATTATATGCTTCCCCTCTTGGACTAATCATAGTCCCTTATGTTTCTTAAAATAAAGCAACACATTTTATTCAAATAATTATGGAAATTGATTCCTCATTTCCTTAACATCTTTCTAAGTTGCACAATTTTTAGAATAATGGTCCTACTGGATCTTACAATGATCTAGAGTTTATTTTTTGAACATCCTAGAATGAAACTCTAGAATCTTGATAGATCACACCTCAATGGTCATGAGATATACCATTTGCCTTGATTGTTTGATTATTGGCCTATTAAAAACAAATTATGAAAATATTATTTGCCAACTATATATATATATATTGAATTTACATGGTGGAATTGGTAGCCATCATGAATCCATGTAGGCTTTCCAAATTTTATGACCACCACAGTGTTTTGTGCTATCTGCACTAGAAGCCGCCACATAGTTCTTCGCTAATCTGCCCCTATAACCACCATGCCATAATTATTTTAAATATTTTATACCACTAAAAGCACTAGGAAAGGGACAAGTGTCCAGTCCGACGAGGTCCAAGACCTAAACCTTGGACCTCTTCCCCCATTACGAGGTTTGGTTGAACCAATTGGTCTACACCTCAGACCTTTATTTCCCAAATATTAGTATTATGGATTGAATTATATTATCATAGTGCTAGTATGCCATTATATTTAAGCATGTTATTTTTATTATAACACTTTAATTCCTTAATATATGAGATGTTATTTTGATTTTATTTATAAATATTAGGTCTAGAAGGGATTCTTAGACATGGATCTAGAGCCATATTAGGACCTTAGAGTCAAGAAGATAACCTAATCCTAAAAGGAGTTGTGATGATACAATAACCAAGAAGTTGTGAACCTTGGAAGGAGTTGTGATTATATAATGGTTAGGAATTCATTAATATAAATTTAAAAGGAGTTGTGATAATGCAATAAGTAGATATTTGTAAAATGATACACCTTAAATGGTGAGGCTCAAGTGTTCCAAAACAATAAGGTTTTTAGAATTATTCTCAAGATAGTATAATGGTGGTACCTTAAACGATGATGATAGGGTGATCATGTTATTATCAAGTGAGTGGTAATAGCTTTAGTTAGCCTATGGAGGTGTGGTAACTATGCACTAAAATATTACATCAAAATAATCTTTATATAGACAAAAATATTTAGGGATAGAGAAATGACATCCCCCTTAAAGTGTTATAGGCCTTAAAGGATAACCCCTAATCCATGGTCAAGTTGTCCTTTATCAATAAGGGTATAAAAAATGTGGGTGGACCACTATTGGAATTATTTTTAAATGAATAGGTTTAGAGGGGTGAACAAAAAAAATATGAGATAATAATTATGGTCACACTTTCCTCTTCGCAAGGTGTCATCCCTAATAAGAAGCTATACTTTCTAGGATTTTTACTTCTTGGTATGATCAATCAATATGATATAGAATACTATCATATTTCAAATCAACTTTAGATACCTAGAAGAGTAAGTCTTCCTAAATAGCATATCAAGTCAAGGTTCTACCTAGGTTCTTTCCATGGAAGCTTTAAGTCCTATGAACTAGGGTTTGATACCAAATGTAATAACACATAAATCGTAACCCAAGAGAGAGAGCTATATATATGTGATAAATTCATAAATGAGACCTTATATATTTTTAGTAGTATAAGACATAACCATAGTTTGAGTTCATTATCACTATAGATGACACTCAAATGGATAGGAGTGGTCAACATCCTATATTTTTTGGTTTCACCATTCATCATTTAGAAATGACACCAATAGTGGCCCCCCTATATTTTTTATAACCTCATTGGTATATAAAAATTTAACCATGGTATATGGATTATTCTTTAAGGACCATAACACTTAAAGGGAGATGCCTTTTTATTAACCCTACAAAATTCCATCTATGTAGGATTATTCTAGTGTAATGCTTTAGTGCTTAGTTATCAAAACTCCATGTACTAACTAAGTCCATTACCACTCATGTGACAATGAGCATGGTCACTTGATCCTCACCATTCAAGGTGCCACCACTATATTATATTGTGAATAATTCCAAAGACCTCATCACTTTGGGATACCCAGGCCTCATCATTCAAGGTGTATGATTCATAATTATTTGGTTATTACATCATCAAAAATCCTCTCATATTTGTAAATACTTGGTTATTGCATCATCGTAACTCCTCTCAAGGTTCACAACTACTTGGTTACTACATCACAACTCCTCCAAAGATTGGGTATAATTATATAGCTATTGCATCATTGCAACTCATCTCATATTTTAAAAATACCTAGTTATTACATCACTGCAACTCCTCCCAAGATTCATAGCTACCTGGTTATTGTATCACCACAACTCCTCATAGATTTGTAAATACCTGGTTATTGCTTCATCGTAACTTTTTCCATATAAATACTTGGTTATTGCATCACCATAACTCCTCCCAATATTCACAACTACCTATTTATTGCATCACCACAACTCCTTATAATATTAGGTACATATTGAATCAAGGGTTTTCTAATATGGCTCTAAATCATGCCCAAACCCCCATTCAAATCCAAGAGTCTAACATATAAAATTCTCAACCAAAAGGAAATAAAGTGCTATATTAAATTGTATATAAATTCAACATAATAGATTGCTAAAACTAGAAACTTAAATATTTTTTAAATAAAAATATTATATTAGCATTTCATTTAAATCATTAATGAAATATGAAACATCATCTAAAGGAATTAAAACCATGAAACACATTCTTTCCATTTGCACATAACTAAACATTTCAAGAATTGTTTACATAATGAATAACAACATTTAATTGTTCATTCTTGAACGAGTCTTCAACTAACATAATAAGAATGTTTACAAGACTTCCTTCCTTTCATAAAAAAACTTCACATAACATAATTTTCATACAAATATATTTTTAAATATTTTTCTTCATTATTGTATATCAACATAAATGATACATAGTTTCAGCTTCCCTTTCTAGGTCTCCTTAATATATCATTTTACTATCAAGCTTACATCACAATTAAGACAACACTTTTAAATAGATATGCAATCCTCACAAACATCATTCAAATAAAATTATGCAAGAACAATGCAAGATCTCAATCCTAATAGAATGTATATGCATGCATCATTCAAGTATAATCCACTCAACTAGGATGCTTAATAGTCATAACAAGAGAAGTCCATACTTATCTTACTCATTTAAGGATCTATTGCTACATAAGCCACATCCAAATAAATATTTTTTTAAAAAACAAAAACCAGAAAAAAACAATATTTCTCAATAAATATAAACTTTTCTTGGAAAGAAACCAATAATAAACAATATTTATTCTAAATAAATATAACCCTTTTCCAAAATTAGCCAACAATTCAAACAATATTTAATCTAAATAAATATAATATTTTTCTGAAAACCAACCAACAACTCAAATAATATTTAATCTCTATAAATATAAATGTTTCGAGAAACCAACCAACAATTCAAACAATATTTCATAAATATAATATTTTTTGAAAACCAGCCAACAATTTCAACTATATTAAATCTCAATAAATATAATCTTTTTCCAAAAACCAACAAGCAATTAAACAATATTTAATCTCAATAAATATATATTTTTTCAAAAACCAACCAATATTTCAATAATATTTAATCTCATTAAATATAATTTGTTTTCAGAAACCAACCAATAGTTCAATAATATTTAATCTCAATAAATATAATCCTTTTCTAGAAACTAGCCAACAATTCAAATATATTTAATCTCAATAAATATAATATCTTTTCAAAAACTAGCTAGCAATTTAAACAATATTTATTCTAAATAAGTATAATCTCTTTTTCATAAACTAGCTAGCAATTCAAATAATATTCAATAAATTTTATCTTTTGTAGAAAATAAAACTAGCAATTCAAACAATATTTAATAAATATATATCTTTTTCAAAACTAGGAAAAAATTCAAACAATATTTAATCTCAATAAACATAAACCTTTTTCTTAAAACCAACCAACAATTCAACAATATTTAATCTTAATAAGTATATTTTTTTTATCAAAAGTTAGCCAACAATTCAATAGAGTAAATTAAATTCTTCCCAAGAACATATAATTGTACAATCCAAAGAAGCAAATAGGGAGTTTCAAAGTCATGAAAAGGAGAAGGTATGCATAGCTAAAATTTTTACTGAGGATCTAGAGAAAGATGATCCGATTTTCTTTGGCATTTTTTAAACTTCATTTTCTACTTTGTTCCTTCCATTCACGTGTCTTAGAAGCGCATAATTTCTTTCCCAAATACTATTATACTTTTTGAATGGGTGTCTTACCCCTATTATATATACATCCTTCATGCTAATAATAAACATACTTCTTTATCTGGTTGTGCTAATTACTATTATTATCTCTTCATAATAATAATAAATTGAATTCTTTATCTAGTTGTCCTAATTACTATTATTATCTCTCCAATAGTATTAAATTAATTAATACTATTTTTAGTTATAAATACCCCTATTTAAACCTTAAGTTAATATTTAAATTGTTATCTTTATCAAGGATATTATTAAATAATTTATTTACTCCTCATTGTATTAAATTAATTAATACTATTATCCGCCCATGTAGAGGAGTTGGAGAGCAAGTGGGTAGTTAAACCTCTCTAGTTGCTGAGAGGCCCAGGTTCTAATCTCTCGCCTCACATGTTGCGGATATGTTATGTAATGGTTCGCTCATGGTCACAGTTTGTTTACCCCTTGTGGCCACCACCAAAAAAAAATAAATTAATTAATACTATTATTATTTTTTTTTGTCTAATGTTAATATTATCTATTAACATTCATATATATATATAAATATATATAAAGTATTAATATTATTTATTAATACCTTACCCCATCAACCAATTAATATTTATTCTTTGAAATACATCCTAAAGATAAATTAAGAGCCTAAGTACGCAAAGGCTCTTGCTTAAAGCAATACTTACCCAGAATTAAGACATCAATAATAAGCAAAGATGCACAAATATAACCATTTCCTAAGCAAAAGGATTTATGATAACTTCAAAGTTATCAACCACATATGAAGTGATCCCCTTAATATAGGGTAAGGACATTTTTTCTTTTATAGCAACTTTCTTGTTCGTTTATGCATCAATCACATATGCATACATGCAAATGCTTCTACATGATAAGATTTCATATTAACCCTGTGTATGTGGCTACTAGGTGGATTATAATCCATCATTCTCAATTTTTATTTTTTTGGTTACATATATGAATTGGTTACAATCACAATTTTTAGTAACTGCCAGTGCAACTAGCAGGGTTCAAACTATCAGTGAAGTCTTCCAACACACCCACCATCTCGTTGATGGTAACCCGACATGATATGGGGACTATCAAATGCACAAGATTCACATCGTATTCATCAGTCTGGTTCAACAAGTGGCATGAAGGTAGAGGGACCATTTGATAAGTAGGAACATCCTCCATTTTTCATTACTCTCAATTCTAGTGGTTGTCTCATACCAATCCACCTACGAGAGTACCTAGTCCTATGATCATAAAATTCATCAATAATACCATATTCTAAAAATAACATAATTTTAAAAATAACATAATTTTAAAACTAACATAATTTAAAAAATAAAATGTTTCTAAAAACATAATATTCAACTTTAGAAAGTATAACTATCAACTCATGTTGATAGAATAATATAGAATCATGCATTAAATATCCACACATCAATACATAAATCAAGTATCAAAATTAAGTCCTACCAAGGAGGGTCATTACAGTTGCATTTTTGGTAAGCAACATCGAGATTCTTTTCCAGCAAGAGAAACATGGAGGGCAAAGAAACCACTTGAATTAGTACATGCTAATATATGTGGTCCAGTGCAGACCTTATCACTCAATAGACATAAGTATATTATCATTTTTTGATGACTATAGGAGAAGAAATTGGGTATATTTCATCAAAGAAAAATAATTTTTTTTTTTTTTATATTTCAACAATATAAAGCTAATGTAGAAAAATAAAGTGGTTATTTTTTAGGACTCTACATACAAATAGAGGGATAATTTATATCTAATGAATTTCAATATTTTTCAAGAATTATGGTATTCAAAGATAATTGACTACAAGCTATACTTCTCAACAAAATGGAGTAGTTGAACTAAACGTAAGAATCATACAATTGTAGAGATGGTAAGAAGTATGCTCAAGGCCAATGGTATTCCAAATATTTTTTGGGCTAAAGCAATAAAAATATCTATGTATCTGCTTAATAGATATTCAACAAAAAATGCAAGAAATATGAATCCTTATAAGGCATGAACTAGAAAAAAGACTAGTGTGGTTCATATTAACATGTATGGTTGCACTGCTTATGCTCATATTGCTAAATAAAAAAGGTAAAAGCTTGATGATAAAAATGAAAAATATATTTTTATTGGCTATAGTGAGGAGACAAATAGTTATAGGTTATATAATCTAGTGACAAAAAGCTTAATAGTTACTCATGATGTAACTTTTATTGAAAATGATGCATGGAAATGGCAAGGAAGTATGCAACAAAAAAATAACAATTGTGGATATATAACAAAATGCTTCATCTTATTCTACTAGCCCAAGTAGTAGCTCAAATTCTACTCCCATTTATTCAAGTTCAACATCTCCTTCACCCAGTCATCCTTCAAGTCTGAGTCCTCCAAGGAAGATAAAAACTCTCAAATATATCCATGAAAGAACTATTAGTCCAATTATGAATTATGCTTAATTATCTCATATTCAAGTAGAACCTAGATATTTTTAAGATGTAGTGAAACATGAATTTTGGTGTAAAATCATGGATGAAGAGATGGATACTATAGAAAGGAATAAGACATGAGAGTTAGTATATCCTCCACTATAAAAGGATGTGATTGGGCTAAAGTAATTCTACAAAAAAAATATGCCACATGGATCCAGTGAAAGGCACAAAACAGGATTAGTAGCTAAAGGCTTCTCATAATAGTCATGTATAGATTACAATAAGGCTTCTCATAATAGTATTATTACAAGGTTAGATACCATAAAAATGATTTTGGTATTGCCAACACAATTTAAGTGGTCAATAACTTAATTTGATGTTAAATCAACCTTTTCGAATGATGTGTTGGATGAAGTAGTATTTGTTGAACAACCACTAGGTTATGAATTTTTATGACAAGAAAAAAATATTTACAAGTTGAAAAGATTCTTTATGGGCTTAAGTAAGCACCAAGAGCCTGTTATATCAGAATAGATGGGTATCTTAAGAAAATGGCTTCAACAAGAATGAAAGTGAACCTACACTCTATGTCAAATATAGAGGTATGGATGAACTACTTATTGCTTACCTATATGTTGATGATTTTATTTATAATGGTAGTAGTATAGTTTTAATTGAAGAATTCAAGAATACCATGAAAAATAAATTTGAAATGATAGACTAGGGTTTGATGCATTACTTTCTTGGCTTATAAGTAAGACAATTGAATGATGATATTTTTATCTCACAAGAAAAGTATGTTATTTATTTGCTTGAGATGTTTAAAATAAAAAATTGTAAACCAATGAACACACCCTTGAATGTAAGAAAGAAGCTAGTCAATAATGATGGGAGTAAAAGGATAGATGCTACTCTATTCATAGGTTAGTTGGGAGTCTCATGTACCTTATTACCACTAGACTTGACATCATATATGTTGTAAGTTTAATCAAGATATAAGTGAGATTTATTTTCATACAACAAAAATAATACTCAGGTATGTTTGTGGTACAAGCAAAAGGATAGATGCTACTATATTCAAAAGCTTAGATGAAATTATTATGTAACTTATTTCCACTAGACTTGAGATCATATACGTTGTAAATTTAATTTCAATATTTATGCAAGATCCAAGTGAGATTCATTTTTGTGTAGCAAAAATAATACTCAAGTATGTTCATGGTACAAGTAATTTTGATATTTTGTATACATCAATTGATAATTTTCACTTGGCTAGGTATATCGATAGTGATTGGAAAAGATCCCTTGATGATCAAAAAGCACTTCAAGAAATGTATTCAACTTGGGATCAGGTGTGATTTCTTGGTCTGCAAATAAGTATGTTTATGGTATAAGAAATTTTGGTATTTTGTAGACATCAAATGATAATTTTGGATTGACTAGGTATACACATAGTGATTGGGTAGGATCCCTTGATGAACGAAAAAGTACTTCAAGAAATGTATTCAGATTAGGATTAGGTGTGATTTCTTGGTCATCAAAAAATCAAATTATAGTTGTAGAAGCAAAATATATTGTAGTAGCATTAGCTTCATGTCAAGAAATATGGTTGAAGAGGATTTTGGCAGATTTAAGGTATGAATAAAATATGGAAACAATAATTTATTGTAATAATAATTTAGCAATTGACATAGCAAAAAATCCAATATACAACCATGTAACTAAGAAAATTGATATTAAATACCACTTTATTAGAAATCTTGTGGCACAAGGTTAGATTGAATTGAAATTTTTAAAACTAATAACTAGCTTGCTAATGTGTTTACTAAAACATTATCAAAGGAGAAGTTTTTAAGGATCACATGAAGCATTAAGGGGGAGAACAATACAAATAATGCATAATACCTACATGTAATGGATGTAAGACAAACTTAGCAAGTGTTATGAATATTAATAGTGTTTTTGTAGGACCAAAACTTTTTTGCAATGCACATAGAATACACAAATTTTGTAGATTTTATAGAGCTCAAAAATACCATGGTAGTTATTAAAGTTATGGTATTTTCAAGAAGGCATTAGGATTATTTGGTAAAATACCTGACTCAAATTGCAATGCAGACATAGTGGCTTCAACCAAAGCAACTTGCACATGCCTAGGACTTGTTTTTTTGTTGCATTTATATATTGCCTTGAATTTTGATGTGTAGGTTTTCTTCTATTGCTATTTTAAAAGACACCATATTAATATTGTGTTGAAAGGGGTATTGATTCATTGTATTTTCTAAGTCTTGCTATAGGTATATCTTGTTAATTCACCAAAGGAAGGATTGTTTAGGTTTTTTATTTGAATTCAATAGTATTATTTTTCTATAACTTAGAGTGTAGTGATATTAATGTTCACTGCAATAGTAGTTAGAGTTTATTTTTTATTTGATATTTATTTTGTATAGTTGTATTACTCTTTGATGAGATATATCTTATATACTGAATATTGTAAAAGTATGGCTCTATAAAAGTTCCAAGCTTACTATAGAGTTAAGGACTTTGGTCTCTCTTTGAGAGATCCAAGATTCAAATCCGACTCAATATGAGAGGACCAGACCCCACATAAAAACTTGTGTAGTTTATTTAAAGTTGTAATATTACTGCAGTGGTAAGGGCTTTGGGCTCTCTTTGGGGAGGTTCAAGGTTCAAACCCCACTCAATATGAAGGGACCATGACCCCTCATAAAAAATTGTATAAACTCATTGAAAAAAATATAGATTTAAAATAGATAATTGTCTAGGATCTCTAATGTTATGAAATGTATAACTGACTCTTAAATTCAACCTAAATTGGGTATGTAGCTATTGTAGCTAGTATTAGAGCTTAGTATTTTTTTTCTCTAACATGTAGATTTTTTTTCTGTCATTGTGACAAAGTCTTAAAGATCATCATGGAAATAGTACAAAATAGATCCCCAAATATTAGTCTACCCAAAATCCTAAGCTTAATTAAACTCTACATTCTAACATTAATTTTTATTCTAAATATACCAAAATTATTAACATCCCATGTTAATAATTGTATATACCTAGTTTTTTAAATTATATAAACTCCTTTTGAATGAAAACTACTTTGAATTTTTTTCTTTAAAGTATGAAATTTGGAAATGCAATGTAATTTATTATACTATAACATCCTTCAAAAAATTAAAATTATAATAGTAATAATAATAACAAGAAAATTAAACAATCCCTTTCTATGTAGATAAATTTATTTTTAAATTTTATCATGGCCATAGGCATTCACAGTGTCGTGAAAAAATAAATCAATAAGGGGTGTCAAAGATGGTGTTCCCTATTAAGAAGATAATCCAATTTGGTAAAATTATCCAAATAAAAGATTATTCACAACCACATACCCTTTTCTTCAATTTTGTGTACACACGATAAACACTTCCATTTACAATTTGCAGAATGATATAAAAAGAAGGTGGGAAGTGAAGATACATTGGAATGGAGATGGTGATAGTAATAGTGAACATGTGTGAAGATGACAACATTTTATAAGATGACACGAGCGAAGGTTACAATGACGGATCCGGTTTGAAAGTGATCTTATTTCCACCTGGTGATATCAAAGGCACAGGTCGATTAGTGGAAAAAAATATTGTCTCAATGGAAAACATTGTAGTTTTCTATGAATAATTATATGATAAAGGACCTATCATGATTGTGGAATGTGGACCACTCTACCATGGGTCCATGGTGGGTTCTATCGGGTAGATCAAAGGTAGACCTACCAACCCTTCGATGGGACCCCATGAGTATGAGGGATTGAGATATAGGAAAAACTATGACAGTCTAGGCCCAATAGTGGTGGTCAAATTGATAGATCATGGAGAAAATAAATCGATAGTCAATACCTCAGCAGATCCAAGAAGAGAATCTTTGATAATTTTTGAAGAGAGTATTGCTTAAATGATAGTTGCGATGATGGTGGGATCAAGAGGAGGCATTTATTAAAAAACTATTTCCTTTGTTGACATGTTGAAGGAAACATCTCCCTCAAACCCTAGTTCACCCAAATTTAAGGCTGACCTACACCCTATTAATGGATATTTAAGAATCCCATATGAGCTCATGTCCTCTATGGTTGCTATAAACTCCTACTCTCTTGTTGGAAAATTTTTGGGGTCGTAACTAGAAATGGAATTGATTCATAGGTGGACCCTATCCACTTGGAGTCCCATAGGATATTTGGAGTTGGTTGCTCTCCCCAGGGGTTTTTTCATCATTTGGATCAATAAATCTAGTGATTCATGTTGGATTCTCACAGGTAAACCTTGGTTTTTGAAAGGAGCAAAATTTTCCTATAGAAATGGAGTATTGATTTTAATCTATCTACCCAAAACATCAAATTTACACCTATTTGGGTATGCCTTGTAGGTCTCTCGATCCAGTTTTGGCATGAGGATATCCTCAGAGGAATTGCACGAAACATTGAAGACTTGATTGCCTTTGATCCTAAAATGAAAGTTGGGACTCGCATGGTCCATACCTGCATGTGCATCAAAGAAAATATTGAATCAGTCCTCCCCACTTTAATCAATCTCATTTTGAAGGTCAGCACTTTATATCAAACTATTGAATATGAAAATAAGCCTAAATTCAATGGTGAATACTCCAAACAAGGCCACCTACAGTTGCAATTCCCAAAAGTTTCCAAGGCACATCCGAGTAATATCAAATATGGGTATCATCAATATTAGATCTCCCAATGGTGATCCAATTCTTCGGTTGTAGCTCTAAATCTTACCCTGGTTCAAAGTCCTTTTGAGGAGGTACCATTAATCGGTGTGGTTCATGGAGTACCCATCCTTAAAAATCATTCTTTGAAGTCCTAGGTTCCTGAAGATGCCTTTGATGCCTCCCTTGAACATCCTTTTGACTGTACATACCTCTCTTATTATTTTCAGGTATGCCTTCCTATCCCCGTTTCAAACCACTTTTCTTCTCTATCTGAAGATAACCACATCCTAGCTTTTGAGAATCCTTCAAGCCTTCCTATCCCTCAAAAGTACTCTAGGCTCTCCCATTGCTCCCCATAATAGTACCTTCTCCCCAAACCCTCCATTTAATTAAAATCAAAAGAGTCTTTATGCCAATGTTGGATCCACCAAGAAACGAGGATGCCCTTTCGCTCAAGATATTAGAAACATAGAAATTTTAGAAGGGATTGCTAATGGCACACAAATCACCCTTTATGCTTCTTCCAAATATTTTGAATCCATTGCTAATAGCAAATCCAAATTTTCTCCTTCTCTTGGAAGAGGGAAGAGAAAATCCTCAAAAAGTAATAAACGAATATTCTCTCATGGAATGTGAGAGGCCTCAATGGATGAAACAAGCAATACTTGGTTAATTCCATGAGGAATATCTTAGGCCCACCATTTTTTATTAAAAGAAACAAAATTGGACTCCAAAAATGCCACTAACATATCCAAATACATATGGAAAGATTTTTATTTCCTTATAAGTCTAGCCAATGGTGCTTCAGGCAGACTGTTATGTTTGTGGGATCCGAAAGAAATTTATGGGACTCTCCTATCCATGGTCGAGAACTACATGAATGTTCTATTCTTTAGCAAATATGATAATCATAACTGGATTTTTTATAACATATATGCACCAAACCCCCCCTCTAGGAGATCCCACATTTGGAGCTTTCTCAGTCAACTTTGGGAGATCTTTTTAGAGGCTTGAATGTTGGTTGGATATTTCAACTCTTCTATTTTCCCAACTGATAGAAAAGGAGGGTCTCAAATTACTATCAACTCTTATGATCATTTTACAATATTTGTAGATGACGATGAACTCATGGATGTTGAACTAAGAGGGTCCAAATTCACGTGGAGTAATCATGGAAAATGTGATCAACTCATACAGCTTTAGCTTGATATATTTCTCATTTCCATTAATGCTATTTTTGAGTTCAGCGATGTTGTCCTCCACTCATTATCTAAGATCATATCTAACCATAATCCTCTCCTCATAGATTGCGCTTCACAAATTTATCCGTTCAAAATATCCTTTTAAGTTTGAAGTAAAGTGGCTTCAATATTTGGACCTAAAGTCACATATATCCCTCTGGTGGTCTCATATATTTTCTATATCTATGATCTCTCAAGTTAGAAATAAGCTCCAGTTTGTGAAGACCAACCTCAAAAGGTGGAATAGAATATCTTCGATAATATTTTTTGTAAAAAGTAATAAATCTAGTCTTAAATATACATAATTGAGCTTTCAACCCAATAATGCGGCCTCAATCCTAATCTCTGAGACACTAACAAATATCTCATATAATAATACCAGAATATCCTAAAAAATGAGGAAGTTTTATTGAAGAAAAAATCTCATATCACATGGCTGAAAGAGGGGGACTCAAATACCAAATTTGTTCATACCACCACCATGAGACACAGATGAAGTAATAGAATCTAAGAAATTACCAAGGAAAATGGGACAGTTACAAAGGATATCTTTAAGATCAAGAATGAGGTAGTTGGATTCTTTGAATTTTTTTTTAGACCTAGCCCTGAATGTTGTAAAATCACGAACCAATTTTGTTTATTGAAGCTGTGCAGTTTAAATAACACTGCGTTACAAACGAACATCCGGGAATAGTCACCGAAACGAACTCTGTTACAGAAGTTGTAACAGCACTCCAAAAGATGTAATGAAAACAAAATAATAAGTTAAGTATGCTAACATCCCCCTTTATTACATTATTTGGGTAATGTAATAACTAATAGCTATACTAAACTACTAACATCCCCTTACATCATTTTGCAATACAAAGTGAGCTGCGAAACAATTCAAATTTGACACGTCCAAGTGCCTTAGTGAAAATGTCTACAACTTGAGCATCGGTGGGAATGTGTTGAAGCTAAATTCGGTGCTTTGGAACTTCATCTCGAATGAAATGACATTGTGTGTCAATGTGCTTTGTTCTTTCATGATGGACTGGATTCTTGACGAGGTTCAGAACACCCTGATTGTCGCAAAACAAGTGTATTGGAGATTTTGATGGATGGCCCATACTTGTTAGAATGTGACGTAACCATATCACTTCACACACAGCTTCACGTGCGGCGCGATATTCTGCATCTGTTGATGAAATAGCAACCACCGTTGCTTCTTGCTGTGCCAAGAGACAGGACCGGATCCCAGATGAAAAATGTATCCAAAAGTTGACTTGCGATCATCAAATGATCCGGCATATTCGGAGTCCGTGTATCCTTGCAAGAAGAATTTGTTGTTCCTCTTGTATTCTAGGCCATATTCCATAGTACCACGGACATAGTGAAGAACACGTTTTGTCGCTTTCCAATGAGTAGTCTTAGGCTCCTGCATGAACCTCGAAAGATAGTTGACAGGAAATACGAGATCTGGCCTAGTATTGGTCAGATATATGAGACTCCCAATCAATTGTTGATAGAGAGTACCATCTACCTAAGGTGAATCATCATATCGCGATAACTGAAGTCCATTCTCCATTGGAGTTGCCATTGGCTTGCAATCAGTCATGCGATATTTATCCAAAAATGTCTTGGCATATTTTTTCTGAGACACTTTGATGGAGTGCTCCTTCTGGCTGAATTCCAGACCAAGACAGTAATGGAGAAGTCCGAGATCTTGTCATCTCAAAATATTTGCACAAGTTTCTTTTGACAAGAGAGATCATTGTTTCGAACTCCCTGTAATGAGCAGATCATCCACATAGAGTACAAGCAACACTATCTCAGAACCCTGTTTCTTGAAATAGAGGTTTGCATCTGACGGAAATCTCTTAAATCCATGCTGCATAAGGTGATTGTCCATTTTTATATACCAAGCTCGAGGAGCTTGTTTCAGACCATACAAGGATTTGACCAATTTACAAACCTTCTGCTATTGGCCTTCCACTTCAAATCCTTTAGGATGAGTCATGTAGACTTCTTCTTGGAGATCACCATTTAGAAAGGCACTTTTGACATCCATCTGGTGAACTTTCCACCCATATTGTGCTGCCATAGCACACATAACCCGAATTGTGGTCATCCGAGTAGTAGGTGCAAAATTTTCCTCGTAGTCAATGCCTTCTTTTTGAGCATAGCCCTTTGCAACAAGATGGGCCTTATGCTTATCAATTGTTCCATCTGCCTTGTACTTGACTTTATATACCCATTTGCAGCCAATGGGTTTCTTTCCATGTGGCAGATCAACAAGCTTCCAAGTTTTATTCTTCATCAGAGACTCATACTCTTTATCCATAGCGGCCTTCCACTGAGGCTCACTAAGAGCATCTTGCACTGATGCAGGTTCAAGACTATCTATGGTAGACATGAATGCCCTGTCATCATCAATATCCATATCCTCAACTTTTGTACTTGGAGTCATAGAAAGTTCCTCAAAAGATTGACAAAGATCATCAACCTCACCAGTTTCTCTCGCTTCTCTTTCCTTTTGAGCCATACTGCGTGTACGAGGTCTATCCAAATTCAAATTGGGAGGAGTGGATAAATTTGCATCTCTGATTGTATTTGTACACCATTTAGGATTCTTCTTCAGTGGAGTTGAAGAAGATGTAGAAGGACCTCCTGTCTGTGTTGACGACGGAATCTTCTCTTCCTTAGTTTCCACAATATCTTGGTGTACTTTAGATGTGCTCTGTGATGTGAAATATTCATTAAAGACAACATCTTTGCTGATATGAATTTTATTGGTCAAAGGATCTATCAACCGATATCCTTTAGAGTGCTCAGAATAACCAAGAAAAATACATCTCAGTGTTTTCTCATCTAGCTTCTTCCTTTTCTCTTTCGATATGTGCATGAAAGCTTGACATCCAAAAATACGTAGATGAGATATGGAGGGTTTTTGACCACTCCATGCTTCCTGTGGAGTCATTCCTTTTAGGGCCTTTGTGGGTGCCCTATTCAAAAGATACACTATAGTGGTGACAGCTTTTGCCCAATATTGTTGCCCAAGAGTAGCTCCTGTTAGCATACAACGAACAATTTCCATGATAGAACGGTTTCTTCTCTCAGAAACTCCATTTTGCTAAGGAGTATAGGCAGTTGTTAACTGTCTCTTGATTCCATGCTTATCTAGGAATGCATAAAATTCATTAGAGGTAAACTCTCCCCCTTGATATGAGCGGAGGGTTTTAATAGAAGCTCCTGACTCCTTCTCAACGGATTTTTTGAACTGCTAGAAGAATGTGAAAGCTTCAGATTTCAGTTGGAGAAATAAAACCCACATCTTTCGTGAGTAGTCATCTACGAATAACTAAAAATACCTCTTCCCTCCACAACTATTAGGTGTGAAAGGACCGTATAGATCGGTGTGAATTAACTCCAGAGGTTTTCGTGCTCTTGTAGAGCTCTTCTCAAATGGTACTCTATGCTGCTTTCCTGCCAAGCAGTCAGAGCACACTCGGCAATGTGGCGAGAGGGAAGGAAGACCCTTTACCATCTCATACTTGTTGAGCTCAAGTAAGTAGCCGTAACTAAGATGCCCATATCTCTTGTGCCATAGGGAAGTTGCCTCCTTGGTAGAGAAAATCATGGCAACATGTGGAGTAGAGATAGCATCTAGTGCAAATAAGCCGTGCTTATATGAAGTCGTTGCAACCGCTTACCATTCCTGGTAATGGTACAACACTTCTTTCCATTCTCAACACAAAAGTTGACAACCATATTTCTATCCAGGATTTGTGTCACTGACAACAAATTGTTGGCCAATCCCGAAACATAGAGGACTTTGTCAATCTGACACTTGCCATCAGGAAGAGTGACTGAAATTGTACCCTCTCCCTGAACCCTGTAGGTTTTATCATCAGCAATGGTGACAGGTTTGCCCTCTTTGGCCTCAAATTATTCAAACCACGATCTATCACCAGTCATATGTTTGCTAGCTCCAGAATCGACATACCAAACAGGATCCCTTTGTGTGGAATCTGTGGTAGTCATGAGCACCTTGTGTGCCCATTCAAAATCTGAGTCAGATTCTTCAACAAAAACATTCACCTGGGGTTTCTTGTTTTTGTTTTGTGGTTTGTTTTGGCCTTTCTGCTTGTTCTTATGCCAACACCTGTTGGTGTCATGGTTGTCTTTCTCACAGATCTTGCACCACCTCTTCTTCTGTTGAGGTTATTTGCCTTTTCCTTTCATATCCTGTTGAGAATTTCCTCCTTTCTGAAAGTTGCATCCTTTTTGCCCATTACCTTTCTTCCTAGAACCCTACCTGTTGGTGTATAGGGCTGTATTGGAAGAATCATCCTTGTGAAGTTGGCGTGCCTCCTATTGTTGAAGCAGATTGACCAACTCGATGTAGGTAATTTGTCGTTGAGACACCTGGATGGAGGTTATCAACATATCAAATGAAGAAGGTAAAGCTCTCATCACAAGTGAAATGAGAAGCTTTTCGTCCATAGTATCTCCCAGAGAACTCAATTTCTCTTTCAACTCAGACACTCTGCACAGAAAGAGTTCAACTGTTTCACCCTGTCTCAAACTCAGGTTATGAAGTTGTTGTTGAAGATGAAGAATGGTGGATTCATTCTTCCCCTCATAGATGGTTCTAAGGGCATCCCATGCCTCTTTACCACTTGCTATGTCAGCTATATGAGGTTGCACTTCATCTGAAACAACAAACAAAATGAGCACCTTTGCTCTACTGTATTTCTTGTCAAAAGCTATCTGATCTCGTCGAAGGACTTATGGATCCTATTGTTGGTGAAGGCCTAGTTGCTACTCCAGTAACAATATCCCACAAATATTCCATTTGGAGAATAGCCTTCATCTTATGTTTCCATGGTGTATAATTTGGACCTTTCAATAACTGATGCGGATCAGTCATTAACTTTGCAACAATGGCCATAGTGAAGGTTCCTTATATCACCAATTGGTCCCCTTTTCGATATACCTTTTCCTAGGCCAATATACCATACAAAATACCCGCCCTTACGTGAGGGAAACTATAGGTATTTAGAAATATCAACAAAAATCACCCGCCCTTACGTGAGGGAGACTATAGGTGAGTTTTAGAGATCATACGATACGTGGAACATAAGCGGTACTAAAAGGGAATCGCCTTGTTGATGGCACCTACCATAGAAGATTCTTCTCATGTGTGGGGCGTAACTTCCCCTAAACACTATGAAGAATACTTCGTCAGGATTTATGCCTAAACACAAGTGCGATAAAGGGTAGTGGATGGAGTAAAAAAAATGCAAAAATGGCGTACTTATTCCTCCCCGATGATTTATAGAGAACAAGCTCAGACGTCGTTGTAGCAGCTATATTAGGCGGCGGATACAGAGAGCCAAATCACGATAGCTTTACTCGTAAGTGCTGGCGGAGGTATCACAAATATCGAACGTCGTAAAGGCAATAAAATTGCATGGATGGGTTTTATATTCCGGGGACTTAGGGAGTGTTTTGATTTTAAGTTTTTAATGTTATAGTGCAAAAATGAAATATGCAACATACAAAATAAAAAAACTGCCCACAAGAATAACCCACAAGGTGTCGGTCACAGTCGAAAATGCATCTTTTACAATTTGCCAAATTGTTATTTTTCAAAAAATTACTCACTATCCCCCTTTGATTTTTTGAAAAAATATCCCCCTTAAAAAGGCTTTCTTTAACAAAGCATTTTAATAATTATTATATATTTAAAATTAAAATAAATAATTTTAATTTATATAGTTTTAAAACTTTAAGAAAAATAAATTAAAATTAAATTTTAATTTATAAAGTTTAAAACTATATTAAAAAAAAATTAAAATTAAAAATTTTAATTAAAAAATAATAATTAAAAAAAATGACTTCGAAAAAAAAATTTATACCTTGGGGGGGAGTCGGCGGGATTTGAACCCCCGACTTGCAGGCTCCCTGAGCCTTACCGCACGGCTCACGACCACGTGAGCCAGCGGGCTGATCTGAGAGGATCAGTCAACCTCCTCCCTTTTCAACCCGAATGCTCCTCCTCCTCGGCTTCCCGAATGGTCCTCCTGCTCTGCGGCTCCCGCACTCTGTGTTTTAGAAAAAAAAAAAAACTTGTCGCCTCAGACTGGACGCTCTGTTGTCTCCACCTGCAACTTCAACCGGGAGGGGGGACTCTCTTTTCTCTTTTTTTTAAAAAAAAAAAAATTCGGGGGGGGGGGGTTTATACCCCCGAAATTTGGCGGGGAAGGGAAATTAAAAAAAAAAAAATCTCGCCTATCGCGACGTCTGCGACAGACGTCCTATCACAGCGCAGGGGGAGGGAGTGGTCCCTCCTCTGTCGCGACGTCTGTGACAGACGTCCTATCGCAGCGCGGGGGGGGTGGACCCTCCTCTCTCACGATGTCTGCGACAGACGTCCTATCGCAGTGCGGGGGGGGTAGACCCTCCTCTCTCACGACGTCTGTGACAGACGTCCTATCGCATCACGGGGGAGGTAGACCCTCCTCTCTCGTGACGTCTATGACAGACGTCCTGTCGCAGCGCGGGGGAGGTAGACCCTCCTCGTTCTGTCGCACGTGCGGGGACGGGGTGTCCCTCCTCTGTTGCGCATTTGTGACAGACGTCGGTGGGGGGGCTCTAGCCACCCGCGACGGCAGTCCCCGAGGGAGGGAGCGCGATCTTTCGCTGCCCTGCGTCCGCGTCACCGAACGCCACCGTCTGCTTCCAGCGCGGACTCCGTCCCCTTTCTCCTGTGCAGCGGGACTATTTTTTTTTTTTTTTCTCGCTGCTAACTTTCACTGTACATCGCGCGATTGCGCGCGCCGTATATAAAAAAAATTGGCCTCTACAAAAAAAAAAATTCCACTGCCCAAAGAACCTTACCGAACTGGCTCTGATGCCATGTAAAATCACAAACCAATTTTGTTTATTGAAGCTGTGCAGTTTAAATAACACTGCGTTACAAACGAACATCCGGGAATAGTCACCGGAATGAACTCTGTTACAGAAGTTGTAACAACACTCCAAAAGATGTAATGAAAACAAAATAATAAGTTAAGTATGCTAACAAATGTGATAGAAAAATATCTAAGACCCTCCTACAGAACATCCCAAGGATAGTAACTCCAAAGCTCAATCAGATGTTGCTAAAATCTTTCTTAGATGAATAAATTCGTGTTACAATTTTTTCCATGCACCCTTCATATTTTTCCAATGTTTTTGGGATATTGTTGACCTAGATGTTTTCTCTACTATCCAAAAAATTCAAATCCAAAGAAGTATTCTTGGAGATATCAACCCACCTTCCTGGACCTCATCCCCAAAATAAATAATGTTTGAACCCTTGCTGATGTTTTGTCGTATTTGTCTCTGCAACGTATTTTACTAGATTCTCACAAAATCTCTGGCCAATAGACTCAAACTAATTCTTCCCCACATAATTGATCCTAACCAAGGTAATTCTATTCAGGGAAGGCTTTATCATCAATAGTATCATCACTATCCATGAAATTATCTATTTTATCTCTAAAAGAATCAAGGTCACCCTCCTCAAATTAGACATGAACAAGGTATTTGATAGAATGCCCTATAGTTTTTGTTCTATCCTTTCTAGGTTTGGGTTTCATCTTGACTGGATAGATCTTATCAAAGAATGCATCTCCACTGATAATTTCTCTATCCTTGTTAATGGTTCCCCTATAGGCTACTTCCAAAGCTTCAAAGTTTTAAAATAAGGGAATCCTCTATCTCCATTCCTTTTTGTCATCATTGCTGAAGCTTTAGGTAGAACCTTGAGATCATCCTATTCTAAAGGAGATATTTCTAGTATCAAACCCGCATCTTCCCTTCAACCCATATCTCACTAGTAATTTTTCAATGACACCATCCTTGCTACCCTTGCTTCAGTTCCCCAAGCCCAAGTCATCAAATCTATCTTGCTCTCCTTCAAGTGTGTTGCTGGGCAAAAAGTAAATTTCTCTAAGTAAGATTTACTTCATTAACACCCATATCAGATGCCAAAACCGTATTACTACCATTCTCTAATGTACCATTTCTGAGCTCCCAACAACCTATCTTGGATTTCATATTTTTGAAGGTCCTACTAAAAAGTCCCTTTGGAAATCTATCATTAAGATAATCCATAAAAAGTTTACTGGTTGGAAGGGGGGATCCTCAGCCAGATGGGCAAGGCCACCTTAGTCAAAGCAACTCTCCAAGGCATCCTAGAGTTTTTCTTCTCCATTTTCCATATTTTCATCAATTTTTGTATCAAAATTGAACAAATACTATGGAATTTTATTTGATTTGGATCCGAGTAGAAGTAACGTTTCCATTTTATCACTTAGGACCAGGTCTATTCGATAAAAGAGCATGGTGGCATTGGGATATAGAAGGTTCAAAATATGAATTTAACAGTCATTGCTAAACAAGGATGGCAAATTCTATAGAATGAGAATTCTCTGTGGGTCTCTATCATGAAAGCAAAATATCTTTGGTACCACAATAATTTCCTAGATGATCCCTCTCCTATCTTAGGCTAGGCAGTGTGGAATTGTATCCTAAAGTCAAAGGAGATTATCGGGAAGGGTATCTAATGAAAGGTAGGAAATGATGAGAAGATTAATTTCTAGGAGTATCTCTAGCTAGGTGATAATCCTCTTCAGACCCATGTGGACCTCATCTATCTGAAACCTATCACTGATTCCCTATTTGGATCAAAGGTCTACTATTTTTCATTCCAACTGGAAATCTTGGAAACCTATTCTCGTTGATGTCCTATTTAGTGAACAAAGGCAAGCTACCTCTATGCTTTCCAATTTATTACACCTTTTTGTTATTCCCAGTAGTCCCTCTAAAGATAATATCCTTTGGGTCCCTAATACCAATGGTCAAGTCTACTTACTACCTCACTAAAAGCACTTTCCCTCCTTGGTTTCCTTTAAATATCATCTAGAAAAAATACATCTCCAAAATTAGTTTTCTCTTCTGGTTTGATATCCAAGACAAAATATTCACCATCCCTAACCTTCAATATTGTGGTATTCCTATCTCCAACCATTGTTACTTGTGTAAAAAATACCGTGAGTCTATCCAACAAATCTTCTTATCCTATCATTTCTTCCAAACCATCTTGTCTTCCCTTTTCTCTACCACTGTTAATTCCTGGGATCCTTCTCTTCTGAGTGACTTGTATTTTCAATGACCCAATTCTTTTAAGGGTTTCTATTTAAATACCTTATGGTCATTCTATCTTCCTCACTTCTTCAAGGAGATCTAAAGTGAGTGTAATTACCATGCTTTCAATGATTCTAACCATGATATTGAGTTTGTGCTCTCTAGAATCCTTCAAGTAGTTACACAGAACCTCTCAATTATTCAAGGAGAAGGAGAGCCTGAACCCCCATAGAATCCTAATTGGCCTCTTCTCTTAAGCTTATCTTCTGTCATCTCCTACCTCCACTTCTAAATCCTGATCGATCATTGGTTAAGTGCTCTCCTCCTCCTCCATGATAACTTAAATTAAATTTTTATGGAGCGGTGAAAGGAAAGCTTGGGCCTGTTGGCACTAGGGGCTTGGTTAGAGATCATACAGGGAAAATCCTCTTACCATTTGCTAAGAATTTAAGGATCCAATCTAGTCATTTTGTTGAAGTTCAAGCGTTGTTTCAAGGTATTTTTATTTTACATAGTCTTCAATTTTCTATCTTAATTGTTGAAGGGGATTCCAAAAACATTATCTAGAGTATTTCAAGGGCTCAGTATATTTCCTAAAATATTTTCAATTTGATTTATGAAGCCAAATGCTTGTTGGGGTCCTCTACCAATGTCACTTTCCAACATGTCTTTCGTGAAGGAAACCGTGCAGTTGATTTTCTTGTGAACATGGGTGTTTCTGAGCCCAATCTCACCATTTGGAGAGATCATTCCCTATCTCCCTTTTCGATGATAATACTATGGCTTTTTATTCCCTGTAAGGTCCCTGTGTCAAGAAGGGATTTTTGGCAGGGTTTTATTGTTTAGTTTCATCACTCCCCTAATCCTGTGGTCTCCTTGCACCCCACTTAGAGTGAGTATCAAGTATTTTGTTCAACCTACAACTGCTTGGAAGTCATGGGTGGAGGACATATCATCACAAGAATGCTATAGGTGGTATCTCAATCATCATCCCAATGGGTATATCATTTATGGTTTTTCACACTCAACAACTGATGTCACCCTTGGTGGGTCCTCTACAGTTCAAATTTTGAAGACATCTTATCATTTGGATTATAGTAGCACTACTTTGGGGTAAATACCAATTCATGACGATGCTTGTACCAATCAGATCATCATCGATTCTGATCATTATGGAAATACCTCTTCAGGGAATCCTAGTTTCAGATGTAACCATTTGTACAACCTCCAGATCAACATTTTTTCTTGCCAGTATTGGTAGATGCAATCTTAGTGGAAGACTCGCCAGTTTGATCCACCAATTTTGGCATTTCGCTTTTAGTCTTGAGTCTTTCATGGAGCTTCAGTCAACCTGAAATTCCACTCATATTCACCAGCATCACGTGGAGCTGTAGGCAGTTATCCTCGTGAAGCTCAACCATTTCTTTGATTGGCAGTTTTTCACCATTGTCCATGGTGGCAATCTTTCCAATATTTTTATCTTCAAAGACCCACCATAGGACTTTTTCCAGATGCGAAAGCTTCGTCCAATACCGTGGGAACAAACCGAACGAGGAGGCAATGAAAATTACTACACATCGGGGATACAAATGTGGTATACACAGTTTGGTGGCCGAATTGGATTCCGTGAAATTGCCAAGAAAGCTTCAAGGTGGATGAATTGCGGAAGATTAGATAAAAATAGGAAAATTAGACCAGGGACAACTGGAACAATGAAGCATTTCCATGGGGAAGATTTGAATATTTATAAGGTTGGAAAAAATTAGATAGGTTAAAAAATGGGATATAAAAATTGATATATTATAAATGAACATATATTTTTATAAATTAAATATTAATAATTTTTTATTATATATATTAAACTTGTGCACAAGATTTTAAATTTTAATAATGTTATTTAAAATTATGTTTTTTAAATAAAAATAAAAATGTTATTTAATTTTATTTTCAATACATATAAAATTTTATTTTAATATATTAAAAAATGTAAACCTATTATTTACATTATAAAACTTTTTAAATATATTAAAAACGTATATAAACATAACTAAATAAAAATTAATATAAAAATATTAAAATTTAATGTACAAAATATCTTATTTAATTTTATTTTCTATTTAAAATATAGAAAATTAATATAAAAACAATAAATCTTTTAATTTTATTTTCTATTTTTCGTATTGCACATTTCGTTCTTGATTCTTACATGTTTCGCAGCCAAGGAGGCCCGAAAAACCATTTGAAGGGCAACGTAGTCGCCGTCTGAGAGAGTGAGTTCTTTTGGAATGAAGAAGGAGGGAGCCACTGCATCAGGAATGGATTCTCTGAAAGTGCGAAGAACTCCACTCAAAGTTCAGCACAAGTTGCACCAGAAGACTTCGAAGGCCTTTAGGAAGTTTCTCAACAAAAGAGAAGAGAAACACCGCCCTCATTTTCTGAAGTTCTTTGGGAAGCTTTTTGAAGTTGACGAAGATCTTAGAAAGTTGTATGGTGACGGTTCTAATAAAGGACATTATACGTGCCTGGTTTGCAGCGCCACCAATGAAAAGGATATAACGAGCTTCACATTATGTTCGGATGTCTTTATCCATTGTTGGGAGATACAACCAGTGGAGACAGAGACACAGATGAAAGCGGCTCACTGGGGCTATGCAATAGCAATTAGCAAACTGTGGCAGCAAATTTTAGCGAGCAAATTGAAAAAAATAACAGATCCCCGAAGAACAGACTACCAAACATCCTGAATGTGAACAACCAGTGGAAATTAATTGACATATTTGTTTGGCTTCAGTTCCATTTCTGCCTAAAAAAATTTTCAGCTGTTGTGTAAAAACTCTTTTTCATTCTGTAAGGCCGTCCTACTTTGATCGTAGGTATTCACTCTTTTTTAGTTTTCCTGTCTTCATTGAATTTTGTCTCGCCCATGGACTTCCTATTGTAGAATGACTCCAATACATATAAGGTTATAGAAAGGTTGACTTGATTTGGAGGAGTGATTATACTTCCATTTATTTGTTTTGCAAGCTTTATTGTTTCATGCATAACATTGGATTATATTTAAGCTTGTAACTAGAGTTAATGTGCTGGATTAGTTATCAGTTAATATAATATTATTACTATTTAAAAACTTATAATATTAAATTAATTTGATTAGATTTAAAAATATTTTATATAGATTAAATTATCTTAATTTAATTAATTAATTATATTTTAAAGTATTATTAATATATTATAAAAAATAATATTTAAGCTGTGTTTGATTTACATAATTATATAGTATTATTGTTCATGTAAACACATTAATAATACTGTAACACTAATAATAAAGTATTATAAATATATTTCAAATCATTTATATTCATTTAAAAAATAATTAAATTAAATAATATTTAACATTATTTAAAAAGATTCTATAAAAGTTATTATAGAAAATATATAAAAATACAAACGAAAAGTATTATAAATATGTTTAAAATCAAACATATTAACTTTAAAATAATTAATTTAAATAATATTTCACATTAATTAAAAGGATTGATATAAAAATTATTATAATTTTTTTTTAAAAATGAAGCATGCATAAAAATTATAATTTAAAAACAACGAGTTATGTGTGAGTGTGTGAGGGGTAGGTGTGTGGTGACTTTGTGTTAAATTCTCTATGATAAGTATAGTTCTCGGCTTTATGTGTGAGTGTGTGAGGGGTAGGTGTGTGGTGACTTTGTGTTAAATTCTCTATGATAAGTATAGTTCTCGGCTTTATAAGGGGCCATCGTTGCGGGAGATTGCTCAGCCTATGCATGGTCATAGAGGTTTCTCATAATAACCAAACTAAAAAATTATAATTTAAAAAATATATAATATTATATTATTTAATTTTTTAAAACATTAAAAATTTGCATATATAAATTTTTATTTTGGTAAATAAAAGTCTTCATTAATTACCGGGTTTTGCAGGTTAACCCAAAATCTATTACAATATCCAGCCTTCTGTTGAGATTGTAGATCCTAGTCATCTTTGAAACTTTATTACCGTAACTTGTGTTGAATCCTCTACAACACCTTACTAACAAGGCACACCCATACCTAAACATAATCGTAAACATTACTTACATTGACAGGAAATTGAAGTTTGGAACTTTGCACTTGTGAAACCTGTTGCTTGCCCATTTCCTATTCTCTGTCAAAATATTCCAAGGCTTACACCCTGTTACCTTCATTTCCAATTTGGTATGATTTAGAGGGAAACCCCATAGTTATTACCAGCTCCATGGGGAAAGAACACCCATTCATCTTTCTCCTTAATGGGTAGGTTTATTTTCATGACTAATAATGTTTTCCACTTCACATGGCACACCTTGTGTCCATGTCACCAAGCTATCAACATCGACACCTATGTTGGATAATTTGTCAGCTGACCTATTGGCCTCACGATACAGGTGACGAGCCCTCTTGTTCTATATTGTTGCAAAAAGGATCCTCACTTAATGGATGACTCCATCAATTCTCCATGGAGGTTTTTTGCCATTGGTTAACATGTTGATGATGTTCATCGAATCACCTTCAATAATCAAGTTACCTTGAGTTGCTTGGGCTACTTGCAACCCTCTCCAAAGGGCTCTAGCTTCTACTTCATTATTAGTTCTGATTCCCAATGGTTTAGCAAAGGCCTTGACCAGATTTCCTTGATGATCCCTAATTATTCCTCCAGCTCCAGCTCTTCCCAGGTTCTCCTTGGCTGCACCATCAAAATTTAGTTTAAACCAACCCTAGGGGGGTGGCTCCTAAGAAATCCCATTTTTGGGATTGGGCAAAGGAATGGAAGGTTTGTCCTCAATACCTAAGGCCCGAGCTAATTGTTTTTCTTGGGGAGGAATTGAGTGGTTCTCATCCACTAAGGTGCTAAGGTTTTATTTCACAAAGACAATAATCCTGTTGAGGATGGTTTTTGGGTTGTGAATGGTATCCCTAAAGGCTCTATGGTTATTTTCTACCCAAATCTTCCAGAGAACATGATGCCAAAATTTTTTCCATAGGTACTTAAGGTTTAGGCTAACAAAGGGTTGAGGCCATTGATGGAACACTTCGGATATAAGAGCAGGCTTAACCCACAAGATCCTAAAGGCTTGGAAAAGTTCATCCAGGATGGACTCCGCTACCGGACACTCCGAAACAAGTGTTGGGTTGTCTCCCATCCTACCTCGCACATGTAGCAATGGTTAGCAATAACCATACCTTTGGATAACATATTGTCCATAGTGAGGAATTTTTCTTGAATCACCAACCATGAAAAAAAGGATATTTTAGGAATTAAGCCTTTGATCCAAACCAAACTCGATTGAAATTGTTGACCTTCCACATTGAGAAGCAAATTATAGGCAGTCTTAACTATGAAGTCACCACTTTCAGTCTCATCCCAAACAATGTGATCTTCATCCTCTCAAGAGGGAATAATTTGTTGAGTTAAAATGTTATAAAGCTCTTCAGACTCCACTTCAAAACCTTGTACTCTGATGTGTTTCCACCTGTTGATATTTATATCCTGCCACATATAATTTGCAACCTTATTCCTAATATGCTGCTCTATATGCTCTTGAATCCTAGCCAAATGAGGATTCTGGGATAACTCCTCAGCTCTCACCCACCGATCCTTCCAAAAGTCTATTGTTTGCCCATTTCCTAGAATCCATATAAGACCTTTCTTGACAAGATCCTTGCTTGTGAGGATTACCTTTCAAAAAGTAGACCCCCTACTTGCTAAGTTGTCATTAAGGAAGTTCACACCTTAGAGGTATTTCCTCCTAACTATAGCAGTCCATTCATTATCGACCTTAGTCAATAACTGCCACGTTTGTTTTGCTAATAGAGCTGTATTGAGATGAGCAACTCTCCTCAATCCTAACCCCCCATCAAATTTAGGTTTACAAACCTTGTTCCAACCTACTAAATGGATCCTTTTCTTATCCTTAGTCCCTGACCAGAGAAATTTTTTTTGAAGCTGCTCAATTTTGTGATACACCTTGCTAGGAGCTTTGAACACTGATAGGAAGTAAATGGGTATACTTTGAAGTGAAGCCATAGTTAAAACTGCTTTACCTACTTGAGATAACATATGTCCTTTCCAACCTGCTAGTTTTTTTTGGATCCTCTCCAGAGTTCCACATTGATCCTTTAGGTTTTCCCATAAACAGGGGAAGACTTAAATAAGAGGTGGGAAGGGATGCAATTTGATATTCCATGATCCTTGCTATGATGTTTTGCCTAAGAATGGGGGTATTGATGAAATAAAGTTTGCTCTTATCGAAATTGACTTTTTGTCCAACTGCTTCTTCATACATTATGAGAATATTTTTAATCCTTCTTGCCTCAACCACAGAAGCTAAATTCAGTATCAATGTATCATCAACAAATTGTTGATGTTTCATCGGGGTAGTTAGCGACATGGCCTTGATACCTGATATGAGTCCAGCTACCACTGTTGCCTTAATGGTTATTCCTAAGGCCTTAGCTACAATGATGAACAACATAGGACTTATGGGATCTCCTTGTCTTAGACCACATTTGCTTTGAAAAAACCTGCAGTAGACCCATTAACCAAAACTGAAAAACAAGGCTTAGAAATACACTCTATTATTAACTTGACCCATTTCATGTTGAAGCCAAATTTTAATAAAACTGCCTCTAGGAATTCCCAATTTATTCTGTCATAAGCTTTGTTCATGTCTAACTTTAAATTCATGACTACTTTTTTGGTCTGAGCGGCTGTATGAAGAGCCTCATGAATAGTAATAACTCCATCTAATATTTATCTTCCTTGTATAGAACTTCATTGACTTGGATCAATGATAACTGGTAGAACTTTCTTCAAACGGTTGGCTAAAACTTTGGACATAATTTTATAGGATATATTACATAGGCTAACCAACCTAAAGTCAGCCATAGTCTTGGGGTTGGGGCCTTTAGGAATCAAAGTAATGAAAGTTGAATTGAAACCCCTTGGAATATGATTTGAACTTTGGAACTCCTTGATTGCAGCAATAACTTCTGGTCCAACAATATCCCAACAAACTTGGAAAAACTGTGGTGAAAACCCATCCAACCCAGGAGGTTTGTTAGGATCCATGTTAAACAAAGCCTCCTTGAACTCTTTGTCTAAAAAAGCTGCTATAAGAGACTCGTTAATCATTTCATCAATGAGTTGTGGAATGAATTGAAGGAGATAATCCTTATCATGACATTTATCTTAATCATCTGTTTAATAGTATAGTATTGTTATGATATTTTTAAAAAATAATACTTTAATTGTGTTGGAAATTAGATGGATTTATTATTCATGCATTAGTCATATTGAAATTATAAGAGTCATGGATAAATAGTTGTTTTAAAATAATAAATAATATTAAAATTGTTATGATATTTTAAAATTATATATTTCAATTGTGTTGGATTTATATAATTAGATGGATTTATTTTTCATGCATTGAACATATTGAAACTAAAAGAGTTCATTTAAAAGTATAAATTTTTATTATTTTAATGTTAATATTCTGTGAAAAATTATTATATTATTTTTTTGAAAGATCTAAGTTAAAATAGAATGTATATATGTGAGTAAATATTATGGTTATAATGAGTAAAATGATCATTAAGAGGATTATAATATTTATTTTTAAATAATTGAGTTTATATAATTGTTAGTTTTTTTTTATTACACAAAAAATACGGTTTTGATAGGGTCCCCAAACCTAATACAAGCTAAGCAGAGAAGAAAAACTAGCAAAAGCTAAATGTAACTCAAAACCAATCCCAACAGGGAGAGTGCAACATAACCTAAAAATATCAACAAAGGAAAACACTAAAAGCTAAATATAATTCAAAATCAATCCCAATAGGGAGAGAGCAACATAACCCGAAAAGATCAAAAAAGGAAAAAACTAAGCAAGACATCAAAAACAAATATAACACCCAAAGGGTGAACTCAACCATAGAGTGAAAGAGACAAAAAGCACAACATTAAAGGGTCGAGGTCTCCATCTAAATATTAACAATATCCCTAAATTCATTGACAAACGTGATAACCACTTGTATTAAACCCAAAGTACCTGATGATTTTGGTCAAGTATGTCTAAATTGGCAAGGAATCAGGAGGACTACAGATTGATGGCTCAACACGAACATGAGCACTATTAGGAAAAGAAAAACCTTTAGGTATCTTGCAAGCAGGTGATCCCTCCATTGAGTCTGAAGATATGATCGAAATAGATAAAACTAAAGGGTTGGTAGTTTTATCAAAGAGTCAAACTAACTTTCATGTGCTACCAGGTCCAAGAGTACCTAGGGACTTTAGAGACTTCTTGGATGCCAAAACTTTTTATTTTGAATTGGGAGGCAAGGGAGTGAAGTCGCCATCCTTCAATTATGAATCCTCCTCGGACTTAAAATATGAGAAGGACTCCATAGAAGGAGAAATTATGATAAAATCATTTTTCATAGGGTATCATAAACAACAATGAAATTTACCATAAACTTAAAAGTCAATAGAATTAGACCCTGGTGGATTAGATCTAGCCCTTTCCCTCCTTTAATTCAATATATTTAATTTATGAATAATAAATTGATCTAATCATATTTTTATGACATTTTAAATAAATAATATGTTAATTGTGTTGGATTTATATAACTACATGGTTTTATTATTCATGCATTAGTCATATTGAAATTATAAGAGTCATGGATAAATAGCTATTTTAAAATAATAAATAATATTAAAATTGTTATGATATTTTAAAAATATATATATTTCAATTGTGTTGGAGTTATATATTTAGATGGATTTATTGTTCATGCATTGAACATATTGAAACTGAAAGAGTTGATTTAAAATTAAATTTTATTATTATTTTAAAGCTAATATTTTGTGGAAAATTACTATATTATTTACTTATTTTGGAATACCTATTCTAAAATAGAATGTGCATATGTGAGTAAATATTATGGTTATAATGAGTAAAATTATCTTTAAGAGGATTATAATAAAACAAATTTTTAAAATAAGTGAGTTTATATAATTGTTAGTTTTTTTATTAGATAAAGAAAGGGTTTTTGATAGGGTCCCAAAACCTAATACAAGCTGAGAAGAGAAGAAAAATTAGCAAAAGCTAAATGTAAATCAAAATCGGTCCCAACAGGGAGAGCACAGCTTAACCCGAAAAGACCAACAAAGGAAAAAACCAGGTAAAACATCAAAAATAAACACAAAACCCAAAGGGTAAACCCAACCAGATACTGAAAGAGACAAAACACACAACAATAAAGGGTCGAAGTCTCCATCTAAATCTTAATAATCTCCCTAATTTCATTGACAAAAGCGATAACCACTTGGACTGAACCCAAAAGTACCTGATGCTTTTGGTCAAGCATGTCTAAAATTGGTAGGTAATCAGGAGGACCATATATTGATGGCTCAACATGAACATGAGCATTGGTAGGCAATGGAAAACCTTTAGACATATTGCAAGTAGGTGATACCTCCTTTGAGTCCGAAGACATGATCAAAACATATGAAACTAAAGACTTGGTAGTTTTCTCAAAGAGCCAAACTTATCTTCATTTGCTACCAATTCCAGGAGTACCTAGCAACTTTAGAGACTTATTGGATGTTGAAACCTTTTATTTTGAATTGGAAGGCAAGGGAGTGAAGTCTCCATCTTCCAATTATGAATCTTGCTCAGAATCAAAATATGAGAAGGACTCCATAGAAGGAGGAATTATGATAAAATCAAATTTTCATAGGGCATCATAAACAACAATGGAATTTACCACAAAATTGAAAGTCAGTAGAATTAGACCCTGGTGGATTAGATCTAGCCCTTTCCCTGTATTAATTCAATATGTTTAATTCATAAAAAATAAATCGATCTAATCATATTGTTATGGTATTTTAAAGAAATAATATCTTAATTATGTTGGAGTTATATAATTAAATGTCTTTATTATTCATGCATTAGTCATATTGAAATTATAAGAGTCATGGATAAATAGCTATTTTAAATAATAAATAATATTAAAATTGTTATGATATTTTAAAAATATAAATGTTTCAATTGTGATGGAGTTATATAATTAGATGGATTTATTGTTCATGCATTGAACATATTGAAACTGAAATAGTTGATTTAAAAGTACATTTTATTATTATTTTAATGCTAATATTTTGTGGAAAATTATTATATTATGTATTTATTTTGGAATATCTATGTTAAAATAAAATGTACATAAGTGAGTAAATCTTATGGTTATAATGAGTAAAATTAACTTTAAGAGGATTATAGTAAAATAATTTTTTAAAATAAGTAAGCTTATATAATTGTTAGTTTTTTTATTAGATAAAGAAAGGGATTTTTATGGGGTTCCCAAACATAATACAAGTTTAGTAGAGAAGAAAAACTAGCAATAGCTAAATGTAACTCAAAACCAGCCCCACAAGGGAGAGCGCAACATAATTCGAAAAGACCAACAAATGAAAACACCATGCAACACATAAAACAAAACACAACATCCAAAGGGTGAACCCAACCATAGAGTGAAATAGACACAACACACAATACTAAAGGATCGAGGTCTCCATTTGAATCTTAAAAATATCCCTAATTTCATTGAGAAAAGCGATAACCAGTTGGATTGAGCCCAAAAGTACCATGTCTAAAATTGGTAGGGAATCAGGAGGACCATAGATTGGTGGCCCGACATGAACATGAGCACTATTGGGTGAATGAAAACCTTTAGATATCTTGCAAGCAGGTGATCCCTCCTTTGAGTCTGAAGACATGATCGAAATATATGAAACTAAGGACTTGGTAGTTTTCTCAAATAACCAAACTAATCTTCATGTGATACCAAGTCCAGGAATACCTATGGACTTTAGAGACTTATTGGATGTCAAAACATTTTTTTTAATTGGAAGACAAGGGAGTGAAGTCTCAAGTAAATTAGAAGAAGATATTAAAGGAGACATCCCACTTGTGTGGTACTTAGAGTAGGTCATCCCCTTGAGTTAGGTAATTTATGATAATAATATATCTTAATATTAGATGATTTGGGGATCCTCACAAAATATAGTCCTAAAATACTTATTAATATTTAGATGCATGATATTATCTTGATTAAAGAAATCATGTTAGAGGTAGAAAATGCAACATCAAATTTCTTACCAAGCTAGAAGTTTATTAGGATAGAATCAAATGGAAAAATATGGAGAGTTACATTAGGATGGAAATAATTCCACTCAAAAGAGCTAGGGAATTTATAAGTAGTAAGTATTTATGGTCCATATAGAGATAGGTAGGTGTTTTATGAGGAATTTTTTGGCCAAGATATTCTAAAAGTGGAGAATTTAGAGGTGGGAGAAGATTTAATTTTTATGACAAATGAAGTGAAATATGAGGACGATAATCCAAAATATCTCCATCAACTATTATTTTCCTTCACAAAATTTAAAGTGCTGGACTATGTGACATAAAAATAACTAAGCTTGCTGCTACATGGAGGAATAATCAAATAGGAAGTCATGGGATATCTAAAAGATTTAACAAATTTATAGTTTTATAGAAACACTTAGATAATATGAGAACATGAATATATCAAGGGGAAGGGTCAAATAATTCTTCTATCCTTTTATAAATAGAAATGGATGAGGATAAAACACTCTTTCAAATCCAATCCCAATTGGATGAGGGATGAAAATTTTCAAAACTTAGTAAGAACAAAATGTAGGCATTATGATCCAACATCAAAATATAAAACCATGTTTTAGTTCAATAGTAATCTTAGAAGAATTAAATTAGTCATATTAGATTGGGCCAAAGCAAAATACTAGGAAAAAATGGTAAGAATTAGTAAAACTGAATCTTTTCTATATCATCTTTATAGTACCAAAGGTAAATAAAGTTTTTTTATAGAAAATGAAATCATGGAAGTCAAACAATTGGAAAAGGCAAGAGAGAGTTGGTAAAATAGGAGAGAAAAAATGGACAGTAAAAAGTAGGATTTTATAGCTATAACAAGGGGATGAAAATACTTTTTTTTTTCAAAATTATGTAAAATAAAGGAAATATCCAAACACAATCTAGAAAATTAAAGAATAGAGAGGACATACTTTGGGAAATAAATTAATTCAATGACTTGTATAAATATCCATACAAAAAAATATAGTGGAGACAATAAAACTAGTTTTAAAAAATTTCAAGATGGTCAATGAGGAAAAAAAAGAAGATTTGTCCTTAGAAATCACCAACGAGTTACATTCAATAGTTAAATATTTCCAAATAGAAAAATGTCTATGTTTAGATTGATGAACAATTAATTTTTATTAGGAGTTTTATGAACTATTAGATATGGATCTTTTGGATGTGGTGGAAGAATCATGGATTAAGGGAAAATTCTAAAGATCTGTAAACTCCACTTTCTTGGCTTTAATTAAAAATAAAAATACAATCTAGAACCTTTCATGGATTATAGATCTATCTATTTTTTGTAATACTCTCTATAAAATCATATAAAATTCTAGCCCTACGAGGAAATGAAGCACATATATGTCATTATTACACCAATAAAATAGAAATATCAAATAGAAAAGTAAATCATCAAAGAGACTTTCTAATATGGTCCAAGAATTAAGCAAGTGGGCAGTACATATCTAGATAAGGATACAAGGAAATATTTGATAACAACCATGAAAACAGTTTGGTTGTTATGTAGAATAGATAAGTTAAAATCTTCCCTCAAAACTAGAATCCTTGCTTGGGTAGCTCTAACAAAGAAAGCACTAACATGGGGTGTTTGTCAAAGGATGTATTAGAAAGGACTAGGTGAATGAGTCATATGCAGAAGGTAAGAATAAAAAATGGATCATATTTTTGTTCATTGTTCTTTCACAAGAAAAGTTGGAATTCAATTTTTCCTTTGACTCAAAGGAAAGGATAATGATATACTAGGAATATTTTAGATAACATGAAACATTGTTTTAAAGAAAGAGGATTAAGGAACATAGATTTGTCCCTTTCATAGGGGGATCGAGCTAATGACTAGATAGAAATGCTAGGTTGCTTGATGGAAAGTAAATTCTAGTTATTTAGGTAAAAATATAGGTTACAACTTTTTTTGAATGTCTAAAAATCTTCCCTAAACTAAAACTGAGTAGGCATATAGTAACACTAATAGTGGATCCTATGAAGCCATGGGCATTCTTCAATGGATCTTGCCAAGGAAGCCTAGGTAAATGTGGGACAAGGAGCATATTAGTTAAATAAAAATCAAAGCATGACTTTCAAGGCAGATTTAGGGGAAGGCACAAATACTATGGCAGAATGGAAAGCACTCATTCCCTTGATGAGAATACTAGTGGAGGAAGAAATTACAAATTTATAAATTTTTGGAGATTCAAAATTTATGATAAGTTGGTTTGGATATCATGTTGAGAGGAAGAAATTGCTTCTCAATATTGTTTATGAGAAAATAAAATTATTAGAATATTTTATAACAAAAATTTCACACAAGCATATCTATAGGAAATTGATGTAGAAGTATATGGTCTTTCAAAATATGGTTTGAACCTTCAAATAGGCACTTGTTAGAGGGAATAAGTGGTTAGAGGACTTGGGTTTCCTCACAACCATCCTATTATTAAGGATCATATCATAGATCTATTAATAGAAAAAAATGATTTTTAAAGGAACCCTTACCTTTATTCTTATAGAAAGATAGACTTTAGAATAACATCAGTCTTTAGACGTGAAACCTTGAAATTCTAGCAAGATTCATACAAAAAATATGATTGATCAAGAAAATATTCCTACTTTCTACCTATTAGTTCTATTATTAAGATTCTATTTTTGGATTTTAAAATAATTGTAACATATTATAGTAGGGAGGCCACTACTCCTCTTAGTTTAATTTATACCAACTCATGGACAAGATGTAAATTAAATTCTTGAGTGTACCTCAAATCTATAGTTCAAACTCAAAAATGAAAATTACAAATTTTTCCAAGGAAACAAGAGACCTTAAATCAGATTGCTTCAACATGAACAAAAATCTAGATGTAAAATCTTGGATTCTTCCTTTGAGAGTGATGCTTCAATGATACAAAACCTCCTACCAATTTTAATGATATGTAAGCAACAATCAAATTCTTTACCTTTTAAGTAAAATTCATGTAGAATTAACAATTTTAAGCTGTATTAATTATTCCAAACTTATTTTTCATTCTCTTCAAGTCCATTTTACAATTATTTGTTATTTAAAACTTGTTTTTGTAATTTCTTAAAGTGTATTTTACAAATAATTTTTAAAATTACTATGAGAAGAAAAATTCCTGAAAATGTTAAGAATGCTAATAGTGTTTTGACTCACTATATAGATTCATTGAGAAATTCAATGTATTAGGTAATAATCATGCCATGACACTAAATATTTATTAAATTTTAATCCATATATGGAAAGAACATTTTATGTTAAATTCTCATTGATTACGTAATTTATTAAGGAGTTTTCAAGATCTAAACCTTTTTTAAAGACATCCAAGATTAAGAATTAAGTTCTAATTATTTTCAAATTTTAAACAATTTTTACGTACTTGTCCAAAATTTTGAAATTTATTATACACACATGGATCTAGAGGTTTTATAGATATAAATCAATCCACCTTAATGGTATATCATTTTATTTTGGTTAAATCCTCTATTATAAAAAAAAATTAATGCTCAATGACATTAACTATATTTTTTTCCTTGAAAAAATCTATAACTTTCATTTCAGAGTTTGAATAAAATTACAATTAGATGGGTATTTTATACCCTTATATAATCCTTACTAAATTATACATGTTACAATACCCTGTTGCAAATATTTAGTTATATTATAGAGTACCAATTTAATAATTCAACCTTGTATGCATCAGTCATGTTTTAGATATGACCTTAATTATCCAAAGATAAAAAAGAAACATGAAAGGTATCCTAAACCACAACTTTTATCAACAAGAAAAAAATATTAAATCATGTCAAATACCATACACTAATATTTCCTTTAACCAAGTACCAAATGGAATATACAAGCAAGCTTTTGATAGACTGTCTACTTCCTCATTTAGTTCTTTGTGCTTCTAGTAATTTCACTTTCTCATAATAAGGCCTAAGTATCAAAGTTTGCATCCCTACTAAACTTGAAGCCCAATCCACCACTAATTTTTTTGGTAAATTAATTGTATTTACAAAATGGGTTTTGAAAGGGCACCAAAACCTTCCTACATAATAGCCTGAGTAGCCATGTGATAGAACAATGCTATAGCAGTGGGTCTACTTGTAGTGTTAAAAATCCTCCTACCCATGGAAGAGGAATATTTACAACACATTTCAACCATTCACGTGATAGACAAAAGGTACCACACACCGCAATAGACATGAGTCTGACTGAACCATCTAGCCCAAACTCTATAGACCTTACAAATATTTGACTAGCCCACCAACCCAAGGATGTAGACAAAAAAGCAGCAAAAAGCACCCCACAAGGGGTCCACCCCAGTCAGTTATTACCATCATCCTTCTTTGATATAAAGTATTACCCCAAAATCTTGGATGCTTCCTGTAGTTATTTGATAGACGATTTGATTGTTGATACCAACAAATGAAGTAGCAACTGGGACCGCAAGTATTCCCTATCACTCTTAGATTTCAAAATGACCTAGATTGAGGAAGAGGACACCTCCAACATGGGTTTCTTGAGTCTGGCAGAGGATCTACCTATTTGAGGATTTTGGGGTATAGTCCCCCATTTCCTTTGCTCACTACATATGGAATTCTGGGTCAGAGTAGGCTTGGGATACCTGCCAGCCTAACTCAGGCCCTTAGGGGAGTCTCAAAGTGGGGAAGGAGAATTATCCATAGGGGGTTGGATGACCATGGACTGGATTTTCTAGACAGAATGCTGGTGATCGAGCATGTGCTTGTAAAGGATTGCAAGAAGCCCTTGGTTCCTAAGATGTCCATCCATATTTTGGTACTTCTCTAGGGTAAAGTTGGGGGAATACATGAGGTATTCAAGGACGTAAATAGGTCTCCCATATCAAAGGTGGTTAATGAATGCCAAATGAAAACTGTAGAGGGGTTTGGTTGGGTCATCACAGGTAATGTATTGCATTATGGGTATGATGGAATTGTTCCACAGGATTGGGAATTAAGATACATGCAATGTCAATTTATCCCACCTGAGGCTCTTCCTCTTGTCAAAGAATTGATCTGTCTCTTCCTCCCAATTATGCTTGTCACGTCTAATGAGGTAACCATTTAGAGGAAGACTAGTGACTACCACCAGCAAGTTGGTAGTAACCATGAAGTGTAAACCTTGGACAATTACATTGCCTTGGTTCTAGGAATGGACAAAGTCATTAGTGATGGGATCTTTAGCTCTGATTAATTTCTCCAATAACAGGATAAAACCATTCGCATCCATAAAGGTTTTTGCATTGGAATTAAGCTATAGAAGGGTTGGTTCAGTGTAAGCCATGCTTGAAGTAGAGGGGTTGAGGCAGATGGTATTAGTGGAGAAGATACAAGGGCCAAGACTGAGTAGTGACATAGGAGGGAGGGTGAGGGCAATCGAACCAATAGGGAGATACGAATGGGACTTCAACTTATAAATGGAAGGAGGTATGATAAGGAAGCTAGATAGGGTGGGCTTCGGAGTGGATACTAAAATAGTGAGATGCCACCTGGATTTGGTCATGTGATGGGTAGGGAATGTGTGAGCTATAAATGATGAGATTTTATGGGTTTATATTGCCTCACTTTAAATTTAGCTCATTGATATATGCCCGATGATCAAGGTCCCTACTCAAAACCATGTACAGGGAAATATAAAAATGAGAGGGAGGGATGAAAATCACCTGAGTTAGACTTTGACTATGACACCAAGCATCAATAATATCTATGGGCTAAACATTATTCTTTTTGTGTATATCCATGTCACTTGGATAACCCTTAGCCTTGATGACATGGAAAACAATAGCCTGGTTGGTACACGTGCCATAGTCGTTGGTATTAAGGAACCACCATGGCTTATATTTACATAGTGAATGGGCTAAATCATGTTATTTATATTCTTCTACTTTGGAACTGATATTATCTACAAGTGAGTAATATCTATATTATGATGTAGAACTCATGGAGGCCCTACAACCATGATGGGTGCTCCTAGAGTAAGCTGAAAAGATCTTAGGTCCTTGGAATTTGAAATGTTGACTTGCATCCCTTTCATGTTGTGTTGCATTAGAAATGAAATGGAGAAAGTCCTCCCTCTAGATTCTAAGCCTGTTGGTAGAGGTTACTAGATTGGCTGTGAGATCATCCACCTAATTGGATTCGCTATAAATATGATGAATGGTTGCTCTCGGTAAACTACAAAGGATCCTTCTGGATTCAAGGATAGTGTTGTAGACTTTCCATAATGTAACCTTATAATTGAACATATAGTTTATGATATTCATGGATTCCCCTTTAATAATCACTTCCCTGGGATCCTCACAGAGCAAAATCAACCCCCTTTCTAGAGAAATGGCTTCTACATAATTATTTTATTGGTTCCCTAGGAACTCTGCGTAGGCCAAGATTAAATTACATTGATGGTCTCTGATGACCCATCCCATCACAACATTTCCTAGATTTCCCTTGTAATTCCCATCAAAATTAACTTGATCCACCCTTCTATAGATGGACTCCATTTGGTATTGGCTTTGGTATTTGGCCTTGGTTGAGCATCATAATCCTCTGTGGTGATTCTAAGGGATTTGAGAATGCATGTTTTAGAGGCCAATGGAGGAGATATTTTATACGAGATAATCTGAGAGTTTTTTATGGTGAAAGCTATGGACTTAGAGGCCACGGATAGGGGATTCCTGGGTTGGCCTAAAAAATACCTCTTGTTTTGCTCTAACCAGATTTGCCAAACAAGGTGGATAAGACACAAGGACCATAGGGATATAAGTCTAGGACTATAAAATAGATTTGGCCACTGGGAAAAGAGGTTAACAATTGACTATGTCTAGACCTATTGTATGTGGAAATTGTTGAAGATGTGCCCAAAGGCTTCAAATAAAAACCCATAGCTACAAAAGATATGGTTTATGCTCTCCCAACTAGACAAGCACAGATAGCAGTAGTTGGGGATCATGAGTCCTATTTCAGTTAGGTTCTCAATCATGAGGATCTTGTTTTGGATGGCTATCCATATAAAAAAAATTATCTTGGGGATGAGCTTTGCCTTCCAAACTAGGTTGAAAAGGATGCTTGACACCAAGATCGAATTTAGGATAGAATAAGCCACTATCGGTTCCTCTCTAGATAGGTCTATCTTCAGATTCTTCCTACGAAATGGTGATTGCTTGGAGAAGTTTTGATAGTGCAGTAGCTTGATTAGGAATATTGTTCACCCCAAAGGTTCTCCACCTTGGTTGACCCGTAATGCAAACTATGAAGTTGGACACTTTTATTCCTAGGGTATCATCGTCTGGTAGCAATTTTGATCCTCGAGATGAGACCTCTCCTTGCTTCATTTTTTATAGACCTACCCAAATATTCATCTAGGATGATGAACAAGATGGGGTATAGGGGGTCTCCTTGCCTTAGGCCTCTCGAGCTAGGAAATAACCCAATGGGGGATCCATTGACAAGGACAAAGAACTAGGATGAGGATATGCACTTATTTATGAGCCCAACCTAGCTCGGGTGGAAGCCAAACTTGAGGAGGATATCAACCAGGAACTCCCATCGAAACCTATAAAAGGCCTTGTTCATGTCCAAATTGAGAAGGAGAACTCACTTCTTGGCTAGGGTGGCAAAATGGAGGGCTTCATGAATGGTAATAAATCTGTTAGTAATGATCCTTCCTTTTACTTAACTACCCTAGCATGGGTCAATGGTGAGGGGGAGAATTGATTTGAGTCTATTAGCAAGATCTTTGATTAGGATATTATAGAGGACATTGCAGAGGCTTATGGGTTGAAAGTCGAATAGAGACTTGCAGGTTATGATTTTGGGGACCAGGGGCATGAAGGTTGAATTAATACCATGGGGAATGGATTTGGACATCTGGAGATCCCTGACCACTTCATATACCTCAATCATTATTGAATTCCAAAAATCCTAATAAAAATGGGGGGGAAACCCATCCAAGATAGAGGCATTTTTTTACTACATGGAGAAGAGGACCCCTTTAATCTCGTCCACTGAGAGAGGGTTGGTAAGCATTTCATTGGTGGAATTAGAAATAGAGTGTGGGATGTTGGCTAGAAGAGCCTTTGCAGCCTAAGGAGACTCTGGGGTGGAGGTTCCCAAGAGGACCTAAAAAAATATGATAGCTTCCTCCCTAATCTTTGAAATATCATTGGTGACCCTCCCATTGGAACAAGTAAGATCTATGATTTTGTTGGAGCTCTAGTTTCTTAGTGTGGATGCATGGAAGAAATTGGTATTTGAGTCACCGTCCTTGAGGCACATGGCTCATGATTTTTGCTACCATTAGGTTTCTTATCTAACCATGATATTGTAATACTCAGCTAGGAGCTACCTCTTCACCACTATGGTATTGCTATCATGGTTGCATTCCTAAATTTGATGTTCTAAAACTACCATATTTTATTTTATCACCCAAATTTTCAAAAATATTTTCCAAAATCTCTTTATTCCAAGTTCTAAGTTGTCCTTTGAGTAATATAAGTTATTGGTATAGTCATCCTAACAGGGATCCTTGAAATGGTTGTTGCCACCACTAGGAAATCTGAGTGGTGAAACCACATTGAATCGAAGCATAAGAGGCTCTTGAAGGAGGGGGTTATGGTGATTTCAAACAGTAGGGGGCTACGATCCAATCCTATTATTGAAAGGTAATGAAGGGTGGCATCCCAAAATATAGATATGGTTTCATGAGAGAGGAATATATCCAGCTTCACTTGAATAAGATTGGTGCTAGATATTTTGTTTCTCCATGTGTACTTGGCTCATTTTAGCTGAACATCCATCATTTCATTCACATCTATGAAATCACTAAAGTTCTCCATGTTTCTAGTGTCAACCCCTTTGCCTCCCCATTTATCATACAAGAATAAGAGATAGTTGAAATTTTCTTCCAGGATCCAGGGGATTTCTTCAAAAGAGCTCCTCATGTGGCTTATTAAAATACACAATGCAACACTTTCTAGGGGTTGTTAGGAGCATAGATACTAGATAAAATCCATGTCTTGTTGCTGATTTTGCACTAGAAGAGCAAATTTATAATCTTGTTGGAGGAGGAGATCAAAATTCCTTTCACTTGGGCTAGATCCCACATGTAATGTAGACCGTCAAAATTTTTTTGGGAGGGAACAAAAACAAATTTACTTTTGGGCCATATAGCTTTGGTAGCTATAGGAGAGGATATTTCATTCACCTTGGTTTCTTTAAGGATGAAGATAGTGGAGCAATGTTCTTTTCTAAGGTTAGAAACTATGTCTCCTAGGGGTAGCATTTAGCCCTCTCACATTCCAAGTGAGGACCTTCATTTCAAACATTTTGGGGGTTTTTGCCTCATTTTCCTTGTTGTGGGGGAGGTTTGGGATTCTCTGGATCTTCTCTTATCAAATTGAGATGGACAGCTAGCAAGGTGTATTAGGATCCATTGGCTATATCTTCTGCTTATTTTATTCTCTACTCTACTAGGGAAGGTTTTCCTCTTTTTTTCTCACTTCTAAAATCAATATGGGATGTTCTACTTTAAGTTTGATTTAGACTGAACCTTTTATATTAGGCTTGGGAAGCAACCGGACTACATCACTATTAGTATGAATGGATGCTAGTTCATAAATACATGGTTGGATATAAGGCCCATACTTGGAAGGGAATCCTAGGGTCCTACTCAACTAGATCAACCTAGGGGAATATGGGGGAGGGGGTATTGGCTATAGGGTGATCCACAAGATCCTCAAAAAAAAACTTAGTGGGGATAACTGAATGACATACTTGATCCATGCTCATGGATGAAGGGGGGTTGATGATGCTATTTTCCTTGATCATCAATGAGTTAGTTCTATCTTGAGTAGCCTCCTAGTTTGCATGTACTGCAATACTATCTTGTCTTGCTTACCCTTTGGGATCACCCTAGTTTGCATGCACTGGGAGACCATCCTGTTTTTGTTTTATTTTATTTCTTGTAGTCTATGTTCTCCCCTGCATTGTTAGCTTGTGCACGTTTTGTTCTGAAATCCCCTATGAGTGTGCCCCTCTTAGGATCCTAGGTTATCATGGTGGCATGCATGTCCTTTTACCTCTTTATTGTCTGTATCCTTTTTATATAAGGTTCAAGGACCCTTCTAAAACCCATTCTTCTACCTAATAAAAAACAAACTAGTAATTGCCATAGAAAAAATCTAATGTACAACCATCTAACTAAGCATATTGATATTAAATACCAATTTATTAGAATTCTTGTGGCACAAGGTCAAATTGAATTAAAATTTTGTAAAACTAATAACAAACTTGCTAATGTGTTTACTAAAACATTACCAAAGGATAAGTTTTTAAGTATGATAATTGAGATGTTAGGTGATATCACATTAATCATTAAGGGGAAGAATTATAGAATTAATGCATAATATCTACATGTAATGGATGTGAGATAAAAATAGCAAGTGTCAAATAATAATAGAATTTTAAAAAGTGCCAAGACTTTTTTGCAATGCATAGAGCATCCACAAATTGTGTAAATTTTATAGAGCTCAAAATTAACATTGTGGTTTGAACCAAGGCAACTTGCACATGCCTAAGACTTGATTTTTTTGGCATTTATATCTTGTATTGAATTTAGATATGTAGGTTTTCTTCTATTTATATTATAAAAGACACCCAATTAATCTTGTGTTGAAATGGAGATTGATTCATTGTATTTTGTAAGTCTTGGTGTAGATATATATTTTGTAATACCCCTCAAAAAAGCATGTGTAGTTTATTTAAAGTTGCCAGCTTACTGTAGTGCTAAGGGCTTTGGCATATCTTTAAAAAAGTTCAAGATTCAAACCCCACTCAATATAAGGGAACCGCAACCCCAATAAAAACTTATTAAAAATGACTTTACAATAGATAATTGTCTAGGATCTCTATTGTTATGAATAACTAAATTTTCAATGCAACCTGCATTGGATGTCAAGCTGTTGTAGCTAGTATTGGAGCTTAGTATTTCCTTTTCTCTAACAAGTAGGTTGTTTTTTGTTTTTTGTTTATTCATTGGTTCATTGGTTTGTGAGGGCATTGATAGGACTTTCTCAAGCTGCCAAATATTCGTCCAACATCGTGGGAAAAAACCGGACAAGGAGGCAATAAAAATTGCTGCACATCAGGGATACAAATGTGCATAAGAAATTCATAAGATGTAAAATCTTGGATGCTTCCTTTGAGAGTGATGCTTCAATGATACAAAATCTCTTACCAATTTTAATGATGTGCAAGCGACAATCAAATTCTTTACCTTTTACGTAAAGTTCATGTAAAATTAACAATTTTAATTTGTATTAATTATTCCAAACTTATTTTTTGTTCTCTTCAAGTCCATTTTACAATTATTTATTAATTAAAACTTGTTTTTGTAATTTCTTAAAGTGTCTTTTACAAATAATTTTTAAAATTACTATGAGAAGTAAAATTCCTAAAAATGTTAAGAATTCGAATAGTGTTTTTACTAACTATGTAGATTCATTGAGCAATTCAATGTATTAGGTAATAATCATGCCATGCCACTAAATATTTATTAAATTTTAATCCATATATTTAAATATAATTTAAATTTTAAATTCTTAATGATTAGGTAATTTATTAAGGAAATTTCAAGATCTAAACCTTTTTTAAAGACATGCAAGATTAAGAATTAAGTTCTAATTATTTTTAAATTTTAAACACTTTTTACGTACTTGTCAAAATTTTAGAAATATATTATACACACATGGATCTAGAGGTTTTATAGCTATAATTAAATCCTCTATTAATGGTATATCATTTTATTTTGGTGAAATCCTATATTATCAAAAAAAAATTAATGCTCAATGACATTTACTATATAATTTTATTCAAGAATTTTATATATCAAAGATGATACATGATATCAATATTCATATACATGAACAATATTAAGCAAGAGCACTACCTATATTTTTTTTCCTTGAAAAAAATCTATAAATTTAATTTCAAAGTTTGAAAAAAATACAATTAGATGGGTATTTTATACCCTTATATAAGCCTTACTAAATTAGACATTTTAGTCATTTTATACCCTGTTGCAAACCTTTAGTCATATTATAGAGTGCCAATTTAATACTTCAACCTTGTATGCATGAGTCATATTTTAGATATGGACATAATTATCCAAATATAAAAATGAAACACGAAACTTATCCTAAACCACAACTTTTATCAATAGGAAAAAATATTAAATCATGCCAAATACCATACACTAATATTTCCTTTAACCAAGTATCAAATGGAATATCCAAGAAATATTTTGATAGACTGTCTACTTCCTCATTTAGTTCATTGTGCTTCTAATAATTTCACTTACTCATAATAAGGCCTAAGTATCAAATTTTGCATCCCTACTAAACTTGAAGCCCAATCCACCACTAATTTTTTTTTCTAAATTAATTGTATTTACAAAATGGGTTATGAAAGGGCCCCAAAACCTTCTTACATAATAGCCTAAGTAGCCATGTGATAGAACAATGCATTAGCAATGGGTCTACTTGCAGTTACAAAATCCTCCTATCCACGAAATAGGAATATTTACAACACCTTTCAACTGTACACCCTGATAGACAAAAATGACCATACACTATAATAGACTTGAGCCTTACAGAACCATCTAGCCCAAACTCTATAGACTTTAAAAATATTTGACTAGCCCACCAACCCAAGGATGTAGACAAAAAAGTAGCAAAAAGAACCCCACAAGGGGTCCACCCCCGTCAGTTCTTACCATCATCCTTTTTCGATGCAATGTACTACCCCAGAATCTTGGAGGCTTCTTGTAGTTATTTGATAGATGATCTAATTTTTGATACCAACAAATGAAGTAGCAAATGGGACCGCAAGTCTTCCCTGTCACTCTTAGACTTCAAAATGACTTGGATTGAGGAAGAGGACACGTCCAACATGGGTTTCTTGAGTCTAGTAGAGGATATACCTATCTGGGGAGTTTGGGGCATAATAACCAATTTACTTTGCTTGCTACATCTCAAATTATAGGTCAAAGTAGGCTTGGGACACCTGCCAGCATGACTCGGGCCCTCAGGGGACTCTCAAAGGGGGGAAGGAGAATTCTCCATAGGGGGTTGGGCGACCATGGACTGGATGTTCTATACATAATGTTGGTGATCCAACACGTGCTTGTAAAGGATTGCAAGGATCCCTTGGTTCCTAGGATACCCATCCATATTTTGGTACTTCTCTAGGGTAAGGTTGAGTAAATACATGAGGTATTTAGGGACGTAAATAGGTATCCCATCACGAGGTGGTTAATGAAGGCCAAATGAAAACTAGAGACGAGTTTGGTTATGTAATCATAGGTAATGTATTGCATTATCAGTACGATGATATTGTTACATGAGATTGGGAGAGAAGATACATGCAATGTCAATTTATCCCAGTCGATGCTCTTCCTCTTGTTAGGGAATTACTTTGTCTCTTCCTCCCAATTATGCTTGTCATGTCTAATGAGGTAACCATTCAGAGGAAGACCAATGACTACCACTAGCAATTTGGTAGTAACCATGAAATGTAAACCTTGGATGGTTACTTTGTCATGATTCCAGGAATGGACAAAGTCATTAGTGATGGGATATTTAGCTTCGATGAATTTTTGCAAGAATAGGATAAGATCCTTGGAATCCACAAAGGTTTTGGCATTGGAATTAAGCTATAGAAGGGTTGGTTCAGTGTAAGCCATGCTTAAAGAAATCGGGTGAGGGCAATCCAACTTTGTTGCAAGTGTGAACAGGGGTTCACCTAACTAGGCTTAGAAAAATCCCTTTCCTAAGCCTAAGTGTGAACACACCCTATGGTTGTCGGCAATTTTTTTTTGTCGGCAATTGTTTTTGTTTCTCCCTAATTCCTATGTTCCTATTCTTCTTCCTAGATTCTCTCCTCCAACTTCCCTTATTCCTCCACATTTCCTAACTCCCTTATCCCTCCATCTCATCTCCGGCCCCTTATTCCTCCACATCCCATCTCCCTTCACGCTCATCCCCTTATCCCTCCAACTCCCACCTTCCTTCCTTTATTCTCTCCAAACTTCTATCTGCTTCCTCCAAACATATATTAATATAAGCAAAGTGTATTGTTGAATTGAGAGGAGAATTAAATAAAATAATCTAAGTTTATGCTGCATTTGTTTTGACTTCTGCTGCAATATTTCTGATAGCAACCTGCTTCTCGTTCAATAACTGGTATCAGAGCCGACGCTGTGCCAGTTCAGGCATGAATACTGAGGCACACAACAGTCGAGGAGGATCAGTTCGGGCACAGATCTCAAGGCAGATCGTTGACTGAACGTGACACATGGTGGCACAAGGACGCGACATGTGGCGGTAGAGCAGAGCTGACGAGGACATGTGGCAGCATCCGATTGGATAATGAGATAGCACATAGTTCGAGATAAGGTGACATGGCAGCATCCGATTGGTCAAAAAATTTTGCCACGTGGCGGAAGGCAATTGGCCCACGTGGCAAGCTATGATTTGTCAAGGTCGATGGCAAAATACGGTCGAGGATCGACTGCTCGAAGGCAGTCGACGTCTATTCTGCGAGCTAAGGGTTAAAAACCCTTTCGCGCCCATCATCCAACGCATGTGGGATAATCCCACAACATTTTTAAAAAAAAATTTTCCCGTCGTCGATATAACACCATCCGCGCTCAAGACTGTTCTCGTCCGAGCGCTTGGCATTTTCAACATTGCCTCCTTAGTCCTAAGTATTAAGTCCTAGTATTTAGTTTTAGTTTAATGTTTTGATTTACATATTTCTAGTTAATTTGATTAGCATACATTGAGGTTTTGGCTTGGTTAATTAATGTTTGACCATAGTCCAAGATTAGCATGTTGTTAGGATAAGAGCTATCTTTAAGTTAGTTTGTTGTAATAAGTTTAAGAGGATTTCTCTCAACCACCATATCTATTTTTAGTTCTTTCAAGAAATATATAACTATGTAATGCATTGTTGATCAATAGAACAATTTCACCATTGTTTCTCACAACCAACAGGAATATAGGAATAGTACTTCAACTTATAAAAGGAAGGAGGCATGATAAGGAAGCCAAATTAGGTGGGATGGGAGTGGATACTAAAATAGTGAGATGTCACCTAGATTGGCTCATGTGATGGGTAGAGAATGGATGAGCTAGAAATGATGAGAGTGAGTCGGTTGATATTGCCTCACTTCAAATTTAGCTCATATAGACATGCCCGATGATCAAGGTCCGTACTCAAAACCATGCAGAGGGAAAAACAAAAATGAGGGGGAGGGATGTGAATCACCTGAGTCAAAATTCAACTATGATACCACACATCAAGAATATCTATAGACTGAACATGCTTTTTATTGTGTATATCCATGTCACTTGGATAACCCTTAGCCTTGATGACCTGGAAAATAGTAGTCTGGTTGATACATGTGCCATAGTCGTTGGTATTGAAGAACCACCATGGCTTATATTTACTCAGTGAATGGGCTAAATCCTGTTATTTACCTCTCATATTATTTTGCTTTGGAACTGACATGATCTATGAGTGAGTAATGTCCAGATTATGATGTAGAACTTGAGGAGGCCCTGCAGCCATGATGGGTGCTCCTAGAGTAAGCTAAGAAAATATTAGGGCCTTGGAATTTTAAAAATTGACTTGCATCCCTTTCATATTGTGTTGCATTAGAAATGACCTGGGAAATTGCTCCCTCTAGATTCTGAGCCTGTTGGTAGAGGTTACTAGATTGGCAGTGAGGTCAACTACCTGATTATATTCCTTGTAAATATGGTGAATGGTTGGTCTCGGGAAACTACAAAGGATCCTCATGGATTCAAGGATAGTGTTGTAGACTTTCCATAATGTAACCTTATCATTGAACATATAGTTTATGATATTCATGGAGTCTCATTTAATAATCACTTCCCTGGGGTCCTCTTGGTGAAACAACAACCCCCTCTCTAGAGCCATGAATTTTGCATAATTATTTTATTGGTTTCCTAAGAACTCTGTGTAAGCCAAGATTAAATTATCTTGATGTTATCTAATGACCCTCCCACCCCAACCTTTCCTAGATTTCCTTTGGAAGTCCTATCAAAATTCAACTTGATCCACCCTTATGGATATGGACTCCATTTGGTATTAGATTTGGGATCTGGCCTTGGTTGAGCATCATAATCCTCTGTAGTGATTTTGGGGGATTTAAGGATGGATTTTTGAGAGGCCGATGGAGGATATATTTGATAAGGGATAAGCTGAGAGTTTTTTATGATGAAATCTATGGAATTAAAGGCCACAGATAGGGGATCCTTGGGTAGGCCTGAAAAATCCCTCTTTTTTTTCTCTAACCAAATTTTCCAAATAAGGTGAAGACACAAGTACCAAAGGGATATAAGCCTAGGATTGTAAAATAGATTTGGCCACTGGGCAAAGAGGTTAACAATTGACTGGGTCTAGGTCCACTGGATGTGGAAATTGTTGAAAATATGCCCAAAGGATTCAAAGGAAAACCCATTGGTGCAAAATATATGGTTTGTGCTCTTCCAACTAGACAAGCACAGATGGCAGTGGTTGGGGATCATGAATCCTCTTTTGGTTAGGTTATCGATCATGAGGTTCTTGTTTTGGATGGATATCCATATAAAAAAATATCCTTTGGATGAGCTTTGCCTTCCAAACCAGGTTGAAAGGGATGCTTGACACCAAGGTCAAATTTAAAAGAGAATAGGCCGATTTTACTGAGAAGGATCTACTATAGGTTCCTCTCCAAATAGGTCTATCTTCAGCTTCTTGCAATAGAATGGTGGTTTCTTAGAGAATTTTGTATAGTTCAGTAGCTTTATTAGGAATATTGTTCATCTTAATGGCTCTCCACCTTGGCTAACTCATAATACAGGCTATGAATTTGGTAACTTTTCTTCCTAGGGTATCATCATCTAGTAGCAGTTCTGATCCTCGATATGAGACATTTCCTTACTACATTTTTGATAGACCTACCCAAAGCTTCATCGAGGATGATGAACAAAATGGGGGATAGGGGGTCTCCCTGCCTTAGGCCTCTTGAGCTAGAAAATAAGCCAATGGGGGATCCATTGACAAGGACAAAGAACTAGGATGAGGATATGCACTTATTTATGATCCCAACCTAGATCGGGTGGAAGCCAAACTTAAATTCTCTATTGATAAGTATAGCTCTCGGGTTTAGGAGGGAAAAGGGTGAGTGTGTGAGGGGGTGGGTGTGTGGTGACTTTGTGTTAAATTCTCTATTGATAAGTATAGCTCTCGGGTTTAGGAGGGGCCATGCTTGGGAGGAGACTGCTCAACCCTATGCTTGGTCATAGAGGTTTCTCATAATAAATAAACCAAAAAAATTATAATTTAAAAAAAAATATAATATTATATTATATTTTTTAAGATTAAAAAATGTGCATATTTAAAATTATTATGACATTTATCTTAATCATATGTTTAATAATATAGTATTTTAAAGATATTTAAAAAAAAATAATACTTTAATTGTGTTGGAATTATATCATTAGATGGATTTATTATTCATGTATTACTCATATTGAAATTATAAGAGTCATGGATAAATAGTTATTTTAAAATATTAAATAATATTAAAATTGTTATGATATTTTAAAATTATATATTTCAATTGTGTTGGAGTTATATAATTAGATGGATTTATTTTTCATGCATTGAACATATTGAAACTGAAAGAGTTGATTTAAAAGTATAAATTTTTATTATTTTAATGCTAATATTCTGTGAAAAATTATTATATTTGTTTTTTTTTGAAATATCTAAGTTAAAATAGAATTTACATATGTGAGTAAATATTATAGTTATAATGAGTAAAATTATCATTAAAAGGATTATAATATATATATATATTTTTTAATAATTGAGTTTATATAATTGTTAGTTTTTTTTATTACATAAAGAATGCGGTTTTGATAGGGTCCCCAAACCTAATACAAGCTAAGCATAGAAGAAAAACTAGCAAAAGCTAAATGTAACTGAAAACAAATCTCAACAAGGAGAGTGCAACATAATCCAAAAATATCAACAAAGGAAAACACCAAAATCTAAATATAATTAAAAATCAACCCCAATAGGGAGAGTGCAACATAAACCGAAAAGATCAAAAAAGAAAAAAACTAGGCAAGACATAAAAAATAAACACAACACCCAAAGGATGAACTCAACCATAGAGTGAAAGAGACAAAACACACAACATTAAAGGGTCGATGTCTCCATCTGACTCTTAAAAATATCCCTAAATTCATTGACAAAAGTGATAACCACTTGGATTAAACCCAAAGTACTTGATGATTTTGGTCAAGTATGTCTAAAATTGGCAGGGAATCAGGAGGACTATAGATTGATGGCTCAACACAAACATGAGCACTGTTAGGAAAAGAAAAACTTTTAGGTATCTTGCAAGCAGGTGATCCCTCCATTGAGACTGAAGACATGATCAAAACAGATGAAACTGAAGGCTTGGTAGTTTTATCAAAGAGTCAAACTAACTTTCATGTGCTACCAGGTCCAAGAGTACCTAGGAACTTTAGAGATTTCTTGGATGCCAAACCTTTTTCTTTTGAATTGGGAGGCAAGGGAGAGAAGTCATCATCTTTCAATTATGAATCCTTCTTGGACTCAAAAGATGAGACGGACTCCATAGAAGGAGAAATTATGATAAAATCATTTTTCATAGGGTATCATAAACAACAATGAAATTTACCATAAACTTAAAATTCAATAGAATTAGACCATGGTGGATTAAATCTAGCCCTTTTCCTCCTTTAATTCAATATATTTAATTTATGAATAATAAATTGATCTAATCATATTTCTATGACATTTTAAATAAATAATATGCTAATTGTGTTGGATTTATATAATTAGATGGTTTTATTATTCATGCATTAGTCATATTAAAATTATAAGAGTCATGGATAAATAGCTATTTTAAAATAATAAATAATATTAAAATTGTTATGATATTTTAAAAATATATATATTTCAATTGTGTTGGAGTTATATATTTAGATGGATTTATTGTTCATGCATTGAACATATTGAAACTGAAAGAGTTGATTTTAAATTAATTTTTTTTATTATTTTAATGCTAATATTTTGTGGAAAATTACTATATTATTTACTTATTTTGGAATATCTATGCTAAAATAGAATGTGCATATTTGAGTAAATCTTATGGTTATGAATAAAATTATCTTTAAGAGGATTATAATAAAATAAATTTTTAAAAATAAGTGAGTTTATATAATTGTTAGTTTGTTTATTAGATAAAGAAAAGGGTTTTGATAGGGTCACCAAACCTAATACAATCTGAGCAGAGAAGAAAAATTAGAAAAAGATGAATGTAACTCAAAAATGGTCCCAACAGGGAGAGCACAACATAACCTGAAAAGACCAACAAAGGAAAACACCAGACAAGACATCAAAAATAAACACAACACCGAAAGGGTGAACCCAACCATAGAGTGAAAGAGACAAAACACACAACACTAAAGGGTCGAAGTCGCCATCTAACTCTTAATAATCTCCCTAATTTCATTGACAAAAGCGATAACTACTTGGATTGAACACAAAAGTACCTAGTGTCGTGAAAAAATCAATCAATAAGGGGTGTCAAAGATGGTGTTCCCTATTAAGAAGAGAATCCAATTTGGTAAAATTATCCAAATTAAAGCTTATTCACAACCACGTACGCTTTTCTCCAATTTTGTGTACACACGATAAACACTTCCATTTACAATTTGCAGAATGATATAAAAGACTCCCAATTAATCTTATGTTGAAAGGGATATTGATTCATTGTCTTTTGTAAGTCTTGGTGTAGATATATCTTTTGTAAGACCCTTTATAAAAGCATGTATAGTTTATTTAAAGTTGTAAGCTTACTGTAGTGCTAAGGTCTTTAGCCTATATTTGAAAAAGTTCAATATTCAAACCCCACTCAATATAAGCGAACCACAACCCCAATAAAAACTTATTAAAAAATGACTTTACAATAGATAATTGTCTAGGATCTCTATGGTTATGAATAACTAAATTTTCAATGCAACCTGCATTGGATGTCAAGCTGTTGTAGCTAGTATTGGAGCTTAGTATTTCCTTTTATCTAACAAGTAGGTTGTTTTTTATTTATTTTTATTCATTGGTTGGTTGGTTTGTGAGGGCATTGATAGGACTTTCCCAAGCTGCCAAAGATTCGTCCAACATCGTGGGAACACACTGGACGAGGAGGCAATAAAAATTGTTGCACATCAGGGATACAAATGTGCATAAGAAATTTGTAAGATGTAAAATCTTGGATGCTTCATTTGAGAGTGATGCTTCAATGATACAAAATCTCCTACCAATTTTAATGATGTGTAAGCCACAATCAAATTCTTTACCTTTTAAGTAAAGTTCATGTACAATTAACAATTTTAACTTGTATTCATTATTCAAACTTATTTATTGTTCTCTTCAAGTCCATTTTACAATTATTTATTAATTAAAACTGTTTTTGTAATTTCTTAAAGTGTCTTTTACAAATAATTTTTAAAATTACTATGAGAAGAAAAATTCCTAAAAATGTTAAGAATTCTAATAGTGTTTTTACTAACTATGTAGATTCATTGAGAAATTCAATGTATTAGGTAATAATCATGCCATGACACTAAATATTTATTAAATTTTAATCCATATATTGAAATATCATTTTAATTTAAAATTCTTAATGATTAGTTAATTTATTAAGGAAATTTCAAGATCTACACCTTTTTTAAAGACATGCAAGATTAAGAATTAAGTTCTAATTAATTTTAAATTTTAAACAATTTTTACGTACTTTTCCAAAATTTAGAAATCTATTATACACACATGGATCTAGAGGTTTTATAGCTATAAATCAATCCTCATTAAAGGTATATCATTTTATTTTTGTGAAATCCTATATTATCAAAAAAAAAAATTAATGCTCAATGACATTAACTATATAATTTTATTCAAGAATTTTATATATCAAAGATGATACATGATATCAATATTCATATACATGAACAATATCAAGCAAGAGCACTACCTATATTTTTTTTCCTCAAAAAAAATCTATAACTTTCATTAATAAGGCCTAAGTATCAAATTTTGCATCCCTACTAAACTTGAAGCCCAATCCACCACTAATTTTTTTTTCTAAATTAATTGTATTTAAAAAATGGGTTTTGAAAGGGCCCCAAAACCTTCTTAAATAATAGCCTAAGTAGCCATGTGACATAACAACGCTATAGCAGTGGGTCTACTTGCAGTTACAAAAATCCTCCTACCCACAAAAGAGGAATCTTTACAACACCTTTCAAACGTTCACCTTGATAGACAAAAAGGACCATACACTGCAATAGACATGAGCCTTACTGAACCACCTAGCCCAAACTCTACAAACCTTACAAATATTTGACTAGCCCACCAACCCAAGGATGTAGACAAAAAAGCAGCAAAAAGCACCCCGCAAGGGGTCCACCCTAGTCAGTTCTTACCATCATACTTCTTCGATATAAAGTATTACCCCAAAATATTGGAGGCTTCCTGTAGTTATTTTATAGACGATTTGATTGTTGATATCGCCAAATAAAGCAACAATTGGGACCACAAGTCTTCCTTGTCACTCTTAGACTTATAAATGACCTAGATTGAGGAATATGACACCTCCAACATGGGTTTCTTGAGTCTGACAGAGGATCTACCTATCTAGGGATTTTGGGGTATAATACCCCATTTCATTTGCTCACTACATATCAAATTTTAGGTCATAGTAGGATCAGGACAACTGCTAGCATGACTTGGGCCCTCAGGGGACTCTCAAATTGGGGAAGGAGAATTCTCCATAAGGGGTTGGGCGACCAAGGACTAGATTTTCTAGATAGAATTTTGGTGATCCAACATGTGCTTATAAAGGATTGCAAGGAGCCCTTGGTTCCTAGGATGCCCATCCATATTTTGGTACTTCTCTAGGGTAAGGTTGAGGAAATACATGAGGTATTTAGGGACGTAAATAGGTCTCCCATATTAAAGATGGTTAATGAAGGCCAAATAGAAACTAGAGAGGGGTTTGGTTGGGTCATCATAGGTAATGTATTGCATTATGGGTACGATGGCATTGTTCCATGATATTGGGAGGGAAGATACATGCAATGTCAATTTATCCCAGTCGAGGCTCTTCCTCTTATCAGGGAATTACTCTGTCTCTTCCTCCCAATTATGCTTGTCATGTCTAATGAGGTAACCATCCAGAGGAAGACCAATGAATACCACTAGCAAGTTGGTAGTAACCATGAATTATAAACCTTGGACAAATACTTTGCCCTAGTTATAGGAATGGATAAAGTCATTAATGATGGGATATGTAGCTTCGATGAATTTTTGCAAGAATATGATAAAACCCTTGGCATCCATAAAGGTTTTGGCATTGGAATTAAGCTATATAAGGGTTGGTTCAATGTATGCCATGCTTAAAGCAATGGGGCTAAGATATATGGTCTTGGTGGAGAAGATACAGGGGACAAGACTGAGTAGTAACATAGGAGGTAGGGTGAGGGTAATCCAACCAAAAAGGATATAGGAATGGTACTTCAACTTATAAAATGAAGGAGGCATGATAAGGAATCCATATGGGGTGGGCTTGGAGTGGATACTAAAATAGTGAGATGCCACCTAGATTGGCTTATGTGATGGGTAGAGAATGGGTGAGCTAGAAATGATGAGAGTGAGCGGGTTGATATTACCTCACTTCAAATTTATCTCATTAAGACATGCCCGATGATCAAGGTCCCTACTCAAAACCATGTAGAGAGAAAAATAAAAATGAGGGGGAGGGATGCGAATCACCTGAGTCGAACTTCGACTATGATACCACACATCAATAATATCTATAGACCAAACATGTTTTTTATTATGTATATCCATGTCACTTGGATAACCCTTAGGATTGACGACCTAGAAAATAGTAGTCTAGTTGATACACGTGCCATAGCCGTTGGTATTGAAGAACCACCATGGCTTATCTTTACTCAGGGAATGGGCTAAATCCTGTTATTTACCTCTCATATTCTTCTGCTTTGGAATTGACATGATCTATAAGTGAGTAATATCTAGATTATTATGTAGAACTCATGGAGGCCCTACAACCATGATGGGTGCTCCTAGTGTAAGCTAAAAATATCTTAGGTCGTTGGAATTTGAAAAATTGACTTGCATCCCTTTCATGTTGTGCTGCATTAGAAATGACCTGGGAAATTCCTCCCTCTAGATTCTAAGCCTGTTGGTAGAGGTTACAAGATTTGTTGTGAGGTCAACTACCTATTTATATTCCCTGCAAATATGGTGAATGGTTGCTCTTGAGAAACTAGAAAGGATCATCCTGGATTAGAGGATAGTGTTGTAGAATTTCCATAATGTAACCTTATCATTGAACATATAGTTTATGATATTCATGGAGTCCCCTTTAATAATCACTTCCATGGGGTCATCGTGGTGCAACATCAACCCCCTCTCTAGAGCCATGGCTTATGTATAATTATTTTATTGGTTTCCTAGGAACTTTGCGTAAGCCAAGATTAAATTACCTCGATGGTATCTGATGACCCCTCCCACCCCAACCTTTCCTGGATTTCCCTTTGAAGTCCTATTGAAATTCAACTTGATCCACCCTTACGGAGATGGACTCCATTTGGTATTAGATTTGGGATTTGGCCTTGGTCGAGCATCATAATCCTCCATAGTGATTTTGATGGATTTGAGGATGGATTTTTTAGAGGTCGATGGAGGATATGTTTGATAGGGGATAAGCTGAGAGTTTTTGATGGTGAAAGCTATGGAATTAGAGGCCATAGATAGGGGATACCTGGGTAAGCATGAAAATTCCTTTTTTTTTCTCTCTAACCATATTTTCCAAATAAGGTGCAGAAGACACAAGTGCCATAGGGATATAAGCCTAGGAGTGTAAATTAAATTTGGCCACTAGATAAAGAGGTTAACAATTGACTAGGTCTAGGTCCACTAGATGTGGAAATTGTTGAAGATATGCCCAAAGGCTTCAAAGGAAAACCCATTGGTGCAAAATATATGGTTTATGCTCTTCCAATGAGACAAGCACATATGGCAGTGGTTGGGGATCATGAATCCTCTTTTGGTTAGGTTATTGATTGTGAGGATCTTGTTTTGGATGGATATCCATATTAAAAAAATTATCTTTTGGATGAGCTTTGCCTTCCAAACCAGGTTGAAAGGGATGCTTGGCACAAATGTCAAATTTAGGAGAGAATAGGTCAATTTTACTGAGAAGGATCCACTATTGGTTCCTGTTCAGATAGGTCTATCTTCAACTTATTGCAATAGAATGGTGATTGCTTGGAGAAGTTTGGATAGTTCAGTAGCTTGATTAGGAATATTTTTCATCTCAATGATTCTCCACCTTGGCTAACTCATAATACAGGCTATGAATTTGGTCACTTTTCTTCCTAGGGTATCATCATCTAGTAGCAGTTTTGATCCTCGAGATGAGACCTTTCCTTGCTATATTTTTGATAGACCTACCCAAAGCTTCATCGAGGATGATGAACAATATGGGGGACAAGGGGTATCCTTGCCTTAGGCCTCTTGATCTAGGAAAGAACCCAATGGGGGATCCATTGACAAGGATAAAGAACTACGATGAGGATATGCACTTATTTATGATCCCAACCTAGATCGGGTGGAAGCTAAAATTAAGGAGGATATTAGTTATGAACTCCCATCAGACCCTATCAAAGGCCTTTTTCATGTCCAAATTGAGAAGGAGAACTGACTTCTTGGCTAGGGTGGCAAAATGGAGGGCTTCACAAATGGTAATGAATCTGTTAGTAATGATCCTTACTTTGACTTAACTATTCTAGAACTGGTCAATGATGAGGGGGAGGATTGATTTGAGTCTATTAGCAAGATCTTTGGTTTGGATATTATAGATGACATTGGAGAGGCTTATGGGTTGAAAGTTTAATAGAGACTTACAAGCTAGGATTTTTGGGACCAGGGCAATGAAGGTTGAATTAATACCATGGGGAATGGATTTGAACATCTAGAGATACTTGACAATTTCATATACCTCAATCATTATTAAATTCCAAAAATCCTAATAGAAATGGGGGTGAAACCCATTAGAGATAGGGGCCTTGTTTGACTTCATGGAGAAGGGTCCCTTTGATATCATTCACTGAGATAGGGCTGGTAAGCATTTCATTGGTGGAATTAGAAATAGAGTGGGGGGTTTTGGCGAGAAGATCCTTTGCAGCATAAGGAGACTATGGGGTGGAGATTCCCAAGAGGACCTAAAAAAAGATGATAGCTTCCTCCCTAATCTCTAAAATATCATTCGTGACCCTCCCATTCGAACAATGAAGATCTATGATTTTATTGCAGCTCTAGTTTCTTAGTGTGGATGAGAAATTGGTATTTGAGTCACCATCCTTGAGCCACATGGCTCATGACTTTTGCTACCATTATGTTTATTATCTAGCCATTATATTGTGGTAATCAGCTAGGAGCTACCTTTTCAACACTTTGGTATTGCTATCATGGTTGCATTTCTAAATTTGATGTTCTAGAACTTCCATGTTTTCTTTTATCACCCACTTTTTTCAAAAATATTATCAAAAATCTCTTTATTCCAAGTTCTGAGTTGTCCTTTGAGGAATATAATTTTTTGGTATAGTCATCCTAATATGGATCTGTAGACACCAAAATAGCACCAATCCGATTATGTGACTGCAAACACTAATCACATTGACACACATAGCCCCAGAGGTTAAACAATGGTCCTAACCACTCTCACAACAGTTTTGGAAGGTCAAAAATCAATTTGGCACCTTCAGGCACTTTGCTCAGTATCCGTTCCACCCAGGGACGAATTCAAACTGGGATTCGCCCCATCCAGGGACGGATTCTAGATTCGCTCCAGGGTGGGGCGAATTGCAGGTTTGATGGGCAAAAAGTCAAATCTTGACAAATGGCAGCTCAGATCCACCACTTAACACTTCCTTCATCGCATGGGAGTGTGGGTGAGCATTTTTGAGCATTAGAGGCTATTACAAGGGCAGTCATGAAGTCCCTATTCAGGGAGGAATCTCCTTCCCCCTGGGAAGGCATGATTGCCAAGTGGCGCCTCTGCATGCCCATTTCAAGAGACCTCCAGGTCTATAAATTGGTGAGTTTCCTCACCCCAAAATATATAGAGAAGGAGCATTTTGGAGCAACGAAGTGCTGTCATTTTACTTTCACACCCACACCCCTTTTGAGTTGTGTCTTTCACATCCTTGATCTCTTTCGGAGAGGAGGTCATAGGGTGGTTATTGGAAGCACAAATCCGGAACCAAACCCAACATTTGGCCATGATATCCCACCCAATTTTCTGAAAATACCCCACAAGAGATTTTGGACCCATCCCAAGTGGATTGGTGCCAAAATCAAGCCCCAAACGGTGGGCGGCCTACCTCCGGGTGCCCCCTCCCGCACTGCTACAGTCCTAATCGCCCCTCTTTGGAGTGATTGGAAATCTGTGGTAGATTTGCTTTCTTTCATTTTTGCATTCAATTCTATGCTGCTTAGATAGGTTCCCCTTTTAATTTCATTTCGTTTCGAATAATTTTGATCATGTTTCTATCTTCGTTCGCCTCTACTAACTTGCAGGTAGCATCATCAAATTCCCATTGATGGAGGCCAAATTGGGAAAATATGACCATCTGGGTCTTCCCAAAATACCCCCAATTAGCTAACCCCAAGTTTGCAGGTCTTTTGGAGCCTCCTAGGTAGGACATTTGGGACAAGTACCTTTTCGGCATTTTGTTGCAGGTGAATTCGTCCCGCCCCGGAGCGAATTCAAATCGGCGAGGAATTTCTCGACTGTTCCATTTGTAGTATTTTCTTTGGGATGCCTTGATGCCCCTATCAAATTTTTAGAGCATTTGGATTCATTTTAGTCATAGTTTAATTCATTTTTCTCATTCACTTATCGTAGGCTTGGGGATTGCATGCTTTACTTTATCTACGAGTGCTACTGATCGTTTCTTGTTCCTTTGAATGTAGGGTCTAGACATCGGAGGAGCAGCAAGGAGTCAAGACTCATCAATGCAAGTGGCGGCGATGTTTGGTCCGCCCATTTTACATGTGGGCACGTGAAAGAAGGAAGGGCATCCATGGATGTAACAAGAACGCTTATTTAAACGCTCCTAGCCCTTGGAAGGGGAGGATGCGCATTGTAACCGAGTTGTGAAACATATCAATAAAAAGGGCTGTCTTCTTTATTTGCATTTGTTTCATTTTGATTCGCTCATGCTTTTCCCTCTTTTCATGCACTTTCAAATTCCTAGGATTTAGCGTTAAGTCTAAGTTTAATTTGCATCGCATCTTCGCTTTCCTTTTTGCTTCCGTATCCTCGTGCTTTTAGTGGTGATCACGGTGGGACCTTGTCCTCTACTTTTAAGATCAGAAATCTGATCCAAACTTGGTTGTTTTTTCTTGCAGGTACCGAGTTCTCGTACGCTGACTGTTGTTCGTTCCATCAGGAGGCGGATACAGAGTTGTAATTCGTCCTACCCAGGGACGAATGGGAATTCGCCCCACCCTATGATGAATATAGTCCTGTAATTCATTTCTCCCCGGGATGAATTTTTGTCTATGCAGTTTCAGGGCAGAAACTCAGAACCAGCAGATTTGGGCAGAGAAAAGGTAGGGATTCTGAACTTTTCCTGTCATTTTCTGTTTTCAGTTTTTCTGTTTTTAGGTTACTTGTTTGCTTAGGGAAATTTTTCCTTTACTACTTGCTTGCTTCCCTTTTGCAAAATAAAAAGAACCCCACACATCACGTGGTAACGTAAACACCAAGGAGCTGGTCGTAAAACCCCAGCCCTTGATCAAGACCAACGGTGGATTTCATCACCACCTTGGCTTGAATTTTGCATTCATAAACCCCGATCGCTACTATTGCTAGACGTAAATCCTAAATAAACTGACCGAGTGTAGCTGGGGTGATTCCCAGCACGCGAGGATAAGTCTTCTATGGTAGGTGTCAAAAATAGGGTGATTCCCCTTTCGTACCGCCTACGTTCCACGTACCATCTGCTCTCACGTACCTATAGTTTCCCTCACGTAAGGGCGGGTATATAGAGAGGTTGGTATATCGGCCTGGCAATGGTATATCGAAGGGGCGACCAATTTTGGGAGCCATAAGAGCCATCATTTTGCATTTAAACGTTCTTTACAAAAACTTTCAAAACAAAAATCAAAACACACTAAACCAGGTTTAGGACACACTTTTAATCTTTAAACGAGATAATCATTGCTTTGTGTGTGTGTGCTCCTTTCTGTTTAGTGTAGCATAAAAATCATAAAAAGAATAAAAAAAAAAAACCTACATAGCTTGTAGAAGAACACCACCATGGTGTACACCCGTAGCCAAGCCCAATCAAGGGCAAAAGCTGCGGAGAGTGTACAAGGGGGCACAAGTCGCCTCCGCTACAGCACCAAGGACTTGGTCATACCGCCTTGGTGGCCTGACCCACGAGAGAGTCCGCATCATCCCATTTCAGAATGGGACTATAGAGGCACCCCTTTGAGGGACACGCCCATTCATCATAGCCCCTTTCAGGAGGATTCCTTACACGTGGCACTCAACATAGATAAGAAGGCTCCCTTAGAAGCTCGATATGAGTGGCCACCGTGCAATGAAGTGCTAGAGCGGCATAGTGTCCATGAGGAGAGGCCACATGATTATGGCATCCCTCCTTTGCCCCCCATCACTGTTAGAACCAATAGACAAAATCCAGAGCGCAAGGCTCTTCAAGCAAGGCGAGCCAACTCTGCCCACCCCTTTCACACATACGAAAGGGAGCACGAGGAAGACCATTACATTCCTCCAGAGCAATATACAACATGGGAGCCATGCGCTTCCGCACCTGCTATATACCATGATCACCTACTGAGGCCAGAGCCTCGGGTAAATGCCGCCAACCTCGATAGAGGGAAGCGACCTATTGAGATCTCGGATCATCACGACCGAGGTAAGTGCATAGGAGAGGCATCTAGGCCTCCTAGGCTCAAGATGGTAGAACAAATCGACCTGGAAGTCACCAGACATGCCGCCCACCAAGCGTAGATCACGTGGCTTGAGCAAGATCAACAGTAGCTAGAGCATCTATATCGCCTTAGCAAGGAGCGCATTCAGTGCCAAATAGATGAGCTGCTCCATAACCCGGTGCCTGAGAGGGTTCCAACCCCTCGCACCCAAAGAGCGGAACCATATGAGAGGCGCAACCCCTTGGTGCGAGATAGGTCTCCGCGACCTTACCAAGTGCCACCTCCGAGACCTCCTAGACCTAAGCGGGAGGCCACTCCCTAGAACAACGATGGGTACCCTCTACGGGGACCCACTCAGGGTCATAGGTCTCATCCAGAGACTCCTCAAGAAGCTTACGAGGAGTATGAGCAAGAAGCAGAGCAGGCCGAAATGCCCTACCAAGGTGGAGGGGTTGCTATCCGGCCACCCCTCCATAGGCCTCAAGTCTCCCACAACCCACAACGGGAGCAAACTAAAGAAGAAGAGATTAAATCTTTAGATGCATATAAAGCGCTGCTAGAGCATCTGGAGTCTGTGGAAACCAAAACTTTTGGGCCCCAAAAGCCCACTTTACGCCAGCTCCGTAGTCATCCCGTGCATCCATCAGTGCCAACACCCCCTTACCCTGAACACTTTAAGCTGCCTCAGTTGGCAGTCTTTAGAGGTGAGGAGGATGCCCAAGAGCATGTGACGAGATTCCTAAGCCAATGCTTCGGCATTCAAGACAATGATGCTTTGTTATTAAGAACATTTATAACCACATTCGTAGGCCCTGCCTCGGATTGGTTTACTCAATTACCAAAGCATAGCATTAACAACTTAGATCAGTTAGTGGATGCATTCCTCGAACGCTTCACCTTCAACACCAAGAAGAAGGCGTCACTAAGTGACTTAGCCAGCCTCAGGCAATATGAGGAAGAAACCATGGCGGCCTATGGGAATCGATGGAGGGCTTTGCTCTCAAAGCTGCCCTACCTCCCTCCTATGTCCGACCTCACTCAAATGTTCTCCAAGAGTTGTTTGAGATCGATCTCTATGCTATTGCAGCTGCAGCAATATGCCACCTTAGAAGAAGCTCTGGTGCAAGCCAGGATCATTGAAGAGATCAAGATACAGGATGGCGAGATAGCCAAACCTAAGAAAAAAGAATGGAATAAGAACACAAAAATAGGGACTACGCAACAAAAACCTGCTACGGTAAATCAAGTTGCCATAAATGTCCCTAAGCCTGCACAAGAAATACAGCCTCAAAAGGCTAACTATCAGGTGGTGCCTCCTAATAATTATGAAAAAGAAAACCATAAGTAGGAGCAAAATCAGCAACGTCACCCTAGGCGACAGTACACACCTTATACGGAGTCTAGGGACTCCTTGTTTGACCGCTTGTCAATGGCAAACTTGATCAACCTTCCAGAGATCCAAACCATAGATCCCAATGCATCGAAGCCTAAGGGATACCGGGAGGACTTGTATTGTAGGTTCCACAGGTGGAGGGGACATGACCTGAATGCATGTTGGAAGTTCAAAGGTTTGATACAAGACCTAATTGACAATAAGACATTGGCAGTGGACAACCCCGTAGCGCCAAACAACCAGTAGATGGGAGTTTTCAAAGACCCCTTGCCTGCCCATGAGGCACAGGCAAAACCCCTTCAAGTCAATGAGGTGCAACAGAATTGCCCCATGCAAGGGTATGTAGGAATGATAAGCATAGTGACTAGGAACAAGAGATACCCAGGAGTTGCCCCCGAGGCAGCCACAAGAGAGGTTCCATCGACGTCACAACCTCAACAACACCCTATGCAACCACCTCCGCCTAGACCCACGGCCACGATTCGGACCAAACTCACGCAGAGTTTGAGGACCACGTCGGCTAGGCTCTCCATATATGAGCTTATACAACAATCAACGCCCCATCGGGAGGCTCTCATGGAGATATTGAAAGCCATCGAGTTGCAGCCCCATGAAGCGAATTCCTTCAACAACTTCGTGGGACATGTCAAACGATGCACGGAGCCAGTCATCACCTTTCGAGAGGATGAAGTTAAATCAATTTTCTGATGACATGGCAGATCCACCCCTGCACGTTATCGTGCGGGTCAACGGGATCCCGTATAAGAGGGTGTTGGTAGACACTGGCTCGTCCAGTAACATCATTACCACAGTGGCATTGAAACATCTGAAGTTGCCAGCCTCTCACATCACGGCTTCCACCTATACACTACGAGCATTCAATGATGCGATATGCTCGATAGTTGGCACAATTGTCCTACCCATTCAAGTAGGACAAAAGATGATACCTACATTGTGCCATATTTTGGAAGGTGAGATGGCTTATAACATCTTGCTAGGGTGGCCATGGATCAGGGACATGAAGTGTGTCCCTTCGATAGCTCATCAGTGTTTGAAGTATACATTTGAAGGGGAAGTACATGTAGTCCCGATGGACTTGGAACCCTTCAAATATTGCAATGCGATGCAGCTGATGCCGCAATCGACCCTTCCATCGACACACTTGGATTTTTAGTTAAATCCATCTAGACAGGGTCCGATTCTGCAAGCATCCCTGGTGATAAATCCATCAAAACCCCAGTCAGGTGCATCTTCATCGTCTGGTCCTTCACCAATGATGCCACCTATCATGGCCAAATAGAAGGACAAAGGGAAGCAAACCCTGGAAGAGGCTCAACCCCTGGAAGAGGCACTGCCAATAGTATCAACCATCTCTACCGAAGAGATGCCTAGCACAATGGAAGTTGAGGCCCCTAGTTCACCCAACATGGAGTGGAATCAGGAAGAGCTTCCATTCCCTCCCCCTCAATCACCAACAATCATCGTTGAAATGGCCAATATGGGCCTAGGGGAGTATCTGGTGTGGAATGTTGTAGCAACGCCCACACTAGAGTCCATGCAGGACATGGGGAGACCTCGCCTCCCCATCGGTACAATTGTTCCTTTAGGCTGCCCGCCAAACCAGACAAACTTTGTGTATGGGGGCCTTGATCATGGTACTGAGCCATGCATGCAAGAGGATGAAGATGAAGAGCCTTTTGTAGAAGATGTCAACTATCTGTCTAACCCGAACTTCACTCTGAGATATCTTGGCCAATGCAATTGGCATGGATATGGGCTAGGCAGGTATGAGCAAGGAGTGTATGTCCTTTGCCAGCCAAGATACCAAATGCCTTATGACAAGTCGGGCATGGGGTTCAACCACCCCCTACCCTTGGACATCTTGGTAGAGGACATGCACGGCCTAGGGATAGGCAACAAGGGTGGATTGGCATTAGATATCTATGCCAACCCTAACACAATGTATACATTGGGGGATTACCTCCCATGGTCAACAACCACCCTTGTTAACCTCACTAACCCTTGCCCTTTTTTGGAGAGAGGCAAAAGTTTGGGGACTCACTTTCAAGGAGGGTATAGACAGTGTCAAGAAGGATCTTCAGAGGATGAGTCAGAGTATGAACCAGCATCATATGACCCCTTCGAATCAGATAGTGATCACTCCCAAGTGATCCCCATGAATGACTATCAAGAGAGCCTCTTGACAATGTTCCCCCTAGAGGCTCCAATCGAGCCAGTGTCACGTCAAGAGAATCAGGTCCCCCCATGGAGAGTGGAACAACCACAATGGGGCCAGATTAATTTGCTCGAGCAGGACGATCCTGTAATACCTCAAACAGTTGTCGGAGCCAACGAGGGCTTTTGGATCTCCGATAGTGATTACGAAGATGAAATAGAAATGACATATCTTAATCACATGCGACAGATGCAGCAACCATACCCCTTGGAGATTAATGACATATTTGAATAGATGGGCATAGTGCCAGGGCATGAGTGGTACGTAGACCCAACGGGGTGGGACCAAGTGTTGGATCCGCCACTCCAGGTATACGAAGAGCACCTTCCACCCCGAGACCCTAGAGTGCTATCAGTGCCGAGGGTAGACCCTATCCTCCTATCAGCACATAGGGCCGATCCATTCATGCCAATCCCTACAGAGCTAGATCCAGAGCATAGGAATCATCTAGAATGTTCAAATCACCACACCCATGGTAATGGAGACCAAAATCATTTCATCAACATGATCTCCATTGACTTAACCGCCCCCATCCACAATCCGGCCGATCCAGCATGGTCATTGCATCTAGACATAGATGCCATAGACTGGGATCGCATCAATTCACCTCCATCCCCATCAGAGTACTGGCCTTTCGATAAAATGCTTCATTTTACCCTAGGGTCAACTCAGGATATCTTCCATGCTGAAGAGGAACCCGAGGTTCCCAACGTGGATTTAAACTCAGCAAATGATATCCATTTGATCCCGACTCCACACCAGTTGGAGGACGGATCCCACATGTCGATCGAGGAGATGACTGACGTAGACATCGGCTCAGATCCAATGAATCCATAGATCATCAAGCTAGGGGTAAGTCTATCCCCCGAAGAGCAAGCCGACTACATTGCCCTTCTCAAAGAGAAGAAGGAGGTTTTTGCATGGTCATACAGAGACATGCCGGGACTAGATCCGTAGCTAGTCATGCATAATCTAACGCTTGATCCGACAGTCAAGCCAGTTAAGCAAAAAACTACGTAAGATGCACCCAACAGTGGCCTTGATGGTCAAAGATGAATTGCAAAAGTTGTTGGATGCACAGTTTGTCATCTGCGTGGATTATCCGCCATGGTTGTCCAACATGGTGCCCGTCAAAAATCCCGACGGGAGGATTCGCATATGCACTAATTTTTGAGATCTAAACAAAGCGAGTCCTAAGGATGATTTCCCCTTGCCGAGCATCGACGCATTGGTAGACGCTACTACGGGCCACGAAATGCTATCCCTCATGGATGGTTTCTCGGGATACAATCAAATTCGTATCAATCCTGAAGACCAACTAAAAATGGCGTTCACAATGCCTTGGGGGACATTTTGTTATAAGGTCATGCCTTTTGGCCTTAAAAATGTTGGCGCCACCTACCAACGTGCCATGACGTACATCTTCCATGATTACATGCATACAACTTTGGAAGATTACATGGATGATTTGTTGGCCAAATCTCTTTTGCACCCGGATCATATCGATGACTTAAGCAAGATCCTCGATCGCCTCATGGAACATAAAGTCAGACTGAATCCCAAGAAGTGCGTATTTGGCGTCACATCTGGAAAACTCTTGGGTTTCATAGTCTCAAAGCGAGGCATCGAGGTGGACCCAAACAAAGTCAAGGCAATCCTTGAAATGCTTCCCCCAACTACCATCAAGCAGCTCAGAAGCTTGCAAGGGAAGGTCACGTCAATCAAGCACTTCATAGCACAGCTATCTGACAAGTGCCGACCCATGAACAAATTATTGCACAAGGGGGTAGCATTTCACTGGGATGACGAGTGCCAATCGACCTTTGATGACATTAAATGATACTTGGCTTCACCGCCAGTATTGGCACCACCTAGACCAGGAGTGTCATTCTACTTATACATCTCAGCTATTGAGGTGGCACTGGGCGCCATGCTAGCCCAGAAGAATGAACTTCACAAAGAATAGGCTACTTACTATCTTAGCCGCACCTTGGTCAGTTATGAACTTAACTATGCATACATTGAGAAACTCTGCTTGGCAATGGTGTTTGCTACCAAAAAGCTATGCCACTACATGCTGAGCAACACTACGTATGTTGTGTCTAAGGAGAATCCATTGCGATACATGATGAGTCATACTTATCATAGTAGCCGCACGGCGAAATGGATTATGTTGTTGACAGAATTTGACATAGAGTTTATTGGACAGAAATCCATCAAAGGACAAGTCATAGCCGATCAACTAGCAGAGGCTCCTCTCGAAGACGATCAGCCTCTGGTCATAGAACTACCCGATGATGGGGTCTTCCATGTCTCAGAATCGCCAGATTCTGATGAGCCTGAGTCACAGGCCGACATAACCCTATTTTTTGATGGTTCTAAATGTGAGCAAGGAGGTGGCACGAGAATTGTATTCTTCACACCGCAAGGGGCTCCAATGCCTCTGTCATTTAAATTAGACTTCCCGTGCACCAACAATAATGCAGAATATGAAGCCTTGCTCATAGGTCTTCAGACAACAATCACCATGAACATCAAGCGATTGAACATCTTTGGTGATTCGCTGCTAATTGTCAACCAAGTCAAAGGGGTATTCCAATGTAAATGCCCAGTTCTACAGGCCTACAAAGCCCTTGTGGACAAATTCTTGGCAAATCTTGAATGGTACGACATCGAGGCACTCCCTCGGTCATCGAATCATTTTGTGGACACTATGGCCTCCTTGGGGTCATTAATCCCGCAAGACCTTTCTGGTGATATGACAACCATTCAAGTCAAAATGCTATCGCAATCCGTGATGGACCGTGCAAGCTCTAACTTGATGCCAGGAATCCACATGATCCAGATTGAACCACCTTAGGATAGGTTCTCTCGAATCCATGATCATCTGAAACATGCCAACTAGGGGTCCTTGTTCTCCCCTACTCCCCTTAATAGCAACACAACGCTATTCTTACAAGTTCTTTCCCGCTCAGCGTTTGCTAGGGATGAACTTCAAGAGGGATTGGTTGTTCATACCATCGAGGCTTCTGATCAGCAGGATTGGTATTCACCCATAAGGGACTACCTCAAGTTAGGTAACCTCCCACTTGGATTGACGCATGCCACAAAATGAGCATTCAAGCAGAAAGCGGCAAAGCATGTCTTGTTAGGAGACATTTTGTACCATCGTAGCTATGAAGGGATCCTCCTTCGGTGCTTGGACCAACAAGAGTCCACTTGGGCGATCGCCCAAGCGCACGATGGTACATGTGGTGGCCACTTCAGTGGTATGGCTATCGCCAAGCGCATTCTTCGCATGGGCTATTACTGGCCATCTTTAGAGCGAGATTGTAGCGCATATGTCAGGAAGTGCGTGAAGTGTCAACATCATGCTAATTTGATGCACGTACCTTCCCAAGCCTTGCAGCCGATCCAGTCGGCTTGGCCATTTTCGTAGTGGGGCTTAGATCTAATCGAAAATATCTCCCCTGCATCGTCAGGCCATCACACGTTCATCATAACGGCCACAGAGTATTTCACCAAGTGGGTGGAAGCAGTTTCGCTTACCTCTACGACTGGAACCCGCATTGCGGAGTTCATTTTGCATAACATCATATGTCATTTTGGTATTCCATCCAAGATAATCTCGGATAATGGGACGTCATTCAAGAACAAAGATGTGCGTGCTTTGACCACAAAGTACAAAATTCAGCATAGTTTTTTGACACCCTATTATCCGTAGGAAAATGGGCAAGCAGAGGCGTCAAACAAAATGCTAGTTGCCATCCTCAAAAAGATAGTCACAGATAGTCATAAGGATTGGCACATTCAGATCCCACTTGCCCTGTGGGCTTACCGCACTAGCATTCGGACACCCACTAGGGCAACTCCATTTTTGCTCGTGTATGGCTCTGAGGCTGTCATGCCTCTCGAGTTGGAGATTCCTTCCCTATGCATTTCAATGCAAGAGTTCATCGATGATGACACTATGCGGCAGGCCCGGTTAGACCAGCTTACGTTGCTCGATGAACGACGTGTTAATGCTCTCGAGCATTTACGTATCTATCAAGAGCGACTTAAGAGAGCATACAACATGAAAGTTCACCTGAGGGACTTTCAGGTTGGTGACTTGGTCTTAAAAGAGAACCAACAGAACTCTAGCTTGTCATCCCATCTAAGGGACAAGTTCACGGCAAATTGGTTAGGTCCCTATGTAATTGATAGTAAAATAGGGCCTGGAACATACCGGCTAGCCTCTCTTGATGGAATCAAGGAACTAGAACCCTTGAACATCAGTCATTTGCGGCCATTCCATATCTAAAAGAGCCATAGCCCAAACAAAATGCTCCAAGGATTCCTACAATCGCTTGGTCAATCCCAAAATGCTCCAAGGATTCCTACAATCGCTTGGTCAATCCCAAAATGCTCCAAGGATTCCTATAATCGCTTGGTCAATCCCAAAATGCTCCAAGGATTCCTACAATCGCTTGGTCAACCCAAAACCAAGGATTCAAAAAACAAGGATTCAAATTCTTGGTCAATCCAAAATGCTCCAAGGATTCAAACATCAAATGAAGGATTCATTGGTATCCAAAATGATTCCAAGTAAGATTTAATCGCTTGGTCAATCCAAAATGCTCCAAGGATTCCTACAATTGCTTGGTCAATCCCAAAATGCTCCAAGGATTCCTACAATCGCTTGGTCAATCCCAAAATGCTCCAAGGATTCCTACAATCGCTTGGTCAATCCCAAAATGCTCCAAGGATTCCTACAATCACTTGGTCAATCCCAAAATGCCCCAAAGGTACCCATTACCGCTTGGTCAACCAAAAAGCTCCAAGGATTCCCACAATCGCTTGGTCAAAAATAAGAAAATTCAAAAACAATAAAATCATCAAAAATAACAAAAATTTGCATCTCATTTCCATGCATACTCAAAATCATCACAACAATACAAAGCTCTTTTGCATCTCATCTTCATACTCACAAAAATAAATCCAAAAAAAAAAACACAAAAATATATAGCTGCATTAAGCATCACATCCATACATTGCATATTTGTGGTCATCTAGGTCAGGGCGCCATAGACTGTAATTACTTGGCAAATCCATCTTGTTCCATATTTTTCTGCTCTATAAATAGTCCATCACAAATAAACGCCATTTGCATCTTTTCGCCATACTATAGTTAGTTGACTTTTAATGTATCAAGAGTTTTCGTCATTCAGCTGTCAATAGCTTTTTAACCAAATGTTGTACAAAGTCAGACAGATTTTATGAAGGTAGAGTTCTACTTGGATCACACCTTGTTACGTAGCATCCCAACACAAGTTAAAACACAAAAAAATTCCCAAGTTGTGTGAACGAAAGATGAAACCTGCAAAGCAATCCAGGTCACCATAAGCGAAACGGTTATCTTGCTCATCCCCCTATGCGAATGACCTCAAGAATGCTGAGAGTTGGCAAAAGGACAAGAATCTTCCCTACCCAATTCCCCAAGAATCCCAAGTTCTCAAAAGAAGTTGCAAACATCATACAAATTTGCAAAAGGTCAAAACTCCAAAAATTTGACATCACAACCAAAGTGCATACATCCAAAGGCACATACAATAGTGATTCTCATCACTCATTATTCAAATCCCTTGCTCAAAAGAAAAATAACAAAAATAAACAGTGATTTTTATCACTATAAACGAGCAAGTATCCCAATACAATTGAAGAAAAGAAGGGAGTCGAACTTGAATCCCTGGAACTCTCAAGCATTCGGAAGGTCATGAGATAAACCTCAATACCGGTTTGGTTGATAGCCTATCGGTCACTCGTGGCAAACCTCCCGCATGACGATATATCTATCGCATTAACTTGTGTACAGATCAATGTTTGCATGTGGATGAGCTAGCTTATGGTATCCTGGATCGCACCGCAGATTAATCTGACTAAATACAACAAAGGAGTTAGTGGGGCTAATTAGGTGATCCTCAGTACAGGTTTGGTTGACAGCCTATCTGGCACTGGTGGTATCCTGACAAATACCACATAAAAGAACTCAATTGCACACACAGGGATGTGACATAACTGGGTCAAAGACAAGTCGGATTCATACCTTGTTCAAAAGTCTTGTAAGATAAAATACAGTTTTGGATAGTTAGTTAAAACATCTGAGTCTCAAAAAACCTAACTACATTATAAACCAACTGTAACTATCTTTTCGCCCTACTTCACCATCAAAAAATACAAAATACCATACATAAAAATTCACTTACCACAGCAATCGCCTAAGACAAAAGGCCATCAGTTCTAAACAGTCTATGGTGCCATCGCCAAAAATCACAAATTCAATTCATTCATATTCATTTGCATATCATATACATTAAGCAACATTTGCATTCATCATAACACATGCATCCATCAATGTAAATTAACATGCATACATACACATTCATCAATCATTAGGCATAACATCAAATCATGACACATGTGTAACAAAAAATAAAATTCAGGGCAAAAATTTCAAAAACAACAAAAATTGAACAAAAATGCACCAAAACAACTAATAAACTTGCCCGATGAAAGTGCTTTTGCACTTGACATCCCGGGCATGCAAAATAGACGTCGGGGTCACAAATCCTCACTATCCTCCTCCCTAAGAAGGCTACCATAGCCGGACCGCTCCACGGGAGGACGGATTTTTGAGAATTTCATCCCCAAACGGCGTCGTCAAAACGGGTCAAAATCCAATCAAAAATAGCAATAACATTGCCGAACGAAGGCGCCTTGGCGCCTGACATTCTTGGCATCCAAAATAGACGTTGGGCTCACAAATTGTCACTATCCTACTCCCTAAGAAGGCTACCATAGCCGGACCGCTCCACGGGAGAACGGATCTTTGACAATTTCAGCTCCAAAACAGCGTCACCAAAAGGGTTAACACCCACCAAAAATAGGTCTAAATGTCAAAAAACTGCACACACGTATAACGCTAAACATCTGAAGGCACCCTTGCACAAGTCATTTTGGGTCAAGCGACTCGTCGCTTTTCTCATGAAGGTCATTCCCTCATCGATTCGTCGCTTGAGGGGGTAGTCACACTTAGTCACCAGTCAACAAGTACACACCCAATTAAGGAAAACGACATGCATTCAAAGAATCATTGACAAAGACAATCACGCTCTTGCTTGGGGCAGTAAACAAGCAATAATCACAAGCTGATCAAATCACTTGGCATTTCGTGAATCATGAACTCAAGGTTCTCACAGACAAAAGGTTGCGCCCTTTGCCTATTCATGACTGATCAATGTCCAAGATCAAGTAACACCTCACCGAAAAAGGTTAACACTTGAATTAAGTTCCTTCGCTCGTCAGAAGCAAGGATTCAAGAATGCATGCCCTTTCCATACTTGGGGCATCAAAAGTTGGTTAGGTTACTGAGAAACCCTAATCATTTAGTGCTTTGGTTATCTATTTTTTGCTCGACGCTGCGCCATGCACAGCGCATCCCAAAAAGGGGCATCTGTAGACACCAAAACAGCACCAATCCGATTATGTGACTGCAAACACTGATCGCATTGACACACACAGCCCCAAGGGCAGCCCCCAGAGGTTAAACAGTGGTCCTAACCACTCTCACAGTAGTTTTGGAAGGTCAAAAATCAATTTGGCACCTTCAGGCACTTTGCTCAATATCCGTTCCACCCAGGGACGAATTCAAACTGGGATTCGCCCCACCCAGGGACGAATTCCAGATTCGCTCCAGGGTGGGGCGAATTGCAGGTTTGATGGGCAAAAAGTCAAATCTTGACAAATGGCAGCTCAGATCCGCCACTTAACGCTTCCTTCATCGCATGGGAGTGTGGGTGAGCGTTTTCGAGCATTAGAGGCTGTTACAAGGGCAGTCATGAAGTCCCTATTCAGGGAGGAATCTCCTTCCCCTTGGGAAGGCATGATTGCCAAGTGGCGCCTCTGCATGCCCATTTCAAGAGACCTCCAGGTCTATAAATTGGTGAGTTTCCTCACCCCAAAAGATATAGAGAAGGAGCATTTTGGAGCAACGAAGTGCTGTCATTTTACTTTCACACCCACACCCCTTTTGAGTTGTGTCTTTCACATCCTTGATCTCTTTCGGAGAGGAGGTCATAGGGTGGTTATTGGAAGCACAAATCCGGAACCAAACCCGACATTTGGCCATGATATCCCACCCAATTTGCCGACAATACCCCACAAGAGATTTTGGACCCATCCCAAGTGGATTGGTGCCGAAATCAGGCCCCAAACGATGGGCGGCCCGCCTCTGGGCGCCCCCTCCCGCACTGCTACAGTCCTAATCGCCCCTCTTTGGAGCGATTGGAAATCTGTGGCAGATTTGCTTTCTTTCATTTTTGCATTCAATTCTATGCTGCTTAGATAGGTTCCCCTTTTAATTTCATTTCGTTTCGAATAATTTTGATCATGTTTCTATCTTCGTTCGCCTTTACTAACTTGCAGGTAGCATCATCAAATTCCCATTGATGGAGGCCAAATTGGGAAAATATGACCATCTGGGTCTTCCCAAAATGCCCCCAATTAGCTAACCCCAAGTTTGCAGGTCTTTTGGAGCTTCCTAGGCAGGACATTTGGGACAGTACCTTTTCGGCATTTTGTTGCAGGTGAATTCGTCCCGCCCCAGAGCGAATTCAAATCGGCGAGGAATTTCCCGACTGTTCCATTTGCAGTATTTTCTTTGGGATGCCTTGATGCCCCTATCAAATTTTTAGAGCATTTGGATTCATTTTAGTCATAGTTTAATTCATTTTTCTCATTCACTTATCGTAGGCTTGGGGATTGCATGCTTTACTTTATCTACAGGTGCTACTGACTATTTCTTGTTCCTTTGAATGTAGGGTCTGGACATCGAAGGAGCAGCAAGGAGTCAAGACTCATCAACGTGAGCGGCGGCGACGTTTGGTCCGCCCATTTTACATGTGGGCACGCGGAAGAAGGAAGGGCATCCATGGATGTAACAAGAATGCTTATTTAAACGCTCCTAGCCCTTGGAAGGGGAGGATGCGCATTGTAACCGAGTTGTGAAACATATCAATAAAAAGGGTTGTCTTCTTTATTTGCATTTGTTTCATTTCGATTCGCTCATGCTTTTCCCTCTTTTCATGCACTTTCAAATTCCTAGGATTTAGCGTCAAGTCTAAGTTTAATTTGCATCGCATCTTCGCTTTCCTTTTTTCTTTCGTATCCTCGTGCTTTCGGGATCCTTGAAATGGTTGCTACCACCACTGGGACACCTGGTTCTTGAAATCTGAGTGGTGAAACCACATTGAATCGAAGCATAAGAGGCTCTTGAAGGAGGGGGCTATGGTGATTTCAAATAGAAGGGGGCTATGATCCAATCCTATTCTTGTAAGGGAACGAAGGGTGGCATCCCCAAATATAGGGATGGCTTCATGAGAAAGGAGGACTCTATCCAGCTTCACTTGAATGAGATTGGTGCTAGATATTTTGTTGCTCCATGTGTACTTGGCTCCTTTTAGTTGAACATCCATCAGTTCATTCACATCTATGAAATCGCTGAAGTCCTCCATGTTTCTAGTGCAACCCCGTTGCCTCCCCATTTATCATACAATAATAAGGTACAATTGAAATCTCCTACGAGGATCGAGGGGATTGCTTCAAAAGAGCTCATCATGTGGCTTATTAAAATCCACAATGAAACTCTCTCTAGGGGGTTGTTAGAAGCATAGATACTACATAAAATCCACGTCTTGTTGCTGATTTTGCAATAAAATAGCAAATTTATAATCGTATTTGAGGACGAGATCAGCCTTCCTTCCAGTTGGGCTAGATCCCACATGTAATGTAGACCGTCAAAATTTTCTTCGGAGGGAACAAATTTTTTTTTACTTTTGGGCCATATAGCTTTGGTAGCTATAGGAGAGGATATTTCATTCACCTTGGTTTCTTGAAGGATGAAGATAGTGGAGCAATGTTCTTTTCTAAGGTTAGCAGCTATCTATCTCTTGGGGGCAGCATTTAGCCCTCTCACATTCCAAGTGAGGGCCTTCATTTCAAAATTTTGAGGTTTTTTTTGCCACATTTTCCTTGTTGTAGGGAAGGTTTGGGATTCTCTGGATATTCTCTTATCAAATTGAGGTTATCAGCTAGCAAGGTGGATTAGGAGACATTGGCTATATCTTCTACTGCTTATTTTCTTCTTTGCTCTACTAGGGAAGGTTTTCCTCTTTTTTTCTCACTTCTAAAATCAAAATGGGATGTTCTACTTTAGGTTTGATTTGGAGTAAAGCTTTTGTATCAGCCCTAGGAAGGGACCGGGTTATATTCATCCTCATTATTAGTATGAATGGATGCTAGTTCATAAATATATGGTTGGATAGAAGGCCCAGACTTGGATGGGGATCTTGGGGTCCTACTAAACTAGATCAACCTAGGAGAATATGGGGGAGGGGGTTTTGGCCATAAGGTGATCCAAAATATCCTCAAAAGAAAACTGAGCAGAGATAACTGAATGATATACTTGATCGATGCTCATGGATGAAGGGGGGTTTACGATGCTATTTTTCTTGTTCATTAGTGAGTCAGCTCTATCTTGAGCAACCTCCTAGTTTGCATGTACTGCAATACTATCTTGGCTTGCTTACCCTACGGGATCACCCTAGTTTCCATGCAATGGGAGACCATCCTGGTTTTATTTTGTTTTATTTCTTGTAGTCTATGTTCTCCCCTGCATTGGTAGCTTGTGCACGTTTTGTTATGAAATCCTTGTGACTGTGCTCCTCTTAGGATCCTAGGTTCTCACGGTGGCATGCGTGTTCTTTTATGTCTTTATTGTCTGGATCCTTTTTATATAAGGTTCAGATATTCTTCTAAAACCCCTTCTTCTACCTAATCAAAAATAAATTAGCAATTGCCATACAAAAAAATCTAATGCACAACCATCTAACTAAGCATATTAATATTAAATACCAATTTATTAGAATTCTTGTGGCACAAGGTCAAATTGAATTAAAATTTTGTAAAACTAATAACCAACTTGCTAATGTGTTTACTAAAACATTACCAAAGGAGAAGTTTTTAAGGATGAGAATTGAGATAGATGTTAGGTGATATCACATTAAGCATTAAGGAGAAGAATGATAGAATTAATGCATAATATCTACATGTAATGGATGTGAGATAAACATAGCAAGTGTCAAATATTAATAGAATTTTTGTAGTGCCAAGAATTTTTTTGCAATGCATAGAGCATCCACAAATTGTGTAAATATTATAGAACTCAAAATTAACATTGTGGTTTGAACCAAGGCGACTTGCACATGCCTAAGACTTGGTTTTTTTGGCATTTATATCTTGTCTTGAATTTAGATATGTAGGTTTTCTTCTATTTTTATTATAAAAGACACCCAATTAATCTTGTGTTGAAAGGGAGATTGATTCATTGTCTTTTGTAAGTCTTGGTGTAGATATATCTTTTGTAAGACCCCTCATAAAAGATGTGTAGTTTATTTAAAGTTGTAAGCTTACTGTAGTGCTAAGGGCTTTAACCTCTTTTTGAAAAAGTTCAAGATTCAAACCCCACTCAATATAAAGGGACCACAACCCCATAAAAATTTATTAAAAAATGACTTCACAATAGATAATTGTCTAGGATCTCTATTGTTCTCTAACAAGTAGGTTGTTTTTTGTTTTTTTTTATTCATTGGTTGGTTGGTTTGTTTGTGAGGGCATTGTTAGGGCTGTCCCAAGCTGCCAAAGATTCGTCCTAACATCGTGGGAACAAACCGGACGAGGAGGCAATGAAAATTGCCGCACATCGGGGATACAAATGTGGCATACACAGTTTGGTGGCCGGATTGGATTCCAAGAAAGTGGCCGGATTGGATTCCAAGAAAGTGCCATGACAGCTTGCGGAAAATTAGATAAAAATAAGAAAAATTCCATTCGGAAGATTAGATAAAAATTGGCAGTTTAAATTTCATCAGCAAATGTAAACAACCGGATAAAAATAACGAAAACGGAACCGGCAGTTGAAATTGCACGTGGAAGATTGTATAAGAATGTTTAATGCAGTACTGACAATTCAACTATCATGCTTAACCCGTGGCAGTTTAAATTCCATAAAACTTCCGAATTTTAAGATTAGATAAAAATAATTAAAACGGACGTAAGAAATTAAATATACTTATTGTGGAAGTGCGGAAGTGACAGTTCAAGGAATGTCGTTAGCTTATTATAAGTGATTGTTTTCTATACTTATAAACTTTGTTATCAAATTTTAATTTGGGTTGAGTTCAACAATTTTAAAAGTTAAAAGAAATTAAATATGTTAAAAAAATTTAACATAAAAATTAATATATTATAAATGCATATATCTTTTGAATATTATATAAATAAATTAATAACTATAACACTTAAAACAAACATTAACAATTTTCTTATTAATTAATACCTATAACATTTAAATCAAACATTAATAAAAACGTGTGCTCTATATTTTAAATTTTAATAATATCATTTAAAATAAATTTTTAAAATAAAAATAACAATATCATTTAGGTTTATTTTTAATAAATATAAAATTTTATTTTAATATATTAAAAATGTAAACTTATTTTTTACACTATTTTTAACATAGAATTGTTTATATATATAACTAAATAAAAATTAATCTAAAAATATTATAATTTAATATACAAAATATCTTATTTAATTTTATTAATATAAAAACAATAAATTTATTATTAATATAAAAACAATAAATTTATTATCCTAGTAAAACTGTTAAATGTAATGCAGTTGTAAAAGTTATTATAACTAATTTTAATTAAAAAATTTAAATGTTATAAATATTAATTATTTTATTATTTATTTTTGCATGATTTAAGGTTGAAAAGCTATGCAAAAAATTCTAGCATGTATTTACTCTATTTTTATATTACGAAATTTAAAGTTTATTAATCAAATTTATTAACTAAGATTTTAAATTTGGTTTCTTTTTTATAAATACCTCATAACTTTTTTAAATTTAATAAATTTGGTAACTAAACTTATAAATCAGTGGTACACCAGGAGAGAAGGGGAAAAGGAGAAAGAAGAAACTTATGTGAGAACACTGCCCGCTACAAGTTTTTAAGAGAATTATGTGATTACTCTGCCCGCTCTTTTATGTGAAACGACCATATGCGCAAAGAATATCATTTAAGTGTAAATTTTTGTATGCATAAGAAATTCGTATTGCATGTTTCGTTATTGAGAGAGTGAGTTCTTTTGGAATGAAGAAGGAGGGAGCCACTGCATCAGGAATGGATTCTCTGAAAGTGCGAAGAACTCCACTCAAAGTTCAGCACAAGTTGCACCAGAAGGCTTCGAAGGCCTTTAGGAAGTTTCTCAACAAAAGAGAAGAGAAACACCGCCCTCATTTTCTGAAGTTCTTTGAGAAGCTTTTTGAAGTTGACGAAGACCTTAGAAAGTTGTATGGTGACGGTTCTAATAAAGGACATTATACGTGCCTGGTTTGCAGCGCCACCAATGAAAAGGATATAACGAGCTTAACATTATGTTCGGATGTCGTTATCCATTGTTGGGAGATACAAGAGACAGAGACACAAATGAAAGCGGCTCACTGGGGCTATGGAATAGCAATTACCAAACTGTGGCAGCAAATTTTAGCGAGGAAATTGTAAAGAATAAGAGATCCCCGAAGAACAGACTACCAAAAATCCTGAATGTGAACAACCAGTGGAAATTAATTGACATATTTGTTTGGCTTCAGTTCCATTTCTGCCTAAAGAAATTTTCAGCTGCTGTGTAAAAACTCTTTTTAATTCTGTAAGGCCGTCCTACTTTGATCGTAGGTATTCACTCTTTTTTAGTTTTCCTGTGTTCATTGAATTTTGTCTCGCCCATGGACTTCCTATTGTAGAATGACTCCAATACATATAAGGTTATAGAAAGGTTGACTTGATTTGGAGGAGTGATTATACTTCCATTTATTTGTTTTGCAAGCTTTATTGTTTCATGCATAACATTGGATTATATTTAAGCTTATATCTAGAGTTAATGTGCTGGATTAGTTATTATTACTATTTAAAAACTTATAATATTAAATTAATTTGATTAGATTTAAAATGATTTTATATAGATTAAATTATCTTAATTTAAATAATTAGTTATATTTTAAAGCATTATTAATATATTATAAAAAAATAATATTTAAGGTGTGTTCGATTTACATAATTAGATAGTATTATTGTCCATGTATGTATTAAACACATTAATAATACTAAAACTGCTAACAGTGTAACACTAATAATAACCTATTATTAAAAGGAAAAGTATTATAAATATGTTTGAAATCATTTATATTGATTTAGAAAATTATTAAATTAAATAATATTTAACATTATTTAAAAGGATTCTATAAAAGTTATTATAGAAAAATATATAAAAATACAAAATAAAAAGTATTATAAATATGTTTAAAATCAAACATATTAATTTTAAAATAATTAATTTAAATAATATTTCTTAAAAGGAATGATATAAAAGTTATTATAATTTTTTTTTTTAAATTAAGCATGCATAAAAATTATAATTTAAAAAACAACATTCAAACCGGGCGTGGGTGAATGTGTGAGGGGGTGGGTGTGTGGTGACTTTGTGTTAAATTCTCTATTGATAAGTATAGCTCTCGGGTTTAGGAGGGGCCATGCTTGGGAGGAGACTGCTCAACGCTATGCTTGGTCATAGAGGTTTCTCATAATAACCAAACCAAAAAAATTATAATCTAAAAATATATATAATATTATATTATTTTTTTAAGATTAAAAATGTGCATATTTAAAATTATTATGACATTTATCTTAATCATATGTTTAATAATATAGTATTTTTAAGATATTTTAAAAAAATAATACTCTAATTGTGTTGGAATTATATCATTAGATGGATTTATTATTCATGTATTACTCATATTGAAATTATAAGAGTCATGAATAAATAGCTATTTTAAAATATTAAATAATATTAAAATTGTTATGATATTTTAAAATTATATATTTCAATTGTGTTGGAGTTATATAATTAGATGGATTTATTTTTCATGCATTGAACATATTGAAACTGAAAGAGTTGATTTAAAAGTATAAATTTTTATTATTTTAATGCTAATATTCTATGAAAAATTATTATATATATATTTTGAAAGATCTAAGTTTATATATATATATATATATATATATTTAAATAACTGAGTTTATATAATTGTTAGTTTTTTTTTATTATGTAAAGAATGCAGTTTTGATAGGGTCCCCAAACCTAATACAAGCTAAGCATAGAAGAAAAACTAGCAAAAGCTAAATGTAACTCAAAACAAATCTCAACAAGGAGAGTGCAACATAATCTGAAAAGATCAACAAAGGAAAACACCAAAAGCTGAATATAATTCAAAATCAACCCCAATAGGGAGAGCGCAACATAAACCGAAAATATCAAAAAAGAAAAAAACGAAGCAAGACATCAAAAACAAACACAACACCCAAAGGATGAACTCAACCATAGAGTGAAAGAGACAAAATACACAACATTAAAGGGTCGATGTCTCCATATGAATTTTAAAAATCTCCCTAAATTCATTGAAAAAAGTGATAACCACTTGGATTAAACCCAAAGTACTTGATGATTTTGGTCAAGTATGTCTAAAATTGGCAAGGAATCAGGAGTACTATAGATTGATGGCTCAACACAAACATGAGCACTGTTAGGAAAAGAAAAACTTTTAGGTATCTTGCAAGCAGGTGATCCCTCCATTGAGACTGAAGACATGATCGAAATAGATGAAACTGAAGGCTTGGTAGTTTTATCAAAGAGTCAAACTAACTTTCATGTGCTACCAGGTCCAAGAGTACCTAGGGACTTTAGAGATTTCTTGGATGCCAAAAAGGGAGGCAAGGTAGAGAAGTCATCATCCTTCAATTATGAATCCTCCTTGGACTCAAAAGATGAGATGGACTCCATAGAAGGAGAAATTCTGATAAAATCATTTTTCATAGGGTATCATAAACAACAATGAAATTTACCATAAACTTAAAATTCAGTAGAATTAGACCCTGGTGGATTAGATCTAGCCCTTTTCCTCCTTTAATTTAATATATTTAATTTATGAATAATTAATTGATCTATATATTTTTATGACATTTTAAATAAATAATATGTTAATTGTGTTGGATTTATATAATTAGATGGTTTTATTATTCATGCATTAGTTATATTAAAATTATAAGAGTCATGGATAAATAGCTATTTTAAAATAATAAATAATATTAAAATTGTTATGATATTTTAAAAATATATATATTTCAATTGTGTTGGAGTTATATATTTAGATGGATTTATTGTTCATGCATTGAACATGTTGAAACTGAAAGAGTTGATTTTAAATTATTATTTTTTATTATTTTAATGCTAATATTTTGTGGAAAATTACTATATTATTTACTTATTTTGGAATATCTATGCTAAAATAGAATGTGCATACGTGAGTAAATATTATGGTTATAATGAGTAAAATTATCTTTAAGAGGATTATAATAAAATAAATTTTTAAAAATAAGTGAGTTTATATAATTGTTAGTTAGTTTATTAGATAAAGAAAGGTGTTTTGATAGGGTCCCCAAGCCTAATACAAGCTGAGCAGAGAAGAAAAATTAGCAAACGATAAATGTAAGTCAAAAATGGTCCCAACAGGGAGAGCACAACATAACCCGAAAAGACCAACAAAGGAAAACACCAGACAAGACATCAAAAATAAACATACCACCCAAAGGGTGAACCCAACCATAGAGTGAAAGAGACAAAACACACAACACTAAAGGGTCGAAGTCGCCATATAACTCTTAATAATCTCCCTAATTTCATTGACAAAAGCGATAACCACTTGGATTGAACACAAAAGTACCTAGTGTCGTGAAAAAATCAATCAATAAGGGGTGTCAAAGATGGTGTTCCCTATTAATAAGAGAATCCAACTTGGTAAAATTATCCAAATTAAAGCTTATTCACAACCACGTACCCTTTTCTTCAATTTTGTGTACACACGATAAACACTTCCATTTACAATTTGCAGAATGATATAAAAGACACCCAATTAATCTTATGTTGAAAGGGAGATTGATTCATTGTCTTTGTAAGTCTTGGTGTAGATATATCTTTTGTAAGACCCTTTATAAAATCATGTGTAGTTTATTTAAAGTTGTAAACTTACTGTAGTGCTAAGGTCTTTAGCCTCTATTTGAAAAAGTTCAAGATTCAAACCCCACTCAATATAAGGGAACCACAACCCCAATAAAAACTTATTAAAAAATGACTTTACAATAGATAATTGTCTAGGATCTCTATTGTTATGAATAAATAAATTTTCAATGCAAAAACTTATTAAAAAATGACTTTACAATAGATAATTGTCTAGGATCTCTATTGTTATGAATAACTAAATTTTCAATGCAACCTGCATTGGATGTCAGGCTGTTGTAGCTAGTATTGGAGCTTAGTATTTCCTTTTATCTAACAAGTAGGTTGTTTTTTATTTTATTTTTATTCATTGGTTGGTTGGTTTGTGAGGGCATTGATAGGACTTTCCCAAGCTGCCAAAGATTCGTCCAAAATCATGGGAACACACCGGACGAGGAGGCAATAAAAATTGCTGCACATCAGGGATACAAATGTGCATAAGAAATTTGTAATATGTAAAATCTTGGATGCTTCATTTGAGAGTGATGCTTCAATGATACAAAATATCCTACCAATTTTAATGATGTGTAAGCCAAAATCAAATTCTTTACCTTTTAAGTAAAGTTCATGTACAATTAACAATTTTAACTTGTATTCATTATTCAAACTTATTTATTGTTCTCTTCAAGTCCATTTTACAATTATTTATTAATTAAAACTTTTTTTTGTAATTTCTTGAAGTGTCTTTTACAAATAATTTTTAAAATTACTATGAGAAGAAAAATTCCTAAAAATGTTAAGAATTATAATAGTGTTTTTACTAACTATGTAGATTCATTGAGAAATTCAATGTATTAGGTAATAATCATGCCATGACACTAAATATTTATTAAATTTTAATCCATATATTGAAATATCATTTTAATTTAAAATTCTTAATGATTAGTTAATTTATTAAGGAAATTTCAAGATCTACACCTTTTTTAAAGACATGCAAGATTAAGAATTAAGTTTTAATTATTTTTAAATTTTAAATAATTTTTACATACTTTTCCAAAATTTAGAAATCTATTATACACACATGGATCTAGAGGTTTTATAGTTATAAATCAATCCTCCTTAAAGTTATATCATTTTATTTTTGTTAAATCCTATATTATCAAAAAAAAATTAATGCTCAATGACATTAACTATATAATTTTATTCAAGAATTTTATATATCAAAGATGATACATGATATCAATATTCATATACATGAACAATATCAAGCAAGAGCACTACCTATATTTTTTTTCCTCGAAAAAAATCTATAACTTTCATTTCAGAGTTTGAAAAAAAATTACAATGAGATGGGTATTTTATACCCTCATATAAGCCTTACTAAATTAGACATGTTACAATACCCTATTGCAAACCTTTAGTCATATTATATAGTTCCCATTTAATACTTCAACCTTGTATGCATGAGTCATATTTTAGATATGGCCTTAATTATCCAAAGATAAAAAGAAATATGAAAGGTATCCTAAACCACAACATTTATCAATAGGAAAAAATATTAAATCATGTCAAATACCATACACTAATATTTCCTTTAACTAAGTACCAACTGGAATATCCAAGCAAGCTTTTTATAGACTATCTACTTCCTCATTTAGTTCTTTGTGCTTCTAGTAATTTCACTTACTCTTAATAAGGCCTAAGTATCAAATTTTGCATCCCTACTAAACTTGAAGCCCAATCCACCACTATTTTTTTTTTCTAAATTAATTGTATTTACAAAATGGGTTTTGAAAGGGCACCAAAAAATTCTTACATAATAGCCTAAGTAGCCATGTGACAGAACAATGCTATAACAGTGGGTCTACTTGCAGTTACAAAAATCCTCCTACCCACAAAAGAGGAATCTTTACAACACCTTTCAACTGTACACCCTGATAGACAAAAAGGACCATACACTGTAATAGACATGAGCCTTACTGAACCATCTAGACCAAAATCTACAGACCTTACAAATATTTGACTAGCCCACCAACCCAAGGATGTAGACAAAAAAGTAGCAAAAAGCACCCCACAAGGGGTCCACCCTAGTCAGTTCTTACCATCATACTTCTTCGATATAAAGTATTACCCCAGAATATTGGAGGCTTCCTGTAGTTATTTGATAGATGATTTGATTGTTGATACCACCAAATGGAGCAGCAATTGGGACCACAAGTCTTCCTTGTCACTCTTAGACTTAGAAATGACCTGGATTGAGGAAGATGACACCTCCAACATGGGTTTCTTGAGTCTAGCAGAGGATCTATCTATCTGGGTAGTTTGGGGTATAATACCCCATTTCATTTGCTCACTACATATCAAATTTTAGGTTAGAGTAGGCTCGAGACACCTGCCAGCATGACTCGGGCCCTCAGGGGACTCTCAAAGGGGGGAAGGAGAATTATCCATAAGGGGTTGGGCGACCATGGACTAGATTTTCTAGATAGAATTTTGGTGATCCAACATGTGTTTATAAAGGATTGCAAGGAGCCCTTGGTTCCTAGGATGCCCATCCATAATTTGGTACTTCTCTAGGGTAATGTTGAGGAAATACATGAGGTATTTAGGGACATAAATAGGTCTTCCATCACAAAGGTGGTTAATGAAGGCCAAATAAAAACTAGATAGGGGTTTTGTTGGGTCATCACAGGTAATGTATTGCATTATGGGTACGATGGCATTGTTCCACGATATTAGGAGGGAAGATACATGCAATGTCAATTTATCCCAGCTGAGGCTCTTCCTCTTATCATGGAATTACTCTGTCTCTTCCTCCCAATTATGCTTGTCATGTCTAATAAGGTAACCATCCAAAGGAATACCAATGAATACCACTAGCAAGTTGGTAGTAACCATGAATTATAAACCTTGGACAGCTACTTTGCCCTAGTTACAAGAATGGACAAAGTCATTAATGATGGGATATTTAGCTTCGATGAATTTTTGCAAGAATAGGATAAAAACCTTGGCATCCATAAAGGTTTAGGCATTGGAATTAATCTATATAAGGGTTGGTTTAGTGTATGCCATGCTTAAAGCAATGGGGCTGAGACAGATGGTCTTGGTGGAGAAGATACAGGGGACAAGACTGAGTAGTAACATAGGAGGTAGGGTGAGGGTAATCCAACCAAAAAGGATATAGGAAAGGTACTTCAACTTATAAAAGGAAGGAGTCATGTTAAGGAATCCAGATGGGGTGGGCTTGGAGTGGATACTAAAATAGTGAGATGCCACCTAGATTGGCTCATGTGATGGGTAGAGAATGGGTGAACTAGAAATGATGAGAGTGAGCGGGTTGATATTACTTCACTTCAAATTTAGCTCATTAATACATGCCCGATGATCAAGGTCCCTACTCAAAATCATGTAGAGGGAAAAATAAAAATGAGGGGGAGGGATGCGAATCACCTGATTCGGACTTCGACTATGATACCACACATCAATAATATCTATAGACCAAACATGTTTTTTATTGTGTATATCCATGTCAGTTGGATAACCCTTAGCATTGATGACCTAGAAAATAGTAGTCTGGTTGATACACATGCCATAGCCATTGGTATTGAAGAACCACCATGGCTTATCTTTACTCAGGGAATGGGCTAAATCTTGTTATTTACCTCTCATATTATTCTGCTTTGGAATTGACATGATCTATAAGTGAGTAATATCTAGATTACGATGTAGAACTCATGGAGGCCCTACAACCATGATGGGTGCTCTTAGTGTATGCTAAAAATATCTTAGGTCCTTGGAATTTGAAAAATTGACTTGCATCCCTTTCATGTTGTGCTGCATTAGAAATGACCTGGGAAATTCCTCCCTCTATATTCTAAGCCTGTTGGTAGAGGTTACTAGATTTTCTATGAGGTCAACTACCTGATTAGATTCCCTGTAAATATGGTGAATGGTTGCTCTCGAGAAACTAGAAAGGATCATCCTGGATTCTAGGATAGTGTTGTAGACTTTCCATAATGTAACCTTATCATTGAACATATAGTTTATGATATTCATGGAGTCCCCTTTAATAATCACTTCCATGGAGTCGTTGTGGTGCAACATTAACCCCCTTTCTAGAGCCATGGCTTCTGTATAATTATTTTATTGATTTCCTAGGAACTCTACGTAAGCCAAGATTAAATTACTTCAATTGTATCTGATGACCCCTCCCACCCCAACCTTTCCTGGATTTCCTTTTGAAGTCCTATCGAAATTCAACTTGATCCACCCTTATGGAGATGGACTCCATTTGGTATTAGATTTGGGATTTGGCCTTGGTTGAGCATCATAATCCTCCATAGTGATTTTGAGGGATTTGAGGATGGATTTTTTAGAGGTCGATGGAGGACATGTTTGATAGGGGATAAACTAAGATTTTTTGATGGTGAAAGCTATGGAATTAGAGGCCACAGATAGGGGATACCTGGGTAAGCCTAAAAAATCCCTTTTTTTCTCTCTAACCATATTTTCCAAATAAGCTACAGAAGACACAAGTGCCATAGGGATATAAGCCTAGGATTGTAAAACAAATTTGGCCACTAGGAAAAGAGGTTAACAATTGATTGGGTCTAGGTCCACTAGATGTGGAAATTGTTGAAGATATGCCCAAAGGCTTCAAAGGAAAACCCATTGGTGCAAAATATTTGGTTTATGCTCTTCCAACTAGACAAGTATAGATGGCAGTGATTGGGGATCATGAATCCTCTTTTGGTTAGGTTATTTATTGTGAGGATCTTGTTTTGGATGGATATCCATATAAAAAAAATTATCTTTTGGATGAGCTTTGCCTTCCAAACCAGGTTGAAAGGGATGCTTGGCACCAATGTTAAATTTAGTAGAGAATAGGTCAATTTTACTAAGAAGGATCCACTATCGGTTCCTATCCAGATAGGTCTATCTTCAGCTTCTTGCAATAGAATGGTAATTACTAGGAGAAGTTTGGATAGTTTAGTAGCTTGATTAGGAATATTGTTCATCTCAATGATTCTCCACCTTGGCTAACTCATAATATGGGATATGAATTTGGTCACTTTTCTTCCTAGGGTATCATCATCTAGTAGTATTTTTGATCCTCGAGATGAGACCTTTCCTTGCTATATTTTTGATAGACCTACCCAAAGCTTCATCGAGGATGATGAACAATATGGGGGATAGGGGGTATCCTTGCCTTAGGCCTATTGAGCTAGGAAAGAACCCAATGGGGGATCCATTGACAAGGACAAATAACTACGATGAGGATATGCACTTATTTATGATCCCAACCTAGATCGGGTGGAAGCTAAACTTAAAGAGGATATTAGTTAGGAACTCCCATCGGACCCTATCAAAGGCCTTGTTCATGTCCAAATTGAGAAGGAGAACTGACTTCTTGGCTAGGGTGGCGAAATGGAGGGCTTCACGAATGGTAATGAATCTTTTAGTAATGATCCTTACTTTGACTTAACTATTCTAGAATGGTTCAATGATGAGGGGGAGGATTGATTTGAGTCTATTAGCAAGATCTTTGGTTAGGATATTATAGATGACATTGCAGAGGCTTATTGGTTGAAATTTGAATAGAGACTTACAGGCTAGGATTTTTGGGACCAGGGCAATGAAGGTTGAATTAATACGATGGGGAATGGATTTGGACATCTAGAGTTGACAATTTCATATACCTCAATTGTTATTAAATTCCAAAAATCCTAATAGAAATGGGGGTGAAACCCATCCGAGATAGGGGCCTTGTTTGACTTCATGGAGAAGAGGGTCCTTTTGATATCATCCACTAAGAGAGGGCTGGTAAGAATTTCATTCATGGAATTAGAAATAGAGTGGGGGGTGTTGGCGAGAATATCCTTTGTAGCCTAAGGAGACTCTGGGGTGGAGGTTCCCAAGAGGACCTAAAAAAAGATGATAGCTTCCTCCCTAATCTCTAAAATATCATTCGTGACCCTCCCATTCGAATAATTAAGATCTATGATTTTGTTGAAGCTCTAGTTTTTTAGTGTGGATGCATGGAAGAACTTGGTATTTGAGTCACCATCCTTGAGCCACATGGCTCATGACTTTTGCTACCATTAGGTTTCTTATCTAGCCATTATATTGTGGTACTTAGCTAGGAGCTGCCTCTTCACCACTTTGGTATTGCTATCATGGTTGCATTTCTAAATTTTATGTTCTAGAACTTCCATGTTTTCTTTTATCACCCACTTTTTTCAAAAATATTATCAAAAATATCTTTATTCCAAGTTTTGAGTTGTCCTTTGAGGAATATAATTTTTTGGTATAGTCATCCTAATAGAGATCCTTGAAATGATTGCTGCCACCACTAGGACACCTGGTTCTTGAAATCTAAGTGGTGAAACCACATTGAATAGAAGCATAAGAGGCTCTTGAAGGAGGGGGCTATGGTGATTTCAAATAGCAGGGGACTGTGATCCAATCCTATTCTTGGAAGGGAACGAAGGGTGGCATCCCCAAATATAGGGATGGCTTCATGAGAGAGGAGGACTCTATCCAGCTTCACTTGAATGAGATTGGTGGTAGATATTTTGTTCCTCCATGTGTACTTGGCTCCTTCTAGTTGAACATCCATTAGTTCATTCACATCTATGAAATCGTTGAAGTCCTCCTTGTTTCTAGTGCAACCCCGTTGCCTCCCCATTTATCATACAGGAATAAGGGACAATTGAAATCTCCTACAAGGATTGAGGGGATTTCTTCAAAAGAGCTCATCATGTGGCTTATTAAAATCCACAATGAAACTCTCTCTAGGGGGTTGTTAGAAGCATAGATACTAGATAAAATCCATGTCTTGTTGCTGATTTTGCAATAGAATACCAAATTTATAATCTTATTTGAGGATGAGATCAGCCTTCCTTCCACTTGGGCTAGATCCCACATGTAATGTAGACCATCAAAATTTTCTTCGGAGGGAACAAAAACAAATTTACTTTTTGTCCATATAGCTTTGGTAGCTATAGGAGAGGATATTTCATTCACCTTGGTTTCTTGAAGGATGAAGATAGTGGAGGAATGTTCTTTTCTAAGATTAGCAACTATCTGTCTCTTGGGGGTAGCATTTAGCTCTCTCACATTCCAAGTGAGGGCCTTCATTTCAAAATTTTGAGGTTTTTTTTGCCACATTTTCCTTGTTGTAGGGGAGGTTTGGGATTCTCTGGATATTATCTTATCAAATTGAGGTTATCAACTAGCAAGGTGGATTAGGAGACATTGGCTATATCTTCTACTACTTATTTTCTTCTTTGCTCTACTAGGGAAGGTTTTCCTCTTTCTTTCTCACTTCTAAAATCAAAATGGGATGTTCTACTTTAGGTTTGATTTGGACTGAAGCTTTTGTATCAGCCCTAGGAAGGGACCGGGTTACATTCATCCTCACTATTAGTATGAATGGATGCTAGTTCATAAATATATGATTGGATAGAGGGCCCATACTTGGATGGGGATCTTGGGGTCCTACTCAACTAGATCAACCTAGGGGAATATAGGGGAGGGGGTTTTGACCATAGGGTGATCCAAAAGATCCTCAAAAGAAAACTGAGCAGAGATAACTGAATGATATATTTGATCCATGCTCATGGATGAAGGGGGGTTTACGATGCTAATTTTCTTGTTCATTAGTTAGTCAGCTCTATCTTGAGCAACCTCCTAGTTTGCATGTACTGCAATACTATCTTGGCTTGCTTAACCTATGGGATCACCCTAGTTTGCATGCAATGGGAGACCATCCTGGTTTTATTTTTTTTTATTTCTTGTAGTCTATGTTCTCCCCTGCATTGGTAGCTTGTGAACGTTATGTTCTGAAATCCCTGTGAGTGTGCTCCTCTTAGGATCCTAGGTTCTCATGGTGGCATGCATGTTCTTTTACGTCTTTATTGTCTGGATCCTTTTTATATAAGGTTCAAAGATTCTTCTAAAACCCCTTCTTCTACCTAATCAAAAATAAATTAGCAATTGCCATAAAAAAAAATTTAATGCACAACCATCTAACTAAGCATATTAATATTAAATACCATTTTATTAGAATTCTTGTGGCACAAGGTCAATTTGAATTAAAATTTTGTAAAACTAATAACCAACTTGCTAATGTGTTTACTAAAACATTACCAAAGGAGAAGTTTTTAAGGATGAGAATTGAGATAGATGTTAGGTGATATCACATTAAGCATCAAGGAGAAGAATGATAGAATTAATGCATAATATCTACATGTAATGGATGTGAGATAAACATAGCAAGTGTCAAATATTAATAGAATTTTTGTAGTGCCAAGATTTTTTTTGCAATGCATAGAGCATCCACAAATTGTGTAAATATTATAGAACTCAAAATTAACATTGTTGGCATTTATATCTTGTCTTGAATTTAGATATGTAGGTTTTCTTCTATTTTTATTATAAAAGACACCCAATTAATCTTGTGTTGAAAGGGAGATTGATTCATTGTCTTTTGTAAGTCTTGGTGTAGGTATATCTTTTGTAAGACCCCTCATAAAAGATGTGTAGTTTATTTAAAGTTGTAAGCTTACTGTAATGCTAAGGGCTTTAGCCTCTTTTTGAAAAAGTTCAAGATTCAAACCCCACTCAATATAAAAGGACCACAACCCCATAAAATTTATTAAAAAATGACTTCACAATAGATAATTGTCTAGGATTATGAATAACTAAATTTTCAATGCAACCTGCATTGGATGTCAAGCTGTTGTAGCTAGTATTGGAGCTTAGTATTTTCTTTTCTCTAACAAGTAGGTTGTTTTTTGTTTTTCTTTATTCATTGGTTGGTTGGCTTGTTTGTGAGGGCATTGATAGGGCTGTCCCAAGCTGCCAAAGATTCGTCCTAACATCGTGGGAACAAACCGGACGAGGAGGCAATGAAAATTGCCGCACATCGGGGATACAAATGTGGCATACACAGTTTGGTGGCCGGATTGGATTCCAAGAAAGCGCCATGAAATCTTCAAGGTGGATGAATTGCGGAAAATTAGATAAAAATAAGAAAAATTCCATTCGGAAGATTAGATAAAAATAGGAAAAATGGAATTGGCAGTTGAAATTGCATGTGGAAGATTGTATAAGAATGTTTAATGCAGTACTGACAATTCAACTATCATGCTTAACCCGTGGCAGTTTAAATTCCATAAAACTTCCGAATTTTAAGATTAGATAAAAATAATTAAAACGGACGTAAGAAATTAAATATACTTATTGTGGAAGTACGGAAGTGACAGTTCAAGGAAGGTCGTTAGCTTATTATAAGTGATTGTTTCTATACTTATAAACTTTGTTATCGAATTTTAATTTGGGTTGAGTTCAACAATTTTAAAAGTTAAAAGAAATTAAATATGTTAAAAAAATTTAACATAAAAATTAATATATTATAAATGCATATATATCTTTTGAATATTATATAAATAAATTAATAACTATAACACTTAAAACAAACATTAACAATTTTCTTATTAATTAATACCTATAACATTTAAATCAAACATTAATAAAAACGTGTGCTCTATATTTTAAATTTTAATAATATCATTTAAAATAAATTTTTAAAATAAAAATAACAATATTTTTAATAAATATAATTTTTTTTTTAATATATTACAAATGTAAACTTATTTTTTACACTATTTTTAACATAGAATTGTTTATATATATAACTAAATAAAAATTAATTTAAAAATATTATAATTTAATATACAAAATATTTTATTTAATTTTATTAATATAAAAACAATAAATTTATTATCCTAGTAAAACTGTTAAATGTAATGCAGTTGTAAAAGTTACATCTAATAGTTATAACTAATTTTAATTAAAAAATTTAAATGTTATAAATATTAATTATTTTATTATTTATTTTTGCATGATATAAGGTTGAAAAGCTATGCAAAAAATTCTAGAATGTATTTACTCTATTTTTATATTACGAAATTTAAAGTTTATTAATCAAATTTATTAACTAAGATTTTAAATTTGGTTTCTATTTTATAAATACCTCGTAACTTTTTTAAATTTAATAAATTTGGTAACTAAACTTATAAGTAAGTGGTAAACCAGGAGAAGGGGAAAAGGAGAAAGAAGAAACCAAGTTTTTAAGCGTATTATGTACTGCCCGCTACAAGTTTTTAAGAGAATTATGTGAGTACTCTGCCCGCTCTTTTATGTGAAACGACCATATGCGCAAAGAATATCATTTAAGTGTGACGGTTCTAATATGTGACGGTTCTAATAAAGGACATTATACGTGCCTGGTTTGCACCGCCACCAATGAAAAGGATATAACGAGCTTCACATTATGTTCGGATGTCGTTATCCATTGTTGGGAGATACAACCAGTGGAGACGGAGACACAGATGAAAGCGGCTCACTGGGGCTATGGAATAGCAATTAGCAAACTGTGGCAGCAAACTTTAGCGAGGAAATTGAAAAAAATAAGAGATCCCCAAAGAACACACTACCAAAAATCCTGAATATCAACAACCAGTGGAAATTAATTGACATATTTGTTTGGCTTCAGTTCCATTTCTGCCTAGAGAAATTTTCAGCTGCTGTGTAACAACTCTTTTTCATTCTGTAAGGCCGTCCTACTTTGATCGTAGGTATTCACCCTTTTTTAGTTTTCCTGTCTTCATTGAATTTTGTCTCGCCCATGGACTTCCTATTGTAGAATGACTCCAATACATATAAGTGTAGACACCAAAACAGCACCAATCCGATTATGTGACTACAAACACTGATCGCTTTGACAAACACAGCCCCCAAGGCAGCCCTCAGAGGTTAAACAGTGGTCTTAAGCACTTTCATAGCAATTTTGTAAGGTCAAGAAGCAATTTGGTACATTTAGACACTTTGCTCAGTATTCGTCTCACCCAGGGACGAATACTAACTGGGATTCGTCTCACCCAGGGACGAATTCTGAAATCGTCCCTGGTCAGGACGAATTTCAAGTTTAACGGGAAAAAAAAAGAATGGCGCCAAGTGACAGCCAAGGACAGTCAGTTGATGACTCCTGCTTCGCACGCGTGTGTGGGTGGGCAGATGGGCTGTTAGAGGACTATCACAAGGGCAGTTATGAAAGGCCAAGTCATGGAGGACTCCCCTCCTTCATAGGAAGACATGACCACCACATGGCACCTATGACCAACACATGGCGCTTATGCATCCCTCTCAAAAGAGACCCCATGGGTCTATAAAATGGTGGAATTTTCTCACCCAAAAGATAGATTGGAGGCGATTTCAAGAAACGAAGTGTTGTCCAATTGAACACCCATTTGCATCTTTTTGATTCACCTTCTCACATCCACTAATCTCTTTCGCAAGGGAGGTTATTGGGTGGCTTTTGGAAGCGTGGATCCAACCCAAATCCAACATTTGACCACCTTACACCACCAATTTGCAGACACCACAATCCTAAGAGGTTTTGGGCCTATCCCTAGTGGATTGGCGCTGAAATCAAATGCCAACGGTGGGAGGCCCACTTGGGCACCCCCGCATTTTCTAAGTTTTATTCTAAAGCATTCTAGATTATTGGTTCATGTTGCATATTGTGTTATTCTGTTTAGTGAACTCATAGCTTCAATTCCATAACATTTTGATCAGATTTTATCACGCCTTTTGTCGCTTTGTTGTCCTACTAACTTGCAGGTGGCGATATCGAATTCTCGAGGATGGAGGCCAAATTGGGAGAATCCAACCATCTGGGTCGTCCCAAAATGGTCCCAATTACCTAACCCCTCTATTTTCAGGTGTTTTGGAGGTCTCGAGAGTCAACATTGGAGCAGTATCACTTCGGATTTTCCAACACAGTCGAATTCATCCCACCCAGGGACGAATAGCAGTCAGAATTTGTCCTTCCCAGGGATGAATTCTAGGTGAAGGCATATTGGCCAACTGTTTCAATGGCAGTGGCCCTCTGGTAATGTCTTATGACCTCTGTCAAATTTGTAGGTGACTTAGATCCATTTTATTCACTGTATTTGACAATATTTTGCATGCATCTTTTGGCGATTTCATAGAACAAACTTTCCTTTTTGTCACAGGTGCTACTAACGCCTTGTTTGTTTCTTTGATTGCAGGAGGAGCAACAAGAAGTGAGGATTCGTTGGCATAAGCGGCGGCAACATTCTAGCCCGCCCATTTCAAACGTGGGCATGCGGAAGAGGGATCAATGATCAAGATTGTAACCAAATCCATTTAACGCTCCTATCCCCTAAAAAGGGAGGAGGCAATTTTGTAACCATGGTTAAAGAGTTTAATAAAAGGGCTGTGACTTCTCTAAATTCTTGTAACTAGTTTCAATCGATTTTCCTCTTTCGTTTAATGCACTTCATGTTTTAGGACTTAAGCGTTATTTTGATTTGAATGCATCGAAGTAGTTTTTCCTTTCTAAAGCTTCCGAAATCTCATGCTTTCAATGGCAATCACGGTGGGACCCTGTCCCCTGGTTTTAAGATCAAATAACTGATCCTTGTTTTGTTTTGTGCTTGACAGGTACAACTTTTTAAAGCAGACTGTTATTCGTCTCTGACTGTGACGAATACCTGACTGTAATTCGTCTGACCCTAAGACAAATTTTAAATCCGTCTCTGGCAGGGACGAATTCTGTTCTGTAATTCATCTCACAAAGGGACGAATTCCTTCCTGTGAATTTTTAGAATAGAAGGTCAGAAGCAGTCGGTCCAGGTAGAGAAGAGGTAGGGATTTTTATAATCTCTGTTAAATTTTTCTGTTTCTATTTTTGTTTCTTTGGTTGTTTTTAGTCTGTCCTACTTGCTTAGGGAAAGTCATTTATGCTTGTTTCATTTTTGCTAAATAAAATGAATCCCACACACATCACGTGGTAAATTAAACCAAGGAGCTGGTCGTAAGACCCCAGCCCTTGAGCAAGACCAATGGTGGGTTCATCACCACCTTGGCTTAGCTTTGCATTCATTTCCCCGATTGTCATTGTTGTTAGGCGTAAATCCTAACAAAATATGACCGAGTGTCACTGGGGTGATTCCCATGCACACGAAGATAAGTCTTCTATGGTAGGTGCCATTAATAGGACAATCCCCCTTTTGTATCGCCTACGTACCATGTACCATCTGCTCTCATGTACCTATAGTCTCCCTATTGTAAGGGCGGGTATATAGAGAGGTTGGTATATCAGCCTGGTTGGTATATTGAAGGGGTGACCATTTTGGGAGTTATATGAGCCTTCATTATGCATTTAAACGTTCTTCAAAAACATTCAAAAACAAAACAAAACATCAAAATACACTAAACCAGTTTAAGACACACTATTTAAACCCTTAAAAGAGATAATCATGGTTTGTTTATGTGTGTGTTCATTTCTGCTTAGTGTAGACAAAAAGAAAAACCATCATAAACGAGATAAAAATCTGCTTAGATAGTAGAGAAGCACCATAATGGTGTACACCCGTAGCCAAGCCCAATCAAGGGCAGAAGCTCCGAAAGGTACACACGAAGCAGGCACAAGTCGCCTTCGCTTTAGTCCTGACGACTTAGTCATACCCCCTTGGCGGTCTGGCCCACAAGAAGGTCCACGTCAGACCACATCAAGAAAGAATTATTGGGATCCCCCTTTGTGGGGTATGCCCATTCAACACAGCCCCTTTCGGAAAGACACTTTACATGTAGACCTTGATATAAATAGAGAATCACCTTTTGAGGTTAGACATGAGTGGCCACAGTGCGATAAAGCGCTAGAGAGGCACACTGTCCATTTGGAGAAACAATGTGAATATGGCATCTCTTCTTTACCTCCCATTAGAATTGAAAGACAAAACCTAGAGCGTAGGGCTCTTCACACAGGGCGAGCTAACTCCACCCGCCCCTTTCACACCCATGAAAGGGAGTACAAGGAAGATCATCGCATTACTCGAGAACAACATACAGTGCGAGAGCCTTGCATTTTCGTGCCTACTAGATACAACGAACACACATCGAGGCCAGAGCCTCAAGTCAACATCGCCTACCTCGACAGAGGGAAGCGACCCATTGAAATTTTAGATCATCAAGATCGAGGCAAATGCATAGAAGAAACATTCAAGCCTCCTGAGCAAAAGAGGGCAGACCAAATTGACCCGGTAGTCGCTAGACATGCTGCCCGTCAAGCCCAAATAATGCGACTTGAACAAGGTCATCAGGAGTTAGAGTACCTATACTGCCTAAATAAAGAGCGCATGCAATGCAAAGCGGATGAGTTGTGCTATAAACTCCCTGAGAGGGTGCCAACCCCTCGCACCCAGAGAGCAAAACAATATGAGAGGCACAACCCTTTGGTGCAGGACAGGTCTCCATGACCTCGTCAATCTTTGCCTCCGAGACCTTATAGACCCGAGAGGGAGGCCACTCCCCGAAATAATTATGGGTACCCTCAGCGGGGACTCAATCAGGGTCATAGGTCTCGCTCAGAGACTCCTCGAGAAGTTTATGAGGAATATGAACCATAAATAGAATGGGCCGAAACACCCCATCAAGGCGGGAGGGCTACCACTCGGCCACCCCCCCATAGGCCTCCAGTCTCCCATAACTCACAACGGGAGCAAACAAAAGAGGAAGAAATAAAATCTTCCGATGCATACAAAGTGCTATTAGAGTGTTTAGAATATATGGAGACAAAAGCTTCTGGGCATCAAAAGCCCACGTTACGTCAACTTCGTAGTCATCCAGTGCATCCCTTAGTGCCCACACCTCTTTACCCTAAACATTTCAAGTTGCCTCAATTGGCGGTCTTTAAAGGTGAATAGGACGCACAAGAACATGTCACAAGGTTCTTGAGTCAATGCTTCGGCATCCAAGATAATGACGCATTGTTGCTTAGGACATTCATAACCACATTCGTAGGTCCTACCTCGGATTGGTTCACACAATTACCAAAACACAGCATAAACAACCTAGATCAATTAGTAGATGCATTTCTTGAACGCTTTGCTTTCAACACAAGGAAGAAGGCATCACTGAGTGATCTGGCCAGCCTCAGGGAATATGAGGAAGAAACAATGGCGGCATATGGGAACCGATGGAGGGCTTTGCTTTCTAAGCTACCCTACCGTCCCCCTATGTCTGATCTCACATAGATGTTTGCACGAAGTTGCTTAAAATCAATCTCTGGTCTATTACTGCTACAACAATACGACAGTTTAGAAGAAGCTCTGGCACAAGCCAGAGTCATAGAAGAGATCAAGATAGACGAAGGCGCAATCGCCAAGCCTAAAAAGAAAGAGTGGAATAAGACCACTAAGACTGGGAATACGCAATCACAATCCGCTACGGTTAATCAAGTTGCGATAAATGTCCCCAAGCCTGTGCAAGAAATGCAGCCCCAAAAGGCTAATTACCAGGCAGTGCCTCCTAGTTATGAAAGAGAAAATACAAGATAGGAGCATAATCAACAGCGTCACCCTAGGCGATAATTCACCCCTTATACGGAGTCCAGGGACTCCCTATTTGATCGCTTGTCAGCGGCAAATTTAGTCACCCTACCAGAAATCCAAACTGTAGACCCTAACGCTCCCAAGCCTAAAGGATACAGAGAAGAATTGTATTGTAGATTCCATAGGCGCAGGGGACATGACTTAAATAGATGCTGGAAATTCAAAGGATTAATCCAAGATTTGATCGACAATAAAACATTGGCCATGGACAACCCCATAGCGCCAAATAATCAACAAATGGGGGTATTCAAGGACCCTTTGCCTGCTCACGAGACATAGGCAAAACCTCTCCAGATTAATGAGGTGCGATAGAATCTTCCCATGCACGAATTTGTGGGAATGATCAGCATAGTGACCAGGAACAAAAGGTACCCAGTAGTTGCCCCCGAGGTAGCTACAAGGGAAGTTCCAACAACATCGCAGCCTCAACAACGCCCTGTGCAGTTGCCTCCGCCTAGACCCGAGGTCGCGATACGGACCAAACTCATGCAAAGTTTGCAGAACACATCGGCTAGGCTTTCCATTTACGAGCTTATTCAACAGTCAACACCCCATAGGGAAGCTCTTATGGAAATTTTAAAAGCCATCGAATTACAACCTCATGAAGCAAATTCTTTCAACAACTTTGTGGGACATGTGAAACGATGTATGGATCTGGTCATTACCTTCAGAGAAGATGAAGTCAAAACAATATCGAATGACATGGCAGATCCACCCCTACACGTTATCGCACGGGTCAACGGGATCCCGTACAAGAGAGTGTTGGTAGATACTGGCTCATCCAGTAACATCATTACCACTACAGCCTTAAAACATTTGAAGCTACCAGCATCTCATATCACAGCCTCCACGTATACACTGCGAGCTTTCAATGATGCAATATGCTCGACAGTTGGCACAGTTGTTCTGCCTGTCCAGGTAGGACAAAAGACAATACCTACATTGTGCCATGTGTTGGAAGGCAAGATGGCTTACAATATACTTCTAGGGCGGCCTTAGATCACGAACATGAAGTGTGTCCCTTCGATCACTCACCAGTGCTTAAAGTATGCATTTGAAGGGGAAATACATGTAGTCCCGATGGACCTAGAACCCTTCAAGTATTGCAATGCGATACAATCAATGCCTCAATCGACCCTCCCTTTAATGCATTTGGATTTCCAGTTAAATCCATCTAAATAGGGTCCAATATCACAGGCACCACTGGCGACCAAATCATCAAAATCCCAGCCAGGTGAGTCTTCATCATCTGCTCCTTCACTACCAATGCCACCTATCATGGCTAAACAGAAGGACAAGGGAAAACAGATCATGGAAGAGGCTCAGCCCCTAGAAGAGGGGTTGCCAACAATTTCAACGGTATCAACAGAGGAAACACCTAGCACAACGGAAGCTGAGACTCCTAAACCACCAAACATGGAATGGACTCAGGAAGGACTACCGTTCCCTCCCTCCCAAGCAACAACAATCATCGTTGAAATGGCCAGTACGGGCCCGGGGGAGTATTTAGTGCAGAATGTTGTGGCAACGCCCGAATTGGAATCAGTACAGGACATGGGGAGACCCCGCCTTCCCATAGGAATAGTTGTTCCTCTAGGTTACCCTCCAAACCAGATAAATTTTGTGTATGGGGGCCTTGATCATGGTCTTAAACCATGCAAGCAAAAGGACAAAGATGAAGAGCCTTTTGCTAAAAATATCAATTATTTGTCAAACCCAGATTTTGCTCTCAGATATCTTGGCCAATGCAATTGACATGGATATGGGCTAGGCAGATATGAGCAAGGGATGCGTGTCCTTTGCCAACCAAGATATCATATGCCATATGATAAGTCAGGAGTAGGGTTCAACCACCCCCTGCCCTTAGAAATCTTGGTAGAAAATATGCAAGGCCTAGAAATAGGCAACAAGGGGGATTGGCACCAGATCTTTATGCCAACCCAAATACAAAATATACATTGGGAGATTACCTCCCATGGTCAACAAACACCCTTGGCAACAACAATAATCCATCTCCTTTGCTAGAGAGAGGTGAAAGTTCGGACATTAATCCCCAAAGAGAACATCAACGGTGTCCGGACATCTTTTTGAAGTTGTTCCCCTTAGAGGTTTCAGTTGAGTCAATACAGTGTCAAGAGAATCAGGCCCCTCCACCAAGAGTGGAAAAACCGCAATGGGATCAGATTAACTTGCTAGAACAAGGGGAACCCTCAATGTCGTAAGTAACAGTTGCTAAAGAGAATGAACATTTTTGGATCTCTGAAAGTGATTCAGAAGATGAGACTGAGATGATCTATCTCAGACATGTGCGATGGAATAATCGCCCTTTAACTCATGAAGATCTAATGGGATAGATGGGCATAAGTTTAGGGCATGAATGGTGGGTAGACCCAGCAAGGTGGGACCAAGTTTTGGATCCATGGCTCCAAATTCAAGATGAACACCATCCACCATGAGACCCTATCATGACATCAGTACCGAGGGAAGACCCGTCTTCCTACCAACACATAGGGCCGATCCGTTCATACCCGTCCCTACAAAACTAGATCCAGAGCATAGGGAGCATCCAGAATGTTTGACTTATAACACTCACGGTAATGGAGACCAAACTCATTTCATCCACATGATCTCCATTGACTTGACCGCGCCCGACTGGGATCGTGTCAATTCACCGCTCTCCCCATCAGAGTATCGGCCTTTCGATGAAATGCCCCATTTTACCCCAAGGACAACTCAGGATATTTTTCAAGCTGAAGAGGAACCCGAGGTTCCCAACGTAGATCTAAATTTAGCTAATGATATCCATTTGATCCCGACTCCACATCAGTTGGAAGACGGATCCCACATGTCGATCGAGGAGACGACTGATGTAGATATCGACACAGATCCAATGAATCCATAGATTCTCAAGCCAGGGGTAAGTCTTTCCCCCGAAGAGCAAGCCGACTACATTGCCGTTCTCAAAGAGAAGAAGGAGGTTTTTGCATGGTCGTATAAGGATATGCCAGGACTAGACCTACAACTAGTCATGCATAATTTAATGCTTGATCTGAAAATCAAGCCTGTAAAGAAAAAACTATGTAAGATGCACCCAACAGTGGCCTTGATGGTCAAAGACGAATTGCAAAAGCTGTTGGATGCACAGTTTGTCATCTGGGTGGATTATTCGCCATGGTTGTCCAACATGGTTCCCGTAAAAAAGCTTGACGGGAGGATTTGCATATGCACCAATTTTTGAGATCTAAAAAAAGTGAGTCCTAAGGATTATTTCCCATTGCCAAGCATTGACGCATTGGTAGACGCTACAGCAGGTCACGAAATGCTATCCCTCATGGATGGTTTCTCAGGATACAATCAGATTCGTATCAATCCTGAGGACCAACTCAAAACAGCATTCACAACGCCTTGGGGGACATTTTGTTATAAGGTCATGCCTTTTGGCCTTAAAAATGCTGTCGCCACATACCAATGTGCCATGACGTACATCTTCCACGATTACATGCATAAAACTTTGGAAGATTACATGGATGATTTGTTAGCCAAGTCTCTTTTGCGCTCAGATCATCTCGGTGACTTAAGCAAGATCCTCGATCGCCTCATAGAGCATAAGGTTAGACTAAATCCCAAGAAGTGCGTATTTTGCATCACATCTGGAAAACTCTTGGGTTTCATAGTCTCAAAACGAGGAATCGAGATGGACCCACAGAAAGTCAAGGCAATCCTTGAAATGGTTCCCCAAACTACCATCAAGTAGCTCAGAAGTCTACAAGGAAAGGTCGCATCGATTAAACGCTTCATAGCACAATTATCTGACAAGTGCCAACCCATGAACAAATTATTGCATAAGGGGGTTACATTTCACTGGGATGACGAGTGCCAGTCAGCCTTTGACGAAATCAAACAGTACCTGGCTTCGTCACCAGTATTGGCACCACCTAGACCAGGAGTGATGTTCTACTTATACATCTCAGCTACTGAGGTGGCACTGGGCGCCATGTTAGCCCAAAAGAATGAACTTCATAAGGAACAGGCTACTTACTATCTTAGCCGCACCTTGGTCAGTTATGAACTTAACTATGCATACGTTGAGAAACTCGCTGGCAGTGGTGTTTGCTACCAAAAAGCTACGCCACTACATTCTGAGCAACACTACATATGTTGTGTCTAAGGAGAATCCATTGCGATACATGATGATTCGTACTTATCATAGTAGTCGCACGGCGAAATGGATCATGTTGTTGACAAAATTTGACATTGAATTTATTGGACAAAAATCTATCAAAGGACAAGTCATAGCCGATCAACTAGCAGAGGCTCCTCTTGAAGATGATCAGCCTCTAGTCATAGAACTACCCGATGATGGGGTCTTCCATGTCTCAGAATCGCCAGATTCTGATGAGCCTGAGTCACAGGCCTACATAACCCTATTCTTCGATGGTTCTAAATGTGAGCAAGGTGGTGGCGCGAGAATTGTATTCTTCACACCGCAGGGTGCTCCAATGCCCCTCTCATTTAAATTAAACTTCCAGTGCACCAACAATAATGCGGAATATGAAGCCTTGCTCCTAGGTCTTCAGACAACAATCGCCATGAACATCAAACGACTGAACATCTTTGGTGATTCACTGTTTATAGTCAATCAAGTCAAAGGGGTATATAAATGCAAATGCCTAGTTTTGTAGGCTTATAAAGCCCTTGTGGACAAATTCCTGGCAAAACATGAGTGGTAAACATCGAGGCACTCCCTCGATCATCGAATCGTTTTGTGGACACAATGGCCTCCTTGGGGTCACTAATTCCGTAAGACCTTTTCGGTGATATGACAACCATTCAAGTCAAAACCTTATCGCAATCTGCGATGGAGCGTGCAAGCTCAGACTTGACGCCAGGAATCCACATGATCCGGATTGAACCATCCTCGGATAAGTTCTTTCGAATCCGAGATCGTCTGACACGTGCCAACTGGGCATCCTTGTTTTCCCCTACTCCCATTAATAGCAACACAATGCTATTCTTACAAGTTCTATCCCATTCAGCGTTTGTTAGGGAAGAACTTCGAAAGGGATTAGTTGTTCATACTGTCAAGGTTTCCGATCAACAGGACTGGTATTTACACATTAGAGACTACCTCAAGTTAGGTAATCTTCCCCTTGGATTGACGCACACCGCAAAACAAACATTCAAGCAGAAAGCGGCTAAGTATGTCTTGATAGGAGACATTTTGTATCGTCGCAACTATGAAGGAATTCTTCTACGTTTCTTGGACCAGCAAGAGTCCACTTGGGCAGTCGCCCAAGCGCACGACGGTACATGTGGTGGCCACTTTAGTGGTATGGCCATTGCAAAGCGCATTCTTCGCATGGGATATTATTGGCCATATTTAGAGCGAGATTGTTGCGCATATGTCAAGAAGTGCGTGAAGTGTCAACATCATGCCAATTTGATGCATGTACCTTCCCAGGACTTGTAGACAGTCCAGTCTGCTTGGCCATTTTCGCAATGGGGCTTCGATCTAATTGGAAATATTTCCCCTACATCGTCAGGCCGTCACACGTTTATCATAATGGCCACAGAGTATTTTACCAAATGGGTGGAAGCAATTTCGTTAACCTCTATGAAAAGACCCCGCATTGTGGAGTTCATTTTGCATAACATCATATGTCATTTTGGTATTCCATCCAAAATAATCTCGGATAATGGGCCATCATTCAAGAACAAAGATGTGCATGCTTTGACCACAAAGTACAAAATTTAGCATAGTTTTTCGACACCCTATTATCCGCAGGCAAATGGGCAAGCAGAGGCGTCAAACAAAATGCTAGTTGCCATCCTTAAAAAGACAATCGCAGACAGTCATAAGGAATGGCACATACAAATCCCACTTGCCCTTTGGGCTTATCGCACTAGCATTCAAACGCCAACTGGGGAAACTCCATTTTCGCTCGTGTATGGATCAGAGGCAGTAATGCCTCTCGAGTTGGAAATTCCTTCCCTCCGCATATCAATGCAGGAGTTCATCGATGATGACACTGCACGACAGGCCCGATTAGACCAACTTACGTTGCTTGACGAACGACACGTTAATGCTCTCGAGCACTTATGTATCTATCAAGAGCGGCTTAAGAAAGCTTACAACATGAAAGTTCACCTAAGGGACTTTCGGGTTGGTGATTTGGTTTTGAAGGAAAGCCAATATAACTCTAATTTGTCGTCCCACCTAAGGGACAAGTTCGCGGAAAATTGGTTAGGTCCATACATCATTGTTAGCAAAATAGGACCTAGGACATACCGGCTAGCTTCTCTTGACGGTATCAAGGAAACAAAACCCTTGAATATCAGTCATTTACGACCATTTCATATCTAAGAGAGCCATATCCCAAAAATGCTCCAAGGATTCCTGAAATCGCTTGGTCAATCCCCAAAATGCTCCAAGGATTATCGTAATCACTTGGTCACCCCAAAATGCTCCAAGGATTATTGCAATCACTTGGTCACCCCAAAATGCTCCAAGGATTATCGCAATCACTTGGTCACCCCAAAGGCTCCAAGGATTCTTGCAATCGCTTGGTCAATCCCAAAATGCTCCAAGGATTCTTGCAATCGCTTGGTCAATCCCAAAATGCTCCAAGGATTTCCACAATCGCTTGGTCAATCCCAAAATGCTCCAAGGATTCTTGCAATCGCTTGGTCAATCCCAAAATGCTCCAAGGATTTCACAATCGCTTGGTCAAAAATCAAAAAAATTCAAAAAACAACAAAAATCATCAAAAACAACAAAAATTTGCATCTCATTTCTAGGCATGCTCAAATTCATCAATCCAGAATTTTCCTCCCATCTCATCTTCATATTCACAAAAATCAATCCATCAAAAATACAAAAATACATTGAACATAAAAACATTGCATCCATACATTGCATACTTATGGTCATATAGGTCAAAGGCACCATAGGCTATAATTGCTCTGCTAATCCATCTTGTTCCACACTGTTCCATTTTACAAAAACAACAAAAATACCATGCATTGCTTTTACCACACTAGAGTTAGTGGTCTTTTAATGTATCAAGAGTTTTTCGTGATTCAGTCATCATTTTTCTCTTTAGCCATGTAATGTATCGAGTCAGACAGATTTTACGAAGGTAGAGTTACACTTGAAATACACCTTGTTACGTAACATCCCAACACAAACTAAAACACATAAAACAATTCCTAAGTTGTGTGAACGAAAGATGAAACCTGCACAGTAATCCAGGTCACCATAAGCGAAACGGCTATCTTGCTCATCCCCCTGTGCGAATGACCCCAAGAATGCTGAGAGTTGGCAAAAGGACAAGCATCCTCCCTACCCAATTCCCTAAGAATCCCTAAGTTCTCAATATTTGCAAAACATCAAAAATTTGCAAGACGTCAAAACTCCAAAATTTGACATACTACAGTGCACACATCAAACGACACAAACAATAGTGATTTTCGTCACTCCATATCCCCAATCCCTTGCTCAAAAGAAAAAAAAAAAATCAAAATAAACAGTGATCTTATCACTACAAACGAGCAAGTATCCCAATACAATTGAAGAAAAGAAGGGAGTTGAACTTGAATCCCTGGAACTCTCAGCATTCTAATAGGTCATGAGGCAAGCCTCAGTACCGGTTTGGTTGATAGCCTATCGGTAACTGGCGGTAAACTTCTCGCATGATGATATATCTGTCACATTAACTTGTGGACAGATCAATGTTTGCATGTGGATGAGCTAGCTTATGGCATCTTGGATAACACCACAGATTAATCTAACTAAATACAACAAAGGAGTTAGTGGGGCTAATTAGGTGATCCTCAGTACAGGTTCGGTTGAAAGCCCATCCGGCACCGGCGGTATCCCGACAAATACCACAAAAATGAACTCAATTGCACACACAGGGATGTGAAATAGCTTGGTCAAAAACAAGTCTGATTCATACCTTGTTCAAAAGTCTTATGAGATAAAATACAGTCGTGGCTAGTGAGTTAGAACTGTCTGAGTCTCAAAAAACCTTAGCTACATTTTTGAACCAACTGCAAGATCATTCATCCTTACAATACCATTAGAAAATACAAAAAAAGAAAAACCACATGTATACATACAAAGTAATGTATCACAACAATCACCCAGAAACAACATAACAGAGTTCTAAACAGTCTATGGTGCCATAGCCAAACATCACAAATCCCATTCATCCATTTCATTTTTGCATATCACATATAAAATAAAAAACATTTGCATTCATCATAACATACACATCCAAAAATAAATAAACATGCATACATCCATAGTCATCAGCCATAATGCATAAAGATGAAACCATCACATGTACATAACCAAAATAAAACTGGTATATATAAATATATATATTGTCAAAAAAAAAATGCCCGCAGGCTACAAAACTGGTCCTCAGACCTCGCAATCATATAACAAAACCCAACCTAAGGCGTCGACCACCATGATCACGCAGGATCGGTGTGACGGGAACTACCCCCCGTGGTGTGGGTCCTATGGGACCCTATAGGGCGGCTACTACTAGCCCCCGCATCATGCCTGCTATTGCCTCCCTCATCTAATTGCCTGCGATGATATGATGCTGATTGCTCAGTCGCACTATCCCTCGTCCGGCATGAAGATCCACTTCTCGAAGGCTCAGGTAGCCGCCCACCAAGGCAGATGACCTCCCTATCCAAATCTAGCTAGTGTTGGAACCACTCTGCCTCCCACCGATGATAGTAAGACACTGCATCATCATGCTGTGCCAAAACCCTATCCCGCTTTGCTAGCTGAGCCTGTAGGAGATCCCTCTCCTGCAGCACGTCCCCCAGCTCCAGATCCTGAATCCGCAGTAGCTCTGTCAGTCGTGCATTCTCAGCACGTATCCTAGACTCCATCCCCTCTGTACCCACCTAAAGTATAGGACCCTCTGGAACAGCAGCCTGCTCTGGCTCCCACTGCTCCTTCATGTCCTGCATGTCCGATTGTTTCGCAACTCCCACCTCTACATCCTCATCCCCCACCTCAACCATGTCCACGTCATCCAATGGAACTCCCCAATCATCCCCTGCTGTCTCAGCACCCTCCACTACCGCCTTCACGCCTCCTAGTGGCCCCTCTCCTCTCCATCGTCGTAGTAGCCACCATGAGTCATACTTAGTGGTAGTCCCGACGTCATCCACGTCCGAGATTTCAATCACCGCATCTGACTCCTCGCCTAGTGGCATGATGGTCGGTCGCTCTAGAGACCTCTCATCTCCCTGACGCTGATAGACCACGGGCTCACTAGGCAACCCCTGGCGCACCCCAAACTGTCGTGTAACTTGGATGTATGAGAATAACTCATGCTCGGTCCCATGCTGCTCGATCAACCACCGCTCCCTGCATACATGTCGAAGCCACTCTCCAGCCTTCGGCCAAGCTGGACAGTCCCGATAAGGCTGCCAAACCACCTCCCCTAGATTGAGCCAAGAGAAGGCATCAGTATAGTGCTCTACAACACCTTCCCATCGTCGACTCTGCCCCTGCTCCATAGACCACCACCATAGAACAACGTAACCTATCTCCTTGTCCTCCATCGACGCCCGAGTCATCCATGGTAACTCGGTTGGCCTCTCAATAGATATGTGCTGCCAACCCCAGCACTACAACAGATAACTATAGCTGACCCCCTTCCGCTGTCGATAGCGGACCCCATACAGCTCCTCGTAGAGTTTTGCAAACAATGTCTGTCCCCATATCAAGATCAGCGGTGCCTCTATCGGGCACTCTACCAACTGCCACACCAAATCTAGCAGGTTCCACGAGAACCTCACGCCTGACGAGTCAGGTAAAAGCATGTTAGAAATGAGGCCCATCAATAATGTGTGCCTCACTCCTAACACCCCCCTCTCCTGCCACCATCCAACCAAAATCCTGCCAGCCTGGCAGTCCACCTCGACTATCTCCACTGGGTTCTCTACACCCAGCCGCTCCCCATGCCCGAAGCATCTCGTAAGTACAACAGTCCACTGATCAAACGACGATGTCCTAATAGGCAGTCCATCTATTAGAATCTAAAGAAGCCGATAGACATCCTCCAGAGTCATAGTCATCTCCCCTATCAGGAGATGGAAGGTTTTGGTTCATGGATCCCAAAGTTTGATCAGGGCCGTCAGATAGGCCTGATCGGGGACCACAGGCTCCAGTCGAGCCACCTGCTTGAGCCCAAGGGCATCAAGCCATTCCCAGTCATCATCAATCAGTGGCCCCCGCACCTCAATAAAAGCAGCAGGTACACGGTACCGGCTCCTAACAACCTACAAAAGAAAATAATTCAACAAAAAAAAAAAATTAATTAAAATCATAGAAAAAAAATGTACAAAAAAACACACTTATAGCTTTAAAAAACAAAAATAAACTCTAGGGAGCACTTACAGGTCTCGCTTCGGCTTCGTCGCTTGAACCAGTTTGTGCACTCATGATGGCAGGGAAAATTTCAGCAATGCTTCGCTTCGCAGAATTTACCTCCTCCTCCCAGAGCTCCAAAATTGCAAGAAAAATTTGACACAAATGAGCTCAAATTCAAGTTTTGGCCCTTAAATAGGCCTTTGAGCTGGAATTCATCCTTGACTGGGACGAGCGCTCTGGTTAGCACTCGTCCCACCAAGGGATGAATTCTACTGCTAGAATTCGTCCCACCCTGGGATGAATTCAGGCCAGAAAATTCAAAAACATCAAAAAATGATCAAAAATGCACTAAAAACAGACACTAAATTTGCCCGATGTGAGTGCTGTTGCACTTGACATCCGGGGAATACAAAATAGACATTGGGGTCACAAATTATCATCAGCCTACTCCCTAAGAAGGCTATCTTATCCGGACCGCTCCATGGGAAGACGGATTTTTGCCAATTTCAGCTCCAAATAGCATCGCAAAAATGGTCAACACCCACCAAAAATAGGTCTAAATGTTGGAAAAATTGCACATGCTTAACGATAAACCATCTAAAGGCACCCTTGCACAAGTCATCTTGGGTCAAGCGACTCGTCGCTTTTCTCACGAAGGCCATTCCCTCATCGATTCGTCGCTTGAGGGGGTAGTCACACTTACTCACCAATCAACAATCACACACCCAATTAAGGAAAACGACATGCATTCAAAGAATCATTGACAAAGACAATTACGCTCCTGCTTGGGGCAGTAAACAGGCAACAATAAAATTGATCAAACACTAGGCATTCGTGAATCATGAACACAAGTTTCCCCTGTGGACAAAAGGTTACGCCCTTTGCCTAATCATGACTGATCAATGTCCAAGCTCAAGTCACACCTCACCAAAATAGGTTAATACTTGAAATCAAATTCCTTAGCTCGTCAGAAGCAAGGATTCAAGAATGCATGCCCTTTCCATGCTTGGGGCATCAAAAGTCGGTTAGGTTACCAAGAAACCCTAATCATTAGTGCTTTGGCTATCTATTTTTTTGCTTCGCACTGCGCCATGCACAGTGCATCCCAAAAAGGGGCATTTGTAGACACCAAAATAGCACCAATCCGATTATGTGACTGCAAACCCTGATCACTTTGACAAACACAGCCCCCAGGGCAGCCCTCAGAGGTTAAACAGTGGTCTTAACCACTTTCATAGCAATTTTGTAAGGTCAAGAAGCAATTTGGTACATTTAGACACTTTGCTCAGTATTCATCTCACCCAGGGACGAATACTAACTGGGATTCGTCTCACCCAGGGACAAATTCTAAAATCGTCCCTGGTCAGGATGAATTCCAAGTTTAACGGGCAAAAAGAAGAATGGTGCCAAGTGGCAGCCAAGGACAGTCAGTTGATGACTCCTGCTTCGCACGCGTGTGTGGATGGGCAGATGGGCCATTAGAGGACTGTCACAAGGGTAGTTATGAAAGCCCAAGTCATGGAGGACTCCCCTCCCTCATAGGAAGACATGACCACCACATGGCACCTATGACCAACACATGGCGCTTATGCATCCCTCTCAAAAGAGACCCCATGGGTCTATAAAATGGTGGAATTTTCTCACCCAAAAGATAGATTGGAGGCGATTTCAAGAAACGAAGTGTTGTCTAATTGAACACCCATTTGCATCTTTTTGATTCACCTTCTCACATCCACTAATCTCTTTCGCAAGGGAGGTTATTGGGTGGCTTTTGGAAGCATGGATCCAACCCAAATCCAACATTTGACCACCTTACACCACCAATTTGTAGACACCACAATCCTAAGAGGTTTTGGGCCTATCCCTAGTGGATTGGCACTGAAATCAAGTGCCAACGGTGGGAGGCCCACTTGGGCACCCTCGCATTTTCTAAGTTTTATTCTCAAGCATTCTATATTATTGGTTCATGTTGCATATTGTGTTATTCTGTTTAGTGAACTCATAGCTTCAATTTCATAACATTTTGATCAAATTTTATCACGCCTTTTGTCGCTTTGTTGTCCTATTAACTTGTAGGTGGCGATATCGAATTCTCAAGGATGGAGGCCAAATTGGGAGAATCCAACCATTTGGTTCATCCCAAAATGGCCCCAATTACCTAACCCCTCTATTTGCAAGTGTTTTGGAGGTCTCGAGAGTCGAAATTGGAGCAGTATCACTTCGGCTTTTCCAACACAGTCGAATTCGTCCCACCCAGGGACGAATAGCAGTCAAAATTCGTCCTTCCCAGGGATGAATTCTAGGTGAAGGAAGATTGGCCGACTGTTTCAACGGTAGTGGCCCTCTGGTAATGTCTTCTGACCTCTGCCAAATTTGCAGGTGACTTAGATCCATTTTATTCATTGTATTTGACAATCTTTTGCATGCATCTTTTGGTGATTTCATAGAATGAACTTTCCTTTTTGTCACAGGTGCTACTAATGCCTTGTTTGTTTCTTTGATTACAGGAGGAGCAACAAGAAGTGAGGATTCATTGGCATAAGCGACGACAACATTCTGGCCCGCCCATTTCAAACGTGGGCATGCGGAAGAGGGATCAATGATCAAGATTGTAACCAAATCCATTTAACGCTCCTAGCCCCTAAAAATGGAGGAGGCAATTTTGTAACCGTGGTTAAAGAGTTTAATAAAAGGGTTGTGACTTCTCTAAATTCTTGTAACTGGTTTCAATTGATTTGCCTCTTTCGTTTAATGCACTTCATGTTTTAGGACTTAAGCGTTATTTTGATTTGAATGCATCGAAGTAGTTTTTCCTTTCTAAAGCTTCCAGAATCTCATGCTTTCAATAAGGTTATAGAAAGGTTGACTTGATTTGGAGGAGTGATTATACTTCCATTTATTTTTTTTGCAAGCTTTATTGTTTCATGCATAACATTGGATTATATTTAAGCTTGTATCTAGAGTTCATGTCGTTGGATTAGTTATCGATTAATATAATATTATTACTATATAAAAACTTAAAATAGTAAATTAATATGATTAGATTTAAAATATTTTATATAGATTAAATTATATTAAGTTAAATAATTAGTTATATTTTATAGTATTATTAATATATTATAAAAAAATAATATTTAAGTCTGTGTTCGATTTACATAATTAGATAGTATAATTGTTCATGTATGTATTAAACACATTAATAATACTAAAACTGCTAACACTGTAACACTAATAATAACCTATTATTAAAAGGAAAAGTATTATAAATATGTTTGAAATATTAGAAAATAATTAAATTAAATAATATTTAACATGGATTCTATAAAAGTTATTATAGAAAAATATATAAAAATACAAACGAAAAAGTATTATAAATATGTTTAAAATCAAACATATTGATTTTAAAATAATTAATTTCAATAATGTTTCAAATTAATTAAAAGGATTGATATAAAAGTAATTATAAAAAAATTTAAAATTGAAGTATGCATAAAAATTATAAGTGTGTGAGGGGGTAGGTGTGGTGACTTTGTGTTCAATTCTCTATTAATAAGTATAGCTCTCGGGTTTAGAAGGAGCCATGGTTTGGAGGAGACTGCTCAGCCCTATGCGTGGTCATAAAGGTTTCTCATAATAACCAAACCAAAAAAATTATTATTTAAAAACCTAAAAAATTATACTTTAAAAAAATATATAATATTATATATATTTTTTTAAAGATTAAAAATATGCATATTTAAAATTATTGACATTTATCTTAATCATATGTTTAATAGTATAGTATTTTTATGATATTTTTTAAAATTAATACTTTAACTGTGTTGGAATTATATAATTAGATGGATTTATTATTCATGAATTAGTCATATTGAAATTATAAGAGTCATGGATAAATACTATTTTAAAATAATAAATAATATAAAAATTGTTATGATATTTTAAAATTATATATTTAAATTGTGGTGGAGTTATATAATTAGATGGATTTATTTTTCATGCATTGAACATATTGAAACTGAAAGAGTTGATTTAAAAGTATAAATTTTTATTATTTTAATGCTAATATTCTGAGAAAAATTATTATATTATTTTTTTTGAAAGATCTAAGTATAAATAGAATGTACATATGTGAGTAAATATTATGGTTATAATGAGTAAAATTATCATTAAGAGGATTATAATAATATTTTTTTTTTTTAAATAATTGAGTTTATATAATTATTAGTTTTTTTTTATTACATGGTTTTAATAGGGTCCCCAAACCTAATACAAGCTAAGCAGAGAAGAAAAACTAGCAAAAGCTAAATGTAACTCAAAACCAATCATAACAGGGAGAGTGCAACATATCCAAAAATATCAACAAAGGAAAACACCAAAAGCTAAATATAATTCAAAATCAATCCCAATATGGAGAGTGCAACATAACCTAAAAATATCAAAAGAGGCAAAAACTAGGCAAGACATCAAAAACAAACACAACACCCAAAGGGTGAACTCAACCATAGAGTGGAAGAGATAAAACACACAAAATTAAAGGGTCGAGGTCTCCATATGACTCTTAACAATATCCCTAAATTCATTGACAAAAGTGATAACCACTTGGATAAAACCCAAAGTACGCGATGATTTTGGTCAAGTATGTCTAAAATTGGCAGGGAATCAGGAGGACTATAGATTGATGGCTCAACACGAACATGAGCACTGTTAGGAAAAGAAAAACCTTTAGGTATCTTGCAAGCAGGTGATCCCTCCATTGAGTCTGAAGACATGATCGAAATAGATGAAATTGAAGGCTTGGTAGTTTTATTAAAGAGTCAAACTAACTTTCATGTGCTACCAGGTCCAAGAGTACCTAGGGACTTTAGAGACTTCTTAGATGCCAAACCTTTTTCTTTTGAATTGGGAGGCAAGGGAGTGAAGTCCTCATCCTTTTTCTTTTCAAAAACATTTTTTAAAATATTTTTATTCCAAGTTATGAGTTGTATTTTGAGGAATATAATTTTTTGGTATAGTCATCCTAACGGGGATCCTTGAAAAGGCTGCTGCCACCACTGGGACATCTGGTTCTTGAAATATGAGTGGTTAAACCACATTGAATCGAAGTGTAAGGGGCTCTTGAAGGAGGGGGCTATGGTGCTTTCAAACAGCAGGGGGCTATGATTTGATCCTTTTTTGGGAAGGAAACATAGGGTGGCATTCTCAAATATAGGGATGGCTTCATGAGAGAGGAGGACTCTATCTAGCTTCACTTGAATGAGATTGGTGCCCTTCTAAAACCCCTTCTTCTACCTAATCAAAAATAAATTAGCAATTGCCATAGCAAAAAATCTAATGCGCAACCATCTAACTAAGCATATTGATATTAAATACCAATTTATTAGAATTATTGTGGCACAAGGTCAATTTGAATTAAAATTTTGTAAAACTAATAACCAACTTGCTAATGTGTTTACTAAAACATTACCAAAGGAGAAGTTTTTAAGGTTGATAATTGAGATAGATGTTAGGTAATATCAAATTAAACATTAAGGGGAAGAATGATAGAATTAATGCATAATATCTACATGTAATGTATGTGAGATAAACATAGCAAATGTCAAATATTAATAGAATTTTGTAGTGCCAAGACTTTTTTGCAATGCATAGAACATCCACAAATTGTGTAAATTTTATAAATCTCAAAATTAACATTGTGGTTTGAACCAAGGCAACTTGCACATGCCTAAGACTTGAATTTTTTGGCATTTATATCTTTTCTTGAATTTTGATATGTAGGTTTTCTTCTATTTCTACTATAAAAGACACCCAATTAATCTTCTGTTGAAAGGGAGATTGATTCAATGTCTTTTGTAAGTCTTGGTGTAGATATATCTTTTGTAACACCCCTCATAAAAGCATGTGTAGTTTATTTAAAGTTGTAAGCTTACTGTAGTGCTAATGGCTTTAGCCTCTCTTTAAAAATGTTCAAGATTCAAACCCCACTCAATATAAAGGGACTACAACCCCAATAAAAACTTATTAAAAAATAATTTTACTAATTTTCTAGGATCTCTATTGTTATGGATAACTAAATTTTCAATGCAACCTGCATTGGATGTCAAGCTGTTGTAGCTAGTATTGGAGCTTAGTATTTTCTTTTCTCTAACAAGTAGGTTGTTTTTTGTTTTTTGTTTTATTCATTGGTTGGTTGGTTTGTGAGGGCATTGATAGGACTTTCCCAAGCTGCCAAAGATTCGTCCAACATCGTGGGATCAAACCTGACAAGGAGGCAATGAAAATTGCTGCACATCGGGAATACAAATGTGGCATACACAGTTTGGTGGCCGGATTGGATTCCAAGAAAGTGCCATGAAAGCTTCAAGGTGGATGAATTGTGGAAAATTAGATAAAAATAAGAAAAATAGACCAGAGACAGCTGGAAACAAGAAGCATTTCCATGCGGAAGATTAGATAAAAATAGGAAAAATGGAATTGGCAGTTTAAATTCCATCAGCAAATGTAAACAACCGGATAAAAATAACGAAAACGGAACCGGCAGTTGAAATTGCATGTGGAAGATTGTATAAGAATGTTTAATGCAGTACTGACAATTCAACTATCATGCTTAACCCATGGCAGTTTAAATTCCATAAAACTTCCGAATTTTAAGATTAGATAAAAATAATTAAAACGGACGTAAGAAATTAAATATACTTATTGTGGAAGTGCGGAAGTGACAGTTCAAGGAATGTCGTTAGCTTATTATAAGTGATTGTTTTTCATACTTATAAACCTAGTTATCAAATTTTAATTTGTGTTGAGTTCAACATTATTAAAAGTTAAAAGAAATTAAATATGTTAAAAAATTTAACATAAAAATTAATATATTATAAATGCAAATATTTTTTAATATTATATAAATAAATTAATAACTATAACACTTAAAACAAACATTAACAGTTTTCTTATTAATTAATACATATAACATTTAAATCAAACATTAATAAAAACTTGTGCTCTATATTTTAAATTTTAATAATATCATTTAAAATAATTTTTTAAAATAAAAATAACAATATCATTTAGTTTTATTTTTAACAAATATAAAATTTTATTTTAATATATTATAAATGTAAACTTATTTTTTACACTATTTTTAACATAGAATTGTTTATATATATAACTAGATAAAAATTAATTTAAAAATATTATAATTTAATATACAAAATATCTTATTTAATTTTATTAATATAAAAAAAATAAATTTATTATCCTACTAAAACTGTTAAATGTAATGCAGTTGTAAAAGTTATTATAACTAATTTTAATTAAAAAATTTAAATGTTATAAATATTTTATTATTTTATTATTTATTTTTGCATGATTTAAGGTTGAAAAGCTATGCAAAAAATTCTAGCATGTATTTACTCTATTTTTATATTACGAAATTTAAAGTTTATTAACTAAGATTTTAAATTTGTTTTCTTTTTTATAAATATCTTATAACTTTTTTAAATTTAATAAATTTGCTAACTAAGCTTATAAATAGGAGGTAAACCGGGAGAGAAGGGGAAAAGGAGAAAGAAGAAACTTATGTGAGAACACTGCCCGCTACAAAAGGAGAAAGAAGAAACTTATGTGAGAACACTGCCCGCTACAAGTTTTTAAGAGAATTATGTGATTACTCTGCCCGCTCTTTTATGTGAAACGACCATATGCGCAAAGAATATCATTTAAGTGTAAATTTTTGTATGCATAAGAAATTCGTATTGCATGTTTCGTTATTGAGAGAGTGAGTTCTTTTGGAATGAAGAAGGAGGGAGCCACTGCATCAGGAATGGATTCTCTGAAAGTGCGAAGAACTCCACTCAAAGTTCAGCACAAGTTGCACCAGAAGGCTTCGAAGGCCTTTAGGAAGTTTCTCAACAAAAGAGAAGAGAAACACCGCCCTCATTTTCTGAAGTTCTTTGAGAAGCTTTTTGAAGTTGACGAAGATCTTAGAAAGTTGTATGGTGACGGTTCTAATAAAGGACATTATACGTGCCTGGTTTGCAGCGCCACCAATGAAAAGGATATAACGAGCTTCACATTATGTTCGGATGTCTTTATCCATTGTTGGGAGATACAACCAGTGGAGACGGAGACACAGATGAAAGCGGCTCATTGGGGTTATGGAATAGCAATTAGCAAACTGTGGCAGCAAACTTTAGCGAGGAAATTGAAAAAAATAAGAGATCCCCGAAGAACAGACTACCAAAAATCCTGAATATCAACAACCAGTGGAAATTAATTGACATATTTGTTTGGCTTCAGTTCCATTTCTGCCTAGAGAAATTTTCAGCTGCTGTGTAAAAACTCTTTTTCATTCTGTAAGGCCGTCCTACTTTGATCGTAGGTATTCACCCTTTTTTAGTTTTCCTGTCTTCATTGAATTTTGTCTCGCCCATGGACTTCCTATTGTAGAATGACTCCAATACATATAAGGTTATAGAAAGGTTGACTTGATTTGGAGGAGTGATTATACTTCCATTTATTTGTTTTGCAAGCTTTATTGTTTCATGCATAACATTGGATTATATTTAAGCTTGTATCTAGAGTTCATGTGCTGGATTAGTTATCAGTTAATATAATATTATTACTATATAAAAACTTAAAATATTAAATTAATTTGATTAGATTTAAAATATTTTATATAGATTAAATTATATTAAGTTAAATAATTAGTTATATTTTATAGTATTATTAATATATTATAAAAAAATAATATTTAAGCTGTGTTCGATTTACATAATTAGATAGTATAATTGTTCATGTATGTATTAAACACATTAATAATACTAAAACTGCTAACACTGTAACACAAATAATAACCTATTATTAAAAGGAAAAGTATTATAAATATGTTTGAAATATTAGAAAATAATTAAATTAAATAATATTTAACATGGATTCTATAAAAGTTATTATAGAAAAATATATAAAAATACAAACGAAAAAGTATTATAAATATGTTTAAAATCAAACATATTGATTTTAAAATAATTAATTTCAATAATGTTTCAAATTAATTAAAAGGATTGATATAAAAGTAATTATAAAAAAATTTAAAATTGAAGTATGCATAAAAATTATAAGTGTGTGAGGGGGTAGGTGTGGTGACTTTGTGTTAAATTCTCTATTGATAAGTATAGCTCTCGGGTTTAGAAGGAGCCATGGTTTGGAGGAGACTGCTCAGCCCTATGCGTGGTCATAAAGGTTTCTCATAATAACCAAACCAAAAAAATTATAATTTAAAAACCTAAAAAATTTATACTTTAAAAAAATATATAATATTATATATATTTTTTTAAAGATTAAAAATATGCATACTTAAAATTATTGACATTTATCTTAATCATATGTTTAATAGTATAGTATTTTTATGATATTTTTAAAAAATAATACTTTAACTGTGTTGGAATTATATAATTAGATGGATTTATTATTCATGAATTAGTCATATTGAAATTATAAGAGTCATGGATAAATACTATTTTAAAATAATAAATAATATAAAAATTGTTATGATATTTTAAAATTATATATTTAAATTGTGGTGGAGTTATATAATTAGATGGATTTATTTTTCATGCATTGAACATATTGAAACTGAAAGAGTTGATTTAAAAGTATAAATTTTTATTATTTTAATGCTAATATTCTGAGAAAAATTATTATATTATTTTTTTTGAAAGATCTAAGTATAAATAGAATGTACATATGTGAGTAAATATTATGGTTATAATGAGTAAAATTATCATTAAGAGGATTATAATAATATATTTTTTTTAAATAATTGAATTTATATAATTATTAGTTTTTTTTTATTACATGGTTTTAATAGGGTCCCCAAACCTAATACAAGCTAAGCAGAGAAGAAAAACTAGCAAAAGCTAAATGTAACTCAAAACCAATCATAACAGGGAGAGTGCAACATATCCAAAAATATCAACAAAGGAAAACACCAAAAGCTAAATATAATTCAAAATCAATCCCAATATGGAGAGTGCAACATAACCTAAAAATATCAAAAGAGGCAAAAACTAGGCAAGACATCAAAAACAAACACAACACCCAAAGGGTGAACTCAACCATAAAGTGGAAGAGATAAAACACACAAAATTAAAGGGTCGAGGTCTCCATATGACTCTTAACAATATCCCTAAATTCATTGACAAAAGTGATAACCACTTGGATAAAACCCAAAGTACGCGATGATTTTGGTCAAGTATGTCTAAAATTGGCAGGAAAATAGGAGGACTATAGATTGATGGCTCAACAGGAACATGTGCACTGTTAGGAAAAGAAAAAACTTTAGGTATCTTGTAAGCAGGTGATCCCTCCATTGAGTCTGAAGACATGATCGAAATAGATGAAATTGAAGGCTTGGTAGTTTAATCAAAGAGTCAAACTAACTTTCATGTGCTACCAGGTCCAAGAGTACCTAGGGACTTTAGAGACTTCTTGGATGCCAAACCTTTTTCTTTTGAATTGGGAGGCAAGGGAGTGAAGTCCTCATCCTTCAATTATGAATCCTCCTCGGACTAAAAATATGAGAAGGACTCCATAAGAGAAATTCTGAAATCATTTTTTATCATAAACAACAATGAAATTTATCATAAACTTACAAGTCAATAGAATTAGACCTTGGTGGATTAGATCTAGCCCTTTCCCTCCTTTAATTCAATATATTTAATTTATGAATAATAAATTGATCTAATCATATTTTTATGACATTTTAAATAAATAATATGTTAATTGTGTTGGATTTATATAATTAGATGGTTTTATTATTCATGCATTAGTCATATTGAAGTTATAAGAGTCGTGTATAAATAGATATTTTAAAATAATAAATAATATTAAAAACGTTATGATATATATATATATATATATATATATATATATATATATATATATATATATATATATATATATATATATATATATATATATACAATTGTGTTGGAGTTATATATTTAGATAGATTTATTGTTCATGCATTGAACATATTGAAACTGAAAGAGTTGATTTTAAATTAATTTTTATTATTATTTTAATGCTAATGTTTTGTGGAAAATTACTATATTATTTACTTATTTTAGAATATCTATGCTAAAATAGAATGTGCATATTTGAGTAAATCTTATGGTTATAATGAGTAAAGTTATCTTTAAGAGGAATATAATAAAACGATATTTTAAAAATAAGTAAGTTTATATAATTGTTAGTTTTTTTATCTAAATGTAACTCAAAACCGGTCGCAATAGGAAGAGCACAAAATAACCCAAAAAGACCAACAATGGAAAACACGAGGTAAGACATCAAAAATAAACGCAACATCCAAAGGGTGAACCCAACCATAGAGTGAAAGAGACAAAACACACAACACTAAAGGGTCGAAGTCTCCATATGACTCTTAATAATCTCCCTAATTTCATTGACAAAAGCGATAATCACTTGGATTGAACCCAAAAGTACTTGATGCTTTTGGTCAAGCATGTCTAAAATTGTTAGGGAATCAGGAGGACCATATATTGATGGCTCAACATGAACATGAGCATTGGTAGGCAAAGGAAAACCTTTAGACATATTGCAAGCAGGTGATCCCTCCTTTGAGTCCGAAGACATGATGGAAACATATGAAACTAAAGACTTGGTAGTTTTATTAAAGAGCTAAACTAATATTCATTTGCTACCAATTCCAGTAGTACCTAGCAAATTTAGAGACTTATTGGACATTGAAACCTTTTATTTTGAATTGGAAGGCAAGGGAGTGAAGTCTCCATCTTCTAATTATGAATCTTTCTCAGAATCAAAATATGAGAAGGGCTCCATAGAAGGAGGATTTTTGATAAAATCAAATTTTCATAGGGCATCATAAACAACAATGGAAATTCACAAACTCGACAGCAAGTAGAAATTGACCCTAGTGGATTAGATATAGCCCTTTCCCTCTTTTAATTCAATATGTTTAATTCATGAACAATAAAGTAATCTAATCGTATTATTATGATATTTTAAATAAATAATATCTTAATTGTGTTGGAGTTATATAATTAGATCGATTTATTGTTCATGCATTTGTCATATTGAAATTATAAGAGTCTTGGATAAATAGCTATGTTAGGATAATAAATAATACTAAATCAAGTTCTTATTTAAGAGGTTAGTATTTTTAAGATATTTTAAAAAAATGATATCCCAATTGTGTTGGAGTTATATAATTAGATGGATTTATTGTTCATGAATTAAACATATTGAAATTGAAGAGTTGATTTTAAAATACAATTTTTTATTATTTTAATGTTAATACTTTGTGGAGAATTATTATATTATTTACATATTTTGGAGATCAAATTTAAAATAGAATGTGCATATGTGAGTAAATCTTATGGTTATAATGAGCAAAATTATCTTTAAGAGGTTTATAAAAAAAAAAGTGAGTTTATGTAATTGTTAGTTGATAATAAAAAAATTTAAATTATGTCGTTCTAGGTACCATCATTTATCATAAATGTATTTGTTAAAATTTTATGCTATTTTATATTTATAATTTTAAAAATGATATCTTAAAATTATTTTGAAACATTTTAGAATGAACATAAAATAAGAAGTTTATGAACATATATAGCTATAGTGGGATATCATATAATTATATAGTTTTTCATAGTTTTTAGCAGTTTTAGTATAAGAAAATATAATTAGATATATAGAATTGAAATTAGAGAGGAATGGATAAGCAAGAAGGAAATATCATGAATAATTTAGAGGGAAAAAATGGAAGTAAAAATCATAAATAAAAAGGAAAAATATGCAGAGGAATATCAAGAAATAAGGAATGTATATAGAGGATATCTAAGGATGAAGGAAGGTATATAGAGAATATCTATGGATGGATGACAGGTTGTACAGGTAGCTAAATAAAAAGTAGTAAAGGAAATAAAACAAAAAGATATAGAAAAAAATCCTATTAGTAGACAAAAATGCATAAAGAGTGATGTTAGAGGAGTGGTTAATAAAGAAGGAAAATATATGCAGAGTGACAGTAGAGGAGTGGCTAAGGAAGAAGGAAAGACTAAAAATAACATTGGAATTTTATTTTTGAGGAAGTAAGGAGTGGTTAAGCAAGAAAGAAGGGAGAAATAGTAGACAAAAACTCTATCAATCAAGAAATTATATGAGTGGCTAAAGAATAAGAAAGGACTATAAATAAATATGAGGAAAAAACTTACCAAAAATCCCTAATGATAGATAAAAGTAGAGATCAACATCAAATAAATGATTAAGGAAGAAGGAAGGGTTGCAAACAAAGTTGATGAAAAAAAGAAAAATAGTTGAGGAGATAAGGGGTGGATAAGGAAGAAGGAAGGGTTTTAGACAAATCTAGAGGAAAATTCAAAAACACTAATCATTGATAAAAATCCAAAAAGGATAATAGTAGATAAAAATATAAAGAACATTGTTAGAGGAGTGGATAAGGAATAAGGAAGGGATACAAATAGAGCTAGAGGAAAACTCAACAACCCTCATGGTGGAAAAAATATGGAGAGATAGTTGGTGCTACAAGAGATGAAGCTATGATAGAAGCAACAAAATCCATGCCAAGCCTAAGAAAATTAATAATTACACCTCTATCATTTGTATCCTCATATTTGGTGTGAAATCCAATTATGGGAACTATGAAATTATGAGGAATGGAAGGAGTATTAATGGAGGGTGCGAGGTTTCTCTAACGGAGTAATAGGTGGAAGAGATGTGGTCAAAAATAAGAGATAAAGAGGATATTAGATAGGATAAATAATAGAGAGGCAAAATGACAATTAGAAATAACTTAGAATAATATCTAAAAGCTAAAAATACATTAAATAGGATAAAAAAATGCATGCAATAAAGATGATAACCAAAAGAAAATGGAGATGGATAAAATGCATATAAAACACTCAAATTTTTCAAATAAAATATTGAATAGAAGTCCTAAACAATGATAGAGTAGAGTAGAATTCCTAATAAAATATTGGCATCATAAAAAACAATGGAAATTGCCACAAACTCGAAATTCAGTAGAATTTGACCCTAGTGAATTAGATATAGCCCTTTCCCTCTTTTAATTCAATATGTTTAATTCATGAACAATAAAGTAATCTAATCATATTATTATGATATTTTAAATAAATAATATCTTAATTGTGTTGGAGTTATATAATTAGATCGATTTATTGTTCATGCATTAGTCATATTGAAATTATAAGGGTCTTGGATAAATAGCTATGTTAGAATAATAAATAATACTAAATCAAGTTCTTATTTAAGAGGTTAGTATTGTCAAGATATTTTTAAAAAATGATATCCCAATTGTGTTGGAGTTATATAATTAGATGGATTTATTGTTCATGAATTAAACATAATGAAACTAAAGAGTTGATTTTAAAATATATTTTTTTATTTTTTTAATGTTAATACTTTGTGGAGAATTATTATATTATTTACTTCTTTTGGATATCAAATTTAAAATAGAATGTGCATATGTGAGTAAATATTATGGTTATAATGAGCAAAATTATCTTTAAGAGGTTTATAATAATAATAAAAAAAAGTGAGTTTATGTAATTGTTAGTTGATAATAAAAAAATTTAAATTATGTCGTTCTAGGTACCATCATTTATCATAAATGTATTTGTTAAAAATTTATGCTATTTTATATTTAAATTTTAAAAAGGATATCTTAAAATTATTTTGAAACATTTTAGAATGAACATAAAATAAGAACTTTATGAACATATACAGTTATAGTGGGATATCATATAATTATATAGTTTTTCATAGTTTTGAGCAGTTTTAGTATAGGAAAATATAATTAGATATATAGAATTGAAATTAGAGAGGAATGAATAAGCAATAAGGAAATATCGTGAATAATTTTGAGGGAAAAAATGGAGGTAAAAATCCTAAATAAAAAATAAAAATATGTAGAGGAATGTTAAGAAATAAGGAATGGATATAGAGGATGTCTAAGGATGAAGGAAGGTGTATAAAGAATGTCTATGGATGGATGATAGGTTGTACAGGTAGCTAAATAAAAAATAGTAAAGAAAATAAAGCAAAAATATATAGAAAAAAACACTATTAGTAGACAAAAATGCATAGAGAGTGATGTTAGAGGAGTGGTTAGAGAAGAGGAAAAAATATTTAGAGTGACAGTAGAGGAGTGGTTAATAAAGAAGGAAAATATATGTAGAGTGACATTAGAGGAGTGGCTAAGGAAGAAGGAAAGACTAAAAATAATATTGGATTTTTTTTTTTGAATAAGTAAGGAGTGGTTAAGCAAGAAAGAAGGGAAAAAATAGTAGACAAAAACTCTATCAATAGATAAATTCACATAAAGTAGCATTAGATGAATGGCTAAAGAATAAGAAAGGACTATAAATAAATATGAGGAAAAAACTTACCAAAAATCCCTAATGATAGATAAAAGTAGAGAGCAACATCAAATAAATGATTAAGGAAGAAGGAAGGGTTGCAAACAAAGTTGATGAAAAAAATAAAAACAGTTGAGGAGATAAGGGATGGATAAGGAAGAAGGAAGGGTTGTATACAAATCTAAAGGAAAATCCAAAAACACTAATCATTAATAAAAATCCAAAAAGGATAATAGTAGATAAAAATGTAAAGAACATTGATAGAGGGGTGGATAAGGAAGAAGGAAGGGATACAAATAGAGCTAGAGGAAAACTCAACAACCCTAATGGTGGAAAAAAGTATGCAGAGATAGTTGGTGCTACAAGAGATGAAGCTATGATAGAAGCAACAAAGTCCATGCCAAGCCTAAGAAAATGAATAAGTACACCTCTATCATTTGTATCCTCATATTTGGTATGAAATCCAATGATGGTAACTAGGAAATTATGAGGAATGTAAGGAGTATGAATGGAGGGTGTGAGGTTTCTATAATGGAGTGATAGGTGGAAGAGAGGTGGGTAAAAATAAGAGATAAAGAGGATCTTAGATATGAACAATAATAGAGAGGCAAAATGACAATTGGAAAGAACTTAGAATAATATCTAAAAGCTAAAAATACATTAAATAGGATAAAAAATGGCATGCAATAAATATGATAACCAAAATAAAATGGATATGGGTAAAATGCATATAAAACACTCAATTTTTTCAAATAAAATATTGAATAGAAGTCCTAAACAAGGATAGAGTAGAGGGGATATTGGATCAAGGCATGTTGTATGGAATTAATAAATTAACATGATGAATTACGCATAGGGACGATATGAACAAACAAACTAATATATTTTTTCCAAGAGGAGTTTATGAAACTTTAGAACAAAAAGACTAAGGATTTCATAAACTAGACCGTTATGGAAGCAAAGGAAAGTAAATTAGAAGAAGATATTAAAGGAGATATCCCATTTGTGTGGTACTTAGAGTAGGTAATCCCCTTGAGTTATGTAATTTATGATAATAATATATCTTAATATTAGATGATTGGGGGATCCTCACAAAATATAGTCCTAAAAGACTTATTAATATTTAGATGCATGATATTATCTTGATTCAAGAAATCATGTTAGAGGTAGAAAATGACATTAACTATATAATTTTATTCAAGAATTTTATATATCAAATATGATACATGATATCAATATTAATATACATGAACAATATCAAGCAAGAGCACTACCTATATTTTTTTCGTCGAAAAAATCTATAACTTTCATTTTAGACTTTGAATGAAATTACGATTAGATGGGTATTTTATACCCTTATACAAGCATTACTAAATTATACATGTTACAATACCCTGTTGCAAATATTTAGTTATATTATAGAGTGCCAATTTAATAATTCAACCTTGTATGAATCAATCATGTTTCAGATATCGCCTTAATTATCCAAAGATAAAAAAGAAACATGAAAGGTATCCTAAACCACAACTTTTATCAACAGGAAAAAATATTAAATCATTTCAAATACCATACACTAATATTTCCTTTAACGAGGTACCAACTGGAATATACAAGCAAGATTTTGATAGACTGTCTACTTCCTCATTTAGTTCTTTGTGCTTCTAGTAATTTCACTTACTCATAATAAGGCTTAAGTATCAAATTTTGCATCCCTACTAAACTTGAAGCCCAATCCACCACTAATTTTTTTGCTAAATTAATTGTATTTACAAAATGGGTTTTTAAAGGGCCCCAAAACATTCTTACATAATCGTCTGAGTAGCCATGTGATAGAATAGTGCTATAGCAGTGGGTCTACTTGTAGTCTTTAAAATCCTCCTACCCACAGAAGAGGAATCTTTACAACATCTTTCAACCGTTCACCTGACATACAAAAGGGACTACACATCGCAATAAACATGAGCCCGACTGAACCATCTAGCCCAAACTCTATAGACCTTACAAATATTTGACTAACCCACCAACCCAAGGATGTAGAAAAAAAAATAGCAAAAAAGCACTGCGCAAGAGGTCCACCCCCATCAGTTCTTACCATCATCCTTCTTCAATACAATGTATTACCCCAAAATCTTGGAGACTTCCTATAGTTGTTTGATAGATAAGTTGATTGTTGATACCATCAAATGAAGCAGCAATTGGGATCGCAAGTTTTACCTATCACTCTTGGACTTTTAAATGACCTAAATTGAGGAAGATGACACATCCAACATGGTTTTCTTGAGTTTGGTAGAGGATCTGCCTATTTAAGGATTTTAGGGTATAGTCCCCCATTTCCTTTGCTCACTGCATTTGGAATTCTAGGTTAGAGTAGGCTTGGGACACCTGCCATCCTGACTCAGACCCTTAGGGGACTCTCAAAGTGGGGAAGGAGAATTCTCCATAGGGGGTTGGGTGACCATGGACTGGATGTTCTAGACAGAATGTTGGTGATTGAGCACATGCTTGTAAAGGATTGCAAGGAGCCCTTGGTTCCTAGGATGTCCATCCATAATTTTATACTTCTCTAGGGTAAGGTCAAGGGAATACATGAGGTATTCAAGGACGTAAATAGGTTTCCCATATCGAAGGTGGTTAATGAAGGCCAAATGAAGACTATAGATGGGTTTGGTTGGGTCATCACAGGTAATGTATTGCATTATGGGTATGATGGCATTGTTCCATGAGATTGGGAGGGAAGATACATGCAATGTCAATTTATCCCACCCGAGGCTCTTCCTCTTGTCATGGAATTGCTCTGTCTCTTCCTCCCAATTATGCTTGTCATGTCTAATGAGGTAACCATTCATAGGAAGACTAGTGACTACCACCAATAAGTTGGTAGTAACCATGAAGTGTAAACCTTGGACAACTACTTTGCCTTGGTTCTAGGAATGAACAAAGTCATTAGTGATGGGATATTGATCTCCAATGAATTTCTCCAAGAATAGGATAAAACCCTTGGCATCCATAAAGGTTTTGGCATTGGAATTAAGCTATAGAAGGGCTGGTTCAGTGTAAGCCATGCTTGGAGCAGAGGCGTTGAGGCGGAGGGCCTTGGTGGGGAAGATATAGGGGCCAAGACTGAGTAGTGACATATAAGGCAGGGTGAGGGTAATCCAACCAACAGGGAGATACGAATGGGACTTCATCTTATAAAATGAAGGAGACATGATAAGGAAGTTGGATGGGGTGGGCTTGGGAGTGGATACTAAAATAGTGAGACGCCATCTTGATTGGCTCATGTGATGGGTAGGGAATGGGTGAGCTAGAAATTATGAGAGTGAGCAGGTTGATATTGCCTCACTTTAAATTTAGCTCATCGAGATATGCCCGATGATCAAGGTCCCTACTCAAAACCACGCAAAGGGAAAAATAAAAAAGGGATAGGGATGAGAATCGCATGAGTCAAAATTTGACTATGACACCAAGAATAAAGAATATCTATGGGCGAAACATGATTCTTCTTAAGTATATCCATGTCACTCGGATAACCCTTAGCCTTGATGACCTAGAAAATAGTAGGCTAGTTGGTACACGTGCCATAGCCATTGCTATTAAAGAACCACCGTGGCTTGTATTTACTTAGTGAATGGCTAAATCATGTGATTTACCTCTCATATTATTCTACCTTGGAACTAAAATGATCTACAAGTGAGTAATATCTAGATTACGATGTAGAAATCATGGAGTCCCTACAACCGTGATGGGTGCTCCTAGAGTAAGCTAAAAATATCTTAGGTCCTTGGAATTTGAAAAGTTGACTTGCATCCCTTTCATGTTGTGTTGCATTAGAGATGACTTGGGGAAAGTACTACCTCTATATTCTAAGCCTGTTGGTAGAGGTTACTATATTGGCTGTGAGATCAACTACCTGATTGGATTCCTGATAAATATGATGAATGGTTGCTCTCAAGAAACTACAAAGGATCCTCCTGGATTCGAGGATAGTTTTGTAGACTTTCCATAATGTAACCTTATCATTGAACATATATTTTATGATATTCATGGAGTCCCCTTTAATAATCACTTCCCTGGGGTCCTCATGGAGAAACATCAACCCCCTCTCTAGAGCCATGGCTTCTACATAATTATTTGATTGGTTCCCTAGGAACTCTGCATAGGCCAAGATTAAATTACCTTGATGGTCTATGATGACCCCTCCCACCTCAACCTTTCCTAGATTTCCATTGTAATTCCCATAAAAATTAAACTTGATCCATCCTTACAGAGATGGACTCCATTTGGTATTGGCTTTGGGATTTGGCCTTGGTTGAGCATCAGAATCCTTCGTGGTGATTCTGAGGGATTTGAGGATGGATTTTTTAGAGGCCAATGGAGGAGATATTTTATAGGGGATAATCCAAGATTTTTTGATGGTGAAAGCTATGGACTTCGAGGTTACAGATAGGGGATCCCTGGGTAGGCCTAAAAATTCTCTCTTGTTTTACTCTAACCATATTTTCCAAACAAGGTGGAGAAGACATAAGTACCATAGGGATATAATCCTAGGACTTTAAAATAGATTTGGCCACTGGACAAAGAGGTTAACAATTGACTAGTTATAGACCCACTAGATTTGGAAATTGTTGAAGATGTGCCCAAATGCTTGAAAGGAAAACCGATAGGTGCAAAAGATATGGTTTGTGCTCTCCCAACTAGAAAAGCACAAATAACAATGGTTGGGGATCATGAATCCTCTTTTGGTTGGGGAAAACCGATAGGTGCAAAAGATATGGTTTGTGCTCTCCCAACTAGACAAGCACAAATAACAGTGGTTGGGGATCATGAATCCTCTTTTGGTTAGGTTCTCAATCATGAGGATCTTGTTTTGGATGGCTATCCATATAAAAAATTATCTCGGGGATGAGCTTTGCCTTCCAAACCAGGTTGAAAAGGATGCTTGGCACCAACATCGAATTTAGGAGAGAATAGGCCGATTTGATCGAGAAGGATCCACTGTTAGTTCCTCTCCAGATAGGTCTATCTTCAGCTTCTTCCAATGAAATGGTGATTGCTTGGAGAAGTTTGGATAGTGTAGTAGCTTGATTAGGAATATTTTTCACCTCAATGGTTCTCCACCTTGGTTGACCCGTAATGTGAACTATGAAGTTGGCTACTTTTCTTCCTAGGGTATCATCTTCTAGTAGCAGTTTTGATCCTCAAGATGAGACCTCTCCTTGCTTCATTTTTTATAGACCTCCAAAGCTTCATCCAGGATGATGGACAAGATGGGGGACATGGGGCCTCCTTGCCTTAGGCCTCTCAAGCTAGGAAAGAACCCAATGAGGGATCATTTTATGAGGAAAAAGAACTAGGATGAGGATATGCACTTTTTTATGAGCCCAACCTAGGTTATGTGGAAGCCAAACTTGAGGAGGATATCAACCAGGAACTCCCATAGAACCCTATCAAAGGCCTTGTTCATGTCCAAATTGAGAAGGAGAACTGACTTCTTGGCTAGGGTGGCAAAATGGAGGACTTCACGAATGGTAATAAATTTGTTAGTAATAATCCTTCCTTTTACTTAACTACCCTGGCATGCGTCAATGATGATGGAGAGAATTGATTTGAGTCTATTAGCAAGAGATTTTGTTAGGATATTATAGAGGACATTATAGAGGCTTATGGGTTGAAAGTCGAATAGAGACTTGTAGGATTTGATTTTGGGGACCAAAGCAATGAAGGTTGAATTAATCCCATGGGGAATGGATTTGGACATCTAGAGATCCATTTCCACTTCATATACCTCAATTGTGATTAAATTCCAAAAATCCTAATAGAAACGGGGGGGAAACCCATCCGAGATAGGGGCCTTGTTTGACTACATGGAGAAGAGGACCCCTTTGATCTCGTCCACTGAGAGAGGGTTGGTAAGCATTTCCTTGGTGGAATTAGAATAGAGTGGGGGATGTTTGCTAGAAGAGCCTTTGTAGCCTAAGGAGACTCTAGGGTGGAGGTTCCCAAGAGGACTTAAAAAAATATGATAGGTTCCTCCCTAATATCTGAAATATCATTGGTGACCCTCCCATTGGAACAAGTAAGATCTATGATTTTGTTGGAGCTCTACTTTCTTAGTGTGGATGCATGGAAGAACTTGGTATTTGAGTCACCGTCCTTGAGCCACACGGCTCATGACTTTTGCCACCATTAGGTTTCTTCTCTAGCCATGATATCATGGTACTCAACTAGGAGCTACCTCTTCACCACTATGGTATTTCTATCATGGTTGCATTCCTAAATTTGATGTTCAACAACTTCCATATTTTATTTTATCACCCACTTTTTTCAAAAATATTGTCAAAACTATATTTATTCCAAGTTTTGAGTTATCCTTTGAGGAATATAAGTTTTTGGTATAGTCATCCTAACAGGGATCCTTGAAATGGTTGTTGCCACCACTGGGACACCTGGTTATTGAAATATGAGTGGTGAAACCACAATGAACCGAAGCATAAGAGGCTCTTGAAGGAGGGGGCTATGGTGATTTCAAACAACAGGGGGTTGTTATCCAATACTATTCTTGGAAGGGAACGAAGGGTGGCATCCCCAAATATAGGTATGGTTTCATGAGAGAGGAGGACTCAATCTAGCTTCACTTGAATGAGATTGGTGCTAGATATTTTGTTGCTCCATGTGTACTTGGATACTTTTAGCTGAACATCCATCAGTTCATTCACATATATGAAATAGCTGAAGTCCTCCATGTTTCTAGTGTCAACCCTGTTGCCTCCCCTTTTATCATATGGGAATAAGGGACATTTGAAATCTCCTGCCAGGATGAGAGGATTACTTCAAAAGAGTTCCTCATGTGGCTTATTAAAATCCACAATGCAACTCTCTCTAGGGGGTTGTTAGGAGCATAGATACTAGATAAAATCCACATCTTATAGCTGATTTTGCAATAGAATAGCAAATTTATAATCTTGTTGGAGGACGAGATCAACCTTCCTTCCACTGGGGCTAGATCCCAAATGTAATGTAGACCGTCAAAATTTTATTGGGAGGGAACAAAAACAAATTTTATTTTGGGCCATATAGCTTTGGTAGCTATAGGAGAGGATATTTCATTCACCTTGGTTTCTTGAAGGATGAATATATTGGAGCAATATTATTTTCTAAGGTTAGCAGCTATCTGTCTCTTGGGGGTAGCATTTAGCCCTCTCACATTCCAAGTTAGCACCTTCATTTCAAACTTTTGGGGGGTTTTTGCCTCATTTTCCTTGTTGTAGGGGAGGTTTGGGATTCTCTGGATCTTCTCTTATCAAATTGACGTGGACAACTAGCAAGGTGGATTAGGATCCATTGGATATATCTTTTGCTTCTTCTTTTCTTCTCTACTCTACTAGGGAAGGTTTTCCTCTTTTTTTCTCACTTCTAAAATCAATATGGGATATTCTACTTTAGGTTTGATTTGAACTGAAGCTTTTATATCAGGCCTAGGAAGGGACCAGGCTACATTCATCCTCACTATTAGTATGAATGGATGCTAGTTCATAAATCTATGGTTGGATATAAGGCCCAGACTTGGACGGGAATCCTAGGGTCCTACTCAACTAGATCAACCTAGGGGAATATGGAGAGAGGGGGTTTTGGCCATAGGGTGTTCCACAAGATCCTCAAAAGAAAACTCAGTGGGGATAACTGAATGACATACTTGATCCATGCTCATGGATGAAGGGGGGTTGACGATGCTATTTTCTTTTTTCATCGACGATTCAACTCTATCTTGAGCAGCCTCATAGTTTGCATGTACTGCAATACTATCTTGGCTTGCTTACCCTTTAGGATCACCATAGTTTGCATGCACTAGGAGACCATCCTGGTTTTGTTTTGTTTTATTTCTTGTATTCTATGTTCTCCTCTGCATTGGTAGTGTATGCACGTTCTATTCTAAAATCCCTTGTGAGTGTGCTCCTCTTAGGATCCTAGGTTGTCATGGTGGCATGCATGTCCTTTTACCTATTTATTGTCTAGATCCTTTTTATATAAGATTCGAGGACCCTTCTAAAACCCCTTATTCTACCTAATAAAAAACAAATTAGTAATTTCCATAGAAAAAAATATAATGTACAACCATCTAACTAAGAATATTGATATTAAATACCAATTTATTAGAATTCTTGTGGTACAAGGTCAAATTGAATTAAAATTTTGTAAAACTAATTACCAACTTGCTAATGTGTTTACTAAAACATTACCAAAGGAGAAGTTTTTAAGGATGAGAATTAAGATAGATGTTAGGTGATATCACATTAATCATTAAGGGGAAGAATGATAGAATTAATGCATAATATCTACATGTAATGTATGTGAGATAAAATATTAATAGAATTTTGTAGTGCCAAGACTTTTTTGCAATGCATAGAGCATCCACAAATTGTGTAAATTTTATAGAGCTCAAAATTAACATTGTGGTTTGAACCATGGCAACTTGCACATGCCTAAGACTTGAATTTTTTGGCATTTATATCTTGTCTTGAATTTTGATATGTAGGTTTTCTTCTATTTCTATTATAAAAGACACCCAATTAATCTTGTGTTGAAAGAGAGATTGATTCATTGTCTTTTGTAAGTCTTGGTGTAGATATATATTTTGTAAGACCCCTCATAAAAGCATGTGTAGTTTATTTAAAGTTGTAAGCTTACTGTAGTGCTAAGGGCTTTAGCCTGTCTTTAAAAAAGTTCAAGATTAAAACCCCACTAAATATAAAGGGACTGTTAGAAAAATTAAATCTAACTTCATGCCCAAAGGAGATTCGACGCGAAGCACTTCCGAAACACCTTCGAAAAATGCTTCGACATGAAAGACAAATCGGCAGCCCCCGTAAAACGTCTCGTCGTGAACTAGTTTCAAGTTTCCCTCTGAAGCGAAAATCGGCCGAAGTGGAAACCAAGCACGGGAATCGACACATTAATTTCTTGATCGTGTGAGTAGCTAGGGTTGTTCGGTAGTTGGTCGAAAAGCCACCTCGACATTTTTTTTTGTCAGTGGGTTGGTGAGTTTGTCCCGCCCTTTGTCCTCATTCCCCGCCTATAAATATCGAGGTCATTTTGTCATTTACTAGAGTGTGGAATAGAGATGATAGAAGAGAAGAAGCAGTTTGGAGAGCCCAGAACAGCCGCAGCGCTAGGGTTTCATCCAGCACAGCAACAGAATGGGTGAAGCACCAGTAGCCATTAACCAGAGTTTGGAGCAACAGTATCCAAGAGTTATCCATTATTTTATCCTGTAGTTGTTTATCTGGCAGATGTTTGTAATCACCTCAGAAGGAAGCCCTTTGTAAATCCGGCAATATATTTAATATATAAAATATATTTTGGCTCTCTGTGTATTTATCTTTTATCTTGGAATATTGTTTTTCCGTAGACTTTCCTCAGCTAGGGTTTGCCCCAAAGTGGCAAAAGACCCTTCAATCTAGAAAGGAATCAGGATTACTTGTTTGTGGCGAAGCACATTGCGGGTGAAAGCACGAGATTTCGGGCGAAGGAAACACTAATTGCGATGCATTCAAAATCAAATACGCTTAAGTCCTAGAAATGTAGAATGCATGAAATGAAAGAGACGCATTGAAATGAGATACAAGCAAATGGAGAAAACACAGCCCTTTCATTAAACTCTCTTGATCTCTGTTACAAAGACGCCTCCTCCCTTTTCAGGGGCTAGGAGCGTTAAAAGAATTTGATTACAATCGAGACTTAAGGTTCCTCTTTCCGCGTGCCCACACTTGAAATGGGCGGGCCAAGATGATGTCGTCGCTGATGTTGATGAGTCCTTGACCTCTGCTGCTCCTCCTGCGAACAAAGAAACAACAAAGATGTCAGTAGCACCTGTTGCAAATAAGAAGTGTTTGTTCTCTAAAATCGCCAAAAGATGCATGTAAACATTTGTCTAAAACAGTGAGTAAAGTGAGTCCAAATGGCCTGAAAACCTGACAGAAGACAGAAGATATTACCAGAAGGCCATTGCCACTGAGACAGTCGGCCAATCTGCCTTCACCTGGAATTCGTCCCTGGGCAGGACGAATTCTGACTGCTATTCGTCCCTGGGTGGGACGAATTCTACTGTGTTGGAAAAGCCGAACTGACACCGCTCCAATGTCGACTCCCGAGACCTCCAAAACACCTGCAAACAGGGGGGTTATGTAATTGGGGCCATTTTGGGACGACCCAGATGGTCGGATTCTCCCAATTTGGCCTCTATCCTCGGGAATTCGATATCGCCACCTGCAAGTTAGTAGGACAACAAAGCGACAAAAGGCATGATAAAATCTGATCAAAATGTTATGAAATTGAAGCTATGAGTTAACCAAACAGAATAACATGAGATGCAACGTGAAACAATAATCTAGAATGCTTTTAGAATAAAACTTAGAAAGTGCGGGGGTGCCCAAGTGGGCCTCCCACCGTTGGCACTTGATTTCGGCGCCAATCCACTAGGGATGGGCCCAAAACCTCTTAGGATTGGGATGTCTGCAAATTGGTGGTGTAAGGTGGTCAAATGTTGGATTTGGGTTGGATCCACGCTTCCAAAAGCCACCCAATAACCTCCCTTGCAAAAGAGATTAGTGGATGTGAGAAGGTGAATCAAAAGGATGCAAGTGGGTAATCAATCGGACAGCACTTCGTTGCTTGAAATCGCCTCCAATCTGTCCTTTTTGGGTGAGAAAAGTCCCACCTTTTATAGACCCATGGGGTCTCTTTTGAGAGGGAAGCATAAGCGCCATGTGTTGGTCATAGGTGCCATGTGGCGGTCATGTCTTCCCATGAGGGAGGGGAGTCCTCCATGACTTGGGCTTTCATAACTGCCCTTGTGACAGTCCTCTAACGGCCTATCTGTCCACCCACACACGCGTGCGAGGCAGGAGTCATCAACTGACTGTCTCTGGCTGCCACTTGGCGCCATTCTTCTTTTTGCCCGTTAAACTTGGAATTCGTCCCTACCAGAGACGAATTCAGAATTCGTCTCTGGGTGAGACGGATTCCATTTTGAATTCGTCCCTGGGTGAGACGAATACTGAGCAAAGTGTCTAAATGTGCCAAATTGCCTCTTGACCTTACAAAATTGCTATGAAAGTGGTTAGGACCATCTGTTTGACCTCCGAGGGCTGCCCCGGGGGCTGTGTTTGTCAAAGCGATCAGTGTTTGCAGTCACATAATCGGATTGGTGCTTGTTTTGGTGTCTACTGGATGCCCCTTTTTGGGATGCGCTTGTGCATGGCGCAGCGTCGAGCAAAAATAGATAACCAAAGCACTAATGATTAGGGTTTCTTGGTAACCTAACCAACTTTTGATGCCCCAAGCATGGAAAGGGCATGCATTCTTGAATCCTTGCTTCTGACGAGCTAAGGAGTTTGATTTCAAGTGTTAACCTATTTTGGTGAGGTGTGACTTGAGCTTGGACATTGATCAGTCATGATTAGGCAAAGGGCGCAACCTTTTATCCTCGGGGGAACCTTGTGTTCATGATTCACGAAATGCCAAGTGTTTGATTGATTCGATTGTTGCTTGTTTACTTGCCCCAAGCAGGAGCGTGATTGTCTTTGTCAATGATTCTTTGAATGCATGTCGTTTTCCTTAATTGGGTGTGTGATTGTTGATTGGTGACTAAGTGTGACTACCCCCTCAAGCGACGAATCGATGAGGGAATGACCTTCATGAGAAAAGCGACGAGTCGCTTGACCCAAGATGACTTGTGCAAGGGTGCCTTTAGATGGTTTACCGTTTAAGCATGTGCAATTTTTCCAACATTTGGACCTATTTTTGGTGGGTGTTAACCCTTTTGGTGATGCCATAATGGGGTGAAATCATCAAAAACCCATCTTCCCATGGAGCGGTCCGGCTATGGTAGCCTTCTTGGGGAAGTAGGAGAGTGAAAATTTGAACCCGACATCGAATTTCTTTGCCTAGAGGTTAAGTGCAAGAGCACTTGTGTCCGGCAATGCTTATTGCTTTGTTTTTGTGTTGCATTTTGTTGTTGTTTTTGTGTTTGACACCATTTTGGGGATTGAAATTATCGAAAATCCGTCTTCCGGTGGAGCGGTCCGGCTATGGTAGCCTTCTTAGGGAGTAGGATAGTGACAATGTAAACCCCAACATCAATTTTCTATGCCAAGAGGTTAAGTGCAAGAGCACTTGTGTCTGGCAATGTTTATTGTTTTTGTTTGTGTTGCATTTATTTGTTGTTTTTGTTGTTTTGATTTTCTTGTTGTTTTTAGTGGGCTTTGACCCATTTGTGATGCCATTTAGGGGTGAAATTGTCAACAATCCGTCTTCTCGTGGAGCGGTCCGGCTATGGTAGCCTTCTTAGAGAGTAGGATAGTGACAATGTAAACCCCGACATCAATTTTTCTATGCCAAGAGGTTAAGTGCAAGAGCACTTGTGTCTGGCAATGTTTATTGCTTTTTGTTTGTGTTGCATTTTTTGTTGTTTTGTTGTTTTGATTTTCTTTGATCTTATGCATGATGGTTGATGAATATGGATGTATGCATGTTGATTTATTTTGATGGATGCATATGCTATGATGAATGCAAATGTTTTTTATTTATATGTGATATGCAGAGATGAAATGGATGAATGGGATTTGTGATGTTTGGCTATGGCACCATAGACTGTTTAGAACTCTGTTATTTTGTTTTTAGGCGATTGTTGTGATGCATGACTTTGTATGTATACATGTGGTTTTTCTCTTTTTTGTATTTTTTGATGGTATTGCAAAGATGAAAAGTAGCGCAGTTGGTTTAGAAATGTAGCTAAGGTTTTCTGAGACTCAGACGGTTTTAACTCACTAGCCACGATTGTACTTTATCTTACAAGACTTTTGAACAAGGTATGAATCGGACTTGTTTTTGACCAAGCTATTTCACATCCCTGTGTGTGCAATTGAGTTCATTTATGTGGTATTTGTCAGGATACCGCCAGTGCCAGATGGGCTTTCAACCGAACCTGTACTGAGGATCACCTAATTAGCTCCACTAACTCCTTTGTTGTATTTAGTTAGATTAATCTGCGGTGTTATCCAGGATGCCATAAGCTAGCTCATCCACATGCAAACATTGATCTGTACGCAAGTTAATGTGACAGATATATCGTCATGCGAGAAGTTTACCGCCAGTTACCGATAGGCTATCAACCAAACCGGTACTGAGGCTTGCCTCATGACCTGTTAGAATGTTGAGAGTTCCAGGGATTCAAGTTCAACTCCCTTCTTTTCTTCAATTGTATTGGGATACTTGCTCGTTTGTAGTGATAAGATCACTTGTTTATTTTGATTTGTTTTTCTTTTGAGCAAGGGATTGGGGATATGGAGTGATGAAAATCACTATCGTTTGTGCCTTTTGATGTGTGCACTTGTAGGATGTCAAATATTTGAGTTTTGACATTTTGCAAATTTTTGATGTTTTGCAACTATTGAGAACTAGGGATTCTTAGGGAATTGGGTAGGGAGGATGCTTGTCCTTTTGCCAACTCTCAGCATTCTTGGGGTCATTCGCACGGGGGATGAGCAAGATAACCGTTTCGCTTTTGGTGACCTGGATTACTGTGCAGGTTTCATCTTTCGTTCACACAACTTAGGAATTGTTTTATGTGTTTTAATTTGTGTTGGGATGTTACGTAACAAGGTGTATTTCAAGTGTAACTCTACCTTCGTAAAATCTGTCTGACTTGATACATTACATGGCTAAAGAGGAAAATGATGACTGAATCATGAAAACTCTTGATACATTAAAAGACCACTGACTCTAGTGTGGTAAAAAGCAATGCATGGTGTTTTTGTTGTTTTTGTAAAATGGAACAGTGTGGAACAAGATGGACTAGCAGAGCAATTACAGCCTATGGTGCCTTTGACCTGTATGACCACAAATATGCAATGTATGGATGCAATGCTTAGATGCAGCTATGTATTTTTGTATTTTTGATGGATTGATTTTTGTGAATATGAATATGAAGTGCGAGAAGAGCTCTCTATTGATGAATTTGAGTATGCCTAGAAATGAGATGCAAATTTTTGTTGTTTTTGATGATTTTTGTTGTTTTTGAATTTTCTTGATTTTGACCAAGTGATTGTGGAATCCTTGGAGCTTTTTGGTGGGACCAAGTGATTGGATAATCCTTGGAGCTTTTGGGGTGACCAAGTGATTGCGATAATCCTTGGAGCTTTTTGGGTGACCAAGTGATTGCGATAATCCTTGGAGCTTTTGGGGTGACCAAGTGATTGCGATAATCCTTGGAGCTTTTGGGGTGACCAAGTGATTGCGATAATCCTTGGAGCTTTTGGGGTGACCAAGTGATTGCGATAATCCTTGGAGCTTTTGGGGTGACCAAGTGATTGCGATAATCCTTGGAGCTTTTTGGGGTGACCAAGTGATTGCGATAATCCTTGGAGCTTTTGGGGTGACCAAGTGATTGCGATAATCCTTGGAGCTTTTGGGGTGACCAAGTGATTGCGATAATCCTTGGAGCTTTTGGGGTGACCAAGTGATTGCGATAATCCTTGGAGCTTTTGGGGTGACCAAGTGATTGCGATAATCCTTGGAGCTTTTGGGGTGACCAAGTGATTGCGATAATCCTTGGAGCTTTTTGGGGTGACCAAGTGATTGCGATAATCCTTGGAGCTTTTTGGTTTGGATTATGGCTCTTCAAGGGATAGAGGTACCCCCAGCTTGATGGTCTTTGCGCTCTGGATCTGGCTCTGGAGGTATGGGCATGAATGGATCGGCCCTATGTGTTGATAGGAAGACGGGGTCTTCCCTCGGTACTGATGTCATGATGGGATCTCGGGGTGGATGGTGCTCATCGTGGATTTGGAGCCATGGATCCAATACTTGGTCCCACCTTGCTGGGTCTACCCACCATTCATGCCCTAGTCGTATGCCCATCTGTCCCATTAGATCTTCATGAGTTAAAGGGCGGTGATGCCGTCGCGCATGTCTGAGATAGTCCATCTCAGTCTCATCTTCTGAATCACTTTCGGAGACCCAAAAATGTTCATTCTCTTCAGCAACTATTGCTTGCGACGTTGAGGGCTCTCCTTGTTCCAGCAAGTTAATCTGGTCCCATTGTGGTTGTTCCACTCTTGGTGGAGGGACCTGATTCTCTTGACACTGTGTTGGTTCAGCTGGAACCTCTAAGGGGAATAGCTTCAAAAAGATGTCTGGAAGCCGTTGATGTTCTCTTTGAGGATTAATCTCCGAACTCTCGCATCTCTCTAGCAAAGGAGAGGGATTACTACTGTTGCCAAGGGTGTTTGTTGACCATGGGAGGTAATCTCCCAATGTATATTCTGTATTCGGGTTGGCATAAAGATCTGGTGCCAGTTCCCCCTTGTTGCCTATTTCTAGGCCTTGCATATTTTTGACCAAGATGTCTAAGGGTAGGGGGTGGTTGAACCCTACTCCTGACTTATCATATGGCATCTGATATCTTGGTTGGCAAAGGACCCGCATCCCTTGCTCATATCTGCCTAGCCCGTATCCATGCCAATTGCATTGGTCGAGATATTTTAGGGCAAATTCTGGGTTTGACAGATAGTTGATGTTTTCAACAAAAGGCTCTTCGTCTGCTTCCTTTTGTTTGCATGGTTCAAGACCATGATCAAGGCCCCCATACACAAAATTTGTCTGGTTTGGTGGGTAGCCTAGAGGAACAACTGTCCCTATGGGAAGGTGAGGTCTCCCCATGTCTTGTACTGACTCCAATGCGGGGGTTGCCACAACATTTTGCACTAAATACTCCCCCAGGCCCGTATTGGCCATTTCAATAGTGATTGTTGATGATTGGGTGGGAGGAAATGGGAGTCCTTCTTGAGTCCATTCCATGTTCGGTATTTTAGGAGTCTCCGCTTCTGCTGTGTGAGGTGTTTCTTCTGTTGATACCGTTGAAATTATGGGCAACCCCTCTTCTAGGGGCTGAGCCTCTTCCATGATCTGTTTTCCCTTGTCCTTCTGTTTGGCCATGGCAAGTGGCGTTGATAATGAAGGAGCAGATGATGAAGACTCACCTGGCTGGGATTTTGTTGATTTGGTCACCGGTGGTGCCTGCGGTATTGGACCCTGTTTAGATGGATTTAACTGGAAATCCAAATGCGTTGAAGGGAGGGTCGATTGAGGCATGAATTGTACCGCATTGCAATACTTGAAGGGCTCTAAGTCCATTGGGACTACATGTATTTCTCCTTCAAAAGCATACTTTAAGCATTGGTGAGCGATCGAAGGGACACACTTCATGTCCCCGATCCAAGGCCGCCCTAGCGAGTATATTATAAGCCATCTCGCCTTCCAACACATGGCACAATGTAGGTATTGTCTTTTGTCCTACCCGGACGAGCGGAACAACTGTGCCTACTGTCGAGCATATTGCATCGTTGAAAGCTCGCGGTGTGTACGTGGAGGCTGTGATGTGAGAGGTCGGCAACTTCAAATGTTTTAAGGCTGCAGTGGTAATGATGTTCTTGGACGAGCCAGTATCTACCAACACTCTCTTGTACGGGATCCCGTTGACCCGCGCGATAACGTGCAGGGGTGGATCTGCCATGTCATTCGATATTGTTTTGACTTCATCTTCTCTGAAGGTGATGACCAGCTCCGTACATCGTTTCACATGTCCCACGAAGTTGTTGAAAGAATTTGCTTCGTGAGGCTGTAATTCGATGGCTTTTAAAATGTCCATAAGAGCTTCCCTATGGGGTGCTTGATTGTTGAATAAGCTCGTAAATGGACAGCCTAGCCGATGTGGTCCGCAAACTCTACGTGAGTTTGGTCCGTATCGTGACCTCGGGTCTAGGCGGAGGCAACTGCGTTGGGCGTTGTTGAGGCTGCGATGTTGTCGAAACTTCCCTCGTAGCTACCTCGGGGGCAAGCTGCTGGGTACTTTTTGTTCCTTGTCACTATACTAATCATTCCCACAAATCCTTGCATGGGAATATTCTGTCACACCTCGTTAATCTGGAGAGGTTTTGCACGTGCTTCGTGGGCAGGAAAAGGGTCCTTGAATACCCCCATTTGTTGATTATTTGGCGCTATGGGGTTGTCCACGGCCAATGTTCTATTGTCGATCAAATCTTGGATTAATTCTTTGAATTTCCAGCATCCATTCAAGTCGTGTCCTCTGCGCCTATGGAATCTACAATACAATTCCTCTCTGTATCCCCTAGGCTTAGGAGCGTTAGGGTCTATAGTTTGGATTTCTAGCAGAGTGACTAAATTTGCCGTTGACAAGCGGTCAAATAGGGAGTCCCTGGACTCCGTGTAAGGGGTGAATTGTCGCCTAGGGCGACGCTGCTGATTCTGCTCCTGTCTTCTATTATCTCTTTCATAACCGGGAGGCACTACCTGGTAATTAGCCTTTTGGGGCTGCATTTCTTGCACAAGCACGGGAACATTTATCGCAACTTGGTTAACCGCAGCGTGTTGTGATTGCGTTGTCCCGGTTTTAGTGGTTTTATTCCACTCTTTCTTTTTAGGCTTGGCGATTGCGCCTTCGCCTATTTTGATCTCTTCTATAACTCTGGCTTGCGCCAAAGCTTCTTCTAAGCTGGCGTATTATTGCAGCTGCAATAGCCCAGAGATCGATTTCAAGCAACTTTTTGCGAACATCTGTGTGAGATCAGACATAGGGGGACGGTAAGGTAACTTAGAAAGCAAAGCTCTCCATCGATTCCCGTATGCTGCCATTGTTTCTTCCTCAAATTTCCTGAGGCTAGCCAGATCACTCAGTGATGCCTTCTTCCTTGTGTTGAAGGCAAAGCGTTCAAGAAACGCATCTACTAATTGATCTAGGTTGCTTACGTTGTGTTTGGGTAATTGTGTGAACCAATCCGAGGCGGGGCCTGCGAATGTGGTTATGAATGTTCTAAGCAACAATGCGTCATTATCTTGGATGCCGAAGCATTGGCTTAGAAATCTTGTGACATGTTCTTGTGCGTCCTCTTCACCTTTAAAAACTGCCAATTGAGGCAACTTGAAGTGTTCGGGGTAAAGAGGTGTAGGCATCGAGGGATGCACCGGATGACTGCGGAGTTGACGTAATGTGGGTTTTTGATGCCCAGAAGCTTTTGTCTCCACAGACTCTAAACGCTCTAATAGCGCTTTGTATGCATCGGAAGATTTTATTTCTTCCTCTTTTGTTTGCTCCCGTTGTAAGTTATGGTAGACTGGAGGCCTATGGAGGGGTGGCCGAATGGCAGCCCTCCTGCCTTGATGGGGAGTTTCAACATATTCTATTTCTGGTTCATACTCCTCATAAAATTCTTGAGGAGTCTCTGGGCGAAGCCTATGACCCTGATTGAATCCTTGCTGAAGGTACCCATCATTGTTTCGGGGAGTGGCCTCCCTCTCGGGTCTATAAGGTCTCGGAGGCAAAGCTTGACGAGGTCGTGGAGACCTGTCCTGCACCAACGGATTATGCCTCTCATATTGTTCGGCTCTTTGGGTGCGAGGGGTTGGCCCCCTCTCAGGTAGTTCATAGCGTAACTCATCCGCTTCGCGTTGCATGCGCTCTCTATCCAAGCGGTGTCGATACTCTATCTCCTGATGACTTTGTTTAAGCCGCATGATTTGGGCTTGACGGGTGGCATGTCTGGCGACTATCGGGTCAATTTGGTCTACCCTATTTTGCTCAGGAGGTTTGAATGTTTCTCCTATGTGTTTGCCTCGATCTTGATGATCTAAAATTTCAATGGGTCGCTTCCCTCTGTCGAGGTAGGCGACATTTACTCGAGGCTCTGGCCTCGATGTATGATCATGATATCCAGCTGGTGCAGAAGCGCAAGGTTCCCATGCTATATGTTGTTGTCCTTGAGGAATGCGATGATCTTCCTCGTGCTCCCTCTCATGGGTGTGAAAGGGGCGGGCGGAGTTAGCTCGCCCTGTGTAAGGAGCCCTACGCTCTGGATTTTGTCTCTCTATTCTGATGGGAGGTAAAGAAGGGACGCCATATCCACGTTGTCCCTCCAAATGGACAGTGTGCCTCTCTAGCGCTTCATCATGCTGTGGCCACTCATGTCTAACCTCAGAAGGCGATTCTCTATTTACATCGAGGTCTACATGTAAAGCGTCTTCCCGAAAGGGGCTGCTTTGAATGGGCATACCCCATCGAGGATTCTGAATTGGATTCTTTTGTAGGCCAGACCGATAAGGCGGTATGACCAAGTCCTCAGGACTGAAGCGAAGGCGACTTGTGCCTACTTCTTGTGTACCTTTCGGAGCTTCTGCCCTTGATTGGGCTTGGCTACGGGTGTACACCATTGCGGTGCTTCTCTACTATCTAAGTAGATTTTTATCTCGTTTATGATGATTTTCTTTTTTGTCTACACTAAGCGAGAAATGAACACACGCATACACAAACCGTGATTATCTCTTTTAAGGATTAATGGTGTGTCCTAAACTGGTTTAGTGCATTTTGATGTTTTGTTTTGTTTTTGTAGGTTTTTGAAGAACGTTTAAATGCATTATGAAGGCTCATATAACTCCCAAAATGGTAGCCCCTTCAATATACCAACCAGGCCGATATACCAACCTCTCTATATACCCGCCCTTACGAGAGGGAGACTATAGGTACGTGAGAGCAGAAGGTACGTGGTACGTAGGCGGTACGGAAGGGGGATTGTCCTGTTAATGGCACCTACCATAGAAGACTTATCCTCGCGCGCATGGGAATCACCCGAGCGACACTCGGTCAGCTTTCGTCAGGATTTACGCCTAACAACAGTTGACAATCGGGGAAATGGATGCAAAGCTAAGCCAAGGTGGTGATGAACCCACCGTTGGTCTTGCTCAAGGGCTGGGGTCTTACGACCAGCTCCTTGGTTTAAAGTTGTTGCGTGATGTGTGTGTGATTCATTTTATTTGAGAAAATGAAACAAGCACAAATGAATTTCCCTAAGCACGCGGGATAAAATTTGAAAGAAAACAAAGAAACGAAAAGCAGAAAATTAACGAGAATGAGTTTAGAACCCCCTACCTTTCTCTGCCCAAATCGGTTGTTTTCTGATCTTCGGCTATGAAAAGTTCTAGACAAAAATTCGTCCCTTGGTGAGACGAATTACAGAACAGAATTCGTCCCTCCTAGAGACGAATTTGAATTCGTCTCAGGGTCAGACGAATTTCAGTAAAGCAATCGCCACAGTCAAGGACGAATAACAGTCAGAAACAAAAAAGGTACCTGTCAAGCACAAAACACAAAAATTTAATCAGTTTATGTGATCTTAAAAACAGGGAACAGGGTCCCACCGTGATCGCCACTGAAAGCACGAGATTTCGGGCGAAGGAAACACTAATTGCGATGCATTCAAAATCAAATACGCTTAAGTCCTAGAAATGTAGAATGCATGAAATGAAAGAGACGCATTGAAATGAGATACAAGCAAATGGAGAAAACACAGCCCTTTCATTAAACTCTCTTGATCTCTGTTACAAAGACGCCTCCTCCCTTTTCAGGGGCTAGGAGCGTTAAAAGAATTTGATTACAATCGAGACTTAAGGTTCCTCTTTCCGCGTGCCCACACTTGAGATGGGCGGGCCAAGATGATGCCGCCGCTGATGTTGATGAGTCCTTGACCTCTGCTGCTCCTCCTGCGAACAAAGAAACAACGAAGATGTCAGTAGCACCTGCTGCAAATAAGAAGTGTTTGTTCTCTAAAATCGCCAAAAGATGCATGTAAACATTTGTCTGAAACGATGAGTAAAGTGAGTCCAAATGGCCTGAAAACCTGACAGAGGACAGAAGACATCACCAGAGGGCCATTGCCATTGAAACAGTCGGCCAATCTGCCTTCAACTGGAATTCGTCCCTGGGCAGGACGAATTCTGACTGCTATTCGTCCCTGGGTGGGACGAATTCTACTGTGTTGGAAAAGCCGAACTGACACCGCTCCAATGTCGACTCCCGAGACCTCCAAAACACCTGCAAATAGGGGGGTTATGTAATTGGGGCCATTTTGGGATGACCCAGATGGTCGGATTCTCCCAATTTGGCCTCTATCCTCGGGAATTCGATATCGCCACCTGCAAGTTAGTAGGACAACAAAGCGACAAAAGGCATGATAAAATCTGATCAAAATGTTATGAAATTGAAGCTATGAGTTAACCAAATAGAATAACATGAGATGCAACCTGAAACAATAATCTAGAATGCTTTTAGAATAAAACTTAGAAAATGCGGGGGTGCCCAAGTGGGCCTCCCACCGTTGGCACTTGATTTCGGCGCCAATCCACTAGGGATGGGCCCAAAACCTCTTAGGATTGGGATGTCTGCAAATTGGTGGTGTAAGGTGGTCAAATGTTGGATTTGGGTTGGATCCACGCTTCCAAAAGCCACCCAATAACCTCCCTTGCGAAAGAGATTAGTGGATGTGAGAAGGTGAATCAAAAGGATGCAAGTGGGTAATCAATCGGACAACACTTCGTTGCTTGAAATCGCCTCCAATCTGTCCTCTTTTGGGTGAGAAAAGTCCCACCTTTTATAGACCCATGGGGTCTCTTTTGAGAGGGAAGCATAAGCGCCATGTGTTGGTCATAGGTGCCATGTGGCGATCATGTCTTCCCATGAGGGAGGGGAGTCCTCCATGACTTGGGCTTTCATAACTGCCCTTGTGACAGTCCTCTAACGGCTTATTTGCCCACCCACACACGCGTGCGAGGCGGGAGTCATCAAGCGATCGTCTCTGGGCTGCCACTTGGCGCCATTCTTCTTTTTGCCCGTTAAACTTGGAATTCGTCCCTACCGAGACGAATTCAGAATTCGTCTCTGGGTGAGACGGATTCCATTTTGAATTCGTCCCTGGGTGAGACGAATACCGAGCAAAGTGTCTAAATGTACCAAATTGCCTCTTGACCTTACAAAATTGCTATGAAAGTGGTTAGGACCACTTGTTTGACCTCTGAGGGCTGCCCTGGGGGCTGTGTTTGTCAAAGCGATCAGTGTTTGCAGTCACATAATCGGATTGGTGCTGTTTTGGTGTCTACAGTGGGACTTTGTTTTTCTCGAAGTTGAATCCTATAGCCACCTTGCTGAAGTTGTCGTGAGCTGCAGTGCTTCGTAGCTTCCCTGCCCGAAGCAATAATTTCGGCACATAAAACCCCGAAGTGAAATCCCTGAAATAAATTTGAAATCCTCGAAGTGAAATCAATTCGAAAGACATTCCCCAAAGTAGTTTTACTTTAGGTGGTTTTCCCCCGAAATACTTACTTCAGGAATATTTTCCCCGAAGCATTTCTAGTTCAGCACTTTATTCCCCAAAGTGCATATTTCAGGGAGTATTTCCCCCGAACCTCTCTCCCTCACCGAAGTTCCTCCCAAAGTGAAATCTCTCACTGGAAATTTTCTCAAAACTCCTCTTGAAGCTCAAATTTGTTGAAGCAATTTTTGATGCGATTTAATTAGGCAAAGCACTACAACCATGATGCGATTTGCAATTTAGGAATTTTGTATTTAATTACTTCAAAATTGTATCAGAGCAGTGTTTTCGTGACGCAGAGATAGAAGATGGATTCTAGAAAGAGTTCCCTGCAGTTGTAGATCCTACGATTTAATGCCAAGAACTACGACTACTGGAGCATCCAGATGAAGATCCTCTTTGGGTCTTAGGATTTGTGGGACTTGGTTGAGAATGGATACCCGAAGCTGACAGATGCAACAGCATAGGCCACCCTCTCCCAAGCTGACAAAGATCTTCTGAAGGAGAATCAAAAGAAAGATCAGAAAACCTTGTTTTATATCATGCAAGCGGTTGAGGAGACCATCTTCCTGTGGATTGCATCAGCCACCAAGGCCAAGCAGGCCTAGGATATTCTAGCCAGTTCGTACCAGGGCACCAACAAAGTGAAGTTGGTAAAATTGCAGATGCTCAGGAGGCAGTTCAAGAACCTACAGATGAGCGAGTCAGAGACCATGAGCAATTTTTTCACTCGAACAACAAATGTCATCAACCAGATGCGGTTGAATGGTGAAATCGTGTAGAATCAAAGGACCGTGGAGAAAATCCTATGAAGTCTGCCAGCGAAGTTCGACTCTATGGTAATTGCAATTGAGGAGTCAAGAGATTTGACGATCCTCTTCATGGATGAACTGATGGATTCTCTGCAGACACATGAGCAGAGGCTGAGCCACTCAACTCAGTCCTCTTTGGAGCAAGCCTTCAAAGCACAAGTCTCAGTCCGAGACAGCGGCAGACAAGACTCCCACCACAACGCTTCTAGTTCTCAAGGTGAAAGAGGCAAAAGCAGACGTGGGAGAAGTAACAAGCAAGGAGGGAGGTCAAACCCTCATGACAGTGAGCCCAGTTGCAACTTTCATCAGCATGGAGGAAGAGGCACTGGCAAAAATTAGCAAGGAAGCTCTCAGAAGAAGGACATGTCAAAGGTCCAATGCTACTACTGCAATAAGTTTGGCCATTATGCCTCATAGTGCAAAAAGAAAATGGCGAACAAGAATCAGCAGCAAGCCCATTATATGAAGGAAATCAGAAAATCAGCAGGAGGAAATGTGTTGCTAACTTGCAATGTTGAGGAGGAGAGCAAGAAGAACATATGGTATCTTGACAGTGGGTGCAGCAACCACATGACTGGGAACAGGGAGATGTTCTCACAGTTGGATGAAACAGTCCAATCTGAAGTGAAGATGGGGAACAATAGCAAAGTTCCTATGATGGGGAAAGGAAAAATCTCCATCCGCACCTGACACGGTGAAAGAAAAACAATTCAAAATGTTTATTATGTGCCTGGGTTGAAGCACAATCTGCTAAGTGTTGGATAGCTTGTGTAGAATGGACACACTGTTCAGTTCAAAGACGGTGTTTGTTCAATTAGAGACAAAGTCCATGGACAAATTGCAATTGTGTCCATGACGAAAAACAAAATGTTTCCATTGTAGATTCAGAATGAATCTTTGATGTCTCTGAGTGTAGTTGTGAAAGATGCTACCTGGCTATGGCATCTTAGATTCGGTCACCTGAGTTTCAGTGGCCTGAATTTGCTACATAGGAAGCAGATGGTGAATGGTTTACCCCTTATTGAGCAACCAAACCAAGTTTGTGAAGGTTGCCTGGTCGGTAAGTAGCACAGGGACGCATTCCCTGTAGGATAGTCTTGGAGAGCATCACGACCATTGGAGCTGGTGCACTCAGACATTTGTGGTCCCATGCAGACCACCTCATATGCCGACAACAAATTGTTCCTGACTTTCATTGATGACTTCAGCCAAAAGACCTGGATTTATCCCATCAAGTTGAAGTCAGAGGCATTTGGGAAGTTTAAGGAGTTCAAGGCTCTGGTTGAGAAATAGAGCGGGAGCTATGTGAAGACTCTCAAAACTGATGGAGGTGGAGAATACATCTCCAACGAATTCCACAACTTCTGCAAGCAACATGGAATTTGCAGGCAGTTCACTGCCAGATACACACCGCAGCAGAATGGTGTAGTTGAGAGGAAGAACAGAACAATAATGGAGATGGCATGGAGCATGCTGAAGGCAAAGAGTTTGCCACATGAGTTCTGGGAAAAAGCTGTAAGTTGTGCAGTTTATATGCTGAACCGATGTCCACCAAGAGTGTGAGGGACAAAATTCTAGAGGAAGCCTGGAGTAATCTGAAGCCAAGTGTGGCTCATTTGCGAGTTTTTGGGTGCATTGCATATGCACATGTTCCAGACAATAAAAGGTAGAATCTGGATGACAAAGCTAAAAGATGCATCTTCACAGGATACAGCGAACCAGCAAAGGCATACAGGCTATACAATCCTGTGACAAAGAAACTTGTCATCAGCCGAGATGTGAAGTTCTTGGAGGATGAAGCCTGGAACTAGAAATCAGAGACTGGTCAGCCTGAACCAGTAGTTGCTGAACCTGTAAACTTGGAGGAAGACAGTGTGCAGCCACCTATACCTTCAAGTAGCAACAGTGGTGCCAGCAGCAGCACAGCCACATCATCCCGATCACCTTCACTTGCAAGCAGAATTCAAAATATGAGAACACCTGCGAAGACTCGGAGCTTGCAAGATATTTATGAGGTAACTCATAATCAGATGGATGAAGATTATTCTGACTTTGCCCTATTTACGGAGTGTGATCCAGTGGAGTTTGAAGAGGCAAGTCAGAATCGCAAATGGGTGAATGCGATGGATGAGGAGATAGTAGCCATTGAGAAGAATGAGACATGGCAGCTGACAGATCTTCTAATAGGAAAGAAGACCATTAGGGTGAAGTGGGTGTATAAGACGAAGTTCAACGCCCAAGGAGAAGTTGACAAGCATAAATCCAGATTGGTGGCGAAAGGCTACAAGAAGAAGTCAGGAGTTGACTATCATGAGGTGTACGCACTTGTAGCCCGAATTGACATAGCCAAAATGATTCTGGCACTAGCAGCTCAGAAGGGATGGAGCGTGTACCAGATGGATGTCAAGTTCGCCTTCCTAAATGGAGTGTTGGAAGAAGAGGTATACATAGACTAGCCACCCGGTTATGAAGTACAAGGACAAGACGACAAGGTCCTAAAGTTGAAGAAGGCCCTATATGGGTTGAAGCAAGCACCCCGAGCATGGTACAGCCGTATTGACGACTATTTTCAGGAGAATGGGTTTCAGAAATGCCCATATGAGCACTCCCTGTACCTGAAAATAAATGAAGCAGGGGAGTTGATAATCATCTGCCTGTATGTGGATGATCTGATATATACTGGCAATAGCAGCAGCCTATTCACGCAGTTTAGGACAACCATGAAGTCCGAGTTTGAAATGACTGACATGGGGTTGATGAAAATTTTTCTTGGTATTGAAGTTGACCAATCAGCAGATGGCATCTTCATTTCTCAGGGCAAGTATGCAAATGATGTCTTGAAGCGGTTTAAGATGGAGGACAACAAACCTACCATCACTCCGGTAGCCACTGGCATCAAGCTGAGCAAAACTGACAATAACAAAAGTGTTGACCCAACTCTCTATAAAAGGTTAGTTGGAAGCCTAATGTACTTGACTACAACCAGGCCAGATTTGATGTACACCGTGAGTTTAATCATTTGGTTCATTGAGTCGCGCAAAGACATTCACTGGAAAGCAAGCAAGAGAATCCTACAATATGTCAAAGGCACAAAGAACCATGGACTCCACTATGCCAGAAAGGACCAGATGGAGTTAATTGGCTACACCGACAGTGATTGGGCTGGTAGCATAGATGACAAGAAGAGCACTTCGGGGAATGCCTTCCATTTTGGATCCGGAGTCGTCTCTTGGTCCTCGAAGAAGCAGCCAATTGTGGCTCTATCTACAGCAGAGGCGAGTATGTTGCTTGCCACCTCGCAGCACTTGCCAGGCGATCCGGTCGAGAAGAGTTCTGAGTGAACTACAACATCTGTCGAAAGCAGCAACAACTCTGCCATCGCGCTCTCGAAGGACCCAGTATTCCATGGCCGGACAAAGCACATAGACATCCGATATCATTTCATCAGAGAGCTGGTAAAATTCGGTGAAGTACAGTTGCAGTTCTGTAGGTCGAAGGAGCAGTTGGCTGACATCTTCACAAAGCCCTTGAAGGAGGAGGACTTCGCCAGACTGCGAGATATGCTGGGCGTCAGAGAACGTGTGAAGTTTGATTTAAAGGAGGGTGTTAGAAAAATTAAATCTAACTTCACGCCCAAAGGAGATTCGACGCGAAGCACTTCCGAAACACCTTCGAAAAATGCCTCGGTGTGAAAGACAAATCGACAGCCCTTGAAAAGCGTCTCGTTGCGAACTAGTTTCAAGTTGCCCTCCGAAGCAAAAATTGGCTGAAGTGGAAACCAAGCACGGGAATCGATGCATTAATTTCCCGATCATGCGAGTAGCTAGGGTTGTCCGGCAGTTGGTCGAAAAGCCACCTCGGCATTTATTTCTGTCAGCGGGTTGGTGAGTTTGTCCCGCCCTTTGTCCTCATTCCCCGCCTATAAATACCGGGGTCATTTTGTCATTTACTAGAGTGTGGAATAGAGAGGAGAGAAGAGAAGAAGCAGTTTGGAGAGCCCAGAACAGCCGCAGCGCTAGGGTTTCATCCAGCACAACAATAGAATGGGTGAAGCACCAGCAGCCATTACCCGGAGATTGGAGCAGCAGTCTCCAAGAGTTATCCGTTATTTTATCCTGCAGTTGTTTATCTGGCAGATGTTTGTAATCACTTCAGAAGGAAGCCCTTTGTAAATCCGGCAATATATTTAATATATAAAATATATTTTGGCTCTCTGCGTATTTATCTTTTATCTCGGAATATTGTTTTGCCGCAGACTTTCCTCAGCTAGGGTTTGCCCCGAAGTGGCAAAAGACCCGTTCAATCCAAAAAGGAATCGGGATTACTTGTTTGTGCCGAAGCACATTGCGGGACTTTGTTTTTCCCGAAGTTGAATCCTGCAGCCACCTTGCCGAAGTTGCCGCGAGCTGCAGTGCTTCGTAGCTTCCCTGCCCGAAGCAATCATTTCGGCACATAAAACCCCGAAGTGAAATCCCCGAAATAAAATTGAAATCCCCGAAGTGGAATCACTTCGGAAGACATTCCCTGAAGTAGTTTTACATCGGATGGTTTTCCCCCGAAATACTTACTTCGGGAATATTTTCCCCGAAGCATTTCTAGTTCGGCACTTTATTCCCCGAAGTGCATATTTCGGGAGTATTTCCCCCGAACCTCTCTCCCTCACCGAAGTTCCTCCCGAAGTGAAATCTCTCGCTGGAAATTTTCCCGAAACTCCTCCCGAAGCTCAAATTTGCCGAAGCAATTTTTGATGCGATTTAATTAGGCGGAGCGCTGCAGTCGCGACGCGATTTGCGATTTAGAAATTTCGTATTTAATTACTTCGGGGACCACAACCCCAATAAAAACTTATTAAAATAACTTTACAATAGATAATTTTCTAGGATCTCTATTGTTATGAATAACTAAATTTTCAATGCAACCTGCATTGGATGTCAAACTGTTGTAGCTAGTATTGGAGCTTAGTATTTTCTTTTCTCTAACAAGTATGTTGTTTTTTGTTTTTTTGTTTTATTCATTGGTTGGTTGGTTTGTGAGGGCATTGATAGGACTTTCCCAAGCTGCCAAGGATTCGTCCAACATCGTGGGAACAAACCGGACGAGGAGGCAATGAATATTGCTGCACATCGGGAATACAAATGTGGCATACACAGTTTGGTGGCCGGATTGGATTCCAAGAAAGTGCCATGGAAGCTTCAAGGTGGATGAATTGCGGAAAATTAGATAAAAATAAGAAAAATAGACCAGAGACAGCTGGAAACAAGAAGCATTTCCATGCGGAAGATTAGATAAAAATAGGAAAAATGGAATTGGCAGTTTAAATTCCATCAGGAAATGTAAACAACCGGATAAAAATAACGAAAACGGAAGCGGCAGTTGAAATTGCAGGTGGAAGATTGTATAAGAATGTTTAATGCAGTACTGACAATTCAACTATCATGCTTAACCCATGGCAATTTAAATTCCATAAAACTTCCGAATTTTAAGATTAGATAAAAATAATTAAAACGGACGTAAGAAATTAAATATACTTATTGTGGAAGTGCGGAAGTGACAGTTCAAGGAATGTCGTTAGCTTATTATAAGTGATTGTTTTCTATACTTATAAACTTAGTTATCAAATTTTAATTTGTGTTGAGTTCAACAAGAAATTAAATAGGTTAACAAATTTAACATAAAAATTAATATATTATAAATGCACATATATCTTTTGAATATTATATAAATAAATTAATAATTATAACACTTCAAACAAACATTAACAATTCTCTTATTAATTAATACATATAACATTTAAATCAAACATTAATAAAAACATGTGCTCTATATTTTAAATTTTAATAATATCATTTAAAATAATTTTTTAAAATAAAAATAACAATATCATTTAGTTTTATTTTTAATAAATATAAAATATTATTTTAATATATTAAAAATGTAAACTTATTTTTTTACACTATTTTTAACATAGAATTGTTTATATATATAACTAAATAAAAATTAATTTAAAAATATTATAATTTAATATACAAAATATCTTATTTAATTTTATTAATATAAAAACAATAAATTTATTATCCTAGTAAAACTGTTAAATGTAATGCAGTTGTAAAAGTTACATCTAATTGTTATAACTAATTTTAATTAAAAAATTTAAATGTTATAAATATTTATTATTTTATTATTTATTTTTGCATGATTTAAGGTTGAAAAGCTATGCAAAAAATTCTAGCATGTATTTACTCTATTTTTATGTTACGAAATTTAAATTTTATTAACTAAGATTTTAAATTTGTTTTTTTTTTATAAATATTTTATAACTTTTTTAAATTTAATAAATTTGGTAACTAAACTTATAAATAGGAGGTAAACCAGGAGAGAAGGGGAAAAGGAGAAAGAAGAAACTTATGTGAGAACACTGCCCGCTACCAGTTTTTAAGAGAATTATGTGATTACTCTGCCCGCTCTTTTATGTGAAACGACCATATGCGCAAAGAATATCATTTAAGTGTAAATTTTTGTATGAATAAGAAATTCGTATTGCACGTTTCGTTATTGAGAGAGTGAGTTCTTTTGGAATGAAGAAGGAGGGAGCCACTGCATCAGGAATGGATTCTCTGAAAGTGCGAAGAACTCCACTCAAAGTTCAGCACAAGTTGCACCAGAAGGCTTCGAAGGCCTTTAGGAAGTTTCTCAACAAAAGAGAAGAGAAACACCGCCCTCATTTTATGAAGTTCTTTGAGAAGCTTTTTGAAGTTGACGAAGATCTTAGAAAGTTGTATGGTGACGGTGCCTGGTTTGCAGCGCCACCAATGAAAAGGATATAACGAGTTTCACATTACGTTCGGATGTCTTTATCCATTGTTGGGAGATACAACCAGTGGAAATTAATTGACATATTTGTTTGGCTTCAGGTCCATTTCTGCCTAAAGAAATTTTCAGCTGCTGTGTAACAACTCTTTGATCGTAGGTATTCACTCTTTTTTAGTTTTCCTGTCTTCAATGAATTGTGTCTCGTCCATGGATGGACTTCCTATTGTAGAATGACTCCAATACATATAAGGTTATAGAAAGGTTGACTTGATTTGGAGGAGTGATTATACTTCCATTTATTTGTTTTGCAAGCTTTATTGTTTCATGCATAACATTGGATTATATTTAAGCTTGTATCTAGAGTTAATGTGCTGTATGATAACTTATCAGTTAATATAATATTATTACTATTTAAAAACTTATAATATTAAATTAATTTGATTAGATTTAAAAAGATTTTATATAGATTAAATTATATTAATTTAAATAATTAGTTATATTTTAAAATATTATTAATATATTATAAAAAAATAATATTTAAGTTGTGTTCGATTTATTGTTCATGTATGTATTAAACCTCTAGATTCTAATCCTGTTGGTAGAGGTTACTAGATTGGCTGTGAGATCAACTACCTGATTGGATTCTCGATAAATATGATGAATGGTTGCTCTCGGGAAACTACAAAGGATCCTCCTAGATTCGAGGATAGTGTTGTAGACTTTCCATAATGTAACCTTATCATTGAACATATACTTTATGATATTCATGGAGTCCCCTTTAATAATCACTTCCCTAAGGTCCTCATGGAGCAACATCAACCCCCTCTCCAGAGTCATGGCTTCTACATAATTATTTAATTGGTTCCCTAGGAACTCTGCATAGGCCAAGATTAAATTCCCTTGATGGTCTCTGAAGACCCCTCCCACCTCAACCTTTCTTGGATTTCCCTTGTAATTCCTATCAAAATTAAACTTGATCCATCCTTACAGATATGGACTGCATTTGGTATAGGCTTTGGGATTTGGCCTTGGTTGAGCATCAGAATCCTTCGTGGTGATTCTGAGAGATTTGAGGATGCATTTTTTAGAGGCCAATGGAGGAGATATTTTATAGGGGATCATCCGAGAGTTTTTTATGGTGAAAGCTATGGACTTAGAGGCCACAGATAGGGGATCCCTAGGTAGGCCTAAAAAATCTCTCTTGTTTTACTCTAACCATATTTTCCAAACAAGGTGGAGAAGACATAAGGACCATAGGGATATAAGCCTAGGACTATAAAATAGATTTGGCCACTGGGCAAAGAGGTTAATAATTGACTGGTTCTAGACCCACTAGATGTGGAAATTGTTGAAGATATGCCCAAAGGCTTCAAAGGAAAACCCATAGGTGCAAAAGATATGGTTTGTGCTCTCCCAACTAGACAAGCATAGATAGTAGTGGTTGGGGATCATGAATCCTCTTTTGGTTAGGTTTTCAATCATGAGGATCTTGTTTTGGATGGCTATCCATATAAAAAAAATTATCTTGGGGATGAGATTTGCCTTCCAAACTAGGTTGAAAAGGATGCTTGGTGCCAAGATCGAATTTAGGAGAGAATAAGCCGATTTGACTAAGAAGGATCCACTATCGGTTCCTCTCTAGATAGGTCTATCTTCAGCTTCTTCCAATGAAATGGTGATTGCTTGGAGAAGTTTTGATAGTGTAGTAGCTTGATAAGGAATATTGTTCACCTCAATGGTTCTCTACCTTGGCTGACCCGTAATGCAAACTATGAAGTTGACCACTTTTCTTCCTAGGGTATCATCTTCTAGTAGCAATTTTTATCCTCGAGATGAGACCTCTCCTTGCTTAATTTTTGATAGATCTCCAAAGCTTCATCCAGGATGATGGACAAGATGAGGGACATGGGGCCTCCTTGCCTTAGGCCTCTCGAGTTAGGAAAGAACCCAATGGTGGATCCATTGATGAGGACAAAGAACTAGGATGAGGATATGCACTTATTTATGAGCCCAACCTAGGTTATGTGGAAGCCAAAATTGAGGAGGATATCAACTAGGAACTCCCATCAAACCCTATCAAAGGCCTTGTTCATGTCCAAATTGAGAAGGAGAACTGACTTCTTGATTAGGGTGGCAAAATGGAGGACTTCACGAATGGTAATAAATATGTTAGTAATAATCCTTCCTTTTACTTAAATACCCTGGCATGGGTTAATGATGAGGGAGAGAATTGATTTGAGTCTATTAGCAAGAGCTTTGGTTATGATATTATAGAGGACATTATAGAGGCTTATGGGTTGAAAGTCGAATAGAGACTTGTAGGCTTTGATTTTGGGGACCAGAGCAATGAAGGTTGAATTAATCACATGGGGAATGGATTTGGACATCTAGAGATCCCTGTCCACTTCATATACCTCAATCATGATTAAATTCCAAAAATCCTAATAGAAATGGGGGGGAAACCCATATGAGATAGGGGCCTTGTTTGACTACATGGAGAAGAGGACCCCTTTGATCTCGTCCACTGAGAGAGGGTTGGTAAGCATTTCCTTGGTGGAATTAGAAATAGAGTGGGGGATATTGGCTAGAAGAGCCTTTGTAGGCTAAGGAGAATCTAGGGTGGAGGTTCCTGAGAGGACCTAAAAAAAGATGATAGCTTCCTCCCTAATATCTGAAATATCATTGGTGACCCTCCCATTGGAGCAAGTAAGGTCTATGATTTTGTTGGAGCTCTAGTTTCTTAGTGTGGATGCATGGAAGAACTTGGTATTTGAGTCACCATCCTTAATCCACACGGCTCATGAATTTTGCTACCATTAGGTTTCTTCTCTAGCCATGATATCGTGGTACTCAACTATGAGCTACCTCTTCACCACTCTGGTATTGCTATCATGGTTGCATTCCTAAATTTGATGTTCAACAACTTCCATATTTTCTTTTATCACCCACTTTTTTCAAAAATATTGTCAAAAATCTCTTTATTCCAAGTTCTGAGTTATCCTTTGAGGAATATAAGTTTTTTTCATAGTCATCTTGACAGGGATCCTTGAAATGGTTGTTGCCACCACTGGGACACCTGGTTCTTCAAACATGAGTGGTGAAACCACATTGAATCGAAGCATAAGAGGCTCTTGAAGGAGGGGGCTATGGTGATTTCAAACAACAAGGGGTTGTGATCCAGTCCTATTCTTGGAAGGGAACGAAGGGTGGCATCCCCAAATATAGGGATGGTTTCATGAGAGAGGAGGACTCAATCTAGCTTCACTTGAATGATATTGGTGCTAGATATTTTGTTGCTCCATGTGTACTTGGATACTTTTAGCTAAACATCCATCAGTTCATTCACATCTATGAAATCGCTGAAGTCCTCCATGTTTCTAGTGTCAACCCTGTTGCCTCCCCTTTTATTATACAGGAATAAGGGACATTTGAAATCTCCTACCAGGATCGAGGGGATTGCTTCAAAAGAGCTCCTCATGTGGCTTATTAAAATCCACAATGCAGTTCTCTCTAGGGGGTTGTTAAGAGCATAGATACTAGATAAAATCCACATCTTATTGCTGATTTTGCAATAGAATAGAAAATTTATAATCTTGTTGGAGGACGAGATCAACCTTCCTTCCACTTGGGCTAGATCCCAAATGTAATGTAGATCGTCAAAATTTTATTGGGAGGGAACAAAAACAAATTTTATTTTGAGCCATATAGCTTTGGTAGCTATAGGAGAGGATATTTCATTCACATTGGTTTCTTGAAGGATGAATATAGTGGAGCAATATTCTTTTCTAAGGTTAGCAGCTATCTGTCTCTTGGGGGTAGCATTTAGCCCTCTCACATTCCATGTTAACACCTTCATTCAAAAATTTTGGGGGGGTTTTGCCTCATTTTCCTTGTTCTAGGGGAGGTTTGGGATTCTCTGGATCTTCTCTTATCAAATTGAGGTGGACAGCTAGCAAGGTGGATTAGGATCCATTGGCTATATCTTCTACTTTTTATTTTCTTCTCTACTTTACTAGGGAATGTTTTCCTCATTTTTTCTCACTTCTAAAATCAATATGAGATATTTTACTTTAGGTTTGATTTGAACTGAAGCTTTTATATCAAGCCTAGGTAGGGACCGGGCTACATTCATCCTCACTATTAGTATGAATGGATGCTAGTTCATAAATCTATGGTTGGATATAAGGCCCAGACTTGGACGGGGATCTTGGGGTCCTACTCAACTAGATCAACCTAGGGGAATATGGGGAGAGGGGGTTTTTGCCATAGGGTGATCCACAAGATTCTCAAAAGAAAACTCAATGGGGATAACTTAATGACATACTTGATCCATGCTCATGGATGGAGGGGGCTTGATGATGCTATTTTCCTTGTTCATTGGTGATTTAGCTCTATCTTGAGCAGCCTCCTAGTTTGTATGTACTGCAATACTATCTTGGTTTGCTTACCCTACGGGATCACCCTAGTTTGCATGCACTGGGAGATCATCCTGGTTTTGTTTTGTTTTATTTTCTGTAGTCTATTTTCTCCCCTACATTGGTAGCTTGTGCACGTTCTTTTCTAAAATCCCCTATGAGTGTGCTCCTCTTAGGATCCTAGCTTCGCATGGTGGCATGCGTGTTCTTTTACCTCTTTATTATCTAGATCCTTTTTATATAAGGTCCAGGGACCCTTCTAAAACCTCTTCTTCTACCTAATCAAAAATAAATTAGCAATTGCCATAGCAAAAAATCTAATGCACAACCATCTAACTAAGCATATTGATATTAAAAACCAATTTATTAGAATTCTTATGGCACAAGGTCAAATTGAATTAAATTTTTGTAAAACTAATAACCAACTTGCTAATGTGTTTACTAAAACATTACCAAAGGAGAAGTTTTAAAGGGTGATAATTGAGATAGATGTTAGGTAATATCACATTAAGCATTTAGGGGAAGAATGATAGAATTAATGCATAATATCAACATGTAATGCATGTGAGATAAACATAGCAAATTTCAAATATTAATAGAATTTTGTAGTGCCAAGACTTTTTTGCAATGCATAGAGCATCCACAAATTGTGTAAATTTTATAGAGCTCAAAATTAACATTGTGGTTTGAACCAAGGCAACTTGCACATGCCTAAGACTTGAATTTTTTGGCATTTATATCTTGTCTTGAATTTTAATATGTAGGTTTTCTTCTATTTCTATTATAAAAGACACCCAATTAATCTTGTGTTCAAAGGGAGATTGATTCATTGTCTTTTGTAAGTCTTAGTGTAGATATATCTTTTGTAAGACCCCTCATAAAAGCATGTGTAGTTTATTTAAAGTTGTAATCTTACTATAGTGTTAAGGGCTTTAACCTCTCTTTAAAAAAGTTCAAGATTCAAACCCCACTCAATATAAAAGGACTTATTAAAAACTTATTAAAAAATAATTTTACAATAAATAATTTTCTAGGATCTCTTATGAATAACTATATTTTCAATGCAACCAGCATTGGATGTCAAGCTGTTGTAGCTAGTATTGGAGCTTAGTATTTTCTTTTCTCTAACAAGTAGGTTGTTTTTTGTTTTATTCATTGGTTGGTTGGTTTGTGAGGGCATTGATAGGACTTTCCCAAGCTGCCAAAGATTCGTCCAACATCGTGGGAACAAACCGGACGAGGAGGCAATGAAAATTGCTGCACATCGGGAATACAAATGTGGCATACACAGTTTGGTGGCCGGATTGGATTCCAAGAAAGTGCCATGAAAGCTTCAAGGTGGATGAATTGCGGAAAATTAGATAAAAATAAGAAAAATAGACCAGAGACAGCTGGAAACAAGAAGCATTTCCATGCGGAAGATTAGATAAAAATAGGAAAAATGGAATTGGCAGTTTAAATTCCATCAGCAAATGTAAACAACCGGAAAAAAATAACGAAAACGGAACCGGCAGTTGAAATTGCATGTGGAAGATTGTATAAGAATGTTTAATGCAGTACTGACAATTCAACTATCATGCTTAACCCGTGGCAGTTTAAATTCCATAAAACTTCCGAATTTTAAGATTAGATAAAAATAATTAAAACCGACGTAAGAAATTAAATATACTTATTGTGGAAGTGCGGAAGTGACAGTTCAAGGAATGTCGTTAGCTTATTATAAGTGATTGTTTTCTATACTTATAAACTTAGTTTTCAAATTTTAATTTGTGTTGAGTTCAACAATTTTAAAAGTTAGAAGAAATTAAATAGGTTAACAAATTTAACATAAAAATTAATATATTATAAATGCACATATTTTTTGAATATTATATAAATAAATTAATAAGTATAACACTTAAAACAAACATTAACAGTTCTCTTATTAATTAATACATATAACATTTAAATCAAACATTAATAAAAACTTGTGCTCTATATTTTAAATTTTAATAATATCATTTAAAATAATTTTTTAAAATAAAAATAACAATATTATTTAGTTTTATTTTTAACAAATATAAAATTTTATTTTAATATATTATAAATGTAAACTTATTTTTTACACTATTTTTTACATAGAATTGTTTATATATATAACTAAATAAAAATTAATTTAAAAATATTATAATTTAATATACAAAATATTTTATTTAATTTTATTAATATAAAAACAATAAATTTATTATCCTAGTAAAACTGTTAAATGTAATGCAGTTGTAAAAGTTACATCTAATAGTTATAACTAATTTTAATTAAAAAAATTAAATGTTATAAATATTTATTATTTTATTATTTATTTTTGCATGATTTTGTATTTACTCTATTTTTATATTACGAAATTTAAAGTTTATTAACTAAGATTTTAAATTTGTTTTTTTTTTTATAAATATCTTATAACTTTTTTAAATTTAATAAATTTGGTAACTAAACTTATAAATAGGAGGTAAACCAGGAGAGAAGGGGAAAAGGAGAAAGAAGAAACTTATGTGAGAACACTGCCCGCTACCAGTTTTTAAGAGAATTATGTGATTACTCTGCCCGCTCTTTTATGTGAAACGACCATATGCGCAAAGAATATCATTTAAGTGTAAATTTTTGTATGCATAAGAAATTCGTATTGCATGTTTCGTTATTGAGAGAGTGAGTTCTTTTGGAATGAAGAAGGAGGGAGCCACTGCATCAGGAATGGATTCTCTGAAAGTGCGAAGAACTCCACTCAAAGTTCAGCACAAGTTGCACCAGAAGGCTTCGAAGGCCTTTAGGAAGTTTCTCAACAAAAGAGAAGAGAAACACCGCCCTCATTTTCTGAAGTTCTTTGAGAAGTTTTTTGAAGTTGACGAAGATCTTAGAAAGTTGTATGGTGACGGTTCTAATAAAGGACATTATACGTGCCTGGTGTGCAGCACCACCAATGAAAAGGATATAACGAGCTTCACATTATGTTCGGATGTCTTTATCCATTGTTGGGAGATACAACCAATGGAGACAGAGACACAGATGAAAGCGGCTCACTGGGGCTATGGAATAGCAATTAGCAAACTGTGGCAGCAAACTTTAGCGAGGAAATTTAAAAAAATAAGAGATCCCCGAAGAACAGACTACCAAAAATCCTGAATGTCAACAACCAGTGGAAATTAATTCACATATTTGTTTGGCTTCACTTCCATTTCTGCCTAGAGAAATTTTCAGCTGCTGTGTATTTCATTCTCTAAGGCCGTCCTACTTTGATCGTAGGTATTCACCCTTTTTTAGTTTTCCTGTCTTCATTGAATTTTGTCTCGCCCATGGACTTCCTATTGTAGAATGACTCCAATGCATATAAGGTTATAGAAAGGTTGACTTGATTTGGAGTGATTATACTTCCATTTATTTGTTTTGCAAGCTTTATTGTTTCATGCATAACATTGGATTATATTTAAGCTTGTATCTAGAGTTCATGTGCTGGATTAGTTATCAGTTAATATAATATTATTACTATATAAAAACTTAAAATATTAAATTAATTTGATTAGATTTAAAAGATTTTATATAGATTAAATTATATTAATTTAAATAATTATTTATATTTTATAATATTATTAATATATTATAAAAAAATAATATTTAAGCTGTGTTCGATTTACATAATTAGATAGTATAATTGTTCATGTATGTATTAAACACATTAATAATACTAAAACTGCTAACACTGTAACAATAATAATAACCTATTATTAAAAGGAAAAGTATTATAAATATGTTTGAAATATTAGAAAATAATTAAATTAAATAATATTTAACATGGATTCTATAAAAGTTATTATAGAAAAATATATAAAAATACAAACGAAAAAGTATTATAAATATGTTTAAAATCAAACATATTGATTTTAAAATAATTAATTTCAATAATGTTTCAAATTAATTAAAAGGATTGATATAAAAGTAATTATAAAAAAATTTAAAATTGAAGTATGCATAAAAATTATAAGTGTGTGAGGGGTAGGTGTGGTGACTTTGTGTTAAATTCTCTATTGATAAGTATATCTCTCGGGTTTAGAAGGAGCTATGGTTTGGAGGATACTCCTAAGCCCTATGCGTGGTCATAATGGTTTCTCATAATAACCAAACCAAAAAAATTATACTTAAAAAAAATATTTAATATTATATACATATTTTTAAAGATTAAAAATGTGCATATTTAAAATTATTGACATTTATCTTAATCATATGTTTAATAGTATAGTATTTTTACGATATTTTAAAAAAATAATACTTTAACTGTGTTGGAATTATATAATTAGATGGATTTATTATTCATGAATTAGTCATTATGAAATTGTAAGAGTCTTGGATAAATAGCTATTTTAAAATAATAAATAATATAAAAATTGTTATGATATTTTAAAATTATATATTTCAATTGTGTTGGAGTTATATAATTAGATGGATTTATTTTTCATGCATTGAACATATTGAAACTGAAAGAGTTGATTTAAAAGTATAAATTTTTATTATTTTAATGCTAATATTCTGAGAAAAATTATATATATATATATATATATTTTTTTTTTTGAAAGATCTAAGTATAAATAGAATGTATATATGTGAGTAAATATTATGGTTATAATGAGTAAAATTATCATTAAGAGGATTATAATAATTTATTTTTTTAAATAATTGAGTTTATATAATTATTAGTTTTTTTTATTACATGGTTTTAATAGGGTCCCCAAACCTAATACAAGCTAAGTAGAGAAGAAAAACTAGTAAAAGCTAAATGTAACTCAAAACCAATCCTAATAGGGAGAGTGCAACATATCTAAAAATATCAACAAAGGAAAACACCAAATGCTAAATATAATTCAAAATCTATCCCAATAGGCAGAGTGCAACATAACCTAAAAAGATCAAAAAAGAAAAAAACTAGGCAAGACATCAAAAACAAACACAACACCCAAAGGATGAACATAAAACACACAACATTAAAGGGTCGAGGTCTCCATATGACTCTTAAAAATATCCCTAAATTCATTGACAAAAGTGATAACCACTTGGATTAAACCCAAAGTACCTAATGATTTTGGTCAAGTATGTCTAAAATTGGTAGGGAATTAGGAGGACTATAGATTGATGGCTCAACACGAACATGAGCACTATTAGGAAAAGAAAAATCTTTAGGTATCTTGCAAGCAGGTGATCCCTCCATTGAGTCTGAAGACATGATCGAAATAGATGAAATTGAAGGATTAGTATTTTTATCAAAGAGTCAAACTAACTTTCATGTGCTACCAGGTCCAAGAGTACCTAGGGACTTTAGAGACTTCTTGGATGCAAAACCTTTTTATTTTGAATTGGGAGGCAAGGGAGTGAATTCCTCATCCTTTTTCTTTTCAAAAATATTGTTAAAAATATCTTTATTCCAAGTTATGAGTTGTATTTTGAGGAATATAATTTTTTGGTATAGTCATCCTAATGGGGATCCTTGAAAAGGCTGCTGCCACCACTAGGACATCTGGTTCTTGAAATCTGAGTGGTTAAACCACATTGAATCGAAGTGTAAGGGGCTCTTGAAGGAGGAGGTTATGGTGCTTTCAAACAGTAGGGGGCTATGATTTGATCCTTTTTTGGGAAGGAAACATAGGGTGGCATTCTCAAATATAGGGATGGCTTCATGAGAGAGGAGGACTCTATCTAGCTTCACTTGAATGAGATTGGTGCTAGATATTTTGTTGCTCCATGTGTACTTGGCTCCTTTTAGCTGAACATCCATCGGTTCATTCACATCTATAAAATTGCTAAAGTCCTTAATGTTTTTAGTGTCAATCCCATTGCCTCCTAATTTATCATATAGGAACAAGGGGTAGTTGAAATCTCCTTCTAGGATCAAGGGGATTGTTTCAAGAGAGCTCCTCATGTGGCTTATTAAAATCCACAATGCAACTTTCTCTAGGGGGTTGTTAGGAGCGTAGATACTAGATAAATCTTGTTGGAGGACGAGATCAGCCTTCCTTCCACTTGGGCTAGATTCCACATGCAAATTAAACCATCATAATTTCCTTGGGAGGAAACAAAAACAAATTTACTTTTGGGCCATATAGCTTTGGTAGCTATAGGAGAGGATATTTCATTCACCTTGGTTTCTTGAAGGATGAAGATAGTGGGGTAAAGTTCTTTTCTAAAGTTAGCAGCTAACCGTCTCTTGGGGGTAGAATTTAACCTTATCACATTCCAAGTGAGGACCTTCATTTCAAAAAAAATTGGGGTTTTTTGTCTCCTTTTCCTTGTTATATGAGAGGTATGGGATTCTCTAGATATTCTCTTATCAAATTGAGGTGGTCAGCTAGAAATGTGGATTATGAGCCATTGGCTATATCTTCTGTTGCTTCTTTTCTTCTCTGCTCTGCCAAGGAAGGTTTTCCTCTTTTTTTCTCACTTTTAAAATCAATATGGGATGTTCTACTTTGGGTTTGCTTTGGACTCAAGCTTTTATATCAGGCTTTGGAAGGGACCAAGATACCTTCATACTCACTATTAGTATGAATGGATGCTAGGTCATAAATCTATGGTTGGATAGAAGGCCCAGACTTGGATGGGGATCCTGGGGGTCCTACTCAACTAGATAAACCTAGGGGAATATGGGAGAGGGGTTTTGGCCATACGGGGATCCATAAGACCCTCAAAAGAAAACTCAGTGGGAATAACTGAATGACATACTTGATCCATGCTCATGGACGGAGGGGGGTCGACGATGGTTTTTTCCTTGTTCATCAGTGAGTCAGCTCTATCTTGAGCAACCTCCTAGTTTACATGTACTGCAAGACTATATTGGCTTGCTTACCCTACAGGATCATCCTAGTTTGCATGCACTGGTAGACCATTTTGGTTTTATTTTGTTTTATTTCCTGTAGTCTATGTTCTACCCTGCATTGATAGCTTGTGCATGTTTTGTTCTGAAATCCCCTATGAGTGTGCTCCCCTCAGGATCCTGGGTTCTCATGGTGGCATGCGTGTCCTTTTACCTCTTTATTGTTTGGACCCTTTTTATATAAAATTTGGATACCCTTCTAAAACCCCTTCTTCTACCTAATAAAAATCAAATTAGCAATTGTCATAACAAAAAATCTAATGTACAACCATCTAACTAAGCATATTGATATTAAATACCAATTTATTATAATTCTTGTGGCACAAGATCAAATTGAACTAAAATTTTGTAAAACTAATAACCAACTTGCTAATGTGTTTACTAAAACATTACCAAAGGAGAAGTTTTTAAGGATGAGATAGATGTTAGGTGATTTCACATTAAGCATTAAGGGAAAGAATGATAGAATTAATGCATAATATCTACATGTAATGGATGTGAGATAAACATAGCAAGTGTCAAATATTAATAGAATTTTTGTAGTGCCAAGACTTTTTTTCAATGCATAGAGCATCCACAAATTGTGTAAATTTTATAGAACTCAAAATTAACTTTGTGGTTTGAACCATGGCAACTTGCACATGCCTAATACTTGATTTTTTTGGCATTTATATCTTGCCTTGAATTTTGATGTATACGTTTTCTTCTATTTCTATTATAAAAGACACCCAATTAATCTTGTTTTGAAAGGGAGATTGATTCATTGTCTTTTGTAAGTCTTGTTGTAGATATATCTTGTGCATTCAAAAAAGATAGGATTGTTTAGGTTTTATTTTTTAAATTCAATTGAGTGTTATTTTTGTATAACTCAAAGTGCAATGATAAAAATGTTCATTGCAACAATAGCTAGAGTTCAATTTGTATTTAATATTTGTTTTGCATAATTGTATTACTCTTTGATGATACTATCTTATATACTAAATATTGCAAAAATATGGTTCTACAAAATCTGTAAATTTGCTATAGAGGTATGTACTTTGATCTCTTTTTCAGAGGTTCAAGGTTCAAACCCCTTTCAATATGAGAGGACCAGAGCCCTCATAAAAGCATGTGTAGTTTTTTTAAGTTGTAAGCTTACTGTAGTGATAAGGACTTTAGCCTCTCTTTAAAAAAATTCAAGATTCAAACCCCACTCAATATAAAAGGAACCACAACCCCAATAAAAACTTATTAAAAAATGACTTTACAATAGATAATTGTCTACGATCTCTATTGTTATTGTTATGAATAACTATATTTTCAATGCAACCTGCATTGGATGTCAAGCTGTTGCAGCTAGTATTGGAGCTTAGTATTTCCTTTTCTCTAACAAGTAGGTTGTTTTTTGTTTTTTGTTTTATTCATTGGTTCGTTGGTTTGTGAGGGCATTGATAGGACTTTCTCAAGCTGCCAAAGATTCGTCCAACATCGTGGGAACAAACCGGACGAGGAGGCAATGAAAATTGCTGCACATCGGGGATACAAATGTGCATAAGAAATTCGTATTGCATGTTTCGTTCTTGATTTTTACATGTTTCGCAGCCAAGGAGGCCCGAAAAACCATTTGAAGGGCAACGTAGTCGCCGTCTGAGAGAGTGAGTTCTGTCGGAATGAAGGAGGAGGGAGCCACTGCATCAGGAATGGATTCTCTGAAAGTGCGAAGAACTCCACTCGAAGTTCAGCACAAGTTGCACCAGAAGGCTTCCAAGGCCTTTAGGAAGTTTCTCAACAAAAGAGAAGAGAAACACCGCCCTCATTTTCTGAAGTTCTTTGAGAAGCTTTTTGAAGCTGACGAAGATCTTAGAAAGTTGTATGGTGACGGTTCTAATAAAGGACATTATACGTGCCTGGTTTGCAGCGCCACCAATGAAAAGGATATAACGAGCTTCACATTACGTTCGGATGTCTTTATCCATTGTTGGGAGATACAACCAGTGGAAATTAATTGACATATTTGTTTGGCTTCAGGTCCATTTCTGCCTAAAGAAATTTTCAGCTGCTGTGTAACGACTATTTTTCATTCTGTAAGGCCGTCCTACTTTGATCGTAGGTATTAACTCTTTTTTAGTTTTCCTGTCTTCATTGAATTGTGTCTCGCCCATGGACTTCCTATTGTAGAATGACTCCAATACATATAAGGTTATAGAAAGGTTGACTTGATTTGGAGGAGTGATTATACTTCCATTTATTTGTTTTGCAAGCTTTATTGTTTCATGCATAACATTGGATTATATTTAAGCTTGTATTAGAGTTAATGTGCTGTATCAGTTATCAGTTAATATAATATTATTACTATTTAAAAACTTATAATATTAAATTAATTTGATTAGTTTTAAAAAAATTTATATAGATTAAATTATCTTAATTTAAATAATTAGTTATATTTTAAAATATTATTAATATATTATAAAAAAATAATATGCAAGCTGTGTTCGATTTATTGTTCATGTATGTATTAAACATATCAATAATACTAAAACTGCTAACACTGTAACACTAATAATAACCTATTATTAAACGGAAAATTATTATAAATATGTTTGAAATCATTTATATTGATTTAGAAAATAATTAAATTAAATAATATTTAACATCATTTAAAAGGATTCTATAAAAGTTATAATAGAAAATTATCTAAAAATACAAACGAAAAGTATTATAAGTATGTTTAAAATCAAACATATTAATTTTAAAATAATTAATTTAAATAATGTTTTTGATATAAAAGTTATTATAAAAAATTTAAAAATTGAAACATGCATAAAAATTATAATTTAAAAACAACGTTCAAACCGGGCGTGGGTGAGTGTGTGAGGGGTGGGTGTGTGGTGACTTTGTGTTAAATTCTCTATTGATAAGTATAGCTCTCGTCTTTACTAGAGGCTATGGTTGGGAGGAGACTGCTCAGCCCTATGCCTGGTCATAGAGATCAAATTAAACAAACCAAAAAAATTTGTAATTTAAAAAACTAAAAAAGATTATAATTTAAAAAATATATATATATATAATATTATATATATCTTTTTAAATATTAAAAAATTATGCATATTTAAAATTATTATGACATTTATCTTAACCATATGTTTAATAGTATAACCATATGTTTAACAGTATAGTATTGTTATGATATTTTAGAAAAATAATACTTCAATTGCGTTCGAATTAGTCGTATTGAAATAATAAGAGTCATGGATAAATAGCTATTTTAAAATATAAATAATATAAAAATTGTTATGATATTTTAAAATTATATATTTCAATTGTGTCGGAGTTATATAATTAGATGGATTTATTGTTCATGCATTGTATACAACTGAAAGAGTTGATTTAGAAGAATAATTTTTTATTATTTTCATACTAATATTATGTGGAAATTTATTATATAATTTTTTATTGAAATATTTAAGTTAAAATAGAATGTACATATATGAGTAAATATTATGGTTATAATGAGTAAAATTATCATTAAGAGGATTATAATAAAACAATTTTTTTAAACAAATGAGTTTATATAATTGTTAGTTTTTTTATTACATAAAGAATGCGGTTTTGATATGGTCACCAAACCTAATATAAGCTAAGCATAGAAGAAAAACCAGTAAAAGGTAATGTAACTTAAAACCAATCCCAACAAGGAGAGTGCAATATAACCCAAAAATATCAACAAAGGAAACACCAAAAGCTGAATTTAACTCAAAATAAACACCAACAGGGAGAGTGCAACATATCCCGAAAAGACCAAAAAATGAAAACACTAGGCAAGACATAAAAACAAACAAAACACCCAAAGGGTGAAATCAACCATAGAGTGAAAGAGATAAAACACACAACATTAAAGGGTCGAAGTCTCCCTCTGACTCTTAACAATCTCCCTAAATTCATTGACAAAAGTGATAACCACTTGGATTAAACCCAAAAGTACCTGATTATTTTGCTCAAGCATGTCTAAAATTGGTAGGGAATTAGGAGGACTATAGATTCATGGCTCAACATGAACATGAGCACTGTTAGAAAAAGAAAAACCTTTAGGTATATTGCAAGTAGGTGATCCCTCCATTGAGTCTGAAGACATGATCAAAATAGATGAAACTGAAGGCTTGGTAGTTTATCAAAGAGTCAAACTAACCTTCATGTGCTACTAGGCCCAAGAGTACCTAGGGACTATAGAGACTTCTTGGATGCCAAACCCTTTTCTTTTGAATTGGGAGGCAAGGGGGTGAAGTCATCATCCTTCAATTATCAATCCTCCTCAGACTCAAAAGATGAGAAGGACTCCATAGAAGGAGGAATTATCATAAAAAACAATGAAATTTACCACAAACTTAAAAGTTAGTAGAATTAGATCCTCGTGGATTAGATCTAGCTCTTTCCTTCCATTAATTCAATATATTTAATTTATGAACAATAAATTATCTAATCATATTTTTATGACATTTTAAATAACAGTATATTAATTGTGTAAGAGTCATGGATAAATAGTTATTTTAAAATAATAAATAATATTAAAATTGTTATGATATTTTAAAAATATATATTTTTTAATTGTGTTGGAGTTATATAATTATATGGATTTATTGTTCATGCATTGAACATATTGAAACTAAAAGAGTTTATTTTAAATTAAATTTTTTTATTATTTTAATGTTAATATTTTAATGTTTATTTTAGTGTCTGCAAAATGTCAAATTATTTCTCCCGTGGACCATGCGGAATGTCATATCATGGAAATATTATGCTTGATGGCTAATGGTCTTGGTCCTAATGTCTCTTGCAGACGGATGGGTCAGAATAATCGGGTGCGAAGGGCTGGCAAATGGAATCCGCCTCCTCCGGGAGTGCTGAAAATTAATACGGATGGATCTTCCCGGGTAATCCGGGTATCGTTGGTATTGGTGGTGTGGGGCGGGATAGTAGTGGTACTATCCAATTTTTTTTCTCTTGCTTTAAGGGACATCATTCTAATAACTTCATGGAAGCACTCGCAATTTTATATGCTTTGGAGCAAGGGTATGCTTTGGGTTGGCGTCGATTTTTGTGAATCTGATTCTCAGATTGTTATAAATTTGTTAAATTCTGGAGATAGTCTTCATGGTTGTTGGCGGTTGAGTTGGGTTGCTTGGCAAATTCTTAATATCTCTGCTCACTTGGAATTCATTTATTTTGTGCATATTCCTTGGGAGTGGAATAGGGTAGCGGATTTGTTAGCTAAATGGGCTTCTAAGTTTCAAGATGGTTGGGATGTTCAAAATTGGTCTCAAATTTCTTCTGATTGCTCTCAATCTCTCTCTTCTTTATTGAGAGCTGATATGTCTGAATAGCTTCTACTTTTTCTTTGTATCATGAATGTTTTGCTGAGTTAATAAATTTTTACCCTCTTTTAAAAATATATATATATTTTTTGTAGAAAATTACTATATTATTTAATTATTTTGGAATATCTATGCTAAAATAGAATGTGCATATGTGAGTAAATATTATGGTTATAATGAGTAAAATTATCTTTAAGAGGATTATAATAAAAATAATTTTTAAATAAGTGAGTTTATATAATTGTTAGTTTTTTATTAGATAAAGAAAGGAGTTTTGATAGGGTCTCCAAACCTAATATAATATGAGCATTGAAAAAAATTAGCAAAATCTAAATGTAACTCAAAACCAGCCCCAATAGGGAGAGCACAACATATCCCGAAAAGAACAACAAAGGAAAAAAATAGGCAAGACATCAAAAAAATACAACACCCAAAGAGTGAACCCAACCATAGAGTGAAAGAGAGAAAACACACGACACTAAAGGGTCAAGGTATCCATATGAATCTTAAAAATATTCCTAATTTCATTTATAAAAGTGATAACTACTGGGATTGAATCCAAAAGTATCTAATGTTTTTGGTCAAGCATGTCTAAAATTGGTAGAGAATCTGGAGGACTATAGATTGATGGCTCAACACGAACATGAACACTATTAGGAAAATAAAAACCTTTAGGTATCTTTCAATCAGGTGATACCTCCATTGAATCTGAATACATGATCAAAATAGATGAAACTAAAGGCTTGGTAGTTTTATCAAAGAGTCAAACTAACCTTCATGTGCTACCAGCTCCAAGAGTACCTAGGGAATTTAGAGACTTCTTGGATGTCGAACAATTTTCTTTCGAACTGGAAGGCAATGGGAGTGAAGTCACCATCCTCTAAAATGAATCCTCCTCATACTCAAAATATGAGAAGGACTCCATAGAAAGAGGAATTATGATAAAATCAATTTTTCCTAGGGCATAAAATATAACAATAGAATTTGCCACAAACACAAAAGTTAGTAGAATTAGACCCTGGTGGATTAGATCCAACCCTTTCATTGTTGTAATTCAATATGTTTAATTCATGAAAAATAAATCAATCTAATCATATTGTTATGGCATTTTAAAGAAATAGTATCTTAATTGTGTTGGAGTTATATAATTAAATGGCTTTATTATTCATGCATTAGTCATATTGAAATTATAAGAGTCATGGATAAGTAGCTATTTTAAGTAATATATAATATTAAAATTGTTGTGATATTTTAAAAATATAAATATTTTAATTGTGATGGAGTTACATAATTAGATGGATTTATTGTTCATGCATTGAACATATTGAAACTGAAAGAGTTGATTTAAAAGTACATTTTATTATTTTTTTAATGCTAATATTTTGTGGAAAATTATTATATTATGTATTTCTTTTGGAATATGTATGTTAAAATAGAATGTACATATGTGAGTAAATATTATGGTTATAATGAGTAAAATTATCTTTAAGAGGATTATAGTAAAACAAATTTTTAAAATAAATAAGTTTATATAATTCTTAGTTTTTTTATTAGATAAAGAACGGAATTTTTATGGGGTTCCCAAACATAATACAAGATGACCAGAGAAGAAAAACTAGAAAAAACTAAATGTAACTTGAAACCAGCCCCAACAGGGAGAGCACAACATAATCCAAAAAGACCGTCAAAGAAAAACACTCAAAAATAGAGACAACACCCAAAGGGTGAATTCAACCATAGACTGAAAGAGACAAAACACACAATACTAAAGGGTCGAGGTCTCCATTTGACTCTTAAAAATATCCCTAATTTCATTGACAAAGGCGATAACCACTTGGATTGAACCCAAAAGTACCTGATGCTTTTGTTCAAGCATGTCAAAAATTGGTAGGGAATCATGAGGATCATATATTGGTGGCTCAACATGAATATGAGCACTATTGGGCAAAATAAAACCTTTAGATATCTTGCAAACAGGTGATCCCTCCTTTGAGTCTGAAGACATGATCGAAATATAAGAAACTAAATACTTGGTAGTTTTCTCAAAAAACCAAACTGATCTTCATGTGCTACCAAGTCCAGGAGTACCTAGTGACTTTAGAGATTTATTGGTTGTCAAAACCTTTTTTTTAATTAGAATACAAGGGAGTGAAGTCTCCATATTCCAATTATGAATCCTGCTCAGACTCAAAAGATGAGAAGGTATCCATAGAAGGAGGATTTCTAATAAAATCAATTTTTGTAAGACATCATAAACAACAATGGAATTTGGCACAAACTCAAAAGTCAATAGAATTTGACCCTAGTGGATTAGATATAGCCCTTTCCCTCTTTTAATTCAATATGTTTAACACATGAACAATAAATTAATCTAATCATATTATTATGATATTTTAAAGAAATAATATCTTAATTGTGTTGGAGTTATATAATTAGATCGATTTATTGTTCATGTATTAGTCATATTGAAATTATAAGAGTCTTGGATAAATAACTATGTTAGAATAATAAATAATATTAAATCAAGTTCTTATTTAAGAGGTTAGTGTTGTTATGATATTTAAAAAAAATGATATCCCAATTGTGTTGGATTTATATAATTAGATGGATTTATTGTTCATGAATTAAACATATTGAAAATGAGAGTTGATTTAAAAATATAATTTTTTATTCTTTTAATGTTAATACTTTGTGAAGAATTATTATATTATTTACTTCTTTTGGAGATCAAAGTTAAAATAGAATGTGCATATATGAGTAAATCTTATGGTCATAATGAGAAAAATTATCTTTAAGAGGTTTATAAAAAAGAAAATGAGTTTATGTAATTGTTAGTTGATAATAAAAGAATTTAAATTATGTCGTTCTAGGTACCATCATTTATCATAAACGTATTTTTTAGAATTTGATACTAATTTATATTTATAATTTTAAAAAGGATATCTTAAAATTATTTTGAAACATTTTAGAGTGAACATAAAATAAGAACTTTATGAACATATATAGTTATAGTGGGATATCATATAATTATATAGTTTTTCATAGTTTTGAGTAGTTTTAGTATAATAAAATATAATTAGATATATAGGATTGAAATTAGAGAGAAATTGATAAGCAAGAACGAAATATCATGAATAATTTTTAGGGAAAAAAATTAAGGTAAAAATCCTTAACAAAAAAAAAAAATGTAGAGGAATTTCAAGAAAGAAGGGATATAAAGAATATCTAAGGTTGAAGGAAGGTCTATATATAATGTCTAAGGAAGAAGTGAGAGTAATTTCTAAGGATGAATGACAGGTTGTATAGGTAGCTAAAGAAAAAATAGTAAAGAAAATAAAGCAAAAATATATAGAATGAAATCATATTAGTAGACAAAAATCCATAGAGAGTGATGTTAGAGGAGTGGTTAGAGAAGAGAAAAAAATATTTAGAGTGACATTAGAGGAGTGGTTAATAAAGGAAAAATGTAGAGTGACATTAGAGGAGTGGCTAAGGAAGAAGGAAAGACTAAAAATAATATTGGAGAAAAAATTGTTGAGGAAATAAGGAGTGGTTAAGCAAGAAAGAAGGAAAAAAATAGTAGACAAAAACTCTATCAATAGAGAAATTCACATAAAGCCGCATTAGATGAGTGGCTAAGGAAGAAGAAAGGACTATAAATGAATATGAGGAAAAAACTTACCAAAAATCCCTAATGATAGATAAAAGTAGAGAGCAACATGAAATAAATGATTAAGGAAGAAAGAAGGGTTGCAAACAAAGTTGATGAAAAAAAGAAAAATAGTTGAGGAGATAAGGGGTCGATAAGGAAGAAGGAAGGGTTGTAGACAAAGCTAAAGGAAAATCCAAAAATACTAATCATTGATAAATATCCAAAAAGGATAATAATAGATAAAAATATAAAGAACATTGTTAGAGGAGTGGATAAGGAAGAAGGAAGGGATACAAATAAAGGTAGAGGAAAACTCAACAACCCTCATGATGGAAACAATTATGCAGAGATAGTTGGTGCTACAAGAGATGAAGCTATAATAGAAGCAACAAAATCCATGCCAAGCCTAAGAAAATGAAGTATGAATGTAACTAGGAAATAATGAGAAATGGAAGGAGTATGAATGGAGGGTGTGAGGTTTCTATAAAGGAGTGATAGGTGGAAGAGAGGTGGGCAAAAATAAGAGATAAAGATGATCTTATATAGGAACAATAATAGAGAGGAAAAATGACAATTGGAAAGAACTTCGAATAATATATAAAAACTAACAATACATTAAATAGGATATAAAATGGCATGCAATAAAGATGACAACAAAAGTTTCAAAAAAATATTGAATAGAAGTCCTAAACAAGGATATAGTAGAGGGGATATTGGGTAAAGTCATGTTGTATGGAATTAATAAATTAATGTGATGAATTACGCATAGGGACGAGATGAACAAATAAACTTATATATTTTTTCCAAGAGGAGTTTATGATATTAAATTAGGGAAGCAAAGATTTCATAAACTAGACCATTAGGGAAGCAAAGAAAAGTAAATTAGAAGAAGAGATTAAAGGATATATCCCATTTGTGTGGTACTTAGAGTAGGCCATCCCCTTGAGTTAGATAATTTATGATAATAATATATCTTAATATTAGAGGATTGGGAGATCCTCATAAAATATAGTCCTAAAATACTTATTAATATTTAGATGCATGATATTATCTTGATTCAAGAAATCATGTTAGAGGTAGAAAATGCAACATCAAATTTCTTACCAAGCTAGAAGTTTATTAGGATAGAATAAAATGGAAAAATATGGAGAGTTACATTAGGATGGAAAGAATTCCACTCAAAAGAGCTAGGGAATTTATAAGTAGTAAGTATTTATGGTCCATATAGAGATAGGTACGTGTTTTATGAGGAATATTTTGGCCAAGATACTCTAAAAGTGGAGGATTTAGAGGTGGGAGAGAATTTAATTTTTATGACAAATGAAGTGATATATGAGAAGGATAATCCAAAATATCTCCATAAACTATTATTTTCCTTCACAAAATTCAAAGTGCTTGACTATATGACATAAATAAAACTAAATTTGCAACTACATGGAGGAATAATTAAACAGGAAGTCATGGGATATCTAAAAGATTTAACAAATTTATAGTTTTATAGAAACACTTAGATAAGATGAGAACATGAATATATCAAGGGGAAGGGTCAAATAATTCTTCTATCCTTTTATAACTAGAAATGGATGAGGATGAAACATTCTTTCAAACCCAATCCCAATTGGATGAGGGATGAAAAAATTCAAAACTTAGATAGGAACAAAATGTAGGCATTATGATCCAACATCAAAAGATAAAACCATGTTTTAGTTTAATAGTAATCTTAGAAGAATTAAATTAGTCATATTAGATTAGGCCAAAGCAAAATACTAGGCAATAATGGTAAGAATTAGTAAAATTGAATTTGTTCTATATTAGCTTTATAGTACCAAACGTAAATAATTTTTTTTATAGAAAATGAAATCATGGAAGTCAAACAATGAGAAAAGGCAAGAGAGAGTTGGTAAAATAGGAGAGACAAAATGGACAGTAAAAAGTAGGATTTTATAGCTAGAACAAGGGGATGAAAATACTTTTTTTTTTCAAAATTATGTAAAATAAAAGAAATATCCAAAAACAATCTAGAAAATGAAAGAATATAGATGACATACTTTGGGAAGTAAATTAATTCAATGACTTGTATAAATATCCATACAAAAAAATATAGTAGAGATAATCAAACTAGTTTTAAAATTTTCAAGATGGTCAATGAGGAACAAACATAAGATTTGTCCTTAGAAATCACCAACGAGTTACATTCAATAGTTAAATCATTCCAAAGGGAAAAAGGTCTATGTTTAGATGTATGAAAAATTAATTTTTATTGGGAGTTTTATGAACTATTGGATATGGATCTTTTGGATGTGGTGGAAGAATCATGGATTAAGGGACAATTCTAAAGATCTGTAAACTCCACTTTCTTAGATTTAATTAAAAAAAAAAAGACAATCTATAACCTTTCATGAATTATAGATCTATATATTTTTATAATACTCTCTATAAAATCATATAAAATTCTAGCACAATGAAAAAAAGAAGCACATATATGTCATTATTACACCAATAAAATAGAAATATCGAATAGAAGAGTAAATCATCAAAGAGACTTTCTAATATGGTCTAAGAATTAAGCAAGTGGGTAGTACATAGCTAGAGCATGTTATAATAAAATATTTGATAACAACCTTGAAAACAATTTGGTTGTTAAGTAGAATATGGAAGTTAAAATCTTCCCTAAAAAATAGAATCCTTGCTTGGGTAGCTCTAACAAAGAAAGCACTAATATGGGGTGTTTGTCAAAGGATGTCTTATAAAGGACTAGGTAAATGAGTCATGTGTAGAAGGAAAGAACAAACAATGGACCATATTTTTGTTCATTGTCCTTTCACAAGAAAAGTTGGAATTCAATTTTTCCTTTGACTCAAAGGAAAGGATAATGATATACTAGGAATCCTTTAGATAACATGCAACAATGTTTTAAATAAGTAGGATTAAAGGAACATAGATTTATCCCTTTCATAGTTGGATCGAGCTAATGACTAGATAGAAATGCTTGGTTGCTTTATGGAAAGGAAATTCATTTATTTAGGTAAAAATATAGGTTACAACTATTTTTGAATGTCTAAAAATCTTCCCTAAACTAAAACTAAGTAGGCATAGAGTAACACTAATAGTGGATCCTATGAAGCCATGGGCCTTCTTCAATGGATCTTGCCAAGGAAGCCTAGGTAGATGTGGGACAAGGAGCATATTACTTAAATAAAAATCAAAGCATGACTTTTAGGGCAGGTTCAAGGGAAGGTACAAATACTATGGTAGAATGGAAAGCACTCATTCCCTTGATGAGAATACTAGTGGAGCAAGAAATTACAAATTTATAAATTTGTGGAGATTCAAAATATATGATAAGTTGGATTGGATATCATGTTGAGATGATGAAATTGCTTCTCAGTGTTTTTTATGAGCAAATAAAATTATTAGAAATTTTTTATAACAAAAATTTCACACAAGCACATCTATAGGGAATTTATGTAGAAGTAGATGTTCTTTCAAAATATGGTTTGAACCTTCAAATAGGCACTAGTTAGAGGGAAGAAGTGGTTAGAGGACTTGGGTTTCCTCACAAGCATACTGTTATTAAGGATCATATCATAGATCTATAAATAGCAAAAAATGCTTTTGAAAGGGACCCTTAACTTTATTTTTATAGAAATATAGACTTCAAAATAGCATCTGTCTTTAGATGTGAAACCTTAAAATTCTAGCAAGATTCATACAAAAACTATGATTGATCAATAAAATATTCCTACTTTCTACCTATTAGTTCTATTATTAAGATTCTATTTTTGGATTATAAGATAATTGTAGCATATTATAGTAGGGAGGCCACTAATCCTCTTAGTTTAATTTAGACGAAATCATGGACAAGATGTAAATTAAATTCTTGAGTGTACCTCAAATCTATAGTACAAACTCAAAAATGAAAATTACAAATTTTTCCAAGGAAACAAGAGAACTTAAATCAGATTTCTTCAACATGAACAAAAATCTAGATGTAAAATCTTAGATGCTTCCTTTGAGAGTGATGCTTCAATGATACAAAACCTCCTACCAAATTTTTCTGATGTGTAAGAGACAATCAAATTCTTTACCTTTTAAGTAAAGTTCATGTAGAATTAACATTTTTAACCTGTACTAATTATTCCAAACTTATTTTCTCTTCAAGTCCATTTTACAATTATTTATTAATTAAAACTTGTTTTTGTATTTTCTTAAAGTATATTTTACAGATAATTTTTAAAATTACTATGAGAAGAAAAATTCCTAAAAATGTTAAGAATACTAATAGTGTTTTTACTCACTATGTAGACTCATTGAGCAATTCAATGTATTAGGTAATAATCATGCCATGAAACTAAATATTTATTAAATTTTAATCCATATATTGAAAGATCATTTTATTTTAAATTCTTAATCATTAGGTAATTTATTAAGGAAATTTCAAGATCTAAACCTTTTTTAAAGATATGCAAGATTAAGAATTAAGTTCTAATTATTTTTATATTTTAAATTTTTTTTACGTACTTGTCCAAAATTTAGAAATATATTATACACACATGGATCGAGAGGTTTTATAGCTATACATCAATCCTCCTTAATGGTATATCATTTTATTTTAGCGAAATCCTATATTATCAAAAAATAATTAATGCTCAATGACATTAACTATATAATTTTATTCAAGAATTTTATATATCAAAGATGATACATGATATCAATATTCATATACATGAACAATATCAGGCAAGAACACTACCTACATTTTTTTCCTCGAAAAAAATCTATAACTTTCATTTCAAAGTTTGAAAAAAAATTACAATGAGATGGGTATTTTATACCCTCATATAAGCCTTACTAAATTAGAAATGTTACAATACCCTATTGAAAACCTTTGGTCATATTATAGAGTGCCAATTTAATACTTCAACCTTGTATGCATCAGTCATATTTCAGATATGGCATTAATTATCCAAAGATAAAACAGAAACATGAAAGATATCCTAAACCATAACTTTTATAAATAGGAAAAAAATATTAAATCATGCCAAATACCATACACTAATATTTCCTTTAACTAAGTACCAACCGGAATACCCAAGCAAGCTTTTGATAAACTATTTATTTCCACATTTAGTTCTTTGTGCTTCTATTAATTTCACTTACTCATAATAAGGCCTAAGTATAAAATTTTGCATCCCTACTAAACTTGAAGCCCAAAAAACCACAATTTTTTTCTAAATTAATTGTATTTATAAAATGGGTTTTGAAAGGGTCCAAAAACCTTCTTACATAATAGCCTGAGTAGCCATTTGATAGAAAAATGCTATAGCAGTGGGTCTATTTGTAGTTACAAAAAACATCCTACCCACGAAAGAGGAATTTTTACAACACCTTTCAACCGTACACCCTAATAGACAAAAGGGATCACACATCACAATAAACATGATCCTGACTTAACCATCTAGCCCAAACTCTATAGACCTTACAAATATTTGACTAGCCCACCAATCAAAGGATTTAGACAAAAAAGCAACAAAAAAGAACCTCACCAAGGGTCCAAACCCATTAGTTATTACCATCATTCTTCTTTGATGCAACATATTACCCCAAAATTTTAGAGGCTTCCTCCAGTTGTTTGATAGAAGAGTTGATTGTTGGTACCACCAAATTAAGCAACAAATCAGACCGCAAGTCTTCCCTGTCACTCTTCGACTCTGAAATAACCTGGGTTGAAGAAGAGGACACCTTCAACATTGGTTTATTGAGTCTAGCAGAGGATATGCCTATTTGGGGAGTTTGCGGCATAGTCCCTCATTTTTGTTGCTTACTGCATCTAGAATTCTAGGTCAGAGTACGTTTGGGGCACTTTCCAGTATGACTCGGGCACTCAAGGGACTCTCAAAGGGGGGAAGGATAATTATCCATAGGGGGTTGGATGACCATGGACTAGATGTTCTAGATAGAATACTGGTGAGCGAACACGTTCTTTTAAAGGATTGCAAGGAGCCCTTAGTTCCTGGGATACCCATCCATGTTTTGGTACTTCTCTAGGGTAATCTTGAGGGAATACATGAGGTATTCAGGGACATAAATAGGTCCCCCATATCAAAGGTGATTAATGAAGGCCAAATGAAAACTATAGAGGGGTTTAGTTAGGTCATCACAGGTAATGTATTGCATTATGGGTATGATGGTATTGTTCCATAGGATTGTGAGGGAAGATACATGCAATGTCAATTTATCCCAGTCGAGGCTCTTTCTCTTGTTAGGGAATTACTCTGTCTCTTCCTCCCAAATATGCTTGTCACATCTAATGCGACAACCATTTAGAGTAAGACCAGTGACTACCGTCAGAAAGTAGGTATTAACCATGAAGCGTAAACCTTGGAAAATTACTTTTCCCTACTTCCAGGAATGGACAAAGTCATCAATGATGGGATCTTTAGCTTCGACGAATTTCTCCAAGAACGGGGTAAAACCCTTGACATCCATAAAGGTTTTGGCATTGGAATTAAGCTATATAAGGGTTGGTTCAGTGTAAGTCATGCTTGGATTAGGGGGGTTGAGGTGGATGGTCTTGGTGGAGAACATACAGGGACCAAGACTGAGTAGTGACATAGAAGGCACGGTGAGGGTAATCCAACCAACAGGGTCATAGGAATGGGAATTTTGCTTATAAAAGGAAGGAGGCATGATAAGGAATCTAGATGGGATGGGTTGGGAGTGGATACTAAAATAGTGATACACCACCTAAATTGGCTCATGTGATGGGTAGCGAATGGGTGAGATAGATATGATGAGAGTGAGCAGGTTGATATTGCCTCATTTCAAATTTAGCTCATTGAGACATGCCCGATTATCAAGGTCCCTACTCAAAACCATGTAGAGGGAAAAACAAAAATTAGAGGGAGGGATGCAAATCGCTTGAGCTAGACTTCAACTACGGCACCACACATCAAAAATATCTATGGTCCAAACATGCTTCTTCTTGTGTATATCCATGTCACTTGGATAACCCTTAGCCTTGATAACCTAGAAAATAGTAGCCTGGTTGGGAGATGTGCCATAGCCATTAGTATTGGATAACCATCATGGTTTGTCTTTACTCAGTGAATGGTCCAAATCTTGTGATTTACCTCTCATATTTTTTTTCTTTGGAACTGACATGATCTACAAGTGAGTAATGTCTAGATTATAATGTAGAACTCATGGAGGCCCTACAACCGTTATGGATGCTCCTAGATTAAGATGAAAAGATCTTAGGTCCTTTGAATTTGAAAATTTGACTTGCATCCCTTTCATGTTGTGATGCACTAAAAATAACCTGGGGAAATTCATCCCTCTAGATTCTAAGTCTGTTGGTAGAGGTTACTAGATTGGCTGCGAGGTCAACTACCTGATTGGATTCCCTATAAATATGGCAAATGGTTGCCCTCAAGAAACTACAAAGGATCCTCCTGGATTCAAGAATAGTGTTGTAGACTTTCCATAATGTAACCTTATCATTGAACATATATTTTATGATATTCATGGAGTCACCTTTAATAATCACTTCCCTGGAGTCCTCGTGGAGCAACATCAACCCCCTCTCTAGAGCCATGGATTCTGCATAATTATTTGATTGGTTCCCTAGAAAATCTGCATAGGCCAAGATCTAATTACCTTGATGGTCTCTGATGACCCCTCCCACCCCAACATTTCCTATATTTTTCTAGGAAACCGCATTGAAATTCAACTTGATCCACTCTTCCGGAGATGGACTCCATTTGGTATTGGCTTTCGGATTTGACCTTGGTTGAGCATCATAATCCTCCATGGTGATTCTGAGGGATCTGAGGATGGATTTTTTAGAGGCCAATGGAGGAGATATTTTATAGGGTATAAGCTTGGGTAGTCCTAAAAAATCCCTCTTGTTTTTCTCTAACTATATTTACAAAACAAGGTGGAGAAGACACAAGGACCATAGGGATATAAGCCTAGTAATGGTAAACAAATTTGGCCACTGGGCAAAGAGGTTAATAATTGACTGGGTCTAGACCCACTAGATGTGAAAATTGTTGAATATGTGCCCAAAGGCTTCAAAGTAAAACCCATAGGTGAAAAATATATGGTTTGTGCTCTCCCAACTAAACAAGCATAGATAGCAATGGTTGGGGATCATGAATCCTCTTTTGGTTAGGTTCTCGATCATGAGGATCTTGTTTTGGATGGCTATCCATATAAAACAATTTATCTTGGAGATGAGCTTTACCTTCCAAACTAGGTTGAAAGGGATCCTTGGCACCAAGGTCGGATTTAGGAGAGAATAGTCTGATTTTACTGAAAAGGATCCACTATTGGTTCTTCTCTAGATAGGTCTATCTTCAGCTTCTTCCAACATAATGGTGATTTATTGAAGAATTTTGGATAGTACAGTAGCTTGATTAGGAATATTGTTCACCTTAATGGTTCTCCACCTTGGCTGACCCATAATGCGGGCTATGAAGTTGGCCACTTTTATTCCTAGTGTATCATCATCTGGTAGCAATTATGATTCTTGAGATGAGACCTCTCCTTACTAATTTTTTTATAGACCTACCCAAATCTTCATCTAGGATGATGAAAAATATGGGGGATAGGATGTCTCATTACCTTAGGCTTCTTGAGCTAGGAAATAACCCAATGGGTGATCCATTTACAAGGACAAAGAACTAGGATGAGGATTTGCACTTATTTATGAGCCCAACCTAGCTCAGGTAGAAGCCAAACTTGAGGAGGATATTAGTCAAGAACTCCCATAGGACCCTATCAAAGGCCTTGTTCATGTCCAAATTGAGAAGGATAATTGACTTCTTGGCTAGGGTGGTAGAATGGAGGGCTCCATGAATGGTAATGAATCTGTTAGTAATGATCCTTCCTTTGAATTAATTATCCTAGCACGAGTCAATGATGAGGGGGAGGATTGATTTGATTCTATTAGCAAGAGCTTTGGTTAGGATATTTTTAGAGGACATTGCAGAGGCTTATGAGTTGAAAGTCGAATAGAGACTTGTAGGCTAGGATTTTGGTGACCAGAGTAATGAAGGTTGAATTAATCCCATGGGGAATGGATTTGGACATCTAGAGATCCCTTACCACTTCATATACCTAAATCCTGATCATATTCCAAAAGTCTTGATAGAAACGTGGGGGAAACCCATTCGAGATAGGGTCCTAGTTTGACTGCATGAAGAAGAGGGCCTTTTTTATCTCGTCCACTAAGAGAGGGTTGGTAGGCATTTCATTGGTGGAATTATAAATAGAGTGGGGGATTTTAGCTAGAAGAGCATTTGTAGCCTAAGGAGACTCTAGGGTGGAGGTTCCCAAGAGAAACTAAAAAAGGATGATAGCTTCGTCCTTAATCTCTAAAATATCATTGGTGACCCTCCCATTGGAACAAATAAGATCTATGATTTTGTTGGAGCTCTAGTTTCTTAGTGTGGATGCATGGAAGAACTTGGTATTTGAGTCAACGTCCTTGAGCCACAGGGCTCATAACTTTTTCTACCATGAGGTTTCTTCTCTAGCTATGATATTGTGCTACTTAGCTAGGAGCTACCTCTTCACCACTCTGGTATTGCTATCATGGTTGCATTCCTAAATTTGATATTCTACAACTTCCATATTTTATTTGATCACCCACTTTTTTCAAAAATATTCTCAAAAATATCTTTATTCCAAGTTCTGAGCTGGCCTTTGAGGAATATAAGTATTTTGTATAGTCATCCTGATAGCGATCCTTGAAATAGTTGCTGCCATCATTGGGACACCTGGTTCTTGAAATCTAAGTGGTGAAACCACATTGACTCAAAGCATAATGGGTTCTTGAAGGAGGGTGCTATGGTGTTTTCAAACAACAGGGGACTATGATTCAATCTTATTTTGGGAAGGGAATGGAGGGTGGCATCCCCAAATATAGGGATGGCTTCATGAGAGAGGAGGACTCTATCCAACTTCACTTGAATGAGATTGGTGCTATATATTTTGTTGCTCCATGTGTACTTGGCTCCTTTTAGCTGAACATCCATCAATTCATTCACATCTATGAAATCACTGAAGTCCTCTATGTTTCTAGTGTCAACCCCGTTGCCTCCCCATTTGTCATACAGGAACAAGGGATAGTTGAAATCTCCTACCAAGATCGAGCGGATTGTTTTAAAAGAGCTCATCATGTGGCTTATTAAAATCCATAATGCAACTCTCACTAGGGGGTTGTTATGAGCGTAGATACTAGATAAAATCCATGTCTTGTTGCTGATCTTACAATAGAATAGTAATTTTATAATCTTTTTGGAGGACGAGATTGACCTTCCTTCCACTTGGGCTATATCCCACATGTAAAGTAGACCGTCAAAATTTCCTTGGGAGGGAACAAAAACAAATTTACTTTTGGGCCATATAGCTTTGGTAGCTATATGAGAGGATATTTCATTCATATTGGTTTATTAAAGGATGAAGATAGTGGAGCAATGTTATTTTCTAAGGATAGCAGCTATCCGTCTCTTGGGAGCAACATTTATCCCTCTCACATTCCAAATGAGGACCTTCATTTCAAAATTTTAGGGGTTTTTGCCTCTTTTTCCTTGTTGTAGAGGAGGTTTGGGATTCTCCGGATGTTGTCTTATCAAATTGAGGTGGTCAGATAGCAAGGTGGATTAGGATTCATTTGTTGTATCTTTTGTTTCTTCTTTTCTTCTTTGCTCTACCAAGGAAGGTTTTCCTCTTTTTTTCTCACATCTTAAATCAATATAGGATGTTCTAATTTGGGTTTTATTTGGACCAAAGCTTTTATATCAAGCCTGAGAAGGGACCAGGCTATCTTCATCCTCACTATTAGTATGAATGGATGCTAGTTCAAACTTGGACGGGGATCCTGGAGGTCCTACTCAACTAGATCAACCTAAGGGAATATGGGGGGAGAGGGTTTTGGCCATAGGGTGATCCACAAGATCCTCAAAAGTCAATGGGGATAACTTAATGACATACTTGAGCCATGCTCATGGATGGATGGGTGTTGATGATGTTATTTTCCTTGTTCATTAGTGATTTAGCTCTATCTTGAGTAGCCTCCTAGTTTGCATGTACTGCAATACAATCTTGGTTTGCTTGCCCTACGGGATCACCCTAGTTTGCATGCACTAGGAGATCATCCTGGTTTTATTTTGTTTCATTTCCTATAGTCTATGTTCTCCCCTACATTGGTAGCTTGTGCACGTTCTTTTCTGAAATCCCCTATGAGAGTGATCCTCTCAGGATCCTAGGTTCGCATGGTGGCATGCGTGTTCTTTTACCTCTTTATTATCTGGATCCTTTTTATATAATGTCTAGGGACCCTTCTAAAACCCCTTCTTCTACCTAATCAAAAATAAATTAGCAATTGCCATAGCAAAAAATCTAATGCACAACCATCTAACTAAGCATATTGATATTAAATACCAATTTATTAGAATTCTTGTGGCACAAGGTGAAATTGAATTAAAATTTTGTAAAACTAATAACCAACTTGCTAATATGTTTACTATAACATTACCAAAGGAGAAGTTTTTAAGGATGAGGATTGAGATAGATGTTAGGTGATATCACATTAAGCATTAAGGGGAATAATGATAGAATTAATGCATAATATCTACATGTAATGTATGTGAGATAAACATAGAAAATGTCAAATATTAATAGAATTTTGTAGTGCCAAGACTTTTTTGCAATGCATAGAGCATCCACAAATTGTGTAAATTTTATAGAGCTCAAAATTAACATTGTGGTTTGAACCAAGGCAACTTGCACATGCCTAAGACTTGAATTTTTTGACATTTATATCTTGTCTTGAATTTTGATATGTAGGTTTTCTTCTATTTCTATTATAAAAGATACCCAATTAATCTTGTGTTGAAAGGGAGATTGATTCATTGTCTTTTGTAAGTCTTGGTGTAGATATATCTTTTGTAAGACCCCTCGTAAAAGCATGTATAGTTTATTTAAAATTGTAATCTTACTGTAGTGCTAAGGGCTTTAGCCTCTCTTTAAAAAAATTCAAGATTCAAACTCCACTCAATATAAACAGACAACAACCCAATAAAAACTTATTAAAAAATAACTTTACAATAGATAATTTTCTAGGATCTCTATTGTTATGAATAACTAAATTTTCAATGCAACCTGCATTGGATGTCAAGCTGTTGTAGCTATTATTGGAGATTAGTATTTTCGTTTCTCTAACAAGTAGGTTGTTTTTTGTTTTATTCATTGGTTGGTTGGTTTGTGAGGGCATTGATAGGACTTTCCCAAGCTGCCAAAAATTCTTCCAACATCGTGGGAATAAACAGGACGAAGAGGCAATGAAAATTGCTGCACATCAGGAATACAAACGTGGCATACACAGTTTGGTGGCCGGATTGGATTCCAAGAAAGTGCCATGAAAGCTTCAAGGTGGATGAATTGCGGAAAATTAGATAAAAATAAGAAAAATAGACCAGAGACAGCTGGAAACAAGAAGCATTTCCATGCGGAAGATTAGATAAAAATAGGAAAAAAGGAATTCGCAGTTTAAATTCCATCAGCAAATGTAAACAACCGGATAAAAATAACGAAAACGGAACCGGCAGTTGAAATTGCATGTGGAAGATTTTATAAGAATGTTTAATGCAGTACTGACAATTCACCTATTATGCTTAACCCGTGGCAGTTTAAATTCCATAAAACTTCCGAATTTTAAGATTAGATAAAAATAATTAAAACGGACGTAAGAAATTAAATATACTTATTGTGGAAGTGCGGAAGTGACAGTTCAAGGAATGTCGTTAGTTTATTATAAGTGATTGTTTTCTATACTTATAAACCTATTTATCAAATTTTAATTTGTGTTGAGTTCAACAATTTTAAAAGTTAAAAGAAATTAAACATGTTAAAAAATTTAACATAAAAATTAATATATTATAAATGCACATAATATTATATAAATAAATTAATAAGTATAACACTCATTAACAGTTCTCTTATTAATTAGTACATATAACATTTAAATCAAACATTAATAAAAACTTGTGCTCTATATTTTAAATTTTAATAATATCATTTAAAATAATTTTTAAAATAAAAATAACAATATCAATTAGTTTTATTTTTAATAAATATAAAATTTTATTTTTATATATTACAAATGTAAACTTATTTTTTACACTATTTTTAACATAGAATTGTTTATATATATAACTAAATAAAAATTAATTTAAAAATATTATAATTTAATATACAAAATATCTTATTTAATTTTATTAATATAAAAACAATAAATTTATTATCCTAGTAAAACTGTTAAATGTAATGCAGTTGTAAAAGTTACATCTAATAGTTATAACTAATTTTAATTTAAAAATTTAAATGTTATAAATATTTATTATTTTATTATTTATTTTTGCATGATTTAAGGTTGAAAAGCTATGCAAAAAAAATTCTAGCATGTATTTACTCTATTTTTATATTACGAAATTTAAAGTTTATTAACTAAAATTTTAAATTTGTTTTTTTTTATAAATATCTTATAACTTTTTAAATTTAATAAATTTGGTAACTAAACTTATAAATAGGAGGTAAACCAGGAGAGAAGGGGAAAAGGAGAAAGAAGAAACTTATGTGAGAACACTGCCCGCTACAAGTTAGTTTTTAAGAGAATTATGTGATTACTCTGCCCGCTCTTTTAGGTAAAACGACCATATGCGCAAAGAATATCATTTAAGTGTAAATTTTTGTATGCATAAGAAATTCGTATTGCATGTTTCGTTATTGAGAGAGTGAGTTCTTTTGGAATGAAGAAGGAGGGAGCCACTGCATCAGGAATGGATTCTCTGAAAGTGCGAAGAACTCCACTCAAAGTTCAGCACAAGTTGCACCAGAAGGCTTCGAAGGCCTTTAGGAAGTTTCTCAACAAAAGAGAAGAGAAACACCGCCTTCATTTTCTGAAGTTCTTTGAGAAGCTTTTTGAAGTTGACGAAGATCTTAGAAAGTTGTATGGTGACGGTTCTAATAAAGGACATTATACGTGCCTGGTTTGCAGCGCCACCCATGAAAAGGATATAACGAGCTTCACATTATGTTCGGATGTCGTTATCCATTGTTGGGAGATACAACCAGTGGAGACAGAGACAAAGATGAAAGCGGCTCACTGGGGCTATGTAATAGCAGTTAACAAACTGTGGCAGCAAATCCTATGCAGATAGACCCTGACTGTTGATTCTTAGTTTACACCCTCATACGTATCATTTGTTGTTAATTCACATTCTTAAACTATTATGTTTTTCTATTTGTTGCACACATCCTACACTCTATTGTAGTTTTGGGGTATTTTCTTTCGTGGTTATTGTATTATTTCTTCTTGAAGTTGCATCTCCTATTGTAGTTTCTATAATGACCTTTGATTATCTATATTTGTATGTTCTAAAGTTTTTTTAGGTCCCTCAATTTGCATTTTTATAGTTAAAGGTAACGAACCATATAGATTCATCCTTTTAACATCTATGGAATTTTTTACAATTGACACCCTAATTCCTTTTCCACCAATGAACCCTGGCTAGGTATTCTCTACAATTTTTGCTTTAGTCCTAGAAATCCATTCGAAGATAGGGCAATAGGTTTGAGGAACAAAATACTCTTCCAATTTTTCCAAAATTTGAAACTTATTTCCATTTTAAAAAGTATTATGCATTTTTGCTTCTTACCATACCCAAAATTGGGGTAAAAGATAACATTATATTTAGGGCTTACAAAACCACTACGAATATTTGTAAAATTCTATAGAAATGATACTATTCCAATGGGCTCAAAAATATATCTCTAAGAGTATAAATATGTTTTTACTTGTACAAGAGTTGATACTGCAATATGACCAGAAAGAGAAAAAATTCTAACCCCATGGATGTGTTGTGGTGATTCTTTTATGATTCATAAACATCATAGTGCTTCTACTATGTTGTGTCACTTTTGCTAGTCAAATTTTTTGATATTTTCTTGTCTACCAACTATGATTTATTGATAGCACTACACACAAAAGTATCATGGTGCTTTTAATGATTTTTCTTCGTTGGTGCCAAAACTAATATTTTTAATTTTTGAGTACCTATCACTATCTATTTTGCTATAATTTTTATATTTCTACTTGAGTTCACATATATCAATATGGAAAACTACCAATCAAATCTTCTTGATTGGTAGTTACATGACGTCTCACTCCTTGCAAATTCTAATCAACCCTCAATTACCTCATGCAACTACCTACAATACTCTTAGTTATCTAACTAAAAATCCTAATCAATGTACCTTGTTCTCTCCCTGAAAAACATTCAAAATATCTCTAGGAGGGGTTTGAGACATTTATAAAACCATACCTTTGGGATCATTTTGATAACAAAATATTTTTTACACCATCATACTATTAAAATATCTTTAGCGCATACCTTTTTGAGACATTGTTGAAACGAATTTAGGTTTGAATATACTCATAACCTTGATCTTTTGCAAGTAATATATGTACCAAAGTAAGCATTTGACAATTATCTATCAACATTCCACCAATATTAAAGTAAATTTGTATGCATTACTCGATTCTTTTCATAAAAATAAGTGGTATCCCATAATTCAAGGTTGTATCTACTTCCCCTTTTTTGATTTGTTTAGCTTATTAATCTTAATCTATCTTTTTAGCATTACTATCTACTACATATTTATTTTATCAATAGTTATTTCTTTTTAATTTACATTATTTTTAATATTTCATATCAAAAACATGGATTTGATCTTTCAAATATGAAAGCTCAGTAATCCTTGCCAAAATTTAGCATACCCATTTGCACATATGGCCTTTTTTCTCTATTTCTAGCTTTAGGTTTTTTTGTCTTTGTAGGTACAATCAAAAGCACTCCACCTTGAACCATTATGCAAATGTCATTTGGAAATATTTAAACCATGGTCTCCTCTAATCTAAATAGTTGAACTAGTGTCATTTAATATTAAACATAACATAAATGTTACTATAATACTTCACTACTTCATAATAATGGTAAAATCCAATTATATTAACAAACTATACTTTAAATTATTATTTTTATTATTAGATTATCTCCTTAAAGTGACAAAAAACTATTTGTAAATAAGTTAGCACATATGGTGCAATAGATGTTTTTAATACTATTAAGAGGAAATAGGGTTTTGAAAGGGACCCCACAACATTTTACAAATAACCAACCTAAAAGGCAACCAAAAGAGAAAACCACAAAAAACAACCCATAGAGACAAAGAGGCCCAAACAAACACACCAAGAAAGAACAATGACCAACAAGAGAGAACAAGGGAGTTCTACAACATCATATTGATCTCGTGGACACTTTCCAAGAGAGAACTGGTTTGACATGCACTCAAAGGATTCAGAGCAGATTACTACCTTTGCAAAGGGTTGGCTTCCCCCAAGGTTTGAACCTAAGTCCCAAACACACCTACACTTACCAATCCACCTAACCCTTAAAATTTTAAATTAATATACTTTACTTTAAACATATGTATACTACTTTTTATTCTAAGAGGAACATTTCTATAATTAATGCTATAATGTTAGGTGTTTAATATTATTAACATGTCTGAACAATAATACCATCTAATTATATAAATCCAATATGACTTAAATATTATTTTCTTTAAATGCTAATAACATCTGGATTATGTTGAAATATAATGAATTGTTAATTTAAATAATTTCATTGATACAAAATCCTTTTAAAATCTTATAAAATTAATTTAATATTTTATATGTTTTAAATAATAGAAGACATCAAAATCCTTATTAATTTAAATACAACAGGGACCGGATATAGAACTCCACACGACTTTTCACTCCTGATAAATCATATTAACTGATAAAGTATATTAAATATTAATCTAGATACATGACCTTTCACTCATAACACAATGAAAGCTTGCAAACACATACGTAGAATCTTTCCTGAAAGTCAAGTCAATCTTTCCATAACGTTGTATGTGTGTGTTGCAGTCATTTTGCAATTTAAACTCAACGCTCAATTCAATGCTGAGATGGACCAAACAAATATGTCAATTAATCTCTGCCGGTCGTCCACATTCGGGATTTCAGGTAGTCTAAACTTTGGGGATCTGTTTTCTTCCTATTTCCGCGTTGAGGACTCTGTAACAAAGATAGCCAGTGACAGAAAAACAACCCAGTTGTCAGAGAAAATAAAATACTGTCGCAACAAAAATAAGAGCTACAATACTAACTACATCACCTACACACCCAATGCAGGTTGCGTTCAAGATTCAGTTATACATTTCATAACATTATAGATTCTAGACATTTATCCCACACATTTGTAATATCCAGCACGTAGGATATATCCCGTCATTCTATAACATTAAAGAATATACACTTACCTGGGCTATGTGTGGAATATCCGAAGGTGCAAAGTTCGACTCCCACAGGTGGCTAATTGCTTTTGCATAGCCCCAGTGAGCCGCTTTCATATGTGTTTCTGTCTCTTGTGCCTTTGCACTATGGACCAAGACTTCCGAACATATTGAGAAACTCCTTATAACATTTCCATCGGTCCCGCTGCAAACCAGGCACCTATAATTTCCTTCGTTGGAATCCTTACCATACAACTTACTAAGATCTTCGTCCTCTTGAAAAAGGTTCTCAAAGAACTTTAGAAAATAATTGCAGTTTATGGCTTCTTGTTTGTTGCAAAAATTCCTAAAGTCTGTAGAGGCCTTTTGGTGCAACTTTTCATCTGCCATTACGCGTTTGTACTGAACTTTCAGTGGAGCCGCAATTGATCCACCATGAAGCTTTCTTGCAACTTTCACTGAATCCATTCCGGCCACCAAACTTTTTATGGCACCCTTGTATCCCCGATGTGCATCTATTTCCAATGCCTCCCGGTCCAGTTTGCTCCCGCAATGTTGGACGAGACTTTCGCAGCTTGGGAAATTCCTACCAATGCCCTCACAAACCAGACACACAAGGGATCCACCGGGCCAATGCTGCTCGTACAATATTCTAAGCTCCTCCTCCCTCTCAAATAGACTCTCAAAGAATCGTTTAATAGTGTTGCTTGTTACCTCATGATTCTGTTTTTCTGTACTTTCTTTTTTCTTGCCGTATTCGTTCAAGAATGCTCTAAAGGCCTCGACGGCCTTTAGCTGCACACTTCCAGACTCTGCTTGCTCCTTTTCTGGATTTGGTGATATGGATCTGGTCTGAGAAGCTTCAGCTTTTGTTGTGTCGTCTTGATTTTGCTGGTTATGATCAAACCTCGCTCGCTTGTATTTTATTGGACAAAAAGGTTGGGTAGAGTAAATGGTTCTTTTTCTTCTCTGGGCTCTGGCTCTTGTTGTCAAACGAGATGGCCAAGGAGATTGCTTAGAGTTCATGGTGCTTATTCTTCTTGGCCTTCTCAAAATAGTCCCAGAAGCGTTGCACCCTCTGATCAAGAATGAAAGCGTGCTTCCCACCTCCCTTTTATACAGTTCTGCAAGCTGGAAATGGAAGCGTTTGTTGTGTGTCCACCAAATTGGACAAAGGGTATGTTGTTTGGAATAAGCTTTGCTTTGGGTAATTTTAGAAGATTGGGTTGCCTTCTTAATAGCGAATACCATCTTTGACAAACCATTTGACAACCCATTATTGATTGATTTGTCCGGCACCCCCATGTTGCTTACCTTGTTCATGATTAGTTTCGTACAAATTGATTTGTCCGGCACCCCCATGTTGCTTACCTTGTTCATGATTAGTTTCGTACAAGTAAAGCTGCAAGTTCCTATGGCCATGATAAAATGTAAAAATATTTCCTCTCATTTAGAACCTAGAATTTTTTTTTTTTTTTTTTCTTTTCCAATTTTAGTTAGTTGAAGCATGCTCTATTACGTTGCATTTTCAAAATTTATATTAATTTTAAAAAATTTAAATTATTTTGAGTTTTAATAAATTAAAAAACAATCTTATTATTTAAAGTATGCAAAAATTAAATGTTAAGCTTAGAATGTAATTTAAAAAATTATTATTATATTTATATATATAATATTATACGAGGAAAATTTTATAAATATTAAGTTTATATAATGTATAAAATAAGGATATGGTCTACTATAAGTATGAATATTACGAAAAAATGTTCTTAATATTGTGTTGTATGTTACATACAGACTTCTTACTTAGAATGCTTTAAAATCTATATTTTTTCACAATAAGTGCATTTAACAGCTTGAGTGAGCCTTGCAAAAACCTAATATTATATGTGAATGAATCGGTAAAAGAATATTCTTAAATGCTAATTAGTTTTTATAATAAATTGACTTTTCCATAATCAAATTTAGGGCAAAAACTAATATTATATTTAGGATATATAATACCATAATAATTTTTTATAAAAAATTACAAAAATAATATCATTAGAATGATATTAGAAAGATATTTTCAATGAGTATAAACATCATAAAAACCAAGGGTACTCACAATTCACGGTTGTATCTACTCAATTTTTTTATCTTGTAACAACTTCGGTCTGACTACTTACCTAGTTGCATTAAAACTATACAAGAAAGATTTTAAGAATTTTTTTTTTTAGTTTATAGTTCATTCCTAAAAATATTTTCCTGTATTTTAAAAATTATTTTCAAGTTAACAACATTTTGGTTCACCTAATGAATTAACTTATATATAGATAATATAGCACATGTATAACAAACAACTTTTGTATTTGAGAATGTTGTAGCCAACCTCCCAAGTGGATGAGATTAGACTAATCCCATTAGAGGTATCATTTTATGGATTCGGTTGCCCTCATTTATCATTTGTATATTTCAGCATGAGGATCGAACCATGACAAGGATTATCCACTAGGGCCGATATCAGCTAGAGGGGGAAGCTTACTTACCATTCCTCATCATACCAAACCTTCGACTAACTAGTCGACTTGTTCTAAAGTTAGTTTGATAAAGATTAACATATTCATACCTCCATGACTAGCTAATGTTTCCCTTATCTTGGATTTAGTTAGTACCATATCAATACTCTGACCTTAGACTTTATCACACATACTCATTATAACTAATAGTAGTTCACCCCATGCCAAACCACATGGCTATTCCAACTAAGTTCAATGAGAATAGAATTTATCATAGTGCTCTTCAAGCAAAAACCAAGAAAAGGTGTTCCATACCAACTTCTCATTACCAGATCTAATCGAGTCATATTTTTTGATCAATTTTGTTAGTAAATAGTTTCTCTGAAGCTTGTTATGTGCATACCTACATCTCAAAAACATTGGGTGTTTAATTTATTTTATTTTTCTAAGGCATAACCTCTCAATAAGCTCATTATATTTGGTAGAATATTCAATCTCAAATAGAACATACAATATTTTTTGAAGTAAAGTTAAAAAAAAAAATTGAAACAAAAAATTTGAAGTCTAACATAAACCAATTTAATTTTACTACAACAGAAGTGTCTCCAACCCTAGGGTTCAAAAATATGTTTCAATTATTTACTTTTCTTTACTACATTTTCAAACTAAATTCTCTATAAATGTATCCTTAATCAACAAGATTTTGTAGAATTATAATGCTAACATAAGTAAGGTAGAGTTATCACATTTTGATCCACATGAACTAAAAACTATTTCTTACCATAGCAACAATTTGCAAAAATATAGATTGACTCACCACGGTGTAATCCAATTGACAGGTTCTAATTTAATTAAAATTAAAGTTTGCTATTCGGTTACTATACAACATTAGTGCCAATATGATTTGTTAATAAAATCTTAATTAACATGTAAAACATGGTGTAGGTATTACCTAATATTTGAGATCCCTAATATTCATAACATATTAGCACTCAACCCAGTTTTATTCTACCATTTCAGTATTAAGAATTTCTTTCAAAACTTAGTTTATCATTTCTTTTATTCTATTAAGAGAAAATAATGTTTTGAAAGGGACCTCACAACCTTTTACATTAAAACTAGCCTAAAAGGTAGCCAAAAATAGAAAACACCACATAAGGTATCACACAAAAACTAAAGAGGCAAAAACCAACTCGATGAGATAAAACAAAGATAAGAGTAGACACTAGAGAGAACCGAGGGAGTTATACACCATCATATCAATTTCTTAGAGAATTTTTCTCGTCATCCATGACACCACCTTAGAATAGTCTAACGTGATCTTCATGGGACACCAAATTGTACGCTACTTGATTTCTATCAATTTTAGACTATGTAAAACTGCACTCTTCCTCTTAGAGGCCTCCTCTGATGCATAGATACCTTTCACCATTTTGTACTTATGGACATCCCTAGGTAGGATATCCACATCAATATTTAAAATAGTGCACTTCCAACCAATTTTTGAAAAGAGAAAGTTTCTCAAGAGAAGAATACCCTGCCATTCAGAGGAAGCACAAAAAATTAAGGTTCATGAGGGAAAAACCCAGAAACCTTACCTACCCTTTCAAAATCAACTAAAATCCAAAGTTTAAAAAATGGAGGAATAAATAGGGCTCTCACCTCAAGCCACAACATTTAGTAACCCCACAAAATATCACATGACATAGAGAATCCATTCCCAAATATAAGTGTAGAACCACAAGAGGATATCACCAGGGTTTTTAAAATAATGGTAGAGTCATGAATAAAGGCCTTAATATCGAAGAGAGGATTCAAAAATAATAATAAAAACTACCTTACCCAACAATAATTACTCAAAAATACATCCCAAGAGAGGGATACAAAATATTTCTAGATAATCATCTTACGAAGCTTCCACCACCACTAAAAATACCCTAAAGAAGATACGAAAGGGGTAGACCTACACCAAATAAATATGAAATGAAATTTCCACATCCTAGAGTTAAATTGCGAAAACATAAAATGAATTCCAAGGAGGGGGCTCTGAAACATAAAAACTTCCAACAAAAGGAAGATCCAATACTAATAAAACCCATAGAAGAACCAAATTGCAAACACTGAGAGGGGGAGAGACTCTAAGAATTCAAAATTTAAAAATGAAAATATCCCATCTGACATAGGAAATAAATAACAACCTCTACCATCATTAGGAAATAAATCCCACTATAAACCTATCTAGAAAAAAACTTATCCCAAGGAAATAATTGATAGGTATAAATAAAAATTATAAGAAAAAAGACTCCTTCCCCACTCGAATAGAAAATAGAAGATGAACCAACTACAACCATGCAAAACTCCATCAAGGACCTCCTACTACCCCAAACTAGACCCCACTAGAGTAGCAAAATAATAACCTTATGACCATTATTAAGAAATCTTATTAATTGAATGACAAACAACCTCGATCACAAAGTCCCTCTATCAAAATAAGAATCCTTGACAAAAGCTATGAGATTCACGATTAAATTTACCACCACATTACCTTCCCTAAACACATGTACTACCAAAATATTATCAAGAGATCGAGTATTCTAGATTGCTTCATCGATCATATTGGAAACCTTCCAACTAATTTGATAGGTCCCCTTGAGCATATTAATGATATTTAAATATTCACCCTCAATTATAGTATTTCAAATCCCTAGTTCTTTTAATAGTGACAAACATAAGAAGACTACCCTCATTTCCATAAAATTGAGATGACTAGATACCAAGGTTTTCCATAAACATAAGAGTAAAACTCTCATTACTATCGTAGATCACCCCCTTAGCACTAGCTAATCTAGGGTTTCCTTTTAATGTCCCATAAAAATTTAATTTAAGCCAATTTATAGAATATAGTTACCAATATACAATACTTCTAAGGTCAGAAGCTAGCAGATGCTAAGACATCTAACTAAATCCAAGCCTCTCCTCAAGCCCAATTTCACTTGGATGGAGTGTCGTAGAAGAATTCAAATCCTTGAAGGTAGAAGAAACATTCTCCACCATCATCCATAATATTCTAAAACTTATTTGAATGTCCTTCTTTTTCTTGTCTTTGAAGACTCACATTCCACTCATTCCAAACACCCTACAATACATGAGGTAAAAGGAAATTCTAGAAATACTTGAGTCTAGGTGAGAAAAAGGAAGATATCCATTGATAAATTTAGTAAAAAATCCTCTTAGGCATCACCCATGATACGTCGATCCAACTAAGAATTTACGAGAGCACTTCCTAAAATACCTGATAGTTGAGTAACAAGTGAGAAGATGATTCCCAATATTTCTTGTAGAGGAAACATCTATTAACCAAATTCATGTCAATTTTAAGGAGATTTTATAAGGTTAAAAATTTAATTTGCACCATGAGAAAGAAAAACATGTTAATATTAGGGGTTAAATTATTTAGTCAAATCAATCTAATAAATAATTGGCCATCCCAATTAGAGCTAAGAAGCTCATATGCTGACTTAACAGAGTAAGAACCTTTACCATATCCATTCCACACAAAGTGATCTTCTACGTCCTCTTTTCAAAATATATATTCAAAGCTCTTCTATAAAAATACTCCATGCTCAATGATCGATGGCATTCCTTGCAATAGGTAGAAAATTGGATGAAATTTTTTTGCCTTCACGAACAACAAAAAAATTGGCCACCTTAAACGATCCAACAATTCTATAATTTAAATGTAAATCCTCAATTACAGAATGATCTTTGAGCCATGAATATTCTCAAAAGTTCACAGCCCTACCTTTTCCAAAAATCTAGCTATAATTACCTTTGATGAAATCACAAGACTTAATAAGGCTATCCCAAAAGGTCGAACCACTAGTCGAAAGGAAATTTGATAAGAAGGATTTAAAATTATACTTGGATTTCAAGATCCTACACCAGAGGTAGTCATCATTAGAGGCAACCTTCTAACTAAGCTTTACCACCAAGGCCTTGTTCATCCTAGCTGCATTATTCAAATTTAACCTGCCATCCTTCTTTCTTATGCAAATTTTCTCCCATGAAACCAAGTGGAATTTTCCTTTCATATTAGGGCCAACACAAAGAATGACCTTGCATATACTATCCAATTTTACCATAATTTTACCAATGAGAATAAAAGAGATAAAAAATAGATAGAAATACTCTATAGAGTACTTTGAACTAGCACAACCTTACCAACTTGGCTAAGAAGGACCCCTTTATAGGATACCAACTTTCACTAGATTCTTTCAACCACCAGAGTACAAATAGAATCTTTAATATGGCCAGCAAAAAGTGAAAGACCTAGATAAGAGACCGAAAGAGAAGTAATCCTGCAGTTTAGAATACCGATAATTTTTTGTTGATGGGTCTCTAGAGTTTTTATGAAGAAGATGTTACTTTTTAGGAAACTTATCTATTGACCAACCACCTTTTCATAGCAATCTAGAAGGGACTTAACTTCCATAGCATGGACCATCAAAGTAAAACAAGAGATAAGGGTATCATCAATAAACAACTAATGCGAAATCAAACTATAGGGTAAATCCGATCACTCATATCATCTCCAAGAGATAGAACTCCTAAGATATTCTACCATAAGGATGAATAATAAGAGAGATAATATGTCATCTTGATGAATTCCATGACTAGAATTAAAAAACCCAGTAGGAGAGCCATTGACAAGTATCAAGAACCAAGCTATCGAGATGTAGGTCTCCACTAAGTTAATCCAAGCCTCACTGAAGTCAAATTTCCTTAAGATGTTGAATAAGAATGGCTAGGAGACCCGATAATTAGCCTTGTTTACATCCAATTTAACAAAAAAAATTGCTCTACCACTCTTCTAAATAGAATGTAATATCTCATGAATTACAATCACCCTATCCAGGATCTACCTCCTACTCTAAGAAAAATCAATCATTAGGAGGAGCACCTTGAGTCTATTTGTCATAACTTTGGTAAGAATTTTTTACATTATGTTACATAATATTATTGGTCTAAAGTCATTGAAGGAATATGTAAAACCTTTCTTGGAAATTAGAGCCATAAGGGTTGAATTCACCACCTTCGGAATAACCAAAGAACAAAGGGAGTCTCTAATTACTGAAAAGACATCTTCACCACAAACATACAAAAAAAAAACAAAAAAATTGAGAGAAAACCATATGACCCTGGAGCTTTAAGATATCCCATAGAATTTATAGATTTTTGGATTTCATCATCCAATAAGGGAGCTATGAGCCTCTCATTACATTATTTAGACACAATCCTCAAAATAGCTTCCAATATCAAATTCTTCACTTGAGCATCATGAATAGGAACAGAGCATAACAACAAGCTGAAAAAATTGATGTCCTCCTCCCTAATTTCCGTCACATTAGATGAAACCCCACCATAAAACTTTTCAATATCTATGATTCTATTTCAACTCCTCCCATGCAACATAGGGGTCTCAAAAAATAGGAATTGTGATCACCCTATTTCAACCAAAGCTCCTTAGATTTTTGTTTCCAAAAGAGTTCTTCCTCTACCTATTTGTTATAAAAATTAGAGAGAAGATATTTTTCATCCCTAAGAAATTTATCAAAACTACCCTAAGTATCCATCAAGCCTTTAATCAGGGTTATGCATAAGTGTGAAATATCGTAAATTGGCTATATTTAGGATTTTTTAAATTTAAAATTTTCTAATTTTGGAACCTTTCACTAGGACCCATTCACCCAAAATTTACGAGGTGGAAGTTTTTTTGGGGTCAATTCTCCCGAATTTGATAATAATTATCCTATTTTATTTTAATTTGCCAACCACTTTTGCCCAATTCAATAGAAATTATAAACAATTTTAATTTTCCCACATAATTCACCTTCAAATTATAAATAATTTTATTTTTACCAACCAATTCGCTACATATACTAGTTACTACTTGTATAAATACTAAATGGGGTACCAATAAACATACATATAAAAAATCATCTAAAACTAACCGAAACCTCTACAACCGATCGATTATAGAGGTGTCGATTGGTTTTAGATGGTTTTTTGAGGATTTTACTAAGTTTTATGTGTAGATATCATTGAGCTGGGTAGTTTTACAAAACAAAAATTAAAAAATAAACTCTGGATCAAAATTTATGCCTCCTAGGATATTTTTTTACAAAAGTACACCTCTACAACTGATTGACATAAGCCGATCGATTGCAGAGGTGTGTCAATCGACTTAAGCTAGTTAATTACATATTTGTATCCAATTGATTTAGTTCAATTAATTTACCTATGCAATCGATTGATTTAGGCCAATTAACATGCCTTTACAACTGATTGACTTATGTTGATCGATTATAAAGGTGTGCTTTTGCAAAGAACCTTTTGGGAGACATAACTTTTGATCCAGAGCTTTATTTACAATTTTTGTTTTTAAAATCACCTAGCTTGGTGATATATACACAAAAAACTTAGTAAAACCCTCAAAATTAAACCTTAAATTGATCGACATGGCTACAATCGACTAGTTGTAGAGGTGTCAGCTGGTTGCAGCTATGTCAATCAATTTTAGATTATTTTTGAGTATTTTACTAAGAATTTTGTGTAGATATCGTCGATCTAGGTGGTTTACAAAAAAATGAAAATGGAGATATATATCAAAATTTATACCTTCAATAAGTTTCTCTACAAAAATGTACCTCTGTAACCAATCGACATAAGTTGATCAGTTGTAGAGGTATGTCAAATGGCCTAAAATAATCAATTATAGTGTTGCAATCAATTGACATAAGTCTATTAATACACCTCTGCAACTGGTCAAATTATTCTAATCGATTATACTCTGCAACTAATCAACTTAGTCCAATTGACATGCCTCTACAACCGATTAGCTTATGTCGATCAGTTTGTAGAGAACCTTATCGGAGACATAACTTTTGATCCAGAGCTTCATTTTTAATTTTTTTAAAACCACCTAAATCGATGATATCTACATAAAAAACTTAGTAAAATCCTCAAAAAATAATATAAACTCCATAGACATGGCTGCAACTGACTGGTTTTAGAGTTATCTATTGGTTATAGCCATGTCGATCCAGTTTAGATTTTTTTGAGGATTTTACTAAGATTTTGGTGTAGATATCATCAAGCCATGTGTTTTTAAAATAAATTAAAAATGAAGCTATGGATCAAAATTTATACCTCCAATAATGTTCTCTACAAAAGCGCACTTATATAACCAATCAACATAAGTTGATCGATTGTAGAGGTATGTCAATAGACCTAAATTTCTCAGTTACAGAGTTGCAACCAATTATCTTAGATTGATTGACATGCCTCTACAACTGATCAACTTATGTCAATCGACTGCACTCTACAACTGATCAACTTAGGCTAATTAGCATATCTCTGGAACTGATCGACTTATGTCGATCAGTTGGAGAGGTACGCTTTTGCATAGAACCTTCTTGTAGGCATAAATTTTGATCCACAGCTTCATTTTCATTTTTATATTTACCACCTAGTTCTTTGATATCTACACAAAAAACTTGTAAAATATTCAAAAAATAATCTAAAACTGATTGACATGGTTACAATCGATCAGTTGCAGAGGTGTCAATAGGTTTTAGCCATGTCAATCTATTTTAAATTATTTTTTAAGGATTTTACCATGTTTTTGTGTAGATTATATTGACTTAGATGGTTTAAAATTTTTGAAAATGAAGCTTTGGATCAAAAGTTATACCTCCTATAAGGTTCTCTACTAAAGAGCACCTCTACTGCCGATCGACATAAATTGATCGATTTTAGATACATGTCATCAACCTAAGTCAATTTACTGCAGAGTAAAATACTCCAAAAACCATCTACAAATGACCAACTAAAACCCTCTACAACCGACAACCTTTAGAAATATTTTTCAATTAATTTACCATAGGTTCAAAAATATTGGTGAAAAATAAATAAAATTTGCCATGTCTCCTTAGACATTATTCGCTAGGATTTCAATACAATTTGCCTTGATTTTATAAATATGTTTTCGAGTTGATCCCTTATGTATAACCCTACCTTCAGTATCCTTAAGCTACAACATCAATCTCTTATTTTCTTTGAATATGTTACCAAAGGTATACTTGCTCCACATATTGATCTTAAACCTGAGCTTCCTTAGTTTGTTGGCCAATTTATACATTCCTTCACCAGGAACGTCTTCCTACCACTATTCGCTCACACGGGATTCAAAATTAGGATGGAAACACTACATGACTTCAAACCTAAAAGGTCGAGGAAATTTCTTTATCAGCTGGTTATATCCTAAATTATTCCTAGGGCTCTTCAAAAGGCTTATTCTCTTCTATGCTTGGTTTTATTTTTTACCTATATCTCCCTCGATGTAGACCAAAGCCCAGATGAATCCTCCTATTTTGAACACGGGAATAAGTAGCACCAAATAAAGAGATCCAAAATGCTAGTGTCCAAAATGATTCCCCCGATTTCTACTAAGGTGACCAACCCTTAGGAATCCCCTATCCCAACTTTCATGAAAATCAAATTTTTGGATGATTTGGAGGGAAATTCCTCTCCAAGTTATGATGTTAATGTGAAATCAAATGTGAAGGTCCTACATTCTTCACCCTCCTCTTTCCTCGGGACTTTAAATTTGAATCTTTTGGATTCTGTCTTTGAGCTTATGAAGGTGGTAATATCTTCTGCTAAAGCATCCAAATTTGTTTTTAATGATAAATATACTAATAATTCTACAAATTTGGGCAATGACAATTCTATTTAATCTTAATTAAGGTGTTTCTTTTGTAGTTTTTGGTTGGCAACCAAGGTGTTTTATTCCCCTACATAGGAGGCCTTTCCAACTTTCCTTGGTCTATTATATTATGTTGTTTCTATTTTTTCTCTCATGCTAGTGGCTGATTCAAGGCTTGGTCGTCCCTTTGGTTGCTTGCTTGTGCATATTTCAATTGGTTGCATTGGTTTTTTATTTCTTGGCTAATCTCTTTTTAGCCTTGATCTATTTTGTAAAAGGTTTGGGAACCCTTTAAAAACCTCTTATACCTTTTATCACAAACAAAAATAATAAAGCTATCTAATTATATAACTCCAACATGAGTGAGATATAGTTTCTCTAAAATATTATAACCATCACATTTATCAAACAAATTATTTGATACAACCATTACATTTACCATAGATATGTATATTCTCTTTTATTATAAATCTTTAAGAAAAACAAATTAATATAATAATTAAAAAACAAATTTTAAGTTCTCAAAAATTATTTTTATATTTTTTAATAGACTCTTCATTTTAAATAAAATTTAATAACAACTTTTCATGCCAATATTTTATTAATATTAAACATTATTTAATTTAATTTAATTTTAAATTAATGTACTTGACTTTAAACATATTTATAATATTTTTTCTCCTAACAAGAACATTCTTATTATTAATGTTATAGTGTTAGTAGTTTAATATTATTAACATATATAATGAACAATAGTTCTATCTAATTATATAAATTCAACTTGTCTTAAATATTATTTAAAAAATACAAATAACACTCTACCTTATTTTAAAATATAATTAATTATCAACTAAGATTATTTAATTGATATAGAATCATTTTAAAATTTTATTAAATTAATTTAATATTATATGTTTATAATTATAATAATATAAGACATCAAAATTGCTATTAATTTAAATACAACAGACCCAAATATAGAACTGCACACATGACATTTCACTCTTGATAAATCATATTAATTGATAAACTATATTAAATCTAGATACACCACCTTTCACTCATAATCCAATGCATATGTTATGCATGAAACAATAAATCTTGGAAAACACATACGTAGAATCATTCCTTAAAGTCAACTCAATATTTCCATAACCTTGTTTGTAGGCTTGGAATTTGATAGGCATATAATTATAAAATGATAAACTATGGTTTTAATTTTATACGAATTGCAGATTTTTATTTGTTATTTTTTTTAAACCATAAATTTTACAAGTAAATATATTTAAAAACTATAAATTTTACTTATAATATACATATATACATTAGGAACAATTTACTTATAATATATATGTACATTAGGATGTGAACTAAAGTAAATATTGCTGAATAAAGGTATATGAATGCATTAACTATTAGCAAAAATTAAATTAAATTATATTTTATCTCCACTCTCCATGCATCTAGGGTTGTATTAGCAGTGCGAGGGCAACAAAAAATCCTCCAACTCCCTCTCTGACAATCGAAACACACATGGCAATGTGGGGTACACTTTTGTAATGTATGCATGCTTGCGTGTGAGATAGATGTGTATTTATTGGGTTGCTTTATTTTTCAGATATGCCATGGGTCATTAATGAAAAACTCACATGGATCACCAGTAGGAACAATAATTGCAATAAAACATGCAGTAGGGTGATTAAATGTGATGAGATAGAAGTATTTATAGGGAAATATCCATATAATAAATTTTACATGTTGTCTAATAAGTATTAAAATCGCTTGGTCTTTTACAATTGGAACAAGTCCATGATGAGAGAAAAGAGTGGAAAAACTAAAACAAGAAAGGACGGTAGAAAATCCTCCAACTCCCTATCTAATAATTGAAGCATAGAGGGTAGTGTGGGGTACACTTTTGTAACATATGCATGCTTGCGTGTGAGATAGATGTGTATTTATTGGGTTGCTTTGTTTTCCAGATATGCCATAGGTTATTATTGAAAACTCACATAGATTGCTAGTGGGAACTAGAATTGTAATAACGCATATGATGGTGTGAGTAAATATGACTAGATAGAGGTATTTTTAGGGGGATACACATGGACTAAATTTTGTGTTTTATCAAATGGATGTGAAAATCGCCTGGTCTTCTATGGTTGGAAAAATTCCACAATGAGGAAAAAGAGGGAAAAACTAAAACCAAAAATAAGGGGGCAGGAAGGGACAGAGTACTATGATTGGTGAAATAATAATTGTATCAATCTACTTTATAGTGGGTAATTGCAAATTTATGATATATTTGTGCTTTTACACAATTTACCATTCATTCCTCTACTAGTGGGTAATTGCAAATTTATGGTATCTCTGCACTCTTGCATGGTTTATTGTTCATCCATATATAGTTTCATCTAGTTCATTTAGTTTGAAAGTTATAAATGAAGAAAGAATATTAGCTCTATTGCAGCACCAGTTTAGTTCAACAATTACAACCAAAGAAAGAAGATTAGCTCTACTACGACACTACCTCTGTATAAATGTTTTATTTTTTACAGTCACACAAATTTAAAGATGATTTTTTTCTTAAATCTATAGCTAATTGGTATTTTTTTTTGGAAATTTTTATGGTTTGATGGAAACTATTAAGAATATGCCATTTTTTGAACTTGTTGTCAGTATGGACACAAAACATCCACCTCAAAAAACTTGTAATTGATATTTGATACGCTAGTGATATGTCTACAAATTGATGAATGTAGTGGTGGTTTAGTTGTGTTTTTTCTAAATTTAGAGGAGGTAGTGAACTTTGGCAATATGTTCCTCAAATAGAGAACAGTAGAGGAAGTGGGTATTAAAGTATTAAACCATGCATTGGTCTATGGAGTAAATGGCTATAGTTATGGAATGTTGGGTTTTTGCATTCCAATGCTAGGACTAATGGAGTCACTTTAAAACTATCAAGAGTAGCAAGCTTAAAATCATTTTATGTAAATATATTGTGCTCTTCAATATTAATCAATGGCAGAATTAGCTCCTTTTGAATCATTTGTCAACATAATTGTCATATAAGAAAGGAGTTTTTAACTGTGGGCATAAAAATAAATTTTACTGGTTGGTATGAATGTTTGGTAGAATACATTATCAGGAAATAACTCACAAGTCACAACATTTTTTTGTGTATTAGATTATTTTATCTGAACGCATTTATATTTGAATAGTATTTGTTAATTTGTTATATGAGATTAAAATGGATAAATATTTTCTGACACAACTACTTTTGGCTCAACCTTCTTTCACTCTGTAATTTTATAAATAGATAACTCTTTCAAAAAAAAACTTAAACATGCATATTCCTTTATATGAAATCACTATCATATTTTAAAAAATTGAAAGGTAAATAAAATTTTAAACCGTAACTTGAAAGTCAATAAAAAAATTTAACCATCATAAAATTTCCTATTGATAGGTAATTATTTTTTGAAAGTCTAGCCTTGCTTGTATGTATGTTAATATTTCAATAACCTTGTATGTATGTGTTAGAGTCATTTTACAATATAAACTCAATGATCAAGACAAAATTCAATGCCAAAAATAAAAAAGAGAAAAAAAATGAATACCAATGATCAAAGTAGGAGCACCCTCTTAGAAAATGAAAAATTTTTTTACAGGCAGAAATAGACCCTTGAAAATTGAATCTAAACAAATATGTCATTTAATCTCTTTTGGTCATTCACGTTCATGATTTTGGGTAGTCTAATATTTGGGGATCTATTTTCATCCTATTTCTACGTTGATCTTGAGGACTCTATAACAAAGATGCCCAATGAAAAAAAACAACCAGTTGATGAAGGTCTGCTCCACCCAACACACACAATACTCAAATCACAAAAATATTCAGAAGAAACACATATAATACTATTTCAATGAAATAAAAATTACAAAAGTAGAAATTACAAAGCTAAAATTTACAAAATAGGAGTTACAATGCTACGACCACAAGGCCAATTTTATCACAAAGGAAATTGACTCAAAATCTTCAATATGGAACCATGATTTGTCTTCCCCGGACTACCTCTTGGTGATCCCTCTTCTCCATTTTTATAACTCCCAAAGAAAATTATGGAAAGTGTAACTCCCTTTTTTCTTTCTTAAGAAGATATTCATCTAAAATTTTTATTTTTATTTTCCTGCCCAAAAAGATATTTAAATTTGAATTTTGGTGGCACAACTTCATAGACTCTTAAATTTTGACTCGGGAGTCTGATTGGATTTCATAAGATATCGTTGGAAAGCTTATGAAGATATATAAAATACCTAAATCACTTAAATATCATTGAGGTGATTTTTCATCCTTATTTAGGGATTTTTAGGTCTTCAAATTTTATTTTTAAACCTTCTTGAAGAGATTTATCAGGATAAAAACTTTAATATCTCTCAAACCATTTAGACTATTGGGGTGATTCTTTAACCACCAGATATATTTTACAATATTGCTCCTTGGGATAAATTATCAAATCCACATGTATTTGTTTAGGCTAACTTACTAAAAGTAGTCCATGACTAATTTTTACATTTTTGGACTTTTGACTAACTTATATCTCCCAAGTGTTAGCATTGATTCTAATATTTAGGGATACTTTTTATTCCTATTTTCATGTTGATCTTGAAGGCTTTGTAACAAAGATACCTAATGATAAAAAAACAACCTAGTTTTCAGAGAAAATAAAATACTATCACAACTAGAATAAGACCTCTAATACTAACTATAGTAGCTACACATCCAATGCAGGATGCATTCAAGATTTAGTTATACGTTTCATAATAATAGATATCTTAAATGTTTATCTATTATGGAGCCATACTTTTGCAATATCTAGTAAATAAGATATATCCCATCATTCTATAATATTAAATAATATATACTTACCTCGACTGTGTGTGGAAGACATACCCACAAACTATAGATTAAGACATCCAAACATAATAAGAATCTTATTCTATCTTTTGCATTAGTTTAGCTACAAACTTGGCACCTATAATATCTTCTATTTGATGGTTACCATACAACTTACTAAAATCTTAATCCTATTGAAAAATCTTCTTAAAGAACTTGAGAAAAGGAATGTGGTATATGACTTCTTGTTTTTTGCAAAACTTCCTATAGTTTGTAGAAGCCTTTGGCTACAACTTTTCATCGAAAAAAGATAGAGGTAAAAATATTAAATAAAAATAAAAACTTGTTAGATTAATGTCAAGGAATAAGGAAGGGTTATAGAAAATGTTTAAGGAATAAATGAGAGTAATTTCTAAGTAAAAATGATTTTTTGTAGAGAAAGCTAAAGAAAAAAATAGTAAATAAAATAAGGAAAAAATGTATAGGAGTGATGCTAGAGGAGTGGTTATAGAGAGTGATGCTAGAGGAGTGGTTATAGAAGAGGAAAAATTTATGTAGAGTGATATTAGAGGAGTGGATAAGAAATAAGGAAAAAATGTATAGAGTGATATTAGAGGAGTGGGTAAAGAAGAAGGAAATACTAAAAATAACATTCGAGAAAAAAAATAGTTGAGGAAGTAAGGAGTGGTTAAGCAATAAAGAAGGAAAAAAACAATATACAAAAGGTCTATCAACAGAGAAAATCATACAAAGCAACATTAGACGAGTGGCTCAAGAAGAAGGAAGGGTTACAATGATAGATAAAAGTAGAGAGCAACATCAAAGGAATGGTTAAGGAAGAAGGAGGAGCTAAAAATAAAATTAACAAAAAACAAGAAACCTAAAGGAAAATCAAAAAATAGTAATCATAGATAAAAATCCAAAAAAGGCTAATAGTAGATAATAATGTAAAAAATATTTTTAGAGTGGCTAGGAAAGAACGAAGGGATACAAATAGAGCTAGAGGAAAACTCAACAACCCTCATGGTATAAAAAAACATGTAGAGATAGTTGGTTCTACAAGATATTAAGGTATGATAGAAGCATGAAAATTGATGCCAAGCGTAAGAAAAGAAATAAGTACACCTCTATCATTGGTATTCTCATATTTGGTGCTAAATCCAATGAAGTTAACTAGGAAAATAGGAGTAATATAAGGAGTCTAAATGGAGGGGATGATGTTTCTACAATGGAGTGATAGGTGGAACAGAGATGGGCAAAAACAAGAGATAAAAAGGATCTCATAGAGGAACAATAATAGAGAGAAAAAATGATAATTATAAAGAACATAGAACAATAGCTAAAAGCTAAAAATACTTTAAATGGGACACCCAAATCCAATATTTATAACCACTTTATTAAATAACCAAATCCAATCTTGGTGTTTATAATTATTTAGATTTAATATAGACCCTACATATTTTAGATCTTTTCCAAACTCAATTAGATTGAATCCAAAAGTCCTTACCATTGTTTCTTCTTGTCCTAATTGTAGTTTGTTAAATGCTATATATATTTTCTAGAGGTTTATTTCTCTTCTTGTGATAATAAAATATAAATCTAACAACTCTTTATATGTCAATGCTTCTCTTAAGGTACCATTTCCAAATAGGAGTATATCATCTGCAAATAGTAAGTGAGTCCCAACCAAAGAGTTTCTCAATATGATGCTTTTGATCATGTCAAGTTTTTTTTGTTCCTTAATCAGTTTACATACATACATACATACATAAACATATACATACATACATAACTCTAGGTACCATTTCCAAATAGGAGTATTGATATGGAATAATTGAAGCTAAGTATTATTGAAAACATAGGACTTTAAATAAGTCCAAAAATACAACCGTAATCCTAGAAATCATCAACGGCTCCAAGGATTTACGTACAAAATCAAGGAAAGGCTAAAGATGAAAGCCCTAAAATAATGAAAAGAAAAACACCTAGACCTAGACCATTCAACGGAGGAAAGAAACAACTCACGTTGATTATTCTGAAGACTAAGTCCTAATGAACATATCCTAGGTCTAAAAATAATTAGCCCCTAGGTCTAAGATTCCTCATCATTCGTCCCAACAAAAGAAGCATTGGACTCCAATGCTTTTAACAAAGAGGGAAAATCCTAGGACAGAATGTGAGAAGAAATCCAATGAGCCTGATGTGGAAATTGGCCTCGTCGGGCCACAAGATATGAAGTAGAAGTACCCTGGCGTGTGTTTCAGGTCTTTGTATCAAAGACTATCGACGTCAAGCGAAAGCTGAGCATCAGGAACCACATCAACTGGATGAATGATGGCTGGAACGGTTTCCAAAGTGGAATCATAGTATGGTTTGAGAAGATCAACATTGACAACATCGTGAATGCCAAGATGTGCTGGGAGGTCCAAGCGAAAGGCATTCTCAAATTTTTTTTGAAGAATAGTATAAGGCCCATAACGAAGAGGCTTGATTTTGCTATGTGCCTTATCTGCAAATCGGCATTTTTCAAGATGAAACCATACTTTGTCACCAACCTGAAAGTGATGAGGAGTGCGGTGTTTGTCCATTTGTTGTCACTGCTTTTGCTGAGTCTTCTGAAGAATTTGAACCACTTTGGCTTGAAGGCTCTGCAAATGCTGCACAAAAGAGTTGGCCTTGTCTTGTTCCTTCTGAATGTGCATTGTGGCTGAAGAAGGCAAAGACAAAGGTAACTCATAAGGAGCTAGAGGCTGAAAACCAAAACACACTTCAAATGGAGAGTGTCAGGTAGAACTGTGGACGGCCTTGTCGTAGGCATGCTCAATGTGAGTGAGGCTTAAGTCCCACTTGGCTTGAGTGGAATGATGGTAAATCATCAAACTCTACATGAGAGTATGATTAACTACCTCTGTCTGCCCATCGGATTGAGGATGATAAGCAGTAGAGAAGTTAAGAGATACTCCCAAAATATTCCAAAGAGATCGCCAAAAGTGGCCCACAAAGCGTGAATCATGATCAGAGACAATGCTGGTAGGAAGACCAAAAGAACGCCATACCACCTCAAAGAAGAGTTGGGCAAGATCTTGTGCAGTACTTGTCTTGCGACAAGGAATGAATTTGGCCATTTTGTTGAATCTATCCACCACAATGAAGACACAATCATGCTTGCGTACTGTCATTGGAAAATCGCTCAAGAGATCCATGGAAATGCTTTCCCATGGATGAGAAGGAATGGGCAAAGGCATGCTCAATCCCAATGTCCTATTGGCTGATTTGGAGCGATTACAGACTGCACATTATCGCAAGAATCGAAGAACATCTCTTTGCATGTGTGGCCAAAAGAAAAACCGTTGAAGATGATGAAGAGTTTTCTGCCTACCAAAATGTCCCCCATAGAGTGTGGAATGAGCCTCCTTCAAAAGAGACTCCCTGTTCCCATGAGGAACACAAAGTTTGTCCAATTTGTACAATAGTCCATCCTGAATATGAAAGTCCTGAAGAGCTCTCAAATTTGAAGAAGAAGGATTGGAAAGTTGGTGGAAAACTTTGCCAAAATCTAGATCCATAGGATACTGTGTAGGCCAAGTTTGGAAGCCAAGATGAGAAGTAGTGACAATTGTCAAAACAAGAGTAGAAGGAGGACGACTCAAACAATCAGCCACTACATTGTTTCATCCTTTCTTGTACTTGATTACCAAATGGAATTGCTGCAAGTACGATGCCCATTTCATGTGTCTAGCTTCCTCAATTTTTGTTTGAGATTGAAGAAACTTAAGGGGCATGTGATCTGTATGAACAATTGTTTCCTTTCCCAAAATATAATGCCTCCAATACTTGATTGCTTGAACCAAAGCATAGAACTCCTTATCATATGTAGAATAGTTCTTCTTGGCCTCTAAAAATGTTTCTGAATGGTAGGCCACTGGATGGCCATTCTGCATGAGCACAACTCCAAGTGCAACTTGCGAAGCATCAGTTTCTATCTCAAATGGTTGAGACAAATAAGGAAGAACAAGAACTGGTGCAGTACTCAATTTTTGTTTCAATGTGTCAAAGGATTTTTGTTGATCCTTTGTCCACTAAAATTGCACTTTGATCTTTGTCAAATAGTGTAAAGGTGCAACAATATAAGAATATCCTCCAATGAACTTGCGATAGAAATTAGCAAGTCCAAGAAAACTCCTTAACTCCGTGATGGAAGTAGGAGTTGGCCAAGAGAAGATAACTTCAACTTTGGAAGGATCTACTTGCACACCTTTCTCACTAATTACAAACCCAAGATAGGCAATGAATGTTTGCCCAAATGAACACTTAGGAAAATTTGCATACAATTGGTTCTTACGAAGAGTGTGAAGAACCGTTTCCAAGTGTTCTAAATGATTCTCCCAAGTAGAAGAATATATAAGAATGTCATCCAAATAGATGATTACAAATTGATCCAAACAATCTCTGAATACTTCATTCATCAGCCGCATGAATGTAGCTGGAGCATTTGTAAGGCCAAAGGGCATGACAAGCCATTCAAAGAGCCCCATTTTGGTCTTAAATGTTGTTTTCCAAGTGTCTTCTGCTTGAATTCTCACCTGATGATACCCACTTTTGAGATCAATCTTGGAGAAGAATTTTGCACCTTGCAATTGGTCCAAGAGATCATCAATGCGAGGAAGTGGATAACGATTCTTGATTGTAATCTTATTGAGTGCCCTAAAATCAATGCATAATCGCCATGTGCCATCCTTCTTCAACACAAGCAAGATAGGAGAAGCACAAGGGGAAGTACTGGGTTTGATGAACCCTTTAGTCAAAAATGCTTGAATTTGCTTTTTAATTTCTTCCATTTGCACTATTGATTGTCTATACATTGAAGAATTAGGAAGAGAAGATGCAGGAACAATCTCAATACTATGATTAATCTGTCTTTCAGGAGGAAGACTTGTGGGTTCTTGAAAAACATCAAAAAATGATTGAAGTATTGAATGAACTGAAGAACTCCTATTATTAGTGTGCTTAGGTGCTTGCTTTTCTTCTTGAATTGGTCTGATGAAGATGAGTGCTAATTCCTTTGCTTGATTTACAACTTTGCGTGCTTGTCTACAACTCAACATCAAATTATGTGGAGTTTGTTGTGTACTTCTGATTATGAAAGTTTTATTATCTTTGTGCAAAGTGTATGTATTTTTGTACCCATCATGTATAGACCTCCTATCGTATTGATAGGGTCTTCCAAGCAACAAGCCACAACAATCCATTGGAGTTACATCGCACACAACCGAGTCCACAAAAGAAGGATTGAAATCAAAATTCACAATGCAAGTGTGTGTGATGTCGGATGTAATCCCATTGTCCTTCCATCCCAAAGGGTAAGGATGAGGATGGGGATTCATCGGTAACTTTATTTTGTCAACAACGGACCTCGCAATTAGATTTTTCTACGAGCCGCTATCGATTATACAATCAACCATAAAGGTGTCACTAAGATGGACCGTAGTCACAAACAAATTCTCACGATCACCTTGTGAAGTATTCATAAGGGTCAATTTGTTTAACCCTGCCAATTCCTTATAAGGCTTACGTTCCCCTATAGCCTCAATGGGACTTTCTTGTGAGTCCTCATTGGAAGGCTTTACAACTAGGGATTGTTTCTTCACATTTTGCAACTTAAAACACCTCTTTTGAGTATGTCCTAGATTTTTACAATAATTACAAATCAAAGGTGATTTAGAAGAAGAAGATTTTTGTGAAGAAGAAGAAGGGGAAGATGAAGAAGAGGGAGAAGGAGAAGAAGAAGATTTAGCTCCCTTGGAAGGTTGAGGAGAAGCCTTTTGATTTCCTCCTGACGTAGAAGAGCGAGTCCCACGCGATTGCTCCCTCATTTCCTCCTCAGCAAGAAGGGCTTGATTGAAATCCATGTCAATGTTTACAATCAACTTGTATTTCATCTTCCTGTAAATGGGCTCCTGCAAACCACTTTTGAATTTGGTAACAAGTTGTGCTGCATTATCCTGTATAGAATTCAAAATCCGCAACTTGTTAAATTGAAAAATATAATCATGAACAGTCATATTGGAGGTTTGTCGAAGATGAAGCCACTTGATCTCAAGCTCAGTGGCATAGTTTGAAGGATAAAAATTATTCTTCAAAACTCTTTGCAATTCATCCCACGTGTCAATGGGATTTTGGGTCCATTGTCGATCAGTGACAAGGACCTTGGCAATGCCAGAAAGCTTCAACTTAGCAAAGTTAACTTGTTGATCCTTTGCTATCTTGGTATACTCAAACCAACTGTCCATGTCCAAAATCCAACTGTTGAGGACCTCTGGATCTTGCAAGCCAGTGTAAAGGGGAACCTCACACTATTGTTGCACTTCATTAGAAGTAACCTTATCAGCCAAAACGCTGACAAGTTGGGTTACTTGAGCCAATTTGTCGGCTAATTCAGAAGCCATTTGACCCCGAGTGATCGCCAGCAAAATTTGTCACAAAAAGACAAAGTTACAAAATGTGCAAAATAAAATGTGCCCAAAACAATTTGCAAAAAGTGCAAATTTATAACTTGTAAGGGCAAAAATAGTTGCACAATATTTGAAAAGTCAAAGTTGACTTGAGGTAAAGACAAAAAGTTACCTTTTTTTTTTAAATAAAAAAGGTGGGTTTTTTTTTTTTTAATGTTATGAATGGCAACTTTACCAAAGTTAAAGGCTGACCACACCAACTGAAATCGCAGAATCAGTGAATTCATGCATGGATAGCTTGGGTAAAGGTTGTTGAGAACAAATAGGCGCAGTGCCTATTGTATATCGCATACGGAGTAGCCTGCGTTACATGTGGGATTAAACCCACAGCGGACCAAGAAAATAGGTCCTCGCAGCAGCCAACCGTCGATCAGCGAACCATTGCTGGAATCGGTGCCCTACATGGAACATAAATGGTCGTCGTCGTCTCGAACTCGGAGCCCGGTAATTCGGATCAAAAACTCTCGACCACACTCCGCATTGAGCCTGCGCACTGTCATTTACAGTGGCCAAAATAGATGTTTGGGCATGCAGACCAAGGAGCATGATTTCTCGCAATCATCAGAGTTCATACGGTTGTAGGTCTACATGGCGGGGATCAAACAGAAAATCCACACGCTGCACTCAAATTTTTTGAGTAGCATACTGCCTTGTCGGCACGTGGGCCAGTTGAACTATTTTTTGTATGCGGGCTAATGGAACAGGTGTTCTTCGACAATCGAAATCATGGCTACAGTAGCAAAAAGAGAGCGTTGGAAGGCACGCAGGCCGAGACGACAATGTGGAGTGTCGGGGTGAGTTTGGCGTCAACGGATCTGCCCGTCTCACCTCCGCTTCCCCAAAACAAATCTGAATGTGTATGAATTTGCACAGGGCACTGGATCCACGTCTGACAGCACAGGGCATCGGATCAATAGTGTTTCGCCCAATCAGCGTCGGGCGTCGTCACGGAAAGAACGTCCAGAGGCTAATTTTGACAGCCTCAGGTAGTGTCGGGAATAAACGCGGATGACCAGAGGACGTGGCTGTCTGTGATGTCGGAAGATATAGGTTTTGGACGACTGGAGGTGTTGAAAACCGCTGTGGCCGCGTTCCCAAATCAATTCGTGCAAATGTATGCACGATCTTCGGAGGCGTCGGGAAACGCCGATCGACGAAGGTGTTCCGTCGGCTTCGAGAATTGCAGGGAATGCTGGTCGTCGTCGCAGCTTCGGAAACCGTAGAAGTTTAACGCAACCGCGACACATGCTGCCCTAATGAAGACAAACTATTGCGCTAGATTGCATCGCGCCATAAAACAAAAATTTTATTGTTTCAAAAATTTGTACTAACAACAATGGAAATTGGCAGCAATTTTTTTGCAAGAGTGGCAGCAAAAATTCTGCAATTTCCCTGAGCTTCAACTGGAACAGGTGGTGGAGTTTCACTATGGAGGTCGAAAATAACCCAAAACCTCCAAAATTAACCCGCTCTGATACCAACTGATATGGAATAAAATGAAGCTAAGTATTATTGAAAACATAGGACTTTAAATAAGTCCAAAAATACAACCGTAATCCTAGAAATCATCAACGGCTCCAAGGATTTACGTACAAAATCAAGGAAAGGCTAAATATGAAAGCCCTAAAATAACGAAAAGAAAAACACCTAGACCTAGACCATTCAATGGAGGAAAGAAACAACTCACGTTGATTATTCTGAAGACTAAGTCCTAATGAACATATCCTAGGTCTAAAAATAATTAGCCCCTAGGTCTAAGATTCCTCATCAAGTATATCATCTATACATATTATGTGAGTCCCAACCAAAGAGTTTCTCAATTTGATGTTTTTGATCATGTGCAGTCTTTTTTGTTCCTTAATCATTCTACATACATACATACATACATACATACATACATACGTAACTATAGATTATATCACTTGTATTCAATTAATAAATTAATGTGATGAATTACACATGGGGATCAGATGAACAAATAAACTAATATATATTTTCCATGAGAATTTAATGAAACTTTATAACAAAAGGACTAAGGATTTCATAAACTAGACCATTAGGGAAATAAAGAAAAGTAAATTAGAAGAAGATATTAAAGGAGATATCCAATTTATGTGCTTAAATTAGGTCATCCCCTTGAGTGAAGTATTTTTTTATAATAATATCTCTTAATATTAGAGGATTGGGGGATCCTCACAAAATATAGTCCTAAAAGACTTATTAACCTTTAGATGCATGCTATTATCTTGATTCAAGAAATCATGTTAGAGGTATAAAATGCAACATCAAATTTATTACCAAGCTAGAAGTTTATTAGGATATACTTAAATGGAAAAATATGGGGAGTTACATTAGGATGGAAAGAATTCCACTTAAAAGAGATAGGGAATTTATAAGTAGTAAGTATTTATGGTCCATATAGATATAGATAGGTGTTTTATGAGGAATGTTTTAGCCAAGATATTCTTAAAATGCATAATTTAGAGGTAGGAGAGGATTTAATTTTTATGACAAAATGAAGTGAAATATGAGGAGAATAATCCAAAATGAAGTGAAATATGAGGAGAATAATCTAAAATATATCCATAAACTATTATTTTCCTTCACAAAATTCAAAGTGTTGGACTATGTGACATAAAAACAACTAAGCTTGCTCCTACATGGAGGAATAATCAAACTGGAAGTCATGGGATATCTAAAATATTTAAAAAAAATCTAGTTTTATAAAAACTCTTAGATAAGATGAGAACATGAATTGATCAAGGTGAAGGGTCAAATCATTCTTCAATCCTTTTACAACTAGAAATGGATGAGGATTAAACACTCTTTCCAATTCAATCCCAATTGGATGAGGGATGGAAAATTTCAAAAGTTAGTAAGAATAAAATGTACTTATTATGACCCAACCTCAAAAGAAACAACCATGTTTTAGTTCAATAATAATATTCGAAGAATTAAATTAGTCATATTAGATTGGGCCAAAGCAAAATACTAGGAAATGGTGGTAAGAATTAGTAAAATTGAATTTGTTCTATATCAGCTTTATAGTACCAAATGTAAATAAAGTTTTTATAGAAAATAAAATAATGGAATTCAAACAATTAGAAAAAGCAAGATAGGGATGGTAAAATAGGAGAGGCAAAATGGACAATAAAAAGTAGGATTATATAGCTAGGAAAAGGTGATGAAAATATTTTTTTTTTGTTAAATTATGTAAAAAAAATGAAATATCCAAACACAATCTAGAAAATGAAAGAATAGAGAGGACATGCTTTGTGAAGTAAATTACTTCAATGACTTGTATAAATATCCATACAAAAAAATATAGTAGAGACAATCAAAATAGTTTTAATTTTTTTAATATGTTTAATGAGGAACAAAAAGAAGATTTGTGATTATAAATCACAAATGAGTTACATTCAATAATTATATCATTCCAAAGGGTAAAAGGTCTATGTTTGTGTGGATTAACAATTAATTTTATTATAATTTTTATGAACTACTAGATATGGATATTTTAGATGTCGTGGAAGAATCATGGATTAAGGGATAATTCTAAAGATCCATAAACTCCACTTTCTTGGCTTTAATTAAAATAAATACAATATATAACCTTTCATGGATTATATATTGAAAGCACAAGGATACGAAAGCAAAAAGGAAATGCCAAGATGCGATGCATGCAAAACAAAACTTGACGCCAAATCCTAGGAACTGAAATGCATGAAAGGAGGGAAAAGCAAACGAATTGAATCAAGATAGACAACAAATGTGGAATGCAGCCCTTTTTATTAATTTTCTTTAGAACCCGGTTACAATACGTCTCCTCCCTTTTCTGGGGCTAGGAGCATTAAAGATGTCTTTATTACACCATGGATTGGTATGCCTTCTTCCACGTGCCCACATGTAAAATGGGCGGACCAAACATCACCGTCGCTTGCATGCATGAGTCTTGACTCCTTGCTACTCCTTTAATGTTGATATCCTACATTCAGGGAAACATAAAACAGTCAGTAGCACCTACGGATGAAATGAAACATGCGATCCCTAAAGCCTACGGTTAATGCATGTATAAAATGATAAAAATGATAATGAAAACAAATCAAAACAAGCTAAAAATTTGACAGATGCATGAGAACATTACCAGGAAAGCACTTTAAAAGGAACAGTCAAGAAATTCTCCATGGATTTCTAATCGCTCTGGGGTGGGATGATTAGACCTACAACAAAATGTCAAAAGGCACCCTCCTAAATGTCCCATATGAGAGGCTCCAAATCACCTACAAAGTTGGGGTTAGGTCAAACGGGGTATTTTGGAAAGACCCAGAATGCCATATTTTGCCAATTCGGCCTCTATGACTAGGAATTTGATGATGCTACCTGCATGTTAGCAAAAGCGAGAAATAACAAAAGCATGATCAAAACTGCTCATAATCACATGAAATTTGAATGCAAGCATATTTGAACAACCTAGAATCAAATGCAAAAATAATAGAAATGAAATCTACTACAAATTTATAATCACTCCAGGGTGGGGTGATTAGGACTGTAGCAATGCGGGGGGTGCCCGAGGGCAGGACGCCCACCGTTTGGGGCCTAGTTTCGGCATCAATCCACTTGGAATGGGTCCAAAACCTCTTGTGGGGTATTGTCAAAAAATTTGGGTGGGATACTATGGCCAAATGTCAGGTTTTGGGTCCGGATTGTGCTTCCAATAATCACCCACTAACCTCCCTTCCAAAAGAGAGATCAAGGATGTGAAAGGCGCAATCAAAAGTGAGGATGTAAATCGACAGCACTTCATTGCTCAAAATGCTCCTTCTATGTATATATTTTTGGGTGAGAAGACTCACCATTTTATAGACCTGAAGGTCTCTGTGTATGAGCATGCAGAGGCGCCACTTGGCAATCATGCCTTCCCAGGAGGGAGAAGATTCCTCCTTGATTTAGGACTCCATGACTACCCTTGTGACTGCCTCTTTGGGCTCAAAAATGCTCACTCACACTCCCATGCAATGAAGGAAGAGTTAAGTGGTAGTTCTGAGCTGCCATTTGTCAATATTTGACCTTTTGCCCATCAAACCTGCTATTCGCCCCACCCCAAAGCGAATACTAATAATCGTCCCAAGGTGGGATGAATACCAGTTTGTAATTGTCCCTAGGTGGAACAAATAGAGAGTAGAGTGCCTGAAAGGTGCCAAACTGACCTCTGACATTCCAAAACTGCTATGAGAGTGGTTAGGACCACTATTTAACCTCTAGGGGATTCCCTATGGGCTGTGTGTGTCAATGTGATCAGTGTTTGCAGTCACATAATCATATTGGTGTTGTTTTGATGTCTATAGATGGCCCTTTTTAGGATGCACTATGTGTGGCGCAGTGCTGAGCAAAAATAGATAACTAAAGCACTAATTACTAGGGTTTCTCAATAACCTAACCAACTTTTGATGCCCCAAGTATGGAAAGGGCATGCATTCTTGAATCTTTGATTTTAATGAGCTAAGGAACTTAATTCAAGTGTTAACATTTTTTTTGGTGAGGTGTTACTTGAGCTTGGACATTGATCAGTCATGAATAGGCAAAAGGCATAACCTTTTGTCTGTGGGAACCGTGAGTTCATGATTCAGGAATACCAAGCATTTGATCAACTTGTGATTATTGCTTGTTTGTTGCCCCAAGCAAGAGCATGATTATCTTTGTCAATGATTCTTTGAATGCGTACCATTTCCTTGATTGGGTGTGTATTTGTTGATTAGTGACTAAGTGTGACTACCCCTTCAAGCAATGAATCGATGAGGGAATGACCTACATGAGAAAAGTGATGAGTCACTTGACCCAATATGACTTAGGTAAGGGTGCCTTCAGTTGTTTTGCTTTGAATGCTTATGCAGTTTCCCAACATGTAGACCTATTTTTGGTGGGTTTGAACCTTTTTTGTGACGCTGATTGGGGTTGAAATTATCGAAAATTCATCCTCCCGTGGAGCGGTCCGGCTATGGTAGCATTCTTAGGGAGTAGGATAGTGACAATTTGTGACCCCGACGTTAGTTTTGCATGCCAAGAATGTCAGGCACAGAGGAACCTTTGTTCGGAAATTTTATTGCTATTTTTGGTTGGTTTTTTACCCTTTTTGTGACACGTTTTAGGGGTGAAATTGGCAAAAATCCATCCTCCAAACGAGCGGTCCGGCTATGGAAGCCTTCTTAGGGAGTATGATAGTGACAATTTGTGACCCTAACATCAGTTTTTTATGCCGATAATTTCAAGTGCAAAGGCACTCTTATTTGGAAACTTTATTGCATTTTTTGGTGCATTTTTTTGTTGATTTTGATGTTTTTTTTATTTTCTTGCTCTATAATCGTCCCAGGGTGGGATGATTATAGAGCAATAAAGATGAATACCAGTTTATTAATCATCCTAGGGTGGAACGATTACATGACTAAAAGCCTATTTAAGGGCCAAAACTAGGGTTTGGGCTCATTTGCATTCAATTTTTTTGGTGATTTGGAGCTCTGAGGAGGAGGAGGTCGAGTCTGCGAAGCGAAGCACTACCGAATTTTTTGGACACCATGAGTTCACGGACCGGGTCATCAAGTGGCAAAGCCGAAGTGAGACCGGTGAGTGCTCCTCTTCTTTGTGTTGTTTGTTTTTTTTATCAGTTTAAAAAAAACTTTGATGATTTATTTTTTGTGTTTTGCTTTCTTTGATTTAAACTAAAATAAAACCCTAGGTTAAATTTGTTTTTTGTAATAACTTTATCTTGAAATTTTTTTTCCGTGGTAAAACTCTAGGCTAAAATAATCAACAAAAAACTAAAACTATAACTGTAGGTTAAACTGAAACCCTAGGTTTTTCCGTTCATTATGTTTTTTTTTTTGTTGTTGTTGTTAAACTAAAACCCTAGGGTAAACTGAACGCAAAACCCTAGTTTAGAAAAATTATTTTAATTTATTTTATTTTTTTTAAGCTGAAATCCTAGGGTAAACTAAGAGCAAAACCCTAGTTTTAAAAATTGATGTTATTTTGCATTTTTTAGTTTAAACTACATTTAGAAACTCTAGTTTAACAAAAAACTGTTATTATGGTTTTGGTTTGTTTTTATGTATCAATTTAAACGTAGAGTTAAAAACCCTAGGTACTCACAAACTATTTCTTTTTTTGAATTTGTTTGTTTGTTGTTTATCTGTCAGTTTAAATTGAAAGTTAAAAACCTTAGGTACTGACAAATGGATTTTTTTGTTTTTTTTTTTATTTTTTGAATTTGTTTTTGTTTTTATTTATCAGTTTAAATGTAGAGTTAAAAACCCTAGGTACTGACAAACTGTTATTCTGATTTTGTTTTGTTTTTATTTATCAGTTTAAATGTAGAGTTAAAAACCCATAGGTACTGACAAAATTGTTTTTGAATTTGTGTTGTTTTTATTTATCAGTTTAAACGTAGAGTTAAAAACCCTAGGTACTGACAAACTATTTTTTTTTTTTTTGGAAGTTGATTTTTTTTTATATTTATCAGTTTAAACATAGAGTTAAAAACCCTAGGTACTGACAAATTGTGTTTCTAAATTTTTTTATTTTTTATTTATCTATTTTGCTTAGTTGTACATTGTTGTATATTTATGTTATTGCTATACAGTTTGTTTTTCTTGCATGTTTTTAATGTTTTTGTGTTTTTCAGGTGGTGAAGAGTCGATACGGTCAGCTGACGGTGTTCTCTGACACTCGAGAGGCTTTGAATTTGGTGGACTAGGAGTGGCTTGATGCCCTTGGGCTCAAGCATGTGACTCGAATAGAGCCTGTAGTGGGGGAGCGGGCCTATCTGACGGCCCTGATCAACTTGTGGGATCCTCGCACTAATACCTTCCATCTCCCAATAGGGGAGATGATGGTGACGCTCGAGGATGTCTATCAGATTTTGTGGATTCTAATATATGGGTTACCTATCAAGACTGTGCCATGAGATCAGTGGATAGTAGTGCTAACACTATGCTTCAGGCACGGGGAGGAGGTGGGTGAGGATAGCCCAATGGAGAGGGCAGAGGGATATTGCCAGATTGGTGGCATTCTGGTATGATGGTGGTTAGAGAGGGGCATATTGTGAGTGAGGCATGCATTGCTGATGAGCCTCATCTCCAACATGCTGTTACCCAACTCTTTAGGCACGAGGTTCCCGTGGAACCTACTCGAGGTGGTCTTTCTGTTGGTGGAGTGTCTAATTACAAAGCCCTTGATTATGAGGTGGGGTCAGACACTGCTGCCACTACTCTATGATGAGCTGTATGAGGTCTGCTACTAGAGGCAGAAGGGTATTGGATGTAGTTACCTATTTTACTGTTGGGCTTGGCAGTACATAGCGATGGATCGACCACTTAGTTTACCATGGATGACTCGAACGAAGATGGTGGACAGAGAGATCGGGTATGCGGCACTATGGTACAGGTCAAAGGAGCAAGGGCATAGTCGGTAGTGGGCAGGTGATGTTGGTCACTACATCGAGGCCTTCACATGACTTGCTCTTGGGGATGTGGTCTGGTGGCCATACCGAGATTGTCCCGCTTGGCCTAAGGCTGGGGAGTGGCTCTGGAGGGTTCACAGGGGGAGGTGGCTAATCGGGCAACACAGTACCAAGCAAGAGTATTCCCCATACGTTTAGGTGATGTGATAGTTTGGGGTACACCAAGGATTTCCTAGTGAGCCCCTGATCTCTCAAATTTGGGGTGACGAGAGGACCCCGACTTGGTCGATCATTGAGCCACTAGGTGAGGAGGCAGATACGATTATTTATTCCTCTAACATGGACAACATTGAGGTGATAGTTGAGTACGAGCAGTGGTGAATGCTATAGAGGTGGCAGAGAGAGGGGCCTCTAGGAGGGGCAGATGTAGCAGCAGCAGGTGGGGAGGGTGCAGAGGCACCAGGAGAGGGTTGGGGTACTCTATTGGAGGATGCAAACATGGTGGAGGTTGATGATGTGGGTGAGAATTTTGGGGTTCTAGAGCAATCAGAGATGCAGGACATCCTAGAGTAGTGGGAGCTGGAGTAGCCTGCCATTTTGGAGATGTCGATGTCTCAGGTGGTCCTAGAGGGTATGGAGGCGGGGTTTTGCACTGAGATAACATGATGAGCTGGCAAAGCGGGAGAACGCATTGGCTATGTACCATCGGTCAGATGGGGACACGAATGCTACTCAGCAGAGAGATCTCCTATGGCCCCACCTGGAATAGCATAACGATAATTTGGTGATGTACCGTCAGTGGGAGATGTACTTGGTTCAACATCGATTGGAGCTGGAGGTGTAGATTATCCACCTCAATGGGTGGGTCCCTAAACTTTATAGAGGCGGATCGTTGCATCGCTCGAGAGGGAGCGATATTGAGTAGTCAACATCCTCTCAGCACAGGTGGCTAGATGAGGGGGGCGCTAGTGGGCATGATGCAGGGGCTAGAAGTAACTGCCCTAAGAGGTTCCAAAGGACCCACACCATGGGGGGTAGTTCTCGTCGCATCGATCCTATGTGATGATGGTGGCAAACACCCTAGGCTTGGGGGTTTTTGAGTTTTTGCTTTTTTGTGAGGTCAGAGGACCGGTTTATTATAGCCTGAGGGCATTTTGATGATATATATGCAGATGACTTTCTTTTATTTGTACACATTTCATGATTTGATTTTATGCACAATGACTGATGTTTTATGGATGCATGTTAATTTACATTGATGTATGCATATGTTGCGATGAATGCTAATGTTTCTACTTTATATGATATGCATATGGAATGGATGAATTGAATTTGTGATTTTTGGTGATGGCACCATAGACTATACAGGACTTATGGTTTTGTGTTCTAGGCGATTGCTGTGGTAAATGAATTTTCATGTATATATGTTGTTTTTTGTATTTTTTTGATGGCGATGCAAGAATGAAAGATATCACAGTTGGTTTAGAATGTAGTTAAGGTTTTCTAAGACTTAGATGTTTTAACTAACTAGCCAAGACTATACTTTTATATTACAAGACTTTTGAACAAGGTATGAATTTGACTTGAATTTGACCAAGTTATTTCACATCCCTGTGTGTGCAATTGAGTTTGTTTATGTGGTATTTGTCAAGATACCGCTAGTGCTAGATAGGTTGTCAACCAAACCTATACTAAGGATCACCTAATTATCTCCACTAACTCCTTTTGTTGTATTTAGTCAGATTAATCTGTGGTGCTATCTAGGATACCATAAGCTAGCTCATCCACATGCAAACGTTGATCTGCACACAATTTAATGTGATAAATATATCATCATGCGGGAGGTTTGCCACCAGTGACTGATAGGCTATTCACCAAACCGGTACTGAGGTTCACCTCATGACCTTCCGAATGCTGAGAGTTCCAGGGATTCAATTTCGACTCCCTTCTTTTCTTCAATTGTATTGGGATACTTGCTCTTATATAGTGATAAAAATCACTGTTTATTTTTATTTTTTCTTTTGAGCAAGGGATTTGAATTTTGAGTGATGAGAATCACTATTGCCTATGCTTTTTGATGTATGAACTTTGTGGGATTTGATGTCAACTCTGTAGTATTGACTTTTGCAAATTTTGTGATGTTTTGCAACCATTTGAGAACTTGGGATTCTTGGGGAATTGGGTAGGGAAGATTCTTGTCCTTTTGCTAATTCTCAGCATTCTTGGGGTCATTCGCACAAGGGGATAAGCGAGATAACATTTTTCACTGTATAGTATCTTGGACTGCTTTACAAGTTTCATCTTTCATTCATGCAACTTGGAAAATTTTTTATTTGTTTTAACTTGTGTTGGGATGCTACGTAACAAGCTGTAATACAAGTAAAACTCTACCTTTTAAAAATATTTTTGACTTTGTACAGTTTTGGCTAGAAATCAAATAACAACTGAATGACAAAAACTCTAGATACATTAGAAGACAACTAACTTATGATATGGTAAAACTATGGATGACGTTTATTTTTGCTGGATTATTGACAAAATGAAAAATGTGGAAAACGATGAAATTGCCAAGTGATTACAGTAAATGGTGCTTCTGACATGTATGACCAACAAATATGCAATGTATGGATGCGATGTCAAATGCAGCTATGTTTTTTTGTATTTTTGATTTTTGAAGTATGCATGAAAGTGAGATGCAGATTTTTTTTGTGAATTTTGATTATTTTGTTGTTTTTGAATTTTCTTGATGGTTGGTTTATTCCGCATGAGTGCGGACCAAGTGATTCTTGCGGATCCTTGGAGGTGTTGACCAAAGGGATAATGGGTACCTTTGGGGCATTTTGGGGTTGACCAAGCGATTATAGGAATCCTTGGAGCTTTTGGTTTGACCAAAGGGTTTATTGCACCTTTGAGGCATTTTTAGGGTTGACCAAATTATTATGGGAATCCTTGGAGCTTTTGGTTTGAACAAAGAGTTTATGGGCACCTTTGGGACATTTTGAGGGTTGACCAAGTGATTATGGAAATCCTTGGATCTTTTTGGGTTGACCAAAGGGTTTATGGGCACCTTTGGGGCATTTTGAGGGTTGACCAAGCGATTATGGAAATCCTTGGAGATTTTTGGGTTGGGCTATGGCTCTCTTAGATATGGAATGGTCTCAAATGACTGATGTTCAAGGGCTCTAGTTCCTTTATTCTATCGATAGAGGCTAACCGGTATGTCCTAGGTCCTACCTTACTATCAATCACGTAAGGACCTAACCATTTTGTCGCAAACTTGTCCCTTAGATGGGGCTGCAAGTTAGAATTCTACTGGTTCTCTTTTAAGACCATGTCACCAACCTGAAAGTCCCTCAAGTGAACTTTCATGTTGTATGCTCTCTTAATTCGCTCTTGGTAGATACGCAAATGCTCAAGAGCATTAATGTGTCATTCATTGAGCAACGTAAGCTGGTCTAACTGGGCCTACCATGTTGTGTCATCATCGATAAAATCTTGCATTGATATGCGTAGGGAAGGAATTTCCAACTCAAGAGGCATGACTACCTCAGAGTCATACACCAGTGAAAATGGATTTGCCCCAGTGGGCGTCCGAATGCTAGTGTGATAAGCCCACAGGGAAAGTGGGATTTGAATGTGCCAATCCTTATGACTGTCTACAACTATATTTTCGAGGATTGCGACTAGTGTTTTGTTTGATGCCTTTGCTTGTCCATTTGCCTATGGATAATAGGGTGTTGAAAAAATATGCTGAATTTTGTACTTTGTGGTCAAAGCATGCACGTATTTGTTCTTGAATGACGTCCCATTATTCAATATTATCTTTCATGGAAGACCAAAATGACATATGATGTTATGTAAAATAAACTCGGCAATGCAGGATCCAGTCATAGAGGTAAGAGGAATTACTTCCACCCACTTGGTGAAGTACTCTGTGGCCATTACGATAAACGTGTGATGGCCTGACGATGCAGGGGAGATATTTTCGATTAGATCTAAGCCCCACTACAAAAATGGTCAAGCTGATTGGATTGGTTGCAAGTCCTGAGAAGGTACATGTGTCAAGTTAGCATGGTGTTGACACTTCACGCACTTCTTTACATAAGCACAACAATATTGCTCTAAATATGGCCAATAATAGCCCATGCAAAGAATGCACTTTGTGATGGCCATACCGCTGAAGTGGTCACCCCATGTACCATCCTGCACTTGGGTGATCACCCAAGTGGACTCCTATTGGTCCAAGCAATGAAGGAGGATTCCCTCATAGCTTTGATGGTACAAAATGTCTCCTAGCAAGACATGTTTTGTTGCTTTCTATTTGAATGATCTTTTTGTGGCATGCAATAGTCCAAGTGGGAGGTTACCTAGCTTGAGGTAATATCTGATGGGTGAATACCAATCCTACTGATCCGAAACCTCGATGGTATGAACAGTCAATCCCTCTTGAAGTTCATCCCTAGCAAAAGTTGAGCAGGAAATAATCTACAAGAATAGCATTGTGTTGCTATTAATGGGAGTAGGGGATAACAAGGACCCCCAGTTGGCATGGTTCAAACAATTATGGATTCGAGAGAACTTATCTGGAGATGGTTCAATCTGGATCAAGTGAATTTCTAGCGTTAAGTCAGAGCTTGCACACTCCATCATGGATTGTGATAATGTTTTGACTTGAATGGTTGTCATATCACCAAAAATGTCTTAAAAAATTAGTGACCCCAGGGAGGCCATTGTGTTTGCAAAATGATTTGATGATCGAGGGAGTGCCTCGATGTCGTACCATTCAATATTTACTAAGAATTTTTACATAAGGGCTTTGTAGGCCTGTAGAACTGGGCATTTACATTGGAATACCCCTTTCACTTGGTTGATGATTAACAATGAATCATCAAAGATGTTCAACCGTTTGATGTTCATGGTGATGGTTGTCTGAAGACCTATGAGCAAGGCTTCATATTTGGCATTGTTGTTGGTGCACAGGAAATTAATTTTAAATGATAGGGGTATTGGAGCACCTTATGGTGTGAAGAATATGATTCTCATGCCACCCCCTTGCTCACATTTAGAACCATCAAAAAATAGGGTTATGTCAGCCTGTGACTCAGGATCATCAGAATCTGGTGATTCTGAGACATGGAAGACTCCATCATCGGGTAGTTCTATGGTCAGAGGCTGATCATCTTTGAGAGGATCCTCTGCTAGTTTATTGATGATGAATTAACCTTTGATGGACTTTTGTCCAATGAATTCTATGTCAAACTCCATAAAAAACATGATCCATTTTGATGTGCGACTACTATGATAAGTATGACTCATCATGTATCGCAATGGATTCTCCTTAGACACAACATATATAGTGTTGCTCAGCATGTAATGGCATAGCTTTTTGGTAGAAAACACCACTGCCAAGCAGAGCTTCTCAACGTATGCATAGTTAAGTTCATAACTGACCAGGGTGCGACTAAGATTGTAAGTAGCCTATTATTTGTGAAATTCATTCTTATGGACTAGCATGGCGCCCAGTGCCACCTCAGTAGTTGAGATGTATAAGTAGAATGACACTCCTTGTCTAGGTGGTTCCAATATTGGTGGCGAAGCCAAGTATTGTTTAATTTCGTCAAAGTCTGACTAGCACTTGTCATCCCAATGAAATGCTACCCCCTTGTGCAATAATTTATTCATGGGTCAGCACTTGTCAGATAACTGCGCTATGAAGCACTCGATTGATGCAACCTTTCCCTGTAGGCTTCTGAGCTGCTTGATGGTAGTTGGGGGAAGCATTTCAAGGATTACCTTGATGTTATTTGGGTCCACCTTGATTCCTTGCTTTGAGACTATGAAACCCAAGAGTTTTTTAGATGTGACACCAAATACACACTTTTTGGGGTTTAGTCTAACTTTGTGTTTGATGAGGCAATCGACGATCTTGCTTAAGTCATCGAGATGATCTGGGCACAAAAGAGATTTGGCCAACAAATCATCCATATAATCTTCCAAAGTTTTATGCATGTGATCATGGAAGATGTATGTCATGGTATGTTGGTAGGCGGCACCAGCATTTTTAAGGCCAAAGGGCATGACCCTATAACAAAATATTCCCCAAGGCATTGTGAACGTCATTTTTAGTTGATCCTCGAGTTTGATACAAATTTGATTATATCTTGAGAAACCATCCATAAGGGAAAGCATTTTGTGGCCCATTGTAGCATCTAGCAATGCGTTGATGCTAGGCAAGGGTAAATCATCCTTAGGACTCACTTTGTTTAGATATTGAAAATTAGTGCATATGCGAATCCTCCCGTTAGGCTTCTTGATGAGCACCATGTTGGACAACCATGGTGGGTAATCCATGCAAATGACAAACTATGCATCCAACAACTTTTGCAATTCATCTTTGACCATTAAGGCCACTGTTGGGTGCATCTTACGTAGTTTTTGCTTTACTGGCTTGACTATCAGATCAAACGTTAGATTATGTGTGAGTAGCTACAGATCTATCCCTGGCATGTCTTTGTAGGACCATGCAAAAACCTCCTTCTTCTCCTTTATAAGGGCAATTTAGTTGGCTTGCTCTTCAGGGGATAAGCTTACCCCCAGCTTGATGATCTATGGATCCATTGGATCAGATCCGATGTCTACATCAGTCGTCTCCTCGACTGACATGTGGGACCCATCAATGTAGTTGGCTTGCTCTTCAGGGGATAAGCTTACCCCCAGCTTGATGATCTGTGGATCCATTGGGTCAGATCCGATGTCTACATCAGTCGTCTCCTCGACTGACATTTGGGACCCATCCTCCAACTGGTGCGGAGTTGGGATCAAGTGGATATCATTTGCTGAATTGAGATCTGTGTTGGGAACTGTTGGCATTTTTGCCACATTTATTGTTATTATTAATTATTAATGCTTAAATTGTTGGCCCAAAGCAGTTTTGTGAGTTCCGAGGAGGTTTTTCTGATTTTCGAAGATTAAATGCTGCCCCGAATTAAATGCTTTGCGGATTTTCAATGCGGTCAAGGTTGAAGAGCACCCAGGCCACCAAAATTAAATATTTTCTTGGTTCAAAACTGCTGGTCGTGGATCATTTTAACGGTTTTTCATGCACATGTTTAAAAAACAAATTTAATGAAGGTGGTTCTTCGAAGATGACATGTACATTACATTCAATTTTGTGGGTCTCCAAGGATGCAATTAAGGGGATCGTGGGCATAATTTCCAATGCATAATTGTAGATCACAAGGAAGTCAGTTTCAAATATTTAATGCTGCAAAGAGGACGGCCCTCTATAAAAACCAATGTAAGCTTCATTTGAAAGTGTGGTTGGAAAATTCTCTACTAGAGACTGGAAGTTCGTTTGCAGGAATAAAGGATTGGCTTCTATTTTTCAAGCGTTTGCATTGGTGATTTCCTTTCTATTCATGTTGTATTTCTAATAGCATTTGTATGTCTTCATGGCTGTTACATTTAAATTCTGCATACTGGATTTGAATATTTCCGTAAGAGTATAAATTCCTGGAATGTGATTTTGGAGGGTTTTTCTGTATGCATCGTGCGGAAGTTAAGTTAGTAACTTTTATTGCTTGTTGTTGCTACACTTGAAGTTTCCTGCTGCTATTTTTTGATCCCATAACTTCGGCCTGTGGCCATATTTCCCATTTCTTTCTGTAACCTTTTTTAATTTCTTTCCAGTAACCCTTATCTTACACCAAGTTTAGAATAGTGAAGGGAACCAGCCCACTCGGAGATTGGTCTGGGAGCCATTTCTTGATTCCAACCTTTCAATGTTGGCCGGGTCTAGGGCGCACTTGTAAAATCCTTTCCTGTGGCAGATTTTGGACCAACAGTTTTTGGCACGCCCGGTGGGACAGACTTCTTCTGTCTCAAAAGATCCACATTTTTTTTTTAACACCCGGAGGTCTCAAGATTTTTGATGAGCTGTCTTGGCCTCACAGCGGAGATTTGTAAGTTCATCTGGCGACTTTGCTGAGTTGAAGATCCAAATTTATTGATCGTGGACGCCTGTTTTTTTTTAAGTTCAAAGAATGTTCATCTGGCGACTCTGACTTAATGGCGATAGCCATGATCCCGCAGACCCTTGCCACAAAGGTGAGGGTTTTTCCTAGATGGGATGATCCTGGCCCTCTGAATCTCCAAATCCGACATGAAATTCCCAAAGGTGCCTTGAAGGCCCTGGCAAAATATGATGGTACCGAAGGCATGGCTCTGGTGCATGTTGAAGATATTGCTACTTTGTCAATGATCCATGTCATAAATCACGAGGATATCATGATCAGACTTCTGGTTCAGTATTTGGAAGGAAGGGCATTGCAGTGGTACAGACTGCTCAAGCGTCAAAGCATCAGCTCATGGGATGATCTAGCAGGAGCACTAATCAAAAGATTTGACGAAGATCCTTTTTTCAGCTCTCTGGATCTCTATCATTTTTTAATGTACATCAAGCGAGCACCTCAAGAGAGCATCACGGACTTCAATGTCCGATTCTTGAGAAGCTGGAAGAGAATTCCAGAAAATATCCGACCATCACCCACCCAAGCCCACCTCTTCTATGTTCGAGCTTTCCATTCTGACATAGGTCTCCTCTTGCTGCAATCAGGTGAACAAAGGTTCCCGCAAATATTTGAGGAAGCAGTGTGAGCGGAACAGCTTTTGCTCTTATCAAGGAAATTACCATGGGGAAAAACTCCATCACTTTCTTCGGTAGTTGCTGCTCCTGTCCATCCTGTGCAGTCTGTTTCATGCCAGATCCCTTATACTAAAAAAAAAACTGAGATGCAGTTGTGTGGAGTTCAAGGGACAGATCTCATGGATCCGAAGGATATAAGCGAAGAGGAAGAAGAGATTCAAGTGGCAGACCCTGAACACCAAGAAGGCATAGCTGTGCAAGACACGCAAGCGTGTAGTCAGAACCTGTTGAATATGTCAGATCAACAGGTGAAGTCGGCAAAGATCCTGAAGAAAGTACGGTTCCTGGCCAATTCCTGTGCTCGGATCCAGGAGTTGGAGGAACCTGTTCTCAGTCCACACTCAAAGAACTCTTCAAGATGGTGGGGTTTCTTTTCTGCATTATTTGTAAATTGTGTCGGTATTGGTATACAGCATGATAACTTGCCAGTGTCTAAAACATCGAGAACTTCAGGAAGAAGCCAGCCCAATTTCAAGGACCGACTTAAGTATGATCAGATCTGGTCAGGACATTGCAGATTTATCGGATAACCCTCTGAAACTAGGTGTCTGGTGGCGACATGCCAATCATGTCGTGAACTATTGTATATAATATTTAAAAAAAAAAAAAAATAGAAAGAGTAGAAAAAAAAAAAAAAGGTATTGTTTTTATTTATTCATCTCGGCTCTTGTTGCCTGCGAGCCGTAGATGCTTGTTTTTCCTTTGTTTTTCTCCTCCCAATAGTTTGGTGGCTTTCTAGCACTTTCTTCTTTTCCCTTCCCTTTTTCTTTCCTTTCCCTTCTTCATCTTCCTCCTTCTTTTTCTTCTGCAGTAAAAAAAAAAAAAAAGCCACGGCTGTTGTTTCTTTTCCCCATTCCTATTATTTCCATTCCTTCTTATCCCTTTCTTCTAAGTTCTGTCATTTTACGCATTTATTTACATTTTAGTTCAATATCATTCCACAGCCTTCATATTTCCATTTCCATTCCATTAGTTCATTTAATTTCATTCCATATCCATTACAGCCGGTAGTACAACAACATTCTGTTACTGACTACCGCATTATTTTTCTTCATTTCATCCATTTCATCATATTACCATTCCATTTGCATTTCACCACCTGCGCATCCGTGGGATCTCATTCCATTCATTTCCATTCCATGTTCAGTTCAGCCAAATGCAGATTTCTTTAACTTTCAATCATTCAGCAAAAGTTTCTATTGCAGCAGTTCACTGAGATGTACCACAGCAGCTGACTTTAAGTTTTCTTGACTCTGAGCCCAATGGATTCAGGCCTGGATTCTTGCATACAGCGAGCTGTATACCCCGCGAGCCACCAAGAATGTTGGCATTTTTGCCACATTTATTGTTATTATTAATTATTAATGCTTAAATTGTTGGCCCAAAGTAGTTTTGTGAGTTTTGAGGAGGTTTTTCCAATTTTCGAAGATTAAATGCTTTGCAGATTTTCAATGCGGTCAAGGTCGAAGAGCACCCAGGCCACCAAAATTAAAGATTTTCTTGGTTCGAAACTGCTGGTCGTGGATCATTTTAATGGTTTTTCATGCACATGTTTAAAAAACAAATTTAATGAAGGTGGTTCTTCGAAGATGACATGTACATTGCATTCAATTTTGTGGGTCTCCAAGGATGAAATTAAGGGGATCATGTGCATAATTTCCAATGCATAATTGTAGATCACAAGGAAGTCGGTTTCAAATATTTAATGTTGCAAATAGGACGACCCTCTATAAAAACCAATGTAAGCTTCATTTGAAAGTGTGGTTGGAAAATTCTCTGCTAGAGACTGGAAGTTCATTTGCAGGAATAAAGGATTGGCTTCTATTTTTCAAGCGTTTGCATTGGTGATTTCTTTTCTGTTCATGTTGTATTTCTAATAGCATTTGTATGTCTTCATGGTTGTTACATTTAAATTATGCATACTGGATTTGAATATTGCCGTAAGAGTATAAATTCTTGGAATGTGATTTTGGAGGGTTTTTCTGTATGCATCGTGTGGAAGTTAAGTTAGTAACTTTTATTGCTTGTTGTTGCTGCACTTGAAGTTTCCTGCTGCTATTTTCTGATCCCATAACTTTGGTCTGTGGCCATATTTCCCATTTCTTTCTGTAACCTTTTTTAATTTCTTTCCAGTAACCCTTATCTTACACCAAGTTTAGAATAGTGAAGGGAACCATCCCACTCTAGAGATTGGTCTAGGAGCCATTTCTTGCTTCCAGCCTTTCAATGTTGGCCGGGTCTAGGGCGCACTTGTAAAATCCTTTCTTGTGGCAGATTTTGGACCAACAGGAACCTCGGGTTCCTCTTCAACATGGAAGATATCCTGAGTTGGCCCTAGGGTGAAATGAAGCATCTCATTGAAAGGCCAGTACTATGATGGGGATGGTGGTGAATTAGCACGATCCCAACCTATGGTATAGAGGTCTAGATACAATGTCCATGCTGGATCAGCTAGATTGTGGATGAGGACGGTTAAGTCAATGGAGATCATGTTGATGAAATGATTTTGGTCTCCATTATCATAGGTGTGGTATCTCAGAAATCCTTGATGATCTTTGTGCTCAGGATCTAGCTCTGGAGGTATTGGCACAAATGGATCAGCCCTTGGCACTAATAACTCTATAGGGTCTCTGGGTGGAAGGTGCTCTCTATATGCCCAAAGTGGTAGATGCAGCACTTGGTCCAACTATGCTGGGTTTAGGTGCCACCTGTGCCTTGGCCCCATGTTTAGGTGTTCAAACATATCATCAATTTCCATGGGGTATTGTTGCTTCTGCATGTGATTGAGATAGTCCATCTCAGTTTTATCTTCATAATCACTGTCGAAGATCCATATGCCTTTGTTGGCTTTGACAATTGTTTGCGACATGTGAGGCTCGTCCTACTCGAGAAAATTGATATGGTCCCATCGAGGTTGTTCTGCTCTCTATGGGGGGACCTAATTTTCTTGAGGTGGCACTTGTTCATTTGGAGCATCCAAAGGGAACATTGTCAAGAGGCTTTCATTATAGTCATCCATGGGGGTCACTTGCGAATGATTGCTATCAGATTCGAAAGGGTCCCATGGTGCTACTTCATATTCTGACTCGTCCTCGAAAGATATTTCCTGACCTTGTCTATATCCCTCTTGTGGGTGAGTTCTTGAACTTTCTCCTCTCTCAAGTGAAGGGAAATGGTTGTTGAGGTCAACAAGGTTGGTTTTCAACAATGGGAGATAATCCCCCAATGTACATGTTGTGTTAGGATTGGCATATGGATCTAATGCCAACCCACCCTTGTTGCCTATCCCTAGGCCTTGCATGTTCTCTACCAATATGTCTAAGGGCAGAGGGTGGTTGAACTCTACTCTCGATTTGTCATATGGCATCTGATATCTTGGTTTGCAAATAACACACACTTCTTGTTCATATCTACCCAACCCATATCCATGCCAATTACACTAGCTAAGATATCTCAAAGTGAAGTGTGGGTTGGACAAATAGTTGAAATCTTATGCAAAGGGATCTTCATCTTATTCCTCTTGCATGTAAGGTTCAATGCCATTATCAAGGACCCCATATACAAAGTTTGTCTAGTTTGGCAGGTAGCCTAGAGGAACAATAGTACTTATGGGGAGGCAAGGTCTCCCCATGTCTTGCATGGACTCAAGTGCAGGTGTTTCTAGAATGTTCCACACTAGATACTCCCCCAGGACCATATTGGCCATTTCAACGGTGATTGTTGGATATTGAGGGGGAGGGAATGGAAGTTATTCCTGAGTCCACTCCATGTCAGGTGAACTAGGCATTTCGACTTCCATTCTACTAGGCATATCCTCGATGGATATGGTTTAGACTTATGGCAGTGCTTCTTCCAGGGGTTTCTTCCCTTTGTCCTTTGTTGTGGCCACCTTAGGTGGCATCGTTGGTGAAGGACCAGACGATGAATATGGACCCAATTGGGGATCTGAGGGACTTGACATTGGGAATGCCTATGAAATTGGACCCTATTTAGATGGATTCAACTAAAAATCTAGATGTGTCAATGGAAGAGTCAACTGCAGCATCATCTGCATTGTATTACAATACTTGAAGGGCTCCATGTCTGCTAGAACTACATGCACCTGCCCTTCGAATGTATACTTTAAGCAATGATGAGCTATTGAAGGGACACACTTCATGTCCTTGATCCATGTCCGGCCCAGCAAGATGTTATAGGCCATCTCACCCTCTAATATGTGGCACAATGTAGGAATAGTCTTTTGTCCCACTTGGATGGGTAGGACGATTGTGCCAACTATTGAGCATATCGCATCATTGAATGCTCACAGACTGTAGGTGGAGGTCACGATGTGAGATGCCAACAAATTGAGGTGATTCAATGCCACTATTGTAATGATATTACTGGATGAGCCAGTGTCCACCAACACCCTCTTATACGGAATCCCATTGACCCGTGCAATGACATGTAGGGGTGGATCCGCCATGTCACCAATCACTGATTTCAATTCGTCCTCTATGAAGGTGATGACTGGCTCAGTGCATCATTTGACATGTCCCATGAAGTTGTTGAAAGAATTTGCCTCATGGGGCTACAACTTGATGGCTTTTTAATATCTTCATTAGAGCCTCCCGATGGGGCAGTGATTGTTGTATAAGCTCATAAATGGAGAGCCTAGCCGACGTGGTCCTCAAGATTTGGGTAAGCTTGGTCTAAATCGTGACCACTGGTATAGGTGGAGGAGATTGCGTAAGGTGTTTTTGAGGTTGTGATGTTGTTGGCACATCTCCTGTAGCTATCATGGGGGCAACTATGCTCGGATACATCTTTTTTTGAGTCACTGTACTTATCATTCCTACATACCCTTGCATGGGGCAGTTCTGTGTGATCTCATTGACTTGTAGGGTCTTTGCCTACACATTATGGGTAGGTAGGGGGTCCTTGAAGACCTCCATCTATTTTTTTCCTAGTGCTATGGGATTATCCACCGCTAATGTCTTGTTATCTATTAGGTATTGCACCAAGCCTTTAAACTTCCACCATGCATTAAGATCATGTCCCTTCTATCTGTGAAACCTACAGTACAAGTCTTCCCTATAACCCTTTGGTTTTGGTGTGTTGGGGTATATGGGTTGACTCTCTGGCAGGTTGATCAAGTTTGCTGTTGAAAAATGGTCAAACATGGAGTCTTTGGACTCTATGTAAGGTGTGAATTGTTGCCTAGGGCGATGCTGCTGATTTTGCTCTTGTCGATTATTCTCTCGTTCATAACTGTTAAGAGGGACCACCTGATAGTTAGCCTTTGGGGGTTGTGTTGCTTGTACATGCTTAGGTATGTTGATAGCAACTTGATTAACCGTAGTGGGTTTTGGTTGCGTTGTCCCTATCTTGCCATTCTTAGACCACTCTTTCTTCTTTGGCTTAGCAATTTTGTCATCTTGAATCTTGATCTCCTTAATGATTCTGGCTTGCACTAGAACTTCCTCTAAAGTGGCATATTGTTGCAGTTGCAATAGCACGGAGATCGATATCAAACAAATTTTTAGAACATTTGGGTGAGGTCAGCCATAGGAGGGAGGTAGGGCAGCTTTGAAAGCAAATTCCACCATCGGTTCCCATAGGCCGCCATGGTTTCTTCCTCATACTACCTAAGGCTGGATAGGTCGCTTAGTGATGCCTTCTTCTTGGTTTTGAAGGCGAAGCGTTCGAGGAACGCATCCACTAGCTGATCTAAGTTACTGATGTTGTGTTTTGGCAATTGAGTGAACCAATCCGAGGTAGGGCCTGCAAACATGGTTATGAATGTTATTAGTAGAAAAGAATCATTGTCCTAAATGTAAAGCATTGGATCAGGAATCTAGTCACATACTCTTGGGCGTCTTCCTCCCCTATAAATATTTCCAACTAGGGTAGTTTAAAGTGTTCAGGGTAAGGGGGTGCCAGCCCTGACGGATGCACAAGGTGACTACAGAGTTGTCAAAAAGTGGGCTTTTGGGGCCCAGAAGTCTTGGTATCCACAGACTCCAAATGCTCTAGCATCGCTTTATATGCATCAAAAGACTTAATCTCTTCCTCCTTAGTTTTTTCCCGTTACAGGTTGTGGGGAACTTGAGGCCTATAGAGGGGTGGTCGATTAGCACCTCCTTTGCCTTGGTAGGGAATTTTAGCCCACTCTTCTTCTTGCTCATACTCATCATAATCTTCTTGAGGAGTTCTTAGGCAAGACATATAACCATGGGTGGGTGCCCATGGAGGGTATCCATCATTGTTTCTAGGAGTGGCCTCCCACTCAGGTCTAGGGGGTCTCAGAGGTAGCACTTGGTAAGGTCTTGGAGACTTGTCTTGCACTAAGGGTTTGTGCCTCTTGTACCTTTCTACCCTCTATGTTCGAGGGGTTTGAACCCTCTCAGGCATAGTGTGTGGAGTAGCTCATCTGTTTGGCATCAAATGCACTCTTTTCTAAGGTGATATAGATTCTCTAGCTACTATTGGTCTTGCTCAAGCTGTGTGATCTATGCTTGATGGGTGACATGTATGGCAAATTCTAGGTCGATCTGCTCTATCGTCTTGAGTCTAGAAGGCCTAGATTACTCCCCTATACATATGTATTGGTCGTGGTGATCCGAGATTTCTATAGGTTGCTTCCCTCTGTCGATGTTAGCAGAATTCACCCGAGGCTCTAGCCTCAGTGGGTGATTATGATAGATAACAGGTGTGGAGGCGCATTGCTCCCATGTTGTATATTGCTCTTGAGGAATGTAGTGGTCTTCCTCATGCTCCCTTTCATAAATGTGAAAGGGATGGGTAGATTTTGCTTGCCCTGCTTGAAGATCCTTGTGCTCTGGATTTGGCCTATGGTTTCTAATAATAAGAGGGGATAGAGGAGGGATGATGTAATCATGTGGCGCCTCCTTATGGACCCTATGTTGCCCTAGTGCTTCATCGCATGGTTGCCACTCATAGAGAGCATCTAAGGGAGCTTTCCCATCTATGTTGAGTGCCACATGTAGGGACTCCTCCTGAAAGGGTCTATGTTGAGTGGGCATGCCCCTCGAAGGGGTGCCTCTATAGTCCCATTCCTTCATGGTACAATGTGGACTATATGACCAAGTCCTTGGGGCTGTAGTGGAGGTGACCTATGCCCCCTTGTACACTATCCGTAGCTTCTACCCATGATTGGGCTTGGCTACGGGTGTACACCATGGTGGTGTCTCTCTACAAGATGCACATGTTTTTTTTTATGATTTTTCTTTAATCTATACCAGAAAAAAGTAACCACACAATCAAAAAGTGATTATCTCATTTATAGATTAGAAGTGTGCCCTAAACCTGGTTTGGTGTGTTTTGATTTTGTTTTGACAGCTTTGTAAAGAACATGCTATAGTATATGCAATATGATGGCTCTTATGTCTCCCAAAAATGGTCACCCCTTTGATATACCATTGTCAGGCCGTTATACCAAACCTCTCTATATACCCACCTTTACATGAGGGAAACTATTGGTACGTGAGAGTAGAACGGTACGTGGAACATAGGTGGTACGGAAGGGGGATCACCCTATTTTTGACACCTACCATAGAAGACTTATCCTCAGGCACTGGTAATAACCCTAGCTACACTTGGTCAGCTTTAATCAGGATTTACATCTAGCAACAGTAGCGATTGGGGTTATGGATGCAAAAATTCAAGCCAATATGGTGATGAAATCCACCATTGGTCTTGATCAAGGGCTGGGGTTTTACAACTAGCTCCTTGGTGATTAAATTACCACCTAGTGGGTGGGGTTATTTTTATTTGCATAAATGAATAAAACATGCATTAAAACTCTCTTGTGCAAGCAAATAAATAGAAAATAGAAAACAAAAAATGATAGAGGCTGCTCAAAACCCCTACCTCTTCTCTACCCAAATTGGATGCCTCTGAGTTTATGCCCTGAAATTGCATAGAGATCTATTCATCCTTGGGTGGGATGAATAACAGAACTGTATTCATCACATGGTGGGACGAATGCGCATTCGTCCCTGGGTAAGATGAATTCTAGCTTTGTACTCGTCACAGACTAGAACAAATAGCAGTCCAACGTTTGAAAAATTGGTACTTGCGAGCAAAAAAAGCAACTTTCGATCAAAAATTTGATCTCAAAAATAGAGTACAGAGGTCCCACCATGATCACCACTAAAATCACAAGGATACGGAAGCAAAAATGAAATGCCAAGATGCAATGCATGCAAAACAAAACTTGATGCCAAATCCTAGGAACTGAAATGCATGAAAGGAAGGAAAAGCAAACGAATTGAAACAAGACAGAAAGCAAATGTGGAATGCATCCATTTTTATTAATTTGCTTTAGAACCCAGTTACAATATGTATCCTCCCTTTTTAGGGGCTAGGAGAGTTAAAGATGTCTTTATTACACCATGGATTGGTATTCCTTCTTTTGCATGCCCACATGTAAAATGGGCAGACCAAACATTGCCACCAATTGCGTGCATGATTCTTGACTCCTTACTACTCCTCTAATGTCAAGATCATGCATTCATGGAAATATAAAATAGTCAGTAGCACCTACGGATGAAATGAAACATGCGATCCCCAAAGCCTATGGTTAATGCATGTATAAAATGATAAAAATGATAACTAAAACAGATCAAAACAAGCTAAAAATTTGACAGAGGCATGAGAACATTACTAGGAAGGCACTACAAAAGGAATAGTCAGGAAATTCTCCATGGATTTCTAATCACTCCAGAGTGGGACGATTAGACCTACAATAAAATGTTAAAAGGCACCCTCCTAAATGTCCCATTCGAGAGGCTCCAAATCATGTGAAAAGTTGGGGTTAGGTAAAACAGGGTATTTTGGAAAGACCCAAAAAGTCAAATTTTGCCAATTTGGCCTCTATCACCAGGAATATGATGATTCTACCTGCATATTAGTGAAAGCGAGAAATAAAAAAAGCATGATCAAAACTACTTAGAATCACATGAAATTTGAATGCAAGCCTATTTGAACAACCTAGAATCAAATGCAAAAATAACATAAATGAAATATACTACAAATTTATAATCACTCCGGGGTGGGGCAATTAGGACTACAACAGTGTGGGGGGCACTCGGGGGTAGGACGCCCATCGTTTGGGGCCTAGTTTTGGCACCAATCCACTTGGGATGGGTCCAAAACCTCTTGTGGTGTATTGTCGGCAAATTTGGGTGGGATACTATGGCCAAATTTTAGGTTTTGGGTCCGGATTACGCTTCCAATAATCACCCACTAACCTCCCTTCCAAAAGAGAGATCAAGGATGTGAAAGGCGCAATAAAAAGTGAGGATGTAAATCGATAGCACTTCGTTTCTCAAAATGCTCCTTCTCTGTATATACTTTTGGGTGAGAAGACTCACCATTTTATAGACCTTACGGTTTCTATGTACGAGCATGCAGAGGCACCACTTGGTAATCATGCCTTCCCAGGAAGGAGAAGATTCCTCCCTAATTTAGGACTCGATGATTGCCCCTATGACTACCTCTTTGGGCTCCAAAAATTCTCACTCGCACTCCCATGCAATGAAGGAAGAGTTAAGTGGCGGATTTGAGCTGCCATTTATCAAGATTTGACATTTTTCCCATCAAACCTGCTATTCGCCCCACCCCAAAGCAAATACTGATAATTGTCCCAGGGTGGGACGAATACCAGTTTGTAATCATCCTTGGGTGGAACGAATAGAGAGCAGAGTTCCTTAAAGGTTCCAAACTGACCTTTGACCTTCCAAAACTGCTGTGAGAGTGGTTAGGACCACTGTTTAACCTCTAGGGTTTTGCCTGGGGGATGTGTGTGTCAATGCAATCAGTGTTTGCAGTCACATAATCGGATTGGTGTTGTTTTGGTGTCTACATATATCTATCTATTTTTGTAATACTCTCTATAAAACCATATAAAATACTAGCACTATGAGGAAATGAAATACATATATGTCATTATTATACCAATAAAATAGAAATATCAAATAGAATAGTAAATCATCAAAGAGACTTTCTAATATGGTCCAAGAATCAAGCAAGTGGATAGTACATAACTAGAGAAGGATATAAGGAAATATTTAATAACAACCATGAAAAATTTTTGGTTTTCAAGTAGAATATGGAAGTTGAAATCTCCCCTAAAAACTAGAATCCTTGCTTAGGTAACTCTAACAAAGAAAGCACTAACATGGGGTGTTTCTCAAAGGAGGTCTTGGAAAGGACTAGGTCAATTTTCAATATGTAGAAAGGAAGAATAAATAATGGACCATAGTTTGGTTGATTGCCCTTTCACAAGAAAAGTTGGAATTTAATTTTTTCTTTTACTCAAAGGAAATGATCATGATATACTAGGAACCTTTTAGATAACATATAACAGTGGTTTAAATAAGGAGGATTAAAGGAACATAGATGTGCCCATTTCATAGTGGGATTGAGATAATGACTAGATAGAAATGCTAGGTTTCTTGATGGAAAGGAAATTCTAGTGATTTAGGTAAAAATATAGTTTACAAATATTTTTTAATGTCTAAAAATCTTCCCTAAACTAAAACTAAGTAGGCATATAGTAACACTAATAGTGGATCCTATGAAGCCATGTACCTTCTTCAATGGAGCTTGCCAAGAAATCCTAGATAGATGTGGGACAAGGAGCATATTACTTAAATAAACATCAAAGTATAACTTTCAAGGCAATTTTTAGGGAAGACACAAATACGATGGCAGAATGGGAAGCATTCATTCCCTTGATGAGAATACTAGTGGAGCAATAAATTACAATTTTATAAATTTGTGGAGATTCAAAATTTATGATAAGTTGGTTTGGAGATCATTTTCATATGAATAAATTGCTTCTCAGTTTTTTCTATGAGAAAATTGAATTATTAGAATCTTTTATAACAAAAAATTCACACAAGCACATCTATAGGGAATTGATGTAGAATTATATGGTCTTTCAAAATATGGTTTGAACCTTCAAATAGATACTTGGTAGATGGAAGAAGTGGTTAGAGGACTTGGGTTTCCTCACAACCATATTTTTATTAAGGATCATATCATAGATCTATAATAGCAAAAAATGGTTTTAAATTGGACCCTTACCTTTATTTTTACATAAATATAGACTTCAAACTAGCATCAATATTTTGACGTGAAACCTTTAAATTCTAGCAATATTCATACAAAAACTATGATTGATCAAGAAAATATTCCTACTTTCTACCTATTAGTTCTATTATTAAGATTCTATTTTTGAATTATAATATTATTGTAACATACTATAGTAGGGAGCCATTACTCCTCTTAGTTTAACTAGACCAACTCATAGATAAGATGTAAATTTAATTCGTGAGTGTACCTCAAATCTATAGTATTGTAATTTATTTTCAAACTCAAAAATGAAAATTATAAAAAATTTCAAAGAAACAAGAGACCTTAAATCAGATTGCTTCAACATGAATAAAAATCTAGATTTAAAATCTTGGATGCTTCCTTTGAGAGTGATGCTTCAAGGATACAAAACCTCCTACCAATTTGAATGATGTGTAAGCAACAATCAAATTCTTTTTATTTTAAGTAAATTTCATGTAGAATTAACAATTTTAACTTGTATTAATTACTTCAAACTTATTTTTTGTTCTCCTAAAGTCTATTTTACAATTATTTATTAATTAAAACTTGTTTTTGTAATTTATTAAAGTGTCTTTTAAAAATAATTTTTAAAACTACTGTGAGAAGAAAAAATTCTAAAAAATGTTAAGAATGCTAATAGTGTTTTTACTCACTATATAGATTCGTTGAGGAATTCAATGTATTAGGTAATAATCATGTCATGACACTAAATATTTATTAAATTTCAATGCATATATTTAAATATCATTTTATTTAAAATTCTTAATGATTAGGTAATTTATTAAGGCAATTTCAAGATCTAAACCTATTTTAAAAACATGCAAGATTTAGAATTAAGTTCTAATTATTTTTAAATTTTAATTTTTTTTACATACTTATCCAAAATTTAGAAATCTATTATATAAACATGGATCTAGAGGTTTTAGAGTTATACAACAATCCTTCTTAATGGTATATAATTTATTTTAGTGAAATCCTATATTATCAAATAAAATTTAATGCGTAATGGCATTAACTCAAAAATTTTATATATCAAATATGATACATGATCTCAATATTCATATACATGAACAATATCAAGCAAGAGCACTACCTATATTGTTCTTGTCATCCATGACACCTCCTTAGAATAGTCTAACATGATCTTCATGGGGCTCCAAATTACACACTACTTGATTTCTATCAGTTTTAGACTGTATAAAACTGCACTCTTCCTCTTACAGGCCTCCTTTGACACATAGACATCTTTCACAATTTTGTACTTATGGATTTCCCTAGGTAGGATATCCATATCAATAGTTGAAATAATGCACTTCCAACTAATTTTTGAAAAGAGAAAGGTACTCAAGAGAAGAAAGAAGGCCCCACAATTTAGAGGAAGCATAGAAAACCAAGGCTCTTGAGGGAAAAAACTAGAAACCATACCTACCTTTTCAACATAAACTAAAATCCAAAGTGCAAAATATGAAGGAACACATAGGGCTCTCACCTCAAGCCACAATATTCAGTAACCCCACAAAAGATCACCTAGCATAGACAAGCCATTCCCAAGGATAAGTGTAGGACCACAAGAGGATATCACTAGGGTTTTCAACATAATGGTAGAGTCACAAATAAAAGCCTTAATGTCAAAGAGAGGATTCAACAAAAAAAATGAAAACTACCTTGGCCAAAAATCATTGCCCAAAAATACATCCCAAGAGAGGGAAACAAAATATATCTATATAATCATCCTATAAAGCTTCCACCACCACTAAAAACACCCTAAATAAGATACAAAATGGGTAGACCTACACCAAATAACTATGAAAGGAAAATTCCATGTCCTAAAGGTAAATTGTGAAACCAAAAAATGAATGCCAAGGAGGGGGTATTGAAATAGAAAAAACTTCCAACAAAAGGAAGACCCAATACCAATTAAACCTAGAGAAGGACCAAATTGCAAAAATCGAGGGAGAGACTCTAAAAATTCAAAATTTAAAAATGAAAAGATCCCACCTGACATAGGAAATAAATAAGAACCTCTTAAACCTGTCTAGAAACAAACTGACCCCAAGAAAAGAATTGGTAGGTATAAATTAGAATTATAAGAAAAATGACTCCTTTCCCACTCGAATAGAAAATAGAAGATGAACCAAATACAACCATGCAAAACTCCATCAAGGACCTCCTACTACCCCAGACTATCCCCCACTAGAGCAGCAAAAGAATAACATTTGACCATAATTAAGACATATTATTATTTGAATGACAAACAAACTCGATAGGGAAGTATCTCTACCAAACTAAGAATCCCTGACAAAATCTCTAAGATTCACCATTAAATATGCCATTGCATTACCTTCCCTAAACATATGTACTACCAAAATATTATCAAGAGATCAAATATTCTAGTTGCTTCATTGATCAGATTGGACACCTTCCAACTAATATAATAGGTCCCCTTGAGCATATTAATGAAATTTAAAGATTCACCCTCAATTATAGTATTTAAAATCTCTAGTTCTTTTAATAGTGACACACCTAAGAATACTACCCTCATTTCCATAAACTGAGAGGATTGGATACTAAGGTTTTCCACAAACATAAGAATAATACTCTCATTACTATCATAGATAACACCCTTAGCACTAGCCAATCCAAGATTTACTTTTAATGTCCCATAAAAAATTAATTTAAACCAATTGATAGGATATAGTGACAAATGTACAACACTTCTAGGATCAGAATCTAGCGAAGGCTGAGAAACCTAACTAAATCCAAGCCTCTCCTCAAGCCCAATTTCACTTGGATGGAGTGTCATAGAAGAATTCAAATCCTTGAAGGTAGAAGAAACATTCTCCACCATCATCCATAATATTTTAAAACTTATTTGAATGAACTCCTTTTCCTTGTCTTTGAAGACTCATGATTCACTCCTTCCAAACACCCTACAACACATGAAATAAAAGGAACTTCTAGAAACACTTGAGTCTAGGCGAGGAAAATGGAGATACCCATTGAGAAATATAGTAAAAAATCCTCTTAGGCATCACCCATGATACCTCGATCCAACTGATAATGTACAAGAGCACTTCCTGAAAGACCTAATAGTTGTTTAACAAGTGATAAGATGATTCCTAGTCCTTCTTGTAGAGGAAACATCTATTAACCAAATACAAGTATCTTTTAAGAAGATTTTATAAGGTTAAATTGCACCACGTGCAAGAAAAACATGTTAATATTAGGGGTTAAATTATTTAGTCAAATCAATCTAATAGACAATTGACCATCCCAATCAGAGCTAAGAAGCTCATATACTAACTTAATAGAGTAAGATCCTCTGCTATATCCATTCCATACAAAGAAATATTCAACATCTTCTTGTCACAACATAGATTCAAATATCCTCCATCAAAATACTCCATGTTCTATGATCGATGGAATTCCTTGTAACGGGTAGGGAATTGGATGAAAATTTTCTACCTTCACAAGCAACAAAAAAAATTTTGACCTTAAACAGTCTGACAATTCTAGAATTGTAATGTTAATACTCAATTAGAGGATGATATCTAAGCCATGAATCTTCTCAAAAGTTCATAGCCCAACCATTTCCAACAACCCGGTTATAATTACCTTTGATGAAATCATGAGACTTAATAAGGCTATTCCAAAAGGTCAAACCACTATTCGAAAGAAAATTTGATAAGAAGGATTCAAAATTGTACTTGGATTTCAAGATCCTATACCATAGGTAGTCATCATTAGAGGCAACCTTCTAACTAATCTTTACCACCAAGACCTTATTCATCCTACCTACATTCTTCAAATTCAACCTACCATCCTTCTTTATTATGCAAATTTACTCCCATGAAACCAAGTGGAATTTTCCTTTCAGCTTAGGGCCAATACAAATAAAGACCTTGCATATACTATCTAATTTAATAGTAATTTTACCAAGGAGAATAAAAGAGAAAAAAATATATAGTAATACTCTATAGAGTACTTTGAACTAGCACAACCTTACCAGCTTGGCTATGAAGGACCCCTTTCCAAGATACCAAATTTCACTAGATTATTTCAACCACCAGAGTACAAATAGAATCTTTAATATGGCCAACAAAAAGTGAAAGACCTAGATAAGAGGCTGAAAGAGAAGTAATCTTAAATTTTAGAATACCAATAATTTTTCGTTGATGGGTCTCCAAAGTGTTGATGAAGAAGATGTTGATTTTTAGGAAACTTATGTATTGACCAACCACATTTTCATAAAAATCTAGAAGGGACTTAACTTCCATAGAATGGACCACCGAAGAAAAATAAGAGATAAGTGTATCATCAATAAAATACTGATGTGAAATTAGACTATAGGGTAAATCTAGTCACTCATTTCATATCCAAGAGATAGATCTCCTAAGATATTCTACCATAAGGATGAATAATAAGAGAGATAATAGGTCATCTTGATGAATTCCATGACTAGAATTAAAAAACCCAATAGGAGAGTCGTTGAGAAGGATCGAGAACCAAGCTATTGAGATGCAGGTTTCCACTAACTTAATCCAAGCCTCACTAAAGTTGAATTTCCTTAATATGCTAAATAATAATGGCTAGGAGACCCGATCATTAGCCTTGTTTACATCCATCTTAAGAAAAAAATTTTCTCTACCGCTCTTCTAAACAGAATGCAATAGTTCATGAATCACAATCACCCTATGCAAGATCTACCTCCTACTCTGAGAAAAATCAATCAGCAGTAGGAGGAGTGGCTTGAGTCTATTCACCATAAATTTGATAAGAATTTTGTACACCGTCTTGCATAATATTATTGGCCTAAAGTCATTGAAGGAAGACATAAAATCCTTCTTGGCAATGATAGCCATGAGGGTTGAATTCACCACCTTAAAAATAACCATAGAACATAGGGATTCTATAAATACCGAGGAGACATATTCACCACAAAAATGCAAAAAAAAATCAAAAAAATTGAGAGAAAACCATATGACCCTAGAGCTTTAAGATATCCCATAGAATTTACAGCTTTTTAGATTTAATCATCCAAGAAGGGAGCTATGAGCCTCTAATTCCATTCTTCAGAAACAATCCTCAAAATAGCTTCCAATATAAAATTCTTCACTTGAGCATCACGAACAGGAATAGAGCATAACAACAAGCTAAAAAACCTGATGGCCTCCTCCCTAATTTTCATCACATCAGATGAAACCCCACCATAAAACTTTTCAATCTCTCTGATTCTATTTCAACTCCTCCTATGCAACATAAAGATGTCAAAATATAGGAATTGCGATCACTCTCTTTCAACCAAAGCTCCCTAGATTTTTTTTTCCAAAAGAGTTCTTCCTCTACCTATTTGTTATGAAAATCAGAGAGAAGGGATTTTTCTTCCCTAAGAAATTCATCAGAACTACCCTGAGTATCCATCATGCCTTCAATCAGGGTTATCCATAAGCATGAAACATTGCAAATTGGCTATATTTAGGATTTTTTAAATTTAAAATTTGTTAATTTTGGAACCTTTCACTAGGACCCATTTGTCCAAAATTTATGAGGTGGAAGTTCTTTTGGGGTAAATTTGCTTGACTTTGATAATAATTATCCTATTTTTATTTTAATTCACCGACCACTTTTGCCCAATTCAATAGGTAATTCACCTTCAAATTATAAATAATTTTATTTTTCCCACCCAATTCACTACATATACTAGTTACTATCTGTATAAATACTAAAGAGGGTACCAATAAACATACATCTAAAAAATCATCTAAAACTAACTGACACCTCTACAACCGATTGATTGTAGAGGTGTCGATCGGTTTCAAATGGTTTTTTGAGGATTTACTAAGTTTTATGTGTAGATATCATTGAGCTAGGTAGTTTTAAAAAACAAAAATTGAAAATGAAACTCTGGATAAAAAATTTTGCCTCCTAAAAGATTTTTTCTAAAAATACACCTCTACAACCAATCGACATAAGTCGATTTATTTTAGAGGTGTATCAATCGGCTTAAGCCAATCGATTGTAGAGTTACAACTAGTTGGTTTAGGTCGATTTATGTACTATGCAACCAATTGAATTAGGTTGATTAACATGTCTCTACAAATGACCAGCTTATGTTGATCGATTACAAAGGTGCACTTTTGCACAGAACCTTCTGGGAGACATAACTTTTGATCCAAAGCTTAATTTTAAAATTTATTTTTAAAAGAACCTAGATCGATTAGATCTACACAAAAAACTTAGTAAAATTCTCAAAATTAAATATTAAACCAATTGACATGGCTGCAATCAACTGGTTTTAGAGGTTTCAGTTAGTTGTAGCCATGTAAATCAATTTTAAATTATTTTTGAGGATTTTACTAAGTTTTTTGTGTAGATCTCATTGATCTAGGTGGTTTAAAAAAATAAAAAATGGAGCTCTAGATCAAAAATTATACCTCTGATAAGGTTCTCTACAAAAATGTACCTCTGCAACCGATCAACATAATATGATCAGTTGTAGAGATGCGTTAAATAGTCTAAACTGATAAATTGTAGAGTTGAAACTGATCGGTATAAGTCCATTAACACACCTTTACAATTAATCAAACTATGCTAATCTATTACACTTTGCAACTAATCAACTTAGGTTGATTGACATGCCTCTACAACCAGTCATATTATATCGATTGGTTTGTAGAGAACCTTCTTGGAGGCATAACTTTTCATCCATAACTTCATTTTTTAGTTTTTTTAAAACCACCTTAATTGATGAGATCTACACAAAAAACTTAGTAAAATCCTCAAAAAATAATCTAAAATCGATCGACATGGCTATAAGTGACCGGTTTTAGAGTTACATGTTGGTTATAGCCATGTCGATCAACTTTAGATTTTTTTTTATAATTTTACTAATTTTTTGATTTAGATATTGTCGAGCTATGTGGTTTTAAATTTTTTGAAAAATAAGCTCTAGATCAAAAGTTATGCCTCTGATAAGGTTCTCTAAAAAAAGCACACCTCTACAACCGATCAACATAATATGATCAGTTTTAGAGGTATGTCAATTGACCTAAGCTGATTAGTTGTAGAGTTGCAACCAATTAGCTTAGATTTATTGACATGCCTCTACAATTGATCAACTTATGTCAATCAATTACACTCTACAATTGATCAACTTAGGGTAATTAACATACCTCTACAACTGATCAACTTATGCTGATCAGTTGGAGAGGTACACTTTTGTAGAGAATCTTCTCGGAGGTATAAATTTTGATCCAGAGCTTTGTTTTCATTTTTATTTTTACCACCTAGCTCTATGAGATCTACACAAAAAACTATGTAAAATCTTCCAAAAATAATCTGAAACTGATTGACATGGCTATAATCAATTAGTTACAGAGGTGTCAATCAGTTGTAGCCATGTCGATCTATTTTAAATGATTTTTTGAGGATTTTACTAAGTTTTTGTGTAGATCCTATTGATGTAGATGGTTTAAAAAAAATTGAAAATGAAGCTTTGGTTCAAAAGTTATACCTCCTAGAAGGTTCTCTAAAAAATAGCAGCTCTACAATCAATCGACATAAGTCAATCGATTATAGAGATATATTATTGACCTAAGATGATTAAATGTAGAGTAAAATACTCAAAAAACCATGTACAAATGACAAAATAAAAATCTTTGCAACAGACTGAAACCTCTAGAAATATTTTTCAATTAATTTGCCACAGTTTCAAAAAATTTGGTGAAAAATGAATGAAATTTGCCATGTATCCTTATACATAATTTTCTAGGATTTCAAGACAATTTGCCTTGATTTTATAAATATATTTTTTGGTTGATCCCTTATGCATAACCCTACCTTCAGTATCCTTAAATTGCAACATCAATCTCTTCTTTTCTTTGAATATGTTACCAAAGGTATACTTGTTCCACAACTTGAGATTAAACCTGAGTTTCCTTAGTTTATTGGTCAATTTATAAATCCCTTCACCAAGAATATATTCCTACCACCATTCCCTCACACGGGTTTCAAAATTAAAATGGGAAGACCACATGACTTCAAATCTAAAAGGTCGAGGAAATTTATTTCTCAGCTAGTCATATCCTAAATTATTCCTAGGACTGTTTAAAAGGCTTATTCTCTTCTATGTTTTGTTTGAGTTTTTACCTAGATCAAATCGACGTAGACCAAAGCCCAAATGAATCCTCCTATTTCGAGCATGTGAGTAATTAGCACCAGAATGAGGATATCCAAAAGGCTAGTGTCCAAAATGGTTCCCGTAATTTCTACTAAGGTGACCAACCCTTAGGAATCCCCTATTCCAACTTCCAAGAAAATCAAATTTTTGGATAAGTTGGAGGGCAATTCCTCTCCAAGTTAGGATGCTAATTTGAAATCATATGTGAAGGTCCTACATTCTTTACCCTCCTCTTTCCTCGAGACTTCAACTTTGAATCTTTAGGATTCTATATTTTAACTTATGAAGGTGGTAATATCCTATACTAAAGCGTCAAAAATTGTTTTTAATGATGAAGATGGTAATACCTTTTCAAATTTGGGCAATGACACTTCCATTTAATCTGAATTAAGGTGTGTCTTTTGTAGTTTTTGGTTGGAAACCAAGGTGTTTTATTCCCCTACATAGAAGGCCTTTCCAACTTTCCTTGGTCTATTATATTTTGTTGTTTCTCTTTTTTCTCTCATGCTAGTGGCTAAGCAAGGCTTGGTGGTCCCTTTGGTTGCTTGGTTGTGCATCTGTCAGTTGGTTGCATTGGTTTTTTTTTTCTTGGCTAATCTCTTTTTAGCCTTGAGCTATTTTATAAAAGGTTTGGGGACCCTTTCAAAACCTCTTCTACCTTCTATCACAAAAAAAATAATAAAGCTATCTAATTATATAACTCCAACATGAGTGAGATATTGTTTCTCTAAATCATCATAACCATCACATCTATCTAACAAATTATTTGATACAACCATTACATTTACCACAGATATGTATATTATCTTTTGTTATAAATATTTAAGAAAAACTAATAATATAATAATTAAAAAATAAATATTAAGTTCTTAAAAACTCTTTTTATATTTTTAAATAGACTCTTCATCAAAAAAATATATTATTAAAAATGTCTAATGAACAATAATACTATCTAATTATGTAAATCCAACATGACTTAAATATTATTTAAAAAAATAATAATAACAGTTTACCTTATTTTAAAATATAATTAATTATTAATTATGATAATTTAATTGATATAGAATCCTTTTAAATTTAATTAAATTAATTTAATATTATATGTTTATAATTATAACAATATAAGACATCAAAATTGTTATTAATTTAAATACAATAGGACCCAAATATAGAACTGCACACATGACATTTCACTCTTGATAAATCATATTAACTGATAAAAGTATATTAAATATAGATACATCACCTTTCACTCATAATCCAATGCATACGTTATGCATGAAATAATAAAGCTTGGAAAACACGTACATAGAATCATTCCTAAAAGTCAACTCAATATTTTCATAATCTTGTTTGTAGGTTTGAAATTTGATAGGCATATAATTGTACAACCATAAACTATAATTTTAATTTTATATGGATTGTCTATTTTTATTTGTTATTTTTTTAAAACCATAAATTTTACTTATAATATACATATATACATTAGAAAAAGTTTACTTATAATATATATATATATACATTAGAATGTGGACTAAAGTAAATATTACCGAATAAAGGTATATGAATCCATTAACTATTAGCAAACATTAAATTTAATTATATTTTATCTCCACTCTCCATGCCTCTAGGGTTGCATTAGCAGTATGGGGGTGGCATAAGATCCTCCAACTCCCTCTCTAACAATCAAAACACACATGGCAGTGTGGGGTACACTTTTGTAATGTATACATATTTGCGTGTGAGATAGATGTGTATTTATTGGGTTGCTTTGTTTTCTAGACATGCCATGGGTCATTAATGAAAAAATCACATGTATTTCCACTAGGGACAATAATTGCAATAACGCATACGGTGGGGTGAGTAAATGTGATGAGATAGAGGTATTTATAGGGGAATACCCATAGATTAAATTTTGGATATTTTCTAAGAAGTGTTAAAATTGCTTAGTCTTTTACATTTGGAACAAGTTCACAATGAAAGAAAAGAGGAAAAAAACTAAAACAAAAAATAAGGGTGATAGAAAATCCTCCAACTCCCTCTCTAATAATTGAAGCATACAGGGCAGTGTGGGGTACACTTTTGTAACATATGTATGCTTGCATGTGAGATAGATGTGTATTTATTGGGTTGCTTTGTTTTCCAGACATGCCATAGGTTATTAATGAAAACTCACGCAGATTGCTAGTGGGAACTAGAATTGCAATAACGCATATAGTGGGGTGAGTAAATATGACTAGACAAATGTATTTATAGGGGAATATCCATAGATTAAATTTTATGTTTTGTCAAATGGGTGTGAAAATTGTCTGGTATTCTATGGCTGGAACAAGTCCATGATGAGAAAAAATAAGGAAAAAACTAAAACAAAAAAGAAGGGGGCAGGATGGGACAGAGTACTATGATTAGTGAAATAATAATTGTATCAATATACTTTATAGTGGATAATAGTAAATTTATGATATCTTTTCACTTTTGTACGATTTACCATTCATTCCTCTAGTAGTGGATAATTACAAATTTATGATATGTCTGAACTCTTACATGTTTTTTGGTTCATCCATCTATAGTTTCATCTGGTTCATTTTGTTTGAGAGTTACCAACAAATAAAGGAGATTAGCTTTGTTGCAGTACTAGTTTAGTTCTAAAATTACAAATAAAGAAAGAATATTAGCTCTACTAAGACACTACATTTGAATAAAGGATTAAGTTTTTACAGTTGCACAACTTTAAAGGTGAGTTTTTTCTTAAATCTATAGCTAATTGGTATTTTATTTGTAATTTTTTATGGGTGGAGGGAAACTATTAAGAATATGTCATTTTTTGAACTTGTCGTCTATATGGACACAAAACTTCCACATCAAAAAACATGTAATTGATATTTTATACGCTAGTGATATGTCTGTGAATGGACGAATATAGTGGTGGTTTAGTTGTGTTTTTTCTAAATTTAGAGGAAGTAGTGAAATTTTGTAATATGTTACTCAAATAGAGGAGTAGTAGAGGAATTGGGTATTAAATTATTAAACCATGCATTGGTATGTGGAGAAAACGGCTATAGTTGTGGAATGTTGGATTTTTGCATTCCAATGCTAGGACCAATAAAGTCACTTTAAAACTATTAAGAGTAGCAAGCTTAAAATAAATTTATGTAAACATATTTTGCTCTTAAATATTAATATAGGGTAGACTTAGCTCTTTTTCAATCATTTTTCAACATAATTTTCATAGAAGAAAGGAACTTTTAACTATGGGCAAAGAAAGAAATATGACTGGTTGTTATGAATGTTTGGTAGAATACATTGTCAGGAAATAACTCACAAGTCACAAATTTTTTTTGTGTATTAGATTATTTTATTTCAACACATTTTTATTTAAATGGTATTTGTTAATTGGTTATATGAGATTAAAATGGGTAAATATTTGTTGACACAACTACTTTTGGCTCAACCTTCTTTCACTTTGTAATTTTATGAATAGATAACTCTTTCAAAAAAAACTTAATCCTGCATCTTCCTTTATAAGAAGTCACTATCATATTTTAAAAAAATTGAAAGGTAAATAAAATTTTAAATTATAACTTGAAATTCAATAAAATATTTTAACCGTTATAAAAATTCCTATTGATAGGTAAATATTTTTTGAAATTTTAGCCTTGCTTGTATATATGCTAATATTTCCATAACCTTGTATGTATGTGTTGGAGTCATTTTACAATATAAACTCAATGATCAAGACAAAATTCAATGCATAAAAGAAAAAGGGAAAATAATGAATACTAATGATCAAAGTATGAGCACCCCCTTACAAAATGAAAGTTTTTACAGGTAGAAATAGACCCTTGAAAATTGAAGCCAAAAAAACATGCCATTATTTTTTCTATGTTGTTCATGTTGTGGTTTTTTTATCTTATTGTGTGTGTGTTTTTGGTTGTGCTTTTCATTTTGACACACTCAAGGAGCATGTTTTTTATTTTATTTTATTATTTTTACTATTATTTATTTATTTATTTATTTAATTGGTTGTGTGTTTGTTTTCTCCTTGAGTATGTCAAAGGTGGTAGGCAAGGTCCGATTCCTAGGTGTTTTTGGTAGAATGGATACCCCTGCATCCTTGGGTCTTACTCAAAAGTGCCATCCCTTCTGGGATGTTTTCCACACAAAAAAAAAACAAATATGTCAATTAATCTCTACTAGTCATTCACGTTCATGGTTTTGGGTAGTCTAATATTTGGGGATCTATTTTTGTCCTATTTCATTGTTGATCTTGAGTACTCTGTAACAAAGATACCCAATGACAAAAAACAACCAGTTCACGAAGGGCTCCTCCACCCAATACTCAAATCACAAAAATATTCAAAAGAAACACAACATCTGATATTATTTAAATGAAATGAAATTATAAAATTAGAAATTACAAAGCTACAAATTATAAAATTAGAGTTACAATACTATGACCACAAGGTCAATTTTATCACAAAGGAAATTGACTCAAAATCTTCAAGTTGGATCCACAATCTGTCTTCCCCAAACTACCTCTTGTTGATCCCTCTTCTCCCTTTTTATAACTACCAAAAAACATTATGAATATTGTAACTCCCCTTTTTCTCACTTAATAAGATATTCATATAAATTTTTTATTTTTATTTTCCTATTGAGAAAGATATTCCAATTTGAATTTCAGTGGCATAGCTTCTCAGACCTGTAACTTTTGACTCGAGAGTCTGATTAGATTTTGTAAGATATCATTGGAAAGCTTATGTAGATACATACAATACCTCAATAACCTAAATATCATTGAGGTAATTTCTCATTCTTCTTCAACGATTTTAAGGTCTTAAAATTTTATTTTTAAACCTTCTTGAAGAGATTTCTCAAGATGAAAACTTTAATATATCTTAAACCATTTAGGATATTGGGTTGATTCTTTCACCACTAGATATACTTTACAATATCGCTCCTTGAGGTAAATTTTTAAATCCACATGTGTCTGTTTAGGCTGAATTAATAAAAGTAGCCCATGACTATTTTTTACATTTTTGGACTTATGACTGACTTATACCTCCAAGTGTTATCATGGACTCCCAAGTGTTAGCATGGCTTCTAATATTTAGGGGTAACTTTTATTCCTATTTCGATGTTGATCTTGAAGACTTTATAACAAAGATACCTAATGATAAAAAAACAACCTAGTTGTCAGATAAAATAAAATACTATCACAACAAGAATAAGAGCTCTAATACTAACTATAGTAGACATTTCATAATATTAGAGATCCTAAATGTTTATCTAATATGGAGCCATACTTTTACAATATCTAGGAAATAAGATATATTATGTCATTCTATAATGTTAAATAATATATACTTACCTATGTTGTGTGTGGAAGATATACCCACAAACTATGGATCAAGAAATCTAAACATAATGAGAAGCTCATTCTATTTTTTCCATTATTACTGCTACACACATGGCATCTATAATATCTTCTATTGGAATGGTTACCATACAACTTACTAAGATCTTCGTCCTATTGAAAAAGTTTATTAAATAACTTGAGAAAAGGAATGTGGTTTATGACTTCTTATTTTTTGCAAAACTTCCTAAAGTTTGTATAAGCCTTTGTGTGCAACTTTTCATTGGAAAAATATAGAGGTAAAAATCTTAAATAAAAACAAAAACATATTAGAGGAATATCAAGGAATAAGGAAGGGTTATAGAAAATGTTTAAGGAAAAAGTGAGAGTAATTTCTAAGGAAAAATGAAGGGTAGTAGAGATAGCTTAAGAAAAAAATAGTAAAGAAAATAAAACAAAAAAAATATAGACAAAAATCTTATTAGTAGACAAAAATACATAGATAGTGATGATAGAGGAGTGGTTATATAAGAGGGAAACAAATATGTAGAATGATATTAGAGGAGAGGATAATAAACAAGGAAAAAATATGTAGAGTAACATTAGAGGAGTGGTTAAAGAAGAAGGGAATACTACAAATAATATTGGAGGAAAAAAATAGATGAGGAAGTAAAGAGTGGTTAAGCAAGAAAGAAGGAAAAAAAATAATAGACAAAAGCTCTATCAATAGAGAAAATCATACAAAGCAACATTAGAAAAGTGGGTCAGGAAGAAGAAAAGGTTATAATGATAGATAAAAGTAAAGAGAAACATAAAAGGAATGGTTAAGGAAGAAGAAGGATCTAAAAATAAAATTAACAAAAAACAAGAAAGCTAAAGGAAAATTGAAAATCAGTATTCGTAGATAAAAATCCAAAAATGGCTAATAGTAGATAATAATGTAAAGAACATTGTTAGAGGAGTGGCTAAGGAAGAATTTAGATATACAAATAGAGCTAGAGGAAAACTCAACAACCCTCATGGTAGAAAAAAAATGTAGAGATAGTTGGTGCTACAAGAGATGAAGGTATTATAGAAGCAAGAAAATCTATGCCAAGCCTAAAAAATGAAGAAGGACACCTTTATTATTAGTATTATCATGTTTGGTTCTAAATCCAATGAAGGTAACTAGGAAAATAGGAGTAATAGGAGTCTAAATGGAGGGGGTGAGGTTTCTACAATGGAGTGATATGTGGAAGAGGGATGGGCAAAAACAAGAGATAAAGAGGATCTCATAGGGGAACAAAAATAGAGATAAAAAATGATAATTAGAAAGAACTTAGAACAATAGCTAAAATATAACAATACTTTAAATGGGACATACAAATCCAATATTTATATCCACTTTATTTTATAACCACATCCAATCTTGGTGTTTATAATTATTTAGATTTAATATAGACCCTACATATTTTAGACCTTTTCCAAACTCAATTAGATTGAATCCAAAAGCCCTTACCATAGTTTCTTCTTGTCCTAGTTGTAGTTTTTTAAATGCTATATATATTTTCTAGAGGTTTATTTTCATTTTTGTGATAACAAAATATAAATCTAACAAATCTTTATATTTCAATGCTTCTCTTAAGTTACCATTTCCAAGTAGGAGTATATCATCTGCAAATAGTGAGTCCCAACCAAATAGTTTCTCAATTTGATACTTTGATCATGTCAAGTCTTTTTTATTCCTTAATCAGTGTACATACATACATAACTCTAGGTACCATTTCCAAATAGGATTATATCATCCTGTAAAGAGTAAGTGAGTCACAACCAAAGAGTTTCTTAATTTGATGCTTTTGATCATGTCCAGTATTTTTTGTTTCTTAATCATTCTACATACATACATACATACATAACTCTAGATTATATCACTTATTGGCTATATTCAATCATTTTATACTTAGCATTAGTCTATATTTTAACTCCAATTATTTTATAGTGCCTTCGGATTTTTTATTGCTATACTACTTATTATTCTCTATGTGTTCAAGTTCCATAGCTAAGATGGAATATGAAAATAGATTTGATGATTAAATTATATTATTAAATCTTAATGGGCATGTAGTCTAAGTATAAATATTTTATCCATGCATATTGTTTTGTTGCTTCCTAGTTAAACATTTTAATCTAAGTAATTGTTTATTATAATTAATTAGTTATTATAGGCAATTACTTATCTACTAAAATTATTGGATTTTATTTCACCAACTAAATATAACATTTTCTATATTTTAAATTATTATTCATACTTAATAATATAACCAATTCATTGATAATATTAGTAAATAACCTATTTTATATTAGCTTTGTTTTTAGTATATTTATATAATATTACAAATATATTTATTAGGTGATTAGATTTATAAATTTTATTATGTATTAAAGAATTAAAAAATTTATTAGTAAAATATATGGTTAATATAGAGCCTTCGCAGATAGTTTGAACCCTACCAGTTGTGCTGGTAGTTACTAAAAATTGTTGATTGTAACAATTGCTTCTATGTATTAAAAATATATATTTTTTGTCATTGTGAGAGAATTTTATGTGAAAATAATACATATTACTCTAAGTAAGGCTCATAAGAATATTATTTTCTTAACAATTATGATAATCCTACATTAAACCACCCATGCAATCATATATCATAACATTTTTTTCTACCAATACCTATTTTGTTGTTATTCATAATCAAGTGTGCATAAATTATTAATCATTGTCTATTAAAGTGTTCTTGGGTAAGGCAAAAAATTTGGAGAACACTTCACCCAAATTTTAACACAAATTTAAAGTTTTAATATTAGAATTTAAGATATATACTAGATAATTTTATAAAAAAGTACTTAGTAAGTATAGGCATATACTTTACGACATAAAATAACATCATATCCATCCTTTAAATATTGTAGGGATTGTACTATCATTACTATGAGAATTGAGAGTGTCTCCTTCATTTTAAAATTTATTTAAATTATTTTACACATTTTAAACAAATGTGTGACCATGTGAAAAAATTAAGATTAAAAAAATAATACATAATTTTTTAAATCTCTTTCTATAGTTTTATTTTAAATATCTTTACTTTTTACAATCTGATAAATGCACATGCAAAGGTTATGATTAATTCATTCTAAAGTCGTCCTTCTAAGTCTATGCAAAAGTTTCCAATTTCTAGTAATAGTAATAAAAAGATACAAAGAATGAGATAATATGTTTGAATATTTTTTTTGCTTGGTTTGTAAAGTCTTTGACTTTCAAGATTTCTTTTGCACTATAATTGATATTATTAGATAATTGAGTATGATTGCAAATGGCATCATGTTCATTGCTAATCCCATAACTAATAGAATATTATATTTTCTATGGTTTCATGGTAAGATCCATATAATTTTTAATGCACACTTGAGAGAATCTATCAATGTAAAAGTAATCAATATTTTACAAATAATTATTTATATATATTATTTGTTAATATTTAGATTTAGGATGTTCAATTTTGCTCTTGTTAAATGTAAGAAAATATATATCTATTGTATTAAGATTATATAAAGAAATTATAGTTATATTTGCATGAAATAGTTTTTATAAAGTCATTAGTAAGATATATAGCTTTATGTGGAAAAAGCCATCTTTAATTTCTAATACCTAAAATAATCACTTGTAAAACAATGTAGGTGTAACCCCTTAAACTAATAATAGAAATGAATCAAATGTAAGTCCATAAATGAATCACCTACTGAATAATTCATATGGTAGGCAGGACTAGATAAACTGTTAAGTACTTTGCAGGAGACCAAAAAGAGGGAAAGGTTGAGTAAAATGGTAGAGTTTTTATTTTAGAAGAGACCTTTATTCAAATATTTTTAATTTGAATAGAAATTTGATTTGCACAACAACATTAAGCAACTCGTATGGATGGCTTTTCCAAGTGGACCTAACTCAGAGAAATATTGGAATGCACACGGATGAGAAGGCCCAAACCCAATTTTAAAAATTTTGTGTTGTTTTATTTCTTGTAGTCTATGTTCTCCCCTGTTTTGCTAGCTTGTGCATATTCTATTCTAAAATCCCCTGTGAGTGTGCTCCGCTCAGGATCTTTGGTTCTTATGGTGGCCTGTGTGCCCTTTTACCTCTTTATTGACTCGATCCTTTTTATATAATGCTCGAGGACCCTTCTAAAACATCTTCTTCTACCTAATAAAAAAAAATAGCAATTTCCATAGCAAAAAATCCAATGTACAACCATATAACTAAGTATATTGATATTAAATACCAATTTATTAGAATTCTTGTGGCACAAGGTCAAATTGAATTGAAATTTTTAAAAACTAATAACCAAATTGCTAATGTGTTTACTAAAATACTACCAAAGGAAAAGTTTTAAGGATGAAATAAATGTTATATGATATCACATTAAGTATTAAGGGGGATAATGATATAATTAATGTATAATATTTATGTATAAGGGATGTGAGATAAACTTAGCAAGCGACAAGAATATAAATAGAATTTTTGTAGTGCCAAGACTTTTTTGCAAGAGCATTCATAAATTGTAAAAATTTTATAGAGCTCAAAATTAACATTGTGGCTTCAACCAAAGCAACTTGCACATGTCTAAGACTTGAATTTTTTAGTATTTATATGTTACCTTGAATTTTGATGTGTAGGTTTTCTTCTATTTCTATTATAAAATACACCCAATTAATCTTGTGTTGAAAGAGAGATTGATTCATTTTCTTTTGTAATTGTTGTTGTAGATATATCTCGTGCATTCACAAAAGAAAGGATTATTCAAGTTTTCATTTTTAAATTCAATAGTGTTATTTTTGTATAACTCATGGTGCAATGATACAAATATTTGTTGTTGTAGTAAATAAAAATGTTCATTGCAACAGTAGCTAGAGTTTATTTTCTATTTAATATTTGTTTGCATAGTTGTATTACTCTTTGATGATATTATCTTATATACTAAATATTACAAAAGTATGGCTCTACAAAAACTGTAAATTTGCTATAGAGGTAAGTACTTTGGTCTCTCTTTCAGTGGTTCAAGGTTCAAACCCCATTCAATATGAATGGACCAAACCCCTCATAAAAGCATGTATAGTTTATTTAAATTTGTAAGCTTAATGTAGTGTTAAGTGCTTTGGCCTCTCCTTGGAAAAGTTCAAGGTTCAAACCCCACTCAATATGAGGGGACCACAACTCCCATAAAGACTTATTAAAAATGACTTTACAATAGATAATTTTCTAGGATATTTAATGTTATGAGTAACTAAATATTTAATGCAACCTGCATTAGATGTCAAGATGTTGTAGCTAATATTGGAGCTTAGTATTTTCTTTTCTCTAACAAGTAGTTTGTTTTGTATTTTGTTTTTTTTTGTCATTGTTACATAGTCTTCAAGATTCATCATGGAAATAGGAAAAAATAAATCCCCAAATATTAGTCTACCCGAATTCCCAAGATTAATTAAACTATGCATTTATTCTAAATATACCAAAACTATTAACATGCCATGTTAATTTGTATGTTAAAATTATATAAACTCTGAAAACTGCTTTCAAAAGTTTTATTTATTGGGTATAAATTTTGGCAATGGAATTTAATTGATTATAAAATAACATCCTTCACCAAATAATAATAACAAAAAAATAAAACAATCCCTTTCTACGTACTACACGGGACAAATTTCCTTTTATATGTTATCATGGCCATAGGCATTCGCATGCAATAAGGGGTGTCCATGATGGTGTTCCCTATTAAGAAGGGAACTAATTTGGTATATTTATGCAAACTAAAGCTTATTCACAACCACATACTCTTTTCTCCATACACACTATGGACTTCCATTTCCTATTTGCAGAACAATATAAAAAGAGGTGGGAAGTGTTAGAAAAATTAACCCATATTTCACGCCTCTGCCAAACTACGCTCCAAAACTGGGCGAAGCCGGACTGCGCTCGCACAGTTGGGGATCTCAAAAAAAAGGTCTGACATGACGTCACACCTACCCTCTAACAGAAGTGACGTTTGATAGATCCGATCGCTGTAGAAGTTAATGCCAGTTCGACGATTTAATGCTAGTGCGACGATTGGTCAGAAACCCTAGTTGAGGGCCTGTCAAAACCTGTCAGAGGACAAACCCTAATCCTCCTCTTCTCATGGCTATATAAGGCATCTCGGGTATTTCATACAAAGAGGCAGCAGGTAGAGAGCAAAGAGGAGTCAGGAGAAGAAGAGTATCTCAGTGAGCAGTGTGGCTCAACTGATTAATGTTCGAGCAGCCGACTCAACATTTTGTCTGTTATTTTATTTTGTAGCGTAGTCTACAGATGTTGTTATTTCCTCGATTGAGGAATACTGTAACCCTAGTTTCATATAAATAAACTTTGCTATTTTTTATGGCATATTTAGTGTTTCCAATAGTTTATGTGCTAAACTTTGTTGTTCTCTGTTTCGATGATTCTCTCCTCTCATACGGGTCTTGCCAAGCCAGGCAAACCCAGCGATAGCCACGAAAGACAGAAGTCGAAGGCCAAAGTTGGCCAAGTCTGATGAAACATTCCAACTTCGCTGCCACAATCCGACTACGCCCAAGATCAGAGCGCAGCCCGAGTGCGCAAGCAAAGCGTGAGTCGCCCCACTTCGTTGGGCGTAATCCAAAATTTGCCCAGTTTTGGGCGAAGTCCGTTAGCGGCCCCAAAGTACAAACTTTGCCCAATTTTGGGCGAAGTCTGTCGACGTCCCCAAAGTGCAAACTTCACCCAGTTTCGGGCGAAGTTCGTCAGCGGCCCTGACGTTTGCACTTCGCCCATTTTTGGGCAAAGTTCGTCGGTGCCCCCGACTTGTGCACTATGCTTTTTGAGCTGCAACATTCAGACTTCGACGAAAGGCAAAAGTTCAAAAAGAAATTAAAATTATTTCTTCAAATTGGTATCAGAGCTATTATGCCATGACATGGAGATAGAAGATGGATTCCAAAAATAATTCCCTATAGTTGTAGATCCCGTGATTTAATTGAAAGAACTGTGATTACTGGAGCATCCAGATGAAGATCTTGTTTCGATCTCAGGAGCTATGGGAGTTAGTCGAGAACAGCTACCCAGAACCGACAGATGCAGTAGCACTAGTTGCCCTCTCTCAAGTAGACAAGGATCTATTGAAAGAGCACACGAAGAAGGACCAGAGGCCCTCTTCTACATCATGCAAGCGATTGAGGAGACCATCTTCTTGTGGATTGCATTAGCCACCAAGGCCAAGCAGGCCTAGGAAACCTTGGCAAGTTCATATCAGGGCACCAACAAAGTGAAGTTGGTAAAATTGTAGATGCTCAGAAGAGAGTTCGAGAACCTGCAGATGAGCAAGTCCAAGTTGATGAGCGACTTCTTCACTCAAAAAAAAGATATCATCAACCATATGGGGTTGAATGGTGAAATTATGCAGAGCTAGATAATCATGGAGAAGATTCTTAGAAGTCTGCCTGCTAAGTTTGACTCGATTGTGATAGCAATCGAAGAGTCAAGGGATTTGAAAACCCTCTCAAAATATGAACTCATGGGTTCCCTGCAGACCCATGAATAGAGGTTGAGCTGCTCAACTCAATCTTCTTTGGAGCAAGCCTTCAAAGTGCAAGTCTCAGTCCAAGACAGCGATAGACAAGACTCCCACCACAACGCTTCTAGTTCTCAAGGAGGAAGAGGCAAAAGTAGGCATGGGAGAAGTAACAAGCAAGGAGGGAGATCAAACCCTCATGACGCTAAGCCAAGTTGCAACTTTCATCAGCAAGGAGGAAGAGGCACTGACAGAAATCAGCAAGGAATCTCTCAACAAAAGGACATGTCAAAGGTCCAATGCTACTACTGCAGCAAGTTCAGCCATTATGCCTCATAGTGCAGGAAGAAGATGGTGAACGAGAATCAACAACAAGCCCATTATACGGAGGAACCTAGAAATGCGACAGGAGGAAATGTACTGCTGACTTGCAGTATTGAAGAGGAGAGCAAGAAAAACATCTGGTATCTTGACAGTGGTTGCAGCAACCACATGACTGGGAACAGAGAGATTTTCTCACAACTGGATGAAACAGTCCAGTCAGAAGTCAATATGGGGAACAACAGCAAAGTTTCGATGATGGGGAAAGGAAATATCCTCATCCACACCCGGCACGGTGAAAGAAAAACAATTCAAGATGTTTTTTATGTGCCTAGGTTGAAGCACAATCTGCTAAGTGTTGGAAAACTTGTGTAGAAGGGGCACACTATACTATTCAAAGACAGTGTCTGTTCCATCAGAGACAAAGTGCATGGACAAATCACAACAGTGTCCATGACAAAAAACAAAATGTTTTCACTGTAGATTCAGAATGAATCATTGATGTCTCTAAGTGCAGTTGAGAAAGATGCTACTTGGCTATGGCATCTCATATTTGGTCACCTAAGCTTCAGTGGCCTGAATCAACTACACAGGATGCAAATGGTGAAGGGTTTACCCCTGATAGAGCAACCGAACCAAGTGTGTGAAGGTTGCCTAGTCAAAAAATAGCACAAGGATGCATTCCCTATTGGATAGTCTTGGAGAGCATCATGACCATTGTAGCTGGTGCACTCAGACATTTGTGGTCCAATGCAGACCACCACGTTTTCCGACAACAAATACTTCTTGACGTTTATAGATGACTTCAGTCGAAAGACTTGGATTTATGCCATCAAGCTGAAGTCAAAGGCATTTTCTAGATTCAAGGAGTTCAAGGCTCTGGTGGAGAAATAGAGTGGATATCAGATCAAGACTCTCAGGACAGATGGTGGAGGTGAATACATCTCCAATGAATTCCATAACTACTGCAAGTAGCACAAAATTCGAAGGCAGTTCACTACTAGATACACGCCACAGCAGAATGGTGTAGCTGAGAGGAAGAATCGAACCATCATGGAAATGGCACGAAGCATGATGAAGGCGAAGGGATTATTGCATGAATTTTGGATAGAGGCTATAACATGTGCAGTCTACCTACTGAACAGATGTCCCATCAAAATCGTGAAGGACAAAATCCCTCAGGAGGCTTGGAGTAGAGTGAAGCCAAGTGTGGCTCACTTGCGTGTGTTCGGGTGCATTGCATATGCACATGTTCCAGAAGAGAAGTGGCAGAAGTTGGATGATAAAGCTGAGAAGTGCATTCTCATAGGGTATAGTGAGTAGGCAAAGGCATATAGGTTGTACAACCCTGTGACGAAGAAGCTCATCATTAGCCATGATGTGAAGTTTCTTGAAGATAAAGCCTAGAATGGGAAGTCAGAGACTGGCCAGTCAGAGCCAATAGTAGTACAGTCTCTTGACTTGGAAGAAGGAAGTGTGCAGCCACCTACAACTTCCAACAGCAACAGCGATGCCAGTAGTAGCATAGCCACTCCATCTCAGTCGCCTCTACTCGTAAGTAGATAGAACCTGGTGACGCCAGTGAATACAAGGAGCTTGCAAGAAATCTACGAGGCAACCCAAACCCACATAGATGAAGAGCACTCTGACTTTGCATTCTTTACTGAAGTTGATCCAGTAGAGTTTGAAGATGCAAGTCAAAATCAGAAGTGGGTGCATGCGATGGATGAGGAGATAGCAGCCATTGAAAAGAATGAAACATGGCAGCTGACAGATCTTCCATTAGGGAAGAAGACCATTGGGGTCAAGTGGGTGTAGAAGACAAAGTTCAACGCCTAAGGAGACGTTGACAAGCATAAGGCCAGATTGGTGGTGAAGGGTTACAAGTAGAAGTTAGGCATCGATTACCATGAGGTATATGCGCCTGTAGCCCGACTTGACACAGTTAGGATGATCCTGGCATTGGCAGCCCAACAAGGTTGGAAGATGTACCAGATGGATGTCAAGTCAGCCTTCCTCAATGGAGTGTTGGAGGAAGAGGTCTACATAGACCATCCACTAGGTTATGAAATTGAAGGCTAGTAGGGAAAAGTCCTAAAGTCGAAGAAGACCCTATACGATTTGAAGCAGGCGCCCTGAGCATGGTACATCCAGATTGACAGCTATTTTCAAGAAAATGGGTTTGTCAAATACCCATATGAGCACACCTTGTACATGAAGACAAATGGAGTAGGTGAGCTCATAATCATCTACCTATATGTTGACAATCTGATTTATACTGGCAACAACAATGTCCTATTCGACCAGTTCAGAACAGCCATGAAGAAGGAGTTTGAGATGACAGACTTAGGGCTGATGAAGTATTTTCTCGGCATTGAAGTTGACCAATTGGCAGATGGCATCTTCATTTCTTAGGGCAAGTATACGAAGGATGTCCTAAAGCGATTCAAGATGGAGGACAGTAAACCTGCCATCACACCTGTAGCCACAGGTTTGGAGCTGAGCAAATTGGATTCAGGGAGGAATGTCGACCCAACCCTGTTCAAGAGGCTAGTTGCCAGTCTGATGTATTTGACTGCAACTTGACCAGATTTGATGTTCGGAGTCAGTCTGATCAGCCATTTCATGGAGACTCCGAAGGACATGCACTGGCAAGCAGGCAAGAGGATCTTACGCTATGTCAATGAGACGTGAAACCATGGCCTATTTTACGTTAGACAGGACCAGCTAGAACTGGTCGGCTTCATAGATAGTGACTGGGCTGGCAGTATCGATGATCGGAAGAGCACCTCCGAGTATGCTTTTCATCTCGGATCAGTGGCAGTATCATGGGCGTCCAAGAAACAACCCATCGTTGCGTTGTCCACAGTCGAAGTAGAATATGTCGCCACCATGTTAGCTACATGCCAGGCAGTTTGGCTGCGAAGAGTTCTAAGTGAATTGAACTTTCCTTCGAAAGGCGCGACAACATTTTTTTGTGATAACAATTCGGCTATCGCACTGTCAAAGGATCCCGTGTTCCACGGCCGGATGAAGTACATAGACATCCGGTATCATTTCATCAGAGAGCTGGTGAAATTCAATGAAGTACAACTACAGTTTTGCAGGTCCAAGGAGCAGCTGGCTGACATCTTCATGAAGCCTTTGAAGGCGGAAGACTTCAGCAGATTGCGAGAGTAGCTTGAAGTCAAAGCGCTCGTGAAATCAGGATTAAAGGAGAGTGTTAGAAAAATTAACCCAGATTTCATGCCTTCGCCAGACTGTGCTCCAAAACTGGGCGAAGCCGGACTGCGCTTGCGCAGTTGGGGATCTCGGCAAAAAGGTCTGACATGATGTCGCACCTACCCTCTGACCGATGTGACGTTTGACAGATTCGATCACTATAGAAGTTAATGTCAGTTCGACGATTTAATGCTAGTGTGGCGATTGGTCAGAAACCCTAGTTGAGGGCCTATCAGAACCTGTCAAAGGACAAACCCTAATCCTCCTCTTCCTGCGGCTATATAAGGCATCTCGGGTATTTCAGACAAAGAGGCAGAAGGCAGAGAGCAAAGAGGAGTCAAGAGAAGAAGAGTATCTCAGTGAGCAGTGTGGCTCAGCTGATTAATGTCCGAGCAGCCGACTTGACATTTTGTCTGTTATTTTATCCTGCAGCGTAGTCTGCAGATGTTGTTATTTCCTCGGTTGAGGAATACTGTAACCCTAGTTTCATATAAATAAACTTTGCTATTGTTTGTGGCATCTTTAGGGTTTGCAGTAGTTTATGTGCTAAACTTTGTTGTTCTCTGTTTCGGTGATTCTCTCCTCTCATACGGGTCTTGCCAAGCCAGGCAAACCCAACGGCAGCCGCGGAAGACAAAGAAGTCGAAGGCCAAAGTTGGCCAAGTCTGACGCAGCGTTCCAACTTCGCTGCCGCAATCCGACTGCGCCCAAGATCGGAGCGCAGCCCGAGTGCGCAAGCAAAGCGCGAGTCGCCCCACTTCATCGGGCGCAATCCAAACTTTGCCCAGTTTCGGGCGAAGTCCGTCAGCAGCCCCGAAGTACAAACTTCGCCCAGTTTCGGACGAAGTCTGTCGGCGGCCCCGAAGTACAAACTTCGCCCAATTTCGGGCGAAGTCCGTCGGCGGCCCCGACGTTCGCACTTCGCCCATTTTCCGGCGAAGTCCGTCGGCGCCCCCGGAGCTGCGACATTCGGACTTCGGCGAAAGGCGAAAGTTCGAAAAGAAATTAAAATTATTTCTTCAGGAAGCACGCTGTTGGGAATATTTTGAGAACGCCGAGAAGAATAAGCAACCATGGACTCTCCACAATCTTTTTGGTTCATATAACACAAACCAACGAGAAAGCGGAGAAGAATAAGCAACCATTGACTCTAAGTAATCTTTTTGTCGAATAAAATACAAGCGATCCAGGTTTGATCATAACAAGCAAAATCAAGACGACACAGCAAAAGCTGACGCTTTTCAGCCTAAATCCATATCAACAAGTCCAGAAAAGCGCGAGAAAGAGTTGATAACCCCCAAAAAAATAAGCACCATGGACTCTACACAATAATTTTTCTCGGAAAAAAAAAGCAAGTCAGATTTCATATCCGTTCTGGTAACAAGCAAAATCAAGAAGACACAGCAAAAGCTGAAGCCTCTCAGGTCAAATCTATATCACCAAGTGCAGAAAAAGAGGAAGTAGAGTCTGAAAGTGTGCAGCTAAAGGTTGCCGAGCCTTTTAGAGAATTCCTGAAGGATGATTGCAAGAAAAGAAAAACTAATAAAAAGCAGAAAGAGGAAGTAACAAGCGACAATGTGCAAGGATTCTTTTAGTCTTTTTCAGACGACCAACATTGCCCCGGTGGATGCTTTGTGTGTCTCGTTGGTTTGTGAGGGCATTGATAGGACTTTCCCAAGCTGCCAGAGCTTCTTCCTAAATCATGGGAACAAATCACACGACGAGGCAATGAAAATTGCTGCACATCGGGGATACAAATGAGGTCAGATTGGATTCCGAGAAAGTGCCAAGAAAGCTTCAAGGTGGATGAATTGCGGAAAATTAGATAAGAATAGGAAAAATAGGAACTAAAATTTGGGTACTTCATTCCAATCAAGACCTACTTCGAGGATTATTCTACCCTTTTCAACTTACATGTGGGTAGTATTATATAAAATTTATTATAATTTGTTCTTTTTATATATATTTTAAAGTCAAGCATGTTGATTTAAAAAAAACTAAATTAAATAATATTGATATAAAAGTTATTATAGAAAAATGTTTAAAAATGAAGTGTACATAAAAAATTATAATTTTAAAACATATTTATTATTATATCATTTATTTTTGTTAAAATTTTAAAAAGTGTATATTTAACACTGTTATGACATTTATCTTAATCATTTATTTAATAGTATTGTATTTTGAGAGGTCCAAGGTTCAAAAACCCACTCACTATGAGGGGACCATGAGCTCTCATAAAAACATGTGTAAACTTATGTAAACGGTTTGGTCTTTGGCTCTTCTTTGGAAGGTCCAAGGTTCAAACCCTGGCATAGGTGAGTGTATAAAGGGGTAGGTGTGTGTCTCCTTGGTGGAGTTGTTGTAACATGTTGGAGGATTTTTGGTCAAACCCCATCTCTTAATATTACGAAATATATATATTACAACAAATTATTTTGTAAGAGGTTAGTATTGTTATAAAATAATATGTCGCTTCTGTCGAAGTTATATAATTAGATGGGTTTATTGTTCATGCATTATTCACATTCAAATTATAAGAGTCTTACATAAATAGATATGGTATAATAATAAATAACATTTAAATTTTTTTAAGAGGTTAGTATTGTTATAGTATTTTAAATAAATAATATGTTGATTATGTCCGAATTATATGGGTTTATTGTTCATGCGTTATTCACATTGAAATTATAAGAGTTATTTATGTTATAATAATAAATAATATTTAAATTATTTTTAAGAGGTTAGTATTGTTATAGTATTTTAAAGAAATTATATGTTGATTATGTCCTGAGTTATATAGTTAGATGGATTTATTGTTTATGTATTAAACGTATTGAAAGTGAATAGTTGATTTAAAAGTACAATTTTTTATTATTTTAATGTTAATATTTTTTGAAAATTTATTATATATTTTTTTGGAGATTTAAGTTAAAATAGATTATCGAGGTGTTGTAGGTGAGTTGGAGAGGAGAGGAAAATCCTCCAAGGGAGATCCCAGGTTTGAATCTCCACCCTACCAAAAATTTGAATTGGATACCCGAAATCCAATCGATAATGTTGGTGCGGGCAAGGACGGGCATGATTCTCGGGTGACTTTAATGGTGTAGAACCTCAAATCCACCAAAATCATCCTTAGGGCAATCAAATCCACTTTCATCACTCTTATCCCCAAAAGCCCCATAATTAAAGCCATGTCTCACTACCATTCCATTAGCCTATACAATGTTCTATACAAAATCCTTGCTAAATCTATGGCCAAAAGGTTGAAGCCCATCCTTCCTAGCATCATAGACCCATCTCAAGGAAGTTCAGTTCAAGAGAGAGTTATCACTGATGGCATTATCATTCTACATGAAATCTTCCATTCCATAAATTAGACCAAAAAGCCTATTTTTATTCTCAAGTTAAACATGAGCAAACCATTTTACAGAGTTAATTAGGGCTTCCTCCTCAACATCCTGACTAAATTCGGCTTCCATCCTGACTGGGTCAAACTTGTCAAAAGTTGCATTTCAACATCCTGGTTTTCTATCCTCATCAATGGATCCCCTGTAGGTTTTTTTCCTAGTGCTAAAGGGCTAAGGCAAGGAGACCCCTTATCCCCAATCCTCTTCATTATTCTTGTTGAGGCCCTTGGGAAAGCCCTCAAAGCTACCTCTCAATTTGGTCTTTTATTTTGATTTAAGCTTGTGTCGGGTCTCCAAACTATTAGTCACCAAAGCCCTCAAAGCTATGTCATGTTGGGATCAAAACTAACAAACATGGACCACATGATGGGTGGCAATTTGAGGTGGATAGTGTACATGGTGTCGTAGTTGACTAGTGCCCATAGCAAGGAATACGAACAAAACTATTTAATAATTGATAGTGTGGAAAGCTATAAATCCCTCATAGCTAGCCAATGTCTACTGAGAAATAAAAGGTTTTGTCATATGCCCATTAGAAGAAGATACCATACAATTTTGATCCATTTAATCCCAATAAAAAGGATGGTATGGTCTTGTTTTATACAAGCTTTTACTATGAGTAGTAGATGTATTCTACAAGGTAGAATAGATAACCAGAATCACATAGAAAATCATGAAAACTTTGAGGTTGAATTTGGCAACGGTTTTTCAGTCAGTGAATTAAGAAGCGACTCACAAAATGTATGGATAGTAAGTTCATGGAAAATAACATGACCTAGAACATGAATATAGACGGTGGTATTATGAGGAGATTTTGATAATAGCAGAATACAGACAATGGTAGTACCTTCGATTTGAAAGACAACTCCCAGCATAGTGGGTAGGCAGTCATTAAAATGTAGTAATGAGTAACCCCGGATGGAGCATTGAGTAAATATAGTAAAAGTTCATATAGTTGGAGGCCACATAGATAATTATGTGAATGTGATACCTAATGCCATGTTGTCATGCTATGTAGACATTGTGTACAAGCAGTGATTCAATGATGTCTTAGTGGAGGGATGTAAATAACATGTATCTTGGTTGATTCAGCAACTAGATATGACTTTGTGGAAGTCTCTTTAGCTATTCTAAAACATTTACAAGAATTGGATTCACCATCAATCATCCAAGCAAAAAGGGTAAGGAGTCTAGCCAAAGATACTTCCTTAAAACCCTCTTCTTGCACTCATCAATCTGCTACAAAAATAAGAATCTTATACCTACAAAAAAGTGTAAGGAAAAGGTGTAATATAAGGACTCTATATTGCATGGTTTTGCACTTCTACATTCCATAAAATGCATGTAAAGAAGTATATTTAAAGGTGCCACAATAGGAAAAATAGGTACATGGAAGAAGTAGCCAAGAAAAGGCCAAAGGAAGGGCCAAAATATTGAACATTCACCATTATTGAAAGGGTATTCTCTCTAGCATTGAACCTACATTCAAAGGAATCTTTACATAAATGATAAAAAGCCTCTCAAAGGCTACTTATATAAGCAAAAGGAGCCAAAATAATTATATGATGCATATTTATATAAATCACAAGAAAGGAAGTAAAGTTATCTACGTAAATTAAAAGATAGAGCATATTATAGCATTTAGCAGAATCAAGATTCACCTCTATATTCATGAACAGGGAGTACGACGTAGGGATAAGCATACATCAACAAGGCAGATGTTACATTGAGAGTAGCATCAATAAAGGGTAGCAAGAGAGCTACCACATCTTAATTCCAAGCTTCAAGATGTCTCACATATCACCTCCAGAAGGAAATACATTGCTTACTCTCCGAGAAATCAATGCAAGCTATGGAGAAAGACTTGGAAATAATTATAATATCCTTCTTGGAGGTGTTACATAGGAAACTCCATGCAAAAGGGCTAAGTGTCACTTGGTATATTATTCCCTCATGACTATCATTTCTCTAACGCTCAAGAGATGAATGTTGAGAGCGCTCAAGCAAAAAGGATACATAACTACTAGTAGGGAAATGGTACAAGAAGACAAGGTAGCATTACTAAGCAAATCAAGTGCCACATGTCATTCAAAGACTGCCCAACTTGCATAGCAATGCTACTAAGAAAATTGAATGTCATTTATCCTCCAAAGACTACCCATATATGTAGCATAGAGAAAATAATAGATAGAATTCATGTCAAATGTCCATAGAGTGTGAAAAGAAAGTTTAGTCCAGTCAATCTACAATGTGGAAGAATGAGAGAATAGGAGTATTAAAGACTCCATTGAAATATCCAAAATTTATTCTCCCAATGTCAAGATAGAAGCTCGATAGCCATACCAATAATGGAATAAGAACATAGGAGTATTAAAGATTCTATTTAAAGGACCAACGTCTACTCTATAAGCATCAACAAATAAGGGTAGTAGCCATAACACACTTGTTACCTCAACCTCATCAAATCAAGTACTACAGAAAAGGTACATAGAGGATTGTCATGCTTAAGTCTAATTAGCACCATCTATATCTCATTCTATGTAGAGATGTGAAGTTAATAGGGCTAAGGTAAGAAAAATATCTCATTAATATTACTTTCAAATATTGGAATTATATGGTAATATTTTTAAGGATTAAATTTTAAGTTTGAGACAGCAAATATGTAGGATATAACTTACCTAAAAATCATAATACTATTTGCAAATCGACCTATGAGGTATATGGCCTTCTACTTAGGTTCAATCATTTAAATATTTTCCATATATTATTATATTTTCTAATTTTCTAAAGTTTGGAGTCATAATATCTACTACTATAAATTGATTTATTAAAAATTAGAAAAAATGAAATCCAATCCCAAAGGGCCATTATAAGAGGTTTATTAATATCATATAAAGGTTAGAAATTATATTATTTACTTGTCTCAAATCCTCTAAAATAGAGACAAAATATCCAACATTAAAAACCTATTGATATCTAGAAAAATTGCTTAGTTCAATAGGAGCAATAAGGACAATAAAAGTTGATTTTTACCATTTTTATAACTTTACAAAATCAACCAAGAAAGAACTATATATCTTAAAAGTATATTATATCTTGTCTAGTTCATACCAGGGAGTTGCAAGTCATTCTACCAAACTTGGTAATATCCAATTCTATTGTTTATCAAGATGCAAATCCATTAGCTATATATATAAGCTATCTTCAAAACCTGAAATCCTTAAGAGTACTCATTTTGATTACTAGGGAGACATAAGGAATCCCACAAGGCTCAAGGATAAATATAGGTTTTATCAAACCAAGCTTATATAATTCTATCAAAAATTAATTATTCTAGTAGAAAGCCATAAGAATGTCTACTCTCTAAAATACTACAAATATCAATAAAGAGAAAGCCAATACCATAAAGTTTTGGATCATGAATCTTATCTTGAAATTGGAAATAATGTTAGACCTAACTTCAATAATAATCCATAGTGAAGCCCTAGAATATACCTTTGAAACTATAGAATACTATCTTCAAACTCGTCTCAATGAAGCTATCGACGAATAAGAAAATATTGTTGCATTCTCCTTAGATATTGTGAACATATTATATATGGCTTTACTCACATACAAAAACCTAAAAAATGATAATGTAGAACTAAATATATTGATAGAACTACTCAAGAAGAAGAAAGATCTAAGTGAATCATATCTAGATTTTTTTTTCAATTCTCATATAGAATTGATACTTCAAGTTTACTCAAAATCTTATCATGATGAGCTAAGTGGTTGTTCAGAAGAATTTATACAAACTAAAGATAAGGAAGAAGAATCATCCATGCAAGAATCAAGTAGCAACACAACCTTCAGTGAAAAGTCAAATTTTGAATTCAAATGCAAAGCTAAGAAAGAAGAAGGAGATGAACCCAATGAAGGAGGAATACAAAGCAAGGTGAACTAAAAGAAGGGTCTACAACTTCAGTCTATTTTTACATCATTTGAATACTGAAGCATCTACTGAAGAAGCCAAATATCATTTCAATATGAAGATCCAATTAGAATCTATCAGATGTAAGAAGATCCACATTGAATACTTAAGTCTTTAATAGCCAAATATTATAATTCAAGGGGGTTTTATAAAATAGAGCATATTACATTATTTGGGTCATGTAAATGTACCTTCCTTCGTACATACATTAGGTTACTTTAGGGGGAAGTTGTCTAATTACTTCATGCAATGTAATAAATGCACAAGTGTCAATGTGCAAGTTGTAATGTGCAAGGTATCCACTTATATAACTAGATAGAGTATCAACCAAGGAACTTATCTTCCTAAATAGTGACCATAGCTAGATTATAAAAAAAATTATAGCAACATAACAGTGAGTGTGTGGTAGATAGGTAGTAGGATAGTGTGTGTAAGCTATAAGCTCAGATCTCCCTCGTCGAACAGTAACATATCTTATGGAGTACCCATTTTCTCCATTGCTACTAGGTTATATTTTTGTTATTTTTATTTATAGTATATTTCAGTCATCTTGTAGATCTATTTTATTTCTTTCTACATATTGTGAATGATATCTTCCAATGTTTGTGGCATCAAAAGCTAAGAAAAAGGTTCTTGAACCTTTTACATCAAGAATAAATCCAAACCTACAAGATTGTCAAAAGAGGTATGAATAGAGAGAAATCCACACAAGGACATAAAATTAGCCAACATACTATGGCACAACAAGAGCAACTCAAAATTAAAAGAGAACCCATACTAATATATTCCTTACCAACCCAACTAAAATAGGAAAGATACATCCTAAAAAAAAATAATGTAAATAAAGGGTCAAAGAGATAAGGATAAAACTCCTCTTGCAACCTGGCTACATAAATCCACAACTAAATCTACTCTTTAAGGGCATAGGATCGTGGATATCCCAATAAATAATTGTAATTTGATTCAAATTTAAATAAAACATGGATCTAGCCATAAGAATTTGCAGACCACCCATAGAAAAAGGCTCACATTATCAATAAAAATCATCAAATAAACTATTCAGCTTCTATGGGAAAATTCTTCCTCCAAGGAAAATTCCCATTTCTATAGAACCTGGATAATTTTGAAGATGCGGTGAAACATGAAGTTTGGTGTAAATTCATGGATGATGAGATGAATTCTATAGAAAGGAATGAGATATAAGAGTTAGTAGATCCTCCACTACAAAAGGACATGATTAGGCTAAAGTGAATCTACAAAATAAATATAAGATAGATGTATCTTTTGAAAGGCACAAAGAAATATTGGTAGCTAAAGGTTTCTCACAATAGTCATGTATATATTAGAATGAGATATATACTCATGTTGTAAGGTTAGATACCATAAAAACTGTTTTGGTATTGGCAACATAATTTAAGTTGCCAGTATATCAATTTGATGTTAAATCAGCCTTTTTGAACAGTGTGTCAGACAAAGTAGTATTTATTGAAAAACCATTAGGTTATGAATTTTCATGACAAGAACAAATGATTTATAGGTTTAAAAAGACATTTTATAGGCTTAAGCAAGCACCAAGAGCATGTTAGAGAAAAATAGATGGATATCTTAAGAAAATGGCTTCAACAAGAGTGAAAGTGAACCTACACTCTATATCAAATATAGATGTATGGATGAACTACTTATTGTTTATATGTGTTGATGATTTGATTTATACTGGTAGTAGTATAGTGTTATTTGAAGAATTTAGGAATACCCTAAATATTTAATTTAAAATTATAGACTTGTATCTAAAGCATTACTTTCTTGGGTTAAAAGTAAGATAATTGAATGATGGCATTTTTATCTCATAAGAAAAGTATGATGTTGATTTGCTTGAGAAGTTAAAAATGAGAAATTACATACCAATAAACACACCCTTGAATATAAGCAAGAAGCTAGTCAAGAATGATAGGAGTAAAAGGATAGATGCTACTCTATTCAGAGGTTAGTTGGATATCTTATGTACATTTTTACCACTAGACTTGACATCATATATGTTGTAAGTTTGATTTCAAGATTTATGTAAGATCCAAGTAAGATTCATTTTCATGTAGTAAAAAAATACTTACATATGTTTGTGGTACAAGTAAAAGGATAGATGCTACTCTATTCAGAAGCTTAGCTAGAATTCTTATGTACCTTATTTCCACTAGACCTGACATCATAAATGTTATAAATTTGATTTCAAGAATTAGTGAGATTAATTTTTGTATAGTCAAAAGGATACTTGGGGATATTCATGGTGCAAATAGATTTGGTATTTTGTATACATCAAATGATAATTCTGGATATACAAATAGTGATTGTGAAGGATCCCTTGATGATCTAAAAATATTTCAAAAAATATATTCAACTTGGGATCAGGTATGATTTATTAGTCCTCAAAGAAGTATGTTCATGGTACAAACAATTTTGGTATTTTGTATACATCAACTGATAATTTTGGATTGACTAGGTATACAAATAGTGATAGGGTAGGATCCCTTGATGATAAAAAAAACACTTCAAGAAATGTATTCAACTTGGGATTAGGTGTAATTTCTTGGTCTTCAAAGAAGCAAATAATACTTGTAGAATAAAAATATATTGTAGTAGGATTAGCTTCATTTCAAGTAGTATGGTTGAAGAGGATTTTGGTAGATTTGAGGTATGAATAAAATATGAAAACAATCATTCATTGTAATAACAATTTAGCAATTGCAATAGCAAAAAATCCAATGTACAACCATCTAACTAAGCATATTGATATTAGATACCAATTTATTAGAAATCTTGTGGTAAAACTAATAACCAGGCTGATGTGTTTACTAAAACATTACCAAAGAAAAAGATTTTAAGGATGAGACAAATGTTAGTTGATATCACATCAATAATTAAGGAGGAGAATGATAGAATTAATGCATAATATCTACATGTAATGGATGTGAGAGAGATGTGGACTTGAATATAAGATTGTTGATCTAGAGGTGAGACGTTTTTCGCAGGACTGCCCAAACTTCCGAACTTGTTTCGGCCATATCTCACTCATCCGAACTCGGATTGAGCTGAAATTTTGAGGGTAGATGCCTGAAAAACCCTAGAACGTCTCCACCAATTTTCATATCATTTGGAGCAACACAGATCCTAGCGCATCCCTATGTGTGAACGATATATTTGGCAAGCGACGATGCGAGGGTTTCATCTGGGTTGAGTGCAAGCAGCTCCAGAGGTTGGTTTTTAGGGCCTTCGGGCCCTAGTGGCCAATATTTTTGTGGTTTAGGCTCAATATTTTAGCAGGAAATGTTGCAGGGGATACAAGATGGGTTAGAAATTTGTCTTTCAATAGATCATACTATGAACTTGAGTGACAACGGCTTCCAATTTGCTGCACAAAAGAAAAGTGAAAATCATACCTTTCCACGGCGTCTAGGGCAAGGATTAAAGAGATCACGAAACAAGTTTCAAGCAGTTGATCAAAAAATGGCTCATATCTCAAGTGAATCTGGTGCTAAGGTGCACCCAAAAAATAATTCTACTGTGAAAACCCCTGTCAAGGGTAAGAATTTCGAAGACTCAGTCCCAAAAATGAATTTTAGGGATGCCCTTCATGGTGGACAGCCTCAGCCCAATGCTAATATCAATATTAGGGCTTCCCATAAACCTCTAAGAATGCCTAAGATTGATCCCAAGAAAACGGAGTCAGGATGTCTTAAAGCAACTGATGGAACTCCTATTGTTAAGCTTGATATGGATAACATTCAGATTGGCATTGAAGATTTGGAAAAAAGAGGACTAATTTGTCGGTTCGTGGGTTTTCGTCCGAGTCTATCTGCTTTCAAAGTCCGGGCTGCAAAAAGCTGGAAAACTAAAGGTGAGTTACAAATCTCTATTTATCCAAATGGTTATTTTCTTGTTTTATTTGCTAATAATGAAGATAGAGAGAAAACTTTTCAAGGGGGTCCTTGGTTTTTTGGAAGGGCAGGGCTTTTCATGAAGCCCTGGCATACTAAATTTAAAGCCGAAGAAGAGATGCCTTCTATAGCTCCCGTGTGGGTTAGACTCTTTGGCCTCCCTATTGAATTTTGGAATCCTACTATTTTTTCTTCAATTGGAAACTCTTTAGGAACTTTTATGATGACTGTTGATTGTACTCAAAATTTTGAACATATTATTTATGCTCGGATTTGTGTTTTAATGGATTTTGACAAACCCCTACCTAAAAAGATCACATTACAATTTGGGGAAGACACTTGGGAGCAAGTAGTGGACTATGAGAACATTCCTTTTCGTTGTAGAATTTGCCATGAATATGGTCATTTGGCCAGTGCTTGCCCAAATAAAATTCCTGATCAAAAGAAAGAAGATATAAACTCAGCAGGTTTCCAAATACCTAAGAAGAAGAACACTAAAAAAAACCAGTTATGAAGGATCAATCAAAGTCATTTGCTAATATGTTTGAAATCCTTTCCACAAATGATGTCCCAAGTGAGGAAGAGGAAATAATGGAAACTGAAATCTTAGAAACACAATTTAAATATGAAGGGAAGAACTCAGAGACAAACCAACAAATCAAAGGTTTTCAACAGAAGAAAAAAGGAGAAAATTTACACAAGAAAAACAATATTTCAAATGTCAAAACTTCAAATAATGCAAGTCCCAATATAGACTCCATTGAACCATCTAGTAAAATTTTGGCTGTGTATGAGCATTCTTCAAGGTTAGAAGCCTTCTCAGATTCAATTGGAATAAGTCAAGAAACAGGGAAAAAAAATTGAAGATGGATTCTAATCAAAAAGTAGGTCGCAAGACCAATCAATATCATATGGTAAAAGAAGGTGAAAAGCTTGTAGAGGAAGGTAATATTAATGCCCTTCCCAACTTTTTTAGCCCTGGTATTAATGAAGATCATCACTTGGAATATTAGAGGACTCAAAGGGAGTCTTTCAAAACAAAATGAAATTAGAAGAATGATTCAGATAAATCATCCACATCTTGTTTTCCTTCAAGAAACAAAGATGTCAATGGAGGATATGGACTTAATTGCCAGTAAAATTTGGCCATCTGGAAAAGTGGTTTCCCTCAGTTCCCAAGGAACTTCGGGTGGCATTGCTTGTCTTTGGGACCCAAAAGAGGTAGTTATTCACCATATGGTTGGCAGTTGGGGTTTGTTGGCTATAGCTATTCAAAGTAGACATTCCAACCAGATTATGCTCTGCATTACTGTTTATGCCCCGACTTCTTTGGAGGAAAAAAGAAGACAGTGGAAGGATATTACTCATATTATCTCTCATTTTCCTAAAGCTTGGATCTTGATCGGAGGAGATTTCAATACCATCCTCTCTCTGGATGAGAAAAGGGGGGAAATAGAAATTTAGATAAAAGCACTGACCTCATGAGCGAATATATTGCAAACCTCCATCTTGTGGATATCCAACCAGATAATGGCCTTATGACTTGGTCTAACAGAAGGCAAGGCTTAGCTTGTATAATGGAGAGATTGGATAGGTTTTTGCTCTCTAAAAATTTCTTAATCCATGGTCACATTCCTAAAGTGAAGACTCTTAATAATGCTGGTTCGGATCATTGGCCAGTCATGGTGGAAATGTGGAAAACCAATGTGAGTTTCTCTCCTTTTCGTTTTCAATTAATGTGGCTTAGAGACATTTCCTTCAGACCTCGTGTGCAACAATGGTGGAAGGAAGGTAAACCTAGGCATGGGACTAAGATGTTCTGTTTTTCCAAAAGACCGCAATACATTAAATCCAAAATCAAGACTTGGAACTGGAAAGAGTTTGGGGATGTTCATAAAAAAAAACATGAAGTTATTGCTCATCTTGAAAATTTGAATAAGAAAATCCGTTTAGATGGCCTCACAGAGAAGAGAAGTGCAGATGAAATTAAACTCACAACTCGGCTTAGAGGAATGGGAAAAAAGAGAAGAAATCTTATGGAAGCAAAAATCTAGAATTCAATGGCTCAAAGAAGGAGATCGAAACACAAATTTCTTCCACAAATCTCTTCTAGCTCGAAGATCTCACAACTTTATTTCTTCCTTAAAATCAGATTCTGGAGATGTTGTTTATACTTGGGATGGCATGAACTCTATTGTTGTTGATTATTTTTCCAATATTTTTGCTGCTACTCCTCTTGACTCAGCTTCACAACAAAATGTTCTTCAAGCAATCCCTTCTCTTATCACTTCTGAGGAGAACTCTTTTTTGACTAGCTCTCGTTACTATCAATGAGCTTCAACAAGTAGTTTTTAAAATGCAAAAAGGGAAGACCCCAGGTCCTGATGGTTTTCCTATTGAGTTCTACCAAGAGTTCTGGGATATCCTTCATGTTGATTTATTAGAGGTGGTGGAAGAAGCCAGGAAAGCCAAAGAAATTTTGAAGGTTATCAATAAAACTTATATTACTCTTGTTCCAAAAGCTCAAGAGGTTGATCATATCTCAGCTTTTAGACCTATTGCTTTATGTAATGTTCTTCTCAAAATCATTACTAAAATCATGGCAGAAAGGTTGAAGCCTCTTTTGCATAAGATTATTTCCCCAGAGCAAGGGGGATATGTGGAAGGACGTCAAATAGTAGATGAGATAGTTCTTGCTCAGGAAGCCATCCATTCCATGGATATGCAAAATTCTCCTTCTATGTTCATTCGGTTAGACTTATCCAAAGCTTATGACAGAGTGGATTGGCACTTCCTTATCAAAGTTTTGAGGCAATTTGGTTTCTCTAAGGATTGGATGGATTGGATTATGGGTTGTATCTCTTCAGTTTCCTACTTAGTTCTTATCAATGGCAGGCCTTCTCAGTCTTTCCTAGCTTCCAGAGGTATTAGGCAAGGTGACCCGCTATCCCCTTATTTATTCATCATTCTTGTTGAATGCTTGGGTAGGACTATAACCAAAAAGAGGGAAAACAAAACCCTTGAGGGAGTTACCATTGCTCATGGAGCTAGACCTATCTCTCATCTTCAATTTGTGGATGACTCTACTCTTTTAGGTAAAGCTACAGTTAAGGAAGCTTCTAATATTAAGCAAATCATTAGCTATTTTTCTAAGGCTACTGGGCAGTTGATCAATGAAGACAAATCTAAAGTTATTTTCTTTCACCGCTCTGCTAGACAGGAATCCATGGTCTTGGATAAATTAAGATATAAGAAGACCTCTCTTCCAATCACTTATTTAGGTATTCCCATAAATATTCAAAGGCAAAAAAATAAATATTGGAATTGGTTGTTGGACAAAGTCAAGAAGAAAATTGGAAAGTGGACCAACAAGTGGCTTTCTTCCGGGGGTAGAATCACCTTGGTAAAATCAGTCCTTCAAGCTATTCCTATTTATGTTTCTTCCGTTTTGAATATCCCAAAGGCTGTCCTTCGAGAATTGGATCAAATCAGTCATCGTTTCCTTTGGAGTGGTACTAAGGAGAAAAGAAAATGGGCCTTGGTGAAATGGGATACTTTATGTCTTCCTAAAAGTGAAGGGGGGTTAGGATTCCGGTCTTCAATTAATAACAACAAAGCTTTAGCTGCTAAATTATATTGGAGGATGTTGCATAACCCCAATGCTCTTTGGGCCAATAATCTCCGTGCTAAATATGCTGAGAATAAAAGTCCTGAAGACCTTGTTCGCTATCAACTTCCTACCAAAGGTTCTCCCATTTTAGCAGTTCTTAAGACTGGTGAGTATTTGATAAAGGAAAAATTATTTTGGATCATTCATAATGGTCAACATGCAAATTTTTGGACAGATTCTTGGGATGGTCACAAGCCTTTGATAACTCAATTCCCGATTGGAGGCCTTGGATGGAGGAGCTTCACCGAGCTAATTGGATAAAGGTGGCTAATTACTGTCGGTACCATACTGGTAATTCAAAGGTTGGTAGATATTGGATCCCTATTGAGGACTGGCCTATTCAAATCCCAGAAAGGCAAAGACAAGATATCCAAGGCATCCTTCATATGAGATCCCTCTCTTGGTCCCATGAAAAAGATTGTTTTGGATGGAACAACACTACTAAGGGTGAGTATTCAGTTGCTCAAGGTTATTTGACCTTATGCCATAATAATCCCAACCATGCTTCTGACATATTTTCTCAATTGTGGGCTCAAAAGCTCTGGCCTAAGGTGAGGTTCTTTAATTGGCTTTTATTGCATCGTAGGGTGCTTACTGGTGAGCAACTTATGAAGCGTGGTTTTCATGGCCCTTTTAGATGTGAAATGTGTGAAGAGAATGTAGAAAATATCAACCATGTTTTTATTGAGTGTACTTTAGCCTCCGAGCTATGGAGGAGAATGGCCACTTTACTTGGCTTACAGTGGTCCAATTTTTTTACTTTTGAACAACTTTGGAGGGATTGGCCTAATCAAGAGGGTGTTGATCATTTTATTAGGCAGTTAGTTTGGATGGGTTCTACCATTCTTCTTTGGAATATTTGGAATGAAAGGAACAACCAAATTTTTAATCAAGATAGGAAGGATATTCACTATATTTGGCAAAAGACCATAGCCAACTTAGTTGAATCAGTCCATCAACTCCTTAATCACCCCCAAAACTCCCACCAAATATGGGATCAAGTGATGCAAATATTGAAGATTAAACCTTCTAAGGGCAACCAAATTAAAGGGAATGTGAGTATTAGTAAGATGGATAGGACTAGAAATTGGCAACCTCCTCCTAAGGATTTTGGAAAAGTCAATACTGATGGAGCCTCTAGAGGGAACCCTGGAAAAGCTAGTGTGGGAGGAATTGGTAGACTTTCGGATGGCTCCCTGGTTTTTACTTTTGCTGAGAATTTGGGTATTCTTTCCAATAACCTTGCTGAGGGGTATGGTATCCTCGGAGGCCTTCAGGAGGCTACTAAGGTTGGATGGGAAAAGGTGTTAGTTGAGTCTGACTCTCAACTTATGATTAATCTCTTGAAGACTCCTTCTAAGAATCATAAGGTGGATTGGAGAATAAAAAGAATTATTGAGAAGATTCAGTTAATCCAGAGGGGATTTTTGAAAGTTGATTACAATCATGTGGTCAGAGATCAAAACAAGAGTGCTGATGCTTTAGCTAATTGGGCTTTGGACAAAGGTGATCTTACTTGTTATGGCCACCCTCCTATATGGTGGGCTTCTCAAATTAGGGAAGCTCTTCTTTCTATCATTTCTTTGGATGGCTCCAGTTCTGAAGGTACCTAGTTTCTTCTTGTTTTTTTTTTTTTGCTTCTCTTTGGTTCATTCAGTTTTTTTTGGTTCCCTAGCTCATTCTATTCTTTATTTTGTTTCCTCTGTTGATTCTTGCCTTAATAGTCTTCTGGTCTAGATAGGTCATTGTTTTGTTCATTTTTTTTTCTTTGTTTTTTTTGTTTAGTTTTTTAAGGTGGGTGGGTTCTTTTGTTTTGTTTTGTTTTTGTGTTCTTTGTGTTGTTTTTTGTTGTTCTTGTGTTTTTGTTGTTTTGTTTTGTTTTTTTTTTTATATATGTTTTTTGTTATTGTTCTTGTGTTTTTTTTGTTCTTGTTCTTGGGTTTCTCTTTGTTTGTGTTATTTCATGTTTTTATGTGTGAGTGTTTTCTATGTTTTTTGTTTTTGTTTATTGTCTGTTGTTGGTTGTTTTTTATTTTTATTTTTATTTTATTTATTTTATTTTTTAGGTTTTGGTTGTGTTTATTTTTCATGTTTTTATGGGTTATGTCTTTGTAGTGTTCTGTTGTTTTTGTCTTATTTGTGTTTTGTTATGTGGTTCTTGTGTTTTTCTATGTGGTTTGTGTTGTGGTTTCTTTTATCTTATTGTGCGTGTTTGGTTGTGCTTTTGTTTTTGACACACTCAAGGAGCATGTTTTTTATTTTATTTTATTATTTTTGTTGTTATTTACTTATTTTTATTTTGGTTTTGTGTGTTTGTTTGCTCCTTGAGTATGTCAAAGGTGGTAGGCCAGGTCCGAGTCCTGGGCATTTTTGGCGGAATGGATACCCCTGCCTCCTTGGGTCTTACCCGAAAGTGGCATCCCTTTTGGGATGTTTTCCACAAATAAAAAAAAATGATGTGAGATAAACTTAGCAAGTGTCAGGAATATTAATAGAGTTTTTGTAGTGCAAAGACATTTTTGCAATATTAAGAGAGAATCCAAAAATTGTGTAGATTCTATAGAGCATTGATTTTTCTAAGTCTTGTTGTAGGTGTATCTTGTGCATTCACAAAAGGATTGTTCAGCTTTTCTTCTTAGAATTTAATAGTGTTATTTTTGTATAACTCAAAGTGCAATGATAACAATGTTTGTTGTTATAGTAAATAAAAATGTTTATTGCAACAATAGCTAGAGTTTATTTTTTATTTTCTATTTGTTTTGCATAATTTAATTACTTTTTGATGAGATTATCTTATATACTAAATATTGCAAAAGTATGGCTTTACAAAAGCTATAAGCTTGTTGAAGGTAAGTACTTTGGTCTCTCTTTGAAAGGTCCAAAGTTCAAATTCCATTCAATATGAGAGGACGATACCCCTTATAAAAGTATGTGTAATTTATTTAAAGTTATAAGTTTATTGTAGTGCTAAGGGCTTTAAGGTCTTTGGCCTCTCGTTGAGGAGGTTCAAGGTTCAAATCCCACTATGGGACCACGATACCTAATAAAAACTTATTGGAAAAAATGACTTTACTATAGATAATTGTCTAGGATCTCTAATGTTATGAAATGTATAATTGAATCTTGAATACAACCTGCATTGGATGTATAATTGTTGTAGCTAGTATTGGAGCTCAGTATTTTTTTTTTTTTTTTGGTTAATGTTACATAGTGAAAATAAGAAAAAATAAATCCCAAAAGATTAGTCTACTTGAATTCTTAAGCTTAATTAAACTCTACATTCTAAGCTTAATTTTTGTTCTAAATATACCAAAATTATTAACATCCCACGCCGAACAACATTTGGTGTAATGGCATTTACCAATTATTATCATTCACGTGGTTATGAGGTTGATTCCTCCTATGTTTGCTCGAAAGAGTGCTGGTATTTGTGCCTATATTTTTAAATCCCACGTTAATCATTGTATGTGCCTATATTTTTAAATTATATAAACTTTTAAAAACTATTTTAAAAATATAATTTTTTTTAATACAATTTAATTGATTATAATATAATATTTTTTAATAATAATAATAATAATAATAATAAGGTCCGAGGTGTAGAACAATTGGTTCATCCAAACTCCATAAGGGGGACGGAGGTCCAAGGTTCAAATCTCGGGCCTCGCCGGACTGGACGTCCCTTTCCTGGTGCTTTCAGCGGCGTAAAAGGTTTAAAATGATTGTGGCATGGTGGTTATAAGGGCGGACTGCGCGAAGATCTATGTGGCGGCTTCTGAGGCGGACAGTGCAGAATACTGTGGCGGCCATAAAAGTTGGACAGCCTGCCCGGATTCGTGGCGGCTACCGATTCCACCATATAAATTTAAAAAATAAATAAATAAATAAAATGATAATAATAATAATAATAATAATAATAATAATAATAAAACAACCCCTTTCTACGCACTACGCGGGACGATTTTCTTTTTACATTTTATCGTGGCCATAGGCATTCGTAGTGATTTTCTTTTTACATTTTATCGTGGCCATAGGCATTCGGAGTGTCAAATCAATCAATAAGGGATATCAAAGGGAACAATTTGGTAAAATTATCTGTAAGTGTTATCAATAAGGAAGTGATTTTTTTTTACATTTTATCGTGGCCATAGGCATTCGCAGTGTCAAATCAATCAATAAGGGATATCAAAGGGAACAATTTGGTAAAATTAGCAGTATGTGTTATTAATAAGGACGTATAAGAAATATTACTCAATAATAATAATAAAAAATATGAAACTGAAGCTAATTCACAACCACATACCCCTCTTCTCTCCAATTTTGTGCACACACTATAGACGCTTCCATTTCCAATTTGCAGAACCATATAAAAAGAAGGTGTGAAGCACGCTGTTGGGAATATTTTAGAGAACGCCGAGAAGAATAAGCAACCATGGACTCTACAGAATCTTTTTGGAAAGCCGAGAAGAATAAGCAAACATGGGCTCTAAGCAATCTTTTTGTCGAATATAATAAAAGCGATCCAGGTTTGATCATAACAAGAAAAATCAAGACGACACAGCAAAAGCTGAAGCTTTTCAGCCTAAATCCATATCACCAAGTCCAGAAAAGGGTGAGAAAGAGTTGATAACCCAAAAGAATAAGAACCATGGACTCTACACAATAAAAGCTGAAGACCCCAAAAGCTGAAGCCTCTCAGGTTAAATCTATATCACCAAGTGCATAAAAGGAGGAAGCAGAGTCTAAAAGTGTGCAAGAAAAGAGAAAGTAATAAAAAGAATTCCTGAAGGATGATCGCAAGAAAAGAGAAAGAAATAAAAAGCAGAAAGAGGAGGTAACAAGCGACAATGTACAGGGATTCTTTGAGTTTTTTTCAGACGGGCAGTATTACCCCGGTGGACTTTCCCAAGCTGCGAAAGCTTCTTCCAACATCGTGGGAACAAACCGGACGAGGAGGCAATGAAAATTGCTGCACATCGGACCTCAAGAAAGTGCCAAGAATGTGGCATACACAGTTTGGTGGCCGGAATTTTGTTGTCTTCCTAAGACTTATGGGTCTTGGTTTGTTTGATTGCCAACGGCAAGGGTTTGCTTTAAGTGCAAGATGGATTATTCGAGCTTGTAAAGGTTCACAGGCTTGGAAAATTCTTATTCGTCATATTATTTCTCAAAGTCTACCATATGGAAAAAAAATAGTGGAAAGGTATGAACTTACCTTCTCTCATTCTTGCTCTTGTGTCTGTTACTCATTTGTTGTTAAGAGCATTCGGAAAGCTTGGGAAGTTGTCAAACCTTGGCTTCAATGGAAAATCTTGGCAAAGGGTCGAGGCACTCCTCTTGCCTCGCTCTGTGTGTGGTGATCTCTTGTTATTTAATTTCAGTCACAACCGTTAGCTAACATTAAGTGGATTGATACTTCTCGGATTTTTAGAAAAGGTATTTTATCCCTCTCTAATTTTTTCAGTCTCTCTTTGCAGGATTGGATCCCTCCGGACGTTTTCAAGAGGACTTTTGTCCTTAAGCAAATAGATAAGAGCACTTATGATACAGTGGTTACTTGTACGTCTTTCTCTCTTTGGACAAATATGGGGCAATTGGCTCAAAGATCATCTCTAAATGGCATTGGTTCAAAAACACTCCTTTTTTAATTACAAAACCAAAAATGGCTATAGTTGGCTTTCACCAAATTTGTCTTTGGTTCCCAACCTCAATGATCACTGGGATTTGTTCTCTTCCAGAGCTAAATGGCAGGATCATTTTCCAATACTTTGGGCCAGCTATGTGGAATTCAAACAAGCATGTTTTGCTTGGAGCTTGTTGTATCATGGTCTTCCTCTTGGTCATCAACTTACCCATTTGGGTATTGTTCATCCCACTTGTGCTTTTTTTGGGGAGGAGAAATCAGTTATGCATGTTTTTTGGCAGTGTTAAAGCTCAACAAGCATGGATATGGATTGAGTCCTTTTTCAGTCCTTTTCTTTAAAGGCATTTACAGTGGTTCCATAACCTACTTGGTGATAAGCCCATTTTTTTAGAGTCTCTTGTTGTAGTTTGGAATTTTTTTTGAATCAAAATCATTTTCCATATCTGGAAATACAAGAATGATATTATATTTAATGAGAAGCCTGAGTCTTCTAATTTTACTATTATTGATAATATTTCTATATTTTATGATGTGTGGCTTTAGATTAATGCACAGGCAAGAAAGGTGCAGATAGAGCTCAGTCATTTGCAAGAGCTCATTGATCATTAGAGGAATGCCCCTTGTTCGATGAGTCATGAACCACCTAAGCATGATGCTCGTCCGAGGTCTCACTCCCATTCGTGTCATCGTCCCCCTCCTTAGAGGTGAGATTGGGCATCGAGGCGACCACAACACTACCAGCTCTATGATGCATGGACTCCCAATCGTCGCTCAAGCAGATAGAGGTCTTCCCACCATGGTGGTGGTTAGGGTGATCTCTTGACTTCTTCTTGATAGGGTGATGTTTGGAACAATGGATTAGTTGAAGGAAATGATGGCTATAATGATATTGGTGCCATCCACACAGTTAATGTAGAAGACATCCCCAGGAATGTGTGGCACCATAATGAGGATATTGATAATTCAAGAGATCCAACTCCTCCCACTTCGTAACGCCTTGAGATGTTAATGCTTCATGGTTTTGTATTTTAGTGCATAATTATGAAACTGTTGATCTTGTTGCTCTCGCATTTGACGATATGATGTTTTATACTATACTTCTTTTTTGGATTTCGGTTTTCGAAAGGTTTCGTAACTACGATGGCAGCCTCTTTTATGGACAAGTGACACTTGTTTGGTTGTTTTTTTGCAAGCATTGAATGCTTTGGGTGTGATTCATCCACATAACCCTCTTTTTGTATGATATGTTTATACTTTCATACAAATTTACATTTCATTCAAAAAAAAATCTTTATTGTTTCATGCATAACATTGGATTATATTTAAGCTTGTATCTAGAGATAATGTATTGTATGAGTTTTCACTTAATATAATATTATTACTATTGAAAAACTTATAATATTAAATTAATTTGATTAGATTTAAAAATATTTTATTTATAAGTTAAAGTACTATTAATATATTATAAAAAAATAATATTTAAGATGTGTTTGATTTACATAATTAGATAGTATTATTGTTCATGTATGTATTAAACATATTAATAATACTAAAACTTGTAGCATCGTTATAATAATAATAACCTATTATTATAAGGAAAAGTATTATAAATATGTTTAAAATCATTTATATTGATTTAGAAAATAATTAAAATAAATAATATTTAATATTATTTAAATGGATTTTATAAAATTTATTATAAAAATATATATAAAAATACAAAAGAAAAATTATTATAAATATGTTTAAAGTCAAACATATTAATTTTAAAATAATTAAATTAAATAATTTTTCTCATTAATTAAAAGGATTGATATAAATTTTTTTATAGAGAAATGTTTAAAAATGAAACATACATAAAAATTATAATTTAAAAAATATATTATTATATTATTTTTATTAAATATTAAAAAATATGCATGTTTAAAATTGTTATGAAATTTATCTTAATCATATGTTTAATAGTATAGTATTGCTATGATAATTTAAAAATAATATCATAATTGTCTTGGAGTTATATAATTAGATGGCTTTATTATTCATGCATTAGTCATATTGAAATTATAAGAGTCATGGATAACTAGCTATTTTAAAATAATATAACATTAAAACAAGTTTCTCTTTAAGAGGTTAGTATTGTTATGATATTTTAAAAAATATATATTTCAATTGTGTTGGAGCTATATAATTAGATGGATTTATTGAACATATTGAAAGTGAAAGAGTTGATTTAAAAGTACAATTTTTTATTATTTTAATGCTAATATTTTGTAGAAAATTATTATATTATTATTTTTTAGAAGATCTAAGTTAAAATAAAATGTGCATATGTGAGTAAATATTATGGTTATAATGAGTAAAATTATCTTTAAGAGATTTATAATAAAACAATTTTTTTTAAATAAGTGATTTTATATCATTTTTATTTATTTTTATTAAATAATGAAAGGGGTTTTGATAGGGTCCCCAAACCTAATACAAGTTGACCAGAGAAGGAAAACCAAGAAAAGCTAAATTTAACTCAAAACCAGCCCTAATAGGCAGAGCGCAACAAGTCCCAAAGGTATCTACAAATACTTTGGTCACCTATAAAGCCCCAAAGGTATCTATAAATACTTTGGTCACCCAAAAATGTTTCCATAAACCCCTTTGGTCACCCAAAGAGTCCCAATGGCATCCACTAAGCCCATTGGTCAAATGTATATATATATATATATATATATATATATATATATTAGAATCCAAAAATATCATTAAAATAACAAAAATATAAAAAAGTTGCATTACATTGCATTATACAATCGCTCATATTAAGCATACCCATTATTATATTTTACATTCTAAAGTTGCTCATACATGTCTAGCACCAGGTCTATACACTAGCCTTACTTAAAAATCAACTTTATCAAAAGTCATTATTAACACCCGTTTATATCACAATTATCATTTCCATACACATTTCCCACCTTTCGTATCTATGTTTTTTTCCCTTCACCTAGTCATTTGTTATAAGGTATCATTAGGTTTTTTTAGTCACTCAACCGTCTCTAGTTTTCTTTTCAAATTTTGTAGAAAGCTATCCTGATTTTTAGAAGGTAGAGTCCTGCTTTGATTGTTCCTTGTATATGTCATAATCCCAACACAATTTCATACTAATAAATCCAAGTTTCACACAAGGAAAGATGAAACCTACAAGGTGGTCCTTTTTACCTTATGCAATTAGTTGACCTTGCTCATCCCCCTCTGCACATGGTTTAAAAATGCTAAGAATTGACAAAAGGATAAGCTCCCTCCCTACCCAAAGCAATAAAAATCCCTCATCCCATGCCAAATATGAGTAGGTATCCAAAGAAGCAAAAAATACAAGAGCAAAAGAAAATTAAAAAATGATTTTCACCACAACCAAAAACTCCCCAAAATAAAAAGTGGTTTTTACCACTAGCAAAATCAAAAAAGTAAAAAAAATAGTGGTTCTCACCACTATCGAAATCCCTTGCTCACCAAACAAAAATGAGAAAATCCCTAGAGCAATTCAAAAATAAAAGAAAAGAAGTACTAGACTTGAATCTCTAGAATTCTCATAATTTGACAATCATGAGGTGATCCTCATTACAGGTTGCGTGGCATCAAGCCTACTTGGCAATAATGGTATCCTTATGCATGACAATATGTCTATCACATTAGCAACCTTATTTTGTATAGACCAATGTTAGCATACAGATGAGCTAGATTTTGGTAGCCTATATTACCTATGGTCTAATCCAACTATTTACAAAACTTAGGATAATGATACTTAGGGTGATCTTGAGTATAGATGGGCTACATAAATTTTGTTTGATATTTGGATAACTTTATGCATTAAAATAACAATGAACTCACATGCACACATAGGGATATTGATTATATTTGTCATCCTAGCAGATTTATACCTTGCGAAAAGGCTTGCATAGTTAATATATAACTTTAGACTAGTTCATCAGAGTGTTTGAGTCGCATGGAAAGATCAAGGACATTCTATAACATCTTACTATGCATCTCATGCCATATCATTTTATCAAATATTTTTCAGTTTACATTTTCATAATCCATTATATAATTTTATGATAATGTTAAAATGAATCGGTGAATTTTGTAGTATATGGTGCTAGCATCTAGTGTGTCAAATAGTATTCACAATTCATCATACATATTAACAAATCATCCATCTTATTATGCAAACACACATGTACATATCGACCAACATCATATTACAATACATGCATCGATGATAAGCATCCAGAAAAGCATCAATAAAGTAAATATAACATTGCATACATTTAAGAAAGCAATAAGGAAACACATGATGATAATAAAAAAAATCATATAAATATATATGTATGGGATAAAAAGCTACATCATAATCCAAAAATTTCTCATAGGCCATAATGAAGTGGGTCCTCAAACCTCATGCTACCAAAATCCAAAAATAACCACAAAATCTCAAAAGCCATGGTCATGTAAGACTAAAACCATGACTCTTAGTCCTATCTGATCTCTTCATAGAGCTAGGATACCCCATCCTCATAGATGACTACCTTGTACCACTCCTCCTACTTTGTTGGGACCCACTAGCAGAAGGACAAGCTAGTAAGCGCCATCCAAGATACGCTATCTCATCTTCCAAATCCTGTGTATATGCTAGATCCTCTCAATGATGATCTTGGTAGTCACTTAGTAAAGTCTAAATACATGTCACATCCTCTTATAGCCTAGATACCTTGCCACTGCTAGATGCACCATGGCTCAAGCTCCCTGCTCTAACATGTGATTGAAAAGTAGCTCACTCTACTACCTGCCTCTCAATCACTAATGTTTACCTATAAATCTCTACCTATGTAGTCTACATTTGTTATTGTTGGAGATTCCTCTCCTCTAAGTACTTCCTCCACTCTTGTATCCCTCTGATCAACTCATCCTATAGCTAAGCAATAGTGGCATCCCATGCTACCAACTATGCTTGTACTCCCTACTCATCAAAATAATCCTCATCATAATCATCCTACTAATCCTCCATGTCAATGTTATCCATACACTCATCATCTATCTGATGACACATATGTCACTCACCTAAGTCTAACTCCTCCTCATATTTAGCCTTATCATTTCGCTCATCTATAGCCTCCCCATGACCCTCCTCTATCATTGTATCTATACCACCTCCTAGAAGTCCCTCCCCTTGCCACTGGCACATCACCTATCAGATTCATACTCAATTGTGGTCCCTACATAATTTAGCTTAGAGGTACCCTCCATAATATCTACCTCCACTATAGGCCAAGTGATTTTCCTCTCATCCCCACGATGTTAGTAGATCATTGGCTCACTAGGAAAACCCTAGCATAGCCCAAGCTACCACATCACTTTATCATATGGTAAATACTCTCACTTTGTCCCATGTTGACCAACTAACTATCTCCCTCATCATACTCATTGAAGTTGCACATAAGCCTCAGGCCATGCTAGAAAATCCCTATATGATCTCCAAGTAATATCCTCTACCCTGAGCTATGAAAATTACTATGCATAGTGATCAATCATACTGCATAGGGATGGCTCCACCCTGTCTCCTGGTCCCACTATCATAGGATATCATATCCTATCTATACATCCATAAGTTGTGCCTGCATCATCCAAGGTAGTCCTCATGATCAATCCACAACAATGTGTTGCCATCCCCACACCTGTAATAAAAATTTGTAGCCTAATACTTTTCACTCACAAAAATAGATCTTGTACAACTCATCATAAAGCTATGCTAGTAAAGTAGTGCCCCACACCATCACCAACAACCTCTCTATGATGCACTCCACCAGTGAAAATGACAATTTCAAATGGTTCTAGGGGAACTTGACTCCTAACGAGTCTGGTAGCAACATGTTAGAGATAAAAATCATCAACAAGGTATTTCTCATAGTCAAAACCTCTACCTCATACCATATATACACTAGTATTCCTTCACTAGGCAAGTCTCATACTGCCTCATGTCAGTCCTCTACGAAGTATCTCTACAAAATCGTATCTCAAAGATCTGTATAAGTAGACATAATAGAACACCCCTATATAAAAATACACAAAATATTGTAGAAATCCTCTAACATCACTATCATATCATGTGTTGGCAAGTGGAAGGTATTGGTGTGAGGATCCCACAAATCTATCAAAGCTGTCAGGTAGGCTTTGGCTCCCATCATTGGATCTAATTTGTGTCACTTGTTTGAGACCAATGGCATAAAACCATTTTCATTCATCCTATATATATAAGTCACTATTAGTATAAAATAGAATTAAAAATGGATACCAACTCTTGATCACCTAGCAGAGGTAAGCAAGCTCAAAAAAATGCAACAAAAACAACCCAAAAAATGGACCTTATTCTACCAAAATCATGGCCATCCCACCCAGGTATGGTCCTCAACTTGGCAGCCATTCCACCCAGGGATGGCCACTACCACCCAAGGATGATCCCCAAAAATGGTCAAAAATGGATTTCCTAGCCACCAAAAATAGGAAAAAAACCTCATAAAAATATTTAAAAAATGCAACAAAATTGCACAAAAATAAAAATTAAAGCATAAAACAATAAATGAAATAACTAATTAGGTTCATGTACCAATATTTAGTGTGTTTCATTGGCAAACTAAAAAATTATTACATTTCCAAATTAAACAGTCTAGTAGCAAATTCAGCCCTTACCCATCTCATGTCAGCTTTTCCACTCGTCGAGTCTAGAGGTTGGCTCATGGTGAATTTGGGATGGTTTCAGTAGTGCTCCACTTTGTAAAATAACTCTCCTAATCCTCACCTCTCAATATACCAAGTCAGAAGTGTGCAAATGAGTCGATTTTACCAAAGCATGGCTTCCCTAGGGTGGATAGCTAGAAAATTTGGTGACTGTACCACCCTAGGATGGCCATGAACTATTCAGAAATACCACCCTAGGATAACCACAAAAAAATACCAAAAAATAAAAGAAAATGGTCTAAAAACCACCAAAAACATGTCAAAACTAATAAAATTCACAAAGGATCAATATTGAACCAAAATTGTTCCTTGATGAATTGAAAAGTCTCTAATTCAATCCATAAGAAGGCATTTGTGGTCAGACCGCTCGATGGTAATGAGGTATTTATTTCCTTTCTGCCATGAAATATCAACAAAACCATTACAATCCTAATAAAATTGATAAATTTTACAATGGGCAAAGCTAAAGGAACCCTAATCAAGTTATATTGGTCAAATGACTTGTCACTTTCATCACTGGTCATTCCCTCATTGAATCATCACTTGAGGAGGTAGTCATAATTAATGAATTCATAATCAAAATCAACACTCAAACACTCCAAAGTGCAATTTTCATACATTCAAAAAAATCATTCTCAAAGACAAATTACAAGCCCATGCTGGGGCATATAATTCAACACCAACTCAACAAAACAAAATCTTGGTGTCCTTGAAGCCTTGGGATACTTATCCCATAATAGGCTTATAAGAAAAATAAGGAACCAAGACCAAGTATAACCTAAGAACCAAAGAATTCCCTTGCAGTGCAGTTGAAAGGTATACCAAAATCAAATCCTTCAATTATATCAAAATCAAATACTCTAAGAATATATGCTCCTTCCATGATGAAGGCATATAAATTTTATTAGGTTACTAAATAAACTTAATCATTTTATAGTTTAGTCATCTATTTTTGAAGAACATGTGCTAATACTGAGAGGGGGTTGAACTATATAATATAAAAAATTTCAACAAATAGTAGCACCATAATTACTAAAATAGTAAAAATAACACAAAGAACCACATCACCACACATATGGGAGACATAATTTTAATGTGGTTCACCCAATGTGGGCTACCTCCACAAAAAAATATTTCTTTTAAATATTTCTCAAATAATATTTTGGGAATCCTTCCCAATTACAATGTTTATGGACCTTTGTCCAAAGGATATGTTGATCCCCTAAATCTCAAGTTCATGGATCTCTTCCATAGGAGAACTCTTTCCCATTCTGCTCTAGCTAGTGATATTCTAGAAGACTTTGTCTCTCTACTACACTGACTTGTGGATATCTCTCCATTTGAATACTCCTCACTCAGATCTGTCTTCAATTACCCTGGCTAATGGATATCTATCCACTAATACTGTCATTTGTACTCTATCACCTCCAAAGCTCTATCAATAGATTCACTCAGAACCTTCTCAAATATGCTCAACCGATTCACTCAGAACCTGCTCAAATTTGCTCAATGGGTTCACTCAGAACCTGCTCAAATTTGCTCAATAGGTTCACTCAAAACCTGCTCAAATATGCTCAATAGGTTCACTCAAAACCTACTCAAAATTTCTCAATAGGTTCACTCAAAACCTGCTCAAATATGCTTAATAGGTTCACTTAAAATATGCTCAAATCTTCTCAATAGGTTCACTTGCTCAAATATGCTAAATAGGTTCACTCAGAACCTGCTCAAATCTTATCAACAAGCTCACTTAGAACTTATCTAACTCTACTCAACAAGCTCACTCATAACTTGTCCAAATCTGCTCAATAAGCTTACTTTGAACTTGTTCAACTCTGCTTAGTAAGTCCTTTCTAGGACTCGCTCAAATCTGCATAGCACGCTTTCACAAAAGCTTACACAAAATCAATCCACAAGCCTTCTCAAATACTTACCTAAAATCAGCTCAATAAGTCTACACAGAACTTCTCCAATCACATAGAATTATAAAGATAATTGTTAGAGACTCAATATGTTCTATACTCAATACTTAATCAATATCTCAACTCAATCTCATAGAAGCATAAAGATAATTTTTAGAGACTCAATATGTTCTATACTCAAATCCCAATCTCAAATCAAATCAATCTCAACTCAGCAATCTCATAGAAGCATAAAGAGAATTGTTAGAGACTCAATATGTTCTATTCTCAATCTCAATTTCTTTCTCAACTCAATCTCAACTCAAATCAGAATTATATAATAGTTTGTTTCATGGAACATGAAAAACCATTCCAACATTCACTTGACTAGGCTCAAACAACTCTACTCAACCAATCACCACAAGGAACAATCATTTATCACAAACCCTAGTCCAAGCATGAATCAACCAACTCAACATATTTCCAACAATACTCAATAACAACTCTCACATAACAATTATACTCATGTTATTTTCAACTCAAGTTCAATTTTTTTGCACAACAACTCACTTCACAAACAATGCTTATAAAACAAGGTTTTAATCACAACTCTCAAACCAAAAAACCTTGAATCATTAAACCAGTCACTTTCAAAAAGGAAACCACAATCATTCCTTTTCACTCCAATGATATTTCAGAAATCAACCATCCAAATAAAATCAATGGAGAATATTGCTCATACCTTTTTGATGATTTATGAGTTGTCCACTAAATCTATCACACTCAAAACACTTTCTTTTTCAACTCTCAACAAGGGTTAGAGATCTTGAGTAATAACAAAACAATAATATCCAAATAACACCTTATTACTCCTACTTTATTTTAACATCCACCAAAGTTCCTTTTAAAAGAAAACCCTTACTCAAAATAACTTTCACTAAAAGAACTTTATTAAAAACCCTTATTACTCCTAACAATCTCAAAAATCACAATAAAATATTAATTCACAACTGAACAGCCACCATGACCTTATTTCTAAGGTTATTCAACAAATAAACTAACGAAGCACCTTTATCCCTTATAACTCCACCTTAGGCAATCTAAACAAAATATTAATTAAAAACTTTAATACCTATCTAGAGGGGAATCGAGCCCTCGTATTGCCTCAATGCAATTGCCCAAGCCATAGCCAAGTTGTCGCACGAGTTGTGGGCTCGTTGGTGAAAATCAATGGCACCCACTTCTTATCCTTCACCCTCTTTTGCCAAGCAAAAAGTTTGCGCCTTGGGCGCCTCAACAGAATAATGCCAAAAACGATGCTTGCGAGAATCGAACGCACAACCTCCTTGTTACCAACACCTTTGCACAATCCAAACTGCCACTAGGCTACACTGCCCAATTTGTTTTGGAAAGTGGTCGTTGTATCTTTTAATGTTCGTTGCATCACATAAAACAAAATCCATGAGCTCTTTTCTTTGCAAATAACAACGAGCAAGGATGATCGAATTAAAAAATTTAATGGTATATTTATATGTATTCCCTTCACTTTGGAAATATCGACATTTTTGAAACTTCTCTCATGATGTCGGTGGATAAACTTTTAATTTAATTTTAAAATTTTAATTTTAATTTTAAATAAATTAAAATTTAAACTAAATCTTTAAAATTAAATATCTCCATCATTAGGGAACCTTTTTTGATTAAACGAAAAGCCAACTTGGATTTTAAGAAAAACCCATTTCAAATCTGCCATCCATGGTTTTAAATAAAGCCTTTAAAATTAAATTTCTCCATCACTGGGGAACCTTTTTTGATGAAACAGAAAGTCAACTTGGGTTTTAAGAAAAATCCATTTCAAATATGCCATCCATGGTTTTAAATAAAAATATTTTGCTAAGCTTCCCTTGAAGATCATTTTTGGAACTAAATTCCATGCATTCCTTTTTGAACCTTTGATAAAAACCTTTGCTTCGCATGAAGCTCTTTGTGAAACACAAACATAGTGCTTACTTACTTACATCCTTTTGACATCAATGAAAAATTTTAGCTTAGGGACTCAAAATGTCTCTTTATCATTGATGGCAACCCATATCCTTTTACTGAAATCTGAACTTATTTTCTTTTCCCCCTAGTACTTTGCTCCCCCTGGCTCAATGCTCTCACAAGTATCAAATCTCTCTCTCATATCATAAACTCTCCCCAATATACACAAATCTCTCCCCCTTTGACATCAATGGCAAAGGGTCACCTTTGGGGCTCGAGGCTAAGAATGAGCCTCTTAGCTTAGCCCCTCCCCCACCTCCACATGAGCTAGTTAATTCTGGGGTGAGAGTATTTCTACTCCTCGAAAGCACTGCTCTTTACCTTTATCTTTCTCTCTTCCTTTATGATTTCTATGAATCCTATTATTGTTTCTTTCCAAGTCATCAACCCTGTTCCTTTCATCATCCTATTCTTATTCTCATCCATGTTCCTATTCCTATTCCTATTCATATTATTATTCATGTTCTTGTTCCTATTCTTGTTCTCATCCATGTTCCTGTTCCTATTCATATTTTTGTTCTTGTTCATGCCTGCTTCTAGAATATTTTCTCTACACCATCTTTTTGTATGACCATCATTATTACACTTATAACACTTAATGTTATTATTCCTTGGAGGTACAAATATCTTAGTATATATCCTAGTGAAGCCATATCCTCTTCTGCCATGAACCCTGCAATTAATTTCCTTGTGACCAAACTCATTGCATGAGTAGCGATACCCATGGAAAATTTATTCTTTCCCATATTTTTGTCTTTCATATGACCTGCACTATGAAGCCATGTGTCCAAACCTATGATATGAGAAGCATCTCCCATTGAAGCTTCCTTTCCTAGACCTCATTGGTCTCTTGTTTTGATTTTTGTTCTATTTGTATCTTCTTTGTGCATTGTTCCTATTTTTGACCTCTTTGTTGTCCAACTCATCCTTTGATGTCTCATTCCAACTTACACTATCATTTTCTGAAGTATCTTCTTCTAAAATTCCTTCTTCTTCAAGACTTGAAGTAGACTTTTCTTCCCATTTCTTTTGAGCTTGTTTGGAACCAAGACATGTCTTGTTTGTTGCTCCTCTTTGTATCTTGATTATTTTGTCTGCATTTTTTGCATTGCTCAGATATTTGTACAAATTTTTCTTGGAATCCTCTAAATATTCCTTTAGTGGTACCACTTATTGTGTTAAATTTTCACACTCCAAAAACTTTGCTTCTAACTTATCCTTGAACTTTCTTGCCTTGGCGTTTGACTTCTCTAAGTCTTCTATGAGCAATATTTCTTCATCACATTCTTGAAACTGACTTTCAATCTTAAAGTGTTGATTTCTTACCTTCTTTATTGTGTCAAGGGTATAGATAAGTTCACCCTTGAGATCATAATCATTCTCTACTCAATAATCCTCTATTTGTTTGCCTTTGTCCTTATCATTACTTTGTTTTGACTTGTCTTCTATAGAATTATCTTCTTTACCTTCCAAAGCCATAAGAAGATTCTCATTTGGTCCCAATATTATATGTTGAACATGGATCTCATTTTATTTAGATAAGAGACATTTCTTCTTTTTGATTTTATTGAGTACGTAAATTTTTTTTCCCTTATAACGCTAGCTACCAGTTTTCCAAATTCAGATTTTCTTACTTCACATCTATCTTGATGAAAAGTCACTATATGGCCTTGATCACAAAGTTGACTAATTCTCAAGATATTATGTTTCAGACCTTCCACATATAGAAAATTTTCATATTTTGCTTTCCCATTGCCTATACTTAGAATTCCTTTTCCACAAATATTTGCTGAACCATTGTCCCTAAAGTTTACAGACCCTCTATTTCCTTATTTCAAAGCTATAAACTTGTCGTTTTATCCTATGATGTGTCTAGAGCATCCGCTATCCAAAAATAATTTTTCTTCTTTATCCTATGCATGCAATGCTATTTTAAATAGCAAGGATTTTAATTTTCCTTTTCCTTTTTATTCTTTTCTAGTACTAGACTTAAAGATTTCTAGTTTGCATCAAGGTTATGCATAGCAGCTATTTATAGCCAAATTGGCTAAAATTAGGATTTTTGAAATTTGGAATTGGCTAATATTTTGGATCCTTGACCAAGGCCCATTAGCAAAAAAAATTTGGGTCGATTCGTCCCAATTTTATAATAATTTTACCATTTTAAGTTTAAATTTCCAGCATTAGCCCTAATAATAATGAACCTTCTACATGCATTTGGACATTATTCACCTAGATTTTGTAATTGATTTGCCAAATTTTTATAAATATAATTTGGGGCCGATCCCTTATGCATAACCCTAGTTTGCATCTTCTAGATGTATGCCCAAAACTATTACATTTGTAACACTTAACATCATTATCCATATGTGGTGCAAGAGAATTTGTACGACCACTATTAATGTCTCTACTAGTACATAGCATATCTCTATGACCATATTTATTGCAAGAAAAACAATGTCCATGGAAGGAATTTTGTAACTTGTCTTGCTAAGGACTCGATATGATATTATTTATTTTGTGGTCTTCTTTCCTTAATATATGGTAAGATACCTCATTTTTGCTTGATGTTTCTACCTCTTGCTGACATGCTTCTTTCTCTTGCTTACTTGGTGTTGTTTCTTGTAATATATTGTTTATTTCAATTATACATTTTAACTTCATAATATTTGTTTCCACTCTCTCAAGTCCTGCTTCTTTGGCTGCCAACATATCTCTCAACTAATGTTCAATATCTCTTACTTATTTCACTTCTATTTCGAGTTCTATTATCCTTTGTAGATGCTCAACTATTGCCAATTCATCATTTTAGATTTGTTCTTTTATTTGTGCCCTCTTTTCTTAAATCCTTTCAAGATATTGGAGACAGTTGAAGAGTGCTTCCTCAAATTCTATACTTTATTCATTCTCTAAGCATATGTGTGTTACTGATGGATCCTTATCCAAGCTGTTAGACTCCTTTTGGAGAGACCCACTCTGATACCAACTGAATAACATATGTTTATATTGAGATGGGGGTTAATAGTATAATATAAAATTTTTCAACAAGTACTAGCACCATCATTAATAAAATAGTAAACATCACACAAAGCACCACACACATGAGAGACATCATTTTAACGTGGTTCACCCAATATGGGCTACCTCCATAGAAAAATATTTCTTCTAAATATTTCAAATAATATTTTGGGAATCATTCCCAGTTACAATTTTATGAACCTCTATCCAAAGGAGATGCTGATACCCTAAATCTCAAGTTCATGGATATCTTCCACAAGAGAACTCTTTCCCCTTCTGATATGGCTACTGATCTTCTAGAAGACTCTATCTCTCTATTGCACTGACTTATATATATCTCTCCACTTGAAGACTCCTCACTCATTCCTCACTCAAATTTATCTTTAATTATCCTGGCTGTTGGATTTCTATCCACTAAGACTCTATCCTCTATAATTTGTTACATCAAAATCTCTGTCAATAGGTTCACTCAAAACCCTATCAAATATGCTCAATCAATTCACTCAGGACCTGCTCAAATCTGCTCAATAAGTTCACTCATAACCTACTCAAATATGCTCAATAGGTTCACTCAGAACCTACTCAAATCTACTCAATAGGTTCACTCGGAACCTACTCAAAACTTCTCAATAGGTTCATTCAAAACCTGCTCAAATATGCTCAATAGGTTCACTCAGAACCTGCTCAAATCTGCTCAATAGGTTCACTCAAAACCTGCTCAAATATGCTTAATAGGTTCACTCAGAACCTGCTCAAATATGCTCAACAAGCTCACTCATAACTTGTCTAACTCTGCTCAACAAGCTCACTAATAACTTGTCCAAATCTGCTCAACAAGCTCACTAAGAAATTGTCCAACTCTGCTCAGTAAATATTTTCTAGGACTTTCTCAAATCTATATAGCAAGCTTTCACAAAATCTTACACAAAATCAGTCCACAAGCCTTCTCAAAGACTTACCTTAAATCACCTCAACAAGTCCACATAGAACTTTTCCAATCATATAGAATCATAAAGAGAATTGTTAGAGACTCAATATGTTCTATACTCAATGCTCAATCAATATCTCAACTCAATCTCATAGAAGTATAAAGAGAATTGTTAGAGACTCAATATGTTATGTACTCAAATTCCAATCTCAACTCAAATCTATCTCAACTCAACAATCTCATAGAAGCATAAATAGAATTGTTAGAGACTCAATATGTTTTATTCCCCATCTCATTTTCTTTCTCAACTCAATCTCAAATCAAATCATAATTATAGAATAGTTTTTTTCATGGAACTTGAACAACCATTCCAACATTCACTTGACTAGGCTCAAACAACTCTACTCAACCAATCACCATAAGGAACAACCCTTTCTCACAAACCCTAGTCCAAGCATGAATCAACCAACTCTCACATAACAATGATAATCATGTTCTTTTCAACTCAAGTTCAAGTTCTTTGCACAACAACTCACTTCAACAACAATGCTTGTAAAACAAGGTTTTAATCACAACTCTCAAACTAGAAAACCTTGAAGCATTAAACCAATCACTTTCAAAAAGGAAACCACAATCAATCCTTTTCACTCCAATGATATTTCATAAATCAACCACCCAAATAAAATCAATGGAGAATATTGCTCATACCTTTTTGATGATTTATGAGTTGTCCACTAAATCTGTCACACTCAACACACTTTTTTTTTTAACTCTCAACAAGGGTTAGAGTTCTTGAGTAATAACACAACAATAATATCCCAATAACACCTTAGTACTCCTACTTTATTTTATCATCCACCAAAGTTATTTTTAAAATAAAACCCTTACTCAAAATAACTTTTACTAAAAGAACTTTATTAAAAACCCTTATTACTTCTAACAATCTCAAAAATCACAATCAAAAATTAATTCACAACTCAACAACCACCATGACCTTATTCCTAAGGTTATTCAACAAATCAACTAAAGAAGTACCTTTACCCCTTATAACTCCACGTTAGGCAATCTAAACAAAATATAAATCAAAAACCTTAATACCTGCCTCGAGGGGAATCAAACCCTCATATTGCCTCAACGTAAACGTCCAAGCCACGTCCAAGCTTCCGCACGACCTATGAGCTCATTGGTGAAAAATAAGTGCCACCTGCTTCTTATCCTTCACCCTCTTCTACCAAGCAAAAAGTGTGTGCCTTGGGCACCTCAATAGAACAATGCCAAAAATGATGCTTGCGGGAATCGAATGCACAACATCCTTTTTACCAACACCTTTGTACAATCCAAGCTGCCACTAGGCCATGCTGCCCAATTTGTTTTGGGAAGTGTTCACTATCTATTTTAATTTTTGTTGTGTCACATAAAACGAAAACCATGAACTCTTTTCTTTGCAAATACCAATCACAAATAACAACGAGCAAGGATGATTGAATTAAAAAAATTAATGGCATTTTTATATGCCTTCCCTTCACTTTGGAAATGTCGGTGCTTTTAAAACTCCTCTCATGACGTCGACGGATAAACTTTTAATTTAATTTTAAAATATAAATTTAAATGTTAAATAAATTTAAATTTAAACTAAATATTTAAAATTAAATATCTCCATCACCGGGGCACCTTTTTCGATGAAACAAAAATCCAACTTGGGTTTTAAGAAAAATCCATTTTAAATCAGCCATCCATGGTTTTAAATAAAAATTTTAAAATTAAAATTCTCCATCACCGGGGCACCTTTTTTGATGAAACAAAAAGCTAACTTGGGTTTTAAGAAAAACCCATTCAAATCTGCCATCCATGGTTTTAAATAAAACCCTTTTTCTAAGCTTACCTTGAAGCTCCTTTTTGGAACTAAATGCCATGCATCCCTTATTGAACCTTTGATCAAAACCTTTGCTTCGCATGAATCTCTTTGTGAAACACAAACATAGTGCTTACTTACTTAGACCCTTTTGACATCAATGACAAATTTTAGCTTAGGGACTCAAAATGTCCAACAATTTTTACTCCATGTTGTGTTTCACACAATGCATCCCAAAAAGGGATATCTATAGACACTAAAATAGCATCAATCTGATTATACTGTAATGGCACACACTTATCAATACCATACTACCATGGTCATCCAACCCTAGGATGGCCACAATTCATGACCATCCCACCCATAAATAGCCACCATCAATTATCCTTAGGTGGGATGGCCATGGCCTAGGACCCTCAAAAATTCAAGGGTGGGATAAATGGTAATCAAATTCTACCATTTATCCCATCCACTAATTTGTGATAAAGTGAGGTCCTTTCAAATCCTTTACAACCTACAAATTGGAGCCTTCTCCCATCCAACACATGGCAAGGATTTTCACAAATAGCAACACCTACCTTGTGTACCCTAACTTACCCATTTGACCTTATGGCTCTCTTGGGATATAAATTGAAGTCTTTCTACCCTATTTTAGAGAGATGTGTTTGTAATATTTTACAATGAAGTAGGTTTGAGGTGTAGACCGATTGGTTCATCCAAACCCCATAAGGGGGCGAAGGTCCAAGGTTCAAATCTTAGGCCTCATTGGATTGAATGCTTGTACCTTTCCTGGTGCTTTTAGTGGCATAAAATGTTTAAAATTATTGTGGCATGGTGGTTATAGGGTCGGACTGCATGAAGATCTGTATGGCAGATTCTAAGGCGGACAACACCAGAATACTATGGCGGCCATAAAAATTTGGACAGCCTTCCCGGATTCGTGGTGGTTACCGATTCCACCATGTAAATTCAATATATATATATATATATATATATATATATATATTACAATGAAGTGTTGTCGAGATTCACTATCCCTTTCATCATATTTTTTTACTTGGAATCTTCATCAATTGAAGGAGGTTTCCAAGTCATCCAAAAATACTCAAATCTATTCCAAAACCCACCCATTTTTATGAATTAGATCACCAAATTGATGACAACACCCCTAGGAGTAGTTTGAACCATATCCTAGAGGAATTGATGGCAAAAACCACCAGGTTTGTGGTCGTCTCCACTTGGGATGGTTAATATTCATAATTGGAACACCCAAGGATGGCCATGAATCTGCATACCATTTTAGTTTAATTTTATCATAGATCATTTCTAGAGTCGTTTGTATGCATCATACTAGGATTTGGTGCAATTTGGAGTAGTTTTGGACCTTTTATTAGGTTTTTCATTCTAACAATCCAATTGGAACACCCAAGGACAACCATGGATTTTGCATATAATTTCCTCTTCTTTTTAGCATAGATCATATCTAAAGTAGATTATAAACATTATACTAAGTTTTGGTGCATTTTGAATTAGTTTTGCATCGTATATTTTGCTCTTCACATTCACTATTGCATGTATTTATTTGATTTCATTTTAATCTGTATATGCTATTAACCAATTTGAGTTCTTTGTGTATAGATCCAGGTATTTCAATGTGCAAGGAAGAAGCTACAAGTTTAACTATGGATTAATCATTGTACCAATCTCAAAAACCTGCTCTTCAATTTGTGAGTGCGAGGAAGACACTAAAGTGCACCTCGATTTTCTAAAAGGATTAGATCATTCAAAATTCTATAATAATTGTATCAACTGAGATCCCTCAAGGGTATTTTTTATAACTGTGGATTTAAAAAATTGATTAATATAAATAGAAGCCCCATTTCTGTCACTAATTTGTTATCATGTTTACATTAATGTCTCTTTTTAGTGCTTAGATCAATAAATGCATTTCATTTCTCTTTGCTAGGTATGTAGTATTTTTCGCTTTACACTGACACACACATGTACATACACAAAATTGATTTAACCAGTGTCAAATAACCTCTACACACATAGAAAACTAATTTAACCAATGTCAAATAACCTCTACACACACAAAATTGCTTTAACCAGTGTCAAATAACCTCTACACACACAAAACTAATTTAACCAGTGTCAAATAACCTCTACACACACGTGCACACACACATACACACACACATACATGTGTGCGTGCAGAATTACACATGGTTGTAGTTTGTTAAATTCCATATATATTTAATGGAGATTTATTTCCATTCATATCTTAAGACACACACGAACGCACACGCACACACACACAAAACTCTAGATTATATTATTTATTGGCTATATTCAATAATTTTCTACTTAGCATTAGTCTATAGTTTAACTCGAATCACTTCATACTGCCTTAGAATATCTTATTGCTATACTACTTGTTATTTTCTATGTGTTTAGGTTTCATAGCTAATATGGAATATGAGAATAGGTTTGATGAATAATTTAAATTATTAAAGCTTAATTAATTTGTAGTTTAAGTATAAATATTTTGCCCATGTACATTGACTTTAAACTTTTTAATTTAAGTAATTGCTTATTATAATTAATTAGTTATTATGGGTAATTACTTATCAACTAAAATTATTGGATTTTCATTCATTAACTAAATATAATATTTCTATCTCTTTTGTAATAAAAGGTTCACGGATCCTTTCAAAACTCTTTCTTCATTCTCTCAAAATAATAATAATAATAATAATAATAATAATAATAATAATTTTATTATTTTTGGATGACGAAAAACTACTCTGCTAGGGTTTGATGAGGAAAAGTTGCTCAACAAAGTGATGGCATCGGGACCATAATAGAGTGTGCATGCTAGCGATATTTTTTCATTGAAAAATAATTGGAAGGAACAGGATTTCCCATTGCATGCTAAAAATCACTTGTTAAATAACAATGGATGTTTGGAATGATGTGAAGCTAGGTTTGTTCTAATGGTTCAACTAGACTCGATGGCGGAATATGTGGAGTATTTAACCAAACATGCGCTTATTGGTAAATTGATGGGCATCCAAATTTCTCTTCCCTTTGTGGATACCTGGGTTAGAAATACTTGGAACCCTAAAGGTGACGTGGAGGTTATGTTGAGTGTAGATAGCTATATTTTAAAATGACTCCAACACATACATACAAGGTTTTGGAAATATTGATATACATACAAGCAAGGCTGGAATTTCAAAAAATATTTACCTATCAATAGGATTTTTTATGATGATTAAAAATTTTTATTGACTTTCAGGTTGCGGTTTAAAATTTTATTTACCTTTAATTTTTTTTAAATGTGATAGGGACTTCATATAAAATAAGATGCAGGTTTAAGTTTTTTTTGAAAGAGTTATCTATTCATAAAATTATAGAGAAGGTTGAGCCAAAAGCAATTGTGTCAGCAAATATTTACCTATTTTAATCCCATATAACAAATTAACAAATACCATTTAAATAGAAATACATTCAAATAAAACAATCTAATACATAAAAAAAAATTGTGACTTCTGAGTCATTTCATGACAATACATTCTACCAAACATTCAAACCAACCAGTTAGATTTATTTTTACATCCACAATTAAAATCTCCTTTCTTATATGATAATTATGTTGATAAATGATTGAAAAGGAGCTAAGGCTTCCCTATATTAATATTGAAGAGCAAAATATTTTTACATAAAATGTTTTTAAGCTTGCTACTCTTGATAGTTTTAAATTGACTCTATTAGTACTAGCATTGGAATTAAAAAACCCAACATTCAACAACAATAGCCATTTGCTCCATAGACCAATGCATGGTTTAATACTTTAATACCCACTTCCCCCACCGCTCCTCTATTTGAGGAACATATTGCCAAAGTTCACTACCTCCTCTAAATTTAGCAAAAACACAACTAAACCACCACTACATTCATCCATTCACAGACATGTCATCAATGTGCCAAATATCAATTACAAGTTTTTTAATGTGGAAGTTTCTTGTCAATATAGATGACAAGTTCAAAAATAACATATTCTTAATAGTTTCCCTTGACCCATTCAAAATTCCAAAGAAAAATACCAATTAGCTATAGATTTAAGAAAAAACTCACCTTTAAAGTTGTCTGATTATAAAAATTGAAACCTTTATGCAGAGATAGTACCAAACCAAAGCTAATCTTCTTTCTTTGTTTATAACTGTCAAATTGAATGAACCAGATGAAATTGTATATGGATGAATGGTAAACCATACAAGAGTGCAAAGATGCCATAAATTTACAATTACCCACTAGTAGAGGAATGAATGGTAAACTGTACAAAAGTGCAAAGATATCATAAATTTGCTATTACCCACTATAAAGTAGATTGATACAATTATTATTTCACTGATCATAGTACTTTGTCCCACTCCATAGTTTTATTTTTTTCCCTATTTTTCTCATCATGGACTTGTTCCAACCATAAAATACCAGGAGATTTTCACACCCATTTGACAAAACATAAAATTTAATCTATAACAACCCCTGATGTCACTACTCAACCACTCTATTTTTTTTCATATATATTTCTTGAGGCAAGGAACATAATAATGATATAAGATAGAATCATTCCCATTGGATTGTAATTTGTCACACAAAATAACATCAAGAGATATTAAGACTTGATCAGAGTCACTATTGAGTAGAATGTTTCAGCTTCTACAAAATCCTCATACCACTCAGATATGAGAACACTGGCCAAGCGTTAGGTTTCATCTCACATAAAAAGGAAAATCATCCCTAACCACACTATCCACTAGAACCAGTATATAGGTGAATTCCTTGAATATGGAAACCCATCATATTGAAATAACCTCAACCGTGGTTATTCATAGATCTTAGATCCTACCCACATCTTCCTGATGGGGTCACTAAGATAATAAAATCAATACCCATGATTGAACTTACATAATCCTTGGATTGCTAGCTTAAGCATGATTATATTACCCTATGCCCCTTAGGGCTTATTTTTCCACCTTCTTTATTTAGGCAACCTTTTTGTTAAATACAAGAATCAAATAATATTATTACAAAGGATATTTGACCGTCATGGGAGTATCCCATCCTCATGTGCATTCAAGATGTAATATCTGTCTTGGTTCTCAACTCAAGACCAATTTTCCTTCTTGTAGGTTATAGCCCAGTTCAAATTCCAACTTTGATCCTTTTATTACATATGTGTTCCAAGTTAAGCCATCTATGAGTGTTTATGAGGTGAATATATGTCAATGAAGTTTTCATCAATAGAATCCATTACATTATAGCCTTAGGTTTGAAACAACACATGAGAAATCTATTTGCGCAAAAAATTCCATTCCATTTCATTCTTATTTATGCATCCATACCATCATTGAATACATCAAGTCCTAATTGTTGAAAGGTAATGCAAGCTAATCACATCATTCATAATTATCCATTACATCTAGAAAATAAATGACATAATTTTCTAACATTAAATCATCAACATACTCCATTTGGGTACCATAATGTCCATTTGGGGTGGGGTCCACCATGCTTACTAAGAAAAGGGTAGTATTCACTTGAACCCCTTCTCATCTACTTGCAAGTCCCATATGGATCATTGGAAAGGAAGGTTTAACCCCCAACCAACCCTTCCACATCCAACCAACTACTTCCCCTATTTGACCATCATGAGACACATGGCACTCAAAATGACAAGGTTTTTTTTAACTCACTGAATAATAGTCTTGGATTAACCTACAACAGAGAGGTTAGATGGCAACAGATGAACTTTGCACTTAATCATGATGATCTAGCCATGTGATGGATATTCAGTTGCCATGTATAATGAGATATGTGATTTGAACTATGGTTATGACATACATATAAGGACACCTATGATCTAAAACCCATGCTAAAAATTAAAATTAGTCACGAAGGTATGCTTCCATTCATCTACGATTAGGTCACAGAGCCATTGGCAGAATTAATGCAAATTTGGTACTAATCATGGGTAGGTTTGGTTGAGTACTAATAAAAATAGATAACCCTTGTCTTTTTAATTCACATAAAATTGATCGCTTCTAATGAGGATCTAGATCAGGGGTCGTACTTAAATAGGGCATCCCACATAAATATTGCAGGTTCCACCAAAGGACAGGATGATTACACAGATATGATAGTGATGACTGATAGGAAGCTCCTACCAATCTGAAGTATTGATCTTACTCTAATTGATAAATTACCATAAGAGGATGTTCATATCGATTAGAGGGGTGGTTTAGTAGGCGTCTAGTGTCCATCCTCATGAAGGATTATAACACAACCCAATCAAATTCATTCAATGATTTGAATTATTGTCCATATATAACTAATTTATGTCAAAATCATCCATTGAGGCATAGGCAAAGTTATTTATAATTGTAGAGCTATCCATGTCATAGTAAAGTATGCCATCATTGCTACAATTAATGAGGTTTAAAGAGAAAGTTACCAAGACACACGAGGATAAATCCCACATGCTTTATGCAGAGAATAATATACATAATAAAACCTTCCTCCCACCTAGAGTATAATAACCACCTAGTGGTGGTTACCTTCAGTCAACAGAGGCTTTAGTGGTCAAGCTTAGTTGTAGCTTGGATTGTGACCTGCGCTCATTGATTGGATTTACTATGGCCTTCTAGGCTATAAAAAAATTAATAATAATCCTCAAAGGGTTAAATTCTATTATTACATTACAGAGTTGCAAAGAATCTTCACAAGATTAAATGAATTCTCATAAAGCTAATATTTTCTAGTAAAGAGAGATAATGAAAGAAAACTTAATTCTCATAAAGTTAATATTTTCCAGTAAAGAGAGATAATGAAAGAAGACTTTCAATTCATATTAATGTAGAATGAAAACTAGTAGATCTTCTATGAACTTATAATGAGGATTACAAAGGAAGCACTTAATTAATAATGAAATGAAACATACTTAATAAAAATCCACCAATATAAACTCTTGTGAGGTTGGTCTCCTCAAGCTCCTTGGATCCCTCTAATCCTCAAAAATATTCCCAAACTTGTTCTTAATCATAACTAGGAAATATTTTAGGCCTTCTAGTTGTTGGTCCACCTAAGGTGGAAAGCATACTCCCTAGACCGTCATGATTTCCACCTTCCTTTATTTCTTCACAAAATGTCCTCTATTTATAGGGCACTTCTCCACTCATGGGTCAAATAGTGGCCATATTATAATAATATTAAAAATATGCCTTGGATCCATTATGACTTATCATGTCTTGTAGAGTATAACCAAAAGTAGAAAAAGGGTCCACTAGAGATAAGGTGAGTGTCCTTATTTTTGTTTTGTGCCCCTTATGGTTCACATCCCTCCAAAGCATCCCTAAATAAAAATAGAGGAGAGAATCTCACTTTACTCTCCACCAACCAAATTATGCCATGAGGGAGAATAAGATAGGCTTTTAGTATTAAATAATACTAGTACCTAAATTGCTCCAATAGAAATTGGAATTTTAATTGCATTGAAATTATCCTAGTCATTAAAAATTATACATGCCTAATTATATTTTTATTATTTTCCTCTTAAACTCCTTAAAAATTCCTAAATTGAAATTTTGTAGAATTTTGTAGGGTCTAATACCTCTTTCTGTGAAACATTAATTGATCACAAGATCAATTAATTTTCTATTGATAGGTTTTGAGGGTAACAATTCGTGACATAATCCATGGATACTCCCCTATAAATACCCCTATATAGTCATATTTACTCACCCCACCGCATGTGTTATTTCAATTCTAGTTCCCACTGGCAATCTGCATGAGTTTTCATCAATGACCCATGGCATATCTAGAAAACAAAGCAATCCAATAAATGGACATCTATCTCACATGCAAGAATGAATACGTTACAAAAGTGTACCCCAAACTACTCTCTATGCTTCGATTATTAGAGAGGAAGTTGGAGGATTTTCTACCATCCTTTTTTGTTTTAGTTTTTCCCATCTTTTCTTTCATCGTGGACTTGTTCCAACTGTAAAAGACCGAAGAATTTTCACATCTCTTAGACAAAACACAAAATTTAATCCGCAGATATTCCTCTATAAATACGTCTATCTCATCACATTTACTCACCCCACTGCATTCGTTATTGCAATTATTTTCCCACTAGCAATCCGTGTGAGTTTTTCATTAATGATCCATGGCATATCTAGAAAACAAAGCAACCTAATAAATACACATATAACTCACATGCAAGCATTCATACGTTACAAAAGTGTACCCTACACTGCCATGTATGTTTTTATTGTTAGAGAGGGAGTTGGAGGTTTTTTTGTCGCCCTCGCACTACTAATGCAACCCTAGAGGCTTGGAGAGTGGAGATAAAATAAAATTAAATTTAATGTTTGCTAATGATTAATGCATTCATATACCTTTATTAAACAATATTTACTTTAGTTTGCATTCTAATATATATATATTATAAGTAAACTTTTTCTAATGTATATATCTATCTTATAAGTAAAATTTATGGTTTATAAAAGAAAATAACAAATAAAAATATACAATCCATATAAAATTAAAACCATAATTTACATTTTCACGAATATATACCTATTAAATTCTAGGCCTGCAAACAAGGTTATGGAAAGATTAAGTTGACTTTCAGGGATGATTCTACGTGTTTTCCAAGCTTTATTGTTTCATGCATAACATATGCATTGGATTATGAGTGAAAGGTGTGTATCTAGGTTTAATATAATTTATCAGTTAATATGTATATCAAGAGTGAAATGTCATGTGTGTGGTCTTGTTGTATGTAAATTAATAATAATTTTTATGTCTTATATTATTATAATTATAAACATATAATATTAAATTAATTTAATAAGATTTTAAAAGGATTCTATATAAATTAAATTATCTTAATTAGTAATTAATTATATTTTAAAATAAGGTAGAGTGTTATTAGTATTTTTTTTAAATAATATTTAAGCTCATGTTGGATTTATATAATTAGATAGTATTATTGTTCATTAGACATGTTAATAATATTAAACTACTAACACTATAACATTAATAATAATAATGTTCTTGTTAGGAGAAAAAGTATTATAAATATGTTTAAGGCCACGCATATTAATTTAAAATTAAATTAAATTAAATAATGTTTAGTATTAATAAAATATTGGCATAAAAATATATTATTAAAAATTGTTTAAAAATGAAGAGTCTATTAAAAAATATAAAATTAATTTTAATAACTTAATATTTTTTTTTAAATTATTATATTATTTATTTTTCTTAAATATTTATAATAAAAGAGAATATATGTATCTATGGTAAATGTAATGGTTATATCAAATAAGTTGTTAGATAAATGTGATGGTTGTTATAATATTTTAGAGAAACAATATCTCACTCATGTTGGAGTTATATAATTAGATAGCTTTATTATTATTTTTTGATAAAAGATATAAGAGGTTTTGAAAGGGTGCCCAAACCTTTTACAAAATAGCCCAAGGCTAAAAATATATTAGCCAAGGAACAAAAAAAATAATGCAACCAAATGATATATGCACAACCAAGCAACCAAAGGGACCACCAAACCTTGACTCAGCCACTAGCATAAGAGAAAAAAGGGAAACAGCAAAAGATAATAGACCAAAGAAAGTTGAAAAGTCCTCCTATGTAGGGGAATAAAACACCCTGGTTGCCAACCAAAAACTACAAAAGAGACACCTTACTTGAGATTAAATAGAAGGATCATTGCCCAAATTTGTAGAAGTATTAGCATCTTTATCATTAAAAACAAATTTGGATGATTTAGCATAGGATATGACCACCTTCATAAGCTCAAAGATAGAATCCTGAAGATTCAAAGTTGAAATTCTGAGGAAAGTGGAGGGTGAAGAATGCAAGACCTTCACATCTAATTTCACATAAGCCTCATAACTTGGAGAGGAATTGCCCTCCAACTTATCCAAAAATTTGACTTTATTGGAAGTTGGGGTAGGGGATTCCTAAGGGTCGGTCACCTTAGTAGAAATCAGGGGAGCCATTTTAGACACTAGCCTTTTGGATCTCCATATTTTAGTTCTACTTGCCCCTGTACTCAAAATAGAAGGATTCATCTGGGCTTTGGTCTGCATTGAGGGGGGACCAGATCAAAACTTGAACCAAGCACATAAGATAATGATCCTTTTGAAGAGTCTTGGGAATAATTTAGGATATGACTAGCCGACAAAGAAATTTCCATGACCTTTTAGATTTGAAGTCATGTGATATTCCCATGCTGATTTTGAAGCCTACATGAGGGAATGGTGGTAGGAAGATGTTATTGGTGAAGGGATTTATAAATTGACCAATAAATTAAGGAAGCTCAGGTTTAATCTCAAGATGTAGAACAAGTATACCTTTGGTAACGTCTTCAAATAAAAGGAGATATTGATGTTGTAGCTTAAGGATACTGAAGGTAGGATTATACATAAGGTATCAAACTAAAAATCTATTAATAAAATCAATGTGAATTGTCTTGAAATCCTAGAAAATTATGTCCAAGGAGACATGGCGAATTTCATTCATTTTTCACCAAAAAATTTCAAACCGTGGTGAATTAATTGAAAAATATTTCTAGATGTTTTTGTTGGTTGTAGAGGATTTTAGTTGGTCATTTGTAAAAAAAAATTTGAGTATTGTACTATGTAGTCAATTGGCTTAGGTTGATGACATATCTCTACAATCGATCGACTTATATCGATTGGTTGTAGAGGTGCTCTTTTGTAGAGAACCTTCTAGGAGGCATAAATTTTGATCCTAAGATATAATTTTAATTTCTTTTTAAACCACATAGCTCAAGAGGATCTACATAAAAAACTTAGTAAAATCTTCAAAAAATATCTAAAATAGATCGACATGGTTGCAACCAATTAACACCTCTAAAACTGATCGATTGTAGCCATGTCAATTGATTTCAGATTGTTTTCTGAGGATTTTACTAATTTTTTGTGTAGATCTCATCGAGCTAGGTGGTTTCAAAAAAATTAAAATGAAGTTTTTAATCAAAATTTATGCCTTCAATAAGGTTCTCTGCAAAAGCACACCTCTCTAAATGATCGACATAAGCTGATCAGCTGCAAAGATGTATCAATTAGCCTAAGTCAATCAATTACAAAGTGTAATTGATTGGCATAAGTTCATCAATTGTAGAAGCATGTCAATTGACCTAAGCCAATCGACTGCAACTCTACAACTGATCATCTTAGACCAATTAATACATATCTACAACTAATTAGCTTATATCGATTGGTTGCAAAGGTACGCGTTTGCAAAGAACCTTATCAAAGGTATAGCTTTTGATCTAGAGATTCATTTTTATTTTTATTTAAAACCATATAACTCGATGATATATACACCAAAAACTTAGTAAAATCCTCAAAAAAATATAAAACCAATCAACATGGTTGTAACCAATCAACACCTTTGCAACCGATCAATTGTAGCCATATTGATCGATTTTAGATTATTTGTGAGGATTTTACTAAGTGTTTTGTATATATCTCGTCGAGCTAGGTGGTTTAAAAAAAATGAAATTGGATCTCTAGATCAAAATTTATGCCTTATAGAAGGTTCTCTACAAAAGCGCACCTCTGCAACCGATCGACATAAGACGATTGGTTGCAGATGTATGTCAATCGGCCTAAGTTTATTGATTCTAGAGTGCAACCAATCAGTATAATGTGATCAATTGCATAGGCATGTCAATCAACTTATGTTGATTGATTGCAACTTTGCAATCGATCAACTTAGACCGATTGACATACCTCTGCAATCGATCAGCTTATGTTAATTAGTTGCAGAAGTGTGCTTTTGCAAAGAACCTTCTCAGAGGTATAAATTTTGATCTAGAGTTCTGTTTTCAATTTTTTTTATAACCTTATAGATCAATGAGATCTACAAAAAAAAACTTAGTAAAATCCTCAAAAAAAATTGAAACTAATCGACATGGCTGCAATCAAATGAAACCTCTACAACTACCTTTTTGCAGCCATGTTGATCGGTTTTAGATTTAATTTTGAGTATTTTACTAAGTTTCTTATGTAGATCTAACCGATCTAGGTGGTTAAAAAAAATTGAAAACAAAAATCTAAATCAAAAGTTATGCCTTTGAGAAGGTTCTTTAAAAAAGTACACCTTTATAACCGATCAATATAAGCTAATCAGTTGCAGAGTCATGTCAATCAACCTAAGTCGATTGATTGTAGAGGTGTGTCAATTGACCTAATCCAATTGGTTGAAACTCTATAATTGATTGACGTAAGTCGATTGACATGCCTCTACAATCAATTGGCTTATGTCGATCGGTTGCAGGGGTGCACTTTTGCATAAAATATTATAGGAGGTATTACTTTTGATCCAAAGTTTTATTTTCAATTTTTTTAAAAACTACCTATCTCAACGATATCTACACACCAAACTTAGTAAAATCCCCAAAAAACCATCTAAAATCAATTACCACCTCTGCAACCAATCTTTTGTAGAGGTGTCAGTAAGTTTTAGATTTTTTTTAGATGTATGTTTATTGGTACCCCCTTTAGTATTTATAGAGGTAGTAACTAGTATTTATAGCGAATTGGGTGGGAAAAAAATTATTTATAATTTGAAGGCGAATTGTTTGTTCAATTGGGTGAAAGTGGTTAGTGAATTAAAATAAAAATAGGATAATTATTATCAAATTCAGGTGAATTGACCCCAAAAAAAATTCCATCCTATAAATTTTGGGTGAATGGGTCCCAGTGATAGATTATAAAATTAGCAAATTTTAAATTTTAAAAAACCTAAATATAGCCAATTTTTGATATTTGATGTTTATGCATAACCTTGATTGAAGGCATTAAGGATACTTAGGGTAGTTCTTATGAATTGCTCAGGGAAGAAAAATCTCTTCTCTCTGATTTTCATAACAAATAGGTAGAGGAAGAACTGTTTTGAAAACAAAAATCCAAGGATCTTTGGCTGAAAGAGGATGATCATAATTCCTATTTTTTGACACCTCTACATTGCGTAGGAGGAGTTGAAATAGAATCAGAGATATTGAGAATGTTGATGGTGGTATTTCATCTAATGTGATGGAAATTATGAAGGAGGCCATCAATTTTTTTAGCTCATTGTTATGCTCTATTATTTTTCATGATGCTTAAGTGAATAATTTGATATTGGAAGCTATTCTGAGGATTGTATCTAAATAATGGAATGAGAGTCTCATAGCTCCCTTCTTGGATGATGAAATCCTAAAATCTGTAAATTCTATGGGACCTCATAAATATCTGGGGTCATATGGTTTTCTCTCAATTTTTTTGAAAATTGTTTGCATGTTTGTGGTGAAGATGTGTACTTGGCAATCAGAGACTACCAATATTATTTGGTTATTATGAAGGTGGTGAATTCAACCTTTCTGGCTCTCATTCCCAAGAAAGGATTTGTTTCTTCCTTTAACAACTTCAATTCAATAATATTATGCAACATGTTGTACAAAATTATTACCAAAGTTATGGCCAATAGACTCAATCTGCTCCTCCTACTACTGATTGATTCTGCTCAGAGTGGGAGACAGATCTTGGATAGGGTGATTGTAATTCATGAGATACTACATTTTGTTTAGAAGAGTGGTAGTGTGAAATTGTTTCTTAATTTAAATGTAAACAAGGCTTATGATCGGGTCTCCTAGCCATTCTTATTCAACATATTAAGAAAATTTGACTTCAGTGAGGCTTGGATTAAGTTAGTGGATACTTGCATCTCAACAACTTGGTTCTCGATCCTTGTCAATGATATCCTACAGGGTTATATAATTCTATTCATGGAGTTTATCAAGATGACCTATTATCTCCTTTCTTATTCATACTTATGGCAGAATCTCTTAAGAGATCTATCTCTTGGAGACGATATGAGTGACTAGCTTTGCCCTATAGTACGATTTTATATTAGCATTTTGTTGATACCCTTCTCTTTTATGTTGCTTTGGTGGTTCATTCTAGGGAAGTTATGTTTCTTCTAGATTGCTATGAAAATGTGATTGGTCAACAAATAAGTTTCCTAAAAAGCAACATCTTATTCATCAACACTTTAGAGGCCAGTCAACAAAAAATTATTGGTATTCTAAACTATAGGATTGCTTCTCTTTCGACCTCTTATCTAGGTCTTTTAATTTTTGTTGGCCATATTAAAGATTTTCTTTGTACTATACTGGTTGAAATAGTCCAGCAAAATTTGGTACCCTAGAAAGGATCCCTTCTTAGCCAAGCTCGTAAGGTTGTGTTGGTTCAAACTACTCTACAAAGAATTCATATCTATTTTTTATCCCTTTTATTCTCCCTGGAAAAATTATGGTGAAATTAGATAGTATATGCAAGGCATTTCTTTGGGTTGGCCCTAAGCTGAAAGGAAAATTCCACTTGGTTTCGTGGGAGTAAATTTATAGAAGAAAGAAGGATGGTGGGTTGAATTTGAAGAATACGGCTAGGATGAACAAGGCCTTGGTGGTGAAGCTTGGTTGGAAGGTTACCTCTAATTATGACCACCTCTGGTGTAGGATCCTGAAATCCAAGTACAATTTTGAATTCTACCTATAGAATTTATTTTTGACTAGCGGTTCGGCCTTTTGGAATAGCCTTATTAAGTCTCATGATTTCATCAAAGGTAATTGTAGTTGGGTTTGTGGCTTAGAGATCATCCTCTAGTTGAGGATTTACATTTAAATTTCAAAATTGTCGGACTGTTTAAGGTGGCCAATTTTTTTGTGGTTCATGAAGGTAAAAAAGTTTCATCTAATTCTCCACTTTTTGCAAGGAATACCATCGATCATCGAGCATGGAGTATTTTTATGGAGGAGATTTGAATCTATGTTGTGCGACAAGAGGATGTTGAATATTGCTTTGTATGGAATGGAGATAGTGAAGGATCTTACTTTGTTAGGTCAGCATATGAGCTTCTTAGCTCTGATTGGGATGGTCAATTCCCTATTAGCTTGATTTGACTAAAGAATTTAACCCCTAATATTAACATGTTTTTCTTGCTCATGGTGCAAAATAAAATTTTAACCTTAGAAAATCTCCTTAAAAGAGGCCTAAATTTGGTTAATAGATGTTTCCTCTACAAGAAGGATTGGAAATTATCTTCTCACTTATTACTCAACTATTGGGTATTTCAAGAAGTGCTTTTATCCATTCTCAGTTGGATCGGGGTATCATGGGTGATGCCTAATATGATTTTTTACTATGTTTCTCAATGGGTATCTCCCTTTTCCTCGCCTAGACTCAAGTGTTTCTGGAAGTTCCTTTTACCTCATGTGTTGTGGGGTGTTTGGAAGGAGCGGAACGTGAGAGTATTCAAATACAAGGAAAGGGAGGTCATTCAAATAAGTTTTATAATATTATGGAAGACAATGGAGAATGTTTCATTTGCCATCAAGGATTTGAATTCTTCTACGGCACTCCACCCAAGTGAAATCAGGCTTGAGGAGAGACTTGGATTTAGTCAGGTGGCTCGGCCTCCGCTAGCTCCTAACCCTAGAAGTGTTGTATATTGGTCACTACCTCCTATCAGATGGTTTAAATTAAAATTTTACATGATATTAAAATGAAACCGTGGATTGGCTGGTGCTAGGGGGATGATCTTTGATAGTAGTGGGAGTCTTATTCTTGCATTTATTGAAAACCTTGGTATTCAATCCTCTTAGTTCGTGGAAATAAGGGTAGTCTTCTCAAGTGTATCACTGTTAAAATAACTGGGGATTTTAAATTCTATCATTGAGGGTAAATATTTAAATATCATTAATACGCTCAAGGGGACCTATCAGATTATTTGGAAGGTGTCCAATCTGATCGATCAAGCAATCTTGAATATTCAATCTCTTGATAATATTTTGGTAGCACACATGTTTAGGGAAGGTAATGTAGTGGTGAATTTAATGGTGAATATCAGATCTTTTGTCAAGGATTCTTAGTTTGGTAGAGGGAATTCCCGATCAAAGTTGTTCGCTATTCAAATGATGAGATTTCTTAATTGTTATCATAAGGTTATTCTTTTGCTACTCTGGTGGGGGATAGTTTAGGGCAATAGGAGGTCCTTGATGGAGTGTCACATGGTTGTAGTTAATTCATATTCTCTTTTCTTTTCAAGTGGGGAAGGATTCATTTTTCTTATACTTTTGATTTATACCTATCAATTATTTCATTGGGGTCAGTTTATTTCTAAATAGGTTTGTAGTGGGATTTATTTTCTAAGGATTGTAGAGGTTGTTATTTATTTCATGTGTCAGGCAAGGTCTTTTTATTTTCAAATTTTGAATCCTTGTAGTATCTACCCCTCTCTATGTTTGCAATTTTGTCTTTCTTTGGGTTTCATTGGTATTGGGTCTTCCTTTTGTTGGAAGTTTTTTTGTGTCAAACCTCCCTCCTTGGCATTCATTTTTTGGTTTCGTAGTTTACCTTTAGGATGTGGAATTTTTCTTTTATAGTTGTTTGGTGTAGGCCCACCCCTTTCATGTCTTCTTTAGGATATTTGTAGTGGTGGTGGAACCTTCGTAGAATGATTATCTAGATATCTTTTATCTCCCTCTCTTGGGATGTATTTTTAGGCAATGATTGTTTGGAAAGGTAGTTTTCATTGTTTTTGTTGACTCCTATTTTTAATTTTAAGTCATGTTGTGGCTGATCCACAACGCACCCCAAAATTGGGGACCCACCTTTTTGCATGTTTTCCAAGAAGACCGGAGCGGCTCGTATGCTAAAAGAGCAAAGGAAGAACAAAATACAGCATAAAGAAAAGTGTCACGATATCGCGACATGTTGCTCTGTCGTGGAGAAGAATAAGAAAAGTGTCGCGATATCGCGACATGTTGCTCTATCGTGGCAAATAAAAAAAAAGTGTCGCGATATCGCGACATGTCACGTTTTCATGGCTCAGAGCAACAAAGTACAACGGGAAGAAAAAGTGTCGCGATATCGTGACATGTCGCATTTTCATGGCTCAGAATAGCAAAGTACATCGGGAATGAAAAAGTGTCACGATATCGTGACATGTCGCGTTTTCATGGCTAGAAAGCAAGAAGATAGAGCAGAATGAAAAAGTGTCGCGATATCGCGACATGTCGCATTTTCGCGGCTCATAACGACAAAGTACAACGAGAAGAAAAAGTGTCACGATATCGTGACATGTCGCGTTTTCACGACAGAAAGCAAGAAGATAGAGCAAAATGAAAAAGTGTCACGATATCGCGACATGTCGCATTTTCACGGCCAAGTGCAGCAAGATAGAGTAAGAATGAAAAAGTGTCGCGATATCACGACATGTTGCATCATCGCGGTCCGAAAGAGAAAAGTGTCACGATATCGTGACATGTTGCATTCTCGTGACCAAAGATAGAAAAGTGTCACGATATCGTGACATGTTGCACTCGCGACCAAAAAGGAAAAAGTGTCGCGATATCGTGACATGTTGCATTCCTCGCGACTAGAAAAGAAAAAGTGTCACGATATCGCGACATGTCTCATTCTCGCGACCAAAAGAAAAAGAAAAGTGTCACGATATCATGACATGTTGCATTCTTGTGACCAAAGACATAAAAGTGTCACGATATCACGACATGTCTCATTTTCACGATGCAAGAAGAAGAACAAAGCTGCGGACATAAAAATGTCGTGATATCGTGACATGCTATTTTTTTGCGATTCACGGGGGGCCATTACAGAGTCTATAGGGGAAGCGCTGAACACATGGCACAAAGGTGTAAGGGTTATGGTGTAACGCTTCATGACCAATGGTTACAGTTAGCAAAGAAGATCAAACATTTCGACGCCCGAACAAAAAGCCAAAAACAATGAAGAGGCGGGGAAGACGAAACGAAGGGATCTAGGAAATGAAACGAAACATCACAGAGTGAAACAGAGAGCCATACCAGAAAGTTTAAAAGCAGAAGCAAATGATAGGTATAGGGGTCAAAAACCGCTGCGAGCAGAGTTGCAGAGCTGAAGGCGATAAGCCATTCTGGGCCTGCTTTGGAGTGTTTTCTTCCACTTGTTCTGGTTTTGATAAAACTAGAAATTTTTGTTATTGTAAATTGATACATATTTAATACAGAAACTTTAGAGAGTTGCATCTCATTGACAAGAAAGAAGGAGTTATTTTCTGCATGCGAGATTAAATGTTTATTTTTCCCCTTTTCAGATTTTAGGCTTATAGATGGAGTTTATGCAAGTTATCTTGGTTGCTTCATGCGAAGGTCTAAATCTGAAAACCACATTCAAAACCCTAGAAACCAGCACTTAACTTATCTGGATTGTGCATGTTCTACAGGTTCAATAGGTTAGGTTGTATGCAGAAAACCTCATATCTTCGGTTTTGTCAAAATAGGATAGCAACACCCTGAATGTATTTTAGTTTCATTTTCTTTGCATTTTATTTTCATTTTTTCCTGCACTTTTATTTTCCAGAAAGTTTAACTTTATTTTAATTTACAGTCATCAAAATAAACACTTGAAAATTTTCCAAAATCCGAAAATAAAATATTTCATTGTTAAGGTCGATTCACATTTAGTTCATTTTGGTTCAACGAACAATCATTAAAGTTTTAAAATAAAATAAACCAACATTGCCCCTTGTTTACAGTTACTTGCAATCACTAAGGTGTTCCAAGCATTTAAATTGAATATTTTTATTTATGCAAAATGCTAACATAGCGGAGACCTTGGAGAAGTTATTTATTTAATTTCTTTGCAAGAGGGGATTTGAGATTCAAATCCTAACGAAGAGTGTATTTTCACAATTGGGTGAAAATACCACTCAACATATTGGCGCTAGAAGGAGGGCCCGAATTGGTTTACTTTATTCGATTTTCGTTAAGAAATTCATATACATTGTTCTAACGCTGTTTGATTGTTCATACAGAAATAATGTGTTTTGATTTGATTTTGAAATTATTCTTTCAATCTCATTAACGGCTATAACTGCAGCATTTTCGTTGTGTTGCAGGTTTTCTTGGAGGTATTGAGAGTTTTGTCAGGAAAACTGGACCCACCGCATCGTATCGCAACTAGGTCCAAAACAACTGAGGAAACCATATTCCACAACCTTTCACTCACTCGTAGGAATCCAAGGAATAAAACCAAGCAAGTTGTGAGCCCACCAGATACCCTTATTACAGAAGATCCTTCTGTTTCAGGTGCATCTAGCGGACCTGCATCGGTGGTGTCAATTGCCACTAGTGTACCAATTATCAGTACCATTTCCACCGCTCTTGTAGGGTTATCCTCATCGATTTTGAATCAAATGGCCCAACCTCCACCAGTTCCTTGGTACGGAGCTAATAATATTCCCTTGAATATTGTAGGGGATATCCATGAGATCCCTAAGAACATAGAGAGATTTTTGCCCAAGTACAAACCGGATGGCCCAAGGACCGCAGAAGAACATATTCAGGCCTATAGGGATGTTTTGATAAGATTGCAAGTTCAACATGAAGATGTGGCTTGCAGACTCTTCCCCATGAGCCTAGACCCAGTGGCCTATGAATGGTATATTTGCTTACCTACTGGTTCCATCACGTCATGGACACAAATGGAGAATGCTTTTGTCAATCAATTCAGGTCACCATTAGATCCCACAATCATCTACAATCAATTCATTACATGCAAAAGAGGCCAGGGTGAGCCAATTCAAACTTTTAATCAGAGATTTCAGAAGTGCTATAATAGAGCAGTTCGACATTTTTCCATTGATCCCACAGTAGCTTTGCAAATATATTTTGGGGCATTGGATTCTATGACGGCAATGTTTGCAAGGCAAAATCCTCAAGTCACCATGCTCGCTTTAGCCTACAATGAAGCTATGACCATCGAGCAACAAATGACACCACAGGGTTATGGGTTTCCCCAAATGCCTATGGTAGGACAATATGGTCCATATGGTCAAGCTCCTATGATGAATCAGATCATGGCACCACAAATGCCAAACATGAATGCTTTGCCTTATCAACAACCATATTCACCAACACCCGCTTACGCACCCATTCCAATTCAACCAATCACATCCATTCCCCCCGTTCCTTCATTTTTGCAAAATAGTCAATAGACTATGCAAGGAGCCAGTCCGGTTAATTCTCAGGCTATAGTTCCTTTCCCCAATCCAATTTTGATCCAAAGTGTGAATCCATACACAAATCAAGTTCCTCAAAATCCGACTCAAATGTTAAGTCAAGATCTCACCAATTATGCAAACCCTACGGGAACTAACAATAACGTAGCTCCACCAAAAGAGATTTATTCAGAGGTTGAAGAGCTCAAAAAGATAGTTCACAAATTGAGTAATGATTTGGTTCAAAAATAGAAGTATGAATCCCATGCCCCTCACCCAAATCAAAATTTCAACAATAGAGGGAGACATTGGAACACGAAGCCAAACAATGGGGGTGTGCCTGCCCCTATTGCTAATCAGATAGATACTTCTGCAGGACCAAGTCACTCTAGTTCCATTCTTAATATTTCTGATTTTGCATGGGAAAAGGGGTGCAGATTGCATAATACAAAGGAGCACAATGAAAGGAATTGTCCCAAAATCGCCAGATATACCCATTGTCTCCAAGCTCAAGTGGATGATTTGGAACTTGTGCCAAATGAGGGTCCACCCCAACATCAAGATGACAACATTTTGGTGGTGGAAACTCTATATCGTCAAGAAGGTGAGAGTGAGGAAGAAGAAGATGAAATCTTGGAACAGGAAGTGCAAGCTTTTAGAGAGTTTAGAAAGGGGAACCATGGATATCATTTGAGGAGTAAGTTCAAAGCCCCTAAAACATCATCAACTCCACCAAACAACTCTATCCTTCCTCCTGATACTAAGGCGGATAATAATCCCCCTCCTCCACCTGGAAGAGAAACGTCTAAGGACATGCAAAAGATAGTCAAACTTGAGAAGTCAACTTATGACATAGTGGAGGATTTAAGGAAGTCCAAGTCTAGCCTTTCATTTTTAGAGGCGGCTAGGTTGCCTGGCCAAAAAGAAGCATTGATAAAGGCTCTGGACTCACCTAGTCAAATACAGAAAGGAAAGGAAGTTGAATCTCACTTGATTTTACGAAAGGAAAGACGGGATGTCCCACCTTTTTTATTGACTCTGAGGATTGCTGGAAAAAATTTGCACAATTGTTTGGTAGACACGGGTGCCACAAGTAACCTCATGCCTTCAGAAATCTGTCAAATGCTAGGCCTAGAGCCTGTTTCGTCTAAATGCAAGGTTTTGCAATTGGATCGATCTGAGGTAAATGTGGTAGGGACCCTCTATGATGTTAAGATCCAACTCAATTCTGAACCCAGGGTCCAACAAGTGGTCGATATTTTGGTTGTCAATATCCCAAGTCGATATGGAATGCTACTTGCAAGGGATTGGATGAAAAATTTGAATGGTTATTTCTCCACCGATTGCTCACACATGTGGCTACCCTGGAAGGGGATTGCTAATCAAATCAGAGTAGAAAATGAACCAAGGCTTAAGGAAATCATCACAGAATTCAACAAGCCAAATGAAGTTCAATTTTTTGAACTAGAGTTAGGGGTCTATGCTTTTGATGTTGAAAAAGCTACCGAAGAACCTCAAAAGGAAACATTTTATGGTAGCTCTCTTGAAGAAGATAATCTCGTGTGGTTACTTAGGTTTGATGGATCTAAGTCAAAGCAAGGAGCAGGAGCTGGAGTCGAACTCACTTGTCCAGGAAGTAAACCATTGTTTGCTGCCTATAGATTGCAATTTCCTTGCACTAACAACATGGCAGAATATGAAGCTCTTATCTTTGGATTACAACTGGCGTTGAGCAAGAAGGTTAAATGCTTGAAAGTATTGGGAGATTCGGAATTGGTGGTCAAACAAATTAAAGGACAATATACATGCCGCGATAAGAGACTGAGCCTTTATAGAACTAGGGTGATGGACCTCATTGAGGAATTTGATGCTTTTAATATATCCCTTATTTCTAGGAAAGGAAATCGCATAGTTGATTCTCTTGTAGTCATTGCAGGCATGCTAAATCCAGTTGACATAAAAAGGTGCAAGAAGTTCTCCATCGAGTTAGTCCCTTGTCCATCGATACCTGATAACGTCAAAAACTTCCAAGTTTTTGAAAATGATAGACACATATTTAAATTTGTCATGAATTCAGGTATTTTTGAGAACCAAGTGATTGATGAGGATCAAAGGTGGCAAGAAGAAACAGAAAAAGAAAGTGAAGCTACATGTCAATCCAACAAAATACCTAAGGACATTGTTTCGTTGGAGAAAATGTTCGATATGGGATATAAAGCTAGAAAAGGAAAAAGGGTTCCACTTCCTAAAGATGCTTGTGATCTAATTAATATAGGGAGTGCAGACAATCCACGTGAAGTATACATCGCAAAGGCATGTACAGCTGATGAAAGAGAGAATATAATACGTACACTAAAATACTATGTGGATTGCATTGCTTGGAATTACAATGAGTTGAAAACATACGATCAAAACGTCATTACACACACCATCCCTCTAAAGCCGGACTCCAAACCTTTCAGACAAAGACAGAGAACTGTTAACCCACTACTGGAGCCCTTAATAGAAAAGGAGGTCAAGCGATTATTGGAAGCAAAGATAATTTTTCCCGTTAGGCACTCAACTTGGGTCGCTAATCTCGTTTCGATGAGAAAGAAGAGCGGAGAGATAAGGCTATGCATAGATTTTAGAAATCTCAACAAAGCCTCACAAAAGGATAACTACCCACTGCCATCCATTGATGAAATCTTGCAAATAGTGAATGGGTCTGAAATGATGTCTTTTCTTGATGGATATTCTGGATATAATCAGATTCTTATTCATCCCAATGATAGGATGAAAACGGCCTTCACAACCAAATGGGGAACATTTGCCTATAGAAGAATGCCTTTTGGATTGTTAAATGCAGGCGCAACATTTCAACGTGCCATGGATTATGCGTTCAAAGGGCTCATAGGTAAATGTATCATTGTGTATGTGGATGATATTCCAGTATTTTCAAAGAAAAGAGAAGACCATGTGAAAGATCTGAGGAAGGTTCTCCAAAGGTGTAGAGAGCATGGAATTTCTTTGAATCCCAAAAAATGCATCTTTGGAGTAACAGAAGGAAGACTGCTTGGTCACATCATTTCAAAAGAAGGTATATCCATTGACCCGAAAAGGATAGAAGCTATCCAAAACTTGCCTCTCCCAGGTAGCAAAAAGGAGTTGAGATCTTTCTTCGAGAAAATCAATTTTGTGAGGAAGTTTATTTCGGGCTTTGCTGAGATAGCTAAACCACTGAATGAGATGCTCAAAAAGGATGTAGATGTCATATGGAACGAAGAAAGTAGGGTTGCCTTTCAAAGCATTAAGGATGCTATTTCTAGAGCCCCTGTCCTCATAAGTCCAGACTATTCTAAACCTTTCTTTATTTATGCTTTCGCATCGGAACACTCTTTTGCGAGTGTCTTGACTCAGAAAGGTGAAGATAGCACAGAAAATCCCATAGCATTTCTAAGTGCTCCTTTGAAGGATGCTCAATTGAGGTATTCCATCCTCGATAAGCAGATGTACGCACTTTTCAAAATGGTAAAAAAATTCTGACATTACATTGTGCATAGTAGGGTCTTTGCCATTGTGCCTGACCCTGCTGTCAAAACCATGTTTGTGCAAAATGAGCTAGGTGAGAGAAGAGGTAAATGGATTTCTACCATTCAAGAATTTGATCTTGAAATTCAACCCATGAAACTAGTTCGTGGACAAGGACTTGTGAAGACAATTGCTGAGAACAATCCTCAAGTCACATGCCAATATTCAAATGCAGAGCACATTTCTAAAGATGACTGGTATGTTGATATTGTGTATTTTCTATTAAATGGTAAGTGTCCATCATATCTTAATTCTACTCAAAGAAGAGCATTGAGACTTAAATCTGCCAATTATTTGATTAGATCTGGTGTTCTTTACAGGAAAAATCACGAGGGGATTTACTTACGATGCCTAAATCAAGAAGAAGCTACCAAGGTTTTGCAAGAATTTCATGGTAAATACGAACTGGCCATGGTGCGGCAAATGCAACAACGCATCAAATCCTAAGAGCAGGATATTATTGGCCCCACATTTTTAAAGATGCACATGCTCACGTACGATCTTGCCATATCTGTCAAGTGGCTGCCAATAGAGAAAGAAATGCAGCTATGCCATTGCAACCTGTAGTTGAGATGAGACCATTTGCACAATGGGGATTAGACTTCATTGGGGTTATTAACCCAAATTCTTCAGATTCCCATAAATTCATACTCACGGCTACAGATTATTGCACAAGGTGGGCAGAAGCAATTCCTACAAAACATTCCACTACGGATGTGGTAATAAAATTCCTTGAGGATCACATCATAACAAGGTTTGGAATGCCTGATTCTATTGTTAGTGATAATGGTAAGGCTTTTGCTTCCACTCAATTTGCAAATTGGGCATACGACAATAAGGTGAGTTTAAAGTTTGCATCTAACTATTACCCTCAAGGCAATGGTTTGGCAGAATCCTCAAATAAAAATTTGTTGAACATCATTAAGAAGTTACTGGAAAAGAACCCTCGGGATTGGCACAACCAGTTAAAGTTTGCTCTTTGGGCAGATAGGACTAGAGAAAAAGACTCAATAGGGAATACACCCTATCATCTGGTTTATGGGCAAGATCCAATTTTTCCTGCAAACTTGAAGCTTCAAACCCTTCATTTCACACAAGAATACCTGGGAACAGATAATCACATTGAGGCCAGATTAAGTCATCTACTGCACCTTGATGAAAAAAGAGAAGAAGCCATGCTCCACATGAGCAAACATCAAGATGTGGTTAAAATATGGTTTGATAAAAGAGCTAAAATTAAGTCCTTCAGAATCTCGGATTTGGTTTTACTATGGGATAAAATACATGAAGAGAAGGGGGATCACAAAAAGTTTGATTGTCTTTGGTTAGGCCCTTATCAAATTTCTGAAATCCTAGGGAAGAATACCTTCAGATTAAGAGCTTTGGATGGGAAGGATCTGATGTTACCGGTTAATGGGCAAGTTCTAAAGCACTATTTTAGCCCTTAAGTCATATGAGATTGGTATTATATTTTTTGGTTTTGGTGTGGGTTTTCAAGTTTCGTTTTTGGGATTGCTATTTGGGTTAGGATTTAAGTTGTGTGTTGGTCCTCATTTGACATGTTTGGTTTGTCTAAAAAAAAAAAAAAATTTGAGATGTCAACTTATGCCTAAGATCAGGAGAATATGAAACATTGGAATTGTGTTGTAGAAAGCTCCGCAAGTAACACAAACAGTTTAAATAATATCGTTTGAAACTTGTGATGCATGAAGTTGTCAGTTTTACAAATTATGGCAACGTAGGTGGTATACTCCATCCGCAATTCAGAAAAAGCAATGTATTCATATTACATTCCACCTTGCATATACATTCCATCTTAGTTGCATCTGCATTTCAAATACAATCATTGAAAAAAATGTCAAATCCTCTTAGGGTTATTCTATAACATAAAAAAAAATCCTAAGGTTGGGAACTGATGCCCGAACTATCTTGAACCAAGCACGTTCTATGCACATTAAAGAGGATCTTGAGAAAAATGATCAAAACCATGCTTGGAAGAAAAGGTGAGGCGAAAGGAGTATTTCGTGTCTGTCCTATCATGCAACATAATCCTTAAAACAATGGTTTTTACCACTCCCATAAAGCTTAAAGCCTAAAACCAGAGTAGTAAGGATAGGGTTAAATCCTCATCGAACTTAGGTTGAGGATCCAACTCCCCAAAGCTCTGATTTGACCTACATGGAGTAGTAAGGATAGGACATAATTCTCATCTCGCTTAGGTTGAGAATCCGATTCCCCAAAGCTTCTATTTTTCATTTCATCATAAATCTTGGATTGGAAGGATCGTACTACATGTCCCTCGCAAGGATGGGTAGTCATCCCCAAGGTCCAAGAAATAAAAGTAAAATTAATATTTTCCATTTCATCATAATATTGGATTGGAAGGATCGTACTACATGTCCCTTGCAAGGATGGGTAGTCATCCCCAAGGTCCAAGAAATAAAAGTAAAACTAATATTTTCCATTTCATCATAATATTGGATTGGAAGGATCGTACTACATGTCCCTCGCAAGGATGGGTAGTCATCCCCAAGGTCCAAGAAATAAAAAAATGAAGCCAAATCATGGATTATGGGGTTAATCTCCACCGGGGCTATAGACGCCTGACCGGCAGTGGAGTATGCTCATGCGTGGCAGCATGTCTTGTCTAAAAGCAAGACCACTGACTGCTCAAATGGATAGACTAGCCTGACAATTTCATCCATAACTGGTTAAATCATTTTGTTCAAAGTGAGGTAATGAATTCCAGATCAGAGTAGTAAGGATAGGGTTAAATTCCCATCTCGCTTAGGTTGGGAATCCTATTCCCCAAAGCTCTGATTTCACTTACACTTGCACATGGGTTCAAGATGGTAGTGACACATAACCAACTTTGGGATCTAATAAATTAATTCATTATACACGTATTTGATCCTAAGAGGGTTTGACAGTTTTAAAATGTTTGTGTATGATACTAGAAGGTTTGAGCCTTTATAAAGCAGGTTGTTATATCTCTAGCATATTTTTCATGCATTAAATCCTGCACAAATCATTCACAACCTCACATATGCATTCAGGTAAAACTGACAATGGAATGTTGATCAATTTCAAATGATAGAGAATGGAGCACACTGCACACACCGAGCTGATGCTTAATGATTCTAATGTTTCATGTATTTCTGATCTATCGGCATTTTGTTTATTTTTTATGTGCTGATGCCTGTATTTAAGTTTGTATATTTCTAGGTTAGGTTCTCATCGAAATGCTCAGGAGCATTTCCCAGCAGAGTCACCATTTGTTGTGGCTGCTCCACAATGCACCCCAAAATTGGGGACCCACCTTTTTGCATGTTTTCCAAGAAGACCGAAGCGGCCCGTATGCTAAAAGAGCAAAGGAAGAACAAAATACAACAGAAATAAAAAGTGTCATGATATCGTGACATGTCACATTTTCTCGCTGAGAGCAAAGAAAAATAAAAAGTGTCGCGATATCGCGACATGTCACGTTGCTAGATCGACGATGAAGAGAAAAGAAAAGTGTCATGATATCACGACATGTCTCGTTTTCGTGGCTAAGAACAGAAAAATAAAGGGAAGAAAAAGTGTCACGATATCACGACATGTCGCATTTTCGCGGCTAAGTGCAGCAAGATACAGTAGAATTAAAAAGTGTCACGATATCGCGACATGTCGCGTTTTCATGGCTAAAAGCAAGAAGAAAGAGTAAATGAAAAGTGTCATGATATCACGACATGTTGATTTTCATGGCAAAAAATAAAAAGAAAAAGTGTCACGATATCGTGACATGTTGTTTTTAAGAAAAAGTGTCATGATATCGCAGACATGTTGTATTTTCTCTAAAAGAAAGAAGAAAGAAAAAGTGTCATGATATCGCGACATGTTTTTGGCAAGAGAAAAAGTGTCATGATATCACGACATGTTGCATTCTCAGACTAAAAGAGAAAAGTGTTACGATATCACGACATGTTGCATTCTTGTGAACAAAAAGAAAAGTGTCACGATATCGTGACATGTTGCATCCTCACGACCAAAAAGAAAAAGTGTCGCGATATCGTGACATGTTCATTTTTAAAAAGAATAAAAGTGTCATGATATCGTGACATGTTGCATTCTCGTGACCAAAGACATAGAAGTGTCGTGATATCGCGACATGTCTCATTTTCGCGATGCAAGAAGAAGAACAAAGCTACGGACATAAAAATGTCGCGATATCACGACATGCTATTTTTTTGTGATTCACGGGGGGCCGTTACAGAGTCTACAGGGAAGCACTGAACACATGGCACAAAGGTGTAAGGGTTATGGTGTAACGCTTCATGACCAATGGTTACAGTTAGCAAAGAAGATCAAACGTTTCGATGCTCGAACAAAAAGCCAAAAACAACGAAGAGGCGGGGAAGACGAAACGAAGGGATCTAGGAAATGAAATGAAACATCACAGAGCAAAATAGAGAGCCATACCAGAAAGTTTAAAAGCAGAAGCAAATACAGGTACAGGGGTCAAAAACCGCTGCGAGCAGAGTTGCAGAGCTGAAGGCGATAAGCCATTCTGGGCCTGCTTTGGAGCGTTTTCTTCCACTTTGTTCTGGTTTTGATAAAACTAGAAATTTTTGTTATTGTAAATTGATACATATTTAATACAGAAAACTTCAGAGAGTTGCATCTCATTGACAAGAAAGGAGGAGTTATTTTTTGCATGCGAGATTAAATGTTTATTTTTCCCCTTTTCAGATTTTAGGCTTATAGATGGAGTTTATGCAAGTTATCTTGGTTGCTTCATGCGAAGGTCTAAATCTGAAAACTGCATTCAAAACCCTAGAAACCAGCACTTAACTTATCTGGATTGTGCATGTTCTGCAGGTTCAATAGGTTAGGTTGTATGCAGAAAACCTCATATCTTCGGTTTTGTCGAAATAGGATAGCAGCACCCTGAATGTATTTTAGTTTCATTTTCTTTGCATTTTATTTTCATTTTTTTTGCACTTTTATTTTCCAGAAAGTTTAACTTTATTTTAATTTACAGTCATCAAAATAAACACTTGAAAATCTTCCAAAATCTGAAAATAAAATATTTCATCGTTAAGGTCGATTCACATTGAGTTCATTTTGGTTCAACGAACAATCATTAAAGTTTTAAAATAAAATAAACCAACATTGCCCCTTGTTTACAGTTACTTGCAATCACTAAGGTGTTCCAAGCATTTAAATTGAATATTTTTATTTATGCAAAATGCTAACATAGCGGAGACCTTGGAGAAGTTATTTATTTAATTTCTTTGCAAGAGGGGATTTGAGACTCAAATCCTAACGAAGAGTGTGTTTTCACAATCGGGTGAAAATACCACTCAACAAGTCATTTATTCATGACTCTACCATTATATTGAAAACCTTGGTGATATCCTCTTGTGGTCCTACACTTATCTTTGGGAATGGCTACTCTATGCTAGGTGATATTTTGTGGGATTACCAAATATTATGGTTTCAAGTGAGGGCCCTATTTTTTTTCCCCTTTTTTGTACTTTGAATTTTGCTTGGTTTTGAAAGGGTGGATATATTTTTTGAGTTCTTCCCTCACGAGCCTTGGTTTTTTGTGCTTCCTCTCAATGGTGGGGCCTTCTTTCTTCTCTTGAGCAACTTTCTCTTTTATAAATTGGTTGAAAGTATATTGTTTCAACTATTGATGTGAAGATCCTGCCTAGGGACGTCCATAAGTACAAAATGGTAAAATATGTCTATGCACTAGAGGAGGCCTCTAATAGGAAGAGTGAAATTTTACATAGTTTAAAACTAATAGAAATCAAGTAGTGTTCAATTTGGAGCTCCATGAAGATCGCATTAGACTATTCTGAGGAGGTGTCACCAATGACGAGAACAATTACCCAAGATAGTGATATGACGGTGTATAACTCCCTCGGTTATCTCTTGTGTCTACTCTTGTCTTTGTTTTATCTTATCGAATTGATTTTTTCCTCTGTAGTTTCTATGTGATGTCTTGTGTGGTGTTTTCTATTTTTGGCTGTATTTTAGGTTGGTTTTAATGTAAAATATTGTAGGATCCCTTTCAAAAAAATATTTTATCTTAATAGTATCAAAAAATGATAAAATAAATTTTCAAATAAATTCTTAATACTTAAATGGTAGATTAAAACTGGGTCGGGTGGTAATATATTCTGAACATCAGGGATCTCAAAAAGTAAGGAATACCTATACCAAGTTTTATATGTTAATTAAGGTTTTCTTAATGAATTAGATCGGTACTAATATTGTATAGTAACTGAATAGCAACCTCTAATTTTAAATAAATTGGAACTTATTAGCTGGATTACATCGTGGCAAGTCAATCTATATTTTTTCAAATTATTATTACTGCAAGAAAGAGTTAGTAGTTCATGTGGATCAAAATGTGATAACTTGACCTTACTTATGTCAGCATTATAATTCTCCAAAATCTCTTTGATTAAGGGTACCTTTGTAGAAAATTTAGTTTGGGAATGTAGTAAAGCAAAGTAAATAATTGAAATATATTTCTGAACCTTAGGGTTGGAGACACTTATGTTGTAGTAAAATTAAACTGGTTTATGTTAGACTTCAAATTTTTTTGTTTCAATTTTTTCTCTTTACTTAGAAAGGATTGTATGTTCTCTTTGAGAAGGGAAAGTCTATCAAATTTAATGAGCACATCGAGAGGTTATACCTCAGAAAAATAAAATAAAAAACATACAATGTTGTTGAGGTGTGGGTATGCATACAACAAGCTTCAAAGCAACTGTTGACTAACAAAATAGATCAAAAAATATTACTCGATCAGATTTGGTAATGAGAAGGTGGTATGAGATACCTTTTCGAGGTTGTTTCTTGAAGAGAACTATGATAAATCCCATGCTCATTGAACTTAGCTAGAATAGTCATAGGGTCTGGTATAGGATGAACTATTATTAGCTATAATGAGTATGTGTGATAAAGTCCAAGGTCAGGGTATTGACATGGTACTAACTGGAACCATTAGCTAGTCATGGAGGTATGAATATGCTATTCTTTATAAAACTAACCTTAGAACAAGTCGACTAGTTAGTTGAAGATTCGGTATGATCAGGAATGGGAAGTGAGCATCCCCCTCTATGTGATATGGGCCCTAGTGGATAACCCTTGTCATGGTTTGATCCTCATGCTCGAATATGCAGATGATAAATGAGCACATTTGAATTCATAGAATGACATCTCTAATAGGATTAGTCTGATCTCATCCACTTGGGTGGTTGGCTATAGCATTCTCAAATACAAAAGTTATTTGTTATACATGTGCTATTTTATTTATATATGAGTTAATTCATTAGGTGAACCAAAATGTTGTTAACCTGAAAATAATTTTTAAAATCCATGAAAACATTTTTAGGAATGAACTATAAACTTTAAAAAAAAAAAATTCCTAAGATCTTTCTTCTCTAGTTTTAATGCAACTAGGTTAGTAGTCAGGTCAGGGTTGTTACAAGATCAGAAAAAGGAGTAAATACAACCTTGAATTGTGAGTACCCCTTGGTTTTTATGATGCTTATACTCATTAAAAATCTCTTTCTAGTCTCATTCTAATGATATTATTTTTTATGGTTTTGTATGTCTTATATATAATATTAATTTTTACCCTAAATTTTATTGTGGAAAAGTCGATCTGTTTATAAAACTAATTAGCATTTGAGAATATTCTTTTAATGATTCATTCACACATAAAATTAAATTTTTGCAAGGCTCAATTATTGTGAAAAATATAGATTTTAAAGCATTTTAAGTAAGAAGTCAACCCATAAAATTAGGTTTACGTTATTAATAAGGCAACCCAATTTTCTAAAATTACCCAAAGCAAAGCTTATCCCAAACAACATACCCTTTGTCCAATTCGGTGGACACACAACAAACGCTTCCATTTCTAGCTTGCAGAACTATATAAAAGGGAGGTGGGAAACACGCTTTCATTCTTGATCAGAGGGTGCAATGCTTCTGGGACTATTTTGAGAAGGCCAAGAAGAATAAGCACCATTAATTTTAAGCATTCTCCTTGGACAAAAAAATCCAGAGCCAAGAGAATAAAAAGAACCATATCACAAGTTGTAGACACCAAAATAACACCAATCCGATTACGTGACAACGAGCGCTGATCGCATTGACACAAACAGTACCTAGGGCAGCCCCTAGAGGTTAAACAGTGGTCTTAACCACTTCCAAAAGTAGTTTTAGAGGTCAGAGGTCAATTTGGCACATTTTTGGCAACTTGCTCTCTGTTCATCCCACCCAGGGACGAATACAAACTATCATTCGTCCCACCCAGGGACGAATACAGAATTCGTCCCAGGGTGAGGCGAATAGAATATTTTATTGGCAAAAAAAATTCAAACTTCAGCAACTCTGCCAGTTAATTGAGGCTTTAGGACATGCAATTGTGAGGACTAGATTTTATTCGAGAAGAAAGACTTCAGTAATGAGTGTCTTTATCATGCAAGACGATTTTGTAACAGGGAGTTAGCTTTTCTCTCAAAATCGGACATGCAAACTTGAGTGGCACCCTCACATGCGCAATTCAAATAAGGAGACCTTAAGGTCTATAAATTGGGGAGTTTTCCCACCCAAAAGAGATACAGAGAAGGAGCATTTTGAGCAATGAAGTGCTGCCCTTTTACTTACTTACAATTTGTGCTTTTACATCCATAATCTCTTAATCGAAAGGGAGGTTATTGGGTGACTTTTGGAGGCATGAATCAAGACCCAAAACCTAGTTTTTCTGGCCATAATATCTTACCAATTTATTGACAACACATCACCACAGGTTTCGAACTCATCCCAAGCGGATTGGTGTCGAAACAAAGTCTCAACCGGTGGGTGGTTTGCCTTCGGGAACCCCCTACCTTATTGCAGGTTTATTCGTCTCACCCTGGAACGAATACCAAACTGTTGTAGGTTTACTCGTTTCACCCCGGAACGAATACCAGTTTGTTGCAGATTTATTCATCCCGCCCCAGAATGAATACCGATCTGCGTCAAATTTGGTGACTGTTTCTTTTGCAATATTTTATTAATTACCTTTTTATGCTTCTGTCAAATTTTTAGTCTATTTAGATTCATTTTAATCATCGTTATATTTATCTTTTATATTCATTAATAGTACTCTTTTAGATTTGCGAGTTTCATTATCATACATAGGTGCTACTGATGATTTGTTGTTTCTTTGAACATAGGAGGAGCAGCAAGGATTAAAGATTCATCAATACTAGCGGCGGCAACACTTTGGCCCGCCCATTTCACATGTGGGCACGCGGAAGGAGGAACACTAAATCCATGATTGTAATTGAAACTATGTTAACGCTCCTACCCCCTAAAAGGGAGGAGACGTCTTTGTAACCGAATTGGAAGAGTATAAATAAAAAGGGATGTGCTTTCTATACTTCCTTTTATCTCATTTAAATTCGTCTCTTTTCTTTCATTTCATGCATTTCACTTTATAGGACCTTAAGCGTTAACTTTGGGTTTTGAATACATCGCATTAGTTTTCCTTTCAATCTTCCGAAATCTCGTGCTTTCAATGGCGATCATGGTGGGACCTCTGTCCTCTATTTTTTTTTAGGTTAGATTTCTGATCTGAAATTGCTTGTTTTGATTACAGGTACCTATTTTTCAGTCATTAGACTATTATTCGTTTCGATCCGCGACGATTACAGAATTGGGATTCGTATCACCTAGGGGCGAATAGGCATTCGTCCTACCCTAGAACGAATATTGTTTTGATATTCGTCTCACCCAGGGACGAATAGCGTTCTGTGCATTTTTCAGAGCAGAAAATCAGAAACATCCTTTTGGGCAGAGAAGAGGTAGGGGTTTTTAACAAGCCTCTATCAAATTTATGTTTTCTATTTTCTGATTTTTAGTTTTTGTATGGCTTAGGGAAAGTTTCCTTTTTGTTTGCCTATTTCATTTTTTTGCAAATTAAAATGAACCCCACACATCACGTGGTTACTTAAACCAAGGAGCTGGTCATAAAAACCCAGCCCTTGAGCAAGACCAATAGTGGATTTCATCACCACGTTGGCTTGGATATTTGCATACATTACCCTGATCGCATTGTTGCTAGACGTAAATCCTGACGAAAGCTGACCAAGTGTAGCTAGGGTGATTCCTAGCGCATGAGGATAAGTCTTCTATGGTAGGTGTCATAAACAAAGTGATTCCCCTTCCATACCGCCTATGTTCCACGTATCATCTGCTCTCACGTACCTATAGTCTCCCTCACATAAGGGCGGGTATATAGAGAGGTTGGTATATCGGTCCGACAATGGTATATTGAAGGGGCGACCATTTTGGGAGTCATAAGAGCCTTCATAATTGCATTTAAATGGTTTTCATAAAAAGCTTTCAAAAAACAAACAACAAAACACACTAAACCAGATTTAGGGCACACTTTTAATCTTTAAAAGAGATAATCATTGCTTGTGTGTGTATGCTATTTTCTGTTTAGAGTATAAAAAAAAATCATAAAAAGAAAAATCCAAAAAAATATTCTCTGCATCTTTAGGTTAACATCACCATGGTGTACACTCGTAGCCAAGCCCAATCACGGGTAGAAGCTGCAGAGAATGCACCAAGGGGGACAAGTCACCTCCGATATAGCCCTAAAGACTTGGCCATCCCGCCTTGGCGGCAGGATACACAAGTTAGTCCACACCATGCAGTTACAGAACATGACTTTAGAGGCACCCCCCCCCCCCCCCAACAAAACCCCCCAAGAAAAGAAAAAAAGGCGATTCACCCGAACACACTAGACCATATCCAAAATATCAGGTTCTCCCGACAGGGCAAGACAATTCTGCCCACACCTTTTATGCATATAATAGAGAATGTGAGGAAGATCACTACGTTCCTCAAGAATAGTACATAGTGCGGGAACGATGCATGTCTGCACCCGCTTTATATCCAGATCGCTCATTGAGACCAGAGCTTCAAGTCAATGCTGCTAACCTCGATAGAGGGAAGCAACATATAGGGGTCTCGGAGTACCATGACCAAGAAAGACATGTAGGGGAGGCATCTAGGCCTCCTAACCAAGAGATGGCGGAACAAAGTGACTTGGCATTTTCCAAACTAGTCGCCCGCCAAGCGCAAATCATGCGGCTTAGGCAAGACCAATATCAATTAGAACATTTGTGTCGCCTTAACCAAGAGCGCATTCAGTGTCAGACAACTAAATTGCTTCACAACAATGTGCCTAAGAAGGTTCCAGTCCCTCGCACATAGAAATCTGAGATGTATGTGAGGCACAACCCCTTAGTGCGAGACAGGTCTCTATGACTTCATCAAGCACTGCCTCTAAGACCTCCTAGACCTGAGTGGGAGGCCACTTCCCGAAACCGTGATGGGCATCCTCCACGGGCACCCATCAATGTTTACAGGCCTAGGCCAGACACTCCTCAAGAAGCTTATGAGGATTATGAACAAGAAGAAGAGCGGGCTGAAATGCCCTATCAAGGCAGAAGGGGTGCTACCAAGTTATCCCTCCAAAGGCCTCAAGTTCCCCACAACCCACAGCGGGAGCAAACCAAGGAGGAGGAGATTAAGTCCTTCGATGCATACAAAGTGTTGTTAGAATGCTTAGAGACTATGGAGCTCAAGACTTTTGGGCCCCAAAATCCTACTTTACGCCAACTCCGTAGTCATCCTATGCATCCGTCAGTGTCGGCACCTCCATACCCCAAACATTTTAAGTTGCCCTAGTTGGCACTCTTTAGAGGGGAAGAAGATGCTCAAGAGCATGTGACTCGATTCTTGAGCCAATGCTTCGGTATTCAAGACAATGATGCATTGCTATTAAGAACATTTATAACCACATTCGTAGGACCTACCTCGGATTGGTTTACCCATTTACCGAAGCATAGCATCTACAACTTGGATCAGCTAGTGGACGCGTTCCTAGAACGTTTCACTTTCAACACAAAGAAAAAGGTGTCACTAAGTGATCTAGCTAGCCTCAAGTAGTATGAGGAGGAATCTATGGTGGCATATGGGAATCGATGGAGGACGTTGCTTTCAAAGCTATCCTACCTCCCTCCTATGTCCGACCTAACTCAAATGTTCGCAAAGAGTTGTTTGTGATCGATCTCTGTGCTATTGCAGCTGCAACAATATGCCACTTTAGAAGAAGCTCTGGCACAAGCTAGAATTATCGAAGAGATCAAGATACAGGATGGCAAAATTGCCAAGCCTAAGAAAAAAGAATGGAATAAGAGCACTAAAATAGGGACTACGCAACAGAAACCCGTCGCGGTCAATCAAGTTGCTATCAACGCCCCTAAGCCTGCCCAAGCAACACAGCCTCAGAAGGCTAATTATCAGGTGGTGCCTCCAAACAATTATGATAGAGAAAATCAAAAATAGGACCACAATCAATAGCGTCACCCTAGGTGGCAATTTACACCATACACCGAGTCTAGGGACTCCTTGTTTGACCGTTTGTCAGTGAAAAACTTGATTAATCTACCAGAGATTCAAACAATAGATCCTAATGCGCCAAAGCCTAAGGGCTACAGAGAGGATCTTTACTGTAGGTTCCACAGAAGGAAAGGGCATGACCTTAACGCCTATTGGAAGTTCAAAGGTTTAGTGCAAGATCTCATTGACAACAACACATTGGTAGTGGATAATCCCATAGTGCCTAACAACCAACAAATGGGCATTTTTAGAGATCCTTTGCCCACACATGATGCACAAGCAAAACCTCTTCATGTCAATGAGGTGCAGTATAATTGCCCCATGGAAGGGTATGTGGGGATGATAAGCATCATGACTCGAAACAAGAGATACCCAGGAGCTGCCCCTGCGGCAGCCACAAGAGAAGTTCCATCAACGTCACAAACTCAACCGACCCCTACACAGCTTCCCCCGCCTAGACCAGTGGCCACGATTCGAACTAGACTTACTCAAAGTCTAAGGACCACGTCGGCTAGGCTCTCCATATATGAGCTTATTCAGCAATCAATGCCCCATCGGGAGGCTCTCATGGAGATCTTAAAGGCAATTGAGCTGCATCCCCATGAAGCAAATTCTTTCAACAACTTCATGGGCCATGTGAAACAATGTACGAAACCAGTCATCACCTTTCGAGAAGATGAATTAAAATCGGTGGTTGGTGATGTGGTGGATCCACCCCTGCACTTTATTGCATGGGTCAACGGGATTCCGTATAAGCGGGTGTTGGTAGACACTGGTTCATCCAGTAACATTATTACAACCGCCGCCTTAAAACATTTGAAGTTGCCAGCCTCTCACATCGTACCTTCCACTTATACTCTTCGAGCATTCAATGATGCGATATGCTCGACAGTTGGCACAATTGTCCTACCCATACAAGTGGGACAAAAGAACATTCATACATTGTGCCACATTTTAGAAGGTGAGATGGCTTACAATATCTTGCTGGGGCGACCTTGGATCCGGGACATGAAGTGTGTCCCTTCAATTGCTCATCAATGTTTAAAGTATACATTTGAAGGACAAGTGCATGTGGTCCCCGTAGATTTAGAGCCTTTCAAATACTGCAATTTAGTGCAACTAATGCCGCAGTCGACCCTTCCTTCAACGCATGTGGATTTTTAGTTAAATCCATCTAAAAGGGGTCCGATTACGCAAGAATCTCCATTACCAAATTAATCAAATTCCCAGGTGGGTTCATCTTCTTCATCTGGTCCTCCCACAATGACGCCACCTACGGTGGCCACACCAACGGACAAAGGAAAGAAGCCCCTGGAAGAGGAACCACCCTTAGTCTCCAACATCTCGATAGAAGAGATGCCTAATAGAATGGAAGTCGAGATGCCTAGTTCACCCCACATGGAGTGGACTCAGGGAGAACTCCCATTCGCTTCCTCTCAATCGCCAATGATTACTGTTGAGATGTCTAACACAGGCATGGGGGAGTATATAGTGCGCAATGTTGTAGCAACGCCCACACTTCGAGTCTATGCAAGACATGGGAAGACCTCGACTCCCCATAGGCTCTGTGGTTCCTTTAGGCTACCCACCTAATCAGACAAACTTTATTTTTGGGGGCCTGGATAATGGCGTTGAACCTTCCCTACAAGAAGAGGAAGATGAAGAGCCCTTTGTGGAGGATGTCAATTATCTGTCTAACCCGAGACTTTGCATTAAGATATCTTAGCCAATGCAATTGGCATGGATATGGGTTGGGCGGTATGAACAAGGAGTGCGTGTTTTGTGCCAACCAAGGTATAAATGCCTTATGACAAGTCGGGAGTAGGGTTTAATCACCCTTTGCCCCTCGACATCTTGGTCAAAAACATGCAAGGCCTAGGGATAGGCAACAAGGATGGGTTGGCATCAGATCCATATGCCAATCCAAATACAACTTATACATTGGGGGATTATTTCCCATTACACACAACCAACCTTGTTGACCTCAACAACCCTTTCCCTTCGGTCGCAACGAGAGACAATTCCAGGACTCACCTCCACGAAGGGTATGACCAAGACCAAGCAGAGTCTTCGGATGATGAGTTGGAGTACGAGGTGTCACCTTGGGATCCTCTTGAGTCAGGAAGCAATCATTCCCACATGCTTCCCATGGATGATTATCAAGAAATCTTCTTGACCATGTTCCCATTGAATGATCCCATTGAGCATAGATTACCTCAAGAAAATTAGGTCCCCCCACAGAGAGCGGCACAACCTCGTTGGGACCATATTAATTTGCTCGAGCAAGATGAGCTTCCCATGTCGCAAGCAGTTATTGGAGCCAATGAAGGCCTGTGGATCTCTGACAGTGATTACGAAGATGAAACCGAGATGGCCTATCTCAACCACATGCGACAAATGCAACAAAAATATCCCTTGGACATAGATGACATGTTTGAACACTTACACATAGGTCCAAGACATAGGTGGCACCTCAACCCGACGTAGTTATAGCAATTACTACACCCGCCACTCCATGTCAATAGAGAGCATCTTTCTCCTGGAGACCCTATCAAACCATCAGTGCCTAGGGCAGACCCCATTTGCATGTCCATGCATAGGGATGATCCCTTTGTGCCAGTGCCTACAGAGCCAGATCCAAAGCATCAAGAACATCCAGAATGTCATAGTTATCACACCTACGGTAATGGAGGTTACAATCATTTCATCAACATGATCTCCATTGACTTGACCACCCCCATCCATGATCCAGCCGATCCAACATGGTCATTGCATCTAGACATAGAGGCTATAGATTGGGATCGCACTGACACACCACCATCCCCATAAAAGTATTGGCCTTGTGGTGGGATGTTTCATTTCACTCCAGGATAGACTCAGGATGTCTTCCATGCTGAAGAGGAACCTGATGTTCCTAATGATGATCTTAATTCAGCAAATGATATCCATCTGATCCCAACTCCACACCAGTTGGAGGACGGATCCCACATGTCGATCGAGGCAATGACTGATGTAGACATCGACACAGATCCAATGAATCCATGGATTCTCAAGTTGGAGGTAAGTCTCTCCCCCGAAGAGCAAGCCGATTATGTTGCCCTTCTCAAGGAGAAGAAGGAGGTTTTTGCATGGTCATACAAGGATATGTAGGGACTAGACCCACAGCTAGTCACGCATAATTTAACGCTTGATCCGACAATCAAGCCAGTAAAGCAAAAACTATGCAAGATGCACCCAACAGTGGCCTTAATGGTAAAATATGAGTTACAAAAGTTGTTGGATGCACAGTTTGTCATCTGTGTGGATTATCCGCCATGGTTGTCTAACATGGTTCCCATCAAGAAGCCCGATGGGAGGATTCGCATATGCACCGATTTTTGAGATCTAAACAAAGCGAGTCCTAAGGATGATTTTCCCTTGCCAAGCATTGACGCGTTGGTAGACGCTACAGCGGGCCACGAAATGCTTTCCCTCATGGATGGTTTCTCAGGATACAATCAGATTCATATTAATCCCGAGGACCAACTAAAAATGGCATTCACAATGCCTTGGGGGACATTTTGTTATAAGGTCATGCCTTTTGGCCTTAAAAATGCTGGCACCACCTACCAACGTGCCATGACATACATCTTCCATGATTACATGCACAAAACTTTGGAAGATTACATGGATGATTTGTTGGCCAAATCTCTTTTGCGCCCAGATCACCTCGGTGACTTGAGCAAGGTCCTTGATCGCCTCATTGAGCATAAAGTCAGACTAAACCCCAAGAAGTGCATCTTTGGCGTCACCTCTGGAAAGCTCTTGGGTTTCATAGTCTCCAAATGAGGAATCGAGGTGGATCCCAACAAATTCAAGGCAATCCTTGAAATGCTTCCCCCAACTACCATCAAGCAGCTCAAAAGTCTGCAGGGAAAGGTCACGTCGATCAAATGCTTCATAGCGCAGCTATCTGACAAGTGTCGACCCATGAATAAATTATTGCATAAGGGGGTCACATTTCATTGGGATGACGAGTGCCAGTCGGCCTTTGACGACATTAAATAGTACTTGGCTTCACCGCCAGTATTGGCACCACCTAGACCAGGAGTGCCATTCTATTTATACATCTCATCTACTGAGGTGGCTCTGGGCGCCATGTTGTCCCAGAAAAATGAGCTTCACAAAGAATAGGCTACATACTATCTTAGCCGCACCCCGGTCAGTTATGAACTTAACTATGCATACGTTGAAAAGCTCGCTTGGCAGTGGTGTTTGCTACCAAAAAGCTACGCCACTACATGCTTAGTAATAAGATGTATGTTGTGTCTAAGGAGAATCCATTGCGATACATGATGAGTCGTACTTATCATAGTAGTCACACGGCAAAATGGATCATGTTGTTGACGGAGTTTGACATAGAATTCATTGGACAGAAATCCATAAAAGGTCAAGTCATCGTCGATCAACTAGCCGAGGCTCCTCTTGAAGAAGATCAACCTCTGACCTTCGAACTACCTGATGATGGGGTCTTCCATGTTTTAGAATTGCTAGATTCTGATGAGCCTGAGTCACAGGCTGACATAACCCTATTCTTCGATGGTTCTAAGTGTGAGCAAGGAGGTGGCATGGGAATTGTATTCTTCACTCCACAAGGGGCTCCAATGCCTCTGTCATTTAAATTAGACTTCCCGTGCACCAATAACAATGTAGAATATGAAGCCTTGCTCATAGGTCTTCAGACAGCAGTCACCATGAACATTAAAATATTGAACATCTTTGGTGACTCGCTTGTTAATTGTCAATCAAGTTAAGGGGATATTCCAATGTAAATGCCCAGTTCTGCAGGCTTATAAAGCCCTTGTGGACAAATTCCTGGCACAACTTGAATGGTACGACATCGAGGCACTCCCTCGATCATCGAATCATTTTGTGGATACTATGGCCTCCTTGGGGTCACTAATCCCACAAGACCTTTTCGGTGAAATGACAACCATTCAGGTCAAGACATTATCGCAACCCATGATGGAGCATGCAAGCTCTGACCTCACGCCAGGAATCCACTTGATCCAGATTGAACCATCTTCGGATAGGTTTTCTCGAATCCAAGATTGTTTGACTCAAGCCAACTAGGGGTCCTTGTTCTCCCCTTCCCCTCTTAATAGCAACACAACGCTATTTTTACAAGTTCTTTCCCGCTCAGCTTTTGTTCGGGATGAACTTCAAGAGGGATTGGCCGTTCATACCATCGAGGTTTCTGATCAGCAAGATTGGTACACACCCATAAGGGATTACCTCAAGCTAGGTACTCTCCCACTTGGATTGACACAAGCCATGAAAAGATCATTCAAACATAAAGCGGCAAAACATGTCTTGCTAGGAGACATTTTGTATCGTCGGAGCTATGAAGGAATCCTCCTCCATTGCTTGGACCAACAAGAGTCCGCTTGGGCGATCACCCAAGCCCACGATGGTACATGTGGTGGCCACTTCAGTGGTATGGCCATCGCAAAGCGCATTCTCCGCATGGGTTATTATTGGCCATCTTTAGAGCGAGATTGTTGCGCATATGTGAAGAAGTGCGTGAAGTGTCAACATCATGCCAATTTGACACATGTACCTTCTCAGGCCTTGCAACCGATCCAATCGGCTTGGCCTTTTTCATAGTGGGGCTTTGATCTAATCGAAAATATCTCCCCTGCGTCATCGGGTCATCACACATTTATCATTACAGCCACAGAGTATTTTACCAAGTGGGTGGAAGCAATTTTGTTAACCTCTACGACTGGACCCCGCATTGCGGAGTTTATTTTGCATAATATCATATGTCATTTTGGTATTCCATCCAAGATCCTCTCGGATAATGGGACACCCTTCAAGAACAAATATGTGCGTGCTTTGACCACAAAGTACAAAATTCAGCATAGTTTTTCAACACCCTATTATCCACAGGCAAATGGGCAAGCAGAGGCGTCTAATAAAATGCTCATCGCCATCCTCAAAAATACTATCGTAGATAATCATAAGGATTGGCACATTCAGATCCCGCTTGCCCTATGGGCTTATCGCACTAGTATTCGGACGCCCACTAGGGCAACTCCATTTTCTTTGGTGTATGGCTCCGAGGCTGTCATGCCTCTTGAGTTGGAAATCCCTTCGCTGCGCATATCAATGCAAGAGTTCATCGATGATGACACTGCGCGGCAGGCCCGGTTAGATCAACTTACGTTGCTTGACGAACGACGCGTCAATGCTCTCGAGCATTTGCGTATCTATCAAGAGCGACTTAAGAGAGCATACAACATGAAGGTCCACCTGAGGGAATTTTAGGTTGGTGACTTGGTCTTAAAAGAGAACCAACAAAATTCTAATTTACCGTCCCATCTGAGGGACAAGTTTGCAGCAAACTAGTTAGGTCCTTATGTGATTGATAGTCGAATAGGACCTGGAACTTACCGGCTTGCCTCTCTTGAAGGAATCAAGGAGCTCGAACCCTTGAACATCATTCATTTGAGGCCATTCCACATTTAGAGAGCCATAGTCCAACCAAAAGCTCCAAGGATTCTCACAATCGCTTGGTCAACCCCACAAACGCCCCAAAGGTATCCATAAACCCTTTGGTCAAACCAAAAGCTCCAAGGGTTACCATAACCGCTTGGTCACAACAAATCTTCAAAAATAAACAAAAACAATAAAATCATCAAAAATAACAAAAAAAATTGCATCTTCATTCCATGCATACTCATAAAACATCAAAAATACAAAAATATAGGTTGCATTAGGCATCATATTCATACATTGCATATTTGTTGGTTATACAAGTCAAAAGCACCATAGACTGTCCTTACTTGACAATCCCATCATCTTCCACATCACATCAATTTTATCAATGCTTACATCCCGCATCACACCATCCCATTTTTTTAGCATTAGTCAGTTGTATCCTAATGTATTTAGGGTTTTCGTCATTCAACTGTCTTTACCTTTCTAGCCAAAAATTGTACACAGTCAAACAGATTTTACATAGGAAAATTTTACTTGGGTCACACCTCGTTATGTAATATCCCTACACAAATTTACACACATAAAATAATTCCTAAGTTGTGTGAACGCCAGAGAAACCTACAAAGCAGTCTAGGGTACCATCGGTGAAAGATTAGCCTATTCATCCCCCTGTGCGAATGGTTCAAGAATGCTGAGAATTGACAAAAGGACAAGCTCTTCCCCATCCATTCCTCCTAATCAACAGTGGTTTCCATCACTACCAAAAATTCAAAAATCATCATTGGTTCCTAAGGTTGTAAGGATTCGTACTACACGTCCCTGCCAAGGATGGGTAGTCGTCCCCAAGGCCTAAAAGAATCAATGACCATTCCAAAAACACAAAAAAACCATTTCCACAAGCCATCATCACAATCACCTTTGGTCTCTCAGGTCGTAAGGATTCGTACTACACATCCCTGCCAAGGATGGGTAGTCATCCCCAAGGCCTAAAAATATCAATACCCTCACTTCATAATCTCCATACTACCCGTTGGTTCCCAAAGTCGTAAGGATTCATACTACACGTCCCTGCCAAGGATGGGTAGTCATCCCCAAGGCCTAAAAGGATCAATGTTATTACAAAGCTCAAAAGCCAAATCAAATAATAGTGGTTATCACCACTATTCAAAATCCTTGCTCAAAAGAACACAAAAAAGAAGAAGAACAAAATAAACAGTGATTTTCATCACTTTGTATACGAGCAAATATCCCAAACCATTGAACCGATAAAAAACCTGAACTTGAATCCCTAGAATTCTCAGCATTCAAAAACCATCTAGGTGATCCTCATTACAGGTTTGGTGGATAGCCTACCTGGCAATGGCGGTATCCTACCCGCATGACGATATGTCTATCACATTAGCTTTGCGTGTGAGCAAACCAATGTTTGCATGTGGATGAGCTAGCTTATGGTACCCTAGATTGTCCCATGGATTAATCTTGCTAAATCCAACAACGGAGTTAGTGGAGCTAGTTAGGTGATCCTCGGTACATGTTTGGTTGATAGCCTATCTGGCACTGGCGGTATCCTGACAAATACCACATAAACGAACTCAATTGCACACACAGGGATGTGAAATAACTTGGTTAACCTCCAAGTTGGATTTATACCTTGTTCAAAAGTCTTGCGAGATAAATGCACAATCTTGGCTAGTTAGTTAAAATATCTGAATCTCGAAAAAGCTTAACTACATTATAACAAGCTGGTACATTTTATTCCATACATCATCATCAGAAAATATGCACAATACAAAAACAAAGTTTTCACATGCAAAGTTATTCCACACAGTCGTCCCATTAGTTCAACAAGTCAGTCAAATCTTGTACAGTCTAAGGTGTATCGACAAGTAATCAACAAATAATTTCATTCATTCCATATGCACACATCATACAAATTAGAACCATCGCATTCATACAAGCATTTGCATACCATCAATGTAAATACATGTCCATAAAAACACACCATGAAAAGTTCATAAAAACCAAAAACAAGAGTCGTCTGTATATATATCATCAAAAATGCCCGTAGGCTACAAATAAACCGGTCCTCTGACCCCACAACAACAACCAAAAACTCAAAAACCCCCAAGCCTAGGGCGTCGGCCACCATGATCACGCAGGATCGGTGCGACGGGAACTACCCCCGTGGTGTGGGTCCTATGGGACCTCTTAGGGTGACTGCTACTCGCCCCTGCATCACGCCTACTAGTGCCCCCCTCATCTAGCCATCGATGACGGGATGATGCTGACTGCTCAGTATCGTTGTCTCTCATCCGCCGTGAAGAACCCCCTCTAGGAGGCTCAGGTAACCGCCCACCCAGGCGGATGATCTCTCCCTCCATATCCATCCTATGCCAATGCCATTCTGCCTCCCACCGAAGCCAATATGACTCCCATTGATCCCACTCTACCTCTCGTTGATGGTAGTAAGCTACTACATCATCGCATTGTGCTAGCTATGTCCACAGTAGATCCCTCTCTCGTGCAGCATCGGTATCCCCCTCCTATCGGTGGGACGTAGCCCATGCGGTCTCCCACTCTACCAGTTGAGTCCGCAGGAGATCTCTCTCCTGCAAAGCCTCTCCCAGCTCCCCATCTCACCATCATAGCAGCTCCTCCAATCGCACTATCTCAATGTTGTTTCTCGCCTCCACATCCTCCGAACCTGCCTGAGGCATAGGCGAATCCGGGACAGCAGCCTGCTCTGGCTCCCACTGCTCTGAGACGTCCTGCATCTCCGGCTGGTCAGGTACCCCAAAATCCCCTCCAACATCCTCAACCTCCACCATGTCTGCATCATCACGTGGAGCACCCCAACCCTCATCCCCTGCTGCTGTTGCCTCTGCACCACCAAGCGACCCCTCACCTCTCCACTGTCGCAAGGTCCACCATTGCTCATACTCGGTAGTAACCCCGATGTCATCCACATCTAGGACATCAATCACCGTATCTGAATCCTCGCCAAGTGGTGCAACGACTGGCCGATCTAGAGTCCTCTCATCCCCTCGGCATCGATAGACCGTGGGCTCACCAGGCATCCCCTGGCACACCTTGAACTATCGTGTGACTCGATCGTATGGGAACAACTCCTACTCAGTCCCATGCCTCCCAATCAGCCACCGCTCCCTTCGTACCCATCGAAGCCACTCTCCAGCCTCAGGCCAGGCTGGACAGTCCTGGTAGGGGCGCCAGAACACCTCCCCTGGAGTAAGCCGAGCGAAGGCATCGGCATAATGCCCTACGGCACCTGCCCATCGTCGACTCTGGCCCTGCTCCTCCGACCTCCGCCATAGTACCCCGTATCCAATCTCTCGGTCTGCCATCTCTGCCCGAGTCATCCAGGGTAGCCCCGCCGGCCTCTCCACTGCTATGTGCTACCAAGCCCAACACTGCAACAAGTAGCTACAACCGATCCCCTTTCGCTTTTGGCAGTGGACCTCGTACAGCTCATCATAGAGTTGTGCTAGCAGAGTCTGTCCCCATCTCATAATCATCATAGTATCTATCGGACACTCCACCAACTGGAACACCACCTCTAGCAGGTTCCACGGGAACCTCACTCCAGAAGAGTCGGGGAGCAGCATGTTGGAAATGAGGCTCATGAGTAATGCATGCCTCGTTCCCAACACACCCCTCTCTAGCCACCATCACACCAGTATGCCACCAATCTAGCAATCCATCTCTGCCCTCTCCACTAGGGTCTCCACACCCAACTCCTCCCCATGCCCAAAATAGCATATCAATGTTGTTGTCCTCCGATCCCGCGACGTCGTCCGGATTGGCAGTCCGTCTATTGGAATCCGAAGAATCCGATAGACATCCTCCAAGGTCACCGTTATCTCCCCTATTGGGAGATGAAAGGTATTAGTCCGGGGATCCCATAGATTGATCAGGGCCATCAGATAGGCCCGATCCCTGACTACCGGCTCCAGTCGAGTCACCTGCTTGAGCCCAAGGGCGTCAAGCCAGTCCCAGTCAACCAAGGTCAGCGTCGCCCGCGCTTCAGTAAAAATAGTCGGCACCCGATGTCGGCTCTTCACAACCTGTGAAAGAAAACAACACAAAAACATTAAAAACAATGAAAAAATGTACAACTCTAACATGTATATACAAATAATGCATTCAAACTGTACAGCCAAAAACAAAGCACAAAATTCAAAAATTATTTGTCAGTACTAGGGTTTCTAATCCTAATTGATAAATTCCAAAAACACAACAACACTTTACAAAAATTAATTTGTCAGTCCTAGGGTTTTTAACTCTAACTGATTAATTAAACCATAAAAACAAAGCACAAAATTCAAAAATTATTTGTCAGTCCTAGGGTTTCTAATCCTAACTGATAAATTCAAAAATAATTATAAAAATTTACAAAAATTATTTGTCAGTCCTAGGGTTTCTAATCCTCACTGATAAATTCCAAAAACACAACAAAACTTTACACAAATTAATTTGTTAGACCTAGGGTTTTTTTTTACTCTAATTGATTAATTAAACCATAAAAACAATTACAAAATTCAAAAATTATTTGTCAGTCTTAGGGTTTCTAATCCTAACTGATAACTTCCAAAAAACACAACACTTTACAAAAATTAATTTGTTAGACCTAGGGTTTACACTCTAAACTGATTAATTAAAACAAAAAAACAATTACAAAACTTTACAAAAAATTATTTTTCAGTCATAGGGTTTCTAATCCTAACTGATAAATTCCAAAAACACAACACTTTACAAAAATTAATTTGTCAAACCTAGGGTTTTTAACTCTAACTGATTAATTAAACCATAAAAACAATTACAAAACTTCAAAAATTAATTTGTCAGTCCTAGGGTTTCTAATCCTAACTGATAAATTCCAAAAATAAAACTTTACAAAAAATTATTTGTCAGTCCTAGGGTTTCTAATCCTAACTGATAAATTCCAAAAATAATTATAAAAATTTACAAAAATTATTTGTCAGTCATAGGGTTTCTAATCCTAACTGATAAATTCCAAAAACACAACAAAACTTTAAAAAATTAATTTGTCAGCCCTAGGGTTTTTAACTCTAACTGATTAATTAAACACTAAAAACAATTACACAACTAGGTTTCAGTCAACTAGGGTTCACGCTACGCTTTTCGCTTAGTTTTACTCTACATTTTTTAACTTACAGTTTAGCTTTTGGTTTCATTCAGGTTCAACGCAATTTTTAAGTTCGGTTCTAAACTAACTTTCTAAGTTCAGTTTTCACTTAAACTTTTGATCTATGTTTAAACTAGGTTTAAAGTAAGTTTTCAGTTACGTGTTCATCACCTAGGGTTTTCATTTTTAACCATACATAAAAAAAACAAAACATAAGAAATAAACAAATTACGGTTTTTCAACTACGACACAAAAAATAAAGAGGAAGGGGCACTCACTGGTAGCGCTTCGGCTCCGCCGCTCGATCCGGTGTGTGCACTCATGGTCGTAAGAAAAATTCTGCAGCGCTTCGCTTCGCCGAATTGACCTCCTCCTCCTCAGAGCTCCAAATTGCCCAGAAAAACAAATGCAAATGAGCCCAAAACTCAGTTTTGGCCTTTAAAAAGGCTTTTTGAGCCTGTATTCATTCCCCCCTAGGACGAGCGCTCTGGTTAGCGCTCGTCCCACCCTAGGATGAATACTAAATAGGAATTCGTCCCACCCTGGGATGAATACAGAGCAAAAATTTCAAAAACAACAAAAAACTACACAAAAATGCACCAAAAATAGCCCTACCAGTGTCCGATCAGAATGCTTTTGCACTGGACATTTCGAGCATGCAAAACCGATGTCGGGGTCACAAATCCTCACTATCCTACTCCCTAAGAAGGCTATCATAGCCGGACCGCTCCACGGGAAGCCGAATTTTCGAGAATTTCATCCCCAAACGACATCACCAAAACGGGTCAAAACCCATCCAAAAATAGCAATAACATTGCCGAACGAAGGCGCTTTTGCGCCTGACATTCTTGGCATCCAAAAAAAATGTTGGGGTTACAAATTGTCACTATCCTACTCCCTAAGAAGGCTACCATAGCCGGACCACTCCACGGGAGGACGGATTTTTGCCAATTTCAGCTCCAAAATGCGTCACAAAAAGGGTTAAAACCCACCAAAAATAGGTCTAAATGTCAAAAAACTGCATGCACATTCAATGGTAAACAATTGAAGGCACCCTTACCTAAGTCATCTTGGGTCAAGTGACTCGTCGCTTTTCTCATGTCGGTCATTCCCTCATCGATTCGTCGCTTGAGGGGGTAGTCACACTTAGTTGCCAATCAACAACAATATACCCAATCATGGAAATGACACGCATTCAAAGGATCATTGACAAAGACAATCGCGCCCTCGCTTGGGGCAGCAAACAAGCAATTATCACAAGCTGATCAAACACTTGGCATTCGTGAATCATGAACTCAAGGTTCCCATAGACAAAAGGTTGCACCCTTTGCCTATTCATGATTGATCAATGTCCAAGTTCAAGTAATACCTCACCGAACCAGGTTAATACTTGATTTAAGTTCCTTAGCTCGTCAAAAGCAAGGATTCAAGAATGCGTGCCCTTTCCATACTTGGGGCATCAAGAGTTGGTTAGGTTACTAAGAAACCCTAATCATTAGTGCTTTGGTTATCTATTTTTGCTCGATGCTGCGCCTTGCACAACGCTTCCCAAAAAGGGGCATCTATAGACACCAAAACAGCACCAATCCGATTACGTGACAACGAGCGCTGATCGCATTGACACAAACAGTCCCTAGGGCAGCCCCTAGAGGTTAAATAGTGGTCTTAACCACTTCCAAAAGCAGTTTTAGAGGTCAGAGGTCAATTTGGCACATTTTTGGCAACTTGCTCTCTGTTCGTCCCACCCAGGGACGAATACAAACTGTCATTCGTCCCACCCAGGGACGAATACAGAATTCGTCCCAGGGTGAGGCGAATAGAATGTTTGATTGGCAAAAAAAGTCAAACTTCGGCAACTCCGCCAGTTAACTGAGGCTTCAGGCCATGCAATTGCGAGGACTAGATTTTATTCGAGAAGAAAGACTTCAGTAATGAGTGTCTTTATTTTAGAAACATCATGCAAGATGATTTTGTAACAGGGAGTTAGCTTTTCTCTCAAAATCGGACATGCAAACTCAAGTGGCACCCTCGCATGCGCAATTCAAACAAGGAGACCCTAAGGTCTATAAATTGGGGAGTTTTCCCACCCAAAAGAGAGAGAGAAGGAGCATTTTGAGCAACGAAGTGCTGCCCTTTTACTTACTTACGATTTGTGCTTTTACATCCATAATCTCTTAATCGAAAGGGAGGTTATTGGGTGACTTTTGGAGGCACGAATCAAGACCCAAAACCCGATTTTTTTGGCCACAATATCCTACCAATTTGTCGACAACACATCACCACAGGTTTCGAACTCATCCCAAGCGGATTGGTGTCGAAACAAAGTCTCAACCGACGGGTGGTTTGCCTTCGGGCACCCCCTGCCTTATTGCAGGTTTATTCGTCTCACCCCGGAACGAATACCAAACTATTGCAGGTTTACTCGTTTCACCCCGGAACGAATACTAGTTCGTTTATTCGTCCCCCCGGAACGAATACCGATCTGTGTCGAATTTGGTGACTGTTTCTTTTGCAGTATTTTGCTAGTTACATGTTTATGCTTCTGTCAAATTTTTAGTCTATTTAGATTCATTTTAATCATCGTTATATTTATCTTTTATATTCATTAACAGTACTCTTTCAGATTTGCGAGTTTCATTATCATACACAGGTGCTACTGACGATTTGTTGTTTCTTTGAACATAGGAGGAGCAGCAAGGATTAAAGATTCATCAATACCAGCGGCGGCAACACTTTGGCCCGCCCATTTCACATGTGGGCACGCGGAAGGAGGAACACTAAATCCATGATTGTAATTGAAACTATGTTAACGCTCCTACCCCCTAAAAGGGAGGAGACGTCTTTGTAACCGAATTGGAAGAGTATAAATAAAAAGGGTTGTGCTTTCTATACTTCCTTTTATCTCATTTAAATTTGTCTCTTTTCTTTCATTTCATGCATTTCACTTTATAGGACCTTAAGCGTTAACTTTGGGTTTTGAATACATCGCATTAATTTTCCTTTCAATCTTCCGGAATCTCGTGCTTTCACAAGCGAGCGAAGTTTGATCATAACAAGAAAAATCAAGACGACACAACAAAAGCTGAAGCTTCTCAGCCCAGAACCATATCACCAAGTCCAGAAATGGAGCAAGCAGAGTCTGGAAGTGTGCAGCTAAAGGCAGTCGAGGCCTTTAGAGAATTCTTGAACGAATATCGCAAGAAAAAAGAAAGTAAAGAAAAACAGAAAGATGAGGTAACAAGCAACACTATTCAAGGATTCTTTGAGAGTCTTTTTGAGAGGGAGGAGGAGCTTAGGAGATTGTACGAGCAGCATTGCCCCGGTGGATCCCTTGTGTGTCTGGTTTGTGAGGGCATTGGTAGGAATTTCCCAAGCTGCGAAAGTCTCGTCCAACATTGCGGGAGCAAACTGGACGATGAGGCATTGGAAATAGATGCACATCGGGGATACAAGGGTGCCATAAAAAGTTTGGTGGCCAGAATGGATTCTGTGAAAATTGAAAGAAAGTTTTATGGTGGACCAATTGCGGCTCCGCTGAAAGTTCAGTACAAACGCTTAATTGCAGATGAAAAGTTGCACCAAAACGCTTCTACAGACTTTAGGAAGTTTTGCAACAAACAAGAAGTCATAAACTGCAATTCTTTTCTAAAGTTCTTTGAGAAGCTTTTTCAAGAGGACGAAGATCTTAGTAAGTTGTATGGTAACGATTCCAACGAAGGAAATTATAGGTGCCTGGTTTGCAGCGGGACAGATGGAAATGTTATTAGGAGTTTCTCAATATGTTCGAGAGTCTTGGTCCATAGTCTGAAGGCACAAGAGACAGAGACACATATGAAAGCAGCTCACTTGGGCTATGCAAAAGCAATTAGCAACCTGTGGGAGTCGAACTTCCCACCTTCAGATCTTCCACACATAGCCCAGGTAAGTGTATATTCTTTAATGTTATAGAATGAAGGGATATATGGCTCTACAAGAGATAAACGTCTAGGGTCTATAATGTTATGAAATGTATAACTGAATTTTGAACGCAACCTGCATTGGGTGTGTAGCTGCTGTAGTTAGTATTGTAGCTCTTATTTTTGTTGCGACAGTATTTTATTTTCTCTGACAACTAGGTTGTTTTTCTGTCATTGGCTATCTTTGTTACAGAGTCCTCAACGCGGAAATAGGAAGAATACAGATCCCCAAAGTTTAGACCACCTGAAATCCTGAATGTGAACGACCAGCAGATATTAATTGACATATTTGTTTGGTCCATCTCTGCAATGATTTTTGTCTCGACCGTTGACCGTTGAGTTTATATTGTAAAATGACTGCAACACACATACAACGTTATGGAAAGATTAACTTGACTTTCAGGAATGATTCTACGTATGTGTTTGCAAGTTTTATTGTTTCATTGTGTTATGAGTGAAAGGTCATGTATCTAGAAATAGATTTAATATACTTTATTAGTTAATATGATTTATGGGGAGTGAAATGTCATGTGTAGGATTTTGATGTCTTATATTATTTTAAAACATATAATATTAAATTAAATTTATAAGATTTAAAAAAAAAATTATCAATTAAATTATTTTAAATAATAATTTATTGTATTTTAACATAAGGTAGATGTTATTAATAGTTAAAAATATTAATATTTAATTCATATTAGATTTTATAATTAGATGGTATTATTGTTCAGACATGTTAATAATATTAAACTGCTAACATTATAGCATTAATAATAGGAATGTTCCTCTTAGAAGAAAAAGTAGTATAAATATGTTTAAAGTCAAGTTTATTAATTTAAAATTTTAAAGGTTAGATGGATTGGTAAGTGTATGTGTGTTTGGGCATTTATCAAGAAGAGAATTAGGTTCAAATTTCGGGGAAAGCCAACCCTTTGTAAAGGTAGTAATCTGCTCTCAATTATATGAGTGCACGTCAAACCAATGACAATGGTACGAATCCTGCTGACCAATTACTACAAATTATGACTATAATCAATTCTCCTATATAATAAATTAATAACATATTAATTTAATAATTAATCAAATTAAATAATATTTAAAATTATTGGTATAAAAAATATTGTTAAAAATGTTTTTAAAAAAAATTATAAGAAATATAAAAATAATTTTTAAAAACTCAATATTTTTTAAAATTATTATATCATTTATTTTTCATAAACATATAAGAATAAAAGAGAATATGCATATCTAAGATAAATGCAATGGTTATAGCAAATAACTTGTTAGATAAATAAGATGGTGTTATGATATTTTAGAGAAACAATTAAGAGAATATTTTAATTGTGCTGGTGTTATATGATTAGATGATTTTATTGTTAATGCATTATACATATTGGAAAAAAAATACTAATATAATCAAAATCAAGTGTAAAATTCACTAAATTAAATAATATTTGAAATTAATGAAAAGGGTTGATATAAAAGTGGACTTTTCAAATATGTTTGAAAATGAAAAGTTGATAAAAAAATACTAAAATATTTTTTAAAATTTTAATATTTTATAAAAAATTAATATATTAGTATTTTTCTAAAGATTGAAATAAAAAGTGTATGTGCATATGTCATCAAATCTTATGGTTATAATGAGTAAAATCATGTTAAAATAATTTTTTGTTTAGTTAACATTTTTTATTATTTTTAAAAAATTATAAAAAATTATTAATTAGGAAAGGCGTGTTCATGTGAGTTTATGTAAGGGAAATTTGACAACGAGAAATGTTTAATATTACTAGATAACATTATCTATGAAAAATATATTTCTTAAAATTTGATGAAATTTAACATTTATAAGGTTCAAATAGAGACATTGGTGAGTGTATGAGGGGGTGGGTGTGTGGTGTCTTTGTGTTAAATTCTAGATTGGACTCAAAATGTCTTTGTGTGGCGAATCCTAATCAAAATCAAGGTGAATTAGAGAAAATCCTAAGTAAATCAAATTGAACATCTTCACACCAAAATTTGGGGCATTTGAAACCCTAAAATGTAAGGTCATCCTTGAGGCTACTTTGACCTAATAAATTATCTTATTAATTCATAAAAATACCACCATTAGATCAATCTTCAAAAGAGCTATCCAACAAGTAAAAATATGTTTATGTTTAAATATATATTACGATGAATTAATTCTAAAAAAATATTGATCCTGAAAATTCGAAAAAAATCCTCATATTCACCTATTTCCAATTTTGGAAATCCTAATATGCATTTTGCAAGCTTTATTGTTTCATTCTGTTATGAGTGAAAGGTCATGTATCTAGATTTAGATTTAATATACTTTATGAGTTAATAAGATTTACAGGGAGGGAAAATTCATGTGTGCCGTTTATATCCGGCCCCTATTGTATTTTAATTAAAAAGGATTTTGATGTCTTATATTATTATTATTTTAGAATATATAATATTAAATTAATTTTATAAGATTTTAAAAATATTTTGTATCAATTAAATTATTTAAATTAATATTTCGTTATATTTTAGATGTTATTAGTATTTAAAGAAAATAATATTAAATTCATATTGGATTTATATAATTAGGTGGTATTATTGTTCAAACATGTTAATAATATTGAACTACTAATAGCGTCAATAATAGAAATGTAATATGTTTAAAGTGAAGTATTTTAATTTGAATTTTTAAAGGTTAGGTGGATTGGTAAGTGTAAGTGTGGTTGGGAATTTATTAAGAAGAGACTTAGGTTCAAAATTTGGGGATGCTAATCTTTTGTAAAGGTAGTAGTCTGCTCCAAATCCTTTGAGTGTGAGCGCACGCTCAAACGAGATGATATTTTGAACCTCGAGTGACCAGTGGTCCTCATCTCATGCTTGGATCAACAAGAACGAGACATATAGATTTGTTGGGAGCTTGTGGTTTGAACCTTATACTCACAATTACTAAAAACAATGGTTGTAACCAAGTTTATAAATTAATCAAATTAAATAATTTTTAACATTAATAAAAAATATTAATATAAAAAATATTATTAAAAATGTTTACAAATATATATATATATATATATATATATATATATATATAATTTTTTTTTAAACTCAATATTTTTTAAAATTATTATATCATTTATTTTTGTTAAAGATATAATATAAAAAGAATATGCATATCTAAGATAAATGCAATGGTTGTAGATAAATAAGATGGTGTTACAATATTTTAGATAAACAATATCTTAATTGTGTTGGTGTTATATATAATTAGATGTTTTTTTTGTTTAGACATATTAAAATTAAAATATGCATATTAAGATATATCAAATCTTCTTATATCACATTAATAATAAGAATAAGATAAAAGATTACTAATATAATAAAAATAAAGCATAAAAGTCACTAATTAAAATGGTTGATATAAAGGTGATTTTTGAAATATGTTTGAAAATGAAGAGTTGATAAAAGTACCAAAATATTTTTTAAAAATTTAATATTTTATGGAAAATTATTATATTATTATTTTTCTTAAAGATTCAAATGAAAAACGAATGTGCATATATGAGTAAATCTTATGGTTATAATAAGCAAAGTCATGTTAAAATATTTTTCTATTTTAATTAATATTTTTTATTATCTTTTACAAGAAGAAAAATATAAAAGAGTATTAATTAAGAAATGTGTGTTTATGTGAGTTAATGTAAGGGATACTTGACAATGAGAAATATCTAATATTACTTCATTTTAGGTACATCATCTATGAAAAATATATTTCTTAAAATTTGATGAAATTTAACATTTATAAGTTTAAAAATAATTCTTAAAATATTTTAAAACATTTTAGAATGAACAAAAATTAGATCTTGATGAATACATGTAGTTATAGTGGTCCATAAATGTGATAACATCTATCTTTATTATATAATATAATCATATAGTGTTGTTCACTATTTTGCAACAAGATAATTCAATTAGTTATATAAGATTGAAATGAGAGGAGATAAAAATAAATTAGTGATGCGACAAGAGAATTTAATTAATTATATATAATTGAAATTAGAGAGAAGAGAAAAAAATTAGGAAAGGTTACAAATAAAACTAAGGGAAAAATACATACTAAAAAAACTTAACAAGAAACAAAAACATGTAGAGTGTTATCGGAAAAATATCTAAGGAATAAGGAAAGGTTGTAAAGAGATTTGAAGGAAATATAAAAGAGAAAATAAGAAGAAAAAAACTTATCATTAGAGAAAACACATAGATCAATGTTAGAGGCATGTCTATGGAAGAAGGAATAGTTGTCAATAGAGTTGAGGGAGAAATAGTAGTAAAAAATATAATGGTAGATAAAAGCATGTAGAGTAGAATTAGAGGAGTGGTTAAGTAAGAAGAGAAGGGTTGTAGAAAAATTTAAAGAGAAAAATAACTAAAACAATAACAAGTGGCTAAGCAAGAAATAATGGGTACAAAGAAAGATAAAGAAAAAAATAATGGAAGAAAAACATATCAATAAATAAGGTCATATATACCAACATCGAAAGAGTAGCTAAGGAAGAAGGAAGGACTACAAAAAAATCTAGGGAGAAAAAGTAGCCAAAACATCTTAATGGTAAGTAAAAACATAGAGCAACATCAAAGGTATTATTAAGGAAGAAGGAAGGATTGTAGACAATGTTAAAGGAAAAAAATAAAAATAGTTTAGGAGATAAATGGTAGCTAAGGAAGAAGGAAGGTCTATAGACAAAGCTAATGAAAAATCCAAAATCCCTAACAATAGACAAACAGGTAAATAATGGTGTTAAAGGACTGGTTATGAAAGGAAGGGTTGTAGACAAAGCTATGAAATAAGGAAGGGTTATAGACAGAGCTAGAGGAAAAGCCAAAAATTCTCATGGTGTAAAAATCATGTAGAGACAACTGATGCTACAGGAGATAAATATATGTTAGAAGGGAGGAAATGCAATCCAAACATGATAAAATGAAGAAGTAAATCTCCATCATTAGCATTCTATCATTTACCACTAAAACCGATGAAGGTGCATTTGTTCCTAAATTCAATGAATGTAAGTAGATAGTTTGAAGGAGGATTTAGAGTATACATGGATGAGATGAGCCTTATACAAGGGAGTGATAGGTGGAAGATAAATTGGTATAAATAAGAGTTTGAGGATTTTATTAGGGAACAATGATAGAGAGACTAAATGAATAAAGGATTTAAGGATAAAATAATAGTTGGGAAGAAGAAAATAGAACAATAGTTAAAAATTAATAAAACATAAATTAGGATAAAGAAAGGGCATGCAACAAATATGGTAATTGAAATAAGAATAAATATATGGGATGGGCTCCAAGAGTAATAAACTTGCAAAGAAATCAAATTTAAAAATAAAAATAAAGTAGACACCTAATCAAGGGCATAATAGAGCAAATATTGAATCAAGGTATATTTTATGGAATAGTATGGAATGAAGAAATTGAAGCATTGAATTAAATAGAGGGACTAGATTAACATTCAATGAAACCAATAAGATTTAAAAAATGAATAACCTTATAAATAAAACCTTAGTAAAATTTTATCTCCCCTTTCTAGAACCATAGTTGAACCCCCTTATACTACCTATGATATTACACAATAATTAGTACAAAATCTAAATTCTCTACCAATATTACCTAAGACTATAAATTAAAAAATATTCAATAATCCTACCTATCAAGAAGATGAGGAGGAACTTCCACCCTAGGTTACCCTATCCCCTATTCACAATTAACAATAGTAAGTAGTTATCAAATCTATGGATCATTTAGCAGCTTTTCTATGAGACAATAGATAACCTACACAAAAATTCTAAGAATATATGAAGATCTATGGGAAAATCCACTATAGACTGGTCCCTTTTGGAGTGGTCCCTTTTGGATTTTCCACAACAACCTAAGTCTACCCCTATAGTTTCCCAACACCTCTTGTTCTAATCATGTATAGTTTAGTCATCCTATCCTCATGACATTTATAGATGGTAGGCCATATAGTCTCTTGTCCTCTTTAGGAAATCATGTATCCCTACATATTAGCACATAACCACTAGGATAAAATGCAAATCATTCTTTCTACTATTTATGAACACCCACCAACTTCAAAATAATGATATTCTTCCTAGGGAATACCTTCCTCCAATGTGGTTTCAACTAACCCCTTTCTTAATAAGCCATATTCTCAAAGTATTTTTTTCCCTCAACACTGCTTGCAACAACTAATTTCTCCCAAGTAGCTTGGGGATAAATAATATGTTCCTATATTTTGGATTAATCCCTCCAAATTCTCCAAATTATATATTTTTTTTACAACCCCATTTAATTATACCTCTAGCTCCATTTAATTCCATTTATCATGTGCGCCAAAACATGAAGTTAGAGCAATTGGCTAAGGAAAATTTTGAAATTGAATAGTAATTGGATTACCTCTAAGGGCATTCAACTAGACAAAATTATTATTATAATGACCATTAAAATCAATCCTTAGACCTTTTTAGTCCAATTGATCTTACCCTCCTAACTTTGTAACCCTTAAAATTTACCTATACAAGTGTTAAAGGGGTCAAACTAACCTCCTTAGGATCTTTCAAGTTACTTGTCACAATGTTGCCTAAGATGAAATACTATATTTGATAGTTTCTCCTAAGAGACATGGTGGTGAACACCTAAAATAATATTTTCAGGTATCCCATCATTTAATTCAAAAAATTTCCAAAATAATTATGCATATATTATAGGAATGTATATCGTGGATAACCTTTATCAAAAAACATAGTCCAAGGGTGAGTCTTTTAAATTCTTCCTAACTTTATGGTGAAATTTTATGATAAAACACTTGTTCACTCCTCTCTAAAAGGATCTCTTACATATTTTTATTCATAATTTACAAATACAACTTGTACATACATTAAAATGACCCTTGTATCTTCCTTGGAAGATGTGATTGAATTTTCTAAGTATGTAGAAGCTACCCTTCCATGTAGAGGATAGTTAAATACTAAAAATTAAGAGGAGAAACTATCCTCTTCTAATACTATAGGATAACACATAGATAAACATGGTACGGATGATAGGGTAACCAACTCCTGTCCCACTGATAATGTAAAAACTAGTAATATCAACACTATCACTGCTCTATAAAAATTAATTGTAGCAAAAGATCAATAATAAAATAAAATATATTTTACCCACATCCATAAATAACTAGCATTTATCCTTGAACTCTTATTAGTCACTAAAATGATAGAATTACCACCAATAAGGCTTGTAGACCTTGAAAGGGATAAGCTCCATTGTTTTAAGTCTAATGATCATTATGATTTCCATCACATGAATGGCCACCATAATAATACAAGTAGGACACATATATTTTAATAAATATTTAATTGATGATATTCATCTTGTCACTAGTGATCATAGTCAAAGTAGAAGGGCCACATAGAATCATCATGCCAAAGCTCTATATGTAAGTGTTAGGTAGAAGAACCATAGGTAAATTTATGTGATGCTTTTTCTTCCAAATAGTTTGTTTGACTGTACCTACAAAGATAAGAAAACTTAGAGAGGGAAATAGAGAAAATAATCAATCAATGTAAACAATTTTAGAAAATCTTATTGAGCTTCCCTATTTAGAATAATCGGATCCATATGAAATACTAAAAATAATGTAAATGTAACAACCCTCCTAGCACAACTATTGTTTATCGATGAATTGATGAACTATACTTACTTTTTATTCCTATAATGTGGTACTATTGATGGCTTTCTTGATTGTAGGAATAGGTACACTCATTCGATGAGTAGATAAAGGTCAATTATAAGAGGTAAAATGAAATATTATGGAGGTGTGAAATAACACCATGACTCATGAGTACATGCAAGCTCATAAAATTATATTCATATAGGTACATTTTGAATGGTTGATTTCAATTGTGTGTGTGTCTAGTTTTAACTATATGCTTGTTGTTTGATAAAAATAATAAAAATTTAAACCTCAGATGGCAATAAAAGTGCCAAGGCATGGGAACATAGCCAGATACCAATAGGAAAGAATACTTGGAGGTATAAACCCTTTGGTGATTTAAAAACTAATTAATACTTATTTTTAAATTCATAAAATAAAATAAGATTTTATAAATAATAATAATAATTTAGAATAAATAAAAATTCAAAATAAATAAAAATAAATTTTCAATAGTGGACATAGCGGGATTACCAACTGTTGGGTATCTCAAACTAAATAATTGCATGTAAACTCTTATGATTGTTTTAACCTTCAGCTTGTTCTAGAAAGCAAGAAGGAAGAAAACTAAATTAAGGGGTGCTTGTTATTTAAAAAACGGAAAATGGTGTCTCTCTGAGGCATGAGGGTAAGGTGGTTCATAACTATTATCCTATGTTATGGTAATTTTATTTCACTATGGTTGATTTGAGGAGAGTAGCTGGAAATAGTAGATAGAGAAGTTGTAGAAGTTATCCATCTAGGTTAGAGTTTTTTCTAAAATAGTGAAATTTAATTAATTGTAAAATGTACGGTGTTTATGGATAGGATGTTGTATGGCTTGCTTTTGTTGGTCTTTTGAGTACAAATTTGGTTGTAAATTACATTTTCCAATGGATGGTGTTATAAATTCATGGTTTGACTTCTTAAATTCCTATACAGTCAATTTATGTTGTTCAATGAAATATTTGGTTGAGTATCTTCGGCTTGTTTGTGAATTGTCTTTTTTTGGTAAGGAGTTATTTATGTTACTTATGGTATGTGTTTCGATGATGACCAATCGTAGCATGTTATTATAAGCTTAATTGACCACCTATTGGGAAGATGCCCTGTTGTTGGTCCTAATACTATGTTGGTACCCTATTTGTGAATTGAATAGATTGTATAAATTTTAGGGTATCCAACCTGTCAATTATTGTATTGATTGTATTACCTTCTGCAATTATAGAACTAGACTGCATAAATTATATGTTCATTGGTGACAGATAATTGTATATATTTCTATCTCTGCTTCACATGCTTTCAATAAAAAATAGTAAAAAAATATATTGTAACATTTAGATAATATTGCATTCACGCACTTGCACACAAGAGCCATTCTGATCCCATGTGATATTATTCGAGCCTTCAGTTGTGGGTCCCAGTGATGGAGTGGTTTTTTTAGGTGAATGTACCCAACATCTCGACCTTGCAATTGCGTTGAGGTCTCTCTTTGAGAGATTAGTATAGCCGAACTAGTTTATAGTGAATACGTGTCATGTGCCAGCCCATTATTAAGTCCTTCTTGGTGCTAAAATGATTTTAAATATTGGACTTTATTCAATAACCGTCAACTATTATTAATGAATCTAAAACCTTTGATGAAATATTGTATTGGGTAGATGTTTGTATTCAAGGACCTCTGAAATATTAAGCACTTGTAATATTTCCTTATGAATTTCTGCTTTTCTTAAGAATGTAAATGTATTTTTTTTTTTTTTCTTTTGTAATAATTTGGATTGTATTAAACGTTGATTTTGTAGCAAAAAAATATTTCTAATATATTCATGAATAGATATTCAATCAACCTGCAACTTTCCTGTGATATATTGTAATTAGAAAATATTAAAATACATACTTGAAAGGTTAATTCTTTTAAAACTAATAATAATAATAAAATATATATATATAATAGTCAAGCTCTCCCTATGTATTAAGCAACTTACTACTTAATATAGTAGGGGTGATAAAAATTTCTTTAACCGCACCCATCCTTCCAAAATTGCAAGTAGTCGTGCCTTCAATATATCTGATAAATTGTTATTTCACCTTTTTTTAATGCATTAGGATTGAAAATTTGATCATTGTGTCTTATAAGGATGTGTAACTCCTTTTCCATTGCACATTAAGGTGATATAAGTCCATCTGTGGTGTTATTATGTTTGGTTGAATAATACAATATTTCTACCCTCTAAGCCTGTGATGTTCATTTAATATATGTCTCTTTTACACTTGAATGAATACCGAAATTACTTTGAACACCATCGTGTGACTAAATTTCTTATAATTTGAGTAAAAATAATTTTTAGGTTGATTAAATATACGGGTCATGGAACCATTTGTTATATGCCATTTTGATTTTAATTTCCTTTTTATCGGTACTAAATTTAGGGATATTTGTAGTATTATCATCGCATTACAAAATTAGATTCCTATTAATTGAATTAATGGACCTTATAATTTAAGTTAGTTTTATTTTATTAATTTATGAATTTTACCGAGTATTCATGACTTGGAAAGGAGTATTTTTTTGCATAAAGGAATAAATGTGACATTGGATTGGATGATCATTTTAATAATAATAAATATGTACATTGGAAAATATTTTAATCTTATACTGATATAAATATGTATGGATATAGAGTATTTTAGTAGCATCTAGCTAGTCAATCAAATCTTAGAAATGTCGAACTTATGTTGTAATTATTCTAGAAACCCTATGCCATTAATTCAAAATTGTAAACTAGTTTTTTCATCCTGCTGTATGGAAAGGGTGCCTTGGTTGGAGTCTCATTTAGCCTTAATATTAGACAATGTCTAATTGATGATAATTTCTAGTGGTAATTTATGGCTAACATATGTAGGTCCCATCAAGTCAATCTATTTTATTTAGATCTTGAAGATTAAGGTTGTTGATCTGATTTGCGCTTTCTTTCTATGATAAAAGTTAAACCTTTTAGAAAATAGTTACTCAAGAAAGAAAAATTAGAGGTTAATAATATATTTTCAATTGTTTTATTTTACTATTAAAATTTGAAGTTCCTCCGTTTGATTTTATTAAGTTGTTACTGAAAGAGAATATAGATAAACAGAATGATTTATTGAATTAAACGTTATTATTGTTAATTTGTATTTTTCTTAAGAAATAAAATGAAATAAATATGTGCCAATGGAAGCTAAGAGTGGCTTAGTTAAAGTATTAGAATATCATTACTAAATAATGTCCAAATAGGTTTAAATATAGTTTAGTTAAATTTTATTTCATTTGTTAAGGAAAGGATGAAAATGAATTTAGATTAAAGGATAAATATAGAATTTATATAATTCAAACTCTACCTATATAGAAAATTATTTAATCATATTTGGTTTGATGGAGCCTTGTTTATATAAAGCAAAATTTTATTTATGTTTTAATCTAGTTTTGTTGAGATTTATTTATATTTATATATCTAAAAGTAGATGTTCGAATTAAATTTGATTTGACTTGTTATAAAATGAAGGCATTTTATTTAGTTATTCTCTTTCTTATGCTATCTATTTCATATTTTTACTTAGGAATATGTGTTATTAGATAAAAGGGATTTTTTTATTTTTTCCTTAGTATTGATATTTTACTAAATGGAACTGGATGTGGTTAGTTATAAGATTGGAATTATATGATTCATAGAACGGGGTATTATATTAATTGGATGAAGCCTCTTGGATCATATGCTTACAAATTGCCAAATTCTACGTGAAATACCTTATGAACTAACTCTAATATGATAATTTATTATATGTTAAAGTTCAACTTTGGCATTACTTTCCTTCGAATAGTTAGGGAAAATATGGAATTAAGGATAAAATGTAGAAACTTCGTCAAAATATTTAGTTAAAGACTACCTTGCCTTAATTATAGATGTGGATGATAAAGCTAGTTACCCTCTACCATTGGATGTGGGAATGCATTCAATGTGATTTGGGAACAACCACTTTCTATCAAAATAGGTCAAAACAAGTGATATTTATTAGAATATGTAACAAGGGGTGGTATGGGATATCACCTCTAGGTCATTGCATGAGTAGTACAGTGATGGCTACTTGTACATTTTGTGAATAGGAATAATCTAGCATGATTAAAGAAGCTATACCAATCCATTATAATTGGTATGCAACAAGTTGTTATTATTCTCAATATGGCAAGTGATACCAATTCCAAATACAAAGTAATGGTATGGCCCTAATTGACTTCAGTGAAGTGGACAATCAATTAGGTACTAGTCATATACACTAGCCCTTACACAATAAATAAGAACAAGAGGGCTAATTTTAGACCAAATTCTTCATGTTAAGGCATAGGAGAGTATTCATCCACCCTCTATGCATTATGGTCCCTAGAGGATAACCTCAATCATGGATCTAAACTCATTTCGAAACAAGAGGATGAAAAATGAGAAGATAGATGCATAAAAATGATACCTTCTATAAGATTTGTAATATCTCATCCACTTGGGAGATTATCTATAGTGGTACCGATTTACAAAAATGGTATGCTATATCTCGTAATAATTAAACATTGGGTGATCATCTACATGTTTAACTCAAAATATTTCACCTTAAGTCTTGTCTGGTTAGTTAAGATGGCAAAAAATTTTACCTTGTAGAACCAATGAGTTATATTAGGGTTGTACAACTAGGTGAGTAGACTTGGGTTATTACATGTGGTCTCAAATCCCTATGTTACAAGATCCATATATTGTAGGATTTTAGGTGTCATATTTTGTAAGCTTAGCAAATCTTAACTATATAATTAACATAGCTCTTCTTATGGTTAGAGGGATATGAAGGACCTTGCAGCTACAATCAAAATATTTCAATGGTAGTTGTAAAAATCCATATATATGATAAAATTATTAATGGAGATGATAGAATCACAACAAAAAATGATAGAACTTCTTGTTGAATGAGAACTTAGAAGTAAAAATGAAAAGCGAGGAAAGATACCAGGATTTATGAAGAAAAATTAAAAGGATCAATCAAGAAAATAAATCAAATAATCTGGATAAGAAACAAAACTATAAGATTGATTTGTAACTTGTAGGTGATAAAGAAAGTAAGAAAAAAAAAAGGCTGCTATATTTGTGGAGGGCCACACTATCTTAACAAATGCCCTCAAATATTTTATTGGAAGGAAGTACCTCAAGAGAAACCTCTTGAAACATGTTCAAAGCTTGGAGCTTCAAGCCAAGAAGAGAAAGCCACTCCTCAACCTTGAAATTTAATGTAGATATTTTTCTTGTAGTAGTACAACATATAATTTTACTTCTATTAGCATAATGAGGGACATACCGAAATAGCCTAGTTTTTTTGGAAAATAGATGGAAATTAGGATATGGATCAGGATAACCTATGCCTATGGGACTCTCATATTAACCTACCTTAACGACCAGTTGGCACCTACATGTAACCCCTTTGCATTTCTTGGGATTGGCTTAAGAACTCATAAAGCCCTCTTTAACTTTGAAGAAGATGATTAGAATTTATTGATGAATTTAAATCAATAGGTTAGGGCCCATCATAATCACAACTCTTTTAGACCCCAAATTTTGTCTACCATGTAGGTTAAAAAGCAATTAAAATAAATAGAATAATATATGTTGACAAAAAAAGATATTAAAATGGAGAAACCAATGTGAAAAAAACTTCAATATCTTGAAGAAGAAATTAATAATTGTACCAAATCCCTAAATATTTTTTTGGATTACATTAATGCTTCTATTAAGATTTTGTAAGTGATCCCAACATAGGTTGAGATAGTTGTTGTCGAGGAATCACAAAATCCTTAAAAAGCATGAAGAAAGTTACACTACACATAACTTAGAATTAGTAGCTATTGTGCTTACACATAAAATTTAGAGATATTATTTTCTAGGAAAGCTCTTTGAACTAAGATTGATCACCAAGGTTTAAGATACATTTGAATGCAAGATAACACAAATGAATGAAATATCTGGTAGAGGATATGGTTTTGTCATTAAATATATCATGGACAATTTAGAAAAATAATATAGTAGATACCTTGAGTAGAAGAGGGCACATAGCCACTATGTCTCAGTATTGTTATGATCTAGTTGATCAAGTCAAGTGACATCAACCATGGGATAATGACTATGGGAAGAGTCTAGCATAGGTTAAGCAAGAACATGATAAGGATAGAAATTTTATAATCAAATATAATATGTTTCGTATTTAAGGATTTTAATATAAAAGAATCATTCAAGAGTAAAGAAAAATTGTGAAAGAGTTTAAGAAAAATATTTTATCGACTAGGAATGAAGAAGACTATTAATAATTTATGACTAGGTATTAGGAATCAATTGAGGTTATATACTGAACATTACGTCTTACTAGAAGATTGTACCCACATACCATCTATAAAAAGTGGCATGTTAATAACTATGGATTTATTATGGGTCTACCAAAATCAAATGGTGGTAAATAAATTACACCTAAAAATATATAGGATGATACACGTATTTGGTTGTGTAAGTTTATCATTTATGATAGAGATATTAGATTTACTTCAGAATTAGGTAGATGGTCAATCAAGGAGGGTTGACCCAACATTTGGAAGATAAAAATCATCATGAGGCAAAAAAAAATAGGATAGGATCAGATCGAGTACTATTAATAAGATGGAAGAATGGCTTAGAAAAATTGAACCAAATTCCTAAGGAATTAATGCACATCAATAGATCACCATAGGAATTCTTTGAAGAAAGACAAAGATTTCATAAGGGTGGAAATTCTAAATTCTAAAGAGGACATACTATAGAATGGGAATACTATCCCCTTTTGCTTGTAATAACCATCATTTTTTTGTAGGAATGACTCTTATTAAAATTCTAAATAGAAAAATAATAAAGAACTCCTCAATCATAGGATATTTTGGAAGATCTGGTAGTGATTAGGCTAGACACTATCAAGGAAATAGAGTAACAACTAAGAAAGATACATCAAATGTTCAAAAGAAGCCTCAATCAACAAAATAGTTATGGAAATATTAAAAGGATACCAAGGAAATTATCAATGGGACACAAAGTCTTCTTTAAGGTGAAACCTATAGAAAATTTCATTAAGTCCTCTAATCTTAGCCCTTGTTTGGTATGGCCTTTTTAAATTATTGGTAATATTAGTCTCATTGCCTATAAGTTTGTTTTGCCACCCATATTATCAAAAATCCATGACACCTTCCATGTGTCCCTCCTTAGGAATTTTGATGCAAATCCATATCACATTTGGAAAATTTCTTATTTTAGATGTTAAAATATCTCCATCTCAAGCATCATCTTCTCTTGATGTTGAGCTTCAAAATCAAGGATAAGAAAAATTTGAGAGCAATATTTTAATAAAAGTGTCGCATAGAAGATTTTGATAATATGAAGAAACAATATCTTTTGATTGCATATATTTTGAATACTTTGCATGGATTTATGAATGTAAATATGTATGAACACACACACACACACACATACACATATATATATATATATATATATATATATATATATATATATATATATATATATATATATATATAAAATATATAATATATATATATATATATGAAACATTGTGTAGAAGTTGCTTACACGATAATATTTGAATACTATATGGATTTATGAAAAGACATATATGTTGTATGGATCTATGAATGAATATATATGTGAAATATTGTGTGGAGTTGCATTAAAACATAGGGACTATGTTCATTTCTAGTGGAGCAAAATGTAACAAGCCTCCTAGCATAACTATTGTTTATAAATAAATTGATGAACTATACTTACTTTCTATTCCTATAATGTGATACTATTGATGGCTTTTGTGATTGCAAGACCAGATACACTCCTTCGATGAGCAAATAAATATCGATTGTAAGACGTAAAGTGGGATATGATGGTGGTGTGAAATAACACCATGGCTTGTGAGTACATGAAATCTCATACAATTTCATTTATATAGGTGCATTTTGAATGGTTGATTTACATTTTTTGTGTGCATGGTTTTGACTATATGCTTGTTGTTTGATGAAAATGATAAAAATTTTAACCTTCGATGGTAAGGAAATTGCCAAGGCATGGGAGATATTCTCTTATGGAATATGGAGACGTCAAGTTGCCATTAGGAAAGAAGACTTGCAAGTATAAACCCTTTGGTAATTTAAAAATTATTTAATATTTTTTTTTAATTCAAAAAATTTAATAAATGATAACAATAATTTAAAATAAATAAAAATTTGAAATAAATAAAAATAATTTTTCAATAGTGGGTATAGTGGGATTACCAACTGGAGGGTATATTGAACTAAATAACGACATGTAAAATATCAATATTGTTTTAACCTTTTTCTTGTTCTAGAAAGTAAGAAGCAAGGAAACTAAATTAAGGGGTAATTATTATTTTATCAGATGTAGCACCTGGTATTTTTCATTATGGAAAAAAGGGAAAATGGTGTCTTGCTTTTTGGCATGAGGGAAAGGTGGTTCATTCCTATTATGCTTTGTTATGTTAATTTTATTTCACTGCACTCAGTCTGAGGAGAGTAGCTGGGAATAGTAGATAGAAAAGTTGTTGAAGTTATCCATCAAAATACAGGTCAAATTTTCCAGTAAAATAGTGAAATTTAATTAATTATATAATATATGGTAATGATGGATAGGATGTTGTATGACTTGATTTTGTTGGATTTCTACGTACAAACTTGGTTGTAAATTACTTTTTCCAATGGATGGTGTTATAAATTCATGACTTGCCTTCTTAAATTCTTATACAATCAATTTATGTTGTTCAATGAAATATTCGGTTGAGTATCTTCAACTTATCCATGATTTTTTTTGTTAAGGAGTTAATTATGTTACTTTTGATATGTATTTTGGTGATTAAAAAACATAGCATGTTGTTATAAGCTTAATTTCCCATATCTTGGGAAGATGCCTTGTTGTTTATTCTAATACTATGTTGGTACCATGTTTGTGAACTAAATAAATTGTATAGATTTTAGGACATCCAACCTCTCAATTGTTGTATTGATTTTGTTGCCTTCTACAATTATAGAATCAAAATACATAAATTATGTGTTTATTGGTGATAGAAAATTTTATGTCTTGCTATCTCTGCTTTACATACTAGTAAAAATATATATTTTAGCATTTAGATAATATTGCACTCATGCACTTGCACACACTTTTGATCCCATGTGATATTATTTGAGCCTTCAGACATGGTTTATGGTGATGGAGTGGTGTTTTTAGATGAATGAACCTAGCATATCGACCATGCAAGTGTATTAAAGTCTCTGCTAGATTAACTTTGGGAGATTAGCACAACAAAATGAATTTATAGTGAATATGTCTTATGTGCCAACCCATTATTAAGTCCTTCTTGATGCTAAAATTATTTTAAGTTTTGAACTTTATTCAATCGCCCTCAATCATTCTTAATGAATCTAAAAGCTTTGACAAAATATTATATTGGGTAGGTGTTTATATTCAAGGACCTATGAAATATTAAGCAATTGATATCCTTATGAATCTCTGCATTTTGTAATATTCTAAATGTATTTTCTTTGGTTTATATTTTAATTATTAATATTGTATTAAAATTTGATTTTGTAGACAAAAAAATATATATATAGCTAATATATTCATGAATATATATTCTATCATCTTGCAACTTTTCTATGAGATATTGTAATTAGATGATTTTAAAATACATACTTGAAAGGTTAATTCTTTAAATAATAATAATAATAAAATATAGTATTAATAGTCAAGATCTCCCTATGTTTTAATCAACTTAATACTTAATAGAGTAGGGGTGATAAACATTTCTTTAACCACGCCTATCTTTCCAAAATTGCAAGGAGTCGTGCCTTGAATATATCTGATAAATTGTTGTTTCACCTCTTTTTAATGCATTACAATTGAAAATTTGAACATTGGGCCTTATAAGGGTACGTAACTCCTTTTACATCGCACATTAAGGTGATATATGTTCTTCTATGGTGTTATATGTTTGGTTGAATAATACAATCGTTTTACCCTCTAAGCATTTTGCATCCATGTGATATATGTCTCTTTTACACTCGAAAGAATGTCGAAATTACTTTGATCATCGCTATGTGATTAAATTTCTTATAATATTAATAAAAATAATTTTTAGGTAGGTTAAATATAGGGATCATGGAACATTGTTATATGCCATTTTGATTTTAATTTCCTTTTTAGAGGTATTGAATTTAGGGATATTTTTAGTATTATCATGGCCATTATGAAACTAGATTCTTGTTGATTGAATTAAAGTACCTTAGAATTTAATTTAGTTTTAGTTTATTAATTTATGAAATTTATCGAGTATGCTTGACTTGGAAAGAAGTACTTTTTTTTGCATAAAGGAATATATGTGTCATTGGATGGATGATCATTTTAATAATAATAAAGATGTACATCTGGAAATATTTTAATATTATTTTGATATAAATATGTGTGGATATAGATTGTTTCAATAGCATTTGGCTATTCAATTAAATATTAGAAGTGTCGAACATATGTTGCAATTATTTTGAAAACCCTATGCCGTTAAATTCAAAAGTGCAAACTAGTTTGTTCATCCTGCTGGATGGAAAGGATGCCTTGGTTGGAGTATAATTTAGCATTAATATTAGACAACGCCTAATTAATGAAAATTTTCAATGGTAATTTATGGCTTACATATATATAGGTCCCATCAAATTAATTTATTTCATTTAGATCTTATAGATTAAGTTTGTTGATCTAATTTGCACTTCCTTTCTATGATAAGAGTTAACCCTTTTAGAAAATAGTTACTTAAATAAGAAAAATTAGAGGTTAATAATATATTTTCTATTGTTTTCTTTTATTTAGGTTCCTCCATTTTATTTTATTAAGTTGATTATTGAAAGATAATACAGATAAATAGAATGATTTTTTGAATTAAAAGTTAATGTTGTTAATTGTATTTTTCATTAGAAAGAAAATGAAATAAATATGTGCCAATGAAAGCTAAGAGTAGCTTAGTTAAAGTATTGAAATAACATTATTAAAGAATGTCTAAATAGCTTTAAATATAGTTCAATTATATCTTATTTCATTTATTAAGTAAAATATGAAAATAAGTTTAGATTAAAGGATAAGTGTAGAATTGATATGATCCAAACTTTGTCTATATAAAAAAATATTTAATCACATTTGGTTTGGTCGAACCTTGTTTATATAAAGAAAAATTTTATCTATGTTTTAATCTATTTCGGTTGAAATTTATTTATATTTATATATCTAAAAGCATATGTTTGAATTCCATTTGATTTGGCTTGTTAGAAAAGAAATTCATTGTATTTATTTAATCTCTTTATATATTTTCTATTTCATATTTTTAGTTGGAAATATCGATTATTAGATAAAATGTTTTTTTTAATATTTTCCTTAGTATTGATATTTTTCTAAATGAAACTAAATCTAGTTAATTATAAGATTGGAATTAAATGATTCATAAAATGGGGTATTATATTAATTGGATGAAGCTTCTTGGACCATACACTTATGAATTTCCAAATTCTATATGAAATACCTTATGAACTAACTCGAATATGATATTTTATTATATGTTAAAGTTGAACTTCAGCATTACTTTCCTTTGGATAGTTAGGGAATATATGGAATTAAAGATAAAACCTATAAACTTGGTTAAACTCTCTATGTTTAAGACTACCTTATCTTAATTATTGATGTGGACGATAAAGCTAGTCACCCTCGACCATTGGGATGCATGTATGCATTAAATGTGATTCAAGAACAATCATTTTCTATAAAAAATGGTTGAAACAAGTGACCTTTGTCAGAATATATAATGAGTGGCTATATGAGACATCACCTCTAGGTCATTGCACAAGTAGTACAATGATGTCTACTTGTACATTTTTTGAATATGAATAATATAGCATGATTAAAATACCTATACCAATCCATGACAATTAGCATGGGATAAATTATCATTATTCACAATGTGGAAAATGAGATTAGGTCCAAATCTAGAGTAATGACATGGCCCTAGATGAATCCAATGAAGTGGACAATCAATTAGACACTAGGCATATACGCTAACCCTTACACAATAAATAGAAATAAGAGGGCTAACTTTAACACATATTCCTTGTGTTAAGGGACGGGAAGAGTATGCATCCAGCCGTTAGGTGTTATGAGCCCTATAGAACAATCCCAATCATGGATCTACACTCATGCTAGAACAAGAAGATGAAAAATGAGAATATAGACCCATAAAAATAGCATCTTCTATAGGATCTGTATAATCTTATCCACTTGGGAGACTATTTGTAGTAACCTTGATTCTCAAAAGTGATATGTTATACCTCATACTGATTAAACATTGTATTATCATCTAACTATTTAAATAAAAAACATTTACCTTAGGTCTTGTCTGGTTAGTTGGGATGGCAAAAAATTTTACCTTGTGAAACCGATGAGTTACATTAAGGTTGTACAACCATGTGAGTAGACTTGAGTTGTTATAGTAAATCAAAAGGAAGTGATTGGTGCTAAATCAAACATACAACAAATAAGAATGCTAACAAGATAGATCAAGAATGATAAGATAAATAAATCAAAAAAGGAAAAGTAGAAACAACCTGAATTGTGAGTACCCCTTATTTTTTATGATGCTATACTCATTCAAAATCTCTTTTTCATTCTAATAATATTATTTTTGTAAAGTTTTATAAAAATTTATAGTGGTTTTGTATGTCCTAATATAATATTAGTTTTTGTTCTAAATTTGAGTATGGCAAAGTTGATTTATTTACAAAACTAACTGGCATGTGAGAATATTATTTTAATGATTCATTGGTACATAAAATTAGGTTTGTGCAAGGCTCACTCAAGTTGTTAACTTAAATGTAATTTTTGTGAAAATTTTGGGTTTTAAAGCATTCTAAGTAAGAAGGTAACCATAAAAATTATATATAACATACAAAACAATACTAATGATGATTTTACTTAAGATTTCATACTTATATTAGTCCATCTCCTCATGTGGTTACAATATGGTTGAATGATTAATATCATATATATATATATATATATATATTTTTTTTTTTTTTAATTTATTGAATGATATTCTAAGTTTGAATTTTACCAAAATTAGTAACATTCCATGTTAATCATTACATGTGCCTATTTTTTTATTTGATAAATGAAGGAGTTTTGAAAGGACCTCCAAATATTTTTTTACAAAAAGGATCTAGTCACCTTTTGAGGAGAAACTAGGAAAGTGACAACACAGATTAACTAAGAAATAAAACAAAAAAACTTGAAACAAACTAAAATCAGGTAAGGAACCAGCAAATATGGAGATCTAGAGAGATCAAGAGGGTCATCTCTAGGAGATACAAGCTCAACTAGCAAAATGACAAACCCAATTTGCCCTTATGTTTATTTGGCCTTTTTGGAGGCTTCTCATTTTGGCTCGAGAAGATATCACCCCTGATGAATCCTCACTAAGAAAATGGGACTTCATCTTAGTTCAACCTCGATCTTGAGAGGAGATACTGACTCAACCATAGTCTTCTATGGGGATGCTAATTCTTTTACATTCGAATTTAGAGAGGCATCTAACTTATCTAAAATCATATCCTAGGAGTTTAGACAGAGAAAAGCATTTTAGAGAAACTCTTGAGGGATGATAATCTCAATAGTTAGATCTTCAAGATGCACCTAAGCTAGACCTCTATATAAAATACTTGGGGTTTGCACTACTACCATGCTAGGGTTATTAAAATCCACTGCCACAAATTCTTCTACAATATGTTCACCTTATTCCTAGGATTCAAGAATGGGAAGTGGAGTTTTAGAGAGGACCTCCTTGGATACCATAGTATTTTCTTGACCTTGAGCCTTCAAAGATTACTTTTTAGTCCAATTATTTTTAGGAAGATCTCTTTTATTCGGAGCATTATTGGGGCATGACCTAGAGAAGTGTCCAAAATTCTTATAAAATGTACAATGGATAGGTCTATTTTCATAAACTATGGTCTAAATCCAAAGCCCCTATTTCTAAATGATTTTAATATGTCTTATAAAATCAACCATAGGATCCACCATCACACATATTCTAGCAAATATCATTCTAGTGTTGGCTCTTGTTGTTGATTAAATCAAGACAAGATCCCCAATAAATTTTTCTATGTTCTTTAGAATGTCCTTATGCCACATATGGAAAGGTAAATCTGGGAGACTGACCCATATAGGGGTCAAGTTAACCTTTTTAATCTTGGAATTAAAATATGGTTTCCATTTATGAAGAAAAGACCCCGTTTACCATAGAATAAGGATCCACCACTAAGGATGCACTTCTAATCCTCTTCAGAATTAAGTTTGATGAGGAAGAAGGTGTTAGAAACTGCAACTATATTGAGGGGTCCTAGGGGTTTACATTTGTTAATGGCCCATATCTGAATGGATTCTAGGTCTCGCTTACCCCCTAAAACTTATTGATTAGGTTCCATAATATTTCCTCCATAGTAACATCCACAAGCTCATCAAGAATGACCAATTTGTTATAAGAGGGAGAGATATAAAAAATAACATTAGAGTTACGAGAACTATAACCCTTGGTGGTAACCATAGTAAAGTAAAATTTACTTGGGTTAAAGGGATATCCAAAAACTAGGGATCCACCATCGGACTTGCTAGATAGATTTTTGAAAGCATTGGTACATGGATACTCACCTCCATCAACCACCACCTAAAGGATCGGGACCTCAACAATAGGTCTTTCCTGAGCACTATTAGGAATCCCACCATAAAGAGAACTGACCATACTATCTGAAACTAGAAATATACCATTTTCCTCCACATCACCATCTTCCCTCCTTGGACCCTGCACCTTACCGTCGTCTATAAATTCAAAATCTCTGACTTCTCATTTATTGTTCTCAAACATATATCATTTTAAGAAGATCTTATTTTTGGTGCCTACTTTAAATAATAAGATTGCTTTTAATTTAATAAAACTCAAATAATTTTAAAATAATATTAAATTAATTAATTAAATTTTTGAAAATGCAACGTGAGAGAGCATTCTTCAAATAATTAGAATTAAATAAAAATAATTATAAACAAATAAAAAAAACTTTCTAGGTACATTTTATCATGGCCATAGGCACTTGCAGCTTTACTTATACTACAAAATTAATCATTAATAAGTTAAGCAACAAGGGGTGCCATGAACAAATCAATAAATAATGGGTATCAAATATGGTATTCATTATTTAGAAGGTAGCCCAATTTGGTAAAATTATCCAAAGTAAAGCTTATTCTAAACAACATACCCTTTGTCCAATTCTATGGACACACAACAAACACTTCCATTTCTAGCTTGCAGAACTGTATAAAATAGATGTGGAAAGTATGCTTTCAATCTTTATCAAAGGGTGCAATGCTTCTAGTACTATTTTGAGAAAGCCAAGATGAATAAGAACCATGAACTCTAAGCAATATCCTTGGCCAAAAAAATCCAGAACCCACAGAAGAAAAATAACCACGGACTCTACACAACCATTTTGTCCAATAAAACACAAGTGAGCTAGGTTTGATCATAACAAGAAAAATGAAGATGACACAGCAAAAACTAAAGCTTCTTAGCCCAGATCCATATCATGAAATCCAAAAAATGAGGAAGAAAATTTTGTAACTATGTAGCTAAAGGTCATCGAGGCCTGTAGATAATTCTTGAACGAATATCACAAAAAAAAGAAAGTAAATAAAAGCAAAAATATGAGGTAACAAGCGATATTGTAAAAGGATTATTTGAAAGTCTTTTTTAGATGGAGTAAGATATTAGGGGATTTTACAAGTAGCATCGCCCTAGTGGAGCCCTTGTGTGTCTAGTTTGTGAGGGTATTGATAAGACTTTCCCAAGCTACGAAAGTCTCATCCAACATTGCGGGAACAAATTGGACCAGGAGGCATTGAAAATAACTGCACATCAGGGATACAAGCATGCCATAAAAAATTTGGTGGCCATAATGGATTCTATGAAAGTTGCAATAAAGATTCATGGTGGATCAATTGTAGCTTCACTCAAATTTTAGTATAAACCCTTGATGGCAGACGAAAAGTTGCACCAAAAGGTTTCTACAGCCTTTAGGAAGTTTTGCAACAAAAAAGAAGTCGTAAACTACATTTCTTTTCTAAAGTTCTTTGAGAAGCTTTTTCAGGAGGATGAAGATCTTAGTAAGTTATATGGTGATGATTCCAATGAAGGACATTATAGGTGCCTGGTTTGCAGTGGGACCGATGGAAATGTTATAAGGATTTTCTCAATATGTTCGAGTGTCTTGATCCACAGTGTGAAGGCACAAGAGATAGAGACACATATGAAAGCTACTCACTTGGGCTATGTGCAAGCAATTAGAAATGTATGGCAATCAAACTCTGCACCTTCAGATATTCCACACACAGCCCAGGTCCATATATATTCTTTAACATTATAGAATGATGGGATATATATTACATACTAGATATTGTAAAATTATGGATCTACATCAGATAAACTTCTAGGATCTCTAATTTTAGGAAATGTGTAACTAAATATTGAATGCAAGCTGCATTAGCTAATAAATAAATGTAGTTGTTGTAGTTAAATCTTATTCTTTTTGTGATAGTATTTTCTTTTTAGTTGACAACTATGTTGTTTTTCTATCATTGGATATCTTTGATACAAAGTTCTAAATAATATCAAAATAAATTCATGGATCTATAAAGAGAAAAAAAGAGGTAGACAAAATATTCTAACTTTAATATAGTATAAGAGATTAAAAGTATGTCAGCTAAAGCTAACATGTATGATTCTTTGATGATTATATGATAATTTGACCTTATAAGATCATCTCTAAAATCTATCAAATCATAATATGAGCAACAACAAAAAATAGGGTACAAGGAAAACTTGCTCTTAGGGTTGGTATAAATGGGTTGTCACCTTTCTATATGTTTCAACATCTAGAAGATTGAATTGTGCATAATTGCATTGTATATTCCATAGTGATAACTACAGTGATGTTGATGGTAATATGTGAATAAATGGGAATGCAATATATACTCATTCTAGTCAAAGAATACTACAACTGGATAAAACTTTTGTGAATATAGTTGGGGTGATTAGAGATATACCCATGGTATTGCACAAAATACCTCAAATAACAATGATACAAGATATAGTGTCTATGGATTTAGATCCTTATTTTGATATGTATCTCACCTATTAATTGACTATTATGCTAGGTGGATATATGTCCTTAAATTATTTGTACATGGAAATACCTCACAAGGGCAATAATGTTAATATATTCTGATGAGTGTCTTTAATCCCATCATTTAATCTCAATGATTTATCAATCCGAGGTGGTGTCCAAGGTTGTCTATGATAGAAGGTTAGGGTAGAGTACAATTCAGGCATTTATATTTCAAGCATTTATTGGGTGAGATAGATTGGGTTTAGCCTTTTGGTGTCACACTAAACCTAATCTATAGAATGGAAACTTGCAAGAAATAAAAACTAATTCTAATTTATAGAAATTGAAATTTAACTACAAGTGCAGGAATTGAAATTGCTGAATTGAAATCTAATCTACTTTTGCAGAATTGAAATTGCTAAATTGAAATGTTGCTGAAAATGAAATCCTAAATTACACTTGCAGAATTGAAACCTAGTTTACTTTTACAGAATTGAAATGATGCTTGGAAATAAAAATACCTGTCAATGTCTTGCCACAAAAGGTCGTCAAGCTTCTGCTACAGGAATTGACAGCAAAATGAAATCTGATGAAAATTAAAGGTTGTTGAAACATAAAAATAGGGAAACATGGAAAGCAGAGAAAACAAGGAAAATAAATGTCTAATCTAATTTTTCAGCTGACACACATTGGTTGTACAAAAACATAATGAAGAAAACATAAATAACATAATACAAAATTAAAACAAGAAAATAAAATCTGACAAGCAATCTATTAATTCTACTACAGCAAAATTATAGATTAAAACCTGCTATAAAAATCCTCCTTCTAGATCTGAAAGTGGGCCCATACTTCCTGATCTAGAAGGAGGTGAAAAACACTCCTTAACTAATTAACAATAAGAATAGAATTTGACAAAAGGACTACACTTTTATTGTTGTCAAAACATGCTAAAATTATTACATAAAATTGTTGTACTGTCCTATTTGCTGCTACTAACTAATCTCCTCTATTATAATTCCTACTTAGCTCAACCAAGAATGGAGTTGTGTTATTTATAATAAAATATTACAATATATCTCATGCTCAAATTAGCCTATTTGCTATTTTTCAGTGATTTGCCAATAATTCTAGATCTAAAATAAGTGTAATTTTAGACAGTTTGTGTTGCAACATTAGTCATTGGCCCTTAGAAAGCATCTTAAGTGGTAGGAGTACATTGGAGGAGTCTTAGAAATATCTTGCACACCTTTCTCCACTTCAAAATATGCCATTTCTATCTTGCAACTTATTTTCCTATTATGCTGCAATTATTCTAGGTCTATTTCAGGGTAAAGTAAGTTGCATTTAGTTGAATTTCTTGTGAGTTGTGTCTTTTGGTCGGTAAGGAATGGTGGGGATAGTTGTAGGAGACTTTCCATATCTTCCCTCAACCTCAAGTTACCTTTTTAACCACTTGGAAACCATAGAAAGTCAAACTGCAACACTTTCCCTTGTTATTCTGAAGATCTTTGGAATAACTGGTTGTAGATGCAACTTAAGCTCAGAACATATTCAGAATGATTGTTTTGGTTGCTTATTTTAGGTAGGTCACTTAATATAGCTCCCAGGAGGTGATTTCAATCATCTTTATCTTTCTCTGTTGGTAAGTTCCATGCCCTGCCATTCATTGGTAGCTGGTTGGAATTTACATGGTAAACTATTGCATTTTCTAGATCTGTTGCACAATTGTAAAATGTTGGCATTTCTTGCAAGTTCAAAAAATTAGAACATGGGAAAATAATTCAAATATCAACATGAATAAGTACATCAAGTTGCTACCTAATTTATACACTTTATTCACCAAGTAACCATGCTGAAATAGTGCAACAATGTTGCACAATTGTCCCTACTCTGTTATACCTTGTTGTTGCCTATTTAGACCATGTGGGAATGCTTCTAAATAGGTCATATGTCTTTTGTAGTCCTTCTAAACTTATTCCATCCATTTCCTCATGCTTTTCTTGACAACTTCAAGGTGCTCCTATAAAGTGATAGCTTGCTGATTTTTATATGGTTGTTTTCTGCAGATTTCTAGATTTATAACAATCCTAATAATTTGGCTCCAATGTGGACTTCAAACAAGTTGAAGGGTAGGAAAACATTCAAAAACCATTGTGAAGTTAATGGATATCAGCATACCACATTTGGCTAATTGAAATACATATTTTTATTTGCTACTTAATCAAGCAAAAATAGTCATAAAATGCTGAAAATAGTCAAAAATAGAGATATAATGTTCCTAACATAAAATCATGTAAACACTTAACAAATATATATTCTAATCAACTATTTGGAAATTAAATTTTTCATGTTTAGTAATATGGTAGTCAAACATAGTGTAAAAATGAGGCATTTTCAGGCCTCATCATTCCCCCCAACTTGAACTGATGCATGCCCTCATGCATCCTAGTAGGTAATATGCAGGTTTTACTTTTATGAACAACATCCTTTTCCACCTGCTACCTGAGAAATTTCTCCTTGTTACACTATACCAAGCATTTTGAAATTTAAGCACATGTATTTCACTTTTCTACAACCTTAAAAAAATTTCAATTTTTATAGTTACACTTTTTCTTTTCTTTCTATTTTTTTTTTATTCTGCTATTTTTTTTTTTTGTATATATTTTTTTTCATTTTCAACTTGCAACTCTTTGACTTCTACACTTGCATCCTTCAATATTACAATTTCTGCAATTCCTATAGCTTTAACTCTTTTTTTGCCCTTCTACAATTTTTAGTGTTGCAAGGTACCTCTTAAGGGCTTGGTATCATGTGATTCATCTTGCAATAGCCTTATTGTGGAACCATATTTGGTAGATGCACTACTATTGGTGGAATTTTCTATTCTTAACAACATTTCAGCTTGAATGCCTATTTCTGTTGTTTGCACCTTTTGAACAAAATTGATAAAATTTTGATTTTGAAATGCTTGAGGGATGTACTTACATGTGGTAGAGCCTTAGGAACCTCAATATTTGATGTACCCTACTCTTTTTGTTATTATACAACATTTTCAACAATTCTGGTATATTTTTTGCTTATTCTAAAGATATCCTACTTATTCCGAAGATATGTTTGTTATTTCGAGGATGCATAAAAAAATATAGAAATGGCATATTTTTCAAAATTTTGCTACATATTATGTTGTGGAACCATCTCTAGGGTGTGTAAGCATTCCATAATATTAAAAATTCATTCTCCATATTTTTGTTTACTCCATGTCTATTTTGCTATTTTTGAACTTTTGAAATAAAATTGACAAAAAATTTGAATTTGAATCTTTTTGGAGGGATGTACTACTTGTGGTGTGATGATTTTGAGCTTTAGGAACCTTAATATTTGATGTGCCCTACTCTCTTTTCTATTCTATAGCATTTTTAGCAATTCTGGTACAGTTTTTGCTTATTTCGATGATATCTTGCTTATTCTAAAGATGCATCAGAAAATGCATAAATGACCTCATATGCAAAATTTAGCTATAGATTCTATTGTGGGCCCATATCTAGTGTGTATAAGCCTTCCATAACATCAAAAATCCCCTCTCTATCCTTTTGTTTAGATGTTATTCTGCATTTTGTATATTGTTATTTTATTGCAGCAGTAGTAAAATAGAATCTTTAGGTGAATTTTCCAGATTTTTTGAACAATGTGAGTATGTTCTTTTTATTCTTTGGTGATTTCGTTTAATTTTCGTTTGAAGTTCCCATGCAACTAAGGGTAGAAGGGGGTGTTTCTTGATATTTTGAACATGTTCCATTTTCAACTTGCCAATATTGTATGAATAGTTTTATGCCAAATACTTATTATCATACACTAAATGCTAAATGCTTACTATGACTTAAATGCAAGAAACACATACCTTACTGTCCTGAAAATTGATCATGCACCTTACAAGCTGCTTTTGATGATTGTTAGCAAGCTATCTGAAAACATAAATATACACATGTGCAGTGTGAGATTTGTACAATGGTGGAACAAGGATGGGTGGATCAATAAGGCAATGCATGCTGGAAAACCAATTTTCATGCAAGCCAACTCAGCAGCGCCTCAAGGAGGTTTTCACTATTGAATTATTCATTTTTTCATAATTTTTTTCTCTTTTTTTCATTTTTTTCTTCTATTTTTTTTTCAAGTTCCTCAATAAAAGAGAATGTCTCTCATGAGGCTCTAATGAGAGATAATGTCTCTCACTCTTATTTGGATAAGAACAATCCTTATTCTGCAAAAACATGTCAATCTTTGTATGAAAACACCATCTTTTTTTGCTAAAATCTGCAACAATGATGCAACCTTCCTTTCTAGATGAGCAGTAAGAATCTGCTTATGTCATCATTTAACTCCTTATTGCTGGAAATGAAGTGTTGACTTCATTGTTCCTCATCCATGTTGAAATTGATGCTTGTCCTCATGTATCCCCATTTTGTGGGACATGCTTTTTGCTGATTTTTTTCTCTTTTTTTTAGATTTTTCTCTTGTCTTTCTTGTGCCCATGAAAAAGGTTCACAAGCAAGATTATTCTCTTTTTTCTTGTATTTCTTTTTTTTTCTTTTTGTCAAACTTTTTATCATCACTCTGAATCTGACATGGAAGAGAAATTCTCCTCCATCATGTGTACATCCAATTGTTCACCTCAAGAACTCCTCCTTAGTTAATGGTGCATGGTATACCCGAAGGAAATATCCATTCACCACTAACTTCCTCCATGAATCACCAATGGGAGAAAGAAGCACTACTCCATATCTAAAAATTTCTTCAATCAAGTGTTGTCCATGCCTCCTAATCTGCAAAATCTTGTCAATTTGTACTTGAAACAATTCAATACCAATTCTCAAAGATGTTAAGTGCATACATCAAGATGAAATCTTGACATACCCTTGTAATTCCATGCAAAAGGATTGAAATATTGTTTCAAAACAGCAAACAATTTTGTTTTTTTTTCATAAGTCAGCCAACTAATAATGTTCAAGAATTTTCTTGGTTGTACTTCAGTTTTGTTTCATTCCTAGGAGGACAAAATTTACCCTTTTATGCTCAATGGAAGTAAATTTTCTATGTGTATATTTTCCAGTTTTTCTCCTTTATCCAAGGCTAATTTTTGTGTGGTTGGACTAAAGGGTCTTTGTGTATCTCCATTGATTTTTATCTCTTCAAGTTTAGGTAAGGTCTTGTTTGAGCACAGTTGGATGTTGTTGCAGTCAATAACATTTCTTGTAGTATTTTTACCAGATTTAGCTACATAGACAAGGGTTACATGTCCTATATTTATTCATATTGGCCACAAGTTGGGCTAGAAGTGGTGGTTCTTCCTCTACTAGTGGTACTTATGAATCTACCTCCTGTCATAAGGAATATTCATACATCCTGATCAAACTTCAAAAAGTGAAAAAGATATATTTAACTAAACATGTTTTTTTTGCACAACAAGACAAGAAGTGTACAACTTAGCAGATCAACTACTTGTCAGGTAGGATCACCTCTAATGAGATCAACTATTGTCTTTGTAGGCTAATAATTGCTAGGTTGTGGTTTAGTGTGGTAAAACCCTAACAATATTTAAGCAATAATGGCAAAACTCTAGGATCACCATTGAGCTATAAACTTCTATTTTGATTGTGCAAAATTTTTGTGATGATTTTTTTTAACAGACTTAGCTTACATAGACAGGGGTTGCTTGTCTTGTATTATTCATATTGGCCACAGGTTGGGCTGGAGGTGGTGGTTGATTTACTTGCCCGGTTTGTTGTTGTTGGGATCTCTCTTTGAGAAGAACTTAGACTAGGCAACAAATTTTACATTTTTGAGTTGTGGAAGTAAATGGCATTCATCAATGATATGTCCCTGTGAACAAATGCTACAAGTAGCTGATATGGTTATTTTGTTCAAGGGATAGTCTTGTATATCTACCATGATATCTTCCCAACACCTAGTACAAATTTTTTTATACTACCCTGATGATATGGATATAAAAAAGGGTAGTACTAGTAGATGGCTCCTCTAAATTTTTTTAAGAGATCTTATGTTTCTTGATAATGAGTATGATGAGTTCTTTCAATTTTTATCAAGAATTTCAAACATAGGAAATTTAACCCCCAAGTGTGAAGATCACCTCCCTGTGGTTTCTTGTTTTCTAAATGGACTGAAATACAACTATCAATAATTATTATTTATACCAGCTATTACATTCATATTTTACTCTAAACTTCATAACTTAGCACAATAATAATTATTTGACTGCTTTTACCCTCTAACAACACCATGATCCCCGAAAATGGTGCCAAAATGATGAGTGTCATTAATCCCATCATTTAATCTCAATGATTTATCAATCCAGGGTGGTGTCCAAGGTTGTCTACGATAGAAGGTTAGGGTAGAGTACAATTCAGGCATTCAAATTTCAAGCATTTATTGGGTGAGATAGATTGGGTTTAGCCTTTTGGTGTCACACTAAACCTAATATGCATAATGAAAACTTGCAAGAAATAAAAACTAATTCTAATTTGCAAAAATTGAAAGTTAACTACAAGTGCAAGAATTGAAATTGCTGAATTGAAATTTAATCTACTTTTGTAGAATTGAAATAATAGAATTAAAATTGCTAAATTGAAATGTTGCTAAAAATGAAATCCTAAATTACACTTGTAGAATTGAAACCTAGTTTACTTTTGTAGAATTGAAATGATGCTTGGAAATAAAAACACCTATCAATGTCCTACCACAAAAGGTCATCAAGCTTCTGCTACAGGAATTGATAGCAAAATGAAATCTGCTGAAAATTAAAGGTTGTTGAAACATAAAAACAAGAAAACATGGAAAGCAGAGAAAACAAGGAAAATAAATGTCTAATCTAATTTTTCAGCTGACACACACATTGGCTGTACAAAAACATAATGAAGAAAACATAAATAACATAATACAAAATTAAAACAAGAAAATGAAATTTGGCAAGCAATCTGTTAATTCTATTGTAGCAAAATTATAGATTAAAACCTGCCATAAAAATCCTCCTTCTAGATCTGAAAGTGGGCCCATACTTCCTGATCTAGAAGGAGGTGTAAAAACACTCCTTAACTAATTAAAAATCAGAACAGAAATTGACAAAAGGATTGCACTTTTATTGTTGTCAAAACATGTTAAAAATTATTATAGAGAATTGTTGTATTGTCCTATTTGTTGCTACTACTACTCTCCTCTATTCTAATTCCTACTTAGCTCAACCAATAAGGGAGTTGTGTTATTTATAATAAAATATTACAATATATCTCATGCTCAAATCAGCCTATTTGCTATTTTATAGTGATTTGCCAATAATTTTGGATCTAAAATAAGTGTAATTTTAGATAGTTTGTGTTGCAGCAGTAGTCATTGGCCCTTATAAAGCATCTTCAGTGGTAGGAGTACATTGGAGGAGTCTTAGAAATATCTTGCACACCTTTCTCCACTTCAAAATATGTCATTTCTATCTTGCAACTTATTTGCCTATTATGTTGCAATTATTTTGGGTCTATTTCAGGGTAAAGTAAGTTGCATTTAGTTGACTTTCTTGTGAGTTGTGTCTTTTGGTCGGAAAGGAATGGTGGGGACAGTTGTAGGAGACTTTCCCTATCTTCCCTCAACCTCAATTTGCCTTTTCAACCGCTTGGAAACCATAGAAAGTCAAACTGCAACACTTTCCCCTATTATTTCGAAGATCTTCGAAATAACTGGTTGTAGATGCAACTTAAGCTCAAAACATCTTCAAAATGCTTGTTTTGGTTGCTTATTTTAGGTAGGTCACTTAATCCAGCTCCCAGGAGGTGATTGCAATCATATTTATCTTCCTCTATTGGTAAGTTCCATGCCCTACCATTCATTGGTAGTTGGCTAGAATTTACATGGTAAACTGCTACATTTTCCAGATCTGCTGCACAGTTGTAAAATGTTGGCATTTCTTGCAAGTTCAACAAATTAGAACATGGGAAAATAATTCAAATATCAACATGAAGAAGTACATCAAGTTTCTACCAAATTTATACACTTTATTCACCAAGTAACCATGTTGAAATAGTGCAACAATGCTGCACAATTGTCCCTGCTCTGTTATACCTTGTTGCTACCTATTTAGACCATGTGGGAATGCTTCTAAATAGGTCATATGTCTTATGTAGTCCTTCTAAACTTATTCCATCCATTTCCTCATTCTTTTCTTGACAACTTCAAGGTGCTCCTATAAAGTGACAACTTGTTGATTTTTATATGGTTGTTTTCTGAATTTCAGATTTATAACAGTCCTAATAATTTGGCTCCAATGTGGACTTCAAACAATTTGAAGGGCAGGAAAACATTCAGAAACCATTGTGAAGTTAATGGATATCAGCATACCACATTTGGATAATTAAAATGCATATTTTTATTTGCTACTTAATCAAGCAAAAGTAGTCACAAAATGCTGAAAATAGTCAAAAACAGAGATATAATGTTCCTAACATAAAATCATGCAAACACTTAACAAATATATATTCTAATCAACTATTTGGAAATTAACTTTGTCATGTTTAGTAATATGGCAGTCAAACATAGTGTAAAAATGAGGTATTTTTAGGCTTCATCATCTTCTTAGAAAATCCATCCACCTATTTGATTGAAATAATTGAATATGAAATTCAACCAAATAGTATTGTTTGTATGATTAGTGAAGATATTGATCCAATGGAGGAAATCAGAGAAAATTATAGACTAAATATCAATTCTCGCTTAAGAATTCCAATGTTATGGTTGAAATAGGGATTGGCACTTTTACTATTTCCAAGCTGAAAAAGAAAAGCTTTAGTCATGATAAAAGGGAATTTCAATAATAAAATATAGAAGCTCTATTTTGATGGAGCTAGGTGTAAAAATGACATCATATTTTGTGTGGTGTTGATTTCACCATTTGGGGATTTTAAAATGCTATCATACAGATTGATTTGGAGTTGTACCAATAATGCAACAAAGTATGAAGTACTATGCATTGGGCTCAATAAAGTATTAAATATGAGAATTGATCAATTGATGATTTATGGATATTCAAATATAGTGGTAAATAAAATAACAAGGAAATGTAGTAGTAAGCAACACTATCTTAAATTTTATTTAAATAAATTTTAGGATCTAATTGAAATTTTTAAGGCATTAAACATAAAGGTAATTCCTAGGGAATTGAATACACACGTTGATGCATTAGCTTCTCATGGATCCAAATTTTTCCATCATCTAATTTAATAAAAAACTCAAGATATATTAAATTGGCATTTAGGCCATTAGTTCCAAATAAAGGAACTTTTTATCAAGTGATAATAATAGACATATAGAAAATTTATTTATTTTAAAAATGGATTGCATAAATGCAATGATATAAATAAATGAGGATGGAAAGATCCAACGTAAGAATGGTCATATTCCTGAGAGACTAGTCACTCTCAAAAGTCTTTTTGATAATAGTGACTGGATAACTAGCCAAAAAATGAAAATCGAGGAACAAGAACTCAAAGAGGTTCAACTGGAGCTTGGGAAACATGAGAAACCAAAATTATTATGGTCTAGCCCATATCCAACTCAAAAATAAAAGGAGTAAATGCATATGAACTGCAAGATATGAATGGTCTTATTTTACCAATTTTGGTAAACAACCAATATTTAAAGCACTATGTATAAAAGGATGTTGCGTATGTATATAAATGTAAATAATGACTTGTGCAAATAGTTGCATAATGGAAGTAGTGGTAGAAGCATTTTTTAAATATAAACATTTTGATTGGCTAAGTGAGTAAGCCTAGAAACCACGAAATTTTGAATTCTTAGCAATTTCATTAGTCTAAAAAGCTAGTTGTCTTGAAAAAGGACATGCACCATGAGTGCTAAAATGAAATAGTAGTTCTAAGATGATATTTTCCATAAAAATAGGGTATGCCTAATCCTCGATAATTAATTACCAATAATTATATGTTGCAAGCATTTCTTGCTAGAAATATAAGGTTAATATGGAACAATATGCATTTGTGCATTTTCTCAAGAAGGAGAAATTCCTACTCTACTTTGATTAGGTTATTAAATATCTTAGTAGCATAATTTATGTTGCACAATTTTTGGGAATTCATCTACAAGAATCACTAAAAAAATTATAAAAAAAAGTCTTTGCATGACTTTTGTTGCCTACTCTTCATAGAAGTAGAGAGTTGGTAGAACATGGCTAGAGGAAAGAGAGTGCAGAATATATAGAAGACTAAAAAGGAACTAGAAGATAATTTGGTGAAGATACATGACCCAATTATTACAATTAAATTAAAATGGAAGAGCTTTCAAAAAATATTAAAAATGAGAGGGAAATTCTTAGTTAAAAGAGAAAAAACCACTCTGCAAAACTCATTTTTGTGAAGATACATTATGAGGCTCATCCATCCATACCCCAAACTTATTAGATAAATAGCAGAGAACTACAACCTAAATACAACCATGGTATACAATGTGAAGATTCAATTCTTGTTCATAATAATAAATGAATCAATTAGAAAAGTATTTGCATTGGGAGAACAACTAGGTATGAGGTTCAAATCCATTAGCATAAAGGATAAAAAGAGCTACTTAGAGAAGCTTAAGTTTGTTACATGGATAAAAAGACATATAGGCAAAGCCCCTATAAGTTTCCCCCTCAAGTTGAGTAATTTCATAAATACTTTACAAATAGTGTTGTCTATGCTAATTGTAATCCTAGGTTAGACTCTAATGAATTTATCTATAATTACCAATTATCTCTTGCTTATGTAGTCACTAATGTGTGAAATTATGAAGGAACTATTGGTACTAATCCTATATTATTTAACTGATATCACTTTTTAAATGTCGAAATTCATGACCAATTATTCCTTGAAGCTAGAAGAAACTAGAAAGTTTTATTATCCTTCATTCCTAGCTTGGGTTTTGCTTTTTCATATGCCTATAAATGTTCATAACATCACCCTCATTAAAAGCAACAAAAATTAGCCTTGATATATAGTAGATTGGATCCTAGTTCTTAGGGAGACATCACCTTATTTTTCTTTCAACAGAATATTTTTGAGATCCACCTTGTCTTCTATCCATGGCCCAATACCTCACCATAGTCCAAAATTTGTAGATAGGCAGAGAGGTAAGAAGAGATAAAATGGATATTGGTATTTTCTACTAGATTATATGATAATTTGACTATAAGATATTTTTGGGATGCCATACCGATTACCATATTATATCACTAACTAGGTGTTTGACATGGAGATCTGTAGATACATAGATGAAACATATGAGCATTTTGGGCTCCTAAACTAAGAATACTTGCACCTATCACTATCCTTACAATTTGAAGATATCATAATGATAATAAGATGATAAGAAAAAAAATTGGTTGAAAAGTTGAATGCCTTGCAACTACCAATTTTGTTGCACATGTGACACTATGATCTAGAAGGTAAATTCAAGGTCAAATTGGCCTAGCTGAATAACAAGCCACCTACATTTTATCACTTGTCATGGCTAGAAATTGAGGAGTTTAGAAATAATTATGAGAAAAGTATTATGGAAATAAATATTCTTAAAATGCAATAAAGGATTCCATGGATGACATGTTATCCATATGCCAAGATCTATGATCCAACCTAAAATAAAAAGCAATGAATTCATAAAGACCTTATAGACAAGATCAAGTTAAAACTGGATTGGGAAGAGAACATGGTCATAGAATGGTGGATATCATGTTGTGAATGTGATACTAATAAAAGACATTTTTCAATACCTCTAATGAATTTTTTGAATATGAATTTAAGGATAAATATCATACATGGATGAATGAGAATAAAGGAGAAATATATCCAAGCCTGGTGATATTGAAGGATGAGCAAGAAGAAGTAAAGAAATCCTCATAATTGGCTCCTACAAAAGTGAATTTATTGGTGGACTACATAGAATCTGAGGAGGATGTATAATAGATACCTTTATAGAGAAGTTAGAGGACAAAAAAGGATAGAGTTGAAGTTGTTCAAGATCTTTTGGAAATGAAAACTATGCCAAAACCCAAGAAAATAGAACCGAACAATGAAAAAGTGAAGATAAGAAAGTGGCTTCTACAAAGAAAATATCTATGGGGAAAACCAAAACCAGGGTTCTTTATGAAAGGCCTATTGAAAGCCAAAAAATAAAAATCATCTAACCACTAAGGAAAAAGAAGAAGACTAGCCGAATGACTATAGTAAGAACACTATATACAATGGTTTGATGCACAAATTAAACAAGCTTATGTAGAAATAAAAAAACTAGCACCAAAATAAGGACCAGGTATTTCTATTTTTCCTTCTCTTGATGATATTGTGCCACAACCTTAGGACTATCCACCAAGACAACCATCTCCACCACCAAAACCTTATAGTGGAGCAATCCACATACTATATTTTCCATTAGTAAATATTACCACTACCCCTATATAGGATTCATAAGTAACCTCAATCAATGTGAATGTATATTCTCTTATAAAATTAGTCATCGTAGCAGTAAGTTCATAATTTATATTTGTATCCTATTTTTAAATTATAATTATGTCTTCCCCTACTACCGAGTATCCTCTATCAAAATTGTTCTCGATGATTCAAGATATCAAGAATAATACTTAGATATGAGCAAAAGCAATAAAAACTCAATATGGAGCAGATGTGGCAATCACATGGACATAAAACAACATTAACCTGATTGTTAAAGAATGTGTCAAAATGATTTTCTATCCAAAGGTAAAGAAGTCAGTCATACAGATTACAACAAAAGACTACAATGTTGAAGTACAAAGGTACATATTTGAGATCCTAAATATAGATACACTAAATGTCCTATGCATGGTGTTGAGTGGAAATTTTGCCCAATTGCAAAATCCCCATCACAATTAGGATTTTCAAATGAAAACCCTCTCTTGTAAAGAAATAAACATTTCTCCAAGGTTCCTTCACTTAATGCATGTTTGTGTATTATAAAATATATATCAAATAAGTTCTTAAAATACCTAAGGGGTCTGTATTGGTAATATTTTATGATTCTATGCAGGTGATTGCTCATGAAACTCAATGAAATAATGAATGAATTGATCTTTAGGTTGCTTTAAACATGAAACAAAAATAATCCAAATGATTGAACCTTCACATATAATATCCTTTGAAATAAATTATAAATTAATTCCCCCCTTTGATGAAATTAATTTTCATTAAGGGAAATTAATCTATATGCTTTGAAAATAATGGCCTTTTGGCTGCCATATAAATAACTACCTTTAATGAAATTAATTTTTATTAAAGTAAGTTTATTTATTGTTTGAAAATGAAAACTTTTAAAAATTGAACTTTATTATAATTTTAAATTTACTCCAAACCAAAACCAAAATTGCTTTAAATAATCAATGTATATAGATCTTAATTGTAAAGTTTGTGACTCTATAATATTAAAATTAAGATCTACTTATTATCCCAAACATAAATTAAATTAAATATTTGAAAAATGAATAATCATAAAACCTTAATTATAAAGTTTTAATCTTTATAATATGAATTAGGGCTCTGTAATCTAAATTTAACTTAAGGTAAAGTCAAAAGTAGGATAAAAAATGATAAAATAAAATAAGAAAGTTTATGTTGTAGACTATAAATCAACATACAGACACATTCTGAAATTTATATCCTATTTATACTGATCAAAACATATCTCAATCCGATATAAATTCAATCTTCTAAAAAAAAACTTTAATAATTCGAAAATAAATCAAACTTATTTATATTATGAAACACATTAACGCATATGTCAATAAAATAAATTATTTAAATTTCAAAATTTAATGTAAAATCAAAAGTAAGATAAAAAAATGATAAAATAAAATAAGGAAGTTTATTCTGTAGACTATAAGGAAGTTTATGCAATATACAGAAACATTCTGAAATTTATATCCGATTTATACTGATCAAAACAAATCTCAGACCCCTATAAATAAAATTCAACCCTCTAAAAAAACTTTAATAATTCAAAAATAAATCAAACTTATTTATATTATGAAACATCTTAACGCATATGTAAATAAAATAAAATTGGATTCACTATTTTTTTTTGTCAAACAAACTTGATTTATCTTGCAAATTGCTTCTCTATTCCTTCTCCTTCTTTTCTGACCTCTCCCTTTACTGTGATGGCGTATTTATCCTTCTCTCAATTGTTCGTTATATTTCGTTCTTTCTGTTTTGTTTGTTCAGCGTCAGTTTTAACACGAGTTTAATTACTATCTCATAACAAAATTTTCAACCGAATGCTTCAGCTAGCTCCTGTTCTCTTCAATGTTTACTTTATTGACTGTTATAAGATAATAATCTTTTACAGCATCCATGAATCATTTTAATCATGCAACAATTAACATTATGTTAATATTTAATTCCCATGCTACTGTCCTTCAGGTTAATTAATGTGCCATGTAACAATGTACTCTGCAAGAATACACAATCATCATTTGTCTGAGTACTTTCATGCTGTGAGAAATCTAGCATACTTCGGTGACTTAAATGTTATTCATCATCACCATGACCATTTTTTGGTGCTGCCCATCACGTCCAAGTTCTCCTAATATATTTAGACCTCATCCTATCCACTTTGTCGAAATCATGGTGAACCTGCATCGTCATTTCTGTGTGCATTTTTTTGAATCTCCACCGCAACGTGTTTGTGTTAAATCCCTATTGGGATTCGTATAATGGTAGCCTCCTCCATATCAATAATCGAATCGCTAAGTTTTAACAGAACATTTCCGCCTGTTGCATTAACATCAAGTCCCTACATAAACTAATCCACCTTTTCCATGGCTTCCTGCTTTCGACGAGTAGCGGCTGAACATAGAACTCGGTATCCCTTTTAATCTTTGCTAAAAAAACACCCAATTTATTTCGAAAAATGAATTATGTTGGAATTTCATTCCATTTTAATACTCTTCTTGTTTTATATCTACATTGGGACCTGTCGTCCGGCGCTTATCTAAGCGCCTGCTGTAAATCTATGTTTATTCGTCATACACGTAACCTACCACGTGCAGGATCTTATAACTGTACCTTGGTCCATATACACTATTCACAATTACTCTCAATGGCATATTTCGAACATCTACTATGGTATGTCACATTGCTTCCAAGGATAACATTTATTTGTATGTTATTCCCACATGTATTAGAATGAACGAAATCTGTACTTTATAGGTGCCAAGATCTACTACTTCTACAAGTTGTTCATATATTAAAAACATCTCTTGGCTACTTTGGAAACGGGGTTTGGCTAACTGTCTTGAAAAAAGTCAGATTATCACCTGCAAAACAACAGTTTATATGAATCTTTTAAATTAATTTCTAAAATCTCTAAAAACTATATAATAAATTAAATTTATTTTAAAGTAAATCCCTTTAAGTCTTAATTCATATCCTTTAAAATATTTCAAAATAAACAATCTTTTAAATTAATTTCTAAAATCTCTAAAAACTATATAATAAATTAAATTTATTTTAAAATATTTTAAAGTTAATCCCTTTAAGTCTTAATTCATATCCTTTAAAATATTTCAAAATAAACAACATTTTTAAGACTATCCTAAAAAAAAAAATACTTTAATTATGAAAACAAAAGATGACACCAACATGAATTATACATCAACACTAACACCACATAAACTTTTAAATTAATTTCTAAAATCTCTAAAAAATATATAATAAATTAAATTTATTTTAAAATATTTTAATGTTAATCCTTTTAAATCTTAATTCATATCCTTTAAAATATTTCAAAATAAACAACATTTTTAACATTAACCACTAAAATAAAGACTACCCTAACAAAAATAAAATGCTTTAATTATGAAAACAAAAGATGACACCAAATGAATTATACATTTAACACTAACACCACATAAACTATGAAAATAATAAACAAAAAGTAAACAAAATTCCAAAACTTTTAATGGGTTCGTCGTTGTGAATTAGTTACAACAAACTCGTTTGTTGTAACAACTAATTCACAACGACCTCAAAATTGGGGAATTAGTTGAAAATTTGAATTTTGTATCTTTTGCATTTATCATGGTAGATATAGTTTGTTGATATCATGGTGTTTTTAAATTTATTTTGTTTTCATTAGTTCATGTTCTATGTTCAATGTTTGTGTGAGAATTAATAATTGTGTTGTTTAATGTGTTATGTTGTTATTGAGTTATATTTTTATTTTATTTTTAATGTTTTATTGGTTTTATGTTTGTTATTTAGATTTTAATTTTAAATAAGAATTAAATCATTTAAATGGTTTAAATTATAAAAATTTAAAAATTTATAATTTAATATATTTTAATTGTCTCAAAAAGATTTATAAAAGTTTTCATATGTTTCATAAACTGTTAGGGTAGATAAAACCTCGAGAACCACTCTTAGGTGGCTGATAGTGTTGTTCCATCCAGATATACCACTATCTAGAGGGAAGCCACCTCCGAAGACAAACTCTTAAGGTAGAGAAAACATCGAGAACCGCTCTTAAATGGTCGATAATATCATCCCATCCAGGTATACCACTATCTAAAATGAAGCCACAAAAAGTTTTTTTTTGTGTCCCCCTTCTCATCGTAGAGGTTCCAATCATGGACCTCCCATTCAACGAGGTCAGGCTCACCTTATGCACCTTATGCACTTACGTTACAAAGGTTTATAAAAGTTTCCATATGTTTATAAATAATTCAATGTTTTCTTGGTTTTATGTTTGTTATTTAGATTTTAATTTTAAATAAGAATTAAATTATTTAAATGGCTTAAATTATAAAAATTTAAAAGTTTATAATTTAATATATTTCAATTGTTTCAAAAAGGTTTATAAAAGTTTTCATATTTTGTTTTGCAGATGTTTGAGTTCAACGGAAGTTTTGTTTATTTTGTTTTGCAGATGTTTGAGTTCAACGGAAGTTTTGTTTATTTTGTTTTGCAGATGTTTGAGTTCAACAGAGCAATATAGGCTCACCTTATGCACTTACTCTACAAAGATTTATAAAAAATTTCATATGTTTATAAATAATTAAATGTTTTATTGGTTTTATGTTTGTTATTTAGATTTTAATTTTAGATAAAAATTAAATTATTTAAATGGCTTAAATTATAAAAATTTAAAAGTTTATAATTTAATATATTTCAATTGTTTCAAAAATATTTATAAAAGTTTTCATATTTCAATTGTTTCAAAAAGGTTTATAAAAGTTTTCATATTTTGTTTTGCAGTTGTTTGAGTTCAACAGAGCAATATGGTTAGTAAAAGTTTTCATATTTTGTTTTGCAGTTGTTTGAGTTCAACAGAGCAATATGGTTAGTAAAATTCGACGATCAAGTAATAGAACCAACTTCAAAAAGGTTTATAAAAGTTTTCATATTTTGTTTTGCAGTTGTTTGAGTTCAACAGAGCAATATGGTTAGTAAAAGTTTTCATATTTTGTTTTGCAGTTGTTTGAGTTCAACAGAGCAATATGGTTAGTAAAATTCGACGATCAAGTAATAGAACCAATTTCAAAAAGGTTTATAAAAGTTTTGATATTTTGTTTTGCAGTTGTTTGAGTTCAACAGAGCAATATGGTTAGTAAAAGTTTTCATATTTTGTTTTGCAGTTGTTTGAGTTCAACAGAGCAATATGGTTAGTAAAGTTTATGGTTAGTAAAAGTTTTGATATTTTGTTTTGCAGTTGTTTGAGTTCAACAGAGCAATATGGTTAGTAAAAGTTTTGATATTTTGTTTTGCAGTTGTTTGAGTTCAACAGAGCAATATGGTTAGTAAAAGTTTTGATATTTTGTTTTGCAGTTGTTTGAGTTCAACAAAGCAATATGGTTAGTAAAGTTTGAGGTATAAGGGTTGGTCAAAGAGGCACAAATGGCCACCTGATGGCTCTGGCTGAGTCAAACAAATATATGAGCATTGTTGTTTATAAAGTATTTGGCACTGTCTTCCTCGACACATGTGGGATTACAAGAATAAAATTAAAAAAATATTATGAATCGAAGGCTTCGAGATGGTGATGCGTGCGGTGCTGATCACAACGGGCTTGGCATGGATTCATGAGCACAATGGTTGTGACGATAATTTTTCAATAGTGGTGCTCACCATCAACGATGATTGGATGCACGTATTATGTGTTTCACGTATTATGTATTAAGATGCTTCCTTGTTGATACAAAGGATAAACGGTGTGGTCAGGGAAGCATTCACAGCATCAACAGTGGTGGTATTTCAAATACTTACTAATATACATAATGGGAGTAGTTCCAAAGTGTATACAAATATCTAAGATGGTTGGCTGGTTAAGATGTATATAGAGGATTTAAATTAGACAGACCTAGACCCTGTCGTTTGATGTGTGATGACTACACTGCATCGAATTAATGTGGATTGATGGCAGGATGAAAATGGATATATGCAAAGAGTGAAATTGATTTCAATTTTCATATAAGAAAAATCATCATGCTAGCAATGCTGTTAATTATCATATATGGTGATGATGGAGTATACACGCATTAAGTGAAGGAACCTTGAAGAAATTTTTACTTTTTACAAGAGAGGGTTTTCATTTGAAAATCCTAACTGTGATGGGGATTTTGCAATTGGGAAAACTTTCCACTTAATACATGGAAGCAAACACCCTATTCTTGTAGAGCAATCGGTTAGATGTGATACTTGTGAAAATGAAGATTAAACATTTGGAACAAAGGATGAGTAGGGAGAAAATAGAGAAAGATGACCTAAAAACGAGATTCTAGAGTTGAATCAAATCTTAGACAAATCTCCTATTGAGGAAAAATCACACCAAAGGGATGGAAGGATACATAACTTGTAAGAGTTGTTGTGGCTAGAAAGCAATAAAAGGCATATACAAAGGACTTAGTTATTGGACCTGAGGTCCAAGCTACTAAGTTAGAAAGACACCCTAGAAATATTAAAAGTAGAGTTGGAAGAAGATAAAGTAACATAAAGGTTAAATGATATCTAAGGGCATGTTGAAGAACTTTAGAAATCAATATTACTTGAAAATCAAGAACATTACAATAGAATCATTTCCTATAGCTAGAAGAGTATCTAGTATAGAAAAATTAATTCAAGAGGCTGAGGAATTTAGTAGGTCCAAGGAAGAGTTGATGAATATAATATAGCTAGGAGATATAGATAGGTAAATGTTAAGAAATAGAGAAATTTATCCCCAACTACTCAAGTGCTCAAAAATATATATGGTAGAATGTAGATTTGTATAGACCAAACTATTGTTGGTAGCCAACTGATACTACAAGGAGGAGAATTTATCAATGCCATAAAGGCAAGCTCTAATAAGAAAAAGCTAGCAGTTTAGAAAATCAATAATTTGGGCTTCCTAATATTTTGGGACACAAATAGAAAATTTCATAAAAATGAGTAGTTGGCCCAACTCATTGATCAATAGATAAATGATAGTAGAAAACTTTATGTGCTACCTTAACCTCTCCCTATAGATTTTATAATTGTGTCTTTCATAAGCTTTACTCTTTGTTGACAAAGACTAGAGTTAACATGGAAGTACCAAAAACCTTCCTGCAATATATTCTTCATGAATTTAGAGCAATACATGTTCCTTCATATAGGGTATTGGAAAAAATATGCTAATTATTTCAACTACCAGGAATACCTCCAACAACAATAGTAGTCATCCAATAGGGACAGCATTTGGACCAGCTACGGAGGGGCAAGAACAATCCAGTAGTAGAGCTAGAACTTCAGAGATAAAACATATCTTAAATAAAAAATCCTTGTGTCAACAAGGAATTTTGATCTCTTTTTATTTTTCATGCCATTTTAACTCCATAGCCTAGTAGATAAGGCTATATAGGTTAGTTGCTCTTGCAAGTAGAAATGCCCATGGGGGGTACCAATTATGTAGGTGAAAATTTCATCCACATCCATATCTAAATAGGAAGATGAATTTTATCAATACAAAACACTGTATTTTTGCTATAAAAAGTCATCAGATAGTTTAGAGCTAAGGCCATATCAAGGAATATAGGGAAAACATGCATTTTTTACTAAGTGTAGGGCACTATCAGACATTTTGAATGCTAATGTCAATATGTGTTGCAAAAATATCCAACACCTTGTAGCCAAGCATAAAGTAGACCCAAACCACAATTTTTGACTAAGTAAGATGGTCAGACAGATTTGGGTGCTAATTTTAGTATATGGGAAATTTGAATCCAGTGTTTTGTATGCAGTAGCTCGAGCGAATAATAATATTGATGTCAACAAGAGGAAAATTATCTAACTTCATATGAAATACACCTAACTCTTTGTATCAAAAAATTAGCCGAGTATGAGAGTCTAATATTTGGCATAATAGTGGAACATGTTGAGTACATTGATCCTCATTGCTAGACATATTAACATACTTGCATCAACAAGTGCACTATAAAATTTGACTCAATATCATGATGAAAGAAAAATTGGCTAAGGCATAAATTGAACCCAATACCTAACAAAGAACATGATCAAGCCAAGGACTTGAAGAAGTGCCATATGATTTTAAGTGATAATGTCAGTAAGGTATAATTAAATTTTTGGTATAAATGAATTAAGATCCTAACACCTAATAAAATAAGAAAAAAGCTAAAAGAGATATCAATTGAAAGCATGCACTAAACTAACCATTATGTGCTCCCAATAAGTTAATATACTATTAGAGAACACCAAAAAAGTTAGAATATTATCTAGATGACACCTATACTATTACAGCTAGGAAGATAATGGGGTAGCTCAAATCACAATAGATATGTCATAGAATAATGTGTATCAGATGAATATATGATAGTCATTACTCCCCTATATCAAGCAATAATGAGCCACATCAGTGCCATGATGCTAGATCAGTTACAAAAAATGAGTTGGAAGAATGAGCACATGCATTGCAACAACCTATCAAACCTACAATCCACTCTCTAAATTATAATGGCAAATAACCAATTGTAATTTTAAATCTATATATACTTGAATGCAAGACATTTTAAGGGTCAACTCTTTGGCATTTAAAATTGGCATGATTGTATTGATTGAGGCTATACGCCTACTTGAATTAGAATTAGGTTGTTTTCTATATTCCTACTAATTTTTTGTTCAAAACATGTATGTCTTAATGAGTAGCTAAATATTTTCTATTAAATCTAGAAATAGGTAATTCTGCTACAATTATTATACATTTTGGATTTCTACCTAGATTTTTCATTATAGTTTTGGAATGACTTAGCATCGCTCAGAGTTCTTAATGATAAATGTTTTGAATGCATAAGGAAAGTAGGTTGTTCTATTAGGTGGTTTAATTTAAATTTAGTTTGCAAGACTCTCTACACTATATCTCTTGATGTTTCCAAATTTGTACCACTTTTAGCTCATCTTTCTAACCCTTTGTATTTCTTACTTTAGTTTACAACCCCCCATTTAGTTATTATCTAGGCATAGGAACCAACCTTATTCATAGGTTGACTCAAAGACCCCTATTTTTGAGCCATATAATCTCTTGGCCAAAGTCTTGAGGGTACATCTCATTCACTTAGGCATATTTCAAAACCAAGAAATCCCAAAGGAGAAGAGGCAAAAATTTGATGAAAAATATTATCAATTCATTCTACTAGGCTACAATAATGAATTATGGGCTTATATATTATTTGATATAACTATATATATATATATATATATATATATATATATATATATATATATATATATATATATATATATATTGGTTGTGATGTTATCTTTGTCAAAGAAGAAAAACCACTCTCATTATCCTCATAGAAATATTCTTCTAACTTTGTTCTAGTAATGTTCAAAAGTGATGAAGATGAAGAAGTTCCTAAAGATAACAATCATGAATATAATAATGGAGATGCAGATCAATATACTCCACCACATCACACATTTAAAATACCCAAGTCATATATTAGTAGTATAAAATCCTCACAGATATATGGATTCCTAAACACATCTACCATAAGATCAAGGACATGAACTATGGATCATGATGGGAAAAATTAAGAACACAAACTTATACTGAGAGGGGGGGTGAACAATATAAGATCATTTTTTACTTTTCTTTCTCAATCAATATTATGCAATGTATAGATAGCAATAATTAAAGAAATGCACAAATCACCACACACAATAGAGACACCAAAATTTATGTGATTCACCCAATGTGGGCTACTCCACGGGGAAAATATTTCACTAAAATTTTCTCAATCAATCTCTTGGAATCATTTCCCTTTTACAATGTTTATGGATCTCTATCCAAAGGAGACACCAATCCCCTAATCAAATTTTATGGATCTCTATCCATATGAGATACCAATCTCCTTACTCTGCTCTGGCTAGTGATCCTCTAAAAGACTTCTACCTCCACTACCCTTAGCAAATGGAACTCTATCCATAGAAGACACTTGTCTTCCTTGATCTAGCTAGAGATATATATCCTCAACTCTGTCACCTCCAAAGTTCTACCTCAAATTTGTACTAAACACAGTCCTTCGTTCTAACACAAATATGTCCTCAATATATGTCTCTGGTCTGGCACAAACCTATCCTCAAATATGCACCAAAATATATCCTCAAATTTGTGCTAAACACAGTCCTTTGGTCTAGCACAAATCTATACTCAATATCTTTCTCTGGCCTGGCATAAACTTGTCTTCAAATCTACACCAAACTCTATCCTCAAATCTATACTAAACATAGTCCTTTGGTATAGCACAAATTTTTCCTCAATATCTATCTTCAAGCCTTAACTCAAAACTTGACTCAATCTCAAATCAACTCTTCTAGATCTGCCCCAAACCTTAACTCAAGGTTTGAACAAATCAATCAATCAAATCTACTTTCAAGTCTTCTCAAAGACTTGTCTTATATCTACCTTGTAAGCTTCCACAAAATCTCACACCAATCTGTCCTCAAGTTCTCTCTAGAACTTGTCCAATCTGCTCAATAAGTTCCAAATGTGCTTTCAATTTGTATTGTAAGCTTCCACAAAAGCTTACCCAAATATGTCCACAAGTCTTCTCAAAGACTTACCTCAAATATGCTAAACAATTCCACACTAGAACTTCTCCAATATCATAGAAACATAAAGAGAATTGTTATAGACTCAATATGCTCTACACTCATCACAATGCTCAATTACTTTCAATCACTCTTTTAGAAACATAGAAATATTTTTTAAGACTCAATATGCTTCACATTCACCTCAATGCTCAATCACTTTCCCAAATCAATTCAGAATATAGAATAAGTTTATTTTATATAACTTGAAGAATCACTTCACACATCCACTTAACTAGGCTCAACTAACTCTACTCAACCAATCACTTAATGAAACAATCCTTTCTTACAAACCCTAGTCCAAGCATATAAACCTTCACTCAAAATTTTTCCAACAATGCTTATCAACCAATCTCACATAACAACAATGCTCATGTTATTTTCAAACCTTAGTTCAATTTCTTCACTCAACCAATGGCTTCAATAATAATGCAATCAATCTCACATAAAAATGATACTCATGTTCTTTTCAAACCCTAGTTCAAGTTCTTCACACAGGAAATGGCTTCAACAACAATGCTTATAACATAAGGTTTTAACATCAACTCTTTTTTCCAGAAAACCTTGAAGCATTAACTCAACACACTTAATAAGGAAATCAAATTAAATCCCCTTCACTCTAAAATTGTTTTCCAAAAAATCAACCAATCAACTCAACTATGGAAGAATGTGCCTATAATTTTTTCTTGATGATGAAGGAACCTCAAAAATCTACTACAACCACAAACACTTCTTTGTTAAGTTAAAATAAGTTATAAGATGATAAACTCTCTCAAAGATACAATGTAAATATCAAAACTTACATACACCTTATTACTCCATATTAAAGAAATCATCCATCAACAATAATTGACCAAACACATATTACTCTTCTCAATATTACAATAATTGATTAAGTCACTTCACCAAATATATGCAATAAATTAATTTTTAAGTACCTAAGGTAAAAACAATATTAACCCAGGTGTTGTAGGTGAGTTGGAGAGGAGAGGGCAATCCTCCAAGGGAGGTCCCAGGTTCAAATCTCCACCCTACCAAAAAGCTGAATTGGGTATTTAAAATCCAATTGATAATGTTGGTGCGGGCAGGGTCGGGTGTGACCCCCGGGTGACTTTGAAAGTGTAGAACCCCCTGTTCGTGGTCTCTCAGACCAAGGCGGCTCCGTAAGGGGTTTTTCGCTTAAAAAAAAAAAAAAGGTAAAAACAATATTACCCTAGTAAATTTCCATTTACCACTTAGGTAAATATCATAACCAATTTACCCCTTATCTCTCCCTAGCCTTAGCAAAGCAAATAATAAGTTTTATTTCCATTAACAACCCTTATCTCTCCACAACCTTAGCAACTTAATTAAAAATTAAATCAAAAATATAAAAACCTTTTATATCTCCCGCTCCACGTTTCATGGGATTCGATCTTGCACTCTCTCCATTGCTAGTGCCTTGGCCTCGGCTTGCTAGCCATGTGATCCAAGTGCTCACATGGCCACTAAAAGAATAGAAGTCACTTTAATATTTTATTGAATCCTTTAGAGCCCTTGGTTCCCTTCTCCTCTTGCCACGTATCGTGTTTGATGCACTCCCTTCTTACTGAATGCACGAGCATTTTATTTGTTGCTCATTAGCACTTTCTCCATGAATCTTAGCATGATTTTTATGTCGATATTATCAAAGGAAATTTGAATACCATAGTTTTGAACTTAGGCAAAGGTTTAAATACCTTTTGCCTTCCAAATATTGCATGTCGGTGGTGTATTAAACTTGGACGTCGGTGCCTTTATAATATGCATAATTAATTTATAAATCATTTAAATTCTATTTAGAATTTAAATTTTATAAATTAACTTTGTAACCTTTGGCTTTATAAAAATTAAAGCCTCCTTGGGGGTTAAATAAAAACTTTTTGTTTCTCATAATTATTTAATAAAAAATCATTTTGCCACCATGGTTTTAATAAAAACCCTTTATCTTGCCATCATGATTTTAACAAAAACCCTTAATTTTTGCCTCACATAATATAAAAATAATATTATGACATCTTTTCATTCAACCTCTAGCATTATTCATTTTGACCATTTGACATCAACTATAGCTTATTCCTTGACATCAATGACAACTTTGACTCAAAATATCCAACAAAAAATATGACCCTAATGAGTATAATTGAAATTTCCATAGTATAGGAATATCTTTAAACCAATTCTTGGAAAAATGATATGAACATTGAATATCAAGAACTATTGAAAAATATGACTTGAGAACTTGTTTATCTTCCACTAAAAAAAATCCTACTAGATGAAAAGTAAAAATAAATAGGATGGTAGTATTGATAAACACAAGGTACAACTTATAGCCAAAGGCTCTATGCATAAAAATAAGGCATATATTATGAAAAAACCTTATACCTATAGCAAAAATAAAATCCATTAGAATATTTTTTTCTCTAATTGCATAACATAGATGGATAAATCATCAGATGGATGTGAAAAGTGACTTCCTCATTGGGGACTTAAAATAAGTCTATATGACTCAATTAGAGGGATTCATCATACCTAGAAAAGAAATAAAGGTGTGTAAAATGATCAAATATTGTAACAACCCAAGTCTACTCACCTAGTTGTACATCAAAAACAAGTCATAGGATTTATAGGAAAAACAAGCCATGCAATTTATAGGGTAATATTTTTCATTTCCAAACAACAATTTTGTTCATAGAAGTGATTTTGGGTTCATAGCACATTTTTTCATCTAATAAATCAATAGTATTATTTTCAATCGATACTGGCATATCAAACCACTTTTGGGTTCAAGACTATTGTAGACGGTCTCTCAAGTGGATGAGATTAACCAAATCCCATAGACATGCCATTATGTGGAATCAACTTGTCTTATTTATCTACCTTGGGTTCTTGCATGAAGTTTGATCCATGGTTGGGTTTATCCTCTAGGGCTCAAAACACCTAGAAGGTGATGCTTTCTTTCCCCATCCCTTAGCATTTGTGAACCCACGACCTAACTGTTCGACTTGTACAATATTAATGAATCCTTGATCTAATTGGTTGGCTTAATTAAAAGTTTAGTAATGCAAGGGATCAGTGTAAATATGCCTCCATGACTAACTGATTGTCCCCTACCTAGAATCAGTTAGTGCCATGTCAATACCCTAACCTTGGACTTCATCACACATGCCCATTGTGACTCACAAATATTTATCCCATACTAAACATTATCACTAAACTAGCAAAGTCAAATGAACATGGGACTTATCATAGTACTACTCAGATAGCAACCTAGAGATGACATCCCATACCACCCCTTGTTACTAGATCTGACCAAGTCTTTTATCTAAACCAATTCTATCAGACTACAGTTGCTTCGAGACTTGTTCTATGTAATTTTTGCACCTTAGAAACATTGGGTGTATCAATATAAGAACATCTTTACTAGAGTTGGGTCATATTTACAATTTAACTTAAATACTTATTGTGTGCATAAATGCACATAAAGTAGTTTTCTCATCCTTCCTAATGAGTTAGACAAAGAATTAGGTATAATTATAGCTAGCATTCATCACTAAGACTATAGATAGGATTCAATTAAAAGGATTCACATAGTTTTATCCATACCCTTGGGTATCCTTTTTCATAACCCACACTTTCCTATCTTTTATTCCTTATCCAAGAGTTCATATTCTGTTTAAAAGCATCATTATGGTATGTAATTACACCATCTATCTATTCCATTATTACCCAATTTCCAAGCTAGTATTTATACAACAATTAAGTCCTTAATTGTAATGATTACTTCTAGCTTAAATTTCTAGTCACAAGCTACCTCTTTCCCAGTTTATGTTTTCATAAGTCTCATAGCCCTCTTTTCTAACAAAGCTATGGGTAGATATCCTTCATTTGCTTTATCCAATGTTTTAGGCTTGTCATAAAATCTAGTTCATCATCCTCGATGAATTATTTAGGGTCAAATATTTAGAAGGTTAATCCCACAATAAATATGGATGATCTAAATTTGTTGATTCCATGAGGAGATATTATCTCTTCCCTCACCATGATCTTGTTTTAAATATTTTCCCATGAGGAATATCTTTGTTCAATCCTCATCATGTTTTTGGGTAAGGTTTGTGAGTTATCAAATTGGTTCCACCTTCATGATAATCATAACCAACATAAATCACAAGTAAATCTTACCCATCCCACAAAGGGGTTTCTGCAGGTATTAACAAACAGAACCAGACACATAACTTATATTTAACTAGGAATTAATTTCTTTTATCAAAATTCCACAACCATAATCATTGTATTCACATTGGTTACTTGATACCATATATTCTTTATGGGTATTCAAATAATCATCACTATGCACCTGTATAAAGTTCAAACAAAGTGAAAGGATTACTTCAATATTTAATCTATTTTTCAAGTTACATCTTCCCAAATCTATGGGTTCAAAATTCTCATAGTCATCATTTTCCAACATTAAATATTGTTCTTTTTTAAAAATTTAATTTCCTTAGTTTCTTTTGTATAGAAACTAATTGCTAATACTTGCTATCAAATCTACCCTATACACTAGCCTCCTATGGAATTTTCTAAGCTAAAGCTTATTCCGCAAAGGTACTTGGTAAATTTTTTGCTTTACCTTAATAGTTTTTCATGTTCTTTTTTATATTCATCATAGTCAACGTGAGTTTTACTTTAAAATAACTTAACTTATCACTTACAAATAATTAACTCTTACCTCCACAAAATGGCTCGTAACATAATCTAATATTAGCATAATCCTCTCATAATTTTTCCAAATATGTTTTATTAATGATATGTCATAATTTTTGTAAACTATTAGGCATATCTCCTAGTATATAATGTGGCCACATTGCAAGAACTCTTTTTGATACATAGAGAGTTACTCTATTAACTCTATTAACTTTATTGATATACGTATTCTAAAAATACATAATTCCAAACCATTGTAGGTGACACTATAAAAAAAGCAAGTAATGGATGATATCTAGGGTTTACATTTTCCAAAACTCACATCAACAAAAAATTTGCTACTAAACCTTTAATAAATTTTTGTTAAATATTTTTATTTGCTTTATTACTTGCCTTTGAATCCATTTTAAACAAGGATTTCAATAGCTTCGTAAAGCTTGCTACAAGTAGGTTCCCTAACAACATTAATATGAACTAAGTTTAATTCACTATATGTGCTACTAAAAACAAAGCTTCGAAATCATAATACATTGAAATCTTAGCTTACAAGAAGTATAATAAAAACCTCTGGTTGTGCCTTTTAGTATCCCATAAACAAATATGTGAATATTATATTATCAAAATCATTTTCATTTATTTAAGACACTTAAATAAATCATGCCAAATAATAATTTTATCATAAAACATGCTTCAATATTGTCTACGTTTTTCTTTCTATGTTTTGACATGATAATAATATTAGAAAAACATCGTTCTCAGACCAAATTCATACTTGCAAAAGTCTTAAATTTTAAATCTCATTAGCTTTAAGATTTCACATTTTGATAATAGAGTTCTCAACAAGCATACATGCATTCCTACTAATGCTTCTATTGCAGAGTTTCAATGTTTACATTCTCACTTGGTTACATTACATAATCACAACAAGTCTGAAGAGGATTAAAAATCCATGTTACAATAAGACAAATAAGCAAATGAGACATCTTCTTCGATGACACAAATTGTCATATCCATAATCCTAAATTCCTGTTGTGTGCATCCCTTCCAACAATGCACATGGGCATCAAGATCTCGTACTAATACAAAAAATGAATCATAGAGGCCCATTTTATCATGCAATGCAACTAGTGATGGATGAATGATAATATAGATAGAAATTTAGCTCTTTGAAAAACATGAACACACATGCATGTAACCAAAGAAACAATTTTACATCTCTTTTCCTCATGCACACCTTTTCCAATGATTTACTTAATTACCAGCAATAACAAAGTAATCTAAATAGCATCAAATATGTTCACACCGCTTTTATGAATACACACTTTAGTACTAAACAAATACTATAGACTTTGGTTTTGCCTAAAATAAGTGTATACAAGAAGGGAAGACCCTTTCAAAATAAAAATAAGAACACAATATTTATTTTTCAACTTTCCCCAACATATACATTTATAATTTTTAGAAAATAGAATGACTACACACACTTATTTTACATACAATTATAAAATTAATATCTGGAAATAGATTCCAACCTATTATCCTCCATAAGATTCACCAAAATTCACTATTTCATTCTTTTCTTCTCTTTTTCTTTTCAAACTCTATATGTTGTTCCTATTTTTTTCTATTTTAACCCGTCTCCTTCCATGCTCATAAGAAAGCATAAGTCATTAAACAAGGTAATCATCACATTTACACACCACTCTCCAACCCATTATTCTCAATAATATTATCCATATTTCACTTTTATTATTTTTATATCAAGATAAAACAATAAAATAATGTGGCTTCATTCAAAACTAACTAAACTCTAGTTCTTGTTTTATATTAATTTTTCTTTTATAACCCCTTACTCTTATTTCAATTATTAAATATAAAATGAATCATTAGATAGATTTTGAAACAATTAAATAAATCCCATGCTTAGCATCTTCACTGCCAATGGCTCCCATGCTTAGCATCTTCATTGCAAATAAAAAATCATGTGCACACAACTCATTCTAAAGCACACTCAACAAGAAAATACTACATGCTTCCCTATATGATATTCAACTCTTCTGAGTTTTCATGTACTTGTAGGTCAATCATCTCTTCCCACTTACCTTTTTTTATCAATCATATCTTGTCCATAGGAAGCATACTCCTAGTCTTGCATACACAATGGACATCAACAGTACCATGCTATATAGAAAAAGATATGTGTAATCCATTAATTGATCTATAATTAATGGTTGTGTAGAGAGGGTCATTACATCATCCCCCACTTGAAACAAGCATAGTCCCTATGTTTTATAACATGGTCAAGCAAAGCAATTGAGTTTTCATATAGCTTTTCACAATGTAAAAATATTCAAGCTCATTCATAGATTATACTTCATTATTAGCATCACAATTTCTCATTGTTTCATAATCAATCAAATTAAGCCCTTTCTTTAACCATTTTACTTTTCACATTCTATTCAACCATATAACAACCATATATCAACAATAATTAACAACTAGATATTTTGGAATTAGCCAAAACATACAACATACAAACAAGCTATTTTACTCAGTAACCCAAAACAACTACTCTACTTAGTAACTTCAAAGTATACACAAAACTACTCTACGTAGTAGTCTAGTCACAACCAAACTATGTTCTCAAACAACTCTACACAATATTTTTCATATTCATACATATATATTTACATTTGTAAAATCCATACAATAACCAAAATTATTAATGTGTGTACAAAAGGACATGAAATTATTTTCTTTTCTTAAGAAATAAAATGTGAGGAACAATTAAACATTGGTTCACTTGGTAGGTTTTCCTTGACTCAAACTCTACCTTCAAAAAAAATTCCAAAACCCTAGGTCTTTTAGACATATCCCTCACTAACTAGTGCAAATAAACCGTTAGTAGATCCACTATTTATCAAAATGTGTGCATCTATACCATAAATATTACAATTTAACAAAGAAAAAAGGGATCTTGTACAACAAGTACAGTAACTACCCATAACCATAAATATCTCATGGATGGCTTCTTCTGGAGCTTTTTGATGGAGATCAAATATGTGGGGGCACTTTCTAGCAAAGTGGGATCCTCTTGCATGCATAGCAACAATTGCATGAATTATACTACCCATGTTGTTATCCTCATTCCCACTTTGAGGTGCAATTTCCCTAGCTCTTTCCTGATCTACAGGTCTTTGATCTCTCCTTCTAGGGTATTGTTTACCATCTTGCTTAATTTTGATCTCCTATTATAGTATTTTTTTTACTTTGCTCCATAACCCACTTCATAAATTTCTAGGAATAGGATCGGACTATCAATAATTCTTTGTTGCAAAATGGTGAATTACCAAAGTTTCCTATTGTATTATCATAACATATACCATTAAACTTGGGAATAATAGCCTTCTTTAGGTCCTTGGCCAACTCCTCACTCACTCTAGACCTTTTGGAAATAATTTGTGTAGGCTCATTAGGCATCCCCTCTAACCTACTTTAGTTTCCCTTTATTTGGTTAAGTTCTGCATTACTTTCCATTGTTGGAATATCAATATTTATTGTTGGACCATGTGTTTTTTTTTTGGGCTATTCCTTCTTTTAGCTTCTTCCAAAAGAGTTTGCAACAATTGCACTACCTATGCTAAATTTCCTTCCTCCTTACTAGGATTATTTAAAGGATGTGCATTCACTTGATTCATATTTATTTCTCTTTGAGTACCTTCTCTTCGATTTCCTATTCATTTTCATTTTAGATTTTGTCTTAAAATGGCTTCCTCTTGCCCACCTCCCATGAAATTCTCAAAAAATCCACCTTGCAACATATGTGCCATAAGACATTTTTCCAAATTTAAATTTATTTAATGAAATATTATGATCAAAGTCCTATAACTCAATATATCTTCTACTCTGATATCATATGTAACAACCCAATTCAATTCACCTAGTTGTACCTCAAAAACAAGTCATGGAATTTCTAGGCAAAACAAGCCATGCAATTTCAAGGGTATTTTTTTTGTTTTCAAATAATATTTTTGTTCATAGAAGTGCTTTCGGGTTCATAGCACATTTGTTAACCTAATAAATCAATATTATTATTTTGAATTAGTACAGGTATATCAAACCACTTTTTGGTTCAAGACTACTATAGATAGTCACCAAAGTGGATGAGATTGACCAAATATCGTAGAAGTACCATTCTATGGAATTGACTTATCTTATTTATCTGCTTTTGATTCTAGTATGAAGTTCAATCAATGGTTGGGATTATCCTCTAGGTTCCATAACACCTAGATGAGGATGCTTTATTTATTTCCCCATCCCTTAGCATTTATGAACCCATAACTTAACCGGTCAACTTGTTTTAAATCCACGACCTAACTAGTTGAATTGTCCAATATAAATTAATCCTAGACCTAATTGTGTAGCTTAATTAAAACTTTAATTATGTAAGGTATTAGTGTACATATGCATCCATGACTAACTTATTGCCCCCTACCAATATTCATAGTGCTATGTCAATAGACTGACCTTGGACTTCATCACACATGCCCATTGTGACTCACAAACATTTGTTTCATACCAAATGTTGTGGCTAAACCAACAAAGTCAAATGAGCATAGAACTTATCATAGTACTACTCGAATAGAAACCTATAAATGGCATCCCATACTGCACCTCGTTACTGGATCTGATCGAGTATTTTATCCAGACCAATTTTATTAGTCTATAGTTGCTTCGAGACTTGCTCTATTCAATTTTTGCACCTCAGTAGCACTGGGTGTATCAATATCTTAATCATATTTCCTTATGATTAATATCAGTATCTTTACCATAGTAAGATCATATTTACAATTTAATTTAAAGAATTTTTGTGTGCATACTCACACATCAAGTAATTTTCTCATCCTTTCCGATGAGTTAGACCAAGAATGAACTACAATTATAGCTGGCATTTATCACTAGGACTCTAGATAGGATCCAATTAAAAGTATTAACATAGTTTAACCCATACCGTTGGGGTTATTTTTTCAAAACCTACACTTTCCTATATTTTATTCCTTATCCAAGAATTCATATTCTGACTAAAAGCATCATTATGGTATGTAATTACACCATATATATATTCCATTATTATCTAATTTCCAAGATAATTTTTATACTACAATAAAGTACTGAATTGTAAGGATTACTTACAACTTAAATTTTGAGTCACAAGTTACCTCTTTCCAAGTTTATGGTTTCATAAATATCATAGTCCTCTTTTTCAACAAAGTTATGCGTAGTTCTACTTCATTTTCTTTGTCCAATGTTTTAGGCTTGTCATAAAATCTAGTTCATCCTCCTCAATGAACAATTTAGGATCAAATATTTAGAAGGATACTCCCACAACAAATTTGGATGATCTAAATTTGATGATTTCATGAGGAGACATTATCTCATCCCTCACCATAATCTTGTTTTAAATATTTTTCCATGAGGAATATATTTGTTTAGTCCTAGCCATGTTTTTGGGTAAGTTTTTCGAGTTTTCAAGTTGGTTCCACCTTCATGATAATCATAACCAATCTAAATCACAAGTAAATCTTACCCGGCCCACAAAGGGATTTCTCTAGGTGTTAACAAAAAAAACCAGGTAAAAAAGTTATATTTAACCAATAATTAATTTCTTTTATCAAAATTCCACAACCATAAACATTGTCTTCACATCGGTTACTTAATACCATACATTATTTATGGGCATTAAAATAAGTATCACTATGTGCATGTAGAAAGCTCAAACAAAGTAAAAGTATTACTTCAATATTTAACCTAGTTTTCAAGTTACACCTTCCCAAATCTATGGGCTCAAAAGTTTCATAATCATCATTTTCCAACATTAAATGTTATTATTTTTAACCATTTAATTTCCTTAGCTTCTTTTGTATAGAAACTAATTTCTAATACTTTCTATCAAATCTACCGTGTATGCTAGCCTCCTAAGGAATTTACTAAGCTAAAGCTTATTCCACAAAGGTACTTGGTAAGGTTTTCACTTTACCTTAATAGTTTTTCATGTTCTTTTTCATATTCCTCATAGTCAACTTCCTCAAAGTCAACGTGAGTTTTAAGTTCAAATAATTTAACTTATCACTTACAAATAATTAACTCTTCCCTCCACAAAATGGCTCATAACATAATCTAATATCAACAAAATCCTCTCACAATTTTTCCAAATATGTTTTATTAATGATATATCATATATTTTGTAAAATATAAAGCATATCGTTAGGTGTATAATGTGGCCACTTTACAGGAACTCTTTTCGATACATAGAGATTTATTTTGTTTCCATAATACTTGGTCAACTTCCTAAAAATAAGTAATAAGTTATCTAACCACCAATATCACCCAACTACCAAACTAGGTGTTACCTTACTTCCATATTACTACATGCTTTAAGTTTTTTTTAACTCCATTAACTTAATTGATATATGTATTCTAAAAACACATAATTCTAAATCATTTTAGGTGACCCTATAAAAATATAAAGTAGTTGATGATATCTAGGGTTTACTATTTCCAAAACTCGCATCAACAAAAGCTTTACTACTAACCCTTTAATAAATTTTTGTTAAGGCTTTTATTGGTTTTATTACTAGCATTTGTATCAATATTAAACAAGGATGTCAATAGCTATATAAATCTTGCTACATGTAGGTTCCCCAACAACATTAATATGAACTGAGTTTAATTCACTATATGCGCTACTAAAAACAAAGCTTTGAAATCATAATACATTGAAAGCTTAGCTTACAAGAAGTATAATAAAAAACTCCAGTTGTGCCTTTTAGTAGACCATAAACAAAGATGTGAATATTATCATATCAAAATCATCTTTATATATTTAAGACACTTATATAAATAATGCCAAATAATATTTTTCTCATAAAATATGCTTTAATATTGTCTATGTTTTCCTTTATACTTTTTAATATGATAATAATATTAGAAACATATTGTTCTCAGACCAAATTCACACTTGTGAAATTCTTGAAGTTGAAATATCATTAGCTTTAATATTTCACATTTTAATAATAGATTTCTTCTTAGCAAGCATACATGCATTCCTAATAATAATTCCATTGCAAAGTTTCACTCTTTACATCGTCAATTTTTCACTTGGTTACATTATATAATCACAACAAGTTTGAAGAGGATTAAAAATTCATGTTCCAATAATACAAATAAGCAAATGAGGCATATTCTTCAATGACACACATTATCGTATCCTGAATCCCAAATTCTTGTAGTACACATCCCTTTCGGTACTACACATGGTAATAAATATCTCGTACTAATGTGGAAAAGGGATCAGAGAGGTCTGAATCCCAAATTCTTGCAAGATAATATAGATAGAAATCTAGCTCTTTGCAAAATATGGACGCACATGCATGTAACCAGAGAAAAAATTCTACATCTCTATTCCTCATGCATGCCTTCTTTTCCAAGGATTTATTTAATTATAGTAATAACAAAGTAATCTGAATAGTATCAAATATGTTTCATACCACTTTTTTGAAAACACACTTCAGTCCAAAAAAAATACCAAAGACTCTAGTTTTTCATACAATAAGTGTATACAATAAGGGCAAGCCCTTTTAAAATAAAAATAAGAACATAATCTTTATTTTCAGATTTTCCCAAAATATACATTTATAATTTTCAGAAAACAAAATCACTACATACACTTGTTTTGCACACAATTATAAAATTAATATCTAGAAATAGATTCCAACCTATTATCCTGTGTAATCTTCACCAAACTTCACTATTTTGTTCCTTTATTCTCTTTTTCCCATCAAACTCTGTATGTTGTTCCTATTTTTTTTCTATTTTAACCCTTCTCCTTCCCCACTCAGGAGAATGTAGAAGTCATTAAACAAGGCAATCATCACACTTACATACCATTCTCCAACCCATTATCCTCAATAATATTATCTGCATTTCACTTTTATTATTTTTATATCAATATAAAACAATAAAAGAAATTGGCTTCATTCAAAATTAAATAAATTCTAGTTCTTATTTTATATTAGTTTTTCCTTTATAACCCCTTACTCTTATTTCAATTATTAAATCTAAAATGAAACACTATATAGATTCCAAAATAATTAGTTGGCTCCCATGCTTAACATCTTCACTGCAAATTTCTCCCATGCTTAGAATCTTCATTGCCAATGAAAACTTATGCGCACAGAACAACACATTCCAAAGCACACTCAACAAGCAAATACTACATGCTTCTCTAGATGATACGCAACTCTTGTGAGTTTTCATGTAGTCGTAGGCCAATCATCACTTCCCACTTACCTTTTTTATCAACCATATCTTGTCCATAGGAAGCATACTCCTAGTTTTGCATACACAATGGACATCGACAGTACCATGCTCTATACAAAAAGGTAATTGCAATCCATTAATTAATCTATAATCAATGGTCGTGCAGATAAGGTCGTTACATCCTATCCCACTTGAAATAAATATAGTCCCTGTGTTTTATAACATGGTCAAGCAAAACAATTGTGTTTTCATAAAGTTTTTTGTAATACAAATATATTCAAGCTCATTCATAGATTATACTTCATTATTAGCATCACAATTTCTCATTATTTCATAATCAATCAAATTAAGTCCTTAATTTGACCATTTTACTTTTCACATTGTATTCAACCATATAACAACCATATATCAACAATAATTAACAACTATATGTTTTAGAATTAGCCATAACTTACAGCAACATACAAACAAGCTATTTTATTCAGTATCCCAAAACAACTACTCTACTTAGTAACTTCAAAGTATACACAAAACTACTCTACGTAGTAGTCTAGTCACAACCAAAACATGTTCTCAAACAACTCTACACAACATTTTTCATATTCATACATATATATTTACATTCGTAAAATCCATACAATAACCAAAACTATTAATGTGTGTACAAAAGGACAAGAAACTGCTTTATTTTGTTAAGCAATAAAATGTGAGGAACAATTAAACATTGGTTAACTTGGTAGGTTTACCCTAACTCAAACTCTACCTTACAAAATTTTTCCAAAACCCCAGGTTTTTTAGACATGTTCCTCACTAACTAGTGCAAATAAACCATTAGTAGATCCACTATTTATCAAAATGTGTGCATCTATACCATAAATTTTACAATTTAACAAAGAAAAGGGGGATCTTGTACAACAAGTATGGTAACTACCCATCATCATAAAGATCTTGTTGGTGGCTTCTTATAGAGCTTTTCAATGGATATCAACTATGTGAAGGCACTTTCTAGCAATGTGGGACCCTCTTGCATACATAGCAACCATTGCAAGAGTTCTACTACCCTTGTAGTTATCCTCATTCCCATTTTGAGGTGCAATTTCCCTAGCTCTTTCTTGATCTACAGGTCTCTGATATCTCCTTCTAGGGTATTATTTTCTATCTTGCTCAATTTTGATCTCCTACCTTAGTCTTTTTTTTTACTTTACTCCATAACCCACTTCATAAATTTCTAGGAATAGTATCGGACTATCAATAATCCTTTGTTGCAAAATACTGAATTTTCAAATTTTTCTATTGTATTATCATCACTTATACCATTAAACTTGGGAATCACAACCTTCTTTAGGTCCTTGGCCAACTCCTCACTCACTCTGGCCCTTTTGGAACTAATTCTTATAGGCTCATTAGGCACCCCCTATAACCTGCTTCAGTTTCCCTTTCTTTGGTTAAGTCCCCCATTACTTTCCATTTTTGGACTATCAATATTTGTTGTTGGGCCATGTGAGTTTTTCTGTTGGGTCATTCCCTCTTTTAGCTGCTCCAAAAGAGTTTGTAATAATTGCACTACATGTGCTAAATTTCCTTCCTCCTTACTAGGATCATTTAAAGGAGGTGCATTCACTTGCATCATCTTTATTTCCCTTTGAGGACCTTCTCTTCGATTTCCTATTCGTGGTCCTTTTAGATTTTGTCTTAAAATGACTTCCTCTTGCCCACCTCCCATGGAATTCTCAAAAGTTACACCTTGCAACATATTTTTCATAAGATCTTTTTCCAAATTTAAATTTTGTAAAAAAAATATTCTGATCAAATTCCTACAACTCAAGATCTCTTCTACTCTGATACCATATGTAACAACTCAAGTCTACTCACCTGGTTTTACCTCAAAAATAAGTCATGGAATTTCTAGGCAAAACAAGCCATGCAATTTCCAAGGTAATGTTTTTTATTTTCAAACAATATTTTTGTTCATAGAAGTGCTTTCGAGTTCATAGCACATTTGTTCATCCACTAAATCAATAGTATTATTTTGAATCATTACAAGTATATCAAACCACTTTTGGGTTCAAGAATACTATAGAGAGCCACCAAAGTGGATGAGATTGACCAAATCTCATAGAGGTGCCATTCTATGGAATTGACTTATCTTATTTATCTACTTTTGGTTCTGGCATGAAGTTCAATCCATAGTTGGGGTTATCCTCTAGGGTCGATAACACCTAGAGGGGGATGCTTTCTTTCCCTATCCCTTAGAATTTATGAACCCATGCCCTAACCGATAAACTTGTTTTGAATCCATGACCTAACTGGTCGAATTGTACAATATTAACGAATCCTCGACCTAACTAGGTGGATTAATTAAAAATTTAATTATGCAAGGTATCAGTGTACATATGCATCCTTGACTAACTTATTTTCCCCTATTTAGATTCATAGTGCTATGTCAATACCCTAACCTTGGACTTCATCACACATGCCCATTGTGACTCACAAACATTTATTTCATACCAATTTTTGTGGCTAAACCAACAAAGTCAAATGAACATAGAACTTATCACAATACTACTCATATAGAAATCTAGATATGGCATCCCATACTACACCTTGCTACTATATTTGATTGAGTATTTTATCCAGACCAAATCTATTAGTCTATAGTTGCTCCGAGATTTTATCTATGCAATTTTTGCACCTCAGTAGCATTGGGTGTATCAATATCTTACTCATATTTCCTGATGATTAAGATTAGTATCTTTACCATAGTAATATCATATTTACAATTTAACTTAAAGACTTTTTGTGTGCATACTCACACATCAAGTAGTTTGCTCATCCTTTATGATGAGTTAGACCAAGAATGAACTACAATTATAGCTAGCATTTATCACTAATACTCTATATAGGATCCAATTAAAAGGATCCACATAGTTTAACCCATACCCTTGGGGTTATTTTTTCAAAACCCACACTTCCCTATCTTTTATTCCTTAGCTAGGAGTTCATATTTTGACTAAAAGCATCATTATGGTATGTAATTACACCATATATATATTCCATTATTATCGAATTTCCAAGCTAGGTTTTATATTACAATTAAGTATTTAATTGTAAGGATTACTTATAAATTAAATTTTGAGTCACAAGTTACCTCTTTCCAATTTTATGGTTTCATAAATCTTATAGCCCTCTTTTCCAACAAAGCTATGGGTAGTTATCCTTCATTTGCTTTATCCAATGTATTAGTTTTGTCATAAAATCTAGTTCATCCTCCTTGATGAAAAATTTAGGGTCAAATATTTAGAAGGCTACTCCCACAATAAATTTGGATGATCTAAATTTGTTGATTTCATGAGGAACACATTATCTCTTCCCTCACCATGGTCTTGTTTTAAATATTTTTCCCATGAGGAATATCTTTGTTCAATCCTCATCATGTTTTTGGGTAAGATTTGTGAGTTATCAAATTGGTTCCACCTTCATGATAATCATATCCAACCTAAATCACAAGTAAATCTTACCCAACCCACAAAGGGATTTATCCAAGTGTTAACAAAAACAACCAGGCACAAAACTTATATTTAACCAAGAATTAATTTCTTTTATCAAAATTCCACAACTATAAACATTGTCTTCACATCGGTTACTTGGTACCATACATTATTTATGGGCATTCAAATAAGCATCACTTTGTGCCTGTAGAAAGCTCAAACAAAATGAAAGGATTACTTCAATATTTAACCTAGTTTTCAAGTTACACATTCCCAAATCTATGGGTTAAAATTCATAATAATTATGTTCCAATATTAAACATTGCTCTTTTTGAACAATTTAATTTCCTTAGCATATTTTTTATAGAAACTAATCGTTAATACTTGCTATCAAATTTACCCTGTATGCTAGCCTCCTAAGAAATTTGCTAAGCTAAATATTATTCCACAAAGGTACTTGTTAAAGTTTTCACTTTACCTTAATAGTTTTTCATGTTCTTTTTCATATTCCTAATAGTCAACTTCCTCACAGTCAACGTGAGTTTTACTTTCAAATAATTTAACTTATCACTTACAAAGAATTAACTCTTCCATCCACAAAAGGGCTCATAACATAATCTAATATCAGCATAATCCTCTCACAAGTATTTCAAATATATTTTATTAATTATATCATCTTTTCTATAAAATATCAGGCATATCATTGGGTGTATAATATGGCCACTTTGCAGGAACTCTTTTTGATACATAGAGAGTTACTATATTTCTACAATACTCGATCAGCTTCCTAATAACAAGTAATAAGTGATCTAACCACCGATACCACCCAACTACCAAACTAGGAGTTACCCTACTTCCATATCCCTACTTTTTTAAGTTTTTTTTACAACTCTGTTAACTTAATTGATATACATATTCTAAAAGCACATAATTCCAAACCATTGGAGGTGACCTTGTAAAAAGAACAAGTAATGGATGATATCTAGGGTTTATGTTTTCAATAACTCACATCAATAAAAAAAAATTGTTAACCCTTTAATTAATTCTTGTTAAGGCTTTTATTGGCTTTATTATTGGCCTTTGAATCCATATTAAACAAGGTTATCAATAGCTTCGTAAAGCTTGTTATAGGTAGGTTCCCCAACAACATTAATATGAACTAATTTTAATTCACTATATGTGCTACTAAAAACAAAGCTTTGAAATTAGAATACATTGAAATCTCATCTTAAAATAAGTATAACAATAACCTCCTATTGTGCCTTTTAGTAGCCCATAAATAAACATGTGAGTATTATCATATTGAACTCATTTTTATTTATTTAAGACACTTAAATAAATAATTTCAAATAACAATTTTCTCATAAAATATGCTTCAATATTACCTACATTTTCCTTTCTACATTTTGACATGACAAAAACATTAGAAACATATTGTTCTCAGACCAAATTCACATTTGTGAAAGTATTGAAGTTGAAATATTTTTTTAATCAGTTAAAAATTTTGATTAAAAAATAGGTTTTGACAGGAACCCAAAACCTGATTACATAAAAAATAAAAATTTTGAAACCAACTACAATAATTAAAGAGACAGGGAAAGGGAACATAGTCCCATAGAACTAGAAGCGACACGTAAGATACCCTGAAACAACAATAAAAAATAAACTAAGGATGAAATAAAGGATACCCTTAAACACCATACAAAAATAAACTAAGGATGGCACAGAGGATGCCCTTTACCAAAATACCTCAACACGAAAGGAATCCCTAAGCTTCATCATCATAATCTACACCGATGTCCTAGAGCTCATCATTTGACTCATCCATGTCATCATCCTTATAATTATCTTTGTTATCCTTAGAGGCAACTGAAACCTTAACAACCTCCTTGACATCATTACCAGCAGAGACCTTGCCAAAATCCTCAAAGAAAGGCTTCTTGAATAAGAGCAGGTTCAGAGCATTATGGAGATCAGTGATCTGGAACATGTAGTTGGATACTTAGTTGATGATGAATTGTTTCAGATAGTGATTAGGGTCATCCTTATCATCATCCTCAGATTCGATGATTACGGATTTCTTTTTTTATGCCATTTTTTGCAATTTTGCATAGGATCTAACATACTTTGGCTCAGGGAATTCAGTTTTAATATTTTTCCTCAATTGATGAATAGTATCAACAACCACCCTTTTTTTAGCTAATATGGTAGGGGAGCTAGAGGAAGGAGGAGTGGACGAGGAAATACTAGATTGAGCATGGTTGGGTTTGGCTTTAGGTACAGAGGGAAGGATAACACCTTGAGGGTAATGGATCAACCAATGGTTGTACAGGACCTTAAAAAGACCTTGATGAGAGGGCATCTCATTACTATTTTTCTTGTGAATTTTCTCCAAGGTGTAATTTATGGAATTGAAGAGGAATTAGGGAATATTAACCTAGTTAACATCATGGAAATAAATCAAAATAAAAATTGCATAGAACCTTATCAGGGTCATCCATAGTAATGAAATCCATGATAGGTTTAATGACATTGTTCCAAGGTGATAGGAGCTCTGCCCAATGCATGACCATTCATGCCTTTTTGCATATATCCTTTTCTTTAATTTCCTTGAGTTTAGCTTCCCAATTATGTTTTTCATGGTGAATGTACCTCCCTTTCACCTATTGTCCTAAGAGCTCAGCAAGAGTCTTGATGTCAACTTCGAAGGTTATATCACAAATTGTCACCCTTCCATTGTCCCAGGTACTCAGAAAAGAAAAAGTAATTTCAATATCACCTCAATTAAAACTTTTAAAGAAAGGGAGAAAGCCCCTATTAGTGAGGATATATTCAGTAATAGAATCCATGATGACTGAGGATGGCTCAACGAAACTCATGCTGGCATGACAATAGTGGCTCTAAGAACAAAAATGGAGAAGGATATAATAGAAGTGAAAGGGATAAGGAGTCCTATAAAGAGAAGCTACCTCGAGTCCATTTTTGGAAATTATGAGATTTTCTTCTTATCTGTGGTGTAGAATTAAATGGGGAAAGGTGAGTTTACATATTTCAAGATGACCATGATAGACCACACTTGAAACATCTTGAATATGGAGTATGTAAATGGCTTACCCAACCTCCCATAGGATGAAAAAAGCATACTAGGAGAAGAGATAATCGATGATATCATGAAGGGAGTGGAAAACATGGTTGAGTGTTGGAGGGTGTAGTGAAAGAGGAACAATTGATATGGATGGCCCAACGATGATGAGGTGTGGAGAAATTATGGCACTGGGGGATATGTGGGAATGAAATAAAATAATATGATGGTCAACATGGTAGGGGTGGATGACGAGGAAAGCAAGGTCAATAAATCCAAAAAGGAAATCTTCTTGAAAAATGGTGGAGAGAGGATTAATTCTGAAGAAACCAAAAAAGTTGGAAGTTCCATGTAATGAGGTTATGTGGAAATCAGTGAAAATAGAAACTAAATCACCAAGAATTTGTTCCATTTGTGGAAATTTTGTATTACTCCATAACAATGATTAATTCTTGTAGAAGGCCACTTGTCCACGTCACCAGGATTATGGAGTGGACCCCAATTTTTACAAGCTTTTCAGCGGCTTTATTGCTTTCCCTAAAAGCATATTGAAAAATAATCTCTTGAAAATTTTTATTTAGAGACCTTACTTATTCGATACAATCCCTGATCCTCCATGAAGGATTTCTATAATTTTTTAGATAGTTGGTGGTATTTAAATAATTCCATTCAACCGTGGGTCTTGCTAAAATATCTTTGGCTAGAGTTATACCTCTCCACAAGGCTCTAGATTCAACAACTTGATTTGTCTGAATTCCTAAGTATTCTACAAAAGTAAGGATGACTCTGCCACTACTATCTTTAAGGATACCCCCAGCGCTAGCTAATACAAGGTTACCCTTGGTAGCACCATAAAATTTAACCTAAGCCAACTTGAAGGAGGGGGAGTCCACTTGGATTGGACCCTTATATTAAAGAGAGGATCCAGGTGATTATCCACAATGGGAAGGTTAATAGAAAGGCTCAAGGAAGTCTCTAACCAAGAGGTGGGATGGGATGAAATAGGATAGAGAGAAGCATTATCTATAGCAAAGGAAAGGATTTCATTCATAACATAGTCTAGACTCAACATCTTGTTAGAGAAAACCCTATGATTTATTTCCAGCTAGACTTTCCATAGAAAATGATGAAGGAAAAATTGCCACAGGAATTTGAGGTATGGGTTGCAAAAAGGATTCAACCATTAGATAAAAATATCAACAATGGAGCAAGTTTTGGCCGAAAGTATGTGGAAAAGGTTGAATAACTTGTTGAGGATAGATGTAGAGAATGAGCATGAAAGAAAAAGGTGATGAGGGGACTTCCAATATGACAATCATAGAAAATATTTACTAGGAATGGTCATGTCTCTTTTAATAAGGTTATCTATGGTGAGGATTTTTTCTTGAATGGCCACTTAGAAAAAATAGATATTTTAGGAATGATGAATTTAGGCCAGATAATACTGTAAAGAAGTAAGGGCTTCTCATGAGTCAGAAGCAACTTGTAAGAAAATTTTATAGAGAACTCCTTGCTTTTTGTGAATTCCCAAAAAATATGATCTCTAGGACTCCATGTGGGAATAAACGTGGAGCTTAGAAGTAATTGCAGTTATTTTTATTCCTCGGGATGGTACGTGCTTTTGATAATTTTCCATATCTTTATATTGTTTTGAACACTTATAAAATTTGAGAATTTTTGACCAAAAGTGTTATCAGTGTAGCCTTTCAAGACTGCTAGATTAGGATCATTTATAAGTGGTTCTCCTTTGATCCATTTGTCATGCCAAAAGTCAATTTTGAGACCATATCCTAATCTCCACCTTAGACCTCTTTCCACTAGGAACTTGGAATGTAATATTGATTTCCAAAAAGTAGATCCTCTAATAGGAATTATAGCATTAAGGAATTCAGTGCCCTGTACATATTTATATCTAACGATAAGAGTCCACTCACTTCCCACATTGGTTATTAAATGCCACACTTGCTTGGCCATAAGAGATAAATTTAGAAGATGGAGTCCCATTAGGCCTAATCCTCCAAACTCTTTAGATTGGCAAACTTTATCCCATGCAACTAAGTGGAAATATTGCTTATTTTTAGACCTAGACCATAGAAAATTATTTTGAATTTGTTCAATCTTATGATACACTCCTGCTAGGACTTTGAAGATAGACATAAAGTAAATAGGAATGCTTTGAAGGAAGCCTAGATAAGGGTGACCTTAGCAACTTGATACAAAAGGTTTCCTTTCCAACCTACAAGTTTCTTCTATAATCTCTCAATCACGTTATTCCACATTGAAATAGAAGGATTTCCTATAAACAAAGGAAGGTCCAAATAAGTGGCAGGAAAGGATGACACATGGCATTCAAGGATTATGGATATTTTGATCTGCCTTTGAAGAGGGGTGTTGAGAAAGTAAATCTTGCTTTTGTGGAAGTTAATTTTCTGGCCAGCTACTTCTTCATACAAGAGAAAAATATATTTAATGAATTTATCTTTGAAAATAGAAGAAAAAGTGGAGATTATGGTATCATAAACGAATTTTTGATGGGAAACAAGGGTATTCTGTGAAGCAACTTTGATGCCTTAAATAATATTGAATCTACAGGTAGCTTTAATCATCTGGTCTAAGGCTTTAGTTGCTATTATAAAGAGCAAACAAGAAATAGGATCTCCTTGATGCAGATATTTGTTGCTCAAAAAAACCATAATAGATCCATTGACAAGCACTAAAAACCAAGGATTTGATATAAATCCTTTAATAAAATCGACACATTCAAGGTGAAATCCAAACTTGAGAAGGATGGAAAAAAGGAAGTCCCAGTTGAGTCTGTTAAAGACTTTGTTCATGTCAAGCTTCAACACAAAGGCGGATTTTTTAGATAGGTCAATAAAGTGAAGAGCTTCATGAATGGTTATAACCCCATAAAGGATGGATCTACCTTGAACATAACTCCCTTGGCTAGCATCAATAATGGTAGGAAGGATGTCCTTCATTTTAGAAGAAATTTATTTGGTAATATGTTTGTACACCACACTGCAAAGGCTTATAGGTCTGTAATCGATTATGGATTTGGTCGTAGGACTTTTAGGTATGAGAGAGATGCAAGTGGAATTGAAACAATGAGGAACAAACTTAGAGGACTAAAAATCCCTAACGATGGAACACACATTGGGTCCCCCAATATCCCAGTAAATCTAGAAAAAATAAGGAGAAAAGTGTAATGTCCCTTTTTTAGTAGTAGGCGAAACAGGGACTTGTTAGCCTAGTCATAGGGTCCCCTAGGCTGGACAGTGTGGTGCGGGACTCAGTTGGCGGAAAATCCTAACTTTTAGAGGGTGAAATTCAACCATTTGCAGATGTTGACCAAGGGGATGGTTGCTAGGCATGGAAAGTGGATATATTTTATTGTTGAGTTATAATATTATATTATAACTTAAAAATATAAAGTAACTCAACTTTATATTATAACTTAAAAATAAAGTTGTTGCCTAGGACAAGGGGGTCCACTTTAATGTCATAAAGTGACATTAATTAATACTTAAAATAATTATATGTGCAACCTAAAAGTGGTGCCCTAACCCTAATGAGGAGTTACTATTATTTATTGGCATTTTGGCTCTCATTTGCACATGGAGAAGAATTGAAGTTTTTTGGAGAATTTTCTACAGGGATTTCCAGCAGAGAATCTTGGGCTTGTTGGGAAGCTTTCTCAGCAGGATTGGGACATTTTCAGGTGTGGAAGATCACCTCTAGTTGTATATTGGAGCTTTTCATTTCAAATAAATTCATCTGTGCATAACAGAGGTAGGCAAGGGTTTGCCAAAATTTGAAGACAACTAGATTGAAAAACAGAGCACCTGGGTTCAATTGTTTTGATCATATTTGAAGATTCACACTTGGTGCTTCATAATTTTACATAGGTATTTACATTGTTGCTGATTTAATGTATCTATGTTTTGAACATTTTGAATTTGTGCCCTAGTTTGAAAATAAAATTGAAATTAAGTTGCAAATTTTGGATGTTTATTTCTGCAATAATTGTGCAAATTGAAATATATCTTAATTTAGCAAATTTAAATAAATTGGTAAAAATTTGAGAAAAAAATGTAGAAGGGGGTGGCTATTATATAAATCCATCTAGCCCAGGGGCCTTATTAGGGTGCATGGAGAACAAGGCTTGATTAATTTCCTCATCAAAAAAGGGATCTAGGAGCTTGGAATTGGAAATTTTTGAGATATACTAAGGGATGTGGTAGAGCATAGATTCCAAGGCAAGGTTTTAGGATGGCCTACTATTGCCAAGAAGAGAGTTAAAATAAGAAAAAACTTCATCCTTGATTTCCAAAATATCATAAGTGATGGACCCATCACTTTTTGTAAGTTCCTTAATCTTGTTGTGGCTTCTATTTCTCATAGTTGAAGCATGGAAGAATTTTGTGTTTGAGTCTCCCTCTTTGAGCCATAAAGCTCTAGATTTTTACTTCCAAAATATTTCTTCACAAGCAAGGATATTATGATATTCTGCTAAAATACTCTTTTTAGGATTAAATAACAAAATACAAGCAATAATTTAATGTGGAAATAAAACACTAAAGAAATAATGCAATACACAATAGACATAGATTTAACATGGTTCACCCAATATTGGCTACTCCATGAAGAAAATAACCAAGGCTCTTTTATTCCATCTATAAAACCCTTCTATACACAACCGCACACTGAACATCACAATCAGTCACCATACAACATCCTATTATAAAAGTGTATTACAATTTTAGGGTAAAAACCTGCCTAAAATCTACCGTCTAATCTATGACCTAATAACAAATGGTCCAAATTTACATAGACTAAAAAGCATCTAGTTTTGGCTTTGGGGGTGCTACCCCTGAAATACCTATACCCCCCCTACAACCTCCCTCCTTCATGAAGTGGGTCCAAGTGTGGCTGAAAACAAAGCCTTCGAATTAATCAGGATCCATAACCAACAATCTCCCACTTAGATACTAATCATAGTAACTCCACCACTACTACACTTGTTGAACTATGCTTCAATTTTGGACCTAGAAATTTTCTCACCTTTTATTGGTATGCTTGAATACCAACTAAAAATGGGTAGGAACTTAGTTTCTCCTTGGTTATTGCCTTTGTGAACATATCTGCAGGATTATGGCTAGTGTGTATGTTCTCCAATTTTAACTGCCCATCTTCCAACACTGAGTGTATGTAGTGGTACTTGGTATGTATGTGTTTAGTACTGGAATGGAAAGCTAAATTCTTTACAAGATGAATGGCACTCTAACTGTCACTATATCATATGTTATTCTCTTTATTCTTTTCCAAATCCTACATAAACCTTTATAACCAAATCATATCCTTACTAGCCTTTGTAAAAACAACATATTATGCTTCTGTTTTTGGCAGTGCAACAACCTTCTATAATTTTTAAATCCAGCTTACTATAGTTCCACTTATAGTAAAAACATACCCTATGGTACTCCTGTTGTCTATATCACCTACCATATCCAAATTGGCATATCCTTGTAAAGCAATATTATAACCTCCAAAGCATAATGCCTAAGTAATAGTACCTCTCAAATACCTGATAATCCACTTCACTACCTCCCAATGCTTTCTTCCTGGATTGCTCATAAAATTGCTCACAACTCCCATTGCATGTGCTATGTCTGACCTTGTGTACACCATCGCATACATCAAACCACCAACTATTGATGAATAAATAACCTTGGACATGTATTTTATCTCCTCCAGTGTCTTAGGACACATCTCTTTGGTCAGTTTGAAATGATTTCCCAAAGGTGTGCTAACAGGTTTTGCACTTGCATACTAAATCTTTTCAACACCTTCTGAATGTACTCACTCTGAGATAATGTTAATTTATGATTTTTTCTCTCTTTTTATTCTCATACCAAGGATTTTCTTTGAAGCACCCAAATCCTTCATTGCAAATGAATCTATCAATTTTTGTTTGAGCATAATTATATCCTACATGTTAGACCCTACAACAAGCATGTCATCTACATACAATAATAGGATAATATAGTTACCATTATCTAGTCTCTTAAAATAAACACAATAGTCAAAATAACATCTAATTTAACCTTGATCTAACATAAACCTATCAAATTTTATATACCACTATCTTAGAGCTTGCTTTAGGCCATACAGGCTCTTTTTCAACCTGAATACTAGTTCCTCCTTTCCTTTGACCTCATACCTTTGTGGTTGCTGCATATAAATATCTTCCTACAAATACCCATGGAGGAAAGCTATTTTTACATATAAATGTTCAATATGTAAATCCTCTATAGCCACTAAGCTTAAAATAGTTTTAATTGAATTCATTTTAATAAAAGGTTTACGAATTTCATCATAATCAATACATTTCTTCTATGCAAACCCCTTTACAATTAGTTGAGCCTTATACTTATTTTTTATCTCCATCTTCGTCTTTCACCCTGTAAACCCATTTATTCTACAATGCTCTTTTTCCTACAGGAAATCCCAAGTCTAATTATTTATCAAGGATTCCATATCATCTTTCATCCCTTGCTCCCACTTCTTGGTTTCTACATGCATTGCTTCTTGACATGTTTCTGGTTCACCGGAGTTATACAATGATACATAATATAATGAAGGGTAGTAACGTACAGGAGTTCTACTTATCCTGGTATATTTTTGAACAACATTTGTAGGAGTTTGATGTGCTAGTTGTTGTTGTTATTTATTTTCTAGCAACCTTGGAGTTTCAATTTCATCAAACACTATGTATTTTAAGTTTACCTTATCCTTTTTCTTTTCCTACAACTGATCCTTACACATAACCTTCTCATTGAATATTACATCTCTACTCCTAATGATTTTGTGATTTGCATAATCCCAAAAGCGGTAACCAAAATCATTAACTACATATCCAATGAAAAAAAACTTCTTGGATTTTATCTCAAGTTTAGTTTAGTTTTATTTACTAATATGCACGAATGCTTCACAATCGAAAGTCTTCAGAAATGAGTAGTTAATAGGCTTACCTTTTCATGCCTCTTCTAAAATCCCACCATATAGTAAACTTGAAGGTCCTCTATTTATTAAATAAATTGTAGTATCCACAACATCTAACCAAAACTATAAGGACAATCCTGCATGTAATCTCATACACCTAGCATGTTCCATGATAGTCCTATTCATCCTTTCTGACACACCATTTTCTTGTGGAGTTTTCTAAACCGTCTTCACTCTACAAATCCCATGGTATGAATAGTAATTGTCAAACTCTTTATTGTAGTACTCACCTCCATTATAAGATCTAAGACACTTTAGCTTATTTCCTATCTCATTCTCAACCAAATATTTTCCTTTATTAAAGGTATCAAAGACATTTGATTTCTTTTGAATACATTAAACCCAAGTTTTCCTAGTTGCATCATCAATAAACGTAATATAATAATAAGATCCACCAAGATATGATACCTAAGCTAGTCCCCATACATCTAAATGTACAAGCTCTAACTTTTCACTCTTATTTCCTTTTCCAACTCTAAGAAATTTGACACTTTTCTATTTTCCATAAACGTAGTTCTCACAAAATTCTAAATCAACCTGCTTCAAACCTAGCAACAAATTCCTTGAGTGGAGAATCTACATTCCCTTCGCATTCATGTGTCGAAGCCTATGATGTCACAAATTTGTATCCACTCCTATAAAATCTAAAGAAATAGAAAGATCAGTATTAGTAGTACATACATACAATGTACCTTCCGTATTTCCTTTTGCTAATAATAGTGATATTTTAGCAACCTTCCATGAATTTGCTAAGAATGTAACTGTACATCCTTCACTTTCCAACTGCCCTGTGGAAATTAGATTTTTTCTTAAATTAGGAATATGCCTTACCCATTTCAACAACCAGTAGTTTTCATTATGTAACTTTATCTGTATGTCACCCTTTCCAATGATTTTACATGGTCTATCATCACCCAAATAGACCTATCCAAAATCACCTTGAACATAATCTAGAAAATATTTCATATGGGTGTGGCATGATATGATGCACCAAATTATAGCACCCAACAATTATTAATATTATCTAGTAAAAGGATTAAAGCATCTTGCAATACATCACTTGCTATGTTTGCTTCCTGATTACCCTATTTTTCCTCTCCCTATTTTTATTTTCGAGTCCAATAGTATTTTTTTAGGTGTCCTTTCTTCCTACAATGCTAGCATTCCAACTGCTTCTCTTTGTATTTGGATCTGTCTTTCTTTGATTTTCCATGATTCCCTGGGATTTTTCCTCTCTCCCTTTGTCTCCTCATATTCTCTACAGTCAAAGCATTACCTGATGTCTCACCTATGATTTTCTATCATATTTCCTAGCTAATGATAACACCAATAACATCATTAAACTTTAAATTATTTGAACTAGAGATAGAATTACTCACAGCCATTACCAAACCATTCCAAATTTCTAGCAATGAGCATAAAATCAAGAGATCCCTAACCTCATCATCAAACTTTACTCCTATAGAACTTAACTAATTGGTAACCATGTTAAATTTATTTAAATTATTAGTAACATACCCACCTTCTAATATCTGCATATTAAATAAATATTTCATAATAAATACCTTGTTCAAAGTCGAGGGTTTTTCATACAGTTTAGCCAATGCATTCATTAAACCCTCTGTTGTCTTTTCCTTTGAAATATTGAAGGCCATCGATTATCCCAAGCACAACTGTATTATTCCTAGATATTTTCTATCTAGAACTTCTTATTCTTCATTTGTTTTCATTGTTAGCTTCTTTGCTATTATACCTAATGGTAGGCAAATATATTTCTGATAAATATAATCCTCCATTTACATATTCCATAGCTAGTAGTTTTGGCCATTAAACTTCTCAACCCTAAATATGCCTTCTTCTATCATTGCTCCCACTTGAATTGGAAACCCTTATTTCAAGTGTATTTTTCAAACCCTAAGCTCTGATACCAGTTGTTATGATTAAATAAAAAAATACGAGCAATAATTTAATGTAAAAATAAAACACAAAAGAAATAATACAATACACAATAGACATAGATTTAATGTGTTTCATCCAATATGGGCTACTCCGTGAAGAAAATAACCAGGCCCCTTTTATCCTATTTAGAAAACCCTACTATACATAGTCGTGCACCAAACATCACAATCAGTCACCATACAACATCCTTTTATAAAAGTGCATTACAATTTTAGGGTAAAAACTTGCCTAAAATATATCATCTGATTTGTGACCTAATAACAAACGATCCAAATTTACATAGAGGAAAAATAATTAGCCCCATTGGACCCCACATGGTGATAGTAGTAGGGGGAACTAATGCCCCCCTACACTCCCCCTCATTCGTGGAGTGGGTCCAAGTGCGGCTGAAAATAAGGCCTCTGAATTAATTAGGCTCCACAACTAATAACTCCTCTCTTTAGATCTAATTTTCTCATCACAATGGCCTAGCTGGATATTATTCTCAATGGAGAGTAGCCTATCCTTGATAGATTACTTGATTTCAAATAATTTCCTAAATACTTCTCTATTCTAGATTTTAAGTTTTCTTTCATGTGCTTCAATTTCTAAGCAAGTCGAAATGAAGGACATCCCTATCCAAATTGCTACCACCAATGCAAAATTCTATATCTGAGGTTAGTGTGTTGAATCCAAATCACCTTAAACCTAAAAGACCTCTTGAAAGGGTAGTCCTTTAGGATATCCAATAGAAGGGGACTGTGATTTGATCCAATTTTGGAAAAATATTGGAGGTTCATCTCCAAAAAATTGAACAGCTTCCTAGGATATGAAGAATCTATCTAATTTCACTTGAATAATATTATTCCCTATTCTTCTATTGCTCCAGGTGAATTTAGCATTCTTAAGTTTGACATCCATAAGATTATTGGAATTGACAAAATCATGAAAGTATTCCATACTTTTTTTAGGGAATCCAGAACCTCCCCATTTATCCAAAGGATAGAGAGGAGTGTTGAAATATCCTACTACAATCTAAGGGATGTTATTGAATGAATCCTTGAGACTACCAAGGATATCCTAGAAATGAGCCCTATCTAATAGAGAATTTGGTGCATAGATATTGGATAGAATCCATGAAGAATTATTATCTCTATCATGAAACAAAACACTTAAAATTCTTTCACTTGATTGAATCAAACTTCCATCTAATTTCCTTGGATCCCATAAGCACATGAGTCCTCCTGAGGTTCCTCTTGCTTGGCTAAACATAACTTCTCCTTTACTCTAGATTTTCTTAGCATTAAAAGTTGAGTTGTGATGGTCAAGTTTGGTTTCTTGCATTAGGAAAATTGTTGGTTTTAACTCCCTTCTTAATGAGCTAACTACCCTCTGCTTAGTTAGCCCATTAAGTCCTCTCACATTCCATGAGAGGATATTCATTTGGGGAATTTTGAGGATTTCCTACCTCCCTTTCCATTGGTTTGGGGAGGTTTGGTGCTTTTTGCTTCATCTTTATATTGGGGAATGGGAAGAAATAAAGTTTTTTGAATGCCATTAGCAATGTCATCCTGAAATTTATTTTTCCATTGATCATTCACTAAAATTATTTTCATTTTTTATCACTCCCATAGTCAATGGGAGACTTCATGGAACTTCGAGTTTGTTTAGGGCTAAATTTTGAAGGAACAATTTGTTTGATCATAGGGCTTGAAGACATTGTGATATTTTGGTTCTTTGTAGGGCTAAAGGATTCAAGAGGAGGGTAAGAAGGCCCAGATCTTGCAGGTGAATCTAGATTTTGAGGGATTTGAGGCTCCAAGCTTTGGATATTTTGTTCATTTTCTATCTCAAATAGGTTTGGATTAGATAGTATTGAATATTTTTTTGGGATATCAGCAATAGAGCATACCTCATTTTTATCGGTTGGAGGTGGTGATGAGATAGCATGTTTACCCTTATCTATTGACTGGTGAGAAACTTGAGGTTTTTGTATTTCCTTAGGTTCACATATCACAATTCCTTTATTAATTTGATTTTGCATATTTTTGGGCTGCAAACCTTTTTTTGGGCTTGTATTCTTCCATCCTTGAGTGTTGCGGTTCAAAACTTCTACTTTTGAAGAGGTATTATCCTTCACTGTTCGAATATTCAATGAAGGGCATTAGCTTCTAATATACCCTTGAGTGTGGCACTCCACACAAAAATCTATCTTGTTTTCATACTCAATGGCTTGTTTGTGGTAATAAGAATTGTATTCTAGTTCAACAAAGGTTGGAAGCTTCGAATCCAAATTTGCATTAACACAAATCCTAGTAGTAGTCATCCTCATCCTAGCTAGGGTTATGTGATCTATGGCCACTAGAGTACCAATAGTCTTGGAAATGGTAGTGAGGATGTCCTGGTGCCAGAACTGCCATGGGATATTTGGCAAGCAAACCCAAATAGGAGCATAGTTAATGCTCTAGGATTTTGGGTCAAAGTCTACATCTTATTTATGTATGAAAATGCTATGAGGATCCAAAAACCATGGGCCTCCCATAAGAATCTGACTAGCATCATTGTGATTACTGAGGTGAACACTAAAAAATCCTTGGGAGAGGTTGAATATTTCCATAGATCTAGTAGTATTCCACTTAGAATTAGCCCATTTTTGAATGGTTTCAAGGTTAGGATGACCACCAAGCAGCTTTCCAACAAAATAAAAAGACTCCATCGATGGATAATTGGCTATCAGGAACTTTGACCTTCATCCCAATATGTTCAAGTTGGGATGAAGGATCAACAGATAAATATGGTCCTCTACACAAAAATTTGGTAAAGGATGAATTTTTAGCATTGGGCCTCCCTGGAGGAGGGGACCCATGAAAATCTCATTTATCATGAGGTTTGTCTTCCCAAGCCCCAGTAAATTTTATTGGAACATGATCATGCACTTCACCATATTTAGGATTCCTAGAATTTTATCCACAAGAGGCAACCTCGAGGCTGGCCTGACTACTGAAATTTTGAATTTCGACATTCATGCCCTCACAAATTTAAAAATTATGGTTCCCACCTACATAGTGAATACACTTGTTTATAATCTTACAATCCTTCAAGCATATTGATTTAAGATTTCATATTTAAATAACAAAGTTCTTCTCAGAAAATATACATGCACTCCTAATAATGCTTCCATTGCAAATTTTCATTGTTTACATCCTCAAATTCTCATCTGGTTACATAACATAATTACAACCTTAGTTATAAAATTCATCGAATTTTTTAGATGAAGTTTGAAATTCATTGAATTTGAAATCATAGGCAATAAATTTGGTGAACAAAAAAATTGGGTGGTAGACAAGCACATGTGTAAAGGGAAAGCACCCACTAAATTTTTTTCGGTCCTCAAAAATAACGGCATTAAACAAAACGGCTACTGATCGATTTCAAGTTGCACAAATAACTACATTTGATTTGAATTTTTTTATTCAATGTGTATAGGTACGTGCAAACCCACATATTAGATTTGAGTGGACCGCACCACAACAAAGCCAAAAATAGAAGATCAACAGAGTATATGAATTAAAAGATTACATGATTCTTGTGGATCTTCATTTTGACCGTTGCCCGCTTTGCCATCTTCAATACGAATACGAATATGAATGCTGCAAAATAATTGGATAATTTTTTATAGACAATGTTAAAACTATGTCTATGTGAAATGTCTTCCCTTACCTCTGGACCTAAAAATGTAACTTTTCCCCCTTTATGTAAACAGTCATGCAAACAAGCACCCTATGCTCCAGAGGTGACCAAACATTCAACACATTGGTTAATTCTTTCTTTCCGAAAACGACACTGGTGAAGACTGCATGTATATGAGTTCACTATTGAGAGATATGGATATCTAATCCTCTCTGCTTCACCAACTTCAATCCAATAGAGTATGAGTAAGGTGGAGTAAAGCAATAACAACCAACATATTGTAATGAATACCATTCTAGCGTTTCAAGGCATAGGCCAATAAATTACCAGCTCCACATGCACACCTGAAAACCTATAAAACCTGTAACAGATGGTTCATTCTAATTCACTAACTTTGCATTCATATTATTTCAACACAATCCACTAGCCTAAATAATTTATAAACTAATCTTAGTATATCCCACATTGTTACCGTTGTGAACTCCATACTTCATACCACATTGCAACTTTATTTCATTATTCATATATGTACATTTATAATATATCAAATTTAATTTTGAATTTTATTCCAAATTTTTAAACATGTCAATTTTTTTCGAACTTTAAAAATGTCGAATTCGAATACGAACTCAAACTTGATAACTAAGATTACAAGAAGTCTAAAGAGGAATACAAATCCATATTTCCATAAGTCAAATAAGTAAATGAAGCATCTTATTCGATGACACACATTTTCGTATCTTGAATCCCAAATTCCTATTGTGCACATCCCTTTTGATAGTGCAAATGGTCATCAAGGTCTCGTACTAATGTAAAAAAGGGATCAGAGAGACATGTTTTATCATGCAATGCAACTAGTGATGGATGCAAAATAATACATATAGAAATCTACATCTTTACAAAAAAGGATGCACATGCATGTAATCAGAGAAACAATTATACATCTTTATTCCTCTAGCATGTCTTCTTTTCCAAGGATTTACTTAATTACAACAATAACAAATTAATCTGAATAGCATCAAAGATATTTCACACCACTTTTATGAATACATACTTCAATCCAAAACAAATACCACATAATTTGGTTTTGCATAAAAGGAGTGTCTACAATAAGGCAAGACCCTTTTAAAATAAAAAGAAGAACACAATATTTATTTTTCAGCTTTCCCCAACATATACATTTATAATTTTCAGAAAATAGAATGATTGCATACACTCGTTTTGCAAACAATTATAAAATTAGGATCTATAAATAGATTCAAACATGTTATCCTACATAAGCTTCACCAAGCTTAACTATTTTTTTCCTTTATTCTCTTTTTCCCATCAAACTCTGTATGTTGTTCCTCTTCTTCTTTTTTAACCTTTCTCCTTCCCCACTCTGGAGAATGTGGAAGTCATTAAACAAGGCAATTATCACATTTACACACCACTCTCCAACCCATTATTCTCAATAATATTATCCACATTTTACTTTTATATTTTTATAGCAAGATAAAACAATAAAAGAAAGTGGCTTCATTCAAAATTAACTAAATTCTAGTTCTTATTTTATATTATTTTTTCCTTTATAACCCCTTACTCTTATTTCAATTATTAAATCTAAAACTAAGCATTAGATATATTTCAAAACAATTAAATGGTTTTCGTGCTTAGCATCTTCATTACCAATGGATCCCATGCTTAGCATATTTATTGCCATTGAAAAATCATGTGCACACAACAACTCATTCCAAAGTAGTTTGCACACTCAACAAGAAAATACTAAATGCTTCCCTATATGATATGCAACTCTTTCAAGTTTCCATGTACTCATGGGCCAATAATAACTTCCCACTTACCTTTTTATCAACCATCTCTTGTCCATCAGAAGCATACTCCTGGTCCTGCATACACAATGGACATCAACAGTACTATGCTCTATATAAAAAGGTAAGTGCAATCCATTAATTAATCTATAATAAATGGTCTTGCAGAGAGGGTCATCACAAATATATTTATAGTATCAAACAAGCCCCCTGAGCATGGTATAAAAAATAGATGAATTTTTTGAAAAGCATAGCTTTAAGAGAAATCATATGATCCAAATTTGTATCACAAATATGAAGGGGATAAATTGTGAATCAATGTATATATGAATGATTTGGTCATCATAGTGAGTTATACAAGAATTATTCTACATACAAAGGAAGATTTAAAAATATCCTTTGACATGATTGGGCTATTGCACTATTATCTAGGACTAGAGGTATGATAGACCCATCACCACATATTTGTCTCACAAATAAATATTTCAAGACTCTCCTTGAGAAGTATCATATGAATGATGACAAGTCATGATTACTCCTATGGAATTAGAGTTATAACTCTCATGTTTTGATTCCTCACCTATAGTAAATGCAACTCTCTATTTCCAATTGGTTGGAAGTCTCATCCCCTAACATGCACTAGACCAAATAGTAGCTTTGTAGTTAGTTATATTTCATGATTCATGCAAGATATAAAATTGACACATTGGAAGATAATAATTGAAGATATATACAAGGTCATTTAGTATGGTTTAGAATTCAAGAAGTGTGATTAGTTTCTTTTAACTAGATATACAAATGCAATCTATGTATGATGTGTTGATGATAAAAAAAACCACCTATGGATATGTATTCTTTATAGTATTTTCACCTATATCATGGGGTAGCAAGAAACAACAAATAGTTGGCTGATATTCTATCAAAGTAGAATATCATTCAGTAGAAGGATTTGTATGTGAGGTAATATGGTTGAAATATATGTTGGCAAGTATGGGTGTAGCACAAAGCAACCATGTACTATGATAACCAAGGAATGCTAAAAAAAATTCATAATCTAGCATGAATAAGCCATGCACATTGACTTGGAGTGTTATCATACACAAAAATATTCAAAAAAATAACATTTATCTCAAATATTATCATATTTAAGAGAATTGTGCAAACATATTCACTAAATGACTTAGATGAATCAAATTTGAAGCATTTCAAAGTTTATTTTATGAGAAACTATATACTATTATTTAATAAGTGGAAATGTTAGGAATTATTACATCATAGATAATGTGAATGTAGTTAAATGAAAATACTCAACATATAGTATGTATGGTCCACTAGTGGTCAAGGTTAGTTGTAGTATTGGTTATAGTTGGCTATGCCAAATTTGGGCAATGTATTTATTTAAATATCCTTCACTTCATAACGTAAATCATATAAGTATTTAATCATTAGTAGTATCAATACTTTGGTAGATTTTAAACTTATCCAAGTGCTACCAATGCTCATGCCCATTTGAGATAGATGATAATTGAGACCAGGTTTTACCACCTTACCTACCTCTAAATACTACAAACAAAATAAAACCAAGATGATGTAGAGAGTTCTTTTTACCATTGTAAAATACAAAACCCAAATATTGGTCAAATGTAATTAAAATATATGAGTGATAATATAATAACATAAAAATACCTACACTCATGAGCATAGGGAACCATATTAGTCATCCTCATTATGGGAATGGTTCTTGTTAATATTTTCCTCACTATATCAACAAGAATCCACTCAAACAATGATAGTGCATCAAAACAAGATCTAAAAGAAAACCATAATGCATTAATTCAAAAAATTATTCTCAAACCATAATTGTGTTATGATAATGTATACATAGGTTATGCATTGAATATCATTATATTTATATCTTTATATAAGTGCATAGATCACATCCATATTTGGATAAGTCACACTTTTTCTTTTCCTTTTTACAATAATAGGAAATCTCATTCCTCTTCAAATAATCCATACTCATCCTATCTAAGAACTCAAGAAGATAACAATAAAATAAAATGCATTCAACCTAGTTTTATTTCCATTTGTGCTCCTAATAACATCATAGGTTTGTTCATACCCATAGAATCCACTATTATATTATAAATACATATATATCCACCTTATCCATCCTCATAGATATTGCACATACTCTGGAGTACTTTTAAAGGAGGTGATCTTCTCTACTCATCTCCCACTAACATTGAACATGGAGAAGCTACTAATATTTGCTCCACGGTGACATATTGGTAGCCTCTTATTCCATTCAAATTGATCCCATATTTGAAATCCAAATAAATTACATTATACATTATTTCAACACAAATATTTTTCTAGCCTAGCAAGTGATAAGACTAGATTAATTAGATTACACATTCAACAACTCATTGGATGATAAGTAATGCATGAAATATATAATTTGGAAAACAATGGGATCATTCCTTATAAATAATTGACCAAGTTCCCATCAGCCTACTAAATTATAAAATACTTCGACCAACAACTAATAGTTTAGGATCAAACTACTAACATTCATGTCAAAGTATTTAGTTGATATTTTGAGACAACCATTAAACTTTAAACCTTTCTTAGTTTCTAAAAATTGTGACTCACAACACCCAATACAATGACATTGTATGGAGGTCCATGTCCAAGAGATATATAATTTTTGGTTTTCTTATCCTTGAATCTTGTGTCTTGGAACAATGTTTGCAAACCTAAAGAATAGGGAGGCTTAGGGCTTAGAAGAACCCATATTTTTAATCTTGATCTCCTTGCCAAGCAAGCCTAGCACCTCATTTCCAATGACAATGTTGAAAGGGTAAAATTCATCAGAATGAAATATCTTCAGGCTTCTAAATTTTTTAATGGTGAAGTCCCTTCCATAGGCTCTTCCTTTTGGAAGTCCATTTGTGTAGCTCGTCCACTGGTAAAAAAGGATTAATATGGCAGTTTGGCAATGGTAAGTCTATTTTATTTTGGGAATAAAAATGGCTTGGTGATCGCCCTCTCATGCAGAATCCTATGCTTCAAAGGTTAATCAATTCCACCAAACATATGTTTGGCCCACTGGTAGCTGATTTCATCTCTTTTTCTCATGGGGATTAAGAGTTGGAAAAGGCCATCTATTCCTGATTTAGAAGCTGAAAATTCCAATTTTCATTCCCTTCTATCTTCTATTAGAATTCTTGTAAAAGATTCAATAGATTATCCTATATGGGAACCCACTAATTCAGGATAATTTACAGTCAAATCAACTTATCTCTTTTCAATTGATATTCCTAAAACTCCCATTCCTTTTAAGTTGGTTTAGACCAAGCATCTTATTCCCAAGATTGCTTCTTTCTCTTGGCTATGCATTCAAGACCGCATCCTAACCATAGATAACCTAATAAAAAGAGGCATACAACTCCCCAATAGATGTTACCTTTTTCTTTCTGATTGGGAATCTACTGCCCACTTATTTTTATTTTATCTTTTTTCTAGAGAAGTGCTAAGCAATATTTTTCTCAAAATTCACCTTGTTTGGGCATGTCCTCCCAACATTTTTTATCTGTTCCTATAGTGGCCTAATTCCTTAAATAATCTTGTGCTCAAAGGACTTTGAAAATTTTTCTTGCAGCATTACCTTTGGCAAATATGGTTGGAACACAATAGAAGAGTGTTTGACAAAAAGACTCTGGACTCCAATTACAATAGAGATTTTGGATGATCTTATGGGATAATCCCTGGAGGGCAATATGATTTGGAGGAACAAACACCATTGGGAGGCTAAAATGACACACTTTGAATAGACATTCATGATCCACAAGCTCCACAAAAAATGTTTGTATTACCATCACCTTTCCACTCCTTGGAAAGAGTTACTTAAGCCTATTATGCAATATCTAATTGTTGATCATCCTGAGTCCCAGCTTTGTAGTTTTCATTTAGCATTTGTCAACCATTTCTATGAGGCCAAAATTATGAGCATACCTCATGCTCTCTGCTGGTCCATGGATTATGCTATAACTTCAACCCAGGGCAATAAGGACGAAGGCTAGCCTTCTCATCAGGGGTTATTCAAAATTCTCTATAGATTTTTTCTTCTTAAATTTCTCAAAGATAACATCCCTAAACCTGATTCTACTGAAGAAAATTCTTCCTCTACTCCTAGCCCTAAATTCTGTAGGTCCAAAAGAAAGAATAAAATTGAGAAGTCCCAAGTTGTATCCAATATCAAGAAAAAAGTCAAAATTTAAAAATGCTTGTTAGCTATTCCCAGAGGCTTAAATACAAGGAAATTACTAAAACGTCCACTCCTTCCTATGAAAGGATCAAGAAATAATTGTCCAATTATCCTGATATATTTGAGAAATACCCCCATAAACTTGTTGTCCAAGCCACTTCTGCTATGATCAATCACCTGGAAACTGCTCATGTTGCCATTGGGAAAGCTATCTTGCAAGTTAAATAACAACGTCAAGCTCTTAGCCTATTGCTATTTTGTGAATATTTTGAGGATGTCCAGGCCACTTTTGCTACAGAGGAACTTTCTGACTTGAAAGATAGTGCTAATGAAGAGGAGGTTGTGGAGATTGCCAAGGAATCCTGCAAGGATTCCCCAAAGGATACATCAAAGGATGATGTTAAGGACACTATTTTGGAGATCGTTGTTGTGACACCAATGCAGACTGATATTCCCATCTAGCATGTATGCTTTCTCTACTAATGAAATCTCTGTCTTAGATTTTAATTTTTTGCATCGTTCCATTTTGTGGTGACTCATGTCCTTTTTGGATCTTCTAGCTGAACGCCTTTTGTTCCTTTAGTGTTTCCTTTTTTGCTTCCTCTTTTGTTCCATATTTTTTTTCTTGGTTCTGTTGATGTACAAGGCATTGGGGCACCTTTCAAATGTCATTTTTAATGAATTTATTTAACTTACAAAAAAAAATCTATCTTAATTAATTTAAATCTTGAATATATAATTTTGATTATTTACAGTTGTTGTTTCTATGTGCCTCTCCTAGATAGCTCTTTTCCCTTATTTATTCCTCTTATTTCTTATTTTTCTCACTATTTTTTTCTATACTTACCTTGTTATACCGTCTCCTTCCCCTATACCTCCATGTCATGTTAAGGGTTACTCATGCATTTTCCCCACTACTACATTACCAATATAATTTTGTTATGATGGAAGAGGAATTTCCTATTTTTCCACACTACTCTCCTTTTTAAGAAAATATAACTCTCTCTCCATAGATCCTTATTGTTTGTCAAAGAGATGGGATTAATTGCAAGGTATTTTTAATTTTACCTTTAATATTTCTTTGGATACCTTTATTTACATCCATTATAAGAATATTTATTAGATGAATTATTTTAATTGGTTATCTATCACAAGGCCTTTATTTCCATCCATTTAGGATTAACCAATCCTCTAGACTTGTTAATTAGAGTAAAAAAATTTAGATTTTTATTTTAGAGCAATAATTTCTAATAGTTTATTTGATTTATCTTAATGACTAATTCTTGACAATATAGAACCTTGCAATCACATTCATACTTGAACTTTAACTTAAGATAATTACACAGATGTTCTAGATTTTGAGTAACATAAAAGCCACATAGGTTTTTGAGTTGTTTTATCTTACATAAATATGACCTTTATCACTTTCAAAACACAAGAATACTTGTATTTTCCACAATATTAATGTATTCCATAAAATAACGGTAATAAAATTTAATCTACTATTATCATACAGTAAATTATAAACATGAATTTATTTATTTTTAATTGGTAAATAAGGGATTTTGAAAGGGACCCAAAACCTTTTACAAAGTGCAAATAGGTCCTATAAAGGTCAAATAGAAGCACATAAGATAACACAAATAAAAATAATCCTTTAACCATCAAGCAAGGTCCAAAGGAAGACACAACAAAGAAATACAAAGAAACCAACTGGATGCAAATCCAATGAAGGATCAAACACCCAGGTAGGATTCAATTCTTTCCTTTGGGCTTATTTTCTAGACTATCAAGCTCTTCTTTCGGGCAGATTTCAGCCATTTTCTTTTTAATATCTTCTAGGTGGGTAGCCACCTCTTCAACCATCATACTAACCATTCTATTAATTCTCAAAACAATGTCATTCAAATCTTTTATTATTACATAGTTGTTGCATATACCAAAAAAATAATGGGTCCACATCCCAAATCCCCATTGAAATTTGAATATTCTACCTCCAAACCTTAATAGGCAACCTCCAAATCTCTTTATTTTTAGTCAACCATAGAAAACTAATCTTGTTGTTGAACAGTGTGATAAAAATCATAGTTTTTAATTTTCCATTGGAAATACCACAGTAAAAGGTTAGAAAAATAAAACCACTTTTGGGATTAGACCACAAAATTTTATGTTTGATAAGGAATAAACCATTTCAAGGAGTAGTAGAACAACCAACGTCTATGGTTGTTCTATTATCACCACTATCATAATAGTTTATGGTTGCTTCGTCACTATTGCATTTTGTGGTTGCTTCATTGTCGCCACTACCATCGCTACTATTGTAGTAGTTTGTGGTTGCTCCATAACTACTATAGTTTGTGGTTGCTCTACCATTACCACTATTTGTGGTTGCTCTGCCATCATTGCCATAAAATTTTGTGGTTGCTTTTCCATCACTATCATCATAATAGTTTGTGGTTTCTTCATCATCATCATCATCGCAATTTGTGGTTGCTCCATCACCTCCAAGTATCTTCCTTTTTAGCTAGCCATATAAAACTAACTTGTTCTCAAACAATATGATAAAAATCATAGTTTTTAATTTTTCATTGGAAATACCATAGTAGAAGGCTAGAAAAATAAAACCACTTTTGAGATTGGCTACAACTAAACAACCTAACCAATCACCAAAACCTACAACATTGATATAAACAAGAACCCACTTCCTAATAAAAGAATCCATATCTAGAAACTCAAGCTTATAGGACATGGAACTCACTAGAAAAAAATTGTACCAAAAGGTCACCCAAAAAATGGGACCACTTTGAAATATTTGATCCACATCCAAAATCAAAACAACACTTCTAATATAAAATAAAAAATAGGAAGGATCAACATAGAGAACCAAACCAAAAACCCAAGTAAGAGAAGCATTGAGGTTCAACCAAGCACCCAAACATGAACTAACCCCCCAAAAACACCTACTAGACAAAACAAACACCCTAGACAACAAGAAAGGGCTAGGGTAAAGAGAAACTTTACCCCTAAACACACTACAAAATCTTCCATCATCATAGCTAAATTTGTTGGGCCTATCATTCCCATCAGGGAGATCTAGAAAAATAACTTTAAAGAACCACTCAACCATTCATATCAACCATATGAGTGTCCTTTCTAACCATAGGAATCACTCAACCTCCAAAAGAACAATAGGAAAATCTTGAATCCATATTATTAGCTCCTTAATATCCACCCCGAGGTTGGCCATACAGTCTGCTAAAGCATTCCCTTCCCTATAAATATGATTAACCTGGTTATTATCTAAGACTTGTAGAATTTCTTTAACCTCTATAAGTATATCCTCTATTCTCTAGTTGGACTAATGCAAGCCTTTGACATAATTTATAATGTTTAGAGAGTCACCTTCTGTTACAAATATATTAATATTTAGTTTTTTCATCATATTAACACCTTGATATAGAACTTGTGCTTCTACAAAATTATTAGTTTGAGATCCCAAACATTTCACATAGGCAGCAATCAAATTCTCATCTTTATCTTTGATAACTCCACTAGTACTATCTTTTCTAGGATTACCCTTTGTTGCACCATCAAAATTTAACTTAGCCCAACCATCCAACAAAGCTTTCCATCTAGTTTGAGAGTGAATGGAGGGAAGGATCTGATCAAAAACTTCCACAATCCTAGAAAGACCCCATCTTTCCACAATAACTAGATCTTCCTTTGCCTCTCTAGGAATTTCAAATTTTAGGCTATGAATATTTTCAATCAAAGCAACACATATCCTAGCTCCAATGAAATTATAGTCCTTCTTCTCATTGTTAAAAGCTCTTCTATTCCTTTATTTCCATAGACTCCACATGATATGGGGAAGACTAAACATCTAGAGAGACTTTAAATGAGGACTAGAATAGGGGAAGAACCATTGGAGGTAAAGATCTACCATATTATTTGGAAGGACCCAAGAGATACCAAACTTTTGGAAAATCAAGGATATCACTTCTAGTAAAAATGGGCATTCCAAAAATAGGTGTTTAACACTTTTAGAGTCCTTTTCACATAAATAGCATTTTTTGGGTAAGGCCATACCTCTTTTTTGAAGGTTATCAATTGTCAATATCTTATTTTGGATACATAACTAGTAAAAGAAATTGATTTTAGGAATCAATCCTTTTAGCCAAATTTTTGATATATATACATATATATACATACATATATATATATATATGTATATGTATACATATATATATATGTATATGTATACATATGTATATATACATACATATACATATACATATACATATATATATATATATATATATATATATATATATATATATATATATATATATATATATATATATATATATATATGTATATATATATATATATGTATATGTATGTATATATACATACATATACATATATATATATGTATATGTATATATATACATACATATCTACATACATACATACATACATACATACATACATACATACATATATATATATATATATATATATATATATATATATATATATATACATATGTATATATATATATACATATGTATACATATGTATATATATATATATATATGTATGTATGTATGTATGTATGTATGTATGTATGTAGATATGTATGTAGATAGATAGATAGATATTAAATTGAAGCATATACAAAACATTAAATCAAACTAATTATTTGTTGTTAGTTTAAGAAAAAAGATAAAATGAATATTTTTAAAATAATATAAATATAGTCTTTTATTTCATGTTAATTCTCAGTAATATAAATAATTAGTTGAGTTTTTTTGTCTTCATTGTCCATCATCTTACCCTCTTATCTCAACCTCAAAAAATGATGAACTAATTAGATTTATGTCATTGTTAGAAGTCACATTCTATCTTGATTTATAATAAGTGGTATTCTAAGGCTTAGTTATTGTTTCTAAAATAAATGGTATATTAAATTTTTTTAAATCAAATTTTTTTTTTTATGGTTATAAGAAATAATGGCATATAGTGCCCAATATTTAATATTTTTAATTAGTTGTACATGATGGAAAAGATCCCATATTTAAACAAATTGTATAATAATAGGGATCCTAAGTGTTAGCATTATAGTGCTTATCATAATTTTAGGGTTTTAATTCAAATTAAGCTCATACAATTGTATTTTATTTATAGTTACTCTTAATATTGTGCATAAAATTACATTGTTAAAAATTGTATTAGCCTATTCTCATAAAAATTCTATATTATCATTGATTGACTTATCATTATGTCAATGATAATGCACAAATAATTTAATATTAGATATTTTCTCTTTGTAGATGTCAATCATAAATAAGGATAATTTAGCCAATCATGATGTTGATCTTCATCTTAATAAAAATAAAAAATTATATCAAAGATGTTGAAAGATAAAAATGATAGTTTAGGGATATAAAATACATCTCTAAGTGAAAAGTAAGCTATATAAGATCTAATTGCCTTAATAGGAAATGTAAGATTTTGATTTTTTGATGAAAGTCATTCCAATAAAAAATTACATATGATTTATTAAAAAAGTATATGTTACACTGTGATGGAATATTTTACGTGTAGTAATATTTTTGGGAAAACCAATGTTCCATAAGTAGCCTCATTTAGTCCCTTAGTTGTTGAGTTTTTCCCTAGCATCCTAAAATTTTTATTTTATTGGAGAAAAGGGGTTGTACTCAGGTCCCCCATCCTTGAAAAATCACAACTCTCTCCTTTAAATATTGAGAGTTTACAAATAGATTCAATTCTCATATCAATTTATTTGCTAAAGCTAGATACCTACACATTTTCTCATAAAAAGTTTGAATTATTAATATTTATTTTCTAGATTTTCTTCAATTTTCTTTGTAAATACAAATATTCAGAATATTTCTATTTGAGATTTTTCTATAGTCAAACAAAATTAAATTAAATTTAAATAGCCCTCTGGAGTGAAAATAATTTGACTCATCTTACTATCTCCATGATGGATCTATTTATAAGTGGTTTTATACCAAACTCATTTGGCTCAAGCATCTCCTTCCCAGAATTGTTTTTTCTTATGGCTTGTGTCTCAAAATAAATTGTTAACCATTGATAACCTTTTATCCATAGGCATGACCATTCCAAATCGTTGCTACCTCTATCATTCTACTTGGGAGTCCTTGCATCAAATTTTCCTTAATAGTCCCTTCTCTTCCAGTGTCCTACGCTTCCTTTTCAAGATGTTCAATATTACTTGGGTTCAACCCAATTCTATATTGGATCCAACCCCTTCTTGAACTAGTGTATCAAGTATTTATGGTCTTTATACATTTTGTATTTTCTTTGGAAAGTCTAGAAATAATGAAATTCTATAGCCTTATCTAGATTTTATAAATATCATCTCTCAGTTGGGAATCATGTGATGTCTACCACTGTCAAAAAATCCTAGTTGATTCCCTCTCATGAGACCCCCAGACTAGTTTTAGAGTCTAGTATTTTTGCCTCTCTCAACCTACCTTCTACTATTTCCCATCCCTTAGTTACTCCTATTAATAGAGCTCATGTTAGGTGGCTTCCACCCCCATGTTATGTATTAAATTCAAATTTTATGGGGTAGCTAAAGATAACCCAGGTAAGGTTGGAGATAGTGGCATAATTAGAGATGATAAAGGGATAATCCTTCTTGTGTATGCAAAAATATTGGCATCCAAACAAATCACATGGTCAAAGTTAGGGCTCTATATCAAGGATTATTTTTTTTTTATAGTCTTTGCCCCAATAATATTATCATCAAATTATATTCATTAAATATCATTAACTATGTCAAGGGGACATAGATTTGTTAGCTTTTGATGCAGTATGCAATAGGAGATAGCAATCACAAGATACAGAATAATATGAAAGAAAGTAAATCTATGAGATGACTAAAATATGCTATAAATATAAATGATAGAAATTAACACAATGTATCTATGTAGGAAATGGAAACTCCATTAACAAAGCTACTAGACTACATTGAACCCATCACCAATATATGGTGATCTATATAGTACTATGCTACTACCTACGAATATGCTCTGAGCTTCTATATATGGCTTGTTACAATGAGACCCTTTTTATATAGGAAGATAGGTTCCTTAGCCAACATTCTACCTAGATGTGCAAGGCACACCTTGTACATATACAAATTGCACATTGATACTTGTGCATTTATTACATTACATGAAGTAACCAGATAAATTCCCCCTCAAGTAATCTAATGCCCTAAGTTTGCACCTAGGAAGGTACATTTACATGACCCAAATGAGAAATATAATCTATTTCGAACACCCCTTGTATTATATTATTTGGGTATTGAAGACTTTAGTATTCAATGTGAATCTCCTTCTTGATATTGAGATTTAGATTCTTTTTATTTATTTTCTATAACCTATTCAAGCAAGTAGTTAGTGTCTTCATAACCTATCATTCTTTCTAAAATATCTTTGACTTCATAATCGTCTATAGATTCTTCCATTATTTTGATTTATTCTCCCCTCTAAGCTAGATGTTCTTTTTTATTTATTTTTCGATACTCCAATTAAGGATATTTTTTTGGATGCTAAAATTATTGCTGATGAGGATTTTGATATTGTCGTGGCTGAAATTGGTTCCCATTGTTCATATGATTTTCTTGATTTTGATTTTTGGAATTGAACCTAAAATAGATGGTACTATGGTCTTTTCTCTTGCATATTTGAAAATACCTATTGTACCATGGTTTTCATCATTTTAATTAAGAAGCAATATTTCCCTATGGATTATCTTTAGATGCCAATGCAATGTTAGTAATTTCATATTTAACTATATTTTCCACCTCATAATACTATAGAATATTGACTAGGTCATCAAAAGAGATATCTTTACTTAGGACTTGTAAAGATGTTACCAAATACTTATAGCTATTTGGAAGTGCTCTTATGGTTAATTGAGTCAAAATTTTAACTTTAACTATTTCTCCTAAGATCAATAATTTTTCTTTAATATATGTTATCTTCCTTAGGAATAATTCTATGTTTTCTCCACTATTCATCTTTAATGAGTGAATATGAGTTTGGACATGAAGAATAGTTGCCTTATTATTTCCTTCAAATATTTTCTCTAGGCTTGTCCATGCATCTAAAGATGTTTTTGTTGAACTAATATAGAGTTGTCTCATTAGTGATAACAAAGGTTATTATCATTAGAGACTTTGAATCATTATCCTCAAAATTTAGGATTTTAGTATCACCTGTTGCAGGTCTCTATGTTTTCCCTTTGATAATATCACAAAGTTTTTCATATACCAAGATTGCTTTGAATTTATTCTTCCAGGAGAAACAATTAGGACCCTTGAGTAGTTGAGATTCTATTGGGAAGAATTTGTTTGATGCCATTTTAAATTCCCTAATATCAATCCTTAGATTTTGTCAACTTTCTTATGTCCCCTAGTGATTTTGGAATAAGATATATTATAATATAGTTATTTTTATAAATTGTAGTTCAATTTTTGGTTGATTTTGTAAAGTTTTTGTAAATACCAAAACCAAATTCTATTATCCCTTTTTTTCTTTTGGTATTGATAAAAAAAATGGGTTGAAGGACCCCGACCCTTTACACAGAGCTCAAAATATATACAAGAAAAAAATAATAGAATATCATACAAATGCAATATAGTCCTATCTTAGTAAAACAAATAAACCTAGGCTAAATTTTTTTATGGAGAAGCTAAAATAAAATTCCTCCCGCTATCCTTCTATTTAACATAGCTGATGCAATGCTCAATGTTGTACATAACTAATAAAGAAACAACTGACAATAATGTAATTTAGTGTGCTCAAATCCTTCATCACATGATCCCAATAAGTATTCTACTTTGGTCTACCCTCTTTATCTGCTAGCTTTATTATCAATTCTTATAATCTCTTCCAACTTCATGGGGGTATATGACCAGACCTTGAAATTCTCAAATTTAACTACCATATTTGCCATTTTATCAACAACTTTGTTTCCCTCTCTATAAATATGTTTAACTTGACTTTCTTATTGGCTTCCCAAAATACTCCTTGCATCTGTAATTATTTGGAAAATACTAGAATTATTTAATTCCCCTTTTTTAAGGGAATTTATAATAATTTTGGAATCCCCCTCAAGAACAATTCTCCTAAAACCCAGATTCACTACAATTCAGAGACCTGTAAGCATTGCCTTTGCTTTAGCTTGGTGATTTGTGGTAATTCTTAGATCCTCAACATATACAACCACTACCTTACCTCTATCATTCCTAATTAGACCCCCCACCAGCATGAACTTGGTTACCTTTTGTAGCTCCATCGAAGTTAATTTTTACCCAATCTTTGTGGGGACATTCCCATCTGGTATCTAGTGTCACCTTATTGATTTTTTCCTTATTTAAGATATTTTTTTCTCTAGAGAGGATCATTGCAAGATTTTCCTAAGCAAAAATATTTTTAATACAATCCTCCAATAGGGCTATTTTTATCCTGGAATAAACCCTAATTATGCCTCTAGTTTTATTTTTTAACACTCGTCTATTTTTTTCCAACAAAATCCCCTAGCAAATATGTGGAATGCATTTTTGCCAAAAAATATTGCTTTCTAAGTGCCACTGTTCCAAAATCCTGATTAGAGAATTGGAATAACCCAAGCAACATTAACTTCTCTCAATAATATATTTAGGATATCACGAAAAAATCACAGGTTCCAAATAGGTGGTCCACACACTCATCCTCTTTGTTACATAAGACACAAACAATTGGAACTACAATCCCTCTCTTGAACATATTATCTTTTGTAAGGATCTTATTTGGAATGGAAGTCCAAAAAAATATAGCAACTTTGGGAATGATGTTTAGCTTCCAAATTCTTTTAAGCTCGGGTTTCTCTGAGGTTACTTTGTCCAAGATTCTATATCCATCCTTCACTATGTACTGGCCTTGTTGGTTTCTTCCCCAAATTATCTGATCCTCCTCTAGACCTATACCTAAATAATAACTCCTTAGGAGGTTTTGTAGATCTTTACCCCCCGAGCCTTACATATCTTCTTGCATGATTTCCACTCCTAAAAATCACCCACCCTATGAATGTAACCATTAATTTTCTTACCATAGGTTCTGGTTAAATGTTCTTTAATATCTTTGAACTTTTTGTAGTTTTCTAAAGGCTCCTCTTGAATCTAAGGGTATTTCCAAAATTCAATTTTGTCTCCCCTGTCTACTCTCCATTTTAGAACTTGCCATAGAACTTTCCTACTTTTGATTATATTTTACCAAAAAATAGACCCATGTGGAGGATTAGAACAACTGATAAAGTGGATTCTGTCCTCCAAGTAATTTTTTTGGATAATGCTAGACCATTTTCCTGATGCTCCAATGCAAAGCCTCCAACCATGTTTAGCTAGAAGGGCTCTATTTAGATCTCTCAACTTCCTCAAACCAAGACACTCATTCTATAAAAGTTGGCAATAGGTATCCCAGGCCACTAGATGTATACATTTTTTGCATTCAATGCCATACCATAAGAAACTTTTTTGTAGTCTTTCTAAAGTGTCTTCCACTTTCCTTGCCATCCTCAAGAAAGACATGAAACAAATAGGGAGGCTTTGAAGCATGTGTTTTATGAGTTGTACTTTCCTTACAGAGGAAAACAGAGATCCCTCCCAACATTGAAGTTTCCTATTAAATTTATCAATAATTGGATTCCAAAGTTCATATTTCATCTTGCCTATAAACAAATGCAAACCAATATAGGTGATAGAGAAATTTTCCTCCTTATAGCCCAACACTTTAACTATTTTAACTCTTATACTCTCCTTCATGTTTAAAAACATAATACTGCTTTTTTATAAAAAGAAAATTGGCTTGTAGCTTTTTCATAAGAATAAAGGACTTTTTTAAACTCCAAAGCTTCTTTCTCTGTAGCTTTCCCAATCAAGAAAGTATCATCCATAAACTGTTTATGAGATAAAGCTTCACCAATGGATGAATGTTTTAAACCTTTGATATTACCATCCTTTCTTTTTCTTTCCAAAGTTCTTCCCAGGGCATTTTCCATAATGATAAAGAGATATGGAGACAATCGATCTCCTTGTCTGATTCCTCTACTAGAAGGAAAGAACCCAGAATATTGTCCATTGATCAAGATTTAAAAGCAAGGGTTATAAATACACATACCAATCCATGCCCTCTATTTTTCATTGAAACCCATTCACTCCATTATTTTATCTAAGAAATACCATGAAACCCTGTCATAGGCTTTTTTCATGTCTATTTTAAGGAACATGCTAGACCCTTTCCTCCTTTGAAGAGAGTGTATTGTTTCATAAATGAAAATGATGCTTTTATTAATCTGCTTACCTACCACATAACCTCCTTGATCTTCATTAATTATTGAAGTGATGATGTTTTTCACCTGATTGGACAAAACTTTAGTAAAAAAATTGTAAATTGTATTATATAGACTGATTGGTCTAAAGTCCTACAATTTATCTGCATCATATTTCTTGGGAATGAGAGCAAGGAAGGTATTATTCCATTATTTCATCAACTTACTAGATTCTTAGGCTTCTTGGATTGCATTGACTACATCTCCTTCAACAATATCCCAATGATGTTGAAAAAAACCTGGTGGAAAACCATCTGGTCTCAGAGACTTGGATGCTCCCATAGAGAACATAAATATTTTAAATTCCTTCTTAGATATTAAATTGCATATATATTCTTTCATACTATCATTAACTCCTTTGGGAACATTGTTAATGATGCTTTCTATTTCCATGTTGCACTCTATTTTTTCTTTGCTAAGAAGGTTCTAAAAGAAAGTAATGGCAAAAATTTTAATATCATTTAAATTCTCATACTTTATTCCATATTCCCCCATAAGGTAGAGGATTGTATTGTTGTTCCTATGTCTCATAGTCAAAAAAATGGAATAATTTAGTGTTTCTATCACCTTACTTGAGCCACAAAACTCTTGAATTCTGTTTCCAATGAATTTCCTCTTGGGAAATGGTATTATGATACTTCGTGAGGAGTTGTTTTTCCTTTTCATGAAAATTTGGTTTTCTACCTTCCCTGTCCATTGTTTCCTCTATATATTGGATATTGTTTTTAAGTTGTTTTCTTAAATTGATGTTACCAAAAACCTCTTTATTCCAAATTTTGATTTGATACTTGATGTTCTTTAATTTTTGGGTAACTCTACACATTGTTGATCCTTGAACCTCCTCTTACCACCAATATTGAATTTTTTTTGTAATGTATGGATGCATATTCCACATGAGCTCATACCTAAAGGGTGCTCCTCCCTACTTCCCCTCCTTTTCCATATCCAGCAAGAGGGGATTGTGATCTGATCCTATTTTGGGCATACATGTAAGTCTATGAATATTGTTTATACTTAGCCAACTGTCAGAAATAATAACTCTATCCAGGCACCTTTGAATGTGATTATTCCCCATCCTTCTATTTTTCCATGTAAATTTAACTGTACACATATTCAAGTCAATCAGCTTAATATTCAATTATCTCTTATTACTCCTATTGAAATAAGTAATTTTTCCAAATTTGAAGAGGTTTAATGGTGGATATCTTTTCTCCCTTTTTGTAAAATTTTGAGACAAGTAAATTTCTAAATTTCAACCTTTGAAATGCTTTGATAAACCCCTTTTAACATTCATTTAGGATTTAATTTAAGTGGGGAGGGGGGATCTACAAGTGAATTCCCATGGAAGTCATGTTCCTCTTTCCTGCATCCCTTCCTTTCTCCTATCCTAGGTCCCTGATCCTTTCCTAGTTTCCTTGGCACCTTTTCCCATCCTTCACGGAAGGAAGGTGTTGTAGATGATCTCCTTTTGGGGGAGATCCTTGATCCACTTTTCTGCACCTTTCCTTTCCCTAAGGTGGGAAAATTTATGTCCCATTTTTGTCCCACTGATCCACCCTTTTCCTTTTGTGTCTGAGTTCTAGGATGTTCATGTTTTTGTTCTTCCTTGGGACTCTTCCTGGGTTTCCTCAGGTTTCTTTTGGAAGTCTTATTGACATCTGCTCATTGAGGATCTTCAGTGGTGAATGGTTGGGTCTAAGGATTTTTGGCTTCTTGAGTAGTTTTGCACAACATCCTTTTGGTCAGTGGAAGGACCATGTGCTTGATACTGTGACTCTACTATTTGGATTCAAGGTGGTGGGTCTTGTAGGATTTTAGTTCCTTTCATGGCTTTATAGCCTCTAGACTTTTTGTTGCTGAATCCTTGCAGTTTCTCCTCCTTGTTTCCTTGAAGCTGATTTTTGGTAGGTCTGAGGAATTCTAGCTTCATGAGCAATTTTGCATAGCATCCTTTTGGGTTTGATGGGTTGCCCATGTGCTTTCTACTATGACTCTACTCTTTGGGTCTAAAATGGTAGTTCCTATGGGTCTCAGTTCCTTTCGAGGCTTTTGGAGGGTCTCTGGTCTTATTGTTGCTGATTCCTTAAGGGATTTCCTTTCTTTGAACCTGAAGCTATTGTTGAAGGTTGCATGGGATATATAGCTACTATTTTTTGGTTTGTGCTCTAACATTTGCAATCATGCATCCTTGTTCTTCCTTCTTGGTGAATTCTTGTGGCACTTTCCCATCCTCTCCTTTAGAAATGTTGTTCTACTATTGATGCTTCCTTTGCTGGGTAGGTGTTTTCAAAGACTTCCTTTTCTACATAAGGACATTGTGGCCTGGGGTGTTCCTTTTGTTTTTGATCCACTGTAGTTCCATCTTTAGGCTAGTTTTCCATTCTACTTATTTTTTGGCTCCCCTACATGGGATACTGGTTTTTTGCAGATATTTGTTTTCCAATGGTGGTTTCTAGTTTTCTCGCCCTTGGGATGTTTCAAATTTTAAAACTTTGGCTTTGTTTCCTTTTCCCACCCATGGGAAATTTTCAAAAGGATTTTTCATGGTTGGGGTGGTTTGGTGCTTTCTCCTGCCCTTGTTCAGCGCCTTGTGATTCAAATTTGGATTTCTAGTAGGCTTTCCCTTCCTACCCATTTTTCCTTTGGTGCAAAGGAAGACATCTTCCTCTAGCACAAAGGATTGTGTGTTCCTTACTTTGTTCCTTTGGGTTGTCCTTGCCTGTCCTTTTGTCCATCCTTGGACAAATTCCTTTTGTTTCATTCTGATGTTTCATGTTGTATTCTAATGTTTCATGTTGTATTATGATCCTTTGTAATCAGGTTTTGGGATCCTTGACAAAAACCCACTTTTAATATACCAAAAAAAAAATTAAGTGTATATAATTTTCAATAAATCAATTTGATGTTGTAACCCTTATAAATCCTAAATTTTGGAAAATTAGACCACAATAATATTTGCAAATATTTTTAAATTAATTTATAGTAGAAACCCTTCTTACTCCTAAGTTTAATATTGCAAATATTATATTGATTTGATAAATTATGCCCTTTGAGGTATGGCTTTCACTATGGTTAATTTATTCTACGTTTAAGCTTGATTTATCAATCTTATAACTCCCTGAAATGAAAGCACATTAAAGTAGAGAATAAATCTTACCTTGCAATATTTGAATACCACAATAATCAGCATATTTTTTGGATATGAGATGGCTACAATGTAAGTGTCTCTACTTTTACCGTTCCGTCCAATGGAAAGCTTAGAATCCTCATTAGATTTAATGCTTCAACTATGGCATCTTTAATATTTTACTATGACCTCCTTTGACTAGCGCCTTAAATACTCTTCCACCTTTCTTCCATGCTACAACTTGACCTTGTGTGCGAAGAATATGAAGTTTTGGATGTGAATGCGTGAATGATCCTGAATGCTTTGTATTTGGAACCCTTAAAATAGAGGAGAATCTTGTATTAAGTGCTAAGTGGCACATATGTTTTCTTCTTGAGTGCTTGATGAGTAGAAGGTATTAAAAGACACTTGTATCTTCCTTTGAGTAACGTATGAACATTACATTTTTTATTGGAGTGTTTGGTCTCTTTGTGGACAAGTGTCTCTCATATTCTCAATGCATCAATTTTTTGTTAGTAAATCCTTTCATGGTCAATATGAATGCTTGTGTGAGGACCATTAGGATTTTGCCTCAAGTGACAAGTGTAACTCCCTCCTTGTGCATGGATGTCTTCTCTAATGCTTCTTCAACATACCCTTTGGATGTTCTTTAAACCCTAAAAAATTTAAGCTTCTCCTTCATTCAATGGCACTTTCTTGTGAGTTATTTCTAGCTAGAATGAGGAGCAACGATTTGGAGGATTGAGAACCAATTTTGAGCAATACAAATGTGGATTTTAAAGCACTCCAATAGTGCCTTATTCTTAATTTTTTTACACCTGTTATATGTCCTTATTTTTTAGACAACGTTGCTCTTGAATATAATTATGTTTCACCATTTTTTATACCTTATATTTTTTAGGTTCGGCCATCAAATAAGGAATATAACCCTTCTATGGTGCTCTTTTGCCTTGCTTGGAGTGCTCAAGTATTTGGCTATCATTGGCTGTTTTACCTTACAAATATTGTGCCTTTGATTCACCTTCAAATATTCCCTCTTTTATATATAAACCATATTATGATAGTGCAATATAATGTAATAAATTTATGTACCTTTATTGCACCCTCTTTTCCACTCCTTTTTTGAGGTCTGAATTTCTGGTTTTGTGGCAAAATTCTTGAATGCAATGTAGGGATTTTGAGGTTGTATTTTTTATTGGATACTTTTATGATAAATCTAAGCCTAGATATATATATATATATAGAAGTTCCTTATTTGATATAATTTTTTGCACTTTTCTCCTTGCGACTAACCCTGCAATGCTTTGGATTTAAGACTCACCAAGTCTCAATATTTGAAGCTTCTATTTCTAATTTTGGTTAGTTGTCTTCTTCTCCAATTTTTGGAGGATTCTAACCTATTTTTGTGGCTTCACTTGGCCACTATGTGTTGCATATTTTTGTGCACTAATAGTATCTTTAGACACTTTGTCAAATTTTGATTTTGTGCCCTTCTCAAGAACACAAACAATAATTGTTTTGACAGCAATAGAATAGTACAAATGAATCTAATAATATTTCACTTTTAATGCACTAAAATTTTTATTTTATCACTCCAATTAACTCTCAAAATAATTCACTTAATAAATTTATTACAACTAATCAAGAATAATTTGAAATGAACCTTCAATAATTATTCTGCAATTTCACTATAATTAATATTGTAGGACTTAGTATTTTTTTTCTTTTTCCAAAGTAGATGATAGGTAGTTGATATATGTAGTGCTCAAATATATAAACTCCTAAAAAATGTGAATGAAACTTAAAAGGAACTTTTCTCTTTTTGCACTTTTGAAGACTATAAACCAATTTTCCTTCTTTTACAACTCTAATCCAAATTAAGATGCTTTAAAAAATTTGTAAGGAATCCAATTAGTGAGTCTACTTGAACCAATAGTTTCATACATTTTTTAAATATTTTATATATATATTTCCACTTCTATAGAGGATGTAGATATTGGTGTCTAATATCACCAAGTTTCTTCTTTGAGTACAATGTTGTTGTTTAGTTTCTTCTTCACCAAAAATTGGTGTTGAGATATCTTTAATGAGCCTAGGTTTTGATGATTTTATCCTTTAATAAATATTCTCCTTTTGCTATAGACTTGGAGAAGTATTTGTCTCTAAAATGGTGCATTGTTACTATAAGAGGTAATATTCAAATCTCCTATATTTGGTAGGCTTCTCCTATATTCAAGTCTTCTTTTTTAATTCTGACTTCAAGCAAGATCTTCTTCTCAAGATTCTGATTGTCTTGAGGTCTTCTAATATTTGGCACTCCTTACAAAAAAAATCTTATTATTTTGGACTTGTTATTAGATGTCAATAATTTTTCTAAATATTCGCAATATTCAGAGTGTCTTGAGGTCTTTTTATATTTGGTATTCTTTGTCATATTCTTCTTCTTCAATGAGTTCTCCTTTGATGATTTCTTTAGTAAGGATCTCTAAGATTTTTACTGGTTGCTCGTTGATATCTCTCAAAGGAATTTAATCTTGTAGCTTCTTCCAATATTCTTTGAGATCTTTTCTTCAACCTTATTCTCTTGGAAGTGTTTGGTGGTGAGATCTTCTTTTGGGTCTTTGATTCTTCTACTTCTCAATTCGAGTAGGACTCTCCTAGGTCTTCTTCTTCTTCCAATACTAGAAGTTCTTCAATGAGATCTTCTCGTGATCTCTTTATCTTTAATTTTGCTTCAAGTGTTGGATTTATTCTAAATAAGATACCCTTCCTAAATTTCTTGTAGGAAGTTTCCCAACTCACCGAATCTCCTTTCCCTTCAAAAAAGTACTAGTACTAAAATATTAATCTACTTTTGAATCATATACTCTCGTTTGTAGTCTTCTTCAGGATCAAGGCTTATGTGGCCTTTTTTCAGTATCAAGGATTCTATGGCATTTTCTTCAATATCAATGCTTTCATGGTCTTTTCTTGAGTATCAAGGCTTCTATGGCCTTTTCATTAGTAGCAAGGCTTCTATGGTCTTTTCATCAAGGCTTCTTTGGTATTTTATTTAGTATCAAGGATTCTATGGCCTTTTATTGGATCAAGGCTTCTATGGCATTTTGGCCTTTTCTTATAGATCAAAGCTACAATGGCATTCTCTTCTTTTGTTATGTTCTCAATCTATAAATGGATATCTCCAGTCTCCTAACTTCACCATAAATCTTATATAGAAGTCTTCTTCTATAGTATTCTTTTCTTGTACAAGGAACTAATATCTGCACTATGAATACACACTGACATTTGGGCAATGAAGTTGAATTCTCCTAGATTTATTTTGTAGGAGGTGTCCCAAACATCTAAGAATTAGTTTTTTGCAACAAAAAAAACTTTGGACAATAGTTAATAAATTCCATATATCCTAAATGATCGTCACTAGTTGATTTGTCAATCTAGTGGATTGAATATTGAGTCCTAGTCTTCACGCATTTTTCTTGCAACTCTATGGAAATACTCTAGTCAAATGTAATCTCAGTATATCTAGAACTAATATTTCTTTTAGTCCTCACTTGTGGCTCTCCCTAATTCTACCATCTAGGCTCTTCTAAGATTTTTTAAAAGTGGCTAGTCTAGTAGTGCATCAGGTTGACAAAACAACTCAGGCTCAATGATAATGGTGGTTTTTTTATTGATCTATTGTGGCTAGATCTATCGTGGCTTTGATACCACTATTATATTTTAATGCAGTATGCAATGGAAGATAGCAATCACAAGATGCATAATAATATGAAAGAAAGTAAATCTACAAAATTATTGAAATATGCTATAAATAGAAATGATGAAAATAAATAAAATGCATCTATGGAGGAAATGGATATTTCATTCACAAAGCTACTGGACTACATGCATCCATCACCAATATATGGTGATATACATAGCACTATGCTATTACCTATGAATATGCTCTAAGATTATATATTTGTCTTATTACAATGAGATCATTTTTATATAGGAAGATAGGTTCCTTAGCCAACACTCTACCTAGATGTGCAAGGGACACCTTGCACATATACAACTTGCACATTGATACTTGTGCATTTATTACATTATATGAAGTAACTAGATAAATTCCCCCTTAAGTAATCTAATATCCTAAGTATGTACCTAGGTAGGTATATTTACATGACCCAAATGATGTAATATAATATATTTCTAACAATATTCTAGAATGGAGTGTATACAACCTCATTGAAGATTCCAAGAGGTACCTCCAGAACCATAGTAATATTATTATCCAATATGTGTACAAGGAAGGGAAAATAATAGCTAATTTCTTGCCTAATCTGAGCTTGGCTCAAGAAACTCTCCATGTGTGGCATGACAACTTACCTCAATCCCTTCATGATCCCATATTCTAGGAAGATATTTTGATACTCTAATTTTTTCTTGTGGTTTATCTATCTTCTCAGATTACATGGATATTTCAATGGAACCCATGTCATTTTACCCTTTTCTCATCCATGTGTCATCCACCCAAAGCTCACCCATCTAAAATGGATTCTTGTGGCCCCACCAAGCTTAGGCATAATTATCAACCCATGGAGGTAATCCCCTTTGTTTCACTAAGTTCCAAAGTGTCCACGTGCCAACCCACTACTTTCATGATTCTAGTTTGTAAGATTACGTCCTTGATCCTTAGTGGTCATATCTAAAGCACCTTTAAATTCAATATTTCCAAGAAGCCCCTTGGGCCAATATCACACATGTCCTATGTGTTTCCACTCAAAATTTTATAAATATTACCAAAATTATCCTTCACATCATTGGTTTGACTCTTCTAAGTCTGATTTGGCAAATTAAATTTTATGATTTAGAGGATATCTCATTACAATGGTAATCATCAGTGGCTCTAGAGCATGACATTCATCAAAAATATTGGCATGCATACCCAAGAATATTTGGTCCATTTAGCATCTATTGGCCCTATGTGTTTTGAATATAGCCATTGGAATAGTCTTGTCCTCTACAAAAGATTTTTTCAAATTTCCCTTAAGTGGTGTGCGCTCACTGGAAATTACTCTACTTAGTTTATTATGGATTTTCATTGTTCTACGATGGCACTTCTATAGCTAAAAACTCTACAAATTGACCACATTGTTGAATTAATCCTCAACACTCATGGTTTCATGCATTTTCTCAAGAAATTTAGTGGTAGTGACTCAGATATATTGCTTGAATTTATCTAATACTAGGAAGACAACATAGTTACGATTCATAGCCTCAAGTTCATGATCTATGTTTACATGCTCGTAGAGGTGATGGACCTCCCTAATGATGGGAAAATTAATTAGCATGACAATAACTCATTAGATGAGGATGTGAGCTTCTTCAGAGACAAGTACAAGAATTTAGAAAGGGAAAAAGGAGAAATCATTAAGGATTGCCTCCCTAAGCCATGGAATAGAATTATGCTTCCCATTCTCTAATACTTTAAAACCAATGAGACTAATTCCTCCTTAGGATATTTCATATAGCCTTTCTAACCACCTCAGATACATCAAGATCATCAATGTGCTAAATTACTTGTTTAGTTCCATGGATCATTCTCTCTAGAAGGAGGTCCAAAATGCTATCATTTCATGTGTGGATACCCCCTACTTATCCCTCTATTTTGGATTTAAGCCAAGGAATCCCTCATCTAGATGCCTTGATTGATGATGAAGCAATGGAGAATGTTTCTACGAAGACCACCAAAACTAAGAGGATGTTAGATTTTGGCTATAACTTTGGTGACACTCCTTCGATTAATATAGAGCACCATCATCATTCTTCCAAGATAAAAACTCAAAGTGGTAAGAAAATACATCCATTATAATAAATAAATATTAGGAGAAGTCAAGAGAATCATATGTGCTACGAAAGAAAATAAATATTGAAGGTGTCCTTGCTCATTCATCCTCCCATAAGGGAGTTAAACCATTGAGTGGGCCTTCAAGCCCCATTCAATAGATATCAAATAAAAATCTCCTCATTAGACTAGATAAGACACTAAAATCCATGTCCAAAGCATCTAATATGGTCTGCTCTCTACTTCAATAAGATACAAAGATGGTTGGAGATCTTAAAAACCATAATAGAGGGTGTATTCAAATGATCAATGAAGAGCAAAAAGTGGCTGAAATTTTTATCTAGTTGTGTCTACTCTAGATATTTATTTCTTCTTGCTATATGGGGTCCTTTGTTCTCCTTCGTTCCTCATGTGGGTGTCTCTTGGAGACACCCTTCTTTTGGTTGGTGCCTATTGTGTTGTTTTCGTGTGATCTCCTTTGGTTTATCTATAATGTTGTTGTTTTGATCTTGATATTGTGGAGACTATCTTCTTTTTATATCCACTAATGTAAAATTTTTGGGGTCCCTTTCAAAAATCCCTTCTCCAGTCAATCAAAAATATATATCATTTTATTTATTTAAATATATAAACCAATAAAATAATATTCCTTTGTTGGCTCTCTATCCTAAAATCCTATGAGTCACTTTTACATATATATAAACCAAATAAATTTATAAAAAGGACATCCCCTCCCTTTGAAAAATATGTTGAGTCACTTTTTCATATATATAAACCAAAGTTTTTTAAATCCATTTAAACATTTGACTCACAAAATCATATGATTCACTTTTATATATATATATATATATATATATATATATATATATATATATATATATATATAATATATGTATACATATATATGTATATATGCAATAGAAAAATAACATTTCTAAAAAGACTTTTAGAGTGAAAATCTATTGAGTCACTTTTCCATATATATGAACCAAAAAGAAATATAACATTCCATGCTCGTAGAGGGGAATATAAAATCAAGTCATTTAAGAATTAAATTAGCTTTCACAATACCAAAACTCCACATCTACTATCTATAGACTACATATTAGTAGAGTAATATTTCCAAAAATTAGCATTATCATAGTCTACTTTACCAAATTTGGACTATTAGTTTCCTTCTTGAAGCATAAGTGCAACCACAAGAACTATAATAAAGAGTTTAGTAGTATCAAAAGTTGAAAGTTCCAATTGATACTATATCTCATAATCGAACCACCAACCAACAACTCAAATAGTCCATTCATCCATTACATCTATGTAATGCCATCTTCTTTTGCTTCAACATGAAAAACCTCTATGTGCTTCATGAAATCATAATCCACTTTACTAAATTTGGACTGTTAGTTTTCTCCAATACATTGATCTATAAATGGATCCCCTGAAACATTTTATATTTCTTTCGAACATTATTTTAAATTTGCTCCTTTTAGCTTTTTCTTGTTATATTTAGCTAAAATTACTACTTCCTCTAACCACAAGAGAATTTAACTTTAAGATCCTCTAATAAAAACCTTCCATTGATTAGTTTATATGCATATTTTTTCCCTTCCCTTAACATATGAGTAAACATGATTTTTTCAATATCTATAGCAAGGTCTTGTATTTTCATAATGATCTCTTATATTATCCATGGAGCCTTTGATCTCCTCAAAATTGCATTTTTTACTATTAGGGAATCGTCTTCCATTCATACTCTATTCCATTTCATTTTTTCATATATTTTTAATCCTTCCAAAGCCACCCAAGATTCAACTTCATTATGAATTAAATACACTACTAAAAGCATAATATAACAAATTATCACCCCTATTATTTTTTATTATTTCTCCTCTCCCTATTATTGGTTTTGGATTTCCTTTATATGCTCCATCAAAATTTAATATGACCAACTCCTCTTTCGATGGTTTCCACTTTATGTCTTCCATTTATTTATCTTGTATCCAACATCATAACTTTATTTTTTGACTTGACTCCATCTATCAAGGCTAGCATCCTATAATATTAAAGAAGAATATTCATATAATTTTTTTTTGTATTGAAGTTGTAGTTTAGAAATAAGGTACTAAGCATTACTAAATAAAGCAAAATTATGTATCAAAATTATAATAATTCTATAGAGTAAAATCAAATCTAAATTCATATGAACTAACAAATGAAACAAGTTTATTGATTATCAAAGTATCATAATTAAAACAATGATTAGGGTTTATTTTGTCCTTGGCCTCAAGTTTTTATAAAATCTCAACAAGTTCCCTTGACAATTACTATGGTGCAAAGACTAATTCTCTGACTTATCAATAATTATTATTTCCTCATCTAAGATAAATTTTTTTTTTTAAGTGAAAAACCCCTTGCGGTGCCACCTTGGTCTGAGAGACCATGAACAGGGGGTTCTACACCATCAAATTCACCTGGGAGTCATACCCCACCCTGCCCGCACCAACATTATCAATTGGATTTTTGGATACCCAATTCAGCTTTTTGGTAGGGTGGAAATTTGAACCTGGGACCTCTCTTGGAGGATTTCCCTCTCCTCTCCAACTCACCTACAACACCTAGGTTATCTAAGATCAATTTATTATACTCCTAAAACCTATTATTATTGCACATATTTTGAGTATATATGCTTCAAATAAAAACATTAAATTTATTCTTTCCTCATCATTTTATTGGGCTCCTCATGGAAGTTTGCAACCATAGAATCCACCTACAACATGCATCTAGACTAGAATCAAAGAGATACTATTTTCCATAGGAGTAATTTTCCATAAAAATGATTATAACACCTTAAGGACCACATCTAACTTAGGACCATTTATCTAAAAGTCAACACACATAGTCGAAAATACTAAAAACTTTTCTTTTCATTTTTATTTTCTACCATACATGATCCAATTAGTTGTTGTAGTGCATAAGAACTCTAAATAACAACTTAATATTTACAATTCTCTATGTTAAAGGTTCAATTAATGTTAATCAAAATTTTATATCCCCAATTATTTGGCTTGGAAGAGTGTTTGGTAACTCAGGGATCACCCTAAGGCTTAAATATTCCTTTGGTTAATAGTCCAAAGCAAGATTCTTACAAGTGATAGTCTATATAGAAGAGCATGTAATGGACATTTTAGAGAAGGATCTAAAAAAATTGAATCATTCACTTCTTTAATATCCCTTTGCTTACACAAATTATTCGTTTCTTTTAAAATATAGGAATATATTGAGTAGATACATCAACATTAAAAAACTTAATAAAGTAATAGATTATATATTTAGTAGATAAAGCATTTTCAATATATGAAGGATTTATTCTACCATTATTTATTGGAATACAGCTTGAAAGGAATAATAGAATTTTAAATATAAACCTCAAATTCATGGCCAAGTTTGAAATTGTATGTGTACTTCTTGTATAGAATATTTGTTGACATGTTGCTCATAATGGGAAGTCTTAGCTTAAAAAAGGTGTTATTTTATATATTATATAGTTTTAATATAAATGGAGGGTCGTATATGATAAAGGATTTAGCACAAAGGATCCAAGAAAATATAAAAAAAAAAAATTAATACTTGGATAGTGCTAACAAAGGAAATCTAAGAAAAACTCATCGAGGTGATATTTTTCAAAATATTAAACATAAATGTCACTTATGTCTATGAAGCAAGAGTCATCAAATCCATCCTCAATCTCTACGAGGAAGCTGTTGGGAAAAAAATCAACTTCACTAAAAGTAAGATTTATTTCATCAATACCCCACTGGCCTAGCAAACAAAAATAGCAAATATTATAGGTTGTTCCATTGTTTTATTCCCAGCCACCTACCTTGGACTTCCAATATTCCAGGGGAGTCCAACTAAGTCAATGTGGAATAATGTTACTGAGTGGTGTCATAAGAAGCTCACTAGATGGAAAGGCACTCTTCTTTCTCAGGCATGGAAGACCACCTTGGTCATGTCTATCCTCCATAGCATCCATGTGTATTTTATTTCAGTCTTAAAAAACCCTATAGTAGTTGGGGCAGTGATTATGGGCTAGAGCTGATAATCAGAAGAAGTTCCACCTAGTGGCCTGGGATAAAGTGTGTTCACAAAAATATAAGGGTGGGTTTGGTTTTCATACGATCAGTAAAATGAATCAGCATCCTAGCGAAGCAAGCTTGGAAGGTTCTCACTAATTAAAACATGGAGTGGATATCAATTATTAAAATAAAATACATGCAACACCATTTTTTAGGGATGAAGGGATTCCTCAAGTAGGGTCTCATTTTTGGTAGTCTATCATTCAAACCATATATTTACTCCAACAAGGTACTAGGTTGTAGCTCAGATATGGGAAGTCCATCGACTTCTGGCATGATCCCTGGACAAGGGACGAACCCCTTATTAGGGATCTTGATATCACAACGATCAAGAACCTCATTGACCATAGGTTTGGGATAAAATTCATAGATTTTATAGCAAATAATCAAGACTATCATAAATATAGAAGCTTCATTTCAAAGTATGAAATGCAGTCCTTGATAGAGCCATCTCCTCTCTATAGGCAGTTTTTAGGTCAAATTTAAATCCTTTCAAAAAGACGCTAATAATGGCTTCTACTTGGTTAAGTCAGCCTTTTTCTTGACTGACCCTCCTTAGAGCAAGCACAAAAATAAGGAGGCCCCTGCAATAGTCAAAAGAGTATGGCTCAAGCATCTCATCCCAAAAGTGGCTCATTTTTGTTGGTTAGCTTTCCATAATAGGATTCTCACCACAAAAAATTTGATTAAGAGGGGTGTCATAGTCCCCAATAGGTGTTATTTGTGCTTACATGCATGGGAGTCCACACAGCATATCTTGGTAGAGTGCCCATTTACCTACAATGTTGTCTCCATGCTGATCAGCAAGCAGTCAATTGTTGATATGTTTACTCAGTGGCCCTAGGTGTTTAGAAATATCAAACTCAAGTTCTTGTGGGAAAAATTGTTGCACCAAACACTGTGGTAAATATGTCTCAAGCGTAACAACAAAATTTTCAAGGATTGTCGTAGGGACCCAGAAGCTGTGGCTAACAAAGCCCTCTATTTTACAATTAAAAATGTAAACCTGGTCCCCTATTTGGAAACTCCCATGTCTAGGTTGGAAGCTTCCTTGTCCAATTCTCTTGGCATATTCTTCGAGTATGCCATATCCTAGACCCATATCGGTTGTAGATCCACTGTCAAATGGAACCCTCCCCCTAGGGTGGAGCAAGGTAAATTTTTATGAATATTCTAAAGGCAACCCCAAAAATACTACGATAGGAGGAGTCATCGGGGACCATGAAGGTAAAATTATCAAAGCTTTCACCAAAAATCTAGGGGTCCAATCAAACAACTATGCGAAGCCTCGGGCCCTATGGAGGAGCATTGAATTCAACAAGGGTCTGACTAATCCTATAATTTTTTAGGGGGATTCCCTTAATGTGGTCAACCACATCAAGAACAACACCAAGGGTGGATGGAATATTCAAAATATTATCCAAGAGAGTCAACTCACCCTCAAACAGTGCCTGCTTCGCACCATCCAACATGTGTTCAGAGAGGCCAATATGATGGTTGACCACCTGGTAAACAAAGAAGCCAATTAGATTGAGCTTACCATTTAGAAAAATGCCTTCCCATAGGACATCAACAATGCTACCAAGAATTATGTGGAGTGCATGTCCAAATAATAGTAAGCGGTACTCTAATGGTGTTTTTATTAACACCAAGGGTGTTTATTTCAACACCAAGGATTTTTGTTCCCCTTCCCAAATCATCATTTCTTTAGTAAATTTAGTGGTGCCACTCACCATGTTTTTTCCTTTTTGTGGATCTTATAACTTGCATCATTAAAGGCCCTCATTTTGGCACTCTCCCCTACTACAGACCTAGGCGCTCTTATTTTCTCTACTCTCCTTAAGAGCAGACACTTGCAGTATATCACTCTTGCTAGAGGGTTCCATTCTGGATGCTTAAATTCCTATAGGTATTATGATATGATGGTCATTCTTGAACCATCAAAGCTACAGCTCGATCCAGTAAGCAAAGTTATGGTTGAAGCTAAAGGGTTCATTCCATTTTTCAAACTTTTCAATGAAGTGGATGAGCACATCACCAGAAACTTTTTAATCTCGTGGAATAATGGAGAGGTCCAATTTTGAGGGATCCACATTGAGGTAAATGCTCATCTATTAGCTGAAATTTTTTATTTTTCTCCTAAGGATAGGGCAATGCATCGAGACAAGCACAATTTTAAAGAAGAAACTGAGCACTTCCATAAAAAATGCAAGGAGCTGATTTGGGAGAATGAGGGAGTCCTATGTTCCTCTCTCTCCTGCCCTTGGGACTCCATCATAATGCTCATAATTTAGTTCATCACTGTTGACAATATCAGCAGCCAACAATTCTTACTGTCCTTCTCATAAAAGACCAAAAGAGCACTATCAAGTAGGAATATGTGGAAGAATCCCAGTAGGTCTAGGGAGATGGTGGTTGGCAGATGGTATGCCTATAGTTTTTTTGGCTTCTATTCTAATGTTGTTTCCCCTCTTCAGGGCTCTTGTTCATGGACCTGGTTTTATTTTCTTTTTCAGTTCATGTAGTTAGTTTGTTTTAGAGTTCCTCAAACTATAGGTCTTTGTTCGATTTATTCCTGTGATGACGGGATATATCTTTTTGTACTGCTAGTATTTTAAACACCTTATGTAATAGGGATTGGGCCCTTCAACCTAGTAAGTAAATAATTTTTTTTTTTTACCTACCAAAAAAATATTTAACATAAAATATCCTCATTTATTCATATTCACATGGAACTTTAACTAACAACTATGAAAAGGCTAGGGAACTTATTTTAGGGACCAAATTATCATTGAAACAAAATGGAAATATTTTTCTTTTAAGAGGGACTCACAAATAAATTCTATTATTATTAAAAAATATATAGAATGGAAATACATTTCTATTGAGAGGGATTCACAACCTATTTATATTTTTATAAATAAAAAGTTGTGGGAAATGGATAAAAACTAACATTATTTTTTATTTACATAATTTTTATTGAATGCAATATCTTAGAAATGTTAGAATATATATACAGAACAAAACTAAGTAGTAGATAATTTGGCCAATTATAGTATAGATCTGTATATTGGTCAAATTCAAATTTTAGAAGGCCAATGATTAAAGGAGATGTTAACTCTTAATGGAAATTATATGAAGAAGTTGATTGTGGAAACATAACAATTTTAGGACAGTAAAAAATACCTTTGGTAGAAAATAAAATGGATTATATCTTTGATAAAAGTATAATATGGTTATGGTTTACTTGGCTTGATAAGAAATAATATATGTTATTATTTTAATGGGAATATCCACCAATAAATTTCATACATAGCTTATTAAAATAAAAATATCTGGCATAGGTTCCATTAATTTCTAGACCTTAGCACTTATGACTCTTTAAAAAGACTTCATAAATATACCTTCCATTTTCATAGAGTTTTAATGTAACAAGTACTAAAGGAATGAGTGCTTTGTAGAGGCCCCTAATTCTTGATTCATTAATTTTTCTATAATCTAGTTAGTGTTAATTCCCAAGCTTATTACAAGTAAGGGAGGTGGATAACTTAACTTGGATCTCATCATTAAATAATACTTTAATATACACAATAGTATACTTGGATTGATTAGGAAATTTGAATAGTTTTTTTTTAAAAGACCATGGCTTCCACTTGTGTTCATGTGTATACCATGAACCAATAAGGATTCATATTTCCAATTTAAAAATTAACTTCCCCTTAATAAGAAAATCCAAGGAAGGAGGTTTATCATTACTTAAGAAAATTATTTTCCACCACATAAAGTAATGGAAAAAAATTAATCCCTAATAAAGAGAAGAGTTGTCCTAATTTAGAAGACTAACAATAAATTGCCAAGCTTTCTAAGTACATTAAATGGAATATGAACCTTTAGTGTTAAATTATTTGGAATTTAGGATTTCAATAAATATATAAATATCTTTCTAGGCACCACTATGGCTAACTACTTAAATATGGCATCTAACATTACCTTTACAAAATGCATTACTATTTAATAACTTACCCCCATTTATCAATAAGACCCATCCCCTAAAAGTAAGGGTCAACCAAGCCCAATACTCTCCTTGTATTTGATTGAGTACATTGATGCTAAAAATTGCATCCCTTATTGAAGAAACATCCCAATTATACCAAAGAAAACTACAAACGATGTACGTTAAACTAAACATAATATCACTTGTTAGAAATCCAATAGGAGGAATAAAAGATGTAAAATATCAAAAACAAAATCAACAAACTGAATCCTTATGTAGTTATCAAGTTTATATTAAAACCTTGCTACCAATCACTTTCATTTATTAATGGAAGAAACCCAAAAAACAATATAAATACCAAAATACTATATAATTTCACCATGCCTAATATTTTGTCACTCTTGCATAATATAGTTAGGATGAACTAAACCTTGAAGGAACCTATTTTATCATTAAAATATTTACCCTTTAAAATAGGCACAAATTCCTCTAAAGGATTTAAAACATTTTTTAGTTCAACCTTATTGTTCCCATGAAATATAGCAAAATCATTACAAAATGTAATATAGCACTAGTACTACTATCAAGCAACAAAATTCACTAGAATTGTTATTTCAAATAGGTACCTTAATGTATATTTTAAGTTAATGTATAATAATAACATCAAGGTATAGCCTTTCCTAATAAATCACTGTAAATTTATAGGTTTAAGTAGATATTAATTAATAAAAAAATTAGCAAAGGTATTTGTAAAAAAATAGATCTTATGCTAAAAACTAGGGTCAAATCCAACCCATTTAATTATCTAATGTATAAATGACCAACATATTCTCTCATAGGTAATAATTTTGGTAAATGCATGGTGATGAATACCAAAATTGAAGATTGGTTAAAGCAATGCCATAGCACTTATAAAAGTGAGGCTTTACAGTATATGGGATAGATCAAAAGATACAATACTTTGGACTATATGGCTAGAAAGGAATATAAGAATTTGTAAAGGAAAGGAAATCATTTTAGAGGAAATGAAAAAGAAGATATGTTTAGTCATAGAGGAGTCTAAACCAACCCTATCAACTCACCCAATCTCTAATTTGAAAGCAGATAGTCTTGATAGATGGAGTAAATTCATTAAATGAAATTATGGTATTGGATACAAGAGAAGCAAACATTATTGGATATTTTGAGTCCTTAAGTCAAATTTGTCATTGATGTCAAGAAATGAAGTCATCATTAATTTCAAGGAATTTGTCAAGAAAAAAGTTATCAAAGTTGTCATTGATATCCAGGAAGAAGCTTCTAATGAAGTCAAAGGTCAAGAGGAACAATGCAAAGGTTAAATGCAAAGGGCTCCATAATATTTTTTTTTTTTCTGGTAAGATAATATTATAATTAACACTGGGTTTTAACTGGTTGACCCAAAACCATTTTACAAAATAGGGTCCACTGACCAACTGGACAAAGGCCAAGCCCTAAAAGTTTAAACCGACAACAAAAAGGGCCAAGACCTACTCTTCCAACAGAATACAGCCAAACTAAACTATGGAAGCCTAATATTATGGCCATCAGAAAAGAAAGACGCAAAATAGAACTAACAAAGACAAAAACTAATCATGCAAGCACCATGCAGATTAGCTTGTGCCCATATAAAAATAATAGAATATGGTCAAAAAAACATCCCATAGAATGGACAGCCAAGAGGCCAAGCAGTCTTCCTTGTAGTCCTCATCAAACTTCTTATCATCCTCCTTGCCATCATCTTTAGATTTTGCCTTCGACTCCTTGTGCCCCTGGAACTGTTGGCTATAAAACAGAAGATTTAGAGAATCACACAAATCAACAACTGCACTGATGAGGCCAGAAAGACTCTTCAATCTGGTTGATACTCGTTGGAGGTTGATGAAATTGTCATCTTCTCCAAGACTATTATGGTGGGGTCTGGTACCTCATTGTCAGGGATCTCCAACACTTTGTTATTTCTTGCTAGGGCCTTTTTGCGACATCGAATCCAAACACACCTTGGGAAATACTTGAGGCCAAAGCGGATGTTTCCCATGCATGAATTTGTAGATAAAAAACCTATATCGAGTGCCCCACCAGCTGCAAAAAACACTAGTCACATGAACAAAAAAAACAAATATGACAAAAGCCATTATAAGGTTCAAAAAAATATTTTTTAAAAATGCCCCCATTTTCTGTCATTAATCCACTTTGAGCCTTCCAATCTAAAATTTTTCATTATCTATCACCATTGAGACTGCATGAGGAAGATTTTCAGTCCATGTGATCAAATTTTCTGCTACAATGCCTTCATTTGCCAGCCTATTAGCTACCATGTTTGCTTCCCGGAAGGTATGCAAAATTATGGCATCAGGTCGATCATGAATTAGAGCCCTTGCTTCGTGGATGTAGTCATCAAATCTCCAAGGAGCTCTCTTAGTGTTCTTTAGAAGATTTATAATAATAAGAGAATCACCTTCCACCAACAGTTTCCCTGGATAATTCTCTGCCACCTTGAGGCTCCTCCAAACTGCCCTCGCTTCAGCCACATTGTTAGTTTGAGCTCCAAGATGTTCAGCAAAAGCTACAAGCACCTCACCCTTGTGGTCTCTAAGTAAGCCACCAACCCCAGCTTCACCTGGGTTGCCCCTAGATGCCCCATCAAAATTTAACTTAATCCACCCTAAGGGGGGTGGGGTCCATGTGATCATGGTTCTAGGACAGACTTGAGGATGATTGAGGCCATCAGTGAGAGGTAAGTATATTTTTAATTATTATGTGGAAGCATAAGTTAAATGGTTTTCATAAAAACCCAATAAATTTTATTTGCAAAGCTAAAGGAAGGTTTAATATTTATTTGATAAATTATTTAAATTCAAAATGAATTTAAATTTTATAAATAAATATTATTTATACCAAGATGCAAAGTGGAAGATGGTTTAAATAAAACCAAAGAGTTTTAAAGAATTAATTTATAAAATTTAAATTCAAAAGAATTTAAATGTTTTATAAATTAATAAAGCTCCAAAGGAAATTCGAGCGTCGACGTCCAAAATATTAAAGATAATTCGAGCACCGATGTCATGCATGGAGGAAGGAAATTTGGTATATAAGCTAATGCCTTAGAGGTATTTTAATTTATCCTTTTTCTCGATAATCGAATGCATGCAATTGTGTTTGAATTCATGAGGAAGAAAGAGCAATGACCATTCTATTTAAGCACCAACGAATAACATTAAGGGGATTTGTGCCAAAAGAGAAAGCACCAATGGGGCAAGTGGCCTAGTGGAAAATAGTACAACATTAGGATGTTGAGCGCAAGGAGGTCTATGTTCGAAACCCAACAGAAGCATTTTTGTGGCAATTGCATTATGTTTTGGATAGCACTAAGGAAAGCCGCACATTTTGTGCAAGATGAGCGAGGAAGATTTTGGAGCATGTGGTGCTCATTAGTCCCCAAGAAAGTGCCTAATTTATGTGACATTGGAAGCCATAGCTAGAGTTTCGGTTGAGGCTGTGCAATGTGTTCAAATCCCCTAAAAGGCAAGGTAATAAATTTTGATTTTAATTTTTGTGTTGCCTAAATTTTGGAGTTAAAAGGATGCATGAAAGGATTGTTAGTTGGAATGATATTTGATAAGTTGGAGGAATAAGGTGTTAAGGTTTTTTTTAATAGTGTTTTGTCATTTTGATTTATTGAAATAATAAAATGATAGAGGGTGCTTCTTGTTTAGGTTATTTTGAAAAGAAGAGTGCATTGAATATTATTGGGAGATTATAAGGTGTAAATGGTAATTTACTTTTTGTAAATGTTGATGAATGTTTTTTTAAATATGGAGTGATAAGGTGTATATATGTTTTGATGTTTACATTGTATTTCTAAGGAAGTTAATCACCTTATAATTTCTTTGAGCTTGGCAAGAAGTGTTTGAGATGTTTGGCAGATTTAGAAGATTCCTTCATCATCAAGAAAAAGGTATGAACACATTTTTCAAAGTTTAATTTGATTGGTTGGTTTTCTAAAAATAATTTTGGAGTGAAAATGACTTGATTAGGGTATCCTTTTGAGAGTATGCATCAAGGTTTCCTGGAATAAATAGTTGTAATTAAAACCTTGTTTTGTAAGCATAGTTGTTGAAGTGAGTTGTTGAGCAAAGAACTTGAACTAGGGTTTGAAAAGAACATGAGTATCATTGTTATGTGAGATTTGTTGTTGATCATTGTTAGAAATATTTTGATTAAGTTTTCATATGATTGGACTAGGGTTTGTGAGCAAGGGGTGCTTCATTGAGTTATTGATTGAGTAGAGTTGGTTGACCCTAGTCAAGTGGATGTGTGAAGTGATTGTTCAAGTTCCATAAAACAAACTATTCTATATTATGATTTGAATTGAGAAAGTGATTTAGCATTGAGTTGAAATATATTGGGTCTCTAACAATTTTCTTTATGTTTCTATGAGATTGGACAATTTTTGTGTGGACTTGTTAAGCAGATTTGAAGCAAGTATTTGAGGAGACTTGTGGACTGATTTTATGTGAGCTTTTTGTGGAAGCTTACAATACAAATTTGAGCAAGTTCTGAGTGAGCTTGTTGAGCATATTTGAGCAAGTTTTGAGTGGACTTGTTGAGTAGATTTGAGCAAGTTATGAGTGGACTTGTTAAGTAGATTTGAGCAAGTTATGAGTGGACTTGTTGAACAGATTTGAGCAAGTTTTGAGTGGACTTGTTGAGCAGATTTGAGAAAGTTATGAGTGGACTTGTTGAAAAAATTTGAGCAAGTTCTAAGTGGACTTGTTGAGTAGATTTGAAAAATTTCTGAGTGGACTTGTTGAACATATTTGAGGAAGTTCTAAGTGGACTTGTTGAGCATATTTGAGCAAGTTATGAGTGGACTTGTTGAGCATATTTAAGCAAGTTTTGAGTGAGTTTGTTGAGAAAATTTGAGCAAGTTTTGAGTGAGCTTGTTAAGCATATTTGAGTAAGTTCTGAGTGAGCTTGTTGAGTATATTTGAGCAATTTCTGAGTAAAATTGTTTATAATATTTGAGCAAGCTCTGTGTGGACTTGTGGAGTAGAGTTTGGTGAAGATTTGAGGACAAGTTTGTGCTAGACCAGAGATAGAGATTGAGTAGATTTGTGCTAGACCAAAGGACTAAGTTTAGTGTAGATTTGAGACAGAGCTTTGGAGGTGACAGAGCATAGAGGACAATAGTCTCTAGTGGATAGAGATCCATCAACCAAGGTAGTGAGGATAGGTCTTCTGAGTGGGGACAAGAGTCTTCAGTGGAGAGAGATCCACAAGCCAATGTAGTGGAGGCAATAGTATTCTAGAGTATCACCAGCCAGAGCAGACGAGTTCTCTAGTGGATAGATATCCACTAACTTGATTTAGGGGATCAGCGTCTCCTTTGGATAGAGGTCCCTAAAAAATTTAGGGAAAGGATTTCCAAGAGAATTTATTCAAAAAAATTTATAAGAAATATTTTCTCTATGGAAGTAGCCATCTTTGGGTGAACCACGTTAAATTGGTGTCTCTATTGTGTGTGGTGATTTGTGCATTGGTTTAATTACTGCTATTGATATTGCTATCTATACATTGAATAATATTGATTGGGAAATAAAAGTGAAAAAGTGGTCTTATACTGTTCACCCCCTCCCTCTCAGTATAGGCTTGTGTTATTTAAAAATAAGGTAAACAATATAAAGTGGAAACCACCAGATGTGGAGTGGGTTAAGTTGAATTTTTATGGAGCATCTAAAGGAAACCTAGGACCATCAGGAGAAGGAGGAATAATTAAAAATAATATAGGAGAGATTTGTCTCATTATGCTTTCAATTGTGGATTTAAGACAAATAATGAAGCTGAAGCTTGGGCAGCTGTAGAAGGGTTAAAAATATGTAAAAAAATGTAATGGAATAGAGTTTGGATGGAATTTGATTCTCTCATAGTAATAAATACAATTTTTAGGAAATCAAAGGCTCCATGGAACATACAAGAGATAATTGTGGAAATTCAAGATCTTGCTAAAGAGTTTGAAAAAATCAAGTCTACATATTAAGAGAAGGAAACAAATGTGCATATAAGCTACCAAATAGAGGGATTTTTGTTGAGTATCATGAAGTTAACATCTTCTTTCCATGGTTAGAGGAAGTAGAAATTTTAGTTGAAGGTGACAAAAATTGTTGATTGCCTAAATAATTTAATGATTATTTACTTTAATGTTTTCCATTAGTAATATCTATTTTATTTTGTAACAATAATGTGTGTTCATTTAGACTATTTATTATAATTTTTGTGGTTGTACTTGTGTTTCAGGAAGGAAACTAGCAATCCATATTTGGTAAAGTGGACTATGTTAGTGCGATGTTCTGGAAATATTACTCTACTAAGATGCAAGACATAGATAGTAGAGGTGAATTTTTGGCATTGTCTCAATTGAGATGAGAAATGTATATATTTGTAAGCTCTCAAGATATAAAGAAGAAATATGTAATTTGTTAAGGGTTGGTGACCTGAGTACAACCCCTTTTTATCAAGAAAGAATATATATTCTCTCATAGGATTTATTAGATTTTAGTTTTAAAAAATAGTATCATATCCTAACTTGGAATTCCAATCAAGTATTTTCCAAACAAAGAGTAAGTTTTCTAAATCAAAATTTTTTTTAAGAAACCATGTCTATTCAAGTCAAAATTTGAGCAATATGGATAATACTATAAGCAAAATTCTTAATAATTATTTTTTAAGAGACATTCAAAAAAGTCATAGGCCTACATCCAAAAAAGATGTCTCTATTGGAATCCTTTGGAATCAGTTTAAAGAGGCCTTGATTAATGGTTTAACCTATAGACCCCTATCTATCAGTCTCCTTATACATCCTATAACACAAATTTTCAATATTATATCACATAATATTTTAGAATTCAATGGGAAGTCCATACAACCCAGGTGCTTTATGATTAATCATAGAGAAGAAGGTATGTGCAATCTCCTTGTAAGATTCATGGAAGATAAAGGGGTATCTAAATACACTTTCATATTCTCATCTACCTTACAAGGTATACAATTAGAAATATATCGATCTAATTGATCTCAATCTAAGGAATCATCCTTAAAAGTATTGTAAAAATAGAAAATAAAAACCTTTGTTATGTTCTTATCTTGAATTTTGGGTTCTCCCTATTTATCTTTAATTTTTTTTAAAAGTTCCTTCTAATGCTTATGTTTAATACAGTTGAAAAATAATTTGTATCCCTTATCCTCATATTGAGCCATTGAACTTTCAACCTAATAATATACCTCAAATATTTTTAGTATTCCAGTCTTAAAATATTAATATAAATAATAGACACTTGATTTTTCCATAACATGGATGAGTGATCTTGATTTTTCAAAAACATAGATGAATGTCTTCTCATTATATTTTGTTAATATTTAGAAAGATTAATAGTTGGTATGTTTTCCACTCTTTGTTGGACTTTAAATTTTATCCTCTTGAAGAACCTAATAAATCTAACAACCTTATAAATAGTCTTATCCTATCAAATAATCCCCAAATGATAAAGAAACCCTACAAACAAAAGGGATGTTGAAGGATTAAAACATTGAGTTTATATGGAATCCCACTAAATTGTTTTATTTATATCCCCCATAAAAAAATAATATAATATAGGAAACTTGTCAAAAATGGCCACACAAAAATCATAAATGATTTTACCACCCTTTATATAACTTTTATTAGAAACAATATCAAAATAAAATCAAAAAGTGCAACCTACTAGACTTAGACTTGAAATATTATCTAATCTTATCCCATGTGAATAAAAAATATTTATTAGACATGAAATAAAAATATTTAAACATTAAAAACTCTAAGTATGTTTCTATAATCCAAATTTTTGCTAAATTTAGACAAGTTCAATGGAACTAAGAAGTCTACCACCTCCTATCTATATTAGATTCAACTATATTTAAGTTGTGTAACATTGTTCAATATAATGATGGTAGATTAATACGTAATTGGTCCAATAACCTAACCATATCACTAATATTTTGTGGGTATAAGTAAATCAAAAACCAGCTACACATCCCTTGAAAGCAAAATTTTGCAAACATAACCTATCACCATGGCATTTTATTTTACTCATCAAACTTTTTTACAACCATTATGTAAAATAATGATTAGTACCATTCGATATCTCTTTATAAAAATTTAAATACATATCTTTATTGCATTCATAAATTGTAATTATCCACATTACATGGTATGGAGTTGTGTCTCCAATATATAACCTTACGAAAAACTCTTCAACTCTCCTAAATTTTGCTCTCCTCAAAATCATGGGAGATGCAACCTTTCACATGCCTTTCTTACATTATGACAAAGCTTCTCATGATTACATAACCTCCTACTTCTAATATTAACACATCAAGTACGAATTTTCACTTACACACTTGAAAACTAACATTAATGACTCTTCACTTGCACACATGACACCTTTCACTTACACTTGAACACTTGACACCTTTTACTCACACTTGCACACTTCACACCTTTCACTCATAGTTACATAACATATAAACACTTTTTACATCTTAACACATACTTTTAACATAAATGTTAAACACACTCCTAATCTAAATATTTGCAATGGTACTTCATGGTACCAGATAATTTAGTATCTCTAGCACCCCCATGCATTACATTATTTTGTGTGAAGGCTTTTAGCCTTCAATATTTGTGTTTTGTCTTCATATTATCTTCATCCACTACTACTAGTACGAAAGTTGAACTATCTCTTGCATTTGTCATTATTCGGATTATTTCCATAGTTGCTTTAGAAATAATCTATTTGCGAAGTTTATATAATGCTATCATTAATCCAAATCTCACATTTCCCCTTTCATGAATATTGTTTACCTTGTTGAAGAACACATGCTTATACTGAGAGGGGGTGAACATTATAAGACCACTTTTTACTTTTCTTCTCAAATCAATATTATGCAGTGTATAGATAGCAGTATCAATAGCAGTAATCAAATCAATGCACAAAAATCCACACACAATAGAGACAGATTTAATGTGGTTCATCCAATGTGGGCTACATCCACAAAAAATATTTCTTCTAAATCTTTCTCAAATAATCTCTTGGGAATCCTTACCAATTACAATGTTTATGGACCTCTATCCAAAGGAGATGTTGATCCCCTAAATCTCAAGTTCATGGATCTCTTCCATAGGAGAACTCTTTCCCCTTCTACTCTGGCTAGTGATATTCTAGAAGACTATGTCTCTCTGTTGCACTGACTTGTGGATCTCTCTCCACTTGAAGACTCCTCACTTAGATTTGTCTTCAATTGTCCTGGTTGCTCAATCTCTAACCACTGAGACTCTATCCTCTATAATCTATTACCTCCAAAGATCTGTCTCAATACTGTACCAAACACATTTCAATCAGTTTAGCATAGTTATGCTCAATCTCTTGCACTAAACACAGTATAGTCAGTCTAGTACAATTCTGCTCAATAGGTTCACACAAAACCTATCCAAATCTACTCAAAAAGTTCACATAGAACTTGTCCAAATATGCTCAATAAATCCTCTCTAGAAATTGCTCAAATCTACTCAATAAGTCCTCTCTAGGACTTGCTCAAATCTTCTCAATAAGTCCTCTCTAGGACTTGCTCAAATCTGCATAGCAAGCTTTCAGAATATCTTAACTCAAAACAATCTACAAGCCTTCTCAAAGACTTGTCTAAATCACATAGAATCATAAAGAGAATTGTTAGAGACTCAATATGTTCTAAGCTCAATGTACAATCAATATCTCAAATCAATCTCATAGAAGCATAAATAGAATTGTTAGAGACTCTATATGTTCTATACTCAAATCCTAATCTTAACTCAAATCAATCTCATAGAAGCATAAAGAGAATTGTTAGAGACTCTATATGTTCTATACTCAAATCCCAATCTCAACTCAATATCAATCTCATAGAAGCATAAAGAGAATTGTTAGAGACTCTATATGTTCTATACTCAAATCCCAATCTCAACTCAATATCAATCTCATAGAAGCATAAAGAGAATTGTTAGAGACTCTATATTTTCTATACTCAAATCCCAATCTCAACTCAGATAAACCTCAATCTCAACTCAAATCAATCTCAACTCAAATAATAATATTGAATAGTTTGTTTCTAGGAACTTGAACAACCACATGCATCCACTTGACTAGGCTTAACCAACTCAACTCAACCAATCACCTCAAGGAAAAATTCTTTCTCACAAACCCTAGTCCAAGCATGTATTAACCAACTCAAAATATTTCCAACAATGCTCAAGCACAAGTCTCACATAGCAATGATACTCATGTTCTTTTCTAACTCAAGTTCAAGTTCATTTCATCATCAATGGCTTCAACAAAAATGCTCATAAAACAAGGTTTAAATACAACTCATAAACCAAAAAACCTTGAAGCATTCAACAAACCATTTTCATAAAGGAAACCATAATCAATCCTTTTCTCTCCAATGATATTTCAGAAATCAACCACCATAAAAAATCAAATGGAGAATGTGTCCATACCTTTTTGATACCAATAAGTTATCCACAAAATCTGCCACACTTAAACACAACTTTATTTTCCAATATAAACAAGGTTTAATGGACTTCAAATAATCACAAAATAAAGCATTACTCAAATTACACCCTTTTTACTCCAAGTTAATAAACACATCCACCAAAGTCCCTTTTATTAAAACCCTTATCAAAAATAATAAACCTCTCAAAAATTGCTTTAAAAACAACTCCTTATTTGTCCTTAAAATTAATTCTCCATAACCATCAAATAAATCATAAACCAATTATGCTTTGCAATAATAATCATACCCTAATAACAAAATTTAATTTCCATTAAGTACCTTATAACTCCAAACTTTAGGGCTAATAAAAATTATTTAAATTCAAAACGTAATTACCTCCTCAAGAGGATTTGAACCCCTGACTTGCCACATCGTGAGCGTCTTAGCCACAACTAGTATTCCACATGAGATAGGTGCTCGTTGGAAAGGCAAAGGCCCAAAGTTCCTTAAACCTTCCTCCACCTTCCGCAAAAGATAAAGCGCAAAAGCACTTTCCACATGCCTTTCAAAACACCATCCAAGGGATTCGATCCCTAGTGTTTTCACTGCCTTGTGCCTTAGCCAAAAATGATTTGCCAATGTGCAATGCTTCCCACCATGTTTTGAATTTCTAAGCGTTGTCATTTTCTTTACTGCTTCTTTTCTCAAAATTTGCACAATCTCATAGACTTATTTGAATGCCAAACATTTATCACAAGAGCAAGGATGAAACTTTGATTCATTTACCACCCCTTTATATAGTGTTTAAAACACTTCAAAGACGTCGGCAAAAATATGAATTTATGTTTGCTTGATGATGTCGATGGGAAACTTTGCATTTAAATTTAAATTTGAATTTAAATTTTAAATAATTAAAATTTAAACCAAATATTAAAACTCAAATAACTCCATCATCGGGGCACATTTTTCGATGAAACGAAAGCCCAACTTGGGTTTTAAGAAAAACCCAGATCAAATATGCTATCCATGGTTTTAAATAAAACATTTTATTTTTCCTGCCTTGGTTTTCACAAAAACCCTTCATAGATCCTTTTGACATTAAATGCTCTTTTGACATCAATGACAACATTTAAAAACTTTTATTTTTCCTACCTTGGTTTTCACAAAAACCCTTCATAGATCCTTTTGACATTAAATGCTCTTTTGACATCAATGACAAAATTTTAGCTTAGGGACTCAAAATGTCCAACACTTGTACCAACAATCCTTATGGGAATTATTATGGCTCCCACAACTTTTAAAATGAACAAGATCCAAAAAATCTTCAGTTTTATGTCCATACCTATTACAAAATTTACATTTAAAATTTCCTTTTCTATAATTTGTATGGACTCTTATAGGAACAAAAAAAATCTATTTCTTGATTTTGCAACTTTCCTTGATGTCTTGAATGTTATTTTTGTATTGCAATATGATTTCCCTTCATTAAATTTATTAGCATATTCAAAAAAATAATCTATACACCATTTAAGAATCATAATAATCATGCTATATACTTCTCTTTAAATGAATTGTATGCATTCTATCAATTTTGTTGTTCCATGTTTTCTTTATTTTAAAATAATTTGTAAATGATTCTTGGAAGACTTATTTTTTCTTCATATTTAATATTCCTTTTTTCTTGCTTTCTAGCCATGATTTAACTTATTCAAATTCTAATATTTCAATCAACTTGAATTTCAAATATTTAATCAATTTATCTCAATCAATCAATAAATTTCAACGTTAATTATTCAAATAATTTTCCCTCTTCTTATAACTCCCAATTTTAATTTCACATTCTTCCTTATTTCAAATTGCAAACTCAATTTCAATTTTAATTTATTTTTAGAACTCCCAATTTCAAAACATCATTAATTCAATTTCTTTCTTTAACCAACTTCTCAAATCCAATTCTCTCCTTTAATCTTAATTAGTTTCTTCAATTAATTAATTTACTTCTTCATTTACTTCATTATTTAATTAAACCATTATCTTATATCTCCAAAAATACTTTAATGATTAAAGAAAAATCGTATAACTCCCAATAAATAATAAAATATATACTTGTAATTTAATTTAACAAAATAAATTTAAAAAAAAAAACTCACTTTATATGGTGCTTACCCTCACACTTTGTCAAATGAATATTTTTCTTAGTCATACAACTCCAAATATAGGTTTGTAATATAGTCATAAAATCAAGTGTTTTAAATATGCTCCATAGGTGTTATAGTGACAATAACTTCCTCTTCTTACTAAGGCTTTCACTAGGAAAATTTCTAATTAATACTTCCTCCATGCTTTATCTATGAATTCTTCAAATAGTGAATAGTAGCTTAGTTCTTCCTCTAAAATATTACTAGTTTGCATACACTCTCAACTTCACATCCAATAGATTATCTCTTCCTCCAAAACATCTATGGTTGCCTTTGCTCTTAGATTCATGTATAATAGTTTAGCTCTTGGCTTCACACATCCATAGTCTTACTTCTTTTGGCAAGATACCCCAACTCCAATAGTCTCTAATCTCAATACGTCCAATGTTAATCCTTAGGCATTTTCATTACAATCTTTCAATATTAATCTCAACTCTTCCAACCTTAATTTCTTCTTCCAAATTGAACATGTCTTCCAAAATTCTAATGTTTCTATAGCAGTCCATATCTTTACCTTCAACATTTCCAATGTGGCTTTCCATGATGTTCAATATTCATTAGACTTTCTCCTTCAAATTTATCTTCTTTGTGATGTACCTCCAAAGCTAGGAATCTCTCATTCCTAAAATATTATCTCTTCTTTACACTTCTCCAAGCCATCTCATTTCAAACTCTATAATCTTCTTCATTTTATCTAGTTACTATTTGTTACTAGTTCTCAAATTAATCCTTCAAAAGTTCCAATTAGTGACTTCTTAAACACAACAATCTTCTTTTATGTCGACTCTCTTCTTCAACATCCAATAATATCTTACCAATGTAGTTCTAATCCAATATGGATCTGATACCACTACTGGTAAATATGCCTAAATATCTCATAGGTAAATATTTCTAGGATTAAAATCACACATAAAATCACCTTCACAAGTAACACAAATATTGAACAATAAAAAAAATTTCTATTACATTCATAAATCATAATTTTTTATGTTACGTAGTATGAAGCTTTATCTTCAATATATAACCTTACAAAATACTATTCAACTCTCTTGACTTTACTCTCTTAGAAACTCATGGGAGATGCAAAATTTCACATAGCTTTCATAAATTATGATAAAGCTTCTCATGAATACATAACCTCCTCCTTCTGATCTTAACACATCACATATGGCTATTCATGTACACACTTGACACATAACACTAACCACTCTTCACCTGCACATATGACACCTTTCACTCATAATTACATAACACATAAATACTCTTTACATCTTCACACATAATTTTTACATAAATATTAAATACATTCCTAATCTAAATATTTACAATAGTATTTCATGGTACCAGATATTGTAATATCATCAACAGAAGGAGTTGGACAATGATGCATGAGCATCCAGTGGTGTAAGAGTGATATTGCATCATATAAATTTTGTAATCTTATGCTTATTTATGTTTGAAGTGTGTTTAGTTCTTAGGGGATGGAAAAACAGACCTAACGGTGAAAGAATCACCCCAATATCCTGAGCGTTTTGGGAGATATGCCAAAACTAGTGAAAATCCTAGTGAAAACCCTACCAAAACTAGTAAAAATCCTACTAGTAAAACTTGGAGGTCAATTTTGAAGGCCTTAGAGGCCTTTTTAAGGGCTTAAATATGGCGGTATTGTGTGTAAATGCAATATTGGGCAGTAAAACCCTTTGAGAGCTTTCCGAAAACATGTGCCAATAGTAATTTCGAGTAATGAGCGATGAGTTATGACCTCAGGAAGTTTGCCCTTGAAATTCAAATTTGAAATAGATGGTTCTAGGTGGGAAAAGAGAAAACAGGGTCAAAATGGGGGAATTTTGAATTTGTAATCAGTTAGTCTCTATAAGCTCTATTCTCATAATAGTAATACAAGGAAATTTTTGGCTCATTTGCATTGGCTCTACTTTCTATGGATTGTATGTGTTTTTGTTTAATGCAACTCTGCTTCAGACAAGAGAATCAATCAATTTATTTTCCATGCGACTCAAAACCCTATAATAACAATATTTTATTTAAGCACCAATTTAATATGGATATTGTGTTGCATTTATGTTTTTTATATCTCCATCAATAAAAGCATCCCTATGGGTTTTTATTGAGAGGATCATCATCTGGATCATTATGTTGTGTAGGTAGCTTAATACATACTATATATTGTCCTAATTTGTAAACATAATAAAGTGTCATTGTTCTAAAATAAATAACTCTTCTTAAAGTTAATACACTCATTAAACTTAACCTAGGTAGAGTTTTAAGGCACAAGTGGAACTAAGCATTTGTGAACCCTATGAATTGGATTGTTAAATGAACTTACAAAGCCAATGTTAATGGTATTTTTCTCATCCTAAAATAAAAAAATAAAACACCTTGATATTGATAGTTATGGTCTAAATATTATATTTAAAGGAGGAAATTCAACCCATATTAATCCAATAATGACCCTCAAGATGGAATGAATAACCAAGACTACAAGTAGCAAACCTATTTTAAATAATTTATATCAAGTTGGATATTTATCTATCTAGATTCTTCTAAATTAAGTTTATTATCTATATTCATACATACATGTATAGATATATAGATATATACATTTTCAAGACCCCCCCCCCCCCCATATTCTCTACAAATCAATCCCTCTACTCCCAATTAACTTTTATCCACTAATAGAGAACATGTTCTATTTTACCATCCTCAAGAAAATAAAATTAAACATAGCTCCTAAGTTTTCATTATCCTAAAAATTACCTCATCTTGAAAGGATATTATAGGGAGTTTATCTATGTCTTGATATCTCATAGCATCATGCCTATTATGGGATAACCCCTACACTTGATTTTTTAGCTTGCAAATTCCATTGAAAGTTTTCTCCACCACCTTCTTCATATATGTTTGTGTTGATTATTTAAATATATAAAGCATTGGAACTATATTACCCATTATTGGATGGAGATATGACCATGTGAAGATAGTTATCTGTAACAAGGGCAACATTTGGAGAAATTTTCTAGGTAAAAACTTTCATCTTTTAGAAGCCATATCTTTGTGAAGGATTGTCTAATTCAACTTAGTCTTGCACCAATTTGTGTGAAACTTAAAAATATTTAAAATGAGTTGTTATATGATGGAATTCAAGTAATATTGAGGGAGATATGACCCTATGAAATCATCAATCCATGACAAGGGTAGTGACAATTTTTTAAATTACAAGAAAATAAAATTGCAAATATTTGTTAGCCAGGGTTTGAATGAGGGGAGGAGAAATATAGGTCTAGGGAATCAGTGAGGTAGGACATTTCATATCAACATAAAAAAAAATTAGTTAAATTCATTTTCTCCTTCATTATCTTTGAAGTTTTGCTACAAAATATTGTAGGTTTATTTTTAAATAATATAATCATTATAGGATATACTAGTAAGTTTTAGTAGATATTGAATTATAGTGTCCTTCCTATAGACTCATTTATAGCTAAATCCTTATAATCATACCTAGTAGTAGAGGTTAGGAAGGACCTCATAGTTTAGTGATCTTTGTTACTCAAATATAAGGTATTCATTGGTAAATTTAATGGTTTTTGTCCAAGGGCTTTGGCTCTAAGAAATTGGATTTATAGGAGATGGAAGTATCTAGTAGTAAGTTAGTATTTATTTCCAAAGGTTTATTCCTAACATTTTTCTACTCTAGGAAGGAAATATATAGAATTATAAAAGGGGGTTCTTGGTTTATGAGAATATTATTCTTCCTTACTTGCTGGTATGAAGGTTTGTCATAAAAAATATAAATCTAGTCATAGTATTAGTTTGGGTTAGGATGTATGAATTACCCATTGAATTAAAGGCAATGGATAACTTCAATTCAATAAGAAACACTATAGGATAATTCCTTGAGCTTTTAGATACTACATAAGATGGCATCTTGGATATTTATATCTAGATATTTGTCATGATAAAACTTTACCAAAATCAATCATTCTTAAGTATGGGGTAAGTTATGGACCCAAACCATAGATTATGAAAACATAACTTTAGAATGTAGAAGATGCCATGAGTCAAGGTATATTGATATTTCATGCACTAAGAAAAGTCCAATAGAAACATATGTAGGAAAAATTAATAAAAACATACAAATGGATATGGATGAGGATGGTTTTCAACTTCCAAAAATAGGTTCAAATAGATAAAATTAAATAAACAATCAAGACTAGTAAGGATATTGGGAGAAACACCTATTCTTTTGAGTCTTTAGACTATGAAGAAAAGTAGATAAAAGCTTAGAAAATATGATATAATAGAATAAAAAAATTAACAAGAAAGTATCTACTTTGTCTAAATTTGATTTAGAAATGAACATTCTTGAAAACCTAAGGAATATACCTCATCATTTTGAATACTATTTTAAAGTACCATGCACCATTTAGGAGAAGTAAAGTGGTAAAAAAAATGTAATGTTAGATGTCAATACCTATACCACTAATAATAAAATACCTAAAAATGAGTAGAATAAGTCAAAAGCTTCCTTATTGGATCCAAGAGAGAATAAATATAATGTAAAGGAAAGTTGTGAAAGAATATTGAGTTATATAATAATAAGACCAATACTAGCAAGGCAAAAAGAGAAAAAACTTTAAATTATCAAGCAAGAGTTAGGGAAGCAAGACGAAACATAGAGAAAGAGACATAATCTAATATGGTTTAAATTCTCTTTGCCAAAAAATAAAATGATATTGGTAATTTGCAAGAGGAGACAACAACCCCTAATAACACATGATTACCATATCATGGAATATAGTAGGTGTTAATGCCACCTCAAAGTATGTTATATTTTGGTGAGACGGTAGTGTAGGGAATACAACCACAAGATGCAAGATGACTAATATAAAATAACTATAAATTAATGGTACAATATTATCCAAGAAAATAATGATATGAACATCTGTAAATAACTCAAAATATGACATTAATGAAAGTGATAAAAATAGTACAATGCTATATAATGGAGGACATGAAAACTCCATAAAAGGATATGAAGGACTACATTGTACCACACACTCTTTATGCTTACTACTACTATTCTCATTTTATGAAATGTTCACTATGAGACATTTATATAGGAAAATATATTCCTGGCCCCTTAATCTACCTATCTAACTGATGTACAATGGGAATCCTTGTACATTTATAACTTGCACATCTTACACTTGTGCAATTATTACATTACTTGAAGTAACTAATTAATTTTACTCTAAAGTAAACTCCTACTCTAGTTATGTACCAAAGGTGGTACATTTACATGACCTAAATGATGTAATATAATCTAACACCCCATGTATTGTAGCAAGTGTGAACATGACTTAGCTTGAAATGGCTTAGAAAAATCTAGTTTTTCTAAGCACAGTGTGAACACACTTACCTTTTGTCGGCTAATTTTGTCGGATGGTCGGCATGATTTTTCTTTCTCCCTTTCCTTTATTTTCTCCTTATCCCTCCATTCTCCTTCCTCCTTTCCTGCCATCCATTTTCCCTTATCACTCCACTCCCTTCCTCTCCCCACGCTCGTTGCCACCTCCCACTCCACTTCCTACTCCTCCGTTCTCTCTAAACTCCCCGATCTTCCTCCACCTTCCCTTTCCTACTATTGCGCATGTTCTAAGCCTATATAAGGTTTATTATAATGTAATTATTAAGTTGGTTAGTTTAATGAATAATTTTGGCTTTAATTATTTTTCGTGTCAATTATTACCTTGGCTAATGTTAATCTAAGGTTAATTTAATCTTGGAATCACACTGGTATCAGAGCAGAGGGGGCACGGATCCCGAGGGCCGAGGTAAGGCACGAAAGCCAAAGCACACGGATCTCGAGGAGCGGCGGAGAGGCTATCGCATGGATCCCGAGCTACACATGGATCCCGAGGAGCGGTGGAGAGGCTATCGCAGGATCCGAGAGCACATGGATCCCGAGGAGCGATGAAGAGGCGGTCACACAGATCTCGAGGAGCGCATGGATCTTGAGGATCTGTCTGGACCCTGACAATAGGTTGACATGGCGGTGGAGCTAGGTGACAGCTGCTAACGTGGAACGGAGCTGGCAGCATGTGGATTGAGGTTGACCAAGAGCTGACGTGGCAGAGCGATGCAAGCAGACGTGGACGAGTGCTGACGTGGATGAGTGCTGATGAGTGCAGATGTGGATGAGTGCTCCGGGTGTGTGCCACGTGGCAAAAGTTGTTTGGTTGACAGACGGGCAAAAGGTTGGCAAGATCGATTGCCCGAAGGCAATCGACCTAAGAGCGTTCGCAGGCTTTGATAAAGCCTGGAAACGCTCATAGCCCACTGAATGTGGGACTAATTTTTTTTAAAAAAACAATTTTTTAGCCGATGTTTTTAAATATAAACTATTTCCTCTATTTCCCGTCCGGCTAGAGTGGTCTAGCGGTCAAGTTCCCCGCCTTGCAGAGTATAGACCCGGGGTCGAATCCCGTCGGGGTAAAGAAAAAGGTTTTTTTTTTTTTTTTTTATATACTTCACCGTTTAGAAGGATTCAAATCTGTTTTTTTGACATTCACTACCATAGCAACCGCGTGGTGCAGCGGCTAAGTCTGTCGGGTAGACAGCGGAGGTTACCAGTTCGAATCCCATCGGGGTTTAAAAAAAAAAAGGTTTATTTTTTAATTAAATTTTTATTATTTGTTTTTTCTAAAAGTTTAAAAAAAAAATAAATTCTATATATATTTTTTATTATGTTTTTTTTAAATATCCATTTCATTTTAAAAAAAATTAAAAATATATATATAGGAAATTGTTATTTTTTTTTTAAAAGGTCTTTATTAAAACAAATTTTAGAAATTTTTTTATAAAAATAAAAGGGTGCAAAGATATTTTGATATAAAAAGTTTTTTTTGGCATCATACTAAGTTGTAACCCAGTTCATACGGTGTGATTCTGGGTAGATGATCCGGTCAACTGGATGCTATAATGCATTACTCTCTCTCGTTGAGAAGAGAGACTCCCGATTCCTTTGATGGGAAAGTCCAACGGTATGGACTTCATACAAGTGTTTTGCCAATTAGAAAACCAAGTGATTGCTCATCTGAGGAAACCAGATTCTGGCTACGAGGTGGATTTTGAAGATAATATCTTCGGGCAAAGGATAGTTGAATCCGAGATGATTGAAATAGTACCTGAAGGACAGTCAAGTGACAGTTATACACCTGTAGTGCCTGAAGTAGAAACAAGTGAGAGCTATACACCACGCTCTCCTGATTCAGAACCAAAAGAAGAAGAAGAAGAAGAAGAAGAAGAAGAAGAAGAAGAAGAAGAAGAAGAGGAAGAAGAACCAGTGGAGGTGAAACCGAACGAAATGTTCTCAAAAGAAGTTATGAACCAGCAGCAACACAAGAAGTCATTATAATTAGTGACGACGAAGCAGACAATTTCACCTTTCCAGTTTTGGGAAATCCTCAAGAAGAAGAACGCCAAATCAGTGAGCATATTAAGAAAGCTAGATTTGATTTAAATCAGTAAATCAGTGATCTATTTTGTACTTCTTTGTACTACTTGTTTGAAGTTGCAATAAAGTTTGCTTTCTAAAAATGGCTTCCAATACTAGTCTACCAATTCCTGAGTTCAATGGTGGTGATTACGAGTATTGGTCAATTAAAATGAAAACCCTTTTGATAGGCAAAGGTCTTTGGGATGTGATTGAAGAGGGATATACTGAACCTACTGCTGCTGAATGGGCAGCTTTGAATGTAGCTGATAAAAGGGCTAGAAAGGAAGCACGAGAAGAATAATTCTTCTGCCCTTTATCATATCCAAGCCGCCCTTGACCGAAGTATTTTCCCTAGAATAGCTTCTTTTATAACTTCTGAATCTGCTTGGAATGCTTTAAAAGAAAGTTATAGGGGTAGTGACCAAGTCAAACAAGTTAAACTACAAACCTTGAAACGAGAGTTTGAGACTCTTAAAATGCAAGAGAGTGAAAAGGTTGGTGATTACTTCATGCGTGTGAAAGTCGTAGTAGATAAGATGGTCACTTTAGGAGAAGATGTAAAGCCTGAAGTTATAGTGAAGAAAGTGTTGAGGACACTTCTTCCTAAGTGGAATTCAGTTGCCATAATTATAGAAGAATCCAAAGACCTAACTTCTCTGTCTTTTGAATCCCTAATTGGCTCACTTCTCTCACATGAAGAGAGGTTACAACAAACTCCTTCCACAAGTTACGGAGGAGATGATAAAGCCTTTGCTTCACAAGAAGGCAGAGGTAGAGGCCATGGTAGAGGACGAGAATAGAGGTAGAGGCAGAAATAATCAGAGAGGTGGAACTCCTAACAGAGGAGGAAATCAGAATAGAGGAGGATTCTCAAACAGAGGTGAACAACAGAATAGAGGAGGATAGAAAAATAGAGGAAAACAATCAAGCAGAGGCAAAGGAGGAGATAAGTCAAAACAATCTTGCTACAACTGTGGCAAACTTGGCCATTATGCTCGTGACTGTTGGACAAAGACTTCACAAGGAACTAGTAGCAGCCAGAGCAGTCAGTTTGGAAATTTTGGAGAAGAGGAAGAGGCCACAAATCTCTTTCTCTCTTATGGTCAAGCAGATCATAACATGAATGATACATGGATCTTGGACACTGGGTGTTCAAACCATATGAGTGGCAAAGAAGGGCTCTTTGCTACTCTAAACTCCTCATACAAATCCAACATCAAATTGGGAGATGATAAATCATTGGCAGTTGAAGGCATTGGAGCCATGGCAGTTCCAACTAAAGAAGGCGTCAAACATGTAAGTGATATCTATTACACACCCCATATTCAACACAATATTTTAAGTGTTGGTCAAATGTTAGAAAAGAACTACAAGTTGCTTTTTGATGAGGGTAAATGCACTATTTTTGATAAAAATAACAGTAATAGAATCATTACACAAGTGCCAATGTCAAAGAATAGATTGTTTCCTTTAAAGTTTGGCCAGCCAGGGGGAGATAAGTTAGCAAATGTTGCTATTTCCAATCCAAGTGTCCTATGGCACTTGAGATATGGTCATTTGAATTCAGCTAGTTTGAAAATGCTAACTTCACAAGCGATGGTAACCGGACTTCCTAAGGTTCAGGATAGTAAGGAATTTTGTGAAGGGTGTGCTCTTGGGAAGCATGCCAGATCAAAATTTCCTCATGGACAAGCATGGCGGGCCAGCTATCCACTCCAACTAGTGCATACAGACATCTGTGGTCCGATGCAGACCAAGAGTCTTGGTAACAACTCTTACTTCCTACTCTTCATTGATGATTTTACTAGAATGTGCTGGATATATTTTTTGAAATATAAGGATGAAGCATTTGAATGCTTTGTCGATTTCAAAACAAGAGTTGAAAGTGAGAGTAGATATTTTGTAAAATGTCTTAGATCAGATAGGGGAGGAGAATACTCCTCTAATGAGTTCTTGAATTTTTGTAAGCAACATGGCATTAAGAGGCAGTTCACAACTGCCTACACTCCACAATAGAATGGTGTCGCAGAGAGGAAGAATCACACCATTGTGGAGATGGCAAGGTCTATGCTTCAGATGAAGCATTTGACTAATTCATATTGGGCAGATGCAGCCCGGACCAGCGTACATATCTTGAACAGAAGTCCTACTGCAAGTTTGGAAGGACAGACACCTTACCAAGCTTGGTATGGTAAAAAGCCAAATGTTAAGTATTTTAGAGTGTTTGGCTTGCTGGCATATTCTCACATTCCTGATGAGCTAAGAAAGAAGCTCGATCCAAAGAGTCAGGCATGCATCTTTGTAGGATATTGTGAGAATACAAAAGCTTACAGACTCTACAATCCCAGGACTAGAAAGTTTGTGCTTTCCAGGGATGTGATTTTTGATGAAGGGGGAGAATGGGGTAAGCCCCATATTTTTAGTGATGATGAATCTAGTGATGTAGGTTCTAAGCAGGTGCAACAGCAGACACCACATAAAAGTAAGCAGTCTCCTCCCAGAGATCCAGGTTCATCTTCTGATTCAACTTCTTCACCAAGTCCTTCTCCATAGAGATCAGTAAGTTCCTCACCAATGGACATCGATTCTCCATCCAGAGGTAAGAGAACTCTACAGAATCATCCATCATATCAGATGTTGGATAAATTTTTTTCAAAAATATACACTAGGAGTCAAGCTAGTGAAATGAATTTTGTTCTACAAAGATTAGAAAATATGCACTTGTATGGTGATGATGTTTCCCAGAAGGAACCTAGGGGAGATTTAGTTAACTATGCTTTGTTAACTAATACACATCTTGAACCTTCTAGTTATGAGAAGGCTTGTACTCAAAATATTTGGCAAGATGCCATGAAAGAGGAGATCACCTCTATAAAAAACAATGACACTTGGGAGCTGGTGAAGCTTCCTAAAGGAAAGAAACGTGTTGGATGTAAGTGGGTCTACAAGACCAAGTTTAATGCGGATGGTAGCATCGAGAGGCACAAGGCGAGATTAGTTGCAAAGGGATTTACTCAAAAATATGGAATTGATTATGAAGAGACTTTTGCTCCTGTAGCCAGACATGAGACTATCAGAACAGTTCTTGCCTTAGCTGCACACAAGGGATGGACAGTCCAACACATGGATGTAAAGAGTGCATTTCTAAATGGTTACTTGATAGAAGAAGTGTATGTTGAGCAACCACAGGGATTTGAAGAGAAAGACAAGGAACATCTTGTTTACAAACTGAAGAAGGCTCTTTATGGCCTCAAGCAAGCACCGAGAGCTTGGTACTCACGCATTGATGGGTACTTTAAAGATTATGGGTTCATCAGAAGCAAAAATGAACCCATGCTCTACTACCTGAATCAAGGAAATGACATCCTCATAGTTTTTTTGTATGTGGATGATCTCATTTTTATGGGTAGTAATGAAAAAGTTAACATGGAGTTCAAGCACTCCATGATGCAGGAATTTGAGATGAAGGATCTTGGCTTAATGAAATACTTTCTTGGAATGGAAGTACATCAGACAGATTCAGGGATCTTCATCTGTCAACTTAAGTATGCTCGAGATATGATTCAAAAGTTTGCTATGGAGCAATGCAAATCAGTTGCAACTCCAATTGGACATGGGATCCAATTAAGCAAGGATGATGGAGCACCGAAAGTTGATGTGACCACTTTCAAAAGCATTATTGGGAGTTTGATGTTTCTCGCCAACACCAGACCAGACATTCAGTATGTTGTATCTCTTGTTTCTAGATTTATGTCTAATCCATCTGAGCTGCATTTGCAGGCAGCTAAAAGGATTTTGAGATATGTGAAGGGTACATTGGATTTTGGAATCCAATACTACAAAAGTGATACTATCAAGCTTGAAGGCTTTAGTGATAGTGATTGGGGCAGCAATATTGATGATAGAAAATCCACATCGGGTAACTGTTTTAGTCTTGGTTCGGGCCTAATAACTTGGAGTTCCAAGAAGCAGACAGTAGTAGCACTATCTTCAATAGAAGCTGAGTATATAGCGGTCACTCATGCTAGTACTCAAGCTCTATGGCTCCGAAAGGTATTAGAAGATATTGGAGAGCAGCAAAGTGGTCCAACTCGAATATTCTATGACAACATCAGTGCCATTCAGTTGGCATACAATCTTGTCCACCATAGTAGATCAAAGCATTTTGATATGAAGTACCACTTCATCCGAGATATGGTGGAAATTGATATTGTTGAGCTTCACTATTGCCACACTTTGGAGAATGTTGCTGACATCTTCACCAAGGCGCTGGCTAAAGCTCAATTTGTAAAGCTGAGAGACTGTATAGTCAGTTCTCTCAACTTTAAGGGGGAGAATGTAGCAAGTGTGAACAGGACTTAGCTTGAAATGGCTTAGAAAAATCTAGTTTTTCTAAGCACAGTGTGAACACACTTACCTTTTGTCGGCTAATTTTGTCGGATGGTCGGCATGATTTTTCTTTCTCCCTTTCCTTTATTTTCTCCTTATCCCTCCATTCTCCTTCCTCCTTTCCTGTCGTCCATTTTCCCTTATCACTCCACTCCCTTCCTCTCCCCACGCTCGTTGCCACCTCCCACTCCACTTCCTACTCCTCCGTTCTCTCTAAACTCCCCGATCACCCTCCACCTTCCCTTTCCTACTATTGCGCATGTTCTAAGCCTATATAAGGTTTATTATAATGTAATTATTAAGCTGGTTAGTTTAATGAATAATTTCGGGTTTATATTTTTTGTGTCAATTATTACCTTGGCTAATTTAATCTAAGGTTAATTTAATCTTGGAATCACATGTATTACATTATTTAGGTATTGAATATTTTAGTCTTTAGTATGGATCTTCATCCTTAGAATAATATTCAACTTGGTATGGTTCTTCTTCTTTTTTTTCTTCTTCTTCTTCTTCTTCTCCTTCTGCTTATGTTTGTTGGGATTTGAAAGAGATGAGATATGTATTATACAAATTGATTATAATATATAGGAATAAGCCTATATGAAATAATGAAAAATATCAATGAACATGACAAGTGTCAAAATAGAAGGCATAGTGCACATTAATTTTCTAACATTCTCCCTTAATGTGCACTATCCTAACTATAGAGAAAAAAACAAGTCAACATTAGGTAATTTGAAAGAGATGAGATATGTATTATACAAATTGATTACAATATATAGACATAAGCCTATATGAAATCATGAAAAATGTCAATGAACATGACAAGTGTCAAAACAGAAGGTATAGTGCACATTAATATTCTAACAACAATTGTGTTTAACTAAAACAAAATTTTAAATTTGTGCTTTTGGAAACCAGGTGAGTAGACCTGGGTTGTTATAGTTGGTCTTATTACAAATATTTCTATTGATTTCAAGAATGGTTTCAAATAATAAAGGTATGCTAAAATATTTTCATTCTTTTATTTCCAAGAATGCAAAATATTTAAATTTTAATCATTATTAAATTGAGTAGGGAGATATAAGGCTTTCTACATTATTAAATTTTGATACTAGTTTATTTCAAAAGTTAATTTTTTTGAAATTTTTTAAGGTTTTAAAAGTAATGGAGTGATAAGGATTATTAGTTTGAAAGTCTAATATTTTTTAAATCCTTAAATATTTAAGTTTTTGAGATTTGAAGATTTTTAGATTTTTTGAAGATTTATTTTTTGGGAGTTAAAAGAGTTTTTAGAAATTGGTGATTTAGAATTTGAAGAAATTTAGATTTGGTGTTTTTAAAAAATAAAATATTTTGAAATTTAGAAAATTTAACTTAGTAGGCAGTTAAAAGATTTTCTACATCAAAATTTTAGAAAATTTAAAATTTGCAAAATTCTTATTTAATTTATTTCTTAACTTGGGAGATATAAGGTTTACTACTTCAAAGGAATTAAATCATCAAGTTGAGTCACTAGTTATCATGGAAGAAATTATTAGAAAATCATTTAATGAATATAGTGAAGAAATAGTAAACAAGTTTGATTCTCAACACTTGATACTAGAATGGGTCAAAAATAAAATTAAGGATTCAAAACTAGATTTTATTACTACAATATCACAATCTATAACTACTCAAAGTATCATAGATTATAAAAACATGCAACTCATTTAGAAATAAAATAAAGGAATAATGACCTTAGTTGTGCATCAATGGCTACATTGTTTTCTTAGGAAAATAGAAGAATACAATGCACTAGCAAGGAAGCATAAGTCAAAGAAAGAATATTACATTCAATTGCTGCTATAGCAAAAGAATTGGGCATGAAAAAGTTAATTATTGGAATATTTATCTATGCAAATTTTGTGGAAGAAAATCTCATTATCCAAAATTGTTTTGGTACAAAATAAAATATTATGGAATATTGGAAAGGATGCTAGTATTTAGATCAGATAATTTTTTTCAAAAAATTATTTTGGAAGTGATTTCTAACAATAGAGTAAAATGTTCTATATTTTAAATGTAGGACAAAGTTGATAGAAAAACATTTAATCTTAACGATTAGATTAATGGTAAATCATTTGAAAAATAATAAAATGTAAAATGGATCAAATATGGTCTAAATTTATCTTACAGAGTAATCAGGAATTAATTACATGAATCAGAGGCCAAAGTCAAAGAAGAAGCTCAAGTAATTATATCATGAATATGTAAAGACTAATAATCTAAAGAATGAAGATGAAGAAGAACTCAAAGCAGAACCCAAAGAAGCCAAAGATAAATCTTAAACACAGGTTCACGAACAATGCAAGGTCACTTGAAAATTGAAGATAAAAATGAAGAGAAATATTGAATACTAATATCTTCAATAACAAAATAATATAATATATGGGGGTATTTAAGAATATTATATTATTTTGTACATGCTTATGTACCCTCATGGTACCTTTATGGTACAATTTTAAATATGTAATAGATTAGGGTTGAGTATTTAGTTTAGGTGTGTGATTTATATTTACCCTTTCATGTAAGTGTTAATGTGCAGAAAATGCACAAGTGTCATGTAAGAGTGCAATGTGCAAGAAATGCACAAGTGTCATGTAAGTTAGAGTGCAAGAGTTGATTGAGAGAATGTGCATAAGTGTCATGTATATAAATGTGCAAATATGTAATGTGAGGATGTGCACAAGTGTCTTAGATTAGGAGTTCATGTAGAATTATAAGAGTCATGTAAAAGTGTGCAAGTGTCATAAATTCAAGTGTGCATGTAAGAAGAAAGTGAAGAGTCTAGTATGTAAGTGGCAAAATGATAAGCCAAAGGTCATGGGACTTGTCATATGGATAGCAATAGTCAAGTACTTGAAGAGTCACATTAATATGGCTATATTATGGAGATAATGCTCCATAATAAAGTAATATAATTGTAATATCATTATTTTATTAGTAGAGAAGGGAATAAAGCTTGCATATAGATCTTGAGCAATGAATATCGTAAGTTTTTATTCATGCATAGTTCATGAATGATTTAGGCCATTTACAATCATATTTGATATTTTATAAGTGAATGTTTATTTTGTTATTATATTGGACTTGATATACATATTAGATTGCTCATATATTCTACTCAATATTATTTATATTTTGACCTTTAATATTGTGGCTTCTTTATATTGGGACCTATGATACATTTTGTGGTAATAAGGCTTAAAAATCCAACACTAAATATAGATGAGCATCTCATTCCATGTTCATGGATGCTTAGAATTATAAATTCAAATAATATGCACAATCAATAAATTCACAAATTCTACTTGATTATCAGTCTAAGGATGGGAATCTGTGGATATGGTCAACTTGGTGTCCATCTTGCTCTATAGGATGGACCAAAAAATACTTAGAATTTTACTATCCCTATCAAATATAATGGAATTTGGTAAGCCAAATTGTATCCACACATGAATAAAGTAAATATTAGTAGTATCCTTAGTTGAATTGGATTTTTTACAAGGAATCATGATAGCCATTTTTGAAAATGATCAATTGCTACAAAATCACAATCATTACCATGCTTAGATGTGAGAAAACCTAAGAGGAAATCTAGAGAAATATCCCTAAAGATTGGATTGCACTAATGATGGTGTATATAGTCCTTTCTTATAGGTTGGTTTTGCAACAATACAAAGGGTACATGAATTGATGTACCTTTGCACATTGTTCCTTATTTTGGGCCAATAAATTACTTTTGAAGTATTACCGATATTTTTTGACCCCAAAGTGAACTATTACTTTGCTAAAGTGCACTTAATAAATCATATTTTAGTGCTCACTAGCTAGTATAAAAATATGTTCCCCATGGTAAATAAGGTTATCTTGTAAATTTAGTTAGAAACATGTTGAACTACAAAAATATCTCTATATGCATCTAAAAAATCAGAATCTAATTCTTTCAAGGTTGACCAAATGGAAGTATCCTACCCATAGGAATCAATAATGGTGGTGAGTGCTATGATTGGAGGTCTTATAAAATAATCCTCTACTAAATTGGCACTCCCTTTCTTAATCTTGATGATAAAATGAAAATACTATAGATATGTGGCCCACTTTTGATGTCTTTTAGTCCTTACCTTACTTTGCATCTGCAGTAAATCTAGAGGTATATGATATATATGGATAATACTTTTCTTGACCAAAATTGAGTGCTTCCATTGTTTACATGCTTGGAAAAAAGTATAGATCTATTTTTCATATGTGGGGTATTTTTGAAGTGCATTAAATTTTTCATTGTTATAGGCATTGGATGTCCATGTTGTGTGAGAAAAAATCCAAAATTTTAATCCAACGCATCAATCCTTACCTCAAAATGTTTATGTAAATTATGTAGGGAGGGTATAGGAGTTGAACATAATTGATCCTTGAACCTATTAAATTGCCTTTGGCATGTATCTCACCAATGGAACTGGGATTTGAAATATCCTTTGGTCACTTGGTGTAATGACCAAGCAATGCATGAGAACCCCAACAAAAATCATTGATAGAATTGAAAAGACCTAAAAATATATGAAGCTATGTTAGAGTCTTTGAGGTAGACCAATCTCTAATTACCTAAATATTATCAAGATTTGCATGGACTCCCTCTTTATCAATAATATGCCTAAAGTAATGAATATTCATTATATAAAATGAACACTTCCCTAAATTAACATATAAATTATTTCTTCAAAGAATCTAAATTACCTATTGAACATGTTGCAGATGTTCCTCCCATTTCTTACTATAGATGAGAATGTCATCTAAATAGACCACTACAAATGAGTTGGTATAGATATGTAATATTCCATTATCCTCATGAATGTGGCAAGTGTATTGGTCAATCCAAAAGGTATAACCAACCACTCAAATAAACCCTACTTGGACTTGAATGTAGTCTTCCATACATCAATGGTCTATATAGGTATTTTATGATAGCTAGATTTGAGACTAATTTTTATGGACTTTGCACCATGGATTTAGTCCAAAAACTTATCTATTTAAGAGAGTGCATAGAGGTTATCCACAATGATTTTTTTCAAATATCGATAGTTAATAAAAAATTATTCATGTTCCATATTTATTTAAAGCCAAATCAATTTGACTACCACATGGTGAAACACTTGATCTAATATGCCTATTTGAATCAATTATTGGACTTGTATCCTAATTTCATCATTTTATATAGGTGCCTTAGGCAAAGAAGAATCAAGAACTAAACCAATAGAATTCTTTAAATCACAATGAAGTGGAACCCTAGTTATTGATTTGAAAAAGTCATGATATTCCATTACATGGTCCATTTTCTTCTATTATTTAGGGATTGCATGTGATGTTGCAATGGTCCTCTTGATTTGTGGCTTTATTATCAAAAGAACAAATTTCCTTGTTTTAGTTATCATCTTTTTGCATTTTCTAGTATTGATTATAGAAATAGATGTAGGAGGACGTATCTTTAGTATCTTGTAACACTAATATATGATAATTATGATGATAATTCAAGTTCTAGACTCATAAACACCATGCCTATTCCATATAAATGGTTGGATTAAAATCACATCACAAATATCAAAGGGCACAACATTCCACAAAATTTTATATTTGAAAGGATTGATTTAATAAGGGAGGATACATTTTGAGTGACATAAATGTATCTTCTTTGTTGTATCCAACCAAGGTTATGATTATGTGTGTTGTGTGATAGGCAGATTCAAATACTTCACCATATTATTAGAAATAAAATTCCTTTGATTCTGAATATCAAAATGAAATATAATTGCCTCCGCTTGACCCACATTAGTGAATGAAACATGAATTAATCCTCTTATGACTCCTCTAGTGCAACATATATGGTGAAAATGGTCACATTTGGTTCACTTCCATGATTCACTTCATTCTATCCTTAGACTATGGATGTGGAGGAGGTGATGCAATGGATGTAGAGGGTTACAAATTCATAAACAATGGTTGAATTATTTAACACTTTTTCCTTAAATGTTAGTTTATCTTGTGATAGTCATACCATTTTCCAATATCATATTTTAGGGGATTATTTTTCTACTTCTAATTCTAATTTTGGAATTGATCCATTTTATCTTGATTCTTTGAAGGGTCACTCTTGCATTCCTTTGGTTAGCACTTAGTATTAGTTTTTTTGTTATTTATTTCTCCTCCCTTTCTATTTTTGATTTTATGTTTTTGCTCCAATTTAACAAGAAGTCTGTATGCCTCTCCAAATGTCTTGAATTCGAACAGGTCCATATCCTTTTGAATACTACCATTTTATCCCATTGATATCTATGATAACATAAAAAATATCATGATCTTATGAAGAATATATGCTATCAAAATAGTCTTCAATGATGAAGGTAGATTGAGGAGTGTCGAGTGCAACTAAAAGTGCACTCCAATTTATGTCAATTATTTTTGAAAGTAGGTTCTTGGTAAACCAAAATTTTAAGCACCATAGATCAAAGTAGACATTTAAAAAATAAAAAAATAATGGTTCTACTAGAACCAACTCAGAAATATGTTTTCGACAACTATAAACAAGCCTATACTTGGGAAAGAGTAGTGCCTCAAAAATCAAGAAAAATAGAAGATTGTATGGGCAAAAGGAAAAGAGGAAAAATTATCCCTTCAAGTGGAGTCTTTGTACAATATTTTGCACATACTCCCAATGGAATATTTGTATAATGTTCCACAATTACCTCCAATGGAATATTCTAGGATTATTCTTTAGATTATTTTAAAATTTTAAAATTTTATATGGGTGCTTTGGTTTCACTTATACTTTATAGTTGAAAATTGAAACAAATAAAGGGGTTAAAATCCCTCCCAAAAATGCATGTGGGATAAATATATCCTAAACAACTAAAGCTACCACCACATATTTCCTGTTGGCTCACAAGTAGTATTGGAATAAAAATTTTATACCGCCATGTAAATGTGTAGCTAGCTACTTTAGAGCCAGAGGGTTTTGGTTGTCACCAATGTTATTCATAGAATAAAATGATACCATTATCAATGATAGTAGAGATGCACGGTATACCAGGGCATCATATACCAACAACCATGTTTAAGTTAATAAAATGTTTCTCACATGATTGCATCTACCATTGGTATTTTTGCTACTTTCAAGTCTCCTTTCCTAATATGGGATTCAAAATGGAGTATCCCATAGAAATACAATATAGGATTTCACATATTATGTGGGTGAGATAAATGGTTTCTATGTCTCTACAATAATGGCAATTGTAAAGAGGAGATGGAGGCTTACATATGTTATCCACCATGGTACCATTAAAGTGGATGGGGGACTGTAACAGCATGCCAACACGATGATAGAGGGAAACATTTTACTACATGATCTTCTCCAATTTAGATTCTAAAAATGGGAAGATTTGTATATGGAACTCGACAGGGCTCAATCCTAGTTGTTTGTGGATTGAATATTGCTTTTGCAGGCTTTGCATGGTAGATAGGCATAAACTAAGGAGTATACACATACTCATGACATTTCACACTAGCCATAGAAGTGACTTCACAACTATCAAGCAACCAAGTGTAAAAAATAGAAGCAATCAAAAATGCTTGTCATTGCCTAGGTACTTTTAGAGAATGAAGGTGGATGTGTACTCAAATTAAATTCGATCTACCATGAGTAGCCTACTTGTGTGGATAGACACAACATCTCAATAAAGAAAGAAAATAGTCAGACTACAAAGTGCTCCACTCATTTTTCTTCTGATAGAATTCTCTCACCTCTGCAATATGCCCTTCAACTCTATCATTGAAATATTGGATGGTGATATTCACCTTCAATACATGCAACTAAGGTCACTATTTCCTCTTGATTTTTGTGAATGTAGGTTCAGGATTGCCATTGTCATCCTTGTTTGTGGGAACTACATTCATCCTAAAAGCAATAAAATTATTGTAGATAATTTTGAGAGTGGGAACTAGGCTAGAATAATAGTTTTTGGTTGAGGATACTTAGGCTTATCCACTTAAGCCTAAGTTAATATTTTATTATTTATTATTATTTCTTATTTCTGCACTTTGTATGCACGTGAGGCATAGTATGCCCACATAAGACATAAGTTGTTATGTTGTTAGATGTTTAGTTAGTTGTTAGTTGACACCCATGTTGTCATTTATCCTCTAGCAGTTAGTTGACATCCATAGTTAGCATATTTGTTATTTTTTATCAAATTACCAAGGATAAGTTTTTTAGGAAGGAAGACAAATTACCACTTCACTGCTAGGTGCCTGGTGAGACTACTAGTGCATCAGATCCTAGGAAGGTGTTAGTATAAATTGGTTTGAAGCCACACACAAAATTATATGAAGCTAAGGTAGTAGAGGGTAGAATTTACCCCTACACAAATTACCCCTGACAGCAGGTTAGAGGGTAAATCAGATTACCCCTTGGAGGTAATCATTTGGTAATTATCCAATTGGGAGATTGTAGTTGTCTACCTTGAATATTAGAAGATTGAAGATATTTTTAGGAGCAATTATATAAATTGGAAGCCAAATTTTTGGTCAAAAATGAGGTTTTTACATATTTACTGAGAGTGGAAAGGTTGAAATGTGGAGTCTACATATTGCATGAGAATTCATTCAATGCAATAATATTAATATTAGTTTTTTATTGATATTAATATTTAAAAAAATGTGGAGAGAAGTTTATCTTTTTGGTGCAGGGGTGTCATTTTCCCTTCACCAAACTGGTCGACCATTTTTCTGACCGACCACCCACTGATCAACTTCCTATCGATCGATAGGGTTTGGGAAACTCCTACCCTACCCCCAAATTCCCTCCACCCATCCTTATTCCTCATCCTCCTCCCATAATTCTCCATTCACATTCCTTTTCTCCCTAGATGCTTGTGCACCATCCATAAGTTGTAGTTCACTACCATTATACGGTTGATCACTGCACAGTATATATCCAGACGATGCCATCGGGTAGGGAACGACGGATGCCTTGGAGCCATTTCAAGCATCACGAAAGCCTACTGCCCATGCCTCCAGTATTCTCCCTTACACATTCATGTAAGCAGAAGCCTAGGCAATCATAGATGATTGTAGATGAAGAAAACACAAGTGCCAAAAAAAATTAAAATTTTTTAAATTTTTCTAAGGTCTAAATATGGACCAATTGGAAACCCTAAAAGCCAGTAAATAGATACATGCCAAATGGCAAAATTTAATTAGCAATTTTATCAAGATCGAGGATGTTCATAATCGATTTTTGGTAGGGTTTTTGGCAAAAAAAAAATTGAGTGACCTTCGACAGAGTTTTTCTACATTCTCAGTAGAAAGAACCTCTCGATAGTGTTAGCATATCTAACACTCACGGACTGCTCAAAAGTGTAGTTTTCCAGTGCATGGAGGTTGACGGTAAAGTTGTGCAGTTTTGGTAGTGATATGAATCCTACTAGTTTATGGCAAAAATTGATGTGTTATAGTGACATAACTCATGCATATCCAATGACATTGTTTGAAAATTCCAAATAGAAATATTGCAAGTTACCCGATGTGAAATTTTTTTGAAATATTAAGGTTTTATTTAAGTTTTCACCAATGGTGACCCTTTTTCCAATGTCATGAATATTTACCAACTATCAGGCAGCAAATCTTACAAAAATCCTCATGCCTTTGTCCCACATTGATCATGTGGGGGATGTAGAGTCCCTTATAAGGTGCAATGCACACCTTAAGAGTGTCTAGCTTGCTAGACACTCTGTCACTCAATCGAGCGCGTGCACGTGTCGGTTGCTTGGGTGCACATGAAAAGTTGTCATCCACTCCTTGATGACACTTTCCAATTGTATCTAATTGTTAGTCTCATAATGACACTAAGAGGGGGGGTGAATCAGTGTAGCTATTTAAATTCAAATCTACAACTCTTAATGCCAAAACAATGAAAATTTAAAATCAGATAAAGCAAGTATAACAAGAGAGCATTCCACAACACACGATGTAACGAGGTTCACCAATTTGGCTACTCCTCAAAAATGACTGCTTGGATTCCCGTCCAAATCTAGCCTTTACAAAATACCAATTTTATAATCAATTTACTAGCACCCACTAGAAGGAGCACCAACCCCTGATTTATCTACACCAACAGAAAGGAGCACCAACCCCTAATTTATCTGCACCAACAGAAAGAAGCACCAAACCCTAATTCCAAGCACCAACTTGGATTGTAATTTTGAAACTATAATTCAAAAAAATACCTTCGCTTATACAAGACCCTGACTGGTCTATTGCTAACCCAACCTCTCTCGCTATTCACCAAAACACCACACACACTTAAGGCTCTACTTTACTTGCACTTTTACAACCCTCTTACAACCCTCTTGCTATGCTTCTTACTGCACTCTTACGACTCTCATGGCTCTGCTTAATGCTCTCTTACGACACTCTTCCAACCCTCTTTTTGCAGCACTTTCACTCTTTTTCCGCTAAGTAATTCTCCACGCAGACCTCCTTTTATAACAAAGTTTTGATTCTATTTTTAACTTCCATATTTTTGCATGCAACTTATTAATAGAAACTTCTATATGTAACTCCTTTATCACATAGTATTCTCTCATGCAACCTATTAATAGTTATGGCTCTTTGTTTGATCTTCGACTGATGACTTTCAGTTTAACCGTCGCTCGATGATTTCACTCCGTAACTAGCCCTGTAACTATCGTTCTGACTTCAGTTCACTATTCTTATTTTAGCTACATTATTTTTCTCTATAACTGCACCTGTAACTATTGTACTGACTTCATTTAACTCTTCTTATTTTAGCTGCATGATTTTCTTTTGCAACGGCCCCTGTAACTATCGTATAACTTTAGTTAACTGTCACATATCTTATTTCGGCTGGGTTCTCTTCTTAGCTCGTGCCAAAGTGACCTATCGCGAAATCGTGACACTTCTACCTCTTTGTCCTCTTCTCAGATTTCACCCATGAAAACACAACATGTCACGATATCGCGACACTTTTGCCTCCTTGCTTCTTTTCTTGGCTTGTACCCATGAAAACACATGTCACGATATCGCGACACTTTTGCCTCCTTGCTTCTTTTCTTGGCTTGTACCCACAAAAACACATCATGTTGCAATATCACGACACTTTCACCTTCGTACTCTTTCTCTTTACTTTGGTCATGATATCGCGACCCTTCTGCCTTCTTACTTTCTCTCTCCTCCTTTAGTCATGAAAATGCGACATGTCACGATATCGTGACACTTTTTCTCCTTTGCTCTTTCTCTTGCCTTCGGGTCGCGAAAATGCGACATGTCGTGATATCGCGACACTTTTTCTCTCGGACTCTCTCTCTTGCAATATGTCGTGAAATCGTGACACTTTTTCTTCCGTACAATCTCTCTTGCAATATGTCACGAAATCGTGACACTTTTTCTTTTGAACTCTCTCTCTTGCAATATGTCGCAAAATCGCGACACTTTTTCTTTCGTACAATCTCTCTTGCAATATGTCACAAAATCGTGACACTTTTTCTACTTGCCTTTTTCTCTTCCAACATGTCACAAAATCGTGACACTTTTTCTTCCGTACTATCTCTCTTGCAATATGTCACGAAATCGCGACACTTTTTCTACTTGCCTTTTTCTCTTCCAACATGTCGCAAAATCGTGACACTTTTCCTACTTGCCTTTTTCTCTTCCAACATGTCGTGAAATCATGAAAGTTTTTCCTGCTTGTGCATTCTCTTTGAACATGTCACGAAATCGTGACAGTTTTTCTTGCTTGCGCTTTCTCTTCGAACATGTCGTGAAATCGCGATAGTTTTTCTTGCTTGCGCTTTCTCTTCGAACATGTCACGAAATCGTGATAGTTTTTCTTGCTTGCGCTTTCTCTTCGAACATGTCACAAAATTGCGATAGTTTTTCTTGCTTGTGCTTTCTCTTCAAACATGTCATAAAATCATGACAGTTTTTCTTGCTTGCACTTTCTTTTCGAACATGTCACGAAATCACGATAGTTTTTCTTGCTTGCGCTTTCTCTTCGAACATATCGTGAAATCGTGACATTTTTTCCTGCTTGCGCTTTCTTTTTGAACATGTCACGAAATCACAACAATTTTTCTTTCTTCTCAACATGTCGTGATATCGCGACAGTTTTTCTTTCTTGCTCAACATGTCACGATATCGCGACAGTTTTCTTCCTTGTGATTTTCTTTTTATTTTTAGCATATGGGCCACTTCGATCTTTTGGAAAATCACTGTACATACTCTGAAGAACCTCTTAACTCTTGTCCACTGCATCAACCGATCTGTATGACTATGTTGACAACAATGACAATACTATTGTTGCACCTTGCTCAACAATCTCCCCCTTTGGAATTGTTGGCAACACATGTGTAATTTCCTGTAATTCTTCTCCCCCTTTGACAATAATACCAAAGGGTTACTGCAGACTCCCCCTGAGTCCATGCACAACATTCTCAGGCACAAATTATTACAGTTAGAAAAAATTACAAACATGAGCAAAAATATAATCAAATATATAAATGCTCCCCCTGAGAATGTGGTCTCGATAGCTAGTCAATTCTTGGGAAGCGTGACCACTCCCAATTTATTGCAAAGGTACTCAAAAATTTCCTTGGGTAGTGGTTTTGTGAAGATATCCGCTACTTGCTCTGTAGTTGGGACAAAATCCAACTTAACCTCACCTTCCACAACTTTCTCCTTCAGAAAGTGATATTGGATAGCAATATGTTTTGTGCAAGAATGCATAACCGGATTCTTTGAGATGTTAATGGCATTGGTGTTATCACACTTAACTAAAATTGGCTCACTAAAGTTAATGCCAAGATCTTTTAGGGTTTGTTTCATCCATAAGACCTATGTACAACATGTAGTTGCTACAATATATTATACCTCTACTGTGGATAAGGAGACTGAATCTTGTTTCTTACTATTCCATGCGACCAACCTGTCTCCAAGATAGAATGCACCTCCACTGGTACTCTTTCTGTCATCGACACATCCTGCCCAATCTGCATTTGAATACGTAATAAGGTTGAAGTCCTTACCTTTTGGATACCATAAACCATACTCCATAGTACCCTTCAGATATCGAAGAATCCTCTTCACTGCTGTCACATGAGTCTCCTTGGGACTAGCCTGAAATCATGCTACCATACAAACTGCCTGTTTCAAGCCATACAATGCTTTCTTCAACTTGCAGATGAAGTTGGGATTATCATCGAGTTGGAAACAATCTGGCTTCTCAATATAGACCTCTTCTTCAATTTTTCCATTCATAAATGCTGATTTCATGTCCATTTGATAAACTTTGAAATTCTTGTGAATTGTTAAAGCTAGAAACATTCTAATTGCCTCTAGTATAGCCACTGGTGCAAAGGTTTCCTCAAAGTCAATACCTTCAACTTGTGCATAGCCTTTATAGACAAATCTTTCTTTATTCCTGACTACCTATCCATATTCATTCAATTTGTTTTGAAAAATCCATTTAGTACCGATTATATTTTTATTTGCAGTTCTTGGTACTAACTCCTAGGTTTTTTTTTTCTCGATCTGATCTAATTATTCATTTATTTCCGTCATCCAACTTTCATCTTTGCTTGCTTTAGCAACATTTTTGGGCTCAATGTTGGATAATAGAGAGTAGTTACTTACTACTCTTCTTCTTGTATGAACACCAATTGTGGGGTCTCCAATTATTTGCTCTCTAGGATGATTTTTCTACCAGCTACCTGTTTTGAATTTCTTGTTTTCTTCCTCTTTTGAATCACTACTTAAATCATCTGAGTCAATTTTCTATTTCTTTTCCGTTTCCTTTTCCTCATCTCCTTCAATAACCTCTTCATAAATTGGGTAGTTTTCTTCATAGCTTATTTCTCGTTCCCTACCTTCATCAACTTTAACATCGGCACTCTCCACAATTTTCTTTAGCCTCTTGTTGTAGCATGTGTAGGCTTTGTTTTTTGTCGAATAGCCAAGAAAAATACCTTCATCAGCTCTATCTTCAAACTTACCAAGATTATCTTCAGTTCTTTTGATGTAACACTTGCTGCCAAAAACTTTAAAGTATCTTGTTGTTGCCTTTTTACTGAACCATAGCTCATACGAAGTTTTTCTTTCATGCGTCCTCAACATGCACCTATTTTGGATGTATACCACAGTATGGACTACCTCTTTCCAAAATTTATCTGCTATTTTGCTCTCAGTCAACATAGTCTGTGCCATTTCCTGCACTGTCCTGTTCTTTATTTCTACCACACCATTCTACTGAGGTGTCCTTGTTGCTAAAAACTATCTCCTAATCCCATATTTTTCATAGTACTCTGCAAACTCCTCTAAAATGAACTCTCCTCCTCTATCTGATCTTAAACATTTAATCATTTTTCTTGTTTGATTCTCAACTCATTTTTTGAAAATCTTGAACATCTCAAAGGCATCTAATTTAAGCTTCAAAAATAATACCCATGTCATCCTGGAAAGTCATCTATGCACAACATAAAGTATTTGTCACCATTTATGCTTTGCATTCTCATGGGTCCACATAAATCAGTATGTATTAGTTCTAAAGGTTTTCTTGTGAAGTACTCTTTTGTTTTAAATGTGGCTCTAGTTTTCTTCCCCTTTTTGCATGAAGAACAAATACTATTTAATGGTTTTCCAATGGTGGGAATATCTCTCACTGCCCTTTTTGAGCTGATTTTTACTAGATTGTCAAAACTAATATGACCGAGCCTCTTGTGCCATAGCCAATTTTCTTCTTCCTGTGTAATCAAGCACGCTCCTTTTGAAGTCTCTGAGAGAGTATACAGGTTCCTAGATGTCCTTGATCCAGTTGCTATCAACTTTCCATAGTTTGATGTTCTGACTTCACAACCCTGCTTCTTGAAAATTACTTCATGACCTCTATCACAAATCTGACTTACGCTTAACAAGTTATGTTTCAAAACAATCACAAACAAGACTTCTTTTGACTTGATTTTTTTGTCACTGATCTTAACTGATCCTTTGCCAACTATCTTAGCTCCATCATTATTTCCAAATTTTACTGAACCACCTTCATATTTCTGTAGCTTCTCAAATTTTTGTTTGTCACTTGTCATATGACTGGAGCATCCACTATCAAGTATCCATGGTGTAGATTTGTTCTATGCTTTAAATGTTGTATGTATGATCAAGGATTCCTTTTCTTCCTTGGGTCGCTCCTTTTCTTTCCACTCTGGTTTGATTACGGTTTTGGTCACTTGTTTTGACTTTTCTTTGTCAGTAGCCTGTGCATGTTTTTCAAGAAATTTTCTATTTTGTCTCAAACCATTTGGTTGAAATTTTCTTCCCTGATGTTTATTTGTTGCAAATGTACTTTGACAATTTCTTGCAATGTGCCCAAAATTATGACAGTTATAACATTCTACTGCATAATCCATCAACGGTGAAAAAACATTTCTATTGGTAAAGTTCCTTTGTCCTACATTATACTTGCAATCTGAAATCTTATGTCCATAACCATTGCATTTAAAATAATAACCAGAAAAGGAATGAGTGAACTTGGGTGATGGTCTTTGCCATTTTGTAGTGGGAGCCATAAATATTCTTCTCCTTTGATGAGTGACATTGGTGAATCCATCATTGCCAATACTCCTCTCGTGCCTGGCATTATTGCTTTCTTTAGCATGATTCATTTTTTCTTGATCAACCCTGATATTATCTTCATTCTTTATGGGTTCTATGAGTTATGGCCTTTTATCCATTTGATGATTCTCCTTCGACGAAGCCTAAACCAAATTTGATGCCTATAGTCCTTTGGTTATTTATAATCTTATCCAGCTTCACAGAACTTTCTTCAATTTTGTGGTAACAACTCATTTTTTGATTCATCTCTTCTAGCTGCATCCTTAAACCAACAATCTCTTCTTCTAGCTTGTTGCACTCATCTATTTTCATGGTTAATTGTACTTCGATATCTTTAGATATTTTTTTAAATTCATCTATCTGTACTTTCAAGCTGGTTATGATTTCATTGGCATCCTCAAGCTTTCTTGAAATTTTCTTATTCTTTTTCCTTTCTATACTCAGCTCTTTAAGTGCAGTGACCAACTCACCTTCCAGATCTACTTCAGCCTCAGCCTCAAGTTTTTTATCACATTCCTATTTTTTCTCTGTTTTTTCTTCTTCAAATGCCATGAAAAGAGCTTCACATGTTTCTTCTTTAAAATCCTCACCGGAGCTGTCTTCTGAAGGATTGACATTCTTGGATATGAAACTTTTCTTCTTTAAGTTGCCTTATCTAAAATTTGGTTTCTTCTTCCAGTCACTTCTTTCTTTGTGTGAACCTTCATCACTTTTGTTTTTCTCATTAAGTGGACATTTAGCTGCAAAGTGCCCAACGCCTCCACAGTTGAAACACTTAAATGGTAGCTTTCCTCTGTATTTTCCTTTTCCCCTTATTAGTTTTTGAACAAAGTTTGCTTTCATTTCATATGATGTCTCTTCTTCCCCAGATTCTTGTTTTGCTTTTATATTTTTATGTGCTTTAAAAGCATCTTCTCTGTCTGTGGGTTTAGTTTTTCCTATTCTCATCTCATATGCAGTAAAAGAACCATGCATCTCATCCATACTAAAAGTATTTAGATCTTTAGCTTCTTCTATTTCTGAAACTTTAGAATCAAATATTTGGGGAAGAGATCTTAGTACCTTTTTCACGACGATAGCATCTTCCATTTCCTCACCGAGTCCTCTAATCACATTAATGATTCCATTAACTCTCAACATGTATGCCTCTATGTTCTCATCGTCATTCATATTTAATGCTTCGAACTGAGCTCGATGCATTTGTAACTTGGCCTCTTTGATCTTGTCGTCTCCTTCATGAATGCTCCTTAGTTTGTCCCACATGTCTTTTGTCGTTTTACAACTCATAATCTTTATCATTTTGTTGTCCACTAAACCGCACATGATAGCATTCTTTGCTTTAGAGTTATTCTCAAATAGTTTCTTACCGGTAGCATCGGTTGGAGGAGTGGTGGGTATTGTGTATCCACTGTCTACTAACTCCCAAATGTCGTATCCCAAAACACACAGATATGTCTGCATCTTGAGTCTCCAAAATGGGTAATTAGTTTCATCAAACAATGGTGCTTTGTTTGATGAGAATCCTTCACCACCTACCATTGTCTCACTTCCAAGATCACCTTAGCCGATTAATCTTATTCAGGAACTTGGCTCTGATACCAATTGTTAGTCTCACAATGACACTGATATGGGGGGGTGAATCAATGTAGCTATTTAAATTCAAATCTACAACTCTTAACGTTGAAACAATGAAAATTTAAAATCAGATAAAGCAAGTATAACAAGAGAGCATTCCACAACACACGATGTAACAAGGTTCACCAATTTGGCTACTCCTCAAAAATGACTGCTTGGATTCCCGTCCAAATCTAGCCTTTGCAAAATACTAATTTTACAATCAATTTACTAGCACCCACTGGAAGGAGCACCAACCCCTGATTTATCTGCACCAATAGAAAGGAGCACCAACCCCTAATTTATCTGCACCAATAGAAAGGAGCACCAACCCCTAATTCCAAGCACCAACTTGGACTACAATTTTGAAACTATAAGATTGACATAAAAATGCCTTCGCTTATACAATACCCTGACTGGTCTATTGCTAACCCAACCTCTCTTGCTATTCACCAAAACACCACACACACTTAAGGCTCTGCTTACTGCACTTTTATGGCCCTCTTACAGCCCTCTTGTTGCGCTTCTTACTACACTCTTACGGCTCTCACGGCTCTACTTAACGCTCTCTTACGACACTCTTCCAACCCTCTTTTTGTAGCACTTTCACTCTTTTTCTGCTAAGTAATTCTCCACGCAGACCTCCTTTTATAACAAAGTTCTGACTCTATTTTTAACTTCCATATTTTTGCATGTAACTTATTAATAGAAACTTCTATATGTAAATCCTTTATCACACAGTATTCTCTCATGCAGCCTATTAATAGTTATGGATCTTTATTTGGTCTTCGACTGATGACTTTCAGTTTAACTGTCGCTCGATGATTTCACTATGTAATTGGCCCTGTAACTGTCATTCTGACTTCAGTTCACTGTTCTTATTTTAGTTGCATGATTTTTCTCTATAACTGCACCTGTAACTATCATACTGACTTCAGTTAACTCTTCTTATTTTAGCTACATGATTTTCTTCTACAATGGCCCTTGTAACTATCGTATAACTTCAGTTAACTATCACATATCTTATTTCAGTTGGGTTCTCTTCTTAGCTCATGCCAAAGTGACCTATCACGAAATCGTGACACTTTTGCCTCTTTGTCCTCTTCTCGGATTTCGCCCATGAAAACACAACATGTCACGATATCATGACACTTTTGCCTCCTTGCCTCTTTTCTTGGCTTGTACCCACGAAAACACATGTCACGATATCGCGACACTTTCGCCTCCTTGCTTCTTTTCTTTGCTTGTACTCGCAAAAACATAACATGTCAAGATATCGTGACACTTTCGCCTCCGTACTCTTCCTCTTTACTTTCCTTCTTACTTTCTCTCTCCTCCTTTAGTCATGAAAATGTGACATGTCATGATATCGTGACATTTTTTCTCCTTTGCTCTTTCTCTTGCCTTCGGGTCGTGAAAACACGACATGTCACGATATCGTGACACTTTTTCTCTCGAACTCTCTCTCTTGCAATATGTCACAAAATCGTGACACTTTTTCTTTCGTACAATCTCTCTTGCAATATGTCACGAAATTGCGACACTTTTTCTTTCGGACTCTCTCTCTTGCAATATGTCACGAAATCGTGACACTTTTTCTTCCGTACAATCTCTCTTGCAATATGTTGCGAAATCGTGACACTTTTTCTACTTGCCTTTTTCTCTTCCAACATGTCACGAAATCGTGACACTTTTTCTTTCGTACTATCTCTCTTGCAATATGTCACGAAATTGCGACACTTTTTCTACTTGCCTTTTTCTCTTCCAACATGTCGTGAAATCACGACACTTTTTCTACTTGCCTTTTTCTCTTCCAACATGTCACAAAATCATGACACTTTTTCTGCTTGCACTTTCTCTTCGAACATGTCACGAAATCGTGACAGTTTTTATTGCTTGCGCTCTCTTCGAACATGTCACAAAATTGTGATAGTTTTTCTTGCTTGCGCTTTCTCTTCGAACATGTCACGAAATCATGACAGTTTTTCTTGCTTGCACTTTCTCTTCGAACATGTCATGAAATCGCGATAGTTTTTCCTGCTTGCGCTTTCTCTTCGAACATGTCATGAAATCGTGACAGTTTTTCCTGCTTACGCTTTCTTTTTGAACATGTCACGAAATCGCGACAGTTTTTCTTGCTTGCGCTTTCTCTTCGAACATGTCATAAAATCGTGATAGTTTTTCCTGCTTGTGCTTTCTTTTCGAACATGTCACAAAATCGTGACAGTTTTTATTTCTTCTCAACATGTCATGATATCACGACAGTTTTTCTTTCTTGCTCAACATGTCGCGATATCACGACAGTTTTCTTCCTTGTGATTTTCTTTTGATATTTAGCATATGGGCCACTTCGATATTTTGGAAAATCACTGTACATACTCTGAAGAACCTCTTAACTCCTGTCCATTGCATCAACCGATCTGTCTGACTGTGTTGACAACAATGACAATACTATTGTTGTACCTTGCTCAACAATGTCATATATTTAGTGGTTTGTGTTGATACTGGTTGCACACCAATTTGACCACTATGACCGTTAATTGTTCCGTCCTATCCTAGTTGACTGGGGTTAAATAAATAATTTTTTGGCAAAAAAACCAGCAATTTTTTTGGCAAAAAAACGAGAATTGGTAAGAATTTTTGAAATTTTAAATTCAAATTTGAAAATTCAAATTTTATTTTGGCGTCAAAACCTGCAAATCAACAAAAGGTGATTTTTCTCAAATTTAAGTCAATTTTTGCCATTCTTTTTGCAAATTCATAAATTTTGGTAAAATTGACCATTTATTTTGCCTCATAACCAATTTTTTTGGCATTGTAAGGGCTAATTTTTCAATTCTTAGTGTTAATTTTGTAATTACAAAATTTTATTTGATTTTGTAAAAAGCACTTAAAATAGCCCATTTTTGTGAAATTTGGAAAGCAAATGATTGTAAAAGTCTAGGCAATTCTTGCATTAGGAAAATTATCAAATTCCTAAGCCTATATTAAGTTCTTGCATCCATTTTGTAATCCTCCTAGTCTAGCATATACTTAGAAACATATGGCCCAAGACCTCAAATCAAACATGGAAAACCTTACTACTGCAGTAGACATTTTAGCAGAGAAGGTAAAATATATTGTGGTGCAATTAACCCCTAGAGATACAAAAATTTATCATAATCATGACAGTAAAGCTAAATGTGAGGTCAAATTGTATGAAAAACATAGGTATCTTGATGTCTTATCTACATGGATTTTGGATATGCAAACTTGGTTTGCTTATGCTAAAATTTCTGAGGATGAACAGGTTGCATTTTCTATAGTTAAACTTACAGGCCTAGCAAAATTCTTAATTATAGAAATAAAAATCCATAATGCCACCATGAATTGGAAATAATTGATCCAAATTTTGAAAAAACACATTCTTTCCACCAAACTACCAAAGTGACCTCACTACCAAGTGGTATAGATTGAGGTAAGCCTATAGTATGTCTATTTTTTACTAAATTTTTCAATTCAATAGGCTAAGGGTACTCCTTGGTGTGAAGGATTCAGAAGAGGATTTAATTAATAAGTTCACTCATGGCTTGCAAGATCAAATTTTCAGGGAAATAAAGTTTAATGTTTTCCTCACCTTGGATGTGGCATTCAATCATGCCATTCTTACAAAGGAGAAAGTTGGTGCATATCACAAATCTTGTTCATCATAGGAGAGCTCTTCTAGAGGTGAGAATCAGCATCAACAAAAGGTTAAAAACACTTTTCATTCTTCCCATCATTCTTCTTCTCCTCTCATTTCTCCTAAAGAAAATTCTTCTTATTTTCATGCTAAATATCCTTCTTCAATGTATTGTGAATTTTGTAAAAAGCATGGTCATGTAAAATCCAAATGCTTTACTTTTGAAAAATTCAAGAAGAATAAATCCCTATTTGTACAACCTACACATGAGGAACCACATGATGGTCCCATTGTGGCTATAGGGACATAAGAAAAGTATCTTTATTTAAAGGGTAAAATGAACAAAGTTACCCTTATGTCAAATGTATTTGCTCAAGGGGATCGTGACCATTTGTTTGTCACTAGAGTCTACCTTACACATAATTTCTTTGTTTATTGTATCATAGATAACGAATCACAAAAGAACCTCATTGTGAAGTCCTTTGTGGAGAAGTTGAAGCTCCCCATAAAGCCACATCACCAACCATATGCACTTGGGTGGAAATATGTAGACTCCACATCTAACATCACCCACACTTGCACCTTGACTTTTGCTTTTGGTGACAAGTTTATGGATAAAGTTAGATGTGATGTCACATAGATGGATTGTTATGGACTATTGCTATTAAACCCTATCAATTTTATAGGAATGCTATTTATCATGCTAAAAATAACACCTACACATTGGAGTTGCATGAATGATACAAAGCACTACACCTACATCCAATTTTATGTTAATTTATAGGCAAGTAAGGAAGCCACTAATTCAAGCACTCATTTTTACTCCTACTTACATAAATTCCACATAAAAATATGAACAACCACAATAAAAAGCACAGGAAAATAAAGAATTTTCACTCTCACCTAATGAACAATCACAAGAGCAAGTGGTTAAGGAACTCATAATTCTCACTTATGAGAAATATGTCATTCACTCTATTAGTATCATTTTGGGTACACATATAGCTACACAACCACTTGTTCCATAGATGTTACCTTTGGCTTTGCCCACTCCCACCATTGCACACATGGAGGAGCAAGCTAAGTTCACTTCACTCACTGAGTACCCACAGAGATTTATAGGCAAGATACCATAGGACTTGCAAAAGACTCCATAGGAATAGTAGAGAGTGGTGCATAAGCATCACAATCCTCACTTATCATAGGTTGAAGACAGAGTTTGGGTTCCTTTGGATAAGCACCACTTTCCAGAGACACCATTTTAGGATCCTCTTTTGGTACTTGATCTTGTTTTTAGCCCTACAGCAACAGTGGCACCTGATCATCAGCTTCTTATTTTAGATAGAGTTTTCAAGATGAAGACTCATAACATTGGATAGGGTTCTTCCACTTCATACCTTGTCACTCATTATGGTCACTTTCCACACATGGCTCGTTGGATTCCTTACCATGATATAGCCCATGAATTTCCACATTTGTTGAGAACATTGGGTTTTAATGCTTCTATGTTTGGGAGGAGTGTTGAGGATACTTAGGCTTATCCACTTAAGCCTAAGTTAATATTTCATTATTTATTATTATTTCTTATTTTTGCACTTTGTATGCACATGAGGCATAGTATGCCCACATAAGACATAAGTTGTTATGTTGTTAGATGTTTAGTTAGCTATTAGTTGACACCCATGTTGTCATTTGTCCTCTAGTAGTTAGTTGACATCCATAGCATATTTGTTATCTGTTAGTTAAGTGGTTGGCCATGTTTGGCAATTGTTACAACCACTTAACCACGTAATATTCTTTGTATTTCCTATATATTCTATGCATTGGAATAATATACCAGCTTCACATTTGGTTTCTATATCATCTAATCTATACTAGCGATGATATGGAGTGGAGGATCCAATATATCAATAGATATAATATTGATATTATGGCCATGAAAATTTATTGTAGGCTCATTGCAATATTTTATTTATGCCATAAAATTAGAAAAATCGTTAGGATATTGTGGTTGTAATTCAATCGATTTCAAAATCTCCATTAGAGCTTCTCGATGTGGCTTTGATTGTTGTATTAACTTGTAGATGGAGACCATAGCCAATGTCATTCTTAGACATTGGATAATTCTATTCCTTATTGTTAGCATTGGTCAAGGTGGGATAGGTGTAATAATATTAGGCTGAGGAGGTGCTTGCGATGTCGAAGTAACGTTATTAGGACTCACATTAGGTGCAGGTTGATTTGGATATTATCAGTTCCTTGTAACAATACTAATCATCCCCATAAACTCTTGGTGAGGTGGATTTACATACACCTAATTTACCTACATTTTTTGTTCTTGGTTGGTAGGTGTTGTGTTTTTTAAATGAATGAGCAAAGGATCTTTGAATACTCCTATATTTTTATTATCTAGGGAAAGAGGATTGTCAATATGAATGTCTTACCTCTTGATCATATCTTGTACTATACTTTTAAATGCGTAACATGTTTGGATGTCATGACCTATTTATCTATGGTAAGCATGGTATAGATCCTCCCTATGAGACTTTAATTTAGGTATATTAAGGTCCATTGAATAGATATTATGGATATTGATTGTGTGCACCACACATAAATGATTAAAAATTGGTGTTAATATTTATCGCAAATGAGTATATTGCCACGATGGCTAGAATTTTTGGCCTTGCTTTTGGTTTTATTGTGGATGATATTGTGTTGGTGGAGGCTGAGCTTGATAATTAGGCTAAGCTAGTGGTTGTGATGGTGTAGCTTGGTTTGAGGATCCAAGGATACTCAAAACAACTTGATTTACTAGGGCCACCTTCTATTGTATGTTGCCTCCTTTAGTATTCTTGTTCATCCATTATTTTTTATGGAGCTTAATATCACCTTCTTGGACCTTAATATCCTCAATGAACTTAGTTTTTGCTAGGGCTTCCTTGAAGGTTCAGTATTATTGTAGTTGTAATAAAAATGAGATTTGCTTCAAACAACTCCTAGTGAATAATATGGTAAGCTCTGTTATGGTCAAGGTGAAAGGCATCTTGGTTATTATTGATCTCCATTGGTTGTTGCAGTCCATTATTGGATCATCTTCAAATTGTCTAAGATTATACAAGTTAGTCAATGTTGCCTTTTTATTGATGTTGAATGAAAAGCGTTGTAAGAATACATTTGCAAGTTGTTCAAATAAATGGATGCTATGTCATGGTAGATGATTATACCATTCTAAAGTAGGCCTTGCAAGAGTTATTAATAATTTTATTAGCATGAGGGTATCATCATCCTAAATATGAAAGCATACATTTATAAAATTAGTGACATGCTCTTGAGCATCTTCCTATCCTTTGAATTTATCTAATTTTAGCATTTCAAAGTGTTCATGATATGGACGTGATGATACAAATGGGTGCAATGGTTGGTTGTGAAGCTAATGCAAGGTAGGTTTTTGGCAACCTATATCTAAATTTTGCTTCTCTAAGGAATTAAAATGGTCTATCAACAACCTATACACATAAAAAAAAATGATTTTATTCACTCACCTCTACCCTCAAGGAGGAAGTGAAGGTGGTTGGGTGTTGTCAACACGTGCATCCCTATAAGGTAATTTAGGGTATGTTTCAATTGGTTCTTGATATTTTTATTGTGATTCATCATAAAGTTCATGCTCCTCTGGATAAGTGTATGGTCTATTTTGTTTAGGCAATTGGTAAATTTGAGGATATATGGGTGGTTGATTTGCTTGCATTTGAGGTGGATGATTTTAGTTTCACCATAGTGGAAGGTTTTGATATTGTGTAGGATTCCTTGTGGATTGTTGCAACCTATGGGTACTAGGTGTAGGTACCATTTCATGTAATACATTTTATAACTCTTTTTTTACCCTTTGTTGATGTAACCTTTATAGGTGTGACCATTTTTGGTCCACCCATTGCTGATTTAATCATTGGTGGTCTAATCGTAGTTGATCTAACTATTATTATTGGTTAATGTTTGGCTTAGGTTCTTGATGAGTGTGATTTATTTTCTTAGATGTATGGGGTTTGTTTACCCTTGTATCTATAATATGGATGGGCTTGTCTTGTCTCTCACCCCTAGTAGGATCTATAACCTATTTTCTATGATTCTTAAAGGTCACATTGACCTAGTATTCCAGTTTGAAAATGAGCTCTACATAATTAGGTGGTGCAGAGACACAATGTTATTGAATGAATGATCTCTTTTAAAACATATTGGAATGATTTGGGTCACCCTTATCTATAAAAAATATGAGAGCTAACATGGGTTATTTGCAAGAATGATAATTAACATGCATATCCTCTTGATCATGTTCTTGATTTATAGATAGATGTTTAGTTGGGGGATCTTGGTAGTAGTCATATTGGTGTGGGATGTACTCTTTTGATGCTTCTAATTGATATCTGGGTTGATTTTGAGATGCAAATATGAGTAACTGCCCTACTAGGCCACTTAGTGGGTAGATGTTTTTTTTTATAAAAATTAAGCAAAGTGTCTATATTAGGAAATTCTACTTTTTGATCGTACTTAGGACCTATGGGTGCTTCTCGAATAGGAATTTCCTAAATTTCGGATTCCCTATATGAGAGATCCAAGTTATGACATGTGCCAGGGTGCCAGTCAAGTATGGCAAGGTCCTCTAAACCATATTGGAGATGTTCTATTTCTCCTTATGGGTATTCAAAAGCACTACCTCTTGATTGAGCTTAACTGTATGTTTTTACCTTTATCTAAAATATGCAAACACTAAATAAAAAATAAGCAAGAAATATTTTTTTTTTTTAATTTATTTTTTATGTGTTTTTGTGTTTTTTGGTTTTGATATCCTATTCCTAGGAAAACTAATAGGTGAATGAAATGAAAACTATGAAAGGTAGTTTAAGCACATCCCTATCGAATAATGCAACACAAATGTCAAAAATTTCTTCCTGTGATGCTGGATATAGCTGATGGGTATCCTAAGGAAATAATTTACCTCCTAAAAGAGGTCACATTGTATGAGGTCTACTACTTACCTAGCTAGGATTTTGCTTCACACTCAGGTGTGCTTGGACAATATCTATAGCTATGATCCACTAATTATTGAACCTTATGTTTAAGGGGTATATAATCCTAACCTACCCTAGGATGCACCCAATAATAGGGGACTTTTTTATGATGAAGTATGAAAAGCCACTCACAGGGGTTGTTATGGTTTGTAAAGGGGCTAGTTTGTGGTAGGATATGAATGCCCACATTGTGTGATTCCTATCAGTCATTTGTGATGAAATATAACTAATTGATGTTATATTGCCTTGTGTGTGTGTTCATTTTAAACCTTTTGCAAAAAGAAAATACAGAGCATAAAAATGATCTTTCAATAAATGCAAAACTATACATTTAGTATTTAGAAAAACCTATATGGTATTCAACCTTTGAGTAGGCACCAGCAACAAGGCACAAAAAATTACAAAGAAATATTATCTCTCCCTAATAAAACTATAGATAGATACCATATCGACTTGATACAACCATAGATAGACTATCTCGACTTGATATGATCAAAGAGAAAGATATTATTGACCTGAGATGGCTACTATTTGACTATTTTAAACCAATAAAATCTTTGCAAATGCTTTAAATATATCTTTTATCCTTGTCTTTCTAGAAAAATAAAAGAGAAATATAATAGAGCTTACCATGAAAGCCTACGTTTGCAGAATATTTGTTATTTTATCATTATTTTTGCTCCTACTTCAAGGCCATATCGACCTAAGATGATTGTAGTACAAGGGTTGTCTTGACCTAAGATGGTTATGACTATGTACCTATAAAAGTAGAAGTTTATCAATAGTTAAATTAGAAAGCTAAAAATAGGACTATGTCCCACCGTGATCACCATATAAAAGCTCAAAAATGATGTACCAATAAAAAAATAATTATGTAAAAGCAATAACAAACACATGCACGTAATCGAAATACGATGATAAAAAAATAAAAATGAGCTGAGTTTTTTTATTAATAATAACTTATCCTTATAAAAATATATTACAATCATGTCCACTGGAGGTATTTCATAAGTGCAATATAATAAATGCAATTAGGAGGGTTTTAATCCCCTCTAAATCATCTTGGTGCACTGGAATGGTCTTCTTGCTAATGCAAACCATTTGGAGGTAGGTTTCCATGACCACCATGAGGAGAGTGATGTGAATTTGGTGCTCCTTTATCATTTGTTGGTCATGTTATCTACACACAAAGAAACATGAAACATATCAAAAGCATATGTAGGGCCCATTGATGTTATACTTGCATTAAAAATGATAAATGATGAAATAGAAAAAAATCATATGCATGAAATAAATTAAAAATAAATGCAAAAATAAAAAATTGCTTTTCTATGCTAATCTAAAAAGAAAATTAGAAAAATAAATTCTTTGACCAAGACCATATTGAGTCAACATGGCCTTGTCTACAGACCATCTCGAGTTGATATGGCCTTTTTTGCAGACCGTATCAGGTCAAGACAACCACTATCCTGGGACTATGTATTTTTTAGACCAGGTCTAAGCAACATCTAAGATACCTTGGGGTGTATTATCGGAAAATTGGTGCACTATGAGAGTAGTTTAATAGATTAAATCAGTCATAAAAGTGGGTGTGTTCGATTACATGGAATATGAAAGCATGAATTTCAATCCCTTACAACAATCCGATAACATGGTCTCAGTAGTGGGATTGGAGGATAAAAAATGGTAGCACTTCATTACATAAAGCTTGAATTCTATATATAATAGAAAATGTGTACAATATATCAGGGGTTCAAATTAAGGGGGTGAGTTCCAATTTATAGACTTCTCATATGGAATCTAATAATGGTAGAAGCACCATGTATAAAAAGTAAAGAGGTAGTACGCATTAATAAAATTGAATGCTTATCTCTGAAATATTAGGTGATTGATAATTGTATGTATTTTTTCTAATTTTGGTACATGTGGGACACTTAATACCTTTTGAGAGATCATGTGTGGGGTTAGCTAGTAGATTTGATTTCTAGTTATGCACCCTTCCATTTTAAGCTTACTTTTTTGTGGCCATATTGGGTTGATATGGCCACAGTTTGGAAGCCATCTTGAGTCTAGATGACAATGTGTTTATGGGGAATTGTGCCTATTTAAGTGGTGTAAACCACTATTTTAGCCCTAGATTTTTCCAAGGTGGGTTATGTGATCTAAAAGGAGTCCATTCGTGTTTTATGTGTCTACATTCCCCATCCTTATTTCATAGTCATCCTCATGGTCCTTCCCTATCATGACATCATCTCAACATATAGGGTTGCTCAGTCATCGCCTCTCCCTCTAGATCACATGGTAACCCCATTGGTTGACATATCATGAAGTACTCCCACCCCTAAACCTATAGCAATACATTGCAATCCAAGCCCATCCTCCTTCATTATTGCACCTCATACAACTCAATGTACAACTTGATCAATAATGTTGGTGCCCATGCAGATAGCGTTGATATCTTGATCCACTCTACCATAAATCAATGTACAACTTGATCAATAATTTTGGATATGCATGGAAGCTTAAGAGGTCAAGAAACACACCTTATAAACCCTTCCACATCCTATTTACGATCAAGGAGATAACTTGCAACACCATAGATATTACTTGTAAAATAAAATCCTCAATTTTGGGAGGTCAATTTTAACCAAAAAATATAATTTGTAAAAGACACAGTTGATCAATATCATATCTATTGTAAATATCCTTTTTACTATTTTTTTATTTTTATGGTGTATTTTCTCTTTCACACAAATGGAAAGTGGGACCCTTTTCCCACAACACATTTCATGCTTGCTATTTTGCATGAGCTTTGGCACTTGCATAAGGTATAACATGTCTTGTGTATTTCTTGGGATTATTTATACTTGCATGCTTGTTTAGCTTTCTTTCTTAGCCTCCTAATTTTTATCTTTGTTACAAGCACCTAAGGGCAGGAAATGCATAGTCACACCTTTAAGAATAGGGTTGGATCTTGCAATATCTACCCTCATAGGCTTAGGCACAACCACCTAAGATGGTTTAAAAGCTCATACTCAACCACATAGTGTGGTTAATAAGCTTAGGCACAACCACCTAGGGTGGTTCATAGGCTCAAGCATAACCACCAAGGCATTTCACAACCTTAGTCTCAACACACAAGGTGGTTCACAGGCTCAGGCACAACCACCTAAGGTAGTTCTTAGGCTTAAACACTACTGCATAGGATCAAACTCAGAGGTACAATATGCTAATTTTTCCTTCCTTTTAGTATAGGCTCATAGGTTAGTTGATCATATCCTTGTGCAAACATTCATAGCATAGTTCCTTTCATTTGTTAATTTGAATCTCTTTTCTCCCTTTTCTTTTCAAATTTCCCCAAAAAAAAGGTACAAGCATAGTTGTTTAGTGGTTTCTTCTTCAAAAAATCAAAGGCACATTAGTTTAGTTGTTTCTTTCCATTGTTCTTCAAAAATTCAAAGGTACAATAGCTTATTTGTTTATTTTTATTCTTTCAAAACACTCAAGGCACATTAGATTAGTAGTCATTTATCATTCACCATTTGCTTTTCAAAAATTAGTAGATTAAGTTGTTATTTCCTTTCCAAGCTTAGTAGATCAGTTTTTTGCATGCTTCCATAAGATCATTTAGATCAATATTTCTTTTAATATCACATTATGTCATTGTTTTTTGCATATTTAGGGTTAGTTTTAAACTTGCATGGTAAATTGGAACTAAAAAAAATAAAAAATCAAAATCAAAATCAAAAGACACATCAAATCACACACATTGACAAGTTACATTCAACAAAGACTTTGCAAGGAAAACCTCTTGATGATGTTGGATTTCACCACCAACCATCGGTTGATCCCTTTAGACACCGTAGCTAGATCATAAAGTTTCTTGGTTTTCATCACTAAGAAGTTGTTTACCCTCGGGGCTAACTCAGGATAATTTTTAGGTTAGACATCCTTTTTTTCATAAGGTTTATTAATTTTTGGACTCATAGATATCATTTATATCCAAGTCTAACCAGTAAAGTAGTAGGATGTAGACAACACAACCTCTCTTGATAGGTTTGTTTTATCTACTTAGGATACCTGGAGCCAACCCACCATACTAGGAAGCCTTTTTAGCCATTTGTGTCTCATTCCTTTCCAGGGGAGAGGGCATACACACACCTTTATATATTTCATTCCATTATCCATTTATAGTTCCTAGGTCTAGGGAACATCAAAACACATAGAAAACCAAAAAAAGGTATTACAAAAATGCCAAAAAATTCAAAACTTCAAAAATGAAAACATCAAAACATTCATTGTTTGCTTGCTTTTTTGTTTGTATAGATAGTGTATTCTTCCTTAAACTAAAATGAAAAAATAAAGCATTCACCAATACCCATTTTATTTTGGATAACCTATGGTAATGACCCACATTCAAGCTAAGACTAATTCCCAAATTCAAATCTCCATGGACCATTCAGGTCAATCCATCTATTCTTCAACCACTCCCTCAATTTATCAATGGTATGTATCTATAGACACATGAAACATGTCATGTCGAGGGCAACTACTCATATGGGACATGCTTCAAGACCATATGGAACATCTTGGATAGACTCCAAGGTAGAGCAGTGGTTTTAACCACTCAATTTGGGCTCCTTGGACTAATCAGTCTAAACCATGGTTGAGACCTATGGTCTACAGTCTGAACCATTGCTGACACTCGTGGTTTAATTGCTATACTACAACTATCACCTACGGTCTAAATTGAAGTTCAGTTGGCCTTCATATGAGCCAAATCAGTTTGAATGGCCATTTATTATAGAAGAAGGTGGTTGAAGGATGGAATATTCCAAAGACTTCCAATCCAACTGTCCTAACCACCTCTTCTTGTTCTTGGCTTCTCCATGAAGCCACCCCTAGCCCTTGGGTAATCCTATAAGTACCCCTCAAAATTAGTGCAAAAGAGAGGAGATAAAGAGAGTGTATTTTGATAGCGAAGCTATGTCAAATTGTACACTCACCTAAGTATACTGAGAGAGATTTTCTACCAATTCATTTGTTAGTTCACCAAGCATCATGTCAACTTATGCCATGGATGCCCTAAGGATCTAGAACACCAAGAAATGTGAATTTGAGCAAACAAAGGCCCAATTGTGGAATTCAACCACCAATCCATTCGGTGGACAACAAGGTGATCCTTGATCATCAATTTGACGAGTATCAAGCCCACAAGCCTTGATTTTGGAGTACAAAGCTACTTTGTTACTCGTTGCAACTAATAATCATGGTGTACAGTGCAGACCGCTCATATGAGTCGTGGTTTGCAACAGGTGATAAATATCCTTACTATTTCTTTTGCTTTGTACTTAATTAGGTTAGATTAGGTATTTTAGTAGTTTATTTCATGTTTTAGAGACACTAATTGGTTTAATTAGGGTTTTATGCAAGTTCTTTCCATTTAGGCAACTTTGCACTAATATCTTGTTTCCATGCATTATTTCATGTAATTAGTCCATTAGATAGATAGCAGTACTCTTCATTTCTATGTTTCAAGCAATATTTATGAATTTGGTATAAGTATAGCATGTTTTGTTCATTTTCTTGATTTCATAGTTGTTATGGCATATTCATGTTTACTTTCCTCAAAGGGCCTCATCACGAGAGGTTGCCCATTTGTATAATGCTTTTGTGTTGTTTCTTGACTATAGGAAAGCAGGTTTGAAGGAGATTCAACCATCCAATTCCTTCCTCAATGTGAATAAGAGGGTCAACTCCACCCTAGATTAGTTTGTGTCACCTTGAAGGCTTGAAAAGTGCATTTATCCTTGAGTATATTTTGACATTGTAATTGTGTATCAAAAGGGTATCCCTAAGAGGGATTGATTTGTAAAAGAAAATGAATTGATTCAAAGAGGAATAAAAGATGCATTTCATTTAATTTCTTTTGTCTTTGCCAATTTGTGTATGAATGCCCAATTTTACTTAATTTTAGCAATTGCAATAGCTAGGTGCATGCCTTTTTTGTCGTACAGTAAGCGATCATAGTGGAACTATGCAAATTTAGCCCCTGATTTCTAACTATCTTGTATTTTTTGATATCAGTTGCAAACCATAGCTGAGAGTTGCAGTCTCATTGTTGGCCCACGGCTACAAAACATGGTCTACAGTAGCAATAATGCCACATGTCTATGGTTAGTAGCATACATAATATACAATAGAGGGATAAAGCTCATCTAGATGTGGACCTGAGGTAGGCCCTTCTGACACTTTCTATCTCTATTTTTTGCTTCTATGTTTTTCTAGAAAAAAAATTAAAACATAAACTTATTAAGGATGAAACGAACATAAAATGAATTAGGTCCTTAGGGTTTCTTTTTCTACGTTTTATATAGGTTCTTCTAGGAACAACGGATATCTGAGTGCATTCTGTCCTAGAATCCAATGTTCTATATTAAAATTGTGTGTTGGTTTCCATGTCTTAGGCCCAATTAGAGGCATTGTCAAAAAATTATATAGGATATAGCATGCATTATATGAAAATGAAATGTTTATTTTTGCATATCATGTAGTAAATAATAATCCATGATGTATTATACAATTTTCTTTCTATGCAAACATTAAAATGAACCACACACAGCACGTTTCAATAAAACACTAGTGAGCTGGGAGTCACATCCAACCACTAGTAGGGTTTCAATGATGGTGGAGGTGATTTCCATCCGTTGGCCCAAATACCACATACCTATTGTTCTAGACCATTACCGAATTCGAGAACCTTTCGTACCCTATAAAATTTACATGTATTCTCTTTCGAGGGTATAACGTTGATTGGGGGAAAAAAGGTGAGGATTTGGGAGGACCTGTGCTCCCTGACCATGTGTGGGTTTCATTACCACACATTATAGGTTGGATTACATGACTTGGAGTTCATAGCCAAGTTTTTAAGCTATGAGTATGCAAATGAAAGCCAATTAAACTGATATTATCATCCAAAAAGCTTTCAAACATGATAAGAGTTTCTTTACTGACACACTAAATCTTGAAGGGCTCACATTTAAAATTTAAATCAAGATAATCACCATTGTATACCTTTTTTGCTTAATAAAAGATAAATCTAGACACTAGGTGCACCATGGTAGAGACACAGGGTGGTCGACAAAGGCTTAATCTTGATGCCATTGACCAAGCCCCAATAGATTCACAACAAAATGTGTTGAACCCTCACCCACACGAGCACCCCAAACATCGTTCGACGAGCATCAAAGGAGACAATTCGATACGAGGGGACACCATTGAGCATACCTTGGATAAAGGAGCTTTTGTACACTCTTCTAGACATAGGATAGATCATGAAGCCTCTTAGAACGAGAATGCTCCACTCAGAGGCCATTATCAAGATCGCAATGTATGTGCATCCATGGGATCAATCAATGAGTATGTCATACAGAGGGTCAGGTTGGTACCCCTACATCCTAGGTCTACAGGAGGTTCCATACGTCCAAACTCAAAGTATAGACGAGATCAAGATCCACCCATTCAAGGGCATGCAGATAGACCTACTTCCAAGCATAGACTTATTCACACTCCCACATGTAGTGAGCCTCATAAGATCACTATCAACATGGCCAAGGTGGGAGCCAATGGTACACCACCGCATGAGTGGTTGTGATCCAGACAACTAGATGGTTTAGGTAGCATCCTTGAGTAGTTCGGTTGTAAGCCTTCAGCTTCACCCACTCGTGCCCTGAGTGAGCATAGTGGGAGATTTATTAGGACTACCAAATAACATGGGGAGGATTCCAAGCACCCTCATGTTTTGCATCCACCATCCATGTATGGTTGCACACAATACAAGATTCAGCATGACATCGATGTCGTCTTCACAAACAAAGGAAAAAGCATAGTGAATCCATCATATGGGCACATAACCCATAAGGTCAATCACATGGAGCATACATACCAGAGGCCTCCTATAGCTGATCACATTGATAGATTGCATAGAATGGTATTCGAGTAGAGATGAAAACTCCTCCAAGATCAATTGGAGGATACTCGCCTAGAGAGACAGCGCATTTAAGACAAGAATATTTAGGCGTAGAGGCTCATTAGACAAATATTATATGAGTAGCTTATGCATGAGGAGTGCATCTTGGCCCAAAATGAGTGCGTAGAGCAGGAGGATAGGCTAGTCAAGATTGGTTTATGCACTCATGAGGAGCACAGAGAGCGCATTCATAAGAATGTTTTTTCATAAGCCAACATGCATCAAGAGCGTAGAGATGCTCACACTCATGCCAGTGCTCAACAAAGAGAATGACCACCACTATTCAAAGATCAGAGGCAAAGACAATATGAGGAAGAAGAGGGAGATGAAGCTGATCAAGAGTATCATGAAAGCTCCCAAGTGGAGGAGGAGGAATATCAATGTCCTCCACCTTGACAGATGAAGAATGTACCTCCAAAACTATCTCCATGTCAGCTTAGGGAGGAGGACATTCTATCCTCATAGGCCTATAAGGTCTTAGCTAAGAATGTGAAAGCAATTGAGAGGTAAGGCATGGATTTCCAAAAGTCAACATTGAGAATGATTCATAATGAGCCTTTAGACCCCTCGATGACAAAGATGTGCAAGAGCATATCATAATATTTCTATATGTGTGCTTCCAGATTGTAAGCAATGATGCCTTGCTTTTGTGTATATTCATCACAACCCTCTCACGCCCCATATGAGAGTGATTTAATTAGCTGAAGAAGCACATTATCAACAATTTTGAGCAACTAGTGGATGCTTTTCTTGAACTCTTTTCTTTTGGCATCAAGAATCAAGCTAACCTTTCCGATCTGGCTACACTAGCTCAGTATGAAAATGAGCCAATCTTAGAGTAGGAAAATAGGTGGAGGATATTAATGGTAAAGTTTCCATTTCCCATTCCTGCTACAGAACTGACCTAGATGTTCACAAAGAGTTGTTCCAAGCACATCTTGTTATTGTTGCAACTGTATTAGTACCCAATATTCGATGAATTTTTGATGCAAGCCAAAGTAATTGAGGATATCAAGTGTTAAGAGGGCAACTTGAAGCTCAAATACGGGAAAGAGGGACACAAGAAGAGCACCACAAAACATAAGGGCAAGTAGGCTCATGTCAATTAAGTGATGTTAAACCTCCAAATAGAGGATAAGAGAAAACAAAAGTAGAACTATCAGGCCCAACCTCCTTATGCTCAGTACAAGTAGTGCAAGAATAATTATAAGGGTAAAAATAAATAACAATTCCTGCCTCACCAATTATCACCTTTTATGGAATCATTGACATTGATATTCCATCAATTATATGAAGCTAAGGCAATCAGATTATCCAAAGTTAATATGATCGATCCTAAATAGCCCAATTGAAAGGGGTATCAGGATGATCTATTTTGTATCTTCTATTGTGTGAAGGGCCATGACATCGAAGTGTGTTAATATTTCAAACATATAGTACAAAACATGATTGATAAAGGTAAGCTTTTAGTGCCAAATAATATACAGACGCTCGACAACCAAAACATGGAGATTTTTAAAAATCCATTGCCAAAACATGAGGCATTGTGTAACAATGCCAGCTAGGTTAACAAAGTGCACGTCGAACCACCTACCCAGGGGTTCATAGGTATGGTTAATATTTTTACCAGACATGGGAGGTATGAGGAGCCAAATCAGCCTTATGCTCCCATCAGGATATAAGTTACATCGAATCAGCAACCAGTTTAGAATATTCTAGGTCCACCAACTAGATTGGTGGTGACAATACGGAGTAGGTTGGTTCAAAACCTACAGATAACTCCTACGAAGTTATCTATTTATGAGCTGATACAATAGTTCCCCAGGCACAAGGAGACTCTCATTGATATTTTGAGGTCCATCAAGGTGCAGTCCCAAGATGCTCAAGCATTCACCAATTTTGTGGGACATGTACAATAGTGCCAGGAACCTATGATCCAATTCTATGATCATGAAACCAAGATGGTTCCTATAGATACGGCTAACCCACCATTACACATCATAATTTGTATTAATCACATGCCATTCAAGAGGGTCTTGATCGACACTAGTTCATCGGTCAATATTATAACAAACAAGGCATTGAGTCATTTAAATTTGCCCAAGTCACATATTGTGTCCACCACATTCACATTGAGAGCGTTTAACGATGCACTATGCTCAACATTTGGCATAATCATCCTACCTATTTAGGTAGGCCTAAAGACCAACCCTATGATGTGTCACATGATCAAGGATGCCATGCAATATAACATCCTATTGGAGAGGCCTTGGATTTAATAAATACATTGTGTTCCCTCCATATTACATCAATGTTCAAAATACATTCATGATGGACGGGTTCATGTGGTGTCATCATATGAAGAACCCTTTAAGTTCGTGAACCTAGATGATTTTCCTGGGGGTTTCATACTCCCATCAATGCACTTGGACATCCGACCAGCATCACTGATTAAGAATCTAGGAGGTAAACAAAAAGTACATGCTCAACCATCGATATTTGTATCGTACATATCTGAGCACACTACAACAACTTCTTTGAAACTGACTGCATTAGCAATGCTTTGGGATGAAAGAAAGCTAAAGGTAAAAATGGGCAAAAAGAAAAAGGAGCATGTGCACAAATCAATCATCAACAAGGCTCCCACTCCCATGGAAGTGGAGGAAGCCCAAGACAAAGTTGAGGAGGTGCCTTACCCTACCTTGCCTACATCGTCAGTAGGGTCATTCACATCACGGGTGACTGTTCATTTGGTGAACATAGGATTAGGTGAGTAGATTGTACAAAATGTCATCTTTGGACTGATCCTAGAGACTACACAAGAGATGGGTTGACCGAATTCTCATCATTCTTTGGTTGGATCAATAGTGCCATTGGGAGAGCCACATAATCAAACTAACTTCATCTACATTAGGTTGGATCATTTTCCTACTCGAATGCCCCTAGATGAATATTATGACGAACCATTCATAGTGAATATTTGTTATCTATTTAATCCTAAATATTCCATGCACATTTTTTAATAATTTCATTGTCATGTACATGGATATGGTATTTTTTAGCAAGTACATAGGAGTCTGTTGGAGCCACATTATCAGTTGGCAACTGATAGGTTTGAGATAGGGTTTCAAATACAAGGGAAAGATGATTTGCTTTTAGCATATTTAGATTTTTGGTACCTTAGTCTAGGGGATGATGTGGATTTCAACCCATATCATCATAATCCTTCTGCCTTTTGGAGGGATAACCGGTTAGTTTCCTACATCACTATTGAACCACCTGAAAGATACCATAAAGATATCTTGGTGGGGGATGATCCTGAACAAACTCCAAGATCCAACTTGGACAATCAAAGTCATGGAGCTATCGATAATATTGGTATGCATTTCCAGAGTCTAGATACAGCCATGGAAACTGACTCAGAGGTTACTTCTGAGAACGTGCATGCAATATCCATCACCAAAAGTGATGGATCATACTATGATGTTGGAACAAATGACAGAGAGGTTTCCTCAAAAAATGAGTCATGTGAGGATGAAAATGAGTTGGCCTATTTAGGCCCCATATTCTTGCATCATCTACTATCCATGGAACAAATGGGTGATATCGAGGGGTGCCTCATAGTTGAGAGTGACTATGAGGATGAAAGTAAGTTGGCCTACCTAGGCCCTTTAGATTTGCATCATCTACTACCTCCAGATATAGCGATTGAGGAAGAGCATTCTGATGAGGACATAGCAGAATCCATTTTTGAGATAGGTAGAACAGGCTGCAATGTAGAAGATGATATTGATTCCTCACTCAACGATCAATTGGAAGATGAAGTTGATTAATTCTATGCAGTAGTATCATATTTACGGCATATGTACCCAGTCTTACTAGATAGTGATGACAACAATCAGGAGATAAGATATATGGGACCACATTTGCCAAAGCATCCCATCCCTATGAGAACAAATGAAGGATTGTATTATGATAGTGATGAGGAGGAAAAAATAGAGAGAGCCTATCTAGGACCTCTCTACCTATGTCATCATAATGCACCTTATATAGCTAAGGACATGCACAAAGAGATCAATATCAACCCTCACCTTAGAGGAATGCCACCAAACTTTGATGTGACCTATCACATTTTGTTTCCCCTACCACCTACATATAGGGATCTCCTTGAGCCAAATGATCTAATATTGCAATCAGTGCATAGAGAAAACCTAGTCATCCATACCTCACATAGAGAGAACCCATTTTTTCCTATGCCACTAGAGCCAAATCTCGAGTATGGGAGCTGCATAGATGATATAGATGTTTGTTCACATGGTCTTGGAGATCAATTTCATTCCATAAATATGGTCTCCATTTATTTGACCACTCCACTTCGTAATACAATTGATCCATCCAAATTGTTGTATCTAAATGTAGATGTTATCGATTGGGATTGCGTTGACACACCTGTCAAGCCTGAATATTTCTTCCCTAATGAAAAATGTTGTAACTATTTCATTTTACACTAGGCTATGCTTATAATGTCATGCTAAGGATACTTCCAATGCAAAACCTGTAAACCTAGTAGATGACATCCATTTGATCCCTACGCCTCATCAACTTGAGGAGGGATCACACATGCCAGTAGAGGAAACCTTCAACATGGATATCAGTAATGATCCCACCAATCCAAGGAAGGTTAAATTTGGAGAAAGTCTTACTCCTGATGAGCGTGCCAACCTCATCCCTCTACTGAAAGAGAGACCTAATATTTTTGCTTGGACTTACAAGGATATGCCAGGTCTAGACCTGAAATTGGTTATCCATAACCTTTCACTAGATCTATCAAAGAAGCCAATCAAATAAAAGCTTAGAAAAATGCATCCAATAGTAGCCTTAATGGTGAAAGACAAATTGCAAAAGTTGTTGGATGTATATTTTGTCATTTCCATCGACTATCTTAAATGGGTATCCAATATGGTGCATGTAGAAAAACCTGATGGAAGGATCCGTATTTGCATGAATTTTAGAGACCTAAATAAGGCAACACCCAAATATTAATTTTTATTGTTGAATATCGATTCTCTTGTAGACATGATCACAGGTCATGAAATGCTCTCCTTAATGGACGATTTTTTTGGTTACAATCAAATTTGGATTAAGCCCGAAGACCAACATAAAATTGTGTTTATAACTCCACGGGGGACATTTTGCTATAAAGTTATGTCATTTGTTCTTAAAAATTCTAGTGCCACATATCAGCGGGCTATGACATATTTTTCATGACTATATGCATAATATCCTAGAGGATTACATTGATGACTTATTGGCCAAATAATTATTACATTTTGAGCATGTAGAGGTCCTGAGGAAGGTCTTCGATTACCTAATAGGGCATAATTTCAGGTTGAATCCTAAGAAGTGTGTATTTGGTGTAACTTTAGGAAAACTCTTATGATTCATCATTTCAAAGTGAGGCATCAAAGTTGATCTAGCGAAGGTCAATGCTATTCTAGAGATGCGTCCTCCCTCAAATATCAAAGAATTATGAAGCCTTTAGGGCAAAGTAGCATCCATAAAGTGATTTATCACATAATTATTAGATAAATTTTGACCCATGAATCAACTTCTACACAAGAGGTCCCACTCAACTGGGATGAGGACTGTCAAGTAGCCTTTTCTAAAATCAAGAAATACCTAGCGATGCCACCAGTGCTAGCTCCACCAAGGCTATATCTACTATTTCTACTATATATATCGACGACCGACTTTGCATTAGGGACCATGTTAGCCCAAAAGAACGTGCAAGGCAAAGAGCAAGCCATATATTATATTAGCCCAACCTTGGTGAATTATGAGCTAGGATATGCATACGTGGAGAAGTTGTGTTTAGCAGTAGTGTTCACTACCAATAAATTGCGACACTATATGCTAATTCATATAACATATGTTATATCAAAACAAAATCCTTTGCAGTATATGATGATAAAGATGTATCATAATACATGTACTGCAAAGTGGATCATGCTATTGACAAAATTCAATTTGGAATTCATAAGCCAAAATTCCATTAAGGGAAAAGTCATAGCTAATCAGCTGGCTGAGGCACTATTGTCAAACAGTATGCCTCTTACCATGGATCTTTCATATGATGCAGTATTCATCATATATGAAGCTCCCAAACCTAGATAAATAGAAAATGATGTTGATATGACTTTGTTCTTCGATGTTTCAAAGTGCAAGCAAGGGGGTGGTGCAAGAATAGTGTTTTTTACACTGCAAGGAGCTCCAATTCCCTTGTCATTCAAATTGGACTTTCCATGCACCAATAACAATTTTGAATACGAAGCCCTACTTTTGGACCTCCACATAGCTATCGCCATGAACATTAGAAGATTAAACATCTTTGGTAACCCCTTGCTCATAGTCAACCAAGTTAAGGGAATTTTTTAGTGCTGATGTCCCATCCTAAAATCTTATAAATATCTTTTTGCTATATATTTGGCTAAGTTGGAATGGTATAACATTGAGGAAATCCCTCATTCATCAAATAGGTTTGTAGATACCATGGCATATTTGGGATTCTTAATCCCTCATAATCCATCTGCTAATTTTACTACCATTCATGTTAAAATGCTCTCGCATCCTATAGCAGAGCATGCAACCTTTGATAATAAAGTGTCAGTCAACATGATTAGCATGGAACCCAAATTTGAATGGTTCTACACAGTAGAAGACTTTCTTAAGAAGTCACCCTGGGGATCATTAACCTCTCAGAGTCCTACAAGGATCGGAACTACCATTCACTACAAGGTTTTTTCCCAATATGCATTTGCGCATGTAGATACGTAGGGGGAGCAAGTCATCTTGGTAGTCGAAGTGGAGGCTTACCAGAGCTATATGTTGCAAATCCAAGACTTCTTAAAACTTGGTATGATCCTAGAGGTATTGTTGCATGCCACAAAATGCACATTCAAGTAGAAAGTGACTAAATATGTCTTTCTAGGAGACATTTTGTACTTATGAGGTTATGATGGAGTTCTCCTTCATTGTCTTGAACCCCAAGAGTCATCTTGGGTAATTTCAGAAGCTCATGATTATACGTGCGGTGGCCATTTTAGCGACATGGCCATCGTCAAGCACATCCTTAAAATGGGTTACTATTGGACCACTATGGATAATTATTGTAATGTGTATGTCAATAAATGTGTCAAATGTTAACATCATGCTAATCTTATGCACTTGCCATCACAGGCCTTACAGCCCATCCAAGTGGCTTGGCCATTTTCTCAGTAGGGATTTGATCTTATTGGCAATATTTCTCCTCTATCATTGGGCTGACATACATTTATTATCATAGCTACTAAGTATTTTACAAAATGGGTGGAAGACATTCCCTTAACAACGACAACTGGAGCTCACATAGTAGATTTTATACTTAAGCATATCATATGTTATTTTGGGATTCCATCCAAGATATTTTTGGATAATGGAACTTCTTTTAAGAATAAAATTGTGAGAGCTTTGATATCTAAATATATAATCAAGAATAGTTTTGCAACTTCATATTATCCGCAGGCAAACAAGCAAGCTGAGGCTTCAAACAAGACAAAGATTTCCATCTTGAAAATAATGGTACAAGAACACCACAAGAATTGGTACATCTAGCTACCCCTTGCATTATGGGCTTATAGGACTAGCATTCAAATGCCCACTGGGGCAACACCATTTTCACTAGTATATGGCGCTGAGGCCATTATGCCCCTAGAGTTGGAAATTCCAATGATGTGTGTTGCATTGAAAGAGTTCATTGATGATGACACTACATGACAAGATCACCTAGATCAATTGATAATGCTTGATGAACATCGCATAAATACCCTTGAGCATCTACGTGTTTATCAAGAGTGGTTAAAATGAGCTTATAATAATAAATTCCATCAGAGAGACTTTGAGGTTGGGGATCTTGTGCTAAAAGAGAACTAAAAAAACTTGAATTTACCACCATATATGCAAGACAAATTCATGTCTAATTGGCTAGGACCTTATATCATATCTAAAAATATTGGTCTGGGTACCTACCGCCTAATGTCACTAGGGGATGTTGAAGATCTTGAACCTCTCAAAATCATCCATATTAAGGCATTCTATGCTCAAGAGCATACCAAAGGCACCAAGGGTTCTCGAAACTGCTTGGTCATGTCAGTCAAAAGGCCATGAGGGTTTGTTTAAAACTATTCAGTAATCCTAAAAAGGTACCAAGGATGTCTAATAAATCACTTGGTAAACCCCAAGGCCCCAAGGGTTTGCCTAAAATCACTCAATCATCCTAAAAGGCTCCAAGCACTCTTCTGAGTAGCTTGGTCAATAAAAAGGCTCCAAAGGTGTTTGTAAGCCCTTTGGTCAATCCAAAAATTCCTTTAGGGTTTTCTTACAACCACTCGGTCATCCCAAAAAGCTCCAAGGGTTCCTAAGAATTGCTTGGTCATCCCTAAAAGCTCCAAAGGTGCTTATAATCACTTTGGTCAACCCAAAAGCGCCAAGGATTTTTGAAAAAATTGCTTGGTCAATTTAAAGGCTCCAAAGGCATTCCCTCACCATTTGGTCACTCCTAAAGGCTCCAAAGGCATGTACTTACCGTTTGGTCAAATATAAAGGCTCAAAATCCATAAAAAAATTGGTAAAAAGCATAAAATCCAAAAAAAATTACATTTGCATTATGCATTTTCATTTGCATTCACACATGCATTTACTTCACTACATTGCATATAGGCATTTTTTATTCATTGTATTCTGATTATGTTTTTCAGTCTTATAAACTATGTCACATTTGTGTTTCAATCATGCACTTTTGCATTTATCATAATTCGTTGCATTCATACACAACACCTATTGCTATGAAATATGTATGTAAACCAAATTTTTTCGGTCACTTAGCCATACCTAATGGGTATCTTAGATGTTACATAAAGCTTACTTTTCTTTTGTAGATGAGGTCACTAGTTGTGATAGTACTTGACATATCAGGATCCAATCACTAATAAAAACATTTAAAATCCTGCTAAGATGAGGGAGGATGAAATTTGTGAAAGTGGTCCTGGGCATTTAGAGAGATGGCTTTGATAACCTGCTTATCTTGCAAATATTTTGGTCTAGAGTGGTGAACCTTAGCAAAATTACAAGAATTTCCCCTACCCATACATCCCTTGCTTAAAAAAATGAGCAAAATCCTAAGATACTAAGTTCAAATCTAAAACCCAAATTTCAAATTTCAAATCTAAAGTGACATAGTGAATCAAAAGCACTATATAAATCCCTTGCTCAAATAAAATGGGAATAAACAATGATTTGTATCACTCAGAATAAAACGTGAAAACAATGGTTTTTATCACTACATATGAGCAAGTATCTCTATGAATAGAAAGAAAAACAAGGTGAGAACTTGAATTCCTATATTGTTTACTATTCAAAGCCATAGAATGATCTCCAATCACAACAATGGGTTGAAATAGTCTCGTCTACTTCTAGAGGTGTAGTTCTATTCGGTGATCCTAAATCATAGTGATGGGTTGAAAGAGTTCTGACTATTTTTTGAGGGGTAGTCCTGATCAATTTGCAAGATGAGCTAGCTCTGGGTACCTGGGGTTGTCTAGCATTATATTCCAATCAATTTTGAAACACAAATGATATGACCATTTGAGGAACCCGATCTCAAATATGGGTCGAAAGAGTCCCAACTGACATCTTGGGTATGCCTATGGTCTATCTAAAAATAATCACGTGCACACACAGGGGTAATGAACAGTTGGATCATTCGTGGTGAAAGCTTTATCCAAAAAAATCCTTGTACAATTAGTATGTGAATTTTGAGAAGTCTACTAGGGTGTTTGAGTCTCATGGAAAACCTCAAAAAAAAATCTCTAATAGCAAAAAAATACCAACAGTTCACAAACCATCAAAAATAAAAGTCATTCAATCATCAAACTGCAAAGTATCGAATCTATGATACAAAATTACATTGAGCACAAAGTTTATAAGATATAAGATAGATATCGGATGGATATAAGAAATGATATCTAGATGGTCACTGACTATATTGTGCATATATTTCAAATTGAAAAAGAAATATAGAGTGACATATCATATCATTCACCTCATATCGCTTCATATCATTGCATCTCATATATGGGTGATTAATTGATAAAATTATTGTAATGAGGATTTTCAATTATATTCATGATTTTTATACATTCTGTGGTGTCGTCCATTATATTTTTAAACACACATCACATTCATACCTTATGTTTTAAGTGATTAAAGCATATAGGTTCATTTACATTAGATTACCATCATGTAAATAATCCATTACATACATTGCATCAGCATATCGTGATATCATCATAAAATTAAATGCATGCAATAAAGAAAAATTAAATATGTGTTTAAAATTAAACATTGCATCCATATGCATCCATCATAAATAGCACATCTAAGCATATATATAATTGCATATCATCATCATAATAAAATAAAATAGCTATCTAGTGCATGTCATCCATACATCACATCATATAAGCATAAGCATCAATATGAACATTTGCATCCATGTGCATAATATAAACATAAAATTAAAAATACATAAGTACACATAATGATCCAAAATGATAAAATCTTATATATATGTGTGTCAAAGAGTACATCAGGAGTATATCAAAAATTCTCGCAGTCTACAATCGTGTAGGTCCTCAACCTTACACTCAAAATGGTACTACAACATATCTATAATATTTGTACTACATGGGGCCTACACCCCCAGCCTGTGAATCATCACCATCACCCCTACCATCCTTGTGGCTCCACTACAAGTTGGTTCCATGAGTGTTAGAAGACCTATGTGTCCTCTTGGTCCTGTGGATCATGTGGATGGAGCTGGCGATAGAGTGCCTTTTCTCTCTAGTTTGGGATCGGCTCTGATGGATCCTTATAATGTGTGTGTTCTTTGGGACCTACCCACCTATCAACTGAATATACCCCTCCAACTGGGAGATGTGAGCTGCCCTCGCATTTGATCACTCGTTACCCTCCTCTATGAGGGAATGAAGCCTCTTTATCTCTAACATAGGGTCCCAACCTACTAGTAGTAGATAAGATGGTGATGTTGGAGGTGGCATAGCAACCTGTGTAGATGAGGGGTCACCCATCACTACCCTCAATAGATCCCTCTTTGTAGTAATGGCATTCAGTTGTGCTTGTGCTACATCCCACTGGTCAGTGAGCTATGTGATCTAAGAACCTACAATAGTAACCTATGTATGGAGAGCTACCCTCTCCTACTCATATTCCAACCACATCCTCTCCCTCTGTGCTAGCTTTACCTCTAGAGTGGCGATAGATGTATCCCTATGTAGTAGCTGGGTCTGCAACCTCCCAACCTGACTCTAAAGGTTACCAACCTAGGCCCTCAACTGCCCAACCTCACTGTCTAGAGACACCTCACCCTCCTCTGACCCCTACTCCTTGCAAGGCCAACATGTTGTATAGCACTAGCATGCAACAAGAATAGTAGTAATAGTGAGCGACAAGTCCTTAGGCCGCTCGACCTTGATGTGCTGCCAACCCCAAATCTGAAGTAGAAGGCTGCAACTAATACCAACCTGACTCCTACAGGTAACCTAATATAACTCATGGTACAACTAAAATAATAGAGTGCTCCCCAAAGTTAAGAGCAATAGCTACCGTGTGGAGCTCTAAGTAACTCTCCTAATGATGTCCAAGATATTCTAGGATATCCTTGCACCCAAGGAGTCTAGAAGTACAATATGAATCATGAGGTGTATTAATATGGCCTCACAAACTAAGAAGATGCCCTTCTCCTTCTAGAAACTGACATGGACACCTCCATGGTCAATCCTACCCTAGGCATCCTCACTGCGGTCACAAAATATGGATTCAAATAAATCCTCGCTCTAGAAGAGAGAGGAGGTGATAGGATCACCATAAATCAAGATCCTAAAGATCCGATAGACATCCTCCAAGGTCATAGTTATTTCACTTGTGAGCAGGTGAAATGTGTTGGTTTGTGCATCCCAGTACCAGGCCAACGCAATCATGTATGCTTGATCTACCCTAATCATAGGTAGATCAAGCATGTATCCAAAGCCTAGCACACCGAACCACTCCTGCTCCAGGTCAATGAGTTCTCTACTGAGGGTGCACAGGAGATCTGACTCCTTGGATCTCGAGGTCAATTTTTGAAAATAAGTAGTGCATAAGGGAAAAATATATCTAAAAACAACTAAAAAAAGCTAAAAAATGACCTAAAAATACAAACAAATCTAAAAATTACTAAAAATACAAAAACATGCAAAAATTGATCAAAATTTTCAAAAAAAAACAAAAATGCATCTTATAAGTGCAATAAATGGCATTAATTTTCAAAAATCATTCAAAAAAATAAAAAATATTGAGAACAATTCTAAATTTGCAAACCACGGGTCAAATATGTGGTCTGCATGTGGTCAAAAATTGACTGTTGGGATTTGAATCCCACCACGACTGACAGCTGTGGTCCTCAATTTGACAATTGGGAATCGCATCTACCAACTGGGTTCTAGGAATGTGACCATTTTAGGGTCACTTCCTAGCCTAGCAAACCAAAAATTAAAATCCTAATCTAGCCTAGACTAAGGTGAGGTTCATTACTAGCAGTTTAGTGAGGTTAATTGAACCCATTACTTAATGTGGTTCATTTTTAAGTTGGTAAGGAGTGTGAGGACTCGGTTTCGAGTTACCTTGCTAGCACTGAGGCCTATACTAGAAGAAGGTTGTCCAGGATCTACCATTGGGATGTGTGTGAGGTATAATGTTATGGTTTTAGTAGTGCTTCACATCAAATTTGCTTCCTCACCTCTCAAAGCTCTCCAGTTGTAGTCACTTTCAAGGAAAAATAATGAAATTTTCAAAGGGGGAAAATTTATATACTTTTTCTAATTTTTTCAGACCATATTTGACAACCACGATCCCAAAATTAAGGTTTTTAAACTGTATATAACAACTACAATCTCAAAATTAAGGTTTTCTGATAGTGGTTCTAAGCTGCAGTTCCCGAATTTGATTTTTCTAATTGATGTCCATGCGTGCGATTTGCAACTAGCATTTAGTGCACTCAAATCCCACTATGGGAAGGTTTTAAATGACAAATTAATGATTCCTAATGGATCATAATATAGCAATCAATTTATCAAATTTGGTGATGTTCAAGCACCAAGATCAATTAAAATTTCAAAAAGTCAAAAATAAAAAAATAATTAAACAAATGAAAAGCCAAATGCACCTCATATGCAGTTATTTACCCTCAAAACTTGGCAGTTGCAGGGACTGGTGCTCCATGCAATCCGATGAGATGAGTAAATAACCATAAGGATGTTTGAGGAAAAATCGTCATCATTGATTTGATATGATTCTTTTCAATCCCGAAGAAGGCCTTCAAGGCTAGACCGCTCCACGGGAATTAGGTGTTTCATGTCATTTCTTCTATGACATATTTTTAGCATATCATCGATAAATTGATTCAACATAACTCTAATTGGCATTGTATCTTTTTGATTCCCTAAAAAGGCTATTGCAGCCCAACCACTCCATGGGATAGAAATGTGCAATTACTATTAACAGTTGTAATCATAAGCTGAACTAGGCTTAGCCAAGTAATTTAATGCTAAATTATAAGTTTTTTCAGATCATTCATTGTTGTCAAGCAACTTTGTCACTTCATTCATTGTCATTACCCTCATCGACTTGTTGCTTGAGGGGGTAGTCATAATTTCAAATCATAATCAAAGTCAACAGAAGATCCCTTGATCGTAGATCCCTTGATCTTGTCAAAATTGCATTTGTCCTTGCGAATCATTGTCAACAGCTATCATAAGCTTACCCCTTTACTTGGGGAAAATAGCAAATATGATAGTTAGTTTGTAGCTCTCCTCCTTTCGATTATATAGGCCTAACTCCTATTGTAGCACCAAAGCTACCCGAATGTCTCACGATGAGTGCAAGCTCTATCAAATGTAAGCCTTTCACCCAGTTGGAAGTAATGATTCTAGGATGTGCATCCTTTTGCAAGACCTGGGGCATCTAATGTTGATCAAACTAATGATCATCATGTAACCTTTACCATTGTTTTAGGAGGTCTATTTTTGCTCAATGTTGTTTGATCTCACAATGCATATCAAAAGTGACATTTGTAGACACCTAAAATGTGTCATGTCAAGGGTGACTACTCATATGGGACATGCTACAAGACCATATGGAAGATCTTGGATAGACTCCAAGATAGAGTAGTGGTTCTAACCACTCAATTTGGGCTCCTTGGCCTAATCATTCTAAACCAAAGTTGAGACTTGCAATCTATAGTCTGAACCACTGCTGACACTTGTAGTTTATAGGCTAGACCGTAGCTGTCACCTCCGGTCTAACCTAAAGTTCAGTTGGCCTTCATCCGAGCAAAATTGATTTTAATGGCCATTTTTTCTAGAAGAAGGTGGTTGAAGGACGAAATATTCTAGAGGCTTCCAATCCAATTATCCTAACCACCTCTTCTTGTTCATGGCTTCTCCATAAAGCCACCTCTAGTCCTTGGGTAATCCTATAAGTACCCCTCAAAATTAGGTAAAAATAGAGGAGATAAAGAGAGTGCATTTTGATAGTGAAGCTTTGTTAAATTATACACTCACTTGAGTATACTAAGAGAGATTTTCTACCAATTCATTTGCTAATTCACCAAGTATCATGTCAACTTATGCCATGGATGCCCTAAGGAGGTAGAACACCAAGAAACATAAGTTTGTGCAAACAGAGGTCCAATTGCGGAATTCAACCACCAATCCATTTGGTGGACAACAAGGTGATCCTTGATCATAAATTTGACAAAGGGAATAAATCCCACAACCCTTGATTTTGTAGTGCAAAGCTACTTTGTTGCTCGTCATGGCTGACAGCCACAGTGTATAGTGCAGACCGCTCATCGGAGTCATGGTTTGCAACAGGTGATAAATCTCCTTACCATTTATTTTGCTTTGTACTTAATTAGGTTAGATTAGGCATTTTAGCAGTTTATTTCATGTTTTAGAGACACTAACTGATATAATTAGGGTTATATGCAATTTCTTTCCATTTAGGAAACTTTGCACTAATTTCTTGTTTCCTTGCATTATTTCATACAATTAGTCCATTATATAGATAGCAGTACTCTTCATTTCTATGTTTCAAGCAATATTTATGAATTTGGTATAAGTATAGCATGTTTTGTTCATTTTCTTGATTTCATAGTTGTTATGGCATCTTCATGTTTACTTTCCTCAAAGGGCCTCATCACGAGAGGCTACCTATTTTATTAATACTTTTGTGTTGTTTCTTGACCACAGGAAAGTAGGTTTGAAGGATATTCAACCATCCAATTCCTTCCTCAACACAAAGAAGAGGGTCAACTCCACCCTAGAGTAGTTCGTGTCACCTTGAAGGCTTGAAAAGTGCATTTATCCTTGAGGGGATTTTGACATATTGTAATTGTGTATCAAAAGGGTATCCCTAAGAGGGATTGATTTGTAAAAGAAAATGAATTGATTCAAAGAGGAATAAAATATGTATTTCATTTAATTTCTTTTGTCTTTGTCAATTTGTGTATGAATGCCCAAATTTACTTCATTTTAGCAATTGCAATATCTAGGTGCATGCATTTTTGGTCGTACGGTATCCCAAATCCTTCAAGGTAGAATGTCTGGTGAAGCCCATCATTACATCTCTCCCCAAATTGAGACTCATCATATTGGATCTGATCAAGGTGTCAATCACCATATCACTCACACCACTCCATCTTAAGTCTCCTCATACCAAGACTTCCCTTTCTCCACTAGATCCATATATCATGCTCATTGATCTTGATACCATCCACCTCCTTTTCACCAATCCAATATACCATGTCCAATCATCTCCTACACCTCAATACCCTTCCTCATCAAATCCTTCACCACCTAGCTCATTCCCTCCATATTTACCTCCACTACACTTTCTTGTCCACACTAACTCCACACTCATCTAGGTGCAACCGTATAAGTTCTATCATCTTTCATATTCCTCTAATTTTCACCACACCTCATGTGTACAAACTTTTGGAATATTACCAATGTTATCACCACCTGGGAGAACTAGTGTTGCCCTCTACAACACACCATAGACCCAATATTCCTGGACATAAACCTTAACCACCTGTCTTCATCCAATCATGTCCACTCATCAAAATACCCATACACTTATACATCACTCTCCTATGTCACATACACTTCCTACCCATATTATTCAGCACAAGTTTATGCTACTTCCCATATACACTCATCCAATCCATCTTCTTCTTTCTAGTTTCCTAACCCACATCTTCAATCCATGGCTCTCCATGTTGCTCCTTCCACCACTTACCCTTCATCTCCTACCATTCATATCACTGGTCCACACATTATGTATTCTTCTACTATATATTTTTCTTGTCCTCTACCATTCTATAATATTGAGGCTTCCTCTCATTAATTATATTCTCATCAAGTTACTCCTAACCATTGCCCATAATATCACATTAGTTCCTCTCAAAATTCCTATATTCCCTCAAAACCACCTCAAAACCCTATCCTTCATCTCATCCATTGTTCCAAGGATCATTTTTTCCAATCACCATGATGGATCTCCTGTCTACCCATGGTTCTTGTACTTTATTCTCATCCCCATGATTCTCTTTAGTGGTCTATTATGTAGTCACATAACCCACACCCTCATCAACCACCATCTCATAAATACCATCCCACTCCTAAACCATATCAACCCACATCCCAACTATACCAATTGTATCCCACCAAACATACACATAATTTAACCTTTAAAAACCCCTCCATTATTACTCATCATCATATCCCCAACCTCAACCACTTACCTATCATCAACATCACACTCAAAAACCACCATCATAATAATCAAACACCCATAATTATTCCCATCAATACCATCAATATCCACCCTTAATATCCCAAGTCCCACAAGCACCATCTTGTGATCCTAAGCACCACCATTACCATAACCTCTATTGACAGCAATCATATCCCCCTGTCAAGCCATCCCATCCAACTCATCATGGCACCCATTACTCAGCTCCCTAAGCTACTCCAAATTCATTCTAACAATGACCAACAAGATCAATAGTTTGGAAACTCAAGTTATAGGCAAAGGATATCAAAAATCTAACCTTGAGTCAACTTTAAAACTACCCCATCAACCCATCTATCCTAGCACTACTTTATCCTCCCCTATTCAAAATGCCTAAATTCAAAAAATTCAAGGGCAAAGAGGATCCTCAGGATCACTTGAGCACATTCATCAATTTCTATTTTCTCATCAATGAGATAGACCCCCTCATGCTTCATACATTTTCACTATCCTTTGCAGGAGGAGCTTTGGATTGGTACAATCATTTTCTTAGACATAACTTGTATAATTTTGAACAACTCACCAATATCTTCATAAATCTCTTCACTCTAAACATTAATAAGAAGACCACCTTGATGGATCTCATCAATATTCATCAATTTGATGATAAGTCTATCCTCAATTATGGCAATCAATGAAGAGTTATACCGACTGAGTTACCCTTATCTATCTCTATCAATGAGCTAACTTAGATATTCACTCAGAGTTGATCCAAATTAATATCACTCCAACTCCAACAACATCAAACTCTTGAGGAAGCTCTCACTCAAGCCAAAATTATTGAGGCTATTAAAATTCAAGGAGAAATCAAGCTTTGAAAGAAGGAATGGCTAGCTAATAATTCTAAGGAAAACAATACAAATATTCAATCCAATCTTACCTAAGTCATCTAGGTAGTTTTTAGTAGCCCAATGACTGAAAATTCCCAAAAACAACCTCAACCTCCACCACAACAACCTTCTTATCCACCACAAAATTGAACATACAATATCGTGCCACTTCTAATCCAAAATCAAAATCCCATTCAATCCATCTATCAAGTTGTAGACCCTCAACAACCCCAACACAATTTCATATCTCACAGAGCCCTTTTCTAGCATCTTTCAAAAACTTATGGACACACAATTGATCTATTTACTTGAGGTGGGACTTGAAGATCCAAAAAACCTATAGGAATATGGTATAGAGAATATTGGTATTACATCTACCATCAATAGAAGGATTATAATATTGATAGGTGCATCCAACTTAAACATAAAGTGTAGGGTTTTATTGATAGAGTAACCATCAAAGTTGACAACCCTCTTGCCCCCCAAATAAAAATCTAGGTATATATCAAACTCTATTGCCACAATATGGCACAGTATAACCAAACCCTAGAGACACACAATTTCCCTCATCTAGATCAAGTTAATCATGTCAATAATTTCCCTAATCATTAATTTTTTTTTGGCATAATTCATGTGGTCACTATAAATCGATGATATCTAGATCCACCTACAAACATAATTGACCCCTTAAATGTGTCATCCTCATAAAATTTGCTACCTTTTCTAGTGCAAGTCACCATATATCAATATTTGCTAATCATTCATCTCAAAAGTAAGCTTACCCATAACCTCAAAATGGCCTAATATAAGCTATCAATTTATGAGTTACTACAATAATCGCCTCCTCATCAAGAGGTATTAATGGATATTTTCAAATCCATAGAGGAACAAACCCATGACCCTAACATTTTTATCAATTTTATGGGTAACATTCAAACTTGTACCTCATCAACCATCATATTTTATGACACTAATATTAAGACTGTCTCAGTGGAAGGATCAGATACACCCTTGTACATAATAAACTCTAATGACTAAAGTTTTCAAATGTGTCTTGATTGACATGGGCTCTTCCATCAACATCATCACATCATCTACCCTTAAACATCTCAATATTCCACCCACTCACATCATTGATTCTACCTTCACTCTATAGGCATTCAATAACACCATGTGATCAATATTAGGAATACTCATCCTCCCTATCCAAGTAGGGGTCCCGACTATCCACAATATATATCATATCTTATATGTATAAATGCAATACAATGTACTCTTGTATAAACCATGGATATGGGATATGTATTGCATACCCTCAACCTTGCACCATTGTCTCAAAGATACACATGAGGGTCACATTCACTACATTCCAATGGACAACAAACCATTCAAGTATTTTCATATGGTCACACACCTACATGAGTATCCCTTGCCTTCAACACATTTATATATTACTATTTACCTTCTCAACTTATCATACCATCTCACCACATATTCCACTCCATCATATATTCCACACATTTCGAATTTGCAACCCCCCCACTCAATCTCACCCAATACAATTCCTCTTTTATCGTTGGGCACCAACTACATCCCTCATCTTATTACAAATAAAAATTATCCAACTTCTTCATATTCTTCACATATTCCTCCTCAATATTACCCATATTCCTCATATCCTTCTCCCAATTCTCAACCATTCCACCTTTCTTCTAGAATGCAAAATGTTCAACCTCATTCCCAACCTCTTCATCATCCATACTCTCCTTATACCCCTACTCCATATTAGTGGCTCAACCTTCATCCTCAACCCTACCCATCACGTACATATTGCATCATCCTCCCCCTCTAGAATATTTTGTCAATCACCCCCCATCAACTCCATCTATATCACACCCTTATACTTCTTCCAGTAATCCTAACCACCATATTAGATATCCTCCCTCTACTCCCATAACCTCTCCCATAAGACAAGCTACTACCACTCTCACTCCTACCATAGTTACCCCTTCTATATCCCCATACCTACACCCACAAATGCATCCTAAACCATGTCATATTCCATGACACTTGATCCATCCCCACCTCCAAATTTATTTGAGATACATTCATCCATACTTGACACTATTCAAGGGACATACATTCCCATTTTACCATCCTTCACACTCCAATCCACTTTTATGAATAATGCAGAGCCATCATCCTCATCCCCCTCTCCAAAACTCTCATCCTATATCCCTAGTGTTGTACATATAACTACTCCTAGCATAGGAGAGTACCTTGTATACAATATAGTATTTTTTCCTCTAGTCATAAAATAAATTAGGAATTTTTGTCACCCTAGTTGTACCTCTTTAACAATCGATGTTGTTGTCCCAATAGGATCCTCCTCTAATCACACAAATTTTGTCTATGGGATAACTGATTCATTATTATATAAACCTCTTGATAAAGAGCTCGAAGCCAAATTTTGTTGACAATATCAACTTTTATAATCCTTCATTCACCATGAAGTACTTCCATCATTTTAATTAGTGAGGATGCAGTCTTACCTACTATGAGCAAGAAATGTAGACTATTTTAGAGACTCATTCTCAACCTCCTTAGGAAAAATATAGCCTAGGCTATGATAAAAATACTCCAATAAATACCCTCAATGATGATATTCAATGCATTACCCTTGGTCTCAAGGAGGAAATTAAGGATTAATGCCATGATCGTAAGCATACTCTCACATTGCTAAAAACATTTTCTAATTTGCTACCATCCATACCTTGTGCTTGTTTCCACAATATTTCCTACCATATCTCTCGTCTACCACCCTTTTTTGTTGGTAATCACCAAAATAGGTTCCCAACCACCTTGGGTGGTTTCCAAGGTGCTTGACAACCACCTTGGGAAGTTGCCAAAGATTTCATTTTCTTAAAAAAACTCTAAAATTTTGTAACTGACCCTCAAAATCACATTTTTTACACCTTCCTTTCTTCCATGCTATAATTTTCATTAATATTTTGTCAATATTCTCATGTTTTTCATTTATTTCTTGCCATCCACTCACCACTTAAGGGGGTTGATGAGTACCCATAAATTTCATATCAAATTAGTTCAATACACAAACACCCAATTCTGGACTTATGTGTGTTTGAGAATATTTTCTTAAGGTTATCATTAACCCTACCTCTAATGGGGCAAATAGTAGAATTCATATTTTATTTTTCAAATTTCTAATCACAACCTTGATTCCTAATCAAATTGATCTCATCAATTCATCAAAGGTAAATATTCAAGGACATTTTTTGCTTTCATAATTGGGGCATCTTACATTGTTCTGATTTGAAGTAATATTACATAACCCTCCTTGAGGCAAAGGTCTTTTTATCATTCACCAGTAATTTACTCTATCTATCATCAACCCAATAGTTGGTGTCATTAGTTTTTGTACCATATTGTGTTTTCACACAATGTGGTACAAAATGGGGCATTTGTAGACACCTAAAAAGTATCACATTTTCAATGGTTGATATTAATATTTAATAATGTGTGCAATTACTTTAATCAATGTATTGCAACCTTATAAATTATTAATGTTCACTATTCTAGCTCCGTTGATCCACTTTAGCTCCTTCCTATGCTTAGTTGTGGTCATTATGAGACCACCTTGGTTTTATTAATTATACTTCACCTTAACTCTCGCTAGCATTTATTTTCCCTCTTTCCTCCATATTCCAAGCACATTCAATGCATTTGGGTGAGGATTCCCTCCACCTAGGCACATTGATGAGAAATTCCAATTTGGTGGGTGAGGAATCTCTCCACAAAGAGAGCATTAGTGAGGCACATCATAATGCATCATGTCATATCATATTGCATCATGGCATGGGATAGGATATCATAGGCAAAATAAGTAAAGTTGCACATTTGTCCATACAAGTGAGGAATCCCTAATATTCCTCTCTTATGCACCCATGCCACTTGTTCCTCCTCTTCCATCCTCATCACTCTCCACCTATGGGAGAATTTAAAAATAGTTCTCCATTTTTATTTTAATGGTGTGACCAAAAATATAATAAAACTCTACTTAAATTTTATTTGAATTTACTATGTATGTGTTTGACATTGTGGTTGCAGATTTACCATCTAGAGAGCTCAAAGGCATCAACCATGGAGGCTATTGGAATTTTTCACTAACATTAATTTTTTTAGCCACACCTATAGTCAATATCCAATAGTGCACCAAATCTACAGTAAATACCTTGAAAAAAATCTAGGAAGGCTTGAATACAAGATCAAAATGCTCTACTAGATAATAGTTTCAACTACCTAAGGTGTTTAACCAATAGCACAACCACAATGGATGATTATCTAGAGTATCAACCATCAAATGAAATTACCCAAAAGTACAACTGCATAGAGTGGTTATCTAGAGTTCCAAAAATCCCATGTGATTTAGCTTCAAGGCAAAAAAAAACTCTAGACCAGCCACAGACTGCATAGAAAGGTAAATTAGGTATATTGTATGGTTTTGTAAGCATTCCATATAGTTCTGTAACTTTAAAATTTATTAGATTTTGGAGCCTTAAACATAAATTAAATTCTCACAAGTATAGAAATAAATATGAAATGATACAACTATGATAATAGCAAAAAAAAATGCATGAAAATATGATATAAAACTTGATACAATGCTCATATAGAAAGCTCATGAAAATTACCATGCTCCCCTCATAGAGTTTGCATCTCCTCCATGATATCAAAATGGAGCTACATTGTGCCTACTACTACTCACACCTTTGCACAACTTTGACTCTCTTACAATCACTCACAATGAGGCCTTTATATAGAAAGATAGGTTACTTGCCTCTCACTCAACCCTAAGACTCATGTACATGTGGACAAAATGCACATTTACGTCATTGCACATTCTAACACTTTTATTTATTCTATTATACTAATAAATAAATAACTCCTAATATAATCCTAAAATAAATATGCAGCCATTAGGGTACATTAGAAAATAACCAAATTATGTAATAGCCATATTTTCCAACACCCCCTGTATTACATTATTTGGTTTGAAGACATTAGTCTTCAATATGGATATTTGACTCTTGAGTAGTCTTCATCTTGATGTGGTTCCTTGTTGTTGTTTTTAGTTTACCTTGCATTGTATTCCTCCTTGATTTGATGCCTCCTCTTCTTCTTATTTCTTGTCGTTGGTTCCAGTTATTGAAATTTCATATGTGGTTGCACTATCACCTAATTCTAGCAATAAAAATTTTCTTTTGCCTTTGTCTTTTTTGCTACTATCCTTGTTGAGTATAGAAACTTTTGAACAAACATCATGATAAAATTTAGTATAACTTTAAGTATTAGTACTACATGATGCTTGAAATATTTTCTCTAGGAATGATTCATCTATCTTTGTTTTTACTTTGAGTAGCTCAATCAGTTCTTTTTGCTTTGCAACCACTTCTTTGTGAATTTGAAGTGAGAGTAATGCCATGTAAAGAATGCTCCCAAATACTAAGGGTACTGGAATATCTTTCTTTTCATTCTCAATTGCTTCAGTAAGTCTAGCATGAAGGTAAAATTCCATAGTAGTGAAATCTTCTTTTAGTACCTCATTATAGATCAATCTTGAACCAAGATCTAAGTTCTTGGTTTTATTTAGAATATTCTTGATTCTTGATTTAATAACATTAATATTTTCCCTTCTAATGGTGTTGTTCATGCTATTTTTTATTTCATTCTTTGAGGTTGACATATTTATTTTCCCCCTTTTTGTTTGGGTCTTGTAGTATTAACCTTTGCAGTAGTCTTCCTTATAACTCCCTAGTAATGAGATATGCTATAAATATGATTCACCTCTATCACTTGCAATCAATTACTTGTAGAAAGCTATTAGAAATGTAATCTTCAATAATATGGATTCAAAACTTGATACAATGATAGGTTCTAAACTTATATAAATTCAATTTGAAGTAATATTCCTTATATCTCCCTAATTAGAAGTTTTAGAAATATTAAATGTTTGCAAACTAAATTTTGTTTACTACTCCTTATATCTCCCTATGTTAAGAGTTTGAAAATGTTCTTTTGAAGCAAATGGAAATAGTTTGAATGTGCTTCAAGTTTAAACCAATACCTTCTAATATCCAATATTCTTTTCTAGAGATCCTTTAGACTCCTTATTACTCCTAATTTTAATATATCTATAATATTGTAGATACTAAAATGTGGTCCATCCAACTAGTCACCAACATACATGATCAAATGGACACCATTCAGCTCCTTCTGCAGCCCTTAGGAGGCTCATAGGGGTTCTAGCCACCCCATAAGGCATTTTTGAGGCTAATGACCCAATTTTGGGAAGTTTTGGCCCAAATTTTACCACCGTCCCACCCTGGGACAGTGGTGAGCCATCATCCCAAGGTGGGACGATGGTGAAGTTTGACCCTCAAAAAGTCAAATTTGGGCCAAATGGCACCCAAAAACTACCATTTAACCCACCAAACAGAGCATGCAGGGTAGAGGACACTGAATCCTCATGACACACATAATTATGGAGGCCAATAATGGAGATTCTCTTCCCCATCCAATGCATGCCTCCTTTTTGACAAATGGCGCCTCCTGCCATGCATGCCTTTTTGCACTTGAGCCCCTTTGGGCTATAAAGTGGATGCAATTTCCACACAAAAGTTATAAATACATATAGAGAGTTCTAGGATTTGAAACGTAGTGCTGCCGATATTTCCCCTCACCCCATTGCAACTTTTTGCTCTCGGAATCTCTCTTTTTCAAAGGAGGCTTCCGGGTGACCTCAAAAAGGTGATTTGACCATAACTCTTTAATACGGGTGAATTTCTTCACCAAATTCAATTAAAACACACCTTGGGTAGTCTATAAACATCTTCCAGTGGTTTTGGACCAAAAATTGGCCGGTTTTTGTGGGTTTCCCCTCTGAGAGAGCCCTCTAAAAAGTTGTAGTCACCACCGCCCCCTAGGATGAGGTACATTATTAAGTATTTTCTCTAATTTTTTTAATTATTTATTTTCTACATTATTCCATTATGCTACAGTTCAAATTTTAGGTCATTTGGAGTTAAAATGAGAAAGTTATGCAATTTTTAAGTTTTTGCAGGCTCGTAGGGCCCATCCAGGCACCCCAGTTTGATGCAGGTGGATCTGGACTCCAATTTGACAATATGATCCAATGGGTTGTCTTAAAATTTCATTTTTTACATACTTACCAGGTTTCATGAGTTTTGGATAAATACAGGTTTGATATTTTGTTGTTTGCCTTTTTGCAGGTTGCAGGCGGGTGGTGCCAAATAAAAGGGTCTACAAATGTAATTTTCTATATTTTTTCAATGATATATCTTCTAAAAATCCTCTTTGACATCTCTAAAAATTTTCAAGTCATTTGGATATCTTTTGATAAATTTGTAATTTATATGCCATTTTGCCCCTGTGGGGATTGCATGATTTCACCATACACCCTTTCTATTTGACCTCTTTTGCTTCCTTGTGTGCAGGCATAGGTCCTCAGAAGGATTTTTGAAGCAATATCAGACATCATAGAACACATATACAAGCAGCAGTAGCTTTGGCTCACCCACCTCGATTGTGGGTATGCGGAGAAGCTTGGATGTGCACCCGGATTACGTGAGAGATTTGGTCTTTGGGCACCCAATATTGTAAAAAATTGTATCACCATTTTGATCCCTCAAGGTTACTGCTGTAACCTTGGATCTGATCCAATGAATTAATGATAAGAAGCTTGTTTTACTTCACTTTCCTTTTGTTGGTTTTCTTGTAATCTTGCATGCATGCTTCCTTTTTGTTTCTCATTAGCAAGATAGGGTAGATACAATTTTTTTTTCATATAATTTGGTGCATCTTTTTTCCCTAATTCAGTTGCAATCACGGTGGGACCCTTGTACCTTTTTTTTTAGTGAACTTTTGACATTTTTCTTGTTTTTTTTGCTTTTTTTTGTGTTGCAGGTGTCCCCTCCCCACCCTGGAACGGTGTCAAAGGCTTTATATGTCTTACCATGGGATGGTGGTTTCACCATCCCACCCTATTATGGTGGTGGTGCTTCTAATAACCCCACCCTGGAGCAGTGGTGAACCAGTACATTTTCTACCCAAAATTCTAGATTTTGGAGGCTTCAAAACTGATAAAGTGCGTGCCTAAACCCTCTGTTTTTCTGCTGCATTTTTAAAGATTGTAAAATTTGGTTTTTCTTGCATCATTTATTTGCATAGAAAGGTTAAAATTCATATTTTACTTTTCTTATAACACAAGGCAACATGAGGAAGAAGAAAAATTGAAAAAAAAAAATTGAAGTAGCAATGCATCTTTATGGCTTGATTGCTTGTGGCTTACCCAATGGGTAAGCTAGCATTTAGGATTTGCATTCACAAGTGATATTTGTAGGTTCCTTTTATCCTAGATTTTGCAATTAAAACACACCTATTGCATGCATTTAGTGAATGTTCATTGAATGCTTCTTTGCTTACTTTCTTTGGGCTTAAAAGGAACCACACACACTTGCACATTCCACTATAACATTTGTAAGGTTGGATTTCATCACCAACCCCCAATTCAGACTGGTGACGTTGGATTTCACCTTCTTCCACCAGTTTTCCCTCTATATCTCTTATATATAATAGGGCACTCTCTCAATATGGAATAGGTCACTAATGTTCAAACTGCCTCCCACTGTTGGAAACATTGTTTCAGAGTGGAAGAGCTAGGCGAACCCCCATCTGGGATTTAAGCGGTATACCCTAGACTCTTTTGAGAAATCATGTTTGGCACTAGTGTCCCTAATTAGCAATTTGGTTTATTTCCCTCATTCTAATTCCACAACAAGAGCAAATAACAACAATAAATCTAAACACACTGAAACCAGTTTAGGACATACATTTAATCAGTAAAGAGATAATCATATTGTTTACTTTGTGTGTTTCTTTGTTATCTGGGACCAAATCGTAACCCTAATTTTTCAAAAAATATGGTTTCAAAAAATATACTTTTTGATTCTGCATCCAACACTTCAAGAATCATGCAAAATGGAGCTATAACGAAAAAGTTATTTTGGTTTTGTGATTACTCTATTTTTGACCTCGAAAATAGTGAAAAATTACACTAAAATAGTCATAGAGTGGGCTAGACAACTCCAAGAAGTGCAAAATTTATTTATTTTTCTTATTTAGACCCTAGGGCACCTCTCCTATAAATTTTGAGTCCTAAATCTTCATGATTCAAAATTTCCCAAAAAATCCTAAAAGTGGAAATTTCCCCACAGGCCCCGATTGGCCAAATATTCCAAAAATACAAATTTTTGACCCAAAAATTAGATTTTAGATCCCTAGCCCATTGTTATCAGCTTGTTTCCCTGATTTTTTTGATATATAACACTTATAACCTTTTTTTGAAGTCAAAATTTTCTTTAGTGTGGGTTTCCTTCAGGGCTCATTTAGTCAGCACACCATGACAACCATGCATAGCTGAGCTTAATCATGAGCCAGTGAAGTAGAAAAATTTAGGAGAGGCCTTGAGCACCATCATTATAGGTATGAGGATCTCCTCAATCCTACATGGATCCTTGATAGTATTCGCCTTCGCTATTCCCCTGAGGATCTCATCATTCCTACATGATGCCCTAAAAGCCATCGTGAGGTCAACTCCTCACTTAGAGGACCCGACCACCAAAGTACCTCTATCAAGAGAACATCAATTGGTTATCCACATGATCAAGTGGATTATTTAGTTAGCCAACACCGATTCCAATCCCAAACCAGATATAATCAGCCTTCCAAGAGGCCTAGTAGGGAGGTCTACACTCCCTCTACATCGTGGTCTTCACCACCCAAAACTCCCATCCAACAAGTGTTAGCAACCCAGAGTAGGCCTGTGCGAAGTTCACATGCACCATCATCCAATGTGACTATAAGTGAACTTCTGCTATAGTCCTCCAAGCATTAGGAACCTTTCATGAGGATCTTGGATTCCATTGAGGTGCAACCTCACGACTCTAATGCTTTCAACAAATTTATGGGATACATACAAATGTACAAGAAGCCTGCCACCAGATCCTCCTTTGCATATCATCGCAAGTATCAATAGGATCCCCTATAAGCGATTTTTGGTTGACACAAGTTCCTCAATAAACATTATTACCATAGCTTCACCAAAGCATCTCAACCTTCCATCCTCGTGCATTGTACCATCCAAGTTCACATTACAAGCATTCAATGATGCTTTATCTTCCATTATGGGTACAATAATCCTACTTGTTGAAGTTGGACAAAAGATTGTGCCTACATTGTTTTACATCTTGGAGTGATGCAAGAGTATCCAATGGTGTAAAAGTGATCTTGCATCACCCAAAAAAGATTGTAATTGTTTAATTTTGTAAAAACTAGTAAAACTAGTTTTTCTTGCAGGAGATTTTTAAAGGTCTTAGAGGTCGAATTTGAGGATTTTCAGTTAGACTCAAGCCTTGGTGCGAAGACCCATAATCTAATTCGCTTAGCTAGTTTCATGCCATTTCCAAATATATGTTGTAATAGTCAAACGGGTCAATGAGCGCGAAGTTATGACCTCCGCAAGTTGCCCCAAATTTCAAATTTGAAATTTCAAGTTTTAGGTGGGAAAAAAGGGGAAAATAGGGCATAAGTGGGAATTTTTGAAATTGTAAAAGGGCTCTTCTTTTGGGATCCTCATTTTTAGCATGAAATAAATGGAAATCTTTGTCTTCTTTTAGCATTTCTAGTTTTCAGTGGATTGTATGTGTTTTTTTAATGCAACTCTGCTTCATGGAGGGTGCAAGACAGTACAACATACTACTTGGAAGGCCATGGATAAGAGATATGGAATGTATTCCATCTATAGTTCATAAATGCATTAAATACATGGATGAAGGTAAGATCCATGTGGTTCATGCTGATCTAGACCCCTTCAAACATTATAAATAGGTGGATCATCCACATGAGCCTATAGTATCACCCAAGCATTTGGATACTAAACCTAACGATCCTATCCAGAGTCTAGATGAAATCCCATGGGTAGTTGTGAAGCTACCTTCACCATCACTAGTACAATACTCTATCTCTTAGACCAAGGAAGAATCAAAAGAGCTAGTTGCAGGAGCTCCCACAGATATCATCAATACACCTATAGATGATCTTCTCACTCTTACCAAAAAGGAGGAAGAGCCCACTGTTGGTATGGATGAATCAAATCATATCATACCATCTTCATCCACCATAGTTGAGGACACAATTCAATTGACCTACCTAGAACTCAATGAGTGCATAGTACCCAATGTTGCATTCACACCTATCATCGAGTCGATCAAAGATCTAGGTAGTCCCCTTGTCAATTTGCCACCCATTGATAGCATTCTTGATGCACTCTCTGAACATGGGGGCCAAGCAGATCACCTTGGACAAGTTGAGGAGACAATCATGACTTGTCCAAATGCAAATGCATCTTCTCATGAGTTTATGGGAATGATCAGTGTGATGATAGAGAATCAAAGCCCTCTAAATCCATCTATACAACTTGCAACTTCATCCAACATTCCATCCATACCATGGGAGATACCATTGATGGATTTTGTCACATCTACTTCATCTCACTCAACATCTCCACAAGATCAAGAGCAAGTGTACCCCTAGACCAAAGTGGGGGTAACCCAACTACCATAGTTGAACACTTTGAGTTGGAACATGAGTCTGAGCTAAATCAAGAACAAGAACATGTGGATATAATTGCTAGCTCAAATCATCATGAAGCATCCACACATGCTCAAACAGTGAGGACTTTTGATCCCCCTCCACCACCTATCACTTGCCATCCAAGTTCTTCAATAGTCATCCAGTCATCGCCTCCACTAGTTCCACAACATATCTTGGATAGGCTAGCCACTATGGAGTTACACGTGAGTCACCAACATAATGATTTACAACAGATCCTGAGTCGACTCACAAGCATTGAGGTATAATTGAGTAATCTTAAAACTCAACCTCCTGAGTATCTAGACCAACCCACTCCAATGCATTCAAATATTAAGTCTCAAACAAATCAAGGGCCAAACCAAAATTATCATTGATAGCATCGCCCTAAGCGACAATTTATGCCCATTATCGAGTCCATGGACTCTTTTTTTGAGCACCTCTTAGTGTCTAATGTGATCCACCTACCTGAGTGTTGACATATCAAACCAAATGCACCAAATCCCAAAACATATCACAAAGACCTATATTGCAAGTACCATAGGCAAAATGGGCATGACATCCATAGGTGCTTTAAGTTCAAACACCTAGTTTAGGATATAATCAATGGGAATGATCCTCAGGTCCAAGATCTTAATGATGAGGGAGCTTTATCCATGATTGGAGAACTGATTCCACCCCATCAATACATGGGCATTATAAAAAGTCCTCTAGCACAATTGGTAGGTTCAATTTCTATTGCTCCTCCTAGCCAAGCCAATAACATTGCACCAATCATAGTACATACTGGGGGTATCCAAGGTGTCACAACTTCCCCACTATTTACATCACAATACATGAAGCTAACTGGGGATTCTAAAGCTATCACACCTTCCTCATTTCCTTTGATCACCATAAATGCTGGGGGTACACAAGGTACCACACCCTCCACCTAAAAGTACAAAAAGATCAAAGTTCCAAAAGGCTCCAATGGTATCCACATACCGCTTGGTCAATCCATAGCACCCCTAGGTGGTCTATGACCGTCTAGGTGATCCCAAAATTCTCCAATGGTATATACATACCACTTGGTCAACCCATAGCATCCCTAGGTGGTCTATGACCATATAGGTGATCCCAAAATTCTCCAAGGGTGTCTACAACCCACTTGGTCAACCTAAAATGCTCTTAGGTAGGCAGTGACCATCTAGTTCAAATAAAAATTCTCATAGACTATCTACGATCATCTAGGTCAACCCTAAAATCCCCAAAGGCATCCCTAAGCCCTTTGGTCATAGTCAAATTTCCCTAGACATTCGTAGACACTTTTTATGTGCCTCGAACGATCTAGGTCACCTTAAAGGCTCCTAGAATTTTTTCACTGTCTAGGTCAAGTAAAAATTCTCCTAGACTATCTATGATCATCTAGGTCAACCCTAAAAGCCCCAAAGGCATCCCTAAGCCCTTTGGTCATAGTCAAATATCCCTAGACATTCGTAGACACTTTTTATGTGCCTCGAACGGTCTAGGTCACCCTAAAGGCTCCTAGAATTTTTTTGCCATCTAGGTCAAGTAAAAATGCTCCTAGACTATCTATGATCATCTAGGTCAACCCTAAAGGCCCCAAAGGAATCCCTAAGCCCTTTGGTCATAGTCAAATTCTCCTAGATAGTCGTAGACACTTTTTAAGTGTTGTTGTCTGTCTAGGTCACCCAAAAGGCTCCTAGCGGGTTTTCATCGTCTAGGTCAAATAAAAATGCTCCTAGACTATATACGATCATCTAGGTCAACCCTAAAAGCCCCAAAGGTACCTATAATCCCTTTGGTCATATTCAAATGCCCCTAGGAAGTCGTAGATACTTTTTAAGTGTCACGAACGATCTAGGTCACCCTAAAGGTTCCTGGAGGTTTTTCATCGTCTAGGTCAAATAAAAATGCTCTTAGACTATCTATGATCATCTAGGTCAACCCTAAAGGCCCCAAAGGCATCCCTAAGCCCTTTGGTCATATTCAAATTCTCATAGACATTCATAGACATTTTCTATGTGCCTTGAATGGTCTAGGTCACCCAAAAGGCTCCTAGCAGTTTTCATCATCTAGGTCAAATAAAAATACTCCTAGACTATCTATGCTCATCTAGGTTAACCTTAAAGGCCCCAAAGGCATCCCTAAGACCTTTGGTCATAGTCAAATGCTACTATAAATTCATAGACACTTTCTATGTGCCTTGAACTGTCTAGGTCACCCAAAAGGCTCCTAGCAGTTTTTCACTATCTAGGCCAGATAAAAATGCTCCTAGACTATCTACGATCATCTAGGTCAACCCTAAAGTCCCCAAAGGCATCCCTAAGCCCTTTAGCGACAATAAAATACCTCTAGGCAGTCTACACCCCTTTCGAAATATCTTTGACCATCTAAGTACCCTAAAATGCTTCTAAGCGGTTGCTAACCATTTAGGTCAAAAAAAATGCTCCAAGGGTGTCTACAACCTGCTTGGTCAACCTAAAATTCCCCTAGACTATCTACGATTGTCTAGGTCACCCTAAAATATCCCAAAGGTATTTATAAGCCCTTTGGTCAACTCCCAAATGCCCCAATGGCCTCCAAATAAGCCCGTTGGTCACATGTACACACATATCAATCAAAAAATCAAAAACATTAGCAAAATATCAAAATTTCAAAAACATTCTCAAAACATCAAAAATACAAAAATATTGCATTCTCATCAAGTTGCATACCATTGCATTATCGCTTGCATTAGGCATATGCTTCATAATACATTTGCATCTTAGATGTCATACATGTCTACCACTAAAATGACCCATCAAGTATAATGCACAATCAATAATTTTGACGTCATCTCATTCCATATTATATTTATCATTTCCATCTGCATTTCATACATTTCCATAGTTGTGTCCATTCCCTTCACTTATCCATTTGTTTTAGAATGTTAGTAGGATTTTTGGTCACTCAACTATATCTAGTTTTTCCTCAGATTTTTGTAGAAGACTAGCATGATTTTTAGGAGGTAGAGTCTTGCTTAGATTGTGCCTCGTATACATCAAATCCCAACACATTTTACATTAATAAATCCAAGTTTTGTGAAAGGAAATATGAAACCCACAAAGTGGTCTAGGGTACCTTGAGCGAAAATATTATCCTGCTCATCCCCCTGTGCGAATGGTTCTAGAATGTTGAGAATTGGCAAAAGGACAAGCTCTTCCCTACCCAATTCCCCAATATAAACAATGGTTTTCACCACTACCACAAATCCCAAACACCCTTGGTCCCTAAAGTCGTAAGGATTCGTACTTCATGTCCCTAGCAAGGATGGGTAGTCATCCCCAAGGGCTAAAATATCAAGCCCCTTCCACTATAAAAATCTCCAAAACCCTTGATCCCTAAAGTCATAAGGATTCGTACTTCATGTCCCTAGCAAGGATGGGTAGTCATCCCCAAGGCCTACAATATCAAGTTCATTCAAAATCAAAAATATATATACAAAAAAATGAAAACCTTTGATCCCAAAATCTGTAAGAATTCATACTTCACGTCCCTAGCAAGGATGGGTAGTCATCCCCAAGGCCTAAAATATCAATCCCAAAAATTCAAATTTTCAAAGCTAAATCAAAATCACAATAAAAACCCTCAAAAACTAAAGAAATAGTGATTATCATCACTACATATGAGCAAGTATCCCAATAAAATTGAATAACATAGGGAGGTTGAGCTTGAATCCCTGGAATTCTCAACATTTGAAAAACCATTTAGGTGATCCTCATTACGGGTTTGGTGGATAGCCTATCCGACAATGGCGGTATCCTAAACGCATGATGATATGTCTACCACATTAGCTTTGTGTGTGTGTAGACCAATGTTTGCATGTGGATGAGCTAGCTTTTGGTCCCCTATACTACCTAGTGGTCTAATCCAACTAAGTACTAAATTTTGGATTGTGGCATTCATAGAGTGATCCTCATTACAGGTTTGGTGGATATCCTATCTGGCAATGGCGATATATTTATGCATCTCATAGGAATAAACTCACTTGCACACACAGGGATATTGAGTATCTTGGTCATCCTAGCAGATTCATACCTTGTTAGAAAGTCTTGCATGGTCAATATACAACTTTTGAGCAATTAACTAGAATATTTGAGTCTCATGAAAACCTCATAGACATCATATAAGCATCTTGTAATTCATATCAATTCACCACATACATTTTAGTTACACTATACACAAATCCATTACATAGTCTTATGGCAACATTACATATGAATTAATGCATTCTATACAGTCTATGGTGCTCGCATAGTATGTCATCTAGTGTATACATTTCATCATCTAAATCAATACATCATCCATTTCATCATACATCCATGCATGTACAAAATCAAATCAAATCACAACATATGCATACATGATAGACATCCATAATCATATCATATATCAAATAAACATATTGCATATCATCAAATAACATCATAGCACAACACATGCATCCATTAATGCATTCATAAATCATAACACATAATGCACCTAATGGTCCACAATCGCACAATTGCAAATCACACAAATATTTTCAAGCATCAACTGGGGCATTATTGGTACCATACCTCCCCTAATCACTGATCAAATAGTTAAGCAATCAATTTCAAAAAGTCCCAAAGGCATTTATAAGCCCTTTGGTCATCCTAAAAGCCCTAAAGGTATCCATAAATCCTTTGGTCAACCCCCAAAAAATCCCTAAAGGCATCTATAAGCCCTTTGGTCATCCTAAAAGCCCCAAAGGCATCTATAAGCCCTTTGGTCAACCCAAAAAGCCCCAAAGGCATCTATAAGCCCTTTGGTCAACCCAAAAAGCCCCAAAGGTATCCATAAACCCTTTTGTCAACTCAAAAAGCCCCAAAGGTATCCCTAAACCCTTTGGTCAACCCAAAAGGCTCCAAAGGTATCCATAAACCCTTTGGTCACCTCAAAATTCCCCAGTAGCATCTAATAATTCCATTGGTCAAATGTATATACATATATATTAATCAAAAACAACAAAAATAATACAAAAATCCAAAGAAAAAGGTCCAAAACCCATAAAAAACAAGTCGAATATGATGGAATTCACTCAGGATCAAGATGAACTCAAATTCTTCATGGATGCATCACAAAGTTACTACTTCAAATCCCTAAGAAGGCCATTATGGCTGGACCACCCCATGGGAATGAGGTTTTCAACTCCTTTCTTCCATGAAACATCAACAAAGTCACCAAAATCCTTACAAGAATACCCCATTTTTCAATGGGTAGAAGTCGAAGGAACCCCAAAAAAAAGTCATTTGGGTCAAGTGACTCATCGCTTTTCTCATTGGTCATTCCCTCATCGACTCATTTCTTGAGGGGGTAGTCATACTTAATAAATTCATAATCACAATAAACAATTAAACACTCAATCATGCAAATTACGTTTGTCCAACGAATCTTTGACAAAGACAATCATGCCCTTGCTTGGGGTAGAAAACAAGCAACAATTTAAATCAAACACATAATAGTGCAGATGAACCTGCCTGTTGGTAACCTCAAAAGTTACCAAAATACTTGGTTTTCTCTAATGCCTAGGGTTATAAGACCCCTGAGCATACCTGGAAGCTGAAGACAAACCAAGACCAATGTATTTATCGAGTCAAAAGCAAGGATTCAAAAACGCATGCCCTTTCATGATTGGGGCATTTAAAGTTGATTAGGTTATAGAGTAACCCTAATCATTCTATATTTTAGTCATCTATTTTTTGCTCAACATTGTGCTACACACAACACATCCCAAAAAGGGGCATATGTAGACACTAAAATGTGGTCCATCCAATTAGGCACCAACATACATGATAAAATGGGCACCATTCAGCTACTTTTGTAGCTCTCAAGAGGCTCATAGGGTTTCTAATCACCCCGGAAGGCATTTTGGAGGCTACTGACCCAATTTTGGGTAGTTTTGGCCCAAATTTTACCATCGTACCACCCTGGGATAGTGGCATATTCCCACCGTCCCAACCTGGTACAATGGTGAGCCATCGTCCCAGGGTGGGATGGTGGTGAAGTTTGACCCTCAAAAAGTTAAATTTGGGCCAAATGGCATCCAAAAACTACCATTTAACCCACCAAACAGAGCATGTGGGGTAGAGGACACTAAATCCTCATGACACACATCATTATGGAGGCCAAGAATGGATATTCTCTTCCCCATCCAATGCATGCCTCCTTTTTGACAAATGGTGCCTCCTGCCATGCATGCCCTTGCATGCCTTTTTGCACTTGATCCCCTTTGGGCTATAAAGTGGATGTAGTTTCCACACAAAAGTTAGAAAAACATACAGAGAGGAATTATAGGGTTTGCAATGCAGTGCTTCCAATATTTCCCCTCACCCCATTGGAACTTTTTGCTCTTGAAATCTCTCTTTTTCGAAGGAGGCTTCTGGGTGACCTCAAAAATGTGATTTGACCATAAATATTTAATCTAGGTTAATTTCTTCACCAAATTCAATGCCAAAACATCTTGGGTAGTCTAGAAACATCTTCCATTGGTTTTAGACTAAAAAAGGGCCTATTTTGGTGGGTTTCCCCTCCTAGGGAGCCCTCCAAAAAGTTGCAGTCACCACCATCCCCCTAGGATGAGGGTAAATTCTTAAGAATTTTCTTTACTATTTTTAATTATTTATTTTCTACATTATTCCATGATGCTACAGTTCAAATTTTAGGTCATTTGGAGTTAAAATGAGAAATTTATGCTATTTTTATGTTTTCGTAGGCTCGTAGGGCCCATCCAGGCACCCCAGTTTGATGCAAATGGATCTAGACTCCAATTTGAAAATCTTGAAATGTTATTTTATGCATACTGACCAAGTTTCATGAGTTTTGGATAAGTGAAGGTTTGATATTTTGTTGTTTACCTTTTGACAGGTTGCATGCAGGCGTCGCCAAATCAAAGGGTCTACAAATGCAATTTTTCAATCTATTTTCAATGATATCTCTTCTAAACATCCTATTTGACATGTTTGCAAATTTTCAAGTCATTTGGATATCGTTTGATATATTTTTAATTTATATGCTATTTTTCCCCTATGGGGATTGCATGATTTCACCATACACCCTTGTTATTTGACCTCATTTGCTTCCTTGTGTGCAGGTGCAGGTCCTCAGAAGGCTTTGGGAAGTAATATCAGACATCATAGAATACAAATACAAGTAGCGGTAGGTTTTGCTCACCCACCTTGATTGTGGATATGCGGAGAAACTTGGATGTGCACCTAAATTCTGTGAGATATTTGGTCTTTGGGTACCCAATATTGTAACAAATTGTATCATCCTTTTGAGCCCTCAAGGGGAATGTTGTAACCTTGGATCTGATCCAATGAATTAATGAGAAGAAGCTTGTTTTTCTTCACTTTCCTTTTGTTGGTTTTCTTTTAATCTTGCATGCATGCTTCCTTTTTGTTGCTCATTAACGAGATATGTTAGATACGCTTGTTTTTTCATATAATTTGGTGCACCATTTTTCCCTACTTCAAATATGCAATGAACTTTTTATAAAACTTGCAATATAATAATGGATATTTCTCACATTTTTAATGCTTGATTCTGCTTTGCAAGTTGTATGGAGTGTATGTTGTTTTTAATGACTGATTTCTTGCTTTCCTTTCAACTTACTTGTGCACATTTTATTTTTCTTGTAGATGGATAATTTCTATTTCTTCTTCTCCCAAATTTTGGATGATTGTGTGCACTAATCTTCTTGCTTCATTCTTGGATGCTATGTGCACTAAGTGTGATGCCTTGGCTTGCTTAAAATCTATTTTATTCTTGTAAATGGCCATCACTCTTTTGTTTGTTTCTACGTGCACTTATATGGTTGGTCTCTATGTACTTCCCAAAACAAAAATGTATTCCTCCAATGTCTTCAATACAACCTTGGGCTTTCCTCCTTTTTTTACATATGTGGTAACCTTCTTTACTTGGTGCAATCTAATATGGGAGTTCCAAATAACACTTATCCTCTTTACCTTCTTGAAAAATGTTTATACTTGCACCTCCTTTAAGTGCTTATGACATGTGGAGCTTATCCTTTGAAAACACTTGTTAAACTCCTTCTTTCAATGTCTGTGACAAGTGGTCCTTGTCTTCTTACTTTGTGGTGGTTGATGGATGTTATATATTCTCTTACCTTCTACTTCCATATTGGGTGCTCATGTATGGAGAGTAATCAGCCTGTTTTATCTTATTTACCTTCATTGAGTGCTCCATTTTATTATATTATATTGAAGGAGTTTTACATTATGATGCTTTAGACACCTAAAATGCATCATGTCAATGTGACTACTCATATGGTACATTCAAATAAACCATATGAATAATATTGGACAACTCCAAGGTGAAGCAGTCGTTTTAACCACTCAATTTAGGAAAATTTTGCTTACTCGGCCTTAGCCGCGAGTGACACCCATGACTAATAGAGTTGGTCGTACCTCAGAGCTATGGCTAGCATCAAAAAAAATTGAATCTCGGGTTGAGCCAAATTTGGTTACAATATCCTGGTCAATGGAGATTCAAATGGTTTTAGGCAAGGAAGCATCAAGAAGTTTCTCTCCAACTGATCCAACTGCAGGTTTCTTATTCTTGGATTCTCCATGAAGCTAGACCAAGGACTTGAGAGTGCTATAAGACCCCCCTCAAAATTGGAGAGAAGTCTAGAATCTTCAGGAGTTGAAATGCAGTGAAGCTCTACCAAATTTTTGACTCAATTGCAACCTTTTGGAGAGAGCTAACTTGCCAATCATGAATGCATTCGAAGCAATGGAGGTGTCAAAGGACTAAGGAGATCACGAATCCTTAATTGATCCTCTTCCACTATGAATACAATGAATTCAAATGCCAAATCCATCAGAGGATATCAAGGTGACCCTTGACCATCAATTCAACAAATATAATTGAGGATCTAAACCCTGATCATAAGAGAAAGAGTATTTGTGCCTCAATCACAGCTAACAATGCCCACCACGCCTCAGACCCGTGATGAGGGTTTGATCCCTATTTTACTTTGTTTATCTATAGATTTCATTTTTAATCATGTATTTATGAATATCTGACATAGTTTAGGTTTCTTTCATGCATTTGTACTGTCAAAATTGGGATTTAGGGGCATATTTCCTTCATTTCCTTATTTCCATAAATTAGACTAATTTATTATTATTTCATGCAATTCAAGTTTCCAATGGATAATTAGGTTTCTTATTACCTATATTACATGCTTTCCTTCCATACTTCATAGTAATATGATGATTTTGTGCTAATATTCATAGATTTATACATTTCTTGTTGTCTTTATCATCATTTATGTAATTATCCATCAAAAGCCTCATCAAGAGAGGTCATATTTGTGTTTAATCCTTTCTTGTTGTTTCTTGAATGTAGGGTTTACAAGATCCATTCATTTCAAGGCATTCAAGGTAGCAAATGCCTCTTTCATGAGAGAATAAGGTCATCATTGATCTTGAGTAGTTTGTTTTTTTGGGGAAAGCCTATGAATTACACCATCTCCTCATTTAGAGGGTCTTCAATATTGTATTAATTGTATGTATCCCTAAGAGGGACGTACTTGTAATCAAATTGGACAAAATTTTAATAAAAGGAAACCCCATTTCTTTTTAAATTCATTATTGTCAATATTTTATGCTTTAATGTTTGATATCAATTGATGCACTAGTTAGGTGTATGCTTTCTACAAGGTTACATATGGCGATCACAAAAAACCCTACAAATTTCATAGTAACTAATGGATTTCAACAAATATTAAAACACATCAAACCAGTTAGGGCTCACAAAGAACACTTAAAATAAATAATCATCATTGTTTACTTTGTTTGTATTAAAATATACATATGATACAATACAATATCATGGTTATAACATGGAGAGATTGATACGGGCATAGAATTGAGGTCAAGGCCAAACCTCCACCCAATGCACAACACAACTCGAAGAATCCTCAATTACAAGATCCTCCTGAATTATTTTCAGCGAGCATTAGATGGGATAACTCTACGCGTGGGGGTTCTCATCAGAATACCCTACCTAGAGGAGGCAATGTACATACCTCATGAGATAGATCCGAGTATGGAAGATTCCAACATGGGGCCTTCGAACATGGGAGCATTTATTGTGATTGTACACCTCGTGGATCCACTATATATTTTAAAGAGTACATCATCGAAGAGGGAACTATAACTAAGTTAGTGCCCATTCATACTTGAGATAAGGGATAGGGCCACATCAGTTCAAAATAGACAAGTAGAAAATCTACCCATTTAGGGATAGGAAGAGAGGAATGCTTCAAGGTGCAAACCCTCATAGACTCCAAATAAAAATCAACATGGCAAGTTCACATTTGACATGTCTAATATTAGATTCAATGGTATGCCACCATATTATCTATGGTGCACTAGGCAATTGGATGGTCTAGATAGAGTCTTAGAGCAACTAGGGTATAAACCCTTAGTTGTGCATTCTCATTCTATGAGTTCTTGTAGTGAGAGCACATGTCAAACCATTCGAGAGCCAATAGAATGCTCTAAGTGTTCCCGTAGTATAATTGCCCTACTGGTCCACATGGGCACAAAGTACAGAAAACACTAGAACATGAATGTCATCTACATATATAAGGGCAAAAGTGTGACAAACAAGTCTGTTGGAGGTAATATCGACAAAGTTGCTTGAACAAAATGATTATACCAAATATCGCACATGATCGATATTATAGATCGATCATAGAGATTGGTGTTAGAACAACAATAGTATATTCTCCAAGATCAATTGGAGGATGTTCACATAGAGCATGAGTGCTTCAAAAATGAGGATACCTAGAGGTAGAGGTTGCATAGGCAATGTATTTTTTAGAAATGCATCCTTGAGCAAAAGGAGCATGTTGAGTGATAGGACCAATTAGCTCGTACCAACTTGCCCCCTCGTAGTGAGTATAGGAAGCACACTCACAAATGAGTTACTTTGTAGCCTGATTTGTGCCTTGAACATATTAAGAACCATACTTTCCACATGGTCCAAAAAATGATGCAGTACCAAGCATTAGAACATCATGGGCATATGCAATACAAAGAAGCAGGAGATAATCAAGAATAGGAATATCCTAAGATCTTCCTAGTAGACGTGGAGGATGATCCCATTCTTCCACCTCATATGAATAAGGATTTGCCTCCAAGGGCTCCTTGTGGACCTCTCAAAGAAGAGGAAATCCTATCTTCGAAGGCCTATCAGGACTTGGCAAACAAGGTTCAATCTATAGAGAAGCAAGGAATGGCTTATCAAAAGTCTACCTTGTACAAGATTCATAATGAGTATCTATACACTTCGGTACCAATTCTAGCATATCACGAGCACTTCGAGATGCAAAAGTTGGATAAATTTCAAGGTAAGGAATATGCTTAGGAATATGTTACAATATTTATGGACATGTGCTTTCATATTGAAATAAATGATGCTCTGTTATTGATAACATTTATCACAACCCTTTTAGGCCCTACCCAAGAGTGGTTTAATCGACTTAAGAGGCATAACATAACCAACTTCAAATAGCTAGCTATGCATTTCTTGAGTAGTTCTCTTTTGGCATCAAGAAGAAGGTGAACCTATATGATCTAGCTGCTTTAATGCAACATGATGATGATCCAATCATAGATTATGGTAAAATATAGAGAAAGATAATGGTGAAGTTGCCATTTTCTATTCTGACCACTAACTAACTCGGATGTTTACCAAGATTTTTGTGAAGCACATATCATTACTACTATAGTTGCAATAGTACCAAACATTCAAGGAGGCCTTGGCACAATCCAAAGCAATAGAAGACATCTAGTTACAAGAGGGTAACTTGAAACTCAAGAACAAGAAGAAATGGAACAAAAAGAACACCCACAATCAAAAGGAATAGGTCAAGTTGGCCCATGTCAACCAAGTGGTGTTAAACCTCTAGAAAGGGGATAAGGGACAGCAATAGAATTATCAAGCCCAACCTCCTTCTGCATGATATGATTAGTGCAATAATAAAAAAAAAAAGGTAAGATTAAAGAACAACGCCCACCTCGCTAGCTTACAGCATTGTCAAAATCAATAACCTCAATATTCTATCAGTTGTGTGAAGCCAAGGATCTCAAATTACCAGAGATCAAGTTAATAGACACTAATCATCCCAAGCCAAAGGGGTATACAGATTATTTATACTATGATTTTCATAGGATGAAATGACATGACATTGAAGGATGTTGGAGTTTAAAACACATAGTATAGAACATGATCAAAATAGGTGAGTTAACTATGGACAACCCTCAGGTACCATACAACTAGAATATGGGGACCTTCAAGAACCTCTTACCTAATCATGAGCCAGCAAAGAACAATGTTGATCATGTGAATCAAGTGCGGGTTGAATCGCAAACTCAAGGATTTGTTGACATGGTTAATGTTGTCAAAAGAAAAAGGAGGTATGAGCATCCAAATACACCTCTAGATCCTATTAGAGTTCATACTATGCCTTAGCAAAGGCCAACTCAAAATATTCTAGGACCACCTATAAGACCGGTGGTGACCATTAGGAGTAGGCTAGTTCAAAGCCTATAGACAACTCTAGTGAAGTTGTCAATCTATGAACTGATTTAGTAGTCTCCTAAGCATAGGGATATGCTCATGGATATTATAATATCAATCGAAGTTAAATCATAGGACCCTGAAGCATTTACAAATTTCATGGGATATGTGTAGTAGTGCAGTGAACCGGTCATTCAATGTAGTGATCATGAGATTAAGACGGTCTCCACTACCATAGCAGACCCACCACTGCATATAATTGTGTGTGTTAATCGCACACCATTCAAATGGGTTTTTATTGATATAGGGTCATAAATTAACATAATTACAACCAAGGCATTTACGTATCCAAATTTGTTGAAGTCACATATTGTACCTTCTACTTTCACCTTGAGAGCATTCAATGATGCGCTATGCTCGACGGTAGGTACCATAGTTCTTCCAATTCAGGTTGGACTGAAGACCATCTCTATGATGTGTCATGTGATCGAAGGCACCATGAAATATAACATCTTTTTAGGGAGGCCATGTATTAGATAATTGTGTTACATTCCCTCGATCTTATATTGGTGTATAAAATATACACATGAGGGACAAGTTCACATGGTATCTTTTGATGAAGATCCATTCAAATACATGAACTTAGTTGATTTACTGAGGGATTTCATTCTCCCATCAATGCATTTGGATATACGACCGATGTCACCTATTAAACATCTAAATGATAAACTCAAAGAGGTGTGCATGGTACCATCCATAGTAGCACCACAGTTATCAGAGCACACTACAGTAGCTTCGACTAAACCTATGGCATCCAAAGTACCTAGGAATGACAAGAAGCTTAAGGTAGCTATGGACAACAAAGAGTCAAATAAAAAGCCCAAAGAAGCAACTATCGAGGGTCCAACCCCCATGGATGATGGGGACACTCAAAATCTAGTTGAGGAGGCACCTCAGTCTACCTCACCTACTTCTTCAGTAGGGTCATTTGCACCGCAGGTGACCATATATTTGGTTAACCCTGGATTAGCAGAATATATCATGTAGAATGTGATGTTCATGCCATTTATCAAAATTTCACAAGACATGGATCAAGCTCAAGCCCATCACTTTTCTATGGGTACAGTGTTACTATTGGGGGTGTCATCTAACCAAACAAACTTCATTTATGGAGGGCTATATCAACAAAAAAATCACACACCTATATATAAGGATGATGATAAACCATTCATAGAAAATGTTCATTATATTTCTAACCCTGAATTTGCCTTGTGCTACTTTGAATGTTACCATTGTCATGGTTATGGCTTGGGCTTATTTGAGCAAGGGCATCGAGTTCCCATAGAACCACAATATCAGCTACAACCTGATAGGTTTGGGTTAGGCTATCATATCCAAGGATGGGATGAGCTCCTAGTAGCATCTTTATATCATCTGAACCTCGCTTTTGGGGATGATGTGGATTATAACCCTAACCATTTTTTTGTACAAATAGGTAATAGGCTATTAACCTATATCTTACAAGTACCACCAGAGATCTATTATGAGCATGTCATGATAGACATAAATCAAGGAGATAATCCAAGAGCTGAATTGGAAAATGAAATCCATGAAGCTACTGATGACACAAGCATGTGGATCTAGAATTTGGGTATAGAATTGACACTAAAATATAAATTTCTTATGAGGAAGTACAAACAGAGTCTATTGTCAAAAGTGATGGATCATATTGCAATTCTAGAATAGATTATGATGAGCAATCCTCACACAATGAATTATATGAATATGAAACTGAGTTGGCCTACCTAGGTCCTCTAAATCTATGTCATCTACTACCCATGGAACAAATGGGTGAGACTAAAGAATACTTCATGGTTGATAGTGACTATGAGGATGAAACAAAGTGAGCCTACCTTGGTCCCCATCTTTCAAATCATCCAATCCCAATGGGTAGGGAAAAAGTACTCATATATGATAGTGATAACAAGGATGATACCATGAGAGCCTATCTTGGGCCTCACTATTTACACCATCACCGTGAGTTGGTTGACATCGATGAGATGTATCGATGAGTCTATCCTGGCTTGTGCCTCAAAGGGAGACCACCCAATTTGGATATTATTTATCATATAGTCTTCCCTGATCCATCAAGGTACATGGAGCTCCTTGAGCCTAGTGATAGTATTTTTGAGTCTGTTCATAGATCAGATCTGGAGATCCCCATTCCTCCAAAGCCACACCTCAAGGATGGAAATGTTATCAATATAGATTCACACTCACGTGGTCCTAGAGATCTAATCCATTCCATTAATATGATCTCCATTGATTTGACCACTCCATTTTGTAATCCATTTGACCCCACCAAATAATTACATTTGAACATAGATGTTATTAATTGGGATCACATTGATTCACCACTAGAGCTTGAATATTTCTTCCCCAATGAAGAAATGTTGCAACCTTTTTATTTTGTACTAGGCTATGCACATGATGTTTATCACATTGAGGGATATTATGATGTAGAACCTTTAAACCCAGCTAATGGAATTCACTTGATTCTTATGCCTCACCAGATTGAGGAGAGATCACATATGTCAGTAGAGGAGACCTTCTATGTGGATATCAGTAACAATCCCACTAATCCTAAGAAGGTCAAATTCAAAGAGAGTCTATGAGTGTGCCATAATCATCCCTCTACTTAAAGAGAGACCTAACCTTTTTGCTTGGACATACAAGGATATACCAAGACTAGATCCAAAATATGTTACTCGTAACCATTCACTAGATCCCTCCAAGAAACCTGTCAAGCAAAAGCTCAGAAAGATGCATCCAATAGTTTCTTTAATGGTTAAATATGAGCTACATAATCTATTGGATGTAGAGTTCATTATCTCCATCGACTATCCAAAATAGGTATCAAACATGGTACCTATAAGAAAACCTGATGGAAGGATCCGTATTTGTACAAATTTCAAAGACCTCAACAAGGTAACACCAAAGGATTCATTTTCATTACCAAACATATATGCTTTCATAGATGCAACTATGGGTTATGAGATGCTCTCCCTTATGGACAATTTTTTTGGTTACAACCAAATTTGAATTAAATTTTAAGACTAGCACAATACCACGTTCACAATGCCATGGAGAACATTTTACTTGAAAGTTATGTCATTCGACCTTAAAAATATTGGTGCCACATATCAATGAGCCATGACATATATTTATTATGACTACATGCATAAGATCTTGGAAGATTATATTGATGACTTGTTGGCAAAGTCATTGTTATGATAAGAGCATGTTGAGGTCCTTAGGAAGGTCTTTGATTGCTTGATAGAGCATAATGTTAGATTGAATCTCAAGAAGTGTGTATTTGGCATAACTTAAAGAAAGCTCTTGGGGTTCATTATTTAAAAATGAGACATCAAAGTTGATACAGTGAAGGTCAAGGCCATATTAGAAATTCATCCTCCCACAAATATCAAAGAGTTAAAGAGCATTCAAGGCAAACTAACATCTATAAAATTATTTATCACATAATTATCATAATAATGTCAACCCATGAATCGACTACTACACAAGGGGGTCCCATTCAATTGTGATGAGGAATTTCAAGCGACATTCACTGAAATCAAGTATTACCTGGAAACGCCACCAGTGCTAGCTCCACCAAGACTAGATGTATCTTTTTTGCTATATATCAATGATTGACTTTGCATTAGAAACCATGTTAGCCCAAAAGGATGTGCAAGACAAAGAGCAAGCTATATATTACATCAGTCTCACCTTGGTGAGTTATGAGCTTGGATATGTGTACGTGGAGAAGTTGTGTTTAGTAGTATTATTTGCAATAAATAAGTTGCATCATTATATGCTAAGTTATACGACGTACGTGATATCCAAACAAAATCCTTTGTATTATATGATGAGCAAGACATATCATAACACATGTACTATGAAGTGGATCATGTTATTAATAGAATTTAATTTAGAATTCATCAACCAAAATTTCATTAAGGGATAAGTCATAGTTGATCAGCTGGCAGAGGTGCCTCTCGAGAATAGTAGACCCCTCACCATAGAGCTTTTTGATGATGCAATATTTGCATTATAAAAAGCACCTGAATCTGAAGAACTAGATAACAAAGCTGATATGACTATGTTATTTGACGGTTCAAAGTGTGAGCAAGGGGGTGGTGCAGGAATTGTCTTTTTCACGCCATAAGGTGCTCCAATTCCATTGTCCTTTAAGTTGCACTTTCCCTGTACTAACAACAATATTGAATACCAAGTCCTAATATTGGGTCTCCAAAAATTTATCACCATGAAGATTAAATGATTAAATATCTTTGGTGATTCCCTTCTCATAGTCAATCAAGTGAAGAGACTTTTCCAATGTAGGTATTCTATCTTGAAAGCTTACAAGGATCTTACTGACACTTATCTAGCCTAGCTAGAGTGGTATGACATTGAGAAAATCCCTCATTCGTCAAACAGATTTTTAGACACTATCGCATCTTTGGGATCCTTAATCCCTCAGAATACATCTATTGAATTTACTACCATTCATGTAAATATGCTATCGCATGCCACGATACAGCGTGCAAATTTTGATAACAAGGAATCAGTCAACATGATTCATATAGAACCAAACCATGAGTGGTTCTATAAAGCCAAATATTTTCTCAAGAAGGCATCCAAGGGGTCTTTGATCTCATAGGGTCCTATGGGGAATGGCACTACCATTCTCCACAAGCTTGTGTCCTAGTCTGCATTCACACAGAATTAAATGCTAGGGGAACAAGTCATCTTGACAGTCGAGGTAGAAGCTTATTAGGATTGGATGTCATAATTGCATGACTTCCTAAATCTTGGTTTAATACCTCAAGGATTATTGCATGCTATAAAATGGACATTCAAACAAAAAACAACAAAGTATGTCTTTATTGGAGACATCTTGTATCGCATAAGCTATGATGGAATTCTTCTTCATTGTCTTGAGCCCCAAGAATCAGCTTAGGCAATTTTGCAAGCTCATGGTGGTACATGCAATGGATATTTTAGCGGCATGGCCATTATCAAGCGCATCCTTCAAATGGGTTATTATTTTCCCACTATGGATAAGGATTACACTGCGTATGTCAATAAATGCATTAAATATCAGCATCATGCTAATATTATGCACTTGCCATCGTAGGCCTTATAGCCCATTCAATTGGCTTGGCCATTTACTTAGTTGGGTCTAGATCTAATTGGTAATATCTCTCCTCCATCATTGGATTGGTATACATATATTATAATAGCTATTGGGTATTTTACAAAGTGGATGGAAGCAATCCCTTTAACAATGACAACTGGAGCACGTATTGCAGAGTTTATACTTCACAATATCATTAATTGTTTTGGGATACCATTTAAGATAATCTCGGGTAATGGAACGTCATTTAAGAATAAAATTGTGAATGCTTTAATGTCTAAGTATAATAAACAACATAGTTTTGTGACTCCATACTATCTGTAGCAAACGGGCAAATTGAAGCTTCAAATAAGATAATGGTAGCCATATTAAAAAATATGATACATGAAAACCACAAATATTGGCACATCCAGCTCCCCCTTCCACTATGGTCTTATAGGACTAGCATACAAACGCCCACTGGGGTAACCCTATTTTTTCTAGTATATGGCGTTGAGGCTATTATACCCTTATATTTGGATATTCCAACACTGCACATCGCATTGAAAGAGTTCATTGATGATGATACTATGCAACAAGCTTGCCTAGATCAATTGATGTTTCTTTATGAACATCGAATGAATGCCCTTGATCATCTCTGCATTTACCAAGAGCACTTAAAATGATCTTACAATAGTAAATTCCACTTGAGGTACTTTAAGGTTGGTGATCTTGTGCTGAAAGAGAACCAACAGTTGTCAAACCTACCACCGTACTTGCAAGACAAATTTGTAGCTAATTGGTTAGGTCCATATCATCTCAGAGCAGATTGTACGTAGAACGTATCACCTGATATCACTTGAAGGGGTTTAAGAGATTGAACCTATCAATATCCTCCATCTTAAGGAGTTCCACATAATAATTCAAAAACTTTAAAATATGGAAAATTTCAAAATCCATAAAAATCAAAAAGCAGTAAAATCTTAAAATATTACATTTCATTTACATCATGCATTTTCATTTTGCACACGCATTCATTTAATTGCATTGTATTAGGCATTTCCATATGTCATACTTGCATTAGGATAGGTTGTATTTGTAATATTACAAATGACACAACATTTTTGTTTCAATCATGCTTTTGTTCATCATCATATTCCATAACCCTTGTGAGTAATTGTGTTTCTCAACACAACCCCTCTTGTTGCTATGAAGAATATACTAGGTTTTTCCGATCATTTAGCCATACCTAGTGGTCTTCTAAAATTTAGTAGAAAGCTTGCTTTGCTTTTGTAGATGATGTCTAGTTTTGATAACTCTTAGCATATAAAAATGCCATCACTAATAAACATATTAACAATCCTAATTAGGGTAAGGAAGGACGGACACTATAAAAGTGGTCCGGGTCACCTTAGGCAAAAGGTTTTGTTACTTGCTCATTTTGTGAGGTGCAATGGTCTAGAGTAGTGGTCATTGGCAAAATAACAAGTTTACCCCCTACCCTAATAAATCCCTTGATTACAAAAAAGGAGAAAAATCCCAAAAATCAAATCAAACCCTTGCTCAAAACAAAAGAGAAAATAAAATACAAAATAAATAGTGATTTTTATCACTATATATGAGCAAGTATCCCAATAAATTGAATAAAAGGAGTGAGCTTGAATCCCTGGAATGATCAATGCTAGGGTGATACTCAATACAGAAATGGGCTAAATGAATCCCAACTGACATTGGGGTAGGTCAAAGCAATTTACAAATGAGCTAGCTTTAGGTGGCCTGTATTGCATAGTGGTCTAGTCTAACTAAACCTAGGATCAGGTGGACATTTGAGGATCCTCAATACAGCAATGGGCTAAATGAATCTCGCCTATCATTGGGTTATGCTTATGTCTCATATAATTTATTCATTTGCACACACATGGGTAATGAATAGCTTGGTCTTTCATAATGAAAACTTTATTTTTCAAAAGTCTAGTATAGTCATTATACAAATTTTGATAAGTCAACTAGGGTGTTTGAGTCTCATGTAAAACCTCAAAAATTCCCAAATAGCAACAACTTATTTCAATCATTCAACTATCAATTTTTTTTATGATTTTTTTTATTAGGAGTGCTCATAATATAGGTTAGATATCGGATGTATATCAACAATGATATTCAGACGGCCACTGACTATGTTGTGCATATTTCTTTTAACTTACAATAGATTATGAATTGAAACAAAAAATCATATCATAACACATATGGATTTTTAATTGATTAATTCTTATGACAAGATATATCAATTAAATTTCATGATTTTTATACATTTTGTGGTGTCATCCATTAGATTGTTAACTTATATTGCATTCATACATAATGTTTTAAGTGATTAAAGCATACATGTTCATTTACATTAGATTAGCATAATGTAAATAATGCATTGAATACATTGCATTCATCATAACATAACATCACAAATTGGATGCATACAATTAAATCAAATTAAACACGTATTTAACATCAAATAGTGCATCCATGTTCATACATAATAGTAGTCTCTATACATCTAGATCACAATATCTAGTCATGAATCCATCATCTAGCTAGTGCATGTCATCCATACATCACATCATATAGCATCAAATCAACATAACATATAAGCATTGCATTCATATGCATCTCATAAACATAAAATAAATAAATCTACACATATAATAAGTCTCATAAAAGTTAGATCATATATATATATATATATATGGTTTAAAAAGAGAATATAGGCATATGTTCAAAATTCTCGTAGGCTAAAATTGTGTAGGTCCTCGACCTTACACTCAAAAATAGTAATAAAATTTGATAAGACTTGTACTAGGCAGTGCCTGTACCCCCAGTCTGTGATATCCCTCTGTTGCCTCCACCCTGTCGGTGAGTCTGCATAGAGTTGGTACTAGTAGACCTCTTCATCTTGGGTATCCTATGGTTGGGTTGAGATGAAGACTACCCTATCTCTTGGGTCTAATTATTTTGATTCATCCGATCTACGGTCCTCTTAGGAATCTCACCCCTGCATAGCTTGATCTCTTCCTCCAAGAGAGAGATATAAGCAACGTATGATGCTCCCTAGTTGAGATGATGTTAAACCATTTCCTATAGCCTCCTGATCTCTACATTAGGATCTAAACTTGCACATCCCAATATAGTTGGAGCCACTAGAGCATTTAGTGGAGTCGAGGGCTCCCCTCATGCACTCCTTACTAGATCCCTCTCATGAGTCTTGATCTGTAGCTGATACTATGCAATATATCACTCAAGTGTCATCTTCTTGTTGGAATCGATTCTTGCATCCATAAGATTCGACTATCACACTGCAAAAATCCATTTGAAACCAATGAGCTTTTACAGTCTCTGGTCAACCTACCTCATTGCTCTGTTAAACACAAATATTGCTAAAATAAAACTATAGAACGGGTAAGGAAACCCCAACAGTAATTCTATAATTAAAACTTTGATTACACTCTCCAAATTAATATAACATTATATGTATTAAAATGACCAAGCAATAAAATAACCAATAGTTATGCCTTATGTAGACCAGTGCCTAGATTCATTGGGTTGTTATAGTAATTTAACAACAATTATGATATGAACAAAGAGAATGGGGAAAAGGGAATTGGCGCTCTTAATTTCATTCGAATATTGTAACAAAACCAAAATTTAACCAATGAAAGAAACATATATAATGCATTCAAATAATGTAGCCCATTATATAATGACACACAATACCAAGACAAAGATATAATAAAAATGAGACTCATAATTGTATTGATTTCATAAAATTTTAAATGTAGAGTGGGTAAAATGCCTTTTAACTCTATTTTTCTGAATAAAAATATCAATACAATGAAAATATCCTGTTCAAATAATGTAACAGGTCTCTCCTACTCTCCTTGTTCCAATCTGGTAATAGCAAAGTCTCTAAATCTTAGGCTCAATAGTATAGAAAATAATCTCAGCTTCTTGAGCACTTTCCTATTAAAATCCTGCATAGCAAAGGGAAGACTAAAAAATGAAGAAGAAAAATAGATAGAGAAGGGGATACAACAACACAACTAACAGGGCACTAAAGTATACCTCTTAGCAAAAATTATATTCTCTAATTACTTGATTTTGATTCTAAACACAATAGCTTCTTTTTATAGCCTCTGGTTTCTTGATTCTATTATTCTAGTTCATTTTTGGCCCTACACTTGTCAGCCATTGATTGAACTTCAAGAATTGGTACAACTGGCTTCCACTACTCTTGTTTTTTTGGTTATACCTTTTGCTTTGACTTTTTCAAATAGTAATTCAATCTAACTAGTGATGGTAGTGTTGGGAGAACCTGTTCTTTCTTCTGCTACTTCCTTCACAGTTGTTTTAGGGACTTTTTATTTTGGCCTAGGTTTCTATTGTCATGAACCTACTTTTAGCTATTGATCGTGAGTTTCAACCTCTTTTCCTTTTTGGACCTTTTGCAACTTTTTTATTTGCTCAGTTATTAATCTCCTGACTTCTGTATCAAATGTGGCTGCAATCCTCAGCATATTCATCTCTTGTAAAATTTTGTTTTTTTTTATGGTGATAGTGGGCTTGTTCCTTTCATATTGGAAGACTAACATTTCTATAGTATTCACCATAAGAGTAGTTTTTCTAATCATTTTTGCCTCATCACCTGGTTCACACTCAAACCTTTCCATGGTACACTTGAATACCTCTTCCACATCAGAGGCCTCTAAGCATTGGTCTAAGGAAAGGCCATTGTCTGCCATTTTTTTTGTTGCATATTTAATCAAATTATCCATTTCATTTACAACATTGATCCACCTCTTCCATTTTGCTCCAAATAGGGCTATTTTAAAAAACTCAAAACTAAGCTAAATTTTGCTGCCATCATTGGTTATTATCTCTTGTCCCTACAGTTCTTCAAAATGGTCCCCTATAAAATCTAGGGCAGGGTGGATGACCTCAAAATATTCTTCTCTTTTTTGTAATAATTTCAAAATTTCTTGAGCAGTTACTCGAATTACCCTTATCTGTTTGAACATCTCAGTAAAGCCTCTTGTATGAGCTCTTATTTTCATTGACATATCTTTCTTTATTGCATTCAGATAATAGACATGATCTTGAATCCTTATTACTGAAGGGGGATTTGCACTTGAAGTATTTTTTCTGGCTAATTCTTCTTGTTGTTTACTTATTAATGCTTTCATTTCTACTTTTTCTTCTCCTATTTTTCAAATTATTTCCTTAGCTTTGCAATTTTTCCAATGAATTGATCTATGGCTTGATTTTGCATTGTCTCGACAACTTTAGCTATTTCACCTTCTTTCCTTGAAGAACACAAGCTTATACTGATAGGGGGGTGAATAGTATAAGATCATTTTTTACTTTCTTTCCAAACCAATATCAATTAATGTCCTTAATTACAATAACCAAATATAGTAGTGTGCATTAATAACTTAGATAGCAATAGTAAGCAAGAGCACAAGTCACCACACACAATTAAGACACAAGATTTAACGTGGTTCCCCCAATATAGGGTACTCCACAAGCTGATATCCTTATAATATTTCACACAGAAATATCCAATACAATGATTTCTTTGATCTGCTCAAATCTAGGCAATAACAAGTTCACATAGAACTTGTCCAAATCTAAATAACAAGCTCACACATAACTTGTCCAAAACTGCTCTAGAAAGCTCACCAAGAGCTTATCTAAAGTTGCTCTAGCAAGCTCACCAAGAACTTTTCCAAATCTAAATAACAAGCTCACACAAAATTTGTCCAAAAATGAATAACAATCTTACACAGAACTTGTCCAAATCTGCTCTAGCAAGCTCACTAAGAACTTGCCCAAATCTGAATAACAAGCTCACATATAACTTGTCCAAAACTAAATAAAAAGCTCACACAGAACTTGTCCAAATATGCTCTAGCAAGCTCACCAAGAACTTTCCCAAATATTCTCCAACAAGCTCACTAAGAACTTGTCCAAATCTGCTTTAGCAAGCTCACTAAGAACTTACTCAAATATGCTCTAGCAAGCTCACTAATAACTTGTTCAAATATGCTCTAGCAAGCTCACGAAGAAATTTCTCAAATATGCTCTAGCAAGCTCACCAAGAACTTGCCCAAATCTATCCACAAATATGTCCACAAATCTGCCCAAAAAATATCCACAAATTTGCCCCAAAACTATCCACAAAAGCTATCCCAAAACTGTCTACAAATGCCTTCTCAAAAGCTCAAAAAATCATGCTCAAGTAGCACTTAAATCTCATCCAAAAATCTATCAATGCAAAGCTCAAAGATGAACTCAACAATGAATGAAAATGTACTCTTGAATGGATGACAACAATTATCTCAACTCAACTCAACTCAAATCAACTCATAGAAGCATAAAGAGAATTTTTAGAGACTCAATATGTTCTAATCTCACTCTCAACTCAACTCAACTCAAATAAATCTCAACTCAACTCAAATCAACTCATAGAAGCATAAAGAGAATTTTTAGAGACTCAATATGTTCTAAGATCAATCTCAACTCAACTCAACTCAAATCAATCTCAACTCAACTCAACTCAAATCAGAATAATGGAATAGTTTATTTCATAGGACTTGAAAAAACACTTCACACATCACTTGACTAGGCTCAATCAACTCAACTTAACCAATCACCACAAGGGATAATTATTTCTCACAAAAACCCTAGTCCATGCATGTATCAACCAACTCAAATATTTCCAATAATGCTCAACCACAAATCTCACATAACAATGATACTCATGTTCTTTTCAAATTCTTTCACAACCAATGGGCTTCAAAAAATATGCTTATAAAAAAAGGTTTAAAAACAACTCTTAAACCAAAAAACCTTGAAGCATTCAACCAACCACTTCCGAAGAGGAAACCACAATCAATCCTTTTCACTCCAATGATATTTCAAAAATCAACCACCGTAAACAATCAATAGGAGAACGTGCTCATACCTTTTTGATGCCAAGAAGTTGTCCACAAAATTTACCACACTAAACACAACTTTCCTTTCCAATCTCCATAAGGGTTAGTGGACTTCAAATAATAATCACAAGATATGCATAACTCAATTCTACACCTTTTTACTCCAACTTAATAAACACATCCACCAAAGTCCTTTTTAATAAAAAAACCCTTATCAAAAATAATAATCAACAAGGCTCTCAAAAATATTTTATAACAACCCCTTATTTCTCCTAAATCTTAATTTCCAATTTCATGAATATCAAATTTAAAACAACTCAACTCTTCTGAAATAATCACATCCCATATAAAAAATATTTAATTAAAAACTTTTAATTATTCCTTCACCTTATAACTCCTATCCTAGGGCATCAACGAAATAAATTAGTGCAAAATATAAATACCTCCTCAAGGGGATTTGAACCCCCAACTTGCCCATGCCACGAGTGCCTTAGCCACAACTAAGGTTTCCACATGAGCTAGACGCTCGTTGGAAAGGGAAAGGCACAATGTGCCTTAAGTCCTTTTCCCTTTCACGCAAACCAAAAGTGCTTCGAGCGCTTTCCTTCCAAAGCCTTCGAACGCATTCAATGAGATTCAAACCTTGACACAAGATGCTGCCACAACCTTAACAAAAAGCCAATTACCAATGCACCACTCTGCCCATGACGTATTGAACCTTCAACCAGTCTTCACTTTATTTGTTGCCTCTCTTTTCAAAAATAAATTTTCGAATGAGCTCTCTTAGAATTCTAGCCAATGATTTACACGAGCAAGGATGTTTTCAAAGAACCTTAGGACCCCCATTTTATAGTCTCCTCCTTATTTATGATGACATCGATGCTTTATTAATTTTCATGCTTTATTAATTTTCATCCCTCTTTCTTTAGATGTTTGCGCTCACTTTAAATTTTAATTTTAAATAATTTAAAATTTAAACTAAATATTTAAAATTAAATATCTCCATCACCGGGGCATCTTTTTTGATGAAACGAAAGGCCAATCTGGGTTTTAAGAAAAATCCATTTCAAATATGCCATCCATAATTTTAAATAAAAACTTTTATTTTGCCTACCTTGGTTTTCACAAAAACCCTAAATTTATCCATGCCTTCAAAATATCATTTGCCCATAAAAACTCAATGTGATCAATATGACATCAATGATTCATGTGACATCAATGAAAACATAAAATAACTCAAATTGCCAACATTCCCTAGTATTGACGAGCCCCCTATTTCCTCATTGAATCTAAAGATGAGTGGATTTTGCATAGTAGGAATATTTATCTCTGCTATATTTGATACAGGTGCTTCTAATTATGATTCTTTTGTGAACTATTCTTTTATATTTTACATCCCTGCTATTAACTGTAATTCTTGTTCATATGCAACTATGAAATTAGTTTGCTCATCTATCCTTTCCAACACAATCTTAGTAGAGGGCAAATACAATATGGGCTTCTTTTCTATGGTGATAATCTATGTTTGATTCTTAACTAGGTGACTTCGAAACAAACCTACAAATCCACAAGTTCTACTATTCATCTATATTACTCATGTAACCTTAATCTCCTACCCTTTTATGCTTAAAAAGGCAGGGACAGCCATAGGTGCCAATTTCTTCACACTAGTCACAAATAGTACTCTATCAGAAATGGGAACTACAGCTTGTTTTGAGAGTGAAGCTTTTTGAACGGGTGTTGTTACAATCTCCTTCCCTTTATTTGTACTCAGGTTTTTGGAAGCTTCTTGGGAAGTGCTTGGTGTCGCTTCTATTCTGAGATGAGCACCTTTAGAAGGCCTAACCTATTGCTCTACTATATCTTCGGTATTTATAGTAACCTCCATTAGGTCAATACCCTATTCTTCTATCAGATCTAATAGGGGGTCTTCTTTGATTACTAGAGCTACTCCTAGAAAATAAGGTGCTACAGATTCCACTAAACCTTCTCTAAGCCTTCTTAACTTCGTAGGATAATCATAGGCTTGATGAACCTAGGTGCTACCTCTTTCCTTTGAAGGGAACTCATTCCATACTTCCTGCAAATTTGTTCCTTTTTCCATTGCTTCTAGTAATTTCTATTCAAAAGCGTCTTTACAATGCAGTATTTGAGCATATTCTCTTTTTGCCATCATTTTGTTGTATACTCATTTCGGGTCGTAAAATCTCCAAGTTATCTCATTGAATCCCATTTTGTCCAACTCAAACATTCCTTTGAGTAGGGAAGGGTAGGAAAAAAATATAAAATCTCCAAAGTGACAAGGAACATTGAGCCAGGGGACCTTACCATGTTTCTTTACCAGTCTCATCTTAGCTTCTTTGGCTACCTGCCTACACAACTCCAAAGCTGCTAGAGATAATGGGCAATATTTTGGCAACAGCTTAGGGGGAATTTTGGCCCCATAGATTCTAATATAAGAGAAATATTATGAGAAAAATAAATCTCCAATGTCCTTTTCTTTAATAAAGGCTCTTACCCCTGGCCCTAGTCTCTTAGGGACTAATCTAGTCAGAGCCCAATGGATTTCCATCATGAAATGATCACAGAACCAGCTCATGTGAGTTCTTCCTTCATGTATTCTCTAGAAACTACTTTGAACATAGGGGCTATCAATGGCTTTTATTCTTTTATGGGATTCTTCTCCCAATTGACCCGCTATTAGATGGATAAAAATTAAATATTGAGAGCAATGGGGCATCTCTTGCCTTTGTTCAAAAATTGCTTTCTTCAATTCTACCATTTCTTTATGCATCTAAGTACTTAATTCTAATTCCCATGTGTAAATTGGGTGGTTATATGCCCTATTACATTGTGCAACTAAATATAAGACCCTTTTAGTTACTCTACTGAGATCATGTACTCCCAAAATTATGTTTATCATATCACAAGAATCTTGGATCCATGGTCTAAAAGCATTTTTCCTAATTGGAAATTTCTTTTCTATTTTCTCATGCGTATCAAAAAATCTTTTAAAAACTTCCATGTCTATAAATAATCAATATTGGTGTTTGATTACCTTATATACTGGAAAGGTGGTGTACTCTATCAATTTGAAGACCTTCTGGATGTGTTCAACTTTAATACTGAACATCGGTCGATCCTTATTGTCTCAAAATGTCCTCATTATTTTGTCATCCACCATCACCAGCCACACCATCAAATCTGATGAGAAGTGAACTTTCATACATATTAGCTTCCCAAGGTTACTGTTCCATATATTATTTCTAGGGAAACCCTTGTACCGGAACCTCTGGGCTTTGTGAAATAAATTAGCCATTATCCATGGGGTCCGGTCATCATTCTCCATCACAGGAGCAAAACTCTTGATACATGCATTGTCGATATTGTACTGCTGTGCTAGGGTAGGTATTTTATCAGCTCCACATTTTTTAACAAATTCATACATTGTGCTACCGAGAATGGGCAGCCTAGAGATCTTTGAGTATGGTGATCTATCTATGATGAATTTTATGACTTCTCTAGTGTTTTTGGGTACAAAAACATCTTCCCATGACACCATTGATCTCACGGTAGTAGGTCGGGTTCTTCTGTGATAGCAAAGCTTGAAAATCCTCCTCTTTGTACTTCTTGTGTATCACTTTCTGCTCTTAGCTCACCAGGATGGTAGACTAGACTAATTTTGTGAGCTCATATACTAGGTGGTGAATTGGATTTGATAATTCACATGTTTATCATTAATATGATTTCATTAACTGCCTTTTAAAATTATCCAAAGAAATTTTGCCAACACATATTTTCTCGAAGTTGGGCCTTAATGATGGGTAATGTTCTTCATCCTATGTGCACCCTGGGTGCTTTGGTTTGTGTACCTATAATCATCAATGGATTCTCTATTGGCCGCTAAAACCTTTTCTTGTCTTATGTGGAACTGTGATGTGTGATAAGGATGGCTTTCATTTTGAATCTTGTGCCACATTAGAATCGAATGATAACTAAATCCTCGAGATCAATTACCCTTTAATTAGGCAGCAATCACCTTTGGGATCTCCACAAGATTCGGTATTTGGTGTGAGTGCCTGTCGCTACCTTGGGTATCATCATCTTCCCTGAGTTAACCGCTATCAACCACAGCTGTCGGATCTACCTCCATTCTATCGCAACCTTGGATCTTTTTAGGACCTGCGGGTTAGTTAACCAAAATAAAATATGATTCAAACCATTTGGTTCGATTTTGAATAATGCACCGTCATTGGATTATCTTGAGATGGAGCGCATCCGTTGGATCTATCAGAAGATGCCCATTAGTTTACCTTTGTTCATAATTTATTTTTATTTACTCATCGTCGTCAGATTCCTTTAATCTCAACGAGGCACTATCGTCATATCTAAGTGGTCGTTTCATCACTTAAGTCTTTGATTCATGCGCTATCGTCAGATCTTGGGAGGGTTAGCACAACCATCAATGTCTAAGAACATGCATTCTTGTTAGTCTATCATATTATATAATTTCATGCCCAATTGATCTTATTAATCATGTTCATAAGATTTAAAAACCCTGGGTTAGTGATGCTTAGGCCCGAAATGCAAATATAATACATTTGATAATGTAATTTTTCTTATCCTAATTAATCCAGTAACTAAAAATTTAATAACATTATTCTAAACAAAGGTATTTGTATAATTGTATCATATTCGTGCACATCTATCATTAGATCATAATCATGGTAGGGCATGACCGTTGGATCTCTCGCACGTACACAAGGTTTAGCAAAAGAAGAGGGAAAATAACCACACCTTAAATTATTGTAAAACCTAATTAAGCACTTCCTTTAGTCTAGAAAATGAAATTTTAATTGACCATTTGGTGAAGGAAACCTTTAGATTAACCTCCGATCATTTTTAAAAATGCGCACCATCGGATTAAAGTTTTATCAAGCATCGTTGTCCGATATATTCAATCCTTCATTGGGGGTGCTTTATCGGAATTGGGTGCATCCATATGATTTTGTTTTAAAATAGCGCAGTCATCGTATTTCCTATAGTTGCATAGTTAATAACCAAAGAGAGTGCATCATTATATTTGATTAACCTTGATTAAGCCAAAAGGGGGAAATTTTAGCAACGTATTATACCCTTGCTAATATTTATTAATCTTGATTTTACCTTTGTCTTCATCTGATATCTTTACCATTTATGATTTCAATGCAGCCATTGGATATTTGATAGATATTAGCACAGCCATAGATCTTGATCAACCTATGGGTTAGTTACCAAGGGGTACACAATTTTAAATCTAGATTAAGCTAAAAGGGGAAAAATTAGCAACATGCTTAGACCCTTTTTAATCTCATTTTAAAATTTTTAATTAATCACATGGAGTTCTTACCCTTTAAAAGCATCTTCTATGGACGTCCCACCATTGGATTATATCTAGATTGAGTGTTGTCGTCTGATCTTTCCAATTCGACCGATGGTTAAAGGGGGAACATACCCTCAATGTTTTGATTAATTTTTCTTTTAATGAGGTTTTAAACAAATCAAGTGCATTCATTTATCTTTGTGTCTTGTTTGAGCGCTACCGTTAGATCTATCAAATTTGTCTGATATTTAATTAAAATTTTGACCTTTATTGACTCGTTAATGTTTTGACTTTTCAAAGAACGCGCACCCATTGGATTGGACTTAGTTCGTGTACATTCATCCAGATTAGCAAAGTTGCATGGCTTTTAATCACTTTCGACCTTAGGTTATAATATTTTTAAAACATTGTCTTTGACTTAACCTTCAAGTTTCTTTGGGAAAGCGCATCCGTTGGATCGACTTTGATGACACACTACCCTTAGATAAATTTTAAGCTGCTCGTTTTTATCATGATGGGGAGCATACCCTCAAGTTTTTTAATAAAAACTTAAATTCTAACTATATTTTTTGGACTTTAGATATTTTATTATTTTTAAACACCTTAATACTTAAAGTATTATCATTTGATTTAGGCCCAAGGGGAACTTTATTTTAGGGAGATCGAAGCTAGGCTTTTTAAAATATGATTAATAAAATGTTGCCATATCCCTTATTTGAGCATTATTGAAAAGGGGCACACACTTATTAACAACCAAGGTTAGACTTCATCATACAGACCCATGAAAATTTAAGTTACTCACACCAACTGAAGAGGTGACCAACATCATTAACATTTTGATTGAAACCAAAAATTTAAATTTGGGGGTTTCAAAGTTGAGTCAAATTTGGCTCCAACATAGGCTCTAACTGGGACAATGTGTTGAAAACATGAAGCACTTGAGAACCATAGAATCTCCTAGTTTATTGCAATTTTGGATAAAATTTTACATCATCAATACTGATGATCAAATCTTTGAAAAAAAAAAACATGACAATTTTTAAATTGAAAAGTTGTACATGCAACAAGATATCAGAGTATAAGAGTATTAAAAATTGTGATTCCCTTTATTCAATTTAATAGTGAGAGTCATATTTTTAAGATCGGATGAGATTTTTGATAAATTGTTATGTCTGTTTAGGAAAGGTCATATGATATGTTTAAAATTTATAAGCCAAAGCTACTAGTACCATCATGTTTTGGCCATGTGTGTGTTTTGTGTATTCATTTTGATTCTTAAATCTTCCAAAAATTTGCCATATTTGAGATAGCATTTAAGCCTAATGTATGATTTCAATCTTTAAATATGTTCACCATTATGAAGGGCTCCACTGCATGTCAAGCGTTTATAGCCCTGGTGGAGTTACTTCTAATCCCATACGGTTTTACCCTAATGCCAGTCAGGCATCTATAGCCCCGATAGAGTTTTTCCAAGATATCTTAGGCAGTAACCCTATTTAATTTATTTTGGTATTTCTTTCTCATTTGATAATTATAAAGATATAAGAAAATTGTACAATGAGTATTCCTGAGTTGAGGATTATTTTCTAGCTAAAAATGATGAGTGTACTAATTTTTAGCTCAACTGTCTTCTCAAATATAGCTCTGCTCCTTGGACCTTAAAATCCCTTTAAGCATCATTTGTAATGTGAGGCCTTAACATAATGTACCAATTAACACTGATTTCATTCTGTTTTATATCATATCATATGACTATTGCCTTTTCATCCATATTTGAGGAAATGTAAATCTTGTCATGGCTTAAAAAGTAAACTCCTTTCTATTATTGTTTATGTTGGAATCAATAGTAATGTGTACTCATTAACTAGGAATACCATGTGTACCAGTAAACTCAGAACTAAAATAAACAAGAAAATAAAAGCTTTTAAAATAAATCACTCTGTTTTTGGGGCTTTTTGTTTTCTATTTTTTATATATATTTTTAACATGTTATTTTTACCTTCAACAGGGATTGTACATTTTGAGATGCTGGCCACTAATTGGGATAGCCATTACTTCACCCTGTAAAGTCTGCAACTTGTATGTATTCTATCTGATAACATGGGCTATTTGGTATGGACCAATCCACTTAGGTTCAAATTTTCCTTTTTCACCATGCTTATCATTTTTAGGATTCCAATAGATGACTATATCTCCTTGAGAAAAAGGAGTACCCTTGGCTTTCTTATTAAACAATTTAATGGTTTTCTGGGTTTGTTCCATCATTTTATTAAGGGTCTCTCTTCTTTGCTCTTCTAATAGGACAATTTGGTAAAGCCTTCTTTGTATGGGATTGGGATTTTCATGGTCTTGCAATAAGAGGGAAAGTGTCAATTTTTTTATTCTTTAAGGTAATAAGGTTGTATCTCTATAAACCATATCATAGGAGGTTCTTCCTATGTTTCTTTTAATAGACAACCTATCAGCCCATAAAGAAAATTTAAGTTCACTGTCCCACCCTCTCTTGTTCTTACCCAATGATATTTTTATTCTATTTATTACATTTTTATTTGATGACTCCGCAAGACCATTTCATTGGGAGTAATAATTAGCAGAATGAGATAATTCAATTCCATATTTAACACAAAATTCTACCATTTCATAAGAAAAAAAATATTGTGCATTATCTGTAACCAATTTTTGAGGAACTCCAAACCTATTCAAGATATTTTCTTATAATAATTTGATGATAGTGGTAGTTGTGGATGTTCTTAGAGGTGCAGCTTCTACCCACTTGGTAAATTAATCTATTGCAGCTATGATCCACTTGTGCTCGCTAGATGAATTAGGCTTGATTTTCCCAATCAAATCAATACCCCATTGGGTGAATGGTGCTTCAATGATTATTGGCTTGAGGAGCATGGCTTCCAGATGTTTTTTCCTACAAAAACTTGGTAGTTATGATAGTTTCTAACATATTTATATACATATTTAAAAATGGAAGGCCAATAATATCCTACTTTCATTATTTTATTAGTTGTAGCTCTTGGAGGAAAATGTCCTCCATAAAAACCATCATGAAATTCATTGATTATTTTTGGGACTTCACTTTCATATAAAAAAACAAATAATATTCTATCAGGGTGTTTCCAGTATAGCACACCATCCTGTATGTAATATTTCCGAGCTTGAAGCTTGACTGACCTCATTCTGTTTGTTGACATATCTTTAGGGAATGACATATTTTGTAATTATGACAATATTTCCTCATACCATTTGTATTTAGTATTATTGATTCTTCTAACATCATATGTCTCATCTATTGTGAGAACATTTTCAAATCCTTCTTCTTCTTTGTTGGCCAACAGTTTAGCCAAACCTTATCCTTTGACAGTTTTAACTATTTTGAACTCAGCATCATATTGTAGAAGCTTTACCATCCATCTTGTTGGTCTTCCTAATGGCTCTAATTGAGAAAAAATATCTTTTATTGCTATAAAAGGAATACAATAGTAAACCTTATTTGAGCCAAAAATACCTTTGAAGTGTTCTAAATATTGGATGACTGCATAAACATGTTTCTCTAGCAAAGTGTATTTAATATGCGCTCCTTTTAGACCTAAACTCATAAATGCTATTAGCCATTCATTATTTTCATCATCCTTCTATGAGAGAACTGTTGCAATAGATTGTTCAAATGCATACAAATAGATATTAAAATATTTCACATAATTAGGGGAACTTAGGGTTGGTGTGGTTGATATGGCTTCTTTGATTTTATTAAATGCTTCCATATTCTCTACTATCCATTTTATTTCTCTAGTTTTCTTAACCATGTCATTTATAGGTTTGGTCATCTCTGCAAAATTTGGAACAAATCTTCTAATAAAATTTATGTTGCCAAAGAATGACCTAACTCCTTTCAAGTTCTTAGGAGGGGAAATTTTAGAAATAGCTTCTATTCTTTCTGGATCAATACTTAATCCTTTTTTTGAAACTATATGTCCTAATAACTTTCCTTGTGTAGTCCCAAATATGCATTTCTTGGGATTTAAAGAAATTTTGAATTCTTTGCATCAGGCAAAAACTGCAGTCAAGTGTTCTAAATGATCTTTTGGATTTTTAGAAAACATAGTGATATCATCCAGGTACACTACTACAATTTTGAACATTAATCCTTTAAAAGCAAATTCCATTGCTCTTTGAAAAGTAGCACCTGCATTCATTAGTAGAAAAGGTATTCTTAAATATTCAAATTTACCCCAAGGTGTAGTGAATGCTACCTTATGTCTATCTTCTAGATTTATCTGAATTTGATTGTACCCTAAAAATCCATCTAACAGAGACAATCTAGTTGAGCCAACCACTTCTTGCAATAATTATTCCATGTTAGGTAATGAGTAATTGTCTTTTAATGAACTGTTGTTTAAATTTCTAAAATCTACATAGAGTCTAATATCCCCATTCTTTTTTCTAATTGGTACTAAATTGGATATCCAGGAAGAAAATCTTACCTTTCTGATTATCTTAGAATCCAAAAAAAATTGTACCTTCTTTTGCATTATTGGGTGCATATTTGGATTGTACTTCCTCTATTTCTATCTAAATGGCTTGGAATATTCTTTCAAAGGTATTATGTGTGTCATCACATTTGTTTTGAAAGTTTTGAGGTCTTCATAAGTTCAAGCAAATTGTTCTTTTTTCTTTTTCAAGAAACTGATATATCCAGCTTTAACTTTAGCGGGTAAGGTTGTGTCTACCTTCACTATTCTAGGTTCTTTCATTGAACCAATATTTATGTCTTTAGATATTACTTCTCTGCATAAAGGCTTATAAGCTTTGTCAAAATCATCAAATAGGCTTTCAAGAGACACCAATCCTTTTGGTATTCTATTAGTTTTCAACTGGATTACTTCTACTAGCTCTCCTATTTGGTCTTTTAGCTTTTCTTAATCCTTTTTATCACATATTACATCTACATACTAATTTTGCAGAGTCATAAAATATTTATTATCTATCATATTGAAAAACCTGTAGATAGACTATATTATCTAGCACAAAAAGGTTTATAAATCGAGATAGTTGAAAATTTATTCATATATTTTGTAGTTATCTTTGGGTGATCTAGACCTGAGGCATTTACAGCTAAAATATCTGCAACATGGTTTTGCTCTCTTGGAGTATATGAGATATTGAAATCTGGGAATTTATCAATTTCTTCCAATATTGCATTTCTATATTGCTTAAGCCTAGGATGCTTAGTCTGATATTTACCTTTGATTTATTGTATGATAAGCTCTGCATCCCTTGTTACAGTAAAGTAATTAATGCCTAGTTCTTTCACTTTTCTTAAACATAACAGTAAAGCTTCATACTCAGCTACATTTTCCGTACAAGTGAATTCTAGCCTGTAGGGAATACCAAGGTAATTTTCTTTTATATCAGTTAAATTTACACTTGCACCTACTCCAGATTGGGATTTGGCTCCATCAAAAGACATAGTCCACATTTCTTGGGTTAATATTATGTGTGACTCAGAATCTAATATTTTCTTAGCTTCTGGATCCATGTTCTTTACTTCTGGTACTTCCACTAGGAATGGTTTGTGCCATATTGAGTAAACTCCCATCCCTTTTTCTTCCATAGAGTTTACTAAATTAATCATGGTTTCATCTGTTTGAATTAATTATATGGAGTGTTTGTTGAATGGTTTTCTTCTTAATATTATATTCTCCTTATCTAATATGGGGATTGTTGCATAGGACCAGTCTAGTTGAATTGAACCTCCAAGTTGTTCTACCCAATGTCTACCGAGTAATAGAGAGAAGAAAAGGTCAACATCAACTACTGCAACATCCATGACTATGCCCTTTTTGGGGTGTTGGTCCAAGTAAACTGATAATCTAGTTATCATCCCTACACAAGGAATTTATCTACTATCCATTACTAAAACAATGAATGAATATCTTATGCAAATTAATCCCATTTGATCAGCTATTAGTTTAGGCATGATATTGTGTGAGGCTCCACTATCTAACATGTAATTATGAATGACATATCTTTCCCCTTCATGTGAGTTATATATTAATGATACATAAAAGTGTCTGACAAAGGAGGTTGATCTTGTATCATGTTGATTCTGTCTAGCCGCATGGCAAGTAGGGTCTTCTTTTTGTTCCACCAATTCAAATGCTCAGCAAACTTGTTCTCTATATTGTTGAAATTTCATAAGTTCTCCAAATGTGATTTTAACATTTTGCTTATTGAGTTCTGACCCAGCATAAAATTCTATCTTTTCTATATCCAATGGTTTATTACTTTCCTCTTTGGGGATCTCTTCCTCTAATTCTTACTTCAAGAGTAATATTTTTGAGGTTTCTATCAGTTTTCTCTTTACTGATATTTTTATTTGGGAAAGTTTTTTTTATTTTTTCACTGGTAGAGGCTTTCTTTGTATAATCTGGGATAGTCATGTTTCTTAAATTCAAAGTATGGTTTGCCTCTAATTCTTCAACCTCTTGAGTAGTGGGGACTAATTTTCCTTACTTCATCTTGTCATATGTTGACTCGTGATTTTTGTAGTATTTTAGTCCCTTCAACTACTAAAATTTTAGGATGATGATTTGAAGCATATGTATCCATATCTTCTTCAAAAAACCTTTTTCTGGATTCATCTTCAATAGACCAACAAGCATTGATTCTTATATCCTCTTCTGATTTAGTATGTAAATCTACGTTGCGCTAGTCACTTAAGTGAATACCACATGCATCTGGGTTATGGGGTGCATCACAAGTAGAGCAAAAGTGGGTAAAGCCTTCTACTACATTGGCATATGGTATAGGATTATGGACATTGTTCTGATCTCTGTTAGAATATCTATTTTTCCAGTTATTGTTTCCATTGTTCCTACTCCTATTCCCTTCTTCAAAACCATTTTTGTTTCCCCAATTTTTTTTGAAAATTTTCTTAAAATAAGGATGGTTGTCAAAATTTGGTCACTCCGTTTGTGAATATTCACCATTATTTCCATTTCTTTCAATTCTTGCTAACCTATTGTTCACATTATTAAACGTCTCAATCAATTGACTAATCAATTTTTCCATTGGGTCAATTTTCATTCTTATTTATATATCAAATGCCACTCTTTTATGTTTTCTCTTAGGTAGGTTAACTTCTAGAGAATAAGGTTTCATTTTACCACTATCAAGCATATTTCTTCTTATATCCATTGCTTTTTCCATACAACCATCAATGGTGGTGGCTTGTTCTTGCCTCAGCTCATAGTTAAACTCTCCTTGAAAGGTATTCTTATAAAAACAAATAGATTGAATATCACTAGGCCTAAGGTTTGTAGGGATTTTTTTTATGGTTTTTGAAAATATTCTGTTAAATTCACTAACATCCTCATTCTCATTTTTCTTCATGGTGGCTAATTCGGTTAATAAATATTGTTCATTTTTTCTTTCACCATATTTATTTAAAAACACAGTTTCCATTTTGGTAAAGTTTGGGATATCATTATTAGGAAGGAAATTGAACCACCCTCTGGCATATTTTTCTAAAGTCTGTAAAAATAGTCTCAAGACTACATCTTCATGTTCAACTTCCAGACTATCCATTGCATACAAGAAACTCTTGATATGATCTTCTCCAGTTACTGCACTATTTCCACAGAAGTTTGGAAGGTATTTGTGAACTTTATTATGTAAGGTAATAAGATTTTTTGGTAACACAAAAGGCCTATACTTATTAGTCCTCCATAGATGAACATTAGCATGGTCCATAGTTACTAGAGGATTTAAATTCACAGTAGCATTACTAATAGGGATATGGTTCTGAGTAACCTGAATGTAATCTAATGGATTATCTACCGTAGTATTATTAATTGAATAATGAGAATAATCACATATATATTCTATAGTAGAACTTAAATGTTTGTGTACAATGATATCAACAATAATAGTATTTTTATTTTTCTTTATGTACTTTTCACTGCTAGAATTTGATTTACTATTATAAGCAGTACTCTTGAAAAGTGGAGTTTTTTGAGTATGTATAAATACCTCTAAATTCTTGAGTTCTGGGAATAGCTCCTTAACACTTATCCTGGTGTTCACCAGCACATTCTGCTCTCTCTTTTTATTTTATCTTATGTATTCATTTAGTCAGAGTCACCAGCACTGGGATGCAAAAAGAACAATGTATGCTTCTATCAAGAATTATTGATATTACCACTCATCCTCATAGGAGTTAGTTCTTGGGACAATTCAATAAAATCAAGAAACGAGAATTTTCAAGAAGATCAAGAAACATAAAGAAAATCAAATTTTGAAACCCATGAGTAAAATAAAGAACATAAAAAAGGTAAAAATTAAAAACTAAAGTTCTTCATTCTAACTGGCAACAACACCAAAAAATTATTGGTGTCAGCTTGACGGGTTAAAGCAAAAAATATAATTGGAAAACAAACTTTAAAAAGATATGTATTTAACATATAAGTCCATTCCCTAGCAACGGCACCAAAAATCTTATGGAACCAATTCTTGCATCCATAGGATTCGACTATCATGCTGCAAAAATCCATTTGAAACTAATGAGCTACTACAAGCTCTGTTCAACCTGCCTCATTGTTCTGTTAAACACAAATATTGCTAAAATAAAACTACAAAATGGGTAATGAAATCCCAAGAGTAATTCTATAATTAAAACATTGATTACACGCTCTAGATTAATATAACACTATATGTATTAAAATGACCAAGCAAGAAAATAACCAATAGTTATGCCTTATGTAGACTGTTGACTAGATTAATTGGGTTGTTATAGCAATTTAACAACAATTCTGATATGAATAGACAGAAGGGGAAAAAGGAAATTGCCACTCTTAATTTCATTCGAATATCATAACAAAACCAAAATTTAACCAACAAAATAAACGTATATAATCCATTCAAATAATGTAATCCATTATAGAGTGACACACAATACCAATACAAAGATATAATAAAAATGAGACTCAAAATTGTATTGATTTCATAAAATTTTACATGCAAAGTGGATAAAATGACTTTTAACTCTATTTTTCTCAAGAAAAATATCAATACAATGAAAATATCATGTTCAAATAATGTAACAGGTCTCTCCTACTCTCCTTGTTCCAATCTAGTAACAGTAGAGTCTCTGAATCTCAAGCTCAATAGGACAGGAAATAATCTTAGCTTCTTGAGCACTTTCCTATTAAAATCCTACACAACAAAGGGAAGAATAATAAATGAAAAATAAAAATAAACACATGAGGGGATACAACAACACAACTAATAGGGCACTCAAGTATACCTCTTAGAAAAAATGTTATTCTTTGATTGCTTGATGTTGATTTTGAACACAATAACTTCTTCTTATAGCCTATGGTTTCTTGATTCTATTATTCTAGTTCATTTCTAGCCCTACACTTGTCAGCCACTGATTGAAATTCAAAAATGGTATAGTTGGCTTCCACTACTCTTGTTGTTTTGGTTATACCTTTTGCTTTGACTTTTTCAAATATTAATTCAATATAACCAGTGATGGTAGTGTTGGGATAACCTGTTCCTCATTCTGCTACTTCCTTTACAGTTGTTTAAGGGAATTTTTCTTTTGGATCAGGTTTTTGTTGTGATGAACTTACCTCTAGCTGTTGATCGTGAGTTTCAACCTCTTTCCCTTTTTGGACCTTTTGTAGCTTTTTTATTTCCTCAGTTATTAATCTCCAGACTTTTGTATCAAATGTGGCTACAATCCTCAACATATTCATCTCTTGCAAAAAATTATTTTTCTGTATGGCGATAGTGGGCCTATTCCTTTCATATTGAAAGACTAACATTTCTACATTATTCACCATAAGAGTAGTTTGTCTAATAATTTCTACCTCATCACCTAGTTCACACTCTAATATTTCCATGGTACACTTGAATACCTCTTCCACATCAGAGGCCTCTAAGCATTGGTCTAAGGAAAGGCCAACGTCTACCATTTTTTCTATTGCATATTTAATCATATTATCCATTTCATTTACAACATTGATCCACCTCTCCTAGTTTGCTCCAAATAGGGTTGCTTTAAAAAACTCAAAACTGAGCTGAATTTTACTGCCATCATTTGTTATTATTTCTTGTCCCTATAGTTCTTCAAAATGATCCCCTATAAAATCCATGGTAGGGTGGATGACCTCAAAATCTTATTCTCTTTATTGTAATAATGTCAAAATTTCTTGAGCAATTACTCGGATTACCCTTATCTAACTGAACATCTCAGTAAACCTTCTTGCATGAGATATTATTTTCATTGGCATGTCTTTCTTCATTGCATTCAGATAATAGACATGATCTTGAATCCTTATTACTGAAGGGGGATGTGCACTTGAAGGATTTTTTTGGCTAATTCTTCCTGTTGTTTACTTATTAATTATTTCATTTCTACCTTTTCCTTCTCGTTTTCTAATTATTTCCTTAGCTCTGCAATTTTCTCAATGAATTGATCTATGGATTGATTTTGTATTGTCTTGACAACTTTGGCTATTTCACCTTCTTTCCCTAGTACTGACGAGACCCTTGTTTCTGCATTGACTCTGAAGATGAGTGTATCTTGTAGAGCAAGAAGATTTATTTCTACTATATCTGATACAGGTGCTTCTAATTGTGATTCTTATGTGAACTATTATTTTATATTTCCCATACCTACTATTAACTATAATTCTTGTTCATATGCAGCTATGAAAGTAGTCTTCTCATATGTCCTTTTCAAAACAACCTTAGTATAGGGCAAAGACAATCTAGGATTATTATTTTCTAAGCTAATAATATCTATTTGATTCTTTACTAGGTGACTTCGAAACAAACCTACAAATCCATCAATTCTTATACTATTCATCTATATTACTGATGGAACCTTATTCTCCTACCCTTTTATATTTAAAGAGGCAGGGACAGCCATAGGTGCCAATTTTTTCACACTAGTCACAAATAGTACTCTATCAAAAATGGGAACTACAACTTGTTCTGAGAGTGAAGCTTTCTGAACAGGTGCTATTACAATCTCCTTCCCTTTATTTGTACTCAAGTTTTTAGAAGCTTCTTGAGAAGTGCTTGGTGTCATTTCTATTCTAATATGAGAATCTTAGGAAGGCCTAACCTGTTGCTCTACTATGTCTGCATTATTTATAATGACCTCCATTAGGTTAATGTCTTGTTCTTATATCAGCTCTAATAGGGGGTCTTATATTATTGGAGCTACTCCTAGAAAATTAGGTGCTACAGATTCCACTAAACCTTCTTGAAGTCTTATTAAATCTGTAGGATAGTCATAGGCTTCATGAACCTAGGTGCTACCTCTTTCCTTGGGAGGGAACTCATTCCATACTTCCTATAAATGTTTTCCTTTTCCATAGCTTCTAATAATTTCTCTTCAAAAGCATCTTTACAATGCAGTATTCGAGCATCTTTACAATGTTTTCCTTTTCCTATAAATGTTTTCCTATTACATTGTGCAGCTAAATATAAGATCCTTTTAGTTAATTTATTGAGATCCTGTACTCGCAAAATTATGTTTATCATATCATAGGAATATTGGATCTATGGTCTAAAAGCATTTTTTCTAATTGGAAATTTATTTTCTATTTTCTCATGCATATCAAACAAGCTTTTAAAAACTTCCATGTATATAAACATTCGATGTTGGTGTTTGATTACCTTATCTGTCAATTTGAAGACCTTCTGGATGTGTTCAACTTTAATACTGAAAACCAGATGATCCTTATTATTTTTAAATGTCCTTGTTATTTTGTCATACGCCACCACCAGCCATACCATCAAATCTAATGAGAAGTGAACTTTCAGACATATCAGCTTTCCAAGGTTACTGTTCCATCTATTATTTCCAGGGAAACCCTTGTATAATAACCTCTGGGATTTGTGAAATAAATCAACCATTATCCATGGGGTTCGGTAATTGTTCTCCATCACAAGAGCAAAACTCTTGATACATGCATTTTCAATCTTGTACTGCTACGTTGGGGTAGGTCTTTTATCAGCTCCACATTTCTAAGAAAATGCATACATTGTGTTGTCAGGAATGGGCGGTCCAGAGATCTTTGAGTATAATGAACTATGTGTGATGAATTTTATGGATTCCCTAGTGTCTTCGAGCATGAAAACATCTTCCCATGATGCCATTGATCTCATGATAGGAGGTCAGGTTATTCTATGATAGTGAAGCTCAAAAATCGTCTTCTCTTTGTACTTCTTATGTATCACTTTCATACTATTAGCTCACTAGGGTGGTAGACTCAACTGATTTTGTGAGCTCATATACTAGATGGTTAAATGGATTCAATAATTTGTACGTTTATCATTAATACAATGCCATTAACTACCTTTTAAAATTATCCAAAGAAATTATGCCAACACATCTTTTCCCATAGTTGGACCTTAATGGTGAGTAATGTTCTTCATCCTACATGTACCCTGGGTGCTTTGGTTTGTGTACCTATAATAATCAACGGATTCACTACTGGCTGCTAGAACCTTTTCTCGTCTGATGTGGAACTATGATGTGTGATAAGGATGGATTTCATTTTGAATCTCGTGCCACCTTGTCATCGAACGATAACTAAATCCTCGGGATCAATTACCCTTTAATTAGACAGAAATCACCTTTGGGATCTCCACAAGATTTAGTCCTTAGTGTGAGTGCCTACCACTATCTTGGGTATCCTTAGCTTCCCTGAGTTAACTGCTATCTACTATAGCCATCGGATCTACCTCCATTCTATTGCAACCTTGGATATTTTTAGGACCTATGGGTTAGTTAACCGAAAGAAAATATGATTCGAACCATGTGTTTCACCTTTGAATTGTGCGCTATCGTTGGATTATCTTGAGATGGAGCACATACATTGAATCTATCAAAATATTCCTGTTATTTTACCTTCGTTCGTACTTAATTTTGACTTACTCATCGCAATCGGATTCCTTTAATCTCAATGAAGTGCTATCATCAGATCTAAGTGGTTGATTCATCACTTAAGTCTTTGATTCATGCGCTACCATCGTATCTTGGGAGGGTTAGCGCAACCGTTGATATCTAAGAACTTGCATTCCTATTAGTCCATCATCTTATATAATTTTGTGCCTAATTGATCTGATTAATCATGTTTATAAGATTTAAAAACCCCGATTTAGTGATGCTTAGGCCCAAAATGAAAATATAATACATTAAAGATAATGCAATTTTTCTTATCTCGATTAATCTAGTAATTAAAACTTTAATAACATTATTCTAAACAAAGGTATTCATATAATTGTATTATCTTCGTGTGCGTCTACCGTTAGATCATAATTATGATAAGGTGCGATCGTTGGATCTCTCGCACATACACAAGGTTTAGCAAAATAAGAGGGAAAATTACCACACCTTAAATTATTGTAAAACATGATTAAGCACTTCCTTTAGTCTAGATAATGCAATTTTAACTGACCATTTGGTGAAGGAAACCTTTAGATTAACCTCTGATCATTTTTAATAATGCACATCGTAGGATTAAATTTTGATCAAGCGTCATTGTCCGATCTATTCAATCATTCATTGGGGGTGCTTTATCGCAATTGGGCACATCCATCCAATTTTATTTTAAAAGAGCGCAACCATCATATTTCTTGTAGTTGCATAGTTAATAACCAAAGAGAGCGCATCATTAGATTTTATTAAACTTGATTAAGCTAAAAGGGTGAAATTTTAGCAACGTATTATACCCTTGCTAATTTCGATTAATCTTGATTTTACCTTTGTCTTCATCTGATATCTTTACCATTTATGATTTCTGCGTGACCATTGGATATTTGATAGATATTAGTGCAGCCATAGATCTTGATCAACCTACAAGTTAGTTACCAAGGGGTACATGATTTTAAATCTAGATTAATCTGAAATGGAAAAAATTAGAAATGTGCTTAGACCCTTGTTAATCTTGTTTTAAAAGCTTTAATTAATCACATGGGGTTCTTACCCTTTAAAATCATCTTCTATGGGCACACCACCGTTGGATTGTATCTAGATCGAGCGTTGTCATATGATCTTTCCAATTAGACCAATGGTTAAAGGGGGTGCATACCCTTAATGTTTTGATTAATTTTTATTTTAATGAGGTTTTAAAAAAATCAAGTGCATCCATTGATATGTACATCTTGTTTCAGTGCTACCATTAGATCTGTCGGATTTGTCCGATATTTAATTGAAATTTTGACCTTTATTGACTCGTTAATGTTTTTACTTTTCAGAGAACGTGCACCCATTGGATTGGACTTAGTTCATGCACATTCGTCCAGATTTGCAAAGTTGCATGGATTTTAATAACTTTTGACCTTAGGTTATAATATTTTTAAAACATTGTCTTTGACTTAACCTTCAAGTTTCTTTGTGAAAGTGCATCCGTTGGATCAAATTTGATGACACACTACCCTTAGATAAATTTTAATATGCTCATTTTTATCACGATGGGGAGCATACCCTCAAATTTTTTAATAAAAAATTTAATGCTAAATATAGTTTTTGGACTTTAGACCAAGGTAATTGATTAATTTATATCATTATTTTTAAACACCTTAAGACTTAAAGTATTGTCATTTGATTCAGGCCCAAGGGAAACTTTATCTTAGGGATATTGAAGCTAGACTTTGTTAAAGGTATGATTAATAAAATTCTGCCATAACCCTTATTAAGATATTATTGAAAAATGGGAACACACTTATTAACAACCAAGGTTAGACTCATCACACAGACTCGTGAAACTTTAATTTACTCACACCAACTGAAGAAGTGACCAACATTATTAACATTTTGATTGAAACCAAAAATTTAAATTTGGGCATTTCCAAGTTGAGTCAAATTTAGCTCCAACACTTCTCCAGAGTTGTAGTGGCACTCATAGTCTACACCAGGTAGAGAGTTATCTCCTCCTTGTAGCTCCACCAGTACTCTTATCCTTGTCTCAAATTATCTTGCAAGGCTCTTAGCTATGCTTGTAGAGTAGCCATGGAAGTGTCCCTCTCTCAGATCTGAGTCTGAAGGGTCCTTACCCATGTCTGTAAGATAGAAACCTAGGCCCTGAGCTGGGACACCTCATCATAGAGCTCCTCCTTGCCCTCCTTCTAGTGTTAGCTATCCATAATGAGAAGACATTTGCATGGTACCAGTCCTCAATGTGGACCTCGCTATGGTCTAATTTTGCCTATGTTATAGCACTTTGGGTGCCAAATATATATTAGAAGATAGCATCCTTCACCTTTGTAAATGAAGATGTGATGGCCTCGCCATCAATCAGGACCTAAAAAATGTGATAGACATCCCCCAAAGTAATAGTGATCTCACATGTGGGTAGGTGAAAGGTGTTGGTCCTCATATTCCAACAACGGGCCAGAGGGTGTCGCGATATCGCGACATGTTGCTTCGTCGCGGCCAAAGGAGAAAAAGTGTCGTGATATCGTGACATGTTGCATCATCATGGCCAAAGGAGAAAAAGTGTCATGATATCACCACATGTTGCATCATCACGGCTAAAAGAGAAAAAGTGTTGCGATATCGCGACATATTGCATCGTCGTAGCCAAAAGAGAAAAAGTGTCGCGATATCGCGACATGTTGCATCGTCACGGCCAAGAGATAAAAAGTGTCACGATATCGCAACATATTGCATCATCGTGGCTAAAGGAGAAAACATGTCACGATATCGTGACATGTTGCATCATCACGGCCAAAGGATAAAAAGTGTCAAGATATCGCGACATGTTGCATCGTCGTGGCCAAAAGAGAAAAAGTGTCATGATATCATGACATGTTGCATCGTCATGGCCAAAAGAGAAAAAGTGTCACGATATCGCGACATGTTGCACCATCATGACCAAAGGAGGAAAAGGTGTCACGATATCGCGGCATGTTGCAACGTCACAACCAAAGGAGAAAAAGTGTCACGATATCATGACATGTTGCATTACCGCGGCCAATGGAGGAAAAAGTGTCACGATATCACGACATGTTGCTTTGTCGCGGCCAAAGAGAAAAAGTTTCGCGATATTACAACATGTTGCATCATCGCGGCCAAAAGAGAAAAAGTGTTGTGATATCGCGACATGTTGCATCGTCACGGAAAAAGGAGGAAAAAGTGTTGTGATATTGTGACATGTTGCAACATCACGGCCAAAAGAGGAAAAAGTGTCACGATATCGCGACATGTTGCATTTTTGCGGCCAAAAGAGAAAAGTGTCGTGATATCGCGACATGTTGCATTTTTGCGGCCAAAGGAGAAGTAAAATGTGTCGTGATTTCGTGACAAGTTGCATCAATAGACAAAATCGATCCCCCTGGCAACATCTCACATTGTGCAAACATTGAAACTTGTTGGATCGTGCCTTAGGCCAATGGGGAAGGATTCTCTCCACACTTGAATGTCAGATTTGTCGACTCCCCTGTTAGCTAGGTAATGGTTTAAGAGATTTGGCTCCATTGCAAATCTTCTTTTACTATTGTAATCTTGTGTTCTCTCTGACTAAGGCTGGGAAAATTTTCATCCCAACTTGTAAATGTTCTTTGTTTTAATACAATTTTTTTCAAATTTCTCAAAAAAATAGCGAGCCAAAGCAATCATGTAAGCTTGATTGGCTCTAATTGATGGAAGTTGTAGCGTGTAGCCAAATATTATGGCTTCAAACCAGGCCCACTTAGTGTCATTGATGCCATTGCGAAGGGTATGAAGGATGTCTGATTCCCTCACCTTTGTGGTAAGTCTAAAGAGAGATAAAAAATATATCCTAAATCAATCAAAAACATCAAAAAATGACCTAAAAAATTCAAGAAAATTCAAAAAAATCTTCAAAAAGATAAAAACATTCACAAATGCATGCAACACATTCAAAAAAATCAAGATTGCACTTCAAACATTCCAAAAAAAAATCAATTAAATCAAACAAAAATCCAAAAATATTTAATAAATTGGTAAATTTTTCTAAAGTCAGCTAACCACGGTTGGGATCCATGATCGGCATCAACGGTCAAATTTTTGACTGTTGGGATTTGAATCCCATCGTGACTGACAATCGTGGCCCCAAATTTACCAATTCAAAACCATGGCTACCATCCACAACTAAAATAAATGACCTTTTTAGGGTCACGTCCCATCTTGACAAATCCAAAAAAAATTAACAACCCACCCATCTAATCTAACCTAGTCTAAATCTAACTATGGTGTGGTTTGTTACCAGTAGTTTAATGTGGTTCAATTAACCCATTAATTAATGAGGTTCATTTTATTTGGGTAAATCAAATGAGAGAGTGCTAGTGCTACCTTTTTAGAATCGGCTTTGCCACTAGTGGATGCATCCATCGGGTCTGCCATGTGGATGTTTTGTGAGGTTTGCGACAGTGTTCTGTATCAAAATTTTAATCTCACCTCTCAAAGCTCTTAGTTTTAAAAGTTAGCAATTGGAAAATAATGACATGAAAATTATAGATTTTATTTTTATATTTTCCTTTTTTTCCTTTGTCGTGGCTGACACCCACGAACATAGAATTAGGGTTTGCCAATTGTGGGTCGAAGCCACGGCTAAGGAAATTACAAAAATTATCTACAACTGACAAGCACAGCTAGAAAATAGTAATAAATGCCCTCAAAATTCAACCATGAGGAGCTTCAAAATGAAAAATTAAAAATATATAATGGTGCAAAACACCCAAAATTTTCAAAATAACAAACAAAAAATTCAAATAATTCAAAATTCAAATACGCCTTGTATCCAGTTATACCCTATACACTTGATGGTTGCAGCGACTTGCAATCCATGAAATCCAACAAGATGATTAAATTACCATAGGGCCATTTGGGTAAAATTAGTCATCATGGAATTGATATGCTTCACTTCAATCCCTGCGAAGGTCTAGATAGCCAGACTAATCCATGGGAATGAGGTATTCATCGCAATTCTTCTATGACATTTTCAGTAGATCATCAAACATTATGATTCAACATAAGCCTAATTGGAATTGCTATCATCTTGATTCTCTAAGAAGGACACAATGGCTGGAATGCTCTATAGAATAGAGATGTACAATTACTATTAACAATTGCAATCATGGTTGAATTAGGCATTACCAAATATTAAAGTGCTAAAACCTTAAATTGTTCAAATCACTCATTGCGGTCAAAGGACTCATCATTTCATTTAATTATCCTACTCTTATCGACTTGTCACTTGAGGGGTAGTCATTATATCAATTATCATAATCAAATTCAATAGGATATCATTTGATCTTGTCAAATTGTGTTCATCTTACGAATCATTGTTGGAAAACTGATTTCCTTAACTTAGACTATAGTTTTAACTATCTATAACTGTAGTGATTTTTTATTTGTCTTTTAGCCTCCTTTGAAGATTTTTTATTTTACTTCAAGGGCTATATATTTGTATGCATAGTTCATGAATAAATTAGAATATTTAGAGTTCTCATTTAGTATTAGACCTTGAGGAGATCTATTGGGTTTGAAAACTATGTATTGATGAGATTGCCCTCCCAATAAGTTGTATGGAGAAATGTTGTATTCTACAGTAAAATTAATTAAATATTGGTAGAATATGAGCTGGCTAGACTCTTGGGGAAGGAAATTTTTCCAAGGTAAAGTTAGTCATTAACATCGAGACAGGGCAGAGCTATGCATTCAAGATCTTGGACAAGAAAAAGGTTTTCCAGTACAATATTGTGAATCATATTAAGCAGGAAATATGCATGTTGAAGCTCATCAAGCATCCTAATATCTTGAAGTTGTATGAGGTTCTGGTGAGCAATAAGAAGATATATATTGTCCTAGAATTTGTCATCGATGGATAATTGTTTGAAAAAATAGCATGTAACAAAAATTTGGAAGATAACATAGCAAGGAAATATTTCTAGCAGCTTATTGATGTTGTGGGATATTGCCATAGCAGGGGCATCTACCATAGGGATTTGAAGCCTAAAAATTTGCTCCTAAATGCAAAGGGAAATGTAAAAGTCTTTGATGTTAGCCTCTACATTCTACCTCGGCAATGCTGATGGGTTGCTACATACAACCTGTGGAAGCCCCAATTATGTGGCACCTGAGGTTATTGCTGAGATAGGTTATGATGGTGCCAATTTGGATGTTTGGTCCTACGATGTAATACTTTTTTTCTTTTTATGGTTTGGATTCCATTTTAAGACAAAAATATGGTGGTGTCTATAGAATTTTTCAAATGAGAAGAAGGCAGCAGTAGGTAGAGTGCCATTTTAAGTGGATGTGCAAAGGGGAAATTTGTTTTTTTTGTGATGCAAATTTGTAGAAGCTAAAAACTTGTTGGAAATCAGATTTCATCAATTGATTTAGTGGGAGTTGAAGTAGAAATCTTGGACAACCATCAAAGAGTGCAATTTTCATTGATTTTTTGCAATAGATACAACATCTAAAAGTTTTTATTTAAGTTTGCTTAATAGCCACCATATTTGAAGACTTGGAGGTTCCAAGTTTCAATGGAGAAAACTATGCTTATTGGAGCATAAAAATGGAGCACTAGTTGAAGGCAAAAAGACTTTGGGAAATTATCCAAGAAGGCTATGAATAACCCACCACTTGGACTATGCTTGAAGGAGAAAATAAGAGGGTGAAGAAAGAGCAACAATATAAAAATTGCTTGGCTCTCATGAATTTGAGGAGAGTCATGAAAGAGAAATATTTCCCTCTCATTGAAAAATGTAGAATAGCTCAAATGGCTTGGAAAGCATTACAATATGCTTATGAAGGAGATATGTGTAGCAATCCCCAAAGCAAGGAGGAGCCTATTGTGAATATGCATGTGAAGACATCTCTTATGAAGGCATGCATGATGAATTCTTCCTTATGGAGGAATATTATGGAGAAATTCTTCTTGAAGAGAAGAGAGAAGAAGGTGAAAATATAACATGTTTATCAAGCATGTACATGGATGAGAAATACCTCATGGAGAAAGCATATGTTGATGAATTTTGTGATGAGAATAAAATAAGAGGTGTGTATTCCTCAAGAGGAATATGAGGAAGAAGAGGATTTGTAGTTGATAGAAGTAAAAGCAATGAAGAGTATCTCATGGAAAATGTAGAAGATGTTGACTATTTTGTTTGGGAAGCACTTGAAGAGTACATTAATGATCTTGAAGTTCCTCTACAAGAGGAAAATAAAAGTTTTGAAGTTCCTCTAAAGGGGGAGGAAAATGATAAAAATTAAGAGGATATTGATCCACAAGAACATATTGATGAAGAGGAGATGGAGGCTATAAGCTCCATGTTTAAAGATCACTCATAAAGAGAAAACTATTTTGTATGAGGAAGACTATCTCAAAGGAGAGATAGAAAATAGTGAGATAGTCATGATGGACTTCATGGTGTAATGGAGACAATTTTGGATGGAGATCACTCACTTGGAGTGACTACATTGAAGAAATAGAGTTGTCTTGAAAAGGTAACAATGTATGATTTGTTTAAATGAATGGTGTTTCAACACACCAACATGGATTGTACAAAGGAAGAGAACTCTTGGTGAAGGATTCATGGTTGCTTTTGAAGAAACATACAAAAATATATATATGCCACAAAATGGCTTTGGAGGTAATGTTTTTAAGATTAATAATTTGTTTTTGTGAGCAAGTATTTGAATAATAAAGGAGAATGTCTTCCAAAGGTATTATTAAGAGGTGATTGTCTTGTAGAGACATAATTACATTAAGTTATTTCATTAGAAAATAATATGGATGGCATGGTGATGAGAACCATGGGTATGTGTTGGTTGTGGTATCTCAATGTGATATATGTGTGTTGTGCAAATTTTGTGTTCAAAATTCTTTGGTTGAAGGAATACAAATCCATTGAGAGGAGTGAAAATATGTGTGAGGAGCAACAATTGTTTGTTGCATTTGTAACTAGCTATTGCATTTTGTTTGAATATTTGTGTATAGGTATATGAAATTGTAATATGGAAAAACCATCTACATAATATGATGCATTGTACATACTCAAGAGGAGTATTAGGAGTTGAAATATGGTTTGAAGACCATAGAATGAATGATGAAATAAATGTGCTAGATTGGTTAGTGAGAACCAATACTTGTGGTAGTAAGGGAATACCATCCTTTGAAGGAGCTTTTGATGAAGGGAGAGTTGATAATCAAAAGGCATCCATTTTTATTTTTTTTAATAAAAGCATACTTAATGTATAGCCTGCAAGAAGAATGGAAGTGTGGTGGGTGCCAACAAAACCTTTTTGAGTTCTAAATTTTCAACTTCAAAATTGGAAGAAGCGTAAACGAAGATTAGTTCAATATTTTGTGATGCTTCAGAACTCATGGAATGAATCCTTTTAGCATCAAGGGAGACAATATTGGAAAAATGATCTCCTTAACTTAGATTGTAGTTTTAACTGTCTGTAACTACAGTGATTTTGTATTTATCTTTTAGCCTCCTTCGGAGATTTATTTGTTGTACTCCAGGGGCTATATATTTGTATGCATAGTTCATGAATAAATTATAACATTCAGAGTTTTCAATAATTTCCAAATACTATCATAATATTACCCTTTGCTAGGTCAAAAAGCAACTATGATAGTTAAGTTAGTAGCTCTCCACCTATCGGTATGATTGTAGCATTGTAGCTACCTGATCACTTTTGGAGCTTATAAAATCTTTTTCAAATTTAACCCTTATCTCAGTTGGAAGCAATGATTCTAAGATGCATACACTTTGGAAGGGCTGGGAATCTAATTTTTATCAGATCAATGATCATAATTAAACCTATGACATTGTTTTAGGAGGTCTATTTTAGATTAACATTGTTCATTCTCACAATGCATCTCAAAAGGGGTATCTGTAGACACCTAAAACATGTTATATCAAGGTGACTACTCATATGGGATATGCAAACAGACCATATGAATGATCTTGGATAGCTCCAAGGTGAAGTAGTGGTTTTAACCACTCAATTTAGGTAGAGTTGGCTAACTCGCCCTTAGCCACGGTTGACACCCGTGACTAACAAAGCTGGTTGCACCTCAAAGCCATGGATAGCATCAAAACTATTTTGAATCCTAGGTCAAGATAAATTTGGTTACAATAGCCTAGGAAATAGAGATTCAAATGGTTTTGGATGGGGAAGCATTGAGAAGTTTCCCTCCAATTGATCCAACTACAAGTTTATTGTTCTTGGCTTCTCCATGAATCTATACCAAGGACTTGAGAGTGCTATAAGACCCCCATCCAAATTGGGGAGAAGTCTAGAATATTTAGAAGTTGAAATGCAGTGAAGCTTTACTAAATTTTTGACTCAATTGTAACCTTTTGGAGAGAGCTAACTTGTCTATCATGAATGTATTCAAAGCAATGGAGGTGCCAAAGGACTAAGGAGATCAAGAATCTATAATTGAGCCTCTTCCATCATGAATCCAGTAAACTCAACCATAAAATCCATCAAAGGACATCAATATGACCCTTGACCATAAATTCAACAAAGATAATTAAGTATCTAAGCCTTGATCATAAGAGCAAGAGCATTCATACCTCAATCGTGGCTATTAGTTATGGCTAACAATGCCCACTGTGCCTCAGATCCATAGCGAAGGTTTGATCCCTAGTTTGCTCTATTTAGCCATATATTTCATTTTGGAATCATGTATTTATGAAAATATAACTTAGTTTAGGTTTCTTTCATGCATTTGTACGGTTATAATTAGGATTTAGGGGCATATTTCCTTCATTTCCTTATTTCCATCAATTAGACTAGTTTATTGTTATTTCATGCAATTCAAGTTTCCAATGGCTAATTAGGTTGCTTATTACCTATATTACATGCTTTCCTTCCATAATTCATAGTAATATGATGATTTTGTGCTAATATTCATATATTTATATCTTTCTTGTTGTCTTTATCATCATTTATACAATTGTCAATCAAAATCCTCATAAAGAGAGGTCATATTTGTGTATAATTGTTTCTTGTTGTTTCTTGAATGCAGGTTTTACAGGATCCATTCATTTCAAGGCATTCAAGGAAGCAATTACCTCTTTCATGAGAGAATAAGGTCATCATTGATCTTTATAAGTTTGTGTCTTTGGGAAAAGCCTACGAATTACACCATACCCTCATTTAGAGGATCTTCAATATTGTATTAATTGTATCAACATTGAGTATCCCTAAGAGGGACATACTTGTAATTGAATTGGACAAAAGTTTAATAAAAGGAAACCCAATTTCTTTTTACATTTATTATTCTTAATATTTTATGCTTTAGTGTTTGATATAAGTTGATGCACTACTTAGGTGTATGTTTTCTACAAGGTTACAGATGTTAGGCACTCCTTTGTATTATCCTTGCTTGGAATATGTTAGACTAGAATACTAGGTGCTCCAAAATCATTTTTCAATGTGGAATTCTTATCCTTAATTTATTATAACAACTCCTCTACGTGGCCAACGATTCCTATATTCCTTTGAATTTTCTAGCACTCTCCAACACTCTATTCCTATGAATTATCTTACTGCAAATGCTTTCTCTTTGGCAAAATATTTGTGCCATATTTAATGGCACTCTTGGATGTGGAATACCTATTTCTTTATCTTGCTTCAATGATGATGATGCCTTCTTTTTTGGTGCAATATAACTTTAATATTCACCCTTGTATTTCCACTTGTTTTATCTCTTTTTGTAGGTTCATTTTCATGCTTTATATGGGTGGTAATTTTGATGGCTACGACACTTATTTGGGTGTCTTTTGATACCTTAGATAATCTAGAATTTCACCCTCTTGAATGCACCTTCTATTACTTTTTAAAGGCTCTTTTTGTAAGGTTTTGTAGAGTGCCCTTTTGTGGAGTTCTTAACACTTTCTTTTCCTTTGTAAAACCTACCCTTTTTCTGCACTCATGGAGTCCTTTGGATGACTCACAAATGTATACTATGATTGATCCCTACGTTTGCAAATATATCTTGTACCTTCCTTGGAAAGTGGAATTTAATCTACTGATATGGTTGTTTGAATGTATACTCCCTAAGACTATTTTCTCTTTCTCCAATACTATCTCGCAAATCCGTTTGGAGATGTGCACTTAAACTTTGAATTTCTTCTTCCTTTTAAGCTCTTTTTCTATCTGTAATTTGCTGGTTTATATTCTCCATATTTTGGAGTTATTGTTATCATTTTTTGTGGCTATTCCTTGCCACAATAATCTGCCATTTACTTCTAAAAAGAGCCCTCAAAAATCTTCCTTTGATGACTGGTTTGGTTGAACTAGAATATTGTCTTTAACTCTTAACAATATTTTTCTTGCTTGGATATTATTTAACTCTTTATCCCAAGCCACTCAATGTAATATTTTTCATTTTTTCTAATGCAAATATAGTATTCCTAACTTCTATTTTTTTATGTGTAGATTTGCTCCTTGTAAACTATAACTTCTACACTACTTTGAAGACTCGAAATGAAAATTATTCTATGCAACTTTTGATCCTTTGAAAAATGGTGCTTAATAAACCTTAATATAAAACTAAATATGAAAGCTCAACTCATGAAATTTTTCAACTTATTTTTACATACCTTGTTCTCTCGTAGATGATGGAGATAGTGGTTATTAAAGTCACCTCAATGGCTATATTTAGTGGATTATTTGGTAGCTCTTCTATGCTATTCAAAAATAGCTCTTTGCTCACCTTTTTGCAACTTCAATACCTTATCAACTTGCTGCTCTAAAATCTGATTTTGTGGTTCAAAACTTCTTCAGAATGTGCTTCTGGAATATGATTTTTAGCAGTCACTAATGCTGCCCATATTTTCTAAATTTTTTAGTACTAAGAAATCTTCACTATTGCTTTTAATTTCTTTGATTTTATGATTTTTCTATATCTACGAACTCTGTATTTTGTAGCTTTGAGTGTTTATTTTCTACTTTTTTCTCTATCCCTTTTATTTATCTTCAAACATGAAAATTTTCTAGATTGTAAGGCAATCAATACCATGATTGGAATGATATCCTTGAATCCAAACAAATTGGTAGGATTCTCTCCAAATCATAGCTGATATGTTGCTCAAGAACCTCCTTCAATGATGGCCCCAAAATCTCATAGATTTTATGGTTCTTATATCTCTTTTCACTTGTCAAATTTTGACTTCATAGTAGATCTCCTCCTCAAAAAATCTTTCAATATTAACATCTATTCAATACTGCCTTTTCAATTTGACAATATTCTTACCAAAATTTCTCCTTTGGGCTTGTTTTCGAATGGAAACAGTTGTCCCAATTCCTTAGATTCTTATTTAGTAGTAATTTCTTCAATTAATCCTTCTATAAAGTCCTTAAATGAGGCTCACCAAGCCTTCTCCTTGAGATCTCTCCAAGGTTCTCAATCTTGCAGCTTCTAAATCTTCAATGAGACCTTCCTTGGCCTCTTCAATCTTCAACTATGGAAATGAAATTTTCTTCTAGTATCTCTTGAATCTTCTGCTACTGAAATCTGCAATAGAACAATTTGTTAGTTCTTTTCAATGCTCAATATTGCATAATGAAATTTCTTCAATAGGGTCTTTAATGGACCTCTTCTTTAATAGAGTCTTAAATGAATCTCTTCTTCAATAGGGCCTTCAATGGACCTCTTCTTCAATAGTGTCTTCAATGGACCTCTTCATAAATTGAAAGTTTTCAGTATTCAATAGAGATCAACAATATCAAATATTTTTCTAGGAGGATTATTCTTTATTCTATTTTATATTCAATGGGGTATTATTTCTAGGACCTCCTTCCTAGATTTACAATCTTCAATGTGGCTTCCATGGCCACTAAATATCTCCTTGATCTATCAACTAGGAGTCTTCAATCTGCAAATATTTCAGTGGGAAATTTCTCCTTAGGCATCCAAATTGTCAATCCTATTTTTCTACAACAAAGAATCAATTACTACACAATAAAATTAACTTCAACTTTTATGCAATGAATATGAAGTTCTTCTCTATCTATTTTAGGAATATTCTCACCTTCTGAGAGTTAATTTTTTGCAACAAGAAAAACTTAGATGATAGTAACAAAATGGTTCACATGAAAAATTATTCTCTCTTGCAATAAAATATTAGAGATAATAAAAATTTCTATGACTCTGAGAAATAAACTTCACTAGTTGGATTTCCAATATAGTGGAACAATATTGAGTTCTATTCTTCATAAGTGTTACAACTCTTGTGGAAAAACTCTAGCTAAATTTATCATGTGGCTTTCTCTATTTTTATTCTTCTACCTAAAGCTACTTCTATAAAAAAAATATATTATGATGGTATTTGTATGCAATGATGCACTATGGTTGATTCAGTTTGCATATACTCAACAATAGTACTTATGGATTTTCTTTGATCCACCATGGCTCTAATACCATTGTTAGATTTTGTAGCCTTAAACATAAAGGAAATGCATTCACAAGTATAGAAATAAAAATGCAATGATACAACTATGATAATAGCCAAAAACCATGCATAAAAATATGATAGAAAACTTGATACAATCCTCTAGAAATGCTCATATAGAAAGCTCATGAAAATTACCATGATCCTGTCATGGAGTTTGCAACTCCTCCATGATAGAAAAATCGACCTACATTGTGCCTACTACTACTCACACATTTGCAAAACTTATAATCTCTCAAATCTCTCACAATGAGGCATTTATATAGAAATATAGGATACTTGCCTCTCACTCAACCCTAAGACTCATGTACATGTGTACTACATGCACATTTACATCATTGCACATTCTAACACTTGTGCATTTATTTTATTAAACTAATAAAGCAATAGCTCCTAATGTAATCCTAAACTAAATATGCACCCATGAGGGTACATTAGGAAATAAAAAAATGATGTAATATCCATATTTTCCAATAACATTTAATTTTGTAAGATTTTGTAATGTTTTAGTTACTTTTGTAAACTTCTTTCACTATTTTGGGCCTCATCTCAAAAGGTCTTGCATATGCTATTGATGTTGTTATTGTGATCTTGTGTGTAGGTATTGTATATGCATGGAAGCTTAGGAGGTCAAGAAACACACCTTATAAACCCTTCCACAACATATTTATGATTGAGGAGATAAATTGCAATACCATAGATCTTACTTGTAAAATAAAATCCTCAATTTTGGAAGGTCAATTGTAACCAAAAAGGACAATTTGTAAAAGACACTGTTGATAAATATCATATCTGTTGTAAATATCTTTTTTACTATTTTTAATTTTTATGGTGTATTTTCTCTTTCACATAAATGGTGATCATGGTGGAACCCTTTTCCCACAACACATTTCATGCTTGCTATTTTTCATGATCTTTGGCACTTGCATAAGGTATAACATGTCTTGTGTATTTCTTAGGGTTATTTATACTTGCATGCCTATTTAGCTTTATTTCTTAACCTTCTATTTTTTGTCTTTGTTACAAGCACCAAAGGGCAAGAAATACATAGTCATACCTTTTAGATTAGGGTTGGATCTTGCAAGATCTACCCTCATAGGCTTAGGCACAACCACCTAATATGGTTTACAAGCTCAGACTCAACTGCATAGGGTAGTTAATAGGCTTAGGCACAACCACCTAGGGTGGTTCATAGGCTCAAGCATAACCACCAAGGCATTTCACAAGCTCAGTCTCAACCACACAAGGTGGTTCACAGACTCAGGCACAACCACCTAAGGCAGTTCTTAGGCTCAAACACTACTGCATAGGCTTATACTTATAGGTACAATATGCTTATTTTTCCTTCCTTTTAGTATAGGCTCATAGGTTAGTTGCTCATATCCCTTAATCTTGTGCAAACATTCATAGCATAGTACCTTTCATTTGTTTATTTTAATTTCTTTTTAAATTTCCCAAAAAAGGGCACAAGCATAGTTGTTTAGTGGTTTCTTCTTCAAAAAATCAAAGGCACATTAACTTAGTTGTTTCTTTCTATTTTTCTTCAAAAACTCAAAGGTACAATAGCATAGTTTTTTCTTTCTATTCTTTCAAAACACTCAAGGCACATTAGATTAGCAGTCATTTATCATTCACCATTTTCTTTTCAAAAAATAGTAGATTAAGTTGTTATTTCCTTTCCAATCTTAGTAGATCAACTTTTTGCATGCTTCCATAAGCTCATTTATATCGATATTTATTTTAATATACATTATATCATTGTTTTCATTACATATTTAGGGTTAGTTTTAAACTTGCATGGTAAATAGGCACTAAAACAAAATAAAAAATACAAATATAAATCAAATCACACACATTAACAAGTTACATTCAACAAAGACTTTGCATGGAAAACCTCTTGATGATGTTGGATTTCACCACCGACCATCGGTTTATCCCTTTAGACACCATAGCTAGATAATAAATTTTCTTGGTTTTCATCATCGAGAAGTTGTTTACCCTTGGGGCTAGCTCTGGATAATTTTTAGGTTAGACATCCTTTTTTTCATAGGTTTTAATAATTTTTTGACTCATAGATATCATTTATATCCAAGCCTAACTGGGAAAGTAGTAGGATGTAGAAAACACAACCTCTCTTGATAGGTTTCTTTTATCTCCTTAGGATATTTAGATCCAACCCACCATCCTAGGAAGCTTTTTTATCCATTTGTATCTCATTCCTTTCTATGGGAGTGGGTATAAACACGCATTTCTATATTTCATTCCATTATCCATTCATAGTTCCTAGGTATAGGGAACATAAAAACACATAGAAAACCAAAATAAAAAAGGTATTACAAAAATTAAAAAAATCAAAACTTCAAAATTGAAAAAATTAAAACTTTTATTGTTTGTTTGCTTTTTTTTTGTATATATAGAGTGTTCTTCCTTAAACTAAAATAAAAAAAGAGAGCATTCACCAACGACCAATTTATTTTGGATAGCCTATGGTAATGGCCCATAGTCAAGCCAAGGCCAATTCCCAAATCCAAATCTCCATGGACCATTCAAGTTAGTCCATCTATTCTTCAACCACTCCCTTGACTTATCAACGGTATGTATCCCAAATCCTTTAGGGTAGCATGTTTGGTGAAGCCCATAATTACATCTCTCCTCAACATGAGACTCATCATATTCGATCTAATCAAGGTATCAATCAACATATCACTCACACAACTCCTTCTTAACTCTCCTCATACCAAGACTTCCCTTTCTCCACTGGATCCAAACATCATGCTCATTGATCTTGATACCAACCACCTAATTTTCACCAATCCAATAAACCATTCCCAATCATCTACTACTCCTCAAGAACCTTCCTCATCAAATCCTCTACCACCTAACTCATTCCCTTCATATTTACCCCCACTACACATTATTATCTGCATTAACTCCACACTCATCTAGGCACAACCTTATGAGTCCTATCATCCTCTATCTTCCTCTAATTTCTACCACACCTCATGTGTGCAAACTTTTGGAATCTTGCCAATGTTATCACCACTTGGGAGAACTAGTGCCCCCCTCTACAACACACCATAGGTCCAATGTTCTTGGACATAAACCTTAACCACTTGTATTCATCCAATCATGTCCATTCATCAAAATACCCACACACTTATACATCACTCTCCTACATCACACACACTTCTCACCCATATTAATCATCCCAAGTTAATGCCACTTCCCATCTACACTCATCCAATCCATCTTCTTCTTTGCAATTTTCAAATCCACCTCTTCAATCCATGGCTCTCCATGTTGCTCCTTCCACCACTTACCCTTCATCTCCTACCATTTATATCACTGGTGCACACATTATGCATTCTTCTACTATATGTTTTACTTTTCCTCTACCATTCTACAATCTTGAGGCTTCCTATCATAGTTGTATTCTCATCAATTTCCTCCTAACCATTGTCCATAATGTCACATTAGTTCCTCTCAGACTTATTATATTCCCCCAAAACCACCTCAAACCCCCATCCTTCATCTCATTCATTGTTCCAAGGATTATTTTTTCCAATCATAATGATGGACCTCTTGTCTACCCTTGGTTCTTGTAATCTATTATCATACCATGATTCTCATTAGTGGTCTATTATGTAGTCACATAACCTGCACCCTCATCAACCACCACCTCATAAATACCATCCCACTCCTAATACATATCAACCCACATCCCAATTGTACCAATTACACCCCCACAAAACATACACATAATTTAACCTCTACAAAACCCCTCCATTCTTACTCATTATCATATCCCCAACCTCAACCACTTACCTATCATCAACACCACACTCAAAAACCATCATCACAATAATAAAACACCCATAATTATTCCCATCAATATCCACCCTTAATATTCCAAGTCCCAAAAGCACCATATTATGATCCTAACCACCACCATTACCATCATCTCTATTTACACCAATCATATCCCCCTATCAAGCCATCCCATACAACTCCTAAAGGCACTCATTAATCAACTCCATAATTTACTCTAGATTCATTATAACAATGACCAACAAGGTCAATAGTTTGGAATCTCAATTTATAGGCACAGGATATCAAAAATCCAACCTTGATTCAACTTCAAAACTACTCCATCAACCCATCTATCCTAGCACTACTTTATCCTTCCCTATTCAAAATCCCTAAATTCAAAAATTTCAAGGGCAAATAGGATCCTCGAGATCACTTGAGCACATTCACCAATACCTATTATCTCATCAATGAGATAGACCCCCTCATGCTTCATTATTTTTCACTATCCCTTGTAGGAGGAGCTTTGGATTGGTACAATCATTTTCTTAGACACAAATTGTATAATTTTGAACAACTCACCAATATCTTCTGAGATATCTTCACTCTAAACATTAATAATAAGACCACCTTGATGGATCTCACCAATATTCATCAATTTGATGATAATTGTATCCTCAAATGGCAATTAATGAGGAGGGATACTGATTGAGTTACCCTTATCTATCCCTATCACTGAGCTAACTCAGATATTCACTCAGAGTAGTTTCAAATTAATATCACCCCTTCAACTCCAACAATATCAAACTCTTGAGGAAGCTCTCACTCAAGCCAAATTTATTGAGGATATTAAAACTCAAGGAGAAATTAAGCTTTGAAATAAGGAATGGCTAGCTAAGAATGCTAAGGATAACAACACAAATAATTAATCCAAGCTTTCACAAGTCAACTAGGTAGTGTTGAGTAGCCCGATGACTCAACCTTACCAAAAACAACCTCAACCTCCACCACAACAACCTTATTATCCACCACAAAATTGAACATACAATATTATGCCACCTCTAATCCAAAATAAAAATCCCATTCAATACACCTATCAAGTTTTAGATACTCAACAACCCCAACATAATTTCATATCTCATAGAGCCCTTTTCTAGAATCTTCCAAAAACTTATGGACACACAATTGATCTATTTACTTGAGGTGAGACTTGAAGATCCGAAAAACCTAGAGTAAAAGGGTATAGAGAATATTGGTATTGCATCTACCATCAATATAAGGATTATGATATTGATAGGTACATCCAACTTAAACATAAAGTGTAGGGTTTGATTGATAGAGGAACCATCAAAGTGACAACCCTCTTGCCCTCCAAATCAAAATCTAGGTATCTATAAAACTCCATAGCCACAATATGGCATAGTACAACCAAACACTGGAGACACCACAATTTCCCCTCATCCGAATCAAGTTAATCATGACAATAAATCCCTAATTATTAAGGATTTTTTTGCATAATTGAAGTGGTCACTAGAAATCAATGATACCTAGATCCACCTACACATATAATTGATCCCTTAAATGTGCCATCCTCATCAAATTTTCTACCTCTGCTAGTGCAAGTCACCACATCTCAACCTTGGCTAATTATTCATATCAAAAGTAAGCTTACCCATAGCCTCAAAATGGTCTAAGCTAAGATCTCAATTTATGATTTACTACAATAATTGCCTCCTCATCAAGAGGTATTAATGGATATTCTCAAATCCATAGAGCAACGAACCCATGATCCTAACAATTTTATCAATTTTATGGGTAACATTCAAGCTTGCACCTCATCAGCCATCATATTTTATGACCTAAGATTAATATTATCTCAGTGGAAGGATCAGATACACCCTTGCACATAATGACCTCTACTGACAATAAAGTTTTCAAATGTGTCTTGATTGACATGGGCTCTTCAATCAACATCATCACATCATATACCCTTAAACATCTCAATATTCCACCCACTCACATCATTGATTTTACCTTCACTCTATAGGCATTCAATAACACCATGTGATAAATATTAGGAATACTCATACTCCCTATCCAAGTAGGGGTCTTGACTATCCATAATCTATGTCATAGCTTGGATGGAGATGCAATACATAACACCATGTGATAAATATTAGGAATACTCATACTCCCTATCCAAGTAGGGGTCTTGACTATCCATAATATATGTCATAGCTTGGATGGAGATGCAATACAATGTACTCTTGGAAAAACCATGGATATGGGATATGCATTGCATACCCTCAACCTTGCACCATTGTCTCAAAGACACACATGAGGGTCGCATTCACTACATTCCAATGGAAAACAAACCATTCAAGTATTTTCATATGGTCACACACCTACATGAGTATCCCTTGCCTTCACCATGTTTATATCTCACTCTTTACCTACTCAAATCATCAGACCATCTAACCATATATTCCACTCCCTTATCTATCGCACATATTTCAAATTTGCAACCCCCCACTCAATCTCACCCAATACAATTCATCCTTCATCCTTGAGCACCAACTACACCCCTCATCTTATCGTAAATCAAAATCATCCATATTCTTCATATTCTTCACATCTTCCTCCTCAACATTACCCATATTCCTCTTATCCTTCTCCCAATTCTCAACCATTTCGCCTTTCGTCTAGAATACAAAATGTTCAATCTCATCCCCAACCTCTTCATCATCCATACTCTCCTTATACCCCTACTTTATATTTAGTGGCTTGGCCTTCATCCTCAACCCTACCCATCACATCCATATTACATCATCCTCCACCTCTAGACTCTTTTTTCAATAACCCCCCATCAACTCTATCTAGATCACACCCTTCTACTTCTTCCAGTAATCCTAACCACCATATTAGAGATCCTCCCTCTACTCCCATAACCTCTCCTATAAGACAAGCTACTACCACTCTCACTCCTACCATCGTTACTCCTTCTATCTCCCCATACCTACACCCAAAAATGCATCCCAAACCATGTCATCTTCCATGACACTTAATCCATCCCCACCTCAAAATTTATTTAAGACACATTCTCTCTCTCTCTCTCTCTCTCTCTCTCTCTCTCTCTCTCTCTCTCTCTCTCTCTCTCTCTATTTGAAAATTATTTTTGACAATGGGACCTCATTCAAAAATAAGTATGTTCAAGCATTGTGCAACAAGTACCATATTTAACATAGCTTCTCAACACATTATTACCCTCATATCAATGGATAAGCTAAGGCAACCGATTAAAATTATCTATGTTATTCTCAAGAAAATGGTATAATATAATCATAAACATCAGCATCTCCAACATCCTTTGGTGCTTTGGGCCTATCTAACTAGCATATGCATGCCAATAGGTGCAAAGATATTCTCATTAGTTTATGATTTCAAAGCCTTCATGCCTCTTGAGCTCAAGATCCCAATTTTGCATATATCATTACAAGAGTTTATGTATGAAGACACAACTCATCAAACTAGGATCGATCAACTTACTCTCCTTGATGAACACTGAATCAATGCTCTTGAGCACCTTCATATTTACCAAGATCAAATAAAATGAGCCTATGATCATAAAATCCATCCATGAGAATTCCAAGTTAGCATCCTTATGCTTAAATAGAATCAATAAAACTTCCACCTTATTTACATGATGAGTTTGTTGCTAATTGGCTTGGTCCTTTTATTGTTAAACAATCATTTGCGTTTGGTGCCTATAAATTTGTGTATCTCAAGGGATTTGAGGAACCTAAGATCATTAATTTTATTTATTTGTGCACAATCAATGCCTAACCATCACCAAAATCATAAAAAAAATAAAGTAATGATAATACAACAAAAAGGGGATTTTTCTAGGTCATCCTTCATTATCCAACCATTCTCCAATGTCTTAACAGGAGATAATTGTGAACATATCACCAAAATATAATGCCACGTTTACAATCAAGATACTAAAATTTGTTATGAAATGGTTGGATGAAAATGAGGATGTCCATCATAAAAAAAATAAAAATAAAAAACAATAAAAAAATTAAGAAAATAAAACAAACAACACACTCATGTGACAACCATTATTAATTTTTCAATTAACCATTCATCACTTTTACCCTCACTATTTTCATTTTTTTCCCTTATTTCTCTTCTCTCATTCCTTGTACATAATTCCTTGTTGTATGGTTATGCTTCAAGTGGCTACGTACCATAGACCAGTGTTTTCCTCCTTCCTTCCTCTTTTCCCTCTTTCTTCATTCATCTTCTTTCTCTTTCTTTTCTTTCTCGTTCCTTCTATATCATTTTTCACACCACCACTAACTCATTACCCCTTCATTTTACACTTTTATTTTATCCTAATGCTCCTTTGATAATTGTTTTATTAAGTTTTACACATGTCATCATGCAAGATTTTTGTTGTAATAATCAAGGGTTTCTTCATAGTTGTAGTTGTCTAACCTCTTTATATGCTATTTTCAACCATATCCACTATTCACACATTCATAGTTCACCATGTTTTGTCTCTTTCCTTTCTTAGGTTTGGAGAATATTTAGGTTATTTCGGTCATTTGGCCATACCTAGTGTCTCAATAAGCCTTCATTTGAAAATTATTTATTCCTTGAGTGCTACAGACCTTCCTAGTTACCTTAATTTTTCTCTTAGACCATGCACTTTTCACATATTAATCATATTATGAGTCTAGGAAATATGAAACCAAGTGTCCCTCTAGTCATAATCATCCTATCATACCATAATCCAACCCCAAGGATCCATTTTGAAAAAAAAAATCGAAGAGAAGCAAAAATTTAAAAAAGAGGAATCATTAGTATCAAGTATCATGGATCCTATGGAATTTTAGATATCTCCACCAGGGATATAGATGCCTAGTTAGTAGTGGAGTAATGTCAAAGGATTATGGGGCTATATCCATCAAGGCTATATATTCCTAATTGGTAGTGGAGTATGCCCTCATGTGGTGATATGCCTATCACATTAATGATCTTATTTTGTATAGATCTATGTTCGCTCATGGATGAGCTAGCTTATAATAGCTTGAGTTACAATTGGTCAATCCTATATTTCTCAAAATAAGAAATAAATATCATTGCAAACACATTGGTCTTTGAGCAACTTGAATCCCTTGGTTGGTATTAGTATCTTCAAGCACTTTTTTGATTAGTAGATGAGTTTGGTCAATACCACTAGGGTGTTTGAGCTTCTTGAAAGTACTTGTCAATTTTTCCATCCTAGTATAGGAAAAATGACAAGTCATGCCACCTTTTTTCTTATAGTTTATTCATTTTTTATATCCATAGTGTAAGATTCACTCCATTCCATTCTACAGTTATAGCTAAACCATTATATTGATACGCTTGATTAATTAATCATTTCATGTGTGAGTGATAAGTTACTAAGAATTTTCAAAAAATAATCAAACATGCATTTAACTACCATCTTCTTATATTAATAGTTTCATAACCATTCCATTTCATGTTAGTCACATTTATTATTATAGATATAACTATATATCAAGAGTATCCTCACATGCATCTAATTTCAATCACTACATCTATCCATGCATCATCAATAAATTTACATCATACATCATCACACATCATCATTAATTCATAACACATAATATCATCATAAAAAATTGCAACAATTTTCCACAAAGTATGTATATATATCATCTCACAAACATCTCATACATCATAATAATGTTAGGCCTACAAACTACATCATCATGGCCTAGAAACATATACAATTATAGTCATAACATAACCACATCCAACCTCAAGGCTACCAATCATTGGTCTCATCACCCCTCTCTTGCCTTGATCTGCTTCCACTCTGTTGTCCCCATCACTCACCCCCTTAAGAGGATATATCACCCAAAGCTTATGATATAGGTCACTTTCTAATCCATGGCCTCACCATGACCTCGAAGGATTTACTAGCCTAGCTCTATTATGATCCTATCAATGTTGCCTATGGAGGGACACTCGTTCCCTCCTTGATCAAGATATCCTCCATATCCATGGCTCTCTCTACCTCTAGTCATCATTATGCCATGTCCTTTATCACTCTACTTTGGGCTATCGCTACCTCTACTCATGCTCTAACTAACTTATCCTATAGTACCTCACTACTCCTCCATAGTTCCTCCATCTCAAATGCCATCCACTCCCTATCTACCATCGTTACATATAGCTAGTGTTACAAAGCCTCCCTCTCGACCACCCCTATCTCTACTTATTGTTATAGCTTGTCCTACTTGGCCATTGCTACCAATATATCCTCTTAGATTTGTGCTAGTATCTACACCAACCTATCCTACCAATCCATATCCTCTTATCTTCCCCCTCCCCACTCCTCTCTCTCAATCACTAGTAGAGCTCGTTGCTACTCCATGTCTACAAACCTTACTCCCATATAACCTAGCTTTTCTCATAGGATATCTTTCTCTTCCCAAAGCTTGACTACCTCCTCCTCCATCACTCTAAGTGGATATCCCACATTTTCCATCCATCATTATCATACTAGTGGTTCCTCTACCTCACCTATCATATTCATTCCCCATCATACCCTATGGCATCCTTATTTCTCACCCTCTTTGTCAGTCATTTGGGCTCACCCCATTGGATCACCCTCTTGGTCTCCCAATATTGTGTCACTCACCATGCATCATACTCTAGATTCATCCCAATGTCATCTATGTCTACCATCTTAGTATCATCATCTACCTCATCCTTGACTACCTTTACCTATGGTAGTGGTAAGGAAACCTCATCATGCCATATTCTACAAATTATAGGTGGTTATAAAACCTCCTATCACAAATAAAATTGTTGCAACTCCCTATATAGTTATAACAACTCATGCTCTATCTCATGTTGACCAATCAACCATATCATCCACCACACCCAACTCAAGTGCACCCCATCCTCTATCCATGTAGACCCTACCCTCCATGGACTCCATATCACTACTATATCTTCATCTCTACCCATATTTATAAATAATATTTCCCACTCTTCTTATATGATTATCCTTATGGTCCTTCCCTATAGTTTTACCATCTTAACACATAGGGTTACTTGGTCACCATTTCTCCCTCCAACTCACATAGTAACCCTGCTAGTAAGTATATCATGAAGTGATTCCACCAAATCTATAGCCATACACTGCAACCTAAGTCCATCCTCCTCCATTGTTGCACCTCATACACCTTAATGTATATTTGGTTCAATAACACTACTGACCATGTATATACTACTGGTGTCTTGATCAACTTTACCATAAATATTAAAAAATTCCATGGAAATAAAGCTCCATTATAATCTAGAAGTATCACATTTGATATAAAAAACATCACAACCAATAGTCATGGTGTTAGCCTCCTCATATCATACTCTTCCACTCTTCACTGTATACCTCCATGAACACCTCTTCCCTATTTGTGGCTATTTAGATAGGGATACCTCCATTGGTAGCTAGAAGATGTTGTACACATCCTCTAAGGTTGTCATAATCTCCCCTATCAAGAGGTGGAATGTCACCTTATTCAGGTCCCATTGTTGGGTGCCAAAAACTGGTGAATTTATCCTATTTTTGTCACCACACTTCTCATTTAAATTATCAATCCAAGGAAATCGTAAGCTTGTGAAGGGCCACGGTTGAAACTAGGAACATTACCACTTTAGAGATAATCCATTCAACTAATATTGGAGGTTGTTTGTATAACATCAATAATAATGTCCACCTTAATAAAACTCATTCATAAATAATAATGCAGGTAAAATAAACACACGGAATGAAAATGCTTTGTATCAATAAACACACCTCTAAGATAACTAAGCTTAAGCCTAAGACATAAACATACTACCATGCATAATGAAATTATATAAATAACTAAGAGGGGAGGAATACTGGCTTGGAGTGGGACCGAGCTCCAAGCAAATCCTGCCCGATGATTCTTACAAACGATGTGATGCTAACGAATGCTCGACTTTATTAATAATGTAATAAAATATTACATACAATAATGCTCTATCAAAATATGTCTCTCCCCTACTACATGGAATTTTATGTGTTTATATACTACACACATAACTGCCTATAGTAGTTTTGTTATAACAAGCATCTCAATTCAGCCTAAACTAGGATAGTTTAGTTACTGCAACCGACGCACAATAACAACTCTAAATCATTTCCTGGTATTTGGATGATTTTCACTTCATTACAGTTCGACCTCATAGGTGGTTACATGTTTTCCCACTCTGGATGGGACAACTCATCCATCCATAGTTTTCCCATATATGATGTGGAACTATGGTCAACAAGGTCCTTCTCCAGCCATTTTGGTCAACACGTATAATTCGGGTGTCGGCCTTGGTAAGACACCTAACTTGGTAAGGTGCCTACTTGAGTAAAGTGCCTACCTCGGTAAGGTACCTACCTGAGTAATGCACCTTCCTCAGTAAGGCACCTACCTCAGTAAGGTTCCTACCTCAGTAAGGTGCCTACCACGCTAGATTTGTATAGCCTAAGTTCCTCAAGGATGAGGCTAGCATTATCTACCATGATTGTTGTTGCCTCTGCCTTTGGTCCATACACTCCCTATCATTCCAGCCACTTCTTCATTTTAGAGTGTGCCCTGGTAATGAACCATATATATCCCAATATTGATCATCTTCAGTGGGGTTTACACAAATGCCTGGCCCTCTTACTTCCTTCTTGGTAGCTTTCCTAGCTACCTTTTCATCCTCAAACTCCTTATGGAGTTGTTCAAATTTCACCTTCCACTTAGCGAAGTCTTGCACACCTACTACCCATTCTTCATCTGAATGAGGGTTTAGTTTGGAAAATTTCACCTCGGCCTTCCTTTTGGCCCTATTTTGGGTCATTTAAGTGGTCTTCCCTTTTTTTTTCTGGTCTTGTGGTAGCCTATGTGTGGAGGTCTTCCTTCTTCGTGGAGGTTGCCTCCCTATTAGATGTCCCAGGGAGTTATTCTTCTAATCGAAGGTCCCCTGTGGCTGCTTTCCCTAGTTCCTGCTTCTCCGCTCTCTTAGGTGGTGGTTCCTTAATTTCATGTGCTTGGCACGCTAGAGAATATTCCTTGGCCTCAGCTTCAGGGGCTTGCCCTGATGGCTTCTCATAGACATCAATAAAAATAATAGGGATTTCTATTTGAAGAAGAGAATTCCCCCGTTCTTCTATAATTGTCCTGTCAGAGGTATACGAACCCTCACCTTCTAATTATTCATTTTTGGAATCTGACCTGAATGAGGTTAGAGATTTCATGGACACTTCCATTGCCTAGTCAGTCTGGGTAAAGGCATATTACCTCTCTATTACCCTAGCCTATGATTTTTGGTTCTCCTCCTTGAGCTACTAGATCAATTACTGCAATTGATAAATGGTGGCCTCTTATCTCTGAAACTTCCTCATAGCCATATCCTTGTACTCCTAAAATAGCACCTACATTGGGGATCTCTTGTTTTGTTTGACGTGGTCCTCTTCCATTGGTGTCTTGATCGATTGTTGTGAGGCCGATTGTTGCGAGCCTATGGAAGGTTACGAGTCCTATGGACTACGAGAAGCCAAATCCTACAAATTTTGTGCCACAACACTGAGCTCGATATCTTCTTCATATTCCTCATTTGATAGGATTAGGCACCACCATCATGTTCAATATTCCATGCATTCTACCTAGAGTTTTACACTGGAGGATTCCAGCCTCTCTTCTATGAAAATGAGCAGAGAGCTATGTCCTTCCTCTATAATTTTTTGTGAAAATTGGGGGTATTCTTCCTTGAATGTTCCTCTCAATTTGGCATCATGACCTACCTTTGTGGCTATTTGTCTATTGCATTGTATGGCTCAACCCTAACCTCCTTGGCTGTCTCTCTCAATTCGGCTTCATGGCATGCTTCAGCTGCTACCTGTTCTCATGCACCAGAGGGTTCAACTTCTGCTACCAATAAATTTACCCTATGATCCTTGGCATATCAAGGCTATAATTAGCCCATGATGGGCTAAGTTAAATGTTGCCCCTCTTTGGTACCATGATGCTTCATCCTGTAGGGCCTTTTCCAGGTAGAATGGGACATTTGTTTCTCTCCCATGCACCAAATGGCTTATGAATTGTAGGTGGTTTACGTTCAGGTGTGAATACTTCCTAGTGCATGTGAAGTATATCGTAACTTATTCAAAGTTATTCCTCACATGCATTGGGAGCCTCTACTTCAGAATCCCTCCTTGGTCATAGGGGATGTTCCCCTATCCGAGCAACACTTCGATGTATTTCTTCACCATGTCGTCCTTGTATGTGCATTCCCTCGTAAGGGGGAGGCCAGTAACCTAAGCAATGTGCTCTGGAGTGATTGGAATTACTAGTCCACATAGTTGGGCCACTTCTACTTTCATAGCGGTGGTGAATTCTTTGGCTACCTCTACATCATGTTCCTGGATAACCAGGCGACAGTAATTCATCCATCCTTCCACTTCAAATCGATTGCGGACTTTTCCCCTAATTCCTTCAGTGTCATTGGGTACCTGCTTCTTAATCACATGGTTCTTTGAAGGTCCTCCCATGGTGAATTCCCTAATTATTTCGAGTTATGTACTCAGTAAGGCACCTTTTTATAACTTGAGGCACCTAACTCTGTAAATTGTTTCTATATAGGGTTTAATAGGGTATGCCACCCAAATTAATTTTGGTATGACGTATTAGGCATGAGGGATGATTTTTTATTCTTGTATTGTCATCATTTCAAAGATCATATTATATGAAATTTTACATATATATCTAATTAAAATCATGAAAATGTCTGATTGGTCATTTCATGTTGCATGGAGTGTGTCAAATTACCATTCAATGATGTTTTTCCCATGTGTTGATTACATTGCCTTGGGTACTACATTCCTAGTTTGCTTGAGGTCCTACTACTGAAAATGTGATGGATCCTATTGGTTCAAGTTGTGATCCATATCTCCTCGATGGTTGGCCTTGGAACGTGCATAAATCTTGCCCAATGATTTTGAAATATTTTTGGGCGCTTCTAGATATCTATCACATGACATAATGGTATTGGCTCTGGTTGCTCCTCATACTGCCAAGTTGTGCATGTGATTTGAATTGATCAAGGTGCCTGCTCGAGTAAGGTGTCAGTAGGGCACCTAACTCAGTAAGGCACCTAACCTGGTAAGGTGCCAATAAGGTGCCTAACTTGGTAAGGCGCCAATAGGGCACCTAACTCAATAAGGTGCTAATAAGGCACCTAACTCATTAAGGTGCCAAGGTAAGGTGCTACTTTGACCATCATATATATATAGATATATATTTTTTTTTTTTACATGAACATTCAGGGGTGGCCTATCTTGTGGGGTAAGGTGCTTAGAGTAAGGCGTCGCTTCCCCCCATGTCTAAGAATTGTCACATCCTTATGACAACAGTCCCCCTATAGATGCTCTTTTTTTTTTAATCCGGTGCCTTCTTGGCAATGTAAGACACTGATCCTCCTGAGTAAGGCATCGCTCTTCCAGAGTAAGGTGTCAGAGTAAGGTGTCACTCCTCTTGAGTAAGGCACTCGATTAAGGCACCACTCCTCCTAAGTAAGACACCCTAGTAAGGTGCCACTCCTCTAGAGTAAGGTGCCATAGTAAAACATCACTCCTCCAAAGTAAGGCACTAGAGTAAGGCACCACTCCTCTAGAGTAAGGAACTAGAGTAAGGCATCATTTCTCCTGAGTAAGGGAGGCACCGTTCCTCCTAATTAAGGCACCCAAGTAATGCATCGCTCCTCCAAATTAAGGTTCCATAATAAAGCACTTCTCATTTAAGGTGCCAGAGTAAGGCATCACTCCTCCAGAGTAAGGCACCTGAGTAAGGCATCGCTCCTCCTGAGTAAGACACCCAAGTAAGGTGTCATTCCTCCAAAGCAAGGTGTTGCTTCCTTATTGTTTGAAAATTCAGTGGTGGCTGACATGTCTTTTGATTTGAGGTTGATCAAACCTCATGGAATTCTCCTCATTTTACATTAGTGTCCACCTCGTTCAGGCACAAGGATGTTTGATGAGGAATTTGGCGTTCCCCCCATGCCTAAACCATTTCTATCCTCCTAATGTGTAGGTATATGGATGCTGAGCTGACCTAGGCTCGGTTTTCCTAGATGCCTATCATTCAAAAAATTAGGTTATTTCCCTACAAAAATAAAACACACAAAAAGAAAAAAGTGTGGGTTCGTGCATGTTAGGCCCATGCAGGTGTTGTCCCTACAAAACACATTGTAAGATAAAAAATCATAGCATATTCTAACTTGTCTTTGGTGGACATCCCTGTCCACCATGTTGTTGATAATTTGGGAGATTTTACTTGAGTAGGATCTCCCCCATGCCTATTCTAGTTTCCACCAACAATCCCTCAGACGTATGGTATGGCCGCACTTGATGGCCATTGGCTATGAGGATGGTGTTACTACCATCAATCATCTTGACTCATACAACATCGTTCTTGATTATTTCCACCATCTTGTATGGTCCCATCCATCTCTACATCAACTTCCCCTTTTGCTATTGAAACCTAGAGTCATACAATAGTACGATTAGTGCTATGGGGTGGTACTATTATGACAAATATTGTACTATTCCATCAGGTCCTCAATTAATTTGGATGTGAATTGGGGTCCCTGGTCTATTGTAATCTCCCTAGGGACTCCAAATCTCATAAAAATATGGGAGAAAATAAATTTTGTGACCGTCCGCTCCTTGGAGTTTCTTAGAACCTGGACTTCAACCCATTTAGTGACATAGTTTGTACAAACTAGAATGTACCTCTTCCTGGTCAAATATGGGTTGAAGGGTCCCACAAAATCCATGCCCCATTTATCAAAGGTCTCAATGTGTACATGAGGTTGCAGTGACATTTTGTACCTACGGGTTGGTCGGCCCATCCTCTGGCACTTGTCACATTTATCAATGTATACGACTGCATATTTGAATAGTGAGGGCCAAAAAAACCTGGTCTACAATACCTTATATGAAGTCCTTCTCCCTAATAAGTGGCCACCACAAGGCTCATTATGGTAGGCCTTGAGTATCTCTATGAATTTGTGCTTGGCCATGCATCTTATTATGATTTAATCAGGACCTATTTTAAATAGGAGGTTGTCAATCCATTGGTATGATGCGCTATTTTTGATTACTCCTTGATTATCCTGATATGAGAGGGCAGGGGAGGTTCTCTCAATGGCCAAATAATTGGTAATGTCTACATACCATGGTGTTTGTTCGCTGATGATGAATAGATGCTTGTATAGAAATTGGTCTTCTACCGCTATGTAGTCAGCTGGAATTAGTCTGACAATAAGTCTGTGACTACGTTGTCTTTTTTGGGCTTTTTGACTATGGGAAGGTCAAACTCTTATAAAAACAAAAGCCACCTAATGATCCTACCATTGATCATTGGTTTGCTCATCATATACCTAATGGCTGCATGGTCCATGTGGATGAATACTTTGTACCCAATAATGTAGTGGTATAATTTATTGATGACATGCACTATTATGAGAAAATCCTTCTTTGTTACCATGTAATTAAGCTCAGCCCCTGCTAGGTTCTTACTGACGTAATAGATGGCATAGAACTCTTTGCCATCCTACTACCCGAGGACCACTCCAATTGCATTATTGGATGTGTCACAATATATGTGGAATGGGATAGACCAATTTGGGCCTCGTAAAACTGGGGTAGATATTAGATTCTCCTTCAGCATCTAAAATGCCTACTCACAGTTGTCTATTTAGATAAATTATGTCCTTCATCAGAAGGTTGTGTAGCGGTTTGGTGATTTTACTAAAATCGACGATAAATCTCCTGTAGTACCCAGTAGAGTCGAGGAAACTCCTTACCTCCCTCTATATTTTTGGTTTGGGTAAGTCTTTTATAACTTTTATCTTCTTGTGATCCACTTTAATCCCTTCTATCGAGAGATGATTCCCTAAAACTATGCCTTCTCGCATCATCATAAAACATTTCTCATTGTTTAGGAATAGATTGTTTTACTCACACCTCTGGAGTACCTGTTCCAAATTTTTCATCACCTCTTCAAATTTTCCCCCCTAAATAGTAAAATTGTCCATATATACTTCGACCGCTTCGCCTATCATATTTGAAAATACACTAAGCACTTCCCTCTAGAAGGTGGTTGATGTGTTGCATAGCCCGAAAGGTAGCACCTTGTATGCAAATGTTCCCCATGGGTAGGTGAACGTTGTATTATCTTGGTCTTCCTCTACAATCTGGATTTGATTATACTTGCTAAATCCATCCAAGAAGGAAAAAAATTTCCTATTAGACAATGTGTCTAGCACTTGGTCAATGAAGAGAAGTGAAAAATGGTCCTTTTTAGTCACCTTATTCAGTGATCTATAGTCAACACAAATTCTCCATTTCCCATTATTTTTAGGGACCACCATGAGTGGTGTTACCCATTCATTATCTGAGATCAGATAGATGAACCCCATCATCAGGAGCTTCTATAGCTTGGCCTTGAAAATTTCCTTCATGATCGGGTTCATCCTTCTTTGTGGTTGTTTGACAGGGGTTGACTATTTTTCCAAATAAATACAATGAGTGCACACTTTTAGACTGATTTTTTTCATGTTCACATAATCCCATGCGAATTCTTGTTGATGCTCGGCTAGGAACTCTTTCAATTTTTCCAATTGTGTGGCAGTCAGCTCACTACTAACGTTCAATATTTTGGCATACCCGACATCAATTTGCTTTGTGTGGTGGTCCTGAGCACCCACCAATGGTGACTCAATAATTGGGAGGGAGGACTCTCCATGGAAGAAACTTGAGATGACGCCATCTTCCTTGACTTCATCCTCTGCTTATATCAATGCCATTATTGGCTAGAGCATAGATAACGAGCTATCCTCCTAATTTTCTATTTTGGTTTCTCCCAATGCATCCATCGATTGGGTTAGGGAAGATATTTTTAATCTCTTGAAATTTTGGCCATCTGAAATGGTCATCAGTCCTTGATGGCATCTAATGTATGTGTTAGCTATAGCTAACCATGGTCTCCCCTAGATGAGTGGGTAACCACCCAATCTAGTTTTGGATTGCAGTACTAAAAAATCCATCGGATACACCCTTGCATAGACTATCACTATGATGTATTCGAGCATTCCTTCTAGTGCCACCGTGGATTGATCAGCCAACTATAACACCATTTTATTAGGCTTTAGATTAATGATTTATAGCTTCTTCATGGTGTGTTGTAGCATTACATTGATGGCCACCCCCAAGTCGACCAATGTATTCACCAGTGAGTGCCCTCCTATTTTTATCATCAATATCGGGCTATCTGGGTATATGCATATTTAGGATGATATGCATTCCCCATCATCAAGTCGACTAAATTTCCCATGATGTTGATGGTTTGCATTGTTTTGTATCTCAATTTTCTAATGCATATTTCTTTTATTTCCCTAGTATATATAGGCATATCTCAGATAGCTTGAAAAGTGGGATAGTTATGGTAAGATTTTTTAGGCTTGACAAGATGTCAAACTCAAGATGGATCAGCTTCTTCTGATATTGCAACCATTTAGGTAATGGGGCCCCTGTCTTCTCAACAATTTTTTCTTCCTCCACATATTCTATCAAAGGGGAGTCTTCTACTTCCTCCTCCACTTATACTAGAGAAGGCATTGCTACTTCTAGCTACTTTCCTAATCTAAGTTGTCTTGGATTACAACTAATATGGTACATCAGATACATATCTCCTTCCACCTGGTATATCGGCTAGTTTACCTTGTTGTTCAGGTTCATCAACGGTGGTGTTGATAACTACACAAGTCTTGCCACAGGCAGGGCTCATAAGCCTTACTGAGGTAGTCCCTACATCATGTTCTATGGAGGCGTATTCCATGGGACATGGCTCCTCCATGGCTATTGATATGGTATCCATGTTTGCTGATTTGAGAATGTCATACCTGGAGGGATGTTGGTCCAGGGTGGTGGTCCCCACCATCCCATGTTAGATGGTGGAGGTTGCCCCTGTGGAATATATTATTCTCCTCCATAAGGTGGCATCTCCATGGACATATTTCCCATGGGGTTTTGCTTCCAATTCCTTCGATTGCACACAAAGTAGGCTTCTTTTATTTCAGCTTCTTCTTTGGCATTAGGTAGCTATGGGCATAGTTGGGTTTTATGATTTTTTTGGTAAACCACGCATACTTTGACCTTGTTCTCTAAGCAAGCATTCCTAGCATGCTTCCCTCTACATTTTGGGTAGAAATAGATTAATGTTGCATCGTTCTCTTATTTCTTCTTCTCCAGCAACAACGTGTCCAAATGTAGAGCTAGAGAGGATAGAATTTCACTTTTTAAATCCTACAGCATGTTACTTATCTCCATTTTTGTAATTGATACGGTTGCTTTAACTATCTTGGCAGTTGGATTACCTCTCCTCTATGAGTAATTTTGGCACAACTATCGGATGTATTCCATAGCATGCCGGTAAATGTCTCCTCTAGATATCATATTCAATGCTTCCAGTGACTCGTTGTTCAATCCCCTCAAGAAAATACTTTTGAGCAAATTATCCCCTAGCCTTGCATGAGGGGATCACTACAAGTTAAAATTAAATCTTTCCCAGTATTCCTCCATGGATTCATCCTCTTTTTGTGTCATGTTGAGGACTTCCTATCTGGAATATTGTGCTTTATCAAAGTCCTGATATTTCTCTAGAAAGAGCTTCTTCATCCCATCCCATGTGGCGATCTTCTTGTTCCCCAGCCCGATGAACCATCATAGGGTTGAGTCATATAATGTTTATGGGAACAATTTCAGCTTTTGGGCATTCGATTTATAATCAATATACCTACACAATATATCAAATTTAAATAAAAACATGTCAGGGTATTTGATTGGGTATCCCCTAAAGGTAGGGATATGGGCATGGGAAATGTTTTTCATTTTGGTGTCTCCTACCCCTTCCTCTATTGGGAAACTGAACCCAGATGAGACTTTTTCTTTTGCCATTTTTTCAAGAAATGTGGTCTCTAATACAATTTTTATAGTCTCTCGATCGTTCAAAACTCTTTGGGTTAGAGCCTTGAAGTCATCTGGAATTATAGTTCAATCCTCTACAACTTTCCATAGCAGGGCTTCCTCTGAGGGTGTCCTCTTAAACAATGGTTTTACAATAGTTTTTTCTTTCTTAGGTCGATGGGACGAGGAGGCACTCTAGACAAAGTGAGGACTCTGACTCCAGTGGACTATTGGCGATGAGCCGATAGAATCTAGCTAACTCAAATTCTTGGTCATCGACTAACTTAGATTTTTCTGATTGGCTTTGTCTTATAAATCGACCGTCGAGTCCTCTTTTTCTTGGTGAACTCATACAAGTTCAAGCTAAAGGTCTTAAGGGTTAATGTAAACATTCTCCTAGTGATTCTTCCCCGGCAATGGTGCCAAAATGTTGGGTGCTAAAAACTGGTGAATTTGTCCTATTTTTGTCACAATACTTATCATTTAAATTATCAATTCAGGGAACTCGTAATCTTGTGAAGGGTCACGGTTGAAACTAGGCACATTACCACTTTAGAGATAATTTGTTCAACTAATATTAGGGGGTGTTTGTATAACATCAATAATGTCATCTGCCTCAATAAAACTCATCCATAAATAATAATGCAGGTAAAATAAACACAGAATGAAAATGCTTCGTATAAATAAACACACCTCTAAGATAACTAAGCTTAAGCCTAAGACATAAACATACTACCATGCATAATGAAATTATGTAAATAACTAATAGGGGAGGAATACTAGCTTGGAGTGGGCCTAAGCTCGAGGCACATCCTGCTCGATGATTCTTACAAATGATGTGTTGCTAACGAACACTCAAATTTATTAATAATGTAATAAAATATTACATACAACAATGCTCTATCAAAATATGTCTCTCCCCTACTACATGGAAGTCTATGTGTGTATATACTACACACACATAACTTCCTATGGTAATTCTATTACAACAAGCATCTCGGTTTAGCCTAAACTAGGATAGTTCAATTACTGCAATCGGTGCACAATAATAACTCTACGTCATTTCTTGGTAATTGGATGATTTCCACTTCATTACGGTTCAGCCTCGTAGGTGGTTACGTGTTCGCCCACTCTGGCTAGGACAAATCGTCCATCCATGATTTTCCCATAGATGATGTGGAACGGTGGTCAACAGTGTCCTTCTCTAGTTGTTTTGGTCAACACATATAATTTGGGCATTGTCCTTGGTAAGGCGCCTAACTCGGTAAGGCACCTAATTGAGTAAGGTGCTTACCTTGATAAGGCACCTTCCTCAGTAAGGAATATACCTTGGTAAGGTGCCTACCTTAGTAAGGCACCTACCTTAGTAAGGCGCATACCTCAGTAAGGTGCCTACCTTAGTAAGGTGCCTACCTTGGTAAGGCACCTACTTCAATAAGGCACCTATATCAGTAATGCGTCTGCTCCAGTAAGGCACCTACTTCAATAAGGCACCTATATCAGTAATGTGCCTGCTCCAGTTAGGCGCTTTCTTCAATAAGGCACATGTTTTAGTTTACCTTCTTTTGACTAAGCAGAATCGTGCTAGGTCCATGTAGGACCTCGATTGAGCAAAAGTCGACAAAATTAGGGAAAGTAGCTAAACACAACACACTTCACATATGTATTAGATAATACACATGATTTTATTAAATACATACATAATGCTTCATAAAACATACAACTCATGATATAATGTCATGCAAAAATTGTTAATTCATATACAAAAATATGAGCATTTATGGTGCTCATCACCCATTTCTCTACTAAGATTGAAAGGTATCCCCAATCCACATGTATAGGCTCCATCCATGCCACCTCCTTTAAAACAATCATCCCCAACCACCTCTAGTCTACCTCCATCAACTTGTCCCTGCAACTTGGAAATACAGTGCCAAATTAGTGTCATGGTCATAGCATATTCAAATTTAATCATAAAAACAAATTCATCAGCTCACCATTTCCATTTCATACATATATCATAACATAAAAACAAAAAAACAAAAAAAAAAATCTATTTCACACTTACAAAAAGAAACACAAACAAGTTTTTCCTCCATTCCACACTACCACAATTTCAAATGTCACCCATAATTTCACAAATTCCACATTTAAATTTAATTTTTCTACTCATCCATCACTTCACCATTTAACCCACAATTTCTAATTGCTAATTTCTTAGTTTTATCAAAAAAATAAAAAATTTGCCCCATTTGGGGCATTTAAAAGAAAAAACAAACAACAATGTAAAACATGAAAAAAATAAAAACACAACAAAACCAAAGGAATTGGGGTACTTATCAGCTCTACACACTCTCTAGCTCCTGCTATCATTCTTTTTCTTATCGTCTTGCCCACCATATTTCTCTTTATTTCTCTTTATTATTTACTACCCTTTGTAGTTGCACAAATGAACCCATCGGCCTTATTTATAGCTTTGCACTGGTAACCACCCAAATAAGTTCCCAACTGCCCTAGGTGGTCACCAAGGTACAAGGAAACTATCCTGGGTGGTTTTCAAGGCCCAAATAAATTACCCAATCACCAAGTTGTAATGCAATTACCTTGGGTGGGTTCCTAAGGTGCTTGATAACCATCTTGGGTGGTTGCTAAAGAGATATTTTTCACAAAAAACTCCAAAAAATTGCAATTGACCCCTAAAATCATATTTTTTGCACCTTCTCTTCTTACATGCTATAATTTTCATTCATATTTTATCAATTAGCTCATTTTTTTATCCATTTATTTCTATCCACTCGTTGATTGAGGGGGTTGACAAGTACCCATGAATTTCATCTCAAATCGATTCAATACGCAAACACCTAATTTTGGAGTTATGTGTGTCTAAGAATATTTGCTTGAGGCTATCATTAACCCTCCATCTACTAGGATAAATAGTATAACTCATCTAATGTTTTTCAAATTTCTAATCAAAAGCCTAATTCCAAGACTTAAAATTCTAATCAAATCAATCTCATCAATTCATCGAAGGAAAAGGTTCAAGGATGTTTTTTGCTTCCATAACTAGGGTACCTTAAATTATTCTTGATTTGATGTAATATTTCATCACTCTCCTTGAGTCAAAGGTATTTTTCATCATTCACCAGTCATTTCCTCTATCTATGTTCAACCCAAAATTCAATTTCATTGGTTTTTACACCATATTATGTTTTCACATAATGTGGTACAAAAAGGGGCATGTGTAGACACCTAAAAAGTGTCACATTTACAATGGTTAATATTAATATTTAATAATGTGTGCAATTATTTTAATTAATATATTTCAACCTTATAAATTATTAATGTTGACTATTCTAGCCCCTTTGACCCACTTTAGCCCCTTCCAACACTTAATCGCGATCATCATGAGACCACCTTACTTTTTTAACTCTTGTTCACCTTAACCCTAGTTAGCATTTATTTCCTCTCTTTCCTCCACATTCCAAGTGCATTCAATGCATTTGGATGAGGATTCCCTCCACCCAAGAACATTGATAAAAAATTCCAATTTTTTGGATGAGGAATATCTCCACAAAGAGGGCATTAGTGAGGCACATCCTAATGCATCATGGCACATCATAAGGTATTATGGTACATCATAGGATGTCATAGGCCAAACACAAAAAGTTGCACATTTGTCCACCCAAGTTAGGAATCACTGATATTCCTCACTTATACACCCATGCCACTTGTCCCTTCTTCTCTTCCATATTCATCAATCTCCTCCACCCATGGGAGACTTTACAAATAGGTCCCCATTTTCATTTTTATGTGTGCACAAAAATATAATGAAACTCTACTCAAATTTTATTCAATTTTGCTATGTATGTGTTTGACATTGTGGTTGCAAGTTTACCATTGAGATATCTTGAAGGAATCAACCATGGAGGCTCTTGGAATTGTTCAATAACATTTGTTTTTGAAGCCACACCCATAGTCGATATCCAACACTGCACCAAATCTATAGCAAAGACCCTAAAACAAATCTAGGAATTCTCAAATCTAGGATTGAAATACTTTGCTAGATAATAGTCTTAACCACCCAAGATGGTTACCTAGAGGCACAACCACCCAAGGTGGTTGTATAGAAGTATAACCTCCCTATGTGATTACATAGAGCAACAACCTTGGGTAATCACCTAGGAGCTGCACAACCATCCTATGCAGTTAGAATACAACCAGACCCACTCTCAAAAATTTTGAAATAAATTCCTCATCCTAACTTGGATTTCCTTGAAATTTTAAGGGTAGATTACTGAAAAGAAATTTTCCATAAATTTTCATCCCATTGAAGCAGCATAAAGCAATATACTTTGTAAATTATACAACCATATTTTGAAATTGCATAGGAGAGCCAACTACCTTGGTAAGTTGATCTTCAAGGTAAACAACAACTCTAGACCAGCCAAAGACTACATAGAAAGGTAAATAAGGTATTTTGTATAGTTTTGTAAGCATTTCATATATTTTTGTAACTTATGCAATCTATTTTGTAACATTCTAGTGACTTTTATAACCTTATTTCATGGTTTTGGACCTCATCCCAAAATGCCATATATGTTATTGATGCCATTATTATGAGCTTGTGTGTAGGTATTGGATATGTATGGAATATTGGGAGGTCAAGCAATGTGCCTTCTAAACCCTCTCACAACCTGTTGTGTGATTAAGGAGATAACTTACGATATCATAGATATTAATTGTAAAAAATTAAACTATGTTTTGGGAGGACAATTCTAACCAAAAATGCCAATTTGTAAAACACATAGTTTATCAATATCAAATATATTGCAAATCTATTTTTATCTATTTTTAATTGTTATGGTGTATTTTCTCTTTCACACACATCCATATGCCCAACCATTGGACTAATGCCTCCTTGGCATATTTGTTTTACTACCATATCAAGCATTAACCTAACATTTAGTTTAAAAATTAAACACCACCAAAGGTAAATGATGAAGTTAGTTTCCTAGAATATAAGGGGGTTAAATGCCTATTGGTGTAAAATCTGCCTTTTGTTACATTTGCACCCAATACTTCTCCAACATTGAAATATCGGGCTAAAATAGAGTTTACCCGATTCAATATCCAGAGGAGGCTAGTTCCTTACTCCTTTTAGGAAATGGGAGAGGGAGGAAAATGCATAAAGAGAGGGAAATATAGCTATTACTAGAAGTGTTAAGTGGTACAAATTAGATAACAGTAAAACTATTTAAACAACCTTTTTGCAGATAAGCATCTATTAGAACCACCAAAACAAAGAAACTAAACTTCTCGTGTAAATCTATTTAATACGCAAGCTTATTGGTAGAGTTAATTTTAGAGTTAGTAGAACTTTATAGCACAAATTCAAAGTAAGAATTAAATCTAGTTACATTCAACCTAACCTTATATAGCAATTAACAATCCATACATACTTGATCAAGAACACTAATGAGCCAAAAATCAGAATGATGGATATTTTATTAGCTTTCAGAAGTCTGTATACATAGCCTTGTAAACATCTAAGATCTAACCATTTTTTTAGGTCGGTCATCCTATATATAAGAGTTTTACATAATAGAAAAACTGAAATTTGTTACAACATTATGCTCATAGGCTCATTCTGATAAAGAAGCAGTTAGGAGAGCATGGGGTCTTCAACTAGAAGTGGTTGAGATATTTTTGTTACAAGAATATTCTTTTACCTCCTTAGAAGCATCGTGGTCCAGTTATCTTCAAAGGGTAATGACATCATGACTTTTGGTCTTCATTTGGCCTCTTGGCTTAAAAATATCATGTTGTCATGATTATTTTCACTAAGCTCACCTTTATCATCAAAATGCCATGCCATCATGACTTTTGGTCTTCATTTGGCCCCTTGGTTTCAAAATGTTGCATTGTCATGACTATTTGCCCTTAGCTCACCTTTATCTTCAAAATGTCATGCACTATCATGACTTTTCATCTTCATTTGGCCCCTTGGCTTCAAAATGTCATGTTTTCATGACTATTTTCCCTTAGCTCACCTTTATCTTCAAAATGTCGTGCCATCACGACTTTTGGTCTTTGTTTGGACCCTTGGCTTCAAAATGTCGTGATGTCGCAACTATTTACCCTTAGATTGACCTTTATCTTCAAAATATCGTGCCATCACAACTTTTGGTCTTCGTTTGGCCCCTTGGCTTCAAAATGTTGCATTGTCATGACTATTTTCCCTTAGCTCACCTTTATCTTCAAAATGTTATACCATCACAAATTTTGGTCTTCGTTTGGCCCCTTGGCTTCAAAATGTTGTGCTATCATGACTATTCTCCCTTAGCTTACCTTTATCTTCAAAATGTCATGCCATTGTGACTTTTGATCTTCGTTTGACCTCCTAGATTCAAAATGTCATGCTATCATGACTATTCTCCCTTAGCTTACCTTTATCTTCAAAATGTCGTGCCACAACGACTTTTGATCTTTATTTTGCCCCTTGGCTTCAAAATTTCACGTTGTCATGAATATTCTCCCTTAGCTTACCTTTATCTTCAAAATGTCATGCCATCACAACTTTTGATCTTCATTTGACCCATTGGCTTCAAAATGTCATGTTGTCATGACTATTTGCCCTTATCTTACCTTTATCTTCAAAATATTGCACCATCACGACTTTTGGCCCTTATCTCCACCTCTATCTTCAAAATGTTGCACTATCATGACTATTCTCTATACTTAGCAAAATATTGAGAAGACTACTCCTTATTTCCCTGGATGTGGTCATTTTGACCAATATTATTGGTGCCTCCTAGGGTAATTCTATCAATGGAATGTTAGAATATAGAGCCTTTATCCATTAGGTAATGGAGTAAAAAGAACAACTAATAAAAATAAGGGAAAAAATGGGAATGATACCAAGCACAAAAATGCTTCTCGCTCTGAGTGGTCATTCTTCTAGAGTGTCTTCTTTAGTGGATTTCTCTGTTTCACCTTGACTAGGAGTCATTGCACTGCTTGATGGGGATTTCTTAGCCTTTTCTTGTTTGTCTTTTTCTTGGATGACTTCGTTATAGGTGGTGCATGCTTTCCTCCATGTCTCTTCATATGTGTCTAATTTTTCCTTGAAAGTTATGTACAGATATTCCAACTCTTCAACCTTGTCATATGATAGGGTTTTTGACTTCATGTATAGTTCATGTAGGTAGGAGTTGATCTAGGTAATATCTTGAGCCATGCTGAATATTTGTTCTTCCTGAATAGGCTCTTCCCAACTATCAATTTTTGACTCATCTTCCACAAAGACTTCAATTCATCTTCTGCTAGGAAATTAGAATATTTGTCTTAGAAGCTAGGCATTCCATAGTTTTTTGCTATGCTTACATGTTTCAAAATTGCCTTAGCTTTTACTTTGAGCTCCTACATGAGCTTAGAACTTTTGGTTACCAGCTTGTGCCTTTTGAAGAAGTTTTTAGTGGCTAGCTTGGCTTGGGACCAATTCTTGTCCCGTGCTCTATATCCAAGTATTTCTTGCATGCTTTTCTACCAAGACTTGAATCTTTGTAGTTGTTGATAACCTTGTTATCAAGAGTTTGATGGATGCCTTGAATTCATCCTCCACTTGGCCCAATGTATCTTTAATTTTGACCAGATATGACAATGTGGGCCTTGCCTTCATGATCATATTTTGGATGCTTTCAATCATTTCCTTCCCATCATACTTACCTTTTATTTAGATAGCCTACTAGTCTTATAAGTGTTGTCTGAGAGCTATTTCTTGAGGTCCTCGACTTGCTGATTCAACAGTTGGATTTCCTCTTCAGATTTCTCAGCTTTCTCCTTATATGGGTTTGCTTCATTGAACATCAACTCCCATTTTTTTACCGTATTTTTCAAATCCTTTTTGATTTTTTTTGTTGGTTCAAGGCTTCCTCTAAATGCTTTCTCACCTGTTCAACCCTAAGATACTTTTCCTTGTAATATTCAACATTTAGGTAGATGATCCCCATATGGTTTTGGGCCCTTTCCCACTTGTCTTCCATTGGAATTTGAGTGATATATTCTATAGTTATCTCAGCTTGGTAGTCCTTTAGGATCATTTATCCCTCTAGCTTCTATATTAGCAGTGTCATTTTCATAGTGGAACACTGCATGCTGATGGGATCCAATACTATCCCTTCCTTAGTGTGGGATATATCTTTAGAACTCTAGGTGCTTCATGATTTCAGCCAGGTAGTAGCGTTCAAGGTTACCTTCTTTAATTTTTTCAATTTGGCAATGATAGGGTTGTTCTCAGAAGAAGAGGCATGAATGGCTTGGAAATTCGGAAGGTTGGTGGAGTAAGAAAAGGGAATAGTGGCTAGAGAGACCTCCACATTTGATTTTTTAGTGGAGAAATTTGTGGGGGTAGAGGAGGATGCTTTTGGGTCATTTTGGGTTGATGGTGGTGATGGTGGAGGTTGGTGAGTGGAGGTAGGAGATGCATAACCCTAACCTTTAGAATGGGAGAGGGATTTTTTCTATGAGTGCAAATAAGAAGTTAATTTTATAGGAGACATACCTAGATCTTTTGGTGAATTGGTGTCTCCAATTTCTTGTGCCTTCTCTAGAGCTTTTGTGTAAGTTTCTACTATCTATTTCAAAATTGAATCATCGACACCAGTTGTAGCATATTCTAGGACTTGTTTTGTGCTAGGGGCTTATTCTATGGGGTAGGTTTTTTGAGCATCTCGACCACTTCTTATTCATTTGTCCCTTGATTCTTAGAAGTTTACTTGGAGCTCTCCCCTGTTCTTTCTTGATCCCCTATTTCTTGACGTTCCTTTGTTTCTTCATGCTCCTCTATTTATTTAGAGGGTGTATCTTCCTATTTTGTTTTGTTTTGGTCTCCTCATTTTGCTAATTCTACCTTCCACTTCCTATGGAGGAGATAATTATCATTGTCAAACTCTTTGTCTAATTTAGAAGGGGGAATGAATATTTGAGATGCCCTTTTAGAAGCTTTTGTTTGCTTAGTGGAAATCTCTTTCCCTTTACCTTTGTTAGTATTCACTTTACCTTCAATGGGTTTGATGGGGACTCCATTGATGCCTGGAGGGAATTTATTTGCTAGAGTGTCAAACCATGTGTCATGGTGAGCATCATACCTTTCAAAAAACTCCTTATCAATATTTGTACCATACCTGGTATACGTTTGTATATGCACCTCATCTGCCACCACGCCAAGATTTTGGCATGATCCCAATCTTCTCCTTTCTTCTTCATTCTTTTGATGACCTTTTCGCCTAGCTTGTGGGATGGGTTCACATCAGGGCTCCAACATGCTAGGTGTTCATAGAAATCATGCCACGGAGGTAATGGCTACATCTATTCAACATGCCACTCCAATGGTTCATCCTCCTCATTGTTCTTGCCCTATTTATCAATTTATCTATCTGATGCATGAAATTTTTTGAACGGGGCTTTGTTAAGCGTGGCCTACTTTTGAGCAAATCTATTTACAGGGTCATATTTCCACTTTTGTGGTAACTCATCTAATTTTAGATTTTTCAAATTTCAAGCGATCCACTTGTGGTCTCCTTTATTTGATACTGATACATCAAAAAATTTAAAGGGCATGAGGTAGGTACCTATTTTACCAGCGCCTATACTGAATTTTCTATTGATGAACTCAATTTGCCTTACGTATTCTAGAGTGAACAATCACTCAGTGACGTAGTAAGGTAGCAAAAAAGGCTTCCTTGTGAAGCCATATAGTCTAACAACCACTCCTTGGGTCAAAATAAACCAATCCCCTTCCTCTATGTGGATGTGTTGCAAAGTATCCCACATCTATTGGGGAATTCTTGGCATGGCACCATACATGAGCTTCAATGCAAGGCCCAAGAATTCCATATTAAAGTGATAATACGATTCTACCTTTGTAAGGAGTAGCATCCACTCACACATAGATAGGAGGGCTCGATCCTGGTCTTTTGTTGTGGTAGAGATGAAACTTAAATTCTTTGCCTGGAAGAAAAATAAAATCTATACTAGGTAAGAAGAAAACTTGAAGACATCAGCAATGTCTAACTGGAGCTTGAAGAGGCTTGCATGCAGCTACTGTGCCAATTATATTGACCAGTCTAAGAAGAGTGGCACTCTATTCAGGTCCACATATGATGCATCATAAAACTTGGGGTTGGATATGCATTGTGCTACTACAACATACCATCTATAGACTTGTGTATTTGTTTCTAGCTCTACCACCATGGCATGTAAAAAAGCTCATTGTCCTTGAATTTGGATAGGGAAATTGGGGATTTTGGCAAGGTTCCCTTAGGGAGAGGTTCTAAAAAATATGCCTACAGGAAAAATATGATGTTCTTGGTGTTGGTATAAAACTTCACCAAATTAATGGGGTCAAAAGTGATGGGATTTACTGTAGGCTTTCTACCACAGATGAAGGCAGCCCTAATTGCATTGGCATCAAGCATAAAAATGACTCCTCCCTTAGAGTCTTTCACAATTTTATGCTTGACATTGTAGAATTCTATCATAGCTCTGATTAGTATAGGGTATGGATGGACCTGGGGGTAGACATACCAAAAAAGTAGGGCGTGGTAGGAAAACATGCTTTGGCATGATGCAATGACGTTTTTGGTGACCCTGGACACTATGTCCTTATAAATTTTCTTTGGATCTTTCCATGTTATCCTGGTATCAGTGATGTAGATGTCTATGTCCACGAAGCTAATTTCACTCTTGGTCAACTTTTTTTTTCCCTTAGTAGTAGCTGGTGGAGAAGATGCCATGGTTTTTTACTATGATTTGGACATAAAATCATCCTAGAATATGCTTAGCATAGTATTCCAAGATTTTTTGAGAAATTAGGGATCATAACGAGCAGAAGGAAAAGAATGCAGAAGATAAAGGAGTGATAAAAATTCCATGATATAAGTGGACGTGCATGCGTGTGCCAAGGTGACATGCAATAACTATGGTTGGTGGTACACACCCCACTACTAATTTTGAATATTGCTGGATGCCTTGGTTCATGTGCCACTTTCAAGAAACCAAATGCCATGCATTACCGTTTTGCTAGGGCTAATGATATTGCTCCATTGTTGTCCTGAGCTAATAAATTGGCATCACCTCTACTCTGGTCCAATAATTTGGTACGACGGTACCTTAAAAAGTGAGGTTTTTTAAAATTTTGAGAAAATTGCTTTTCCCACCAAAGTGCTCGATTGTTCTGAGGTGGCCATTGATTGCTGAAATATCACAAAATGATGACAATTTACTTTGAGGAGGCCTTTGGCACCAAAATATCATGCCATCATGATAAATTTTATTGAAGTGGTCATCAGTCACTAGAATATTGTAAAATCATGATTATTTGTATTGAGGAGACCTTTGGGAATCAAAATTTCGTTTCATCGTGACAAATTTTCTCAAAGTGGCCATCAATCATTGAAATATCACGAAATCATGATGATTTACATTGAGGAGGTCTTTGGGTGCCAAAATATTGTGACATCATAACAAATTTCCTTGAAGTGGTCTTTTGAAAGACAACAAATATTTACATAAAATACATACAAGGTAGAGAGAAACTATTTTACTTATAGTACAACTTCATATGGAAGCCATTGACAGGGATGGGTTGAACATGACTTTGTTTATTTCTTATTTAGAAATAATTTTGCAATTTTTCTTCTATTACTTTGAAGGGGCCTTCCTAGAATGCATTGAATTTCTCATGATTCCCGGGTTTCACCTTCTTCTTATTACATCTCAAGACTGTCTCCCACCTTAAAATCTCTTAGAGTGGTATTTTTATCAAACAATCTCTTGTGACGACCATATGTTTTTGATAGTGGTCGTAGGCTTGTTCTTTATGTTCTTCTAACTATAGGAGTTGGATCAACCTATTCTCCATTGGTTCTACCTCCTCTGTGCCAATTTGATTGAGTAGTTTCAAAGTTGATATCTCTGTGTATTAAAATAACTACTTATTTTTCATATACCAGAGAGTAGGGAGATGTGTTGATATATTTCTTTATTATTATTCTATCAGCCCATAGTTCTTGGTTTATTAGAGAGTTCCAACTCCTCTTATTATCTTTCAGATTCTGCTTCAATATCCTAAGCAAATTTTTATTTGTTGATTTAGCTAATCCATTTCCCTACAAACAATAGTTTGAGGATGTTTTCAAGTAAATCCCATATCTACATTCAAATTCAATCATCTTAGCATATACGAAATATAAGTCATTTTCCATGACCAATACATCTGGGATGCCAAATATCATGATTAAACTTTCCACAAATTCCATCACAACCTCTTGGTCTACTTTTTTAGTGGGTATTCCTTCTACCCACTTAGTGAAATAGTCAGTAGCTATCAAGATGTATTTGTGCCCAATGGATGAGTTGGGGTCTATTATTCCAATGAAATCCAATCCCAATTATTGAAAAGGTTCTTCAACCTGAATGGATTTTAGAGGTATTGAAGCATTTATGTTTCTCCCAATGTATCTCTAGCACTCCTCATAGTTTCTTGTTACTCTAAAGGTGTCTGCGAAGATAGTTGGCTAGTAGCATCCAGTCTTGATGATCTTTAAGGTAGTGGTCCTCCCTAAGTAGTGTCCTCCTGATGAGCCTCCATGGAATTCCTCCAAGATATTTTGTTTTTGATCTTCCTTTATGCATCAAAGTAACACTCCATCCAAATTTTTTTGTACAACCCTTTAGGTAGCAAAGTGTACTTCAAAGCTTGGATCTTGTACCTTCTTCTCTATGAAGTGTTCAAACCTACTAGGCACTTTCTAGTTTAGAAGTACCTGATTAATTCATGGGCCCAGTAAAGCTGCTCTGAAGTTTGATCATCATTTGAGACCGCTTCTTAATTTTGGCAAGCTATGAATTATGATGTGGCTTGCTTGGTGAGTTATTGGCACAGTGCTCTACCACTTATCAACTTTTTTGGATGTATTTCCACATCATATTCTTGTATCTTCAACACCCAACCAAATATTTTATCACTGAGTTCCCCATGTATGATGAATTTACTGACATCAGGGTGAACTACACAAACTATAGTCCTGCTCTGTGAAAGGAAAAGCCTAAACTTTTTCAAAGACTTCATTATTGCATAGATCTATTTCTTGATGAATTTATACTTCTCATTTTCAGGTACTTTGTGCATGAGCATTGCGGTGTAGCTTTCTTGTTCGCCTACAACATATAATATGAAACCCCTGGAGTAGTCCAAGTTTACAAAAATGGGGGCTTGAGCTATTTTCTCCTTGATCTATTGGAAAGCCTATTTCCTTATGTCTATCCACTTGAACTTAGCATATTTCTTTAATAACTCGGTCATGGGTTTAACAATTTGAGTAAAATCAGCTATAAATTTGTGCATGAAGTTGATTTGGCCGAAGAAATACTGCAATCCCTTTTTATTAGGGAGAGGGAGTTCTAACAATGCTTTCACCCTATTAGGGTATATAGCTAGACCGGTCTTAGAAACAACATGACCAAGTAAAATTCCTTCTTCCACAGTGAAGATATATTTATTGGGATTTAGAGAGATGCCAAACTCTCTGCATTTTTTGAACATGCTTTTGAGATGTCCTATGTGATCCTCCTTTTGGTGGGAGAACACTATCATATCATCTAGATATATTACTATTATTTTATTGATGAGTTCTCTAAAATCCACATCCATCGCTCTTTGAAAGGTTTCTCCAGTGTTAGATAATCTAAAGGTTATTCTATGATAGGAAAATGCCCCCCACTTGGTTGTGAATGTAGTCTTGAATTGATCTTCATCCTTAACCCACACCTGATTGTACCTAGAGAAGTCATCCAGGAGCGAGAACCTTTCTACTCCTACCACTGTGTGCAGGATCTAGTTGATCTGAGGGAGAGGGTAATGGTCTTTCAATGAAGCCTTATTCAAGTTGCGAAATTCAATGCACAACCAGATATCTCCATTCTTTTTTCTAACCGGGACTAGGTTAGCTACCCAAGTCAAATGCTTGATCGGGTAAACAATTTTAGCTTCAAGTAATTTTAGTAGCTCTTGCTTCATCAAAGCTTCGATCTTAGGATTCATCGACCATTGCTTCTATCAAAATGGCTTTGTGCCTTCTTCAAGTTCAATCGTATGTTGGATCATTTCTTTGGAGTAGACCTTGAGATCACCATAAGTCTAGGCTATGATGTTTGGGTATTCCTTGCATAATACCCTAATTTGGTCTAGTTCTTCTTCTATAGTGTTCACTCCTACTTTGATGGATTTTTCAGGTCCCATTTGAGCTTCTCTATATCTATGCTTGTCAACTTTCATTTTATGGCTAGTTGACCTGTCATTGTTATCAAATAGGCTTTCAAGGGTGATCAACACTTTTGGGATGTGATTGTTCTTTAATTAGATCATGCATGTATCTTCTTCATATTTGGTCATTCTGTTACTCGATCAGTTCATCTCGTGGATGAGAAAGTCCACTATCTATTATCATTCTCAAATACTTACCAAAAATTATCTTTATATGGAATAGAGGGCCTATAGATCAGTCTAACTATCTTAGACTTCTAGATGACGTTGCTGATAGGGCAAAATTTTACCCCTATCGAACCTAAAAAATCTGCATGAGTGTTCTTTTCTCTTGGGATTGCTTTGAGATTCAAATATTTGAAATATTCTAGCAAGTTCCTAAACTTTATTCCTTTAATATTTAAGGTAATATTGCTTGCTTACACATTTTTCAGTGACTTGATTCACTATTAGTTCAAAATCCCCAAAGATCTGTAGTTGCTTGATACCCATATTTTTGGCCTTCTTGAGGCCTAAGCAGAGTGCTTCATACTCTATTTTATTGTTGGTGCAACTCTAGGTTAATCGATAAGAAAAAAATTCTCTTCACCTGTTGGAGACATTAGAACAATACCTACGCCAGCTCCATTTTTACACTTGGCACTATCGAAGAAAAGCTTCCACAACTGATTGGTAGGTTGGTTAACCAGAGGGGGAGAAATGAGATTATATTTTTTAGGTTTTAGAATTGTGTAGTTCCCCATGTCATTCTTGATCATGGTATTGAAATATTGAAGAGATAACTGGTCTTTATCTTGCAATACATTTAGATCTTCTTCCATCAAATTCAGGTCTTCTCGTTCCTCTATCATCATGTTCACAATGGTGGCATGTTTGCCTTCCTATTAAAAATTTTTAAAATGAAAATTTGAAGGTTTCTGATTATACTTTCACTCTTTTGCCCTTGAATGGGATTTCTAGATGAGAGAAATCTAATGACAAATATCCTCATATCTTGGCAATGAACTCCCTGGAGAGACACATACCAAAATAGGGCTCCAAATCCACTACTACCACCTCTTGTATAACAGTGATTTGAGGTAGTATGTGAAGAACTATTGGAATATCTTTGATTACCCCTACTATTTTTATAGGGGTCTCATCTAATTGTAAGATGCCTGAATTACTCCTGGTGTACTCCATCCCCATGATGTCAGACACTACCTTAGGCATCATAGTGGTTGTAGCTCCAAAATATATCATACAACTGTGAACTACCCATCCTTCCATATAAAAAGATAGATAAAAGGGAGGGGGTCTATTTTTTCGTGAAGTGGATGTCAGACTAGCTTATGCAGAATCCAATTGAACTGGGTTTCTATTTTTATTTTTCACAGATCTCAATGATTCCTGTAGTAATTCAATTTGTCCTAGGAATTGCAAAGCTTCATACATAGTCACTTTGAAAGGATTTTTCTTTATTTCTTCGACTATGTTTAATGGGAGGGGCTCGACACCTTTTTCTTTCATTGTTGTTCAATACTTGATTATGTACCCCTGAGTAGCATCAATTATTTAATGCTTAATCAGTGAGAAATATCTTAATTTATCTCAAGCTTGATCCTGTGTCTTTAATTCATTCTATCGATGCATTTCTTTACAAGTTTTTTCTCCCTTTGGAATTGAATTCTGGGAAGCCTTTTCATAGGAGGTTCTTTTCTCAATATGGTCCTTTATAGGGTAAGGCACCTTCAAAGGGTTAAGCTCTTGGGGATCAACCTACAAGGGTTTCTTCCTTGATCTGGTTAGAATAATTAATTTTTCAATAGAAGGCATCATGAAGTTCTACTTCTCTTCTCTAATCATATTCACCTGACCTTTGAGGGTTTTCTTAGCCTTTTCAATAGCTACCCTTTGGACATGATGTTGGTGAATCATGCAAGAAGTTTCACCATGAGGGTCGTTACACGTGGAACACCAAAAATTTGACTCTATCAAAATGTTACTGGGTTCGCTATCTTCATTGGCATAAACCATGTTAGATTTATCATAGCTTCTACCACTTGTGGAGGCTTGATCCTTCATCACTTATGGGAACCTCCTTGGCTGGAAATTTCTTTCCACTTCTCTCCTTTTCATTGATGTAAATTTATTTGTCAGAGTTTTAAAATATGCTTGAAGATCATGTAGAACTGTAAGTTGAGGATATGGATTTGATGGAAGATTTACTAAAGGGAGTGCAATGATATTAGGAATTATTGGAGGGGTAGGGGGTTCTTGTATTCCTAGAATGTTAGGATGACCAATCCATTTGGGAATACTAGTGCTAGAAGATAAATTTGGAGTTGGGAAAGTAGTACTCGATGCTTAAAGCAGATCCAAGAAAATGGGCATTATCATTTTTTTTAGAACCTTCTGATAGTGATCATATCTCTCTTCTCTTTTTGCTTCCTGGTAAATATTAGGGAATGTAAACATGTGGTACTGCCTAATAGCTATTCTTATATTTGAGTTGAAAGCTCTTAGATAATAATACATTGACTTCTCATTCATTGGTCGTAACCCATCAGGTACTCTCTGCCAAGTTTAATTGAATATGATGTTAAAGTCGATGATCTCCTCTTGAGGGTGTTTCTAGATAATAGTAAACTGATTCAATAGGGAGAATGGGTTTGTGTGCTCATTGAATTCCTCCACTAGTTTACTAGTAAGTTGGGCCCAAGTAGATATAGTTTGGTTGTCAAGAGCTCTGTACCAATAGAGCATTTTCCCTTTCAAGTAAATGACCAACAATCTTATCATAACATCTTCTTCAATGATGTTATGTATTGGGGCTAGTGCGGCTACGTCTTGACAGTGTTCGTATGTTCTTTTTCCAGTATCATCATACTATGGTAGTGCTTTCAAGGCCACTACTGGAATCAGATGTTGAGCTACCAAATTTAGGGGGCCTGTATGGTTCCATAAGGGGTAAGGTAGAATTATCTGATTTGCGGCCATTGATATTATGGTTCTACCATATATTACTAGTATATGGGTAGTTGAAGTTAATGTTCCACTAGCAGTAGTACTAGGGAAGGCTGTAGGAGAAATATTCACATATCCTGTATTAGGGGTATATGAAGAATTTTTTTTGGCAACTAAAATAGGATTGGATCAAAGGCTACCAAGGTGTAGTTCAAAGAACTTGATGGGCTCTTCTGAATTTTTTGCTTTAGATCTGGTTATCATAAAATACGGTATATAACTAGAAATTGGGTAAAGGCTTTCATAGATTTCCTTTCTGGGGTAGAGTTTCAAGGTGATTTATAAAAACTTAATAGGGAAAAACTAATGAAACTTTGATCTATATATTACGTGGGATTGGGTCCCACTGGGCATGCCAAAAAATGTTGGTGCAAAATCTACCTTTGGTTACGTTTGTGCCCAAGACTTTGCCAACATTGAAATACTATGCTAAAATAGAGTTTACTCGATTCAATCTCTAGAGGAGGTTGGTTCCTTACTTATTTTAGGAAAAGGGAGAGAGAGGAAAATGCATAAAGAGAGGGAAATATAGCTATTTCTAGAAGTGTTAAGCGATATAGATTAGATAATAGCAAAAATATTTAAATAGCCTTTTTACAAAGAAGCATCTATTAGAACCGCCAAAATAGAGAAACTAAGCTTCTGGTATAAATCTATTTAATACGTAAGCTTATTTGTAGAGTTAATTTTAAAGTTAGTAGAAATTTATAGCAAAAATTCAAAGTAATAATTAAAGCTAGTTACATTCAACCTAACCTTATATAGCAATTAACAATCCATACATACTTGATCAAGAAAACCAATGAGCCAAAAACTAGAATGAAGGATCTTTTATTAGCTTTTAGAAGTCTATATACATAGCCTTGTAAACACCTAAGAGCTGACCATTTTTTTAGGTCATTCATCCTATATATAAGAGTTTTACATAACAAAAAAATTGAAATTTGTTACAACATTATGCCCGTAGGCTCATTTTGGTAAAGAAGTAGTTAGGAGAGCATGGGGTCTTCAACTGGAAGTGGTTGAGATCTTCTTGTTACAATAATATTCTTTTACCTCCTTAGAAGCGTCATGGTCCAGCTATCTTCAGAGTTTCATGCCATCATGACTTTTGGTCTTCATTTGGCTCCTTGGCTTCAAAATATCGCATTGTCATGACTATTTTCCCTTAGCTTACCTTTATCTTCAAAATATCATGCCATCATGACTTTTGGTCTTCGTTTGGCCCCTTGGCTTCAAAATGTCATGTTGTCATGACTATTTTCCCTTAGCTTACCTTTATCTTCAAAATGTTATGCCATCATAACTTTTGGTCTTCATTTGGTCCCTTGGCTTCAAAATGTCATGCTATCGTGACTATTTTCCCTTAGCTTACCTTTATCTTCAAAATGTCATGCCATCACGATATTTGGTCTTTTTTGGCCCCTTGGCTTCAAAATATCATGCTATCATGACTATTTATCCTTAGCTCACCTTTATCTTAAAAATATTGCACCATCACAACTTTTGATCTTCATTTGACCCCTTGGCTTCAAAATATTGCACTATCATGACTATTCTCCCTTAGCTTACCTTTATCTTCAAAATGTCATGTCATCGTGACTTTTGATCTTCATTCATACCCTTGGCTTCAAAATGTCATTATGGCATTACTATTATCCCTTAGCTTATATTTATCTTCAAAATATTGTGCCATCATGACTTTTGATCTTCGTTTGACCTTTTGGTTTCAAAATGTTGCATTGTCATGACTATTCTCCCTTAGCTTACCTTTATCTTCAAAATGTTGCACCATCATGACTTTTGATCTTCATTTAACCCCTTGGCTTCAAAATATCACTTTGTCATGACTATTCTCCCTTAGCTTACTTTTATCTTCAAGATGTCACGCCATCATGACTTTTGGTCTTTGTTTGGCCCCTTGGCTCCAAAATATTGTGTTATCATGAATATTTACCCTTAGCTTACCTTTATCTTCAAAATTTCATGCCATCACGACTTTTGACCCTTATATCTAGAGTATATACAATAAAGGTTTTAGTGTAGAATGAGGTAGATATGGTTGTTAGTGAAGTTGTTGGAGCTTCAAAAGGCCTTATTTGTTTATGGGATAATAAGAGGATTGAAGGGTGACTAGTGGTGAGCAATAGGTGGTTTATTACTATCCTTTGTCATAACTTAATCACCAAACATAACTAGTTGTTAACTAATGTCTATGCTCCAAATACAATTGCAGGTAGAAGAAATCTATGGGTAGACCTAAGTTAGTTAAGAAACACCTTTCAAGGAATCCCTTGGATCCTGGTTGGGGATTTCAATTACCTACTTAATAATAAAGATAAAAAAAGTGGATCCCCCTATCCTATAACAATAATATGATATTTTCAAGAAATTATAAACTTGGAGCAATAAATGTCTCGAGGACTGGTTAAATTTAAGTCATATTAGATAGATTTTTCGTTTCATAGAAGGGACATATCATATTTGGTGATTCTATCTTGCTCATTTTTCCTAAAATAGGATTGAATCATAATTTGATTGTGTGGGAGATGGTAGAAGAAAGTAGAAAATACAATAGTCCTTTTAGATTTGAGTTAATGTGGCTTAAACATGAGGACTTAGCTCTGAGAGTGGAGGAATGGTGGCAAAAGGATATTGTAGGTCCTAAACTAAGTCAAATTTTAGGGAAGTTAAGATTCATTAAGCAAAACTTGAAACTCTATAAAATAATAATGGTTGGGAACCTTTTCATAAGAATATGGAAATCACACATCAACTAACAGATTTAAAGAATTCTATTCACTTATAAGGGATGTTAGAAGAGATGAAAGAGAAGGACAGGGATGTTTTGTCACAATATCATAGTATCTTGGCAAGTGAGGAGATCCATTAGTATCAAAAATACAAAATTCTTCCATGTCTCGACCCTTAATCATTGTAGTTGTAATAATATTAAAGAAGTTTTGAAGTAGGATGGATACTTTACCAATATTCTTGATGGGACCATATTTGAAGTAGTGAACTATTTTGAAGGTATTTTAGGACATGTAAAGGAAGTAAATATTGCTATGATGGAAGGGATGCTCAATCACATTCCATATTTGATTAATGATAATCTAAATCAATACCTATTAAGCCCTTTCTTCAAGGAGGAAATCAAGAAGGCAACCTTTGATCTAGGAGGTGACAAAGCACCAGGACCAGATGGGTTTCCTGCTGCTTTCTTCCAAAAATTTTGGCATGTGATAGGGAATGATGTGGTGGAAGCCATCAAGGAAGTCCAAATCTCTCATGTTATTCATACAGATACCAATTCTACCTTTTTGACCTTGATTCCAAATATTTTTGGTGCTAGATATTTGTAATAGTTTAGAATTAATAGTCTTTGCAACATAATCTACAAAATTTTGACCAAAACATTGGCTAATAGGCTTAAGGTTGTCCTTCCTTTAATTATTGATATTAATCAAGGAGGGTTTGTAAGAGGGTGACAAATCCTAGATGGTATCATAATGATTCACAAAGTCATCCACTCCATGGATAAAAGCAAAAAGGCTAGTATGCTCCTAAAATTAGATACGAATAAAGCCTATGATTGTGTTTCTTGGACCTTCCTAGTCAAAGTGTTGTTTTGAGAATTGGATCAAATCAGTCATCATTTCCTTTGGAGTGGTACTAAGGAGAAAATAAAATAGGCCTTGGTGAAATGGGATACTTTATGTCTTCCTAAGAGTGAAGGGGGGTTAGGATTCCGGTATTCAATTAACAACAACAAAGCTTTAGCTGCTAAATTATATTGGAGGATGTTGCATAACTCCAATGCTCTTTGGGCCAATAATCTTCGTGCTAAATATGTTGAGAACAAAAGTCCTGAAGACCTTGTTCACTATCAACTTCCTACCAAAGGTTCTTCCATTTTAGCAGTTCTTAAGACTGGTGAGGATTTGATAAAGAAAAAATTATTTTGGATCATTCATAATGGTCAACATGTAAATTTTTGGACAGATTCTTGGGATGGTCACAAGCCTTTGATAACTCAGTTTCCCGATTGGAGGCCTTGGATGGAGGAGCTTCATCGAGCTAATTGGATAAAGGTGGATAATTACTGTTGGTACCATACTGGTAATTCAAATGTTGGTAGATATTGGATCCCTATTGAGGACTAGCCTATTCAAATCCTAGAAAGGCAAAGACAAGATATCCAAGGCATCCTTCATATGAGATCCCTCTCTTGGTCCCATGAAAAAGATTGTTTTGGATGGAACAACACTACTAAGGGTGAGTATTCAATTGCTCAAGGTTATTTGACCTTATGCCATAATAATTCCAACCATTCTTCTGACATCTTTTCTCGATTGTGGGCTCAAAATATCTGGCCTAAGGTGAGGTTCTTTAATTGGCTTTTATTGCATCGTAGGGTGCTTATTGGTGAGCAACTTATGAAGTGTGATTTTCATGGCCCTTTTAGATGTGAAATGTGTGAAGATAATGTAGAAAATATAAACCATATTTTTATTGAGTGTACTTTAGCCTCTGAGCTATGGAGGAGAATGGCCACTTTACTTGGCTTATAGTGGTCCAATTTTTTTACTTTTGAACAGCTTTGGAGGGATTGGCCTAATCAAGAGGGTGTTGATCATTTTATTAGGAAGTTAGTTTGGATGGGTTCTACCATTCTTCTTTGGAATATTTGGAATGAAAGGAACAGCCAAATTTTTAATCAATATAGGAAGGATATTCACTATATTTGGCAAAATACCATAGCCAACTTAGTTGAATCAGTCCATAAACTCCTTAATCACCCCCAAAACTCCCACCAAAGATGGGATCAAGTGATGCAAAGATTTAAGATTAAACCTTCTAAGGGCAACCAACTTAAAGGGAATATGAGTATTAGTAAGATGGATAGGACTAGAAATTGGCAACCTCCTTCTAAGGATTTTGGAAAAGTCAATACTGATGGAGCCTCTAGAGGGAACCCTAGAAAATCCAGTGTGGGAGGAATTGGTAGACTTTCAGATGGCTCCCTGGTTTTTACTTTTGTTGAGAATTTGGGTATTCTTTCCAATAACCTTGTTGAGGGGTATGGTATCCTCAAATGTCTTCAGGAGGCTATTAATGTTGGATGGGAAAAGGTGTTAGTTGAGTCTTAATCTCAACTTATGATTAATATCTTGAAGACTCCTAAGAATCATAAGGTGGATTGGAGAATAAAAAGAATTATTGAGAAGATTCATTTAATCCAGATGGGATTTTTGAAAGTTGATTACAATCATATGGTTAGAGATCAAAACAAGAGTGCTGATGCTTTAGCTAATTGGGCTTTGGACAAAGGTGATCTTACTTGTTATGGCCACCCTTCTATATGGTGGGCTTCTCAAATTAGGGAAGCTCTTCTTTCTATCATTTCTTTGGATGGCTCCAGTTCTGAAGGTACCTAATTTCTTCTTGTTTTTTTTTTTTGCTTCTCTTTGGTTCATTCAGTTTTTTTTAGTTCCCTAGCTCATTCTATTCTTTATTTTGTTTCCTCTGTTGATTCTTGCCTTAATAGTCTTCTGGTCTAGATAGGTCATTGTTTTGTTCATTTTTTTTTTCTTTTTTCTTTTTTGTTTTTTTTGTTTAGTTTTTTAAGGTGGGTGGGTTCTTTTGTTTTGTTTTGTTTTTGTGTTCTTTGTGTTGTTTTTTGTTGTTCTTGTGTTTTTGTTGTTTTGTTTTTTTTTTATGTTTTTTGTTATTGTTCTTGTGTTTTTTTCATTCTTGTTCTTGGGTTTCTCTTTGTTTGTGTTATTTCATGTTTTTATGTGTGAGTGTTTTCTATGTTTTTTGTTTTTTTTTATTGTCTGTTGTTGGTTCTTTTTTATTTTTATTTTTATTTTATTTTTTTAATTTTTTAGGTTTTGGTTGTGTTTATTTTTCATGTTTTTTTGGGTTGTCTTTGTAGTGTTCTATTGTTTTTGTCTTGTTTGTGTTTTGTTATGTGGTTCTTGTGTTTTTCTATGTGGTTTGTGTTGTGGTTTCTTTTATCTTATTGTGCATGTTTGGTTGTGCTTTTGTTTTTGAAACACTCAAGGAGCATGTTTTTTATTTTATTTTATTATTTTTGTTGTTATTTACTTATTTTTAAATTGGTTTTGTGTGTTTGTTTGCTCCTTGAGTATGTCAAAGGTGGTAGGCCAGGTCCGAGTCCTGGGCATTTTTGGCGGAATGGATACCCCTACCTCCTTGGGTCTTACTCGAAAGTGGCATCCCTTTTGGGATGTTTTCCACAAATTAAAAAAAAAATCAAAGTGTTGCAAAGGTTTGGTTTCCATATAAATTGGAAATATATAATACTTAGTTGTATCTCTAGTGCCAATTTTTCTATCTTATTGAATGGGGAAATAGTAAGCTATTTCAATAGCAGAATAAGTTTACACCAAGGTGACATCCTATCTCCATACTTATTTATAATTCTAGTGGAAGCCCTTGGAAGAAGCCTTTTACCAGTAATTTAGGAGGTTTCAAACCGCAAAAAAAGTGGATCCTATCTCTCATCAATAATTTATTTATGACACTCTTATAGCTTTTTAATCTTCCATACCTTAATCCTAAGTAATAAAAATCCATTTTGGATATTTATAAGCAAGCAACAAGGTAAAAAGACATTTTCAAAAAGAGTAAAGTATATTTCATTAATACCCTAGACATAAAACAAAGAAGAATAGCCCACATATTTGGTTTTAAAATTGGATTTCTCCCAATATCTTACTTGGGGATGCCCCTTTTTTGAGGTAGAATAAAATCTAACCTTTGGAATCTTGTTCTAAAAATTTTTATCAAAAAGTAACTGGACGAAGGGGAAAATTGTTTATCCAAGCTAGAAAAGTTCAATTACTCCAATCAACCTTACAAAGTATTTTGATTTACTTCATGTTAGTTGCTAAAATTCTTGCAATAATAAGAAACAAGCTAGAACATATCCAACATACCTTTCTTTTTTCAGGTTTAGAAGATAAAAAAAGACTACCTCTGATAGTCTGAGAATATGTTTACTCTAAAAAGGAACATGGAGTGTTAGGTTTTAAGTGCTTGAAATTGATGAATGAAGCTCTTATTGAGAAAGTAGGTTGGAAGCTATTAAAACAAGACCATATTAGTAGGGTTAATATCCTAAAAGTAAATTATTTAAGAAATAGATTTGACTTCCTCAATTCTGAAGAACTACCTATATGCTCCCTTTTCTAGAATAGTTTAACTCAGTGTAAGCATATTCTTAGAAAATGTGTTAGGTGGAAGATTAATAATGGAGAGAAGGTAAAATTTTGGGAAGAATTTTGGTTGAAAAATTCTCCTTTGATGGCAAATCTAGTCCTAAAGTCCTTGAAACCAAGATTGCTAGATACTTTTGGTCCTAGGATTAGAGAATTTTTAGTCTTAAGAGAAGGAAGACCAAGATGGAAAGAGCTAAGTTTGGAAGGCTTTGATGAGATCCAAATAAAATTTGTTGAGATCTTGGCTAACCTTCATCGTGTCTATCATTTAAACCCTTTAGGAGAATTAGACTCCTTTGTTTGAAGTAAGGAAAATAAAGGGTAATATTATGTCAAGACCGACTACTCTCTTCTAGATAGAGAAGGACTGAGTTGTTCCCAATAAAGAAAGTATGGATAAAATATCTAATCCCTAAAATATCACTTTTATTTTGGTTAGTAGCTCAAAATAAAATTTTACCATAGATAATATTTGCAAAAAAAAAAATTATATTGTTAATAGGTATCCCCTGTGTGATAAAGCTAGTGAGATAGTTTATCATTTATTTCTTGAATGTGAATTTTCTTATAATGTGTTCTATCTTATCCTTAATAAGTTCTTAGTTTCTTGGGTCCTACCAAACAATTTAGCATATGTCTACCTCTAGTGGACTTCTCCTTTTAGAAATAAACATTTGGAATCCTTATGGCAACTCTATCTCTCTCATATTATCTAGGGTTTGTGGTATGAATGAAATAACATAAATTTCAATGAGAAAAAAAGTGGACTTTGTTAGTTATAGAATTAAAAGTGCAATCTTGGAGAATCTTAAGATAGTGAATCTCAAGGAGGATATTGTTGAAATATAAATGTAATCTCTCCTTAGTATAGTTGGCATATATTTTTACATAGCCAACTTAGGAGGCATTCAAGAATAAGGTTGCATTTAGACTTATTCTATGATAGGAAATAAGCTTATATTAGTAGAGATCTATTATGTGAATAATGGATCTCCATATTTTATGTTGAGCCCAAATTTTGTCTTCCTTCATGCTATAAATTGTAATCGTGTTTTGCATATGATATAATGAGCTAGAATGTTCATGTGGTATTAGAGCTTCAGGAGAAGAGAAGCTAGAGAAACCATAAATATTCCCATCATGAATTTTTGTGAGTTCAGATTTGCATATTGAATAATTATTGTGTGAGAAGAAAGCATGGTGAAACGATAAGAAGGTTTGCCTTCCTACATGATTGCATGTCAAAGGAGACTCTTGATTTGAAAGTGTAGGAGTTGCACTTTAAAGAAGCACATCGTGGAGTATTTGACGTATATGAGTTGGAAATCTAAATATTCGTAGGGTGTTTAAATATATTCTATTGTTTTTAATCGATTAAGACATTTGATTAGCGTTGCTTGTGATAATATGTGAGATCATGGAGAACACATGAGTAAAGGCTGCGTAGATTGTCTTTTTGGAGTGAATGCATGATAGACAAAGATATATGCACATTGGATATATCATTGCAATTAATTGATCCTTATGTGGAGGCACGTGAGGGATATGTATGATTGATCCATGAAAAATATGTCAATGCTGGAACTTGTTGTGCAAAGGATGTTACATACTACATAAGCTGAGCGAAGACATCAGAGGTGGACTACGTGTAATCTGACATCAATAGGAAAAAATGTAGATATATATGTCTTTTGGTGACTTCTGAGAGAAACATTGTATTTCGAAGACTATTGACATACTTGCATTGAAGAAGATGCTCCATGTTGTGTGCAGGAGGAACGCAGAGAAAAAAAATTAAAGATCACATTGTGGAGGTGATTAAAACATACACCAAGCTCTTTAATTAGGTGATGTGACTACTGTCTGTGCTGAGAGAGTGTAACGATTACTCGGAGGTAGAGTGAATGTTTAAATCACCTTAGAAGATGAATTTTTGTAAATTCATGCTATGAGGAAATCTGTGTATGATGATTGCTCGAAATACAAAGCAAAAGTTTGGAAATTCACTTGTGAGGAAGTCTGAGACATCAGCGAGGCATGACATCATGGATTGAGATAGACGTGTTGAGAAAGATATCAGGTGCACATTGAGAAAGAAGGTAGCTTGCTTATCTTACTATGAGAAGATGAGGATACGTCACCCAATGATATATGAACTACATTTTCATTCATTAGAGCATGATTATTGTTTGTTTGTGCAAAGGAGCGTTCATTGGACGAGATGTCACCCAATTAAAATTAATATTGTTTAATTGATGCACTATGTAATAAGGATATATGAATTGCATCACTTTATCATTTTGATGTTCAAAAAAAATTGAATGTGGAAAAATAGCAGTGAGATAGCAATGAGGACGATCTACCACATTGAGTTCATTTGGAGACTAACGTGTTCATGATTGTGGATGGGATCTTGTCTTGTAGCCCTATGATGGCTGAGACACATTAGCGCAGACACTGAAAGAATGAGGAAAGAAGAAACACGTGGTTTAAGAGTTTTTTATACCATTTTTTATTTGTTATGAAATAGTATACATCTGGTGATAGTCAAAAACAAATTTTAAAAAATACCACTGTTGTAGATAAAATCATGTTTGGAGATGGTAGTCCATATCATTTGAATGTTTTAACTAAAAGGAGCATTATGTGAGAGATCAATTTAATACTACTATGTGCGTCTAATTGTCAGCTCTAGAAACAAATAGAAATACTATTGTTTTACTCCTATTGTGCCATAAAGGAGTTGTAATAGTGTGTGACTATTGTTTTTTGCTGCTACAAAGATAGAAGGATAACTTGTATTGCTGCCATTCAAATTAATGAGCAGTGTTGTTTGTTGTGAATTGTTCCACTTTTTGATAACACTGATATTATTTTATAGTTGTTGTTGCAAAATAAGATAGCATAGTGTTTATTTTTTCTTGGAATCAATGGATACTAACAATAATCTACCCATACCTAATTTTAATGGGTTAGATTATGACTATTAGTCCATCAATATGAGGACCTTACTTATTGGAAAAGTACTATGGGATATAGTCAAATACGGCTACATTGAACCTACAGAATGGACAACCCTGAATGTAGCAGATAAAACCAGAAATAAGGATGCCCAAAAGAAGAATTCCTCTACCATCTATCATCTTCAAGCTACTTTGGAGAAGAGCATTTTTTCAAGGATTACCTCTTGTTTATCAGCCCAAGAAGCATGGAAAGCCTTGAAGGATAGATATCAAGGTAGTGATCAGGTGAAGCAAGTGAGGCTTCAAACCTTGAAGAGGGATTTTGAAAATCTAAAAATGCAAAATGATGAAAATGTTGGTGATTATTGTATTAGAGTGAAATCTATTGTAAAAAAAATGCAAACCCTTGGAGAAGACATTAAAACTGAAGTTGTGGTGAAGAAAGTGTTGAGAACACTTATTCATAAATGGAACCATATTGTTATCATAATTGAAGAGTCTAAATATTTGTCTACTCTATCTTTTGATGCTCTAATTGGTTCTTTAATGTCTAATGAAGAAATATTACAGGGTTCTATTTCAACAAGCTATGGAGGTGATGATAAAGTTTTCTCATCCAATGAGGGTGAAGGAAGAGGACAAGGAAGAGGCCAAGGAAGAAGACAAGAAATAGGACAAGGAAGAGGACAAAGTAGAGGCAAAGTAAGAAGTAGCTCAAGAGGTGGCAATCAAGGAAGAGGTGGCAATCAAGGAAGAGGTGGCAATCAAGGAAGAGGAGGTGACAAATCAAATAAATCTTGTTACAATTATGGTAAGCTTGATGACTTTGCAAAATATTGTTGGTCCAAGACTTCTCAATAAGGGAGAGGTAAATATGGAAACTATGGAGAGGAATAAGGTCCTTCAAATTTATTTCTAACCTATGGAAAATCATATCAAAATCTTAATGAAACTTGGATTTTGGATACTAGTTGTTCCAATCATATGAGTGGAAAATAAGAACTATTTGCTACAATGGATTTCACCTACAAATCAAAGATCAAGTTGGGAGATGACAAAGCCCTACAAGTTGAAGGTATTGGATCCATGGAGGTTCCAAAAAAAGAAGGTACCAAGAAGGTAAAAGACATCTATTACACCCCCAAACTCCAACATAATTTGCTTAGTATTGGATAAATAATGGAGAAGAACTATATGCTTGTTTTGTATGAAGGGAAATGTGTAATATTTGATAAAAATAATTGTAATAGAGTTGTTACACAAGTACCTATAAAAAAAATAGGTTGTTTCCTCTTAAGTTTGGGGAATAAGGATGTGCTCAACTTGCTAGTGTAGTTATAGCTAATCCAAGTGTGCTTTGGCACTTGAGATATGGTCATCGCAATTTTGTAAACTTGAAGTTATTGACTTCTCAAGCTTTGGTGAGTGGACTTCCAAGAGTTGAAGAACATAAGGATGTGTGTGAAGGATGTGCTTTGGGAAAGCAATCAAGATCAAAGTTTCCAAAGGGATAAGCATGGAGAGCAAGCCATCCACTACAATTGGTGCATTCGGATATTTGTGGTCCAATGCAAACCAAAAGCATTGGTAACAACTCTTACTTTCTCACTTTTATTAATGATTTATCTAGGATGTGTTGGATTTATTTTTTGAAAACTAAAGATGAAGCTTTTGATTGTTTTATAGATTTCAAAAATAATGTAGAGAATCAAAGTGAGTTTGTTGTAAAGAGTCTAAGAAGTTATAGAGGAGGAGAGTATTCATCTAATGCATTTCTAAAATTTTGTAAATATTGTGGGATCAAAATGCAATTCACAACTGCCTATACCCCACAACAAAATGGTGTGGCTGAAAGAAATAACCGCACTATAGTAGAAATGGCTAGATCAATGCTTCAAACTAAGCATCTAAGTACCATGTATTGGGCTGATGTTGTTAGAACTAGTGTTTACATTTTGAATAGGCATCCTACTTCTAGTTTATATGGGATAACTCCTTATGAAGGATGGTATGGAAAAAAACCAAATGTAAAACATTTTAAGTTTTTTGGTTGTCTTGCATATGCCCACATTTCTGATGAGCAAAGAAATAAACTTGGCCCCAAAAGTAAAGCATGTATTTTTTTTTTTATATTGTGAGTCTTCCAAAGCATATAGGCTCTACAATCCCAAAACACATAAAATTGTACTCTCCAGGGATGTAATTTTTTATGAAGAGGGAGAATGGGGTCATAAAAAAAAAAAAAATTGATGATGGATCTCATGATGCAAGTTCCTCTCAAGTGCAGCAAGTGCAACCCAAAAATAATAAAGGAAGTCCAAGCCCAAGTATGAGTACTACTTCAAGTACAATAGATGCTACTCCAATTCCTTCTCCATAAATATCAGTAAGTTCTTCACCAATGGATATTGATTCTCCATCAAGAGGTAAAATAACACTTCAACACCATCCATATTTTCAAATTTTGGATAAGAATTTCTAGAAAAGATACACTAGAAGTCAAGCTAGTGAAATGAATGTAGTTTTGAAAAGAATTGAAAATATGCATATGTATGGTGATGATGACTCCCGAGAGCCTAAGGGATATGTTTTAAATTGCTTTAGTGACTAGTGTAGAGCTAGATCCATCAAGTTATGAAAAATCATGCACTCATGATGTATAGAAATAGTCAATGAAAGAGGAAATGACATCTATAAAAAATAATGATACTTGGGAGCTAGTGGAGCTTCTTAAAGGCAATAAATGTGTTGGATGTAAATGGTTCTACAAGACCAAGTTCAATGCTGATGGGAGCATTGAAAGACACAAGGTAAGGTTAGTAGCAAAATGGTTTACTCAGAAGTATGGGATTGACTATGAGGATACCTTTGCTCTTGTTACTAGACAGGAGACCATCATATTAGTCCTTTCTTTGGCTGCCCACAAAGGGTGGAAAATTCAACACATGGATGTTAAAAGTGCCTTTCTCAATGGGTACTTGAATGAAGAGGTTTTTGTGTAACAAACTCAAGGATTTGAAGAACAAGGTAAGGAGTACCTTGTCTACAAATTGAAGAAAGCATTGTATGGCCTCAAGCAAGCACCAAGGGCATGGTACTCATGCATTAATGGTTACTTTCAAAAGTATGGTTTCACTAGGAGCAAAAGTGAACCTACTCTCTACTACATGAAACAAGGTAAATATATTCTCATTGTATGTTTATATGTGGATGATCTAATATTCATGGGTAGTAGTGCTAAGATGAATAAGGAGTTCAAAAACTCCATGATGAAATAATTTGAAATGAAATATCTAGGCTTGATGCATTATTTCCTAGGAATGGAAGTACATCAAATAGGTAAAGGGATCTTCATATGTCAACATAAATATGCTCAAGATATGATAAATAAATTTTCTATGGAGCAATGTAAATCTGTTGAAACTCCAATAGGTCATGGGATCCAATTGAGCAAATAATATGTAGCACCAAAAGTTGATATAACCACCTACATGAGTATGGTTGGGAGTATAATGTTCCTCACCAACATAAGGCTAGATATTCAATATGCAGTTTCTCTTATTTCAAGGTATATGGCTAATCCATATAAACTTCATCTACAAGCAACTAAAATAATTTTGAGATATGTAAAGGGTACATTGGATTTTGGGATCCATTACCACAAATGTAATTCTATAAAATTAGTTGGCTTTAGTGATAGTGATTGGGGCAGCAATATAGATGATAGAAAATCTACTTCAAGGAATTGTTTTAGTCTTGGGTCTGGACTAATTACTTGGAGTTCTAAAAAGCAGAATATTGTAGCATTATCATCTACTGAAGATGAGTACATAACAATCACAAATGCTAGTACCCAAGATTTATGGTTGAGAAAATTACTTGAAGAAATAAGAGAAATACAAAGTAGTCCTACCAAATTGTATTATGAAAATATGAGTGCTATTCAATTGGCACATAATCCTATCCACCACATCAGGTCAAAGAACTTTGATATGAAGTATCACTTCATCTAATACATGGTGGAGAAATAGGTGGTTGAGCTCCAACATTGCAGCACTTTAGACAAAATAGCGGATATCTTCACCAAAGGAGTTGATAAAGCTCAATATATAAAGTTGAGATATTGTCTTGTAAGCCCTCTCAACTTTAAGGGGAGAATGTTGAAATATAAATGTAATCTCTCCTTAGTATAGTTGGCATATATTTTTGCATAGCTAACTTAGGAGGCATTCAAGAATAAGGTTGCATTTAGACTTATTCTATGATAGGGAATAAGCTTATATTAGTAGAGATATGTTACGTGAATAATGGAGCTCCATATTTTATGTTGAGCCCAAATTCAGTCTTCCTTCATGCTATAAATTATAATCGTGTTTTGCATATGATATAATGAACTAGAATGTTCAGATATAGTGCAACAACAAGAGTTTCTAGTGTGTAAAGAGTGGGAGATTCCAATTTAGTCTCATCAACCCAAATAATTATCATCTAGAGATGAGGTATAATGGAATCCCCCTCCCCTACCTAGATCAATCTTAAATTTGACAGAGCAACAAAGGTAAATCTAGGTCTAGTTGGTATATGTGGTTGTTGAGTGGATATTTTTCCCAATTTCAAAATCCCCATCATAGTCAAGGTATTAATCCAAAAACCCTCTCTTGCAAAGAAGTTAAAAACAAAAACAACTTCTCCAAGGTTACGTTATCTAAGCATTGCACATGTGTATTTGAAATTGAAATAATCAAGAATAACAAGTGCTAGAAACAACCTAGTGATTTGCAAGTAACTTTTAACAAGGGGCCTACTAGTTTAATTCATTTGTGCTATGTGATTGATTTCCTTAAATTGCCATGAATGTGCCTTTGTGCAAATTGAGAAAAATAAATGTTGATCCTTTGATTATCTTTGCATTAATTTATCCTACCCCAAATCCTTGTTAGTGGGTTCATTTTATCTTCATATTAAAATGCAAAGTGGTAAAATGCGTGGAATTGTCCACTTCATTTTAAAATATATTCCTTTAATGTGAGATTAATTTGTGGTTAGTAGGTTCAATTTTATCTTCAAATTTAATGCTCTACTAATTGCAAAGTTAGAATTCAGCAGATTAGATAGTTAGAAAGTTATTGTTCATTTGCTTTATCTACATTTAATGTGAATTTGAGGGTTAGTGGAGTTAGGTATTCCTTTTATCTTTGATTATGTACATGAAAGCAATAAATGCTATGGAATTTTCCACTCCATTTCTTATCTTTGATTTAATGTGAAAATGTAGGTTAGAAACCCTCCCTCCTAGATTGATTTTATCTTATTTATGCAAAATAAAAATTTATGCAGAAATTCTGGACAAAGACCAAAATACAAACAACTTGAAAACAAAATGAAAAAATTCTAGAACAAGGACCAAAATGCAAACAAAATGGAAATGAAATACAAAAATTCTAGAACAAGGACCAGAATGCAAACAGAATGGAATTAAAAATATAATTTTGGAACAAGGACTAGAATGCAAACCAAATGGAAATGGAAATGCAAAAATAAATGATTACAACTAAGCTAATGTAAAACTGGAATATAAGTGCAAACACAATACGACGTCATGCTCCCCTACCCTGCAAAACCAGAGATTGTGAGACAATCAAAGGGTAACTCAATCCAAACAAACCTACATAAACACCATTTGATAAAATCAAGTGCTATACTCTAAGGAAAATAAATCCTACATTCATAAACCTTCACGTAGTGTAACCTCCTAAAAGCATTAAGCACTAGATATAAGTCCACAAAATGCAGTAAAAAAATCAAGCATTAAACATATAAACCCTTAGAAGCAAATCTCCTCCAGTCTTGCTCACAAGGTGCAAGTTTCCAGATTTGTATGCATTAAAATAGTAAGAATAATATGTCTTGCATTACAAAAAATTCCAACCCCTCAAAAATGGACTTCCATGGGTATTTAAAGTTTTTAGGAGCCTTTTCGTTTCAACTTCCTTCACAAAAATGGAAGCACAATGTGAAACAAAACACACAAAATTATTAACCCTCTTAAGCTCTTACAAAACTCCTAAAACATAATAATAATAAAAATAAATAAATAAAAACAAAACTTTAAAAAATCATTCCTCTCCTTTCCTTATATCTCCCCCTTTCTTTTCTCTTTAACCCACATATACCCATATATGCATCTTGAAAAAAATAAAATATAGGTTAAAGCCTAAGCATTTGGGCCCAAACATATGACATAGCAACATAACAAAAATTTGACATTTATTAAACCTTAATAGACCTTGGTGCACAAAACCTTCAAATAAAATTTATAAGACTTGCATGCCCACCCTACCGTGATTCAAACCGTGACGGAAGGGATCCGAATGCAACACCTCAACCACGATGATGACTGCCTACATCATGCTTAGACCATGGGCCACTTTCCCTTTAGAATTTTATGGTTGTGATAGTTCTCTGCCAACATCTTCCCCTTAAAGCTTTATGAGGCATCGAATGTGATGAAGGAGATTGTTGCTTTTCAATATTGACTTTCATCCTCTATCGATATTTTTGGCAACAATGCACCACCTTCCCATGCTCCATTTTGTCCTTGCAACATATACTCACCGTGCAAGATACATCTTCAAATATTTTTATGCTATGATATTAGGGTTTATCAACTTCACCTGGCATGGGAGAAATGCCTTGTTTAAACCCTAATACCTCCTACCATACGATAAATTCCTTGACACCGTATCTACTAGTGGAATCAATTGGTTAGTTATATGTCATCCTTAGTATGTTCTAATAGCATAGGGGTGTCCTTTTATCCCATATTTGAAGTGTAATAGGTGAATCTATATTCAACTAGTCCCTGCCACATATCGTTGTCATAACCACCAACATGGGAGTCACCCTCAAGCATTGATGTTACCGCATGTATGATGGTATTTTTGCTAACTGGTAATCTATCCCACATTAATAGTGCAAGAGGTTTTAGGAGGTTTAAAGGCTATCAGTCATCACTATTACGTTAGCTACCTCTAGGTAGCCTACAGTCCTCACACTGGTGTTGACTATCACCTTTAATCGTTGGCCACTCTCGCTTTCATTGTTAGCCACTCTCATGTCACCACATGTCCTCTATTTCTTGTGCTCTCACTAACTTTGCTTCCTCAGGTTACTCCCTTGGGTTTTCCACCTACAAAAAATAAAAACATATTTTTAACATAAAAATATTCATAGCCATGATTAAAGCATAAAATAAAAATGTAAAGGGGAACCATCACTAAAGCATAATGTAGAGGTCTTTGTGGTATAAGGAGACCATGGATTATTGAAATTAAACATAAAACTAAAAAATATAATTATCCTAACACCCAAAATAAAAATAATGAAGACCAAAATTAAAAAAAAAACAAAGCAAATTGGCAATAAAACAAACAAAATGTAAAAGGAACAATAAAACCAAACAAAAAATGAATAGAAACAATCACTTTGCTTAGCCAGAATGACCCCACTATTTTTTCACATTCAAGAAGAAGCATCATGGGTCAATTGGGTCAAAAGTGAGGAATAAATCCCATTAGTCCAATTTTCAAAAAATTTCAAGTGGGTCCCCAAAATTAGGGTTAGTTGTGAGATAGTCATAACAAATGGTGACTCTGCTATGAAATGCTTTCAAGCATTTTTAGTGAAGAACCCAGTTCTAAAATTAATGAACCAAATGTTAGAAAAGTATACACCATTCAGTGACATCCAAGGAAAGCAAGGTTAATAGCTTCATATGAGAACAAATGGATTATTTGCTTTCACATGGTGTGTGCAATGTGGTTCAATTTGCATCCTTGGGACCATCTAGATTCCCTCATTTGGTTTACCTTTAGGCTATGAAATGTTGCTCATAAAACTTTGTTTTTGAATAATATTTTGCAAAGTCTCTTTTGAGCATAATTTATTCAGACAAGGCCCCACTACCAATCAAACGTCCATAGCCCCGGTGGAGTTTATCCAAACTTGGTGACTGATTTGATCAAGCTTTTCAATGCTCATTTTTTTGTATCAAGCTTTTGTCTAGACAGAGCCCCATTGCCATTCATGCATCTATAGCCCTGGTGGAGTTTATCTAAACTTGGTGATTGATTTGATCAATATTTGCATTGCTTGTATTCTTATTTTATAGAGAACTTTGCAAACCTCTATGTAACACTTGAATTTGAGCATGTTAGAAGTTAGCCTTAATCAATTTACCAAAATGATTTCATCCTTCAAAATCCCATGAAATGCCTCTCCTTGTGATTCATTATAGTGGATCTTTAGCATAATATTCCATTGTTTCACACTCCACCATATTAGTATACTTAGCCAAGGATAATCACTATATAGCTTCATCCCCTTTCCCCCGGTTTTATTTTATTCATGGGTTGCATTATCTATTCTGAAAACATGCCACTTTGTCAGTAACCATCCCAAAACCAAAACCATAATAAAGGGGACTATTCAAAATGTAAACATATGGGAGTATGAACATGACCTAGAAACACACAAAGAAGACTCCTAAACACTCTAAGAAAACAAATAAAACCAACCCAAATAAAAAGAAAACCAACACACAAAAAACCATAAATAAAAAGCACGCCTATGTACATATAATACACAATATCACACATTTCATGGGTTGAAATAATGCTTTAAATGTAGCCCATTAATAGGAAAAGATAATTCCTTTCCATCCAAGGTTTTTAATCTGAAAGTGTTTTCACCTAGGATTTCAAAAATTTGGTAAGGACCTAACCACAAGCAATCGAATTTATCATGATCCTCCTTTTTTTCATGTTTCTTGTCCCACAATAAAACTAGGTCAAAAATCTTGAACGTTTTAATTGTAGCTCTCTTATCAAACCACCTCTTTACTACATCTTGATGTTTACTAAAGTGAAGCATAGCTTCCTCTCTCTTCTCATCAAGATGCATCAAGTGGGTTAATCGAGCTTCAATCTGATCATCTGTTCCAAGATATTATTTCATAAAATGAAGAGTTTGTAATTTTAGATTAGTGGAAAAAATGGGGTCCTACCCATAGACTAGATGATATGGAGATGTCCCAATTGATTCTTTTATTCTAGTTCTATCATCCCAAAGAGCAAACTTTAATTTACCATGCCAATATCTAGGATTCTTTTCAAGCAATTTTTTTATGATAGACAACAAGTTTTTGTTAGAATATTCTACCAAACCATTACCTTGTGGATAATAATTGGAAGAAAATTTCAAGCTCACCTTGTTATCATATGCCCAATCTACAAATTGAATAGAAGAAAATGCATAACCATTATCACTTACTATTGCATTAGGTATTCCAAAATGAGTTACAATGCAACCCTCTAAAAACTTAATGACAACATCGATAGTAGCATGTTTTATAGGGATTGCTTCCATCCACCTAGTGTAGTAATCTATAGTTGTGAGGATGAATTTATGAGAATCAAAAGAGTTGGGATTGATAACCCCAAAAAAGTCCAACCCCCATTGTGCAAAATGACCTCATCTCCACTATAGGTTGTAATGGCATGGTTTTGTTTCTCTCTCTATTGGCCGCCACCTGACATGTATGGTAAGATCACACATGAGCATGTGCATCCTTGAAAATATGAGGCCAATAGTATCTAACTCTAAGAATCTAGTGTGTTTTTGCATTGGATCCATGTTTGATTCCATACTTACCATGGAAGTCATTGAGCACTTGGGTTGCTTCTTCTTGGTTCACACAATGAAGGTAAATCCCTTCGTGGTTTCACCTGTACAAAACACAAGATTTAATAAAAATGTTTGTATATTTTAGATGTAAAGCTCTTATTTGGGTAGAAGTGAGATGTGATGGATACTTACCATTCAACAAAAAATATACAATATCTACATACCAATCATATTTAGTAATATATTCTATAGTATAATGTTGGCATGAGATTAGAGGATCAATTTCAGTAATTGATTTTACCAATCCTTGTCCATGAACTAGTTTCATAGGTTGGATTTCAAGATCAAATTCTTGGAGTGTAGAAATCCATTTTCCTCTTCTCTCACCTAGTTCCTTCTACAGAAATATAGTTTTGATGGTAGGGTCAGGAAAAATGGAGAAAACCCTACTATGTACAATGTAATGTCTGAATTTTTTATAGTTTTAAAAAGTGCATACATTTTCTTGTCTAAAATATAATACCTCAACTTTGCATCTTTCAAAGGAGAACTCAGAAAAGTGATGGGATTTTCAACATTACCTTCACCTTTTTGAGTTAGGACACTTGCAAATGAATGTTCTAAAGCAAACGTATAAATGTAAAAGGGCTTTGAGTAGTCTGGACTTACCAAAATAGGTGCTCTAGAAATAGCATTTTTAATGCTCTGGAAAGCATCCTTACTCTCATTTGTCCATTTAATTTGAACATCCTTTTTCATCATATCATTCAATGGTTTGGCAATCTCAACAAATCCAGTAATGAATTTCCTTACAAAATTGATTTTTCCAAAGAATGATCTTAATTCCTTATTGCTATGGGGAGGAGGTATTTCTTGGATAGCTTCTATTCTTTTAGGATCAATAGAAATTTCTTCTTTCAAAATAATGTGACCCAAAAGCTTACCCTCTGTTACTCCAAAAATGCATTTTCATGGATTTAGGGAGATCCCATGTTCCCTACACCTTTGGAGGACTTTTCTCAAATCCTTAACATGGTCTTCTCTCTTCTTAGAGAAGACAGGAATATCATCCACATAAACAATAATGCACTTGCCTATGAGCCCCTTAAATGCGTAATCCATGGCATGTTGGAAAGTTGTGCCAATATTCAATAATCTAAAGGACATTATCCTATAGGAAATTGTTCCCCATTTGGTTTTAAAGGTTGTTTTCATCCTATCACTTGTGTGAATGAGAATTTGGTTGTACCCAGAGTAGCCATCTAAAAATGACATCATTTCTGAACCATTTACCATTTGGAGTATCTCATAAATGGAAGGCAATGGGTAATTGTCCTTTTGAGATGCTTTGTTCAGATTTCTAAAATCTATGCACAACCTTATTTCTCCATTTTTCTTTCTTACAGGAACTAGGTTGGCAACCCATGTAGAGTGCCTAATAGGAAATATGATCTTTAAATCTAGAAACATTTTCACTTCTTTCTTTATTTAAGGGCTCTAACAATGGATTGACAGGTCTTTGTCTTTGTCTAAAGGGCTTGGAGTCAGGTTTCAATGGAATCATGTGCATTATCACATTCTGATCATATGTTTTCAACTCCTTGTAACTCCAAGCTATACAATCCACATATTCCTTTAGTGCATGAGTGATAGATTTTTTTTCTTGACTTGTACATGCCTTGGCGATGAATACCTCTTATGGATTTTATGCACTCCCTAGGTTGATTACATCACATGCTTCTTTAGGGAGTGGTACCTTTTTACCTCTTTTTGCTTCATATCCAATATCAAATACTTTTTCTAGTGAAATAACCCCTTTCGGCATCTTATTATTTTTCTAAGTTATTTCACTATCCTAATATATTTCTTCTTTTCATCTCTGGTCTTCATCTATCACCTATTTTTCAAAAATACCAGAGTTAGTAAAAAAATTAAAAATGTGCTTGTCACTCTCAAATACCTATAGATTTGTAATGTTATCTGGTATTGAAGGATAGGAAACTAGTTCAATCAAAAAAAATTTACATTTTTTTATTGTCAACCGGTTTGAGCATACTTGCTGCAATAGCTAAAGAATTGGCCATCCGATTACATTTTCTAGATATAAGGGAAATGTTAAAAGCATCAAATTCATCTATCAAATCCCTAAATCTAGTCCTATAATGGCTCAATATTTTATCACAACATGCATATTGCCCTTTGACTTGTTTAACAACTAACTTAGAGTCTCCTAAGACCTTGAGACACTTGACTTTCTTACTTAGAGCTAGTTGTAGTCTGAAAATAAGTGCTTCATATTCCACCACATTATTGGTGCAGGGAAACTATAATCTATAGGTAGCAAGCATAGGCTTGCTTCCCGGACATGTAAGTTCGATACCATCTCCAGCACCTTGTCTTGATTTAGATCCATCAAATCTAAGAATCCAAACCAAATTATCCTTTTCAGGAGGACTACAAGAAAGGATTTATTTTTGAGGTTCTTCGGTAGCCTCCTCTATGTCAAAGTTATAGACCCCTAAATCAAATTCTGCAAATTGGATTTCATTGGGCCTATTATACTCAGTAATCATTTCCTTAAGTCTTGGCTTGCTATCCACCCAAATTTGGTTTTCTAATCCCCTCCAAGGTAGCCACATGTGGGAAGAATTAGTAATGATGTAACCATTCAAGTTCTTACTCCAATCCCTACCCAAAACCATGCCATACTTGGGGGGAATATTGACCACAAGAATATCAACATGATGTTGAATCTTGGGTTCTAAATTAATTTGAATCAGGACATCATAAAGTGTTCCTACCACATCTACTATAGTTTTGTCCAATTGTATCACCTTGCTCTTTGAAGGAATTGGCTTGAAACCTAGCCTTTGGAAAATCTCCATGGGCATGATATTGCTTGAGGCACCTGAGTCCACTAAATAATTATGCAATTTTTTTGCCTACAATCCTAATTGTCAAAATAAAAGGAGGCACTTCTTGTTTCTCCTTTCATAAAACCAAGTGAGACTCAACACCTTTGACCTCATGGGTTTGGCTTGGTGGGTATAATACCTTTATCAAGGCTTCCTTATGACCTAGCAATCTAGCAGCCTCTAAGAAAGAGATATTAGCTTTAGTCCTTTTCAGGGCTTCCAATATATCATAGGTAGGCTTCTCAAAATTTTGCACCTTTTGCGTAGGTTTGGATGACTCAATAGTAGGTGAGGGAGGAGGATTGTTATCAAATTTGGAATCAGGAGGAAGAAGGGGATTGTTTGGTGGAGTGGAGGAAGTTTTGGGGGTCTTGGATTTACTTCTTGTGTAATAACCATGGTTTCCTTTCCCAAATTGCCTAACAACTTGGACTTCCTCTTCTATGATTTCATCATCATCCTCTCCTAATATTTCATTACCCTTTTCTTCTTCCTCACTTTCTTGATAGTGAACTATTTTAGCTACTAAAATAGTTTCCTTCCCCTTAGAAAGATAGGGTGGACCCTCGGTTGGCACTAACTCTAAGTCATCATCTTGAACCTACAAAAAGTGCATATATTTGGAAGTTTCTGGACACTTCTTCTCACTATGGTCCTTGGTTTTATGCAACCTACATCCCTTATCCCAAGCAAAATATAAAATATTTATAATGGAATTGGATCTACTAGGGCTTGCAAAAGCATCAGCTTGGTTGGCTATAGGGTTAGGTACACCCCCATTGTTAGGCTTGGTATTCCATGACCTCCTCTGATTATTGAAATTTTTATTAGAATGAGGAGTTTGGGAATTGTGCTTCTGCATTTGGACAATATCATTACTCAACTTGAGACACATTTTATTTACCTCCTCAACTTTGAAATTAGATTATTTTGGTTGAGGTGTTATGGTATTAGGCCCAAAAGGATTTCCAACACTATAAGCATCTTGACCTGGCATCAAGGTTTGATTCTAAATACTTTGGCTCAAAAAGGGATTCACACTATCAAGTGGTGTGGGCATAGGAAATTTTGCTAAAGCTTGAGCATTGGTCGCATTGACTCCTTGTGTAGCCATCTAATTATCTGAGAGCAATGGTGTGGTAGATGAAATGGATGTATTTGGATAGGTAGGAATGGATGGATAAGTGGGCATTAATGGATAATATTTCTAGTATGATAGGGCATTCATCATTTGCATTTGAGGTGCCATGACTTGATTCATCATAGCAAATTAACTATAAGGACTAGACTATCCTACCATAGGCAATTGGGGCATCCCAACACCTTGGGGTGTCATTTGTTGTTCTATGACCATGGCTTCCATGTAGGTTTAGGCTAAATTAGTAACTTGAGGATTTATCCTAGAGAACATGGTAGTCATGGGGTCTAACACCCCAAAGTATATTTAAAAAGCAAAGGCAACATCTATGTTGAAATGGCGAGTCAATCTAGAATAAAGTTTTTGAAATCTCTAATTAAAAATTCTAATCGGCTCATTAGGTGCCTTTTTGGAAGTCACAAATTGATGGTAAATGATAGTGGGATCCAAAGGTGACCTAAACTAATTGACAAATGTATTTTCAAGTTGAACCCATGAAGTAATGGATCCAGTAGGTAAACTGATATACCATTAATAAGATATTTGATCCAGACTCATAGGAAAGAGTCTACAAGTGACATCTTCATGCTCTACTTGTATTCTAATTAAAACATCCTTGTAAGCCTGAATATTCTCTTTGGTTATCGTAAGACCATCTTGTTTAAACTTAGGTAAGGATTTCTCGACGTTTTTGGGTATCTCATGAACATCCCTGGCTATGTTCAAGGGAATATTATGTACTCCATACCAGGAAATTGGTGGTGGTTGGGCCATGGTGTTCAACGATGGTGGCCCTACAGGAGTAGTAGAAACAGTTGAGGTAATAGGTGTAGATACACTTGACATACCCACAACAATAGAGACAATAGATGTAGATACACTAGATGTACTTGACACCAAAGATAACCCTAGATCAAGTATACTAGGTGGGATTTCAACCTCTTGAGTCTTATTCCTTGGTTTCCTAGAATTAGGAGAAAGGCTTTGAAATATGGTTTTCCCAATGGTTTTAGACCTAGTAGTGATATACTCAGGTTGGGCCAACTTGGGAAGACACTTGTTCTACAAGACCTCTCACAACTCGCAATAACTCATATACTAAACAAAAAAAATATAAAAACTTGCAAAACAAAATTCTTGTAACAAAACATAGTGGAAAAAAAACATCACACATTAGCTATTAGAAAGTAAAAGGTTTATGTAACTAAAAGTACTGTTAGATGAAAACTATCATAAGCAAATTAATCACAAAGCTATGAAGGGCCCTCCTTCTAGCACCATTTCTATTGAGTGGATATTTTGCTCAATTGCAAAATCCCCTCCATAATTAGGGTATTAATACAAGAACCCTCTCTTGCAAAGAAGTTAAAAAAAAAAACAACTTCTCCAAGGTTTCGCTATCTAAGAATTGCATATGTGTATTTTAAATTGAAATAATCAAGAATAACAAGTTATAGAAACAACCCAGTGATTTCCAAGTAACTTTTAACAAGGGGCCTGCTGTTTTAATTCATTTGTGTTATGTGATTGATTTCCTTAAATTGCCATGAATATGCCTTTGTACAAATTGAGAAAATAATTTTTTTCTCCTTTGATTATATTTGCATTAATTTTTCCTACCTTAAATCCCTATTAATGGGTTCATTTTATCTTTAGATTAACATGCAAAGTAGAAAAATGCATGGAATTTTCCACTTCATTTTAAAATTCATGCCTTTCATGTGAGATTCATTTACAGTTAGTAGGTTCAATTTTATATTCGAATTTAATGCTCTACTAATTACAAAGTTTGAAATCAATAGATTAGAAAGTTAGAAAGTTAGTGTTCATTTGCTTTATCTGCATTTAATGTGAATTTGAGGGTTAGTGGAGTTAGGCATTCCTTTTATCTTTGATTATGTACATGAAAGCAATAAATACTATGGAACTGTCCACTCCATTTCTTATCTTGATTTAATATAAAAATTTAGGTTAGAAACCCCCCTCCTACATTGATTTTATTTTATTTATGCAAAATAAAAATTTGTACAAAAATTTTAGACAAAGACCAGAACACAAACAACCGAATAAAAAATGCAAAAATTTTGGAACAAGGACCAGAATGCAAACAGAATGGAAATGAAGTATAAAAATTTTGGAACAAGGACCAGAATGCAAACAAAATGGAATTGAAAATGCAGAAATAAATAATTACAACTAAGCTAATGTAAAACTAGAATATAAGTGCAAAAATAATACGGTGTCATGTTTCCCTACCCTGCAAAACCAGAGATTGCGAGAGACTCTAATGGTAACTCAACCCAAAAAAATATGTATAAACACCATTTGATTAGATCAAGTGCTAGACTATAAGGAAAATAAATCCTACATTCAAAAACCTTCACGTAGTGTAACCTCCTAAAAGCATTAAACACTAGATATAAATCCACAAAATGTAGTAAAAAAAATCAAGCATTAAACATATAAACCCTTAGAAGCAAATCACCTCTTGTATTTCTCACAAGGTGCAAGTTTTTGGATATGTATGCATTAAAATGGTCAGAATAATGTCTTGCATTACAAAAAATTCCAACCCCTCAAAAATGGACTTCCATGGGTATTTAAATTTTTCAAGAGCCTTTTCATTTCAAAATAATTCACAAAAATGGAAGCACAATGTGAAATGAAACACACAAAATTATTAACCCTCTTAAACTCTTACAAAACTCCTGAAACATAATAATAATAAAAATAAATAAATAAAATTAAAACTTAAAACATTCCTCTCCTTTCCTTATATCTCCCCCTTTCTTTTCTCTTTAAGCCACATATACCCATGTATGCATCTTGAACAAAAATAAAATATAGGTTAAAGCCTAAGCATTCAGGCACATACATATGACATAGCAACATAACAAAAATTTCTCATTTATTAAACCTTAATAGACCTTGGCACTGAAACCTTTAAACAAAATTTATAAGCCTTGCGCACCCACCCTACTGTGATTCGAACCACGATGGAAGGGACCCGAATGCAACACCTCAACCACAGTGATGGTTTCCCAGGTTGTGCTTATACCATGGGTCACTTTCCCTTTATACTATCGTGATTGTGATAGTTCTCTACCAGCATCTTCCTCTTCCAACTTCATGAGGCATCGAATGTGATGAAGAAGACCATTACTTTTTAATCTTGGATTTCATCCTCCATCGAGCCTTTTGGAAATAATGCACCACCTTCTTGTGCTTCATTTTGTCCTTGCAACATATACTCACTATGCAAGCTACGTCTTCAAATATTTTTACACTGTGAGATTAGGATTTATCAACTTCACCTAGCATGGGAGAAATACCATGTTTAAACCCTAATACCTCCTTCTATACTACAAATTCCTCGATGTCATCTCCTGCTAGTGGAATCCATTGGTTATTTGTCTATCATCCTTAATATATTTTGATAGTGTAGGGGTGTCTTTTTATCCCACATTTGAAGCGTAACAGGTGAATCTATGTTCAACTGGTCCCTACTACATATCACTATCACAACTGCCAGCATGGAAGTCACTCTTGATCATTTATGTTACCATGTGTATGGTGGAGGAGTTATCACTGACTAGGAATTTATCCCACCTTAACCATGCGAAAGGTGTTAGGAGGTTTAAAGTTTATCAGTCATTGCCATTATGTTAGCTACCTCTAAGAAACATACAATCCTCACGCTGGTATTGACTATCACCTTTTATCGTTGGCCACTCTCACTTTCATCGTTAGCCACTCCCTCGTCACCACATGTCCTTCATTCCTTGTGCTCTAGTTGACCATGCTCTCTCGGGTTGCTCCCTTGGTTTTTTCACCAACAAAAAATAAAAACATATTTTTAACATAAAAAATATTCATGACCATGATTAAAGCATAAAATAAAAATGTAAAGGGGAACCATCACTAAAGCATTTTGTAGAGGTGTAAAGGGTAGCCATAGCTAAATCATAATGTAGAGGTATTTATGGTATAAGGAGACAATGGATTATTAAAATTAAACATAAACCTAAAAAGAGAATTATCCTAACACCTAAAATAAAAAGAATGAAGACCAAAATGAAAAAACAAAGCAAATTGGCAATAAACCAAACAAAATGCAAAAGGAACAATAAAACCAAAAAAAAAATGAATAGAAATAATCACTTTGCTTAGCCATAATGACCCCACTATTTTTTCACATTCAAGAAGAAGCATCATGGGTCAATTGGGTCAAAAGTGAGGAACAAATCCCATTAGTCCAATTTTCTAAAAAATTTAAGTGGGTCCCCAAAATTAGGGTTAGTTGTGAGATAGTCACAATAGTGGTGTGGTGAGGGAAGTTGATGGGAAGATCATTATGGACTATGGAGACCCCTTACATTGTTAAACTAATAACTTTCTTAAGGCCAGAGCTATTTTGGTAGGAACCCAACTCCTATTGTAGTTGGAAGTGGAAAATGTGCTCATCGAAGGGGACTCTTTGAATATAATCAAAGCCTTGAAGGAAGAATAGGAACCAAGATAATTTATTTTTTATATGATGTTGGAGAGCAAAATGAATCTTAGGAGATTGAAGAATGTAGTGATTCAACATGTGTATAGAGAAGGTAATGGGATAACCAATTTTATGGTAAACCAAGGAGTAACCTTGGAGAATAAAAGTATTTGGAAATCAAATTTTTGCTCCCTTTTATTAGATATATCTAGGATGAGAAGATAAAGAACAAGCACTTGTTAGAATAGTACGTGGAATTAATGGTTTCAACTATAAAGTCAATGATGGTAATTCATATCCAAGGAACATATCCAAATGGTACAGTCATGGTGGCAATAGCCAACAAATTGAATTACGTAGGTCAAATAGATGGTAAGGTTCCCACTGGACATTTGGAGGTATTAGAGGTAATTAAATTCTTAGATTAGGATGCTTAGAATGCTCATTATCCTTTTAGTCTATGTTTTATATTATGTCCTAGTTGTTATGACGTTATTTTTATCTTTAAGGTGGATAATAATAGTTTTTTTAATAGCGATAGTTTTTTGGTGGATGTCGTTGTTAGCAGGGAATATAGATTTTTATGTTAATTGTTGACCAATTATAGTTTTTGTTCTAGTTCTAGACTTCAAGAAGATCTTAAGAAGATTTTGTATGGTTTTGGGAAACCCAAAATCCCTATTACCTAAATAAAAAAAAGTTTTATCTTACCAAGCATTAAAAGGTGAATCATCACTATTACATGTCCTAAATAATCCATCATATTTTACGGATAAAATAATATTAATTGTTCTATAAATTCAAGTTGTGATAAAAGATAGAAAAAACCATTGAATATTAAATCTTTTTTGTTCTTATTTTATAACAATCTCCATATAATATAATTTTATCCATTCAAACAAGGGATTACCTACATAAAATATTTTCATGTTGATTGAATGCATAACAACATAATAAACATGTATAGTATAATATTGGGTAGCTTTCTTGAGAATACTATAGTGAAATACCTTTTTTGGGACAATTATAATACTAATTCTAGTAGGAAGTCCCTAGAGTCATGTGATATTTTGACTATCTCGTGTAATTATAAAAAATCATGAGAAGAGTTTAGGAGGAATAGTTTAATATTTTTCCATCTAGACTTCTCTATCTATTAAATATTTAGCTCCCATGAGGTTATAAATGGGGAGCTATTACCCACCCTCTTCACAAATAAATTAAAAAGAAAAAAAGTGTGGGAGTTAAGGTTGAGTATTAGAGACCTCAAGCAAGCAATATTTAAGTATGAGAGTGAGGGCTAGTAAGCTTAGCTAGTCAAAGGAAGATAAATATTTTTATAGAGCATGTTCAAGGGATTTTCTATGTGAGACTATAGGATATAATTGTTGGTTGAGTCCATAGGATACATAAGCTCAATAAGAGGACTAAAACCACTGGCTTATGGCAGTTTGGTGAGAATTATCATATACTCTTCTTATGTTGTAATGTTGGAATATATTACATCATTTGGTTCTTTACGAATGTACCTTCATGGGTACATATTTAGATTATGATTATATAAGGAGATAAATAGTTTATTAGAGTAAATTAATAAATGCACAATTGTTAGAATGTGTAATGATGTAAATGTGCATGTAGTCCACATGTACATGATTCTTAGGGTTGAGTAAGAGATAAGAAATATATCCTCCTAGATAAATGTCTCATTGTGAGTGTTTGTAAGAGTGATTTTGGAGTGCATAGGTTAGATTAGTAGTAGGTACAACGTACCTCCATCTTGTTAATATGGAGTAGTTATAAAATCCATGAGAGGAGCATTGTAATTTTTGTGAGCTTTCTTATAGAGAATTGGATCAAGTTTTCTATCATATTTTCATGCATATTAAGTTGTCATGATCATAGTTATAACATTGCATGCTTATTTCAATACTTGTGATTGCATTTTCTTTAAGGTTAAGGCTTCAAAAACTAACCATGGTATCAGATCTATGGTGGATAAAAGAAATCATAAAGTGATCACCATTGCTATTGTTGATTATTTGGAACCCGGGTTAGCTATTGTGTACTACTGCCTATAAATACCATCACAATAGATATTTTTTATAGAAGTAGCTCTAGGTAGAATAATAGAAAGTAGATAAATCCACATGATTGATTTGTCTAGAGGTTTTCCATAAAGTTGCAAAAACTTGTGAAGACTATAATTCAACATTGAATCCACTAGATTGGCAATCCAACTAGTGAAGATTATTTTCTGTAGAGTCGTAGAATTATTATGATCATTTCTAATATTTTATTGAAGAAGAAAGAAGTTTTTAGAAAGAATCTTAGGTTACTATCATCCAAGTTTTTCTTTTTGCAAAAAATTAACTCTTAGAATAAGGGAAGCTTCCTACAAGAGATATAGAAGAACTTCATCTTCATTGCCTGAAGGTCGATATTACTTTCCTTGTACAATAATTAATTATTTGTTACCAAAAAATAAGGATTGAATATTTGGAGGCCTAATAAGAGAGGTCTCATTGAGAGATTTGCAGATTGAAGACTCCTAGTTGAAATTTTGAGGAGAGATCTAGTGGCCAAGGAAGCCACATTGAAGATTGTAAATCTAAGGAGGTCATAGAAAGAAGACCTAATTGAAGATTGAAGAGACTCAAGTAGAAGAGCCCTAGAAAATATTGGATATTGGTGATCTCCATTGAATATTGAAAACTTCACATTGAAGAAGAGGTCCATAGAAGGCCCTATTAAAGAACTTCTGTAGTGGAATATTAAGTATTGATAAGAACTAACAAAAGTTCTATTGCAAATTTTAGTAGCAATAGATTCAAGAGATCCTAGAAGAAGATCTCACTATGAAACTTCCATAGTTAAATATTGAAGAGGTCAAGGAAGGTCTCATTGAAGTTTTTGAAGTTGCAAGATTGAAGACCTTGGAGAGGTCTCAAGGAGAAACAAGAAGAAGGCTTGGTGAGTCTCATTGAAGGAGTTCCTAGAAGAACTCATTGGATAAATTACTACCAAGGGAGAAGCTCATGATAGCTAAGGAATTGGGACAAATATCGTCATCCGATAACAAGAAAGGTTTGGCAAGAATATTATCAAATTTAAAGGCAGTTTGGAATATATCTCAAGATTGTTAGATTGTTTGAGGAGGAGATCTAGTTTGAAATTAAAATTTAGCAAGATAAAGGAGATAGAAAAACAATAAAATCTAAGATATTTGGGTACCATCATTGAGGGGTTCTTGAGTGAACATATCAGCTATAATTTGGAAGAGGAACCTACCAAATTTTTGAGATTCAAGGATAACTTTTCTGTGAAGGTATTGATTGCTTTACAATATGAAAATTTTCATATTTGAAAACATAAAAAGGTAGCAATTTGGGCAGTGTTAGTAGCTTCTAAAAATCATATTTCAGAGGTACATCTTGAAGGAGTATTTAAGCCACCAATTTACAGTATTGGGCAGCATATTAATAAAGTATTGAAGCTGCAAAAAAGTGAGCAACTGAGCTATTTTGGAAAGCCAAGAAGAGTTGCAATAACATCTACAAAAAGGTATAAAATTTAAGTGACCAAAGTCACTATCCTCATCATAATCTACAAGGAAAAAGGTAAGCAACTTGGGTGCCAAAAAGAATTCATTAAGTGAAATTTAGAGTTTTGGTTGATTAAAGATTTATTAAGCACCATTTTAGAATTAGAAGTTGCTAGAAGTGGATTCATTTTAAGTCCTCAAAAAAAGAGTGCAGAAGATTTTTTTTTTTAAGATTATATACCTACACATTAGAAAAAAGTTAGCAATAATATTTCTATTTAGTTATAACAAAGAGGACTACATTGAGTTGTAGAGATTATAAGTTCCTTTAAAAAGTTAGTGCATGATTTTAGATCTATTTGAAGAAGTGATAAGGTGAGTTTAATATTTCACTACACTAATTACTTTAATATTATCATTGGTATACTTTACAAGTTATCTTTAAGGAGTTATAAGGAGAATTGAAATTGCACTATATTAATTTCTTCTTAACTTATTGAAAAATGCACTGAGTATTAGAATTGAAGTTGCATTATATTGATTTCTTCTTAACTTATTGAAAAATGTACTATGTATTAGAATTGAAGTTGCACTATATTGATTTCTTATTAACTTATTGAAAAGTGCACTAAGTATTAGAGTTGCAGTAAAATTAGTGTGTATCTCACTAGCACATATTTGGAGTTACTTTGAAGGGTTCATTTACAAAGGAGATTATTATTGCATTATAGTAATTATTCAATATTCACTAAAAGTATTTTGGTAAAAGTGAATATTAGTGCAAATTTAAAACCTCTAATAGCATTGTTAAAAACTTAGATTCATTGGTGTTAAGACTGTCTAAGTTAGAGGTTGGTGATTGTCTAAGAAAAAGGGACAACTATACATTACAGTAAGCCACCATATCCAAGAAGCTAGGAGAGCTTCAAGAGAAGATTTTTATTTTGGTGTAAAAGTACAGATTTGATTCCATTCTATTGCAGGTTTTTACATTGGAATAGCACTAGATTTTGTCCTTCAAATACAACATTACAGGACAAGGAATAGTGTCCTAAAAGGATATCATTACAGATAGCAAGGCACGGTCTCCAAGCAGTCATTAGAGGAGCAAATGGAAGAGCCAACTAAGGGCTCACAAAATAGGGTTTTGGGTGTCTAAAGACACCATTCTTTCAGTGCCTTATCCAACACATATTACAGCTTACACCTGTAGAAAAAGACCTACGTAAGAAAGCTACTGAGGCATAAGAAAATCTGCATCCAAGCAAGGGATATACGTAGAAGAAAATACAGAAAAATACCTACATAAAGGATTCACTAAATAGATTAGAATACCTATCTAAAGGAGCTATCAACATCTATAAAGAAGAACAAAGAAGGGATAGCGTATAAGCAAAGCAAAGTATAAAGAAAAAATAGTAAAATACAGATTCAATACATCATACTCCAGCCAAGCGGAAGCACTGTAAGGTTATATCCACGTAAGAGAAGCATTGGGAATAGCATCATTGGCATCTAGAACAAGCATTCCATTCGGCCTAGGTATACAACATCGGATTAAGATCAAAAACCTGCAGTAGATAAGCGCTAAGCCAGCAAGGTGAAAGGTTTGTTAGGGCTCAATGGTAAAGAATTTGATCCATATGAAGGAAGAGACTCATGCAAGCGAGAGAGAATATTGGCCACATTGTTGAAGCCAGCTCAATTGCACAGTGAGCATAAGAATATCATAACGCTTTCAAGGAAGGGTTATTTACGCACCTACCAACAAGACGTTATAGTAGAAGGTAGAAGATTAAGATGATTATTGTCGTTTGGTATAAGCATTGGAAGACGATGCAGCAGGTTCATTTCAAAGAAGTAAAGAACTGAAGTGCCACTTGGCACTATTCACCTTACACAACATATGGGGGAGGTTTAATTAAGTCAACTGTTGCAAGTAAAGGCACCAATTCAAGTATATTTTAGGCGTTATATTATTTAGGTACATTGCAGTCTAAAGAAAGTCGAAGATGTTACCTCTTAAAAGGACAAGGAAAATAGACCATCACATAGTTTGACATGGCCATACAGAGTAATGTTTTGAAGGCATCAATTAGCCATAAAAAAAAAAAAGAGCAAAGATCAAATATCATTGAAACACCAACGAGATAGAGGTAAACATCGTTGCAATTGCAGGTAAAGATAGCAATCAATCTTCTCAGGTTGCATGCACAGTTGAAGGTCACATTGCATTCGGATAGCGTTCAAAGGTGAGCCCATTGGGCACCAATTCTTGGAAACCCCACAACTAACACAGCGTCAGATACAGCGCACCCTAGAGATACCAGGACAAAGCCTAAAAGTGAATCAGCTGACCGTTGAAGGTGATAGTTGAAAAACCTATATATATATATATATATATATATATATATATATTTTTTTTTTTTTTTTTTTTTTTTTTGATAGGGGTAAAAATTTATTGAAATTAGAAAAAAATACAAGAGTCAAGAATCAGATTACAACAAAACTGCTTTATCTAGGTATATCAGCTTTCAATAAACTAGTAAGAATTTGAGAGCACGTCGAAGGAAACTGATGTCATTCCCTAACACTCCAACCTTCTTGAAATTTAGTAAAAGTGATGAACTCCATATGACAACAAAAATAAATAATCTGCCTAACCACCCCTGCAAACCTTCAATTAACATTGGTAAGATTACAAGTATTCAAAAAATTAATGATAATTTGAGAATCTGATTCACAAATTATCCTGCACCAACCCAAAGCATATCTTTGCTCCAGTGCATAAATAACAGCAAGGGATTCCATATAATTATTGGTATGCCTTCCTTTAAAACATGAGAAAAAGAAACAGACCACACCACTGCAATCACGTCCCACTCCACCAATACTAGCATTTTCAGGATTACCTCTTGAAGACCCATCAATATTAATCTTAAGAACCCCCCTAGGATGGGGCTGCCATCTGCCATCTCTCTGCACTCTGTTATTGAATCCCCTCATGCTAAAAAAATAATAGCACATGGACCAGATACTGTCAAACCCAAACCATGCATAATCTGGACTTCCACTATGTTCATAGGAATATTAATCTGACATTTAGTAGACACAATTTCCTAGATCATTCTCAAAATTCTTTGCCAAAATTGAAAAACAGAGAGCTTTCTCCCTTGAAAAATTTTTTGATTCCTTTCAAGCCATATTTTCTAGAAGATGCAAGAGGGACCAATATGCCAAGCAACTTGTAAAAAGAAGACCTTAGCCGGAGGCCTTCCCAAACTCCTCCAAAAATCCAAAATAGAAGAAGAATGAACACAAGACTATTTCCACACACCCCACCACAAATGCCAAAGTTGATGCACAAAACCACATTGAAGAAGCACATGACCAACATATTCCTCACTATTCTCACATAGGAAACAAAATGAAGGGCCATGAAAACCTCTCTTCTGAAGGTTATCTCAAGTGAGACATCCATTATGAGTGGCAATACACAAGTAAAAATTGCACTTAGGCCATGCAAATTTATTCCACACTTGCTTCCACCAAGGAACTTTCTCAGTACCATAACATTGGTGATATAATTCATGATATCCAGAGGCAACCGATAAAATCCCTCTATTTTCCTTAACCCCAAGCCAACACATCATCATCTTACGAAGAAGAGTATTCTCTAGAATACGTAATGTGTGACAACTCCTCTCTATCCTCCATAGAGCCTCCAATAGGCCATTCACTGGGATCCCTCCATTGGAACATTTCCATCTGACCAATGCTCTTAACAACTTTAAAATCCATCACTCTAGACCAACCAGCAGCCAAAAAATGTTGAGCAAGACCAAATATGAGGATATTCAGATAAAAAAGCAAGAAAACCATCCCAAGAATCATGCCAAAAAAGAAACTTAAAGCCTTTATGACAAATCCAAACAACCCTTGTTTGATAAGAGAAGCTCCCTTCTTCAAAGTGTTCTAAACAAAAGAACCTTTCCCAATCAAGTTATAATGAGGAAGCTCATCACCTTCCACCCCATAGAGATATTTATAAGAAAGAATTTTAGCCTAAGTTTGATCATGATTAGTACACCAACACCAATAAAGTTTGGTATCCAGAGCTTGCCCAGAAAGAGAACTCAGGCAAAGACCCAAATCGCCCTCTTGTTTAAGTCTACAAAGAGACTCCCATTTCACCAAACTCCATTTAGAGGATTCCAAATTACCAACCCACAAAAATCTCTATGAAATAGAATCAATATCATGAAGAAATATTTTCGGAGTAACCTGAATTAAATACCTGTACATAGGTAATGCTTGAACAACATATTTGAGGAGCAAAACCCGACCAGTAAAAGACAACCATCTGTAAGTGCAATGACTAACCTGAGTGCGAAATTTCTCCAAAATATTGGACCAAACACTCCTATGCAGAGGACCAACAGAGATAGGATCACCAAAGTACTTAAAAGGAAGAACTCCAACCTTAAATCTAAGAATCTAAACAATTATGGCCTGAAGACGAGGATTAGTATAAAATAAAAAATGGAAGATTTAGCCTCATTAATATTCTACCCAGAAGCAGCTAAGTAAATATCCAGAATTATTCTAAAATTAGTTGTCTCCCTAATAAAAACAACACCCATCAAATGAGAAGATTGTTTTAATTATTTATCTCCTACTTTATTATCTTCTATTTGTCTAAGGTTGTAATAATAAACTTTTAATCTTATACTTAACACCTTATAACTCCTATTTCTTGATATGCATTGTCTATATTGTATGTAATTTATGTGTACATATATTTTGTATTAGCTAATTAACACCATATTTTATCTATGTTGTATGTATTTTATGTGTACATATATTTTTATTTTGCATTAGCTAATCAACACCATATTTAGTCTATGTATCGAGATAAAATATCATAGTGAGAAGGGCCTACAAAGACCTTGTTCATATCAATGATCGACAAGATACATGCTTTTTGAATCCATCATGGCTAAATATATCTCTTCACGTATAATGAGTTATTGAACAAATGTTATCAATACAAAAAAATAAAAAAATTGTATGATTTCAATGATAGGATCAAATTATTTTTATGTAAAATATTTCAATTAATCACATAGGATTAAAATGGGCCCATATATAGTGCAGCATGATAATAAGATCATATAGTGATATTACAATAATATGTTTAAAAATTATGCATGTATTGCTTGATAAAGTATGAACCTAGGTCTTCTCCTTAAAATTCAAGGTATGTAACCAATTGAAATCATACCATTTGATTCAATGATATCATATTTAAAGTACTTTAAATAATAAATTTAAATAAATTAGATTTTAATCTCACATGTTTTACATCATTACTATGTTATTTTAGTATTTCAATGGACCATAGCATAGTATTTTTATTTTTGAATAGGTTGAAAAGTTGGGGGCATAATAAGGCCACCCTTGACATGAATTGAACCTGGGTCTCAATTAAGAAAGCCCGATGCCTTTTTCTATCATAATGTTCCTATGATAATACGACCATAGAGTAGTATTACACATTGTTTCACCAAGTCATCACTTATTTCTTGGCATAATTTGGACTTGGGTCTTCATACTAATCATATATTTTTAAGTACTTCAACTTATATTATGTGGAACCCATCCATAATGATATTTCAACAATATTTTTGGTAACAATAATTTTTTTATTACATAGAAGAGTTGGTTACAACCACTATTTTTAGTAACTGGTCAGTGCAAGGTTCAAATCACAGGGACTGTTCCCAACAAACCTATCCATCTCGTTCTTGTTGACCCGACATGATATGGGGACCATCGGTCACTCGGGGTTTGTATCGTCATTGTCAGCGCACTTAGAGGATTTGAAGTTGACTACTACCTTTGCAAAGGGTTTACTTCCTTCCAAAATTTGAGCTTAAAACTTTATATTAAATTACTTTAATTTATACTATATAAACCATAAAAATACATATTAAATTACTTCAACTTAAATCATTAATTATATATAATTCATATTCAATTACTTAAACTCAAATCATTAATTCTATATGCGATCACTATAGAGAAATAGTGTCCCTACTCTATCGTGATCTTTGGTCTTGGGTCCCTTATGTATACATAATATTACAATTAAATAGTAACAATTTAAATTTAAGTATGTTCAATCCACTTCAAAATACCCGTTGTGGTTTTGAGTCTTTAAGATCTGTAAAATCATTTTAATTCTAAAAATATTTATTATTTATTTATTTCATTTTATTAAAAAAATAAATGGTAATTAATTTTTAATATTTTATCTTATAATTATTTATACAACCAAACTTTGATTACTATAATATACAACTCTATCTTTTAAATTCTAATCTTAAACTTCTATTTTAAATTTATCTTGCCCACACGAAAAACAATATAACATCATTATAATCTTAAAAAATATATATTATTCATTTATTTAAAGGCAAAAACCCATGTTACAAAAGGAAATGCATTTTTTTTTTTTTAATTAAATACTTCTTAATAAAATATTAATATTGTTTATGGGGTGACTGACCTTCCTGCTGCGATTGTAGGACGCTCTAATAAACCCACATCAAGGACCACCTGATTTGCCCATATTATATAACCCCATATTGTCTTCCCTCGAGGATCATCTGATTTGCATATGAAACCCTAACCCCCGCTTCGTTTTGTACCTGACATGACGCAGGATTCCAGTATATAAGTGATTTGGGAAGCGCCTGGAGTCCTCTCAAGATCGCAGAACGGGGTCGTTTTCACTCGGGAGCGACAATAAGAATAAACAGCGAAAATGAATTCTTTTCGCTTTTCCTTTCCTTCTGATCAAGACATGCTGGAGGAGGTTCGCTATCTACATTCCTTGTGGAAGAGAGGACCACCAGCGAAAAGAACTCGGCGGGATAACACCTCCTCAACTCCTAAGCGACCCAGACTCGATCCGGATAACAACGAGAGGGAGGAGCAACCCGCATCAAAAGCCGAAATCTCTCACTCTGAATCCACCTCAGCTTCTGAGATCGCCCCCCTCTCAGTAGAGAAGCAGGACCAGCCCGCATCAAAAGCCAAAAAATTTCACCCTGAATCCACCTCAGCTTCTGAGATCACCCCCGTCTCAGTAGAGAAGCAGGACCAGCCCGCATCAAAAGCCGATATCTCTCACCCTGAATCCACTTCAGCTTCTGAGATCACCCTGAAGCTGCAACAGAAGGCCACCGCTGCTTTTATGCAGTTCTTGAAGGAAGATCTCACGGCTAACAATGAAGAAGAAGAGGAAGGGACAAGCGAAGATGTGAAGAAATTCTTTGAGAAACTTTTTCAAGAGGATGACGAGCTGAGGAGTTTCTACAAGCAGCATTGCAGGTCTGGAGCATTTATGTGCTTGGTTTGTGGGGGTATGGGTAAAAAGGTTGGGAAGAGATTTTCTGATTGTGGAAGCCTCATCCAGCATTCTATGAACATAAGTAGCAAGAAAATGAAGAAGGGTGCACATCGGGGATATGGGCTTACCATATGCAGCCTGTTGGGGTGGGATCTAGACCAACATCTTGGCCTTCCAAAGCACTATAAAGAGAAAGACGCAGACAAAGTTGAGGTCAGTAATTCCACGTTATCTTCCGCTTAGTGGAAAACCTAATTCCTGATTATTTTTCTTATTTTTTTTACAAAAGCTTATTAATACAAGTATCCTACAATAATTTGAATTTGGATCTTTCAAGATCTTGAGACTAGTGAAATATACTGAGATTTTTTATATATAAAAAAATTAGCTAAATGTCATTATAATCCCAATTTTTAAGTCTTGGAAATCATACTAATGGGATGAATTTCGGCCTCTGGATGACATTGTGGCGCGTAGTTTATAATATTCTTTTGGGGTCTTTTCCGTTGTATTTTTGTGACAGCAGGGGCGAAAAGCCAAGGAAGCACCCAGTCGTCAAATGGGGACTGGAAAAGCAAGCTCTCGGGTTGAGGACAAACCCTTAACGAAAGAAGAAGAATTGCAGGAGAAGGCTGCCATGGCCTTTAAGGAATTGTCCACCAACAATAGCGAAGATTGTAAAGGAGAAGAGGAAGAAGGGGATCGTGCTCAGAGGTTTTTTGAGAAAGTTTTTGAGGAGGATAAAAATCTTGGAGAGTTTTACAAGAATGATTCTAATTTTCAAGTAGGGGCGCTTATGTGCCTGGTTTGTAGGGCCATGGATAAAAAAGTTGGGAGGAGATACCCGCAATGTGCGAGCCTTGCCCGACATTCTCTGAATATAACAAAGACAAATGAGGAGGCTCATCGAGGATATGGACGTGCAATATGCGGTTTGATGGGGTGGAGCCCTGACCACCTACTAGTCCTTCCAAAGGGTGATAAAAAGAAGCCTGCTGAGTCCGTTTCTTCCCCAGAAAAAGTTCAGGTTAGTATCTTGCAATGCCGTGAGTTTTTGTGATAAATTTTATGTGGTTTAATTTGTGAATAAAAGAATAACGGTGGTTGTGGAATACAAAATAGGCTGGGCTTTTCTGCATTGGATAACTAGCTTTAATATTAATATGGCAGTCACTAACTCTGGTTGTAACAACATTGTTGTCTTTATTTTACATCAATCTTTTGGTTTTTAAATATATGAAATCTATTTTGTTGCAGAGTTCTATAGCAGTGGACAATACCAAGTAATCAGGTCTGGATTCGGGAGCAATAAATTCTCATTAATATGATGAAGACCATATCCCAAAAAATGAAGACGACAAAGAACCAACTGAAATTAATTAATATGTTCTTTTTTTTTTCTTAAGTATAACTGTCGTTCATCTGCTTACAAATATATAAGTTACTATGCAGAAGAGCGTTTCCATTGTCATGTTTAAGGTGTTTTTGTTTTTGTGACAGTATGTCTTTTTTTCTGATTTCTATCTAAATTGATAGTGCATTGCAGAAATCACTTCATTTTTATTGTAAAATGGATTCAAATTGTTGGATTATAGAAATATATATTGTTTAAATGTACTTATACGAATTTATTTAAATTTCACATGCTTGAGTTACACAGTTTTGCTTTCTTTCGTATAATCTATTTTGAATGCTTAATGTTTGGAATTTGAATAGCTCTTTGATATTGCTATTTTTTAAAAGAAAATGGAGATTATACATAGATGACATTATTTATATTTCCTTTTGTTGAAAGATGCTATACTAATTATATGTATTAAATATTACAAGATTAAAATAGTTTATTTGATCATTATTAATGGTGGAATTCTTTTTTTTGGGTTGAATTTAAATATAGGATTTTGGTCATTTATTAAAGACACTACTAATAAGCTTAGAAGGGTAATTTGGTACAAGAATAAGAAAGATAAATTCTCAAGCTATTTAAGTCTATGTGTGGGCTTGTACAAAAATGAACATAGATGATGAGCTCTCTTAGGGAATTCAGTTGAAATGGTTAGGGTTTGAATGTGAACAACGTGTAACCATAATTTTATTTATGCCTTTTTCATTTGTATACAAGTAGACCATATGAGTCTTAACTACTAAAGAAGCTTCTAGGGAAGGGGCCAATTCTAATGCCATTCAACCTTCTCTTACTTCTAAACTTTAGTGTATTTTATTTAATAAGGTTTAGGTTTCTTATTCTAAGGTTTAAGAAATATCACTAAAATTTACTTTGGAAGTTCATTCAATGCTTCAATTAATAGGTTTTATCAAAATTTAGTTACTCTTATGGCTTGGAACTCTACTAAGGTTGAATCTTATGAGCCTATTAATTTTAACAAGAACTATTTAGTTTACAATAATGGTAGTTCTATTATTCACAGTGAATAGGAAAATATGTAGTAAAATATTGAGGTGCCTTAGCAATAGTCTAATTAAGATGATGATCCTCTTAATAGAAACTACAAGGATGCTCATACAAATGAGCGATGGAGATATTTATTGTAAATATAAGAAAATCTCTAATATATGTGGCAGTTGACTAAAAATCAAGGTCAAGATATTGTTATAGCTCTTTGGAAATTCTATTTATCAAAATAAAGTGAGACTTTACATATGGCAATTGAAAATATATATTGATAAAATTATCCATACTTTTATTTTTATGGGAGATGGTATAATTTTTATTTGTATTACATATTAAACAACACTATGTTTCCTACTAAATTAAAAACTTAACTTGGTAGTGATTTCTTGGCTCCTTTCTTTCTGAATGCATGTTTGACACTGTTTTGGTGGTTATTATCTGGCTTTTTGTGGATTATTTTTGACACTCTTGTGTACTCCTAACCATGGTGCTTAGTGTGTTGGATTATAGGGTGTGCTAATTCCACCCACCCTTTTTTGTATTATTCAACATTATTTTATTAATATAATGGTTTTTTCATCCAAAAAAAGAATAGATATGAGATTAATAAAGCATATTGTATACAAAAGAAGTATGATGTAAATAAACCCTTAAAAATAAAGGTTGAAGACAAAATTTTGGGTAAGATAAGTCATATGAAAATCAATAATCACAACTAGATTTTTAAGGAAGGATGAAGACCAATATAGGATAAAGAAGAAATACAATTAAATCTAAAATCCAATAATTTGCTAATGTGTCAACAAATCACTCACATGTTGATGAATTTCTAGGAGGGAAGTAAAGCATCAATAATTAAATGATTTATTAGGTCAATAGATAGATCACATGGTGAAGGGAGGTTTTGAAATATTAAGTTTTAGATGGTTAATTGATAAGGACATGTTTGATCATTTTATGGTTAAATTGAAGTAAATAAGGGTTAATTGAGCTACTCAAAGTTAGAAGCAAGTTACAACTTTTATGATAAATAATATATGAGAGATCATTTGTAAGGGTATTTTATCTAATTACTATTAGAGCTATACTTTGTGGTTGTGAATTCTACTCTTGAAACTCATTTATAAATAATAGAAAGTTTATGCATGGCATTTGTAAACCAACTATGGCATTTCACCTCTTGATTTGAAATAACATGCAATTATTGGCTCTTCCTCCTAAAATCGTATGAGTCACACACACATACATAATCCACAAAACCTCATAAAAAGACATATATCCAATAAAAAAATAACATTCCTAAAATGAATTTTAGGGTGAAAATCTACTGAGTCATTGCCTTATTTCAAGATCATAATTCTATTTTATGACTTGAATCCATCTATGAAGATATTTTTCTTCAATATTAGGGATTGCATAAGTTGATAGATCTATTTGGATTCATATATAGCTGAAGAAATAATTTTTCATTACCTCTAAACTACTTTTCTTTATTTTAAATATTCTTCTATTTCTTTCCATCCATATAGTCTAAAGTATTGTTCTTTGGATGTATAGGAGATTATCTATGATGCCTAACTTTTAGAAGTGCTCTCCTATTTCTTTAACCATTCTTAAATTCTACCATTCATCATCATGCATTTACAGGAATATTAAGAATCCATTTTTATAGTTCCTAGACTATTCAGTGTCCAAAGATATGGTCTAGACTCTCCTCATTTTTACATAGAACACATTGTGAGAGGCCATCAAAGCCTATTTTATTTAGTTTATCCCAAGAGCTTCCATAAAATTGTTGGAGTGAACACCTTTATAAATGGAAAATAAAAAATAGACCATGCCAATAGAATCTCCCCCAACACTACCAATTCTAGCATGTCTAGGACTGCCCCTGGATGACCCATCAGAATTAATTTTTAAAACTCCTCTAGGAGGTGGCATCCACCTACCATCTCTCCTAACCTTCTTTCTGAGCTGAGGAACCCTGATAGGGCTAGAATACTTTGCACCATCCCCAAAGAGACTAAGGGCCTTTCATACCTTCTCCTCCCTAGATTCCAAAAGAGGGTCCACATCACATTTATTATGGATAGTTTTTTGAACCATACACAATATTATTTGCTAAATCTATTGAATAGCCAAATGATTATCTTGAAATATGCGATGGTTTTGTTCAATCTAAATCTGCCATATGATTCAAGAAGGGCCCAAATTCCAAGCCACCTAGAGGAAGGAGGCCTTGGTTGGAGGTCTACCCAGACTACTCCAAAACTCCACTAGGGAGATCACATGAAAACAAGGATGGTTCTAGGAACTCCATCAACAGTTCCAGATGTCTCTAGCAAGAGAGCATTGGAAAAATAAATGAGGATTCGTCCTCATTCTTACTGCAAAGGACACAAAAATAGGGACCCTAAAATCCCCTCTTCCTGACGTTATCCCAAGTGAGGCATTTATTATGAGCTACCAGTCAGAGAAAGAAGTTACATTTCATCCAATCAAATCTATTCCACACCTTTTTCCACCATGTAACAGGGAGACTCCCAAACTTTTGCTTATCAAGAACCTGATAACCTGAATCAAGGTTCCAAGCCAGAATATATTTACCCTCCAACAAAGAATATGGCCTCCCCACAAGAATAAGAAAAGCACATCTCTATCCTTGACCAATCCCCCCTAGGGTCATTCCTATGGATATTTCCACCTGTACATATCCATATTTCCAAAATACTAGATTTTTTTAAAGTCCTCTACATGAGACCATCTCGCTTCCAAGAAAAAAATGCTTGGGGAACATAACCTAGATATTTTTATTCAATATAGGAGGGTGGCCATCCCAAGAATACTCTCAAAAAAGAGCATCTATTCCCCGATTGCAAATCCAAAACAACCCCTACCTGTTTAAATTAGCTCCTCTTTTCAGAGTGTCCCAGAGAACTGAACCTTTTCGAACCAAGCTGACTCTAGGGATCTCAATCTCAAAAATACCTCTCAAGTATTTACAAGATAATATTTTAACCCAAATCTAATCTTGAGAGGTACACCATCTCTAATAAATTTTTGCAGCCAAAGCCTACCCAAAAAGAGCCATCTATCACAACCCAAGGCCTCCCTCTTGAACCGGTCTACATATAGAATCCCATCTAACCAAACTCTATTTAGATTGATCAAGTTTTTTAGACCACAAAAATTGTCTTGATAAAGCATCCATGTCCTTGATGAAACAAGAGGGAGTTGTTTGCATAAAATACCTATAAATGGGTAAATCTTGAACAACAAAATTTAAAAGCAACACTCTTCCTATAGAGGATAGCCATCTGGAAGTCCAGTGATTCACCTTCCTTCTAAACTTATCAAGCATAGACTGCCAAGAAGATCTAGGCAAAGGATGATATGAAATTAGAATATCAAGATAAATGAAGGGGGAAGTCCCGACCTAGAATCTTAGAATGTGAGCAATCCTGGCTTGAATAAGATGAGGGGTATTGAAATTAAATAGAAGACTTATCCTCATTAATCAATTATCTAGAAGCATCAGGATATATTTCAAGATATCATCTAATGTTTTCAGCTTTCCTGATAGTGGCAACTCCCAGCAAATTATAATCATCAACAAATTGAATTTGGGAAAGATGCAAAAAACTACTATCCCACTTCCACCCCTTAATGAGACCTTGCTAGCCCTGAGACTTGATAAATCTTCCCAACCCTTCCACCATAATGATAAACAAATAAGGAGATAATCTCCTTGCTTTAATCCCCTTGAGGCCTCAAACAACTCTGATGGCTCATTATTAACAAGAACAAAGAATGAGTAAGAAGAAATACAACTCATCACCCATCTAATCCATTCCTTCTCAAATCCAAAAGTATCAAGAACTTTCTAAATAAATGACCATATGACCTGATCATAGGCTTTGGCCACGTCCAACTTAATGAACATAGTTTTCCATCAAGTGAATAGCTTTTGTAGCAATAAAAACCCCATCCTAGATTTTCCAGCCAGAAAAAAACCCACTTTACTTCTCAGATATGATTTTACTCAACCATATCTTTAGCCTCTCAGCAATAATTTTTGTGATGATATTATACACAACATTGCAGAGAGCAATAGTCCTAAATATATCCAAGGAATTCACTCCATTTTTTGAGGAATAAGCACCACAAAGGTAGCATTTAGGGCCCTTAGCATCTTTTTGTTCTTTTGGGATTCATGGACCACCTCTAGAAGATAAAATTTTATTAACTCCCAAAACTCTTAATAAAAATAAATTGGTATCCATCTGGGCCTGGGGTTTTCCCATTTTTCATCTAGAATACAACATTTTCAAACTCCTCAAGGGAAATTGGATCCATCAAGTGCTCATTCATCTCTCTAGGGAAACAGGTCATAAAAGAAACCAATGAGAAAAATAGAAAACAATTATAATCCACTTATGACTTATAAAATTATGAGATCACTAGTCCATCAAGGATACCTAGAAGACTAAAAGGTTAAAAATTCATCCAAACACTCAAAAAAAAAAGGTAGTGGAATGAAAAAGACAAGAAGAAATTACATGAAAACATTATTAGAATATTAATGTGCACTATACCTTCTATTTTGACACTTGTCATGTTCATTGACATTTTTCATGATTTCATATAGGCTTATGCCTATATATTGTAATCAATTTGTATAATACATATCTCATCTCTTTCAAATCCCAACATTTGGTATCAGAGTGGGATTTCCCTATCCTATTGGTTTGAGAGGGGATTTCCTTCATGGAAATACCCCCCATTTTTTTCCTTCAATTTTTTCTATAAGCTAGGGAGTATGCTCTCCATCCCTTGATGGATGGATCAGAAACCAAAAACTTAGAAAAATTAATGGCTGCCAAAAAAATTTTGGAGTATGATTTTTTGGAGGTTAAGTTTTTTTGTATCCATCCACAAAAGTAATTTCTGCATGGAGAAATGAAAAACGAGATACCATTCGTGGATGCCACATATTTTTTTTAGTTTCTTTTTTTCAGGTAGAGGCACATGCTTGCTGGTTGATCCTGCCGAGGTGTTGCTGAGATTTTAGAGAAGCTAGCATAATATTTTTTTGCTACAATGCAGTATTATGGAGGATCCTAATTGGCTCATGAGAAGGCATGATGGTGCACCTCCATCTCGATGATGAAATACTGCAATGGTGTGGGCCTCATATGGCAAATAGCAGAATCACTACACAGAGAACTCGACATCACACATGATGCTATCTTGCATGGAAAATAATATAATCAAGCCCTAATTTGATCTCTAAAATCCATGTACATCATCAAAGAATGCATCACTGACATGGAAAACACCTCAGAGGTGTGGAAGACAATGGTGGGGACGTTGAAGTTGGCACCAAAGTGGTTAGCCCACCCTGTAAACATGTCTCTTATAACAAACCGGATGATAAATTTTGTCTACCTTATTCATCTGTTTGTTTAACCATTTTTTGAAGGAGCAAGTGAGTTTGTGGGAGGAGGTCATGAGGATTCCCACAAGGTGAAATGGGACAGTGTCAGAGCTTTCGATTCTTGGGGGTGCCCCTTTGATGACTGCTATTATGCAATACTAGATGGTAGTTCCACGCATGGTTGACATCCCTTTCTGTGATAGTGATATGGTGCAATTTTTTTCTAGAAATTAATGCTGAAGAAGCAAAACTGTATATGAAATATATTTCCTCCTATAATAGGGGATTGTCGACTGTTTGTTGTAAAATAGCCTATAGGTGTTGTTGGTACAATTTCTCCCTAGAACTTCCCACTTGTGAATAAGCAATAACTCTATGGCAGGAGAAGAGTGTTGTCACGAAGGTTAAGATCCATAGATGGTTGATCATGTAACCTTGCCCATTAAAATTCTGATTATATCACCATGTTTTCATCAATGGAAGAACAAAATAATTTCTACCATATTTCTATATCCATAGAATTAGCAGATACAGTTAAATCATAGGAATATTTAATGTCGATTGTGGTGGTTTGAAAGAAGTGGCTTCAGTTTTGTGTTTATCAAATTGTAATTTTTTTTGTGGCAAACGTATTTCTCCTGATCCACATTTTACTGTGGATAGGAATTCTCATTTGACTATGCATTGATTACACATTAATTATAGACATGGAGATCTTGTGGTACTCTGTATCACGGCATGCATAGCTTCTGCTAAGCCAAATTCGACTAAATGGAAGTATTTTGTTTAGAATCGCCAGCTAATGTGTTTACGACTTTAAGGACTTATATGTTTTTTATTGTTTATGTAGCACCACATGAATGATCAAGGGATCTTTCAGAAACATGTGATTCCATACACTCTTCCACCTCTGACCATGTGGTTTCATTATTTTTTTTAAATTGTAAGAGGTCTTTAATTCTTCTGTGGCCTGTGGGAGACCATGAAAATAAATTTAGACAACAATACCTACTTTTGGAAACCCTCACCATTGTGGGTGATCTCATCTCAGCAGTGGTGGACGACGTCGGTGGCAAAGTCATGGATGACCCGGATCACCTTCAAGATCCCCTTCTTTGATTCAACATAGACTCGATGGCCCACTCATTAACAGTTGCCAGATTGGTCATGAAGGTAAAATATGTGATATTAATGGAGGAAATAGCAGTATTTGATTGACATATTAGTGGGTAGCCTTCCTTTTTTTGTGGTATATAGAGGATATAATACGGTATGGAGATGTTCGTGGACTAGAGCCTGATTACATTACTATAGTTGTGCAAATTATGTGTTACTTCTCAAGATGCATAATTGATTTTGTGCCCACTTCTTCCATGTGTTACCAGATGTTGTTACCATCAAGCAGTAATAATTTCCCCTCTTGCTCATGCCTCCTCACCTAGCGGTCCCTGAAAAACAAATACAATAATGGTTTCAATTATTTTTTTGTGTAGACGTTGTTGGCTTATCGTTTATTAAGAAACTAGAGATGGACAATTTGACACGTCCTAAAATGAAATTTTGTGGCTATATTGTTGGCATTGAGTTTGACTACGGCTATATTTTTGGAATTGAATTTGGTTGCGACTGGTGGAAAAAGGGCCAACACTGGACCAAATTTGCACGTGTCTCAAGTTGAAAGATGGTTTTTTTCCTACAGGAGTAAAGCTTGATGATAAGTAGCCCACTTACAATGCCTAATCATTTCAATTTTGTGCAGTAATATTGATTTTTTTGACATCCACCCAGTCCACATGATGAGGGGAGATAATCCATTTTATACTTGTGGAGAACTGGAAATAATTTTTGCGATATTTTGGCCATTGAGAACAATCTAGTGTTTATGATTGAAGACTTTCCTGAGCATGGTAGATCATCAATGTCATTGGAGAAACGTGTACGCCACCTGTTTGCTATTCTCTAGTGCAAATTGCAGACCATGGATCAATTTTCAATGTGTATCCATTTCCTCCATTAACATCAAGAAGTGCACTCTGATTATGTGCTTGAATGGAGAAACCCACGCTCTAACAAGTGGCGGGCACCGCATATAGCGGCATTGCATATTGATATCCACTATTTTTTTTATAATGCTAAACAACTTTATTTAAACATAAAGGGGATTATTTTAAAATGAAAGGATATAATGGGGCATATGTGGTTCATGTGAATTATTATAAAAGTGGGGATTTCTTATAAATTGGAGGGGACCACTTGACTTTTTATTGTATAAGGAAATTTATACCTGTGATAATGATCGACATAACTTTTTATGGTCAATGTAATGTTGAATACTATTTTTTAATTTTTCTAGAGAGCAATGTTGCTTGAGTACAAGATAGCCTAGAGAGGTTGTTGTTTTTCCTTCATATGAAGGCCCTATTGAGACTCAAACATAGGGGTATTTATAGTCATCGAAAAAAAAAATCTGACATAGACACAATGGTGGTGTTCTTTTTCAGTTTTGAGGTGGTTTGGCAATATTTTTAAAGCCTCAAACATTATTCTATTCTAGAGTGCATTTTGGTAGAACCCAACACTCTATGTAAGTGATCCTAGTATCTAGTATTCTCCTCTATCATACTTGGTGGATGTAGCAACTAGTTATCCATATATTCTGGTAAGATGAGGTAATTACCATAAGGACACCTACTCTAGGGACTATAGACATAGACACCCTAGAATCTATCTGGGGACTTTTTTTTATCAACTTCTAAAGACTATAGACGAAGACACTTCAGAATATTCTCTTATTTCTTCTTCTTCTCCTCCACATTTGGATTCTATGGATCATTTTTTATTGTATTTCATGGCTCGTATTTCTTTTGTATTAAGGTGTATTTTCGACAGAGACCGACACCTTCTAGATTGAGTTCACCATGAGGGAGGATGATATTCATGGTGAATCTAGTCAGTGACCTATGAAAGGTAACATACCTATAGGATGATCTATAGAGGCAACATATCCAAAAGTGGTTGGTCTTGAGGCACCTAGGATGACCTGAGGCACTTAAATGACTAACCTAGAGGCAACATATCCAATAAAGTGGTTGACCCTAAGGCAATAAACTGACATGTATACATCATTGATCTAGCATTATTCATAGTTGGAGAGCTAAGCGCAAAGAGCACAAGCCTAGATCAAATCATGTAATAAAGGAGGATGATAGGGTTCTTTTAGAGAAGTCAACATTAAGGGGTAATGTTACCTAATTTTGCCTTTTTTTTCTCTATAGTTAGGATAGTGCACATTAAAGGGAATGTTAGAATATTAATTTGCACTATGCCTTCTATTTTGACACTTGTCATGTTCATTGATATTTATCATGATTTCATATAGCCTTATGCCTATATATTGTAATCAATTTGTATAATACATATCTCATCTCTTTAAAATCACAACAATTATCACAAATTAACATATAATATAACACCCAACTTGTATTAGTACATAGACATAAATGTTCACACTTTGGAATATTTACCGTTGTAGATGAAATCATGAGTTCTCAGGACCGGATAACTTCTTGCAAGAGATTATCATTTATGAGACCCACCTTCTCCATGCTACGAGATGGGGAAAGTATGTGTCCACCCTTCCAGGTGTTAAGGACCATGGAAGGACAATCCCTTTCCAAGAATCCATAACATATGAGCATTATCTTACTTCATTTTTCCTTCTACATTCCAACCTAGGTGCAAGACTTAAAATAGAAATAATTTTAATTTTTTAAATGTTTGGCATTCTTTTCTTAAGGTTTCAAATTGACACTTTTCAACTATGTTGATGCCTAGTGTTATGTCTGTTAGAAGCATTCACTATGAAGTGTGGTTGGCATTCCCTTAGACTCTATTACACTTGGATACCTATGTTCTCTATAATGCCACTGTTTTAAAATATTACCTTTTTTGTTGAATATTGTGAGCAATGAAGCACACTAGTGCTTTCTAGTTTCTCTTTGTCTACTCACATGAAAAATACTTTAGCTATGTAGCATGCTTGTGGTTGTTTTATTTATTTTTCTACTTTAAATTAGAACATATAATCATCCATATATTATTGTGGATTTTGTAGATTCAAATGGTTGGATGATATTTCTCTTTGCTAGATAACATTCCTCTTAATTGGATAATATTTTTCTCTGTTGGATAACATTTATCTCAACTAAATAATATTTCTCTTGATTGAATAATGCTTCTTACTTGACTGGATACATTCCTTTTATTTTTTATTAAATAGTGTGCATTTTTTATTGTCTTTAATAGTGTTATAACACTCTTATAGCATTGTTATCACTTCTACTTCCTTAATGCTAGCTTGATTTTTTTCACTGTTATTTTTATTATTTATGCAGACCACATAAATTGATATACTATATTTCCCAGTTCGTTATTTTTCTTTATGTTGGTCAATTTAGCCTTTACTTATTTATTTGGTTGCATTGGATCTATCTTCCTATATTGTCCGATTGGGCTTATTATTCTATTATGGCCTCTTGGGTCTCTTCCTACAATATTGACCTCTTGGATTTTTTTTCTATATTGGCCTCTTGGGCCTCTTTCTTCTATATTGACATGTTGGGTCTCTTCTATATTGGTATTCTAGACCTCTTTCCTTCACTATTTCCATGAGTTTCTACCTTGAAAAACTTGCTTCAAAAAGTGATTTATGACCAATACTAAAATGATATAAAGATATAGTCAATAAGCCTGGTTCTTCAATGTATCATGGGAAGATGCTTCCCTCTTCTCTACTTTGCGCTATATTGTTCTTTTGCTAGTCTAAAATCTTGATTGATATAGGAATATTAGAATGATTCTCGCTTTATTTTTTTATCTCTATAGGAAGCTTAGATGCTTCTCTATTTATTGTACTATAACTTTGATGCCTAAAATATTTTTGCAATGTCTTAGGTCGTACCTAAGAATCCAATATGATTATCCTCATTGCTAGAGAATCCAATATTTGTATCAAGATAACTTTGAATATCCCTGAATTACCAACTTTCTCTTGAGTTGGTTCTTCCTCAATCTTCAATAGTGATTCTCCTCTTCTTCTCTAGAGAATCTAAAATCAATGTCAGGGTGACTTTGTATGTCCTCGAATTTCCAACTATATTCTGAGTTGGCTTCCAATAAATTAGTGTTTATCTATATTTTAATTTGGTTTTCTATCCTATATCAAATATCCAAATTTTCTCTAAGTTGGCTTCCAATCAATAATATCCAGGTTTTCTTCTAAATTGGTCATTTAATTCAATATAGTTGTGTCCTAGTCTTCACTGTTTTTTCTTCAACCAAGGGGAAAGACCTTAGCATTCAAATCAAGGTAATTGAATTCTTATCCCCTTAATATATACTCAATTATACCTTTATAAATAGAGTCCAAGTCTATACTTCCTTTAAAGTGGACAAACTCTAAATTGGCATTATCAAAAATAGAAAAAAGTTAAATATTGATAATGGTGACTAATAAAATAACTCTATAAAAATGGATAGATTCAAATGGTACTCTGATACCACTATTTGATTCTTAAGCCTTACTACCAAAAAAATATGTCACAAGTCCCAATATACATAAGCCACAATATTAAAGATCAAAATATAAATAATATTGAGTAGAATATATGAGCAATATAATATGTATATCAAGGCCAATATAATAACAAAATAAATATTCACTTATAAAATATAAAATATTAATGTAAATGGCCTAATTCATTTATAAAATATGCATGAAAAAAACTTACAGTATTAATTGCTCAAGATCTATATGCAAGATTTATTCCCTTATCTCATAATCAAATAATGGAATTACTATTGTATTACTATTAATGGAGCATTGTCTCTATAATATAGCCATATTAATGTGACTCTTCAATTACTTGACTATTGCTCTCTATATGAAATGTCCCTTGACCTTTGGCTTATCATCTTGCCACATGCAACCAGAATCTTCACTTTCTTCTTAGATGCACATTTGACTCTATGAAACTTGCACACTTTTATATGACTCTTACACTCCTACTCTAAGACACTTGTGCACATACTCACATTACATATTTTTACACTTACATACATGAAACTTATGCATATTCTCTCAATAAACTCTCACATTAACTTACATGACACTCATGATTTTCCTACACATTACACTCTTACATGAGACATGTGCATTTCCTTCACATTAACACTTAAAACTATAGATTCAACCCTAATATATTACATATTTACAATTGTACCATATAGGTACCATGGGGGTTTAGTAGCAAGTACCAAATATGTAATATTCATCAAAATTAAGCATGGTACAATCAATATTTGTATAGATCTACACAGCATAGCCCAATTCATGTTTGATTTAGGTTCCAAAACTTAGCACTCACTAATATAGCTCTCCCTATGCAACACATGAATTCTTACCTCATGGTAAAATAAATAGAAAATGTAGTATGGTTTATGGAAAATATTTAGCAAAACCATAAATAGATCCATAATCTCTTGGAAAACACAAATCAGAAATACAAGAAATATCATAATCAATAATAGGCCCCACATCAATTTAATATTGAAGATAAGATATGGTTATGTCTTTAGAAAGTGAAACTTGTAGGACCCAATACAGATATTATACCATTTTTCTATGGATTATAAACCATAACCAAAAAAGGTGGTATAAAATACCTTTTAATTGAATCTTCCATCTTATCTTGGTTTGCATTCAATCTTCAATGTTAAAATTTTTAGGCCTTACCATCCACCTCTATTGGACACTTCTATAGTAGAATAATAGTTAGGCATTAAGGAACTCAATCTAGATATTTTAGCACTAGTGGAGGACGATTAGATTGTTGACACATGGTCTATAACCATTACAAGGTATTCCATTTAAATGTACAAAGTGGTCAAGGTAGTACAACTTGGTCACCAAGGGAAATGCTTCACAAAAATAAGATAAAATAATAATTTTTCCACTTGATGTCAAAATTTGATGCAATATGGGCTATTGATTTTCTAGGGAGGATGAAATATCCAAATTTATGACCCTTTTGGTGCAAGGATGTATTCTCGAAAATGTATAACACTTTATACTTTTGGTCCTAATTGCATTTTTAGGGCATAATTTTATAGTCAGGAATTCATTTTGATCCATTCAAGAAGCGTTGGAAATATTAGAGAAAGAACAATAATTTTTGTAGGTGACTCTGTCATACATAAATTTACTAATAAGTATATGGAAAATTTTCTCTAAATGCCATTATAAATGTAAAACAAAATACTTACTATATATAGTAATTTTTTTGTGCATTTTTTAGATAAAATACATCTCTATCCATGTTGACACATCTATAGAAGACAAAAAAAGGACAAGTTATATGTATGTAATTTTCATTTAATATATACTTTGTCATGGAATTTGAATCATGGTATTTCCATATGAGTGACCTTATTCTAACTCATGGAAGGTGAACCACCACATTTCTATATGGCTAACCTTCCATATTCAATATGATAAACTTCCAACACTCCAATTCTTGTATAAAGAGAGATGCACCCTTCACTATAAGAACCATGAGTAATGGATACAACATTATAGCCTCACATCACTTCTCATAGATTTCTTGCATTGTACTTTATTTTTTAGGAATAAATTATTATGCTATTTTAATATATATTTGTGTGGTCTAGTTTATTTTTTTTTACATGGTGGAATTGGTATCCACCATGGTTATTTGTGTTGTTCACCCCTATAACCACCATTCCACATCATTTTAAACATTTTATGTCATTGAAAGCACCAGGAATATGAACAAGTGTTTAGTCCAACAATACCCAATATTTGAACCTTGTATGTTCGTCCCCCTTATGGGATTTCACCAAACCAATTGGTCTACACCTTAGACCTCTTGTGTTCTAGTTTTTTATCCTCTATTATTTTTTTATTATATTATTTCAACTTCTTCCTTAACTCCAAAATCAAAGTTTTTGGATCAGTCAAAGTTCTAAGTTTCAAATCATACAAGATAATACAAACATTAGTTTTGAATAATGTCTAATAAATAAATTGTTTTATGTATTTATAGTTTAATTTGTTAATGTAGCTTACACTTCTTTTCAAAAAAATACCAATGATCATACATGCATAAACATCCTTTATTGAATCCCATTATTATGGAGTGAAAAAACATAAAGATAAGAGAGTTAGCAAGTAAATTTAATTTGATGACCATTGATTCTATCTGAGACATAAAAGAGATAACAAAGGAGATGATAATATTAAATACTAAATATTTTTAATATTTATACTATTAATTTGTTTTCACCATCCCAAGAAAGTTACACATACATGTATTTTTGGTGTACTCATCCATGGACATGCAACTTTGATACCATTTTACTAATAATTCAAATGTAGCATTCCTAGACAATAGGGTATCCTAGGGAATAAGGATCAAGAGCTTTATGTTCAAGTGAAATTTAATCCCTTGTATTAGTACACTAATTTTACCAATAGAAAACATTATCTATGGAATTTATGTAGCATTGATTACTACTATATTTTCCAATCCTACAACCTAAAGAGGCTATACTTGGGAGGGATAGACTATGATATTTATTATAGGGTTATGAAATTTTATGCATGTATGGTAAATCCCTAAGGTGATTTTATCCAAAATGATAATTTAGTCTAAGATACAAAGGAGTGGATGAAGAGGTTTTAAATGTACAAATAAATAATGGATGCTCTTGAGGAGATAGGAGAGATAAGCAACACACTAGCGAAGGAGAGCAAAGGTGCAAGGACACCAAAAATGGACATGATAATATAGGTTCCTTTGAGGGTGAAACCTCATGGAGTGATGCCATAATTTTTTATAACCCCATCTAGCATTAAGGAGAAGAGAATTTATAGGTTTAAGGGCTCATTAGCTAGTTCTATAGGACTTAGAAATTCCTAAGAGACCATAAATTTAAGCTTAATAGGACTATGGTATACTAGGTGTTGTACTTAGATGAGGAGGATATGGTGACAATGATGGTAGTGATGATAGAGGTGGTGATTGATGAGTACTATTAGCATAGGTTTTATTATTTTAACCTTTAGTTTATTTGGCTTTCTTTTATTTACCACCTATGCCAATGTGCAAATAACTTCATGTTTTCTAGAAGATTAGTTTGTTAGAAGTATTTTCTAACAATAGCTATAGTTAGCTATTTATTAAGGGTTGATATATTGTAGCTATTTTTTAGGGGTTAATATATTCCAAATTTTGTTGTGATTGTAAATCCTCTGTATATTGGGCAGAATATGCCTATAAAAGACTTCATTTTTTAATAAAAAACCAATCTAGGTTTTAATCCCATATCATTGGTATCAGAGCCTCTTTTTTGTTGACCTATGAGGGAGAATTTTCCTTGCAAAAATTCCCCTCTCCATTTTGTAAATCATCCCTATGATTCCTATCTATATCAACTAATTTCCTTATTAGGTTGTTTTCTTGCGAGATTTTTTTTTTTTAGCATTTATGTCCATTTGGTAGCTCCAAATTTTATCCAACTATGTAATTTCCTATGCAATAATGGGAGGACCAGTCTTCTAAAAAACTTTGGAAAAAAATATAAACTATGGATGGCCTAGCCTGATTCCAAATCCTAGTTCTTTTAAAGGTAAACTTAAGCAAACTTACATAAAATTATGCTTTCCATGGGTATCACAAATCACCTGAATCCAAAACTTCATTTGTTACAAATTTTATAGCATATTTATTGCATCCTTTCCACCTATTGTAGATCCTGTTATTCATCATTGATGCCCAATCCACTCTCATGGCATCTTATCCTATAGGGAAACTGGTTAGGTTGTTTTTATTTGCACCATATCCTTGATAGCCATGTAGCTCCACAAACAGACCTATCCCTACTATTTATAAAGAAACTTTGCATAAACCTATATGTAGTTCCACTTTGTTGGATTTTCTTGTGGTCCCATACCACCTGATTCCCTTCTTAACCTACACCTTAGCATGGCTATCATGCTTATTTCTACTACTCAACCTCAAATATCCATGACCACAAATCAATAACCCCTACATAGGGTTACCAATGGACTTTCACTCCACAACATGACCTTCATGATGCTACCACAGTAGCATAATGGTCCTGCACTAGAGGTGCATTCATTTTCCATTTGCACTAGTACCAATAAAAAAATATCTATTTTTTTTCATAAACTATTGCACCCCCATGAATTTCACTAGTTTTTAAAACCCTCTATGGATTTCATATCTTTCAGTGTGGATCTTAAAATGTTTTTCAAAATTTTATCATTGCTATAAACAAAATTGTGTCATGGTGAATGAAAGGGAGTTGCAACACCATGGCATTTTGCATGTGCAAAAAGAGAGGTAGAAATGTTGGACTCACTTTTATCTACCAAAAACTATTAGTCTAGCCTATTCTTCATGACCAATTAGAGAAAAAAATATTTGTGTTGCCACTCTCAAAAATCTCTACAATAATTTTATTGCTTTTAGGATGAATGTAGTTCTGAAAAACAAGGATGACAATGGCAACCCTAAACCTACATTCACAAACATAAATAGGAAAAAATGACCTTAGTTACATGTATTGAAGGTGAATATCACCATCCAATATGTTAATGATAGAGTTGAAGGGCATATTGCAGAGGTGAGAGAATTCTATCAGAAGAAAAATGAGTGGAGCACTTTGTAGTATGACTATTTTCATTCTTGATTGAGGTGTTGTGTCTATCCACATGAGTAGGCTACTAATGGTAGATTGGACTTAATTTGAGTACACATACACCTTCATTCCTTAAAAGTACTTAGGCATTGACATGAGCATTTTTTATCACTTCTATTTTTTTACCCTTGGTTGCTTGATAGTTTTGAAGTCACTTCTATGGCTAGTGTGAAAGGTCATGATTATGTGGATACTCCTTAGTTTATGCCTATCTACCCTGCAAATCTTGCAAAAGCAATCTTCAATCCACCAACAACTAGGATTGAGCCCTATCGAGTCCCATCTATAGCTATTCCTATTTTTAGAATCTAAATTATAGAAGAGCATGTAGTTAAATGTTTCCCTCTATCATTGTGTTGGCATGCTCTTAAATTCCTCCACCCTCTTTAATGGTACCATGGTGGATAACATATGTAAAACTTCCTTCTCCACTTTACAATTGGTATTATTGTAGAGACATGGAAACCATTTTTCTCACCCACACAATATGTGAGATCATATATTGTATTTATATGGGATACTCCATTTTGAATCCCATATTAGCAAATGATACTTGATTGCAGCAAAAATACCAATAGTAGATGCAATAGTGTGAGAAATATTTCATTAACTTAAACATGGTTGTTTTGCTATGATGCCCTAGTATATCGTGCATCTCTACTATCCTTGATGATGGTAGCATTTGATTCTATGAATAGCATTGGTGACTGCCAAAACCCTCTAGATTTAAAGTGGCCAGCTATACATTTACATGGTGGTATAAAAAATTTATTCCAATACTACTTGTGATCCAACAAAAAAAAATTGGTGGTAGCTTAAGTTTTTCTGGATACATTTATCCCACATGCATTTTGGGAAGGGGGTTTTACACCTTTATTTGTTTCACTTTTCAACTAAAAACTATAAGTGAAACCAAAGCGCCCATATAAAATTTTAAAATATTAAAATAATCTAAAGAATATTTTTAGAATATTCCATTGGAGGTATGTGTGGAATGTTATACAAATATTCTATTGGAAGTATGTGCAAAATATTGTACAAAGATTCCACTTGGAGAGAAAATTTTCCCTCTTTTTCTTTTACCCATAGATCCTTCTATTTTTCTTGCTTTTTGAAGCACTATTCTTTCCCAAGTATAGTTTTGTTTATAGTTTTCATAAATATATTTCTAAGTTGGTTCTATTAGAACCATTATTTTTCAATTTTTTAAAGGTCTACTTTGATCTATGGTGCTTCAAATTTTGGTTTACCATGAACCTACTTTTAAAAATAATTGACATAAATTGGAGTGCACTTTTGGTTGTACTCAAAACTCATCAATCTACCTTCATCATTGAAGACTATTTTGATAGCAGACCTGCTTCATAAGATCATGATCCTTCTTATGTGATCATAGATATCACATGGGTACTCCTCCCATCAGATTTGTCTTTACATCTAGTAGATTATCTCTTAGTAGATTTTATATTTTTAGCTTAGCTCATGTCTTCACCAGCAAGACTCATCAGACTTCTCAAGGTAGCACTACATCAAGCATATCTTCTACATCAATTTCTACATTAGGCTCACTAGATCCTTGGCTTTTACAACTTCTAAATTAGCTTCTCAATAAATTCAACTCTTTTATTTATATATTTTTTAGCATTTGAACCCACTTCCAACTGTGGATTTGTACAACAATCCATTGGATCATCTAAACACTTTAATTATTTGCTATCCTCCAACTTAGGTTTTAAAAATCTTCTTTATAGACTTCCTTGAAAGTGTTAAAAATTATGGAATTGTAATATGGAGTGTGAACTCGATGGTACACTCCATCCTATTCTTCCAATGAACTTATATGCCATTTAGGAATTTTTATACTCCCTCAATAGGAGTTAAATTTACTATTGTAACATTTTGAAGGCATCACTCCAATTAATATATTCCTCTAGAAATTTAGCAAGCACCTTAAAAGTCACTTACAGCTTCAACATTGGCATCATTGTCTTGTCTTCCTAAAATTACTTCGATATTAGTTTTAAGTGCTTTAGTCATGGAGGGTGTCTTTACAAGATGTTCTTCATTCTTGGTTATATCCTTCACCTCCTATTTTTATAGTTACTTGACTTTAGCCTTAAGTGTATCAACCTTAGTGGGTACCATGATGAGACGGTCATTACTAGTCATAAGGATTAAATGCCATGTAATTGATCACAAGGATTTGTGTTTTTTTCTCTCTTTGTTTCAACTATTCCTCATAGTGAATAGACTATAGTTTCATGATGCCTACTTGGTAGGATGGCATTACTATTGGTTTGAGGTGCATTCTTCAAGTTAAAGCATGAATTATATAAAAAGGTAAATTTTTGCAAAGAAGATTGAATAAAATTAGAGGATTTCACTTCTCCATTCCATTGAGGTGATTGTATGTTCTCTAGAGCAAAATATTTAATTATTGTATGCTCTTTGTGATTGAGTAGAGCCTTATGAGATAATCGTATGCTCTCTATGATAGAGAAAAGACATTTAAAGGGCCCCTATATTCTTCACTTTCTCGAGAATTGAATTTTGGGCACTTACACATTACCATGTTCTCTCCCACTTTCTTGTATAAGCATTGGGGTATAATGCTTCTATTGTTGAGAGGAATGATGAGGATTACTATTAGCATAGGTTTTATTGTTTTAGCCTTTAGTTTATTTGGATTTCATTTATTTTTCACCTATTACAACTTAAAAATAATTCCATGTTTTCTAGAAGATTATTTTATTAAACGTTATGAAAATTCGCTAATAATAACTATAGTTAGGTATTTGTCAGTGGTTGATGTATTCCAATTTTTGTTGTGATTTGGAAATCATTTATATATTGGGTAAAATGTGTCTATAAAAGACTTAGTTTTTTACTAAAATACCAATCTGGTTTTTAATCCTATATCAGTGATAGTAGAGGTGGTAGTAGTGGGTTTTAATCCCATATGAGTGATAGTAGAGGTGCCAACCTCTTTGACCCTTTATAAAATAATATTTACAGATAAATGTTAGGCTAATACAAATCATTGTGATGCATGATTTATATTGATATAATAAATAGTAAATGAATAAAGTATGTTATAATGGTGTAATTTTCTTAATGATATCTTGATGGATTGTATGTAATGATTCTTATCATAAATTCTGTTCTAATTTAAAAAATTAAATATATGAAATAAATGGTATTGATGAGTGATGGTGAGAAAATATTCGGATTGTGAGGTAGGCAGGAAGTAAAAAAGCAATATTAGGAGCTCAAGGAGCGGCACGATAGTGAGCGATGAGTTCATAATCTTCCACATAGAGAGTGAAATAGCAAACAAGACATTTCCAGGCATGATAGGTGACCAGAATGGAGACGTTAGGGGAAAATACCCACCATACAAAACATTAGACAACAATAAGAGGACCATCCAAGTTTCATTCATGGAAGTCCTCCAAAGGAAACCTGAACCCTCAATTACTACATCAAATGTCTTTGTAGCCTAGGGTAGTGATGTGTTCTATCCTCATCAAGTCATGGAAGGGTATGCAACCCTAGATTATTTTTCCCTAGTAGGTAAGTTCGTTGAAGGATACCCAGATGTTGGGCGATAACTAAATGGAAAACTTGTGGGTATCTAGAACTATCTACAATTTCCAAGAGGTTTTTCAAGATCCACCTCAACACATAGGAGGACGCAGACTGTATTTTATTAGGGGGGCCATGGTTCTTCGAAAGAAGAAGCCTTTCCTTCGCAAATGGGAAGCGGAGTTCAACCCAAAATCACATAGAATTAACTATACTCCCATTTGGGTTTGGCTCCCAAACTTTCCTACACATTTCTTCCATGAAGATGCACTCCAAGATATAGCCCGAGCAATCAAGGAATTGGTAGCCATTGACCCAACTACTTGCACCTGAACTCGTCTAACACAAGCACGCATATGCATCAACTTCAATCTAGAAACTCAAATCCCTGACTATATTAACTTAATTTACGGATCATATCATCGAAGCTAGCCAATGGAATATGGAAACAAACCTACATTTTGCTATAATTACCAAACCCAAGGGCATCTTCCATCCCAGTGCCCGAATCATAAGCGAGCATAGACCGACTCCCATACTTTGACCTACATAGTCCATGGAGAAAATCAGAAGATGAAAGCCATAATGGAACAAATCTAGAACCATAGAGGTAGGCAACATGTCCTAACTCCTTCAAATAGTGATACGCAAAAGACAAGTAGTCTATTCACAATTTCTAACAAGTTCAATTTACTCACCAATTCTAGTCTCTTTGATAAAATAAATGATGAGGAGCTCCTTGAAAAGGATCTCCCTATCCCAAATCCACTCTCCCAACCATATACCAAGGCCAAAACCCCCTAGAAAACCCTTCCCACCCTCCTCACTTACGCCCTCCATCCCTACCCATCATCGGCATTGATTTCCTAAGCTCTCCTCCCAAATCCTCTCAGTCCCCCAATACTCCATCCACATATTCCCCACCCACTTGGAATGGGTCACCCCTCTCCCCATATAAATCTTGCAATGCTAAAACTGAAAATGATCATTCATCCCAAGAATCTCCAGAACCATGGAGTCTAAATGATGGGGGACGTAGAAAGAATACACGCAAACACACTCACATGATTTCCAAATACTCTTCGATTAAATCTGTAAAAATGCATACAAATGCAGCCCGTAGGCTTACAAAAGCTAGCGCTCGGCTTAGCTCTGACCTTCTACACTTCTACGTGCATTCTTCCTAAATCCACCCATCCCGACTATTACATTCAACTGGGTTTTTATAGAGGCCCCGACCCTCTGAATCTACTTCCCAAAAAATGGGTTCACCAACCCGATTAATTACAAGACGTGAAAATCAAGACACCAAACCGATTTAATTCTCCACTCTGCACGGTCCCTGTCATCGCTGATCCCATCAAAAAACTTTGTGCGCCCATCCTCTTCATTCCCCGTGCTTCTTTGTCTTGTTCACCTCTACTGCACTCTGGATGCCACATGTCATCCTTGACAACCTTCAAAAATACCGCCTGTCGCGGTTCCTGCCATCTCTTTCTCTTCCCGTGCCTTCTTCTCTCTTTGTCGCGATATCGTGACGTTTCTGCTCCTCTGCACTCTTTTCTCATTTTGGTCACGATATCATGACATGTCATGATATCATGACCATTTTTCCTCTGAGCCCCTTGCCTTGATTTATGTCATGATATCGTGACAAAACTGTCGCTTCGCCTTGGTTGCCATTTGACGTTGTGATTTCACGACATCACAAAATCGTGACGTCATGATTTTGCTATAGCTTTCCTCTTCTACCTCCGCCTTGCTAGGACATCACAATTTTGTGACATCATGAAATCGCGACATCATGATTTCGTTGCAACTTTCCACTTCTGCTTCTGCCTCGTCTGGACGTCATGATTTTGCAACGTCGTAAAATCACGACATCATGATTTCGCTACCATTCTCTGCCTTCACCTTCGCTTTTGACTTATGTCATGATTTCGTGACACGTCACGAAATCGTGGCCCTTTCTACTATACTTTCTCTCTCCTATCAACTATCACGATTTTGTGACGTAGCAAAATCGTGACAGTTTCTGTTGTGAACTTCCTCCTTGCCTTCTGCTTCTTCTTCCTAAGCCGACTCTTCAGCACTGGCTTTCCCACAACTGGATGCCTCTGCATCAGATGTCCCTGGATGCTCCTGCATCAGACACCTAGGGTTAGTGGAGAAGTGATCTTCACTTCTACAAGGTCTAGTTGCTGCCTCCTACAACACCCCCAGATATTCCTCTGCCTTCTTTTCAGACTGCTCCAAACCCTTCTCTTGGTCCACATAACTTTTGTCTTCCTCCAGACAGATTTTACTACTGCATACTTCTTTTGTAGCCTGCTTCAACTCCTCTTTCCCAAAAAAAATTTGCCTTCTTCCAGGCAGATCCCGGCACTGCTGCACATCTCTGCAGCCTTCTTCAACTTCAACTTCTGATGCACTCCGGCATCTCTCTTTTTTTGTCTTTCTTCTCGCTTCCTGTGCAGTTCCTCTTGCTTCTGCAATTTCATTCGGAGCCACTCTTCTTGCAGGGCCTTCAACTATTTTTGCAAAGCTATGAATTCTTCTTCTGTCACCATATCGTTCTTGTTGTCCCGACTTCTTTGGGGATGCATTTTTCTTAGCTTTTCTCACAAAGCTTTAATCGATCCTAGTGTAGCTGCCTCACTGTCGACGATCTGCTAACACGCTCCGGGATCTTAACTCTCTCTCTCTCTCAAAACCCTACCATAGATCCTGGTGTAACTGCCTCACATTCGACGATCTGTTACACACTCAGAATCACTGGCTCTGATACCACTGATAGGGGATGTAGAAAGAACACACGCAAACACACTCACACAATTTCCAAATACTCTTCGATTAAATCTGTAAAAATGCATACAAATGCAGCCCACAGGCTTACAAAAGCTAGCACTCGGCTTAGCTCTGCCCTTCTACACTTCTACGTGCATTCTTCCTAAATCCACCCATCTCGACTATTACATTCAACTGGGTTTTTATAGAGGCCCCGACCCTTTGAATCTACTTCCCAAAAAATAGGTTCACCAACCCGATTAATTACAAGACATAAAAATCGGGACACCAAATCAATTTAATTCTCCACTTCGCACGGTCCTTGTCATTGCCGATCTCATCAAAAAAATCTGCGCGCCCATCCTCTTCGTTCCTTGTGCTTCTCGGTCTTGTCTGCCTTTACTGCACTCTGGGTGCCACATGTCGTCCTTTACAACCTTCAAAAATATCGCCTGTCGTGGTTCCTGCCATCCCTTTCTCTTCCTGTGCCTTCTTTCTCCATCGCGATATCGCAACATGTCATGATATCGTGACATTTTTGCTCCTCTGCGCTCTTTTCTCATTTTGGTTGTGATATCGCGACATGTCGCGATATCGCGACCATTTTGCCTCCGAGCCCCTTGCCTTGATTTATGTCATGATATCGCGACGTCGCAATATCGTGACAAAACTGTCACCTCGCCTTGGTTGCCATTTGACGTCACGATTTCACGACGTCGTGATTTTGCTACAGCTTTCCTCTTCTACCTCCGCCTCGCCAGGACGTCACGATTTCGCAATGTCATGAAATTGTGACGTCACGATTTTGTTGCAACTTTCCACTTCTGCTTCTGCCTCATCTGGATGTCGTGATTTCACGACGTCATGATTTCACGACGTCACGAAATCGTGACATCACGATTTTGCTACCATTCTCTGCCTTCACCTTTGCTTTCGACTTTACGTCATGATTTCACGATGGTCGTGATTTCGTGACATGTCACAAAATCGTGGCCCTTTCTACTACACTTTCTCTCTCCTACCGACTGTTGCAATTTCACGATGTAGCAAAATTGTGATAGTTTTTGCTGTGAACTTCCTCCTTGCCTTCTGCTTCTTCTTGCTGAGCCGACTCTTCAGCACTGGCTTGCCCGTAACTGGATGCCTCTACATCAGATGTCCCTGGATGCTCTTACATCAAACACCTGGGGTTAGTGGAGAAGTGATCTTCACTTCTGCAAGGTCTGGTTGCTGCCTCCTGCAACACCCCCAAACATTCCTCTGCCTTCTCTGCAGACTGCTCCAAACCCTTCTCCTGGTCCACATAACTTCTGTCTTCCTCCAGACAGATTTTACTGCTGCATACTTCTTCTGCAGCCTACTTCAACTCCTCTTTCCTAGAAAAATTTTTGCCTTCTTCCAGGCAAATCTCGGCACTGCTGCACATCTCTGTAGCCTTCTTCAACTTCAACTTCTGATGCACTCTGGCATCTTTTTTTTTGTCTTTCTTCTCGCTTCCTGTGCAGTTCCTCTTGCTTCTGTAATTTCATTCGGAGCCACTCTTCTTGCAGGGCCTTCAACTATTTTTTCAAAGCTATGAATTCTTCTTCTGTCACCATATTGTTCTTGCTATCCTGGCTTCTTCGAGGATGCATTTTTCTCAACTTTTCTCACAAAGCTTTAATGAGAAAAGAGCGCAGAGGAGCAGAAACGTCGCGATATCGCGACATGTCGTGATATCGCGACCATTTTGCCTCTGAGCCCCTTGCCTTGATTTATGTCACGATATCGCGACACTGCGATATCGTGATATCACGACAAAACTACCGCCTCACCTTGGTTGCCATTTGACGTCGTGATTTCGCAACGTCATGATTTCGCGATGTCACGATTTCGCTACAGCTTTCCTCTTCTGGCTTCGCCTCGCCAGGACGTCATGATTTCGTGACGTCGTGATTTCACTGCAACTTTCCACTTCTGCTTCTGCCTCATCTGGACGTCACAATTTTGGTACCATTCTCTGCCTTCACCTTTGCTTTCGAATTTACGTCATGATTTCACGACAGTCACGATTTTGCGACACGTCATGAAATTGCGGCCCTTTTTGCTACACTTTCTCTCTCCTGTCGAATGTCGCAATTTTGTGACGTAGCGAAATCATGATAGTTTCTGTTGTGAACTTCCTCCTTACCTTCTGCTTCTTCTTGCTGAGTCGACTCTTCAGCACTGGCTTTCCCGCAACTGGATGCCTCTGCATCAGATGTCCCTGGATGCTCCTGCATCACTAAAATAAACTAGGAGTTTCAAAAAGTCATAGATGGATGTAGGAGGTGATAGGAAAAAAGGTAGGCCTTCTATAATTGATCTAAGAAACCATGATACATCTGAATATATAGCCAATGGCACCCAAAAAACCCTCTTCCAGGAACTCTAAAGTGTTAACAAGGAATAAACCAAGAGATCCAAACCCCCCATGCAACAAGGCAAAGGGGGAAAAAAATCCTCCAAGAGTTCCAAATGAAAGTCCTCTCCTAGAATGCGAGAGGGTTAAATGGGATAGCCAAATAAATATTGGATGCAGCCATATGGAAATATTACAATACCACCATCTTTCTTATAGAAGAAACCAAATTAGGTGAACACTAGTCACCGAGAGTTGCTACAACCATTTGGAGAAAATGTGAATATTCCTAGACACTGAATTTTGGCACCTCAAGCAGAATCCTCTGTCTATGGGACCCCACCAAAGTAGAAGGTAGAGTCATATTAGATGAAGGACGCTTTTCCAGTATCTACTTCCATGACCCCAACACCTAACTATCATGGGTAATGACAAATGTTTATACCCCTAACACATAGTAGAGTATATTGATCTTGTGGAACAACCTCTCTCAGATGAGGCAAGCATTTAGCAATGTCCAATGGATCCTAGGAGGGGACTTCAATACCTCCCTGCATTATTTAGAGAAAAGTAGGAATAACATAACCCCCAAAATCATAAATGACTTCGTGCAATTTTTTGACTCAAATGAACTCATGGAAGTTCAGCTGAGGGGGTCCCAATTCATGTGGAGCAATATACGGAGGGGCAAAGACCTTATCCAAGAATGTTTGGACTATTTTCTATTATCCCAAGAAGTGCTCCCCCTCTTTGGTGATGCCAGCCTTTAGGCACTCCCAAAAATTGGGTCCGATCACAACCCCCTTATTTTTGAAACTATAAATAGATCTCAATTCAAGACCCCCTTCCGGTTTGAATCAATGTGGACTCAACACCCAAATATCAAAAGTTAGATTACTAAATGGTGGGGGGAAAAGTTCCCTGGGACTGTCATAAACCAGGTAATGCAGAAACTTTGATCGATTAAAATAAAATTGAAGGTGTGGAACAAAGAGACATTCAAGAATATCTTTGAAAATAATAATAACATCAAAAGAATGCTCCAACAGATTGAGGATAGGTTCCAATAGGGGTAGGAGGATGAAAATCTCAAATCTGAAGAGCAAGTTCTACTTTTAGAATACCATAACACCCTATGAAAGGAAGAAATATTCTGGCACCAAAAATTGAGACAGCTTTGGCTCAAGGAAGGAGACTCCAACTCCAATTTTTTCCACATTTCCACCCTCAAAAATAGGGAAGTTAATAGGATTAAGATCCTCACCAGGCAATATGGGTCTTTCACCTCTGAAATCCACTAGATTTGGTATGAAGCTATTTTCCACTTTGAATCCCCCCTAGCTCCCCACCCCTCTCCCTCTGGTCAGGCCACAAAAATCCTTCTCAAGAAAATTCCTAGTACCATATTCGAAGCCATGAATGACCTTCTCCTCAGCCCTCTAACCCCTAAATAAATCCACCAAGCCTTGTTTTCCATGCATCCATACAAGGCCCTGGCCCCGATGGGTTATCCCCTAGATTCTTCCAAACCTACTAGGACATCATTTGCCCCAACCTCTACCTAGATATTTTTGAAATGTAGCTCACCATAACCATTTCCAAGGATGTCAACTCCACTTTCCTTACTCTTATTCCCAAGGGGTCCAATTCCCAATCCCTGTTTGATTACCACCCCATTAGCCTTTGTAATTTCATTTATAAAATCCTATCCAAAGCTATGGTTAATAGACTCATAAGCATCCTCTATTCTATCATCAATCTCTACCAAGGGAGTACCATCAAGGGGTGAAACATTGTTGACGATGTCATCATAGTTCACGAGCTTATCCACTCAACCCATATCTCCAACAAGTTTGCCTTCTTCCTGAAGCTTGATATGAATAAGGCCTTTGATAGAGTGGACCAAGAGTTTTTGACCAAAGTCCTCCTCAAGTTTGGCTTCCATGAGAATTGGGTCAATTTGATCTCAAACTGAATCTCCTCTTCTTGGTTCTCTATCCTTGTCAATGGGTTTGCAGTAAGGTATTTCCCTAGTACCAAAGGTCTAAGACAAGGGGACCCCCTCTCCCCCATTCTCTTCATCATTCTGGCTGAGAGCCTAGGGAGGGCCATCAAATCTGCCTGCTCTAGAATATTGATATCCAGTATTAAGGCTACCTCCAACCTCTAGCCTTCAACTCACCAACAGTTTTTCGATGACACCCTACTGGCCACTTCAGCCTCGGTGGCTAAAGCCAAAATAATTAAGTCTATTCTCAATATCTATGAGGAAGCTACTGGTTAGAGGATCAATTTCACCAAGAGAAAACTCTACTTCATCAATATCCCCATCAAGCGGTAGGTCAAAATTGCAGGTATTTTGGGATGCACCATTGCTGATTTCTCGACCACATACCTAGGCCTCCCAATGTTCCGAGGGAGACCAACCAAGACTATGTGGAACAATGTCACTAAAATAATTCATAGGAAATTGATAGTATGGAAAGGGGCTCTCCTCTCCCAAGAGGGTAAAGCAACCTTGGTCAAGTATATCCTCCAAAGCATCCTGATGTACTTTCTATCAGTATTCAAAATCCCAGTGGTTGTGGGAGAATCTATAGAGAAGATCCATAAATACTTCCTATGGGTAGGGTTTGATAACCAGTGGAAGTTTCACCTGATGGCCTAGGATAAAGTGTGCACTCCAAAATATAGAGGTGGGCTTGGGTTGCATAGGATCAGTCTCATGAACCAGGCCCTTTTGGCCAAATAGACATGGAAGGTTATCACCAACACCAATTTGGAGTGGGTGTCTATTGTCAAATGAAAGTATTTACAACATCATTCTTTTAGGGATGAAGGGATTCCCAGCAATGGTTCCCACTTTTGGTAATCCATAACCCACACCAAGCACCTTCTTCAACAAGGGATAAGATGGTAGCTTGGGGATGGTAAATATATTGACTTTTGGCATGAACTGTGGGCTAGGGACGAGCCCCTTGTCAAAGACCCCAACATTGCTACACTCAAAAACTTCACTGATAATAATTTTGGTCCCAAAATTTTTGACTTAATAACTATTGACCAAGATAGCCACAGATAGAAACATATTCAATTTAGAGTCATAAATTTTATTATTGACAAAGCCATGGTGTCCCTGTAGGATTTATTTAGGGTAACTTTCATCCCCCATACTCAGGTGAAAGATATTTTCTAGAAAGGCACCAGCGATAGCCTTTTCTCTATAAAATCCACTTTCCAATTGGCAGATAGGCCTCCTAAGAATCTTAGCACCATTGACAGTCTGGTCACAACTAGGTCCATTTGGCTCAAGCACCTGGTCCCGAAGATGGCTTATTTCTACTGGCTTGTAATCCACAACAAAATCTTGACCATGGATAACTTTATCAAAAGGTGTGTAATTGTCCCCAGCATCTCCTCTAGACGTGGGATTCCATCCAGCATCTCCTCCTCAAATACCCCTTCATCTAGGATGTTTTCTCTTCCCTGATCAGTAGGTTCCAAGTCAAATGGGTGTGGCCCAAGTCTATCCTAGACTTGTTCACCCAGTGGCTGAGCATATTTAGGAATATCAGGCTTAGTTTCCTATCGAAAGCCCTGTTGCACCATGTGATTTATAAAATATGGTTGGAGCATAATAATCACATCTTCAATGATAGCCCTAGAAATCCTAAAACAATGGCTATTAGAGCATTATCCTTTGCTATTGAAAACTCCAACCTCATCCCTTGCACAGACATCCCAACTTTTGGGATAGAGTCTCTTCTGTTCAAATCTTTGGGGATTTCCATCGAGTGCACCAGAACTTAGAATCCCCTAGTACCAAAAGTAATGTCAAGTGGAATCTCCCACCCCTAGGTTGGCTTAAGGCCAATTTTGATGGATCATCCAAAGGAAATCTGGGGTAATTTGGGTCCGGTGGTGTCATCAAGGACCATGATGGCAACATAATTATGGCTTTCACATGAACAACAATAGCAATGGAGGTTGGAATATCCATAACATAATTTAGGAGTGCCAAACCTCCCTAAGTCAACACCCTCAAAGCATGATACATCATGTGTTTAGAGAAGCGAACAAGGTGGTAGACCTTTTGGCCAATAGAGCAGCCAACCAAACCAACCTGATCATCTAGGAATATGACTTCCCCCAAGATGTCCTCACAGCATCCAATCATTATGTGGTGTATCCAAAAAGAGCAGTGTTAGCTGCCATGATGGTGTTTTTCAACACCAAAGGTGTTTTCGGTCAACACCAATCTTAAACAAAAAATAATCACAAACTGCACTGCTTGCTACCACAAAGGTATTTTCTCTTAACACCACGTATCTTTGGGACTTAGCCCTCTGCATCATTTTTTTAATTTGTGTCAATACATCTATTTTTGTGAAATGCCCTACTCGTGCCAATGTGCCCTGTTAGCCCTTTTGACCCCTGCTTTCTTCGCATCTATGTCTTTTCACCCTCATTTTTGCCCATGTCTCATCACTCATTCACCACCCCCCTCTTTTCTCCTCTGCTCATCCCTTATGTCACCTTATCCTTTCACCTCACCACTTCCATCCATTTTGGTCCTCCCCCCACGTACCCTATTAAGGTCAATTTTCTTACCTGTTGTTTCCAATTATGCATCGATACTGTCACGATGATTGATTTCCTCTCTCCCCTAATTCCCCACCCTCTTAATCCCTTCCATGTCCTTTCAATTAGTATTCACTTGAGGCATTCTGGCTAGTTTGATAAGAAGCTTTCTTAGTAGCTTTGTTTGCCCTAGTTTTAGTGGTACGATGGCTTTGACTGAGCCTACAAAACTCCTGCTCGAGTTGGAAACTGAAGCCCTACTTGATGCCAAGCTATTTATCCTTTTTTTCAAGATTTTTATTGGAATTTATTATGAGGTAACCAACGACTTTGTCAACTCTTATAACGAAGGCAAAGTTTAGGTTTGAGGGTTGTGCTATGAGGTAAGCATCCACACTATTACTAAAGTTTTTAATTTTTTGCCTGTAGGCAAGGTCATCCATAGGGATAAGCATAATTTCAAGGATGAGATAGACTATTTCCCTTACAAATATAAGGATTTAGTGTGGGATAAAAATGGTGTGCTTTTTTTGTCTCTGCCCCAACCTTGGGATATTGCAGTCATCCCTATCATCCAGTACATCATTATTGATGACCCCATTAGTCCCTTACATGCTTACCACCTCACTTTCATTAACCATATTTGTGATGTCAATCCATTCAACATTCCTAACTTCCTCTTTCGTTTCATCAACATTACTATTATAAATTTTAGGTAGTGCAAGTCCTCAAAACCCCCTCATCACCAGGGATCATTCTCTATCCTTTACAGGCATGCCCTGGTACACTAGGCTTCTAGTGGTCTCCCTACCCACTCCCCTATCCTTGAGCCCTCATTCATTTCCACCCATAAGTTTGAGGTGATCCCCTCTCCTTCCCTCTCTCATGTTGAGACTCCCCATTGTCTGAAACCCCCAACGGTCCCCTCGAACAAGTCCAACCCTATCCAAAACAATAGAAAGTAATAATCCTCCCCTGCTCCCATACCCAAGGACTTTGTCCCTTTAGACCATTTTCCTCTTGGAAAGCCTCTAAGAATCAAGTGTAAAGTTGTCCGCCCAACCCAGAAGACCAGGAATTCTCATAGGCTAAAGTCTTAGAATGCAAGTGCTCAATGCCCATCACTAGAGGTCATCAGTGATGAAGATGGGGTAATTATCAGTAATTTTGAAGATATATTATGCATAACCACCCTCAATCACATCAACAAAGTGGTAGAACACTTGAAGACGACCACCAATATCATCGAGGAGGTCAATTTCTTCCTATCCAATGCTATTACTAAAATATAGGATCTCCCTACTGTGTTCAAGGTCCTATGGACTTATGATCAAAAATACATTGCATGGTAGGAAGACAAAAATGAATCCCAGTAGCTCTAGGAAGGTGATTATAGGTAGCTGGACTACCTCTGTTTGTTTTGATTTCATCTCAGTTATGTTTGTGATGTATGTGGCCATGGTTTGGCTAGTCCACAGGGGTTGAACTCCCAAACTATTTTTGTCAGACTTTGTCAATTTTTTACTACTGGCACTGTTCTTACCCATTGTAACAATGATGAGACCCTTTAACCCGATCAGTAAATAAAAAAATTTACCTGCCAAAAAAAATATATGGAATAAATTTTATTATAAATATTCTATGGGATATATTAACTATGTGAAAAGCAAGTGTTCTTGTGATGTGTGGGTGTTGAGTCATAATTTATGCAAGATAATGTAATTCAAAAATATTAATTGCTTTTGTATCATCACCATCTTGAATTGTATTGCATTTTCATGTCATGTTAATTAGAAGCAAGATGTGAAATAAAACAACCCTATTTTATAGGTGAAGGCTAGGGTGTTTTGAATATACCTTGTAATGGTAAGGAGAGGATGATTTAAATATAATAAAATAGAAAAATATAGGATAATTTAAATAATGGACTCATTACATTATTTTGAAAAAAATTAAGAGGATCACTAAGACATTTAAAAAGGTAACATATTTGTACCAATAAAAATAAACACTCAGTTTAACCTAGCTCTACCAAATGTAAACAATAGTAATTTTCCATATTACCCTTATTTCCTAAATTAAAACAAACATTGCACACAAGTATAGGGAAAATTACTTATAGGTGATGGTGGGAGGCATTAAAACTTCAAGAAGATAAACACAATGGGATGGAATAGATACATGATTAGGACAAAAGAAGAAAAAGGGATACACCACTAGAGAGGAGACACTAGGGGAAAGGATAGGAGAATATATTAAGAAAGGATGGGAGAAACCATAGAAGAAGTGTAGATATAATACAGGGGAAAAAATAAATTCTATAAAATAAGAGATCATTAGCATGAATCATCCTTGGTAATATTTTCCCTACACCTTGTGCAATGAGATATCAAAGTAAACTCTCAACAAGTTATATTAAACCCATGCACCTAATAAGAAGATAAATAAATAAATTTAATAGATAAAAAACTCTAAGTTCCTCTACTTGCCAAAAGTTTTATGATATATGAATGATTTGAGTTTGATACTATGTTTATTCTAATCTAAAGTTTATGTTTGGCAATTATATGACATATTTAAAATCTTGAGGTGTGATTTTTTTTATATGTGGATATGTTGTCTTGATTGTTGACTTACTATAGTACATGCTTTTAAACTAGTGGGTTGATAGAATGTGTAGTAGACCTTGTTTGTCTTGTTGCTTACTAGCCTATGGGTATCATGTGTTACCATCAAACCAAATAGTTATTGAATATTCAGTTAACGCTTGGATCCTTACTAATTTCTAAATCACAGATACCTTTGTGTGATGCAAGGATATGGAAGTAAGTCATTTGGGTTCCAGAAAAGGGTTTAGATGGAAGGGTAATATGGGCTATCTAGATGTTAGCATAGAGTGAGAAGTAGAAACTTCTCCATGTTTGGCATTGATAGGAGAGGAATTACTGGAGAGTGTCTCTTATGAATGTATTTCATATACTGTGTAGCATCATTGATGATGGATAAAGTGGTTATTTATATTTATGATTACAAAGTATGTGTGGCTTGTCTAAGTATGGATATAATCCATATTGATCAACCTAACTTGTAAGGTTATTGGGAGATCAAATACTAGTGTAATTTGGTTGTGTAAGCTCTTATGTTATATAAAATTCTATTCAAAGTGCTTATAATTAGAAGTGTATCTTCTCCAAGAGGTTTTTTGTCTCTAGATCTAATTATGGCTAAAAGCAATGGGATCTCCCTAAATGGGGATATGATCCCTAGGACTTGGAGTATCCAAAGGTAGTGTGTTTTTTGCAACAATGAATATGATCCATATGTGGATTCAATTTAGGAGGATGGTTATGAGCACTAGATATGTCAATCCATGTAGATAAACTTGTAAGATATTGGATACTATTTATGCATTACATAATTGATATATATTCTAACCTAAATGCTCCTATAGATCAACTCCAATTCTCAAGGGTTAATAAACACATATTTTTTTATCCTAGGGATTTCATAAGAAGAAAATAAGTTACACATGCATTCATAATTAAAGTACAAAAATTATAAATAATGTTGGAAACTACGATAAATATAAAATTGGAATGGAAATGCATAACAAAAATTAACCACACTTGTGTTGGCTTTTTAGCCATATTATCTCAAATCCTAATATTTAGGATCTTGAGTATTCTCAAATATAAGATCAATCAATATATTAAATGGTCAAAAATAATGAACATAACATTCATGAAAATAATAACAATAATATGAATAAAATGGTCAATATCATTCATGCAATAACTTGAAGAAAACTTATAGTAGAATTGCTCAAAATATGCATACAATTTTTTATATTATCAATGCTTGAATGTGATATTCAATTATCATTAATTTCATGCAATTTTATCTCCATTATATAACCTTAGAAATGTAATTCTTTAATACTTGACTATTGCATCCTCACATATCTTGGAGATGTAACCTTTCTTGTTCAATACATAAGATAAATCTCAAATATTATTTGGCTTCACATCTTGCCACTTGTATATATGACTCTTGACTCTCTATTTACTTGCACATTTTTCTATATTACACTTACACACTCCTACATGTACACTTGCACACTTAATTATATGACACTTGCACACTTGCTCACTTTCTACATGCACACTTACATTATGATACTTGCACACGGTTACATGACACATGTGCACATTATGCACATAGACATATACATAGAAATATAAAACACACTCCTAAACTATAGACTCAAACCGTATTCTAATATTTAAATTTGTACCATTAGTACCATGGGGATACATTTTTTATTAATAAAAGGGGTTTTGAAAAGGACTCCAAGTCTTTTAAAAAAAATGAAATACAAAGGAGGTAGTCACCAAAATGATGACCTCAAAAAAATAGCAAAAATAGAGGCACAAAAAGAAAATAAAGCAGGTATGGGAGGCCATCTTCCTGGGATGCAGATAGAAAGTTAAGAAACCAAGAACAACAACAACAAAGAAGCCAAAGACTCCCTGTATATTGAGAAGTCTCAATATGATACTACTCTTCATAATTGATGATTTGATCATCATCCAAAACCTAGGTGATTACACTCTTTTGCTTCTTGATTTTGTTGACCTCCTTAACATCTTGAAGGAGGGTCAAAGCTAAATTTAGAAAGTCATCCAGATTGGCCAATTGATTGATTTTACCTCTCAACTAAGAACGGGTTGAATTACCACAATGGAAATGACCATCCTTAAGGGAGATCATCCGATCGAGGATATCCTCAAACTTTAGCTTCTTAAAGGTCATGGGAGACTCTCCAAGCACCTCCTTATCTTGATTGATAATAACGATATTTTTCATATTTCAAAAAAAGCCTTACCTCTAGTTAAACATCGATAGGATTCCCTTTTCGTAGGAGACAAGGTGTTGGTAGAGGAGTCAAAAATTAACTTTTTCTTCCCTGCTTTTGTAGTAGGAGCATCATCTTCTTTTTCTTCATCATCGTTCATATAATCCTTCTAAGGGTTCCCTTGATTGGAGGCCAAGGTAGAAGGAAGATCAGTAGGGTTGTCAGCAACATAAAGGATGGCTCTTTGGGTCTCTTTTTATAAAGCATATTTGTAAAAAATCAAGTGGATACCTTGATGCTTTGGGTGGTTTGAGGTACTCTCTCTAATACTCCCAACCAATAGCTCCATTGACCTGAAAAGATATTTAGGGACATTGATACTATTTACCTCATGTAGGTGGTTTAGAAACACCAAGTGGAAACTCCTAAGAGGAGAACTAGGCTTGTCAATGGTGAAAAATTACATAATAGAGACCATGATCCTATTCCAAGATACTGAAAGGGTCTCTCTTATAATGTTGTCTTTCTCATTTTCAAGATGCTTCTCTTTATCTCTGAAGTGATCAAGATCCACTGCTAGAGAGTGCTTATCATGAAAAATTAGATCACCATTTTTAGCCAACTTATTCACCTTATCTAGCATGCAAATAGAAACTTTGAAAGTGAGATTTTAGATCGTCACCTGACCATTATCCTAGGATTTTATGAATTCCATGGATAAATCAGGATCACTTTTGGTGAACTTGCAAATAAAGAGAATGAATTTATGGTTTTGTAGAATCTTCTCAATAGTAGCATCAACTTGTAGAGTCTCTGGCTTGAGCAATGCCATCTTGGCCCATTTATTCTTGATAGCCCACCACTAAAGAACAACTATGGGTACAAACTCAATGGTCCATCTCTAAGGCTCAAAAGTGATTGAATTCTAGTGGTAATTATAGCTCCATAGTCTACATTTAAAATCCATCTAGGAAGCTAAACTGATAGGGGATTTCTAGATTTGCATTTTGTCTATTCAGTAGGTCTTTCTACTCCAAAGCCATTGATGGACCACCTCATACTAAAAAATCCTAGATGCAAGTGTCCAATCCATGCTAAGCCTACCCCAACCAATGATATCAATGTAAAAATTGAAAGTCGGTCTTGGACTTATGATATAGGTACTCAAAGAGAATATTAGATTGGTTGTTTCATGCTCTTGGAAATAATTTTGGAATAGAGTACTTTGGCAAGATCCTCTAGCACAAGAATTCTAGCTAGAAAAGCAATCAAGATCTAGGGTGGGTGCCACATGTTGAAAACAAGATAAATACAATTTAAATAATACAACTCATATAGCCAAGCTTGTTGATCTGAAAAATACCCCATGAGATGGAGGAAATAAATTGGACTAGATAGTCCATGCAAATTAATCTGGATTAAGAGTCGACGTGGCATGCTAACAAGTTTAAAGAAATGATGAATCATTGTTGTTTCCTAGAGTTAAAAGAGCATATAGATAATTATCATACCATATCCAAAGAGGATTCTCAACTAGACTGAGCTTGGCCATGATGTTCATAGCCTTGTTTCCCTCCCTATAAATATGTTGAATAATAACATTGTCATAATTGCAAAGAAATCTTCTTGATTCTTCTATCAAGTTGAAGACTCCCCAAACCAAAGACATATTTCCCTTAAGGTTATTGATAATATTTAGGGAATCACCTTCAATAATCAAGTTGTTAATATGGAGGCCTTACAATATGGATAATCCCTAGTATAAAGTTCTATCTTTGGTCATATTATTGGTTTGAATGCCAATTTTCTTAGCAAACACCAAGATAATCATGATCTTATTGTCTCTAACAATGCCACTACCACTACCCTTACCTATATTAACTTTAGTAGCTCTATCAAATTTTAACTTGAACCAACCCTTTGGTATAGGAGACCACCTGATGTAGGATCTATCAATAGTAGGCACAACCGGTCTATAAAATATGGAAGAGATATTGAAGGAAGCAATGAGCTTGGACTCTAACCCATGTTGAGGGACATCGGTAGAAAGGACCACAAGCATATTTTCAATGATCATCATCAATTACCTCAAAGAAACATAATTGTGGTCTCTAGAAGCATCATTGAAGGTTTTGTTATTCCTTTCTAACCAAATCTACCAAATAAAATAGGGCAGACCAAAGGACCAAAGAGACTTGAGACACCAATGGAAGAAAGGATTTGGCCACTACACACACAAATTTAGAATGAAATAGGGTTGGACCCAATCTATACAAAACTATGAGAAAAGGAAAATCAACACTCTATAGGAGAAGGGACACTCAAGTAATAGATGAATAACTAACTCCCACCCAAACTAACAGAGATAGTAGCGATTGGGAATGGACAAGCCTCTACTAATCAATTTATCGATGGTCAAGACTTTATTTTGGATAAACAACCAAAAACAAAATGTAATCTTGGGGATAATATGTTTGATACAAATGAGACATAATAGAAGCCATTTGGTTATAGGTTCATCATGAATGTAATAAGGATATTTGATAAATAAATGACTAGATTCATTGGCACTCCAAAGGAGGGAATCCTTTGAAGGACAACTCGAAATGACATAGGTCCTGAGCAAGTTGGAGAGGATTTTATCAGCAACATCCTACTCAAAACTTGAACCATTAGGTGGAAGGGTCTTCTACACAATACTATTTGATGGTCCACGAGTGATGAAATTATAAACATAGTTTTCAATAAGATGATCCATGATAGATTTTAAAGCAATCAAGTTGGGTTCATCAATCAAATGTTGGTTCTTTAACCATGGGTCCTCCCATAAGATAATGTCTTCCATTTTCAAGGGGCCATCTGAGACCATTTCTAAGAATATGTATGATTTTGGTAATATATTTCTAGAATGGAGATCCATCTGGGAGAGGGCTTTCATCTAGGAAAGAGTATCTCTAAAGATACGTGCCCTTGATAATTTCAACCTAGGTGGATTTTACATTGGTTAGAGTTTTCCATCCTTGTTTGGCAATCAGGATTGTATTCATCTTTCTAGCCTTTCTAAATCCTAAGCCTCCTTGACCATGGGATACATTAGCATGTACAAAATAATTTAATATTCTCCAGCAACTTGTATAGGTAATTATAAAATACTATAAATAATATAAATAAAAGTAATTTTTCAAAACCATGGATGGATTACTAACTATAGAAAAGAAAAAAAAACATAAAAAGAATGCTCATGGGGGTTCTCACAAACCTTAATCTTGCAACAGACCCTTTGTCTAAGAGTAAGTGCAATCCCCTCATGGTGGGAAATAGAATTTAAATGCTCAAAAAATAATCATAGATATATTTTATTGTTATTAAAAAATTATTGAAATAGAAATTTATTTTTTGCTCTACTACTAAGTGATGTTGACTACTAAACTATTCTTCTTATTGTTCTAGTTATTCTTATTTTTCTAATATATTTCAACTATATACAATAATTTAAAAGAGATCATATAGTTTATTTAAACTATTTTATGGCTTTTAAAGTATTTATTTGAGACTTTCATGGTCAAACTTAATATAAATAAGAAATAGTTACATAGTAAAAATATAATTTTGAGTTTTCTTGCAGTTGTAGGAATGGTGCTTTGATTTTGACTAGATATAATAGTTATGAAATAAAAGATAAATATATGTTGAATTAGGTTATAGTAGAACAACAATCTAATTTCCATTCTAATCTATTTGATTGATTACATTAGCAATGCCAAAAATAGACATGTAGTTAAAATTGTGTTGCATCTTCTTTTTTTTCCAATGATACACCAATATTATAGATGGCAATTAGCATCTTATTTTCTCTATAAAACTAATGTGTGCAATCATACAACTCGTTGTCACAATGTGCACTTACTAGTATTAATGTCATCCTCTTTCGTATAGTTCTTCAATAATGTCTTCGCATAGATTTATAAAGGTGACTTGGAAACTCAATTATAAACACCTTGTTTACTTTCCCATAGCAAGCTTGTATACCTATAGCACAAAAAGGATGTAGGCTCACTCTAGGTGAGACAAAATAGTATCCAGAATGCATCAATTTTTTTTTATGAACTCATATAAAAGTATTCAAATTATTGTAAAAGCTATTATATTGTATTATCTTTTATAATCTATAAAATAATTATCAATTCTATCAAAACAGGGGATTTTCATAATATTAGTTATAAAAAGGGTAATTTTAATAGATGGAAAAAGCAATGTAATTGAGTCAATCGGGTGACTCATCATCTTTCCCCTACTAAAATTGTTATATGCCCATGTGTAACACTCTCTTCATTTATTGCATTAGCTTGTTGGCTTTCACCCTATAGTCCTCTTCAATTTCTAGTGCCTTATAATCTATAGCCTATACTATTGATGCTTTGAAATTTTTATAGGTCTAAAATGGCCTACTTGACATTATCATGCCCATGGTGTACCATGAAAGGTTTAGAATTTTTTTTTGTAATGAAGAATCTAGGACTAAACCATGTACATTAAGGAAGTATAAAGTTGTTGATACAATTCATACAAAAAAATAGTTTGTTAGGAGGTAAGGAAATATAATACTTACTAAATCCTTATGGATCTACATTATCTAGAGGTTGTCCCTTGCCTATCTATTCTATTTGCATCTTGATTTACTAATGTAAATTTTAAACTTTTATAAGAGGTTTATAATCAACCATGTCCTTGGCCAATGTGATAGTGGTGAATAGTAGTTAAGTTAGGTTCCTAACTTCTTTCTTCTTCCTCAACTTTCTAGTGCTTGCTCTTGACTTAGCTCTTATTTCTACAAGGTCATACTACTACACTACCAAGAGATAAAATGATATAATAGCCTTAATATTTTTCTCCTAATTAGCAAGGGGATATAATTGTGTTCGTAATATTTAGCTTTTATCCTTCACTTTACTATTTCTCCTTTAGTTACCATCAACCATAGTTTCAAACTATGTATATCTTTTGCTAGATTCCTCCACTTAGCAATTTCAACCTTGGCCTATGCTAGCTCTTATTTTAGTCTATATATTTTCTCTATAGACTCATTTAAAGCATATCCAAGAACTGCTTTAGCAATAACTACAAGAATTAGTAAAGAATATTTAGTATGTAAGGGTTCACTCTATCCCATTATAAAAACCCAAAACTACCAACCCATTTTTTTTAAAAGAGCACTTAAAAATGAAGGCTCATAATGGATACACCCTTATTTTATTTATCTCATCATATAAGGCTTCACCATATTTGAGTTCCAAGTCACTATAGATGACACTCAATGGACAGAAGTGACCAACTCTCATGTTTTTTGGGGGTTTACCTTACTAAACCTACACATTTAGAAGGACACATAAAGTGGTCCCCCACCTTTTCCATACCCTCCTTTAAATAGGACCATATGACCATGATGTAGGTATTATCCTTTAAAATTTACATGCTTCAAGGGGGATGCTCATTCCTTATCTTAAATATAAACCCATTTAGGTAGGTAGAACAACATAGATAAATTAAGGTAGGTAGGTAGGTAGAATAACTAGTCAAACACCCCCAAGTCCAAATATTAGGCACATTTTTGAGAAAATAAAATAAATTAATCTAGGTTCTCACAACCATGGGTAAGTTCATCTAAAGCATCAAATACAAAGTATGAGGTATGATTTTGAGCAGGTTAGCAATATTTTACTAATGTACCAAATCTAATTCCTTCTTGGTCCACTAATGAAACATTGGGTTGCAAATAAGCGTAATGGAACTCTAATTCTAATAATTAAGGGTGATAGAAAAATTTTGAGGTAAAATATTAAAGATAAAGTAGCTTTTAATATCCATGTGATCCTTGGCCATATGAAACAACCCTCATAGAGGATGTTATTTATCCAATATATGTTTATCCAACCAAACTCTAGTTACTGAAGTATGGTGTACAACTCTACCCTCCATTGGATTCAAACCTTGAACCTCCTATTTAGAGTTTCAAAGTCTTATTGTTAGGCCCACTCAAATTATGAGGAATATTCACTTGCTCTAAAATCATGAGCATCCATCAAAAAAAATTTGCACCCCTATTGGTAACACAATATTTAGCTTCTATAGAAGACTAAAGTATAGTGGATGGTCATCTACAACACCAAGAGATCAATCCAAGTCTAAGATAAAAAAACAAATCTAATAATGGAGTGGCATTGGTCCAAATCACTAGCCCCATCTATATGAAAAAAACCCATCAACACTAAAGGTGCTCCAACTAAATAGTGAACACCATTTGGTATATACCTTTGATGTATTAAAGAATTTTCTTGGATGTTGTCTAATAACTCTCACAATGTGGTTGCATATACCTAGAATAATATATGATATAAAATTCAATAATAAACTAAGCATGGGTAAGATAAGATAGCCCCCAACAAGCAATAGGTAAAAACTAGCACCTACCAAAGTAGTGTAATATGCTCACATTTTCAAACCAAAAGCAAAGAGGGTCCATGCAAGTTTGTAATCCTCCATACTAACCATCATAGAAGATCTAATGTATACCCAGTCTAATAAATAATGATATCATAGGGTATAGATCATTCTTAATCCCTAAGAAATAATCTAAAAGACCCAAATTTGTCATCTTAAAAGTGTCATGAAGTCATGACTTCATCTTCTAGATCAATAATGTTGAACTTACCATGATAAGAAATCAATGTAGAACGTAATTACTAAATTTTAATAATATTGATGTTTGATGCATATATTATGCTTCCTCACAATGCCTAAAACCAAAACAGAGAAAGAAGGAATGGGTCTTCTCATACCAATCACAAGGATTCTACTTAAGCCAATACAAGGATCTCTTTAGTTGGTATACCAAGGAAGTAGGCCCATCAATATGAAAACCAAGTGATTATTGCATGTAGATATCCTCTTAAATATCATCATAAATAAAGGTATTTTTATATCCATCTAACCTCCCAACTATAAGAAACAGATAAATATAGTATTATCCAAACATAATTCATTCTAGAAATTGATGAAAAAGTCTCCAAGTAGTCAATTTCATCCTTCTAAGAGAATTTCTTAGCATAATGTATGCCTTGTGATTTTCCACTTGACCATCAAAAGAGTACTTGGTTCTATAGATGCATTTATAACCAATAACTCTTCCCTTCTAGAATATGAACAAGCTCTATTATTTGATTCTTCATAAACAACTTATACTCAACATCATCCTCCCACTCTTTATAGCCCTTGTCCCCATAGTTGGTGAGGCGCTATCCAAAATTATCAGCCCTCGATATGAAGGCTCGAGAGAGAGCATCCTTATGACACTACTAATATATTATGTTGAGAATCCTTAGGGAGGGTCGATACCTACTTTAATATTTAATGAACCATGTAATATTTTGGTACATCCTATAAAGAAGCAAAATCATATGCATTAACTAAAGCATACGATCCAAACTCATAATACACCTCAACATCCATCACCATTGTACAAGGTATAGGAGGATCAAAATCATCCACTGTAGGATTTAAAATTGTACGTGCTAGAGGAAACTCCAAGAAAGGTGTTAAATCAAAAGATATTATAGAAGTATTTTTACTAGAAGGTGAAGAAGATGAACCAACTACAATGGAGTCAATGAGAATTTCAAAAGGGGAAACAAAAGACCATTAGAGAGGTTGTGAAAAAATAAAGAGAGCACCAAAAGGATTCAATAGAAGTATCCCATTAAATATCACATGTCTTTGAATGAAAATATTCCAAAAATCAAGATCATATAAATGATAAGCCTTGGAGGTATGAAAATACACCACTAAAATACATCACTTCTTCCATGTATCTTTGGGGATATAGGTCCATCTAGTGAATCCAATGATATAGAATCTAGATGCATCAAGCTTATCACCTATCAAGCTCCCTAAAGGATTCATATCCCAAATGACTCGAGTTATATTCCTATGGATAATATGTGTTGCATATGTCACTATCTCACCCTAAATTTTGGGTTCCACCTACCTACCATGCAATATACATCTAGCCATCTACATATTAAGCTTATTCTTTTGTTCATCCACCCCATTTTTTTTCGGGGCATAATGGATGATCATCTAAAATTATATACTATGAAGAGTCAAAAAATAAACAAAGGAATGACTTATATACTCTTCTCTCTTTTTCTTCAAGCACTTGATATTCCTCTAGAACTATTTCTACACAAAAGCCTTGAAGTTATTGAACTTCTTGAATCTTCATCTTTGGTATGAGTGGTGTATAACAAGACATACCTGAAGTAATCATCAATAAAATAAGAAAGTAATTATTTCTATAAAAATATGGTACCCCTATGCGTATAGACATGTCACTATGGATGAGCTTCAAGGGTTGTGTAGCATGTCTAGTAGTCCCTTTTGGAAAGGACTCTCTATGATGCTTTCCCAAGATACACCCCTCACAAGCACCACTAGAAGGAGAGATGGAAGAAATACCAATAGAAAAATGATGTTGACTTATGTATCTTAAGAATCCATAGCCAAGGATCCCAATTTTATGATGCCATCACTGATTAATGTCATATGCCCATACCATTATAACCTCAAAGTGTTTCTTCCTAAAGGAGGAAGGAAGAAAATGGACAATCAACAAGCTTGTATATTTGATCTAACTCACCATAATATCCTAAGAGAAAATTATTTGAATCGATCATTAATATCTAATAACCAATTGATCCACCCAAAACTCAACCCTCTTTTTTTTAAATATTTATAACCCAATCCTCCTATTCAAGAGTGATGTGATAGATGCAATATTAGGGTTTACACTAGGATCATAAAGGACTTCATCCAAGAAATATGAAACAATTATTACCTCACCACATCTAGCTACTTATAAATATGAATCATCTATAATTAACCACACTCTCAAAAATGTGTTATATTCATGCAAGGTATGGTGATGCTTAGTCATATACTGAGGTACCCCTAATTATACAATCCACTCTTTAGAAGAGGTGGATGTTCAATATAATAAATGAATAGCTACATGTGTTTTTGAGGTCTCATCATCATGATCATTTTCACTCTAAGCATAGAAAAGAGCAATATCAACATACCCCTTTTGGTTACCTCTTCAATCTTCTTAAAATAAAACCAACAAAACTCTACCTTGTGTCCTTTCTTACAAATAGACTTATTGAAGAGCTTCTTGAATTTATTTCCTTCTTGCTTTGGCTTCTTGTGAACTTTTATTTTAACCATTTCCTTTGCATGAGCCTAAATAGTGAGAGACTCTTACACCTCTATCATTGAGCTTGATGGTAAAAAGTGCTTGAAAAAATCATTAATGGGAGGATCCTCCCTAAGAAATTTCATTTGAAGCATCTCAATGATAATGGAAATCATCTCCTAAGTTTCAAAACATCATTGAACACAATATTTGAGAAGATCAATTATCTTCTTTCCATTACCACCTTCTTTAGTTGTGTAGATATCTTATTCCAACTTAAATTGATTGATGTACTCATCTATAGTCTCAAATTTCTTCATGTTCGAAGTAATAAACTCTACCTCCTATATACTAACTTGTGTAGGGTCAATATTTTCATAAATTATTTAGAACTCCAATAGCTCCTTAGGATCAAAAGTGTTATTGAGGCGAGTATCAATGATATTATCAACATGAAGAGTAATAACACCAAGAGCCTCGTCCTTGTCCTTGAATAATTTTTTTCTCATAAAAATTAGCAGCTAGAGAGACATCATTCACATATTTAAGGAGCCCCTTAATTTTAAGTAAAGCTTTAATATTGATTTTACAAGTAACATAGATAGGTCCATTGATCAAGGGCACATACTTATCCATAATATCCCTACCAAAATAGTCTTCTATATATATTTATAACCAAAAATAATATTGCCAATGCAAAAAGCTCAAAAACCATGCAATTTTAAAAAATAAACTTTAAAAGCTTTCATATGCAAAAGTTTATGGCACCCAAAAGTTTAGTCCAAAATTTGCACAAAATACCACCAAAACCTTTCAAGATTTCAAAAAATAAATAATTTTACCTTGTAGTGAATGAAAACGTACCATGTGTTGCTAACTAGATAGCTAAGGGGATGTTAGCTCTATGTTGATTGGTCTACCACTAAGATAGTACTTTTTTGAATTATCACCAAGCATCATTGATCTTTGCAAGAGCGTGTCATTGGGATATTGACAATGCAGGATACTGGATAGGATATTAGTGAAATATAATCTACCATGTGTTACCTTCTAGAGCGAAGAGAAAACACATGTTTACCATATTTGATGTTGATTGTGCGAGGATAAGTACAAAGGATATTGTGATGTGTTCCTATTTTATTTGATCTTAGTTCTATAACCAAAATTTAGTGTCGTCATCATAGATATTTCCACATCAACTACTACCACATCAACCACCACCACATTGGCCACTACCACATCACCCAACATCAACCATTTCTTTGTTAAAACTTGGGCATGAGAATTGAACCTTGAACATCCTAGAGCCCAAGCCTTAACACAACATTTTCTAGCCACAATCCCAAGTGTGCATATGGACACCACCAAGTACAATGCACACACCTTTAACGTCCTACTCTAAAGTCTCCCCAAATGTTTATGCACTAAAATATTATGGTGGGGATTGAACCCACAATCTCTAGGCGATAATGACCATCTTAATGATCAACTAGCCACCAAGGTGTTATTAGTTATTACATCATATCCCATGTGAGAAGGCAAGTGATATAACTACCCTTCATAAGGTATATGCATGTAGCATAAGAAATATATACTTGCAAGTTTATTTGAAGGTTTGTTAGGCCTAAAATAGGCATCCTATGTACTTAAATACCCATCATTTCCATAATATAATCATTCAAATATTTAAGATCTAAAATATTGTATCAAAGCAGGTAGAAGGAAGAAAGAATTCTCATTTTGATCCTCCTCTATATTTGACAAGGAGAAGCCAAAGAGCACTTTGTTTGAGAAAAAAATTCAAGTTTGAGAAAAGATGTTTTAAGGGTAATATTACCTCGTATAAAATTGTTCAAAATAAAAGAGGAAGAACATAATTTTTTGAAACAAATTCCATGGTAGATTTTAAAATTTTTAGGTTGAAAACCCCTACCAAAGGCAAAAACCTTCAAGCATCAAAAGGGTTTCAACCCCTTCTAAGACCAATAAGGTCTTAAGCCTGCAAGAAACAACCAAGAAAATTTCAATGAGAAAGAAAACCATAAGAAGCTCTTTAAAATGAAAGGAAGTCATATCAAAGTTTAATAGAAAATATAGAAGGCATTGAAGCTTCTTAAAAAATTGCAAGAAGAAAACCAACAAACAAGTCATTAAAACTCCTTAGAAATTGCACTGTCAACAAGAAGAAAAGAAACATCATTGAAGTTATCATTAAAAGATAACATTTGATTTTTTTTCTAAGAACAAGAATTGTAAGTAGCTCTTAAGAAGACATCATAAAGGACTCAATAAAATCACTAGCAGCAAGAGAGAATCAATTGTAATTTAAAGGCACAAACCAAATCTCAAAGGGACATAGTGAAGTGTAGGAAAAATCATCCAAAGCACATCCAAAAGAATTTATCGAGTGTAAGCAAAAATAGAGAAACGGATTTTACATGAGAATAGAATGCTTAATCAAAGTGTCTAAGTCTAGCAAGTTTATCTCTACCTGCATCAAACAAGATGCATTGCATGAATAAGGAAGTGAGTGTTAAACTTGTGAACTCTTGATCAAAAAATACAAACATCTCATGGCATGTTAAAAATAGCAAGCATTTGAAATAAGTATATCAATAGAGACCCCATGCCTCAACAAAATGAACTCCAAAGCCATTATATAAAAGTACTCAATATAAAATAATGACAACAAAAGAAGAAAGCAAAGGAAAATATTGTATTCAAAAACTCTTTAGAATCTAGTTGAATACTCTCATAGAAGCACTTGTAACATTACTTGAAGAATATTAAAGAAAGATATGTCGAGCAAAATAAAATCAATCAAATTTTGCTCGAGATCAATTTAAAATGCACGTTGGACATAAAAGTGCAAGAACCTTTCGAGCTATTTCCAAAACTACCTTTGCATCACAAACATGAAATTTTTAGAGTGGAAGGTGGTGTCCTAGGATTTTGGTTTTCTCACTTCATCATACCTTAACTCAAGAGAAGATCCATAATTTTGGACATGAGCAACTTCATCTGCCAATGAAGGTGATTCCAAAAACAAATAATAAATTTATCTCATTGGACAACTAAAAGGAAAGGTTACAATACAATATTCCAATTGTTTAATGAAGAAAAAACTTATCGTCTAGATGTACGATCATGCCCAACAATATTTACTCAAAGACAAAACGAGATTCAAGATGATAGCTTGATTCAACAAAGCGTACAGATTCAAAATTGGAAAACAAGAGAAATCAAATATATTGAGTAGAAAAGGAAAAGTGGAATGTAGCATTGTTTAGAAAGAAAGGAGTTAAAATTTTCCCAAAGCATGGATCAAGAAGGTACAAGCACAAAAATTCAAGCAATTAAAATTGTGCAAAGAATCAAGAAACCAAATAATATTCCAAATAATTTTCAAATAAAATGACAACTCTTATATTTTTGCCCAAGAAAACAATATTACATTTTTGCATTTTTTTTAGCAAGACATACAAGTTTTGTACATATTTATCGAAAAATATTTTTTAAGGCAGATTCAATGAAAGAAGAATATTCAAATTTAGTACAAGTTTACTATGGCTTGTGGAGCACCAAAGTTTTTGTTGCCAAATTCCCAATTATTAAGGAGAAACAATTATGATGCCTGGAAAACCAAACTCATAATGCAACTTGAGTTTAAGGAAGTGTGGAAAGTAGTAGATGTGTCTATTACCCACCATGAAGAAGCAAATAAAGACAAAATAAAGTTTGATAAGGCAAATAGAAATGCAAGACTAATCATGTGGGATTCAACCACAACCAAGGAAGAATGGGAGAATTTGAAGACAGTATTTGAAGCAAAGAATCAAAATCAAATTCTATTCCTTCAAAGCCAGCTCCATTGTTTGAATATGAAAGGAGAGAACTAGAATCGTTCATGAGGACGATATCTAATTTGTAGGCATTATTGCAAACACTAGGATAAAATTTATCTTATGAAACTATAGTTCCAATTATTTTGATATCTCTCCCATAAAAGTACAATGTTTTTGTGATATCATTAAATATTACTAAGCAAGCACCAAGTGTTGAAAAGCTTGTAAACCTACTTAAGAAAGTAGAGGCCTCTTATACAACAAATGAAGAAGAATAGTTACTACTTACAAGTCAAAGAGGGAGCAACAATTCAGAAGAGGTATAAGACCTCTGCAACATTTCCAACAAAGAAACAACTTTCAAAGATATAAAAATCAGAGAAAGGATTATGAAAGGAATACTTTCCATACACAATATGTGTGAAAATTATGGCAAAAATGGATACACCATGAAGGCATGTTGGCATAATCTATTCAAAAATGGATCCCCTTCACGAGAGATGAACCAACAGCAATACAGGTCATCTTTAGAAAAGCAAAATTAGAATTAGAGAATAGCAAAGCAAAAAAATGTAGAAGAAGAGAATCAAGTGAAAGAAGATGATGAAAAATATCAAGAACAAGAACATGTGTTTATTTGCACAAGCACACTTGAGACAACACAATAATGTTTGGTATGACTCCAAACATATGACAAGTCAAGAAAATTGGCCACCCAAATGTAATAAGAGACATCAAGAACCAACCACCTAAGAGTGAAGAAGTACACTCAAAATATGATTCTTCACCATCCATAGAAGAATTTAAAATAGAAGAGAGGAAATAAAATGAGTAATTAAAGCAACAATATTAAATATTCAACCATCAATAGCACTTCAAATAAAGTATGAACACATTGCATTTAACAAACGATGTCTTCTTTAGATGAACAATGCCAAGAAGAAACAAAGAATTTGAAATAGAAGAGAGGAAATAAAATGAATAATCAAGGCAACAAGGATTCAAGATTCAATCATCAATAACACTTCAAAGAAAGCATGAATACAATGCATTTCATAAATATCTTCTTTAGGTGAACAATGCCAAGAAGGAGTAGAAGATGATTGATCTCCCTACATCAAGAGAATCAAAACATGAAAAGAAAACAAATTCACATTAAAGATATGACAACAAAAAATATTGACAACCAGTGAATTCAATATCAACACTGAATGCATGGTAGCACATCACGTTGAAGATCAAAGGAAACAAAAATACATGTATAAGGCTTAATCAAATGAATGAAGTTGCAAAAAATAAGAAAATACAATAGGTGATTGACCTTACCACAATATAAGACATTAATCAAGACAATATTTGGCAACAAGTCTACATGGCAGGAGAACATTTGATCTCATTAATAATTGATATATTTGATGAAGATTCTCCACATTAAAGAAAACACAATTTGTGCATAAGCATTGAATAACTATTTTGAAATAAATGTATTTGGAGTGCATGATAAGTAAAACCCAACACTCATAAGTATCAAAGTAGAAAGTCTACATTAAGGGAGAGAATATCTCTCTCAAATCCCATCACCCTAGACATTTTTGTTTATTGATTGGAAATAAAAGGGGTTTTGAAAGGTTCCCCAAACATTTTACAAAGAGAACCAAAAAGAAAAATATTTTGAGAAGAAACAACCAAACAAAACTAGATCACCAAGATCCATCAAAGGGCCAATCCTAATAGACCAACTTCAAAAAAAAAAACTCAAACGAACATCAAATCCAACAAGATTGATCAAACCAAAACTAGAAATACAATTAGTCTTGGGAATTATCCTCAAAGAGATTTGTTCCCAATTCTGGTGTATTTGGGTCTTGAATGTACTTCAATCTCCAAACATCACCCTTGACATTATTCTTGGTCATAAGCTAAAAATAGAGCTATTACTATGATGTAATAAGGGGAAAATGTTAGGAGTCATTACATCATAGCCCATGTGAGAAGGCAATCAGTATAGCTATCTCTCACAAAGTATATACATTTAGTATAGAACAAAAATAGTTGCAAGTTTTTTGAAGGTTTTTTATACCTAAAATAGGCATCCTATGTACTTAACTACCCATTATTTCCATAATACAACTATTTGAAGCATTAAGATCTAACACAAGATGCCTTTGTGAATGTATTGGTAGACATGAATATATCTCATTATACCCTTCCTCCATGCAACAAAGCATATGTCATGCCCTTGGACGAGTTTAAGCCCAACTAAAATAGTTATGTATACCTTTGCCAAGGCATGAACAGCCACCAAACCACCACTACATCTGGTGCTACAAGCACAATACTCCTTTTTCAAGGGATGTGACATTACTTCTCACCTTCAAATGAAATATTTAGAACATATTTCTTTTCAAAATTCAAAAAATTTTACAGATGATGAAGTATGAAAATTTTCATGTCAAAATGGTATAGATAAAGGTCAAATGATTAAAAGTGTTGAATTGAGACCCCCATAAAATTTTATAAAAAAATCCCAAAAAACTAATAGTTTATTCATATCTACTTAATTTACCCTACACAACTTTTTTTGGGGACACAACCAATCAAGCCATCATCTTTCACCAATCCTACTGAAAAAATATATATATATATATATTGGACCATTTGAACAACTTTTCCAAGTAGCTCATATGTCTTTGGCATAAATGGAAGTCTACCCATTCTTGTGGCATATAAGGGTTGTTAAAAACTATTCAACGAATTTTATTTCCTTCGCAATCATGCAACCTATCCTCTCATTTATACTACATCAATACCAAAAAAAATTAGTTAAAAAAATAATGGTTTTTTTTTAAATACACAAAATACAACTAAAGATTTCTAACAACGTCAAGAAATTCAATCCAACAGTTAGGGCACCCATTTGATAAAAAAACAAAAACAAAAAGTAAATGGGTTGAATGTCAAGTGAGGAAAGAGGAACCTATCGATGAATATTTTCCTAAAACAACAAAACTTATTGCAATTGTGAGATCCTCACAATCCAAGTCCATAATGTTTTGTCAAAACAAAGTCTATGATAAATTGTCAATGATACAAAGCTTCTACACACTACTTTCACAAACACATTGCTTAATCAACAAAATCAACACATCATCCATAAATGACATTTAACTCATAGATAGAATACATACAATAATAAGGTTGTCCATAGGCACTAAAACTCACTAACAAAAAGAATGGTACTAAAATCAATAATAAAATAGTTGGTCTCATGTTATATAAATAGTCAATTATAAGTGCCCTTTAGGTCAAAGATAAAGAATTGTCCTTTAGGTTTATTAATATATTACAATAAACCCACCTATACAAGTTGTACAAAGGCCAAAAGGGCTAAACAATAAATATAATACAAAAATAAGTTGTGCCCCAAGTGAAGTATAACACCACATATTCCAATAGAAAATGGCCAGTAAAACGCTTGAAGATCTAATTTACCTTATTGATCACATGATGCATAGGAGTATCTCATAAAACATCTTACATAACCAAAATTAGATACTCCACACCTACTTTTTTTTAAATAAAGGGGTAAAATTTTATTGATAATAAGACAAGATTACAAAGTACAACGAAGCCCCCAACAAGGACTCAAATAAACAGTTAAACTAGCTAAAACCACTAGATAGGGTCAAAACACGAAGAAGACAACAATAACAAACCACATTAAGTCTGGACATCCTTGTGGATCAACTCCCAAAGGCGCTGAGAGTCCCCAACTGGGAGACTCTCCCAGTTATCCATAATCCAAGGACTTGAAAGCTCAGAAGCCCTTTTTGGAAAAATAATCAATAACCCCATTCCATTTCCTTGGTATGTGCACAAAGAATATAAATTCAAACTCTTCAATAATTCTAAGAATCTGAACGACCACTAAGACCAACTACCAATTAACATCTTCCAAACTTTTGTTGTTTAAAATATTAACCAAAAATTGAGAGTCGAACTCGCAGATGCTCCTACGCCAGCCAAGAGAAAATCCCATCTGCAAGGTCTCGAGAATCGCAAGAGCTTCCATAAAATTGTTGGAGTAAACACCTTTATAAATGGGAAAAAAATCTGACAACGCTGGCAGAGTCTCTCCCAACACCGTCAATTCCAGCAAGTCTAAGATTACCCCTGGACGACCCATCGGTATTAATTTTTAAAACTCCTCCAAGGGGCGGCCTCCACCTACCATCTCTCAAAACTTTCTTGTTGAGCTGGGGAATCCTGCTAGGGCGGGAAGAGTTTGCACCAACCCCAAAGAGACCAGAGGTCTGTCGTACCTTCTCCTCCCTAGAGTCCAAAAGAGGATCCACATCACATTTGCTACGAATAGTTTCCTAGACCATACACAATATCCTTTGCCAAATTTGGTAAACAGCCAAATGTCTACCCTGAAAGATGCGATGGTTCTGTTCAAGCCAAATCTACCAAATGATGCAAGAAGGGCCCAAATTCCAAGCCACCTAGAGGAAGGGGGTATTGATCGGAGGTCTGCCCAGACTGCTCCAAAACTCCACCAAGGAGAGCACATGAAAACAAAGATAACTCCAGGAACTCCACCACTGGTGCCAAATATCTCTGGAAAGGTAGCATTGGAAAAATAAATGAGGAGTCATCCTCATTATTACCACAAAGGATACAAAAAGAGGGACCCTAAAATCCCATCTTCCTCAAGTTATCCCAAGTGAGGTATTTATTACGAGCTACCATCTAGAGAAAGAAGTTACACTTAGGCCAAGCAAATCCATTCCACATCTTTTTCCACCATGTTACAGGGAAGCTCCCAAACTTTTTCAAGTCAAGAACCTGATAACCATGGGCTACAGAGTAGGATCCCTTGGGATCGCAGATCCAAGAAAAAATGTCTTTACCCCTCGACGAAGAGTAGGGCCTCCCTACAAGAATAAGAGCAATCACATCTATGTCCTTGGCCAATCCCCCCTAGGGCTATTCTTGCGGATATTTCCACTTGTACATCTCCTGATTACCAAAAGGTTAAATTCTTTTAAAGTCCTTCACATGAGATAAACCCGCTTCCAAGAAACAAACGCTAAGGGAATGTAACCTGGGATATTGAGTCAAGATAGGAGGGTGTCCATCCCAAGAATCCTTCTAGAAAAGAGCATTTGATCCACGATCGCAAATCCAGAACAAACCCTGCTTAATTAAATTAGCCCCTCTTTTCAGAGTGTCCCAGATAACCAAACCTTTTCGAACCAAGCTGACTCTAGGGATCTCAACCTCAGAAATACCTCTCAATTACTTACAAGATAATACTTTATCCCAAATACGGTCTTGAGAAGTACACCATCTCCATTACAGTTTCGCAGCCAAAGCTTGCACAGAAAGAGTCACCTGTCACAACCCATGGCCTTCCTCTTGAACCAACCTACAAACAAAATCCCACCTAACCAAACTCCATTTAGATTGAGCAAGTTTTCCATACCACAAAAATTATCTTCACAAAGCATCCATATCCTTGATAAAATGAGAAGGGGTTATTTGCACAAAACATATGTAAATGGGTAAAGCTTGAACAACAAATTTTAAGAGCAACACTCTACCCGCAAAGGAGAGCCATATAACAGTCCAATGATTCACCTTCCCTATAAAATTATCAAGCACAGACTGTGAAGAAGATCTAGGTAGAGGATGAGACGAAATCGGAATACCCAAATAAATGAAGGGAGGAGTCCCGACCTAGGATCTTAGAATTCAAGCAATCTTGGCTTGAATAAGAGGAGGGGTATTAAAGAAGAAAATAGAAGACTTGTCCTCATTAATCAACTGCCCAGAAGCACAAAGATATATGTCAAGAGACCATCTAATGTTGCCAGCTTCCCTAATAGTGGCAACTCCCAACAAAGTTGTATCATCAACAAATTGAAGGTGAGAAAGAGGCGACGAACTACTATCCCACTTCCAACCCTGAATGAGACCATACCTAACCTAAGACTTGAGCAGTCTTCCCAACCCTTCCATCATAATGATAAAAAAATAAGGAGATAGAGGATCTCCTTGCCTCAATCCCCTCGAGGCCTCAAACAACTCTGACAACTCATTATTAACAAGAACAGAGAACGAGTAAGAAGAAACACAACTCATCGCCCATCTAATCCATTCCTCCTCAATGCCAAAAGCAACAAGAACTTTATAAAGAAAGGACCATTTAACCTGGTCATAGGCTTTGGCCATGTCCAAATTAATGAACATAGATTTCTCCTTAGAAGTTTCCATCGAGTGAATAGCTTCCATAGCAATAACAACCCCATCCAGGATTTGTCGACCCTGTAAATGGGAAAAGCTTGAACGACAAATTTTAAGAGCAACACTCTACGTACAAAGGAGATCCATCTAACGGTCCAATGATTCACCTTCCTTCTAAACTTATCAAGCACAGACTATGAAGAAGATCTAGGTAGAGGATGAGACGAAATCGAAATACCCAAATAAATGAAGGGGGGAGTCCTGACTTGGAATTCTAGAATTAAAGCAATCTTGGCTTGAATAAGAGGAGGTGTATTGAAGAAGAAAATAGAAGACTTGTCCTCATTAATCAACTGCCCAAAAGTACCAAGATATATGTCAAGAGATCATCTAATGTTGCCAGCTTCCCTGATAGTGGCAACTCCCAACAAAGTTGTATCATCAACAAATTGAAGGTGGGAAAGAGGCAACGTACTATCCCACTTCCAACCCTGAATGAGACCATGCCTAACCTGAGACTTGAGCAGTCTTCCCAAACCTTTCGTCATAATGATAAACAAAATAAGGAGATAGAGGATATCCTTGCCTCAATCCCCTCAAGGCCTCAATCAACTCTAACAGCACATTATTAACAAGAACAAAGAATGAGGAAGAAGAAACACAACTCATCACCCATCAAATCCATTCCTCCTTAAAGCCAAAAGCACCAAGAACTTTTTGAAGAAAGGACCATTTGACCCGATCATAGGCTTTGGCCATGTCCAACTTAATGAACATAGATTTCTCCTTAGAAGTTTCCATCGAGTGAATAGCTTCCATAGCAATAACAACCCCATCCATGATTTTTCGGTCAACAACAAACCCACCTCCCTCCTCAGAGATGGTTTTGCTCAACCATATCTTTAGCCTCTCAGCAATAATTTATGTAAAGATCTTATACTCAACATTGCAGAGAAAAATAGGCTTGAACATATCCAGAGAATTTGCTCCCTCATTTTTGGGAAAAAGCACCACAAAGGTAGTATTTAGGGCCCTTAGCATCTATTTGTTCTTATGGGACTCATGGACCACGTCCAGAATATCAAATTTGATTATCTCCCAAAACTCCTGATAAAACTCAATCAAGAATCCATCTGAGCTCGAGGCTTTCCCTTGTTTCATCTTGAATACAACATTTTCCAACTCCTCAAGGGAAATTAGGCTCATCAAATGCTCATTCATCTCTCTAAAAACAATCTAAGGAATACAATTCAGAATAAGCTTTTTATCCTCATCATCTGAGAGGGAGTATTTGAAGAGAAAGGAAAAATACCTCCTAGTCTCTTTTGAAATCTCCCTGAAATAAGAGAGAAGGGCACCCTGAGAATTCACAAGAGACAAAATCATGTTACCATTACGACGAGCCTTAACTGGGTTAAAAAAGAAGGTTGTGTTCCTATCCCCTTCCTGAAGCCAATCCACTCGAGCTTTTGTTTCCAAAAAAATTCTTCCCTCAGCTCCCATTCAACAAGTTCTTTCGCAACCTCGAATTCCTCAAAGAGAAGCTCCTTCTTGAGTCCATGATCTCTAATCTTCCTTGAAGCTTCTTCCACCTTCTTAAGAGCTGCCAACTTAGCCTATTCCACCTCTTCAATTTATGCTTAACGAATTGTAGCTGCTTCATAAAGGAATACATAGTGGTGCCATAAGACAGTTTGCCATTGGTCCACTAGTGTCGCATAAAATCATGAATCTTAGGATCCCGAAGCCACATAAGTTGAAACTTAAAGGAAGGATTCTTCTTTAGCCCAAACTCAAGAGCAGAGAGTTTGATAGGCCAATGATCATATCCCCTACCATCCAGAATCACAATACTAGAGCTTTTGTTATTACCAATCCAAAAACTAAAGATTAGAAACCTATTCAGTCTCTCTGAGATGGACTCTTCCCCACATCTTCTATTGTGCCTAGTAAAGATTCCATTATCCGGCTTGATGTCAACCAAGTTTAGGGCCCAAATATGAGCACTAAAGACAGAAGAAAAAGGCTCGAGATGATCAACTCCACCGCATTTCTCCTCCATACAAGTGATAGAATTGAAATCTCCAACCAAAATCCATGGGTATAGGGGAGCCAGACTTCTCACAAAGCCAATGTGCTCCCACAAATTTACTTTACCATTGTAATCAACAAGAGCATACACATTTGTAAGTAGGATGGTTTCACTAGATTCATTATCATGCCCGATCATCAAAATAGAACATATGTTGGAAATCCAAGTAAGAGGAGAGATATTAACCGGATCCCATAAACAAGCAATGCCACTAGCATATCCACATGCGCCAATACACTGGCATTGACCCCTTATCCACAACTTGGGAGCAATATTGAACATACTATCAATAGCCAATTTAGTCTCCTGAATAAACACCACATCCAAAGAATGTACACATCAAATCACGAACAACTTTTTGTCTGGGGATGTTGTTCAACCCCCTTACATTCCATGAGAGGATAATCATTTGTGGGGGTTAGAAAAATGGGAGTCCAATGTTCTCACCAAGCCTGACTCCACCAAAGTCTCCCCCATTAATTTAATTTTGTCCTGGTCTTTCTTTCGACCCACCTTTATATTCTTATCCGAAGCACCTTTTTTAATTGTTTTCTATTGTAATCCCAACACCGTAGGAGTTTTGCAGTCCAAGGATAACAGCATCAGTGCCTGAGTAGGAGAGAGCACAACTATATATGTGCCACTTTACAAAATATTTTTTCTTCCAGGGCTAGAGCCAACCATATCACCTGTAATCGAAACCAAAGTCATTTGTTCTTCATTTAAACCCACTAGATCTGATTTCTTAGATTCCACCTCAAGAAAAGACCTCTAATTCAGCCATGTTATATTTGCATCAGGTAGCGACGTTTCAGGTAACTCCATGCACTAATCAAGATCATCCAATATCTCAAAACGGTTGAGCAGAGTATCTGGTTGGCTTTTTACCCTTCTTCCTCTGTTTCGGGGTTTTACAGGAACAAAGCCTTCCTTATCCTTATCCCCTTTATCGGGGTTTTTTCTTTATCCAAATTTTGTGCAGATTGAGAGGGCCCGGGATTTGAAGCCACTAGCGGGGCAAACATAGGATATTTTCTTTGCAAGTGGTCATACTCATGGCAAATGCGGTAGCAAAACAAAACAACTTCATAGTCAAGTTGTTGAACCCATGTAGACAATCCAAACTGTATTTCAAGAGAATTTGGAATAGGGTTGTTTAAATGAATTTCGACACAAATACGAACAACAAAAATTACCTTTTTCTCCATCGTCTGTTGTGATGGTCCAACCAACTTCCCAAGAAGAAGGGCAATCATATGCAAGATGTCGTTTCTCCAAAATTCCAACGAGAGCCAAATCTACACTAGAACCCGCGACAACCGCTCATCTGACAGGTTGAAACCCACATGCCAAGGTTTAAGAAACAGTCCAGCTTGGTTACAAAAATATGGACCCCATTCAAATGCTTTGTTATGATCCGCAAGACGAGAAAACCACCATAAAATAGCTATTCACACTTAACATCACCTCCACGTCATCGTCAAGGTTCCAAGGCTTCCTAACCCAAGCCTCCACAAAGGGAAGAGAAATTTGGAAGCCCATAAATTTGTCAATAAGCACATGCTTGGTTAAATACTCCACATATTTCGCCACCGAGTCTTGTTGAACCATTAGAACCGGCCTAACTTCACATCGTTCCAAACATCCATTGTTCTTAAACAAACGATTCCCGACATGCATTCGAAAATTCTGTTCCTTCCAATCATTTTTAGATAAAAAAACATCATTAACATGCACACTTTGTGACGGGCCCGACGCCATTGCATCATTCCTCCAATTGTTTAGACCTAGGGTTTCAGTCTACATCTCTCTCATTTCCTCACTGTCCAACCACTCCATACCTACTTTGATATCATGTAGAAATTTGTAATGCTTTCCACAAATGAATACAAATGCAATTTTGACTCAAAACTTATATAAAAAAGTAACGAGTGAAAGGAAAGAGTGATATAGACAAATGGATTGATGCCTTTGAGCATCAAGCACTTATAATCAAATGAGATCACATCGATAATGCATGGAGTGGTTGAACAAAATTCGGAATAAAATTTGATATATCATAAATATGTATATATGAATATTTTTTAATATATTACCCAGCACACTAATTAGAAATAAAAATAATAATTGAAAATTGGTTACTCGTCCACTCAAATCGTTCGTTTGGTTTACTAAATCAAAATAGTAAAACATATCTTCTCTAGGTAATTTGGTGCGGTTTCACACTGTATAAATTACATATCGGAAATTCATAAAATTATTTTTTTTTTTTATATTCTCCTTGTCAAACTCCACTAAGTGTTTTGCAGTACAAAAGCCACAAACTCCACGACGTGATCTGCAGTACAAAAAACATAAACCGTAGTTGCGCATGTAATAAACGCTTTGTTAAAAAACAAAACCACAAATCTATATACCAAATTAGGGTTTGTAATAATTCATGCGGGACATTTTTCCTTTCTGCTTGCATTTTCATCCAATTTTTTCCTATACCGAATTAGGGTTTGTTAGCCTTTTTTCTCAATGCATGCATTTTCACTCTATTTTTTCTGATTTGTTCATCCTTTTTCCCTCCTGCATACATTTTCACTATTTTTTTCTACATGGATTTTCAATACACATTAAGTTTATATCTTAAAAAACTGGATTCAAAAATATATCCAATTTTAAATTTTCTGAATATGCTTCTTTACCTCTATAAAATATTTGCAGGTCTCAAACATTATACCAAGCCTTCCACTAAAAATGGGCCTTTACTAGCCATCTGAATATGCTTCTTTACCTCTATAAAATATTTGCAGGTAACATTGTACCAAGCCTTCAAGCCTTCCACTAAAAATGGGCCTTTACTAGCCATCTGAATATGCTTCTTTACCTCTATAAAATATTTGCAGATCTCAAACATTATACCAAGCCTTTCACTAAAAATGGGCCTTTACCACCTAGGATGACATGGAAAACCAAGCGAGACTCGGTAAATTCAAATTAATACTTGCAGGTCTCAAACATTATACCAAGCCTTCCACTAAAAATGGGCCTTTACTAGCCATCTGAATATGCTTCTTTACCTCTATAAAATATTTGCAGATCTCAAACATTATACCAAGCCTTCAACTAAGAACGGGCCCTTACCACCTAGGATGACATGGAAAACCAAACGAGACTTGGTAAATTCAAATCAAGTCAAATTTTCGGTTTCACTTGAAACTACTTCCACGTGTAAATAAACTTGGATTTTATAGTACCTTGCTAAATAAACTTGGATTTTATAGTACCTTGCTAAATAAACAGATGCAACACATCAACTCAAATCATATAACAAGATATATAGAAAGCAAAAGAACAATAACACACAAGATGAAACAATAACCATCAAGAACCCTCATAAATGATCAAGAACAAAACATACTAATTCAATGGATTGGGTAGATTAGGTCTTTAAATACCTCAATAATTGTTACTTAACCTATAATCAACATCAAAAACAAAACATACTAATTCAATGGATTGGATAGATTAGGTCTTTAAATACCTCAATAATTGTTACATAACCTATAATCAACATAAGAAAAATGTGAGCCCATGGAATAACTACATAAATCCTCATTAAACATTATGGGAAAAAATGGAAGAAAATTCAGATAGGTTCTTGGTCTTAGACCCACTTTCCTCAACTGTGGTTGCTCTGCTCTACAGAGCAATGCAAGTTAACCACTTATTACTTAGTAAAGATGAACTCAATATCTCAATTTCTCAAAATTTGCTTTAAATAAATTGCTTAAAAGCTTAGAAACCATGGAACAATTGCTAATCTAGTCAAGAATCAACATTGCAAAATAGTAACCATCAACCATCAATAAAGAGGACTATAGGTGGCCAAAAAGAAGAGAGTAAAACATTTATACAAACAAGTATGCATGAACTCTCTAGTATTTTATCAAAGCACCATCTTGCTAGCATGGATATTTTTTTATGTTCATATTGCCATCCACTCTATCCTTAAATGAGGAAAATAAGGTTGCTTTTTTTGCTAAGTGTCCTGAGAAGAAACCCAAAGAAACACTACTAAAAGACAGTCAATTTGCTTTCTTGCTGATTTTGGCATACAACAAGAAGTATATTATTTAAACTAGCGATAACGTTTGAAATTGTCTGCATAATCCACCTGTATTTTACAAACATCCCACCCTAGAAGTTGCATGTAAGACCCCCTTAGAATTGCAATGATCCTCGCACAATAAACAAGTTCCTCAAAGAACCAAGCATCACTCTGCCTTCAAATTAAATCCATCAATGAAGAACACGATGAATACTTGGTGGAGTTTGTGTGCAGTGACAAAGACCCCTACCAAAGAAGCTTATCAGCTTATCATAGAATCTACACGGAATGGACACGGTAAGCCTCTCTCCAAAGTGGTTTACCCTTCTAAACACCAAAAAGGGATTTGACTCATTAATTAGACTGATATTCTTACATCTAAAAATTGCAATGAAACAGATTACTAAAAGCATCAAAAGAATAAAGAATCCACAACTTGTTATTGGATCCATCATTGAAAAGTACTCGATCATGGTATGCAGTATTTGAGTTTTACATTATATACATAAGCATCAGCAAAATTTACATTATTAATATTGCTCGATATTAACTGAGAAAAAAAACTCTCTAGCGCAAATTTATAAAAGATCCCACCAAACAAGTAGAAGAAACTTATAGAAATTAAATAAAGAGTTCATCCAAATTTGCAAAACAAGAGATAAATGGTATAGCAAATTCTCATCAAGATGCTTTCCTGAATGCTTACTATACCCATTCCTATCAACACAATTTTGTGTTACAAGTGGCTTCAACTACGATGAGCTTTTTCAGTAGCAACATTCTGAAATGCACTTCAAAATTCAGAACTGTCTTCAAAAGATTTATCAAGCAGGGTTGCTGTCAACAAGAAAAAAAAAGTTAGAAAGAAGCCTCTCTAAAATAACATCTCAAAGACAGACACCTTTGCTATGCTTGCCTCCAATTTAAATGTGCTCAACAAACATCAACATTTTTACATTAAGCTTGGAATTGTGAAAGTAACTGAAATGGCATAGGACAAGCCAGGATGACCAGATCTGACCACATGACTATTATGTGGCAATACTTACTACTTACAGTAACACAGTCTGACCACTTTATAAGCTTCTTCCAGATCTGGCATTATGTATTTTAAACTATTAAATCCATTGCTCACCTAACAAAACTGTAAAATATTCTTGAAGAAAGGATGAAAAACCAGAAAAAGCAAATGCAAGCCACATATGTCTAGATCCATACTAATGATGAGGACTATATCATAAAAGAAACCCATGTTATAAATTGCAGGCTAGCAATATTATACCTCAATGAGCATAGAACAGAATAAAGAGAAGGGGCTGGCTACAAGTGCAAGACTATTATATTTATGTCCATAACTCAACATTATACGGTCCTCTTGTGCTCCACTATCTGATGAATGCTAAAAGGCTTGAGTTGATTGGAACTTGCCAAAGTCAGGCTCTAGATCTTACTAAGAATATTATTCTAGGATTTTAGTCATAAAAATAAGATAATAAATGCTGCCTGCTGTCACATTCAACGTGAGACTAATTACCGTGCAAAAGGGGTGGTATTCACTTGGTTTAATCTTAAATTTTATTTAACAGCATATCCCCTATCTCCTGAGGCAAACAGACGTATTTTGTGCAGGGTCTTAATGATAAAATGGAGACAAATTCAAGAAAGAAGTGACTGGAAGAATAAATCAAACTTCAGGAAAGGCAATTTCAAAAAGAAAAGTTTTATCTCCCGAAATGCAGATTCTTCAGAGGACAGCTCTAGTGAAGACTCTGAAGAAGGAACAGACGAGGCTCTCTTTATGGCGTTTGAAGTAGAAAAATCAGAAGAGGCAGAAAACACAGAAAAGAGAGAAGGAATGAACTCTGAAGTGTCTATTGAAAAAGCTGAGGCTGAAGTTGATTTAGAAGGTGAGCTGGTGTCTGCTCTTATGGAATGGAAATCTGAGAAAAAAAATAATAAAAAACTATCAAGGAAGCTTGAGGATGCAAATGACATTATAACCAGTCTAAAAACACAGACTGAAGAGTATAAGAAAATGTCCGAAGATCTTGAAGTTCAGGTAACCATGAAGATAGATTACTGCTGCAAACTGGAAGAAGAAAATGTTGGTCTTCGAATACAGATACAAGAGCTGGATCGAAAAATTAGCTGCCATTTCAAACGTGAAGAAAGTTCGATGAAGTTGGACAAAATCTTAAGCGATCAAAGACCCGCAGGTATCAAATTCGGTCTGGGCTTTATTGAAGGAGAATCATCAAACGGACCAAAGGCAAGCAATGTTGAATGTGAAAAGAGTAAAAATAAGAAACAGGCTGTTGAAAGAAAAACAAATCAGGCAAAAGAAAGCAGTAATGCCAGTCCTGAAATAGGAACTGACAATGATGGGTTTACCAAGGTCACACATCAAAAGAAAAGAAGATCTAAGGCTCCTGCAACAACTTGGCAAAAACCATCTTTCAGGTTCAATCATTACTTTTATGGTTTTTGTTTCAAATGTAATGGTTATGGGCATAGAATTGCTAACTGCAAGTATAATGTAGGTCCAAGAAGTTTCACTAGTAGAAATACCTTTGCTCCTCTAATGAGTTATGCAGTAGAATGCTTTAATTGTCACAACTTCGGGCACATTGTTAGAAACTGTCATAGTACTTCTGTTTCAAATCAATCTCGAAAAAGAAGAATTCAACCATATAGGGCAAAACAGAATAGAAATATTTCTGAAAGATATGTGCAAGATTCTGAAAAGGGGAAATCCAAGTTAGAACCCAATACCATAATCAAAACAGAATGGAAACAGAAAGAACAGCTCAGGGAAGAAAATGAATCTTTAATAGTGCAGACAGCTTTCAGGGCTCAAAATAAATGTGTACCGTGGATTCTTGACAGTGGTTGCTCAAGTCATATGACAGGTGATAAACAGAAATTTGAAAAACTACAGAAATATGAGGGTGGCTCTGTGAAGTTTGGAAATAATGATGGAGCCAAAATAATAGGAAAAGGATCCATCAAAATTAGTGAAGGGAAAATCAAGTCAGAAGAAGTTTTATTTGTGGATGATTTGAAACACAACTTATTAAGTGTCAGTCAAATCTGTGATAAAGGACATGAAGTAGTCTTCAAAAAGCAGGGTTGTGAAGTCAGAAAAATAAACAGTGGGAAATTGATAGCAACTGGTTCAAGGATGTCTGGAAATTTGTACACACTTTCAGAAACATCAGAAGGTACGTGCTTCATTGGACAAGAAGAAAAGAACTGGCTGTGGCACAAGAGGCTTGGACACATAAGTTTTGATAATTTGGTGAAAATCAGCTCGAAACAAGAAGTGAGAGATATTCCAACCATTAAAAAACCTTCAAACAATGTTTGTGCTTCATGTCGAAGGGAAAGCAAACCAGAGTCTCATTTAAAACAAAAGAATACCACACTAGCAGGCCTTTGGAACTTATTCATACAGACTTATGTGGACCCATGAGAACTCAAAGCATAAACGGCGACAAATACTTTATGCTGTGTATCGATGATTATTCCAGAATGACATGGATATTTTTTTTAAAAGATAAAACAAAAGCTTTTGAAATGTTCAGAACCTTCAAACAGCTAGTTGAGAATGAAACAGGAAAAAGGGTCAAATGCTTACGATCAGACAGAGGAGGAGAATTCATTTCGAATGAATTTACAGAATACTGTGAAAAACATGGTATCAGGAGACAATATTCAGCAGCTAGAACTCCTCAGCAAAATGGCGTAGTAGAAAGAAAGAACAGAACTATACAGGAAATGGCACGCACCATGCTGGCAAAAAATAAAATAGCAGATAGATTCTGAAAAGATCTGGAAAGAAGCAGTTCACACTGCAGTATACATCCAAAACAGATATATGTTAAGAACTCATGAATGCAAAACACCTTATGAGTTGTGGTTTGGTAGAAAAGCAACAACAAAACATCTCAAAGTATTTGGTTGTAGGTGCTACATCAAAAAAACTGATGACAACCTTGGGAAGTTTGAAGATAGAGCAGATGAAGGTGTTTTTGTTGGGTATTCATCAAAAAGCAAAGCTTACAAATGCTACAACAAGAGACTCAAGAAAATTGTGGACAGTGCAAATGTTAAATTCGATGAAGGTGGGAAACGTTTAGCTGACTTTGAGGAAAACTACCCAATCTATGAAGAAGTCGTTGAAGGAGATGAGGTGAATGAAACAAAAAATAAATCTACGGTTGATTCAGATGAAGTAGTCGATGACTCAGAGGGGCAAGAAAACAAGAAATTCAAAACAGGCAGCTGGCAGAAAAATCATCCAAGAGACTAAATAATTGGAGATCCCACAGCTGGTATTCGGACAAGAAGGAAAGTAATAAGTAATTACTCTCTTTTATCTAGCATTGAGCCCAAAAACATAGATGAAGCAAGCAAAGATGATAGCTGGATGAAGGCAATAAATGAAGAGTTAGATCAGATTGAAAAGAACAGAACTTGGGAATTAGTACCTAGACCTACGAATAAGAATGTAATCGGCACCAAATGGATATTTCGAAACAAATTAAATGAAGACGGACAGGTCATTAGGAACAAAGCAAGACAGGTTTGTAAAGGATATGCACAGGTCGAAGGCATTGATTTTGAATAGACTTTTGCACCAGTGGCCAGATTAGAAGCAATTAGAATGTTTCTGGCCTTAATAGTTCACAAAAACTTCAGAGTTTATCAGATGGACGTAAAATCTGCCTTTTTAAATGGGAAACTCGAAGAAGAGGTCTATATTGAACAACCGGATGGCTTTCAAATTAGTGAGGATCCTAACCTTGTCTGCAAATTAAAGAAAGCATTGTATGGATTAAAACAAGCACCACGGGCATGGTATGCAAGGCTAGATAACTATCTCTCTCAACAGGGATTCAAGAAAGGTTTAGTGGACGAGAATCTGTATGTGAAAACAGAAGGTGGGCATCTCATTGTTCTAGTTGTCTATGTAGATGATATCATATTTGGCAAGCAACAAAGATGAATCTTGTAAAGACTTAGCAAATAAGATGCAAAATGAATTTGAAATGTCTATGATTGGTGAATTGTCTTACTTTCTTGGGCTACAAGTTAATCAAAATGAGAAAGGCATATTCATTTCCCAAATCAAATATGTGAAAGAAATGCTAAAGAGGTTCACTATGGAGGACTGTAAGCCAGTTAGCACTCACATGACAACAGGCTGCAAATTGAGTAAAGAAGACAAATCTCCACCTGTAGACCAAACCATGTACAGATCTATGATTGGAAGTTTACTATATTTAACAGGTACCGGACTCGATATTCTCGCAGCGCTTGCATGGTAGCTAGATTTCAGTGCCAGTCCCAAAGAGACTCATGTGACAAGCAAGCTAAAAGGATTTTTCGGTATCTCAAGGGCACCATGGAGTATGGGTTGTGGTATCCAAAAGGCAAAGACTTCACTCTTATATCATATTCAGATGCAGATTGGGCTGGATGTGTTGATGACAGAAAGAGTACCAGTGGAGGTGCATTCTACTTGGGGGATAGATTGGTTGCATGGCACAGTAAGAAGCAAGAGTCAGTTTCTTTATCTACAGCTGAGGCAAAATATATTGCAGCAACAACATGTTGTACACAAGTCTTGTGGATGAAACAAACTTTGAAAGATCTTGTTATTAATTTCAGTGAACCAATATCAGTTAAGTGTGATAACACCAGTGCAATTAACATCTCTAAGAATCCAGTAATGCACTCACGAACAAAACACATTGCTATAAGATATCATTTCTTGAAGGAGAAAGTTGCAGAAGGAGAAGTTAAATTGGATTTTGTCCCAACTACAGAACAAGTAGCAGATATTTTTACAAAACCATTGCCCAAGGAAGTGTTTGAGTATCTTCGAAGCAAATTAGGAGTAGTTACACTTCCTAAGAAGTGACTAGCTACAGGGATCACTTTCTCAGGGGGAGCATTTGAGTATTTGACTATTCTTTTGCTCATGATCATAATTTGTGCTAGATGCAACAAATTGTGCCTGAGAATTGTGAGGATGGACTCAGGGGGAGTTTGCAGCAGCCCTTTGGTATTATTGACAAAGGGGGAGAAGAGTTACAGGAATGTACACAAGTGTTGCCAACAATTCCAAAGGGGGAGATTGTTGAGCAAGGTGTTGCAAGAAGTTTGTCATTGTTGTCAACACGGACAGTTAGATCTAATGATGCAGTGGACAGACAGTTCAGGAGTCATTCGGATGCAGAGGACAGAAGTTCAAAGGATAGTCAGATTATGTAAAGTGAAATTCCTGGAAAACAGAAGTGACCCAGTTTCAAAAATTCAAAGAAAAAGACAAGTTAGAAAATTGTCGGGATATCGCGACATGTTTTCTGTCGCGATTTCGCGACAAGTCGGAGGAGAGAGAAGGCGCAATTGGAAATGTCGCGATTTCGCGACAAAAATGAGGAGAGAAGGCGCAGTCGGAAATGTCGCGATTTCGCGACAAAGATGAGGATGACGTCAGCGAAAGCTGAAAGTGTCGCGATTTCGCGACAGGTTGCAAGAAAAGCCTCTGGAAGCCAAAAGCGTCGCGATTTCGTGACAGGAATGAGGATGACGTCAGCAAAAGCTGATAGTGTCGCAATTTCGCGACAGGTTGCAAGAAAAGCCTCTGGAAGCCGAAAGCGTCGCGATTTCGCGACAAGAATGAGGATGACGTCAGCAAAAGCTCAAAGTGTCGCGATTTCGCGACAAGAACGGTGGCAAAGCTATCAAAGGCCAAAAGGGTCGCGATTTCGCGACAGCAAGGACAAGAAGGCATACGGCTACAGAAAGTGTCGCGATATCGCGACATATTATTACGCGGCAATAGTTACAGGAAGGTGACAGAGGTGGCAGTAGCAATTAAAGGCCGACAAAGTTGAATCTGGGCCGACGGATTTTAGGGTTCTGTAGCCGACAATTTCTAGGGTTTTGCAGCCGACGTTCTTAGGGTTACAGCCGACGGATTTTAGGGTTTTGCAGCCGACGATCTTAGGGTTACAGCCGACTGTTGTTTACGATTTGTTCCTGAAATTTCTTCTATAAAAGGAGGGGTACTTCGAGTTTGAAAAATGTTGTGTGAAGATAATGAGCGAATGCGAGCAGAGTGATTGCGCAAGTGAAGTTCGTGTCGAGCAGAGTGCGAAGTCATAGTTCGAGTTGAAGCGAAGTCTACATATCGTGATTGCGTGAATGAAGAGCGCGATGTGTAGAAGTGGAGTTCAAAGTGCAAAGTGATAGCGCGCAGACAGCAGAAGTGATCGATCATCCGATTGCAGCAGAGAGTGCGAAGAAGTTCACAGAAGTGGTCGGACAGTGCGAAGCGTTTTGCGCAAAAGCAGCAGAATGCAGAGAAACAGCAGACTGTAAGAAATAACGTGAAAGTTTTATTCTGTAATTTTTATTATCATTATTGACTTCCAAGTTGCAGCTTGGCATAAGGGGTTGGTGCCTCTTTCCAGTAGGTGCCGGTAAATTAGGAGTTGGTGCTCCATTCTGTTTGAAACAGATAAAGCTAAGGGGTTGGTGCTCCTTCCAGTTGGTGCTGGTAAAAGATATTGTAAAGTTGTAGCTTTGCATTGGCTGGATTTGGATGGTAGTCCAAGCAATCGTTTTGAGGAGTAGCCACATTGGTGAACCTCGTTGAATAACTGTGTTGTGTGTGTCATGCTTTCTTGCTGCATTTGATATTTCTTTTATCAGTTTTAAATAGCTGCTGGATTTAAAAATATATATATTAGAAATTTTAAAGATCACACTGATTCACCCCCCCTCTCAGTGTCACTGTGATTACAACAAGGACAAGCAGGTTTCAAACCTATACACTCAACAATAGACATTGGTATCACATTGAGACATCATTGAAAAAAATAGGGAATGAAAAAAAAGACTATTGCTGTTTTGTGGACTTCAAGAAAGCTTTTGACACAGTGCCTAGAAGTAAACTATGGAATATAATGGAGGACCTAGGCATACCAAAGCAGTATAGAGCAGCAGTTCATAGACATTATGACGAGGTCCAAGCTAAAATCAGAACTCAACAAGCCTTTCGGACATTTGGGTGGAACAGGGGATGTCCACCATATTCTACCTTTCGATGGTTTATATATTGACAAATTAGAAGAATGGGTAAATCTGAGATGAGGGGATGGTGTTCATCTGGGAGAGTATGTAACAGGGCTTCTTTTATATGCAGATGGTCTCATTTTGATTACAAGGTCAGCACAAGGGCTTATAGAGCACTCAAAATCCCTAAAGCACTTTTGCACGGAGGTAAGCATTCAAGTAAATACCAAAAAAAAAACCAAGATGTTGATCTCCAGCAAAAAGAAAAAGAATCAGTTAAATTTTCACTTTGAAGGATCTCCTAGAATAAGTAACAGAGTACAAATATCTTCGAATAGAGCTCAGTTGGTAAACACATAGAAGGAAGAGAATTTTGGGAGGATGGAAAGCACTTTTTACATTGTAATAGAAGTAGAGAGGCTGAATTATGGGGCTGGAAAACTATAAATTAGGAGTACTAAAAGTGTTATATGGATGTGAACTATGGGCGAGCATCACTTCAGACTTAAAATGGAGACAAATTGAATGGATTCAAAAGTGTCTAATTGCAAAAAAAAAAAAAAAAAATGAAAGATTCAGTTTCATATGAGAATCCTCTAGAAGAAACAGGTACCTTCCCCACAGAGGCAGCTGCTATGGATCATCTTCTAGGATATCTGAAAAGAATCAAACAAATAAATGCAAATAGATGGCCTGAAATTGTAACAGAGGAAGATCTAAACAAGAAAGAGCACATGAATGAAACAAAACAAGTGGATGAACAAATGGAATATTTCCTAAATGAATGCCCAAATAATAACAAAGACAAAAGCATTTGTTAAAGAAAAATTCAGAACAGTTATATGGGAGAAGAAGTTAAGAAGAAAGAGACAACATCATCTTGCTGAATTTAATCCAACATAATATCCCCATCAAAAGGCTTATACTTATATAGGAGCAAACATCAATTGGTGGGCAAAGATGCTCATGGCCCAATTGTGGACTGGACTAGCTCATACCCAACTTAGATGTGAAACAGCCAAATGAAAGAGAACAAAAGAAGAATGGAAGGAGAGGATATGTACCTTTCGCGCATGGGGGTAGCTGTCATAGACGCATTTTATTTTGGAATGTGAGGCATACAGTAATATCCAAGCTAACTATGTTAATGCTCTAGCAATGGAATCAATGGATGATTTGTTTGAAGAAGAGAATGTAGAGAAAATAAAAGAATTCAATATCAAAATCAGTAACAAAAGATCAGCATTGGAGAAAAAATATGGGTCACATTTTGTGATAACCATGGTTCTTTCTAATGTTGTCATCCCATAGGCTGCTTTTGGCCTCATAGAGGTTAAAATCCTTCTATTCTATTCTCTAAAGGAGGAATATAGATAAAAGATTGAATATATATTAACTGACTTAAATTACAATTTAAAGAAAATAAACTACACATGACCAAAATGTAAGACCTGCCATCCTCTGCTGAAGCTGTAGGAAAGCAACCAAGTGAGCTGAATAAAAAACAACATGATTATTGGATCACAGACTTTTAGCCATACTAATACAATGATCACATACTAGACAGATGTCCATTATTACACTGAAGGTTATGGGCATGAATACTCGAAATAAACTCTATACATTTCTTCAAATATTCGTTCTTGTAGACATCTGACACCGTAGACATCATCTTGAAATGAATATTATTTATGCGAACATAAACAACAAGAATGCACCAACCACCCACTTCTCCATGAAATGTGACATAATACAAGACCATATTTAATTAGTATCACAATCAAAAAACTATTAGTACACTACATGCTCTACCAAACATACTATTACTAGGTTGGTAATTGAAAACTTTGAAATAGATCCCAAGCGTTACTAGAATCCCTTAAAGACATTTAATATGAACTATCTCTGATGAAGAAGCAATACGAACTCTCTGATGAAGAAGCAACATTCTCCTAAATAAGAAGTAAAGACAAAAGTTTGGATTTAAATCACCAGACTTGAATTATTGTTTAAAAAACATGACCAAATGCAAGACCTACCGTCCTCTACTGAACCTATAGGAAAGCAACCAAGTGAGCTGAATATTAAACAACATGATTATGGGGTCACGTAACTTTTAGCCATTCAATTCCATACATATAGGGACCTCAAACCATTAAACAACAATTCACCAAAGAAAGCCAAATCAACACATAAGATAAATCAGAGAAATGTGTTACTTCAAGTTAATACTGTACTAGAAGATGGAGAGGTTGTGAAAATGAATATTTGAAGTGACCTCTACATTTCTTCAAATAAGTAAACTCTACACATTTCTATGCATCTGACATTGTAGACAACATCTTGAAATCAATATTATTTATGTGAATGTATGCAGCAAGAATGGCATTGTTAGAAGGAAAACAGTTCAAAACTTGCTGAGAACTAAATCACGATAAATAGAAATAAAAGCTTTCATCTAGTCATTAACCTATTATTGAATAGATTCAAAATGAAGTTCATGTCACTTTTGCTAAATGTAACAGTTTTAATGATCCAAAATTCCAAACTAAACTCTCTCAGATAAAAGGAAATGCTCAGAGGTTATGTTACCTGTAACACATTGGAAGTGCAAAATCAAACATCATCTTTCCCTTCACAAGTTGGTTGTTATTTTTTAAAACCTATCAGCCGTAATATTGAATTTAAGATATTGCATGTTCATTGCTCTTTTCCAGATTGCATATGCACCATCCAAATTTCATACAAGGATTAATATTTAGTTGTTAATTTCAATTTATTTCTTTCGAATAATTAGAAAAATATCTAGCAAAGCTTATCCACCCCAAGGCTGAATATATATAAGGACCTCTATCATGCAGTCTCCCTTTATCAGTAATATCTAGCATTTGCAGTTAAAAACTGCACAGCTTCCCAGCTATTTTACTTTCTGCTATAAGAGTTTGACCAATCCTTATACCATGCAGGCCATCAATACATGAAAACCTCCTCTTTGCATATATCTTTGTAAACTTTCTTATGTTCCATTATTAAAACATACCATGTCCATATTGAGACGTCTTGAAAAATTGTCATATGACATATCCATACTCCATACCATATCCATGTCCATGCAACACTTGCTACATAAAGGCTTCTTCTTAGCACATACAACATTCAGACTTGAGTGTTCTCTAGAAAGGAAAAACAAATAAATAAATCACTTGACCTAAAGAAAACTATCATCTTATGACTTAAGCAGCAAGCAAAGGAGCGAGCATCAACGCAGGGGCAAGCCTCACCTTTGGCCTTTGAAGTTTTCCTCTAGATCTTCAAAGAAATTTAAAAAATGGGGTGAGGACAAGATGGGTATCAGTAAAGGATATACATGGACAAACATTTAAATAATCCCTAGGGGGAAGTAGGGGTGCCCTACTTGGGAAAGCAACCTTTTCCTAGTCAAGGATGATAGAAAGAATCTATGGGAAATGAAATCCCATCAAGGTGGGGTTTGATTCACCAAAAGTAATAATCAAGAATGAGAATCAAGATGTTTATGCATGATATAATGGTTCTTAAAAATAGAGTTAATATATCACTGGCATGTTTTCTCGAAGATTTCAAAAATAGAGTGAAAGGAAATTGACACTCAATTTGCAGTATTCTATGATTTCTCTCCCTAATTCTTTTTTTATATCTCATAATCTCCTCCAATTTGAAATTCAGGGACAAAATAGTGGTTACTGGCCCTTCGTTTATGGGGACGGATACCATGTCTCTAAGAGCATGAAGTGAAAATTTGTCTGTAAAGACAAAAACTCTTGAAATAGTTTCAGTGTGGGTCAAACTACTTGGACATCCATATGAGCTTATCAACATAGGGATTTGAAGGGAGTTATTGTAGTATCCTGAAAATTATTTAAACTGGAATCATCAAAAACAAGAAGCACAAATACATGCCAAAAAAAAGGTTGTCTTTTCCGGAAGCAGATAGGGCTTCCATCATCTTTGGTACGAGAGGTTTTCATCCCAATTACTTCCCAAGAAAGAAATCTCCAAGTTTTTCTTTCCATTATAATGAAAAATGAGTGCAATACATTAATGCAGCAATATATAGCCCTTGTGAGCATGTCCATTCACCTATCCTACTTTATATGGGATTAATAATTTATCATCTAGGGACCCTATAGACCACCTAACACCCTTAATGACTAAATACTGACTCATCAAGGTACTTTTATAAGTACAAGTACCTTGTTTATTACATTTATTAAATTTGGAGGCATTACTGTTAATCTAGGTAGCAAAGCCTTTTGTAGAAAGGAATCTAGCTATATATGTGCAGATATGTATTGCTACGAGTATTTCAAAACCTTTTCCAAAGTCCGTCATTATCAAATCTGATTCAAAAAAAATGGTTTAAAAAATGGACTACACAAACATTGCATTTCAATTCAACATCTTCCATGAGACCAGACACATGGCATGCAATTGCAAAATGAAAGAAACTAAGAAAGTTTTGAAGCGAGCGGATTCAGATAGAACCAAAATACAACTCAAACCAAGGATTTTCCACACCTGAAGGTGTGGAAAGGAAAGGCCCCCTACCTCATTAAACAGCAATGGCTATCATGGGACTAAACTTTGAGAGGAGCCAAGGACACACTAGTTGAACTGCTATAGGAGAGTTTGAATTTAGAAGGGTCCAAAGCTGAGAAGGAAGTTTCTGCATTAACTTCCAAAGGGGAGAAAGTGAATAAGGGTGACTCTGAGTCAAGTAAATTATCTTATCCTCTTCAAATGGTAGATAATCATCTCCTTGCAATTAAAAAAAGTGTGGAGGTTGTCCCTTGCACTTTGGGTTCCTTAGGGCAGCATAAAGATGCTACAATCGAATTGGGAACAAACTGGAAAATGGAAGAGACTGAAGAGGATGAAAAAATTGGTGGGAATGGCAAGAAAAGTGGAAGACCTCTGAAAATCAAAGAGAACAAGAAACATAGAGGGAGACTGATTCAGAAATCAAGAAACAAGTATCACAAATGTTGGCAAAAAGTGGGGTTAAAGTCTATAAATAAGAATAAAAAATGATGATAACAATGGTATCTTGAAATATTTAGGCTATTAAAATGATCTAGAAAAGAAGTTATCAAGGAATTAATTGGTTATCATAGTCTTACATTTGTTTTAATATAGGAAACAAATATAGGTCTTGAGGAATGTAATGAGACATCAAAAGGATATGGAAATTAGTGTTAGATGTAGAATCTTAGTATTTAACATATGTTTTAAAAAAAACCAAGAAGATGGAAAAAATAATAATAACATATAAATTGCCACCATGATATGAATGATAGGTGTCACATATTGTCAACAACCACTTGTTTGTGCAAATGCAAGCAGGGCAAGCTAGACAAGCAACGAACAAACTGCACATTCTACACAATTTCATCGAAGGGCAATATTCAAGTTGGTAAAGGTTAGCATGTGTACAAAATACATCCATTTTATTCCAATTTGGGGGCTAGTATAACCCCAACAAAGTGAAAATCAATATTGTCATTATATGTTCAAAAAGCTCAATGAAAATGACATCAAGCAATTGACACAGGAAAATTAGTGGCCCAAGAAAAGGATCTATAGAAATGTTTTTATGAAAAGGCAAGCCAAGAATGGTTTATAGAAATTATGCTTGAATATGGTCTAGTTGACCTAATTGGCTCCCTCTAGAAGCTAGATATAACTTTATTTAAAAAGAATTTTAAATTTAAACCAAAAAACTATCACATTAAGACATGCACCTAATACCACACAATTTCAAAAACCTTCTAGATCTTGCCAGATTTTCAAGCATTGCATGTTTAATCCATGTAACATTCTCATGAGATCATCACTTGTTACAGTAACCAACAAATTAATTGTATTCAAGAGACTTGCATATCTGGTTGCATAGTTCTATGCAATGCAATAAAGCATTTAACATGTAACTCTAATTAATTACCCATAACACTATCATGGCACCTAACAGTACATAGTTAGTACCACTTCCAGCCATAGTAACTGTTTAAGTTGCAAAAGAACATAAAATATGTTTTTAAAAAACCAAAAAGAGGGGAAAAATATAGTAACATATAAATTGCCATCACAATATGAATGATAGGTGTCATGTATTGTTAGCCACTTGTTTGTGCAAATGTAAGAAGGGCAAGCTAGACAAGCAACAAACAAACTGCACGTTCTACACAATTTCATTGAAGGGTAATAGAATTTGAAAATTTGAAGTTGGTAAAGGTTATCTTGTGTTGAAAATACATCCATTTTATTCCAATTTGGGGCTAGTATAACCCCAACAAAGTGAAAATCAATATTGTTAATATATGTTCAAAAAGCTTACTCAGAGGTTGGAAATGGGCTGTAACACTGTTTTGAAGATTAAGACCCTTTCTCGCACTTATTTCATTTATGAAATACTTGAGCCAAACAGAAAGTTTGATCATTTATAAAGTAATAAAAACCAATGGTAGGAGGAGATAAGCTCCAAGCCAGATGTCTTAATAACCCTTATGATAAGAGAAGTATCGCATGTCAAATAACAGGATTTTGCAAAATTTCACAACCCATATGATAAGAAATATATCTTATGTAAAATAACACGATTTTGCAAGATCTGGTGACATTTTGATTGTAGCTGCCATATGTCATAACACATTCATCAATTGAACTGAGTCTTTGTTGGCCAGATTTATGAATTTTGAATCAAGCTTGCCATATGCAAGGAGTCCTAAGCTACTGCATGTAAGGGTTCCTTAGGAACTGCAATAGAGATGGTGACAAGCAACCAAGTTAGGCATGCAAATAAGTGATCAATGGTAGTGTCCAAGTTTGGTACACCTGCCAGCCCAACTGGTCAACCAAGCAACTGTGCTGCTGACATTTGGGCTGCTTTTTATAACAACATTAGCCCACATTTTGTCTATAAATAGTTCATGCTGCATTGGGGTTGACCATGTACAGTGGATTGCACATGTAACATATAGAAAGAAAGCAGTACACTTATCAAATAGATCAAAAATGTCCTAGGCAATGTCCCAGTATTATGTGTTTTGATCTGTCTGATGTATGGAAGCTGTGTCATGGACAACATTGTACAAGGTTATTCATTGTACAAGGTTATTCATTGATATCTTACACATCCTTGCAAAATATTGATGGTTGCCTTTGGCAATTTAGTTGATATTCTGATCTTTTGCTGTGACAATGTGTCTTGTTTGCTTCCTTTTTTCAGTAATGTGTATGTGTGAAAGTTATGTTTACTCTGTTTTTACGCGTTAAGATAATTAAGATGAGCCAATCAGGGACAAGGTAAAATGTTTGTCACAGCAGACATCCATGGTGGCTACACACAACGTACATGGTCAACTTGTCTCAGTCAAGACTTGTGCCCTCTATGCACCTCGAATAAGACTTCTGCATTTAGTGTGATTACATTCACAATGCAACATCATAAAGATAGCCTACAGTATTATTGTTGCTTAAGTATTGTTTCTGGTGTTACCCTAGCCATCCTTATTTCTTGTAATCTTTAGTTCCCATTTGGGTAGCTTATTGATACAATTGGTGATCTTGTAAATTGGCAACGCTAAATCTGAATATAAAATACAGGCAGTTATAAATAAAGATCAAGAAAACCTTGCACTTTATGTTATTTAATCACATAGAGTTTCAAAGGGTGAGTTCCATTAACCATGAAACATACCTTATTGCCAGCAAGTTCGCAAATTTCCAAAAGAGTGAACTCTTATGAAAAAAACATTAATAGCTGACAACAATTGTGTTGAAGGATGGACAGAATTAAATCAACATGTGGCAGCAGACATGAAGGGTGTTTTTAACAATCATGGCAGTAAGCAGGCCTTGTCATATCCAAGGAGTACCCATGATGTTTGACACCATCAAGCATCAGGTTTGAGTTACAGTATAGAAGGCTAAAGCCCTTAAACACATGAAATCTCAACCCCTTGTAATATTATTAATGGATCCAATTAAGCTAACGGTGGGCCCTTTCTTGCATGAGGGTTGTTCCTCTTTAAACATTTAAAGAGTAAAGGAAATGAATCTTTACACGATAAAGAACATCAAAAAGTAGAGATCCAAATATAAAACATATGACATCATGTAAAAGTCAATATTATGGGCATTAAGATAAGATAGCAACAGGTTTCACACAATTTTACTATTGCAACACTTTCAAGGTGGAGACCCAAGTCCAAATATTGGCAAGGAAGATGTACATAATTGCCAAAAATGTTGTAGTAATACTGCTATGTGGTATTTTGGGTTGTTAAGATACCATCCTAACACAATCATGATGTAATATGGGTGGGGGCAGTTTCATTCCCATATTTTTAATAGAGAGAAAAAGAGATTGCCCTTTTAGGAAATTGACTGTTTTTTGTTCAAATACAAGGATATTGCAGTCATGTTGTATCTCGGGCTCGACCATTTCAACTCCATATAACCAGTTTATTATTTTATCTTTTTAAATTAGTTTTAACACTAAATTTACTAGCCAACAAAAGATTCCCTTTGTTGGTAACTGATTGTTTTTAAGATCTATGGAGAACAATGTAAATTCAATTTGAACCTCCATGAGACTTTGTAATTGCTCATGTATGAATCATCGTTGTCAATGTTTCAACAATGTTCCGTTGGACATAGTTTTATTCCAAAACTGTTTTATTAATTCTCTCGAATGTGGAACCTAAGTCTTTAATTTATTTGTTTGTGTATAATCATTATGTTGGCAATTTCATAGTTTTCAAATATTTTTCAAAAATATATTTGAAGAGTCCATATCATATGAAGCTATCGCTCTTTCTTGAGTTATTCCTCGAAATTTTGGGGGTCCGTCTAACCATCTCCAAACTTCCCTCTCCGTGCCAAAAAATTAGAGTCACATAATATCTTAATATGTCACAATCATCCTTAGTAGAGAGAATTTTTTTCCCTAATAACAAATATTAGTTATATCAAGACTGCAATTTATCCACCAAAACAGTTACCCATATTTTACTCTGCACTATTTAATAAAAACAAAAATATATGTATAATCCACAAAATTAAAAAACTCGTTTTTCCAAAAAGAAAGGCTTCCTAAATTCCACCTTCAAAATAAGGCCCACCATTATGCTAGCCTAATTTTCGTCCTAAGACCTCAAAAGACATGCTTGAAAACCCTATCCTATAAAAAGGGAGCCAAAGATATTTATGAATTAGGTACGCTGATTCAGCTGAGTTTTCCGGCACTCAGAAGACGAGACGGAGATTCACTCCAAACAAATGAACGAAATAAAATATTTATCAATACATATCATAAAGAACGCGCCACTTTTTTAATACCAGGAATGTTTATCCTAACTAGGGTCCAGTCCGCCCACAATATGTACGCTAACGCATCTTCCAAGATAACTCAGAGGAATAAATTACACTGTTTAACACTGAGTTTTACACAAACAAAGCAGAAAAAATAATTAAGAAGACATTTGAATAAAATGTACCTCAAAAACTCTTTGTCAGGCGGATTTTTCTTCTCCTCCTCCAACATCGTTGGCGTGCTCCTCCGCTTTCTCGCCACTATTCCCTTCCTCGGGGCCCTCTTCCTGAAAAAAATCCTATGTCAACTTCCGCAACATGGCGCAGTCAAGCCCCGAAAAGAAATGCAACATGCCAGAAAAAAAACCTATTTAATCAATTACTTACCAAACTGAGGGCTTGCAGCTTCTTTTTGGTTGAAATACCTAAATATTTGTCGGAATTCCATCCCAAGAGAGAGGAAATTGCACGGCCATAACCCCGATGAGCTGCCTTCCGCTTAGTATTAAGAACAGTCATGGAATGCTGAATGAGGCCCGCACAATTGGGATAAATCTTCCAGACCTTTCCGCCGGTGGCGCGGCAAACCGCGCACTCAAAATGTCCACGCTTGTAATTCTCAAGATACAATTTCCTCAGCTCTTGCTCGTCTTCCAGAAGCTTCTCGAAGAACTTCTGAACGTCCGCTTCCTCGCCGAGGGGTATGGCAGCCGCATCTTCGTCAATTGCGGCCGCGTCGTTCTCTTCTTCATTTTCTTCTTCGAAGTCTTCGCTTTCGCTCGATATGTCTCCGGACTCGTCCTCGCGACCTCTGGTCAACAATTCCTTAAAATCCGCCGCGGCCTTGAACTGGAGCTCCTCTTCTCTAGTAAGTGGTTTGCGTTCGCTTTTGGGAGGAGTGGAGCTCCATTCCTGCTGAAAGCTCGGGTTCTCAGAGTCCCAGCTCGAGTCCCAGCTCGATACTGCATCCCAATTATGGACTTCTTCGGCTTTGCCGGATTCGACTGGAGAGGCTTCTGTACCCATCCTTGATGTCATACAAATTGCATGTTCGTGTCGCCATTTATAACTCGGGAAGGCGGGAAGGATTGCGTTTGGGCCGAACACAGTGACAGCTGGAACATAGGAGGGTTTTGGATGGTGCCTTATGTGGCTCAAGACTTTTCCTTACGCGGAAGGTTAAACATATGAGTTAAGGGCATACTTAACGATGGATTGTTCCGAGTTCAAATAGGAGGTCATTCGAATTGTATGGGGCGTCTTTAAAACAAGATGTGAAGTTTTAGAATATATTTTTTTGGAAGATGGTATTTGAACCCATAGGTTGGTTGGTAGTATGAATATTTGTAGTTGGTTTTTTCAATTTTTTATCTACTTTATACAAGTTTGTAGAAGCTTTCTTAATGCTTTGATGTCAATCTTAAATATAATCAATTTAAAAAATAAATAAATAAATGATTGGTTAAAAGTGATTTATTATAATGGTAACGGCTTTGGTTTTTCTTTGAGATGTTCAAGGTTCAAATCTTAAGAGATCCAAGGTTCAAACTCATGAGGTTTTGATACAGCAATCATTCTCTATATGTTCCAAAGGTTAAACAAATTCTAAGTAGAATTTTTATGTGTGAAGAAAGCTTTTTGAAAAGGATTTAAGTTGTGTTTGTATGCAAGTTATGGAAATATTTGAGCAAGTTTTGTGAGTGTATTGAGGATAGATTTGAGCAAGTCTTTGAGAAGGCTTGAGGACAGATTTGAGCAAGTCTTTGAGAAGGCTTGAGGATAGATTTGAGCAAGTCTTTGAGAAGGCTTGAGGACAGATTTGAGCAAGTCTTTGTGAAGGCTTGAGGACATAATTGAGCAAGTCTTTGTGAAGGCTTAAGGAAATATTTGAGCAAGTCTTTGTGAAGGTTTGAGATCAAAATTGAGCAAGTTATTGAGAGGGCTTGAAGGCAGATATGAGCAAGTCTTTGTGAAGACTTGAAGGTAGATTTGAGAAAGTTTTGTGAAGACTTGAAACAACATTAAGAGCAGGTTTGATTTGTTCAAGATTTTTTTTAAGGCTTGAGGCAGATCGAAGCAGGTTTGATTTGTTCAAGATTTGTGTTAAGGCTTGAGGCAGATCGAAGCAGATTTTATTTGTGTTAGTGATCCGTGAACTAGCTGGGAAGATAAAGTTCTTCTATGGAGAGAGATCCATAAACCAGTTGAGGAGATAGAGTTCTCCTGGATCAAGTTCCACGAACCAGAGAAAAGGGAAAAGAGTTCTCTTGTGGAGAGATATCCACAAATTAGAGCATAGGGGATTGGTGTCTCCTTTGGACAAAGGTCCATAAACATTGTAATAGCGAATTGATTCCCAAGAAGATTTGTTGAGAAAATTTAGTAGAAACATTTTCTCCGTGGAGTAGCCCACATTGGGTGAACCACGTTAAATTGGTGTCTCTCTTGTGTGTGATGATTTGTGCATTGCTTTGATTACCGCTATTGATATTGCCATTGATAATATTAAATAATATTGTTTGAGAAAGAAAAGTAAAAGTTGGTCTTATACTGTTCACCCCCCTCAATATAATCCTTTGTTCTTCAAATTGCTCAAAATATGCATACAAGCTTCAATATTAATGCTTGAATATTTCATACATTTTCTAGATACATTTCATGGAGCTTTGTCTCTATAATATAACCTTAGAAAGGTGACTCTTCAAATACTTGACTATTGCACTCCTCACATATTCGAGAGTTGCAACCTTTCCTATTTCATACATAAGACAAATCTCTCATGTCCTTTTGGCTTCTCATCTTGCCACTTGTATACATGACTCTTGACTCTCTATTTACATGCACACTTAACTCTATGACACTTGCACACTTTACATGCACACCTAATTTATGATACTTGTGCACTTTCTCACATTACACACTTGCACACTTGATTACATGATACTTTTGCACTTTATTATATTACGCACGTGCTCACATAATTACATGAAACTTGTGCACATCTTGCACATAGACACTTACATAAAAGGGAAATATAAATCACACTCCTAAACTATAGACTTAAACCATATTATAATATTTATATTGTACCATTGGGGTACATTAGCATGTACCAAATAATACAATATTCTCCAACATATTTTGCTATGGGGACCTAGTCTCTCCCAACTTCTATATTTATGGTTTGTTACCTATAGTTCTTTTCTACCTTTATCCAATTTGCTCTACGTAGTCACTCCATTAAAGGTCGCCACTCTAGAAATTGAACCACTAATGGTTGGTGTTCATCCCAAGAGTCTATCAAAAAAATTATTTGTTGATCATTGTGTATTATCCAAAAGAGTTCACTTATCAAATCCTCTTCGGTCCTCAAAAATACAAAGATGGGGGATCATCTATTAGGGATTTTATGGCAAATAATCTCTACAAAGTTTTTATTTTTTGCATATTTAGCTCTTATATTTTGGGTCCATAATGCATTGGGTTTGTTCAACATCCTCCAATACAACTTAGCTACTAATGCCTTGTTCTTGACTGTTGATCTGAATCCTAGTCCATCTTTATGCTTGTAAAGGCATAAAGTTTCCCACCACACTAGCACCTATTTCCTTTCATCCTTAGTGTCCCTCCAAAGGAACCAATGATTTGTTTGATCCAAATCTCTTAGCACTACCTTGGGAATATCCAAAATTATGGAGACATAGATGTGGACACCTAAAATCGACCCAACTAAATAAGTTAATTTTTCTTAGAAGCTTAAATACCCCTTCAAAATTTTCTAATGTAATTTTGTGTCCTTCAAACCTTGATTTTGAGGTCTTTCTCAAATTTAGTAAATTTGTGCCCCTCCTTGATGGATCGTAAAATCGTGTCATTTCCATTTATATCTTACTCACCCTCAATGAATTTGCGGTCCTTCTTGATGGACCATGAAATCATCTATCGATCATTTTTTGTCCAGTTTTTAAAAATCCACCTAATGTCATTTGTCATTACCTAATGTCATTTGTCATTTCCTAATGTGACCTTCAATCGTTATATCTATAAATTTATGGTCAATCAATATCGACTATGAAATTACGTCCCTAAGACCAAATCCAAAATCTTGGATTTTCTAACCACATTGGAATATTGGGCCATTTATGGCTCCATCCCTTGGATCTCTCTACCCTATTTGTATTTCCTAGGTGTCTCCCCCTTGCCTTGGCCAAATTCAAATTCAATCGTTGCCTCCTCCTTGCCATCAATGCCCTTCCCTCTCTCCCTCCATGCCTCAAAACTCTATATATAGAGGTATTAGACCTTCATTTCAACAACACACTCTCATGGTAACAAAATTCTTACATAATTATAGCTCAAATTGTCAAAGTGCACTTACCTCTTGGAGAGCCTTTGGAGGGGTAACTTGGAAAAATCTTAGAGGATAATTCCCTTATTAGTTGTAGACTTCCCTTCTCTTTGTTCTTCTTTTGTAATTTGTTATTTTGCATAAGTTTATATTGCATATATCATAGCTTTAACTTCATTTTTTTGCTCTATTCTTTGTTTCTAAGTCATTATGCAACTATAGGCAAATCATAGCTTAGTATCACTTTGCTTTCCCAATCCTTGAAATCTCCTCATTTGGCAAGTTTTTCCTCAGTCCTTCACGTAGGATGATTTTGTAGCTGGCCAGTACCAGCCACAAATTCATCAAAATATCTAGACAAGGTAAATTCAATCTTGTCACCCACTTTCCCTAGATCTCTTTACCCATTATTACACCATCCCTACCTCTTAGGTAGCTTAAACCTATTCTTATCACCTTCCTTTGCTTTCTATATTTTGTAAAGCAAATTTGTGGTCTACCCTTATAGGGTGTAAATTATTGTGAGTTAAAGAAGGGTCAATGTATGTCGTAACCCCTTTTGACTTGTTCCTACACCCTTAAGCCTTTATTGATCCTTCCAAATTGCTTTGACATAGAGCAATTTTATGGTCAGGACTTATCAACCATGAATTTGCATAAGTAAAGCTTAGAGAAAAATACACTTTATCATCTATTCCTTCTCTATTATTTGGTCTTCTATTGCCAGGTTAAAGTTGACTCTTTCTAATTCCATTTCTATCCATAGCCTATATTCTACAAAATAGATTTGTGACCCATCCTCATCAATCGTAAAATTGTTCTAACTATCGATCTATTTTTTTGAAACTCATGGTCTTCTCTTTGTCTCTTTTGTCTTCTCAATGATTTTATGTTCCATCCTCCCTGAGCACGAATTCATCCTACAATTAAAGGTCATTTACCTCATACATTAATTTTGGTCAACTAAAAGGACTAAGGGGGTCTGACTACCCATTATAAGAGCTTTACCTCCTTTATGGCCAAAGCAAATCCTCAAACACTAACCATCATCTTTCAAGTTATTATTTTTGTAGGTTCTATATATTCATGGTTGCTATTTCTAGGGCATGAAATTGTATTCATATTCAACAGTTCCAAAGCACGAAATAATGACAACCATCAAATTAGGTAAGAATTCTTGTTAGTCTTGCTAGGAATTTTCTTTATTCTTTGTTTTTTTTTGTGTTTTTCTTTTTGTATATTGTAGGTTGTACATAAATTAAAAAGGGATAAAAAAAATATTAGTTTTCTTAAGTTGTAAGCCATAAAATAAAGAAAAACTAAAGAACCTAGCTTTACTTTGATTTGTTTATCTTGTTCTTCTTTATTTAGGCATTTAAAGTTCAAATTGTATATAGTTGTGCAATTGGCTAATCTTGTATGTGCATTCTCTTTCCCCTTGCTCAAAAGAAAAAATATTTATATTTTGTACCCTAGGACTAGTTTTATTCAATAGAAATGATCATTCTTGGCTAGCTTTTGTCTTATTGCATATTTTGTCTTGTTGCATCTTAGATAGTATTTTCAATTAATTAGTTTTAGCTCCTAAAAACCAAACTTAGGTGTTTTCTAAATTTATACATCAAACCAAAACAAAATACTTGGAGTCATTCCTAAAAATGCTCCTAGTGAACCCCTCAAACCTAAACATAACAGTTGAAATGAGGACAACCCTGCAGGGATTTTAACCCCAACGAATCTGCTAGGATTTTTGTGGGACCTCCTCACAATAGATAGTTGTAGATTGAAGGAGTGATTTAACTAGAGTTATTCTTCCTCTTTATGGTCGCCATAAATTAGTCTATTTTTCTATTTTTCTTTCTACTCTATCCACTAGCCAGGCCCAATCCTCATTTTGTCTCCCTATTTTAAGTGGAATGCCTAAGTAGGTGGTGGGGAGAGAGGTCTTCTGGTATTATAATTTATCAAGAACCATGATCTCTTGTCTAGGTGAGCAGTGGAAGAAAATGACTTTCGACTTTTCCTCATTGATTTGTTACCTCGTGGCTCTTGAAAAACTACTTATTATATGTTTAATTCATGAAGCTTCCTTCATTGTTGCTTTCCCTAATAGAGTAAAGTCATCAACAAACTAGATGTGAGTGATTCATCTAGCTCCATTTGCAATAATTATTCCTATTAACGTTTGGTTTACCTTGTATTTGGTTATTGTTCTTCCCAAGCATTTAGCCAAAATGATAAATAAATATGAGGAGATGGTATCTCCTTGCCTATTGCCTCTAGATGCAGTGAGAAATTATGAAAGACAATCATTAATTAGAACTGAATAGGACACCAATGCAATACATCCCTTTATCCAATCTATCCATTCCTATGAGAAGTCAAATTGAACCATTACTTTGAGAAGGAAATGATGACATTAATCCTATCATCTGCTTTGGACAAGTCTAATTGAATGAACATGGATGGGAATTTTTGTGCTTCCATCGATTGGATAGCCTCTTGAGCAAAAACTATCTCATACACTATCTATTTATCTTCCATCAAACCACCTTGTTCTAGTGAGATAATCATATGAAAAAGTGGTTTGATCCTCTCTACCACTACCTTGGTGATTATTTTGAGCAAGAATTATATAAAGCTATTGGTCTAAACTTGGTAATTTGCTCTACATCTTGTACCTTTGGGATTAAGGCTATATATGTTTTGTTTATTTCCTTCAACACATCTTTAGCTTTCCTAGCTCTCTCAACCACATCTAGAAGGACCTCATGTAGGATATCCCAAGAATTTTATGGGGAACCCATTTGGCCCAATGGTCTTGTCTTTCTACATTTTAAAAACCACCTATTGTAACTCTTTGGCAATTATTGGTGTAGTCAAAACTAAATTTTCCTCCTCTATTATTAGTGTAGGTGTCTCTTGTAACACTTCTTGTTGGGCTTCAATATCTAGAGGTTTCGTTGTAAATAGACTTGCAAAATAGTTTACTACAATAGAATGCATACCTTCCCTTGTGTAGATAAAATATTTTTCTTTTGTTCTCAAGGAGGGTATGAAGTTGTGTGATTTATGGGCTAGAAGGGATTTGTGGAAGAATATTATGTTCCGATCCCCCTCTTAGAGCCATTGGATTCTAGATTTTTTTGGAAGTATTACTTTATTTGGCCCCCTTGTAAATATTAGTTTGGTATGATAATTTATATTTATAATGTATGTGTCAATATGAGAGAAAATGCAAGGTGTCAAGAGAGAGAATGAAGAGTCAAATTGATATGTGGCAAGATGAGAGTATTTTCTTAATATGAGAGGAATATGAAAGGATGCATCTCCTAAATGTTTGAGGAAAGTAATAGTCAAAGTACTGAAAAGTCATGTAAAATTATACATTGGAGATAAAGCTCCATGCAATGTAATTGATTTGAATCATTCTTGTGATCTTTTGATATTTGAGTTATATTTATGAAATATTGTTGTTATTTTGATATTGTGATTCATTATTAATGGCATTTATCTGAATTATACTTGATCTTAGATAAAATTTTATATGAGTTAATCTATCTGGAAAGCTTACAATGGTATCAAAGCCACATTGGTGAGAGTATTGTTAGTGAAAGTTATTTTAGTTGAACTATTCCACAAATAAGAGAGCATGAGATTAGAAGAAGTTGGGAGAAATAAATAATTTGAGGAGAAATGGATTGGAGGAATGCAGAAGACTCACATAGTAGTAGGAAAGGACATGAGAGAGAGAGAGTTGGAGGATATGAGATATTTGCAAGAGTGAAAATATTGAAGGAAGAGAGAGTGCAAGTTTGAAGGAGATATTGTTAGAAGAAGATTTTAGGAGAAGATAGAGTCGAAGGAAGAGTGCAGGAGTGAAAGCATAGTGAACAAAGGTAAACAAGAACTTTTTAGAGCTACAATCACTGTTAAAGAAGAATGAGGACATGCTGGAAAGAAAATTGGAGAGCATATGGAAAATGTAATAGCTAAATTGTTTGGAGAGCATGTTCTAGTAAGACTTTAAGTGCATCATGAGTTACTTTGAAAACAAATAGCAAGAAGTATATGTGGCAAAAGATAAGTTTTTTGTTACTAGAGTTATTTAAAAAATTAAATAAATTTTTTTATGCACTAAGGTTGGAAATTACTTAACAAACATTAGATATTATTTTATCAGTGTTGGGTGAAAGAATTATAAATATAGGAGTTATAATAAGTGTTTAAAAATTGCATGTTTTTTATCTGTGTGGCAGCTTCTGGGGCAGACAACACAAAATACTGTGGCGGCCATAAAAGCTGGACAACTTGCCCGGATTCATGGCGGCTACCGATTCCACCATGTAAATACAAAAAAACAAAAAAACAAAAATTGCATGTTTTTTTGAAAAATAATTAAAAAAACTTATATTAAAACAAATATTATTTACAAGTTGGGATGAAACTTCTCCCAGCCTTAGCTAAAGAGAACACATGTTTACAACAATAAAAGAAGATTTGAATTGGAGCCAAATCTCCTAAACCATATTTATACAATGGTTGTTCACCTGTTTACAACTGTAAAATAAGATCTACATTGGAGCATAAATCTCCTAAACCATATTTTTGCAATGGTTTTCCAAATTAGCTAAACACTGGATTTGCTCACCAACCTGCCTAATCATCTCATTCTGACATGTCACTGTACCATCGAACCCCTACCTCCTTCTCAATGCCCATATTAGCCAGGAAGTCTGCCACTTTATTTAGATCTCTACTCAAATAAACTAGAATCACATCATCTAATTCCATCAACAATTCCTTAATTTGAGTGACAAGAATCCTCAACCTCCATGTCTTCAAAGCAAAGTTTCTCATGCAATCTAGAGCTCCTACCATTATTTGAGAATATAATTCTAGGATTTTCCTCTTGTAACCTTGTTTTACTTCCAAAATAGAAGCAAATTTGATAGTTAAGGCTTCCACTTCATTGTTTATGGCCCTTACCAAGCCTTGCAATTCCTAATAGAGCATTGTCCCAACATGATTCCTGCAAACCACTCCAATTCCAACTCTACCCGGATTGCCTTTTGCAGCTCCATTAGTATTAATTTTAATCCAAACTTCTGGGAGTGGTTTTCAACTACATATGTCCTGCCCCTCTTGCACTTCAACTTCCTTCTCCATTATCCCTATAACAACCTAAGTTTCCTCTTTAGCATACACTATCATAGTTTCTATGACTTTGCTCCAAATGACTTGCCAAACTCCATCTAAAGATGAAAAGGTTTATCTAAAAAAATTGCCATTTCTCTCCAACCACACTTGCCACCAAATGAAGTTTAATCCAAACTCCCAACCAATACAAAGAGCTTTAGATTTGAATCTACCCATCTTCTATATTTCCCAAATATTAATCCGATTCAAATCACGATTAACTCAAATTTTATTAGATAAAAACCATCTCTCCTAGATCTGGCACGTGAATGGGAACTCAAACATCAAGTGGTCAGATGTTTCCTCACTCTTGTAGCATAAAACACATTGAGATGGACCAATGATTCTCCTACATTTGAGATTATCAAAAGTAAGAATTCCATTATGCATGAACTGTCAGGCAAAAAAGTTTACTTTCGGCCAACCCTTGGACTGCCAGATCTTTCTCCAATCCTCAAACTGATATGAATGAGAAGGAGGCTCTGGAAGAATCTTATCATATCCATACTTCACTATGTAGACACCAAGGCTCCCATAGCCCCAAGCTAATTCATCCTCCTCATCTCTACCTATGAGAAATCTTTCTGCCAAGATTTTATTCATGATGGGTGTCAATTTCGAAGGGATTGAAATTGACCACTCATCCAACTTCTTAAATTGCTTAAACTTATAATCCCACTTCTTAAATTGCTTAAACTTATAATCCCTGAGTTGACTAGTGTTGAAATAATTTTTAATTTGGACCCAATCCCTGGTTTCCATGGTTGTTTTTATTGGTTGTAGTTTTAGGAATTCAACAATAATAGGTGGGTATTGATCCCATGAATCTATCCAAAATCGTGCCTTCTCCGCTCTCCCCACTTTCCAAAATAATCCATCTTTCACTACATAAGATCCTAACTTTAGAGTCTGCCACACTAAGGATCCATTACCATCCAAAGGGAAATGACCCACCTCATTTGGGTTTACCTATCCCAAATATTTACTAGTTAAAACTCTTCTAAATAAAGAAGGTTGGGAAATCCACCTCCAATAAAGCTTTCCAACCAAATATTTATTATTTAAATTTGATCTTCTCAGTCCCAAATCTCATTTTACCTTGGGTTGCTTACTTTCTTCCAATCTACTAAGGCTCATTTCCTCTCTCCTTTTACTCCTCCCCATAAAACCATCTTGTCCAACTCTTTCCATATGGTATGTGGGGCAGCAAGGATAGAAAATTTATAAATTGGCATGGCCTGAATGACTGATTGTAAAAAAGTAAATCTACCTCCATAGCTTAACCATTTGTGAGACCAATGATTAATTATTTCCTTGATACAATCCAAAATATTCCTCCAGATATCTATTTTTAATTTTTTTAAATGTAAAAGGACCCCCAAGTATACCACTGGGAGAGAAGTCCTCGTGAATCCCAAGATCTCTAAAATTCTGTCTTGAAGCCTTTGATCAAGATTGAAAAAGACCACTTTTGGATTTTTTATCATTGATGACTTGGTTTGTGGTCCTAAGGTAGACATTTAGTGTATCTCTAATCATTCTTGCTTTCCTGAAGTTGGCCACTCCCACCAGTCTTGTGCCATCCACAAATTGTAGGTGAATCAAAACTTCCTCCCCACCTTGATACCTATTAGCAAAATTTGTTGTCTTCTCCTCAAGATGAGTCTACCCAAACCTATAGCCAATATGAGAAAAATATAGGAGGAACAAGGATCTCCTTGATAAAGGCCTCGAGTAGCTCCAAATGGTTGCAAGGGAAAACCCTTGATTAACATTGAGTATGCTGGAGTAGAAACACAGATCATCACACATTCTACCCAATCCTAAGAGAAACCAAAGGCTACCATCATATTTGACAAGAAGCTCCACTCCACCCTATCATAAGCCTTTGATATATCCAATTTTATGAATATTCCTCTACTACCAAATTTTTGCATTGAATGGATTGCCTCCTGAGCTACAACCACACTATCCAAGATCTGCCTACCCTCTACAAAACCCCCTTACTCAAAGTAGATAATGCTATGTAAAAGAGGTTTTATCCGCTCAACCATTACCTTTGTGATTATTTTATATATAATATTGCATAAGACAATAGGTCTATAATCTGAAATATGCACCTCCCCTCCTCCCCTTTTGGAATTAAGTTAATGAAAGTATGATTTAATGCTTTAAGCATTCTTTTACTACCTTTGGACTCCTCCCTAACAACCATTACATCCTCCTCTAAGTTGTCCTAGAAGGCCTGAAAAAATACAATTGGAAATCCATCTGGACCTGGTGTTTTTCCAGTACTCATTCCAAAGACTACTTTCTTCAGTTCCTCTCTATCAATGGGTTTAAGTAGGGCCTGATTTTCTTCTTCAAAGATAACAGAGGGTATGACAAAAATAATTTATTTTTGAGCCTCTTCATATTGCACCATACTTTCCTTAAATAGTTTAGAAAAATATTCCATTGAATGGAAATGCATACCTAGAATTGTATCAAAGAAGTATCCATTCTCATATTGAAGAGCTTCCATGTTGTTCATCTATCTCCTAGCACAGGTAGCCCAATGGAAAAAATTGGTATTTTTATCACCTTCTAATAACCAAGTGATTCTTGCTCTCTATTTCCAGTAGGTATCCTATTGGTTGTCAATGTCCTCAACCGCTTTACGCAATGCATCATCCTCTTATTTGAGTTGCTCTATAATTTTTCCTTCCTTGAAGTGTTTTTGAACCTCATCCCATATGGCCACCAATGGAGCTCTTTGGACCTAGAAGTCTATCTTGTTAGCTCACCTCCATTGTTTTAAATTATTCTTGAGATAATGAAGTTGTTTGTGGAATCTAAACATTGTTGTCTCATTTGTTGAGCGGCCCTCTTCCCACCACTGTGGAATTTTCTTTCGAAGTTCCTCTTTTTGTAACCAAAAGTTTTCAAATTTAAATGGTTTATGATGTTGCACTATCTTGATCCCCCCTTCCAACAAAATGGGAAAGTGATCTAAAACTGGACCCTCCAAAATCTAAAATTTTATATTCCATTTCACAAGTGGTTCCCCACAAGATCCAATGATATTTTTATCTTATGGATAAGCAAAAAATATGTTTTACATTTTTCTAAGAGTCTTCAAACAATAGATTGATGGGTTCTAATGTTTAAACCCATAACATTCCATAATTGTATAATCATTAGTTACCTTGAGAGCAGTAAAAATCTATTTGCCTCATCGATCCTTCAGTGATCAGTTTGTCTTATTGAACTGCTATCAATTCCTTTTTTGATTTTCTACCCACTCCTTGAGAGTGGATATTTTTTTATCTCTTTTCCACCTGGGTTAACCCTACAGTTGGCCTTTCTCTGTTCTTTTATGCTATACCCATGATGACATCCTTAATTATTGATTGCTCTTGGTTATGCACTATCAATGCCCCTGCACTCTTTGATTGCGGTAACTCACTGCACTCAATTACCTGCTCTAGGATGGGAGGAGGTGAAAGAGGGGCTTGAACATGGCTAATATTGTTTTCATTATTTCCATCCACTCCTTCCATGAATTGTTCTTCTTCCTGGTCCATTAGTGTCTTGAATATCTCATACCCTTAGTTATCAAATTCATCGAATTTTTTAGATAAAATTCGTCGAATTCAAAACTTTCATGAATAAATTTGATGAATAAACCCTAAATTCGGCATAAAGAAACTGAACATAAAAGATGTATAAAAAACCCTAAAATCAGTCATTGACAGTTGAAAAATAAAACCCATGACTTATAGAAAGTTCAAGCAAAGTTACAATATGGTAAAATATCTTACCTCTAAAATATAAAATATATATCAATGTGAAAGTGTTATAAAAAAAATTCTTCAGATCCACGTCTTGCACAAATTATGTTGGATGCAACCATTTTCAATCTATTTTCTTTAGTTGTTTATTATCACTTGAGAGAATGGACAACAATGATAGTTCTATGTTAATATGCATGATTTTTTTTAGAATGAATTTATCACTTGATTTTTTATTATGATTGATAGAAAACTTGTAATTTATCTTTAAAAAAAAATTATTGATTTAAACATTTGAAAATCTTCTCATTTGTTAAAAAATTACTATGTTTAGATGAAGTTATAAAAATGTTTATATTTTTAAAAATATTTTAAAGTATATATTTGAAATTTTTTTATTAAAATCAAATATTATAATTTTGTATCTTTGATTTTTAAATTTTATATAAAAATAAAAAATAAAATTATTTCAAAAAATATATATGCATTTATAATAATCGAATTTTATGTTGAATTTTATTTCAAACTTTTAAACATGTCAATTTTTTTTCAAACTTCAAGAGTGTCGAACTCGAATACGAACTCGAAGTTGATAACTAAGCTCATACCTATTGGAGGGCTTGATTGGGTTTGCTCTTTACCATATTTTTTCTTTTACATTCTCCTTCTTTCGAGTTGTTCAAAACCATCTCCCTATGCTTATTTGCCTTGAGAAATGTTGGTTGTTTCTTTATTGATTGTTGACTTACCCTCCTTAGAAAGATTTGACATTCCTAGAGAAGCCTCCATTTTTATGTTCATATTGTTTGGACAAGATCGGGCCAAATGTCCATATTTGTGGTAAACTCTGTACACTTGAAGGGCAATGCCTCATTATCCAGTTGTTGAATCCAAGATATTCTTGCAAGTTTGAGTTCAACCTCTGCTGGCAAAGGCTGGCTAAGATCTATTTCCATGCATAATCTAGCATAAATGATTGTGTTTCCTTCCATTGTGTCTTTGGAAACACCCAAATATCTTCCAAGGGAATTATCAATAATTTCCAATACCTACTCACTCCAAAAATCCATTGGAAGTGCATACAAACGGATCCAAACCAAGACAGGAGTGGGTTCAATTTGAGGATCAAATTCCACTCTCCAAGGCTGAACAAATAATTCTCCCGGACCATGATTTTTTTTTTATTCGAAAGCCCTATTTATATAGGCAAGTGAAGAAAAACTAACAATAAAATATCCATTGCTAATAAACCACAAAGAATACTCACCAAGAGGCTCCTAGTTTTACCGGACCCAAAAATGCAAAAAAAATTAAGGTAGGGCAAATACCTATGAATTTACAGATCAAATCATGATTGACTTTATATAAAACTATTTCTTCTACCATCCTTTGCTCAATGATAATCTTTGGTCTTGATTATCATTGTGGCAAACACCCATTAACTCGTTAAGATGTTGATCTATTTCCAACAACCGTAAAGAGAATTTTTAATGTAGTTTTTTGTGCTTCTTTAGTCTCTACTGGAGATTTATTCTTTAACAAATTTGCAAAATAACTGTCTCTCTAAAAGAGGATCTGGAGGTGTCCCCATTGGGCCCTCCTTGGGCAACAATCTTGTCTTCAAATCCACAGTAACCATAAATCTCTTCAGCTACCCAATTGATGCCCTAGTTTTCTCTTCCAGAAATCTCTTCGGCTACCCAACTGATGCCTTAGTTTTCTTCTAGAGCTCTCCGATCATTGCCTAGAAAATCTAGAAGATCTTTAAAAATTATAGGTTAAATCGACTTCCAAATAATAAGTTACATGTTCAAAAAAAGGGGTGAATATTGCATTGGCTTTTGGATGTTACGTAGATAAACAAGCTATTATTGTGTTTCAAGGGGGTGAAGTAATTTATTTATTGTGAAAGGCAAGTCCCATGAATTTTTAAACTATAGGAGGCAAAAATTCTTGTGGTTTATGCAATGCTTAGCAAGAGGGGAAAAAAAGGTGTCGTTTCATTGCCACTAGGAAGGAGAAGCAAAACGATTGAATATTTGGTGAAGAGCATTGTATAACAACTAGAATTTACGCGCAATCATATTTGGTGAAGTGCATAGTGTAACGGTCAGATTTTATGCACCAAATTCAGTTTATGCAACAAATAATTTGGTGAAAGATTGAATATTTCTTGAACAATAGTTACCACAAGTGCAAGATTATCTGAACGTTCTAAAAAGAAGGTGACAAAACCGACAGGTATTTATTTATTTTAAGTTGAAGAGATTATTAAAAGAAAATCAGGAATTTATTTTTAATTGAAAAGATTAAGTTGAATATATTATTAAAAGAAAATCAGGAATTTATTTTTAATTGAAAAGGTTATTGAATATTTAAAAATGGGAGAATACAAAAGGGTAGAAAATGATATTTCATTTATTGAGTTCTCAATTTTATTTTCTCTGAATGGTTATGCGAGTCTAAGTAATTATGACTGTTTGCATGAAATTTTGTGGAAGGAACGAGTTCTTTATATAAAAAGGGGAACTAAATAAACAATTGAATCAAAATTTTTGCCTAGATGAAATACTCCTTTGTCCTTAGTGTCTCTTACAATTATTTTTATCTATTTCTAGGGATGCATGATTTGGTGAGTAGAATATTTAATAGCTTGAAGGTTCATTGGGAGATATAAAGTTCATTTATTTTTAAAGGAGAATCTTAAAAAAAAAAAATTACAAGTGGAAGTTGGAAAGTATTTAGGAAAAATAAAAATTAGGGAGTGATAGGGATTTTTGCTTTAAAAGTTTTGTTTATAAATTTTAATATTTTTTAATTTTGATATTTGAAGTTTGTAATTAAAAATTTAAAAAAATTATGGAAAATAAGAATTTCTACTATAGCGTGAATTAATATTTTAATTTTTTATTTTATGAGTTTTTTAATAAAGAATGGAGTTATAAGGTTTTTACTTCAGATAAGATTTAAGTTTTTTGGATTTGATTTTTTAAAAAGGTTCAAGGTTTGAAGATCTGTGTTTTTTAAGTTATTTAAAGTTTTTTAAGTTCTTTTTGAGATTTTGTAAATTTAATTTAATAGGGAGTTAAAAGGATTACTACTTCAAAGGTTTAGAAAATTAAATTTAAAAATTTGTAAAATTTAGTTTTTGAAATTTTAATTTTGGAGCTATAAGGTTGTCAACTTCAAAGGAAATGACAAATACAAGAATTTTCTTTTTTGAATCTCAATTATTAAAGGGGCCTAATTTTACTCCATGGAAAAATAAGATGAGGTCAATACTTATTGTTGAAAAACTTTGGGATGTGGTGAATGGACAAAGAAACATTCTAGAAGATAAAACAGGAATTCAAAAATTCAAAGATGATGATGTTAAAGCTTTGATGTTAATTATGTTTTTCATATTTGATGAAATTCAAGCACACATTAGTGAAGTTGAAACTTCAAAAGGTGTATGGGAAAAATTGTGTATGATATTTGAAGGAAATAATAAGACAACAATTTACACCTACAATCACAATTGTATGCACTAAAAGTTAATGATGGAGAAAACATAGAATATTTTATTAAAAGGATATCAAAATTAAAATCAAAATTGCATACCTTAGGAGAAAAGGTTGAAGATAAACTCCTAGTTTTAGTTGTACTTAGAGAACTTCCTGAATCATTCAAAATGTTGGTCACATCTTTTTTTTATTTATTATTTGTGGAAAACATCCCAAAAGGGATGCCACTTTCGGGTAAGACCCAAGGAGGCGGGGGTATCCATTCCACCAAAAATGCCCAGGACTCGGACCTGGCCTACCACCTTTGACATACTCAAGGAGCAAACAAACACACAAAACCAATTTAAAAATAAGTAAATAACAACAAAAATAATAAAATAAAATAAAAAACATGCTCCTTGAGTGTGTCAAAAACAAAAGCACAACCAAACACGCACAATAAGATAAAAGAAACCACAACACAAACCACATAGAAAAACACAAGAACCACATAACAAAACACAAACAAGACAAAAACAACAGAACACTACAAAGACATAACCCAAAAAAAACATGAAAAATAAACACAACCAAAACCTAAAAAATTAAAAAAATAAAATAAAAATAAAAATAAAAAACAACCAACAAAGAGACAATAAACAAAAACAAAAAACATAGAAAACACTCACACATAAAAACACGAAATAACACAAACAAAGAGAAACCCAAGAACAAGAATGAAAAAAACACAAGAACAATAACAAAAAACATAAAAAAAAAAAAAAACAACAAAAACACAAGAACAACAAAAAACAACACAAAGAACACAAAAACAAAACAAAACAAAAGAACCCACCCACCTTAAAAAACTAAACAAAAAAAAAAAAGAAAAAAAATTGAACAAAACAATGACCTATCTAGACCAGAAGACTATTAAGGCAAGAATCAACAGAGGAAACAAAATAAAGAATAGAATGAGCTAGGGAACTAAAAAAAACTGAATGAACCAAAGAGAAGCAAAAAAAAAAAAAACAAGAAGAAACTAGGTACCTTCAAAACTGGAGCCATCCAAAGAAATGATAGAAAGAAGAGCTTCCCTAATTTGAGAAGCCCACCATATAGGAGGGTGGCCATAACAAGTAAGATCACCTTTGTCCAAAGCCCAATTAGCTAAAGCATCAACACTCTTGTTTTGATCTCTGACCACATGATTGTAATCAACTTTCAAAAATCCCATCTGGATTAATTGAATCTTCTCAATAATTCTTTTTATTCTCCAATCCACCTTATGATTCTTAGAAGGAGTCTTCAAGAGATTAATCATAAGTTGAGAGTCGGACTCAACTAACACCTTTTCCCATCCAACCTTAGTAGCCTCCTGAAGGCCTCTGAGGATACCATACCCCTCAGCAAGGTTATTGGAAAGAATACCCAAATTCTCAGCAAAAGTAAAAACCAGGGAGCCATCCGAAAGTCTACCAATTCCTCCCACCTTGGCTTTTCCAGGGTTCCCTCTAGAGGCTCCATCAGTATTGACTTTTCCAAAATCCTTAGGAGGAGGTTGCCAATTTCTAGTCCTATCCATCTTACTAATACTCACATTCCCTTTAAGTTGGTTGCCCTTAGAAGATTTAATCTTCAATATTTGCATCACTTGATCCCATCTTTGGTGGGAGTTTTGGGGGTGATTAAGGAGTTGATGGACTGATTCAACTAAGTTGGCTATGGTCTTTTGCCAAATATAGTGAATATCCTTCCTATCTTGATTAAAAATTTGGTTGTTCCTTTCATTCCAAATATTCCAAAGAAGAATGGTAGAACCCATCCAAACTAACTGCCTAATAAAATGATCAACACCCTCTTGATTAGGCCAATCCCTCCAAAGTTGTTCAAAAGTAAAAAAATTGGACCATTGTAAGCCAAGTAAAGTGGCCATTCTCCTCCATAGCTCGGAGGCTAAAGTACACTCAATAAAAATATGGTTGATATTTTCTACATTCTCTTCACACATTTCACATCTAAAAGGGCCATGAAAACCACGCTTCATAAGTTGCTCACCAGTAAGCACCCTACGATGCAATAAAAGCCAATTAAAGAACCTCACCTTAGGCCAGAGCTTTTGAGCCCACAATCGAGAAAAGATGTCGAAAGAATGGTTGGGATTATTATGGCATAAGGTCAAATAACCTTGAGCAAGCTGAATACTCACCCTTAGTAGTGTTGTTCCATCCAAAACAATCTTTTTCATGGGACCAAGAGAGGGATCTCATATGAAGGATGCCTTGGATATCTTGTCTTTGCCTTTCCGGGATTTGAATAGGCCAGTCCTCAATAGGGATCCAATATCTACCAACCTTTGAATTACCAGTATGGTACCGACAATAATTAGCCACCTTTATCCAATTAGCTCGGTGAAGCTCCTCCATCCAAGGCCTCCAATCGGGAAACTGAGTTATCAAAGGCTTGTGACCATCCCAAGAATCTGTCCAAAAATTTGCATGTTGACCATTATGAATGATCCAAAATAATTTTTTCTTTATCAAATCCTCACCGAGTCTTAAGAACTGCTAAAATGGGAGAACCTTTGGTAGGAAGTTGATAGCGAACAAGGTCTTCAGGACTTTTGTTCTCAGCATATTTAGCACGGAGATTATTGGCCCAAAGAGCATTGGGGTTATGCAACATCCTCCAATATAATTTAGCAGCTAAAGCTTTGTTGTTATTAATTGAAGACCGGAATCCTAACCCCCCTTCACTCTTAGGAAGACATAAAGTATCCCATTTCACCAAGGCCCATTTTATTTTCTCCTTAGTACCACTCCAAAGGAAACGATGACTGATTTGATCCAATTCTCGAAGAACGACCTTTGGGATATTCAAAACGGAAGAAACATAAATAGGAATAGCTTGAAGGACTGATTTTACCAAGGTGATTCTACCCCCAGAAGAAAGCCACTTGTTGGTCCACTTTCCAATTTTCTTCTTGACTTTGTCCAACAACCAATTCCAATATTTATTTTTCTGCCTTTGAATATTTATGGGAATACCTAAATAAGTGATTGGAAGAGAGGTCTTCTTATATCTTAATTTATCCAAGACCATGGATTCTTTTCTAGCAGAGCGGTGAAAGAAAATAACTTTAGATTTGTCTTCAGTGATCAATTTCACGATAGCCTTAGAAAAATAGCTAATGATTTGCTTAATATTAGAAGCTTCCTTAATGGTAGCTTTACCTAAAAGAGTAGAGTCATCCACAAATTGAATATGAGAGATAGGTCTAGCTCCATGAGCAATGGTAACTCCCTCAAGGGTTTTGTTTTCCCTCTTTTTGGTTATAGTCCTACCCAAGCATTCAACAAGAATGATGAATAAATAAGGGGATAGCGGGTCACCTTGCCTAATACCTCTGGAAGTTGGGAAAGACTGAGAAGGCCTGCCATTGATAAGAACTAAGTAGGAAACTGAAGAGATACATCCCATAATCCAATCCATCCAATCCTTAGAGAAACCAAATTGCCTCAAAACTTTGATAAGGAAGTGCCAATCCACTCTGTCATAAGCTTTGGATAAGTCTAACCGAATGAACATGGAAGGAGAATTTTGCATATCCATGGAATGGATGGCTTCCTGAGCAAGAACTATCTCATCTACTATTTGACGTCCTTCCACATAACCCCCTTGCTCTAGGGAAATAATCTTATGCAAAAGAGGCTTCAACCTTTCTGCCATGATTTTAGTAATGATTTTGAGAAGAACATTACATAAAGCAATAGGTCTAAAAGCTGAGATATGATCAACCTCTTGAGCTTTTGGAACAAGAGTAATATAAGTTTTATTGATAACCTTCAAAATTTCTTTGGCTTTCCTGGCTTCTTCCACCACCTCTAATAAATCAACATGAAGGATATCCCAGAACTCTTGGTAGAACTCAATGGGAAAACCATCAGGACCTGGGGTTTTCCATTTTTGCATTTTAAAAACTACTTGTTGAAGCTCATTGATAGTAATAGGAGCAGTCAAAATAGAGTTCTCCTCGAAAGTGATAAGAGAAGGGATTGCTTGAAGAACATTTTGTTGTGAAGCTGAGTCAAGAGGAGTAGCAGCAAAAATATTGGAAAAGTAATCAACAACAATAGAGTTCATGCCATCCCAAGTATAAACAACATCTCCAGAATCTGATTTTAAGGAAGAAATAAAGTTGTGAGATCTTCGAGCTAGAAGATATTTGTGGAAGAAATTTGTGTTTCGATCTCCTTCTTTGAGCCATTGAATTCTAGATTTTTGCTTCCATAAGATTTCTTCTCTTTTTTCCCATTCCTCTAACCGAGTTGTGAGTTTAATTTCATCCGCACTTCTCTTCTCTCGTGAGGCCATCTAAATGGATTTTCTTATTCAAATTTTCAAGATGAGCAATAACTTCATGTTTTTTTTTATGAACATCCCCAAACTCTTTCCAGTTCCAAGTCTTGATTTTGGATTTAATGTATTGCAGTCTTTTGGCAAAATAGAACATCTTAGTCCCATGCCTAGGTTTACCTTCCTTCCACCATTGTTGCACATGAGGTCTGAAGGAAATGTCTCTAAGCCACATTAATTGAAAACGAAAAGGAGAGAAACTCACATTGGTTTTCCACATTTCCACCATGACTGGCCAATGATCCGAACCAACATTATTAAGAGTCTTCACTTTAGGAATGTGACCATGGATTAAGAAATTTTCAGAGAGCAAAAACCTATCCAATCTCTCCATTATACAAGCTAAGCCTTGCCTTCTGTTAGACCAAGTCATAAGGCCATTATCTAGTTGGATATCCACAAGATGGAGGTTTGCAATATATTCGCTCATGAGGTCGAGTGCTTTTGTCCAAATTTCTATTTCCCCCATTTTCTCATCCAGAGAGAGGATGGTATTGAAATCTCCTCCGATCAAGATCCAAGATTTAGGAAAATGAGAGATAATATGAGTAATATCCTTCCACTTGTCTTCTTTTTTCCTCCAAAGAAGTCGGAGCATAAACAATGAATGCAGAGCATAATCTGGTTGGAATGTCTACTTTGAATAGCTATAGCCAACAAACCCCAACTGCCAACCATATGGTGAATAACTACCTCTTTTGGGTCCCAAAGACAAGCAATGCCACCCGAAGTCCCTTGGGAACCGAGGGAAACCACTTTTCCAGCTGGCCAAATTTTATCGGCAATTAAGTCCATATCCTCCATTGACATCTTTGTTTCTTGAAGGAAAACAAGATGTGGATGATTTATCCGAATCATTCTTCTAATTTCATTTTGTTTTGAAAGACTCCCTTTGAGTCCTCTAATATTCCAAGTGATGATCTTCATTAATACCAGGGCTAAAAAATTTGGGAAGGGCATTAATATTACCTTCCTCTACAAGCTTTTCACCTTCTTTTACCATATGATATTGATTGGTCTTGCGACCTACTTTTTGATTAGAATCCATCTTCAATTTTTTTCCCTGTTTCTTGACTTATTCCAATTGAATCTGAGATGGCTTCTAACCTTGAAGAATGCTCGTACACAACCAAAATTTTACTAGATGGTTCAATGGAGTCTATATTGGGACCTGCATTATTTGAAGTTTTGACATTTGAAATATTGTTTTTCTTGTGTAAATTTTCTCCTTTTTTTTTTGTTGAAAACCTTTGATTTGTTGGTTTGTCTCTGAGTTCTTCCCTTCATATTTAAATTGTGTTTCTAAGATTTCAGTTTCCATTATTTCCTCTTCCTCACTTGGGACATCATTTGTGGAAAGGATTTCAAACATATTAGCAGATGACTTTGATTGATCCTTCATAACTGGTTTTTTCTAAGTGTTCTTCTTCTTAGGTATTTGGAAACCTGCTGAGTTTATATCTTCTTTCTTTTGATCAGGAATTTTATTTGGGCAAGCACTGCCAAATGACCATATTCATGGCAAATTCTACAATGAAAAGGAATGTTCTCATAGTCCACTACTTGCTCCCAAGTGTCTTCCCCAAATTGTAATGTGATCTTTTTAGGTAGGGGTTTGTCAAAATCCATTAAAACACAAATTCGAGCATAAATAATATGTTCAAAATTTTGAGTACAATCAGCAAGTCATCATAAAAGTTCCTAAAGAGTTTCCAATTGAAGAAAAAATAGTAGGATTCCAAAATTCAATAGGGAGGCCAAAGAGTCTAACCCACACGGGAGCTATAGAAGGCATCTCTTCTTCGGATTTAAATTTAGTATGCCAGGGCTTCATGAAAAGCCCTGCCCTTCCAAAAAACCAAGGACCCCCTTGAAAAGTTTTCTCTCTATCTTCATTATTAGCAAATAAAACAAGAAAATAACCATTTGGATAAATAGATATTTGTAACTCACCTTTAGTTTTCTAGCTTTTTGCAGCCCAGACTTTGAAAGCAAATAGACTCGGACGAAAACCCACGAACCGACAAATTAGTCCTCTTTTTTCCAAATCTTCAATGCCAGTCTGAATGTTACCCATATCAAGCTTAACAATAGGAGTTCCATCAAGCTGCTTTAAGACATCCTGACTCCGTTTTCCTGGGATCAATCTTAGGCATTCTTAGAGGTTTATGGGAAGCCCTAATATTGATATTAGCATTGGGCTGAGGCTGTCCACCATGAAGGGCATCCCTAAAATTCATTTTTGGGACTGAGTCTTCGAAATTCTTACCCTTGACAGGGGTTTTCATAGTAGAATTATTTTGTGGGTGCACCTTAGCACCAGATTCACTTGAGATATGAGCCATTTTTTGATCAACTGCTTGAAACTTGTTTCGTGATCTCTTTAATCCTTGCCCTAGACATCGTGGAAAGGTATGGTTTTCACTTTTCTTTTGTGCAGCAAATTGGAAGCCGTTGTCACTCAAGTTCATAGTATGATCTGTTGAAAGACAAATTTCTAACCCATATTGTATCCCCTGCAACATTTCCTGCTAAAATATTGAGCATAAACCACAAAAATATTGGTCGCTAGGGCCCGAAGGCCCTAAAAACCAACCTCCGGAGCTGCTTGCACTCAACCCAGATGAAACCCTCGCATAGCCGCTTGCCAAATATCTCGTTCACACATAGGGATGCGCTAGGATCTGTGTTGCTCCAAATGATATGAAAATTGGTGGAGACGTTCTAGGGTTTTTCAGGCATCTACCCTCAAAATTTCAGCTCAATCCGAGTCCGGATGAGTGAGATATGGCCGAAACGAGTTTGGCAGTTTGGGGAGTCCTACGAAAAACGTCTAATCAATTTCGACTCTGAGATTCATTTCTAGTGCCATATGACTATGTGCTTTGAGTTAAAGCAACTGGTATTTCAAAGTCTTTCCAACTTCAAGTTCTCTATGTTCACATTTTTAAGAGATTACCTCCCATCTCTTCTAGTATCAAATAGAAAGGTGTCATTTGAGGAATTAATAAATATTTTTCAACAATATGAACTTGAAAATCAATTGAGAAATGAGTCATCCAATAAGGCTCTTGTAGTAGAAAAAGGATCTTGCACTTCATCACAAAATAAAAAATAAAAGTATTTTCATATTTGTGAAAAATGACATATTACAAAATTTTATCAAGTATAATGCATTGACTAGGAAGGATCAAGACCAAGAATCTCTTAAAGGGAATCAGAGAAATCAAAGTAATCAACAAGGGTATGTTGCACAATAAGAATGTACACACATAAATCTTATAGTAAATCACATATGTTTGTTATCAAGTGATAATACCTTGGAACCTATGACAATAAATGCATGTTATGACACAAAAAAAAGATATAGAGTGCAACTTAGATGATTTGAATGTAGTTCGTGATTGGTCAGAAAAAGCTTATGTTGTCATAATTAATGATGACAAAGATTCAAATGATGGCAAGGATAGTGATGCTCAAAGTTATCTTGATATTGAAAGAGATCAGGGTGATGAAGAATTTGGTTATTTTGAAAGGCATAATAAAGAAATTGGTTCCAAATTATTAAATAAAATGAGATATAGAGAAATATGTTTGAGAAAACATGGGCAAGGAATGAGAAAGCCAATTGTACCAAAAATAAGACCAAAATATGAAGGTCTTGGATTTCCAAGATTGACAAGTAGTAATAAATTAGTAACTAATTCATAATAGGAAACAGTGACATCAAATTAGTGACAGAGACCGATTAAATTAGTAACAACGAAGGACAAAATGGCAAAATAAATTTTGTAACAAGGAATATATGTAATCATTGTGGTAGATATGGACATAAGATAGAGAAATGTTGGAATCTTCATTGTTGTGAAACTTGTGGAGGACATAATCATTCTCAAAAATATTGTCTACATAAAGAGAAGGAAAATCAAAAATTAAAAATGGATTATGGTATGAATGAATGGAATAAGATGAAAAAAACGTTGTGTGGTTTCTATAGGAGAAGACCAAATGTGATGAAAATTCAAAGTTGGTTGAATAATGATGTTAATATTACCATGAAGAAATGTAAAATAAATGATTATAACCCAAGCATAGCTTGGGAAGTGACCTACAGTGAAAGCACCTATAGTGATGATTATATAGAAACAATAGTCTTGTGATGACCCAAAGATAATGATAATCCAAAGGCGATCTAGAGGTAGAGTCCCAAAGGTAGAGATCCAAAGGCAATGACCTAGAGGCAGAGACCCAAAGGCAATGACCTAGAGGCAGGACCTAGAGGTGATTCAGATACATTGATCCAAAGGCAAACCCAATGAAGGTTACATATATTTAGTAGTGCCGAAGTTAGATTTGAAGAATAAAGTGAAAGAAGAATCAAAGAATGAAGGAAAAAAGCATTCCTACGTAATAATGTAATACAGGAGGTGTTGGAAATATAACATTATTTGACCCCCTTGTAAATATTAGTTTGGTAGAATGATTTATATTTTATAATGTATGTATCAATATGAGAGAAAGTGCAAGGTGTCAAGAGAGAGAATGAAGAGTTGCATTGATGTGGCAAGATGAGAGTTTTGTCTTACTATGAAAGGATGCATCTCATTGAATTTTGAGGAGAGCAACAGTCATAGTACTGAGAAGTCATGTAAAATTATAGATTGGAGATAAAGCTCCATGCAATGTAATCGATCTGAATCATTCTTGTAATATTTTGATATTTGAGTTATATTTGTGAATTATTGTTGTTATTTCAATATTGTGATTCATTATTAATGGCATTTATCTAATTTAAATTTGATCATGAAAAAAGCTTTTTATGAGTTAATCTATATGGAAAGCTAACAAATGTATACTTCCATATTAGCTCTTCCCTTTTTTTCGATTCTTTTAGTTGGGATGTAAGTCTGATCTCTACCATACTTAGATCCTTCGTGAGGTCATCCCTATAGATATGTTCTTTCAAATATTTGAGTTGGGCTATCACTTCTAACTTTTTCTTCTTGACATCTCCAAACTCTTCCAGGTTCCAAGTCCTTGTCTTGAATTTGATGTATTGAAGCCTCCTCACAAAGTAGTACATCTTAGTTCCATGTCAAGATTTTCCTCACTGCTACCATTGTTGCACTTTGGGCCTGAAAGAGTTGTCTATGTGCCACATCAGTTAGAATCTAAATGGTGAGTGTCCAGCCTTGGATTTCCACAATTTTGTCATGAACAACCAATGATCTGAACCTACATTGTTTAGGATCTTCACCCTAGGAATGTGTCCATGAACTCGAAAATTGTCTAATAGTAGAAACCTAGCTAATCTCTCGAGAATTCAAGTAGAGCCTTACCTCATGTTCGACTAGGCCATCAAGCAATTTCTTGGCATCACATCCATAAGATGGAGGTTTTTGATGTATTCCTTCATGAGGCATGTGCTCCCGTTTAAGCTATTATTTCCCCTTGGCTTCTCTTCCAAGAATTTGATGGTATTGAAATCTCCTACTACTAGGGCCCGTGCTTTAATAAACTGGGTAATAATATAGTTTATGTTCTTCCATTGTCTTTGTTTCTCCTCTAGGGAAGTAGGTGCATAGTCATTCATGCAAAGCATAACTTGGTTTGATTTCCTACTCTATGTTGCTATTGCCAAGAGACCCCAACTACCCATAACTTGGTGGATAACTACCTCTTTACGGTCCCAAAGGTATTCCACTCTTCCAACAAGTCATAATTTCCTTTCAATTGTCTACATCTCTTCCATTGACACAATCTCCTAAACGAAGACAAGTTCTGGTCGACTTGTCTGAAGCATTCTTTTAATTTCATTCTATTTTGAGGGACTCCCCTTGAGTCCTCTAATGTTCCAAGGATGATCTTCATCAATATTAGGGGCTAAAGATGTGGGAAAGGAAATTGATCTTACCTTTTACTATTAGGTTCTCTCCTCCTTTTACCATATGGTGTTGATCAATTTTACGTCCTACCATTTCCTTAGTGTCCATTTTCATCTTCTTACTTGTCTCCTGGTCCATCTCTCCTGATTTTGGAATAACATCCAACCCCAACATGTGTGTGTATAACTCTGGGGTATTGTTGGTAGATCTAGTGAGGTCTTCCCTAGGCTTTGTGTTTTTTTGTTCCTACCTTTAACAAATTGTTACTCTTATTCTTAGTTTCCCCTTTGTTTTTCCATTGGTATTCTATTGTTGGCTAGTTTACTCCTTCCTTTTTGTTGCTCTGCATGGCTAGGATGGTGTCAAGGGTCCTCTTTACCTCTTATGGCACAAATTCCTTCCTCCCACCATGGAACTATATCTCCAAGACTTTTGTCTCCATTGTATCCTCCTCATCATCCAAAAGGTCATAAATGGGAAGATTACCAAACATATTGTTTGACACCATTGCATGATTCTTCATTATTGATTTCTTTTGGATATTATTTTTTTAGGCACTTCGAACCCTTCAAGAGTTGTTTCCTCTCTTCCTTGCTATAGGATCCTATGCATGCAGTCTCTTGCTAAATGACCACATTCATGGAAGATTGTACAACGAAAATGTATGTTCTTGTAATCAACTTCTTGCTCATATGTTTCCTCCCAAAACTATAGTGATCTTTTTTAAGAGAGGTTTGTTAAAGTCTATTAAGACACATATCTATGTATAAATAATTTGTTCAAACCTATATTTATTATCAACGATCATCATGAGCGTTCCTAGGGTATTCCCAATTGTCATAGTACTCTCAAATTCTAAAATTGTGTTGACAGACCAAAACTTCTCACCCAAACTGGTGTTGTGAATGACATTTCTTCCTATGCTTTGAATTTAGTATGCCAATGTTTGATAAAGAGACCCATCCTTCCAAAAACTATGGTCCCCCTTGGAATATTTGTTCCTTATCTTCTTCAGAAGCAAAAATAAATAGGAAATAACCATTAGGGTAAGCAGAGATTTGGAACTCACCTTTTGTTCACCATTGTTTAGCAACCCATAGTTTAAATGTTGGTAGGATCGATCTGAACCCTATAAATCAACATATTAGCCCTCTCCTCTCTATGTCTTCTATTCCATTTTGAATGTCCTCCATGTCCACCTTCACTATCGGGGAACCATCTATTGCCTTTAAACACCCCATTGTAGTTTTCTTGGGATCTATCTTAGGCATCCTCAAAGGTCTTCATGGTGCCCCTAAGTTATTAATTGCATCTGGATGGGGTTCTTCCCCATGAAGGGAATCCCTTTTGGGGGTAGCTCCCTCGACTCCTTATGTAACGAACTGTCACACAAAAACCTCAAGGCATTAGTGAAATCTAAATACACTAGGATCTTAACATCCCACCATGCTCTGTAGCCTAGGTCTTGGGTGGTTGTGCGTTTGTACAACGGGATCCACCACTCTTTGTATGAGCCACAAGCTAACACTACAATACCTATATTTTTGTCTGCTTTGTGACTCGAACCTGAGTGGTTGCTCTGATACCAAATATAACGAACCGTTACACCAAAATCTTAAGGCGTTAGTGACTCAAACCTGGGTGGTTGCTTTGATACCAAATATAACGAACCATTACACCAAAACCTTTGATGGTTGGGTTGTTGACTGGACCCTAGGCGATTATTTGCTCGTACGACGAGATCCATCACTCTTTGTATGAGCCCAGGCTAACACTGCAATACCGACGATTTTGCGCTCGTACGTCGAGATCTACCACTCTCTATATAAGCCCCACAATACCGATAGTTGTGCGCTCGTATGATGGGATCCACCACTCTCCATACGAGCCCCAAGCTAACACTATAATAATGACATTTTTGGTCGCTCAATGACTTGAACTCGGGTGGTTGCTCTGATACCAAGGCTAACACTACAATATCGATGTTTGGCCCGCTCTACGACTCAAACGTGGGTGGTTGCTCTGATACCAAATGTAACGAACCATTACACCAAAACCTCAAGACGTTAGTGACTCGAACCTAGGTGGTTACTTTGATACCAAATGTAATTGTTTCTTTGACACCAAATTTAACAAATCGTTACACAAAAAATTTAAGGCGCTAGTGAAATTTGAATACACTAGGATCATAACACCTTCCCCATATTGGTTATTGGTACAGTCGGCCCCTTTAGTAGTTTGCCCTTGGAATAGTTTTGCTCAAGTTTTGGACTATATCGATTTTTCCTACTTTAGCTTCTCTAATCTGGTCTCCGTTGTGTATTTTGTTTCTGGTCTTATTCAACCCTTGGTCTTGTTTTCATGGTAGATTGATTTCTCATCTCTTTTTGTACTATAAACAAAAAGTGTTTGTTGTTTTTTTCTCTTTTTGTACTATAAACAAAAAAGTGTTTGTTGTTTTTTCCCTCAATTTGTGTGGCTTGTAAAAATTAATTGTCTGTGTGGCTTGTAAAAATTAATTATCGATTGCATTTCTTGTAAATATTAATTGTCTACTCCATTTTAAATCCAATACGTTTCTACTAGTTGTGGTTTTTCCTTACTATAATCATCCACGTCTTTTCCTTACTATAATGATCCACGTCTAAAAACTCTTGCTAGCCACTATGGCCAACAAGCCCTGTCCTCTGTATTTTCCTAACAATTTTTGTCTAAAACCCTTTTCTCAGCTCTTCTTGACTACATTTTTTTTGGTATGAAAGAACATCAAAATTTTGAGTTCTTTTTGACTAAAATTTTTTTGGTATGAAAGAACAATAAAATTTAGAGTTAAAAACATAGGTTTTATGAGGGGTCCCAATCCCCTTATACCAAAATTTGAACTTGGGTCTCCTTAATGAAAACCCAAAAGCATACCACTACAATATCCCAAACTTGGGTCTCCTTAATGAAAACCCAAAGACATACCACTACAATATCCCTCACGGGATAAAAAAATTATACTTGGGTCTCCTCAATGAAAATCCAAAGATATACCACTACAATATCCCTCACGAGATAAAAACATATTGGATGCTTGAATCAAATAATGATTAAAATTTACTTTAATGTTTTCCATTGGTAATATTTGTTGTATTTTATAACATCATTAGTAATATTTGTTGTATTTTATAACATTAATGTGTTTTCATATAAACTATCTATTTTGATTCTTGTGGTTGCACTTATGCTTGAGGAAGCAAACTAACATTCCAAATCTGGTAAAGTGGATTGTGATAACACAAAGTTTTAGAAATATTATTCTACTAAGATGCAATGCGTAGACAATACAAGTGGAGCTTTGATATTGTGAAACTAAACAAACTAACATTCCAAATCTAGTAAAGTAGACTGGGATAGCATAAAATTTTAAAAATATTACTCTACTAAGATGCAATGCTTAGGCAATACAGGTGGAGTTTTGGTATTGTGAAGGGTGTTGCAAAGAATACATCAAGAAAAATGATGCTGAATTTTGAAATATTTATATTTACAAAAGAAAATTGAAAATCTAAAAAATGAAAATCAAGAATTCAGACTTTCTATAAAAAAGATGTAAACATCTAGATATAGCAACTTAATGAAATTAAGATAGATCTGTTTGTAAACACTCATGCTCTAAAGAAGAGAGTTGTAATTTTCAAGAGTACCAATCCAGATACAACCCCTTTTTCTCATGTTAAAAAAAACTATAAATATACAAAGTATAATCAAATTTTTTTGTTTGTATTAATCATTTTTTTAAAAATATAACATAAACGATTGTATAATAAATATCTTCCAAAATAAGTTTTAATCTAAATTTTTTCCTTTTCTATTTTCCTCTATCTAATCTTAAATAATATTAATCTATATAACAATTTTTCTTATCTAAATAATTGATACTAAATTTATTAATTATATTTAAACATTTACTTGTATTTCTTAAAAAACTTTAAAATTTAAGCAATTAAACTCCTAATGTTTTTTTTTTTTAATAAAAGTTAAGATTTTACCATATAAAACTTACTAATTAAACTAAATCTCATAGACTATAAATGAATGTATTTACCCATACTACTAAAAATAACTCATTATTTAAATATCATTTTAAAATAATAACAATAAATCTACGCATTATATGGCTATAAACCATTATTACTTTAAGGACCTAATCTTCCCATTATGTTCTGGGTGCATTGTCCTTAAATTTGTTTTAGCATAGAATTCATTTATAAATGTGTTTTTTTTTAATTCTAACATTCAAAATCAAAGATTCACCGGTGCTAAAACTTTGATGAGCCTAGATGTTAAGGTTGATGCATTTTAAGATTCACCATACCTTTGCCATTGTTTCTAGATACATACCAAATTGTTCAATTCATGAAGAGTATCTTTGGAAACACAATCTTTGTTATTACACCATAACCGTATTATAACACTACATATGTCTAGAATAAAAATTTGCCATCTAAATACAACACACTTATCCATTCTCCCATATTACATTCTAAGCTATGACCACCATCATTTCTCATTGTCTAATGTTAGAAAAACCAAAAAAAAGGCTATCTATATACTTGTGCTGCAGCCACAGAGTTGGGCCTCTATATCAAGTTTTTCTTTACCATGTATCTATAAGCAGCAACTTTCTTCTTTCTTGATAAGGAGTTATCTATTATCAGAACCACTTTCCCTGCCTCTGATGCCTTAAAGGAATTACAGACTGGTTCATCAATGGACGTCAGCTTCCTGGTTTTGTCAACAACAGTTGTGTAGCTACCTCGTGCACTTGGAACAAACTCTGCCCAATAGGTAACCTCCCATCCACCAACTACAAGGTCCCACAAAATTGTTGCTCCAGCCTGATCCAAAAGAAAATCAGAAGTCAACTTTTGCTAACCACAAAACCTATAAATTATATTGCATTTCTGAATGCAGAGAGTCCACTTTCTCTAATCATGGGTGAAGGTGTTTACCTAAAACATTAGACCTGAAAGTGCCTATAAAATACAACAGCTGCAAAGCTTGGGAATAACCAAAAACACACACTCATAGTCTATTGAATTGGATGAGGGCTTTCAAAACCAAGACATGATTCAAACCCCATAAGATTTTGATCTTGAGCTGTCAAGACGCAGGAATCAAAAGTTAACCCACATTTATTTAAGTGCTATCATTCAGATAGAGATGGCATTGGCAGTTAGGAAGATAGTTCTAAAAGTGAAGGTGGTAAATCAAATTATTAAAAGAATCACCCCATCTTGTGAATTGTAAAAGCCCAACAAAATCACATGTCAAGTTGAAGAAGGAGATGAGCTTCATTCATACAGGCATTAACCCATAAACCACGAGTGAAAATGTAAATCAAGGATAAATGTAATCCATGTAAAAATCTAGCTAAAACAAATGCATAGCTGGCTGGATAAGAACAAACTCATAAAATAGCCTCCCATGAAATTTAAACTAAGATTTCTGGGTAAGCAGTCATCAACATGCACAAAACTATGACTAGGACAGGGATTTAGAAATGAAGTTTTAACAACACCATAGGATTCAGAGAGGAAATTCAAGGATGGAATTGTTAGGATGCGGGAAAGACACATCCAAAGCTTAAGGATCTTAAGGAGGAATCCATTCTCAAAAGTTCATTACCCACAAAAAATATGCACAGACCTATACCTGAATCAAACTCAATTGGACAATGGAAAACCGTGGGAATAGTTAGTCATCTAAAAATTAAGGAAGCAAGAGTGGGCGAACTCTGCAAACTTTGAAAATCCAATAATTTACCTCCACGCCATCAATCTCAAGATTGATTTTTTCCCCGCCCTTGATGGTGAACTCTGCTGCAGGTTTGTTAGGACCAAACTCTCCATCCTTGGGCTTACTTAGACCCCCATATAGTATGGGCACATTTTCTGGGGATATAAATCTGCAAGTAACATAAAATCTTTAATAAGTTATTATTAAAAAAAAAAGTTGATATCTTCCATTCCAGAATCGAATAGTCATAAAGTTGATATGTCGAAAAATAAGCCCATCAATATTCTTTTTCGCTGTAGTTTATAGATGGCCACCTGAGAAGAAAAAATAACTTACTTGTACAATGTCTCTGGGACTTTTCCCTCTCGTGCAATGACAAATTTGCTCTTAGTACGCTGAGTAAGGAAAGGGCTAAACATTGAATACAATGCACTGAAATACCATGGGACATTTATGAATACCTGGACAGTGGACACCAAAATACAAATCAATAAATAATCAGCTATTTAGCATCATTTCAAAATGAATATAATATATTGTGATTAAGCCATCTAGAACTCCAAAAACCAAAGCTTTACATTGTATAGATAAGTATAGAAAACAGTTTTGGAACGCAGTAATGGTTTTAGATGATTTGTCTGCTGAGCTGAATTGTCATCTGTCCAGTGAAAGTCTAAGATATGTATCAAAAATACCAAGGTACATAACTGAATAGTTGAGAACCAGTATTAGAAGCAAAAAGTTTAGGAACTTCTAAAAGAGTAAGCATCTTGAGACAGACAGACACAATGGCAGACCAAAGGTAAAGCCTGAAGGGAATGTGTTTCAGAAGTCATTGTTCAGCATTTAGATGTACACCTTGGAGACTAATCCATATAAAAGGGCAGGGAGCTCAATGATAGAAGCATTTATAACAACGGCATTAAAGCTAGCATTGGTTTGGGGGGCAGCTAGGGCCTGTGTTGGAGGTCAATTCACACATCTGAGAAAATGCTCGATCTGGAAAGGTGTTGTAGCTCCGTGGTAAAGCACTTGGGGTGCTTGCTAAGAAATTATACTTGACTCCTAGCTGGTCCATGATTTACAACATAGTATCATAGCCAAGCTAGGTGTGCTCGAGCCAGTCAAATTCGCAATGCTCGACATGGAAAGGGCCTCCAAAGCACCTCGAGTGCTGGCAGGAGGTCCTCAGTTTGAGTCCTAGCTGATCCATGATTTTCAACTACTTCAAGCAATGTGTGCTTGGGCAGCATCAGAGCTAATAATTCACCTTCCTAGAGAGAAACCTATCATGAATAAACCTAGCCTACCAATATTTTCTAGCAAAGTGGAATGGTGTCTGATCCCAAAGAATTTAAAAAATCCTATAGATTTACCTCATTCATATGCCAATGTGAGATAGTTTGGTCTTTTTCAGAGTTGATCTAGGACAGAAGGGAAAGGATGGCTTCCTCCATAGCTTCACAAGAAAAACAGAAAATCTGATCCGTCCATAACCTCAAACAATGGGGACTTTTTGACCAAGAAAGGTGATATCTTTCCTAGTGGCATATTCTAAATGCACAAAGACATGCTGAAGGTGACAAGGGCAACGTTGTTGTCCTTGACAAAGAAAACTTACAGATCAAAAGAGTCATTAAACAAAATTTGAAGCAAGGTACACCTGAGGGGATCAGAGAAAGGCAGGGTTTTAGTCTTCACACCTATCCAACACTGCAAAACCATCCTAGAAAAAACATACACTGCATAGGCTTTTTTTACCATGAGGGTCAAAAAAACATACATGATAGTAAAACAAATACTTAGTGGAAATTCCATGCACTTACGATACAAAAAGTTGGATCCAACTATTGTTGCGCTTTAGTATAGAAACATGCAGAAACGGGTTTCTATAAGATGTCTTACAAATATAACCAGAAGCAGATAAGAGGTCGTCAAATTCAAATTCTATTTAAGCTATAACCCTGATCAGGGTATAAATCTAACTATTTGCTTGTTTGGTTTATTGCAGTAAGCACAAGCCACTTGGAATTTCGGAATCTTAGCTCAGTAATACATATATTTTTCACTTCATCTACAATACCAATTTACCAAATTCACACAAATAGATCTACTTAGCCATTTAGATCTTAAACACCAAATCACTGGTCACTGACTTTGACATGAGATAAATTAACCTTTTTGATGTAGTAGGAAAACCGATAGTTCTTTTTTCACTTACAAACCTTTTTGGCTACCATCTCTGGGTAGTTATCTTGAAATAGCGCAAGAATTTGGTTAGATGCCGCTCTCAATTCTCTCTTTGGCATATTCTTGAGATCTGTGATCTGAATCATTGCATTGACACCACCAGGCCTAAAATTTAGGAGCTTGATGCCCTTCTCCAGCACTTGTACCCTCCACCTCAGGAATTTCTTCAACTTCTCATCATCTCCAAAAATCTTCTGATACAGGTCCTTATCACGAAAAATCCCATAAGCATTGTAGCACACAGGGTGCCCCTCCTTATCGTAACAGTGCATGAAAGCCACTGACTCCAGATTGTCATCAAATGCCAGATCCTCATCAAGGATATTGTCAGCGCCAAACTTCTTCCTCCATGCTACACAGTTTTGCAACATGATAAATGCATCATTCACCCTGAAGTCTCTGGCCCTAAGAAACTTGAGGAGTATAACATCAGTCCTCTCATCACCCTTGGTTGGAAGCAGGGGAACTCCCCACATGGAAACATCGTCATCATCATGGCTCTGCACGACCTCTCCATTACTTTTTCCATGCCCATTATGTTTTTCAGCGCCACCAATATTCTGATCAGAGTTAGAGTTTTGATTGGTGGGTCTCTCGTCCTTCACCTCACTAGGGGCTGCTGCGGTCTTCTTATCATTAGCAACGCCTTCTTCGGATGCGCCCACCAAGAACTGATTGGCTTTGATGGCATTCTCAATTCTCTCCTTGAATTCATGCAGAGCCTTCTTCTCCGACTCTCTTAGATCTGATATCATGTAGCTGTCCTCCTTAAATGATGCAAATTTGAGGTCAAATAAACTGCCTTTTTTAGCTGATGAAGCCTTCTTCTTCCCCAAAAATGTTCCATTGCCATTGTCGCCATTCAGCTCCTCCTCATCCCCTTCTAAGTTAATCTTGCTAAGCTCTTCATGTTTTATGTCCATTTTCTTGCAGTTTTCCGTAACAGAATCCAACTTCCAAGGGAACCCAACCTTCCACAGCACACACACCCACAAACTCCCTTCACAATGTTCTAAGCCTGGCTACAAGCAGACAGGCCTTGCCTTGTGCAGGGGCGGACATCCATACTTATCTAAGATTGCAAATATATTAATATCTTCTATACTCACCTAGCATGTTCCATGCCTCTGATTTTCCCCTTCAAATCATTCATATAAGTACATAAGATATCCTCTGTCCAATGAGATACTCTGCCAAAAAAAACCATCAATTTAATTAAACTATAAACAATGTAAAAGAAACCACTGTCCTGAACAGTAAGCACGGAATTCCATACTAAGTCCAATACTAATTAATCCCCAAATCTCTACTGAAATTCCATGAAATAATTTCAAATACTAAAAGATAAGAATCTCTTCACCTGAAAAGATCCAAAACAAAATTAGCCCTCCTTTTGCAAGACCCAAAGTATTACTCTCATTTTATAAAAGTGAAAAGCAGGCCCTGTCAAAATTATTATAATTATCATTGTCTTTGTCATGCGCGCCGTTCATTTGACCTTTTTGACAGGCTTGTCTTTTCCTGTATTAGGTCCCATCACCACCATTATACCTCATGGTCACTGTCCACTCTCACAGTCCCATGTACATCCAAGGTTTCATTTCATTCATATTACATAACCGTTATTAAATAGTCCTAGTCCTTGCTTTTTTTTTATAAGATTTTAGTAGAGATTTTTTCCATTAAACCTATTGGGCTGTTAACTTGACATAAGTAACAAAAATGTTACTGTCTAACCCAACATAATTTAGATTATACATCTAGGTGAGCATATCTATGTAGATACTAAAGATGGTGATGATGATGATAGTCTGAGTTGCGTGTAACGGGTTCCAAGACGCGAACGTGGAGTGTCAGTGGCATGCTCGTGAATGCGTTGACGTCGACCTTTCCAATCAAATTGAGCTGTGTTCTGTGCTAATTAAACAGTAACGCTCTATTTTAAATGGGCCTTGTTCTATAAATATTCCAGCAACTAATTGGAATGCGCGGCAGTTTTTTCCTTTTTTCTTTGTAAGTTTTAATCAGATTTGAACGTGTTGACGGTTTGTGACAGAGTGTCCTTTCTCGTAATTATGCAACCGACCTGGCGTGTGAACGAAAGAAAGTAGAAGGAACGGAAGGCCCGGGGCCTGATAGATAATGATGCGATTTCATAGTTTTGTCCTTGTTAATGTCTCTCTGGGTCCCTACCTCCATACTCTTATATATCCAGATCTATCACTATCCTAATTCCAAGGAGTACCACGAGCAGCACACCATCCGTGATTGGTGTTGTCATGGATCTCGTTTATTATTTTTAAAGATGTTAAACAGATCACTAAAGATACTGGTTCTTTTTAAAATAAGTTTACTTATGACAGTTATCTATACACATTATGATTTTGAAGAGGTCTCTCAAAAATATGATTTTGAATCTAGATTTTTAGAATAAAGTTTAAAGTTTTAACTACCACACTGTTCCAACTACTCTGACAGACATTTTAAAGATATTGTTTAAAACCTAATGATTAATTTCGACCTCACTATTCCACCAAATCCTTATGATTAATCTCAATATTATTATGTGGCATTTGTTAAACCTCATGAAGGTTGGTTTGGTAGGGTGCAGAGTGCCAAGCACTGAGCACCTTAGAAGTAAGATAGGGTGCAATGCATCAGTGCCTGACCCTCTGCATTCGCCGATCTTGTCTTTTAGCACATTGGATACCTTGTTCCACGAAAAATCAGAAACCTTGCATAACCTATGTTTTTACATCGTATAGACCCTTGGACTTTTATCCCTGTGGACCTCAACCTGGAATGTTTTTAAGTAATAGGCAGTATATTGGGTATAGTAATAATTATTATTAATATTGATTGCAGTTAGTAGCGTTAGTAGTGTTATTGGTAGACTGTGTTCGTTTGATTTTTTAAAGAGTTAAGGTTTTATTGACTTTATTTTTACCAACAAGGGAGGGATTATAAAAATTTGGTAGGTAACTATTTGAAGTGTTTTTTTATAACATTTTCACATAAAATAATCATTTGTTTTGATAAGGTTTTATATTTTTCATTGACTTTGTTTTTACCAAGGAATTAGGGATTATAGAAATTTGGTAAGCAATTATTTGAAGTGTTTCCTTCTAATATTTTCATATAAAATAATCATTTGTTTTGATAATAATTTATATTTACATATTAAGTAATGGCCAACTTTAAGATTAAGAGATAAAATACACCTAATAAAAGACCAAGTTTTTTTTTTTTTTTTTTAAAGGAGTTTTGGTCTTTTATTTTTTGTATTGAAGTTTGAACTTAGATTTACTGAACATAAAACAACAAATTTCTTAAAAAATAAATTATTGTTTGAACTTAAATCTTTTAAACAAAAATCCAAAAAATATAATACTACCTTATTTTTTACAGAAATCTCTGGAGAGGAGAAGACAACAACGCTTGCCTGAAAAGAATGACAGAAAAGACAGAGGGAAATAAAGACAGACAATATAGCTGGAAACATACAACTCCAGTCACACTAAGAGAAGAAAAAAGGGATTGAACGTGCTACAGCAAAGTAAACCTGGTACGTTTGTGTAAGGTTTTGACAGAAACGATGTGATGTTTCTCTTGTAAAAGTTTAGTTAGTCTATATTGTTTTAAAGTTATATTTACTTTTAAGAGCCTTCAACTTTTTACAGGCTAGATAAGTATGTGGGCTGTGATCCATTATCATATTTTTTATTAAAACTGATCCATTGGCCTATAAAAAGGACTTGTTTCCTTACTATATTTGAAATATGTAAAGGACGTGCAACTACCTATCTACCAAGATAAAGCCTTTCACCTAACAACTGCAAGGTAGATAAACCACTAGAACATACCATGAGGAAAATGATCCTTAAACATGATCCTTAAACCTTCTCAACTACCATAAGCTTCCGTATACCAACGAATATGTACGAGTTGCTGTCATCTTCCTTTTATCGAAAGTCTTCTTTAGACTTAATTTTTTAATTTATCAGTAGCTTACATCAAATTTTTTAGTTGAAGTATAATATCAGTGGAGGCCATACTTTTAAAGGGATCTTTTTAGTGATTCTAATTGAAATGTCGATAGTATGTGGTTGGACGTTCCCATAAAGATTCTCATATCAAATTTCAAAATAGTAGGTAATTTTTTTTTTAATTTATTAAAAATTGTAAGTCCGGAAAGGACCACAAACAATAAAGTATAGATTTTATAGATTTTAGTTATTAAATTTATTTTTATTTCGATTAGACAAGGTTACACAAAGATAATCTTAGAATCAGATTTTTAAATATTGGTAAGAACACTAGATTGCATGAAGAACTTTGTTGTGAAGATATAGCGGTTGACGATTCTTGTCACCCAAATTAAAGAATTGTGGAGGGAATTAGATAATGTGATTCCAGTCTATGTGAGTAGAGATCTAAATAAAGTGGTACACTTCCTGGTTAAGATGGGTATTGAGAAGGTGGTAGGGACTCAATGGCATAGTGACATGGCTATTGAGGATGAGAGGATTATGCAACTTGATGAGCAAATCCAGTGTTTAGCTAATTTGGACAACCATTATAGAAATATAGTTTAGGAGATTTGACTCCAATGCAAATCTTCTTTTACTATTATAAAGAAGTGTTTTTGTTGGCTAAGGTTGGGAAGAGTCTCATGTCAACTCGTAAATAACCTTCTTTTAATATAAAATTTTTAAATTCTTTTTCAATTTTATTTTTATTTTTTAAATAAGATAAAGTATAACTGTGACATAATTTGAGTAAACTGAGTAACAGTCCAACAACATATCACTATATTATCCTTATAAAATAATAATAGTTAATATTCATTTCTTATAATACTTCTTCTCATTATCAACTAAAACATAAAATATTATTAAATATATATAAAAAATGTTGAAAGTCTATGGTGGACCTATATAAAAAGATGTTGGCGGTCTATTTTGGGGCGCTTTGTTTCTACCTAAACTTACAAAATATTTATGTCGTATTATTCTATGTAAATTATCTAACCATGCTTTCTAAAAAGTAGAATGGACCTAGAGCTTCAATATTTACATAAAGGGAAAGTGAAAACAACTTTGTGATAAAAAAAGGAAAGTCACTAAAAAAAATGGTATATGCTCGCATCCTCAAAGAAAGTAACCTTTACATATATCTGTTTTGTGTAGATAAATATGGAAGGTTGTGTCAAAAGTTTTAAGATAATTGATAATGGTAGAGTGTTTGTTTTTTTGGATTTGGGTGGTGTAATAGATTTTTAATAGTTAATATAAGGTTGAGTAATCATGATCAGGGTTATGTATATTGAAGAATATTCGCAAATTGGGTGAATAATAGAATTTTTAAAATTGGAATTTGGCAAATATGAGGTCCCTTGATGTCGGCCTATTCACCTAAAATTTTTAGGATTAATTTTTTTTTAGGATCAATTTGTCACAATATATATCTAAACATAGGCATATTTGTACTAGTTGGAAAGCTCTTTTCAAACTTGATCTAATGTGGTGTTTTTATAAAGTTATAAGATGATTTAATAAGTTAAAAGTGGCCCAAAATATGACCTTATATTTTAGGGCTTCAAATACCCCAAATTTTGATGTGAAATGCTCGATTTGATTTTCATAAGTTTTTCCACGATTCACCTTGATTTTTATTAAGATCCGCCATTTTTTACAAATACATTTTGAGTCCAACCTTTTATGCATAACCCTAATAATAACCTTTCATAAGACCAAAAGCTTAACTATACATCCCAATTTAAAAAAAAAACCTTTTATGCATAACCCTAATCATGACATTTCATAAAACCAAAAGCTTAACTACACATCCCAATTTAAATCTTAAACTTAAAAAAAAAAAAAAAAAAAACCTTACTTACTAAGTTAACTTTGGTAAATCTAGTTCCGTCAGAATGGGAAGAATTGAGAGAACAATCATAGGCATGTTTCATTTTGGTTTGTTGGAAGCAGAGGAACACATTAATTAAATATAATAATAATATAAAATTTTATTTTTACAAACAATAAAATAATGATTTAAAAAAAAAAATTAAATTTAAAATCTGATAAGGTATAGTGGTATATTTTTGGATTTTTATTTAAAGACTTAAATGTAAACCAATGTACAAAGGATCGTGATTCTTTAAAAAAAAAATCTGTTCTATTTTTATATGGTCTCTGTTAGAATATTGTAGTAGAATGTCTTTAAGCTTTCATCTTAAAAAAACCAAGTTTAAATCTATACAAGGTCTAAGACTTTTTAAAAAACCACATGCATTACCCTAAAATTTACCCAAAAGGGATAGGCCAGTTAAATTTACCTAAAAAGGATAGTGCTTGCCACTTGACTATTCCATTTACCTAAAAAGGATAGTGCTTGCCACTAGACTACCCCAATCTTATTTCCTAAACATCAAGGGTCCCAGCGGCCAAGTGCTTGCCAATTTGATTCTTAAACTGTCCGAGTGTCATTGACTTTATCTTTACCCAAGGGTTTATAATTACTATGTTTTAAATTTGATTTGATTTAAAATCATACCTCATATATATATAACAAAAAATAAATAAAAAATAAAAATGTTACGGATTTCCTATATTATTTAAAAAACTATAGTTTTTAAATAAAAGTTTTAATGCGAAGTCATGGATCTTCGATAGAAGTAATGTCTTTTGGGAAAGACAAAGCTAATAATAGGCAAATAGGAAGACTCGATTTTGTTCTTAAATTACAATTAAAAAATAGAATTATGTTGTTAAGAAGACTCGAACGATGTCTAGTAGCATTGATATTTGAGTTTGATTTTATATTAATGTTAAGTTGTTGGATTTCACAACAACTTTAAAAAATAAATAGAATAAATATATTATTCAGTATTATTTAAATGGAATATATAAAATGGAATGTATATAATATAAGAGAATGTTTGTATACACAAAATAATATTATTAAAGGAAAATAAAATATATTTTAAAGGATAATCAAATGGCTGGTATAATGGTGGTATTTATATTTAATTATAAGTTATTTTTAAATTAAGGTTAAGTAACAACTTTTAGAATTAGTTAATTAAATATTATAAAAATACATTTTAAAAGGTTTACAAAGGGCTTAAAGGATTTAAGCATACAATACAATGTTAATTGTGGTTTCTAGTGAAGCTTAACCACCATATATTTTATTATTTTTAATTAAGTTGAACAAGGGATACAAAGAGAGGATTTTTACTAGTCATCCCCTCTTAAGGGAAACTCTCCTACACCAAATAGCTCTTGCATGTGTACAAAAGGAACCTCAAGCATAACCTTGGTTAGAATATTTGTTACCTACTCTATTGACAACTCAAGGACTAACCATGCATCCCATAGGCATAAACCATTTCATATAGTGCATCCAAATCTCAATGTGCTTGGTCCACTGATGAAACACTAAATTGTAAATAGGCTAGATGGCGCTATAATTATCACATCAAAGAGTGACAAGGTAGGTCTTTAGGAATTCTCATTACTCTAGAATTATAATCATCCATCAAAGGTGCTTAGCTGCCTCATTTGTAGCATAATACTTAGCTTCCATGTAAGATGGTACATGTTGTCTATAGCACCATGAAATGGGATCAAAACCAGATAGAAGGAAAAACTTATGGTGGAGCATTGCTCATCCAAGTCACCAACCAAATCTACATCTAAAAATATTGTCAGAATTAGAGGGGAACCAATTAAATAATTAGTTCTCAACTGATATGTACCATTGATGTATCTCAGGATCCTCTTGGCCATAATATAGTGAGACTCTTGAGGGGCCTACATGTACCTCAAACAATAGCTAACAAGAAAGGCAATATTAGGTCATATATGGGTAAGATAGAGATCTCCCATAAAGGACAAATATAAAGTGGCATCCACCAAATGAGTCATACAATTGACATGAAGTTTCAATCTTAAAGTAAGACGAACCTGAGTAGACTTACAATTCTCCATCTTGAAATGCTAAAATAGATCCAAAGCATACCGAAGCTATGAGATGGTGATCTAGAAGTAGTTTAATAAATTTATATATCCAAGAAATAGTGTAGGAACCTCAAATTTGTCATCTCAAAGGAAGTATGAATATGTGATTTCATGTCCAAAATCAAAATAAGAGAGTTTCTTATAATAAGAAGATCATCTAGATAGAGTATAATCACTATGTATCCTCGTCTTGATGTTTTATGTAAACACGATGTTTGACCTCACATCTCCAAAAACCATAACTAAGAAAAAATAGTGGATTTTCTGATACCAAGCATGTGGTGCTTTCTCAAGTCCATGCAAGGACCCGATCAATTGATAAACCAAAGAAGTGGGATCCTTAAGCTTAAAACCAAGTGGTTGCAACATGCAAATATCCTCCTAAAACTCACCATGGAGGAAGAAACTCTTCACATCCATCTAATGTACCTTCCAACAATAGGAAGTAGCTTTAGAAAATATTATCTTTATGGAATCCATCCTAGCAATTGGGGTAAATGATTTGAGTAGTCAATTCCCTCCAACTAGGAGAACCCTTTAGCAATAAGGCATACCTTGTGATTTTTGCCTAACCATATGAAGTATATTGGACCTATAGACCCATTTACACCTAACCACATTATACCCTTCTAGAAGAGAAATAAGCCCCCATGTCCAGTTCTTCATCAATGGCTCAAACTCTAAAAGTATGTCATATTTCCGCTCTAGTCAACCTTAGAGAGCAACTCTTGAGAGGGAGCCTTTTGGTGTTCCTTCATGAAAAAAAGGGTTGAGAATCCTATAAAAGTGTCTAGATCCATTTAGGTGTTGACCAAATCATGGAAAAACAAGGCACATCCTATGACAAAGCAACATCAAAAGCCAAAACTTAAGAGTCAAAGCAAACTCACCACTCACCTCATCCTCCAATATTATAGCATAAGGAACTAGTGTATCAAGATCATCATTCCTTAAACATGAGATTAAAGGTGTTGTTGCTTGAGAAGGGGTCAAATATAAAGACATAGGGCCTTTAATAGAATATGAAGAGGAAGTTCTAATCAGAATAGGACCTACAAGAATATCTAAAGAATCTATTAGAGCAATTGGAGGAATAGGTGTGTCTTTTACCAATAGCTCAAGTGGTAGACTAGATGGATCCCCTAGGAGAATATCATCAGAATCACATCTCTCCAAATGAGGATCTCATGACTCTAATGATCATAGAGATGATAAGCCTTAGAGTTATTTGAATACCCTAAACAAATATATCTATGATTTTTTTATGCCTCTGTTTTCAATGATCCTTGGGTATGTAAGTCCATGCTGAAGACTCAAAGATGTGAAATTGAGATACATCAAGCTTATTGTTTGTCAACATTTCAAGAGGTGTCCTATCCTAGACTACTCTAGTAGGAACCTTGTTGATGATGTATATTGCATAAGTGGTGGTCTTACGCAATAATATGTGTTTAATCTTCTTGGTATGAATCATACAACGAACCATCTTCATGATTACACTTTTTCTCTTAGCTACTCCATTTTATTTTGGGGTATAGTGAATAGTACTTTGGAATGCTATACCATGAAGAGTAAACAATTATGAAAGATATTACTAATGTATTCACCTCTTTTGTCTAACCTAAGACACTTGATATTCCTCTCTAAATGGTTCTCTACTAGTGCTTTGATTACCTTGAATTTCTCAAATACCTTATTCTTCATACAAATAATATATAACCATATAATATTAGAGAAAACATTAATTAAAAGAAGCACTTGTTTTAAAAAATGGAGGTGTGCCCATGCACCCACATATATCAGTGTGTATGATATTTTAGTGATGAGTAGCACATCTTGTTGTCCCTTTTGGAAAGGTCTCCTTATGATGATTCCATAGAATACATGGAAGGTAAATATGAGGAAGTCCAATGGTAATTTGATACAAACTCATGTATCTCAATGATCCATAGCTAAGATGTCCAAGCCTTTGGTGCCATCACTAAGTCTCATCATCTGATTGATCCACCATGGCCACAAAATATTTTTTGAGAGGAAAAATAGGAGTCGATCTTTCCCCAATTTATATATTTGATCAACTCATCACAATAACTAAAAGCAATCTTGAATCCATTGTATATATCCTTAATTATCCAATGATCAGACCATAATTCTACCTGTTTATTCATATGAGTGGTATGATATATAGAAAAAATACTATGTCTAACTCTAGGAACATAGAGAGCTTCATCAAAATAGGAAGATCCAATACTAACCTCTCAACAACCTACCACCTATAAAAAATATTCATCTCCAACAATGATATGCTTCCCCGAATGCAATGTGTTATAACCCTGTAGAAGATGCTTATGCTTTGTTATGTGTCTTATGACCCCTAAAAATATAATCCACTAATTAGAAGAGGTGGATGCCTAATATACTGAACGAACAACTACACTATCCTATGAGGTTTCACCATCACAGGTACCATCACCTTGTGCATCGAAGAGAGTAATATCAATACCTCATTTTTAATGCTTCCTTAAGCTTCTTGATGCAAATATGACAAAATTTTACTGTGTCCTTCCTTTTTATAAAACTCACATTAGATTTGTAATTGGTTCTTAGACTTATTTTCTTTTTGTTTTAAATACTTGCCATTTTAAGGTTTTGCCACTTCTTTTGGATGATCCTAATTGATATAAGAATGATGATTAGACCTTTATATTTGCATGTGATGATGGAGAAGATATTTGAACACCTTATATATTAGTGGTGGCGAAGAGGTTTGAGAATAGAAATGAAGCATGTCAAACACAACAACAATTATCTTATGTCTTTGAAATTTTAATGAAGATAATGTGGAGAAGTTCAATATTTTTCTCCTTGTCCACAACTTGTTATTCTTCTCCAATCACCTTTGGAATTTTTCTAATTGTATAGATGTCATCTTGCAACTTCTTGAATCGACTAATGTACTCGTCAGCAATATCAAAATAATCCATAGTTAAAGTAGCAATATCTACCTCTAATCTACTTATTTGTTTAAAATCAATGCAATCAAACAATCCATGAAACTTACCAAGCAACTCCTTATTGTATGTAGTGCTACTAACACGAGTGTCATAGATTTTATTAACATAAAGAGCTATCACACCAAGAGCCTTGTATTTCTTATCCCTATATAACTTATTTTCAAAACTAGTCTCTTAAGGTTATTTATTCACATATATAAGTAAACCCTTGCTCCCACGCAAAGCTTCAATCTTGATTTTCCAAGTGCAATAGTTTCAACTAGTCAACAAGGGCACATGTTGATCCATACATTTTCTACAAAAATACAAAGTTCTACATGTAGTTGTGACCACCCACAACACTATAAATAAAAAGATCTTGAAAAAACATATGCTTTAAAAAAGGTTCCAATATGAAAAAGTTATGGCCCTTGTATGTTTATCCCAAAAATCACATAAAATATCTCCAAAACCTTTAAAAATTTGGAGACAATTCTATACCTATAGCTAATGGAAGGCTATTGAGAAATAAGGGGATTTGACTTGTTACAATCTAAAAAAGGGGTTTCCAAATGGGTGTTGGTTGTGTAAGCCACTAGGCAGTGTACCAAAAAATCAAAGTATGCTACTTGTCATTATTTAATTTACTCTACAACCTATAAACCACACAATTCCACTTGTTGCATTATGATTCGCTATAAAATTTATGCTTCACAAAGTTTGCTATTTATTGTGTAACTTTATAGCCACTAGATTCAATGAGTCGACAGAATATGGTTGGTCAAACCCATTTTTATACCTGCTATATGGTGATCTTCCTACCACATAACGTGTTGACATGTTGTCCCCTATCACATCATAATTCATTACATCATTCTATACCATGTTGTGATGCACCACATTAGCAAGTGATATGTCACTTACCATGTTATCACGAGTTACTGTACATAATGACACATCATCAAGTGTCATGTCATCATATACCACTTCAATATAAAGTACTATATAGAATGCAATATCCTTGGATGCCATGTCATCACGTACCACATCATTGGGTGTCACATCAATATTTGTAAGAAAAAATAGTGTGTTGTCATTAGAGTTTGTCATGCCATATCTACATGCATCATTAGGGTCAATTATGACATCATTAGTTTTTATCAAAAAAAGGAACAAGTGAGACTCAAAATTTGGACCTCCAAGGCCCAAACATACAAATGTAGGCTCCTCTAGCCACCTTGGCATGGGCACCACTTAGTAGCATAAGTACCCACATTAAACTTAACATCATTTTGCTTTGTAAACACTTCTAAGACTCCTTTTCTCTTGCACATGCATGATGCAAGTGCGCATCATGTTTACTCATGCATGCCAAACAAAAAAAAATTGTTTGTTAAGAGGAATATTCTCTAGAATATTCGAAAATTTAAATTTAATTTTTTTAAATGAAGGGAAATTGTACAAATTTTCAAGATAGGAAAATAAACAACTAGAGGTGAAATGGGGAAATTCCTAAATTGGGACCCTCGTTGAAATTTCATAAAGAATCCAAAAATATTGATAGTTTTTTCGTATCTATCATAGTTTGACCTATATAATCTTTTTTTAAGTGTAACCAATCATGACATCCTATCACAACAATGCAATAAAAACAATTAGGACTATTTTAGAAACTTTGTCAAGCATCTTAGAGGTTTTTGCCATGTATGGAAGCCTATCCATTAATTTTATGTTACTTGGGTTTTATCAAAAATTGTTCAACCTCTTCTTTTCCTCTTTTGTGATGACCAAGTATTCTAACCTCTCATTAATATGGCTATTAGACATAAAAATCCAAAAGAAAAAATGTGTTAGAGAATATTACATTATTTGGTACATGCTAATGTACCCCCATGGTACCTTATGGTACAATTATAAATATGTAAATATTAGAATAGGGTTTGAGTCTATAGTTTAGGAGTGTGATTTATATTTTCCCTTATGTATGTGTCTATGTGTAGGATGTGCACAAGTATCATGTAACAATGTGTGCAAGTGTGTAGAGTGAGAAAGTGTGCAAGTGTCATAGAGTAAAGTGTGCAAGTAAATAGAGAGTCCTGAGTCATGTATACAAGTGGTAAGATATGAAGCCAAGGGATATGTGAAATTTTGGAACAGGAAAGGTTACATCTCTTGGATATGTGAGGAGTGCAATAGTCAAGTATTGAAGAGTCACCTTTCTAAGGTTATATAATGGAGACAAAGCTCCATGTATTGTATCAAAGAATACAATCCATTGTAATAGAAGACTCATAAGAGAATATTGAAGCTTGTATGCAATATTTTGAGCAATTATATTGTAAGTTTACTTATGCATATTGTCATTGATATTGGCTATTTTATTCATATTATTGTTATTTTCATGAATGTTATGTTCATTGATTTTGGTCATTTAATATATTTATTGCTCTTATATTTGAGTCTACTCGAGATCTTGAGTATTGAGACTTGAGATGATCTGGCTAAAATACAACAAAAGGAAATGGAATTAAAAAAAATCATAAGAGATAAATGAGGCTTTCAAAAAACTACAAGATACTCAATCCTAAAACTAGGGCATCCATTTGGTCAAATATGAAAATCCAAATGAAAATTGTTGAGTTAAAAGAGAGGAAAGAAGGAACCTATTATTGAATATTTATCATTACTAAATATAGTGAGATCCTCATAAATTAAGTCCACCTAGGGTTTTCTCATCAAAATCCTCTTTACAAATTGTTGGTGGCTAACACAAAAATTCTAGTTGCTCCAAACATGGTTGTCCTTATGAGATACCATAGAAGCTGATTTACTAAGGACAAGCAATTTATTAAATGAGATTCACACCCACTTTGATATTGTATTGGAATTCGTAGTATTTTCTAGAAAGAAATGGAATCAATACATTATCCAATATTGTTGAAAATAAATACATAGAATGCAATGAACACAATGAGGTAGTGTAACCAGAAACCAAATAATATGAACAAAGGAAATCAAAACACACTCATAATTATAATCAAATGGTTGGTATTATGGGGTATTTATACCCAATTACATGTTACCTTTAGATCAAGGTTAAGAAATCAACCTTTAGGTTTAAATAATAAAGTATTACAAAACACCTTTTAAAAGGTTTACAAAGCCACAAAGGGATTATACATAAAAAATAATACAAGGTCGCTAATGCCTCAATTTGAGCTTAACCACCACATATTTTAAGAGGAATAGGGTGATATCAAGTATTTGGTGGTTTTTTTGGCTACGACCAATCAAAATTTGATGCTCATGGGTTCTTGTTCCAATATCCATATATGTGGGTATGTTGAAACTCTTTTAGGATGTATATTGGAGTTTATAAGGATCAAGGGATGATTCACCATCAAGGTACTTATTTACCTTGGATAACTCATCAATTATAATAGTAACATATATTGTATAGGAAAATTGAGAAAGGAAAGTTAGTTGGTTAGGATATGCTCAAGTATTATTAGATTCTTCATAGAAATGTAAGTTTAGAAACCTTAGAAGTTGTTGTCAAAGGATATAAATTTAAAAAAATTATTAGGAAATTCGGTAAAGGTGTATGGCCTCATCTTGGATTTTCATGTATTAGGAAGGAGATACTTATGAGACTACCCTAGCAAATTTAATAGTTAGGGAATATTTTTAGTTTTAGTATATTAATATTTATCGATGTTGGATGATGGGATCATGTAGGGGCTAATCACAGAGGATGCACCCACCCTTAAAGGCTATATGTGTTGGGAAGAATAATAAAAATACAAATAATTTTATGAGAAGATAAGTGGATGGGAGTTTTATGGAGTTTCTTCTATGCAATTTGATTTTTAAATATGGCATGGAAAAATGTTCCCTACATGTTCCTTTTGAAAAGGAAATTAAAAGTGGAGGATGATAAATTCTAGAAATTACCATATTAAGTGGAGTCTCATTATATGGGGATCATCGCTCACCATTGTCACAAATTGAAGTAACCAAATATAGAAGAGATTTAGAGGATTCATAAAGGGTTGTCATGTAGATTATATGGAACCAATACTTGGTGGACATGGAATCACCCTTAGGAAATGCCATTTTACAAAGTCTAATAATCATAATCACCACATGCAATGGTGTATGCCTTGTCAATTTAAACCTAGCATGGTTTAGAATTCATGATTTTTTTAGGGTATTGATATCATTTTTAATGTGATGCTTTTCTTTCTCAAAATAATAAGGATGCTTGTGCTATTCATTTAATCATCTTTTGGTCAACGATTTATGGTAAGTTAAGGAGACAAGTGATATGGATTACTCCACCAACTTGATGTTATATGATGAGAATGAAAGTTACCAAAATTTAATTCCTACTATAAAAGTGTCTAATCAATTCTAAAAGCTTTATGTTGAGTGCATTCAATATATTTGTGTTTATTCATGTGGACCATCTAGAGCATAAATTTATACATTAAATTGATAAATCCCTTCATGAAAGATAATAGTACAAATGTGAATGTCATAAAGTGTATAAATAATAACACCACATGTTAATGAGTGAATGTGAAGAACATATTATTAAAGCAGTGAGATCAAAGAAATATTGATTTGATTTTCAAAAATTTAATGCTATTGTTGTCATTAGAATCATGAGAGCCCTCCCAATAATGATGCAAAATCACACAAATTAAAATAGGTGAGGTTGTATAACAAGGCTATGCATCTCATAAAATTAATCCATACCTTTTTACCTCATAGCTATGCTAATCACTTGTGGGTGGAAGGTAACTCTTTCAATAGGCCAATGGATTAAGGGATAGGACGTTGCTTATTTATTTGTATTACATTTATGTATGAATGGAAGTATGAATAAAATGATGTAATATAGTAATTCTAAACTAAACCATGTTTTTTTTTGCTTAAGTAGTTTTGGGCATTGATGTTTTGATGTAACGAAAATAAAGTAAATTATTTAAGGCCTCTTCATGAAGACAATACTAGCACTTATCAGATGTTTGGTTATTGGGAAAACTATTACATTGGAACACAAGTAATCTAATCTTATTGGCTAAGATTGATAGTCATAATATAAGTCTATGGGTAAGTGTGATGTACTCTTCATGTAATCCTATGGGTATGATTCTATGTATTTAGCTTTAGTGGCATTAGTTAAACCACTAGTGTAGTTAACCTTGAAAGCTTACAATTAAACTTGTAAGTTAACATCTAAGTCATTATGTTATGTCGTCTTGGGTTGAGTATTATTGGGGATTAGATGTCTACTATAAATACCCCCAACCTCTAATCCATTACATTAATGTGATATATTATGGGGTTCCCTTGAGCACCCACCCCTTCTATTTTGTTTATCAATATTATTTTTCATATATTACTCTTTTATTCTTTTGCATATTATTTATAGGGATTGTTATTCTTTTAAACATTTCTAGAAAGTGTTATGAAATTTGACATGGTATTAGAATGGGTATGGAGTGACATTACTCAATTATATAGAAGAATGTTTTTTTATTAGTATTTTAAGGAGAAAACTAGAGGAAATATACCCTTATCTATTTTGTAGGGAAGACTCAAAAAGTCAAATTCAAAATTCATATATTTGATGCCAAAAAGTGTGCACTTGAATTCAAAATTTACGGTGTTAAAAATTTATGCATCAATTTATTTTGTGCCAAGGATATATTTTAATAAAAAATAAGGGCAATTTCCTAATAGGGCAATTACTGGTCCTTTCCCTAACAACGTTTGTGGAATATTTGTGAACAAAATTCCTTTTGGATCTTGCAACAAACAAGAGGTTGCATGTTAGAAGCTTATTGGCAACATTTCATTTTGTTTGGTTCTCAATAGTCCTCTTCTTCAATATGGATAAAAATCTAGAATAATATGATATATCCTACTAACCTAGCCAACATAATCATTTACAAATATGTAATTTAACAAGTTGAGGGATTGAATTCTTAGCAATATTTTTTCTTCTTAGGAGAAATTTACTTAGATATCTTCAACAAATGCAAGGGAGATTATTCTTGTCAACACTTGGTGGTAAGGAAATAATAGTGTTATTTTGTATAATATAGATCTAAGGTTCAAATCACCTCATGTAAATTCTTTCCAAGTTCTTATCATATTTTTATTGATCTTATCTTCTAAGACTAATTTTTTTGGGTCAAACTTGTAACATCACTATCTCAATCAAGCTCAAAATAATCATAATCAACATAATAATTGTTTGTTCTATTTTGATCCCATGGTCCTAGCTTCAAATCCTTCACATCATAGAGACATGTAATAGTATTTTATATTCAAGGATGAACTTGATTTTACAACTTTTCTCCTTATTCCCACCAACAATGGTGGATTGGATGGATAGTGGGTGGTAATTTAAGCTTGTCATTCAAGGACATCATCAATTCAATTTTTTCCAATGCACATTTTGAAACATATTTCTCTTAAGTGTGTATATTTTTCTATGACAAAGGCATGGTATTCTGATCCCAAATTTATGTGTTGGTGTAATTTTTAGCATAATTATTTAGGTTCTTATGTGGTCCAATGATCATTAGTTTTATCTTGTTTGCTTTTGAGGTGTTATATATTTCTTATTTAATAATGACCACATATTCGACATTATTTATTTGGCACAAAGTGTCATGACAAACTCCTTGGAAGACTTTTCATTTTGATGAATTTATATTTTGCTATATGGTTTATGGATGAAATGGTTGATTATTTCAGTTTTATTATGCAAAATATTTATTCTATACAAAAAAAGAATGGAATGAAAATATTAATGTGGAGTGAAGGATAATTCCATGTTTGGCTTTGTGAAAACTTGTATTTTATATATGAATATGATGCTGCTAATGAAAGTGTATTTTGTAGGAATAGGTCTCTACATGGTGGTAGAAAGAATTAACCACCGAGAAAATATTACCTTGGGGAAATGATGTGATGGGTTATTTGTCAGAATAATTAAGGAGGCAACACATATGAATTCCCCTTTTCATGAAGATGCATAACATGATTTTCAGAAGAAAAGAAATAATAAATGGTTTGAGTTTAAGTTGCATAATATTTTCTTATGAAGGAATTTTGTTTGAAAAGAAGAGAAACACATATCTAATGAAAAAGAATGGATGTTTGCTTCTTTGTATTGCCGAGTAATAAAATATAGGAATAATAAGCTCCTAAGAAAATTAAGGAAATTATGCTATATTATTGTTATTGAATGTTGTTGCTCGTTTTATACAAAAAATACCAGTTAGAAGTAAGAGACTTCGAGTTTGGTTGTGAACCCTTTTTGTAGTGGAGCATTGATGAAACCAACCAAAACATTGGATGGAATCTCTTTCCTTTCATATGGAGGAATGGAAGGTGGGAAGAATGATGGGGAGAAGTAATATTTACCGTAAGATAAGTCGAGTAGCAAGGAGGAGAGTAATGGAGAGGAGCACAGATAGAGGACATGAGAAAAAAGGTAAGCAAGAAATTGGAAGCAAGGCAGAGGGAGAGAAGCAAGGCAGAGGGAGAGAAGCAAGGCGAAATGATTTACAAAAATAAGTGAAGAAAATATATTGATTGAATAGATAACCCGATGACTTCTATTGACTGGGTAGATTTGCTTATGGTGTGTGGAACTGGTAATGAAGGATTGAATAGTTGTTTTTTACGAGCACTATGGATCGTTGTCATTTTTTATGGGTTCCTGTGTGTGTGGAAAAGTATATCTATGTTTATGTCCAAATGGTAGGGATAAAAATTTTCTTTGTTTGCTTGAAAACATAGAATTCATGGGGCAATAGTCGGTGATGGCTAACATTGATCTTGCTAGTTGTTTTTCAATGTTTGTGTCGTAGATGTAGCTATAGTCATAATTGAGATGTGTCATTGAAATAGATTACTGCTCTTGCTTTCATTAGAACAAAAAATTATAGTGTATGTGTGTGGTTGAAATGATATCATGAGTTTTACATTCATGCATGGTTGAAATGGATAAAAATCTCATGTTGCATTGAGAGTCGACCTTTGTTATTGCATGTTGGTAAGAGTCAGCATGTACTAGGTGTGTGGTCTAGCATATCTTACTATTGAAATAAATTATCTAAATAGTTCTAAAAATGTTTATTTGGTTTTTGGTAAAATAATATCACGATAGGTGAATTATGCAGTTGATTTATAGTATGTGCCATTCCTTGGTTTCCATAGTTTTACTAGAGGTGATAAATGTATTCATTGTTTTTAGTGGTTGGGTTGTTGACTAATGTATTTGCCTGTGGGAAATATTAGTGGGCAAAGGACGTAAGATCCAAACCGATTAATATTTATAGACATATATATTTGTTGTTTGTGAATTTAGTGAAATATTTATTATATTATTGAAATAGATTTGGGATTTAGAATCTGTGATGGATCATATTGTAAAAAAGAAGATTGATGTTCTTTTCCTTTTGTAATTATCATTGAAACTGGGAATATTCATTGGAATGCATAAATGCTTTCATTACACATAGATTTGTATTGGAATTATTATGCATACTTTAATCTATGCAAAATTCTATCTTTGGATCCATCTCTGATCCCATCACAAGGCAATCCTTTTCTTGGTAGTTAAGGAAAACATCATAGTTGCAAAGTGTCAATTCATGCTAGAATGAAAAGAGGAGTTATTTGGTGATTTCATTCGTGATTCTGGATGGAGTTGAGATGCAATTCGAGTTTTGAGTTGGGAACTAATTATTGTGATCTATAGAGGATGATGTAATCATTATTGAGATTAGTTAATGCTCATTTGAGCACTAAAATGTTATGATTTATCCAGAAGACATTAGCTTCAATGTAAACACTATAATAGATTATGTTGAAGTAAATATATGGATGTTATATGGGAAAATTACTTAATGTGTTACTTCAATGGATTGTGATTCACTTGGTCCATATATGATATATTGAAGGATAATTCTTTGAGTAGTTAGCCGTACCAAGGATATGTGTGATGGCTATGTTATTTTTTTTGGTAATTTGGTGGTTCTATTATGTGGGTTTTGGTTGGGTCCCAATCCCAGATGTACATAAAACCTTGATCGATAGAGAGAAATTACTATTGGAAAATCCCATACCGGGGAGGATAGACATAAAAATGACTAATAATCCCATGCAGGGGATGATAGATGCAAAATTTCCCATGCAGGGGATGGTGGTACTATCACAAAAGCAAACCTGCCCACGTAGGGGTGAAAGACCACAGAAACTAAATTTCGACAACATACTAACCAGAACCCACATAGGGGCCATCTGAGAAACAAAAATTTACAAACATGGAAAGGATGAAGCAAAACTATTAGAAAAACCAAAAACTCGATAGACCAAAAAACCCGTAGTAGTAGATCTCAGGACGCGAAAGCTAGCTTAGAGGGGCTCGACTTCAGGGGAGTCCTCCTTGGTGGTGGTTGCACTCTATTGGAGGAACTGTTTCATGGCTGAATTTGTGCTCTCGAATGTGGCAATGAAACTCTTGAGGAACATCTTGGAAATTCTACTAGGAATCGTAGAGCCGAGGATCAAATTCTTGCTAATGTCCTCAGAGATGTGAATAGGGTAATTCTAGCTTGACTCTGCCTTAACCTTCTTTACTCTAGAAGATCTTTGGACCTAGGTGGAGATCTCTTCAGCTTTGACTTTACACTTAGCTAACGTCGATTTTTTGCTGCTTGCAACAAGGGGTTTAGAGGGAGTAGCAATAGACGAGGATCCCTTCTTGGATATAGGAGTGTGGAATTTAGGGGCTTCCTTGCTTACCAGGGGTTCACTGGATAGGGAATGGGTAGGACTGTGAGTGGGGGAGGGATGGGGGGGTGGATTGGATGGGGTTGGCCAAAATGGATGGCGGGGTGGAGGTGGCTACATGGTGGAACAGAATAACAAATAACCCCTGATGAGTGGGAGCCGAGTGTTTCTTGCGAGCGCCGAGCATAGAGAGTTGAATGGACCGATGGAGGAAAGTAGGGATGTTCATAGGCCTATATCCCCGAAGGTGGTTGACCAACACAAGATGAAAGCTAGAGAGTGTTTGGAAGGGTCATCATAGGACATATACTAGAGAAGAGGGATAGTTACGATGGGCCATGGGGAGGGGAGGGATTCACGATCTAGGGAAACTCCTAGCCACTTGAATTCTTGGTAATTAGGGAACCCTTCGAGCTCCTAGTCCCAGTTATGTTTATCTCATCGGACCAGGTGCCCTATGAGAGGAAGGCTAGACACCTCGATGATGAGAGCATGAGTGACTTTGAACCGGATGTGTCATACTATAATGTGGTTGTTCGACCAGGTTCTCAAAAAATCAGTCGTGATGTCAGCCTCAACACCCTTGAATTTTGATAGAAAAGGGATAAGGCCACAACCTTGCAGAAAGGAGGCCGAAAGGGTATCAAGTTGAAGACTACTCGACTCGAGGAAGGCCATGGTGGTGGTAATAGAGGGCCGATGGAAGGTAGTAGGGGAGCTTAGGTAGTGGCTGGGGTGGTGGAGATGAAGTACGTAGGTCTGCATGGTGACTCACCCCGATCTTAAATAGGCATTAGGTAAGCCATCGATCATGTCGTTAGTCATAGGATAACAATAGGTGGAAAGGTGGTGGAAAGGGGAAGGTGACTGGGGATTGGTGTGGGTCCTCAAAGTGATATCCACATGGGTGGAGTTGAAATGCCATAGGGACTTGGTGATAGCTAAGTTGGGCAAAATATTTGGTAGAGAGGCAGTGGAGCACTCATGGTCGGTACTGCAAAAAATGCTTTGGAATCTGATGAAGTTTGAAACGAGCATCCGAGATCGAGCATCACAATCAGAGGGGCCAGGCGGGTGGCCAATCATATGATGGATATGGGGTACACAAAATGGAGATAACGCCCAAAGAATTTCACCCCATGAGACCTACAAAAACTTTGTTAGAAAAATCATGGAATAGGGTGGAAAACATTAAAGGCACCTAGTCTACCTTGGCCAATCTACGATCGCTATGTGGATGACACTTGGTAGTAATGAGCTATGCCAGATGGATATGGTTGGTTGGGTGGTACCCAAGTTGGCGAGACTATCAGCAAGCCTATTGGCTTTGTGGTACACATGGGCAGCTACAACCTACTTTTGTTGACCAATGAGGTTTCTGGTTTCCTAGATCAGGGATCGGATGTTCCACAATGGGATTTTGTCACTATTGATGTATCCGATGATGTTGAGGGAATCCCCTTCAACTTGGAGGTTGATTCTACAATCCCTAATGAGATGCATGCTTCACCATAGTGCCCATGCCTCAACCATATTGTTGGTCTAGTGATCCAAGTTCTCAGAGAAGGCTATGACAACTTCACCTTTGTGGTTCCTGATAACCCCACCTGCTCCTGCTAAACTTGGGTTCCCTTTGGATGTGCCATCGAAGTTGAGCTTCAGCCAACCTTCCAGGGGAGGTCTCCAATGAGCCTTCTTTCTAGGATGGGGAATGGGAGGGGACAAATTGGAAGGGATGGGAATGTTCAATGATCAGAGAACCTCAACTTCAAAGTTGCAAGTAGGCGGATTAGAGCACGGAAGAAGTTGGGAATTTTTAGCAGCGTAAGCGATAGCTTTGGAAGTTGTGGACACAGGGTCATTTGACAATGTGGAAAATTTTTTGCGATTTCTCTCTAGCCAAATTTGCCATAGGAAATGGTGGAGGTAGACCTTCCAAAGGAAAGAGACTCTAGGATTTTTGAACGGGATAGACCATTGAACAAAAAGGTCCAAAAGGGATTTGGGAGGGGCCCATTGAATCTAAAAATTAGTCAGCATGTGACTCAGTCCCTCTTTAGTAAAGTCACAGTCCATGAAAAGGTGGTTGATAGATTCCTAGCTAGAAAGGCATAGGTGACATCTGTTCGGGATAGGGATGCCTCTTTTCATGAGATTATCGATAGTGAGGGCTTTGTTTTGGATGGCAAACCAGGAGAAGAAACCTATCTTGGGAATGAGATGCTTGACCCACACCATGCTGAAGGAAATAGGGGAAACCTGGGAGCTGAGTAGGAAAGAGTAGGTTGACTTGACGGAGAAATCCCCACTATCATTTCCTTTCCATATGGGGTAGTCCGGGGTGGTGATGGTTGGAATGATAGTGGTTCTGAGTAAGCGGGATAAGAAATTCCCAGCTCTGACAACTTGGCCACTTTCATTGGTAGTGGGAATGGTTTTCCATTTGCACCAGTTGTCAATGTAGTCCACAACTTTGCTACCCCACCTCCTTTCAAGGATAGGTCTGAGAATGGAGACCTTAGGGATTTTTGCAAGAGGTTTATATTTTAACCAAGTATCATCCCAAAAGCTGATATTTGAACCATTGCCTAGCTACCATCGAGTGCCTTTGATGATGAGGGATTTAGCCTAAATCATAGCCCACCAGAAAGCAGATCCATTGGTGGGGACGTTGTCCTCTAACAGGGATAGGTGTTGGAGATATTTGGCTTGAACGATGGAAACCCACTCTGCTTTGTAGTTGGTGAAGATTTTCCATGCCTACTTGGCAAGGAGGGTGAGGTTCATGTTGGATGATCTTCTAAGGCCAAGGTCTCCTTGGGATTTAGGTTGGCAAACTCTGTCCCAGTCGACTAAGTGAAATTTCTTCTTTTCCTCTGGGCCTGACCATAGAAAATTCTTTTGAATTTGCTCGATATTGGAGTGAACGGTAGCTGGAGCTTTGAACACCAACATGAAATAGATAGGGATGATTTGGAGGACTGCCATAGTGAGAGTTACTTTGGCCACCTGATATAGGAGAGAACCCTTCCACCCTACGAGTTTGCGTCTGATCCTTTCGATGACATTGTCCCACATGGACTCTTTTGAGACCTTTGGTGAATAGGGAAAGACCCAAGTAAGAGGTGGGAAGATCAGCAATGCAGCACTAAAGGATACGAGTAATCTTGCATTGTCTACTGCCAGGGGTGTTGAGGAAGTAGCATTTGCTTTTTAGGTAGTTAATTTCCTACCCGACTGCTAAAGCATAGGTGTCAAGGGTAAACTTTATGGACTTAGCTTGAAGAACAGAGGCCAGGGTAGCAATGATAGTATCATCTACAAACTATTGGTGGGACAGGGGTGGGGAGTTAGATGAATATTTGATCCTAAAAACACTCCCTGTGACACAAGTAGATTTGAAGGCTCTTCCTAGGGATTCAACAAGAATGATGAAGAGGAAGGGGGATAGGGGATCTCCCTACCTAAGGCCTCTGGATCTAGGGAAATAACCTGCAGCAGATTCATTTACCAACACTAAGAACCAAGGGGAGGTGATACAACCTTTGATGAGGTCGATCCATTCTTTGTGAAACCCAAACCTGGAGAGGACTTTAAGAAGGAAGTCCTTGTTAACCCTGTCAAAAGCTTTGCTGATGTCTAGCTTCAAGAACATGGCCACCTTTTTGTTGCACAAGGTTGAGTGAAGCGTTTCATGAAGAGAGATGATGTTGTCGGTGATGGATCTACCTTCCACTAAACTACCTTGACATGGATCTATGATCACGGGAAGGATCTTCTTGAGCCTTAAAGCTAAATATTTGGTTAGAATCTTGTAGATGATGTTGCATAAGCTAATCGTCCTGAAGTCCATCATGGATTTGCATTGAGGGGTTTTGGGGACCAGGGCAATGAAAGTGGAGTTTGTCCCTCTGGGAATGATCTTGGTTTGTTGGAGTTCCATGATGGTAGTGCAGATATCTTCCTCTAGGATATCCCAGAATGTTTGAAAGAAATGGGGGGGGAACCCATCTGGTCCAGGGGCTTTGTCAGCTTGCATGGAGAACAAAGCGAGCTTGATTTCTTTTTTGTTGAGGGGTTGGATAAGGGAGGAATTCATCTCAGGAGTAACCAGAGGGGGAATGTTCTATAGGAGGGCCTCCTGGGCTTCAAGATGTTTAGGGGGAATGGCTCCCATCATGTTGCTAAAGTAGGATGATGCTTCATCTCTAATTTTGAAGATATCTCATGAGATTGTGCCATCGAACAGAGTGAGCTCTTTGATCTTGTTCATGCTTCGATTTTATAGAGTAGAGGTATGAAAGAACTTCATGTTTGCATCACCATATTTCAGCCAAAGGGCTCAAGATTTTTGTTGCCAGTAGGTCTCTTCTTTGGCCAAAACATTGTGGTATTCTGATAGGAGTTGCCTCTCCTCTTCTCTCAACTGAGGGGTCCACTGGTCATGCTAGATTTGTTGTTCTAAAGTTTTAAGGTTGCCCAAGATCTGCTCTTTGCTCTCAAATATGTTCCCGAACACTTCCTTGTTCCAAATTTTGAGGTTCTCCTTAATTGCCTTCAGTTTTTGGGACACTCGGGAGATAGCAGACCCAGGGAAAGGGAGCCCCCACCACTCGAAGATCCTCTACCTCAGGTCAGTGTGTTGGATCCACATGTTCTCAAATCTAAAAGGAGTTTTGAAGGATGGGGCCCTATTGGATTCTAGGAGAAGGGGGCAATGGTCAAAACCGATTCTAGGAAGAGAGATGAGAGAGGTATCTCCAAATATGGGAATAGCCTATTGGGATAGGAAAAATCTATCCAGCTTGACCTGTATGTGCTTGGGACCCACTCTCTTGTTACTCCATGTGAATTGGCATCCTTTAATATAAATATCCATGAGTTCATTCTCCATGACAAAGTTATGGAAATCTTGGATACTTTTGGAAGGAGTAGAGATGCCACCCTTCTTGTTAGAGGGAAAGAGGGGGGAGTTGAAATCACCTGCTAACATCCAGGGGAGGTTGGAGAAGGCATCCTTCAACTGTGATAGGGATCTCCATAGAGCGCATCTTTCAAGAGGATTATTGGGGGCATAAATGTTGGATAAAACCTAGTGAACTAATTTTCTTTGCAATAGAAAACCAAGTTCAACGTTCTGTTAGAGGATGAAATCACCCTACCTTCAACTTTATCTAGATCCCAGAGGCACAGGAGGCCTCCAGAAGATCCTTCGGTAGGGGAGGAGGCCCATTGAAAATTCTTCCACACAGACTGGGAGATGTTATTGATTCTAGAAGCATCGGATTTCATTTCTTGCAAAATGAGAATGGTAGGTTTGTAGTCCTTCCTGATGGTTCGAGCTAATCTCTATTTGCTCGTGCCGTTGAGACCTCTGATATTCCAAGAGAGGATCTTCATTTGGAAACTTTGTTGGGTTTCTTGCCTCCCTTTCCTGGTAGGGGGGAGGTTTGGGATTTTTGGATTCATCCTTAGTCTGGTTGAACAGTTCTGGGAACAAAGTTGACTGCACACCATTGGCAACTTGATTTTTAGTGTCCTTTTTTATTTTCTCAGAAATGGTAGGTCTACCTCTTTTATTTTCACTCCTAGTGTCAATAGGGCCTTTTTTGCTTCTGGTGATGATGGGACTGAGGTCCGCTCTGTTGTGGGTGGGACTTGCAGCTTCCTTCAGGGATTCAACAATGGATTTGGTTGGGGATAGGGACTCAACTGGGGAGGGAGAGGGGGGATCAACCCCTCGAAGGGAGGGATCAATGGTTAGAGGTTCAGAGGTGGATTTGGTTGGGGATGGGGGCACGATTATGGGGGAAAAGGATGGTATGGATCTAGATGGGGAGGGGTGGGGGTGAGGTGGGATGGGAGGAGGGGTAGATTAAATGAATAGAACTTCATCATTGGAGATAGATAAAGGTCCAAACCTATTAGGAAAAGCAAACATGGAGCATACCTGGTCTGAGACTGAAGAAGGATGGTTGAGGAGAGGCTCTTGGTTAACAATTTGCTTCCCTTTAAATTCTTTATCCCACATATTACCGATAGGGGATTTGGGTCTTTCATTGTGTATTCCTATTTGGGTGCTCTATTTCTTGGGGAGAGGAAGTCTGGAAATGGGTGCCTCTTTCTGGGATTTGAGAGATGGGCATTGAGACTTGAGATATCCTTGAGATTGGTATTCAATGCAAAATGCTAGCTTGTTCTCGTACTCGATTTCCTGGCACCACTGGAAGGCTCCATATATAAGGTTTATGTGAGTAGGAAGCTGGGAGGCCAAGTTGGCATTGACACAGATTTTGGTATGAGCCATGTGGGTTCTAGCCTTCATTGCAGGGTCGATGGCAACAAGATCCCCAATGTATCTCCCAATCCTGCGTAGGATATCTTCATGATAGAACTGGATGGGAAGATCTGGGAGGTGAACCCAGATGGGTGCGAAGTTGATGTCTTGAGTTTGGGGGTTAAAATATTCCCCCCATTTTTTAAGGAACAAACTCTTTCTACCATAAAACCATGGCCCTCCTATGAGGATGCGGGCATAGTCATTCTGGTTGTTTAGCTAGATCAAAAAAACCCTCTAGATAGGGCCACCAACTAAAAGCTTCCTACTGTTTTCCATTTGTACCCAACCCATTTTCTTATGGACTCCATATTGGGTTTGCCTCCTACAAATTTCCCCACAAGGGAAAGGGATTCAATAGATAGTTTTGCTACCATTATTGATTCTGGGATAACAAGATTTTCACCCAAGGTAAACAGTGGGGGATGGGTCTCGGTCCCAGAAGAGCTAGGATTTGGAGTGCCCGTTACCTTCTCGAGGTATGATTGAGGGGCTCCATTATGTGGATGAGGGTTGCTGGTTGGGAGGGGAGGAACAAACCCCTTGTAGTTTTCCCATGGTAGGTCACAGTTCAAGATTTCCAACCCACTCGGATCAGGGTCTGGGCCCTTGGGATCATCCACCTTGGTAGCTTCATTCAAAGGGGAAATATCTCCTTTTTCCAGTTCAAAATCCCCTACAAGGGCCTGGTAAATCTTGCCTATTGTCACCAGGGCTATCGAAGTCATTGTTGCTATCGTCATCAATTTTTTTCAAGTTCTATTCCATCGTGATGGCTATGTTATTAATAATGAATGTTTAATTGTTATTATTAAACTTGAGTAAGTACCTTGATAGGGGATAACACAATGCTTTGTAGGAACGAATACCTAAATTAGAGTATCATATTTATGGGCATTGGCACCTAGTCGAATCATTGTCCTCGTCAAAGTGGATAGTTATTTACGAAAATAACTCCTAGTGATCTAACTACGACTTGGAGAATGACTTACCGATATCGCCATTATGCTAGTGTAGGTTTATAGAAGTATGAGACTGCTTGAAAACAAATAGTAGTCTCAAATGAAAAAGTGAAAGTTTAGAGTACGCAACCACAAAAGATAGTGGCCGACTACATTAGGTAACTATAATTATAGGAATGACTAGTTTATCTAAAAGAACTAATGAGGTAATTGAAAGTGATAAGCACCCACATTAAAGGATTTATGTGGAGTGCAATGGATGTCACTAGTTTTCCAATTGACTGGAAAAGACATAGGTTTACACCTAGTATACTACCTTGATGGATAAAGGTATGTATAGATATGGGTGATCCTTTACACCTAAAGTGCTTACATTAAGAGACAAGTGTAAGTATAAGGATGGGTGTTTGTTTATACCTAGTATATTTGCATTAATGGATATATGTGAATATAGATATGGGTGAATCTTGGAAACCTTAATGATTATACAATGATAGACTATTGTGGGAGTAGTTGATGTAGACCCATGGAATGATGGAAGGATACTTCTTAGTTTTAATCTTCATTGGATTAATAAATATTTTAAAAAATGTATGCTTCAATTCATAGATAGGAAAATTGGGTGTTGACATTTTGGTATTAGGGCATGGTTCATAGTGGGATAGGTTCACTAAATAAAAATTAGGTTTGTATGTAATAGAAAATATACTTATAAAATAATTTGACCTTGCCAATAGAATACCCATTAGAAGTAAAATCTGCTTGAAGATACTTGAGATGATTGGGTAAATATTTAGTAAGAGGAGAAATTTGAAGGACTAATTGCTAATGAATTCTTACTACCTCTTTTGTGTGTGGCTAGGGACAATGCCACCAAAGAGAAGAAGAGGAAGTGCTGCCCCATCAACAAGGCAGACATGATAAAATAATATGGAGGATAGGAATCTAGAAGTGGGTTCAGGGAACCCTAGTGAGGAAAGGAAAATCCTAGTAATGAGAATCTTACTGAGATAGTGGCTCTACTTCGGGAATAAATAGAAACCCAAAAATAGTTGTTGGATGTCATGTTGAGTCAAGAAACATAGGTGGGTAACCCTAGAGTGAGTCAACCAAATGAACCTCTTACCGAGGCACAATAAGCTAGGGTTCGATTAGAGGTCGAGTTGGGCAAGGAAATGAAACATTTGAAATCTTCCAAATTTAATGGAGAGGAAGATGGAGACAAGGCTGAGGCTTGGTTGAAAGAAATAGAAACATATTGCAACATGAAGAACTTTTCCTTGGGCACTCAAACATCCTATGCCACCCTACATCTGCAAGGCGATGGCCTAGATTGGTGGGAAGCGTATAGTAATGAACTAGATCTTGAGGCAATAGTTGACCTAAAATGGGAAGAGTTTGTAAAAGCCTTCAAAGATAGATTTCTCATGAAACACTTCTATTCCCAAAAGTTTGAGGAGTTCACTAAGCTTCGATAGGGAATTAGAATAGTGGAGAAGTATTATCAAAAATTTGTCAAACTAATGAAGTATGTGCCTACTTATAATGAGAAAATGAAGATCCATAAGTTTATTTTGGGAGCAGATCCTAGAATAGGATAAGAAGTGGATATGCGAGAACTTGGAACTCTGCAGAAGGCCTATGAGTTGGCCAGGAAAGTTGAAACATATCTCAAACCCTACTTTGATTATGAAGGATTAGATGAAGAGGGTAAGGAGGCACTAAGAAAGAGAAACAATGCAGGTTTTATAAAATGGGAAGAGAAATAGGCAAGCAAGAACTTCTCTCAATAGGACCAAGGAAATGACAAGAAGAAAGGAAAGTTTAGGAAAAGGTTCTAGGGGAAGAACCGAAACAACAACAAGGGTAACAACAAACAATTACAAGGATAGACTAATTCTCCATCTACAAGAAAAGCAGAAGAGGGACAGAAGCGGAAAGAACATCCAAGACCAAAAGAAGGATGTTATCTTTGTAGAGGACCACATTATGCTTCTAATTGTCCACGGAGAATAGAAATGAATTCTAAGGGAAAAGAACCAATGTACCCAAAAACTGCACCTAGGGAGCCTGCACACAAGATTTATGCAGCTACAGGAAACCAAAATCTTGATGGTCAAGCCATGCCACTAGTGATTAAAGGTAAGATTTTTGGTAGAAATGTTAAAATATTGATTGATAGTGGTGCTACAGATAGTTTTATTTCCACTAGTTTAGCTAAATATATTTTAGAAAGACCAAGAATCTTGGCTCATGGGTGGAAGGTTGAGTATGGTTTAGGATAAACCTACTCTATTAACCAATGTTACCCTATGGCATAAATTACCTTACCTAGTGGAATAACTGTAGGATGTTTGTATGTAGCTCCTTTGCATGCTTTTGACATAATCCTAGGGATGGATTGGTTGCAAGTGCACAAGGCAGTACTCAACTTTTAGGATAGATGGATTGAGTACATAGATGATAAGGGTGTTGTGTGTAGGATGTATAGCCTATAGGGGGTATTTCAACCTCAAATCCTATCGGTAATGCAACTCAAGAAGGCCATAAAGAAAGGAGGAATGGTCTATATTGTTAAGATAAATGAAATTGATAAAGAGAAGAAGGAAGAGGTGTTTGAGAAACACCCAATTCTTCAAGAATTTAGGGATGTTTTTCCAGAGGATTTACCTGGATTACCCCCTAAATGAGAATTTGACTTTACTATTGAGCTTCAACCTAGAACATAACCCATCCATAGAGCTCCTTACATAATGAATCCCATAGAAATGCAAGAGTTGAAGGTGCAATTGCAAGGGTTACTAGAGAAAGGGTTGATCAAACCAAGTGTATCACCTTGGGGTGCACTAGTACTATTTGTAAATAAGAAGGATGGTTCCTTGAGATTATGCATAGATTATAGAATGTTAAACAAGGCAACTATCAAGAATAGATATCCTCTACCTAGAATCGAATATCTCTTCGATCAACTCAAAGATGCCACAATCTTTTCAAAGATTGATTTGAAATCAGGATATCACCAATTGAGGATCCATGAGGAGGATACTCATAAGATAACCTTTAAAACTCGTTATGGACATTATGAGTTTGTTGTCTTACCTTTTGGTTTAACAAATGCTCCAATGATATTTATGAATTTGATGAATAGTATCTTCAGGAAGTACTTGGATAGATTTGTACTGGTATTTTTGGATGATATTTTGATATATTCCAAAAATAAGACAGAGCATGATGAGCATCTCCGGATTGTGCTAGAACTATTAAGGAAAAATCAGTTGTATGGGAACCTATCCAAGTGTGAATTTTATGTGTCAAAAGTGCAATACTTAGGACACATTGTTTTGGCTGAAGGGATCACTATGGATCCTAAGAAAATAGAAGCCATTTTGAATTGGCCGCCACCTACAAATGTGACAAAATTTTGAAGTTTCATGGGCTTAACTGGATACTATAGGCGATATGTGAGGGACTATGCCAAGATCACCTCACCAATAACTAACCTTCAGAGAAAAGGAAAATAATTCAAGTGGACAGAGAAGTGTGAGGAAGCCTTTGGTTTGCTTAAGCAAAAGCTTACCATGCCTCCTATACTAAAGATACCTGATCCTCAGGGAAGTTTCTCTATTTGTACAGATGCATCATTGGAAGGTTTGGGAGGAGTGCTCTCACAAGAAGAAGTAGTGGTAGCCTATGGATCTAGGAAACTGAAAAGACATGAGGTTAATTATGCAACCCATGATTTAGAGTTGGCAGCTTGTAGTGTTTGCTCTCAAGAGTTGGTGATATTATCTAGTTGGTAGACCCTTTGAGTTAAGGATAGATCATCAGAGTCTACAATACATATTTACTCAACCTTTACTCAATGCTAGGTAGAGGAGGTGGATGGAATTCCTTGTTGAATATGATTTTGGCATTGAGTATATAAAAGAAAAGAGAATAAAGTTGTTGATGCACTGAGTAGGAGGAGACACATAGCAGTTTTGTCTCACATCCATGTCGACTTGATGGAACAAGTCAAGGAAATACAAAATCAAGATGCATACTACAACCAAATTTGGGAAAGGATGAAAGAGAAACCTGATGAAAACAAGGACTTTGACATCAAGGATGGTTTCTTATGTTTTAAGAATAGGGTAGTAATTCCTGAGACCAAGAATTTGAGAAGAATGATTATGAGTGAAGTGCATAGATCCCCATATTTTTCTCACCTAGGAGGAGCAAATATGAGAGAGAATATGAAAAAGACATTCTTCTAGCCAGGAATGAAGAGAGACATAACTGAGTTTATCGCTCAATGCCTCGAGTGCCAAAAGGTAAAAGTAGAACATAGACATCCTATTGGATTGTTGTATCCACATGATGTACCTATGCAAAAATGGTAGGTGATTTCGATGGATTTCATCATGGGATTACCCAAGAATAGGTTTTAGCATGATGCAATTCTAGTAGTGGTCGATAGACTAACCAAGGTTGCACACTTTATACCCGGGAACACCAAGGATGACGTTGTGGCTGTGGCTAATATATTTGCCAAGGAAATATTTTGGCTTCATGGTTTTCCAGAGGTAATCATATCAGATAGGGACCCAAAATTCACATCTAAGTTTTGGCAATCCTTGCATTGCCACATTGGTACTAGATTGAACATTAGTTCTGCTTACCATCTAGAGATTGATGGGCAAACTGAAAGAGTGAACCAAGTGCTAGAAGACATGCTTCACATGTACTGTATGGATCAGAAAATCCATTGGGAAGATTACTTGCATTTGGTAGAATTTACCTACAACAATGGTCACCATTCGACCATAGGCATGGCTCCATTCGAAGCTTTGTATGGTAGAAGATACAGGACACCATTAACATGGGATAATCCAGAGGATCAGATTGTGCTTGGACTAGACATGGTCAAATAAATGGAGCAACAATTGAAGGTGATCAGAGAGAGGTTGAAGGAAGCTATAGATCATCAGAAAAATTATGCTGATCTTAAGAGATCACCAAGAGAGTTTGTTGTGGGTGACAAAGTGTTTTTGAGGGTGAAACCAAGGAAGAGTGCAATTAAGTCCACAAAACTAGATCCTCACTTTGTAGGACCCTTTGAAATCATAGAGAAGATTAGTCTTGTGGCATATCAACTTGCCTTACCACCCAATCTATCCAAGATTTATAACATCTTTCATATTTATTTGCTTAAAAAGTATGTTGCTAACCTTGAGCATGTGTGGGAATTTTCTAATTTGTAGATGGTGAACCTAGAGGCTATAGAGGTTCAACTAGTAAGAATCCTTGAGTTTCGATCTAAATCGATGAGGAAGGGAACCTTGGAGCAGTGCAAGGTTTAGTGGGACCGTTACTCTAAAAGGAATGCTACTTGGGAAAAAGTAGCGGATATGCAAAAACACTTTCCATTTCTATTTGAAAATGTTGTGTAAATATTATTTTATGTTTTAATAATTTTAAACATAGAGGATTATGTTAAGCCTAAGGGGGGATGATGTCATGACCCACTCCTTGGTAGACTTTTCATTTATGATGAATTTATGTTTTGCTATATAGTTTATGGATGAAATGGTTGAATATTTCAGTTTTTATTATGCAAAATATTTGTTCCTTACAAAAATAATGGAATGTGAATCTTAATGTGGAGTGAAGGATAATTCCATGTTTGGTTTGTGAAAATCCTACATTTTATTTAAGAATATGATGCTGCTAATGAAAGTGTACTTTTGTAGGAATAGGTCTCTTCATGGTGGTAGAAAGAATTAACCACCGAGAAAAGAGATTACCTTTGGGAAATGATGTGATGGGTTATTTATCGGAATAATTAAGGAGGCAACATGGATGAATACCCCTTTTCATGAAGATGCATAACATGATTTGCATAAGAAAAGAAATATTAAATTGCTTTGAGTTTAAGTTGCATAATATTTGCTTATGAAGGAATTTTGTTTGAAAAGAAAAGAAAAATATTTTAATGAAAAAGAATGGATGTTTGCTTCTTTGTATTGTTGAGTAATAAAATATAGGAACAATAAGCTCCTAAGAAAATTAAGGAAATGATGCTATATTATTGTTATTGAATATTGTTGCTCATTTAAAAAAAGACCAGTTAGAAGTAAGAGACTTCGAGTTTGGTTGTGAACCTTGTTTGTAGTGGAGCATTGATGAAACCCAACCGAAACATTGGATGGAATCTCTTTCCTTTCGTATGGAGGAATGGAAGGTGGGGAGAGTGATGGGGGAAATTAATGTTTACCATAATATGGGCCAAGTAGCAAGGAAGAGAGTAATGGAGAGGAGTACGTATAGAGAAGGAGATGAGAAAAAAGGTAAGCAAGGAATTGGAAGCGAGCTAGAGGGAAGGAAGCAAGGAGAAAGGATTCATAGAAACAAGTGAAGGAAATATATTGACTGAATAGGTAACCCGATGACTTCTATTGATTAGTTAGATTTGCTTATGGTGTGTGGAATTGGTAATGAAGGATTGAATAGTTGTTTGTTATGAGCACTATGGATCATTGTCATATTTTATGGGTTCTTGTGTGTGTGGAAAAATATATGTGTTTATGTCCAAATGGTAGGGATAAAACTTTTCCTTGTTTGCTTGAAAATGTAGAACTCATGGGGCGGTAGCCGATGATGGCTAACATTGATCTTGTTGGTTGTTTTTCAATGTCTGTGTTGTAGATGTAGCTATAGTCATAATTGAGATGTGTCATTGAAATAGACTGCTACTTTTGCTTTCATTAGAATAAAACTTTCTAGTGTATGTGTGTGGTTGAAATGATATCATGAGTTTTACATTCGTGCATGGTTGAAATGGATAAACATCTCATGTTGCATTGAGATTCGACCTCTATTATTGCATGTTGGTAAGAGTCAACCTGTATTGGGTGTGTGGTCTAGCATATCTTACTATTGGAATAAAGAATCTAAATAGTTTTGAAAACATTTATTTGGTTTTTGGTAAAAGAATATCATGATAGGCAAATTATGCAATCGATTTATAGTATGTGCCATCCCTTGGTTTCCATAGTGTTACTAGAGGTGATGAACATATTCATTGTTTTTAGTGGTTGGGTTGTTGATTGATGTATTTGCCTATGGGAAAGATTAGTGGGCAAAGGACGTAAGACCCAAACCGGTTAATATTTATAGACATATATATTTGTTGTTTGTGAATTTAGTGAAAGATTTATTTTATGATTGAAATAGATTTGGGATTTAGAATCTGTGATGGATCATATTGTGAAAAAGAAGATTGATGTTCTTTTCATTCTATAATTTTTATTGAAATTAGGCATGTTCATTGGAATGCAAAATTGCTTTCATTACACATAGATTTGTATTGGAATTATTATGCATGCTTTAAGCTATGTGGAATCTTGTCTTTGGAGCCATCTCTGATCCCATCACAAGGCAATCCTTTTCTTGGTAGTTAAGGAAAACATCAGAGTTGCAAAGCATCAATTCATGTTGGATTGGCAAGAGGAGTTATCTAGCAATTTTTTTCATGGTTCTAGATGGAGTTGAGATGCAATTTGAATTTCGAGCTGGGAAATCACTGTTGTGATATATAGATCAGTTAATCCTTGGTTGAGCATTATAAATGTTATGTTTTGTCCAGAAGATGTTAACATCAATGTAAATACTATAACAAATTTTGTGGAAGTAAATATATGGATGTTATATGGGAAAATCACTTAATGTGTTACTTCAATGGATTGTGATTCACTTGGTACATATAGGAGATATCAAAGGATAATTCTCTGAGAAGTTAGCCGCACCACGGATATGTGTGATGGCTATGTTATTAATAATGAATGTTTAATTATTATTATTAAACTTGAGTAAGTACCTTGATCAGGGAGAATGCAATGCTTTGAAGGAACGAATACCTAAATTAGAGTATCATATTTATGGGTGTTGGCACCTTATCGAATCGTTGTCCTTGTTGAAGTGGATAGTTATTTATGGAAATAACTCCTAGTGATCTAACTGCGGCTTGGAGAATGACTTACCAACATCGTCGTTATGCTAGTGTAGGTTTATAGAAGTTTGAGACTTCTTAAAAACAAGTAGTAGTCTCAGATGAACAAGTGAATGTTTAGAGTATGTAACCACAAAAGATAGTGGTTGGTTACATTAGGTAACTACAATTATAGGAATTATTAGTTTATCTAAAATAACTAATGAGGTAACTGAAAGTGATAAGCACCCACATTAAAGGATTTATGCGGAGTGCAATGGATGTCACTAGTTTTTCGATTGACTGGAAAAGACATAGGTTTACACCTAGTATACTACCTTGATGGATAAAGGTATGTATAGATATGGGTGATCCTTTACACCTAAAGTGCTTACATTAAGAGACAAGTGTAAGTATAAGGATGGGTGTTTGTTTATACCTAGTATATTTGCATTAATGGATATATGTGAATATAGAGATGGGTGAATCTTGAAAATCTTAATGATCATACAATGATAGACTGTTGTGGGAGTAGTTGATGTAGACCCATGGAATGATGGAAGGACACTTCTTAGTTTTAATATTCTTTGGGTTAATAAATATATTAAAAAAATTCATTCTTCAATTTATATATAGGAAAATTGGTTGTTGACACAAAGAATCCTACTAGACAATATGATGTTCATTTTTTGCATAAAGTTTATTCAATTCAAGTTTCAAGCCTTGCTTGATAAAATGACTATTGTGCACATGCTGATATTTTCCTTTGCATTATTGAAATGTCACCTCAAGGATATGATTTTAAGCAAAGGATTGTTGTTGATGATTTGGTTAACCTATGTGTAGTTAGAAGTTATATAAAGGAGGTTAAAGGTTCAAGTCATAATACATTTTGGATTTTAGAAGAAAGGATTTCATGCACTTAGTTCCTCTCCTCATCCAAGGAGTAGGTACACCCATTTGTTTCAAAGCTAATGTGAGGCGATTGGATAGCCTAGCTAGCTAAGCATGTCCCCCACACCAAGTTTCCATTTCAAATATTTTCTCCCCATATTATACTTCATTGGATCAATTAGTATGGGATTAATATGACTATTTGATAATATTTATATATATGGGTATTAATGACAACTAAATTATTCTAAGTGTCATCACCTTATTTGGTCAATACAATAGATGGTAGAAAACTTCCCTATTAATGTGTGACATGTGGTAGGCCTAGATTTTTCTAATTACCTTCTAAGTTTTAAATTTTTGAATTTTGTTGATTTCATTACTAATAGGTCTAAACATTTACATACAAAAGTATTTTGGGCCTTTTTCAAGTTATATAGTTTTCTGAGATCTATAAATTGGTGGCATAAGTTCAAGGACCTATTATAATGTTGTAGAACATTATTTTTTATACATAGTAGTATATACTAGATGGTCAACATAATATATGTCTTGTTCCTATAGATTCCTCTCAGATGATGTAGGTTGACTATTTGGAGATATACTCCCATTGCAAATTTATTTAGGAGAAGATCTACATATAATAACTATGCATTTTATGAGATTAATAGACAAATTATGGTCACTACATTGTATGTTGATGATATTTTCATTAGAAGCTCACCATTTTTTATCCAGGAGATGGGGTCACAACTTTATGTCCATACAAGGGTTGATCCAATCTATATGCCTTTACCATAGAAGGATTCATGACCAATATTCTTTGGCCCATTTGAACATTCATTATTGAGGAGGAGATGTTTCCATATCTATTTTCTTTTTCTTTCTTGACCCCCAACTTAGCTTATGAGGGAGTGTTGGAATACCAACAATCTGACCTTATTGTCCAAGTATGATAATGACGATGTAAGCTTATGGATAAGTGTGATGTACTCTTTATGTAAGCCTATATGAATGATTCTATATATTTATATCTAGTAGCATCAATCAAACCATGGATAGGGATAACCTTGAAAAGTTGTAATTAATCTTGTAATTTAACTTATAAGATATTATGTTTATTGTCTTGGATTATTATTGGGGATTAGGTATCTACCATAAATACCCCCAAATCACTAATTCATAATATTAGTGTAATATCAATATGATATATCATGGGGTGCCCATGGGCATCCACCTCTTCTATTTTATTTATAAATTTTATTCTTTTGTCTACTACTCTCTTATTTCACTCTTTTATTATTTGGTATATAATTTGTGGTGAACATTATGATTTTAAATATTTTGGAATATATTGTGAAATCTTCCATATTGAAAATATAATTTTCAATTACAAATATCTCTTTTGTTGTTAATAACAAAGTAGTTGAAATGAAAACCAGAATTTTTAAAAACATGTAAGGAATTCTCGATTACATGAAGAAAATTTTATTAATGTTATTCATAGTAGGGCCACAATTAGTTTGGGAAAATTAGTTGGAAATGAGTTCACACCATAAGCTAAGGTTCCAATCCCATAAGCGAGCAACTTGTAGACCCATTAGAACACCTAGAGGTAGATTTGAACTTATGACAATGCATTGGTCTAGAACCAAGTGACCATAGACCTAGGGTTATGTATACCCATATTATGGATCTAATCCCATAGAGATATTAAATAGCTAATATTTTTCCCAATTAATTTCAAAGAAGCAATGAACAATTTGGAATTTGATTAATAATTTTGAGGAAAGTAGTGGAAAGCAAGGAGTTTCATATAATAATTCAAGATTTCAATCCCATGGGTGAGTCTTAATGTTGAATCCCAATGGTTTATGAAAAGTAGTAAGGCAGGAGGAATTTTATATTGTAAGCCAATGTTCCAATCCCATTTGTTAATATTAAAATTTTGGTTGATATTTGTCTTCCTTTTAGAAGGCCTAGATTTAAGTCTCATTAGATATATCGACCCAATGTGTGTGGGTGGAGGGTGTTTGACCCCAGATAAGTTGTCTTGGCCTCAATATAAATTAAAAACCATGGAAACCCATTAAAAATTTTTATGGTAGTGAGGAATGGTATAAAATCAATAATTATGTTGCTACTAGAGGCCCATAAATAATAAGGGGGTTTTAAACCCTATCTAGATTTTGTTGACTATAATATTATTCTATGCTATGAGTAGATAAATCATATGCAAGTTTTAGTTTATATAATATACTAACTTTATATTTTTCCAAAAAATAAATAATGAAGATACCATTCATATGTTTTATTTTATCCCAAATGATTCTTTCCTATAATGCCTTGCTTCAAATGTAACTTGACAACATTTTGTGGATATTAAATTTATGTAAGTGGAATTTATAAATGTTAAAAAGTGGTTTATGTCATCTCAAAGTATGAACAAAATAATAATATGCATTATGATTTGATTAAATATCTTAAAATTTGTTGTATGGATGGTTTGAGAATTCATTACTTAACTTGGATTTTTTAAAGTAGTTTAAAATTTACAAATTTGTATAAATATAATGTTGTTCCTTGAGTCCATTCCTAGGGTTAGCTAGGCATATCTAAGGTAGAATACCACCCATGTTGAGATGAATAAGACCATTGAATATCATTGTTTCTCTAAGAGGGTCTACTTTCTTTAAATAAACCAATAATATTTATTTTTATTACATTGATGAAATTCAAATTTAAAAATTAAATTAATAAAATATATTCTAATAGCTTCAAACATTGGATTTCTTTATCTACTTTAGTCATAAAAAGAAAGAAAATAAGAAATTAGACAAAATATTCCAAAAAGTAATTACATCTTCAAAACACATAGGTAACTTGAGTGGAAAAACTAGAAAATAGAGTTTTGTTGACCATGTGATAATTAGAAATACTTTTAATTATAATAATAAAAGGGAAGATACTATAAATATATATTATAAATGATGGATGTTGGATAAGTGCACATTGGTGGGGTCAAAAAGCAACATGGAAAGACAAAAATATGCATGTTCTAGAAAGTAACACTTGTATATTTGTTGGAGCAAAATCTACCTTTGGTTACGTTTGCGCCCAAGACTTTGCCAACATTGAAAGACCAGGTTAACACAAAGTTTACCTGGTTCAATCTCCAGAGGAGGTTGGTTCCTTGCTTCTTTTAGGAAAAGGGGGAGAGAAGGAAATGCATAAATAGAGGGAAATATAGCTATTGCTAGAGAGTTGATTAAATGGTACAAATTAGATAACAACAAAGCAACTTATTACAACCTTTTACAGAGAAGCATATAACTGAACCGCCAAACAGGAGAAACTAAACTTCTGGTGAAAATCTATTTTAAGTGCAAGCTTATCTGTAAAGTTAATTTCAGATCTAGCAGAACTTTATTGTAGGAATTCAGAGTAAGAATTGATGCAGGTTACATTCAATCTAGATTTATATAGCAATCAACAATACATACATACTTGATTTAGAACACCAGTGAGCTAGAAACCAGAATGGATGATCTTTTATTAAGCTTTTAGAAGTCTGTGTACATAGCCTTGTAAACACCTAAGAGCCGACCATTTGTTTGGGTCGCTCATTCTATATATAAGAGTTTTACATAACATAAAAACTAAAAGTTGTTACAATAGTATGCCGTAGGCTCATTCTAGTAAAGAAGTAGTTAAGAGAGCATGGAGCCTTCAACTGAAAGTGGTTGAGATATTCTTGTTATGGTGATCTTCCTTAACCTCTTTAGAGACATCGTGGCCTACTTGGCCTTCAAAATGTCATGCCATCATGAATTTTCACCTTAGTTCTACCTTCGGCCTTCAAAATGTCATGCCATCATGAATTTTCACCTTAGCTCTGCTTTTGGCCTTTAAAATGTTGCACCATCATGACTTTTCACCTTAGTTCTACCTTCAACCTTCAAAATGTCATGCCATCATGACTTTTTGTCTTGGCTTGACCTTCAACCTTCAAAATGTTGTGCCATCATGACTTTTGCCTTAGCTCTACCTTCGACCTTCAAAATATTGCACCATCATGACTTTTGGTCTTAGCTTTACCTTCGACCTTCAAAATGTCATGCCATCATGACTTTTGATCTTGGATTGACCTTCGACCTTCAAAATTTCATGCCATCATGACTTTTCACCTTAGTTCTACCTTTACCCTTCAAAATATCATGCCATCATGACTTTTCTCTACACTTAGAAAAATCTTGAGAAGACTACTCCTTATTTCCCTGGATGTGGTCATTTTGACCAACATTCTTGGCACCTCTTGGGGTAATTCTATCAGTAGGATGTTAGAACCTAGAGCCTTTATCCATTGGGGAATGGAGTAAAAAGAATAACTTTAAGAAAAATAAGGGAAAGAAGGGGAATGATACCAAGCACAAAAATGCTTCTTGCTTTGGGGCGGTCATTCTTCTAGAGTATCTTCTTCATTAGATTTTTTTGCTTCACCTTGACCAGGGGCTACTGCACTGCTTGACGAGGCTTTCTTAGCCTTCTCTTGTTTATCCTTTTCTTGGACTACTTCATTGTAGGTGGTGCATGCTTTCCTCCAGGTCTCTTCATATGTATCTATTTTTTCCTTGAAAGTGATGTACAAATATTCCAACTCTTCAACCTTGTCATATGATAAAGTTTTTTATTTTATGTATAGTTCATGTAGACAAGAGTTGATCTGGGTAATGTCTTGAGCCATGCTGAATATTTGTTCTTCTTGAATAGGCTCTTCCCAGCTATCGATTTCTGACTCATCTTCTACAAATTTCTTCCAGGCGGCTTTCAATTCATCTTCTCCTAGGAGATTTGAATTTTTGTCCTAGAAGCTAGGCATGCCATAGTTTTTAGCTATGCTTACATGTTTTAGAATCACCTTAGCTTCTGCTTTGAGCTCCTGCATGAGCTTAGCACTTTTGGTTACCAGCTTGTGCCTTTTAAAGAAGTTTCTGGTGACTAACTTGGCTTGGGACCAATTTTTATCCCGTGCTCTATATCCAGTTATCGCTTGCGTGCTATCCGCCAAGACTTGAATTTTTGTAGCTATTGATAGCCTTGTTGCCAAGAGTTTTACTGATGCTTCGAATTCATCTTCCACTTGGCCCAGCGTATCTTTGATTTTGAGTAGATATGATAGTGTGGGCCTTGCCTTCAGGGTCATCTTGTTGATGCTTCCAATCATTTCTCTCCTGATTGTCCTTGCTTTTTCTTTAGATAGCCTATTGGTTTTATCAATGTTGTCTGAGAGCTACTTTTTAAGGTCCTCGACCTACTGTTGCAACACTTGGATTTTCTCTTCGGATTTCACCGCTTTCTCTTTGTAGGGGCTGCTTCATTGAACATCAGCTCCCATTTCTTAGCCTCATTTTTCAAAGCCTTTTCGATTATTTTTTGTTGGTGCAAGGCTTCTTCCAAATGCTATCTTGCTTGCTCATCCCGAAGGTACTTTTCTTTGTAATACTCAGCATTTAGGTAAATAGTTCCCATGTGGGTCTGGGCCTTGCCCCACTCATCTTCCATTGGTAGTTGAGTGAGATCTTCCATAGTTATCTCAGCTTGGTAGTCCTCCAGGGTCATTTCTCCTTCTAGCTTCTGGATGAGTGGTGTCATTTTCATAGTGGAACGTTGCATGTTGATGGGATCCAACATTATTCCTTCTTTGACGTGGGCTATATCTTTAGAACTTTGGGAGCTCTATGACTTCAGCCATGTAGCAGCATTCAAGGTTACCTTTTTCAAAATTTTTAATTTAGCAATGATAGGGTTGCTCTCGAGAGAAGCGGTATGAATGGCTTGAAAGCTTAGCAGGTTAGTGGAGTAAGGGAAAGGGACAATGGCTAGAGAGGCCTCCACATTTGATTGTTTGGTGGGGGAATTTATGGGGGTAGAGGAGGATGCTTTTGGAGGTTGATGAGTTGATGGTGGAGATGGTGGAGGTTGATGAGTTGATGGTGGTGATGGTGGAGGCTGATGAGTAGAGGTGGGAGAGGCATCACCCCGACCTTCAGAATGGGAAGGGGAATTTTTTTGGGAGTGAGAAGAGGAAGTAGTTAAGTTTATAGGAGACATACCTAGATATTTTGGTGGTTGGTGTCTCTGGTTCCCTATGACTTCTCTGGAGCCTCGGTGTAAGCTTCTACTATTTGCTTCAAACTCGAGTCATCGACACTAGTTGTTACTTTTTGTGGGGTTTGTTCCATGCTAGGGGTTTCTTTTGTTTGGGGAGGCTCTTCAACCATCTTGACCACTTGTTCATCTATCTCTTGATGCTCATAAGTTTTCTCGAAGCTCTCCCATGTTCCTTCCTAGTCCTCTATTTCTTGATGCTCTATGATTCTTCATGCTCCTCTGATTATTTAGAGGGTGTTTCTTCTCATTTTATTTTATTTTGGTCTCCTCCCTTTGCCAATTCTACTTTTTTCTTTCTTGATTCTACTCTTTGTCGCCTATGGTCGAGCTGAGCATCATCATCGAAATCCATATCTGATCCGAAAAGAGGAATGAAACTTCGAGTTTTCCTTCTAGGGACTTCTATTTGCTTAGTGGTAACCTCTTTTTCTTTGTCCTTTTTAGTATCTATTTTACCTTCAATTGGTTTTATGGGGATGCCATTGATGCCCAGAGGGAATTTATCTGCAAAAGTTTTAGACCATTCATCATGGTTCTCATCGTATTTTACGGAGAACTCTTTGTCGATCTTTATCCCATACCTGGAGAATGTTTGTAGGTGGCATCTCATTTGCCACCATGCTAATATCTTAGCGTGGTCCCAATATTCCCCTCTTTTCTTCATCTTTTTGATGGTCTTGTTATCCAGCTCATGGGCTGGGTTCACCTCAGGGCACCAATATGCCAAGTGCAAATAGAAATCATGCCATGGAGGTAGTGGCTGCATTTTTTCAATGTGCCATTCTAATGGTTGGTTCTCTTCATTGTTCCTGCCTTGTTTATCAATTTGCCTATCTGATGAATAAAATTTCTTGAATGGTGCTTTATTGAGGGCAACTTGCCTTTGAGAAAATTTATCTACAAGATCGTACCTCCATTTTTGTGGTAACTCTACCAACTTCAGATTTCTCAAAGTTTGAGCAATTCGCTCGTGGTCTCCTTTCTTCGACACTGATACACCCTCGAACTGAAAGGGCATGAAGCAAGTACCTATCTTACCAACACTTGTACCAAATCTATTGTTGATGAATTCAGTTTACCTTACGTATTCTAGAGTGAATAATCACTTAGTAACATAATAAGGCAACAAAAAGGGCTTCTCCATGAAGCCATAGAGTCTGATGACCACTCCCTATGTCAAAATAAACCAGTCCCCCTCCTCTGTGTGGAGGTGCTGCAAAGTATCTCACATCTATTGGGGAATTCTTGGCATGATACCATACATGAGTTTCAATGTGGGGCCCAAGAATTCCATATTGAAGTGATAGTATGAACCCACATTTGAAAGGAGTGACGTCCACTCACATACAAGTAGGTGGTCTCCCTTTTGGTCTTTTGTTGTGGTAGGGATAAAACCCAAATTTTTTGCCTGAAAGAAGAAGAAAATCCATACTAGGTAAGAAGAGAACTTGAAGGCATCTGGGATATCTTTCTGTAGCTTGAAGAGGCCTGCATGCAGCTGCTGGGCTAGGTATGTCGGCCAGTTGAAGAAGATTGGCACTCTGCTTGGGTCTACACATGCTACATCATAAAACTTGGGATTAGATATGCATTGCACTATCACAACTTGCCATCCGTAGACCTGTGTATCTATTTCTAGCCCCACCACCATGGCCAACATGGAAAAAAGCTCCTTGTTCTTGAATTTGGATAAGGGAATTGGGGATTTTGGCATGGCTCCCTCAGAGAGAGAGTCTAACAAATGCTCTTGAAGGAAAAGCTAGATGTTTGGAGCATTGGTGTAATACTTTGTAGAATTAGTAGGATCAAACGGAATGGGGTTTACCGTAGGCTTCCTACCATAGGCGAAGGTGGCCCTAATTGAGTCGGCATCGAGCATGAATATGACTCCACCCTTGGAGTTTTTCACTATTCTATGCTTGACATCGTAGAATTCTGCCATGGCCTTGATTAGCTCGGGGTAGGGGTGGACCTAGGGGTAGATGTACTAGTAGAGTAGAGAGTGGTAGGAGAACATGCTTGGGCTTGATGGGGAGATGTTTGTGGTGATCCTAGCTGCTATATCCTTCTAAATTCATCTTGGGTCCTTCCATGTCAGCTTCGTATCAATGATGTGGCTATCGGGATCCATGAAACTGCTTCCCTTTTTGGTCGACCTTCGTTTCCCCTTTGAAGTAGTAGCTAGAGGTGTGGCCGTCATGGTTGTATTCTATGATTTGGTAGTAAAACCGGTTTGGACGTGCTTAGTAGAGTGTTGTAGAGCTTTCTGAGAGAGCAGGGAGCATAGTAAGCAGAAGGGAAACAATGTAGAAGATGAAGGGGTGATAAAAATTTGGTGATATAAATGGATGTGTATGCACATGCCAAGGTGACATGCAATAACTGTGGTTGGTGGCACACACCCCAATACTATTTTTGAATATTTTTGGGTGCTATAGTTTGTGTGCCACCTTCAAGAAACCAACTACCATGCATTACCATTTTGTCTTGGGCCAATGATATTGCTCCATTGCTGTCCTAGGCCAATAAATTGGTGTCACCTCTACTCTGGGCCAATCAGTGGGTACGGTGATACCTTAAAAAGTGAGACTTTTTATAATGTCGAGAAAATTACTTTTCTCACCAAAATTTCTTGGCCGATTCGAGGTGGCCATAAGTCATCGAAATGTCACGCTATCATGATATTTATCCTTGGAGTGGCCATCAGTTACCAAAATATCATGAAATCATGACAATTTACATTGAAGGGGCCTTTGGGCGCCAAAATGTCATGCCATCATGACATTTGTCCTTGGAGTGGCCATCGACTACCAAAATATCATGAAATCATGACAATTTATATTGAAGGGGCCTTTGGGCACCGAAATATCGTGCCATCATGATATTTGTCCTTGGAGTGGCCATCAACTGCCAAAATGTCATGAAATCATGACAATTTACATTGAAGGGGCCTTTGGGCATTGAAATGTCATGCCATCATGACATTTGTCCTTGGAGTGGCCATCGACTACCAAAATATCATGAAATCGTGACAATTTATATTGAAGGGGCCTTTGGGCATTGAAATGTCATGCCATCATGATATTTGTCCTTGGAGTGGCCATCGACTACCAAAATGTTATGCCATCATGATAATTTTCCTTGGAGGGTTTGAAAGAAGACATATTTACATAAAAATACATACAAGGTAGAGGAACCATTTACTTATAGTACAACTTTAGATGGAAGCCGTTGATGGGGATAGGTTGAACCTGACCCTACTGATTGTTTTTCAGCTGGAAAGAGTTTTGTTGTTTTTCCTCTATTACCTCGAAAGGACCTTCCCAGAACGTGTCGAATTTGTCATGATTTCTGGGTTTTGACTTCTTTTCATTCCATCTTAGGACCAAGTCTCCTACCTTGAAATTTCTTAGAGTGGCCTTTTTGTTGAACCATTTTTTTGTGGTGACCACATGTTTTTGATAGTGGTCATAGGCTTGCTCCTTTTGTTCCTCTAACTGCAGGAGTTGGATCAACCTATTCTCCATTGGTTCTGCTTCCTCTGTGTTGGTCTGATTGAGCAGTTTTAGAGCTGGGATCTCTATGTGTATTGGAAGAACTACTTATTTTTCGTAGACCAGAGAGTAGGGAGATGTGTTGATAGACTTCTTGATGGTTATTCTATCAGCCCATAGTGCTTGATTTATAAGAGAGTGCCAACTTCTCTTATTGTCCTATAGGGTTCACTTCAAAATCCTGAGCAGGTTTTTGTTCATGGATTCAGCCAATCCATTTCCTTATGGATAATAGTTTGAGGATGTTTTCAAGTAAATCCCATATCTACATGTAAATTCAATCATCTTAGCACCTATGAAGGATGAGCCATTGTTCATGACCAATGCATCTGGGATACCAAATCTCATGATTAAACTTTCCATGAATTCCATTACGACTTCTTGGTTAGCCTTTTTAGTGGGTATTGCTTCTACCCACTTAGTGAAATAGTCAGTAGCTATCAGGATGTACTTATGTCCAACGGATGAGTTGGGCTCTATTATTCCAACGAAGTCCAATCCCCATTGTTGAAAAGGTTCTTCAACCTAAATGGATTTTAGGGGCATCGAAGCATTCCTGTTTCTCCCAATGTATCTCTGGCATTCTTCATAGTTTCTTGTTATTTTGAAGGTGTCTATGAAGATAGTTGGCTAGTAGCATCCAGTTCTGATGATATTTAAGGTAGTGGTCCTCCCTGAGTAGTGTCCTCCTGATGAGCCTCCATGGAATTCCTCCAAGATCTTTTGTTTCTAATTCTCATTTATGCATCGAAGCAACACTCCATCCAATTTTTTTTGTACAACCCCTCAGGTAGCAGGGTGTATTTCAAAGCCTGGATCCTATACCTTCTTCTCTGTGAAGCATTCAAACTTTTTGGGCACTTTCCAGTTTGGAAGTACCTGGTTAATTCATCTACCCAGTCAAGCTGCTCTGAAGGTTGATCATCATCTGGTGCTGCTTCTTGAGTTTGGCAAGCTACGTATTCTGATGAAGCTTGCTTGGTGAGCTCTTGGCATAGTGCTTTGCCTCTTACTAGCTTGGTTGGGTGTATTTCTACATTGTATTCTTGTATCTTAGTCACCCAACCTACTCTTTTATCATCGATTTCCCCTTGTATGATGAAGTTTCTAACGTCGGGGTGAACTACATATACTATAGTCCTGCTCTGTGAGAGGAAATGCCTAAACTTTTTTAGAGACTTCATTATTGCGTAGATTTATTTTTCAATGAAGTTATATTTCTCTTCATGTTCTTGCATAGTTTGACTCAGAAAAGCTATGGGCCTTTCTTCATTGTCAACCCCTTTTTGTGAGCACTGTGGCGTAGCTTTCTTGTTCACCTACAGTGTATAAGATGAAACCCCTGGAGTAGTCTAGGTTTACCAAGATGGGGGATTGAGCTATTTGTTCCTTGATCTACTAGAAGGACTATTTCCTTGCATCTATCCATTTGAACTCAGCATCTTTCTTTAACAACTTGGTCATGGGTTTGACGATTTGCGCAAAGTCGGCTATGAATTTGCACACAAAGTTGATTTGGCCGAAGAACGACTGCAAGCCTTTTTTTTTGGGGGAGGAGAGGGAGTTCTAACAGTGCTTTCACCCTGTTAGGGTCTATGGCTAGACCATTCTTAGAAACAACATGGCCGAGTAAAATTCCTTCCTCCATTGCGAAGATAGATTTCTTGGGATTTATAGAGATGCCAAAATCTCTGTATTTTTTTAACACACTCCTAAGGTGTCCTATGTGATCTTCCTTTTGGTGAGAGAACACTGTCATATCATCTAGATATATCACTATTATTTTATTGACAAGTTCTTCGAACGCCACATCCATAGCTCTTTGAAAGGTTGCTCCGATGTTGGATAACCCGAAGGGCATTCTCTAGTAGGCAAATATTCCCCACTTGGTTGTGAATGTGGTCTTGAATTGATCTTCGTATTTAAACCACACCTGATTGTACCCAGAGAAGCCATCCAGGAGTGAGAACCTTTCTACTCCTACTACTGTGTGCAAGATCTGGTCGATCTATGGGAGAGGGTAATGGTCTTTCAACAAAGCTTTATTCAAGTTGCAAAAGTCAACGCACAACCGAATATCTCCATTCTTTTTTCTAATCGAGACTAGGTTAGCCACCCAAGTCAAATTTTTGATTGAATAGATAATCTTGGCTTCAAGCAATTTTAGTAGCTCTTGCTTCATCAAAGCTTTGATCTTAGGATTTATCGACCATTGCTTCTATCATAATGGCTTTGCACCTTCTTCAAGTTTGATCGTATGTTGGATTGTTTCTTTGGAGTAGACTTTGAGATCATCGTAAGTCCAGGCTATGATGTCTGGGTATTCTTTGCATAATTCCTTGATTTGGTCCAGTTCTTCTTCTGTAGTGTTCACTCCCACTTTGATGGACTTATCAGGTCCCATTTGAGCTTCTCTATATCTATGCTTGTCAACTTTCATTTTGTGGTCAGTTGACCTATCATTGTTATCAAATAAGCTTTCAAGGGTGACCAACCCTTTTGGGTTGTGATTATTCTTAAACTGGATCATGCCTGTATCTTCTTCATCTTCAGATGTCCTATTGCTAGAGCAGTTCATCTCGTGGATGAGGAAATCCACTATCTGTTTGTCATTTTTGAAGACCTACCAGAAGGTATCTCTATTTGGCACATAAGGCCTATAAATTAGCCTAACTATTTTTAACTTTTGAATGACATTGCTGATGGGGAAAAAATTTGCACCTACTGAAGCCAACGAGGTCTGCATGAGTGTTCTTTTCCCTTGGGATTTCTTTTATATTCAAAGATTCAAAGGATTCTAGCAAGTCCCAAACCTTATTCCTATAAGATTTAAGGTAATATTGCTTGCTTACACATTTCTCAGTTACTTGATTCACTATCAGTTCGGAGTCCCCAAAAATTTGTAGCTACTTGATACCCATATTTTTAGCTTTCTTGAGGCCTAAGCAGAGTGCTTCATATTTTAGTGCAACTCTAGGTCAACCTATAAGAGAAGACTTTCTCTTTACCTATTGGAGAGATTAGAACAATACCTGCTCTAGCTCCATTTTTACATCTAGCACCATCAAAGAAAAGATTTCCACAGCTGATCAATGGGTTGGTTAACTAGAGGGGGAGAAATGGGATTACCTTTCTCAAGTTTTAGAATTGTGTAGCTCCCCATGTTAGTCTCGATCATGGCATTGAAATCTTGAAGAGAGAACTGGTCTTCCTCTTGTAGTACATTTAGAGCTTCTTCCATCAAGTTTAGGTCTCCTAGCTCCTCTATCATCATGTTCACTGTAGTGGTTGATTTACTCTCTTCTTCAAGATTTTCGATATGAAAATTCAAATGTTTCTCATTAAATATTTTCACTCTTTTTCCCTTGAATGGGATTTCTAGGTGCGAGAAATCTAGCGATAGATATCCTCCTATTTTGGTGATGAACTCCCTGGAGAGACACATACCAAAATAAGGCTCTAAATCCACTACCACTACCTCTTGTATGACCGTGAGTTGAGGTAGTCTGTGGAGGACTATTGGGATATCTTTAATTACTCCTACTATTTTTATAGGGGTTTCATCCAAATGTAAGACACCAGGACTGCTCCTTGTATATTCCATTCCCATGATGTCACATACTGCTTTGGGCATCACAGTGGTTGTAGCTCTAGAGTCTATCATACAGTTGTGAACTACCCACCCTTCCATCTAAAGAGATAGATAAAAAGGAGGAGATCTATTTTTTCCCAAAGTGGATGTCAGACTAGCTTGTGCAGAATCTAACTGAGTTGGGGTCTTATTATTATTTTTCATGGATCTCAAGGATTCTTGCAATAAGTCGATCTATCCTAGAAGCTGCAGAGCTTCATACATAGTTGCCTTGGAGGGGGTTTTCTTCATTTCCTCGACTATGTTAAATGGAAGGGGTTCGACACTTTTCTCCTTTCTGCTATGTCATACTTATTTTTGTACCCCTGAGTAGCATCAATTCTTTGATGCTTAGTCAGTGAGGGGTATCTCAGTTTATCCCTAGCTTGTTCCTGTGTTTCTACTTCTTTTTTTCGAGGTGCTTCCTTACGAGTTTCTACGTCTTTTTGGCTTGAACTCGGGGAAGATTTTTCATAAGAGGTTATTTTCTCAATAGGGTTCCTTATAGGTGAAGGCACCTTCAGGGGGTTGAGCTCTTGGGGATCAACCTATAAGGGTTTCTTTCCCGATCTGGTAAGAACAACTACTTGTTCAATAGAAGGCATCATGAAATTTTGATTCTCTTCTCTGATCATATTAACCTAGCCTTTGAGGGTTCTCTTAGCCTTTTCGATAGCTACCTTTTGAACATGGTGTTGATGAATCATGCAAGAAGTTTTTCCATGGGGGTCATTACACGTGGAGCACCAAAATTTTGACTCTGTTGAAATGTTACTAGGTTCACTCTCTTCATTGGCATAAATCGTGTTAGATTTATCATAGCTTCTACTGCTAGTGAAGGCTTGATACTTCATCACTTGTGGGAACCTCCTTGGTTGGAAATTTCTTTCTGCTTCTCTTCTCTCCATTGATGTGAATTTATTCTCTAGAGTTTTGAAATATGCTTGCAGATCCTGAAGAACTGCAAGTTGAGGATCTAGGGTCGATGGAACTATTGCTATAGGGAGTGCAAGAACAACAGGAAGCATTGGAGGGGTATGGGGTGCCTATATTACTAGGATGTTAGGATGTCCCATCCATTTGGGAAGGCTAGTACTAGAATCTAAAGCAAGAGTTGGGAAAGTAGTACTTGATGCTTGAGGTAGATCTAGGAAAATGGGTATTATCATTTTTTCCAGGAACCTCCCAATAGCAATCATATATTTTTTTGCTTTCTATGCTTCTTGGTAAATCTTAGGGAAGGTAAACACTTGAGACTGTTTGATGGCCATGCTTATATCTGAGTTGAAATATCTAAGATAGTAATACATTGATTGTTCATTAGTCGATCACAATCCATCAGGTACTCTTTGCCAAGTTTGACTGAACTTGATGTTAAAGTCGATGATCTCTTCTTGAGGGTGTTTTTGGATAATAGTAAATTGGTTTAGTAGGGAGAAAGGGTCTGCGTGTTCATTGAATTCTTCCACTAGTCTACCAACAAGTTGGGCCCAAGTAGATATAGTTTGGTTATCAAGGGCTCTATACCAATAGAGCATTTTCCCTTTCAAGGAAATGACCAACAATCTTATCATAACATCTTCTTTAGTAATGTTATGTATTGGGGCTAGTGCGGCTACATCTTGAAAATGTTCATAAGCCATATTTCTAGTACCATCATACTGGGGTAGAGCTTTCAAGGCCACTTTTGGAATCGGATGTTGCACTGCTAGATTCAAAGGGCTTGTGTGGTTCCATAAGGGGTAAGGTAGGATCGACTAATTAGTGACCATTGTGATTATGGTTCTGCCAGGTCCCATAGGGATATGGATAGTTGGAGTTAAATTTCCACTAGCAGAAGTACTAGGGAAGGCTATTGGGGAAATATTTATGTATCTTGTATTAGCAGTATATGAAGAAGTTGCTCTAGCAACTAAAACATGATTAGCTCGAAGGCTACCAAGGTGTAGTTTGAAGAACTCAATGGGTTCTTATGAATTTCTTGCTTTAGATCTGGTTATCATAAAATATGGTATGTAACCAAAAATCGGGTAAAGGCTTTCATAGGGTTCCTTTCTAGGGTGGAGTCACCAGGTGATTTATAATAACTAACAAGACAAACGTATTCATTAGAAATTTGATCTTTATATTGCGTGGGATTGGGTTGTTGGATGTGTCTCATCCTTTGTAAAGGAAGTACTATACAATAGACCATTTTTTTGGTAGGATGGGAGCCCCCATTTCGGGGGTCCAGGGGTAGCGACCCCGATAAAATTTTTGGACCCCTTTATTTCAGAGATATTCTCAGAGCTATTTTCGGAGGTGTTGGAGGGATTCCCATGATTGGTGGGATGGGTGGTTTTAGCCCATGGTATTGTTCCCACGTTCTAATACCACTTGTGGTTTAGGGTTGTAAGAGTTTCCTTTTTTTATTGTAATGTCCCATTACGGCAGGTGAATATATAGAAAAGGAGGCATGGCTCTTGTTTGTGGATTAGCCCTTCGGGTAACCTGATAATTTTTGGTTCTATGCATGATTGGTGTTTGTTATTTTCTTCTAAGTTATTTATTTCTACATTATTATTCTAGAATAAGTTTGGGTATAACTCTTCATGGGTCCAATCAGGTGTGCCAAAAAATGTTGAAGCAAAATCTGCCTTTGGTTACGTTTGCATCCAAGAATTTACTAACATTGAAAGACCAGGTTAACATAGAGTTCACCTAGGTCAATATCCAGATGAGGTTGGTTCCTTGCTTATTTTAGGAAAAGGGGAGAAGAGGTAAATGCATAAAGAAATGGAAATATAGCTATTTCTAGAGAGTTTAAACGGTACAGATTAGGTAACAACAAAGCAACTATTACAGCCTTTTACAAAGAAGCGTATAACTGAACCACCAAACAAAGAAACTAAAATTTTGGTGAAAATCTATTTAAGTGCAAGCTTATCCGTAAAGTTAATTTCAAGTCTAGCAGAACTTTATTACAGGAATTCAGAGTAAGAATTGATGCAGGTTACATTCAATCTAGATTTATATAGCAATCAACAATACATACATACTTGATTTAGAACACTAGTGAGCCAGAAACTAGAAAGGATGATCTTTTATTAAGATTTCAGAAGTCTGTATACATAACCTTGTAAACACCTAAGAGTTGACCATTTATTTGGGTTGCTCATTCTATATATAAGAGTTTTACATAACATAAAAACTAAAAGTTGTTATAACAGTATGCTCGTAGGCTCATTCTGGTAAATAAGAAGTTAAGAAAGTATGAAGCCTTTAACTGAAAGTGGTTCAAATATTCTTGTTATGACAATAGTCCTTAACCTCTTTAGAGATGTCATGGTCTACTTGGCTTTCAAAATATTGCACCATCATGAATTTTCACCTTGGTTCTGCCTTCGGCCTTCAAAATGTTGCACCATCATGACTTTTTGCCTTAGCTTTCCCTTTGACCTTCAAAATATCGTGCCATCATGAATTTTTGCCTTGGTTCTACCTTTGGCCTTCAAAATGTCATGCCATCATGACTTATGGTCATAGCTTTACCTTCAACCTTCAAAATTTTACACCATCATGAATTTTTGCCTTGGTTCTGCCTTTGGCCTTCAAAATGTTGTGCCATTGTGACTTTTGGTCATTGCTTGACCTTGGGCGTTCAAAATGTCGTGCCATCATGAATTTTGGTCATGAATTGACCTTCAACCCTCAAAATGTTGTGCCATAATGACTTTTCACCTTGGTTCTACCTTCGGCCTTCAAAATGTCACGCAATCATGACTTTTCTCTACACTTAGCAAAATCTTGAGAAAACTACTCCTTATTTCCCTAGATGTGGTCATTTTGACCAACAATATTATTTTCAAAATCCCAACCCTTATATGTGCCTATATTTCACAACATAAGATATAATAACCTATGTAATTCATAATTGGAACCATGATTTACAATAAATTTTGTTTTAGTTTTAGAAATGCACATGCACTTTACAAAACTGACACCTTTTTTGTAATTCTTCACTCTAAATTTTTTTTGATTGGTTTCCTCAACCATAATGTATTTAGATATCATATTTAGGTATTCTATATAATTATTATTTATAATTAGGTTAATTAGGTCATAGTTGAGAAATTGGAATCGACATGGAAAGGAATCAAGAAAAATGGGGAATCGACAAAAAAATTGGAAAAAAATTGACAAAGAATCAGGCAAATTTTCATTGAAAAATCCAATAAAATGCAATTTTGCATTGAAAAAAATGTTTTTTCATGCATATTATAATTTTTGGAAAAAATGGGCTAAATTGATAAAAAATCGACCATACTATGAATCAGGAAAAATCAGTTTGAATTGGGATTTTTTATAGATTTTCTCAACTATGGATGAGGGTTCATAATTAATCCACTATAGTGATTAGTGTCTCAAATATTAGTGTTGTATTATAGCATGTGTTTATATCTAGGCAAGACCTACTTAATGTATTGTTCAAATTATATATCCCAACTCTTAAGTGGAACTCATATAGGTATGGGAACTTATTACTTGTATTTTGATCCTAATTTACATTCCATGATCGATGTTCTAACTCAACAAATTGATATAATAATTTTAATGGCAAAGACTCTCATAGATGAATTTTGAAAATGGATTGCATAATACGCTTGCACAAATATCCTAAATGGGAAAAGGTTACTCTTGTCACTTTGAAGATGGGTATCCATGATCATCAGTATCTTGTTTGGGAACTACAACATTGGGATTGTCATCTTTCCTCTCTAAAATTTTAGAAGATATTCTCACTAAAGTTTGATAAGGTCCTTCTAATTCTTATGTGATCATGTTAATGCAAATAAAACAAATAGGAATTATGGATGAGTACTGCATAAAGTTCAGGAGCCTTATCACATACACATTATCTAGATCATGTAATGGTGGTGTAGTGAAGAATCACTAAATCAAGTAAATCTTGCTAAAAGAGATAATTTTGATCAAAGTGTCATACGAAGCAAAATATGAGGGGGTCTAGAATCCCTATAATCTATGGAGAAACTGATGTTATAAGGCCATCAAAGGTACAACCAAGGAGAGACCCCACCATAGACTAATCCTGAATCTAAAGCTCCCCATGCCATGAAGCCTCGCTAACCATTGTATTGAAATAACAATAGCTTACCAATCCTTTTGGTGGTAGCTAAGGTGAGTTTCACCATGAGCTAGAGTCATCAAGTCTTTCCAATGACAGCTAAAAGGGCTCCACTCTTGGTAGGATTTAGTCCCACCCAACGTGCATAGATCTCTCTCCTCCTTGAAAATAAAGGGTCACTTGTCTATACCTCTTCCATACTTGATAGTGTTCATAGTTACCTAGTGAGGTCACAATTCATTATTAGTTAGTGGTCCCCTAGAATTAGACCAAATTACATGGAGGAAGAAAGTGGGATAGTTTAAGGTGACCAAGTTAGAAAGTGACAAGAAAATATCCCTCTTCCTTATGAGGGGCTTAAAACTAAAAGGAAAATAGAAGATAAATCATCTCGACTATTTTAAATTATGGGAGCTCTACTAAAACTTGAGGCTTCTTGGCCCTCATAAGGTCCACCTCGAGATCCATGGTGGAAGAGTAACAAAAAGCATATGAGAAAAAGTATGGAAGGGAAGGGTACCCTAGACACACTTGATGACAAAAGGGTCAATGGTAAATGTCACTCCTCTAGATTGGAAAATATCATGAAAAGGCAAAAAGTAGGATCCCAAAGGATGCACTCGAAAGAACTTCACCAAAAGTACTGATCAAGATGCAAAGAAGGTAGGGCACTGACTGTAACCAGATAATCGCAACAACCCAAAGCAACCAAAATCAAAGGGAGAGTTATTGGTCTAGCTTTGGATCTACCATCCCAAGTAATCAGACATAATCCCAAAGTTGATGACTAACACATTCAAGGCAACAATTATCTAATACCTTTAATTGATGAGGGCAATGATAGCTCTTTTTTTAATTTGATTTGATTAGGAATAATTACAAGTCCTTATTAAGAAACCACACTTACAAAAGTTTTCCTTCCTAAACCATGAAAATATATTTCTTAGGATTTAACACAATCTCATAATCTCTATATATTTTGAAATATATCTCTAGATGTTCAACATGTTTATTCCTTTCTTTAGATAATATTGTTAAGTTATAAGGATATATGTGTATAATTTCATCAAACCAACAAATGTAATATCCATAGCTCCTTGGAACGTAGCCTCTATGTTGGAGAGACAAAAATACAGTCTTTGGTAGGCAAAGGTTCCCCATTTTATGGTGAAACCTATCTTATATATTTTTTGCATATACTAGAGGAATAGGTAACTCATTACATTTTTCATCGCCTCTTCGTGGGTTCAAATACTGCTCATTGCTACCACTATAACCTCTAGTTGCATTGGGTTAAATTTTTAATGTAGTTGGTGGTGCTGGTATGACACGCCTCTAGTTATATGAGGCCCTACAATTTGAACCAGGGGAAAGCTATCTTATGTTGATCATCATCTTTGACCCATACCTAATTGTATCCAAAGAAAATATCAATTAATGATAAGATTTTTCACCTCCCGACCATTTGTATAATTTGATCAACTAATAGCAGTAGATGACTATCTTTTAAATATGCCCTATTCAAATTTATGAAGTCAACAAAAAACTAGATATACTCATTATTTTTACATACTAGCACCAAATTTTCTATTCAAGTAGAGTTCTTGATGGGGAAGATGATTTACACTTGCAATAGCTTTAGAAGCTCTTTCATTACTACTTTAATTGTTGGGTTGATTAGTTTCTTATTTTTTTAGAATGGTTTGGTTTTGGAATTAAGTTCAATGGTATATTCGATGATATTAAAGTCATTGAATTTCAAATCTTCATATTTCCATGTAATAACATCTCAATGCTTCTTACATAAATCTTGGAACAAATGGACGTCTTATTTAGTATAATACTTTTCCAAAAGTAAATTCTTGCCTTTAGAGACTTCAATAGGATGGTATTAAGTTATTTTTATCTTGATACTTACTTTCTTGATGGTATCATTAGGGTTTCAGAGACTTTCTAATGTGATTAATCCTATTAGAAATTAGTTTTAACTAGATTACCCCATCCTTGATGTCATCCCCATATTCATTCTTTTCTTCTGCATTTTGACCCTCTTTGACAAGGAATTCTATGATTTTCTCTCATTATTGAATACTTTTTAATGATCTACATTTTTAGGAATTATAGGCATAGAAACCACCTCAACTTATTTAGTATTATCCCACATGTTTGACATTTGATCAAATTTTATATCCAAAGATGATAGCTCATCTATTTGGAATTCGATTGGCTAGGAATCACTTTGATCTCATAAATACTAAGACTTCCTATTAAGTCCTAGACTAATTGCTTGTCAAATTTTAGATCTTTATTTTTGGTGGCACATTTTGAGTTGACTTTATTTATAACTAACTTAGAGTTGCCAAATATTATTATGTTCTTGACACATATCTAATCATTTTTTCTCAATCTGGTGCACAATGCTTCATATTCAATAATGTTGCTAGTACAATTAAACAATCTACAAACATAACTTAGTTATGTACCTTGGGGATCAATTAGTTGAATATTGGCACCTACTCTATTTCTTTCTTGTACACCAGCAAAATGGATCATCCATGTTCCATCTAATCCTTAAGTATATGTGGTGGTTAAAGCTAGGATTATGGCAACATCTTCAGATATTAGGTAATTTCTAAGCTTAGTTTATTTATAATATACCAATTAGTATTTTCCTTCTTGTAGAGATATGATTATGTTGAGCTCGAAAATAAGTGCATAAATAAATTTGGAAAGCTTATTCTAATTCAATGCACCATCATATTCAAACTTGTACAAAAGGTATTTAAATAAGGATCATTTTCAATCATAATGAAATTTCCATCTATAGGTACTTTTGTTGAGGAATATTACATTATTTGGTACATGCTAATATACCCCCATGGTACCTTCATGCAGGATTATGCACAAGGGCAAATTTCGTAATTTAGAGCAAATTTTAGGATTTTCACAATTTTTATTTTTCTAATTTTGGGAACCTAGAGGTCGAGCCATTCGCCCGAAAATTACGAAATCAATTTTTTTAAGGGTAGATTCGCCCCATATAATAAGTTTTCCCTCCTAATTTTTACCTTAAAATTATTAAAAAAAATTATCCCACCCAATTCACCTCTTGTACCCCACTATATATAAGTAACCCTGACAATGACACTCATAGTCTCATTATCATACAGTTAAAACAAGGCGACTGACAGAAGGTGACCGACAGAAGCGACTGGCAGAAGGTGACTGATACGAGGCAACTGACACGAGGTGACTATCACAAGATGACTGTGAAAAGGTGACTATCAAAAGACAACTATCACAAGGTAAATGTCACAAGGCGACTATCACAAGGTGACTATCAAAAGGTGACTATCAAAATACGATTGTCACAAGGTGACTGTCACAAGGCAACTGTCATAAGGTAACTATCACAAGGCAACTATCACAAGATGACTGTCACAAGGTGATTGTCACAAGGTGACCGAAAGAAGTGACTGGTAGAAGGTGACTGTCACAAGGCGACCGACAAAAGCGACTGTCACAAGGTGACTATCATAAGGAGATTGTCACAAGGTGAGTGACATACACCACCAACTAATTATCGATAAGTTTTTGTTACCATTTAAGTTCCTTTTTTATACATTTTTGTTCATTAACACTGAATAAAGAGATTTTCCTATTATTTGGGCACCAATTTTAAGCTTGCTTGGGTTAGGTATTTGGTTGTCTTGAATAGTAGTTCTCTCTTTTATCAGTTATTTCTATTTTCAAATGATTTTCATGTTACTCTTATGTTTATATAGGTAAAATATCACCTGTTGGTAGTGGAAAGAAGGGAGTCCAGTATTTCGATAAAAAGAGTATCCTCAAATAATTTCATAATATTTCAAAAACTAGTCAACAATCATCATCTGCACATATTGAAGGTATGAACACCTTTACTTACTAACTAGTTAATTTTTGTACATTGTTAATTTCATGTAATTTCTTCATTCATTAAGAAGGGTGATTTTTGGTTGATGGCTTTGTCCATTTTTTATCCATGTTTTTTAAAAGAAGGTGTGCTTTTAAAAAGAATAATGATAATGACCTTAGTATTGATCCTAGTATTATCTCTATAGAAAACACTGTTGACCCTGGTATGCCTCCACTTCCACATATCCACAATAATGAAAAGTCCAAAAATGAAAATTTTCTTAGATAAATGGAACAAAAACATGAAGATATTCCTAAAATTAACACGCCAAATAGAAAATAAAAATAGTTCTTATGCAATCCCTACTTCCGGAGAATCCTCTTCTAAAAAACATAAATGTGCAAGGTCATCTAGATGGACAATTATTAGATCATTTCAGCCTAATTGGGTTTTAGATTTTCCATTTATTGAGCCAGTGCTACCAAAGAATAGTAATGAGGTAATAACATAATTGAGATGCGCAATTTGTAGTTGGAAACATAGAAAGGATCACAGATTGCAAGTTAAGAAAGATACAATAGAAAAACATTGTAGAAAGGTTTATATAAAAACAAAAGAAAATGATGAACCAATACAGAAAAATTATAGGTGGAAGGATGCATCAAAGTGTGCACATATCAAACATGCACAAGAATATGATAAAGCAATGAAACAAAAGAAAAATTTGGTTGATAAAGGTGCAAATATTCAAGCCCAATTTCAAAAATAGAAAAGTTCACTTTAGCTTTAAAAAGTTTACATTTTGCTTTTGTACTCACTATTCTTAAAAAAGGTAGACTTATGTTTGATTTAATTGATTATAAATCTCTATTTTGACTAGATAATGTGCAGAACTTACCCAACGCCCATTGGTCATATCGAAGTGGTTGGGAAATGGTATAATGTTTATCATTGGTTGAGCAGGATGACCTCAAAGGGAAAATAAAAAAGGCCAAATTTATTTCACTTTCAATTGATGATGTGATTGTTGTTGACAACACATCTTGGATTTGCATGCATTTTTACACATTGGAAAATCATTTAAGGCAACCTCATTTACATGGACTATGCAAGATGGTGGAAAATTGTAATGCAAGAAACATTTACAATGTTGTTGTTTCTAGTCTAAAGGAAATAGCAGGAATGAATGAAATAGAAATAGCCACTAAGTTAAAATGTGTCAGAGCTGATGGTGCTACTACAATGTAAGGACACATGAATGGTCTTTGTGTTAGACTACAAATATCTGTTGCCCCATATTTAATCCCTATTCATTGCATGGCTCATAGAATTAATATTGCATACAAAATTGTGGATACATTTACAAATGTAGCGAGAGTGGAAGATCTTGTCCGTGAAATTCATGATTATTTTTTGCACAGTATAAAAAGATTTTTAAAGTTTTAACAGTTTGCACTAGGAGTTGTTGAAGGTAAAAAACTCTTAAAAGATGTACATACTAGGTGGATTACAATCTATAAACCGACATATAGAGTTTTCAAAGAATATCAATCATTGGTAGGATTTATGTATGTAAATCATAGGCCAGTTGATAAGGCTAAAGATTTGCTATTTTGAATGAGTGACTTTGAAACACTTCTCACATTGTGTGGTATTAATCCAATGTTGGAAGAAATGAATACTTTGATCAAAATTGCACAAGAAAGATTCATTTATATTGTGGATTTCATTAGGGTGATAAAAAAATTTGCTTACATAATGATACCATGTTTGAGAGTTGGAGAGCATTGAAAAATGTGAATGATCCTCAGAACTTTTTTAAGTTCAATATATACAATCATCTATGAAAAGAAAATTCCTTTATATTATTTTGATCAGCAAATGGATATAGCTATAAATGAAGTTGAATAGATGCCCATAACATACAATAGATTTCATGTAGTTGTAACAGATAAAAAAATTAAACTGAAACAAATAGCAGAATCATTTACAAAAGAAATCAGAGACCATTTTGAAAGAGATGAATTGCTTGAGGCTATGGGTGTGGTTAACCCAATGTTTTGGGATATTTGTAATGAATACAAGAATATAAATGGTTTATTTCTCAAATACATGGTTACTCTTGCTAGCCATTTCAATAAACATGTGGTAGTCAATAGTATTGAAATCAATGGCATTCTCAACAAAGATCGTTTGACAAAACAATCAAACTATTTTGGAACAACAATGTCTGCTCAAGTTTTACAATTTAGTAATCATCATGAAAGGGTTCTATTTCACATTTGTGGAAATAATTATATCCCAATAGTATCCTACAACATACTATGAGTGAATATTTTAGTTTATATGAATTATGTCAAACGATGATTTTAGGATCTGTGGAGGATGAAAGGGTATTTAGTGCATTATCATATGTAAAATCTAAAGTTCAAAATAGGTTGGACAAAAATTTGGAAAATTGTTTGAGTATATGTGTCGACCTATGAGGTTGAGAAGTTTCCTTATGAAAGAGCTTTGTCATATTGGAAATCTCTTGCAAAGAGAAGAGGTGTCATGAATACTTAGGATGATGAGGATAATGGTAACACTAACGAGACTGTGATGATAAATTTTTTTGGTATGAGAGCAGAAGATTTTGCACAATATGAAAAGATTTTATTTCGGCTTCCAATATTATGATGCAAATATGCTTTCATTTGATTGATTTCACGTATTAAACTATTATTTTTCAAAAGAATATTGGGATTTGATTCATTTATTTGATTTGATGTCACAAATTATGCCATCAGTTTTCAACAAAATATTGAGATTTGATTATATTTTGAGACATGTTTTCATGTATTTTGGAATAGAATATTGATTACAGAATCACAAATGTTATTTATTTTCACATGTATTTTGATTTCACATATTATGCTATTAGTTTTCAATAGAATATTGAGATTTGATTTTGAGATATGATAATTTTGATTTCAAATTCACATATATTATGCTATCAGTTTTCAACAGAATATTGATTACAGATATTATTATTTTTCATAAGTATTTTGATTTCATATATTATGCTATCAGTTTTCAGTAGAATATTATTATACATATTATTTATTTTCGCATGTATTTTAAAAACCATGTATTGAATAAAGTATAAACCATGTATTAAATAAACCATGTATTGAAAACAATGTATGGCAAACCATGTATTGAGAACCATGTATTGAAAAAAATGTATGACAAACTATATATTGAAAACAATGTATGACAAACCATGTATTGAATAAACCATATATTGAAAAAAATGTATGGCAAACCATGTATTGAATAAACCATGTATTGAAAACAATGTATGAAAAACCATGTATTGAAAAAAATGTATGGCAAACCATGTATTGAATAAACCATGTATGACAAACTAAATATTTGTTATTCATTTCGTTCATTTCAAGTTATTTCATAAAAATAAAAAATATTTTATTGCATCCACATAATTCAAAATTATTTATTCCATCTACACAGTTGATCAAAACATCACAATATTGAAAATAAAATATCAAAAAGTAATACAAAATTTATGGAAATTGTCTCTTTGATTCATTTAAAAAATATACGAGTCTTTGAAAACATGTAAAAAATATGAGTCTTGGTAAAAAATATATGCAACATGTTTCTTTTCACCACATTCCAGAATCCACAAATAAGAAAACAATAGTTCTACTTTTCTTCCTGCAAAGTGCCTAAAGTTTCAGCTGCATCTACCTCAATGTCCTTTGCTTCCAATGCACCATCCCGTACCAAAATTTTAGTTGTAGTGTTTATCCTCGATAGCAATAATCCTTCTTCCTTCATGGGATCTTCTCTAAATGGTGCATTCAGATCTTTCTAATTTTATTTTACTATAGACTCCAAATCCAAGCCCTTATCTTTGATAAGCTTCTTCAACCAGTTATTTTATTGAGCAGTGTATTGTAGTCTCTTCTTGACTTCAATAGAATTATTCACATTGATTTTTTTTGTCCTAATCCACGTTTTCATGGCTGTCACCTACTGCTTTAATTTTTGATAATTAGACTACAAAATACAAGAGAAAAATATTAATATTTATTAAAAAAATATATTAAAGAAAAAAATTATTTTCAGATATATGTAAAACTTACATCTGCTATAAGTCTTGCAGTTTCTTCTACTACAACTTTCTTCTTACCTAGTTCCCATTCATTGAAATATACTTGGGATTCGACATTCAGGTTCTCTAATCGATCCAACATAATGGCAAAAACTTCATCACTATTTGTAGAATCAGCCTTGATAGTTCCAGATTCAACTTTTCTTAATAGAGCATCGAGCTTTTGTGGCTCATTCTCTATCTTTGAAAAAAATCCTTTCTATGTGCGAAGTTCTTGTATCAGCCATTTATTACATTGATCATAACCTTGGCATGATATTACCATTCTCTTAATGTATCAATATATATAAGAAGATTATTCATAACAGTAGCCTTACATCTGTTTGCTAATAATTTTTTTTGAAAAGTTTACTTTATCATCATCGGTCAGATGATGATGGGTGTCGAATTACTAGTGGGGGAAGAGAAAACATTAGCGACATCTCCTTCAACATTATCCTCTGCTTCATCATCAATCCCGATACCACGAAGTAGATCACTTATCTTTAGTGGTAAATTCAAATTATTCATATCCTGATACATAAAATCATCATCGAGATTTGTAGCAGCAGAGGGCATCTGAGATACACTTTCTACATTTGATAAATTATCGAGTGTTAAAATTGGAAATGATGTCCATGAAACAAGAGATTGACCCACAATCCGAATCTGTGTCTGAAATTGACTGCTGGTTCCCTGATGAGATTGATGTGATGGTGTAAGAAACTATTTCTCATGCATGCGATATTGGTTCCTCACCGGTGGTGCATGTTATGGAGTTGGTCAGACTTATTGTGGATGAACTTGATGCTAATGGACTTGTTGTAGATGGACTTGCTGATTTTCCTATTGTGCACCCGATGGAGGCATTTATTTTTTGAGTCTTTTAAATCTAGTCGGTCCCTCTGCAAAATTTCACATGAAAAACATAGATTAAAACTAGTTTTAAAAAAAATACCATTAAAAAGGTCCTATTTTAGGCGGTTTGAAATGTGAGTGGACCAATCATATCTACCTCCATCAATACATCAAATAAACAATGATAATGCCCAAAATAGAATTTCTATAGGTCAGCCCTACAAAATAATCCTTCCTAAGAAAAATTCAATGTAGGCATAAAAAAATTTATCTACAACATTGGAAATGTTCAAACCCCTTTCGACGTAGAATAATTAACTGAAAAACAGAGAGAAGATTATTAGAGAATGAAAACTACAATACATAAAAATTAAGTATAAACAAAAATAAAATTTTAAAAACTTACCTTTCAAATGATCTGGATTCATGGAATATCTAGATGACAGTGTTGATTTATCATCTTTAGTCAATGCATACCAGTTGTTAACAAGAAGACCATACGAAAATGACAGTCCTGTTAATTACTACACATCCAAGGGGTTCACAGTAAAAAAAATATCCTTGCTATCAACTTTGATATATACGGTGGACACATCATGGTCATAACAACTAACTATATGTTGCATCAAGGAGACGTTGACATCCAACTATGGCATCTTCATGACTCCAGCAACTTTGGAGGTGTAAAGCCAGTTGGAATCTCTCCCAAGAGTGCTAGAAATTTTCTTAACATTCGAGAAATAGTAGTTCTTGAATGAGACCTTGGAAGGGAGAGGAGAGGAAGCACTAGCCATTTTTGATCACGCTAGGAAAACGCTAGGAAAAGACTCTGAAAACACTAGGAAAATGCTTCGAAAACCCTCTTAAAACACTTTGAAAATATTGGGAAAATGCTTCTAAAAACCTCTGAAAAAGCTTAAAAAATAATATGAAAATGCTTGGAAAAAGCTCTGAAAATGCCCTAAAAAAGCTTAGAAAACCATCTAAAAAAGCTCTGAAACTGTTGTAGAAAATGCTCTAAAAATACTGGAAAACGCTCTAAAATTGCTCTAGAAATTACTGTGCGAAAGGTGAAAAATGACCCTGCTATTATATTTATAGAAGTCTTCATGGCTGAAGTCGATGGATGCATGACACGTGGTAGAGGAGAGGACACGTGGTAGCATCTTATTGATGATATTTGGTAGTTGCATTCTTCTAGTCGCCATTTTATAGTCGTCTTGTGACAGTTGCCTTGTGACAGTCACCATGTGACAGTCGCTTCTGTCAGTCGTATTTTGTCAATTGCCTTGTGATAGTTGCATTTTGATAGTCGCTTTTGTTAGTCACCTTGTGACAGTCACTTCTGTCAGTATACATTTTTAAATTTGAAAAAATTGGTACATAGTTTTCAAAAAATCTCCATTATTTGATAAATTTTTTGCAAAATTTTGAAAAATTCACCCTGATATTTATACACCTTACGACTAGATTCACACCAATTTTATAAATACACTTTGGGGCCGACCCCTTATTCATAACCCTACCTTCATGGTATAATTGTAAATATGTAATAGATTAGGATTGCATCTATAGTTTAGATGTATGATTTATATTTTCCCTTTTTATGTAAGTGTCAATGTGAAGGAAATACATGTGTCATTTAAGAGTGTAATGTGTAGAAAATGCACAAGTGTCATGTAAGTTAGAGTGCAAGTGTAGATTGAGAGAATGTGCAAAAGTGTCATGTATGTAAGTGTGCAAATATGTAATGTGAGGATGTGCAAAGGCGTCTTAGATTAGGAGTGCATGTAAAGTGTTAGATTCATGCAAGTTTCAAAGAGTTTAGTGTGCATGCAAGAAGAAAGTGAACAGTCTAGTATGCAAGTGGCAATATGATAAGCCAAAGATCATGGGACTTGTCATATGGAGAGCAATAGTCAAGTACTTGAAGAGTCACATTACTATAGCTATATTATGGAGATAATACTCCATAAGATATGGATCAAATCCTATTCAATGAGTCTTTGAATATATGATTGTAAGAGGAAGATAGTGAGTAAAACTTGTATATATATTTGAGAAATTAATATTGTAAGTTTTATTCTAACATAGTTCATGAATGATTTAGGTCATTTACATTCATATTTGATTTTATAGGTAAATGTTATTTTTAGTATTATATTGACCTTGATATATATATTAACTTGCTCATATATTCTACTCTTTATTAATGATATTTTGAACTTTAAATATTGTGGCTATTTTATATTGGGGACCTATGATATTTTGTGGTAGTTAGGCTTAAAATTCCACTAGTGGTATCAGAGCTACCACCTAACTCTGTCCATTTTTTATAGATTTAATTTATTAGCCACCATTATCAATATATAACTTTATCCAAATTTAAAAAGTTAATTTAGAGTTTGTCCACTTTGAAGGCAGTGCATACTTGGACTCTATTTTAAAGGTCTTATTGAGTAGAAATTGAGGGGACAAGAATAAGTCATCCTGATTTAGATGCTAGGGTATTTCCACTTGGTTGAAGGAAAACCAATGAAGACTAGGACTCAACTATATTGATAGAAAGGGTCAAATTAGAATAAAAGTTGGACACCAATAGACAAAACCAACTCAAAATAAAGTTGGAATTTTGGAAACATACAAAGTCATCCTGATCATATTTTGGATTCTCTAGAGAAGAGGAAAATCACTATTGAAGATTGTAAAAAATACCACCTCACCCTAATATTGATATTGGATTCTCTAGTAGGAAGATATTGAATAAGATTTCAGACATTGGAGTTGTTGTACAAAGGATAGAGAAGCATTAAAAGCTTCCTATAAATACTGAGAAGCATTCAAGATTCCTATAGATATTGATATGGATTGAAAAGCATTCAATCTTCCTATAGAGATAGAGAAATAGAGTAAAAATAAGTAAGCATAGAGGAACAAAGAAAAATAAAGCATTGTAAGATTTCCAAGATAAAGGAATAATGAAGAATCAAGTCAATATTGAATTGACCTTGACATATTTGAAGTTGTAATATTATTCTATAGAAATTCAAATAGCACTAGAGTGCAGTCTACAGTAAGAAAGGAGAATATTAAGATACATTAAAGTGTCTATTATGTGGATCCATCATCGATATAGAGGAAGCAACCAAGCTTAGTGAGACTAACCTAAGTGGCCAAGCATTACAAGATAAAGCCTAAGTGGCCTTGTAAAAAGAATAGAGCCTAAGAGGTTGAGTAAAGAAACTACAAAGCCTAATTCGATGATCATATAGAAAGAAGACAATAAAGAGATAAAGGCCCAAGGGACTAGTACAAAAGATAAATCCAAAAAAGTAAGCAAAGCAATCAACAATATCAACAATAGTCTGCACAAATGGCATAGTATTATTAACCTAAAGTAGACAGCAATATTAATAGAAGCCTACATAATCAACCTAAGAAATTAGATAAAAAATATTGTATTTGAAGCCAATTTAGATTAAGGATCTAGAAGCCAATATACGTAGAAGCATTAGGCAGTGCTACCAAAGCACAAAGAAGTGGAAGCACCAAGTAGTGCTACCAAAGCATTTATGAGTAGAAGCACCAATAAGTACTACCAAAGCATTGAGGATTAAAAGTATTAGGTAGTTCTACCAAAGCACTGAGGAGTAGAAGTGCTAGCTAAGCACCAACATTAGTTTCTAGGTAGAAGCCAAAGATCCTGATATGAGAGGAAGCCATAACACATGAGCTAAGAGGGATTCAAAGTGCTTGAGTTAAGAGGAAGCAACAATGCTTGAGTTGAGAAGGAGTCAAAGTGCCTAAGCCAAGAGGGAGTTAAAGAACCTATGCTGAGAGGAAGCCAAAGTGCTTGATTTGAGAGGAAGTCAAAGTTCTTGATTTGAGAGGAAGCCAAAATGAATGAATTAAGAGTGAGTCAAAGTGCCTAAGCCGAGAGGGAGCCAAAGCACTTGAGTTGAGAGGGATCCAAAGATGCTTGAATTGAGAGGGAGCCAAAGCATCATCAGTTAGTTGCTGCCTAGGTCAATTTAACATTCTAAATCATACGAGTAGTAAGCTAGATGTTGGAAAAGCCAGAAGAGAAAGGATAACGATCCATAGTTCACATAAGCAATTCATGGTTAGGGTTACGTTTCTCTAGATAGTCGAGCCAACACATGCAAGCATTTTGAAAAATGTTTACCGAGATTACATGCTGGATATACATGCAAATTCGTTACAATGCCATTCATGTCAATGCTATTTAGGTAACATTCTTTACATTACTCTTTTGAGTGCTAGTTATTATTATTTAAAGGAACAAATTTTTTTAAATTAATTTGAAAGGAGTTATAAGGTTTATTTACTTTTATCAATTATTTGAAGTTCAAATTAATTTATAAGGTTTGGAGTGATAAGGAATGCTGCTAGAATAAGTGTTTTTTAAATTTATTTAAAGTATTTAAATATTTAAATCTTTAGAGTATTTGGAAGTTGGTAGTTAAAAGGTTTTTAAAAGTTTTTAATTTTTTTGGTTTATTTCAAATTTTTACAAAATTCAAACTATTTGAAATTTTGCAAATTTAATATTAGGGAGTTAAAAGGTTTTTTACATCAAAGGATTAGAAATTTTAAAATTTCATTTTTTAGTGCATATTTAAACTTGGGAGATATAAAGTTTACAACCTTGAAGGATTTAAAAAATTTGAATAAGTTTCATTATGTCAAATAATAAAATTTTCCATTATGAATCTCAACTTTTGAAAGGACCAAATTTTACATCATGGAAGAACAAAATGAAAAATATCCTTATTGTATACAAACTATGGGATACAGTAAAGAAAACAAATAAAAAACCTAGTGAGGATGAAAGAGAAATAAAAAAAATTGAAGAAGGTGATGCAAAGGCACTCATGTTGATAACATTTGGAATAATTGATGAAATACAACCATACTTAAGTAGAGCAAAAACTTCTATAGATGCATGGAATACATTATGCAAAATATTTGAAGGGAAAAACAAAGCTACAATTTTAAATTTACAATCTCAATTGTATTCCTTAAAGATCAATAGTGGAGAAAGTATAGAACTCTTTCTTCGAAAAGAGACTACATTTGATGACTTAATATTCTTTAGGAATATGAAGTAAAGAACTTAGTCAAAATGAATAATATTGCCTTAGTATCTAAGGAAAATACATCGAGTAGTATTGCTACAACATCAAGGTATAAATCTAATTGGAATTCAAGATTTTGTCATATATAAGAGAGAGGGTCATAGTGTAAACTTTTGTAGATATAATCAAGGAAAACATAATAAAAGAAGTCAAATTAATAAACCAATACAACAAAGGTAAATCAATTTCAGTATCGATATAATTCTCAATGACAACCATAATTTCAGTCTCAATATCAACAACATTAATATCATCTTTAGTATCAATATGGACGTCAACAACAACCTCAACTACAATTTAGAGAAGAAAATAAAAAAGGAAACTTATTTTAAGAAATTCATGAAATATAAGAATTAGAAGAAACATATGAAGAAAATGAATTCAAAGCTCTTACTGTAAAACTCAGTGTCAATAAAGATGTTCATTCTTCAAAGAATTCTAAAGATACTAATGTTGCAAATGTTATAGAACATCAAGATACACGAGGAGAAACTTAAGAAAGAAGACAAATCAGGATCAAGACTAGGACTAAAAATAATAGAATAAATAAATAGAAGAATATTAGAAAAGTAAATAAGAGGAAATCAAAATGAGATACAAATCAAAAGAAATTTCTAGAACAAGAACCTGATGGATCATATACTAAAAAATTAGACAAAAGATCAAAGATGAATATTGAAGATGAAGACTAAGATTAAAGACTAAAGTCTTCAATAATCAAATAAATTAATACAAGGGGATGTTGAGGAATATTACATTATTTAGTACATGTTAATGTACCCCCATGGTACCTTCATGGCACAATTGTAAATATGTAATAGATTAGATTTGAGTCTATAGTTTAAATATACGATTTTTTTTCCCCTTTTTATGTAAGTGTCAATGTGCAGGAAATGCACAAGTGTTGTGTAAGAGTGCAATGTGTAGGAAATGCACAAGTGTCATGTAAGTTAGAGTGCAAATGTAGATTAAGAGAATGTGCACAAGTGTCATGTATGTAAGTGTGCAAATATATAATGTGAGGATGTGCACAAGTATCTTAGATTAGAAGTGTATGTAAAGTGTAAGATTTATTTAAAAATCATAGAGTTAAGTGTGCATGCAAGAAGAAAGTTAAGAGTCTAGTATGCAAGTGGCAATATGATAAGCTAAAGGTCATGGGACTTGTCATATGGAGATAAATAGTCAAGTACTTGAAGAGTCACATTAGTATGGATATAGTATGGATACAATACTCCATAAGAGATGGATAAAATCCTATTCAATGAGTATCTAAATGTATGATTGTAAGAGGAAGAAAGTGAATAAAGCTTGTATATATATTTGAGCAATTAATATTGTAATTTTTCTTCATGTATAGTTCATGAATGATTTAGGTCATTTACATTCATATTTGATTATATAAGTGAATGTTATTTTCATTATTATATTTATCTTGATATACATATTAATTTTCTCATATATATATATTCTACTTTTCATAAATAATATTTCAAACTTTAAATATTATGACTATTTTATATTGGGGACCTATGATATCTTGTCGTAGTAAAGCTTAAAAATCCAACAATATTCATATATGTATAATCCATGGCCAGGTACCCATGTCTTTCCAAATTCTTTGTCCATTCTTGTAATAACTATCTTCCAAATAACTAGTATGATTAACAAAAATTACTTCTTAAATGACCTCTAACTCCACATGTTTTACATGATTATCAAATCCTTTAGCACCTCACAATATTTAATCTTATTCCATCCATTAGAACATGGAAGTCCCATTTCTTTGCACATAGCTTTAGGCATTATAGTCTCTGTGACCCCTAAATCTACAATACAACTCCTTAGCAAGTAATTTTCTATCTTCAATATAACATAAAATGGTGGAAGCTTTAATTTTTTTGGTTTAGGTGTTGTTAATATGTCGACCATGATCACCTAAATATTTGAAGGATATTCAATTATTGGGCTCTACTATTCCACTAGATTATGCTATGTTTTCTATTGTACTACTATATTTGCTTTGGCATAACTCCTCTCTTATTCCTTAAGAGAATTTTGAAGTAAATACCTTTGTCTTAGAAAGGTTATAGCTTCTAATTGCTAACCTTAGCTAACATTCTCTTCATTTTTAGCAATATTGAATTTAAATTCAATAATACTACTTTCATTGTATAGTGTGAATTTTCTATAATGTCAAATAATGATTACATGTCCTTATATGGTCAAATATAGATATTTTAAATGATCTTCAATATCCTTTCTATTTTGCTTATTCATTGCTATTGCATCCTTCTAAGCTTCTTATCCCCTTTTAATGTAATGTTGACTGACAAAGTTATGGTTGGTATGTTTTTTACATCCTCCTTCTATGCATCAATTTATATAGATGTCATGGGTCCCTTACATTTTAAATACAAGGGTGGTCATCCTCTTCTCGATATAATAATATTCATACTTGGTCCAACTTATAGTTTGGATACTTCTTGTAGGGTTGTGTATTATTTGGTTGTAGATTTTATTTTATTCATGATTCCAACCCTTTCTTGTTTATTAATGCATATGAAATGATATTCAAAGGAGTTAACATCTTCTTCTGAGATACTAAAATTAACAAGCACCATGTTATTTATGTTAGGAAGTATCATAAATATTTGTTGAACTAGACTAGGTGGTTGATATATTTTCTAATTCACCATAGGTGATTGATTCACAACTAGATATTTCTATATCAAGGGTATAACTTATTTATCTTGGAATTACTAATTATATATTTGCTTAAATATTTCTTAAAGTTATAACACATTCAAAAGGATTATGTCCAATGTTGTAAGAAAAAAATCACAAATTATTGATTTCTAAATTCATGTTGACAATGTTATTTTGCACATGGCTTCTTGGTTGATTAGCATTTTATCAAGGAACTTAATCCTTCATAAGGTACAAAGTCTTCTATTATTTCTAATTTGATTATTGTCATCCATTGTTTGGATGACAATCACAGTTTTGCCTCTTCTCCATGTTGGTATAATTTCCAAGTACTTTTATCATTTCTATTATTTTGTTCACTTGGTCTTGTATTTCATCATTATAATTTTGGGATGAACGGGAGGTTTTAGTGTTATTCTATGATGGAGTTTGGAGGGCTAGTAATTGGAACTAGAAATCCATAGAGTTATGAGCAATTTACCTAGATAAGGTCACCATATATGGAGTATTTAGCTATGCATATGTATGGGTGGTAGGGGATGGTTGAGCTATTTGAGCATTTAGTATTGACATCATAGTTGGAAGAGGTACTTGTATATATGGGTTTTGAGTTTGGGCCACATGAGATGCATAAGCCATGGGTGGGGTAAGAGGTAGCTTACCAAATATAATAAGTGCATCTTCTAAGTGGGCTACTTCTTCAAATATTGTCACTAAAGTAAGATTATTAGTATTGTAAAATAATTGATGATAAAATTGATTGTAATCCCTTTATAGAATACAACAAAGCTTATTCATGAGAAGGGATAATATCTACTAGAATTATATACAATGTCCTCACAAATGTAGTATTATAATTATGGATATTATTTTGAGGATGTATCTACATAACATTTAATTGAAATACAATTGAATATGCATTTCCTAAGTTATTAAATATCTTCATTAAAGGTTCCACAATGGACACCCAATTAATCATAGAATTATAAAGTAAAATCCTCCACCATAATGTTACTTTTTATCTCAATGAATACATAAGTAAATATACCATGATATATTCTTCTTGAATTTGATGCAATAAATCCAATGTGAATATCTCATTAAGACGATCCAAAGTAGTTTTATTCCTATTTCCATAAAAGGTAGATAATAAATTAATGGCATGTCTAGTCAAGAAATTGGTTCTATGGCCTTACTGGTACTAGTGCTTAGTCATATTGAGGAACATTCCCATATTACATTTATAGTGGATATTACATTTGACCTTGATGTGGGGATACATATGCTTAGAAAATGATAAACATTGGACCATTTATTATTGTGGGAATCCATGGGGATTTTATGGAATGACATGATATTGTATTTGAAAGAGGGAATTTTTATTTTATGCAAGAGAAATATTCAGATTGGCTTGATTAGGATCTAACATAACTTGATGATTAAGCATAGGTGATGGGTTTTGTGATCCATACTATAAGTTTTTATGATTTATTAGGGTCCTAATCTACTATAGATTTATGTAGGATGACTACATAAATCCAATATTTAATTTAGAGTAGTGCCTTGATTACCTTGTGCTTCAATTTTAGTGGGTGAAATTTGCCACTTTTGTGTAGTTTCCTAGTTTAATATTAGTGGGGTTATTTATATTAAATAATTACTAACATAAGGGTTGGATGAATTCAATTATTCTTAGGACATAAACTGACTTATATGGATTGCTATATTTGGAAATTTTACTTGCTAACTTGGCTTTAACAACCATTGATTAGAATTGGTACTTATGTAAGATATGCCTTGGGAACTCAATGATGTTGGTGTTTTACTTACCCTAATTTTCAAAGCATGACTATCTTAAGAGTTCATCATATTAGGGTATTGTCTAATTGGATACCCTAATTGACTAGAAGGTTGTATTGTGATAGGAAAGGCTTGCGATATTAGAGGTATACTATATTGAATATTTACGATTATATTAAGGATAATATGTCCAAAATAAGCCTAAGTATATATGTATTATTTAGTTTATAATCATATATTGAGATATTACTAAGGTAAACTACTTTAGTTAACAAAAAGGATGATGGGTTTATGGATGAAGGATTTTGAATGTGGTTGGTTGTTTTCACTATTGGCTCTTTTCCATTTAATGGAGTCAAAATTGGTTTGTTGGCCTCATGTATCCACATGGCATTTATTTGATTCTTCTCCTTTTTATTCATCCCTTAGTAATGAATGAGTTCAGTGCAACACAAATCTTTGATAAAATAATGTATCTTTGACCATGTATTCATGAGCCTAGAAATCATCCTATTCGTACATGCATAAATGAAAGTTTGGATTAGAAAAGTAATTATATTTGTAAAACTAGTAAATCACTTCACTTCGAAAAATGGTAATTAATTTATTAAAAACTTAGAAAATATTTCAAGAAGAATAGAATGAATCACTTTTTTCTAAACTTGCCAATTCACTTTTCATAAAATAGTGATTCATTTTTTGGATAATAGAGATTCACTTGCTTAAAGCTTAGAAAAATCTATTTTCTCAAAAATTAGTGAATCATAATTTTAATGAGAACTTGACAAAATTATTTCAAAAACTACCAATTCAATTTTTGAAAATAGAAAATCATAATCTTACGTAAATCAAATTGCTAAGTTTTTTCTCAGAAGAAATTCTTGTGAATCAGACTATAAGTCTTGCTTCACAAAAATTTGGATCTCCTATTTAGTAAATTAGAATGTGAATCCCTTCAATCATTGTTGAGGCTCATAAAAAAGTCATTATTCCATGAAGCACCTATAATTTCATATAAATTATGGAAGATAGGTTCAATTAGATTTGATTTTTTTGTGAAAAGGGACTAGGCATAAATTTGACACAAAAATCAAGCCCTTTGTCCTACTGGATGTGTCAAAAACCTATTGAATTGGTGAAATGGTCTAACTTCTAATATAGCCATATTTCCATTTAAATAATTGAAAGAAGGAAAAACATGCCTCCTTTGACCTCCAAATATAGGCTAGCTTCCTACTAAACCTTGCTAATCTAAATTAAATATTAAAAAAATAGATAAGAAATAGTAAGGGTATGATTGATAGTAAATTGAATGAAAATATAATATGATCAAGAAGAGTGTGCAATCAATCAACACATGAAGAAATTAACATCAATGTGCTTCCTAGTGTATGGAATATAAATACTAAAAATAAAATAACTAGAAAGCAAAATGACAATACTATAAATACTATGCATTCTATAATTCAAATGAGCATTGACATGATTGAAAATAAAATTTCATGCAAATAAAAGATAAAGAAAAACACCTATTAAATTGGTGGAAAGATCTAACTTCTAATCTACCCATAATTTCATTTCAAAAACTAAAATAAGGAGAAACATTCCTCCTTTAACCTTTTGATTCAGACTGGTTTCCTCCTAACCTGGATAATCTAAACTAAATACTAAAAATAAATGCATGAAGATAATGGTGCAAGAGATGAAAGTACTTTACATGAAAATAAAATATGATCATAGTCACATAGTAAGGAGAGTGTGTGATCAATCAATGCATGAAGAAATAAAATGGTATAAATGTGCTTTCATGTATATTGGATTAGAACAATATAAGGAAATGACTAAAAAGCAAAAGGAAGTGCCATAATCACTATGGATTTCAAAATACAAAAGAGTAGTGCCATAATTTGAAAGCAAATGTTATCCACAATATTTCTATTATTCCTAAATTTAGAGCAGAAGTACAATGTAAAGTCTATAGAGTGTAGCTTTAATGTATCCAATAGTCAAAAGATATTTACATTAGGTCACCTAGCTCCTATTTGTTTAAATTATGCACTTAGAAGTTACCTAAGGTGAGACATTTATATTACAAATAGGTGTACTAATTTAGGGTTATTTTTAGCAAAATGACGCATCATTAAATGCCACACTCATCCAAAATTATCCCTAAACTATTTAGAAGCCTTCTATATTGCTTTTAGTATTGAAAAATGGTAAAATATTACTTTCTAGTTGGTTTCCTCGAATTCTATGCTTCCTTGTCTCACTTTTCTTGAAAATTAGTGATTTGATCGTTTGGGAGGAGTGTTTCATTAGCATGTAAAATAGCAGTTAATTTATTTAGATAAAATCACATATTCTAAGCAAATCACAACTTGAATGAATTACACTCTATGAGCATATCATTGCTTTGATGTCTAATTGATATTTTCTATTTCAAGGGTCTAGAAAAAGTATTTTAGAGGCTTCAATTGTTCAACTTATTTATTATTCAAGACCCTCATATTATTAATAATTCAAAGGTAGTAGTAGGGATACTACAATACCAAAATACCAAAATATAAACTTAATCAAAGATAGAAGCAAGACGCATGCCAAGCTTAATAACTTGATATGCATATAATTATTAGGTTCATTGATGTCTTTACCATCCATAATTTATAGTTTTATAATACCAAATCATAGATTGATTTGATAGCATATGGATTGAGTCACGTATTGATGAACTTAACTTTTTTTTCAAAAGTGTAAACAAGTTTGAGAAAAAGGTTCCCAATGATTATATTGCTTACCAACATGGTTCTTATATACTTGGTTATGTTGGAGAGAATTAAGGAATTTCTAGTTAAGGATAGAAATTTTGGTAAGGTAAGCCTCATAGTATTCTTGAATATATATTTTTATGATGTAACAAATGATACAATGACACATATAAAGAAGGTATATCAACTTCAAAAGAAAATATAACTTTAATACTATAAAAGAAGTTAAAAATAAATGGACTTAATGGAAATATAAATATTGGTATAATATGACAATAATGCTAGGTGTAACTTAAATACCAATCATTATGTGACTTCTTGATAATATTGTATAAAACATTTAATTTTTTTTATTAGTGACTCATATTGGACTTTACTAAGGATAGTAACGTATTTTACAATGATACCTAATGCCAATCTACATGCTTAATTATTTTAGTTCCTTATCTTATATGACCCACACTTATCATATATGATTGTGGAAGGGATACAAAAGTAACAAATAATTATATTTAATATAAACTTGGAAATAGTCTATGTAGTGTCATTTGTAACAAACATAATTTTGACCCATTTAATAAAATAATTTATTGTGTTAATAATGTACTCACGATCATTAGATGAAACAAGTGATATAGAACATACAAATTCAATTCCCATATGAAATACTAACAAGGGAAATCTATAGGATGAAGAGCATGTGTAGGAGAATGGATATTGCATTTATGGAATTAAGTCTAGATATATTTAGATATAAATGCATTAGTATTAGTATCAAAAATTGGCCAAGAATAGGCTATTTGAAAGAGCTTAGGGGCAATGGAATGACCATTGAAGTGATCCCTATAATCCCATTAATGGACATCCTTAAATGCTTTAGGGAATTCAATTTGAGTTAGACACCAAAGGAGGAAACCATATTGATTTCTATAATAAATCACACCTATAAGAACATAATTAAATTTCTTACATTAAAATTAAATTCTTCGATGGGTATTAACATCTTGAGGATGGGTTAATTATATAAAAACCTTAAATATCACCACATAATGGGTCATCTTGACGTATATAACAATCAAGGTTATTGAAATGCATATCGTCATCTATAATTGAAATGAATGAACCATTATTAACAAAAAAAAACTATGTTTTTTGAAAACTCTATGTGGAATAAATTTAGAAAAATATAAAGAAAAAAAAATTGCCTTCCACAGTAATCTTCAATGAGCTACAAAGGGATAAAAAAGGTATCAATTTCATAAAATTTTGAGTGATCTAATAGTAAGTGTTAATATTATTGAATTTGAACTTGAAATCATTGTTAAATTATTGAATAACAACCTATGAATATCCTGGGACTTTGATATGTTATACATTTATTCCATGGGATATTAAAAATTCTAGGATAATATACTCTAAAATGTTATTCATACATGGAAAGCTTAGGTGAAATGCCATGGAAATGGTAAGTTTTCTAGGATTGACAAGCATGATGCTTTTATAAACTATATAATTAGTTTTGGTATCATTGAAATATTTTGTACATGTGTCAACTTGAAGGCGATCATCCTAATTAATTTTATCAAAGGCTTGAGGTTTTTTTAATTTATCTTTGGAATAATATTAGGAATTTAAAGCTTCACAAGTGGACTCTAGTAAGGATTAATACTCTATGCAAGTTGGATGGACTTAGATGACCATTTTAGGTTAGGAAAAATGGATGAAGGACAAAGGATAAAATCCTAGCAAAACATAAATTAATCATGATATTATCAAATTAAAATTACTCTTGGAATGGATGGTGGCTCAAATTAGGTGCCATAAAAAATTGATCCATGATTATCTAAGCCTTAATAGACTTATGATTGACAAAATGGGAATTAAATTATTATGGTATGGTTATCCATTTTTCATATTGTGTTTCACTAGGCATGTATGAATTCTATAACAAGTTATATAATGGAGCAAATCTAATTATGACATATATAGTTTGGTAAATCATATCATGCCTTAGATTTTAATAGGTAGAATAAATGTCTAGGTGATACTTATCCATAGGATTATAATATGTTTTTATCAAGAATTTAATGAGGCTAATATAAAAAAGAGAGTAATACATGTTATTCTATTATTTTCTTGCTAAAATGACCCTGATAAAAGTTTTAGTAGATAAGGGGTGGAGAATAAAAATATTATTTGTATTAAGTGGTCTGAATAGTAGAGGATGTAAGAGGAACCACTTAAAATATTTAAATAGATTGTTATAATTTCCATCCCATTTAAATTCATTATATTTATTAAATAAATGATTGATTACATGGGCTTTATAGAAGAATTTAGCTATGAATAATCTATAATGGATTGATTTACTTGACTATTATTGAGAGAGGCATAGCTTTAATATCCTTGATTTTATTGATATCAATATATATACACATTTGCAAGATCATAAATCCTAAGATTTATTTTTATTAGTGACTATAAAGACACATTTCTTGGGGCTTAACCTAACCTTGTGTTTGTGAATTCAATCTAAGATAGATTTAAGTTTAATTGGATGATCAATACTTTTCTAAGACTTTGTTAATATGTTATCTAGATAATACTTCATAAATCTTACCAATCAAATCATGAAACACATAAGGCATGACAAGTTGATAAGTTGCTATGGCATGTTTAAGGCCAAACGACATGTCTACATAAAAAAATGTTCCTCAAGGAGTAACAAATGTGGTGTTTATTTGATCCTTATAGAAATTTTTTATCTTATTTTATCAAAAATAACCATCCATAAGGGATATGTCATACACTTTTGAGAAAAAAATAATGTTATCAATAGAGGGTAATGGAAAGTTTCCCCTAAGACAAATGATATTGATGTTATGAAAGTAACAATAGATTCTAATGATACTATTCTATTTAATATTTATAGGAACTATATTAAACATCTAAATAGATTTATCAATAGGAGACATAAATTTGATCTTTAATAATTTTTAAATTTTTACTTTACATGTATATTGGATGATTGGAGAAAATTTTCATTGCTTTTATTGGGTAGGTGCAACATCCTCATAAGTGATAATGTTATAAACTATAATATTTGCCTCTATGTGAGGAATGCAATGTAATATTAAGAAAATATATCCTAACATATTCTCAAATAAGAGTAGCATTAGTGACTATTTATTTCAATGAAAGGGATGACTTGACCATAACTATCCTAGCTTGTTAGAAGTGCAAACATTAATATAAATAGTAGGATTAACATCCATGACACTACCTTATTCAAAATGACTAAGAGAGAGTAGGATAATATTTAGTTCTTTATCAATATAAACTTTTCACACATAGTTTAAGTACTTAATATGATCAAATTTATTATTTAGTAACTTCAAGAACTTAAACTTGTAATGTTGCCTAGTTATGAATTCATCTATAGCATATAGAAAGTTGAAAATGAATTTATAATTGGATAAAAAGGAATGAATATAAGGTATTAATGAATGTTCTCATCATTATTAATAACCTTCCCCTTTTGTTATAGCTTTAATATAGTATGAAATAAAGTTAGACATTGACTTTAAAATGGATGACATAAAAATTTGATGTAACCTTGTTAATACAAAAACAAAAATATTGGACTTAAAATCTAGAGAGAAGGCAGTTTTAATTAGGTGGTGTATTGAAAAAGATAGATTGGTGATAATCAAGGTATACTGCTAATTGATATACTAATGTTAGAGAATATTAAATTTACCACATGTTAGAAAATAGTACTAACAACTAACTTTGTAGGTGGTAGAGAGTCCCATCCTATATATGGGATAGGGGTCGACTAACTTTGTTAATATTTGGGTAGGAAAAAAAATAGCCATGTTGGCTAGTGGTTTTGGTTCCCTTTCTTCATCCAATTATCATTTTTTTGCCATCTTTCATGAGGTTTTTGCCTTCTAACTTTTGCAAAACCTAAAAATAACGATAGAGGAAATATTAAGGGATGTTGTGACATGTGTCCCCCAAAGTATTTTTTTCAAAATTAATTATTCTAAAATGAATATTTTAAATAAGGAGCTTGGTTGTCTAATTTATTTTAGGGTTTTTGATGCATAGTCGTGATGCTAGAATGTTTTTACAATGAGGGTTTGAATGACACATTGTTTGGCTCGACGATTATTATTTTATGATCCTAAAAAAGTAGAAAATAAACCATCAATGACAAAGGGAGAGTTATATGCTATAAATACCCCTTTCACTGTCTTATTTTGTTACCATAATTTCAAAAATTAAAACCATATATTCACTTCTTGACTAGGGGTTTGGAAGGAACTGTGCTTGACTGGTTTGCATCCTTAAACATTTAATTGACTCCTTGGATACTTTTGTTAACAAATTAAAATAATATTTTGATGATCATATGACTATTATGGAAGTAATGAATATTTTCGTAAAAAGGCCCTAACGAGTCTATTACTAATTTCCATAAAATGTGGGAAATATTCAAACATCATGTGAATATGAATTTAACTAAAGATGCTACTACTATCATGTTTGTAAAAAAGATTAAACCCTCTTTTCAAGCTAATATCTAGGAACATAATACTTGTGGTTTACCTTCCCTTGATAAAGTTATTCATTTTGTCAAAATCCTTGAACACTAGAAAAAAAGGATGGCTAAAAAGCCTTAAAACCTAAAACCCTAATAAAAATGCAAAATATGTTTTGCAATGTAGCTATCCAAGATACCTCACAAGAAATAGAAATAGCTAGAACTCATGTTCATATGTTAACTAAATTTGGGGGTGGTCCCAAACCTGAGAATATGATACCTTAATAGATGCATGAAGATATTCTCCAAATCTACCCACTTTGTAAGATGAAAAACTATCATATTAATAATAAGTTTGAAGCACCTATATGGCATAAAGCTAACAAATTTTGCTTTTGAATTGGAATATATGGTCATAAAAATTCCACTTACACATATTTGCAAAATTTTTACCTTAGGCAAGCCTTTGGACCTAATTTCAATATTGACCAAGTTAAATATAATAGAGTTGCTTTATTCCATGAGCAGAAAAAGAATCTATAAAAACGTTTAACCACCCTTATAATCAAAAGTTAGGTATCTATAACATCCCATTCCCAAAAAATGAGCAACAAGCTCCTAAAAAATATCAAGGAGTGAAACAAATTTAGGGTCAATGGTTTAATTAGGATGGCCAATAAAAATGTCAAAATCAAGTATACAACTCTAATAAAGGTAACCAAGGAGGGAATAAAAATTAAAATGTTAATTACTCCCAAAATCATGATCCTAGAGCTAGTACATCTTAGAATAACTCTCAAGGTAATCAAGTTTTTTTTCCAATATGACACAAATGAGAAATATATTTGTAATCAACCAAATGTGTCTTAGTATGTCAACATTTTATAGGTGCAGAAAGAAACAATTACAAATTTGGAACAACAAATTGTTGTTGTTGCTAATAGTGCACCTCAATATAAAAAGATTCAAACATCCAAAGAAGAAAAAGAAAAGAAGGATAAATGAAAAGAAATTGTTCATTGTTAATCCTTCTATTAGTGATAAAGTTTTAAACCCTCTATTGGTCATTTGAAATCCTCTTACAAACATAGAAACATACAAATCTATAGGAAAAATTTCTAAGAAAACCTCAACCCAACCTATAAAACTTGTCATTTAAAAAAATAGTGAAAGATCATGATTGCTGATTAAAGTGGTGATCTTAGTGCCCATAGCAAAAACATGATAAGATGTCACCTAGCATCAAGAATCATTGGTGAAAGCAATCACGAGCAAGACAAGAGCATGGGATATTGTTGAAGAGTTTCATACAACTTATTGCAAGGTCCCATACTTAGAATTACTTAGGACATATCCCTATCAAATACAAAGGTTAAGAGACTTTCTAGATGAGATGAAGATGCCCAAATAAAATATTCCTAATATTCATGTTCACCATTCCAAGGTCTTATAAAGTACAATATATTTAATCACATAGAGAAAACCTTTGCATTGATGCACATACTAGCTCTGATTTGGTAATAAAATTTCCTTTGAAAAATATAATTGTAGCTAATTATTTAGCAAGGTCTAATGATATGCCATTGATGATAATAGTTATTTATAATGATATGATGGTCTATAGGGATTTTCTGGATGAAGGAAGTGGTACATATGTCATGCCATTATCCATGATAGATAAACTTAATACTCCTAGAGAAAATATCATTTATTATAAAGTTAGTTGTCATGCTCATAATGGTAAACCTCAATATCTTATGGGTTGGATTTGGTTATTAATTTTATCTATTCCTAAGGAAGTATGAGTGAATTTTATGGTACTTGATATTTTTAGACCAACTATAACACATTTTTTGGTAGACATTGGACTAGTAAGATTAGAGCCATAGCTTCCTATCCTTGTCAAGTGGTCAAGTATACCTATGATAATAAATTTTTCAATATAAAGCAAGATTTAGATCCTTAGGGGCCTCTTCTTCCAAGCCATGGTAGCTATTGTATTCCTTCTATGGATGAAACATAGAAAGTTCCCATTTATGAACATAAGCCTCAATGGACTTACAAAAGAAAGTTATACAAGGGGCATCTTGAGTTTTGTTGAAAATGCCCTTAAGATAGATATGAATCTAAAGATGATCAACCTGACATGGACACCTTTAGTTCCCTTATTCAAGAGATAGAATATAAGTTGCTACCATTGTTGAAACCTAGATAGAGAGAATATTCCATTGTGTTATACTAAAGGTTGGATAAATTACATAAAGTCCATAAGGATGCTTCCAAATTGAAACAAGTAAACATTTGTGTAGATAATGACAACATGAGGTAGGAAACTAATAGTGATACAAACAATGATTTTAATCAAGCTTTTAATATTGAAATTGAGAATGCTTTTTTTACCATACTTATTTCTAAGGTGGGTGTGGGGCATTATAAAGTAGGTTCAATAGAAGTTTTTGTTTTAATGATGATGATGATGAACTTGATATACATGTTGTACAATTGATAACAATAACTTGTTTACCTATTGTATGCTTAAGAATTTTGAAAGTAAAAAAAAACAAAGCTAGACTAGATAGGCATAAAAAAATTGATGATTCTGTTATCTTTACTTCAAACAATTTATATAGTTAGGGAAACATGTTTTATTCCCTTGCCTAGGCATTTAAAAAAGGATAAAATCTATTAGTTTTAAAACTATTATATGGGCAAGTGGATCCCAATTCGTATAATTTTTAATTCTTGTATTGTTTTAATATATCTTGAACCAAAATCTACTATTGGCTCATTGTTTATTGAAAATTATCCAATAGTACCAGGACCTCCTCTAAAGCAGTGATCCTATCATACACTATTATTTTAGCTATTTTGGGTATGTTCCCATTGTTTTAATAGTCCCTAATATTTTTTTAACCTATGGAAACCTTGCTATGCCCAAACTATTTGATATTTGTAAGTATATTTCTTAGAAACTATAGTTGCCCAAAATATGGTGATCCTAGTTCCTATAAATTTTAGAAAAATAGAGAATTACCAGGCATTCTCTATTATCCTTGCTAGCTTATTTTTAGATCTAGAAATGTTTTTCTATTCATATCTGAAAAGTGGCTTGATGATTTGATTGACCCTACACCCTCTTGTCTAGCAAGGTATCCAATTGAATCTAGATTCTCTATTGAGCTAAAACCTAGGGTTGTCCTAAAGGCTTTAATGAAAGTTTATAAGCAAATAAGACTATAACCTGGTAAATATATCCCTATATTTCTCAATTCCAAATCTCATGCTCACATATTATTTAGTATTAAGGGAAGGGGCATGTGGAAGAACCAATAGTTCAAATTCCTAATGATGTTTTCTTTCTCCTATCATTTCTCAATGATGAAGCTATCCTTGAATTACTATATGCTAGAGAGGAAAGGCTTCCTTGACAATATCACAAAAGAGGGTTCCTTCAAGAACTTAATAATAAATGGGGAAGACATAAATGGTCTGACTATCTTGGCCAAGTCAAAACTAATTCTAAATTAAAGAATATTCTACCCACTCTAAACCATTTTAAAGAAGACAATGTGATGAATATTGAACCTACCATTGAAGTTAACATAGGTACCCTCAAGCAACCATACTTAGTTAAAATTGGTGCAAGCCTATCTATCAAAGAGTAAGACACCTTTACCACTTTTCTTAAGGAGTGCAAGGATGACTTTGGCTGGGACATGCTTGGAATGTAAAAATATTTGGTTATATATAATATGTTACCTATAAGGATGCCACTCTCATTCGAGAAAGGCAAAGAATATTCTCTCCCCTCATTCAAGACTTGTGCAAAATTGAAATCCAAAAGATGTTAGATGCCAATTTTATTAGACCTATTGATTATTTGGTGTAGGTATGTAATATTGTGCCAATGAAAAAGAAAGAAGAGAATATTATTTGGATTGAAACATTAATATAGCTTATCCCAAGGATAATTTTCCTTTGTCTCTACTGATTATATTATAGAGCTGGCTCCCCCTCCCCTGGTTCTTACCTAGTCCCTGGCTCATCTTGGGTCATCCCGCTCTAGGAATGCTTTGTAGCAGATGATCTCCTTGGGGGGAGATCCTTCTCCACTTTTTGCTCCTTTCCCAGCAGTTTCAAGGTTTCCTTGCCTAAGCCCATGGTTTGGTGCATCCTAGGGGTCTCCTAGGGTTTCCTGCATGTTTTTGGGATCCCTTCCTTGATCTCCCTCAGGCTTTCCCCTAGGGTGTTTTGCAGGATATTTGCGTGGATCCGGTTCCCAAGGCTTCCTCGATCGATGGTGGTGGCAGGTTGGGATTTCGACTACTTCCTGGTGCATCCTGTGAGGTCCTCTCTACTTCGAGGTTGGTTTGGGGGGCCAATTTCCTCTTTTGCCAGTGACTCCTCTCTGGGATGCCTGTGGTTGCTGCTGGTCTCGTCTCGTTGGGTAGGGCCCTTTTTGATTTCCTGTTCGAAGGCTTCTTCTTGCTGGATCTACGATTTGGTGGACACCCAGGGCATTGGTTGGCCTTCGGGGTGGGCCTCTTCCTCTGCCTAGGTTGTTCCCAGTCCCAGTCCCAATTCCCTGAAGCTATCCATGAGCAAGGATGGGGGAATCTTGGTCCCTTCTTCTAGGGTTCATAGGGTTTCTGTTACATGTTTGGATCTTGGGAGGGACCATGATCAGTGCATGCAGACCCTGGTTCTCCTAGGTTAGGCTTTCGAGGATCCCATCTTTGTGCCTATTGTCGCTTCTCGCCTAGGATCCTTAGGTTTTTCATTTTAGTTCTTGTTCAGGGGCTTCTAGTATTAGTTCCCTGGATCTGTTTGTAAGCAAGGATGGTGGTTCTTGGGACTTTCTACTGGAGTGGTTGGGGCTTCCTTTTGTATTCTCTGGTCTGGAGGGAGATCAGTGTATTTGCACCTGTGGTCCCTCCTTCCTCCTTCAGTTTTGGCTTCTAAGATCTTGTATTTGCACCTGTTGTTGTTTTCCCTGGATCCTTCCAGCTTCCTCATTTTTCTCCTTGTTGTGCACAGGGATATCTTGGCCTGTAGATATCCCCAGTAGTGTTGTTCCACTTTTTAGGCTCATGCAGAGGCTTCCCACTTTTTTATTTGAGGACCTTGATGCCATTTCCTAGGCTATCCCACTGTTGATCCCTGGCCTGTATCCCGATGCTGCTTGCTACTTTGCTCATGCGATTGCTTGCTACTCCACTACACCCTGGGTTGCATCTCAAGCCATCCCTAGGCGAGGATCCTCTCCAGTTTTTTAAAAATTCCCTGCTACTGGTTTTCAGGCAGGATTTTTGGTTGTAGGCTATTCTTGGCCTTCCTAATATCCCCATGCAGGTCTGGGCAGGTGCACTGTATCCACCCTCGGGAGGATTTTAGACTGCTGTATCCACCCCCAGGTGGATCCCAGATTGCTGTATCCACCCCTGGGAGGATCCTAGACTGCCAGTAATGGGAGGATGATATTTTCATGAAGTGGGCCTCACTAGTTGGTACTAGAATTTGGTCTTTCTATTGGATCAAGGGTTGTTTTTGGCCCTTTCCCTTTTAGTTTGTGTTTATTTTCATGTACTAAGGAATTGCTTTAAATCTCGGTGCTACGACCCTTTTTATTATAAGGTTTTGGGATCCTCTTAAAAAACCCAATTTATATATAAAATTCTAGTTACTTATCAAAAAAAAAATATTGTAGAGCCTACCTCAGGGTATGAAATGTTGTCCCTTATGGATAGTTATTTAGGATATAGCCAAACCCATATTACCCCTAAGGATCAAACAAAAAATAACTTTTACTACACCTTGAGGAACATTTTGCTATATTGTTATTCCTTTTGGATTTAAAATGTTGGTGATGCTTATCAATGGGCTATGATAATGGTATTTCATGAACTAATGGAAAAATAATGGAATCATAGTTGTATGACCTCTTGGATATGTCTAATAAGCAAACCAACCACCTGGATGACCTTCATGTCATTTTTGAATGATTTCATCACTACAAGGTTAGACTTAATTCCAAGAAGTATGTATTTGGTATTACTAGTTGTAAGATGCTAGGATTTATGGTGTCCAATAGGGGTATAAATGTAGATCAAGACAAGATCAAATCCATTGATGGTATGCCTCCCCTTAAAAATATTAAAGATATCAAATATTTTCTACGGAAACTTAGAGTTATTAGGTGTTTTATTCCTAATTTAAATTTTAAAGCTTATCCATCAAATCTCTTGCTTAAGAAATATATTGAGTTCACTTTGGATGAAAAGGGCCTTTCTAGAATTCAAGAAATTTCTTTTATGATCCCAGCTCTTTCCTTGCCCAACCTAGATTAGACATTTGTATTATACATCTCTGATACTTAGGTTCCTTAGGAGTTTTCCTTACTCAATAAGATGCTAACATTAAAGAGTATGCCATGTAGTATATTAGTAGAACAATGCTTCCAATAAAAACTTGGTACACTTCCATGGAAAAATATTACCAAACCATCTATTTTGTATGCAAAACGTTAAGGTATTATATGTTGTATCAAACAACTTATGTAGTCATTAAAATTGACCCCTTGACTACAAAAGCCTTACATTCCTAGTGACACCTAATACAAAAAATGGATCTTTATGATGTAAGAATTTACTTTTTGTATTATTACATAAAAAGCTATTAAAGCTTAGGCGATTGCTAATCAATTGGTAGCAACTCCTAACCCAATTCAACAACCCTTAAAGGAGGCATTGCAATAGGACATAATGATTATATATTATGTCCCTCATGACTTTGTCATATTTCCTTCCTCTATTACCTTTAGCTTTATTTAGGAGCCTACTCCCCATAGACTTACGTAGCCACAAAAAGCCTTTTTGAAGTCTCATGAAGCTGTCAAGAAACATCATAAAACAAAAACTAATTCTAAAGTCTTAACTTCTATATTATCCCACATATTAAAGATATTATCAATCTCATCGTTTTATTAAAACCTTATGATTAATCTTTACCTCACTATTCCACCAAAACCTTATAATTAACCTCAATATTATTACGTATCATTCATTAAACTCAACCTCATAAAAATAAAACCTTATAATTAATCTCAACCTCATTATCCCATCAAAACCTTATGATTAATCTCATTATTATTAGTATGTGTCATTCCTTAAACCTCATGAAGGTTAGTTTGGTAGAATGCAAAGTGCCAAACACGGAGCACCTTAGAAGGTTAGATAGGATGCAATGCATCGCCTGGCCCTTTGCCTTCGTCAATCTTGTCTTTTAGCACATTGGATACCTTCTAAAAAATCAAGAAACTTTGCATAATCTATGTTTACATCATATAGACCCTTTGGACTTTTATCCTTGTGAACCTCAACCTTGAATCTTTTAAGTATAACTAAAGGTTATGTTGTTTTAGGATAGAAAAACAATTACTATTAATTATAATTAGTAGTGTTGTTAGTGGATTGTTTACGTTCAATTTTTTGAGATTTGAGTTTTTTTAATTTTGTATTTACCTATTATAGAAGTTTTCTAATCCAATAAATTAAAGATTATAAAAAATAAAAAAAAACAATTATCACCAATCATATACCGTTAAAGTGTTTCTACAAAATAATCATATTTTTTTAAATAATGGTTTATATTTACATACTAAGTAACCACCAGCTTTAAGATGAAAGAAATAAAATACACCTAAAAAAGATGAAGTTTTTTGGTTACTTAGGAAACCTTTATAAGCCCTAACCCCTAGATAAAGACGAAGTCAAGATGGGATCTGGTTGTTTAGAAAATTGAACTGTGCTACTACCAACTGTCCAATCCCCATCAATTTTTTTAAGGGGCTTAGGTTTGTACTGGGATTTAAATTTGGATAAATTGATGAAAACTCAAAAACATAATATTGAAAAATTCTTCACCAAATCTCAATTCCCTTATACCAAAATTTAAAAACATTAAAACTACTATCTTTCATATTACAAATAAAAAAAAAATAAAACATGTCTTTCATATTACAAATAAAAAGAAAATAATGTTAGTTGACAGAGAAATCTCTGGAGAAGAGGGGACAACAACGCTTGCCTAAAAAGAACGATAGAAAAGACTGAGGGAAATAAAGACAGAAACATGCCACTCTAGTCAGCCTAAGAGAAGAAAAAAAGCTATTGAACGTACTACAGCAAAGTAGACTGAGGGAAATAAAGACAGACAATATGGTTGGAAACATGCCACTCTAGTCAGACAAAGAGAAGAAAAAAAAAAAAAGCTATTGAACGTACATTTACGTAAGTTTTTGACAGAAACGATGTGATGTCTCTTTTGTAAAAGTTCAGTTAGTCTATATTTTTTTTAAAGTTTATATAGTTAGTCTATATTTTTTTTAAATTTTATTTACTTTTTTAAAAGCCTTCAACTTTCTACAAGCTAAATAAGTATGTATATTTATTTTGGAAAATATAATGCTTAACTCAATGCTAAAATAAAAGTGTCCATAGTTTGTGGGTTGATGATCCATTATCATAATTTTATAAAAACCGGTCCTTGGCCTATAAAAAGGACTTACTTCCCCACAATAAACATTATTTAAAATATTTAATGGAAGTGCAACTACCTATTTGCCAACGAATTAGATAAAGCCTTTCACTTAACAACTACAACGTAGATAAATCATTAGAACATACCATGAGGAAAATAATCCTTAAACCTTCTTAACTACCATAATGCTGCCGTATATCAACGAATTTTCTCGAAAGTTTAATATCAGTTGAATACCACTGTCGAAAGTTTAAATTTAATTTTTTTATTTTTATTTTTAATTTTAATGTTAAGTGGTAAGTGAATTTTCCTAATGTTTAATATCAGTATTTTATTGCTTAAATTTAAAAAGTTTTTATTGTATCTAAATTTTTTTTTGGATGACAGATTTTTCCTGATTTAGATTTTATACTTATTTTGGTTTTGTGACATGGTTAAACAGTTTTGGGATGTCTTTTACATTTTTTTTTCTCTTTTTTAACTAGATCTTGTAAGCTTTTTCTACCTGGTTTTTTTCAATACCCCAAACTCTAGGATGTTTATAGACTCATCTCAAGCACATTTGGAAGTGCAGATGCAAAAAGGTGTTTACTGGTTCTATTCCTCCATGGGTTATAGTTTTAGTAAACTTGACCTTTGATCTTTTGTTACATGTGGGACTCATTTATTTCCAAGTCTATAGAACTTCCAGCACACCACAAGATGTTATTGAGATACTTCATCAACTTTCTAATATGGTTTAGAATCTTGAGGAGGTCTAACAGAAAACTAAAAAGAAGGCAGTTAACAATGATAAACAAATTTTGATTACTCCTATTTTTTCTTTGAAGACTTCAACAGATATCACTAGAGACACACCCAAAATCTCTCTATATAACACACTCTCTCATAGATGAGTGTTGATATCAGGTGTATTGCAACAAGATATAACTACTCTTTTTGTTGCTATTAGCTTTCTATTTTTATTTATATTCAATTATAGATGCTTTATTCCTTATCCACCTCATTTTGTTTTTTAGCTAATGGACAATGTTAGCACCATAATATTGTAATGTTCCATTTAATGAATTAATATAATCTGGTTTTTTCTCCCAACAAAATAAATAAAGTACAGCGAGTCTTATAATTGAAGGCCATTGCATAGCAACATGGGTCTCTTTCCCAATAATTTGAATTAAGATAATGAAGATAAAACATCAACATACTGATGGTGCATAACGACAAGAACCTCCCTCTCAATGATTCAAGCTAAGATAATAAAGATAAAATGTCAACAACATACAAATGGTGCATGGCAATAGTGCATGGCAATAGAGGCCTCCCTCTTAAAGATTCAAACTAAAATAATAAAAATGAAAATGTCGATAAATATTCTAACAAAAAGTTTAGATCAACTTTCAAAAGTAAGATAATATTCATTTCTATTTCAATTAAAACATAAAACATTATTAAAAATATATATAAAAAGATGTTGAAGGTCTATGCCGGACCCTTTGTTTCGACCTAAACTTATAAAATATTGGTCTTATTCGTCAATGTAAATTAGGATGGGCTTAGAGCTTTAATATTAAATAAACACAAACAAGGTGAAAGAAGGGAAAGTGAAAACATTTTTTTTGGTTAAAAAAGTTAAACCAAAAAAAATGGTAATCAAGCACAATATAATAATTAAAGTTGTTGTCATAAGATTTTTTTTTCTTTAAAAAAGTTAGGTTATGTTTTGATCTCAGTCTAGCTTAAAAATATTAAATTCATAATATAAAATCTAAATAATGGTTATTATTATTTTTTAAATTTAAATTTGTGATAAGATATAGTGTATGTTTTTGGATTTTTATTTAGAAGATTTAAATTTAAATTTAAATTAGTATATAAGAAATTGAGACCCTTTAAAAAAATCCACGCTTTATTTGTATAGTATTTTTGTTGGTTTTATTTGTATAATATTTTTGTTGGAATATTGTAATAGCATGTCTTTAAGCTTTCATTTAGGAGACCCAAGTTCAAATAGTATTTTTGTTGGTTTTATTTGTATAATATTTTTGTTGGAATATTGTAATAGCATGTCTTTAAGCTTTCATTTAGGAGACCCAAGTTCAAACATGTGCAAGGTCTAGGATTCTTTGAAAAAAACCATACATTATCCTAAAATTTACCTAAAAAGATAGGCTAGTTAGTAGCGAGAGTGCTTGCCAGTGAACTACCTATTTTAATTCCCTAGACAGTCAGGGATCCCAGCAACCAAGTGGTTGCTCTAATATAGTTGAGGTCGCGTTAACAAACCAAAATTTATAATGACTACGTTCGAATTTAATTTGAAATCATGCAAGATGTTACCAATTTCTTATATATTATTAAAAAACTATTAGTTTTTAAATAAGAGGATATAAAGCGTGAGGGAGGCGAAGTTATGGATCTTGCTTAGAAGTAATGTCTTTTGGAGAAGACAAAGCTAATAATAGGCAAGTAGGAAACTCCATAAGTTAAAATGAGAGCACTTTTGTTCTTAAATTACAATTAAAAAAATAGAATGATGTTAAGAAGTCTCGAACGATGTCAAAAAGCATTGATAAGAAGGATTCGCACATTTTGAATTTGATTTCATATTTATGTTAGAGATGTTTGATTTCATATTTAATATTATTCAAAAGGAATATATAAAATGTAATGTATATAATATAAGAGGTGTTTATAGATAAGAAATAATATATATATATATTTTTTGTATTTACATGGTGGAATCCGTAGCCGCCACGAATTCGGGCAGGTTGTCTAGTTTTTATGGCCGCCACAGTATTCTGTGCTGTTTGCCTCGGAAGTCGCCATAGTATTCTGCGCTGTCTACCTCGGAAGCCGCCACACAGATCTTCGCGCAGTCCGCCTCTATAACCACCATGCCACAATCATTTTAAACTTTTTACGTCGCTGAAAGCACCAGGAAAGGGACAAGCGTTTAGTTCGGCGAGGCCAGAGATTTGAACCTTGGACCTCCGCCCCCTTATGGGGTTTGGATGAACCAATTGGTCTATACCTCGGACCTAAGAAATAATATTATTAAAATAAAAGAAAATATATTTTAAATGATAATTAAATGGTTGGTATGGTGAAGTATTTATATCTAAATACAAGTTAATTTTAAATGAAGGTTAAGTATCGACCTTTAGATTTAGTTAATAAAATAGTATAAAAATATCTTTAACAAAGTTTACAAAGGCTCAAAGGGTTTAGACATACAATACAATTCTCTAGTGATGCAGGAGCATCCAGGGCCGCACAACAATCTTGCATCACCGAAAAGAAAAAAAAAAAAAAAAAGTTAGAAGTTTGCAAATTTTTCTAAGTATAAAAATTGTCGGGATATCGCGACACAAATGTCGTCGCGATATCGTGACATATTTTAAGAACCGTGGCAAATATTGGTCGCGATATCGCGACACAAAAGTGTCGCGAAATCGTGACACTTTGGCAGCCGAAGTCACAAGCCACAAAAGTGTCGCGAAATCGCGACACTTTGGCAGCCGAAGTCACAAGCCACAAAAGTGTCGCGAAATCACGACACTTTGGCAGCCGAAGTCACAAGCCACAAAAGTGTCACGATATCGCGACACTTTGGCAGCTAAAGTCACAAGCCATAGAAGTGTCGTGATATCGCGACACTTTGGCAACCAAAGCCAAAAGCCATAGAAGTGTCGCGATATCGCGACACCTTGGAGAAAGAGGACCAAAAGCGAGAAAGAGTCGCGATATCGCGACACATTGGAGAAAGAGAACCAAAAGCGAGAAAAACGTCGCGATATCGTGACACATTGGAGAAGGAGAGCCTAGGCGCGAAAAGTGTCACGAAATCGCGACATGTCGCGTTCGCGACCTGCTAAGAGGGTAAAGACAGAGTTTTTCGCGGATCGTTGCGAAACGACGTGTGGCGATTCCGAGCCGTTAAGGCAGTTCCAAGTGGCAGTTCCAGAAGCCGTTAAGGCCGTTCCATGTGGCAGTTACAAAAGCCGTTAAGGCAGTTACGAATTGCAGTTGCAGCAAGAAGCCTGGATTTTAAAAGGGGATTTTTTCGAAGTATTCGGGAGGCTGGAAAGACGTAAAATGAACTGCGACTGTATTTTCTTCTGCACTTTGTAATCTTCCATGGTTCCGAATTAAGCTTTCCATGCTTTGAATTAAAATCACGTCTTTTTCTTTATAATTTTAACTGGTTAAAATTGGCTCCCCATCAAGTGGTATCAGAGCAGCAAGATTCTGAGTGTGTGAACAGAGCGCCGAACGTGAGGCAGCTCGCACCAGGATTTGGGGTTACGGGTTCTGAGTAACAGTGAAGCAGAATGCCACCGCGAAGAAATCGTGGTGCTGGAAGGAACGTGGTTCCTGAAGGAGACTTCCGAGCATTGCAGCGACAAGTGTTGGCCTTGCAGGAAGAATTGCGTAGAGGAGTGGAGCTGAGAGGAGAAGATCGAAGTGATGATGACGGAGTTGAAGACCCGTCTGAAGAGGAAGAAGAAGCAATGAGTGCAGCAGAATCGAGGATGATTAAAGCCATTTTGCAAATTGGGAAAAGGCCAAAGATTGACGTCTCCACGTATTCTAAAAATTTAAATCCAGAAGAATTAATCAACTGGATTAATGACATAGAGGAATATTTCGAATATGAGGACGTTGAAGATCCAAATCGAATTAAATTTGCTAGAACAAAATTAAAAGGCCATGCTGGCATATGGTGGAAATGAGTGCAACTGGAAAGAAACCGGAGAGGAAAAGAAAAGATCACCAGGTGGGATCGAATGGTGGAAAAATTGAAACGATAGTTTATTCCAAGAGATTACGAATTAGATCTCATTGAGAAAAATGCAGAGTTTGCGCCAGTACAGCAAGTCCGTTAAAGAATATACAGAGAAATTTTTTAAAATTTCTATTAGAACCGGCCATACAGAAGCAACTAAAGAAAGAGTAGCCTGTTACATTAATGGGTTGAGAACTAGTGTGCAAGAAGAATTAAGTCTGGTTCGAATGAATAACATTGAAGATGCTTACCAGTTTGCTCTGAAAGTGGAAGAGAAACTGAACCGCAGATTTGACAGCAAGAAAAGAGGAAGAGGTCATGGTGGAAGAACCAGTGGAATTAAATATGATGATAAAAAACAGAATGGTGAAACCAGAAATCGCCAGGAACAGGAGGAGAATGCTTACCGACCTCATAATCAGAATAATGATTATCAAAGGGGGAGAGGTAGAGGTGGACGTGGATATGGCAGAGGCAGATTTCGTGGAACCTGTTTTAATTGCGGAGAAGAAGGGCATCGATCATATGAGTGTCCCAAACACCAAGAAGCACCAAATAGAAGGCCTGAAGGTAATGCCAGAGCTGTAGTTGCTGAGGATGGTGTTGAATTCGAGCACTCTGAAGAAGCAGAGCATGGAGAAGTGATGATCACAAGGAGAACTTTGTTGAATGAAGAGAAGGAACCAGATCAACAGAAAAGCCTATTTCGCACGAGGTGCAAATGTTCAGGTAAAATCTGTAATATTATTATTGATAATGGTAGTACAGATAATTTGGTTTCTGAAGAAATGATAACTAAGTTAAAGTTAGAAAGAAGACAACACCCACATCCATACCGGATTGCATGGTTGCAGAAGGATCATAGAGCATTGGTCAGTGAACAATGCTTGGTCAAGTTCAAAATTGGAAGATACCAGGATGAGGTCCTATGTGATATTTTGCCGATGGATGCTTGCCATTTGTTGCTTGGAAGACCATGGCAGTTTGACAGACGTGCAGTGCATGATGGACATGCAAATACCTATTCCCTGACAAAAGACGGAGTATGCCACAAACTGAAGCCATTGAAGGAGGTTGAGGAAAAGGTATGCAATAATGCTAGAATTTGTTTAGTAGATGGCAAATTTTTTTTGGATGGTATAAAGAGGGATTCAATGTGTTATGCATTAATTCCTACTGTAAAAAGAGAATATACTACTAACATTCCAGTAGAAGTTGAACATCTGTTAGCAGAATTTCTTGATATTATAGCAGACAATGTACCTAAGGGTTTGTCGCCAATAAGGAAGATTAGTCATCAGATTGACTTAATGCCAGGATCTAGCTTACCCAACAAGGCAGCCCATAGAATGTCTCCTGTTGAGAATGAAGAGTTGAATCGACAAGTTCAGGAATTGTTGAGGAAGGGTTTGATTTGAGCAAGTTTGAGCCCTTGTGCAGTGCCAGCAATACTTGCACCAAAGAAGAATGATGAATGGCGAATGTGCATTGATTCCTGAGCCATTAATAAAATTACTATTGTAGACACCAAAATCCAGCCACTTGTAAGTCATCTATACCTTCCTGCCAGCCACGTGTCAGTCATCCATCCTTCCCGCCATTATTTGGCCCAAATCCACACTTTCCCACCATTATTTGGCCCAATTTCATTTTTCCCGCCATTTTTCATCCCCAAATTTATTTAAATTAATATTTATATATATATTTTAATATTTTAATATATTTTAATATATATATAAATAAAGTTTAAGTGATTTAATCCGAGCCGTCCATCCTTCATTTAATCTCATCCGTCCATCCATCTTAATCCGTTTCACAACCTAGATTTATTCTCTACCCTTGGATCCACTTTAATCTTAGCCACACGTTCAAAGTGTCGTTAAAACCCTAAAGTGTGCCCTAAGAGTAGATTATAAATTGAGTCACCTTGATGGCTCAAACCCTATCTATCTCTTCGGCTAAACCTACTTATCTTCCCTATCTAAGTCCGGAGTTGGCTATTGTTGTTAATCCCGAGTCTTCTGAGTCTTCTACGGCCCTAAGTCTGAACTAAACCCTTTCGCCGCATCCATCGCCGCCGCCTGGTCTCGCCGCGTTAACAGGAAAAGGTATAGATTCGTCTAAAGCAAGTAATCTTTCTTTATGTATTAATCTGCTGTTGAATTCTGCATTCTGTTTATTTTTATTTCATAAATCTAGGGTTTTAGACTGTTTCTGAGGGCTCACACAGTGGAGCCCTCTTATTAGTTTCTAACTCTTTGATAATTTTAATGTGTGCAGGATTCTAGTGGTAGATCTGATTTGTTGATAGCAGCTGCTTAAGCTGGAGTGGTCCGAGCCAAAGGATACAACGAAGCCCACTCATTCCGTTGAGGTTAAGGATACATTCTTCGGAGACGCCACCACATTGTGCCAGCTAGGGTTTCGGAGAACCCTAGCACAAATTGTAACTTTGTATCACGAAAAGGGTTACAGGCCCTGTTGTACTTAAAAGGAGTTTCTAAACTCCATTGATTAATAAAAATCATTCATTTTGTACAACTGTTCTGCATTCCTTTATTGTGATTTCTTTATTTCTGTTTGGCGTTGTATCTTTAATCTACAAATGGCGATCACGGTGGGACCCCCTAGGGTTTCATGTTTTTAATACTTGCTTTATTGATCTATTCCTGTTTTTGTTTTATTTTGCAGGTTCCAAAATCATGAAATTCACTGTTCCAACGAACTAGGGTTTCTGAGGAGTTTGCAGAAAATGCAACAGACGCAGAGCGGCGTCTGGAAGTCCGATCCGAAACGCAGAGGTGCGTTTCAGCCTGCGTAGACTCCCTTGGGCGTTTGAAGGCAGTTTTACAGAAAAAGCGTAGGCTTCCGAGTAAGTGCGTTTTTTTTTTTTCTTTGTTAAACTGTACTTTTTACGTTTTTGGTTTTTCTGCTGTATTCTGTTTCTTTTTCAGATCATTGCTTTAAAATGAACAAAAACTAAGTAATCTGGAAAAGAACAGTTAAGCTGTATATACATTTTTTTTTGTTACATTTTTAGTTACATTTTTCTGCATTGCATTATTGGTTGTTGCTTGCATAAAAAAAAAAAATTGCATACCTAGTCGCATATTAGAATAGCTACGAATTATCTGTTTTAGTTATCTAAGTAGGACTATTGATTGGATGTCAATAGTACTCCTGCCATTGGGTGATTCCAGGCAGAGAAGTGGACGAACCTTCCGGTTGCTCCTTTGATATCTGATATCATTGGTAGGCAGGGGGTTTTAAACGGTGTACTCCACTTCTTCAGAGGAAATGGCATATTTTCAGTGGCCTCTTGCTTAGATCATTAGAACTTTTGATTTATAGCTTTGTATGTATACATTAGACAACTAAAACACTTAAAATAAAATTCACTGCATTTCATATTGCATTTAAAATAGTAATATCTGGATTTCATCACCAGGTATTGCTTGAAGTTTAGTGACGGTGGAATTCATCTCCATCCATTAAACTTCTGCCTCGGTACACCATAGGTCACCCCCGAGCAAACTTGCTGGATTTCATCACCAATAAGAATCTCGTTGTCCTTTCCTAGCCATAGTTTTTACCTTTTTTTGTGAATAATTCAAGATTAGATCACATGCAAAACTCATAAACCGGACACTTAAAATTTACTACAGATTAAGATCAGAAAATAAGTAATTAACCGCAGGTAAGACACATTGGTTGAAACCTAGGTTGTGACTGTTTTCTGATAATTTCTTTAGTGTAAATTTATCATTCAAGTTTTGCATTCTTCTTTTCTGAATTTGTTTAGATTTATTGCGTTATGGTCTTAACAAGGAATCAATCTAAAGTGTTAAATCTAAATAATCAAATGAATAATTCACAGTAACATCCCCACCACCAACATGACCACTTATCCTAGTGAATTTCGAGGCGAGTTCGCCCGCGGGTCTTTCACGTCCTTCTACCGTCTATCGCATGGCCATGCCCATGGAGGAAGACAATTCCTGTCATATTACCCACATTGATATGGCCCAAGTGCAAACTCACTTAAGAGATGGCATTGGTTATGTCCTTGAGCCAATCCAAGATTCCCCTATGCAAGATTCTATTTTTCAGCAGGATATTGCATCAACCATACCCGCTGGTTTCACTCAGGTCTACACTAACCCTTTTTTTGAGGCTAATGTTGTATCTGCTCAGCCGGCTTCATCTCCAACATCTTCCCCGATGCTCAATTGTCCTCCTTTGGAGACAAATGTAGTGTCTTCCCGACCACTTTCTCCTCCATTTACCCCGGTGTACACCAATTCTCTCTATGAGGCTGGTGGAACCTCCTCTAGCCATGACCAATTTCAACCCTCTTCTTCCCAAACCATTTATGGTTTCACCCTACCTGGGGCACAGTCTACTGTTTCTTCCCAGGTACCGCCTACTTCAGCCACCTTCATTGCCCCTGCTACGCAGTCTCCTGTGACTACCATGGCAGCCTGCCCTCCACCTTCATCCAATCATCCCACATCCCTTGGGTTAGAGATTAATAAGGTTAGGGAGTACCTCGACAAGTTGCTTCAGCAACAACAGCAACAAAATGCCCAACCACCTGTCGTAGTAAATCCTACACCCCAACCAATTTCTACCCAGCCGACTTTTCTTAGCTCAGGCCCCACCTGGGTACCCCAATCTTCGGTGGTGTCCATTCCTACCCCACCTTTCTCCCAACCCAGTCCAGTTCATCATTCACCCCAATCACCTTCTTTCCGGTATCATCCATACCAACAACCTGTCCATTCCACACCGCCTAATCCAGGCAATTTCATCCCATCTCATCATTTTTCCACTCCTCCATTGCATCATCATAATCATCAAACGAATCAAAATTTTCATGAAGATTCTCGACTCCATGCTATGCAACAACAGATTGACAACCTTATGCTCAACATGCCCGGCTCATCTAGTCATAAACCTACGCTAAGGTCGTTGATCAATCAACCAATTCATCCTTCGGTACCTTCACCGCCATATCCGACTGATTTCACATTACCGAAGTTTGACAAATTTCGAGGAACTGAGGATCCTCATGAACATGTGAGCTCATTCATGCATGCCTGCTTTAGAATCCAAAATAATGACGCTCTTATGCTCAGAAATTTTCCTCAGACATTAGGAGGAGATGTTGTACAATGGTACAATCATTTACCTCACCATAGCATTTATGCTTACGAGCAATTGATTAATCTATTTTTAGAACGATTCTCCCTAAATGTACAAAGGAAAGTCTCATTGTCCGACTTATACAAGCTCAAGCAACATGACGATGAGACTGTTTATGACTTTGGAAACCGTTGGAGGGCTATCATTAATAAATTGCCATTCTCCCTACCAATGGAGGAGTTAACCAAAATGTTCACCCACAGTTGTCTAAAACCTATCTCTTGGTTACTCCAATTACAACAATACAGGACTTTTGAAGAGGCTTTGGCCCAAGCAAGTATCATAGAAGACATTAAAGTCCAAGAGGGTGTTTTAAAACCCCGTAGAAAAGAATGGCAACAAAAGGGCCAACAACGAAATAATAATTATGGCCAAAACAAACAAGCACAAGCTAGTACAACCTCAAATGTTAACCAAGTTAATCAAGTGGTGGCGAGCCAGCCCGTAATGGCTCAACAACAACAAGTAATGCAAAGTCAACCGCAACCAATTGCTTATCATGCGGTACCCGCCCCTCCTCAACCAACTCACAATACTGGGCCAACCATGGAAACTCGACCTTGGCAAACAAATCGTCCCAAGCGACAGTTCACACCTTTAGATGAACCATATGCGGTCATATTCAACAAGTTATATAGCACAAATCAGTTAACTTTACCTGAGTTTAAACCTTTAGAACCATCTAGAAGGGGGAAGTATTACAAGGAGTACCTATTTTGTCCTTATCATAGGCAAAATGGACACGATATCAATAATTGTACAACTTTCAAACATGTGATCCAAGATCTTATTGAGATTGGAGCCATTAAATTGGATAGCCCCTTAGCCCAACAAAATCAAAATCTTGGTGTATTTCAAACACCCCTTCCACATCGGGAGGAAGCTCCAACAACTTCAGGGGGAGTAACTCAGGTAACTCCTCCTAATCAAGTCAACCATGTACAACAATACCAAGGTTTTGTGGGTACTATTAACGTAGTAACCCGGGGTCAAAGGGCGAACCAACCAAATCAGGCTGAACCACAGCCACCTGTACAAACCCCCAGTCCACCTCAGGTAACAGTGACCCAACGACGTGCTAGTACTTCTCAACAACCGCTAAATCATTCTACTCAATGCCAACGACCCATCATGTCATTGAGTAGCCGATTAACTACCAGTTTAAAAATGGCTTCTGCCAAGTTATCGATCTATGACCTCATTCAACAATCTCCCCCGCATAGAGAGGCATTAATGGAAATATTAAAGTCAATCGAGCTTCAAACTCAAGATACTAATGCCTTCAACAACTTTGTGGGGAGTATTCAAACATGCATGGAGCCCTCCATCACTTTCTATGATTTTGAAATCAAACCTTTGTCAACAGAAAGTATAGATCCTCCACTGCATATCATGGCCAAGATCGATCACAAGCCATTCAAGAGAGTCTTAATTGACACCGGTTCCTCAATCAATATCATTACAACATCGACGTTGAGTCATCTAGAGTTGTCGCCATCCCTTATCACCAAGTCGACTTTTACTCTTAAAGCATTCAATGATGCTTTATCTTCCACGGTTGGCACGGTTATCTTGCCCATTGAGGTAGGGGCCCGAACTTTGCATACCTTGTTTCACATCTTGGAAGGGTCCATGGCATACAATGTATTGCTTGGACGGCCTTGGCTTAGGGAGATGAGATGTGTCCCTTCTATACCGCATCAATGTCTGAAGTATGTATATGAGGGACAGGTTCATTGTGTACCTGCTGACATTGAACCCTTCAAACATTGCAACTATGTCTCAAATCCTTATGAGATTGTGTTGCCATCCACTCATCTTTTCTTGACCCCATCTACTTCTTCTATACCATCTTCTTCTAAAGCTCCCATTCCCGAGGAGCTACCCATCATATCGCAACCATCTTCCTCTTCCGCTATTCCATCTCATTCACCACTTTCTTCATCTCCTAATCTTCCTTCTTCTTCATCAGTGACCACATGCACATGTGGCCATGACCAATCATCTCTTTCCACGTCATTACCCCCTTCTTCTACACCTTCTTCAACATCACCTATTATTCCTCCATCTTCCCAACCATCACCAGCTGATGTTTCACAAGTCAGTGAAGCATCAACCCAACCAAATCCTTCCAATTCTTCTATCCCACATTCTTCTATTCCATCATCTAGTCCATCTCCCTCCCAAGTCAAGGTCCATCTAACTGATGCAGGTATTGGTGAGTATGCCATCCAAGATGTCCACATCACACCGTTCAATGTGCAAACAGTTAAAGATTTTGGTCGTCCACATGACCAACATTTATCCATTGGATCGGTTTATAACATGGGTTCTATGCCAAATTCCATTAATTTTGTATATGGGGGAATAGAGTCATCTTCTAGTCCTACCACCATACTAGAACCCAAGCATCCAGTCCCTGCCAATATCGAAAGGATGGAGGGTTTTCCCTCTCGCTATTTCCACAGACATAATTGGCAGCAATTTGGCCTAGGTCGATACGAGCAAGGGGTAACTGAACGCATCGATATGCCATACCAGAGACCCACTGAGCGTTTTGGTCTGGGCTACCAACCACTTCCATCCCTTTCTTCTTTTGAACAAGCTTTTCAAAGCATTAATCTTAATTCGGAAGAAGAAATCCTCCACCCCGACGAATCCGAAGATGAAGCCTATGAAGAATTTGACGTCATGTCAAATGGTGATGAATCCGAAGAAGAGTCGGCGCCCATTGTTCCCCTCCCTGAACAAGACGAGTTTTATCTCCAATTGTTCCCTCTCCAAGAGGCCATCTTTCGCTTGCTTCTTCCACAAGAACGAGGTGAACCACCCCCTCCGCCACATCCATAAGCCATAATCCAAACCTGTATTATATGTATATACTAAAATAGTGGTTTTCACCACTACCAAAAAAAAAAAAAATCAGAAAATTCCCAAAAAAAAAAAAAAAAAATCAAAATATATAAAAATACTTTATTGCTTTATGTATGTGTGTAATAGTGGTTTTCACCACTACAAAAAAAAAAAAAAAAACTCAAACTACAAAAAAAAAAAAAACTGAAAAACTATGTTGTTTTGCATTTCAGGTCTTCCGAGGTCTTCACCGGTTTTCCCTTCCATTCCGCCCATCCTTTCTTCCATAAGTCGACAATGAATTTTGAAGACTTATTCACCCCGCTCCATAATCCATATGATCCGGATAAGCCAATCCCGATCAACCCAAACCTGATTGACATGGATCGGATTTCATCTCCTCCATCTATTTCAGAGTTCATCCTTTTCGAGGAATTGTTAAGGGCTTCCGCCAACTACATTCCTCCTTCACCTCCACATTCACCTTCATCTTCTAAGCCGAGAGGTCTTCCGAGCAGACATAGACGAGAGCAAGGCACAGGAGCTTGATGACATTTTAGATGACATAAATCCGATCCCTACTCCCCATCAGCTTGAGGAAGGTTCCCACATGTCTATTGAAGAAACTATCGATGTAGACCTTAGTCCAGACCAAGATGGCACCCAAATTGTGAAACTGGCTAAAAGTCTATCATCAGAGGAACAAGAGCAAATGATTGCTCTACTCAAGCGGAAGAAGGAGATATTTGCATGGTCTTACAAAGACATGCCAGGCCTAGACCCTAATTTGGTTGTCCATAACCTCACCTTACAAAAAGATGCTAAACCTGTCAAACAGAAACTTAGGAAAATGCATCCTACCGTGGCCCTCATAGTTAAATCGGAGATTCAGAAACTTCTGGATGTTAAATTTGTCGTCCCGATTGATTATCCTGAGTGGCTTTCTAACATGGTACCCGTTCGCAAGCCTAACGGGGGAATACGTGTTTGCACCGATTTTTGAGATCTAAATAAAGCGTGTCCTAAGGATGACTTTCCTCTTCCAAACATTGATACTCTTGTCGACACCTGTGCTGGTCATGAAATGCTTTCGTTCATGGATGGATTTTCAGGATACAACCAGATTCGAATAAACCCTGAAGATCAACACAAAACAACATTTACCACACCTTGGGGAACTTTTTGTTACAGGGTGATGCCCTTTGGCCTTAAGAACGCAGGTGCAACCTATCAACGAGCCATGACTTATATTTTCCATGATTATATGCATAAGATTATCGAAGATTATGTGGATGATTTATTGGCAAAATCTAAAACTCGACAAGAGCATTTTGATGTATTGGAAAAAGTTTTTGATAGACTTCTAGAGCATAAAGTAAGGTTGAACCCTAAGAAATGTGTCTTTGGTGTTACCTCAGGCAAACTCCTAGGTTTTATTATCTCTAAACGAGGTATTGAGGTGGACCCAAACAAGGTCAAAGCCATTATGGAAATGTGTCCCCCAACTAATTTGAAGGAGTTGCGTAGTTTGCAAGGAAAGATTAATTCAATCCGTCGCTTTATTGCACAACTTTCCGATAAATGTAGGCCATTTTGCCACCTACTACAAAAGGGGGTACAATTTTCATGGACGGATGAGTGTCAGAAAGCCTTTGATGACATCAAGCAGTACTTAGCGTCTCCGCCAGTCTTAGCTCCGCCTCGTCCAGGGGTCCCTTTCAATCTTTATATCTCAGCAACGGACTTTGCCTTAGGGACAATGCTTGCACAAAAGAATGAACAAAATCGTGAGCAAGTCGTCTATTATATTAGTCGAACATTGGTAAGCTATGAAACCCGATATGCTTATGTGGAAAAGTTGTGCTTAGAAGTGGTTTTTGCCACTAAGAAACTTCGTCATTATATGCTTAGCCATACAACATATGTCATAGCTAGAGAAAACCCTCTGCGTTATATGATGTCTCGCACTTATAATAACACTCGTACCGCTAAATGGATAATGTTGCTTACCGAATTCGATCTTGAATTCATTAGCCAAAAATCTGTTAAAGGTCAAGTTATAGCCGATCAACTTGCGGAAGCTCCACTACCTAGTGATCATCCTTTGATTATTGAGCTCCGAGATGATTCGGTATTTGCTATCACCGAACAAGAAGAGGACATCATTCCGGAGGAAGATGTTGACATCACGCTATTCTTTGATGGCTCTAAGTGCGCGAAAGGTCAAGGCTGCTGGAGTTGTGTTTCATACACCTCAAGGGATTCCCATCCCTTTATCATTCAAACTAGACTTCCAATGCACCAATAATACAGCAGAGTATGAAGCCTTAATTTTAGGTCTTCAATCAGCCATAGCTATGAGCATTAAGCGTATTCGGATATTTGGGGATTCTCAACTCGTGGTTAAACAAATTACAGGAGAATACCAAGCCAAAGAACCTACCATTAAGCTTTATCATGATGTAGCAATGAAGTTGCTCTCTAAGTTTGATTGGTATGAGATCACTAGTTTGCCTCGTTCGACTAATAGATTTGCGGATGCCATGGCCTCTCTTGGATCATTGATTCCAAAGGACTCCCTTGGAGAGGTACAACCCCTAATCATTTCCACAATCTCTAAGTCTGCAATTGTCCGTGCTGAGTCTAAGGATGAAAAAGATGTTTGCTTTATCCATTCGGATCCATATGAGCCTTGGTCTAGTGAGATAGTAGCCTTCCTCAAGTTTGGAACACTCCCATCTGATTTGTCTCGAACTGCCCGTCGCTGTTTTAAGCAAAAGGCAGCTCGTTTTGTTCTTTTGGGGGATGTGTTGTATAAACGTGGATATGATGGAGTACTCCTCCGCTGTCTAGAAGCAGGTGAAACACATAGAGCTATTGCTGAAGCCCATGATGGTACTTGTGGTGGTCATTTTAGTGGAATGGCCATTGCGAAGCGTATTTTACGTATGGGGTATTATTGGCCCACTATGGAACAAGATTGTTGCAAATATGTTAAACAATGTAAAAAGTGTCAAGAACACGCTAATTTAACCCATATACCATCACAAGTTTTACAGCCCATCCAAAGCCTTTGGCCCTTCTCACAATGGGGTCTCGATTTAATTGGCAAGATTTCACCTGCCTCTTCAGGACAACATACTTTCATCATTACAGCCACTGAATACTTCACAAAGTGGGTTGAAGCTATTCCTCTAACCAGTACGACAGGTCCTAGAATTGTGGAGTTTATACTTCACCATATCATTTGTCGTTTTGGTATTCCCTCTAAAATTATTTCTGATAACGGCAAGTCTTTTAAGAATAAGGATGTTCGAGCTCTTTGCGAAAAGTATAATATCCAACATAGTTTCTCAACTCCTTACTACCCACAAGCCAATGGACAAGCCGAAGCTTCCAATAAGACCATAATTGCTATTCTTAAGAAACTTGTTAAAGAAAATCATAAAGATTGGCATACACAAATCCCCTTAGCATTATGGGCTTACAGAACAAGCATCAGAACTCCCATTGGGGCAACGCCATTTTCTTTGGTCTATGGAGCTGAAGCAATCATGCCTCTTGAGCTCGAGATCCCTTCCTTGCGAATTTCTTTGCAGGAATTTATCGATGATGATACTGCTAGACAAGCACGTCTTGATCAACTCACACTCATAGATGAAAAACGAATCAATGCTTTAGAGCATTTGCGAGTTTATCAAGACCGATTGAAACGTGCTTACAATGCCAAAGTTCATCTAAGAGAATTTCAAGTAGGGGATCTTGTCCTTAAAGAGAATCAACAAAACACCAATGCATTGCCGCATCTTCGAGATAAATTCGCGGCTAATTGGTTAGGTCCATATATGGTCACCGAAAGAGTGGGCAATGGAACTTATAGACTTGCCGGTTTAGAGGGAGAGGAAGAACCCGAACCACTTAATGTTATACACTTGAGGGCATTCTACGCATAGTTTGAATTTTATATGTACATATATACATGGCTTGTACAACAAAAAAAAAAAAAAAAAAAAAAAACAAATAAAATAAAAAGAATTTGCATTTCATTGTTAGTTGCATACATCTCATTCAAAAACATTGCATTTCATGTGCATACATCTCATTGAAAACCATAACATTTCATTTTCAGCCATAGTTGCATATCATGTTAGAGACCATTCTATCTTTTGGATATAAAATTTGGTCAAGCAAAAGTCATGTTGCCTTAATCAGGGGCACCTTCATAAAATCCATCAAACCGAATTGTCATTCGTACACCCATTTTCCATTTGCACATATTTACATTGCCAAAATGTTTTCAGTCACTCAGCCATTCCTAGTGTTTTAAGCAAACTTCGAAATGCATGTCAAAGTTCTCTAGGGCCATATCACAAATTACACTAAATAAAATCTTGAGTATTGGGAAATGATTTCAAAAGCGGTCTTGAACCTATCACATTTTCACATCTTAAAAACATCTTGTGTCAAAGAGAGATAACACCATCCTTGGGTTGTGCCTTGAAGTGAAAAGGGTAATCCTCGTTTGTCCTATCATGCAAACATAGTCCATAAAACAGTGGTTCTTACCACTATCACAAGCAATCACAAAATATAAATATAAACAGAGTAGTAAGGATAGGGTAAAATTCTCATCATACTTCGGTTGAGAATCCGATTCCCCAAAGCTCTAAGGAAATGAACATTTTTCACACACCACCGATCCCAAATAAGTTGTAAGGATCGTACTACTTGTCCAAGTCAGACGGATAGGTAGTCATCCCCAAGGCTTACAAAGGTCAAAAACAACATGGACTATGGAGTTAACCTTCACCGGGGCTATAGACGCTTGACTGGCAGTGGAGTATACTCATTGCGTGGCGACATGTCTCTCCTCAAAAAGAGACCTCTGAATGCTCATACGGACAAACTAGCTTCGGGGTCTTCTCCATAACAGGGTTACCTAATTTATGCAAGATGAGGTTAATGAACACACTTGCACACACACAGGTTTTTGATTGCCTAGAGTCACTACCATGCTTCTGATTTGGTTAATGAACTCGCATGCACACACATTTGGTCCTAGTTGAATTAGGCAGTGTTAGTAAGTTTGTTTGATACCACTAGCATGTTTGAGTCTTTGTAAAACAGTCTTCCATATCAACCTCCATATCACCCTCCATATCTTCTTCCATATTCATGTCATTCCATACGTCATCCATTCACAAGCCACCAAGTTCGGTGCCCCTGATTAAACAATTATGATAACAGTTCGCTAAATCTAACTATCTAAAAGTATGAGTGCTTCTTAGTGCATATTTCATTTACTTAGTCTTGCATTAATCATCCATAGATTTGTATGTTATATACTTAGTCTCGCATTAATCATCTATAAGTTTGCATTCCATTCCATCACATATGCATCAAAAACATTAAAACATATAAAAACATGCATCACAAAAACATAGGCATTCACACAAAAGAGAGTAAAACACCAAATAAATAAAAGCCATGTATATATATATATGTATAAAGGACAAACTGTACAATGAATGCCAAAAGGCTACAATATACAATAGAGCACCAAGGCTCATAAAGAGTGCATCTAAGCACTAAGCTAACCATCAAAAGAGGACCCCTGAGACCTAGTAGGAGCCCTAGACCTAGTGGTGTGCCTAGACTCACTACGCCTAGAGACAGAGGAGGATGGAGGATCAGGCAACACAATGTGATGCCTAAACAATGTGTCCTCCATAGCCTCAATGTAACGAGTCCTAGACCTAAGCCTAGCTATGTCTATTCCGTCCCCTCCTCCCGCCTCCCCTTAGCACCACACTGCAACCTGGCCCTTTCGGCCCCGTCTTCGAACCTCATACAACTCCCGGTACACTCGCGCCAATAAAGCGGGCGCCCGGCATACACTACCCTATTAGTGAGCATCTCGCTCACTACACCCATCAGGTTCCATGGGAACCTGCACCCGTGCTGTTCGGGGCCACAATGTTGGCCAACACGAACATCGTCAGAGCCTCCACCGCTCCCAACTCCTTGGCCGTATACATGGCCAAGTATGGGATCCCCCCGCTCTCCGTCCGGATCTCCCTCTAGTCATCCCCAAACACCTTGGCCATCTCTGTGGCCCTATCTCATCCAACCTCCACCCCCGCCCCCTCCACGGGCACCTTGAGGATGCGGTATACATCCTCAAGCGTCACCGTCATCTCTCCAGTCGGGAGCTGGAACGTCCCCCGATCTGGATCCCACCTCTCGGCCAAAGCCGAGAGGTACCCCTCATCCGCCCGAACTACCTCCAACCGGGCTGCCTCCGCTAGCCCCACTACATCCAATATCTCCCAGTCTACCTGGGACAACGACCTCCTCATCCCCGGAATGATAGGGGAGAATCGGTGTCGTGCCTCTAACACCCTAAGCCGCAAAACAACAAAACAAAAATTTGTTACAAATTTTTTCAAAAAAAAAAAAAAACACATAATAAGTACTTGCTTAAATGAACAAATACCTCACCTGGCTGCACTGGCGCGTCCGCTCCCATCTCCGCCATAGCTCCCGCGTGCTTCACTCTCCCACACAACCTTTCACTCCACTTCACTCCACTCCCTCAGACGCACTTCTCTTAAGCTCGAACGCACAAATGAGCGAAATTCTCGCTGAAACTATTTAAATAGCTGATTTTGGCGCCCTGAAACGCAGTTGGGCGTTTCATGGCGGATTCAGACGCAGTCCTGCGTCTGCAGAGCGCCTAAACACCGGGCGTCTCCGCCAACCACAAACGCAGACCGGCGTTTGGTGTCAGTATTGAATAAAGGAACAAAACTTACAAAATTGAAGCTTACCTCCTCCAAATTTCATCAAATTGCATTCATCCATTCTTCTTATCATAATAAAACATTTTGTGAAGGTTACAACAGTTTTGGACACAAATTTTGTCATTTCGCTCAAAAAGCGCATCATTCATCATTGTTTTACAAATTGGGTTAAAAATATTCAAAACCTTCACAAAATTAACCACATTCATCAATTCTTCCGATCTATCGTCAATTTCATTCATTCTTCTTTCATCATGCATATTTTTGCCAAATCAAATTAAAGTAAACCTCGTATCTAGTGGTATATTCTATCACCTTGGCGATTGCAGCGATTTGAATCCATGCAATTCGGTAAGAGGATTAAACCACCATAAGGACACTTACCATTTATCATCATCAATTATTTCATTGTTTGAAAATTGGAAATCAATTTTGGGTATTCTACTTTTCAAGTGACCTCATACCAAGATTAATTTGCTCAACGAGTTGTCATTGATGGCCTAGTTCATGGGGCCTTAAACATGGACAATCTTTCATATCGTCATTATTTTAAGTCTTGCTAGAGATTGTGGCTACCTAGGTTGATTGGTTCCGACCCGAGGAATTATCCATACAAGTCACTAGGAGCATCTCTCGAGTTCGGACTCTTTCATGCATCTTTCATCTCTCGCATATCAATGGCGCCAACAAGGCAATTTCATCAAGAGTATGGATTCACACACAGGAGTTGGGGCATCCGTTATCAATTTCTAATTTTCCTATAGTGGAATTCATCTTACATGATCATGGAATTTACAGTTTGGCAAAAATCCCTTTATAACCGTTGGGGCAGAAAACGGTCCATCTTTCACATCACTCATATCGTCTTCAATCATATTCTTTTCTGGTTTGTACACCAACCCCTTTTCTGTTGGGACATAAACAGATGGTGCATGCACCAACCCTTTTTTTCACCGTTGGGGCAAAAACGGTTCATTATCTTCCGAATTTCTTCCAATTGGCTTGTGAGAACCATTCTCGCTCGCCAATTGAGGGGGTAAGCTGAAAAATTTTAAATATTCTTTTATTCTTTGGTCTTCAAAGTTGTGCTTTAGTCTTGAGAGAGAGTTGCGTCTGATCCAGCTTTTCAAGTGTCTTAAGTTTTTGTGCTACATTGTGTCTTCACACAAAGCAGCTCAAAAAGGGGCATCTGTAGACACCAAAATCCAGCCACTTGTAAGTCATCTATACCTTCCTGCCAGCCACGTGTCAGTCATCCATCCTTCCCGCCATTATTTGGCCCAAATCCACACTTTCCCACCATTATTTGGCCCAATTTCACTTTTCCCGCCATTTTTCATCCCCAAATTTATTTAAATTAATATTTATATATATATTATAATATTTTAATATATATATAAATAAAGTTTAAGTGATTTAATCCGAGCCGTCCATCCTTCATTTAATCTCATCCGTCCATCCATCTTAATCCGTTTCACAACCTAGATTTATTCTCTACCCTTGGATCCACTTTAATCTTAGCCACACGTTCAAAGTGTCGTTAAAACCCTAAAGTGTGCCCTAAGAGTAGATTATAAATTGAGTCACCTTGATGGCTCAAACCCTATCTATCTCTTCGGCTAAACCTACTTATCTTCCCTATCTAAGTCCGGAGTTGGCTATTGCTGTTAATCCTGAGTCTTCTGAGTCTTCTACGGCCCTAAGTCTGAACTAAACCCTTTCGCCGCATCCATCGCCGCCGCCTGGTCTCGCCGCGTTAACAAGAAAAGGTATAGATTCGTCTAAAGCAAGTAATCTTTCTTTATGTATTAATCTGCTGTTGAATTCTGCATTCTGTTTATTTTTATTTCATAAATCTAGGGTTTTAGATTATTTCTGAGGGCTCACACAGTGGAGCCCTCTTATTAGTTTCTAACTCTTTGATAATTTTAATGTGTGCAGGATTCTAGTGGTAGATCTGATTTGTTGATAGCAATTGCTTAAGGCTGGAGTGGTCCGAGCCAAAGGATACAACGAAGCCCACTCATTCTCGTTGAGGTTAAGGATACATTCTTCGGAGACGCCACCACATTGTGCCGCCTAGGGTTTCGGAGAACCCTAGCACAAATTGTAACTTTGTATCACGAAAAGGGTTACAGGCCTCGTTGTACTTAAAAGGAGTTTCTAAACTCCATTGATTAATAAAAATCATTCATTTTGTACAACTGTTCTGCATTCCTTTATTGTGATTTCTTTATTTCTGTTTGGCGTTGTATCTTTAATCTACAACTATTAAATATCGCTTTCCATTACCCAGAATGGACGATATAATGGATTTCTTGAGTGGAGCTAAATACTTCACTAAGATTGATTTGAAGAGCGGATATCATTAGATACGTGTTAGAGAGGGTGATGAATGGAAGACAACCTTTAAAACCAGAGAGGGTTTGTATGAGTGGTTAGTTATGCCATTTGGATTGAATAATGCACGGAGTACATTTATGAGGCTGATGAATGAAGTATTGCGTGACTTCTTGGAAAAGTTCGTGATAGTGTATCTAGATGATATTCTGATTTTTAGTAAAACATTGGATGAACATTTGTTGCATGTTCGGACAGTTTTTGAAAAACTGCGTGAAGAGCAGTTATTGATAAATGTAAAGAAGTGCAATTTTGTACAGAAAGAGTTGATATACTTGGGATTTGTCATCTCAGAGGAGGGTCTGAAAATGGATCCTGAGAAAGTGAAGGCTATCCTTGAATGGCCTGATCTAAGGAATGTGACAGAGGTAAGATCATTTCACGGTCTTGCAAGTTTCTATAGAAAGTTTATTAGAGACTTTAGCAGTATTTGTGCACCCCTAACAGAAACTATGAGAGGGGATACGAGAGAGTTTAAATGGACTACCAAGGCAGATACCAGCATGAACATATTGAAGAAGAAAGTGACAGAACAACCTATTCTGGCACTTCCAAATTTTAATAAAGTGTTTCAGGTTGATTGTGATGCCAGTGGCAGTGTCATTGGAGCTGTGTTGAGCCAATAAGGTAAACCTATTGCATACTTTAGTGAAAAATTGAATGATGCTAGAAAGAAATACTCTGTTTATGATCAAGAATTCTATGCTATAATTCAGGCTCTTAAGAAATAGAGACATTATTTGCTAACCAAAGAGTTTGTTTTATATACTGACCATCAAGCTTTGCAGTATATCAATAGTCAAGGTAAACTTAACCAACGACATTTGAAGTGGGTTGAATTCTTGTAGAGTTATACCTTTGTACTAAAGCATAGAAGTGGCAAATCTAATAGAGTTGCAGATGCCTTGAGTAGAAGGCATAATTTTTTGATAGAAATGAGAGTGTAGGTTGTTGGGTTTGATGAACTCAAGAGTTTATACCCAGCAGATCCAGATTTTGCAGAGGCATGGACAACATGTGTGTCTCCTACTACTATGGATCGCACTAAGTGGTTGGATTTCATGATCCAATATGGGATGCTGTTTCGACAGAATCAGTTGTGCATTCCACGAAGTTCCATGAGGGAAAATTTGATTAAAGAGAAGCATAGTGGAGGACTAGCAGGGCACTTTGGCCATGATAAGACCATTGCTCTTGTTAGTGAGAATTACCATTGGCCACAGTTGCAACCGAATGTGACCAAATTTGTGCAGGGTTGCAGAGTGTGCCAGATGGCAAAAGGAATCAGCTAGAATACAGGAATGTACCAGCCATTGCCTGTACCAGGGAGACCTTGGGAAGATATTAGCATGGATTTTGTTCTTGGTCTGCCAAGAACACAACGTGGAAATGACGCCATTTTTGTTGTTGTTGACAGGTTTTCAAAAATGGCCCACTTTATTCCATGTCAGAAGACAAGTGATGCGGTTCACATTGCCGGCTTGTTCTTCAAGGAGGTAGTCCGACTTCATGGTCTACCCCAAAGCATTGTCTCGAACAGAGATACCAAATTTGTGGGTTATTTTTGGAGAACTCTATGGAAGAAGCTGAAAATAGACTTGAAATTCAGTTTTGCGTACCATCCGTAGACTGATGGACAGACCGAAGTAGTCAACAAAAGTTTGGGTAATCTTCTACGATGTTTGGTAGGAGATAAACCTAAGGGATGGGATCTGATTTTACCACAGGCAGAGTTTGCTTACAACAATTCTCATCAATCGCAATGATCGGTAAATCACCATTCCAGATTGTGCATGGGTACAGCCTGAGAAACGCTTCTGAGTTGAGACCGATGGATAAAGCAGAAAAGTGCAGTGCTAAAGCTGAAGACTTTGCAGCCCACATGAAGACTTTACATGATGAGGTACAACAACATATCAGTCAAATGAATGCTACTTACAAATCCAAAGCATATCAGAAGTGATGTTTCAAAGAATTCCAAGTAGGGGATGAAGTCATGGTTCACTTGCGTAAGGAACGTTTTCCTAGAAAAACTTACAATAAGTTGAAGATGAAGAAGTTTGGACCATGCCAGATCATAGGCAAATGACATTCCGACAATGCCTATGAAGTTGATCTACCAAGTGAGCTGAATATTTCACCTATCTTCAATATTTCAGACTTGGTTGAATATCATGCAGGAAGTTGTAGTGAACCACCCAGTCCGGATCTATGGAACATTCCTGCATCCACTCTAGAAAAAGAAGAAATTGAAGACATACTCAACACTCGTGAAGGCAGAAGTACCCAAAACAGGCAATATTCAGAGTACTTGGTCAAATGGAAGAATCGACCTGTCGAAGATGCCACATGGTTGTCCAAATCAGAGGTTGATCATTTGGGTTTTCCTCTAACAGCCCAGAAGTGAGGATCACTTCTAAAAAAAAATCTACCTGGGGTGTCTGATGCAGGAGCATCCAGGGCCGCACAACAATCTTGCATCACCGAAAAGAAAAACAAAAAAAAAAAGTTAGAAGTTTGCAAATTTTTCTAAGTATAAAAATTATCGCGATATCGCGACACAAATGTCGTCGCGATATCGCGACGTATTTTAAGAATCGTGGCAAGTGCAAATATTGGTCACGATATCGCGACACAAAAGTGTCGTGAAATCACGACACTTTGGCAGCCGAAGTCACAAGCCACAAAAGTGTCGCGAAATCGTGACACTTTGGCAGCCGAAGTCACAAGCCACAAAAGTGTCACGAAATCGCGACACTTTGGCAGCCGAAGTCACAAGCCACAAAAGTGTGGCGAAATCACGACACTTTGGCAGCCGAAGTCACAAGCCACAAAAGTGTCACGAAATGGCGACAATTTGGCAGCCGAAGTCAGAAGCCACAAAAGTGTCGCGATATCGCGACACTTTGGCAGCCAAAGCCAAAAGCCATAGAAGTGTCGCGATATTGCGACACCTTGGAGAAAGAGGACCAAAAGCAGAAAAGAGTCGCGATATTGTGACACCTCGAAGAAAGAGAACCAAAAGCAGAAAAACGTCATGATATCGCGACACATTGGAGGAGAGCCTAGGGCAGAAAAGTGTCACGAAATCGTGACATGTCACGTTTTCGTGACCTGGCTAAGAGGGTAAAGACGAGTTTTTTGCGGACTATTGCAGAACGACAGGTGGCGATTCCAGAAGCCGTTAAGGTAGTTCCAAGTGGCAGTTCCAGAAGCCGTTAAGGCCATTCCATGTGGCAGTTATAGAAGCTATTAAGGCAGTTACGAACGACGGTTGCAGCAAGAAGCCTGGATTTTAAAAGGGGATTTTTTCAAAGTATTCGGGAGGCTGGAAAGACGTAAAATGAACTGCGACTATATTTTCTTCTACACTTTGTAATCTTCCATGGTTCCGAATTAAGCTTTCCATGCATCGAATTAAAATCGTGTTTTTTATTTATAATTTTAACTGGTTAAAATTGGCTCCCCATCATCTAGTGAAACTTAACCACCATATATTTCAATATTCTTAATTAAGCTGAATGGGGGACATAAAGAGAGGTCCTTACTAGTAATCCCCTCTTAAGGGACACTCTCCCATACCAGGTAGCTCTTGCATGTGTACAAAAGGAATCCCAAGCATAACCATGGTTAGAATATTTATTACCTACTCTATTGATGACACAAGGATTAATCAAGCATCCCATAGGCATAAACCATCTCACATAGTGCATCCAAATATCAATGTGTTTGGTCCACTGATTAAAGATTGAATTGCAAATAGGCTAGATGGTGCTCTAATTATCACATCAAAGAGTGACAAGGTAGGTCTCACGGATACCAACTACTCTAGAATTATAATCATCCATCAAAGGTGCTTAACTATCTCATTAGTAGCATAATACTTAGCTCCCATGCAAGGCTATGAAATGGTAGATGTCTATAGCACCATGAAATTGGATCAAAACTAGATAGAAGGAAAAAATTGTGGTGGGGCACCGCTCACCCAAGTCACCAACCAAATCTACATCTAAAAATATTGTCAAAATTAGAGGGGAACCAGTTGAATAATGAGTTCCCAATTGATATGTACTTTTGATGTATCTAAATATCCTCTTGAACACACCATTGTGAGACTCTTGAGGGGCTTGTATGTACCTCGAATAATAGCTAACAACAAAGGTAATATCAGGTCACATATGGGTAAGGTAGAGGAGATCTCCCATAAGGAACGAATATAAAGTGACATCCACCAAATGAGTCATACAAACATGAAGTTTCAATCTTGAAGCAAGATGCCTAAGTAGACTTACAATCCTCTATCCTGAAATGCTAAAGGAGATCCAAAGCATAACTAAGCTATGAGATAGTAATATAGAAGCAGTTTGATAAATCTATATACCCAAGAAATAGTGTAGGATCCCAAAATTTGTCATCTCAAAGGAAGCATGAATATGTGACTTTATGTCTAAAATCAGGATAAGAGAGTTTCCTATAATGAAGATCATCTAGATAGAGTATAATCACTAATGTATCCCCGTTTTGATGTTTAATGTAAACACCATGTTTGACCTCACATTGCAAAAAACCATAATTGAGAAAGAAAGAGTGAATTTTCTAATACCAAGCATGTGGTGCTTGGTCAAGTCCATGCAAGGACCTGATCAATCGATAAACCAAAAAAATGGGATCCTTAACCTCAAAACCAAGTGTATGCAACATGTAGATATCCTCCTAAAGTTCACCATGGAGGAAGACACTCTTCACATACATCCAATGTACCTTCCAACCATAGGAAGTAACTATAGAAAGAATTATCTTGATAGAATCCATCCTAGAAACTAGGGCAAATAATTTTGAATAGTCAATTCCCTCCTACTAGGAGAACCCTTTAGCAATAAGGCATACCTTGTGATTTTTGCCTAACCATATGAAGTATATTGGATCCATTTACACCTATAGACCTATTTACACCTAACCATATTATTCCCTTCTAGAAGAGGAATAAGTCCCCATATCTAGTTCTTCATCAATGACCCATACTCTAAAATCATGTATCTTTCCACTCTGGTCAACCTTAGAGAGAAACTATTGAGAGGGATCCTTTTGGTGTTGCTTCATGAAAAATAGGCTGAGAATCCTATAAAAGTGTCTAAACCCACTTGGGTGTTGGAAAAATTGTGGAAAAACTAGGAACATCCTATGGCAAAGCAACATCAGAAGTCAAACCTTAAGAGTCAAAGAAAACTTATCACTCACCTCATTATCCAATATTATAGCACAAGGAACTAGTGTATTAAGATCATCATTCCTTGAACATGAGATTAAAGGTGTTGTTGCTTGAGGAGGAGTCAAATCTAAAGATATAGGGCCTTTACTAGAATATGAAGAGGAAGTTCTAATAAGAATAGGGTCTACAAAAATTTCAAAAGAATATATTAGAGCAATTGGAGGAATAGGTGTGTCTTCTCCCAATAGCTCAAGTGGTAAACTAGATGGATCCCCTTGGATAATCTCATCAAAAATAACATCTCTCCAAATGAGGATCCCATGACTCTAATGATCACAGATATGGTAAGCCTTAGAGTTATTTGAATACCCCACATAAATATATCTATGCCTCTTTGATACCTACTTTTTCAATGATACTTGGGTATGTAATTCCATGTTGAAGATCTAAAGATTTGAAATTGAGATACATCAGACTTATTGCTTGTCAACCTTTCAAGTGGTGTCCTACCCTAGATTACTCTAGTAGGAACCTTGTTGATGATGTATACTACATAAGTGATGGTCTCACACAATAGTACTTGTTTAATCTCCTCGGTATGAATCATACAATGAACCATCTCCATGATTACACTTTTTTATCTTAGCTACTCCATTTTATTTTGGGGTATGGTGAATAGTCCTTTGGAATGCTTTACTATGAAGAGTAAAAAATTTATGAGAGACATTCTCATGTACTCACCTCTCTGGTCTAACCTGAGAGATTTGATTTTCCTCTCTAGATGGTTCTCTACTAGTGCTTTGAATACCTTAAATTTCTCAAAGGCCTTATTTTTCATACAAATAATATATAACCATACAATATAGAGAAGACATCAATTAAAAGAAGTACTTATTTCCAAAAATAGAGGTGTGCCCATGCATCCAAATATATCAGTGCATACGATCTTTGAGTGATGAGTAGCACATCTTGTTGTCCCTTTTGGAAAGGTCTCCCTATGATGTTTCCATAGAATATATGGAGGGTAAATATGAGGACGTCCAATGGTCATTTTATAAAAACTCATGTATCTCAATGATCCATAGCTAAGATTTCCAAACCTATGGTGCCATCACTAAATCTCATCATCTGCTTGATCCACCATGGACACAAAATATTTTTTTGAGAGGAAAAATAATCTTTCCCTGGTTTATACATTTGATCAACTCATCACAATAACCAAAATCAAATATCTTGAATCCAATGTCTATATCCTTGATTATCCAATGATCAGACCATAATTCTACCTATTTATTAATATGAGTGATATGATAAATAGACAAAATACTGGGGCTGACACTAGCAATATGGAGAGCTTCATCAAAAGAGGAAGATCCAATACTAACCTCTCCACAACCTATAACCTATAAATATGATTCATCTCCAACAATAATGCACTCTTTTGAATGCAATGTGTTGTAACCTTGTAGAAGATGCTTATGCTTTGTTATGTTCCTTATTACCCCTAAAAATGTAATCCACTAATTAGAAGATGTGGATGCCCAATATGTTGAATGAAAAACTACACGATCCTGTGAGGTTTCACCATCATAGGTATACCCACCTTGTGCATAGAAGAGAGTAATATCAACACCCCATTTTTGATGCTTCCTTAATCTTCTTGATGCAAATATAGCAAAATTGTATGTTGTGTCCTTCCTTCTTACAAAACTCACATTAGATTTATAAATGGTTCTTGTATTTCTTTTCATTCTTTTAAATACTTGTCATTTTAAGATTTTTCCACTTCTTTTGGATAAGCCTAATTGATAAAAGAATGACCCTTAGACTTATATCTTTGTATGTGATGATGGATATGATATTTGAAAACCTCATAAATTTGTGGTGGAGAAGAAGTTTAATAATAAAAATGAAGCATGTCAAACACAACAACAATTATCTTATGTCTTTGAAATATTATTGAAGACAATGTTGAGAAGTTCAATATTTTTCTCCTTGTCCACAACTTGTTCTTCTTCTCCAGTCACCTTTGGAATTTCTCTGATAGTATAGATGCCATATTACAACTTCTTGAATCGAATAATGTACTCATCAACAATATCAAAAGAGTCCATAGTTAAAGTAGCAATATCTGCCTCTAATCTACTTATTTGTGTAAAATCAATGCAATCAAACAATACGTGAAACTTACCAAGAGACTCCTTATGGTATGTAGTGGTACTAACATGAGTTACATAGATTTTATCAACATAAAGAAGAGCCTCATCCTTATCATCCCTATATAACTTCTTCTTTTGAAAATTAGTCTCTTAAGGCTCCTTATTCACATATTTGAGCAAACCCTTGCTCCCAAGCAAAACTTCAATCTTAATTTTCCAAGTGACATAGTTTCAATCATTCAACAAGGGCACATGTTGATCTATATATTTCCTACCAAAAAATAAAATTCCACACGTAGTTGTGACCACCCACAACACTATCAATGCAAAGACCTTAAAAAAAAAAATGTTTTAAACAAGGTTCCAATATAAAAATTTATGGCCCTTGGATGTTTATCCAAACAATCACACAAAATACTTCCAAAACCTTTAAAAAAAAAAAAAAAAATACCTATAGAAAATGGGAGGTTGTTGAGAAATGAGGTGATACATCTTGTTACAATCTAAATAGGGGGTTTCCAACTGGGTGTTGGTTGTGTAGGCCACTAGGCAGTGTACCAAAAAATAAAACTATGCTTCTTGTCATTATTTAATTTTCTCTCTGCAACCTATGAACCACACAATACCACTTTTTGCATTATGATTCGCTATAAACATTGTGCTTCACCAAGTTTTCTACTAATTGTATAACTATATAGCCATTAGATTCAATGAGGCGATAGAATATGGTTGGTCAAACTAATTTTTATACCTGCTATATGTCAAAATTTCTACCACATCACATGTTGACATGTTGTCCCCTGTCACCTCATAATTCATTGCATCATTCTATGCCATGTTATCATGCACCATATTTGCAAGTGGCATGTCACTTGCCATGTTATCATTAGTTACTATAAATAATTGTTACATCATCAAGTGTCACCGAGTTATCATGAGTTACTATAAATAATACCACATCATCAAGTGCCATGTCATCATCTACCACTTCAATATAAGGTAATATATAGAATGCAATGTCCTTGGGTGCTATTTCATCACATACCACATCATCGTGTGTCACATCAACATCTGTAGGTAAAAATAGTGTGATGTCATTAGGGTTTACCATGTCACATCTACATGCATTATTAGGATCAATGCTAATATCATTAGTTGTTATAAACAAAATAACAATTGAGACACAAAATTTAGACCTCTAAGATGCAAACATACAAAATGTAGGCTCCTCTAGCCACCTTGGCATGAGCACCACTTAATAGCATAAGCACCCACATTAAACTTAACACCATTATGCTTTGTAAACATTGCAAGCCTCCTTTCATCTTGCACATGCATGATGCAAGTGCACATCATATTTACTCATGCATTCCCAACCAAAAAACATTTGTGTTTTGTTAAGAGGAATATTCTCTAGAATATTCCAAAATTTAAAATTTGATTGTTTAAAAAAGTGGAGGAAAATTGTACAAATTTTAAAGATAGGAAAATAGATACCTAGAGGTGAAATGGAGAAAAGTCCTAAACTAGGACCATCATTGAAATTTCATAAAGAATCCAAAAATATTGATAGTTTATTTATATATATCATAGTTTAACCTATACAATATTTTTTTAAGCATAACCAATCATGACATCCTATCACACAAATGCAACAAAAAATTTGTTGGACTATTTTAGAAACTTTGTCAAGCATATTAGAAGGTTTTTCCATGTATGGAAGCCTCTCCATGAGGTTTATGTCACTAGGGGTTTACAAAGAACTATTCAACCTCTTCTTTTCAAATTTTGTGATGACCAAGTTTTCTATCCTTTCATCAATATGGCTATTAGACATAAAAAATTGTTGGAGAATATTAAATTATTTGGTACATGCTAATGTACCCCCATGGACCTTATGGTACAACTATAAATATGTTAATGTTAAAATAGGGTTTGAGTCTATAATTTATGAGTGATTTATATTTCCCCTTATGTATGTGTCTAAGTGTAGGATGTGCACAAGTGTCATGTAATTATGTGTGCAAGTATGTAGAGTGAGAAAGTGTGCAAGTGTGCATGTAGGAGTGTGCAAGTGTCATAGAGTAAAGTATGCAAATAATTAGAGAGTCATGAGTCATGTATAAAAGGGTCAAAAATGTGAAGACAAGGAACATGTGATATTTATCTTATGTTTGGATAGGGAAGGTTACATCTCCTAGATATATAAGGAGTGCAATAGTCAAGTATTAAAGGGTCATATTTCTAAGGATATATAATGGATACAAAGCTCCATGTATTGTATCAAATATTACAACCCGTTGCAATAGAAGACTCATCAAAGAATATTGAAGCTTGTATGCAATATTTTGAGCAATTATATTGTAAGTTTGCTTATGCATATTGTTATTGATATTGGATATTTTGCTCATATTGTTGTTAATTTTATTTATTTTGTCCATTTAATATATTAATTGCTCTTATATTTGAGTCTACTTGAGATCTTGAATATTGGGACCTAAGATAATCTGGCTAAAAAGCCAACAAAAGAAAATAAACTTAAAAAAAAAAAATCATAAGAGATAAATGAGGTTTTAAGAAAACTTCAAGATACTCAATCCTAAAACTAGGGCATCCTTTTGGTCAAAAATGAAAAAAAAAAAATGAAAGGATTGAGTTCCAAGAGAGGAATGAAGGAACCTATTGGTGAATATTTATCATAGAATAAATCTAGTGAGATCCTCATAAATCAAGTCCACCTAAGTTTTTATCAAAAAACCCTTTTTACAAATTGTTGGTGGCTAACACAAAAATTCTAGTTGCTCCAAACATGGTTGTCCTTATGAGACACCATAGAAGTTTATTTACTAAGGAAAAGTAATTTATTAAAGAATATTAACACCCGCTTTGATATTGTATTGGAATTCATAGTATTTTCTAGAAACAAATGGAACCAATACATTATCCAATATTATTGAAAAGAAATCCATAGAATGCAATTCACACAATATAAGGTATTGTCATTGGGCACCAAATAATATCACAAAGGAAATCAAAATGCACTCAAATAGATAATCAAATGGTTGGTATGATAGGGTACTTATACCCAATTACATGTTACCTTTAGGTCAAGGTTAAGAAACCAATATTTAGTTTAAAATAATAAAATATTACAAAAATACCTTTCTTAAGGTTTACCAAATCCACAAAGGATGATACATTAAAATAATACGAAGTCGTTCATGCCTGAAGTGAAGCTTAACCACCACATATTTAAAGAGGAATGGGAAGAACTTATTACTTTACAAGTTTAGGTGGATATTGAGGATGGGGTGTTTGTATTAGCTATGACTAATAAAAATTTGATGTTCATGGGTTATTGCTCTAATATCCATATATGTGGGTGTGTTTAAACTATTTTAGAGATGTATATTAGATTTTATAAGGATCAAGGGATGATTCACCATCAAGGTCGTTGTTTACCTTGGATAACTTATCAATTGTAATACTAACATATGTTGTATAGGAAAATTGAGAAAGGAAATTTGGTTGGTTAGGATATGCTCAAGTATTATTAGATACTTCATAGAAATGTAAGCTTATAAACCTTATATGTTGTTAAACTATGTGAATAAAAAATAATTAATAGGAAATTTGGTAAAGATGTATAGCCTCATCTTGGATTTTAATGGATTAAGAAGGAGATTCTTATGAGACTACACTAGAAAATTTAATTGTTAGAGATTTTTTAGTTTGAGTATATAAATACTAATAAATTTTGGATGATGGGGTCATGTAGGGGCTAATCATATAAGATGCACCCACCCTTCAAGACTATATGTGTTGGGAAGAATAACAAGAATACAAATAGTTTTAGGAGAAGATAAGTGGATGGGAGTTTTATGGAGTCTCTTCTATGCAACTTGATTTTAAAATATGGCATGGAAAAATATTCCCCACTTGGTTTTATTTTTAAAAGGAGATTAAACGTGGAGAGTGAAAAATTCTAGAAATTACAATATTAATTGGAGTCTCATTATATGGGGATCATCGCTCACCATTGTCACCAATTGGAGTAACCAAATATAGAAGAGATTTAGAGGATTCATAAAGGGTTTTCATGTAGATTATATGGCACAAATACTTGGTAGACATGGAATTAACCTTAGGAAATGCCATTTTACAAAGTCTAATAATCATAATCACCATAGGCAATGGTGTATGTCTTGTCAATTTAAACCTAGCATGGTTTAGAATTGATGATATTTTTTGGATATTGATATCATTTTTAATGTGATGCTTTTATTTCTCAAACTAATGAGGATGCTTGTGCTATTGAGTTAATCATATTTTGGTTAATGATTTAGGGTAAGTTAAGGAGACAAATAATATGGATTACGCCACCAACTTGATGTTAGATGAGAAGAATGAAAGTTACCAAACTTTAATCTGTACTATAAAAGTGTTTAATCAATTCTAGAAACTCTATGTTGAGTGCATTCAATATGCAAAGTTTGGTCTCCCTATGATATTTGTGTTTGTCCATGTGGACCATCCAAGGTATAAATTTATACATTAAATTGATAACTCACCTTCATGAAAAGATAATATTACAAATGGGAATGTCATCAAGTGGATAAATATTAACACCACATGGTAATGAATGAATATGAAGAAAATATTATTAAAGCAAAGAAATCAAAGAAATATTTATTTAGGTTTAGAAAAGTTAATGCTATTGTTGTTACTAGAATCATGAGTGCCCAACCAATAATGATACAAAATAACCAAAATTAAAATAGGTGAGGTCTTATAACAAGGCTATCCATCTCATAAAATTAATCCATACCTTTCCACCTCATAGCTATGCTAATTACTTGTGGATGGAAGGCAAATATTTCAATGGATCAATGGATTTAGGGATAACATATTGCTTATTTATATGTATTACATTTATGTATGAATGGAGGCATGAAAAAATGATAGGATGTAGTAATTCTAAACTAAACCATGTTTTTGTTTTTCTTAACTATGTTTGGGCATTGATGTTTTGATGTAACAAAAATAAAGTGAATTATTTAAGACCTCTTCATAAAGCCAATACTAGCACTTATCAAATATTTGGTTATTGGGAAAACTATTGTGTTGGAACACTAGTAATCTAATCTTATCGGCCAAGGGTGATAGTTATGATATAAGCCTATGATTAAGTGTGATGTGCTCTTCATGTAAGCCTATAGGCATGATTCTATGTATTTAGCTCTAGTGACATTAGTTATCCACTAGTATGGTTAACCTTGAAAGTTTACAATTATACTTGTAAGTTAACCTTTAAGTCATTATGTTATATCATATTGGGTTAAGTATTATTGGAGATTAGGTGTCTAATATAAATACCCCCAACCACTAATCCAGTACATTAGTGTGATATATTATGCGGTGCTCATGATCACCCACCTCTTCTATTTTGTTTATCAATATTATTTTTTAGTATATTACTCTTTTATTCTTTTGCATATTATTTATAGTGTTTGCTATTATTTTAAAAATTTCTAGAAAGTATTGTGAAATTGACATGGTATTAGAATGGGCATGGAGTGACATTACTCAATTACACATAAGAATGTTTTTTGATCACTACTTTAAGGAGAAAACTAGAGGAAAAATAGCCTTATGTATTTTGTAGGGAAGACACAAAAAGTCAAATAAAAAGTGTGTACTTGAATTCAAAATTTACCGTGTTAAAAATATATGCATCAATTTCTTTTGTGCCAAGGACATATTATAATTAAAAATGAAAATTTCCTAATAGGGCATTATTGATCTTTTTTCTAAGAATGTTTATGAAATAATTGTGAGCAAAATTCATTTTTGGGTCTTCCAACAAACAAGACGTTGCAGGTTAGAAGCTTATTGTCAACATTTCATTTTGTTTGATTCTCAATAGTCCTCTTCATAAATACAAACAATAATCTAGAATCACATGATATAGCCTACTAATCTAGCCAATATAATAATTTATAAACCTCTAATTTAACAAGTTGAGGGATTGAATTTTTAGCAATCCTTTTTCTTCTTTGAAGAAATGTATTGGATGTCTTCAACAAATGCAAGGGAGATTATTCTTATTAGTAGTTGGTCGTAAGGCAATAATAGCTTTATTTTTAATAGTAGAGATCTAAGGTTCATATCACTTCATGTAAATTATTTCCAACTTCTTATCACATTTTTATTTTTTTTGAAAATTTTGAAAAAACTTGTATTAAAACAAAGATCAATTACAATATGGGAAGAGACTCTTCCCAGCCGAATTCAGAGAGAACACAAGCTTACAATAGTAGAAGAAGATTTGCAATGGAGCCAAATCTCCTGAACCATTAACTAGCTAGCAGGGGGTCGGCATGGACAGTTGATGCAGCTTGTCACGAAATCGTGACACTATTCTTCTCCTTAGGCCGCGAACATGCAACATGTCACGATATCGCGACACCTTTCCCCTTTGGCCGCAAAAAAGCAACATGTCGCGATATCGCGACATTTTCCTCCTTTGGCCATGAAAATTCAACAAGTCGCGATATCGCGACACTTTTCTCCTTTGGGCACGAAAGTGCAACATGTCGCGATATCGCGACACTTTTTCTCTCTCGGCCGCGATGAAGCAACATGTCGCGATATCGCGACACCTTTTCTCCCTTGGCCGCGATGAAGCAACATGTCGCGATATCGCGACACCTTTTCTCCTTTGGCCGCGAAAATGCAACATGTCGCGATATCGCGACACCTTTTCTCCTTTGGCCGCGAAAATGCAACATGTCGCGATATCGCGACACCTTTTCTCCTTTGGCCGCGAAAATGCAACATGTCGCGATATCGCGACACCTTTTCTCCCTTGGCCATGAAAATGCAACATGTCGCGATATCGCGACACCTTTTCTCCTTTGGCCGCGAAAATGCAACATGTCGCGATATCGCGACACCTTTTCTCCCTTGGCCGCGAAAATGCAACATGTCGCGATATCGCGACACCTTTTCTCCCTTAGCCGCGAAAATGCAACATGTCGCGATATCGCGACACCTTTCCTCCCTTGGCCGCGACGAAGCAACATGTCGCGATATCGCGACAACTTTCCACCCTTGGCCCCGACGAAGCAACATGTCACGATATCGCGACAACTTTCCACCCTTGGCCACGACGAAGCAACATGTCGCGATATCACGACAACTTTCCACCCTTGGCCACGATGAAGCAACATGTCACGATATCACGACAACTTTCCACCCTTGGCCGCGACGAAGCAACATGTCACGATATCGCGACAACTTTCCACCCTTGGCCGCGATGAAGCAACATGTCGCGATATCGCGACAACTTTCCTCCCTTGGCCGCGATGAAGTGACATGTCATGATATCATGACAACTTTTCTCCCATGACCGCGATGATGCAACATGTCACGATATCACGACAACTTTCCTCCAGTGACCGCGATGACGCAACATGTCACGATATCACGACAACTTTCCTCCAGCGATCGCGATGGCGCAACATGTCACGATATCGCGACAACTTTCCTCCCTTTGCTTTTTCTTTGATCATTGGCTCAAGGACCTTTCTAGACCCTGTCTAATCACCTCATCCTCAATATCCATGTCACTATGCAACTGAACTCCAACCTCCTTTTCCGCACCCATCTTAGCTAGAAAGTCAGCCGCTTTGTTCAAATCTCTACTCGCATAAACAGGGATCACGTCCTCCAATTCCTTCCATAATTCTTTAATTTGGGTAACAAGAGCCCTCAACCTCCAAGCTTTCAGATCAAAGTTCCTCATGCAGTCTAGAGCTCCAACCATTATTTGCGAGTCTGATTCAAGAATAATCCTGCGGTGGCCATGTTTCACTGCCCAAATAGAAGCAGACTTGATGGCAATGGCTTCGGCTTCATTGTTAGTGGATCTTCCCAGGCCTTGCAATTCCCAATAGAGCATAGTCCCAAGCATGGTTCCGGCACACCACTCCAATTCCGGCTCTACCCGGATTGCCTTTTGCAGCTCCATCAGTATTGATTTTAATCCAACCTTCAGGGGGAGGTTTCCAACAATTTTTGTCCTGTCCCTCTTGCAGTTCAAGGCATTCTTCCAAAGCTCCAATGTCAATTTGAGCTTCCTCCTCAGCATGAACAACCACAGTTTCGGTAACCTTGCTCCAAATGGTCTGCCAAACCCCGTCTAGAGCAGTAAAAGTTTCTCTAAAAATTTTGGCATTTCTTTCCAGCCATACTTGCCACCAGATAAAGCTTAAACCGAGCTCCCAACCAAAATGAAGAGCTTTAGATTTGAATCTACCTTTCTACCATTTTGCCCAGATATTCATCCGGTTCAGGTCACCACTTACTTGAATTTTAAAGTAAGCAAACCAACGCAGCCAAATCTGTCGGGTGAAAGGGCAACCAAACAACAAATGGTCAACAGTTTCCTCGCTCTTGTAGCATAGTACACATTGAGAAGGGCCGATGATACCTTTTGATCTGAGATTATCAAAAGTGAGGATTCCATTGTGCATGCACTGCCAGGAAAAAAAGTTAACTTTCGGCCAGCCTTTAGAGTGCCATATTTTCCTCCAGTCCTCAACCTGAAAAGTATGAGGGGGGGCTCTGGGAGAATGTTGTCATATCCGTCCTTTACTGTATAGACGCCAAGACTCCCAAAGCCCCAGGCTAATTCATCCTCCACGTCTCCCCCTGTAAGAAATATTTCTGTCAGAATTTTAGTCATGATGGGAGTCAAATCCGGAGGGATTGAAATGGGCCACTCATCCAACTTCTTGAACTGCTTAAACTTACACTCCCCCAACTGAGTAGTTGTGAAATAACTTTCAATACGGATCCATCCCTTGGCTTCAATGGCTGCTTTTATTGGCTGTAATTCTAGAAATTCAGCAATGATGGGTGGGAACTGATCCCAAGAATCTGTCCAAAAATGAGCCTTCTCCCCTCTTCCCACTTTCCAAAATAAGCGGTCTTTAACAACCTGAGACCCTAACTTGAGAGCCCCCCAAACTAGGGACCCAAGTACCATCCAAGGGGATGCGAGCTACATCGATTGGGTTGGCTCTGTCCCGGTATTTGCTAGTTAGGATTCTACTGAAAAGGGAGGTGGGTTGGGAGATCCATCTCCAAGATAACTTTCCACCCAAAGCTTTATTATTCAGCTTAGATTTTCTCAAACCTGCACCTCCTTTAACCTTGGGCCGGGTAACTTTGTCCCAGCCCACTAAGGCCCACTTTCTCTCTCCCTTTGCTCCTTCCCATAAAAACTTTCTAGCCATCCCGTCCAACTCTTTCCATATTGTAATCGGGGCAGCCAGGATAGAGAATTTGTAAATTGGCATGGCTTGAATGACTGACTGTAAGAACGTTAATCTGCCACCATAACTTAACCACTTGTGAGACCAATGATTAATTCTGTCCTTGATACACTCCAGGAGATTCCTCCATGTGTCTAATTTTAGCTTCTTAAAGTGCAAGGGGACCCCCAAGTAAACCACTGGGAGAGAAGTCCTTGTGAATCCCAGGATTTCTAAAATTCTGTTCGAAGCCTTTGCTCCAGATTAAAAAAAACCACTTTGGATTTCTTGTCATTAATGACCTGTTGAGTAGCCCCGAGATAGACATTAAGAGTATCCCTAATCATTCTTGCTTCCCTGAAGCTGGCCACTCCCACCAAACCAATGTCATCCACAAACTGCAGGTGCGTTAAAACTTCGTCACCCACCCTGATACCCAATAATCTACCTTGCTGTCTTCTCCTCAAGAAAATTCTGCCAAGACCTTCAGCCAAAATGAGAAAAATATAAGGAGAACATGGATCCCCCTGGCGCAGTCCCCGAGTAGCTCCAAATGGTTGCGAAGGAAGGCCCTTGATTAGCACAGAGTAAGTCGGGGTAGAGACACAGCTCATGACCCACTCTATCCAAATCCTGAGAGAAACCAAAGGCTGCCATCATTTTAGCCAGGAAACTCCATTCAACCCCGTCATAAGCCTTTGACATGTCCAGTTTTATGAACATCCCTTTATTATCGGAAGTGTGCATTGAATGGATTGCTTCCCGGGCCACAACCACCCCATCCAGAATCTGTCGTCCCTCAACAAAACCCCCTTGCTCATAGGAGACAATGTTGTGAAGAAGAGGTTTTAGGCGCTCAGCCATTACCTTTGTGATTATTTTGTACAACACATTACATAAGGCAATAGGCCTATAATCTGAAATATGAACCCCCTCCTCCCCTTTTGGAATTAAGGTAATGAAAGTGTGGTTTATAGCTTTAAGCATTCTCTTATTTTCTCCTGGACTCTTCTACAACAGCCCTTACATCTTCCTCTAAGTAGTCCCATAAAGCCTGAAAAAACTCAATTGGGAAGCCGTCTGGACCTGGAGTTTTACCAGTGCTCATTCCAAAGACCACAGTTTTCAATTCATCTCTATCAATGGGTTTGAGGAGGGCCTGATTTTCATCCTCAAAAATAACAGCAGGTATGACAGAAATAACTTCATTTTGGGCCTCTACATCTTGTACCACACTTTCCTTAAAAATCTTAGAAAAATAATCCATAGCATGGGAATGCATACCTGGAAGTGTATCAAAGGAATGACCGTTCTCATCTTGAAGGGCCTCCATCTTATTCATCTGTCTTCGAGCACAAGCAGTCCGATGAAAGAATTTTGTATTTCTGTCCCCTTCTAATAACCAGGTGGTTCTTGCTCTCTGCCAATAGGTCTCCTCCCCGGTTGTCAATGTCCTCAACCGCTCGTACGCAAGGCATCATCCTCAGCTTTGAGCTGGTCTGTAATTACTCCTTCTCTCGAACTATTTTTGGACCTCATCCCATCTGGCCACCAATGGAGCTCTTTGGGCCTGGAAGTCTATTTTATTAGCACGCCTCCAATACTTCAACTGAGTTTTGACATATTGTAGTTGTTTGTGGATTCTGAACATTGCTCTCCCATAAGCTGGGCGGCCTTCTTCCCACCACTATGGAATTTTCTCCCGAAGTTCTTCTTTCTGAAGCCAAAAATTCTCAAATCTGAAAGGTTTGTGATGCTGCCCCATCCTAGTCCCGCCTACCAACAGAATGGGACAGTGATCTGAAACTGGGCCTTCTAAAATCTAAAAATTTATATTCCATTTTACAAACGCCTCCTCTGAAACCAGAAAATGATCTAGCTTAACCTTCCTGCTATGTGGCTCCCGCCTTTTATTAGTCCAAGTGTAGTTAATGCCAGGACATTTAATGTCCACTAAGTGCAAAGCCTGGACTTGGGCAATCATGAAACGGTCCCCTGGGTCCAAAAATGGTGTTCCCCCTTCCCGGTCTCTAGAAGATAATTTAGCGTTAAAGTCCCCCGCTATAATCCAGTCTAGATCTTCCCTTGAGGTTCGCATGTTATGCACAACCTTCCACTGCCGCCTCTGACCATCTAGGTTTTGAGACCCATAAAAGTTTGTGATTAGAACGTGTTCCGCAGTGACATTATTCCTAAAAAGAGAAGTGAGAACACCCCTCCAGGCAAGATGTTCTATTGCAGACCATTCAAGAGAGTTCCACAGAGTAACAATCCCCCCTGAGGCACCTTGGGCAGCCACATCCATATGACCAACACCCCTCCAAATTTTGTTGACTGTTTTGGACATAAGATCTAATGACATCTTAGTCTCCCGTAAAAGCAAAAAATTAGTATTACGATTCTCTAAAAGTCTTCGAACAACAGATTGATGGGTTCTACTGTTTAAACCCCTCACATTCCATGATTGTATAATCATTGGTTACCCAGGGAGCAATAAGAGTCTATTGTCCTCACCGATCCTCCCGTGATCAGTTTGTCTCCTTGGGCCGCTAGCAACTCCTTATTGGATCTTCTACCTACTCCCCGAGAATTGCTATTTTTTGATCTTTTTTCTACCCGGGTTATCCCCAAAGTTGGCCTTTCCCTCGTTCTTCTCTCGGTATTCCCATGCCGACATCCCGAGATACCGTCTCGCTCCCTGGTTATGCACTACTAAAGCCCCTGAACACACTGGCTGTGATACCTCACAGAGTTCAACTACCTGCTGTATGACGGGAGGAGATGAGAGAGGGAGTTGCCCGAGAATATTAGAATTTTCCTTATTACCCTCCATGCCCTCCATAGATTGTTCCTCTTCGTCAACCAGTGACTTAAAAATCTCATACCTATTGGCAGGTCTGAGATGGGATTGCTCCTTTCCCTCTTTTTTCTTTGTCCGTATTTTTCTTCCGGGTTGTTCAAAACCCTCTCTCTCGAGCTTCCCGGCCCTGAACGGTGCTATTAGAATCTTTATTAAGTGTTGCCTTATCCTCTTTAGGCAGGTTTGGCATTCCTAAAGGGGCCTCCATTTTAGCATTCATATTATTAGGGCAAAAACGGGCCAAATGTCCATGTTTGTGACAAACCCTACATCTAAAGGGTAGGGCCTCATAGTCCAGTTGTTGAATCCAGGAGAGTCCTGCCAATTCAATTTCCATCTCTATCGACAAAGGCTGGCTGAGATCCATCTCCACACATATTCTTGCATACACCGCCATGCTCCCTTCAATTGTGTCTCTCGGCAACACCCAGATGTCTTCCAATAGAATTGCCAATCCTTGCCAACACCTGCTCACTCCATAATTCCATTGGAAGAGCATATAGTCGGATCCATACTGGGACAGCAGTAGGTTCAACTCTGGGATCGAATCCCACTCTCCATGGTTGAACAAATAGCCCTGTCGGGCCATGATTTTTCTTCTCTGACTCGAAAGCCCTATTTCTATCGGCCAAAGATGAAAAGCTAACAATAAAATATCCATTGCTAATAAACCACAATGAATACTCACCGTGAGGCTCCCAGTTTTTGCGGATCCAAGAGTGCAAAAAATTCAGGGAAGGACGTATACCCATGAACTTGCAGATTAAATCGTGATTAGCTCTGTAAATGACCGATTCTTCAACCATACTTGGCTCGATGACAATTTTTGGCCTGGTTTCGGCCTGCGGCAAACATCCATTCACACGATGTGCTGTCGACCTATTCCCAGCAGCTGTGAAGAGCATTTTATATGCCATTTTTTGAGCTTCGTCGTTCTTTGGAGGAGAATTTTCTTTAAACAAATCTGCGTATGAGCTGCTACTCCCTGGAAAAGGAGCCGGAGAAGTCCCCATTGGACCCTCCTGGGGCACCAATCTAGCCTTCAGATCCACCGTACCTCGAAGGCACTTCTACAATCCAGCTGATGCCCTAGATTTTTTGAAGTTCCAAAAACCCTAGTTCAGAGGAAAAAATCGCCAGAGCTTATTTCCTGCAAATCCTGGTCTTTCTTTTTTCTCTGTTTGGAATTTATCACATTTTTATTGATATTATATTCTTAGACTAATGTTTTTTTGTCAAACACCCAATATCACTATCTCAATCAAGCTCAACACTATCATAATCAACATAATAATTTGTTGTTCTATTTTGATCTCATGGTCCCAGTTTCAAATCCCTCACATCATCGAGACATATAATAGTCTTTTATATTCAAGGATGAACTTGATTTTTGTTACAAATTTTCTCCATATTACCACCAACAATGGTGGATTGGATGGATAGTGGATGGTGATTTAAGCTTGTCATTCAAGGACATCATTGATTCAATTTTTTCCAATAAAAAAATATTTTGAAACACCTTTCTCTTAAGTGTGTGCAATTTTATATGACAAAGGCATGACATTCTCATCCTAACTTTATGCATTGGTATAATGATTCCCATAATTATTTTGGTTCTATTTTGATCCAATGATCATTGGTTTGATCCTACTTACTTCTAAGGTGTTACATATTTCTTAATTTAATAATGGCCACATTACTCATCATCTATTCCACTTTCTTTTATTGGCACAACGAATCTAATTGGACAATATGATGAAGTTTATTTTAGCATAAAGTTTATTTTATTCAAGTTTCAAGCCTTACCTGATAAAATAACTATTGTGAACTTGTTGGGATTTTTCTTTGCATTATTGAAATATCACCTAAAGAACATGATTAGCAAAGGGTTTTTGTTGACACTTTGTTCAACCTATGTATAGTTAAAAGTTATATAAAGGAGGTTAAAGGTTCAAGTCATAATATATTTTGGATCTTAGAATAAAGGGTTGCATGCACTTAGTTCCTTTGCTCATCCAAGGGGTAGGTGCACCCCTTTGTTTCAAAGCTAATATGGGGTAATTGGATAGTCTATCTAGCTAAGCATGTGCCCCACACTAGGTTTCCATTTCAAACCTTGTCTCCTCATATTATCCTTCATTGGATCAATTATTATGAGATTAATATGGCTATTTGACAATCTTTATATATATGGGTATTAATAACAACTAAATTATTCTAAGTGTCATTACCTCATTTGGTCAATACAACAAGTGGTAGAAAGCTTCCCTATTAATGTGTGACATGTGGTAGGCCTGGATTTTCCTAATTACCTTCTAATTTTTTAATATTTTAATTTTGTTGATTACATTACTAACAAGTCTAAACAGTTACATACAAAAGTATTTTAGGTCCTTTTCAGGTTATGGTTTTCTAAGATCTATAAATTGGTGGCATCAATTCAAGGACCTATTGCAATGCTATAGAACATTATTGGTTTTACAGAGTACTATATACTATATGGTTAACACAAGGTATGTGTTGTTCCTATATATTCCTTTAAGTTGATGTGGGCTGACTATTTGGAGACCTAATCACCTTGTTTGTTTATTTAGGAGAATATCGACACATAATAACTATGTATTATTTGAGATTAATAGACAAATTGTGGTCACTACATTGTATGTTGATGATATTTTCACAAGAATATCAACATATATGATCCAGTAGATGGGGTCACAACGTCATATCCATACAAGGGTTGATCCAATCTATGTGCCTTTACCATAGAAGAATTCACGACCGATATTCTTTGGCCCATTTAAGCATTCATTATTGTGGAGGAGATGTAAACATCTTTATTTTATTTTTCTTTCTTGACCCCTAGCTTAGATTATGAGGGAGTGTTGAAATACCAACAATAGGATCTTATTGTCTAAGGCTGATAATGATGATGTAAGCTTATGAACAAGTGTGATGTACTCTTTATGTAAGCCTATATGAATGATCCTAAATATTTATATCTAATAGCATCAATAAATCCACTGATATGGATAACATTGAAAGTTTGTAATCAATCTTGTAATTTAACTTTTAAGACATTATGTTTATTGTCCTGCATTATTATTTGGGATTAGGTATCTACCATAAATACCTCCAAATCACTAATCCATAACATTAGTGTAATATCAATATGATATATCATGGGGTACCCATGGGCATCCACCTCTTCTATTATATTTATCGATATTCTTCTTTTGTTTATTACTCTCTTATTTTACTCTTTTATTATTTGGTGTATAATTTATGGTGAACATTACGATTTTAAATATTTTGGAATGTATTATGAAATCTGATGTATTGAAAATATAATTTTCAATTAGAATTATCTCTTTTATTTTTAATAACAAAGTTGTTGAAATGAAAACCAAACTTTTTAAAAACATGTAAGCAAATTATAGGTTACTTGAATTTTTTTTATTAATGTTACTCATAGTAGGGGCCAATGAGTTTGGGAAAATTAGTTGGAAATTAGTTTCATACCATAATCTAAGGTTCCAATCTCATAAGCGATCAACTTGTAGATCCATTAGAACACCTAGAGGTAGGTTTGAACTTATGACAATAAATTGGTCTAGGGCCAAGTGGCCATAGACCTAGGGTTATGTATACCCATATTATGGATCTAAGTCCATAGAGATATTATTTAGCTAATATTCTACCCAATGTATTTCAAATAAGCAATGAACAATTTGGATTTTGACCTTGTAATCTGAGGTTTCAATCCTATGGGTGAACCTTAAAATTTATTTCAATAATTTTGAGGAAAGTAGTGGAAAGCAAGGAGTTTCATACAATATTTTAATATTTTAATCCCATGGGTGAATGCTATTGTTGAATCCCAATGGTTTATGGAAATTAGTAAGGCATGAGGAATTTCATGTTGTAAACCAAGGTTCCAATCCCATTTGTTAATCTTAAAATTTTGGTTGATATTTGTCATCTTCCATTTATAAGGCTTAGATATAAGTCTCATCATGCATAATGACCTAGTGTGTGTGGGTGGAGGGTGATTGACCCCAAAATAAGTTGTCTTGACCTAAATATAAATTAAAATCCATGGAAACCTGTTAAAAATATTATGGTAGTGAGAAATGGTTTAAAATCAATACTTATTTTTCTACTTGAGGCCCATATCTAGTAAGGGGGTTTAAAACCCCATCTAGATTTTATTGACTATAATATTATTATATGCTATGAGTAAATTAATCTTATGCAATTTTAGTTAATATAATATACTGGTAAGACCCCAAGGTCTTGCTATAAAATTATTAACAAATTAATGTAAATGTAATCGCAGGCCACTCAAAGGGGGCTCCCTTGTAATTGCTTTGCCACTATAGGGGGCTCCCTCCTTAGAATATATGATTATTATTCTTCTTCTTGGATGATTTGATATGGATGGCCAACCTAATATATATATCTACCCTAAAGCTACGTTGGTGAAGAGACATGATGGTTCATGTATGAAGAGACGTGATGGTTCACGTTATGAAGGGTTGTGATGGTTAACTTTATAAGTTAATAATATAATAATTAAATGATTAATAATAATAACTAATACTAACTAATAATGTTAGGATTGAGGATCCTAACATATACTAACTTTATTTTTTTTCCAAAAAAACAATAATGAAGATACCATTCATATTTTTTATTTTATACCAAATGCTTCTTTTCTTTAATGCCTTCAAAAGTAACTTAGCAACATTTTTTTGTGGATATTAAATTTACTTAAGTGTAAATTAAAAAGTGGTTTATGTTGTCTCAAAGTGTGAAAATAATAATAATATGCATTATGATTTGATTAAATATCTTAATTTTTGTTGTATGGATGGTTTGAGAATTCATAACTTAACTTGGATTTTTAAAGTAGTTTAAAATTTATAAATTTATATAAATATAATTTTTTTCTTGATTCCATCCCTAGGGTTAGTGAGGCATATCTAAGGTACATTACCACCCACATTGAGATGAATAAGAGTATTGAATATCATTGTTTCACTAAAAGGGTCTACTTTCTTTAAATAAAACGATAATTTTCTTTTTTAATACATTGATGGAATTTAAATTTAAAATTTAGATTAATCAAATCTATTCTAATAGCTTCACCCATTGGATGTATTTATCTACTTTGGTAATTAAAAAGAAGAAAAGAAGAAAGTATACAAAATATTTTAGAAAGTAATTACATCGGTTAAAACACATAGGTAACTTGAGTGTAAAAACTAAACAATAGAGTTTTGTTGACCATGTGATAATTAAAAATATATTTAATTAGAATAATAAGGGGAAGATACCATAAATATATAGTATAAATGATGGATGTTGGATAAGTGCACATTGGTGGGGGTCAAAAAGCAACATGGAGAGAAACAATATGCATGTCATAGAAAATAATCCATGTGTATTATTTTCAAAATTCCAACCCTTATCTGTGCCTATATTGCCAAACATAAGTTATAATCACCTATATAATTCATTAATGGAACCATGATTTGCAATATTTTTTTGTTTTAGTTTTACAAATGCACATGTGCTTTACAAAACTAACATATTTTTTTGTAATTCTTCACTCTAGTTTTTTTATTATTTTCCTCACTCATAATTCATTTAGATATTACATTTTAGGCTTTCTATAGACGTATTATTTATAATTAGATTGATGAGGTTTCAAAATTCATCCATTGTAGTGATTAACGTGTCAAACATTGGTGTTATATTATAACACATATTTATCTCCATGCAAGTCCTACTTAATGCATTGTTCAACTTATCTAGCCTAAATGGTTATATGCATATCCAATCCTTAAGTGGAACTCATATAGGTATGGGAAATTGTGATTTGTATTTTGCTCCTAATTTGTATTCCACAATCGATAATCTAACTCAACAAATTTATATACTAAGTTTAATGGTAAATACCCTCATAGATGAATTTTGAAAATGGATTGCATAATACACTTGCACAAAGATCCTAAATAGGGAAAGGTTACTCTTGTCACCTTGAATATTGGTACCCTTTCTAATCAATGTTTTTTTGGGAACTACAACATTGGGGTTGTCATCTTTCCTCTCTAAATTTTTAAGAGATATTTTTACTAAAGTTTGATAAGGGTCCTTCTACTTATTATGTGATCAAGTTATTGCAAATAAAACAAATAGGAGTAATGGATGACTATTGTATAAAATTCAGGTGCCTTATTACATACACATTATCTAGATCATGTAATGGTGGTCTAGTAAATAATCACTACATCAGTCAAATCTTGCTAAAAGAGATAATTTTGATTAGAGAGCCATCCAAAGCCAAATACGAGGGGTCTAGAATTCCCACAACCTACAAAGTAGCTGATGGTAGAAGGCCATCAAATGTGCAACCAAGGAGATACCCCTACCATAGACTAATCCTAAATCTAAATCCCCCCACACCATGAAGCCTAGCTAACTCTTTGGACCAAAATACTAATAATTTACCAACCCTTTTGGTGGTAGCTAAGGTGAGTTTCACCATGAACTAGAACCCTAGAGTTTGTCTAGTGATAGCTAAACGAGTTCTACTCTTTGCAGATTCAGCCCCATCCAATGTGCATAAACGTATCTCGTCCCTATAAATAAAGGATAACTTGTTTAGCCCTCTTTCATGTTTGATTGTGTTCATAGTTCCCTATCGAGGTCACAATTCATCATCAGTTAGTGACCCCATAGAATTGAACCCAATTACATGGAGGAAGAAAGTGGGAGAGTTCAAGGTGACCAATTGACAAAGTAGCAAGGAAATATCTCTCTCCCTCAAGAGGGGCTTAACATTAAAAGAAAAATAGAATACAAATCATATTGAAGATTTTAAGTTGTGTGGCCTCCGCTAAACCTTGAGGCTTCTTGTCCCTCGTAAGGTCCACCTCGAGATCCATTATTGAAGAAAAACAAAAAATATAAGAGAAAAAGTATGGAAGGGAAGGATACCCTAGAAATAGTTTATTCCATAAGGGTCCATGGTAAAGGGCATTCCCCTAAATTGGAAAATAAGGCAAAAACTAGGATCTCAAAGGATTTATTGGGAAGGACTTCACCAGAAGGACTGATCAAGATGCAAAGAAGGTAGGGCATTGGCTATAACTAAATAATCACAACAACCTAAAGTAACCAAAAGGAAAGGGAGAGGTGGTGACCTAGCTCTAGCTCTACCATCCCAAACAACCAGACATGATCCCCAAGTTGATAACTGACACATTTAAGGCAAAAACATAGACATGGTCCAAAGGGATAACATCAAGGTCAAAAATATTAATGGAATAGGATATCATAGGTCTAATCATAATAGATCTCTAGCCTAAATGATCAGACAAGAGTGAAATAGAGATGTGACATTCCATCCAATAAAACTATCCTACAACATTTATGTCTACAAATTTATATACCTTGAGATCATCTAATATTGGTGATAAAAGCTTGGACAAAAATTTGAATTGGATAATTTTGAAGTAGATAATCCTAAATAAAATTAAGGAAATATTATGTACATATTTACAATTTCCTATTTGGGTAGATAGACATGCCTTAAATATTTTCCATTGATTGAGATAGGCAACAATATACCATCATGTTTCATAAGTCTATAATAATTAGCTCCTTTGACTTGAACTATTTGACATAGCCTGCTATAGAGGGAATCAAAATTTTAGGTCTCCTAGGCTTTTCACCATGTTTATCCAATATAAAAACTAGATCTCCTTCTATAAGGTCCATTTTAGTTCCCATTTTATCAAACCACTTCTTGATTGCCAATTGATGTTGGATTAATTTTAAAAACATCTCTCTTTCATCCTAAAAGTATATAGAGCATTACGATGAGACTACATTAGGGCAATGTTAGTGTCTTCAAGCTCCAATTATTGAGATATTTGGAGGGAAAGGAGATCTAAATTGACTAGTAATACTATTTCTTTTCTAAAAATAAGTTTGTAGGAAGATGATCCAATAGAAGCTTTAGGTGTTACCTTGTCTATCTATAACTCCCTTTTCAACTTAGTGTGCTAGTCCCTCTGTGATTCAATAATTATTCTTTCTAATATCCTAATAATATTTTTATTAGTGTATTTTATTACCTTGGGGATAATAACCAAGAAATATTTCTAATATAAATTCATACTCAAGCACAAAGTGCATCAATTTGACCCCTATAAAGGTTGTAGCATTATCAATCATTACTATCAATGGTGTCATCTAGTGATATTGTCCTCTAGAATTTGTATGATAGCTTCATCATTTACTACCTTAGTTAGTATTTGCTTCAGTCCACCTAGCAAAACAATTTGTGCTAGTCAAAATCCATCCATGTATTGCACTTGACAAAGGAATAATTTTTCCAATGAAATTAAAAACCTATTGTTGGAAGAGTTTTGTGACAGTTATAGGTCGTAAGGAAAAGAACATCATTTATCCAAGTGTAATGGGTTATTTTCTATTCAAAATTAATTTTTTTTTTTTGTGCTAATCCTCTTGGGACATGCTCTATCATTATATATCTTTTAATATCACCCATTCATCCTATTTTATTTTTTAATTCAAATTTTTTTACTAGTGCTATTTATTCCTTCATGGCTAACACAATGATATTTTCACATTTGCCTCATCCTCAAGTCAAAATTCTAAATTTTGTTTACCCACCATATTTTTTTTTCAATTCACCATGGAGTGCTTTGGATATTGCATCAGATGGAATACAAGGACAATGGCCTTATTTTGAGATAAGTAATATCTACACTTTATGTGGGCTTTGATCATGACATATGCTTATTTTTTTATGAAGGTGTACCTCTCTTCATAATTATGAAAATTTTGGCTCATGATAGAAATTAAATGTTCCTTTTATTTTTTATCCTTCTAGGTTAGTACAATGATAATACTTTCATCAATATCAAATAATAGAACCTAAAATCCCTAGAAAAATGTAGATTTATTAGGACTAGGGATTTTTTGATCATATCATTTGTTTGTTGAAAATATTATTTCTTTTCTTCAATCCAATCAAAGGTGATATTATTTTCTAGCATTTTGGTAATGGGTTGAAGTAGTTGTGCAATATTAGTTATGAATTTGACAACAAACTGAATTTCCCATATAAGGATTTAATACCTTTAATTGATGAGTAAAATGATAGCTCTTTTATTAACTTGATTTGATTAGGAATAATTACAAGTCCTTATTTATAAACTGTCATGACCCAAAATTTCCATTCCAATAGTAAGGTTTTTTTTACCCTAGTCTTTTATCAAGGAACTAACCTACTAACAAAGGATATTCTTCCTTAAGTAATCTTCCATGTATATCTTTTTGAGGCTCACCCATCCCTACATCTTACATACTTCTGGCTACGTAAGTGTACTAGGTGTAGATACTAGATTTACAAGCCATCCTTCTCATTATCTTTCATGAGCTAGCTTTCCCTCTTTCATTCTATCAAAAGGAGCACGCTTTCCTTCTCACACCTCATAAGTCCATCTATGTAGGGGCTAGGTACGTATTAGAATTGACTATCCCTCTCATCTCCTTGATGAGCTAGTCATTCCATTGTTGTGCCTCATTTCTATCTTACTTCGTGGAATCAATATCTTAGGTATCCCTATCATCCATTATACCATTCAGTTTCACTTCCTCACAAGATTAATTTTATAACACCAAAGGTTTCTCTAACTCTTTCATTATTCATTTGAGTTAACTAGTTGCATTCCCCTATCAAGATCTTTAATGATCGTATTAGCATAATACTAGTAATTCTGGTTCAGTGCCTTTCCATTGCATATTATGAGCTACCAAGTTTGTGTTACTCTAGCCATTAAGTTAATAACAAGCATTACATCAAAGTAAAAGGAAATCATAACGAAGTACCCATTCATTGAAGGTAAATAAGGTTTCACTAACATTTCCAACTTGAACCCTTTTTAACAAAATAGAAGTGCCACTATTCCACATGTGATAGTAAGATAAAACCATACAAGGCTTATAGACATTTCATGGATCTCTTATCAAATATTGAAGCATAAACAATCTAACATTAACTCATAATGATCTATTTATACTTTTTAAGTAATCAAGACCATAACATAATCCATTAACTTTTTGCAACATACTACCATAAAGAATGGACCACAACAAATCACACAACACCATATTTACCCTAGGAGAAACCCTTATGGGAAAAACCTAACCCAAAAATTATTTCTTTATTATAATATTTAAAATAATGGTTCCATACATTGTCCAAGGTATCTCATAATACCTTGCTTCCAATATATGAACTACAACATTCTCTTGAAAACAACAATATGAATTGGTCTTTCAATTCATAATCAATAGCTATTTTCAAATTCTAACAATTACAATTTTCTCCTTTTCATCATATATAGGACCCCTCAAAGGAGACCTCTTTTATCCTTTCCAGAAAGTAAGCTAGAAGATAGATTTCATATCTCTTTTTCCTAAACTAATAGTAATACAAATGTTGGCTCATATTTACTTCACCAAATCCATACTACAAGTAATATCTAGTTCCACAACATTAATTCAAATCAATACTGCAAGTAATATCTAGTTCCACAACATTAATCATTTTGTTGTTCCTCTACAAAGGTCATTAGACAAACATAATGTCACCATTGCCTTACAAACAATAAAGGTTAGAAGATAATTCAACATTTTTCAATTATCACAATAAGATCACCATTAATCAATCTTTACCAACTAAGCTTTCGATATTCTACCACATATGTTCTAAATTCTTAATCAAACATCACCATCCGAGTTAGCAATAATCATTCATTACTATAATCAACAACTGGTGGATAATCGAGTAGTAAAAACTTCTTGATTGACAATGATATAGAGCCTCAAGGAAGACTTAACACAAGGTTCTAGACAACCACATGCACACTATTGTGCACATGCACTATCACCAAGTGATGGCTATACGACCATCACTCGATGGTAGAAATACTATGGAGAAGGTCTTTCTCTTAAACATATTTGGCCCTCTACTTTCCAATCCATATGGGATAACACTTGGTAACCGAGTGACCTTGGTAGATGATTCTACTCAGACCATGAATATTGTTGCTCTAACCCATAGGCACCGTTTCACACAGAGTCTTGTTGGGATTTACACAAGGTAATGCATGCAGATGGTTAATATCTATTACACTTATTGAAAAGCTAAAACCACCACAACTCCTCGATACGTTTCCCATCTGGTGAATGGTACGTCCAAAAAATAGTTTTGCCTACAATCTATTTGTATTGAAAACCCACCCCAAAACTATATTTTCTTTAACAAAACATATACGTTTTCTAAAGGAAAATCAAAGCTCTTTCAAATGATTACCAAATTTTAGGCTTAAGACAAGATCTTTTTGAGTCAAAACCTAGAATCTTTAACATTCACAAATTAAATTTATAGGATAAGATTTTGTTAATTGGGTATCATTTCCTCCATTCAATAATTCAACATTCACTTCCAGTGAGGGACATGAATTTCCCAGGTATACTACACTATCAAAAATACATTCAAAATTCAAGTTTCCTCAAGCCTGATATTCACCTAGACTAATATTTAACAACAAATAATTGGTCAATTATTTAGGTATCTTTTTGACATGAGAAACACTTATATTATCTCCCTACTCTAAAACCAGAGAGAAAAATGTTCTTCAAAACTTATTCTAAGCTTCAATTTACTACTACTGAGATAAAGCGACGAAGCCACTAAAATAGATAAATAGAAGCTCAAAAACCAATATAGTCGCACATCACTCATATTGTCAATAACATAAACTGAAACCATCATTTTTCCAACCAGATGCATACATTTTTAAAACCGTTTAAGCATACATAAGCAAGAATAAGGAAAGGATAAGTTTTAAAGCAATACTCAGTCATCACGTTGCCTTTTCTTCTTTTAGTCACCATGTTACCTTTTTCCTTCTTCAACAAGTCCATTCGCTCCTCCATCTCCAAGAAAACCCAAGAACCAACAACCAAAACAAAACCCCCTTTCCTTACCTTTCTAACCATACTCCCCCAAAGTCGTCCCTCTCCACTCTCTTCTCCACTTACCTTCCAACTGCCATTACGTGCTCGATCCCCCTTTCTTCTTTGGTTTTCACTGCACTCTCTTGATAATTATCATCATGCATAATAATTTGAATCATGAATTAAAGAGAAAGACTATTCTCATGCAAAAGAAAATCTTGCTAAACTTAAATTCAACTATCTTTAGTTTAACAATTCCCAAGTTAATATTTTAACTTATAAAGCAATCACCTCCATGAAAGAAGCATACGAAATTATCTCAAAAGCTACATCCAAGTCAAATTCCAAACATGAACACATTAAATAGATTAACATCAACCAAACCTACTCACAAGCATCATGTTTTACCCAAATGAGAAACAACATATTTTCTCTATCTAACTTACTCATAGTTAGAAGTGTTTGCATACCCATCATGCAACTAAGCTAAGTATTAATGTTGATCGAATCCACACATAATATTTCATTTTAGAACCAAAATAAGTTCCACCAAGATGGGGTGTTACATCCTCCCCCTCTTGGAATAAACATAGTCCGCTATGTTCAACCATTAGCAAAGTTTAATCATCACTCAAATAAGAATGGAAAGTGTTTTTGCATATCTACCACTTTTTCCCAAGTGGCATTCTTTTTGGAAAAGTGGTCCCATTGGACCTTGCATTGCTCCAAGGTCCCTTTCCTCATCTATTTGGAACAAAATTCAAGGATCTTTACTGGATGCACCTCTATAGCTTCGGGGTTCACCATCTACAAATTAGCAAAGTCCCACACATGATCAGGATTAGCAATGTATTTTCTAAGCAATGATATGTGAAAGGTGTCATGAATCTTGGATAGGTTGGGTGGTAAGGCAAGTTGATATGCCACTAGACTGATATTTTCTAAAATTTCAAAGGGTCCAACAAAATGAGGGTCCAATTTCATGGACTTAATAGCGCTCTTCATTGGTCGCACCCTCAAAAATACTCTGTCACCTACAATAAATTCTCTTGGCGACCTCTTAAGGTCAGCATAACTTTTTTGATGATCTATGGCTTCTTTAAGTCTTTCCCTGATCATCCTTAACTATTTTTCCATTTCCCTAACCATGTCTGGTCCAAGCACAATCCGATATTCTGGATTATCCCATGATAACGGTGTCCTACACCTCCTACCATATAGAGCTTCAAAAGGTGCCATGCCTAAGGTCGTATGATGACCATTATTGTAGGTAAATTCTACCAGATGAAGATAATCTTCCCATTGGGTCTTCTGATCCATACAATACATGTGAAGCATATCCTCCAACACCTGGTTCACCCTTTCAGTTTGTCCATCAATTTTTGGGTGATATGCAAAACTGATGTTTAGCCTAGTACCAATGGCACGATGTAAAGTTTACCAAAACTCAAAAGTAAACTTTGAGTCTCTATCTAAAATAATCACTTTTAGAAAACCATGAAGCCTAAAAATATCTTTGGAAAATCTATTAGCCACAATCACGACATCATCCTTGGTATTCCCTGGTATAAAATGTGCAACCTTGGTCAATCTATCGACCACAACTAGGATTGCGTCATGTTGGAACCTGGTCTTTGGCAACCCTACAATGAAATCCATTGAAATCACCTACCATTTCTATGTTGGTACATCATGAGGATACAAAAGTCCTACAAGATGTCTGTGCTCAACCTTAAATTTCTAACATTCGAGGCATTAGGCAACAAAATCAGTGATGTCCCTTTTCATCCTTGACTAGTAAAAGGTTTTCTTCACATTATCCCTCATCTTTGCTCCTCCTGGGTGAGCGGAATATGGAGATCTATGTGCTTCATTCATGATCATTTTTCTCAGATCATCGATCTCAGGAATCACTACCCTATCCTTGAAACACAAGAACCCATCCTTGATGTTGAAATCCTTGCTTTCATCAGGTTTCTTTTCCATATTTGCCCGAATTTGGTTGCAATATTCATCTTGATGTTGCATTCTCTTGACTTGTTCCATAAAATCTACATGGATGTGGGTCAGAACAACAATATGTCTTCACCTACTAAGAGCATCGACAACCTTGTTTTCTTTCCCTTTGATGTACTCAATATCAAAATCATACTCGATGAGAAACTCCATCCACCTTCTCTACCTAGCATTTAGCAAAGGTTGAGTAAAAATGTATTTTAGACTTTGGTGGTCTGTTCTCAACTCAAAGGGTCCTCCTACCAAGTAATGTCACTAGATCTTGAGGGCGTACACTACGACTACCAATTCTAGGTCATGGGTAGCATAGTTGACCTCATACCTTTTGAGTTTCCTTGATCCATAGGCCACCACTACTTCATTCTGTGAGAGCACTCCTCCCAAACCTTCTAATGATGCATTTGTACACATAGAAAAACTACCCTAAGGGTCTAGAATCTTCAATATGGGAGTTGTAGTGAGTTTTTGCTTGAGCAAATTAAAAGTTACCTCACATTTATCTATCCATTTGAACTCCTTTCCCTTCCTCTAAAGGTTTGTTATTGCAGTTGCTATCCTGGAGTAGTCTTTTACATAGCACCTATAGTATCCAATCAGACCCATGAAGCTCCGCACTTCGGTCACACTCGTAGGCATCGACCAATTCAGTATGGCCTCTATCTTCTTGGGATCCACAACTATCCCTTCAACTGATATGATATGTCCCAAGTATTGCACTTTCAACTCGTAGAAGTCACATTTAGATAGATTCCCATACAATTGATTCTCCCTTAGTAGTTCCAACACAATCCGAAGGTGTCTATCATGCTCTACCCTATTTTGGAAATAAATCAAAATATCATCCAAGAACACAAGAATGAATCGATCCAGGTGTTTCCTAAAAATGTTATTCATCAAATTCATGAATGTTGTTGGAGCATTCATTAAACCAAAAGGTAAGATAGTGAACTCATAATGTCCATATCGAGTTTTAAAAGTTGTCTTATGGGTATCCTCCTCACGGATCCTCAATTGATGGTATCCTGATTTTAGATCAATCTTTGTAAAGATAGTGGCATCCCTCAACTGATCAAATAGATCCTCAATTATGGGTAGAGGATATCTATTTTTAATTATTGCCTTGTTAAGCATTCTATAATCTATGCATAACCTCAAGGAACCATCCTTTTTATTTACGAACAAAATAGGTGCACCCCAAGGTGATACACTTGGTCTAATCAAACCTTTCTCCAATAACCCTTGCAATTGTACTTTTAGCTCTTGCATCTCAATGGGGTTCATTCTATAAGGAGCCCTATGAATAGGCTCTGCCCTAGGTTTAAGCTCAATTGTGAAGTCAAATTCACATTTTGGAGGTAATCCAGGTAAATATTTTGGAAATACATCCCTAAATTCCTAGAGTATTGGGTGTTTTCCAAACACCTCTTCCTTCTTTTCATTTTCTAACTCATTCAGTTTTACTACATAAATTATTCCTCCCATTTTTATGGCTTTCTTAAGTTGCATTACCGAGAGGATTTGGGGTTGAAATGCCCCTTGCAGGCTATACACTCTCTGTGTTTTCCTACCATATTTCATGTACTCAATCCATATTTCCTAAAAATTGATCACAACCTTATGTGCATGTAACCAATCCATTCCTAGGACTATATCAAAAGCATGTAGCGGTGCTACATACAGATAACCAATGGTCGTACTACTAGGTAAGGTGATTTCGGTCATAGGATAGCACTAATTCATAGAGTAGGTTTATCCTGAACCATACTCGACCTTCCACCCATGTGCCAAGATTCTTGGCCTTTTTGGTATATCTTTAATCAAATTAGAGGAAACAAAGCTATCCATAGCTCCACTATCAATCAAAATTTTAACATTTCTACCAAAAATCTTACCCCTTATAAGTAGCAGTGTGGCTTGTCCTTCCAGCTTCTGACTTCCTATCGCTACATAGATCTTGTGAGCAGGTTCCTTGCGTGCAGGTTCTCTGTAAGCCGGTTATTTTCCTTTTAAACTTGGTCCTACTCTAAGTGGAAAATTGTTAGCATAGTGTGGTCCACCACAATCAAAGCATCCAGTCTTGGGCCCTGGATGAGTTTTCTGCTTCTACCCTTCTTCTACCTTCACTACTAATGGGGGGTTAGCCTAACCCTGAGGTAATGGTTTGTTATTACCATTGTGGTGATTGTTAGAATCATGGTTCTTCCCTTGGAACCTCCTCCTAAACTTTCCCTACTTCCTATCATTTCTTCTATCATGACTATTGGAGCTTTTACTTAGTTGCTCTCCTTCCCATTTCATGAAGCCTGCACTATTTCTTTTCCTTAGTGCCTCTCTACCCTATTCTGGTAACCCTTCATAGTTGAAGTAGGGCTTAAGGTAAGTTTTTGCTTTCTTGGCCAGGTCATAGGCCTTCTGAAGAGTACTAGGTTCTCGCATGTTCACTTCATGTCCTACTCTAGGATCTGCTCCTAGTATGAATTTATGTACCTTCATCTTCTCATTATATGTGGGCACATATTTCAATAGCTTGATAAATTTTTGGTAATATGCCTCCACCATCTTATTTCCTTGTTTAATATTGGTGAACTCCTCAAATTTTTGGTTGTAAAAATATTCTGTGAGGAATCTTCCTTTAAAGGCTACTACAAAGTCCTCCCATTTTAGATCAACTGTGACCTCAATTCCTTGTTCCCCACTAAACATTTCCCACCAATCCAAGCCAACACCCTGTAAGTGTAGAGTGGCATATGACGTTCGGGTCCTAGTGGAATAATTCTTCATATTATAGAAAGTCTCTATCTCTTTTAGCCAAGCTTCGACCACGTCACCACCTTCCTCTCCATTGAACTTGGAGGATTTTAGATGCTTCATATCCCTACCCAATTCTACCTCAAGTTGATTTTTGGCCTATTGTACCTCTAAAAGGGGTGTATTAACTTGTTCCACCCTAGAATTTCTAGCTTGAGTATCATGATTCACAATTGCTTCCAATAGTTACCTTTGTGTTTCCATTTATTCACGAAGTAAAGCAACTATTGCAGGGAGATCTTCCCTTTCATTGTTAGGATTATCTATTTCTACATCTGGGGTTTCAACCTCAATGTTAGTTTGTCGTGTCTACCTCATTGATGGAGTGGCACCCCCTCTCCTCCTCCTCAGTGGCATTGCCCCTGGCCACACACAAGATAGTAGTGAGGTTTAGATCATAGTTACTTCTTGAATTAACTCTCCTACTATTAACTAAGCATCTAGTTGACTTAGCTATACAATTAGGTTAAAGTCCAGTGGATACACTTATTCATGTAGGTGTAGTCATCACACTATGTGTGTCCTATTACACACTTTTATCTAAGCTTACATAGAGAAGCTTGTATCCCTATGAACCAAGTGCTTTGATACCAAATGTCATGACCCAAAATTTCCATTCCAATAGTAAGGTTTTTTTTTATCCCTAGTATTTTATCAAGGAACTAACCTACTAACAAAGGATATTCTTCCTTAAGTAATCTTCCACGTATATCTCTTTTGAGGCTCACCCATCCCTACATCTTACATACTTCTATCTACGTAAGTGTACTAGGTGTAGATACTGGATTTACAAGCCATCCTTCTCATTATCTTTCATGAGCTAGCTTTCCCTCTTTCATCCTATTAAAAGGAGCACACTTTCCTTCTCACACCTCATAAGTCCATCTATGTAGGTGCTAGGTACATATTAGAATCGACTATCCCTATCGTCCCCTTGATGAGCTAGTCATTCCATTGTTATGCCTCATTTCTATCTTACTTCATGGAATCAATATCTTAGGTATCCCTAACATCCCATTCCATTTCACTTCCTCATGAGATTAATTTTATACCATCATAGGTTTCTCTAACTCTTTCATTATTTGTTTGAGTTAACTAGTTGCATTCCCCCATCAAGATCTTTTATGATCGTATTAGCATAAACTAGTAATTCTGGTTCAATACCTTTCCATTGCATATTATGAGCTACCAAGTTTGTGTTACTCTAGCCATTAAGTTAATATCAAGCATTACACCAAAGTAAAAGGAAATCATAGTGATGTACCCATTCATTGAAGGTAACTAAGGTTTCACTAACATTTCCAACTTGAACCCTTAATCAAAATAGAAGTGCCACTATTCCATTTGTGATAGTAAGATAAAACCATACAATGCTGTCAAATATTTCATGGATATCTTATCAAATATTTAAGCATAAACAATCCAACATTAACTCATAATGATCTATCTACACTTTTTAAGTAATCAAGACCATAGCATAATCCATTAACTTTTTGAAACATACTACCATAAATAATGGACCACAAAAGATCACACAACACCATTTTTTACCCTGGGAGAAACCCTTATGGGAAAACCTATCCCGAAAATCATTTATTTTTTTTCATCTTTAAGATAAAGGTTCCATACATTGTCCAAGGTATCTCATAATACCTTGCTTCCAATATATGAACTGCAATATTCTCTTGAAAACAACAATATGAATTGGTCTTTCAATTCATAATCAATAGCTATTTTCAGATTCTAACAATTACAATTTTCTCCTTTTCATCATACACAAGATCCCTCAAAGGAGACCTCTTTTATCCTTTCCAAAGAGTAAGCTAGAAGATATATTCCATATCTCTTTTCATAAACTAATAGTAATACAAATGTTGGTACATATTTACTTCACCAAAACCATATTGCAAGTAATATCTAGTTCCACAACATTAATACAAATCAATACTACAAGTAATATCTAGTTCCACAACATTGTTCATTTTGTTGTTCCTCTGCAAATATCATTAGACAAACATAATGTCACCATTGCCTTACAAACAACAAAGGTTAGTAGGTAATTCAACATTATTCAATTACCACAATAAGATCACCATTAATCAATCTTTACAATAAGATTTCCATTAATCAATATTTACCAACTAAGCTTTCAATATTCTACCACATATGTTCTAAATTCTTAATCAAACATCACCATCCGAGTTAGCAATAATCATTCACTACTATATTCAACAACTGGTGGATGCTCGGGTAGTAAAAACTTCTTAGTTGACGATGACACAGAGCCTCAAGGAAGACTTGATGTAAGGTTCTAGACAGACGCATGTACACTACTATGCATAAGCACTACTACCAAGTGATGGCTTTACAACCATCACTCGATGGTAAAAACACTAGGGAGAAGGTCTATCTATTAAACGCCTTCAACCCTCTACTTCCCAATCCATATGGGATAACACTTGGTAATCGAGTGACCTTGGTAGACGATTCTACTCAGATCATGAATGTCATTGCGCTAACATATAGGTATCATTTCACATAGAGTCTTGCTAGGATTTACATAAGGTAAAGCATATAACTGGTCAAAGTCTAATATACATTGAAAAAGCTAAAATACCATAACTCCTTGATACGTTCCTAGTCTGGTGAATGATACATCCAAAAAATAGTTTACTTACAAGCCATTCATCTTGGAAACCCACTCCAAAAACCAAATTTGCTTTAACAAAGACTCTACGTTTTCTAAAGGAAAACACAACTTAACAAATGAAAACCATATTGCAGGCTAGAGACTAGATCTTCCTACGTCAAAACCTAGAATCTAACATTCACAACCTACATTTAAGACAATATATCATCAACTAGGCATCATTACCTCCATTCATCAATTCAACGTTCACTTTCAGTGAAGGACGTGAACTTCCTAGGTATACTACACTATCAAGAATGCTTTTCAAAAACAAGTTTCCACAAGTCTGATATTTACCTAGACTAATATTTAACAATGAAACAATTGGTCAATTATTTGGACATCGTTTAGACATGAGAAACACTTATATTATCTCCCTACTCTGAAACCAAAGAGAAAAATGTTCTTCAAAACTTATTCCAGGTTTCAATTTACTACTGCTCGAGATAAAGCGATGAAGCCACTAAAAAAATAGATAAATAGAAGCTCAAAAACCAATATAGCCACACATCACTCAGATTATCAATAACATAAACTGAAACCATCATTTTTCCAACCAGATGCATACATTTCTAAAATAATTTAAGCATACATAAGCAACAAAAGGAAATGATAATTTTTAAGGTAATACTGAATCACCACGTGATGTGGAAAACACTCTTAAAAGACGACACAAAATGGCACAAATGAAAACTCTGAATTGTAAATATAAAAAACATATTTATAAGCATGTCTACCTTTACAAGAAGGCATTTAATATGCATGATCCATGTCAATATTAAATGCAATACAATACTAATCCCTATAATTCCTCCCCATTGAGGAAGCATTGGTCCCCAATGCATACAAGTGTGGAAGAGAAATATGTGTAGCTGAAGAGTGTCGGGTACAACCAAAAATACACTCTTGATACAAAAAAAAATAAGACCAATATAATGAATTTGAATAGGCCTTCATAAAACCAAAATCTAATACTGATACTAAAACATGCTCGAAAAATGCTTTCCAACGACTGTAAAAACTGCTATGTCGATGAATAACTAAATTGGGTCCCTCGAAATGGTAGAAGAAAATAGCAACTGATGTCGAAGGAGATGTAATAGAATATTCCTCGAACCATGTGCCAAACAAAAAATTTAATTGTTGCGGCATTTAAGACAAGTAAGCATGCATTGAATTGGTTGAGCCATGCATTAATGGAGATGGGAAAATATTAAATTAAATTAAAAATAATTTAATTTAATTTAATTAATTCGTGGTTAATTGTGGGCCGCTTGCATTAAATTATTGGTGGACCGAGACAACGATCAAGTGGATGAGGACAATGATCAACAGAGATAGAAGTGATGGATTAAATTAAATTAAATAAAATTTAAATTTAATTTAATTATGGGTTTATGGATGATGTGAATGGGCAACGATCAACGGAGAATATTTAATTTAACACATAATTATGGTATTTAAAAATAAGTGCAATATTAAATATTGTAATTTTAAATTAAATTAAATAAAATTTAATTTAATTTAAAAATATCTCCAAGGGAAAGGGAGCAATAACTATTGTGGAATGACAATGACTAATTTGATGGCAACATGGGCAAGTGGTAAGTGGTAGGCATGTTTGATCGGTGATAACGACTAGTAATCAACATGGGGTGAGAGGGGGAGGCCATGGGGGTGCATGGGCTGGAGAAACAAATCATTGATTTGCAATTATAGGGAACGACCAAAACGGTGCTCGAGAAATCAAGAGTAGATCAGATCAGCACCGAAAAGAGAGATGACACTGATAAACATCAGATCACCATAAAAAATGTGATGCTGCAGGTATGAAGTGTGAAATAAATACCCAAAAATAGAGAAACGCACTAAAAATACATAGAGGAGTTGAGGAACCACCATAGAAGATGATATGAAAGTTGTGGGTAGCAGAGCATCGCCTAAAATTAGGAGATTATCATCGTAAAATAGTGAATCATACAATGATGACAATAGTTCAACGTTTGAAAATAGAAGAACATCATCAAGAGGAATAGGTGGATCATGAAGTGAAGTAGGTATGATGACAAGGGCAGAGAGGTCAACGTGGTCATGAACTACAATGGCTTCTAGAGAACTTGGATATGCAATGTCCGAATGGGTTTGATCTACAATAGGAGCTTCAAATGACCTCGAATCCATAATAGGAGCCACATAATCTAGTGGAAAGACACTGGGTATATCACCCAGATACCTTGGTACAAATCCAGGTGTGGCTACAAATTCTTCAAGTTCTAGATTAGGGGTAGAATTTTGATCTTCTTCAATGATATTTTCATCAACAGTGACGATGATGTCAACTTTGAGTTGCTGAAGACTAGTGATGAAAGCAACTTGAATGTCGATAAGGTTGGAAAAAATATCTATGAGACTTGACATCATGAATAATTATGACAAAAAAATAAGGTCAATAAATAACCAATCCAATATGAATGCTCAAATAAAGAGTTGAGGGTCAGGATTACCAAGATGAGAGTTTTCACGAATGAAAGTGCTTGAAGGTGTCTATGAAAAATAATGTTCACCACTCAATATCAATGGGTTGGTTTTCTAATTTATTTCTAAACCAATCTAGTCTCAGGAATAGGATACTCTTCAAACCCTTGCACCTTGCTCTGATACCAATGATGTGGGAATTACTCTTAAAATACGACATGAAATGGCACAAATGAAAACTCTGAATTGCAATAATAAAAAATATATTTATAGGAATGTATGCCTTTACAAGGAGGTATTTAATATGCATGATCCGTGTCAATATTAAATGCAATACAATACTAATCCCTATCACCATGTTGCCTTTTCTTCTTTCAATCATCACACTATATTTTCTTCTTTAGTGAATTTGTTCACTCCTTTATCTCCAAGAAAACCCAAGAACCAACAACCCAAAAACAAAATTTTATTTCCTTACCTTTCTAACCATACTTCTCAAAAGCCATCCCTCTCCACTCTCTTATCCACTTAACTTCCAATTTTCATTGCACTCTCTAGATAATTATCATCATGCATAATAATTTGAAACATGAATTTAAGAGAAAGACTATTCTCGTGCAAAAGAAAATCTTGCTAAACTTAGATTCATCCACCTTGTTTAAAAATTCCCAAATTAATATTTTAATTTTTAAATAAATCACCTCCATGAGAGAGCATAAGGAAATATCTCAAAAGGTTCATCCAATTCAAATTCCAAACATGAAAATATTAAATAGATTAACATCAACCAAACCTACTCATAAGCATTATATTTTACCCAAATGAGAAACAACATGTTTTCTCTATATAACTTACTCATGGTTAGAAATGTTTGCATACCCATCATGCAACTAAGCTAAATATTAATGTTGGATGAATTCACACATAATATTTCATTTTAGAACCAAAAGAAGTTCCACCAAGATGGGGTGTTACAGATCCACACTTCCAAAAGTTTTCCTTCCTAAACCATGAATATATTTCTTAGGATTTAACAAAATCTTATAATCTCTGCATATTTTGAAAGCTATCTCTAGATGTTCAAAATGTTTATTCCTTTCTTTGAATAATACTATTAAGTTATCAGGATATATGTGTATAATTTCATCGAACAAAAAAATACAATATCCATAGCTCTTTGTAAGGTAGCCTCTATGTTGGAGAGGCCAAAATGCAGTCTTTGGTAGGAAAAGGTTCTTCATTTTGTGGTTAAAGCTATCTTATGTTGATCATAATATTTGATCCATATCTAATTGTACCCAAAGAAAATGTTAAGTAATGATAAGATTTATCACCTCCCCACCATTTGAAAAATTTGATCAATTGATAACAATGGTTGAATATCTTTTAAATATGCCCTATTCAAATTTATGAAGTCAACAAAAAGCTAGATATACTCATTCTTTTTACATACTAGCACCAAATTTTCTATTCAAGTAGTGTTCTTGATGGGGAAGACGATTGCACTTGAAATACCTTTAGAAGCTCCTTATTCATTACTACTTCAATCATTGGGTTGATGGATATTTTATTTTGTTAGAATGGTCTGGTCTTGGAATTAATTTTAATGGTATATTCGGTGATATTACTATCATTTAATTTCAAATATTCATATTTTCATGTAATAACATCTCAATGCTTCTTCCATAAATATTTGAAAAAATAGACCTCTTCTTGAGTATAATCCTTTCCCAAAATTAAACTCTTGCCTTTAGAGACTTCAACAAGATGGTATTAAGATATTTTATCTTGATAATTCCTTGATGGTATCATTAGGATTTCATAGGATTTCTAGTGTGATTAATCCTATTGGAAACTAGTTTCAACTGGATTACCCCATCCTTGATGTCATCCCCATATTCATTGTTTTCTTTTGCATTTTGAGCCTCTTTGACAAGGAATTCTATGATTTGCTCATCATTATTGAATACTTTTCAATGATCTACATTTTTAGGGATTATAGGTGTAGAAACCACCTCAAATTATTTAGGATGATCTCACATGTCTATCATTCGATCAAATTTTATGTCCAAATATGATAACTCATCTATTTGGAATTCGATTTGCTAGGAATCACTTTGAGCTCATAAATACTAAGACTTCCTAATAAGTCCTAGACTATGTGCTTGTCAAATTTTAGATCTTTATTTTTTGTGGCACATTCTCAATTGACTTTATTGGTTACTAACTTAGAGTCACAAAATATTATTATATTCTTGATACCTATCTTTTTAATTTTTCTCAATATGATGCATAATGCTTCATATTCAACAATGTTGCTAGTACTATTAAACAATCTACAAATGTAAATTAGTTGTGTACCTTGGGGATCAATTAGTTGAATACCAAAACCTACTCCATTTCTTGTCTATACACCATCAAAATATATCATCCATGTTCCATATAATCCTTAAGTATATTTGGTGGCTAAACTTAGGATGATGGCAACATATTCAAATAATAGGTAATTTCCAAGCTTAGTTTCTTAATAATATGCCAATTTATTGTTTCCTTATTGTAGAACTCCTATGATTATGTCGAGCTAAAAAATAAGTGCATATATGAAATTGGAAAGCTTATTCTAATTTAGTACACCATCATCTTCAAACTTGTGCAAGAGGTATTTAAATAAGGATTATTTTCAATCCTAATCATGATATTTCCATCTCTAGGTACTCTCATATGTACCCATATCTTTCCAACTTTTTTTTCCATTCTTGTTATAACTATCTTCCAAAATAAGGAGTTTGATTGACCACAATAAACTTTTAAATGACCTCTAACTCTGCATGTTTTGCATCATTAACAAATCCTTTAGAACCATTACAATATTTACTCTTATTCCATCCATTAGAATATGGATGACCCATTTATTTGCACATAGCTTTAGGCATTATAGTCACTGTGACCCCTAAATATACAATACAACTCCTTAGTAGGTTATTATATATATTCAATATAACATAAAATGGTGGAAGCTTTAATTATTTTGGTTTAGGTGTTGTTAATATGTCCACCATGATCACCTAAATATCTAAAGGATCTTCTATTATTGAGCTCTACTATTCCACTAGATTATGCTATGTTTGCTATTGTACTACTATATTTGCTTTGGAATAACTCCTCTCTTGCTCCTTAAGATCCTTTTGGAGTAAATACCTTTGTCCTAGAAGGCTATAGACTCTAATTACTAACCTTAGCTGACATTCTCTTCATTTTTTTAGCAATATTGAATATAAATTCAATAATACTAATTTCATTGTTTAATGTGAATTTTATATATTTTCAAATAATTATTGCATGTCCTTATATGGTCAAGGATAGGTATTTCAAATTATCTTCAATATCTTTTTTATTGTGCTTATCCATCGCTACTGCATCCTTCTAAGCTTCTTGTCTTTTTTCTTATGAAATGTTGATTGAAAAAGTTATGGTTGGTATATTTTTTACATCCTCCTAATATTCATAATTTTGTATAGATCTCATGGGCTCGTTACCTTTTAAATTCAAGGGTGGTCATCCTCTTCTCAATATTATAATATTCATACTTGGTCCAATTTATCTTTTGGATACTTCTTGTTGGGTTATGGATTATTTAGTTGTAGATTTTATTTTGTTCTTGATTCCAACCCTTTCTTGTATGCATATTAAATGATCTTCAAAGGAGTTAAAACCTTCTTATGATATACTAAAATTACCAAGCACCATGTTATTTGTGTTAAGAAGTATCATAAATATTTGTTGAACTAGACTAGGTGGTTGATATATTTTTTAATTCACCATAGGAATTGATTTATAACTAGATTTTTCTATCTCAAGGGTACAACTTATAGATCTTGGAATTACTAATTATATATATTTGTTTGAATATTTATTAGATCCATAACACATTGATAGGATTATGTCCAATGTTGTAAGCAAAGCATCACACATTATTGATTTTTAAATTCATATTGAAAATATTGTTTTTCACTTGACTTCTTGGTTGATTAAAATTTTATCGAGAAAATTAATCCTTCATAAAGTATAGAGGCTTCTCTAATTTTATTATTTCCATCCATTTTTTGGATGGCAACCATTGTTTTCCCTCTTCTCCATATCAGTATAATTTCCTAGTAATTTTATCATTTCCATTATTTTTCTCACTTGGTCTAGTAGTTCATCATTCTATTTTTGAATATGCATTGCCTAAGTTATTAAATATCATCATGAAAGGTTCCACAAGGGACTCCCAATTAATCATAATATTATAAAATATAATCCTACACCATAATATTACTATCTCTCAATGAATACATAAGTAAATATACCATGATATATTCTTCTTGAATTTGGTACAATAACTCCAATGTGAATAGCTCATTGAGACAATCCAAAGTAGTTTTTTTCCTATTTTCATAAAATAGGAATAGACCATTATATTCAAAGGTCCTCGACATATCTAGTTAAGAAAATGGTTCTAGGGCCTTATTGGTACTAGTTCTTAGATAATTTAATGAACTTGTCCATATTGCATTTGTAGTAGATATTGCATTTGACCTTGATGTGGGGATAATAGATGATGATATACATTGGACCATTTGTTATTGTGGGAATACATGAGGACTTTATGGAATGACATGATATTGTAATGGAAAATGAGGAATTTTATTTTATGTAAGAGAAGGATTCATATATGCTTGATTAGGATCTGACATAACTTAAGGATTAAGCATAGGTGATGGGTTTTGTGAGCCATACTATAAATTTTTATTATTTGGTGGGGTCCTAATCTACTATATATTTGTGTAGGATGACTGGATAAATCTAACATTTTATTGAGAGTAGTGCCTTGATTTCCTTGTGCTTCAGCTTTAGTAGGTGATGTTTACCACTTTTTTTTAGTTTCCTAGTTTAATATTAGTGGGGTTATTTATATTAAAGCATTAAAAAATAAAAGGGTTGGATGATTCAATTATTATTAGGACATAAGCTAACCTATATGGGTTGCTACATTTGAAAAGTTTACTTGCTAACTTAGCTTTAACAACTATTGACTAGAATTGGTACCTATGTAAGGGATGCCTTGGAAAATCAATGATGTTTGTGGTTTACTTATCCCAATTTTCAAAGCATGACTCTCTTAAGAATTCATCATAATAGTGTATTATCTAATTGGAGATCCTAATTTATTGGAAGGTTGTATTGTTCTAGGAAAGGCTTGCAACATTAGAGGTATACTATATCAAATATTTATGATTATATTTAGGATAGTAGGTCCAAAAGAAGTCTAAGTACATATGTCATTAGTTAGGGTATAATAATATATTGAGATATTACTAAGGTATCCTTCTTTAGTTAATAAAAATGATAATGAATTTATGGATGAAGGATTCTGACCATGGTTGGTTGTTTTCACCATTGGCTCTTTTCCCTTTAAAGGAGTCAAAATTTATTTGTTGGCCTCATGTATCCACATGGTTTTTTTTTGCTTCTTCTCCTTTTTATGTATTTCTTAGTAAGGAATGAGTTTAATGCAACACAATTCTTTGTCAAAATAATGCATCTTTGATCGTGTATTCACGAGCCTAGAAAGCATCCTATTTGTACTTTCATCAATGAAAGTTTGGATTACAAAATTATATTTTTTGTAAAACTATTGAATCACTTCACTTCTAAAAATGGTGATTCATTCATTAAAATATTAGAAATTATTTCAAGAAAAATTAGAATAAATCACTCTTTTTCTAAACTTGTCAATTCACTTTTCATAAAATAGTGATTCATTTTTTTGGACAATAAAGCTTCACTTGCTTAAGGTTTAGAAAAATATCTTATCGTAAAAATTAGTGAATCACAATTATAAATGAGCATATCATTATTTTAATGAAACTTGACACAATTACTTCAAAAAATGCCAATCAAATATTACCAATCAAAGTTTTTTCTAAGATAGCTTGAAGTTCTATTGGATGATCAACCCTTTTCTAAGACTTTTCTAATAAGTTATCGAGATAAGACTCCATAAATCTTATCAATAAAATCATGAAACACATAAGGCATGGCATGTTGATAAGTTGCTATGGAATGTCTAAGGCCAAAGGACATGCCTACATAGAAAAATTTTCCTCAAGGAGTAACAAAGGTGATGTTTATTTAATCCTTATAGCAATTTTTTATCTTATTATATCAAAAATAACCATCCATAAGGGATATGTCATACACTTTTGAGAAAACAATAATGGTAACAATAGAGGGTAATGGAAAATTTTCCCTAAGACAAATGATCTTGATGTTATGAAAGTAACAATATATTCTAATGATATTATTATCTTTTGTATTTATAGGAAATATATTAAACACCTAACTAGAGTCATCAATAGGAGACATAAACTTACCCTATAATAATTTTCAAATTTGACTTTACACGTATCTTGGATGATTGGAGAAAATGTTCATTGCTTTTATTAGGTACGTGCTACATCCTCATAAGAGATAATGGTATAAACTATAATATTTTCCTCTGTGTGAGGAATGCCAATGCAGTCTTAAGAAAATATATCCTTAACATATTCTAAAATAAGAGTAGCATAAGTGACTATTTCTTTCAAGGAAAGGGATGACTTGACCTTAACATCATATCTTGTTAGAAGTGACAACATTAATATTAATAGTAGGATTAACATCCATGGCACTCCCTTATTAAAAATGATCAAGAGAGTAGGATAATATTTAGTTCCTTATCAATATAATTTTTTTCATACATAGTTTAAGGACTTATGATGACCAAACTTATCATTTGGTAACTTCAAGAACCTAAACTTGTAATATTTCCTAGTTATGAATCCATCTTAGCATATAGAAAGTTGAGAATGAATTCATCATTAGATAAAAATTGCATGGATATAAGGTATTAATGGATATTTTCATCATTATTAATAACCTTCTCCTTTAATTATAGATTTGATATAGTATGAAATAAAGTTATACACTGAATTTTAATGTATGACATAAAAATTTGATATAACTTTGTTAATACAAAAAAAAAAACCTTGGACTTAAAAGCTAGAGAGAAGGTAATTTTAATTAGGTGGTGTGTTGGAAAATATAGATTGGAGTTAATCAAAACTTACTTCCAACTGATATACTATATGTTAGAAAATATAAAAAATTTACCACATCATGTATTTATAGATAATATAGGTTGTTGAAGAATTTACAATAATACAATAAAACAAAATTGGAGCAAATATTATCTTCTTATTATCTGTAATAATTCTAACAGAGTTTCAGTACTCTGTTACAATCTCCTCACAGGCTTTGGAAGAGCTCACACACATGCTACAATGCAATATTTTTCTTCATAAAAGAAAAAATCTAAAAATGACTTAAGTAAGAAAAACAAAGCAAACCCTAATCCTAGAAAATCACATCCATCGGATCTACATCGACGGTGTTTATTACATGTCTTAGTATTTTGGCCATAACTTTTGACTCGGGTGTCCGTTTGAACCCATTGTTTTTCTAGATTGCCTAGATTTTGAAGCTATACAATTTTGTTTTGTCTCCTTTAAGAGGAGACACTTTCCAAGGCTGAAAATATCATCTAACGGCCTGCATTTTTATTTTAATGTGTGGCTGGCCAGATTTCCAACATTCCCCCCCTTGCTGATAAGGGGACTGACTATCAAGTCCCTTAGTAGCAAAAACTGAGGTTTTGCCTTCAAATATAACTGTGATGGATTAGTCATATACCTAGAACACTGTGAAATAGTAAAGCATATATCCAACCTAGTATTACAAAGGAACATAAGACTACCAACAATACTCCTGTACTCTGTTTTGTTTGCCCTTTCAGCTCCATCCTCCAAACTCAAGATATACCCATGTGCAATGGGTGTTACTACAGGTTTACATTCACTCAAACCAAATCTCTTCAGCATATTCGTTACATATTTGGATTGATAAACAAAAATCTCATTGCTAGTTTGATGTACTTCCATCCCAAGAAAGTAACTCATCAAACCCAAATCAGACATCTCAAACTTCTTCCTTCATATCATGTTTAAAAGAATCATTCAAAGAAGAACTACTCTTCATAAATAACATATCATCAAAACAAAAGCATACAATAAGAATATCGTTACCTTCTCTTTTGTAGTACAAAGTGGGCTCACTCTTACTCCTTTCAAAATTATACTGCAGGAAGTAGTCATGGATTCTAGCATACCAAGCTCTTGGAGCTTGCTTCAGCCCATATAGAGCCTTCTTCAACCTTTTAGACTTGATATTATTTTCCTTGGACAACAAAACCTTGTGGCTGTTCCACATATACTTCTTCATATAAATACCCATTGAGAAATGCACTTTTAAAATCCATATGATGCACCCCCCAAATTTTATGAGCTACCAATGATAGCAACATCCTTACTGTTTCTTGCCTTGCCACTGGAGCAAATGTTTCCTCATATCCCAAACCATATTTTTGAGTGAAACCCTTTGCTACCAACCATACCTTATACCTATCAATGGATCCATCAATGTTCTTTTTGATCTTGTAGACCCACTTGCATCCTAGACATTTCCTATCCTTGGGAAAATCACACAACTCCCAAGTATCATTCTTTTTAATAGAATGCATTTATTAGTATACTCAAAATCATCAACAACAACTTTAGAAACTTGTGAAACAAGTTCATAGTTTACAATATCACCTTTGGGATCTCCATTGTTATCATATCCATAAAGATGCAAGTTCTCTAACCTCTATATTACTGCATTCATCTATGTATGCAGACTCCTTGTCACCCTCTTATGGAAATTCTTATCAAGAATTTGAGATTCTAGGTGATCCTTCAACAATATTTTACCTTTTTCTTTGGTCGGTGGTGATGGAGGTGGAGAACTACTAGAAGAACCTTCTCTTTCATGGTTGGGCTGAACTGAAACATGGCTTGGTTCCACCTTCTCTTCACCAAAAACATCCTCAACAAACAATTTTTGTGATACCCAACTTCCCCCTTCATCAAAAATTGCATCTCTAGATACAATTATTTTATGTAAAATAGGATTAAAGAACCTGTAAGCCTTATATTTCTCACTATACCCAGTAAAAATATATTTTTCACTCCTTGTATCCAACTTCTTCCTATTCTCACCATTAACATGCACAAAAGCCACACATCCAAAAACTCTAAAATTATTTACATTTGGCTTCTTGATGTACCAAAATTCATAAGGGGTAATATTCTAAATACTCTTAGTAGGACTTCTATTTAAAATGTAATTAGCAGTCCTAATTTCTTCAGCCCATTAAAACTTACTCATACCTTTTTCTTGCATCATGCATCGTGCCATCTCCATAAAAGTCATGTTATTTCTTTTAGCCACCCCATTCTGTTGAGGTGTGTAAGGATTTGTTTTCTACCTTTTAATCCCAAACTCACTACAAAAATCATCGAATTCATGAGAATAGAAATCACCTCCTCTATTTATCCTCAAACATTTGATATAATGACCACTTTCATTTTTAACTAGAGCCTTAAAATTATTGAAGCAATTGAATACCTCATTCTTATGCTTAATAAAATAAACCCAACAATATATGGAGAAATAATCAATAAAATTTAGAAAGTAAGAAGCTTTACCCTTACTCTGTGTCTGCATTGGTACACAAATGTCACTATGAACCAAATGCAATGGATGTTGGGCCCTCCATGCTTAACCATGCTAAAAATTCCCCCTTGAATGTTTTCCAAGTTCACAGCCTTCACAAACCTCCTTAGAGTTTTCAAATTTTGGCAACCCATAGACAAGTGGTGAAAGCATCTTCAAACTCTTATAATTTAAATACCTAAACTGTAAATGCCATAGCCTCTCCTTACCTTATACACCAAAAAATGGTAGAACTCCCACTTGATCTACAAATTGTAATGGGAAGATCCTGTTCTTGGTCATCTTTATAGTGGTAATCAATTTTCTTCTTTGATCATAAATTTTGCACATTCTATCCTCAAACACTAACTTATAATCCTTTTCCAACATTTGACCAATACTCATTAATGAATGCTTCAAACGAGGTGCATAGTAAATATCTTTTACCTTCATTATTTTTTCTTTTTTGGTAGGAATCTCCATTTCTCCTTTCGCAACCACCTCCAATCTCTTCTCAAACCCAAGCCTGATATTGGATTGATAAGAAGAATCAAGAGATTAAAATACATCCCTCTTGCTAGTCATATGGTTTGTGCACCCACTATCCAGGATCCATGTCTGCTTTGTGATATTCTGTGTAGAGTGGAAAGCTGCTTGCTCCACTTTTTATTCAATCATACAGAACAAGGTATAATCCTCATAGGAATCCTCTTCTCCATAATGTGCTGCTTTTTTCAGCCTGCAATACCTCTAATAATAATCATATTTGTTATAATTGTAACACTACATATTTCTCATATCTCGGCCTCTACCTCTTCCTCTTGCACTGGATCCTCCTCTTGCAGCATGAGCTTGGTCATTGTCCGAATCTTGAGATATTCCTCGATCTCTACCACTGTAGGAGCCTCTTCTACCTCCTCTTCCATTTCTTCCTCTTCCTCTGGAACCCCTACCGTGGCCTCTTCCTCCATCAGTCTATTTTGCCAAAAAAGCTTGTTCCTTTGTAGAACCTCCTTATTTATCCTTCTTCCTCTTGGAAATTATCTCTTCATGAGATGTGAGAGAGCCAATTAATGAATCTATATCAATTTTTGAGAGGTCTTTGGTTTCTTCTATGATAAGAGTTGCACAGTCAAAATTATCTAACAAGGTTCTTAAAACATTTTTAATTACTATATTTTGCTCTATGATCTCTCCAAGTGTGGCCATTTTATTTACTACTATTTTTACCCGAACATAGTAATCTCCTACAGTTTCATTCTCCTCCTATTTGATATTTTCAAAATCTCTCCGCAAATTTTGCAAATTCACCTCCTTAACTTGGGTACTCCCCTGGTAATTCTCCTTCAACGCCTTCCAAGCTTCTTGAGCTGAAATGTAAGTAGAAATCCAGGGAAAGAGACTCTTGTCTAGAGCCGACTGGATGAAAGCCAAAGCCAAATTATTTTCTTTCTATTTCTCCTACATCTCCTTCTTTTTATTGGCAGTCAATGCACTCCAGTATTTTTTTTCGGTGAACCCAGCTTCAATGATGGCCCAAGCTCCTTTTGCCTTCAAAGTTGTCCTCATCCGGATGCTCCAATATTCGTAGTCAAAACCATCAAATTTTGGGATCAAAATTGAATTGATGTTGTTGGCCATAATAGTTCCCTTCAACATGAACTAAGATCTCCGAGAAGCTTCTGTAAAACTTGTAGCATAAATTCCACAGTTAGTCAAATCCAATTTCTCGATCACCTCGCTCTGATACCAATTGAAGAATATGCAATAATATAATAAAACAAAATTGGAGCAAATATTATCTTCTTATTATCTGGAATAATTATGGTAGAGTTTCAGTACTCTGTTACAATATCATCACAAGCTCTGGAAGAGCTCAAACACATGCTACAATGTAATATTCTTCTTCATAAAAGAAAACCCTAAAACTGCCTTAAGTAAGAAAAAACAAAGCAAACCCTAATCCTAGCAAATCACATCCATTGGATCTACATTGATGGTGTTTATTACATGTCTTAGTAATTCGGCCATAACTTTTGACTCGGGTGTCCATTTGAACCTGTTTTTTTTTTTAGATTGCACAAATTTCGAAGCTCTACGATTTCAAATGTCCTCTAAGGCTGAAAATGTCATCTAACAGCCCGAATTTTCATTTTAATGTATGTCTGGCCAGATTTCCAATAGTTGTGTCATACTATATTAAAAATTTGGTTTAAAAATATAGCATGATTGATATCATTGCATAGTATGATGAACCTTAATCATGATAAATAATATATAGAAAATGAAACATTAACAAGATAAAAACCTAACAAGGAAGTAACTAGGTTTAATTGGTAAATCTATGTGTTAGCCTAGGCATACATAATATCAAAATTTGAAGTATCATTTTTTAGTATTTTATTTTATCTGCATGATTAATTAAGAAAAAAAATCATATTTTAGGATCTAATATTTAACAAACAAATTTCTAGTGCAAAGGATAACATTATTTACTATTACAATATATACTAGGTTATCTATTTTGCATGCTGATCCTTTTCAAAAAATGATTATGTATTTATAAAAATAGTACTAATAATTGAATTTGTAGATGATAAAGTGTCCCATCCTATATATGGGATAGGGGTGGACTAACTTTGTTAATATTTGGGTAGGAGGACAACTAGCCATGTTGGCCAGTGGTTTTGGTTCCCTTTCTTCATCAAATTGTCACTTTTCTACCATCTTTCATGATGTTTTTGCTTTTCAAAATTTCCAAAACATAAAAATAAGGATAAAGGAAATATTAAGTAATGTTGTGGCATGTATCCCCCAAATCATTCTTTCTAATACTTAATTATTCAAAAATGACCATTTTAAATAAGGATCTTAGTTGTTATTAATTTTAAGGTTTGTTATGCATAGTCGTGATGCTAGAATGTTTTTACAATGAGGGATTGAATGAGACATTTTTTTGCTTGACAATTATGATTTTATGATCCTAAAAAACTAGGATAAAATTATTTAATATTACAATATATACTAGGTTCGCTACTTTGCATGGTGATCCTTTTAAAAAAATGACTATACATTTATAAAAATGGTACTAAAAACTGACTTTGTAGGTGGTAGAGGGTTCCATACAACATATGGGATAGGGTGGACTAATTTTGTTAATATTTGGTTAGGAGTACAACTAGCCATGTTGGCCAGTTGTTTTGGTTTCCTTTATCAAATTGTCATTGTTTTGTCATATTTTATGATGTTTTTACCTTCTAAATTTTTCAAAACCTAAAAATCAGGATAGAGGCAAGATTAAGGGATGTTGTGACATGTGTCCCCCAAAGCATTCCTTTTAAAAATTAATGATTTCAAAATGACCATTTTAAATAAGGAGCTTGATTGTCTTATTAATTTTAGGGTTTTTGATGCATAGACGTGATGCTAGAATTTTTTAACAATGAGGACTTGAATGACACATTGTTTGGATTGATAGTTATGATTTTATGAGCCTAAAAAATATATAAAATCAACCATCAATTCCAAAGGGAGAGTTATATGCTATAAATATCCCTTTAACCTCCTCATTTTATTACCATACTTTCAAAAATCAAAACCATATATTCACTTCTTGACTAGGGATTTGGAAGAAAATTCTCTTGATAAATTTGCATCCTTAAACATTTCATTGACTCCTTGGATATTTTTGTTAACAAATTAAAATAAGATTTTGTTGATGATACGACTATTGTGGAAGTAATAGATATTTTCATAAATAGAAAAAAAGGTGCTAATGAATCTACTACTAATTTCCATAAAAGGTAGGAAAGACTCAAATATCATGTGAAAATGAATTTAACTCAAGTTGTTGTTGCTATTATGTTTGTAAATAATATTAAACCCTATTTTCAAGCTAAGATCTAGGAACATAATCCTTGTGGTTTGCATTCCCTTGAAAAAGTTATTCATTTTGTTAAAATCCTTGAACACCAGAAAAAGAAGTATGGCCAAATAGACTTAAAACCTAAAAACCCTAATAAAAATGCAGAATATGGTTTGCAATGTAGCTACCCAATATACCTCACATGAAATAGAAATAGCTAGAAATCATGTTCATATGTCAACTAAATTTTGAGGTGGTTCCAAACCTGAGAATATGATACCTTAATAAATGCATGAAGATATTCTTAAAATCTACCCACTTAGTAAGTTGAAAAAATGTCGTATTAATGATAGGTTTGAAGCACCCATATGGCATGATGCAACAACTTTTTCTTTTGCAATGGAATATATGGTCATGAAAATTCCACTTACACATATTTGTAAAAGTTTTTCCTAAGGCAAGCCTTTGGACCTAATTTCAATATTGACCAAGTTAACAATGATATGATTGCTTTATTCCATGAGAAGAAGAAGAATCTCCAAAAATAAATTAATCACCCTTAATCAAATGTTAGGTATCTATAACATCCTATTTCTAGACAATGAACAACAAGCTCCTAATAAATAGGAAGGAGTGAATCAAATTCAAGGTCAATGGTTTAATCAGAATGGCTAATAAAAATGTCAAAATCAAGGATACAATTCTAATAAAGGTAACCAAGGAGGGAATCAAAATTAAAATTTTAATTACTCCCAATATCATGATCTTGGAGCTAGTACTTCTTAGAATGCCTCTCAAGTTAATCAAGTCTTTTTCCAATTTGACACAAATTGAGAATATATTTGTAGTCAACCAAATGCATCTTAGTATGTCAACATTTTATAGGTGTAGAGAGAAACAATTACATATTTGGAACAACAATTTGTTGTTGTTTCTAGGAGTGCACCTCAATATAAAAATAATGAAACATCTAATGAATAAAAAGAAAATAAGGATAAGGAAAAGTACCTGCTTATTTTAATCTTGCTATTAGTGATAAAATTTCAAACGCTCTATTGGTTATTTTTAATCCTATTACAAACATAGAAAAATAAAAATCTATGGAAAATATTCCTAAGAAAACCTCAAACCAACCTACGAAACTTGTCATTTTAGAAAATAGTGAAAGATTGTGATTGCTAATTAAAGTGGTAATCTTAGTGCCCATAGCATAATCATGACAAGATGTCACCTAGCCTCAAGAATCATTGGATATTTTTGAAGAGTTGCATACAACTCCTTGCAAGATCCCATACTTAGAATTACTTAGGACATATCTCTATCAAAGACATAGGTTAAGAAACTTTCTAGGTGATATGGAGATACCCAAATCAAAAATTTCTAATGTCATGTTCACCATTCTAGGGTCTTATAAAGTGTAATATATTCAATCACATAGAGAAAACCTTTGCATTGATGCACATACTAGATTTGATTTGGTCATAAAATTTCCTTTGAAAAACATAATTGTTGCTAATTATTTAGCAAGGTCTAATAATTTTCCATTGATGATAATAGTTATTTATAATTATATGGTGGTCTTTAGGACTTTGGTGCATGAAGGAAGTGTTACATGTGTCATGCCATTATCCTTTATAGACAAACTAAAAATTCCTAGATAAATTTTCCTTTCTTCTAGATTTAGTTGCTATGCTCATAGTGGTAAATCTCAGTATCCTATGGGTTGCATTTGGTTGTTAACTTTGGATAGTCCTAAGGAAGTGATGGATTTTGAAGCCTTAATATTAATGTAAATATCACAAGATAATATTTACATGATCAAATATATGATAACCTCAGTATAGTAAGATCAAAATAATAATGCAACCAAAATAATATGAGCTAGCCAAAATGTGAATCAAGGCTTACAAAATATCAACTAAATAGAAATAAGTAGAAATATGAATATAATAGCCTGAATCGTACATGTAAAAAACATGTAGCACAACTTACAAAAATATTTTTTCAAATGTATGTAATTTTTATTATTCCTCCTCTTACAAATATATCATAAAACTCTCATATAATAACAATACTTTCTATCCACACTTTGTAGACTATGTAGGCTATGTAGTTGGTGATATAGGTGTTGATATATACCTCTCCATGGAGTAATATATAACCATTGTAGAATGACTCTTCATTTTCCTATGCCAAGTCTCATGACTCTTGGATTCTCTACTTGACACTTGCATACACATGAATCTATCGTGTATGCACACTTGGACATGACTCTTCACATATTTCTTTCTAATCTAAGAGTACATGTGCACACTTACATATGAGACACTTATGCACATTTACATACATAACACTTGCACACTCATTTACATGATACTTGTGCATTTCCTATACATTATTACATTACATAAAATATTTACTCACACTCTAATCTAGGACACAACCCTAATCTAATATTTACAAGGTTGTACCAAGGAGGTACATTAGCATGTACCAAATAATGTAATATACTCTAACACCCCCCATATTACATTATTTGGTTATTGAAGACTTTAGTCTTCAATATTGGTCTTTGTCCTGTGAGTGGTCTTCATTCTATAAGTGGTCTTGTGATCTTCTATTGTTCTCACATTTTTTTCATTATCTTGAGCTTTGTATTCACCCAATGCCTTTGATGGTAGAAGGTTCTTGATTCTCATTTACTATAATTTTCCTTTCAGAGCATTCAACAATATTAGCCTAAAATAAGATAATATCTTGAGAAAAACCAATTGAATCTAAGGCATATATTCCATTCTTAATTGATCATGTAGCCTCTATGATATTTTAATTTTTGATAATACATTTATTATTCTCATTTATACATTTGAACTCAATTGATATTCCACTTTCAACTAGTTTGGTAATTAAAATGAGATTGGTTGTCAACACTAGAACATACATACATCTTTCAACATAAAGTTTGAGAGTGGTGCACTATCTCACATAATTTTCCTCTTAAAATTGGTGCTTATCTCACATAAACTTCCTCTTTCAAATTTTTCGCTTATCTTACATGAACTTCCTCTGTCAACACTACTGCCTAGAAAATCCTTTAATGTGCAAGCTTAAATGACACATTCCTCTAGGCAAAGATGTTAGTACATTTCAACTACCAATGAGATGTTACTTTTTTAAGGTGGCGATGATTATCTCGCATCGTTTAGTCATATGTAATGAGTGTTACACTTCGTTGTCATTTAACTCCAATGTCTAATTCCTACCTAAAAGCCAACCTTAGCATTTCATTCTTGATGTTCATATAAGCTCTTTGTCTTCCTATTTTATTGTCTTGACATTCCACCTGCGTGTTATTTTGCTTGTTGCGACTTCACTTCTCTATCGTACATTATTTGGCGTTTTTCCTACTTGAAAGTTGACCTATTGTGATTTGATTTTGACCTTTTATAGTCAATCTACATAGCCTTTGTATCACTGAAACTTAGATCTTTGTAACCCTGATCTCACTATCCTTTAGCTTGTTGTATTTTTGTTCTTTTGCATAACTCTATAACTCAGCTCACTTAAAAATAAATCATGCTATCATTGCTTCCCTTTCTGCGTAGCACTATAACCCGACTTATTGAAAGATAAATCTTTTTATGCTTAAGATATCGATTTATATTCCTTAAAGCATAGTATTTTTATTATCTGAGTTGAACCTAAGCACTATTTTCAAACTTTGATCCTGAGCGTTGTTCTCTTGAGCACTATCTTTTGAGCTATGTCCTCTGAGTACCACTTAAAACTTTGTCCTCTTAGAAGTTGTACTTATTTAAGCCTATATGTTGTATAGCTTATCCAAGCTCTATGTTCCTTATTATTGTGTGCTCTTTTACTAAGTAATATTTCTACCTTAGACATATTTCCTTTATTTATTCTAACATCTTCTTATATTGCTAAGAACTCTCTTTATTTTGCTTTATAGATGATGCCTCTTTATTAGTCATGATTGGTAGATGACACTACTTACCTTGCACTGTTCTGGTTAGGTTTTGTTCTTCTGAATATAATGTTAACTTGATTGAATGCTATGCAGGTTTGATTGAGTGCTTTACTGGCTAGTTCAACCCTTGAGCAATTCTACATCTATTGTTTCTATAGAAAAACTCTTGCTCTTTTGATGATATTTCTACCTTGATTTTGTTTAGACAAACTTTCTACTTTCCTTAATGATTATTCCTTTTATATAACATGCATAGATCTGCACTAATATTCCTAAATTCACTGGAGATTGTATTTAGCTTCTATACATAGCTAGGAAGTAATACTTCCTTTCATTTGTAGTAAAAAACTTGACCTTTCCTTTTTTTGTTTGTCTTTGGCTACATAAATCTTCTCTCCCAATTAGTTTAATAACATTTCTCTGTAGTTGGACAAATGAACTAATCTCTTTATATATTTATTTATATCATGAGTATAGCATTAATACCTTCTACCTTAGGTTTTCCTTTATATTCTACCTCTTTTTTTCAATATTTAATATTTGCCTCTAGCCTCTTTCTTAATATCTTTGAAATTTATATATCTTATATTCAAGCCTCTTTTCCATTTTAATAAAGAGCTTGTGTATAGCCTCTTATATTTTCACCAATAAGGGCCTCTGAGTATCTCAATCCTTGGCTTCTTAAACCAATGTCAACATCAGTATGACCTAAATCTTCAATATCATAGAAAATTTTATCAAGGCCTTTTTATTCATGAACTGAATCATCAATATCAATATCAAGGTCTGCCTTCAAGACATGAATCTTTCTCTGTCAACATTTTCCTTCAAGACTTGAAATTATCTTTGTCAAGGTCTATCTTCAAGACCTAAAGCTTTCTTTTTCAAGGCCTATATTCAAGACCTAAAAACTTTACTAACCTACAACTCAAATCAATTCTTGCTTGATGAAATCCTTTTGCCTTCTCTTGCACTTGAAGATGAAAGTCTTCTCTATCTGTTGTAGGAATTTTCTCACACTTCTGAAGATCAATATCTATTGTAGCAATGTCTTAGGTTGATCCTAAGAAATCCAATAATGATTCTCCTCCTTACTAGAGAACCCAATATCAATTTCAATGTGAAAATAAACTTTCCTGATGCTCCGAACAAGATAGCTTGATTGTACCAAATTATTCAATTTTTTTTTAGTGTTGATAGAACTCAGTTGTCAAGAATTTTTCTATGTCCCTCAAATTTTTTATCAATGTCAGGGTTGGCTATTTCCCTGAATAATAAATTATCTTCAAGTTGATTCACCTCCAATATGACTCCTAGTATTCATCAGTTATTCTTCAACCATGGAAAGACCCTAGCTTTTCTCTTCTTTCTTTACTTCAATCTCCTTTCTTATTCTTCAAATTCTTTTACAACTTTTTAGCAATATTTTTAGCTGGTTCTTTTCAACTTTGGGAAATTTTTTTAGCCATGTACTTTTTTTATTCCTGAGGTGCATTTATCAACCCAATTTTTCCCAATCACAAATGCAACTAAATAAAAGTAACCTTTGCAAAAAAATTCTTGTTGTAGCTTTGATACCACTAATGAATTTTGAAGCCTTAATATTAATGTAAATATCACAAGATAATATTCATAGGATCAAATATATGATAGCCAAAATATAGTAAGATCAAAATAATAATGTAACCAGAATAATATGAGACAACTAATATGTGAATCAACAATTATAATATATCAACTAACATTCATTAATAAGTAGAATAAGAATGTAATAGTCTGAATCATACATGTACAAAGCATGTAGCATAAATTACAAATTATAAAATTAGTTTCTCAAATGTATGCAATACTTATTACTCCTCCTTATCTTACAAATGTATCATAAAACTCTCATATAATAATAATAATTTCTATCCATAGTTTGTAGACTATATAGGCCATGTAGTAATTTATAGCCATTGTAGGATGAATCTTTTGTTACTTGAATCATCCTTTTCCTTATGGCAAGTCTCATGACTCTTGGCTTCTCTACTTGACACTTGCATACATGACTCTATTTTGTATGCATACTTGGACATGACTCTTACACATGTGCACACTTATATATTATATGCTTGTGCATATTTACACACATAACACTTACTCACTCATTTATAGGACATGCATTTCCTACACATTATTATATTATATAAAAAATTTGCTCACACTCTAATCTAGGACACAACCCTAATCTAATATTTAAAAGGTTGTACCAAGGAGGTACATTAGTTGTACCAAATAATGTAATATACTCTAACAGGAAGTATGAATGAATTTTATGGAGTTTGATTTTGTTAGACCAACTATAACATGTTTTTTGGTAGACATTGGACTTGTAATATGAGAGACATAGCTTTCTCTTCTTGCTAAGTGGTTAATTATGCCTATGATAATAAAATTTTCACTATAAAGGGAGATTTAGATCCTTAGGTACCTCTTATTCCAAGACATGGTAGCTATTTTATTCCTTCTATGGATGAAACATAGAAAGTTTCCATTTATAAATATGATCCTCAGTGGACTTTATATGAGGGGCATCCTGAATTTTTCTTGAAATACCCTTAAGATAGGTATGAATCTAAATATGATCAACCTAGCATGGATGCCATTAGTTCCCTTCTTCAATAGGTAGTAGATACATTGCCACCATTTTTGAAACATAAATAGAGAGAATATTCCATTGTGTTATATCAAAGATTGGTTAAATTAAATTAAAACAAGTAAAATATTTTGTAGATAATGAGAACATAAGGGAGGAAACTAATAGTGATATAGACAATTATTTTAATCAAACCTTTAACATTTAAATTGAGAATGCTCCTTCTACCATGCCTATTTCTAAGGTGGGTGTGGGGCATTATCAAGTAGATTCAATAGAAGTTCTTGTTTTAATGATGATTATGATCAACTTGATATAATATTTTGTATAATTGATAGCAATAATTTGGTTGCCTATTTTATGCTTAATAATTTTAAAAGTAAAAAGTACAAAGCTAGGCTAGATAGGCATAAAAAAATTGATGATTCGATTATCTTTACTTCAAAATTTTTACATAGGTTAGGTGAAACATGAATTATTCCCTTGCCTAGGCATTTAACAAAGATTAAAATCTATTAGTTTTAAAATTATCATGTTGGCAATTTGTTCTCAGTTCCTATAATAGTTAATTCTTGTATTGTTTAAGTATATCTTGAACCAAAATCCACTATTGGCTCATTGTTTATTGAAATTTATCCAATAGTACCATGACCTCCTCTAAAAGTAGTGATCATATCCAGGACTATCATTTTAGCTATTTTTGGGCTTGTTCTCATTGTTTTAATAATATCTAATATTTTTTAACCTATAAAAACCCTATTATGCCTAAACTATTTGACATTTGTAAGTATATTTCTTGGAAACTATGATCACCCCAAAATTGTGATGATCCTAGTTCCTATAAATTTTAGGAAAATAGAGAATGCCCATACATTCATTGTTATCCTTGCTAGCTTATTTCTAGATCTAGAAATGTTTTTCTATTTAGATAAATTGTCTAACAAGTGGACTGATGATTTGATTGATCTTGCAACCTCTTGTCTAGCAAGGTATCTAATTGAATCTTTTTTTTTACAAGAAAATAAATCATAATTTTATTTCAAAAGTGAAAGAAAATTACACTTCTTAGGTACCTTAGCACAAACAAAAACCTAGATAAAAGCATATTACTGGATTCGAAATATAATTATAGTCAGGAAAATAAGAGAGGAAAAAATCCCATATTTGAAATAGCATGGGGATAATAAGGATAAATATCCTTATATATCAAAACTTAATCATCCAAACAACCTCCATGACCAAAACCTAGATAGAAAATAGTGAAAAAGAAACTAGCAGAATAGAAAATAAACAGTTAAAATCGGCCATAAATCTCTAATCAAATGAAACATACCCATAGTAAAAAACCCAGAGCTAGCATAGAAACTAGGGATATGATATGTGGATGAAAGAAGAAACTCCATCCTTGTTCTCTTCCATTTGCAAGAAACCTTCTGGGACCTGTTGAACTTCTTTTGATAACCTATCTACTTCTTGATTTAATTCCCTATAAACATGTGTAAAAGAGATATTTTAAAAAAGAGAGATCACCTATAATAGTTCATCTCCCACTAGTCTAAGTAGATTATTTTTTAACTGAGTAGATCTATTCATACAATTGATGAGTAGAGTGGAATCTCTAAAAATTTGTAATTTTTTTTCACATTTCTCTCCACAACACACTTCATTAGCAATCTCAACACCTGAAACTCAGCAAAATTATTAGAATCTATCCCAAGAACTACTCTTAATTTGATATAGTGGGTATCCAAGAAGTATAGAATACCTCTTGCACTACTAAAATATGATTGTCTCTTACTAGCCCCATCAAAAAACCCCATGGCTGAGACTTTTCAATGAACAAATTATTTACTTATCAAGGTTTCTTATGTTTGTTATGCCCTTTGTTGATTGAGATCAAAGTCCTCACCTAAAATGTGATTTGAAATGGGGAAATTAAATTCCCTTCAAAAATAGCCACATTTTGTTCCAACCATATACCCCAACATATAAGACATGGTAAAGAAAGAAACTATTTCAACTCTTTTTTCAAAAACCACTGTCTTAAGCATACCTCCACTATTTCTCCTTCCCAAATATTTTGTACTCCAGTTATCTATTAAGCTTCTAACCAAACTTGTTGAGAAAAAGAGCATTTGATTAAAAAATGTGTGATGTTTTCCTTCTCTCATTAACACAACATACAAATACTTGGATCTTGTTTGCTTCTCCTTTGTAAAAATTCCCAAATCAAAGCCTTATTTCTAAAATCTAACCACATGAAAATAATTGTCTTTTTTTGGGCATATAATTTCCAAATTTGCTTCCACCAACATGTAGGTCCTTGAAAATGAGGGTCAAAACATGCTTTGTAACCAAGTATAGACGTATATTGACCCCCAGATTTGTTGTATGACCAAGCAATAGTATATGGTTTAGCTCTCAACTTGATATGAATCTTATTAAGAGTATTAGTGTAAGCCTTCCACAAAAAAATCCGCTCATTAGAAAAACCTAAGACCTGAGACTGCTTCCAAACTTGGGTCCGAAGAATAGAAGAATCTGAATCCCCCACCTAATAAATAAAGTAAAAACCCTTATCTTATAAAGAACTTATCATAGTTTTTGACAGCAAAATATTTTTTCCACAACCCAAAATAGAATCAGCCCCTATTCTAACTTGTGCACCATTGCCCACTTTCCAAGCCAAATATTTTCCAATCATAGGAAAGACCTATACTATTGCATTCCAATGAATGGAAATATTTTTTATGCTTTTATGTGGACTTTTTATCCAATCCATAAAGACCCCTAGACAAACATACTTCTATTCAATAATATTCTTCCATATTCTTTCTCTGGTTAAAATCCTCCATAAAATTTTTGTTGCCAAAGAAGAACAAAAAATATGGATATTTTTAAGGCCTCAACCACCTTCCTCCTTTAGCCTAGCAATACTCTACCACTTAACTAAAGGAATACCTTCATGTTCCTTGCATCAAGTCCAAAGAAATTTGAAGTAGAGTTTTCTTATTTTCTCTAGAACTCCTTTGGGAATGAAGGTCAAGGAGTGCCAAAACATAGGAATTACCTCAAGAACTGAATTTACAAACCGAATTTACAAGTGTTAATCTCCCACCAATAGACAACCATATATTACACCAATGGTTAATCCTAAATTCAATATTCTCTAAAAGCCATCCCCAATCTCTCTTCCTGTAAGTATTTGGCTTTAGTACAAACCCTAGATACTTAAAGCCTTCTTGGAAATCTAAAATATTAAAAGGGAAAATTCTTATTAGATCCTGTTTAGTCTCCTGCTCTAGACCATTAAACCAAATAGAATATTTTTGAAAATTTATCTCCATACCGGTAGCAATACTATAAGTGTCCAAGATTTCCTTCAAATTTCTAGATTCCCTTAAATTGCCATTTGTGAATAACAATACATCATCAAAAAATAATAAATGATATAAATAAAGGACATTCGCTTTGATATTGAACAAGGATCCTACCCTCTTTGCATCCAAAATAGCTCTATTCAATCCTTCATCAACCAAAAAAAAAAGTAAAGGATATACAGGACATCTCTGTCTTAGTCCTCTTGAGGGTATAAATAATTTGGAAGTTGATCTATTGATAAGAGCAAAAAAATATACAAAAGAAATACATCCCATAATCCACTTTACTACTGGATAGCTAAAACCCACATGTAATAGCATCAATCTGAGATACAACCAGATAGTTCTATCATAATATTTAGATAGATCTAGTTTAAGGACCATTAGAGGAATATTTTTGGTTTTAATAGAGTGAATGACCTCTTGTGCAACTCCTATGGCTTAAAAAATATATCTACCTGCTAAAAACCCAAAATGCTCCTGGTAAATAACTTTAGGGAAAATATTCTTCAATATAACAACCAAAATATTTACAATGATTTTATAGATATAGTTGCAAAATGAAATAGGTATTCATCAAACATTTCAGGCTTCTCCTTTTTGAAATCAAATCTAAACAAGTGGAGTTAAAAGTCCCTAAAAACTGACCACTCAACCTAACTTCCTCCTTTACTCTGAGAAGATCCTCCTCAACCAGATCATACAAAACTAGGAAAAACTCCACAAGCCATCCATCAGGCCCTAGACTTTTATCATTTTTTAAAGAAGTGAGGATAACTTTCAATTTTTCCTTTGTGACCTCCTTGATAAGTAACTAATTGTCCTCCTCTATCACAAAACTAGGGAATAAAGTAGTTAACTTTAATTTTTTTTCAATATTGACTCTATCAGGTTCTTTATAGATAGATTGAAAATGTTTTACTCCCAAATCTTCTAAAATCCTAATGAGGACCCTTTCTTCATTATGGATCTCCCAGATAGTGTTAACCTTCTTCACTCATCCCCTTTTTTTAACTACACAACTCTACTTTTTATTCTCCATTTAGCTTCCCTCCACTCCAAGAATTTGTTCTTCTTAATTTCTAGTTCAACCAATCTTGTCTTCTCCTCCTATTTAAACAAATAAACCTCATTTTTTTATGAATTTTTGAAATTTTCTTCTCCATCAACTTAAGATCTCTATCCATATTCTCCTTTTTAACTAAAATCCAAGATGACGCAACTCATTTTATTTTTTATAAGCGAAAAACCCCTTGCGGGGCCGCCTTGGTATGAGAGACCACGAAAAGGGGGTTCTACACCATCAAAGTCACTCGGGAGTCACACCCGACCCTTCCCGCACCAACATTATCAATTGGATTTTGGATACCCAATTCAACTTTTTGGTAGGGTGGAGATTTGAACCTGGGACCTCCCTTGGAGGATTGCCCTCTCCTCTCCAACTCACCTACAACACTTGGGTCTGACGCAAATCATATTAATTTTCTTAGAGCAGAACCAAATTGAAAACTTGTTGATGACCTAGAACTTTGGTCATAACCAATCCATTCTTTTTTAATTAGTTGTTGAAAATATTCTTCCTCCAACCAAATTGGATTGAGCTTAAAAGGATTGGCAGGTTTTACCTCTTGACTTCCTAATTGAATAAAAATGGGAGAATGATCTGAGCCACCTCCAATCTCAACCCATGATCATTTTCTATCTATTTCATTGTATAATGTCTCTGAGATAAAAAATCTGTCCAACCTCTTTGAGATTCGAGCTTTCCCAACTCTATTATTTCTCCACGTAGGCATTAATTTTAATGGTTTAAAATCAATTAAAACAACTTATTAAATATTATGCTTGAAGTAATTTACAAGTCTATCAAGTCTCGCAGATTCTCCCCAGATCTCACTTCTATTCATAGTAAAATTTAGGTCCCCACCAATGATAACTCTTTCATCCCTAACACACCTTTGGGAGAAAAAAACATTCTAGAAGATCTGCCTATCTTCATAGGGACCACAACAATTAATAACTAATAACCTCAAACCCAAGTCTTTAAAAAATATTTTTGTCCACAAACCTAAAACCATAAAGGAATTAAGGATATCGAGTTCTTCCATCTAGTCAAAACACCCCCCGAATTTTTGGTAGCATCTAGAGCCAAGAAATCCGAGTCCCTAAGCAATTTACTTAACCCTTCAATGAATTTTATACTTGCCCCTATGGTTTCTTGTAAAAGGGAAACATCCAGACTATGAATTTACACCAGCCTATATAAGGCAAGTCTTTTAGAAGGACTGCCAATACCTTGAATATTAAGGGATAACAAGATCATTTAGACATCTTAGAGGGATTTTATCTCACTCTAAGGACCTATTTGATATATTTTTGTTTACCCTGGTAAATTTCTCTCAAAGCCTTCTCCTGTGCATGAAAAAAAAATGATTTTCTACCTACTGAAGTAGTTGAAGATTCATTTATATGGTCCAGACCTAACCCTAACCTTCCAACAACTACACAAGTTCTTAGTTTGGATTCCATTTTCCTAGAACGTAACAAATATTTGCAAGAGGAACCTATCTATAAACCATCCCATGAAATAGATACCTCCCTAGAAGATTCACCTGATAGGTGACAAAGACTTCCCCCAATAGTAGGAATATTTGGATCAGAATCCCTATTCAATGCATTTGAGGTTGCCAACCCATTATCCAAAATATTAGAAATTTTTTTGTCCTGGTACTTCTCTTCAAACATTGATAAGGAAGTGTACAAAGTTATTTATTATCTAAGTCCATATTATTCTCATGTATTGAACATTAATTGTCATAAGGTTTAGATGTTTTCATAAGGCTTAGATGTCTGACCAACAAACTTAATAGTATCGAGTTCTAATCCTTTCATAGTTTTCTTTATGACTCTATCTCCTTCTTTGGTAACTTGGGAACATTGAAATGGAGATAAATATAGGTCCAAAATTTATTCCTCCTTCTATAGAGTTTTGGTTCTAGGTTCAACAATATTATTTATGCTTATTTGTGCCAAATCAGGGAGCACTATTGAGCTATGAAAAATAGGTATCTCTTGATTGTTGTCAGCTGACTTGAAATCCCCACTAGTCATTTGTTCTCTCCTTGTAATTTCTATGTGAAATATTGAGAACATTCCTTAGAAATATGTTCATAAAAATAACAACGAACACATGTAAAAGGAATCTTAAAATTATCCAATATTTGAGTATGAACTGTATTCTCCATAACTATCTCCATACAGTCTGGTAAACCTTCACTTATATCCATATCAACCAAAACCCGAGCTACAGACCAAAAAACACTAGATTTGAAAGAAATATCTATATTCAAGGTTTTACCTAATCTCCAATCACTTTAAAAGCTCTTTTTGACCATAACTCCATTGGCATACTTGGAAATTTTACCCAAATCAAGATTCTCCTAGCAACTTTAGTCCTAGGATCAAAGCAAGCCATCCAAGCCTTCAAAGCCAAAAAAGAAGACACCTAATACCAATGACCTCCCAAAATTTTCTATGCATCTTCCTTAGATCAAAAAAGGAAACCTATCCATTCTCTAGCAAGTAAGTGAAAAATTGGCCCATATCCTAAGGTTGGGACCCATATATTCTGCAACCACTCATTTAATGCATTATCAACTATTTGACGTCCATGAAACTTTCCAATAAGGGCCTTCCGTGAAAACTCCAAAACTTGTTCCATCCTCAAGTCTTCCTTAAATACCATTATGATCTTTGACCTTCTCTTTTTAACCACTTTATAAGCCTTACATACTTTAGTAACTAGAGTTGTAGACTATGTTGATTGTAAGTTTGGACTCACTCTACTTAGAGCCTCTAAATCAAGAATTTTACCAATAAAACCATAATCAAACAAACGAGACTCTGTTAGACAAAGTGAGTTTGGATTATTTGGATCCTGCTCAAGTTTTTATTCCTCGTAATGATATGCTTGCTCATTCATTAGACCCATCACTTGAGTAGAGTGTTCTAAGACACCTGATGAGCAGTTAATAGGAAAACTAACTTGATCTGAACTCTTTGACATAGACTCTTATCTATCCACACAAGTATGATAACCTACAGTATTATTTTTGTCACTAAAAAAACCCAAGGAACCCAAGTTCTCAACTTCTAAATATTATCCAAAAATGGGGCCCTTGGCCCTTGGAGTTGAAAATATGTGTTGCCCCTCAAAGGGGTCCTTTGATAAGTTCAAATGTTCTTATTCATTCTCCATAAAAAATAAGAAACCAATTTCTAAATTATACTACCATTTTAAAGATACCAAATAAAAAATATTTTTACTTCATTGCCCTAGCACTGCTTTACTAGCCTTTGCTACCCTAGCACTATTGTGACATTGTTAAAATATGTTTACTTTGTTTCCCTAGCACTGCTACACTCATCTTTGTTGCCCTAGCTTTATTATGGCACTGTTAAAATATTTTTACTTCGCTGCCCTAGCACTACTACACTTGCCTTCGCTGTCGTAGCACTACTGTGGTACAATTACATTTTTGTACTTCATTACCCTAGCATTGCTACACTAGCACTGTTGCGACACTATTAAAATATTTTTACTTTGCTGCCCTAACACTATTGTGATACAATTAAAATATTTTTACTTTGTTGCCCTAGCATTGTTGCACTCACCTTCGCTACCCTAGCACTGCTGTGGCACTATACAAATATTTTTGCTTCACTATCCTAGCACTACTGCACTTGCCTTCACTACCTTAGCACTATTGTGGCACTATTAAAATATTTTTACTTTGCTACCCTAGCACTACTGCGCTTGCCTTCGCTACCCTTGATGGGGAATATTTGTGTATCAAAGAATACCATTCCGTGTATTTTTATCTTTAAGTGAAGTGATATTTTATTTCCACTAAAACATATACACATAACATGCACCAAAAGCTACTCAACATCACCCAAAAAACTAAAAGGTATTCAAAACGATTCTACCTATAAGTTCTATCAGCATAGAATAATTATTTTCTAGCTAAACCAATGCATGCTTGCTCTCCAAACTCCTTCCCATTCTCCATCTAATTAAATCCATATTCTCTATTGAGCTAAAAACTAGGATTGTCCTAAAGGCTTTAATAAATGTTTATAAGCAAATAAGACCATACCCTATATCCCTATCCTTCTTAATTCCAAATATCATGCTCACATATTATCTAGGATTGGGCAAGGGGCATGTGGAAGAACCAATAGTTCCAATTTCTAATGATGCTCTCTTTCTCCTATCATTTCCCAATGACGAGGCTATTCCAAAATTTCTATATGCTATAGAGGAAGAGCTTCCTGGATAATATCATAAGAAAGGGTTCCTTCAAGAACTTAATAATTTATGGGGAAGACATAAATGGATTGATTATCTTAGTCAATTCAAAATTAAAGAATCTCTACCCCACTTCAAACCATTTCAAAGAAGGCAACGTCATGAATGTTGAACCTATCATTGATGTTAACATAGGTACTCTCAAGCAACCACACTTAGTTAAATTTAGTACAAGCCTATCTATTAAATAGTAAGGTAACTTGACTACTTTGTTTAAGGAGTGCAAGGATGACTTTGGTTGGGAATATTCTGACATGTTTGGAATGGATAAGGATTTGGAATGTCTGACATGCTTGGAGTGGATAAGGATTTGGTAACTATGATCACCCAAAAATGTAGTGATCCTTGTTCCTATAAATTTTAGGAAAATAGAGAATGCCTAGGCATTCACTATTATCGTTGGTAGTTTATTTTTGGATATATAAATGTTTTCCTAGTTAGAAAAACTGTTTGACAAGTGGTTTGATGATTTGATTGATCCTACAACCTCTTGTCTAGTGAGGTATCTAATTGAATATAGATTCTCTATTGAGCTAAAAACTAGGCTTGTCCTAAAGGCTTTATAAGAAAATAAGACCATACCCTGGTAAACATATCCTTATCTTTCTTAATTCCAGATCTCATGCTCACATATTAACTAGGATTAGGGGCAGGGGTGATGCAAAATAACCAATAGTTCAAATTCCTATTTATATTATCTTTCTCCCATCATTTTCCAATGATGAAGCTATCCTAGAATTCCTATATTTTAGAGAGAAAAGGCTTCTTGGACAATATCATAAGAGAGGATTTCTTCAAGAACTTAATAAAATATGGGGAAGACCTAAATGGCCTGACTATCTAGGCCAAGTCAAAATTAATTCTAAATTAAAGAATCTTCCCCCTACTCTAGACCAATTTAAAGAAGGCAATATCATGAATGTTGAACATACCATTGATGTTAACATAGGTACCCTCGAGCAACCACACTTAGGTAAAATTGGTGCATGCCTATCTATCAAAGAGTAAGGCAAATTCACTACTTTGCTTAAGGAGTGCAAGGATGACTTTGGTTGAGAATATTATGACATGCTTGGAATGGATAAGTATTTGGTTGTCTATAACATTGTTACCTATAAGGATGCCATTCCCATCTAATAGAGGCAAAGGATATTCTCTCACCTCCTTCAAGACTTGTACAAAATTAAAATCCAAAATTTTTTAGATGCCAATTTTATTAGACCTATTGATTATTTGGGGTAGGTATATAATATTGTGCCAATAAAAAAGAAAGAAAAAAATGTTATCTAGATTGAAACATTAATCTCGCTTGTCCCAAGGATAATTTTCCTTTGTCTCTACTAATTATATTGTAGAGTCTACCTTAGGGTATGAAACATTGTTCCTTATGAATGGTTATTTAGGATATAGCCAAATCCATATTGCCCCTAAGGATCAAACAAAAACAACTTTTACTACACCTTGGAGAACATTTTGTTATTTTGTCATTCCTTTTGGATTTAAAATGCTGGTGCTACTTATCAATGGGCTATGATAATGGCATCCATGACCTAATGGGAAAAATAATGGAATAAAAGTTGGATGACCTCTTGGATATGTCTAAGAAGCAGACCAACCACTAGGATGGCCTTCATGTCACTTTTGAATGATTACATCACTACAAGGTTAGACTTAATTCTAAGAAGTGTGTATTTGGTGTTACTAGTTGTAAGCTACTAGGATTTATGGTGTTCCAAGGGGGTATAGATGTTGATCAAGACAAGATCAATTTCATTGGTGCTATGCCTCCCCCTAAAACTATTGAATATATCAAATATTTTCTAGGGAATGTTAGAGCTATTAGGTGTTTCATTCCTAAGTTAATTTTTAATACTTATCCATCAAATCTCTTGCTTAAGAAATATGTTGAGTTCACTTTGGATGAAAAAAACATTTCTAGAATTCAAGAAATTTCTTTTATGGTCCCAACTCTTTGCCTATCAAACCTAGATAAACCATTTGTATTGTGCACCTCTGCTACTTAGGTTTCCTTAGGAGTTGTCCTTAATAAGATGATAACAATAAAGAGTATGCCATGTAGTATATTAGTTGAAAAATGGTTCCAGTAGAAACTTGGTACACTCCCATGGAAAAAGATTACCTAGCCATATATTTTGTATGTAAAAAGTCAAGGCATTATATGTTGTGTCAAACAACCTATGTAGTTGTTAAAATTGATCCCTTGACCACAAAAGCCTTACATTCCTAGTGACACCTAATAAAAAAATGGATCATTATGATGCAATAATTTGCTCTTTGTATTATTACACAAAAAAACTATTTAAGCTTAGATGATTTCTAATTAATTGATAGCAACTCCTAACCCAATTCAATAACAGAAAGTATTGCAATATGAAAACATAATGATTATATATTGTGTCCCTCTTAACTTTGCCATATTTCCTTCCTCCATTGCGTTTAACTTTATTTAGGAGTCTGGAGCAAGAAAAAGTTCTCTTAAAATCCACGTGCGTAGAGCAGTTGGCAAATGCCCTGGGTGCTGGTTGTGGCCCACTGCCTCCACCCTGCTAGATATGTAGGCATAGTTGACAAATATCCTGTGTGCTGGTAGACGCCGACAAGGCTCCATTTTCTCTATGCCCAACCTGTGGATATATTAATAATTCAACCCCCTTGTGATCGATGCCATGTGGTATACCCGGATGGGACAACTACGGTTGGCCATAGAGCTAGGTTCTTGGGGCTTAAAAAAAAAAAGAAAAAAAGAAAAAAAGTCCGTGGGTCTAGGTGGATTGGTAAGTTGGGGCGCTTACCGAGAGGAGACCTAGGTTCCAATCCCATGGGCTTGCCCATGCACAGACAGTAGCCCAGTTCCGATTTCTCTGAGTGGTGCGCCAGATTGATGATGACGGTGCAACCCTTGTGCGTTCGGTGGTCCCCATCTCATGCCGGGTTACCATGTACCGAGACGGTGGAAGTCCTGAGAACCTTCGTAGATAGTTTGAACCCTACCAGTTGTGCTTGTAGTTACTAAAAATCGTGATTGTAACCATTGCTTCTATATATCAAAAAAAAAAAAATCGCATAAGACTATAAAAAAACGTTATAAAACAAAAGACTAAATCTAAAATATTATCAATTTCATCATTTTATTAAAACCTTATAATTAATCACAAACCTCACTATTCTACCAAAACCTTATAATTAATCTCAATATAATTGTATCATTCGTTAAACCTCATGAAGGTTGGTTTAGAAGGGAGGAAAGTGCCAAACAGCGAGCACCTTAGAAGTTTAGATAGGGTGCAATGCATCATTGTCTGACTCTTTACATTCGTCAATCTTGTCTTTTAGCACATTGGATACCTTGTTCCACAAAAAAAAATAAACAAACCTTGCATAACCTATGTTTACATCGTAGACCCTTGGATTTTTATTTCTGTAATATTGGAATTTTGTTTTACTTTTAAAGATGTAATAATTATCCCTAATCATAATTAGTAGTGGTATGAATGATTGCTTAAATTTGATTTTCTCGAAAGTAAGATTCAATTCATGGAAAAAAACATAAGTTTTTTTTAAAAACATAACACTGTTGTATTTTTAGATGAAAAAAAAGTTAGTTTGATAAAGAAATCTCTGGAGAAGAGAGGAAAAAAAAAACGATAGAAAAGACCTAGGGAAATTAAGAGAAACATGCAACTCTAGTCAGAGTAAGAGAAGAAAAAAGCGATTGAACGTTCTACAGCAAAGTAAACCTGGTACGTTTGTGTAAGGTTTTGACAGAAACGATGTGATGTCTCTCTTGTAAAATTTTAGTTTGTCTATATTGTTTTAAATTTTTAAGAGCCTTCAACTCTTTACAAGCTAGATAAGTATGTATATTTATTTATATATTTAAAAATAATACAATAAGTATGTATATTTATTTTTAAAAAATATATATTTAAAAATAATACAATAAGTATGTATATTTATTTTAAAAAAATATATATTTAAAAATAATGTTAAAAGTGTTTGTAGTTTGTAGGTTGGTGATCCATTATCATATTTTTATTAAAACCGGTCCTTTGGCCTATAAAAGGACTTGTTTCCTCACACTAAACATTTTATATTTAAAATATTTAAGGGAAGTGCAACTACCTATCTGCCAACGAACTAGATAAAGCCTTTCACCTAACAACTACAAGGTAGATAAACCATTAGAATATACCATGAGGAAAAAACCTTCTCAACTACCATAATGCTTCCGTATGGCAACGAATATGTACGAGTAGTGTCATCTTCCTTTTCTCGAAAGTCCTCTTTAGACTTAATTTTTTAATTTATCAATACTTTACGTCAACTCTTTTTGGTTGAAGTACACCAGGTAAGGTCACGGTAAAGGGCTTTTCTTTGAATGTTTCAAAATTATGATGATGAAAACGTTAGATTTTTTATAAAGATTCTTATACCAATTTTTAAAAGTATAACTAATTTCAATAAGTTAAATGATAATCCAATAACATATTAGAGAAGAATCAGTAATAAAATATTAGTGAAGGTTGGGTCCTTTGTTTCCACCAAAACTAATAAAATATTCATGTCGTATTCTATGTGAATCAGCTAAAAAAAACAGAATGGACCCCGAGCTTGATAATTTAAATAAATACAAAGAAGGAAAAGTGAAACAACTTTTTGATTAAAAAAAAAATTACTAAAAAAAAATTGGTATATGTTGGTATTCTCAAGTATTATAAATAAAATGTGTATAGTTGTAAAAAAATAAGTTGGTTTATAGTTGTAAAGTGTTTGTTTTTATTTATTTTTCATGGTGGAATTGGTAGTTGTTACAAATTTGGGTAGGTTGTTCATCTACGCACATTTCGTTCCTATAATTACCATGTCACGGTCATTTTAAATTTTACATTGCTAAAAACACAAGCGTTCAGTCCGACGAAGCCCTTGAACCTTGGACCTCCGCCTCTTTACAGGGTTTGAGGAAACCAATTGATTTGCTCCTTAAACCTAGTTATAAGTGTTTGTTAATGGATTGTTTTAGTATAAAGTTTTTACACGTTATCCAAAAAAACTTATTAGTGGTTATCCAGGATGGGGTGGTTGTTTTGGCTATGATCAATTAAAATTTGATGCGGGTTATCGAGGATGCGGTGGTTGTTTTGGCTATGACCAATTAAAATTTGATGCTCATGGGTTCTTGTTCTAATATCCATCTATGAGGTTTTTTGTTGAAACTCTGTATATTGGAGTTTATAAGGATCAAGGGATAATCCACCATCAAGTTCCTTGTTTACATTGGATAACTTATCAATTGTCATAGTAATATTGTTAGGGTAAAATAAGGTAGTGTATTGCATTACATTACATAAGATTATTACATTTACTTTTCTACTAGTTACCATGAGATATTTTATCTCTTGGTTAATCTAGGTAAATACCTAAATATCCTAAGTCAAATATTTAGGTTAGTGGTTTAGTTATAACTCTCTACCTAGGTTAGCGGTTAGCTACACGTCTCTCCTACCTTAGTTGGTTAGAGAGTTATGTGACTAGTTAGTTTATATTTCATGTTAAATATTGCTTAGCATTTTCTTGCTAAGACTAATGTTCAATGATATTATTTTTTTAATTTTTGTCTCCGTATCATTTGCATTAAAGCCATTTTTTGGCTCGCCCGAAGGACGAGCTGGTGCCAATTGGCAACACCCAACCCACCTCAACAGGGGAGCTCGTAGGCTGGACAGGCCTTGTATTGACAAGGGCCCACACGACCCCAATCCACAGAGGAGCACAAATCGATCACGCAGGCCACGCGATCGACCGACCAGACAGTCCACCAGGCCACGCGATCGACCACAAGGTCTACGCGATCAACCAATGCGGTCGATCGCCCCCCTCAAATATCGAGGAGCGTAGGAGCCGAGGACTCAGCTCCCACTCACTCGGCCTCGGGCCAAGGAGCCACGTGGCCCACCAAGGCTAGGAGAGCGAAGAGGGCAGGCGCGCCCTCCCCTCCCAACTGGACCCCACATCAGGATCTGCGAGGGCAAGAGGCCCTTCGATCCACGACCAGACTACATCGCTCGATCGATGACACGTGGCACGATCTGCTACCTTGGATCGCTACTATTGATTGCACACACCCCGAGGTGCCACTTGGACCAATTGTGAGGTGCCACATGGCACACAGGCCACACACCACCTCAACACTGACTAGGCGACATGTGGCACACAAGCCACGTGCCACCTAGATGCTGATTGGACCAGACTGACGTGAACACATGGCAAACAACCACTGGACAGATGATGCTGACTCGACTCGATCGACTAGCCGACCCCCTGGCGCCATATGGCAATGTCCAAAATGGCGGGTAACACTTGTCGATTTCCCGTAGGAAATCGATCGAAGAAGTATGGACTGGGGCTTATAAACCCCATTGCATCCCACACTGGGATGCATGTGGGATAAATCCCCACAGTTCTCTTTGAGAACAACGTAAGGGCTAAGTACAAGCCGTGCCCTGCCAACACTCGTTCGGTCTGGTGGCTCGGTTAGCTAGGGCGGCCCGCTAGCTCCGGCCCGACCACGGATCGAATCCTCGCGGAGCATGAAGGAAAGGCATTTTTTTTCTTTGGATTTTTTTGAAGCGATCAGCTACGAGGTGATAAGATTCAACGGAGTCGAAGAGTTTCCAAATCGCCTGGTGGCGTGGTTGGCTTGGGCGGCCAGCTAGCACAGCCGAGACCATGGATCGAACCCCTACACGCCTAAAAATAGGTTTTTGTGAATAAAAACTTTATTTTTTCAAATTTTCTATGGTTTAAAGCATAATTAAATATATTTTTTTTATTATTTTTATAAATTTTCTTTAAATTGGCCTAAAAATTTCAATTTTAAACCAAATTGGACAATTTTTTTTCCAATTTTTTCTAAAATTATAGAATTTTCATCTGAAACTAGTATTTTTTTTTTCTTTCTCAAACCTAGAAACCTGAATTTTTTTTTTTCTTTCTCAGACCTAGAAACCTGAAAATTTGCAAATAATTTAGCCCTTAAAGTTCCTAAAACCATTGCTATTTTTTTTTTCTCAACTGAAAACACAAGGCAAATAGGAACCTCTTTTTGGCAAATTTTTACACAAAACCTGCTTCAACATTTTTTTGTTGCAATAAATTCATCAGAAGTTCTTCAGTTTTCTTCATTTTTTTTGGAGATATAAGACACTAAACTCAAACTTTCTATTGCAAAATACTTATCATGCCATGATTTAGGGAGCATCAAAGGTCATCGCATTTTTCTCAAAACAAAAAATTATTGCTTTTGTTCTCTCCTTCAAGAAAGGGGACATAAAAACATAAAATAGCAACTTTTTTTTTGTTGTCAAAACTTGAGATCAAAACCATTTTTTTTCTCCTTCATGATAAATTATTGAAGACAAAACCAAAGTCGTGTGTCGACTGGTCTGGAAGCCTTTCAAATGCGGGTCGTGTGTCGACTTGTCTTGAAAGGAGTGCTCGAAAATTTTTCAATTTTGTAAAATATTAAGGGGGGATGGAAATCATTTTGTTGATTCTATTATTTGCAAAATTGTAAAGAAAAAGGGGGGATTTTTCAAAATTAAGAAAGGTGCAATCTCGATTGTACTCGACACCTTTCTCAAAAATTGACTTATACTAGGTGCATTTTCGGTTGAACCCGACACCTAGAGTGATAATAATGTGGGTTGCTCTCATGTTTTGATTATTTGCACTAACACTCATGTTGCTTATGTGCACTTAAACATTCAAATACAACATTGGCAGAAGCATTTCACAAAACCCATATTTCACTCCAAAACATGCTACACTTTGCACAGGTTGAACAACAGTCAATTTTTTTTTACCCCCTCCAAAGGTCAAAATTCAAACACACCTTGATTACCTCTATTTGTTTGGCTTAATTTCCTCCAAATTCTCATCCTTCTTGAAGGATGTTAAGGCAGGTGCCATTATATATCCTAGAGAGCACAATCAGAAGTCTGTCAATTAATCCCTTTTTTAATTTGCTCTATCTTGTTTAGCTTAATTTCCTCAAACTTATCATCCCTTGTTAAGGGTGTTAAGGCAGGTGCCATTAAATATATTATAGAGGCAAATTGAAAACATCTTCCATATACTCTTTTGAGGGTATAGTGCAAGATACAACCATATTATTCCTATCAATTTGAAACCTTAACCATGGCCATGATACACAAGTATCTCACTGAGAGCCAACTGCTAAAAGGTTCAAATTATTCAGCTTGAAAGACTAAGATGAAAGCTATCTTAACTGTAGAGAATTTATGGTAAATAGTGGATGGAAGTGTAACTAGATCTCAATTGGCTAGAGCAGATCAAACAAAATTTGATAAAAAGGATAGCAAACTATCCTTAATGATCTTGCTAGCTATTATTGATGATATCCAACCTCATATCAGTGAAGCTAATAATTGTAAGGAGGCATGAGATGCCTTAAAAACCATATTTTAGGGGAAGAATCAATCAACGCTTCTTAACCTCCAAACATAGCTTCATACTCTTCATATGAAATCAGGAGAAACAGTAGAGCTATTCCTCTACAGAGTCGCAAAATTGAAAACAAAACTACAATCCTTAGGAGAAAAAATGGAAGACCAAGTCTTGACCTCTATCATTTTGAGGGCTCTTCCAGACCCCTACAGAGTGTTGATCACTTCACTAAAAGTCTCTAGAAGGGTAGTAACTTTTGTCGAGTTGGTAAATTTACTTCAAATAGAAGAAGCTAATCAACTCCAAAGAGATGAGGCATCCAACAATGCACTTTTCTCAAACAAACAAGGTGGTAAGAAAAATTGGAATCAATAGAAAGGTTCTTCTTTGAACAAAGACAAGGGTAAATCCAAAGAGGTTTCGAAGAAGAAGCAGTATTGTAAGATTTGTGACAAAGACACTCATGAAACCAAAAGATGTTGGTTTAAGAACAAACTGCACAATAAACAAGGAAACAAGAAGGACCAAGGCAAACCAAAGAACAAGAAAAAATAGCAACATGGACACATTGCAACTAAAGATTCTAGTTCAGATTCTGAGAGAGCACACAAGGTGCTCATGACACATACCGATTCCCCTCATAATGACTCTGTGTGGTACATAGACTCAGGTGCTAGTAAGCATATGACTGGCAATAAATCTTGGTTTACAACATTTGAGGCTCGAGAAGGTAGGCCGATCACCATTGTTGATGATCAAACCTATCAAGTTCAGGGAGAAGGAAGTGTTTCAGTCTCCCTTCCAGATGGAGAATGTAATATTCAAAAAGTTCTTTATGTGCCAAGATTGAAAAATAATCTCTTGTCAGTTCCAAAAATCTTGGACAATAACATGAATGTCAATTTCAAGGTGGACAAAGAAAAGAAACGTTGCTTTATCACTAAGAAGGGAAAATATATAGCAATAGGTTCATACAAACATGGTTTGTTTGTCTTAGATGCAATTACCTCAAAACATACTGCACTAGAAGTAACCACAAAGGAGGCCACTTCTCTTTGGCATAAGAGATTTGGGCATTTAAGTTTAGGATATTTACTAGAGTTGAGTAAATATCAAATGGTGAAAGGGATGCCTACTCTTTCATCTACTTTGCCAATGTGCTCTGATTGCTTGTCAAGAAAGCAACATAGAGTACCCTTTGAACCTAGCTCCTTTCAAGCTAAGGTACTTTTGGAGTTGGTTCACACAAATTTGTGTGGTCCTATGTCTACAAGTTGTGGAGGAAAAATGTATTTTCAATTGTTTGTCGACGATCACTCACGAAAAATGTGGGTCTTCTTCTTATAGTTGAAGTCTGAAGCATTTTCCTATTTTCAATAGTTCAAAAATCTTGTTGAGAAAGAATTAGGATGCTTTATTAAGACCCTCCATTCAGATCGAGGGGGGGAATACACATCAAAGGAATTTTCCTCATTTTTATAGACACATGGGATAAAGAGACAGTTAACAATAGCCTATTCTCCTCAGTCAAATGGGGTTGCTGAGAGAAGAAATTGGTCCATTATGGAAATGGTTCGATGTATGCTTAAGGGGGACAACCTTGAGCAAACTTACTAGGCTTAAGCTGTTCAAACTACAGTATATCTTCTGAATAGGGCTCCCATAAGGGCTCTTGAAGGTATGACTCCTTAGGAAGCATGGAGTGGAAGGAAACCCTCCATATCTCATCTACGGGTATTTGGGTGTAAGAAATTTATACATATACCCAAGGAGAAAAGAAAGAAATTAGATGAGAAGTCCCTACCTTGTGTATTTCTTAGATATGATGAATTCTCAAAAGACTATCGGTTGATAGACCCACTTACCAAGAAAATACATGTCAGTAGAGATGTAGTGTTTGATGAAGCTTTCACACCCAAAACTACATTAGTATACCTAGATAATGAGGAGCAACAACCACTTCCTCCTCCACAATAGAAAAAGCCTCCCAAATGGTATACAAGCACAATGAAAGATTCCAAACTCACTTCCCCACCTGATCTTACTCTCAATCATCCAAAGACACGAAGCATGACTCAAAGAAAATAATGAAGCATCCACTTCAGTTCATGATCTTTGTGCATATTTTCAAGATCTTTCTATTGATAGAGAGTTACCAAGGGAAGATGATATGGAAATAGATGAGGAGAGGATTTACTTGTCAGCATATGATGAGAATGAACCTTCTATAATTGATGAAGCACTTAGACTGCCTCAGTAGAAGGCAGCTATGGATGCAAAACATAACTCCCTCATAAAGAATAAAATATGGAAGTTGGTGGATTTACCTAAAGGAAAGAAACCCATAGGCTGCAAATGGGTTTACAATTTAAAATATAAGGCATATGGCACCATAGATAAGCATAAGGCCTGTTTTGTGGTGAAGGGCTGTGCTCAAAAGGAAGGGCTTGACTATGAGGAAAAATTTGATCCTATAACAAGGATGACCACCATTCGAGTGCTTTGTGCTATGGCAGCATAGTTCGGATGGAAATTACATCATATGGATGTAAAAAGTGCCTTTCTAAATGGTGACTTAAAATAAGAGGTGTACATGACTCAACCTCCTAGATTTGTAGAGGTAGGCCATGAGCAACAAGTTTGCAAGTTGGTAAAATCATTATACGGGCTAAAACAAGCCCCAAGATCATGGTACATAAAAATGGATAGTCACCTACTATAGCATGGATTTAAGAGAAGTCCATCTGACGCAAATATCTATATCAAGAACACAGGTTATGAGATAGTGATTCTTGTGTTATATGTAGATGATCTGATCATCATTCAAAATTCAGAGAACTTGATTAATGCCATGAAATATGACTTGAAATAGTCATTTGATATGATAGATCTAGGAATTATCCACTACTATATTGTTCTTGAGATATAATAGAAGAAGAATCATCTTAGGGTGACTTAGAAAAAGTATGCCAAGACTTTAGTAGAAAAATATCGTATGACTGATTGTAAGCCCAAAGCAACACCAATGGAATCAGGGCTTTAGTTATCACGATATGATGACTCACCACAGGTAGATGGCACACTTTATAGATAGATGATTGGAAGCCTCATCTATCTGACTAATACTAGACCATATATTACTTATGTTGTAAACTATCTTTCATAGTTCATGCAAGAACCAAAGGTCCCTCATTGGAAAGTAGCTAAGAGGGTTCTTCACTACATTCAGGGTAGTGTGGATTATGGTCTAGAGTATAAGAAGAATAACTCATTCTTCTTATAGAGTTACACTACGCTGATTATGCTAGATTCATAGATGACAAAAAATCAACATCAGGTTATGTGTTTCATCTTAGATCTGGTCCTGTCTCATGGCATAGTAAAAAACAATAGGTGGTTGCTTTATCTTCAACTAAGACAGAATATCGCGCTGCACGTGGAGCTGTGTGCGAAGCGATATGGCTAAGTCGCATCTTGGCTACCATGGGCCTACCAAATAAATTTCCTATTCACATATTTTACGACAATTCAGGTGTTTTGAACTTGGTCAAGAATCCAGCACATCATGAAAGAGCAAAGCATATTGACACAAATTGTCATTTATTCATGATGAAGTTCCTAAGCATAGAATAAAGCTCCAACACATTCCCACTGACGAATAGGTTGCTGATATTTTTACAAAGGCATTTGGATGTGTCAAATTTCAACTGTTCCGGAGAAAACTTTGTATATCAAAGTAATGTAATAAAGGGGGGATGTTAGGGTAAAATAAGGTAGTGTATTGCATTACACTACATAGGATTATTACATTTACTTTTCTACTAGTTACCATGAGATATTTTGTCTACTGGTTAATCTAGGTAAATACCTAAATATCCTAAGTCAGATATTTAGGTTAGCGGTTTAGTTAGAACTCTCTACCTAGTTTAGTGGTTAGCTACATGTCTCTCCTACCTTAGTTGGTTAGTGAGTTATGTGATTAGTTAGTTTATATTTCATGTTAAATATTGCTTAGCATTTGATTGCTAAGACTAATGTTCAATGATATTATTTTTATTTTTGTTTTCGTATCATTTGCATTATAGCAAATATATGATGTATAGGAAAATTGAAAAAGGAGGGTTGGTTAGGATATGTTTAAGTATTATTAAATATTTTATAGAAATGTAAGTTTATAAATTTTAGAAGTTGTTAAAGGATATAACTTAAAAATAATTAATAGGAAATATGTTAAAGGTGTATGGTCTCATCTTGGATTTTTATGTATTAGGAAGGAGATACTTATGAGACCATCTTAGCAAATTTAATTGTTAGGGATTTTTTAGTTTGAGTATATAAATATTAATCAATGTTGGATGATGGGTCATGTAGGGGCTAATCACATATGATGCACTCAACCTTCAAGACTATACGTGTTGGGAAGAATAAGAAGAATATAAATAATTTTAGGAGAAGATAAGTGGATGGGAGTTTTATAGAGTTTATTATATGTAATTTGATTTAAAAATATGGCATAGAAAATATTTCCTACATGGCTGGTTTCCTTTTGAAAAGGAGATTAAAAGTGGAGGATGACAATTTCTAGAAATTACCATATTAAGTGGAGTCTCATTATATGGGGATCATTACTCACCATTGTCACAAATTGAAGTAATCAAAGATAGAAGATATTTAGAGGATTCACAGAGGGTTGTCATGTAGAATTCATGATTTTTTTTTTAGGACATTGATATCATAATCACCATAGGCAATGGTGTTTGTCTTCTCAATTTAAACGTATCATGGTTTAGAATTCATGATTTTTTTTGGACATTGATATCATTTTTCATGATTTTTTTGGACATTGATATCATTTTTAAAGTGATGTTTTTATTTATCAAACTAATGAGGATGCTTGTGCTATTGGGTTAATCATATTTTGGTCAACGACTTAGGGTAAGTTAAGGAGACAAGTGAGATGGATTACTCCACCAACTTGATGTTAGATGAGAAGAATGAAAGCTACCAAACTTTAATCCCTACTACAAAAGTATCTAATCAATTCTAAAACCCCTATGTTGAGTGCATTCAATATGTAGAGGTTCATCTCCTTGTGATATTTGTGTTTGTCCATGTGGACCATCTAGGGCATAACTTTATATTAATTTGACAACTCTTCTTAATGAAAGATAATAGTACAAATGGAAAGGTCATCGAGTGGATCAATAATAACACCACATGTCAATGAGTGAATGTGAAGAACATATTATTAAAGCAAAGATATCAAAGAAATATTGATTTGAGTTTAGAAAATTTAATGCTATTATTGTCACTAGAATCATGAGAGCCCTCCTAATAATGATGTAAAAGGACACAAATTACAATAGATGAGGTTGTATAACAAGGCTATGCATCCCATAAAATTAATCCATGCATTTCCACCTCATGGATATGCTAATCACTTGTGGGTGGAAGGTAACTCTTTCAATGGGTCAATAGATTAAGGGATAACATATTGTTTATTTATTTGTATTACATTTATGTATGAATGGAGGCATGAAGAAAATTATGGGTTGTAGTATTTCTACACTAAACCATGTTGTTTTTTGCTTAACCAGTTTGGGCATTGATGTTTTGATGTAATGAAAATAAAGTAAATTATATAAGGCCTCTTCATAAAGCCAATCCTAGCACTTATCAAATGTTTGGTTATTGGGAAACTATTGTGTTGAAACACTAGTAATCTAATATTATTGGTCAAGGTTGATAGTGATGATATAAGCCTATGGGTAAGTGTGATGTACACTTCATATAAGCCCATGGGCATGATTCTATGTATTTACCTCTGGTGGAATTAGTTAAACCTCTAGTATGGTTAAACTTGAAAACTTACATATAATAGTCTTTTATATTCAAGGATGAACTTGATTTTTGTTACAAGTTTTCTCCTTATAACCACCAACAATGGTGGATTGGATGGACAGTGGGTGGTGATTTAAGCTTGTTATTCAAGGACATCATCGATTCAACATTGTCCAATAAAAATATATTTTGGAACACTTTTCTCTTAAGTGTGTGCACTTTTATATGACAAAGGTATAGTATTCTCATCCCAACTTTATGTGTTGGTGTAATTATTACCATAATTATTTTTGTTCTACTGTGGTCCAATGATCATTGGTTTGATCCTATTTGCTTCCAAGGTGTTATATATTGTTATTATTATATTACTTCCAAGGTGGTATATATTAGATGGTCAAAACAAGGTATGTCTTGTTCCTATAGATTCCTCTCAAATGATGTGGGTTGACTATTTGGAGACCTACTTCCATTGCATGTTTATTCAAGAGAATATCTATATATGATAACTATGTATTATCTGGGATTAATAGATAAATTATGATCACTACATTGTATGTTGATGATATTTTCACAAGAAGCTCAATATATTTGATCCAAGAGATGGGTTCACAACTTCATGTCTGTACAAGGGTTGAACTAGTATAAATGCCTTTACCACATAAGAATTCATGACCAATATTATTTGACCCATTTCGACAATCATTATTGGGGAGGATATGTTTCCATCTCTATTTTATTTTTCTTTCTTGGCCCCCAACTCAGGTTATGAGGGAATTTTGGAATACCAACAATCTGACCTTATTGTCTAATATTGATAATTATTATGTATGCTTGTGGACAAGTGTGATGTACTCTTTATGTAAGCATATATGAAATATTCTATATATTTATATCTAGTAGCATCAATCAAACCATTGATATGGATAACTTTGAAAGTTTGTAATTAATCTTGTAATTTAATTTTTAAGACATTAGACTTATTGTATTGCATTATTATTGGGGATTAGGTATCTACCATAAATACCCCCAAATTACTATTCCATAACATTAGTGTAATATCAATATGATATATCATGGGGTGCCCATGGGCATCCACCTCTTCTATTTTATTTATCAATATTCTTCTTTTATCTATTACTCTCTTATTTCACTCTTTTATTATTTGGTGTATAATTAATGGTGAACATTATGATTTTAAATATGTTAAAATGTATTGTGAATTATGACATATTAGAGATATAATTTTCAATTACAATTATCTCTTTTATTGTTGATAACAAAGTAGTTGAAATAAACCAAAATTTTTAAAAACATGTAAGGAATTCTAGGTTACATGAAGAAACTTTTATTAGTGTTACTCATAGTAGGGCCCCAAATGAGTTTGGGAAAATTAGTTGGAAATAAGATTCATACCATAAGCTAAGGTTCCAATCCCATAAGTGACCAACTTGTAGATCTATTAGAACACCTAGAGGTAGGTTTGAATTGATGATAATGCATTGGTCTAGGTCCAAGTTACCATAGACTTAGGGTTATTTATACCCATATTATGGATCTAAGCCCATAGAGACATTATTTAGATAATATTTTACCCTAAGGATTTCAAATAAGCAATGAGCAATTTGGACTTTGACCTTGTAATCTGAGGTTTTAAACCTATGGGTGAACCTTTAAAAATATTTCAATAATTTTGAGGAAAGTAGTGGAAATCAAGGAGTTTGATACAATAATTCAAGATTTCAATCCCATGGGTAAATCTTAATGTTGAATTCCAATGGTTTATGGAAAGTAGTAAGGCATGAGGAATTTCATATTGTAATCCAAGGTTTTAATACCATCTGTTAATCTTAAAAGTTTGGTTGATATTTATCATATTCCATTTAGAAGGCTTATATTTAAGTCTCATTTGACATAATGACCCAGTGTGTGTGGGTGGAGGGTGCTTGACTCCCAAATTAGTTGTCTTAGCCTCAATATATTTTTAAAATCCTTGGAAAACCTTTAGAAAATGTTACGGCAGTGAGGAATGGTTTAAAATCAATACTTATTTTGCTACTTGAGGCCCATAACTAGTAAGGGTGTTTAAAACCCCATCTAGATTTTGTTGACTATAATATTATTCTATGCTATGAATAGATAAATCTTATGCAATTTTTAGTTAATATAATATACTAACTTTATATTTTTCCAAACAAGCAATAATGAAGACACCATTCATATTTTTTATTTTATCCCAAATGCTTCTTTCCTATAATGACTTCCAATGTAACTTAGCAATATTTTTTCGTGGATATTAAATTTACTTAAATGTAATTTATACATGTTTAAAAGTGGTTTATGTCATCTCAAAGTATGAATAAAATAATAATATGCATTATGATTTGATTAAATGTATTTTTTTTGCTATATGGATGGTTTGAGAATTCATAACTTAACTTGGATTTTTTAAAGTAGTTTAAAATCTCTAAATTTGTATAAATATAATGTTGTTCCTTGAGTCCATACCTAGGGTTAGTGATGCATATCTAAGGTACAATACCATCCACATTGAGATGAATAAGAACATTGAGCATCATTGTTTCTCTAAGAGGGTCTACTTTCTTTAAAGAAATAAATAATTATATTTTTTATTACATTGATGAAATTAAAATTTAAAAATTAGATTAATCAAATCTATTCTAATAGCTTCACCCATTGGATGTATTTATCTACTTTAGTCATAAAAAGGAAGAAAAGAAGAAATTATTAGACGAGATTCTAGAAAGTAATTAGATTTGTTAAAACACATAAGTAGCTTGAGTGGAAAAACCAAATAATAGAGTTTTTTTGACCATGTGATAATTAAAAATACTTTTAATTATAATAATAAGGGGGAATATACCATAAATATATATTATAAATGATGGATGTTGGATAAGTGCACATTGGTGGGGGTCAAAAAGCAACATGGAGAGAAAACAATATGCATGTTGTAGAAAATAACCCGTGTATCATTTTAAAAATTTTAACCCTTATATGTGCCTATATTGCCAAACATAAGATATAATCACCTATATAATTTATTAATGGAACCATTCTTTGCAATATATTTTTATTTTAGTTTTACAAATGCACATGTGCTTTACAAAATTGACACATTTTTTGTAATTCTTATTCTAATTTTTTTTATTGGTTTCCTCAAGCATAATGCATTTAGATGTCACATTTAAGGCCTTATATATACTTTTATTTATAATTAGATTTTTGAGGATCAAAATTCATCCAATATAGTGATTAATGTGTCAAATATTGGTGTTATATTATAACATGTGTTTATATCCATGCAAGGCCTGCTTAATGTATTGTTCAACTTATTTAGCCTAAATGGTTAGATGCCTATCCAAGCCTTAAGTGGAACTCATATAGGTATGGGAAATTATGACTTGTATTTTTCTCCTAATTTGCATTCCATGATTTATGTTTTGACTCAACAAATTGATACACTAAATTTTATGGCAAAGACCCTCATAGATAAATTTTAAAATGGATTGCATAATATGCTTGCACAAATATCCTAAATATGGAAAGGTTACTTTTGTCACATTGAACATGGGTATCCATGCTCATCAGTGTCTTCTTTGGGAACTACTGCATTGGGGTTGTCATATTTCCTCTCTAAAATTTTAAGAGATATTCTTACTAAAGTTTGATAAGGGTCCTTCTACTTCTTATGTGATCAGGTTAATGCAAATAAAATAAATAGGAATGATGGATGAATACTGCATAAAGTTTAGGAGCTTTATCACATACAATATTATCTAGATCATATAATGGTGGTGTAGTGAAGAATCACTACATTAGGCAAATATTTCTAAAAGAGAATTTTGATTAGAGCATCATATGTGGCTAAATATGAGGGGGTCCAGAATCCCCACAAACTTCAAAGTAGTTGATGCTATAAGGCTATCAAAGGTGCAACTAAGGAGAGACCCCCACCAGAGACTAATCCTAATTCTAAAGCTCCCCATGCCACAAAGCCTAGATAACCCACTAGATAAAAATGCCAATGGTTTACTAGCCCTTTTAGCAGTAGCTACGATGATTTTTAGCATGAGTTGAAGTCCTAGAGTCCTTCCACTGATAGCTAAAATGACTTCATGCTTGGTGGTATTTAGCCCCATCTAACGTGCATAAACCTCTCCCCTCCTTGAAAAGGAAGGATCACTTGCCTATCCCTCTTCCATGTATGATGGTGTTCATAGTTCCCTAGTGAGGTCATAATTTATCATTAATTAGTGACCCCATAGAATCAGATCCAATTACATGGAGGAAGAAAGTGGGGAAATTCAAGGTGACTAGGCGAGAAAGTAGAAAGGAAATATCCTTCTTCCTCAAGAGGGGCTTAACACTAAAAATACAATAGAAGATAGACCATCTTGAAGATTCTTGAGGCTTTTTGGCCCTTGCAAGGTCCACCCCAATATCCATGGTGGAAGAGGAACAAAAAGCATAAGAGAAAAAGTATGGAAAGGAAGGGTACCCCATAAACACTTAATGATAAAAGGGTAAATAGTAAAGGGCACTCCTCTAGATTGGAAAATATCATGAAAAGGCAAAATCTAGGATCCCAAAGGATGCATTGGGAAGGATTTCACCAAAAGTACCGATCAAGATGCAAATAAGGTAGGTCATTGGCTATAACTAGATAATCGCAACAACCTAAAACAACCAAAAGCAAAGGGAGAGGTGGTGACCTAGCTTTGGCTATACCATCCCAAGAAACTAGACACGATCCTCAAGTTGATATCCGACACATTCAAAGTAGCAACATAGAAGTGGTCTAAAGGGAAAACATCAAGTCCAAACAATTTAATGGAATAGGACTTCAGAGGTCTAATCATAATAGATCTCCAACCTAAATGATCAGACAAGAGTGAAAGAGAGAGGCAACATTCCATCCAATAAACTCATCCTACAACATTTATGTTTACAAATCTAGATACCTTGATATCATCCAAGATTGGTAACAAAAGGCTAGACAAAATTTTGAACTAGATAATTTTGAAGTAGATCATCCTTAATTGTAATAAGGAAATATTATATTCATATTTGTAATTACCTATTTTAGGCTGCTAGACATGCCTTAATTATTTTCCATTGATTGAGATAGGAACAATATATCATCAAGTGTCATGATACTATAACTTATTTGACTTGAACTATTTGGCATAGCCTGCTCTAGAAGGAATCAAAATTTTAGGTTTCCTAGGATTTGCACCATATTTGTCCTATCTAAAAACTAGTTCTCCTTCTATAAGGTCCATTTTAGTTGCCATTTTATCAAACCACTTCTTCATTATCAATTGATGTTGGATTAATTTTTTAAAATATCTCTTTCATCCTACAAGGATATAGATAATTATGATGAGCCTACATTGGCGCAATTTTAGTGTCTTCAAGATCCAATTTTTGAGACATTTGGAGGGAAGGGAGATCTAAATTTATTGGTAGTATTTCTTCTTTTCCAAAAATTTTTTTATAGAAAGACGATCCAGTAGAAGCTTTAGGTGTTACCTTGTATATCTATAATACCTTTTTCAACATTGTGTGCTAGTCCCTTTGTGATTCAATACTTATTCTTTCTAAGATCCTAACATTGTTTTTATTAGTGGATTTTATTACCTTGGGGATAATAACATGAATAGGATTCTAAGATAAATTTATACTCAAGCACAAAGTGCATCAATTTGACCCCTATAAAGTTTGTACCATTTTCAATGATTATTATCAATGGTGTCTCAAATCTAGTGATATTGTCCTCTAGAAGTTGTATTATATCTTCATCATTTGTGCTAGTCAAAATTCACCCATGTATTGTGCTTGACAAAGGACTATTTTTTCCAATGAAATTAAGACCTATTAGAAGAGTTTTATGAAAATTATAGGTATTAAGGAAAAGAACATCATCTATCCAAGTGTAATGGGCTATTTTCTATTCAAATTTAGCTTTTTCTTTTGGTACTAACCCTATTGGGACTTGTTCTATCATCATATATTTTTTATTTTTTAATAAGCTATGTGTGGCTTCTATTAGGGTCCACTACCATTACAAAAACAAAATATTACATTGCTCTCACCACATTTTTAACAATTTAAGTACAAAATATCCAACTTTGCCTTTCTATCAAAGATATTCTCCATATTTCTCAAAATGTTAAGTTTCCACAATCAACTCCTTTTTTTGTTGTTTTTATTTTGTAGAATAGGTTCTTCCTTATTTAGAGTGGTAATATCTCATAATGCATTTTTGCACTTCAATATCCTAAGGTAATAACTAAAAGATCACCCCTTTCCATTTTAAAATAGAGTTGTAACACATTTTGTTTGATCTTCATTTTTAGAAAAATATTTATCGTTGATTGTTTCATAATTAGCTTCAAGAACACTCTCTAGGGTACTAATATTTTCCATGGAAATGACTAGATGGTATTTAGTAACCATTTGAATTTTATAATACTCCTTTTGGGGTTGAGTCTTTTTTTACTCACTTGACCTCTCCTAGAAAATTGGCACAACTGGAGGATGAGCTTCTTCCTTATGAACTGGGGCATTTGAAGGTTTAGGATAATTTGCATGCAAGGCCTTCTCCTCCACCAAGGAAGAATCAGAGCATTATCGGATGATCGAGCATCTCTTATTCAGGTGATCATATTATTGATAACCATAACATATCAGGGATACATTTTCATATTCAATATTTTGGATTCATTCCCCTTTGATTGAGGAGATAGTAATAGATTGAGGTCAAGGAATTGAAACATCCATCCAAAAAAATAATCTTGCTTTACTCATATTAATTTTATTGGACAAATTTTCCCCTTCTTGGGCATCCATATACTTGAATGCACCAATGGCATTACCAAATTTGGCAAATATCTTCTCTCCAAAAAACTCCATAGAGAGAGAATATAGATTCATCTAAACTGGAAAGCCAACAATTTCTTGTATAAGGAGGTTGAAACTGAGAGTTCAAGGTCATATATATACACCCATTTATCCACAAAACCAATTGTATCTTTAATATATTACCCTATCTCTATCCAATAAATCAAAAAATAAAACAAAAAAGAAAATTTTTGGTAGTAGAGTTACTTGGAATTTACTGGATCACCAAAGTTTAATGTATCCTTGGAGCTCCTCTAGGCCTGGTATTTTTCCCTTGAGTTTGTAGATAACTATTTATGCTTCATGATCAATTATATCCAACCCAAATTAATCCTCAAAAATATTGATAGAGGGCATAGGTTCATCTAAAAGTTCCACCCATGGACCAAAATATTCCTGAGAGACATTTATTTTCATCGAAGAGGCTTTCTCATGGACTGGAGAATGACTAATATCTTCCTGAGTATAGCGAGTAGGCTATGAAAAATCCTCTTTCAACAATTCTTGACTACACCTATAGTTTTCACCCCTTTCACTCCGTTCCATTCTCATGTCCTCCTGAGTATAGCAAGTGTGCTACAAACAACCCTCTTCTTGCAACACTTGACTACACCTAGGGTTTGCACCCCTTTTGCTCTGTTCTATCCTCATGTCCTCTTGAGTACAATGAGTGGGTTGCAAACAACGCTATTCCTACAATTCTTGAATACACCTAGGGTTTGCACCCCTTTCACTCTGTTCCATGCTCATGTCCTCTTGAGTACAGTGAGCAGGTTGTGAACTATCATCATATATCTTTTAATATCACCTATTCATCCAATTTGATATTTTAATTCAAGTTTTTCTACTAGTGCTATTTAATAATTCAAGGCTAATACAATGATATTTTCACATTTACCTCATCCTCTAGCCAATTTTTTTGGCTTACTTTTTATGTCAAACTCATAATTTTGTTTATCCACCATACTTTTTTTCAATTCACCATGGAGTGTTATGGATATTGCATCAAGATGGACATGGATGATGGTCTTACTTTGAGATACAGAATATCTATATTTTATATTGACCTTGATCATGAAATATACCTATTTTTCCATGAAGGTGCACCACTCTTCATAATTATGAAATGTTTAACTCATGATAGAAATTGCATGTTTCTTTTCTTTTCCATCCTTCTAAGTTAGTACAATAATAATACTTTCATCAATACCAAAATATATAACCAAAAATCCCTGAAAAGTGTAGATTGATTAGAAATAGGGATTTTTTGATTGTATCATTTATTTTTTGAAAATATTATTTATTTTCTTCAATCCAATTGAAGGTGATATCATTTTTTAGCAATTTGGTAATGGATTGAACTAGTTCTGCAATGTAATTACTAATTTGGAATCAAATTGAATTTCCTAAGGATATTATACCTTTAATTGATGAGGGAAATGATAGCTCTTTTATTCACTTGATTTTATTAGAAATAATTACAAGTCCTTATTTAGAAATCACACTCCCAAAAAGTTTCCTTCTTAAACTGTGAAAATAGATTTCTTAGAATTTAACAAAATCTCATAATCTCTAAATATTTTGAAAGCTATCGTTAGATGTTCAACATGTTTATTCCTTTATTTGGATAATATTGTTAAGTTTTCAGGATATATGTTTATAATTTCATCATACTAAAAAATGTAATATCCATAGCTATTTGGAAGGTAGCCTTTTTGTTGGAGAGGCCAAAAAGTAGTCTTTGGTAGGCAAAGGTTCCCCATTTTGTGTTGAAAGCTACCTTATGTTGATTATCATATTCAATCCATATCTAATTGTATCCAAATAAAATATCAAATAACGATAAGATTTATCACCTCCCCATCATTTGTAAAACTTGATCAACTAAGAACAATGGATGAATATCTTTTAAAGATGCCCTATTCAAATTTATGAATACAATAAAAATCTAGATATACTCATTATTTTTACATACTAGCACCAAATTTTCTATTCAAGTAGAGTTCTTTATGGGGAAGATGATTTGCACTTGCAATAGCTTTAGAATCTCCTTCATAATTATTACTTCAATCATTGGATTGATGGGTCTTTTATTTTTTTAGAATGACCTAGTTTTGGAAATAAGTTCAATGGCATATTCAATGATAATACTATCATTGAATTTCAAATATTCATATTTCCATGTAATAACATCTCAATGCTTCTTACAAAAATATTTGAACAAATGGGCCTCTTATTTAGTATAATCCTTTTCCAAAAGTAAATTCTTACCTTTAGAGACTTCAACAGGATGGTATCAAGATATTTTTTATCTTGATGGTATCATTAGTATTTCAGAAGTTTTCTAGTGTGATAAATCCTATTGAAACTAGTTCTAACTGGATTACCCCATCGTTAATATCATCCTCATATTCATTCTTTTCTTCTGCATGTTGAGCCTCTTTGACAAGGAATTCTATGATTTTCTCATCATTATTGAATACTTGCCAATGATCTATATTTTAATGATCATAGGCCTAAAAACTACCTCATATTATTTAGGCTTATCCCACATGTATGTAATTCAATAAAATTTGATGTATGAATATGATAGCTCATCTATTTGGAATTCAGTTTTCTAGGAATCACTTTTAGCTCATAAGTACTAAGACTTCCTAATAAGTCCTAGACTATGTGCTTGTTAAATTTTAGATGTTTATTTTTGGTGGCACATTCTGAGTTGACTTTATTTATAACTAACTTAAAGTAACCAAATATTATTATGTTCTTGACACCTATATTTTCAAAATTTTCTCAATTTGATGCAAAATGATTCATATTCAACAATGTTGCTAGTATAATTAAACAATCTACAAATGCAACTTAGTTGTGTGCCTTGGGGATCAATTAGTTGAATACCAAAACTTACTCCATTTCTTGTTTATACACCATAAAAAGGCATTGTCCATGTTCCATATAATCCTTAAGTATATTTGGTGGTCAAAGCTAAAATTATAGCAGCATATTCAAATATTAGGTAATTTCCAAGCTTAGTTTTTTATAATATACCAATTAATCATTTCCTTCTTGTAGAACTCCTATGATTATGCCAAGCTCAAAAATAAGTGCATATATGAATTTGGAAAGCTTATTCTAATTCAGTACAACATCATCTTGAAGCTTGTATAGTAGGTATTTAGATAAGGATCATTTTTAATCCTAATGATATTTCCATCTCTAGGTACTTTCATATATGTATAATCCATGGCTAGGTACCTATCTCTTTTCAACTTCTTTGTCCATTATTTTTATAACTATATTAAAAAATGAGTTTGATTGACCACAATTACTTCTTAAATGACCTTTAAATCTACATGTTTTGCATCATTATCAAATATTTTAGCACCCTTACAATATTTACTCTTATTCCATCTATTAGAATATGGCAGTCCCCAATTCTTTGCACATAATGTTAGGCAATATAGTCACTATGACCCCCAAATCTACAATACAACTCCTTATAAGGTAATTCTCTATCTTAAATACAACATAAAATGGTGGAGTCTTTAATATTTTTGGTTTGAATGTTGTTAATATGCCTACCATGATCACCTAAATATCTGAAGGATCTTCTATTATTGGGCTCTACTATTCCACTGGATTATGCTATGTATTCTATTGTACTACTATATTTGCATTGGCATAATTCCTCTCTTGCTCCTTAAGAGCCTTTTAGAGTAAATACCTATTTTAGAAATACTATATATTCTAATTGCTAACCTTAGCTGACATTCTCTTTATTTTCTAGCAATATTGAATCTAAATTCAATAATACTACTTTCATTGTATAATGTGAATTTTCTATATTATCAAGAAATGATTTCATTTATGGTCAAGGATAGATATTTCAAATTATCTTCAATCTCATTTTATTTTGCTTTACCATCGCTACTACATCCTTCTAAGCTTCTTGTCATTTGTCTTATGAAATGATGACTGAAAAAGTTGTGATTGGTATGTTTTTTACATCCTCCTATGCATCAGTTTATATAGATGTGATGGACCTCTTATATTTTAAATGTAAAGGTGGTTATCCTCATCTCAATATTATAATATTCATACTTGGTCCAACTTATCTTTTGGATAATTCTTGTAGGGTTGTGGATTATTTGGTTGTAGATTTTCTTTTATTTGCGATTCCAACCATTTTTTATTGATTAATGCATATGAAATGATCTTCAAAGGAGTTAACATCCTCTTCTAAGATACTAAAATTTACAAGCACCATGTTATTTGTGTTAAGAAGTATTAGAAATATTTGTTGAACTACACTAGGTGGTTGAAATTTTTTTTAATTCACCATAGGTGATTGATTCAAGATTATAGCTTTCTATCTCAAGGGTACAACTTATTGATCTTAAAATTACTAATTATATATCTTTGCTTGAATAATTCTTAGAGCCATAACACATTTGATAGGATTATGTCCAATATTGTAAGCAAATCATCACAAATTATTGATTTCTAAATTCATGTTGATAATATTATTTTGTACCTTGCTTCTTGGTTGATTAAAATTTTATCGAGAAACTCAATCCTTCATAAGGTATAGATTATTCTATTATTTACAATTTGATTATTTCCATCCACTATTTGGATGGAAACTATTGTTCAGCCTCTTCTCCATGTTGGTATAATTTCCTACTACTTTTATCATTTCCATTATTTTTTTCTCTTGGTCTTGTAGATAATCATTCTAATTATGGGATGAAGGGGATGTGTCAGTGTTACTCTATGGTGGAGTTTGAGGGGCTAGTAATTGGAACTAGAAATCCATAGAGTTAGGAGCATTTTTCCTAGGTAAGGTCACCATATATGGAGTATTTAGTTGTGGAGATGTATGGGTGGTAGAGGATGGTTGAACTATTTGAGAATTTAGGATTGATATCATAGTTGGAAGAGGTACTTGTATATATGGTTTTTGAGTTTGGACAACATGGGATGCATAAGCCATGGGTGAGGTAGGAGGTAGCTTACCAACTCTAGTAAGTACATCTTCTATGTGGTCTCCTTCAAATGTTGTAACTAAAGTAACATGATTAGTATTGTAAATTATTGATGCCAAATTTGATTGTAATACCTTTATACAATATGCCAAATATTATTCATGAGAAGAGATAGTATATATATAGTAATTAGATATAATGTCCTCATGAATGCAGTATTATAATCATGGATATTCTTTTAAGGATGTCTCTACGTAGCATTTAAAAAACTTAAATCTCTTCATGAAAGGTTCCATAATGGACACCAATTTAATCATAGAATTATAAAGTAAAATCCTACACCATATTATTATTTTATCTCTCAATTAATACGCAAGTAAATATACCATGATATATTCTTATTGAATTTGATGTAATAAATCCAATGTGAATAGCTCATTAAGATGATTCAAAGTAGTTTTATTCTTATTTCCATAAAAGGTAGGTAATGAATTCATGGAAATAACAAGAATAGGAGAATAGACCATTAGATACAAAGGTCCTTGACATGTCTAGTCAAGAAACTGGTTCTAGGGCCTTATTGGTACTAGTGCTTAGTCATGTTGAGGAACTTGCATGTATTGCATTTGTAGTGGATATTGCATTTGACCTTGATGTGGGACTACATATGCTTGGAAAAAAATTTACATTGGACCATTTGTTATTGTGGGAATCCATGGGGATTTTATGGAATGACATGATATTTTAATTGAAAAGAAGGATTTTTATTTTATGCAGGAGAAGGATTCAGATAGGCTTGATTAGGATCTAACATAAATTGAGGATTAAGCATAGGTGATGGGTTTTGTGAGCCATACTATAATATTTTTATTACTTTGTGGGGTCCTAATATACTATATATTTGTGTAGGTTGACTAGATAAATATAGCATTTGATTTGGAGTAGTTCCTTGATTTCCTTGTGCTTCAATTTTAGTAGGTGATATTTACCACTTTTGCATAGTTTCCTAGTTTGTTACTAGTGGGGTTATTTATATTAAAGCATTACTAACATAAGGGTTGGATGGATTCAATTATTCTTAGGATGTAATCTGACCTATATGGGTTGCTACATTTGGAAAGTTTACTTGCTAACTTGGATTTAACAATAATTTATTAGAATTGGTACTTATGTAAAAGATGCCTTGGGAACTCAATGATGTTGGTGGCTTACTTATCCCAACTTACAAAGTATGACTATCTTAAGAATCCATAATATTAGTGTATTGTCTAATTTGAGACCCTAATTGACTAGGAGATTGTATTATGCTAGGAAAGGCTTGCAACATTAGAGGTATACTATATCGAATATTTATAATTATATTAAGGATAGTAGGTTGAAAAGAAACCTAAGTACATATGTTCTTAGTTAGGGTATAATAATATATTGAGATATTCCAAAGGTAACCTACTTTAGTTAACAAAAATGATGATGGGTTTGTGGATGAAGGATTCTGACCATGGCTGGTTGTTTTCACCATAGGCTCTTTTCCCTTTAATGAAGTAAAATTGGTTTGTTGGCCTCATGTATCCACATGGAATTTGTTTGCTTCTTCTAATTTTTAATCATCCCTCAGTAAGGAATGAGTTTAATGCAACATAATTCTTTTTCAAGATAATGCATCTTTTACCGTGTATTCATGAGCCTAGAAATAATCCTATTCATACTTGCATCAATGCAAAATTGGATTAGAAAAGTAAATTTTTTGTAAAACTAGTGTATCTCTTCACTTCTAAAAATGGTGATTCATTCATTAAAAACTCAGAAAATATTTCAAGAAAAATAGAATGAATCATTCCTTTTCTAAAATTTCCAATTCACTTTTCATAAAATAGTGATTCATTTTTTGGACAATAGAGATTCACTTGCTTAAAGCTTAGAAAAAACACTTTTCTCAAAAATTAGTGAATAACCATTATAAATGAGTAGATCACTATTTTAATGAAAACTTGACTAAATTAATTCAAGAAATTTCAATTCAATTTTTGCCAATGCCAAATCGTAATCTTAAGCCAAAAAATAAAGCAAATTGCTAAATTTCTCGTCAAACGAAATTCTTGTGAATTAGACTATAAGTCTTTCTACACAAATTTTTTGATCTGATATTCAAAAACTAGAATGTGAATCTCTTAATCACTGTTGATGTTCATAAAAAAGTTATTATTTCATGAAGCACCTATAAGCTCATAATAACTGTGGAATATGGGTTTAGTTAGATTTGATTTTTTTTGTGAAAAGGGACTAAGCATAAATTTGACATGGAAATCAAGCACTTTGTCCTACTGGATATATCAAAAACCTATTGAATTGTTGAAATGGTCTAACTTCTAATATAGCCACAATTCCATTTTAGTAATTGAAGGGAGAAACATGCCTCCATCGACATCCAAATTTAGGCTAGCTTCCTACTAACATTGCTAATCTAAACTAAATATTGAAAAAATATATAAGAAATTAAATTCATGAAGGTAAGTGTACGAGTAATAGTAAATTGCATGAAAATATAATATGATCATAGTTGTAACAAGGATAATATGCAATCAATGAACACATGAAGAAATTAACATCAATGTGCTTCCTACTGTATGGAATAAAAATACTAGAAGGAAAGGACTAGAAAGTAAAAGGACAATACTATAAATACTATACATTCTATAATTCAAAAGAGCATTGGCATGATTGAAAAGTAAATATCATGCAAATAAAAGACGTAAAGAAAAATACCTATTAAATTAGTGGAAAGGTATAACTTCTAATGTACTCACAATTTCATTTCAATATTTAAAAGAAGAAGACACATTCCTCCTTTGACCTTTTGATTCAAACCAATTTCCCAGTAACCTTGCTAATCTACACTAAATAATAAAACTATATGCATGAAGATATGGATGCAATAGATTGAAGTAAATTACTATCAAGTGGTATTAGCTCAGATGGTTAGATTCTTCAACATTTAAAGAGAAGACCAAGGTTCAAATATTTCCAAGCGATACATGGATAATATCCAAGCTTTGTTGTAATACCACTATGTGGTGATGATGTAATATGTGTGGGGCCCATTTCAATCTTGTATAACCAATTGAAAATAAAGATTAAAGTAAATTACATGAAAATAAAATATGACCATAGTCATAGAGCAAGGAGAGTGTGTTATCAATCAATGCATGAAGAAATAAAATGATATAAATGTGCTTATATGTGTATGGTATTGAAAGGAAAGGAATAAAAGCAAAAGGGAGTGCCATAATCACTATGGATTTTAAAATACAAAATAGTAGTGCCACAATTTGAAAGCAAATATCATGCACAATCTTTTTATTATCCCCAAATTTTGAGCAAAAGTACAATGTGGAGTCCATAGAGTGTAGCTTTAATGTTTTCAATAGTCAATATATGTTTACAATAGATCCTCTAGCTCGTATTTGTAGAAAACTAGTCACTTAGATGTTACCTAGGGTGAGAAATTTATATTACAAATAATTCTGCTAATTTAAGGTCATATTTAGCAAAATGATGCATCATTAAATACTACACTCATCCAAAATTATTCTTAAACTAATTAGAAGCCTTCTATATTGCTTTTAGTATTGCTAAATCATAAAATATTACTTTGTAGTTGGTTTCCTCGAATTGTATGCTTTCTTGTCTCACTTGTCTTGAAAACCAGTGATTTTCTTATTTGGGAGGAGTGTTTGATTACTATGTAAAATAGTGATTAATTTATTAAGAGCAAATCACATCTTCTAAGCAGATCACAACTTGAATGAATTACACTCTAGGAGCATATAAATGCTTTGGTGTCTAATTAATATTTTTTATTTTAGGGATCTAGAAAAAGTGTTTTAGAGGCTTCAATTGTTCAACTTATTTATTATTCAAGGCCCCAAATTATTGATAATTCAAAGGTAGTAGTAGGACTACTACAATACCAAAATATAAACTTAATCAAATATAGTAGCAAACAAAGACACATGCCAAGTTGCAAGGGTTTTGGCATAATAACTATTGACATGCATAGCATTATTGGGTTCATTGATATCTTTACCATAAATCATTTGTAGTTTTATAGCACCAAATCATAGACTGATGTGATAGCATATGGATTGAGACACTTATTGATGAACTTAACCTTTTTTTATGAGTGTAAATAATTTTGAGAATAAGATCCACAAATTTAAAAGAATGATTATATTGCTTACAAACATGGTTCTTGTATAATTTATTATGTTGGAGATAATTAAGATATTTATCATTGAGGATAGAAAGTTTGTTAAGGTAAACCTCCTAGTATTCTTGAATATATTTTTTCTATGATGTAACAAATGATACAATGACACATATAAAGAAGGTATATCAACTTCAAAAGGAAAAATAAATTTAATACTATATAATAACAGAAAAATAAATGGCCCATAGATGTAACATAAATACCAATCATGATGTGACTTAATAATATTTATTAAAAATTTATTAGTGACTCATATTGGACTTTACTAAGGATAGTAAGGTATTTTACAATGATACATAATACCAAACTACATGATTAATTATTTTATTTTCTTATCTTATATGGCCCACACTTATCATATATGATTGTGGAAGGATACCAAAGTAATAAATAATTTTGTTTTAGATAAACATGGCAATAGGCTAGGTAGTGTCATTTGTGACAAACATAATTTTGACCCATTTAATAAAATAATTTATTGTGGTAATAATGTACTCATGATAATTAGATGAAACAAGTGATATAGAACATACAAATTCAAATCCTATACGAAACACTACCAAAGGAAATCTATAGGATGAAAAACATGTGTAGGAACATGGATCTTGCATTTATGGAATTAAGTCTATATATATTTAGATATATATATATATATACATTAGTATTAGTACCAAATATTGGCCAATAATAGGCCATTTGAATGAGCTTAGGTACAATAGAATGACCATTGAAGTGATCCCTATAATCCCATTAATGCTTCAATACTTCAAGGACTTAAATTTGAGTTAGACACCAAAATAAGAAATCATCTTGATTTCTATAATTTATCACACCTATAAGAACATAATTAAATTTCTTACATTAAAAGTAAATTCTTTGATGGGTATTGACATCTTGAGGATGGGTTTAATTATATAAAAACCTTAAATATCACCATATAATGGGTCATCTGGAGGTATACAACAATGAAGGTCATTGAAATGCAACTTGTAATCTATAATTGAAATGAATGAACCATAATTAACTCATAGGAACTATGTTTTTTGAAAAATATATGTGGAATAAATTTGGAAATATATGAAATTAAAAAACTAGCTTCCATAGTAATCTTCTATGAGCTATAAAAAATGAAAAAGGTATCAATTTCATGAATTTTTGAGTGATCTAATATTAAGGGATACAATTTTTGTATTTGACCGTAAACTCATTGTTAACTTATTGAATAACTACCTATTAATATCCTAGAACTTTGATATATATATATATATATATATATATATATATATATATATATATATATATATATATCTATTTTGCTAGATAATAAGGGGTTGTACTTGGGTCCCCCATGCTTGACAAATTACAACTATCTTATTTAGAGCTTGAGAGTTTATAAATAAATACACTTATCATCTCAATTGAGATGCTATAGCTATAAACCTACATCATTTTACATAAAATATATGAATTCTTAATTTTCATATTTTGGATTTTTTAAATTTTTTGTATGAATACGATTATTCTAGAATTTAGCATCTTTATATTTTCCTATAGCAACCTTCACAATGCCAAAATTTCACCTCTACTATCTATGCATTTCATCTTAGTAGAGTAATATTTCCAAAATAGCATAGCCAAATCTAGATTGCTAGTTTCCTTCCTCACTGAAGTCCTCGCCCTTCATTGTTCTTCCCATTATTTGAACCCTAGCTAAAAAATATTTGCAATTTTATTTTTTGTGACTTGAAAATTGTCACTACCCTTGTTCCAAATGGTTGACTTCATAGGGTTAAATATCCCTCAATATTGCTTGTATTCTTGCATATGACCACTCATTTTAAAGCTATTCAAATTTTGCACAAGTTGGTCCAAGAATCAACTGAATCAGATAAATTTTCGTGAAGATATGGATCCTAAAATATGAGATGTTTTTTTTTTTAAATCCCTAATCCTTCACACATTTTTTTGTTTTAAAGAGATGGGAAAATCCACTCCAATACTTGTGGGTTCCAAACCCATAGGCACACTAAAAATAAAAATATGGGGTTTTAGTTGACCCAGCCTTCCACCCAACAACCTGACCTATTGTTGCACTACACTCAACAACCCAACCTATTGTTGTGGTTCCCTCAGTTGATACAATCTCAAACAAGCCTTCCACCCAATAAAGGCCAGCCTTCCATGCTCCTTTAGCTTAAGTAGCCTTCCATGCCCCTTCAGCTTAAGTAGCCTTCCACACTCCTTTAGCCTTCCTAGCCTTCCACTCAACATCCCAACCTTCCATTGCAACTCCTTCAACTAACCCATCCTTCCACACTTCTTCAACCTTATCAGCATTCCATGTTCCTTCAACTATCCCAAACTTCCACCCAAAATCCCAACCTTTCATTATAGCTCCTTCAGCCAACCCAAATTTCTATGCTTCTTCAGCCAACCCAACCTTCCACGCTCCTTTAGCCTTGATAATCCAAATATCAACTCATCATTCAACATTTCATGCTTCTTCATCCTTCCTAGAAATTTGATATGTTATATATTTATTCCTTGGGATATTAAAAGTTTAGGGATGATATACTCCAAAATGTTATTGGTGCATGTAAAGTTTAGGTGAAATGCCATGGAAATGGTAAGTTCTCTAGGATTGACAAGCATGATGCTTGTCTCAACTATATATTTAGTTTTGGCATCATTGAAATATAATGTACATGTGTCAACTTGAAGACAATCATCCTTATAAGTTTTATCAAATATTTGAGGTTTTTAAAATTTATCTTTGGACTAATATTAGGAATTTAAAGCTTTATAACTGGAATCTAGTAAGGATTAATAATTTGTACAATGTGGAAGGACTTAGATGGCCACTTTAGGTTAGGAACAATGGATGAAGGACAAAGGATAATAGCCTAGGAAAACATAAATTAATAATGACATTATCAATTTAAAACTACTCATGGAGTAGATGGTGGATCAAATTAGGTGCCATAACAAGTTCATCCATTGTCACCTAATCCTTAAGAGACTTACAATTTTCTAAATGGGGATACAATTATTATAGTATGGTTATCCATTTTTCATATTATGTATCACTAGGCATGTATGGATTCTATAAAAAGTTATATAATGGATCAAATTTTAACTATGACATTTATATTTTGGTAAATCATATCATGCCTTAGATTTTCATAGGTAAAATAAATGGCTAAGTGATCCTTATCCATAGGATTATAATATATTTTTGTCAAGAATATAATAACCTAATATCAAAAAGAGAGTAATACATGCTATTCTCTTAATTTCTTTCTATAATGACCCTGATAAAAGTTTTAGTAGATAAGTTGTGTAGAATAAAAATATTATTTTTATTAAGTAGTATCAACATTAGAGGATGTAAGAGGAACCACTTAAAATCATTGAATAGATTATTATAATTTCCATCCCATATAAATTCATCATATTTGTTAAATAAATTATTGATTACATAGGGTTTATAGGAGAATTTAGCTATGAATAATCTATAAATGATTGATTTACGTGACAATTATTGAGGAAGACATAGATTTAATATCCTTTATTTTATTGATATCAATATATATACCCATTTGCAAAACCATAAATCCTAATATTTTTTTATTAGAGAATATAAAGACACATTTGTTGGGGCTTAGCCTAACCTTGTGTTGGTGAATTCAATAAAAGATATCTTGAAGTTCAATTGGGTGGTAAACCCTTTTATAAGATTTTTTTAATAGGTTATCTAGATAAAAATCCATAAATCTTATCAAATAAATCATGAAACACGTCAGGCATGACATGTTGATAAGTTGCTATGGTATGTTTAAGGCCAAAGGACATGACTACATAACAAAATGTTCCTCAAGGAGTAACAAAGGTGGTTTTTATTTGATCTTTATGGAAATTTCTTATCTTATTATATAAAAAATAAGCATACATAAGGGATATGTCATACATTTTTGAGAAAACAATAATGGTATCAATAGAGGGTAATGGAAAATCTCCCTCAAGATAAATGATCTTGATGTTATGAAAGTCACAATATATTCTAATAATATTATTCTCTCTTGTCTTTATAGGCACTATATTAAACACCTAAATAGAGTTATCAATAGGAGATATATTTTCCCTATAATAATTTTTAGAATTTTGATTTTACATGTATCTTGCATGATTAGAGAAAATTTTCATTACTTTTATTAGATAGGTGCAACATCCTCATAAGTTATATTGTTTTAAACTATAATATTTACCTCTATGTGATGAATGCCAATGTAGTCTTAAGAAAAAATATTTTTAACATATTCTCAAATAAGAGTAGCATAAGTGACTATTTCTTTCAAGGAAAGGGATGACTTGACCTTAACTATGCTAGCTTGTTAGAAGTGCCAACATTAATATTAATAGTAGCCTTAACATCTAGGACACTCTATTATTCAAAATGACCAATATAGAGTAGGATAATATTTAGGTCCTTATCAACATAAACTTTTCACACATAGTTTAAGTACTTATGATGATCAAACTTATCATTTGGTAACTTCAGGAACCCAAACTGTAATATTGCCTAGTTATGAATTCATCTCTAGCATATAGAAATTTGAGAATGAATTCATTATTGGATAAATAAGGAATGAGTATAACATATTAATGTCTATTATCATAATTTTAGTAACCTTATCCTTTTGTTATAGCTTTGATATAGTATGAAATAAAGTTAGACACTAACTTTAAAATGGATGACATAAAAATTTGATATAACTTTGTTAATACAAAAAAAAAATCCTTGGACTTAAAAGCTAGAGAGAAGGCAATTTTAATTAGGTGGTGTGTTGGAAGACATATATTGGGGTTATTCAATGCATACTACCAACTGATATACTATACGTTAATGTTAGAGAATATTAGATTTACCACATCATGTATTTTAGATAGTATAGGTTGTGTCATTCTATATTAAAAATTTGGTTTACAAATATAGCATGATTGAGATCATTGAACAGGATGATGAAAATTAATAATGATAAATAATATGTAGAAAATGAAGCATTGAAAAGATAAGAACCTAAAAAGGAAGTCACTAGGTTTAATTGCTAAATCTATTTGCTAGACTAGACATACATAATATCAACATTTGAAGTGTCATTTTTTAGTATTTTATTTTATTTGCACGATTAATTAAAAAAAATGTAATATAAAAAGTTCATATTTTAGGATATAATATTTAAAAAACAAAGTTATAGTCTAAAGGATAACATTTTTTAGTATTACAATATATACTAGGCTAGCTACTTTGCATGGTGATCCTTTTCAAAAAATGACTATGTATTTATAAAAATAGTACTACCAATTGACTTTGTAAGTGGTAGAGAGTAACATACTATATATGGGGTAGGAGTGGACTAAATTTGTTAATATTTGGATAGAACGACAACTAGCCATGTTGTCCAGTGGTTTTGGTTTTCTTTCTTCATCCAATTATCACTTTTTTGCCATAATTTATGATGTTTTTGCCTTCTAACTTTTCCAAAACCTAGAATTAATGATAGAGGTAAAATTAAGAGATGTTGTGACATGTGTCCCCTAAAGCATTATTTTTAAAAATTAATGATTTTAAAATTACCATTTTAAATAAGGAGCTTGGTTGTCTAATTAATTTTAATTTTTTTGATGCATAGTCATGATGCTAGAATATTTTTAGAATGAGGGCTTGAATGACACATTGCTTGGTTCAACGATTATGATTTTATGACCCAAAAAATATAGAAAACCAACCATTTGTCCAAATGGAGAGTTATATGGTATAAATACCTCTTTCACCTCCTCATTTTCTTACGATACTTTAAAAAATTGAAACCATATATTCACTTCTTGACTAGGGGTTTGGAAGGAAATGATCTTGATTAGTTTGCACCCTTAAACATTTCATTGACTCCTTGGATACTTTTGTTAACAAATTAAAATAATATTTTGATGATGATATGAATATTATAGAAGTAATGGATATTTTTGTCAATACTGAAAAAAGTGCTAATGAATCTATAATTGATTTCCATAAAGTTTGGAAAAGACTAAAATATCATGTGAATATAAATTTAACTAAAGAGGATGCTAGTATTATGTTTTTAGACAAGTTTAAACCCTCTTTTCAAGCTAATATCTAGGAACATAATCCTTGTGGTTTGCCTTCCCTTGACAAAGTTATTCATTTTGTTAAAATCCTTGAACACTAGAAAAGGAAGGATGGCCAAAAAGCCTTAAAACCTAAAAACCCTAATAAAAATACATAATATGGTTTTCAATGTAGCTATCCAAGATACCTCACATGAAATAGAAATATCTAGAACTCATGTTCATATGTTAACTAAATCTAGGGGTGGTCCCAAACCCAAGAATATTATAATAGATGTGTTAGGACCCTCCTAAACATGAATTATTAATTATATATTATATTATATTATAATTACAAGGGACATACCCTTTCACACTTCACACCTTTAGATATATATATTAGGGTAATAATGATAATGCAATAGAGGGGCCAAGAATATATATATTATTTAATTGCTGGGTTTTGCCTTCAATTCAATGCGATTTCATTTATAAAAATGATTCAGTTCTTTTTGCATTTAATTTCATTGAAAGACCTTGGGTCTTTCCAACTGGTATCAGAGCGGTTAGCTCATTTGGGTCTGTTTGTGGGTTTGTCTACTCTTATCGCTGCCCTTTGGTCACAAAGTTAGTGAATTTCAATAATAACCAGAGCACCTCCTTGAAGTTGCTTCTCTTAGAAGTCAAGACCTAGCTACCTGCTTCAACCTCAATAGCGTGTCACCTTGATATTGCATCACATTCAATCTCAAGCAGGTGTCGAACTCCTACAGTTATAGGAATCACACTCAACACTTATTGTCTACACACAGACATTTTGATAAAAATGAGAGGTTTTTTTAGCTGATTTACATGTATTTTCACCGCTTCTGGTTGACAAAAACAGTACATCCAAATGAAATTTAAATACTAATAGCCATTTTTGATGATAAACGACGAAGGATCATGGTAACATAGTGAGATAAATAATTAGAGACCATATACATAAAGAACCAAAATCAAGACAACCTTTGTTTGCTGAGAAGAGCGCACGACATATTTTAACCTGAAAGCAATAGCAGACCATTTCTATTTTTGGGCGTTCCCTTCACGGTTGGCAAGGAAAAGTATTTTTTTTACGTCGCAAATACACCTGCGTAATTAAAATCGGTCACCGTGTAGAAAAAAAGACTATGTAGAGGATACATAGATTGTAGAGGACTAAGTTAAAGGAAAAAACACACCAAAAATCCACTGCCATCGCCTTAACGAAAGGTTTTTCCAACTCTTGCTACTTATAAATCGATGAGAGACTTAAAAAAAACATCAAACACAAACCAAAATCGTTGCAATCGACGAACATTACCGGTGAAGACAACCCACACAAAAAATTAAAGGAAATTCAGCAGACACGGGTTAACACCCATCCACCGGCGAGCATCAAGTCATTTTTTGGCAAATAGACGTTGCGGCAAGGAAAAAAAAAATCAACGAAATATCATAAAGTTTCAAAGGTTTTAAGTTTCTCGATCGTCGAAAATGAGTTTTTGGTAGACAAGAAAAAATAGGTGAAGAAAATCAAACAAAACCTTTTAAAAAACCATTAATCATTTTTTTTGACACGTTCTTTCAGCAGCAAAAATTCGTCATCCTTTCTCCGACGTCGGGGAAACAAAAATATTTAAAAAATATATATATCTGGTATTCTCTGTTGGGTTCACCACAACTTACCTACTACTTCCAACAAATTCCAAAAAAATAGACGAATCTCTAACATAACATTATAACATAGTTGGTTTATAAAACAAGTTGCAAACCTTATATATATCGTTTCCCTTCGCATTCATTCTGTGATAAACACCTTCGAATGCTGTCAAACGATTACAACTCGTTCATTTTTGTGAAACATGTCCAAGCGACTTATGATAATCAACACGGTTCATACTGCCAGGTTGGAAGTATTCATCAAAGGATCAATGCTAAGTTCATGTAGACTGTCAGTACAAATTTCGAAATAAATTCCATCATCATCAATTCATTTTCCAAGCATGGTTAAATCATTTTGATCACAGTTGAAGAAGGTTTTCTACATGAGTAGCATTTTCTGACTAAGCCAACAAAAATCGATGAAAATATTTTAATTTTATTAAAGTGCGGACTAAGGTGGTTTAATTTTCTAACCTCCGAAAAAGGTTGCCGACGTTGAAGACAGCAACCAAAAGTTAAAAAAAAAAAACATCACAAAAAATATCCCACATTCACCCGTAAACGAGTTGTGAGGAGTTTAAAAATAATCAAGCGCCATAGTTGAAACATGACTTTGGTCACGCTGGACATAGCCTTCGTACGACCAAAGCCAATACCTTGCCACTGAGTGTCTGAATATTATTGGTCTTGACCCCTTTCGCTTCGCCGCCACCTCAAGCTCCACTCCGCACTCCCTCTGATTCTGCCACTTTTTTTAGCCGCCTCAGCTTCCCTGCTCACCCTCGAGCTCTGCACCTCTTGCCACCACTGCTCCGCTTGCCCTGGCCCTTCCTCACTGACCACTCATCTCCCATCACCGCTCCGCCTGCCTACTCCTCTTGAGTCCCAACCCCCCTCACTAGCCTTCACAAAAAAGTTGACATCCACCCAAATTTTCAACAAAAAGCAATTCAAAAAAGTTGTCAACAAAGTTGAAACACCCATTTTTTTTGACAAAAAGTATAAAAAATTGATAACACACAAATTGTGACAAAAATTACAAGGACACCAATGTTTGTCGATTTTTGCTGCAATATTGGACGAAAATTGCTGACGATAAAATTTTGGATGACTATTTTTGGTGATAAATTTTGTGACGATTTTTTAGCAAATTTAGTGACAAATTCCAAACAATGACTATGAAAATGGCCGACGATGGAAGATCTCATGACCCCAACCTACTTTCACCGATTAATATCGCCAAAATTTGTCAAATCACTTCAGTGCATGAGTATCAAACGCAATTTGAGGATATCACCAAACACAACATACGGTTGGATGAATCAATTCTCATCAATGGCTTCATTAGTGGATTGAAAGAGGAAATTTGATTTGAGGTGACAAGGTTCAATCCTTATACCATGATGCATACCTATGGATTGGTCAAATTAGCTGAAGAAAAATTCAATTATCAACATCGAATTGAAAAAAAGCCTATTGGGAAGGCACAAACCACTTACACCACCCCCAAACCTAATCAACTTTTACCAATTAAATGTCTCAGCTTTGATGAGATGAAGGAACGACGAGCGAAAGGTCTTTGCAATAATTGTGATGAGCAATTTGGACCCCACCATAAATGTGCTACACTAACATTGTATTTATTGAAGGAAGTTGATCCCTGTCTCTCCATAGAGCAAGCAGATGAGGTAATTGTGTCCAAAGCAGCCAATGCACCTAATCACCACAATGAAGACATTGAGGTCGATGTGCAAGAAGTGATCAATGGAAAAATAAAGGTTGAGGTAAACATCCACACAATGAACAATGAAGGTCAGAAATACACTCTAAAAAAACTACCCTCAAGTTCCTCACAAATAGTGAGTTCTCACCAAATGGTAAAACCTATCTAAAAACAAAGCAAAAAGGTCACTACACGCTCATTTTCCGTTGACTCTCCCAGGAAACAACAGGAAGATACAAAAGTAATACCACCACTTTTAAGGCATCATTTTGAAGTGTTTAAGGACCACCACAAGTTTTTCTCCCATCGTAATCACAATTATCCTAAGGAATATTCTCCTATTTCTCTTGGCAATCCACCACAAACGATTCCCCCTTCCCAATATCCTTGCTTACGAAAAAAAGATTAAATTTGTGCAAGAACATGAGCAAATGCGTCTTGCAAAATAAAGGACGAAACTCCTCCCTCTGAGCTTTGAGGACAAAGCCCTTTTTAAGCAGGGTGGCATGTTAGGACCCTCCTAAACATGAATTATTAATTATATATTATATTATATTATAATTACAAGGGACATACCCTTTCACACTTCACACCTTTAGATAGATATATTAGGGTAATAATGATAATGCAATAGAGGGGCCAAGAATATATATATTATTTAATTGTTGGGTTCTGCCTTCAATTCAAAGCGATTTCATTTATAAAAGTGATTCAGTTCTTTCTGCATTTAATTTCATTGAAAGACCTTGGGTCTTTCCAAGATGCATGAAGATATTATTAAAATATACCCACTTTGTAAGCTAAAAAAATACCATATTAATGATATGTTTGAAGCACTTGTATGCCACTAACAACATTTTATTTTGACATGGAATATATGGTCATGAAAATTTCACTTACACATGTTTGCAAAAGTTTTGCCTTAGGCAAGCCATTGGACCTAATTTCAATATTGACCAAGTTAACAATGATAGGATTGTTTTATTCCATGAGCAGAAAAAGAATCTCCAAAAAAGGTTGAATCACCCTTATAATCAAAGGTTAGGTATCTATAACATCCCATTCCCAAATAATGATCAACAAGCTCCTCATCAATAACAAGGAGTGAATCAAATTCAGGTTCAATGGTTTAATCAAGTGTAGATGCAAAAGAAAAACACCAAAATATATAACAAGATAAATTGAAATCCAAACCCAATATTGCAAAAAAAGAGATGATTTTATTAATATAGGGAGGGGAGCCTCAAATATCCAATGTTACAATGAAATAATTGATTTCTTTGATACAAATGTTTACAATGACTAGGGTTCTCTGAAACCCTAGTGGACAATACTGGTGGTGTCTTCAATCTCACTTCTGATCCCAATATAGGTGAGTGGGCTTTGTGCTATCAAATACTGGGCCACTCCAGCTTAAGTAGTTGCACAATGCTTGTGTATATTAAAACCTACACAGAGAATGACATAATATGATTAGTAGTAACTATGAGGGCTCCACTGTGTGAGTCCCTCAAAAATTAATAAAAACCCTAAATACCAAATAATAAACTGCATAAAAATGTGGAAATTATGAAAATAGTATAACAATAAAAAGGTTTACCTTGCTGAACTTGCAATTTTATGATATGATGTAATTATTGAAGGAATTTGGTGCAGCAATGCCCTAGCATTGCTCAAGGGCTAGTAGGGCTGCAAAGCTCTGGTTTGAGATGCTCGTGGGTGCTCGACGGTAGTAGAAAATGCTCGTGGGTGCTCAGGAATGGTGGAAGGCATCGAGAGGTGCTTGGTGGCAGAGGGAAGAACTCAAAGGTGCTCAACGATGATAGGAAGCATCTAGAGGTATTCGAAAGCTAAGGTGAAGATCTGCAAAAGTAGATCTAGATGAGCAAAAAGGGTAATGATGGGTGTGGAGTTGGTGAGCGAGGATGAATGGTGAACGTAGGGGACTTAGGATATTTGAAATAGAAAACACATAGTGAATTACTTAGGGGTTGAGCCATCAAAATGGCTCCTATTAATAATCCACACTAGGGTATGTTAGGGTTTGAACGACTCAAATTTTGTGGCTCAGATTAAAACACATCGAAGGGTGGATATTAATTTTGGGTGTGTGACATTGATTGATGTAGATGGATGGCTAGGATTAAGTTAAATCGGATGGCTAGGATTTATTTACATATATATATATATATATATTTATTAAATATATATAAAATATAATATTAAAATATTAATATTAAACATATATTTAACAAATATACCTAAATATACATAAATAAATGGGTAGAAATAGTAGGAATATCCGGATGGACGACAAGTGGCTAGATTTAGGTGTCTACAAATGCCCCTTTTGTACTGTGTTGTGTGAAACACAATGCAGTGTAAAAACAGAAGACACCTGCTTGGGCTAGGTGCAGAAGAAACTTTCTCTTGAGATAAAAAATGAGCTTGAAGATAAAAGAATTAAAGAATTTAGATTTGCGTAGCTTACCCCCTCAATTGGTGAGTGAGTTTGCAGATGAATCTCATGAACCAATTGAAAAATGTGTGCAAATAAAATGTGGACAATATGAATGATGTAATTGTGATACCATATTTTCCCCAATGGTTGGAAAGGTATTGGTGGATAATGTGAAATGATTGTGTTTGTTTTTGCCCCAACAGATGCAGGGTATTGTGAAAATGTGATGATGTGTTTGTTTTTCCCCAACATATGAAGGGATTTTTTCCAAGTGTGGGATGCCAGGATCATGTAAGATGTATCCCATTGTGGAAAAGTCAACAATAAAATGTGGTTACCCCAAATTTGGGTTGATTCGATGCTACTGAAAAATGTGCCTTTGGGCATCATTGATATGCAAAGATGATTATGCAAAGATAAAAATAGTCAATTTTGGAGGGCCAAATAGTGACTGTCAAAAAATTCCTATGATTAGAACCAATAACCCTAGCTAAGGCCAGTCACCATTATGACTATCAAGAAAATGTGAAATTATGAATATGATTTTGTCCATGTGTTAAGCCCCATGAACTAGGCCATCAATGGTAGCTCTTGTGCAAATTTTTCTTGGCAAAGTTTCACTCAAAATGTGAAGTACCAAATATGATTGTGATTTTGAAAAAGGATATTTGGAATGATGAATATGACCGAGTGTTCTTATGGTAATTTATTCATCTTGCTGAATTCCATGGATACAAATCACTGTAATCACCAAGTATATAGAATAAACCACTAGATACAAGGTTCACTTGAATGTTTGAAATTGGAAAATATGCAAATGTTATGATTGATGATTAAAAATGGTATGGAAATGCATTATTGATGATGAGGATGATGGTTATGGCCGTTTTGTGAAAATTTGAACCGTTTTGAAGTATTTTGTAGCTTGTTATGCAATTTTACGACTTTTGGTCATAAACAAAAATTATGTGTCCAAATAAGTTGGAACCTTCACAAAACCTATTAATATGATGATAATGATGCATGGATGCAATATGTAGTGATTTAATGGGGGTAAGCTACTATTTTGCAATGATTTGTACTTTTATCGATTTTAATGCCAAACATCGGTTGGCACTTTTGGCATGTGCAAACATCCATCGATGTTTGGGTGCCTCAAAAATGCCCTAGTGCACTTCAGTGCACCAGGAAACATCCATGGGTGTCTCAAGGTGCCTGAAGCAGCTATAAAAAACTTTCTAGATAAAATTTAAGCTCATTTGTGTGTTTGTGAGTTTGTGAAGCTACGTTTTGGAGAGTTGGGTGGAGTGGAGTGGAGTGAGGTGAAGTGATTTGGGTACAAAAGCTATGGCAGTGGAAGGAGTGGATGCAGGGGCTGAAGCCAAGGATAGAGTGTGGGTTGTTGAGGTAAGTCCCTTATTTGAAGCTCTTTTAATTTTGTGCAAAATTTTTATGTTTTTGTGATTTTTTTTGAACATGTATTAACAAAAGTGTTTTGTGCTATGATGTAGCTTAGTATTTTGGAGGCTCGACATCGGTTCTCACCTTACATCCCTAGGATGAGGAAGGTATTGGTGAAGGATGAGTGGGAGTTGTTGGAGGCTATGGGACTAGCAGAGGTATCCAAAATTGATGTGGTGAGGGCGGATGAGGGATACCTATATGCCTTGGTAGAGAGGTGGGATCCATATAGGGGCACCTTTTAGCTCCCTATGGGAGAGGTGACCCTCACACTTGAGGATGTATATCACATCCTCAAGGTTCCAGTAGAGGGGATTCACATCGAGGTTGGACACGATCAGGGGGTATAGATAAAAAATATTTTTGGTGATAGTTGACAGAGTGTGAGGGTGGAGTGTGGAGGAATTTCCTACTTGTCCATGTATGTGGACAAGGAGTTAGATTACCTCTGGTATTTGGTTATGTTCATGTTGGCCAACATTGTGGCCCCAAACAATACTGGTTGTAGGCTCCCTTGGAACCTAATAGGATTGGTGAGCAATATGCTCACTATGTAGTAGGTGTATGTATTTGGTCCTACCTTTTTAGTGCAGGCATACTAGGAGATCTATGAGGTGAGGAGGTGAAGGAGGAAGGTATTGGGATGCAACTTGCTACTGTAGTGTTGGTAATGGGAGCACTTCAACATGGCTTGATCGAAGGGCTTGATAACGATAGGCTTGGGTAGGGAGCAACCCTATGATAGGATATGGGTGGTGGTAGAGGAGGTACAATCGAGTCATCCTATACAAAAGAGTGAGTGGTACAGGGATTTGTGGGCTAGATTAATATTTTCCAAAGTGATATGGAGGCCATGGTGGGGTACCAGGTGGACATGAGATGAAGAGCAACTACAATGGATGAGGCAGAATAGGTGGGTGGTTGGGATGTATCAGAGTGAGGCTGAGTATATTCAGTTCTCATGGTGCTTTGATAGTTTAGCCAAAGGTAGGGGATTTCAAATGAGCTGGTGCTCTATAGGAGGCATCAGGAGGATATAGGGCTACCATGTGTGGAACCATGGGGGATATCCTATGAGGATGATGAGGAGGTATATGTCCTAGATGTGGATGATGCAGGTACTACTACAAAGTATGATGTCTTATTCACTATACAGCCTCCATGGGAATTGAATCTAGTAGTAGATGGTGGAGATGGCGATGAGGCTAAGGGTGAGGGGATCCATGAGACCCCCAAGTGGTAGAGGTATATTCGATATGATAGGCAAAGGAGGAGGACTAAGGGTGCAGGTAGATAAGCTCCTGAGAATGAGGGAGATGGCAAAGATGGGGAGTATGTGGAGGGGAATCCAGATGGACCTCCAAGTTAGAGTGAGGAGGATTGGGTGAGGCTGGAGCAATAGGTGGAAGAATGGGACGTGATGGTGATGGATTTGGATGAGAGGGTTGTGAGGCTCTAGGCAAAGCTGATAAAGAGGGAGCATCGACATAATGTTGATATAGCATGCCTTCACTCTTGGCAGAGATAAATTGAGGCTTTGGAATATAAGTTGATAGAGCATCATATTCCTATTCTAGATCCTCTGACCTTATCTATATTCAAGGATGCTAGGTAGAGTGAGTCTAGGCATAGTGCTAGGTCTAAGACTCCTTCTAGGTTGTAGGGATCCTATTGGAGGAAATAGCTAGTGCTTAGATGTACTGTTTGTATATAAGCCTTGGTGCTCCATTTTATGTAGCCTTTTGGCACTCATTGTATATGTGATATTTATACATATATATATACATATTTTTTACCTTTTGTTTTATATGGATGAATAATCTGTTAGATTTACTATAGTAATTCTTATTATTACTTTATTTATGTTGATAGGTAGTTAGTTAACTACCTAGGTTAGTTACGCTATTGTTAGCATAATAATATTTGGTCTATTTTAATTTTTTATTTGAAGACCTAAGTTGTTGATTAGATCCTACGATTACAAGCTAATCTGGGCTCTCAATGTATTATTTAAGCTGGTTCTAATCAATAGAATAATGTTCGATTTATTTCAACATGGCATCAGAGCCAGAAGGCGAAGAGAGAGAGGAGGCAGCAACGAGATTTTCAGAGCTGGTCTGAGAATTTTGCAGCGGAAGATTGCTGGAAGATAAACAATTATTTTTTTTTTTAATTTTTTTTTTTTGCACACATTCCCACGCACAAAGTTGCTATGCATTTTTTTGTGCACGCACTCCCATGCATAGAGTTGCTATGCGTTTTCCTGTGCATGCAACTCCTACGAATTATTTTCCCCCTGTCCTCCCCCCGCGCATGATTTTTTTTCAATCACGCGACCCCCCCCCGTGATTTTTTTTCATCACGCGACACCACCCCCCCCCACCCACGTGATTTTTTTTCATCACGCGACCCCCACCCACCCCGTGTGATTTTTTTTTCATCCAGTGACCCCCCCTCGGGCGTCGCGCATGACACGCGATGCAGGCACCGTGCGCTGCCTACTGTAGCCATGGCCACCTGTAGTAGCAGCCACCGTGCGATGCCCTACCACCGCGACCACCTACTGCATCCGTGGCCAACTATAGTCACTGCGGCCACCTGCTGCAGCCATCGCGACCACCTGCTGTGGACGCCACCGCGGGCATCCTACCACCAAAACCAACCACGGAGGAAGCCGTTGTTGAGCATTTGAGGTGTTGTCATTGTTGTCAACACTTCTACTTTTTCTCCTAGTTGGCATCCTATTCATCATGGTGATTATGCTGCAGTTTGGGCAATGTTGCAAAATGTTGTGTGTATTTGAACACACCTTTTACGGAGACTTTGGAGGTATAATTTGTGGTTATTGCATATATTATTTCTATTGGTTCTATGTTTATGGCACATTTATTTATGTAAAGGTGATATAAGGTTGCATTTGTATTTTCTATGTGCCTTGGTGCTATATTGTAATATTCAACATTTATTTATTTCCACTATGTCATCTCCAAGTTCCTTGGAATGTGTTCCAAGACTTAGGAATGGAGGGAAAACTGATTTTAATTATTTAATAATGCATCATAAGGGTTAGGAATTATTTCCAATATTTATTGGAATTTATTTTGTGGTGGAAAAATGGAAATATGCTAATTGGGGTGTTCAACTTGGTGTGGGACTCACTTTATGACATCCGTCATAGTGGTGTAAGGAAAGAATATTTTGCTGCCCTATTTTTGTGGGATTTTGGAGATATGGGATGTGATAATTGCAAAATTAGTGTTTAGACACTTTGGAATATTATTTTTGTTGTGTAAGAGCATCTCCACTTTGATTGGTAGCTGGTGAGTGTGTGTAGTGGTGATGGCAACAATTTCTTTTTTGGAAAATTAGAAATTTCCTCAACTTGGGCGTGATTTTTTGAGTGATTTTCTACTCATGGTTTTGGAAACCATTTATGGTTTCTCTCCATATCATTTATCTATAAATTCAGTGTTTGAGATGGTGGAATTATGGAGTTTTTGTTGAGAGTAACAGGGTGCTGTCGGAATGCTGCCAAAATTTTTGTAGAAGACATAAGTGTATAGATTTTAGCATGTGGGTTTGGGAACCTATTGTGGATGGAGAGAGAATCATTTTGATATGTTTATTGCAGGTGTTGGATCAGATTTGATAGAAAAATCATTTTGCAGTGGTTGGGTGCACAGTTGGTTTGCAGCAGTGTTGTTGGTTTTGAGCTTGCAGGCTTGTTAGAGCTTGCTTTTACTGGAAGCATTTTTATGCTTTATTTTTCATCATATTATTATTATTTTGATCTGATATAGGTGGGTTGCAGCCCTCCTTCTGTTGTGGCAGATAAACTTTAGTGTATTTCATTTTAAGGCTTGTTCTATGCAGCAGTCATAATAAGCAATTCTCTTTGGGAGGTTTTTTACCCTTGTGGTTTTCCTCTGGCATATCATGTGTTGTGGGTTATTTATCTTGCATATATGTTGCTGCTATACATGAGTTTATTTCTATTTTAAATAAGATTTCAAATTGGAAATTAAAGTTTTAAATTGCACAGATTCACCCCCCCTCTCTATGCCATTGTTATACTAACAGCCGCGGCCAGGCGACCGCGCAGAGAAAGGGGTTTATGAGACCCTCCTCAAATAGGAGGGGGTCCTTGATCCTTTCGGATCAGCCCGCTAGTCCACCTAGTGGTGGAATGTGCGGTAAGGCTCAGGGAGCCTGCAGGTCGGGGGTTCAAATCCCGCCGACCCCCCTTTGGAAAGAAAAAAAAAAGGTAAATTTTTTTTTTTTTCAAAGTTTTTTTTAATTATTTTTCTTTAGTTAAGATTAATTATTGATTTTAATTTATTTTACATAGTTTTAAACTATATAAATTAAAATTAAATTTTTAATTTGATTTTAATTTATTTTTTAATGGTTTTTTAACTATATAAATTAAAATTAATATTTTTTTTAACTTTAAAGCTATAAAATAATTATAAAAATGCTTTGTTGAGAGATTTTTTATAAGGGGGGTATTTTTTTTCCAAAAATCAAAGGGGGAAAGTGAGTAATTTTTTGAAAAGCAAATTTGGCATTATTGTAAAGGTGCATTTTCAGCTACGCCCGACACCTAGTGGGTTATTTCTGTGGGCACTTTTATGTTGTATGTTGCATATTTTATTTTTTGAACTATAACATTAAAAGTTAAAATGAAATTCACTCCTAAGTCCCTGAAATAATTAAACCCATCCGTGCAATTTATTGCACTGCAGCGTTCGGTATTTGTGATACCTCTGGCTAGCACTTACAGGTAAAGATGTCGTGATTGCGCTACTGTATCCACCGCCTAATATAGCTGCCAAAATGATGTCTGAGCTTGTTCTCTATAAATCGTCGGGGAGAGATAAGTTTGACATTTTGCATTTTTTTTACTGCATCCATTACCCTAATAGTTCTTGTGTTTAGGCGTAAATCCTGACGAAAGTTCTAAAATCCAAAGTGTTTAGGGGAAGTTACGGCCCACGCATGAGGATTATAGACTTTCTATGGTAGGTGCCATCAACAAGACTATTCCCTTTCAGTACTGCTTAAGTACCACGTATCGTATGATCTCTAAAAATTACCTATAGTTTCCCTCACGTAAGGGCGGGTGATTTTTTTTTATCTTTCTAAATACCTATAGTTTCCCTCACGTAAGGGCGGGTATTTTGTATGGTATAACGGCCTAGCAAAAGGTATATCGAAAGGGGGACCAATTGGTGTTATAAGGAACCTTCACCATGTCTGCAAAATTAATGATTGATTCTCATTAGTTGCTGAAAGGTCCTAATTACACACCATAGAAAAACAAGATGAAGGCTATCCTAGTCATGGATGACTTATGGGATATTGTATATGGAGCAATAACAAGACCTTCATCTACTGCTGGTGCTATAGCTCCATCTACTGCTCAAAAAGACTTTGACAAGCTAGACAACAAAGCAAAGGTGCTCATTTTGCTTGCTGTGGCTGATGAAGTTCAACCCCATATTGCTGACTATGAAAATAGTAAAGAGGCATGGGATGCCCTTAATAGTATATATGAGGGAAAGAATTATTCCACTATTATATTTCTTCAATCTCAATTACACAGTCTAAGCATGAAGCAGGGGGAGACAGTTGAATTTTTTCTTTGCGAGTGTTTGAATTGAAAGCAAAGTTGAATTCTTTAGGAGAACCAGTTGATGACAAGCTCCTTACCTCAATTGTATTGAGAGCTTTACCTAATTCTTATCGGGTGTTGATCACTTCCCTTCAGGTATCGCAACGAAAAGTTACTTTTGTAGAATTGGTTAATATGCTTCAAGAGGAGGAGGCATGCCAACTACAGCGAGATGATTCTTCTAACACTGCCCTCTACATCAACAGGACATGGCAGAACCATAAGAAGCCTGGTTGTCCTTTTAGCAGCTTAATCAGCTCGGATTGATTCTTGGTTCACAATGGCTAATAGGGATGTCAACACTGGCAAGGTGCCATACTTTTATGGGAGTGATTATGCATTTTGGAGTTACAAGATGATGGACTATTTGGGTTCTCTTGGTATTGGTGTGTATCTTTCAGTTAAGAATGGTTATGCTTTTCTTGCTACAATTCCTACAGATCCTGATGCAATCAAAGAATATGAAAACAATATGAAGGCCAAATCTACTATCACAAATGCTCTTGCACCAAGTGAATTGGTGAAGGTTATGGGTTTGCAAACAACAAAAGAAGTATGGGATAAGTTGCAAGCTATTCATGAAGGTAATGACAAAGTTAAGGAAGCTAAAATTAAAATTTTTAGAGCTCAATTTGAGAGTCTCCGAATGGATGAGAATGAGGATATTTCTGCCTACATGCTTCGTGTGAGTGAGGTGATCACTTCTCTTAGAGGTTTAGGAGAGAATATCATAGATAGTATTGTTGTGAAGAAGGTTCTTCGTTCTTTGACTTCAAATTTTGATTCAAAGGTTTTTGCAATTGAAGAAGCAAAGGACTTAAACAATCTCCCACTAGAAGAACTACATGGCTATCTTATTGCATATGAGATGAGAGTTGGTTGCAACAAGTCTACTGAAAAGGAAAGTGCTTTCAAAGCATTCAAAAACATGAAATTGAATCCACAATCTGATGAAGATAGATTCTTAGATGAAGAGCAAGCAAACTTTGTTCAAAAATTGAAAAGAGGAAAAGGGAAATACAATGGAAAGTTGCCATTGAAATGTTTTGAGTGTGGGCGCATTGGGCATTTTGCTTCAAAATGTCCTTACAAGGAGCACTTAGATGATGATGGTGAGAGTCACAAGAACAAGAAGGAGTACAAAAATAAAGCTTCAATATTTAGCAAGAGATTCTCAAGGAGAAAGGTTTTGATGACACATGAAGATAGTGATTCTTCAGATGAGAGCATAGATGATTCAGATGAAGAGGCTACTGAAGTCCTATTTATGGCTATTGAAGATAAATCCAATATAAATGCAAACAAAAAGGATGATGATTCTGAAATTTATTTTGAGGAAGATCTTGCAATAGCATTGGAACAATATGAAATTGAGAGAAAGAGAAACAAAAGGATGAATAAAAAGATCAAGGAGCTAAACAAACTCAATGAAGACTTGTTGATGCAACATGAAGAGTAAAAAAGATTTGCTGACCAAAATATTTCATATTTAGAGGAGTCCAATAATGTGGCTACAAAAATGATACAAGACTTAAAAGTTCAAGTTGAAGAGTCCAAGAAAATAATAGATGATCTTAAGAATCGGGTATGTGAAAAATCTGATTTGTGTTGCAAACTAAAAGAGGAGATTGTTACTTTGAGAAAGCAACTTGAAAAGGCTAATTTGGATTTGAGAACTAATTTTAAATTTCAGAAAAGTTTTAATCAGCTTGATGAGCTTATTGGTAGTCAAAGATACACAAAAATAAAGTTTGGTTTGGCGTTTGATGAAGGTGAAAGTTCATATGTTGCCAAAGATGCAAAATCAGTTGGTGAAAGCTTGAAGAATGAGAAACCCATTGTAGATAAACCCCAAGGAGATAAAAATAAAGAAGAAAAGGTCTCAAATAAGACCAAAAATAGAAATATGCCTTATCATACCATAAATGTTAGCAATGATGAGTTTCAAAAGGTAAAACATCAAATGGGAAGAGCACCTAGAAGGAGTTTCAATTCATGGCATCAAGTTCAATACAAGTATACTCCTTCCTTTTCTCGTTATTGTTTTAAGTGCAATACTTATGGTCACAAGATGATGGATTGTAGGCTTAATGTTAGGCCTAAGAGCTTTGTTAGTCACAACTCATTTTCTCCTCTCATTGATTTTCATGTTGAGTATTACAAGTGTAATAACTTTGGTCACATTGCTAGAGATTGCAGAACTGTTTTTGTGACTAATCAAATGCAGGATAGAAGTAGCAACAAGGCTCCAAAGGTGCAAATCAAGAAATCCATGATGCATAAAGACCATTTTACCAAGAATTCCGTGAGGTATGAGGAAGATAAGAAATCAGAAAACAAGCCCAAGATGACATGGGTTGAGAAGGGAAAGTCAAAGCAGGAAGACATTACTAAGCATGATTCATTGATTGTTCAAACCACTTTCAAGGCACAAAGAAAGGCTACATCTTGGATCATTGATAGTGGATGCTCTAGTCACATGACTGGAGATAGAAGGCAACTTACAATATTGCAAGATTATGATGGTGGTTCGGTAAATTTTGGCAACAATAACAATGCAAATATTGTGGGTAAAGGTATGGTCAACATCAACAATGGTAAAATCACTTCTCATGATGTTCTTTTTGTTGATGGCCTCAAGCATAATATTTTAAGTGTTAGCCAAATGTGTGATAGTGGCAAAGATGTGATTTTTAAATCATATGGTTGTGAGATTAGATGTGCTATGAGTGGTAAAATATTGGCAAAGGCTACAAGAACTTCAGGAAATTTGTACAATCTTTGTAGTGCAAATGAGAAAACATGCTTCATTGGACAAGTTGATGATAGTTGGTTATGGCACAAGAGGCTTGGCCATATTAAATTTGATAGCTTGGTTAAGATCAGCTCCAAGAATTCAATAAGACATCTTCCAAAGTTGACTAATCCAAACAATAGCATATGCACATCATGTCAACAAGGCAAGCAAACCAAATCACACTTCAAAACTAAGGAATATTCTACAAGGCCTTTGGAGCTTGTGCATACCGATGTGTTGGGTCCTATGAGGACTAAAGGAACTAATGGTGAGAGGTATTTCATTTTGTTTATTGATGATTATTCTAGACTAACATGGGTATCTTTCATGAAGGAGAAATCAGAGGCTTTTATTTGTTTCAAAGTGTTTAAGGCTATGGTTGAGAATGATATAGGAAAGGGGATTAAATGCTTGAGATCCGATAGAGGTGGTGAGTTCACTTCTAGTGAGTTTGATAATTTTTGTCATGAGCATGGTATTAGAAGACAACTTTCAGAAGCAAGAACACCTCAACAAAATGGGGTGGTTGAGAGAAAGAACAAAACAATACAAGAAATGGCTAGAACAATGCTTAATGATTCACAGGTTGCAACTAGATTTTGGAAGGAAGTAGTGCATACAAAAGTATACATACAAAATAGGTGCATGCTTAGAGTTCATAGCCATATGACACCCTATGAACTATGGACAGGAAAGAAAGCTTCAGTTAAGCATTTCAAAGTATTTGGGTCCAAGTGCTACATAAGGAGAGATAAGTACAATCTTGGCAAGTTTGAAGATAGAGCAGATGAAGGGGTTTTCCTTGGCTACTCCACCAAAAGCAAGGCTTATAGATGCTTCAAAAAGAAGCTTGGAAAAGTGGTAGAAAGTGCAAATGTGAGGGTTGATGAAGGAAATGTTCCCAAAGTTGATCTTGAGGAGTCTTCACCATCACAGTTTGAACCATATGAGGAAGAAGAAGTGCAAGATGAAAACAAGCAAGTTTCAGAAGGAGAAGAACAAAGTGAAGCTACCAAGTCACCTCCAAAATACATCAAGAAGAATCATCCAATGGATCAAATCATAGGTGATCCAACACAAGGTGTGCAAACAAGGAGAAAATTGGTAAGACCAAATGAGCAAAGTCACTTTTCATTGTTATCACAAGTTGAGCCTAAATATTTTATTGAAGCTTCTAAGGATAATAGTTGGACTCATTCTATGGAAGAGGAGATTAATCAAATTGAAAAGAACAACACTTGGGAATTTGTTCCAAGACCAATGAACAAAAATGTAATTGGAGCCAAGTGGGTGTTTAGAAACAAGCTCAATGAGGATGGCAAAGTTGTTCGAAATAAGGCAAGATTAGTGTGCAAGGGGTATGCTCAAGTTGAAGGTATTGATTTTGATGAAACTTTTGCTCCTGTTGCTAGATTAGAAGCCATCCGAATGTTTCTTTCTTTTTCTGTTCATAAGAACTTTAAGGTTTATCAAATGGATGTGAAATCTGCTTTTCTTAATGGCAATTTGGAAGAGGAAGTTTATATGGAGCAACCTGAAGGATTTCAGCTTGGGGATGAGAACTATGTTTGTAGGTTAAAGAAGGATTTGTATGGGCTCAAGCAAGCCCCAAGAGCATGGTATGCAAGGTTGGATAAGTATATTTTGCAGCAAGGCTTCCAAAAGGGTAAGGTTGATAGCAACTTGTACTTCAAAGTTGTTGATTCCCATCAGCTAGTGATTGTTGTTTATGTTGATGATATTATTTTTGGTGGAAGCAAAGATAGTATGTGTCATAATTTTTCTGCTGCTATGCAAAGTGAGTTTGAGATGTCCATTATTGGAGAGTTGTCTTATTTTCTTGGTCTACAAATTGCTCAACTTGATAGAGGCATTTTCATTTCACAATCAAAATATGTCAAGGAAATATTGAAAAAGTTTAACATGGAGGATTCTCAACCTGTGAGTACACCTATGGTAACCGGATGTAAGCTAAGGATGATGAGTCTCCTCTTGTTGATAAAAAAATCTATAGGTCTATGATTGGAAGTTTATTATATCTAACTGCTTCTAGGCCTGATATTTTGCAAGTTGTTTGTATGGTTGCTAGATTTCAGAGTGCACCCAAAGAAACACATGTGAAAGCTATTAAGAGGATTTTCAGATATCTCAAGGGGACTATGGAATTTGGATTATGGTATCCAAGAGGAAAATACTTCACACTTAGAGCCTACACAGATGCAGATTGGGCAGGATGTGTTGATGATCGGAAAAGCACTAGTGGTGGTGCTTTCTATCTTGGTGACATGCTTGTTTCTTGGCATAGCAAGAAGCAAGACTCAGTATCACTCTCTACTGCTGAAGCTGAGTATATTGCTGCTGCCTCATGTTGTACTCAAGTGCTTTGGATGAAACAAATGCTTGTAGACTTGGGTATTCAGATTGGTGAGCCTATCTCTCTTCTTTGTGACAATACTAGTGCTATTAATATTTCCAAGAACCCAGTTTTGCATTCAAGGACTAAGCACATAGATATAAGGTATCATTTCTTGAAGGAGAAGGTTTCTAATGGTCTGGTTGCTTTGGATTTTGTGCCTACAAAGCAACAAGTTGCTGATATATTCACTAAGCCATTGCCTATGGAGACATTTGAGCATTTGAGACAACTCTTGGGAGTTGTTTCTTCTCCATCTCACTAGATCTTTTTGTTGGTGCACATCCTCAGGGGGAGCTTCTTATGGTCTGATTTTATGCTCCTATTTATGATATTTCATGTTCATATTTTCTGATGTATGCTTGAGGATGATGGTTGCAGAGTTTGGTGTTGTTCGGGTTGATCGGTTGTTGCCTAGTTGCTTGGCAACTTCTTGCAGTTTGGTGAGATTTTGTTGGGTATCTCTTTGCTGTTGTAGCTACTATACTTTCATGTTGAATATCAGTTCATATCAGATATATATATCAGTTATTTTCACAACAGCAAGGTTTAGTATTGTTTGATGCATTCTATGGTACCTGGTTGTAGTGTTGTGCGAGCTAGTGGCACTGTATCTTGTGTAGAACTTATTTGGGGTATCTTGTAATCTTTCCCATTGATGTTTTCATCACTACACTCTGTTATTTCATATTCAAATCAGTTTAAAGTGTCTTGGTGCTTTGGTTCAGGGAGATTTGTAATGTTTATCATGTTTTTAGATGCACTGGTTGCCCTTTGTCATTGATTGTCAAAGGGGGAGAGAGTTGGATAATCTGCTTCTTGTGCTCTTTGATTTTAGATCTGTATGGTTGGTGTTAGGGGGAGAAATTTGATGTTGTTTCAGGTGTGAGATATGTTGAAGAATGTTGCACTTCTTGGTTTGTGCTTTACAAGCTTTACAGGACCTTCTTGTTGCCTATTTCATGGTCTTGGTTGTTGTAGTTTATCTGCAGATTATTTGGTGTTGCCAAAAATGCCAAAGGGGGAGATTTTTGAGCATTTGAGGTGTTGTCATTGTTGTCAACACTTCTACTTTTTCTCCTAGTTGGCATCCTATTCATCATGGTGATTATGCTGCAGTTTGGGCAATGTTGCAAAATGTTGTGTGTATTTGAACACACCTTTTACGGAGACTTTGGAGGTATAATTTGTGGTTATTGCATATATTATTTCTCTTGGTTCTATGTTTATGGCACATTTATTTATGTAAAGGTGATATAAGGTTGCATTTGTATTTTCTATGTGCCTTGGTGCTATATTGTAATATTCAACATTTATTTATTTCCACTATGTCATCTCCAAGTTCCTTGGAATGTGTTCCAAGACTTAGGAATGGAGGGAAAATTGATTTTAATTATTTTATAATGCATCATAAGGGTTAGGAATTATTTCCAATATTTATTGGAATTTATTTTGTGGTGCAAAAATGGAAATATGCTAATTGGGGTGTTCAACTTGGTGTGGGACTCACTTTATGACATCCGTCATAGTGGTGTAAGGAAAGAATATTTTGCTGCCCTATTTTTGTGGGATTTTGGAGATATGGGACGTGATAATTGCAAAATTAGTGTTTAGACACTTTGGAATATTATTTTTGTTGTGTAAGAGCATCTCCACTTTGATTGGCAGCTGGTGAGTGTGTGTAGTGGTGATGGCAACAATTTCTTTTTTGGAAAATTAGAAATTTCCTCAACTTGGGCATGATTTTTTGAGTGATTTTCTACTCATGGTTTTGGAAACCATTTATGGTTTCTCTCCATATCATTTATCTATAAATTCAGTGTTTGAGATGGTGGAATTATGGAGTTTTTGTTGAGAGTAACAAGGTGCTGCCGGAATGCTGCCAAAATTTCTGTAGAAGACATAAGTGTATAGATTTTAGCATGCAGGTTTGGGAACCTATTGTGGATGGAGAGAGAATCATTTTGATATGTTTATTGCAGGTTTTGGATCAAATTTGATAGAAAAATCATTTTGCAGTGGTTGGGTGCACAGTTGGTTTGCAGCAATGTTGTTGGTTTTGAGCTTGCAGGCTTGTTAGAGCTTGCTTTTATTGGAAGCATTTTTATGCTTTATTTTTCATCATATTATTATTATTTTGATCTGATATAGGTGGGTTGCAGCCCTCCTTCTGTTGTGGTAGAGAAACTTTAGTGTATTTCATTTTGAGGCTTGTTCTATGCAGCAGTCATAGCAAGCAATTCTCTTTGGGAGGTTTTTTACCCTTGTGGTTTTCCTTCGGCATATCATGTGTTGTGGGTTGTTTCTCTTGCATATATGTTGCTGCTATACATGAGTTTATTTCTATTTTAAATAAGATTTCAAATTGGAAATTAAAGTTTTAAATTGCACAGATTCACCCCCCCCTCTCTGTGCCATTGTTATACTAACAGCCGCGGCCAGGCGGCCGCGCAGGGAAAGGGGTTACAGGACCCTCCTCAAATAGGAGGGGGTCCTTAATCCTTTCAGATCAGCCCACTAGTCCACCTGGCGGTGGAATGTGCAGTAAGGCTCAGGAAGCTGCGCAGGTCGGGGGTTCAAATCCCGTCGACCCCCCCTTGGAAAGAAAAAAAAGGTAATTTTTTTTTCAAAGTTTTTTTTAATTATTTTTCTTTAGTTAAGATTAATTATTGATTTTAATTTATTTTACATAGTTTTAAACTATATAAATTAAAATTAAATTTTTAATTTGATTTAAATTATTTTTTAATGGTTTTTTAACTATATAAATTAAAATTAATATTTTTTTTAACTTTAAAGCTATAAAATAATTATAAAAATGCTTTGTTGAGAGATTTTTATAAGGGGGGTATTTTTTTCCAAAAATCAAAGGGGGAAAGTGAGTAATTTTTTTAAAAGCAAAATTGGCATTATTGTAAAGGTGCATTTTCGAGTTACGCCTGACACCCGAGTGGGTTATTTACGTGGGCACTTTTATGTTGCATGTTGCATATTTTATTTTTTGCACTATAACATTAAAAGTTAAAATGAAATTCACTCCTAAGTCCCCGGAATAATTAAAACCCATCCATGCAATTTATTGCACTGCAGCGTTCGGTATTTGTGATACCTCTGGCCAGCACTTACAGGTAAATCTGTCGTGATTGCGCTACTGTATCCACCGTCTAATATAGCTGCCAAAATGACATCTGAGCTTGTTCTCTATAAATCGTCCGGGAGAGATAAGTTTGACATTTTGCATTATTTTTACTCCATCCATTACCCTAATAGTTCTTGTGTTTAGACGTAAATCCTGATGAAAGTTCTGAAATCCAAAGTGTTTAGGGGAAGTTACGCCCCACGCATGAGGATTATAGAATTTCTATGGTAGGTGCCATCAAAAAGACTATTCCCTTTCAATACTGCTTAAGTACCACGTATCGTATGATCTCTAAAAATTACCTATAGTTTCCCTCACGTAAGGGCGGGTGATTTTTTTTATCTTTCTAAATACCTATAGTTTCCCTCACGTAAGGGTGGGTATTTTGTACGGTATAACGACCTAGCAAAAGGTATATCAAAAGGGGGACCAATTGGTGTTATAAGGAACCTTCACCATGTCTGCAAAATTAATGACTGATTCTCATTAGTTGTTGAAAGGTCCTAATTACACACCATGGAAAAACAAGATGAAGGCTATCCTAGTCATGGATGACTTATGGGATGTTGTAGCTAGAGCAATAACAAGACCTTCATCTACTGCTGGTGCTATAGCTCCATCTACTACTCAAAAAGACTTTGACAAGCTAGACAACAAAGCAAAGGTGCTCATTTTGCTTGCTGTAGCTGATGAAGTTCAACCCCATATTGCTGACTATGAAAATAGTAAAGAGGCATGGGATACCCTTAATACTATATATGAGGGAAAGAATGATTCCACTATTATATTTCTTCAATCTCAATTACACAGTCTAAGCATGAAGCGGGGGAGACAGTTGAATTTTTTCTTTGCGAGTGTCCGAATTGAAATCAAAGTTGAATTCTTTAGGAGAACCGAGTTGATGACAAGCTCCTTACCTCAATTGTATTGAGAGCTTTACCTAATTCTTATCGGGTTTTGATCACTTCCCTTCAGGTATCGCAACAGAAAGTTACTTTTTTAGAATTGGTTAATATGCTTCAAGAGGAGGAGGCACGCCAACTACACCGAGATGATTCTTCTAACACTGCCCTCTACATCAACAGGAAAGGCAGAACCAGAAGAAGGGTAATTTTTAGAAGGGAGGGAATTCACAAAAGGATTCAAAAGGAAAAAAAACTCAACAACCTCAACAGAAAAAGCGATATTGCAAGATCTGTGACAAATAAGGTCATGATACAAATAGATGTTGGCATAAGAATAAACAATCAAAACAGAAAGGCTGGAACAAACCACAAAAGAACAAACAATAAGTGAATGTTGTTGTTGAAGAACTGACATGGATTCTGAGAGAGCCCACAAAGTTCTCATGACTACCATAGTGTCCAAGCAGATGGATCCTATCTGGTATGTTGATTCTGGAGCCGATAAGCACATGACTGGTGACAAATCGTGGTTTGAGTCTTTTGAGGCCAAAGAGGGCAAACCTGCCACTATTGCTGATGATAAAACCTACAAGGTTTAGGGAGAAGGTACTATTTTAGTCACTATTCCTGATGGCAAGTGTCAGATTGACAAATTTCTCTATGTTCCAGGATTGGCAAACAGTTTATTGTCAGTCACACAAATTTTGGACAAAGATATGGTTGTGAACTTTAGTGTTGAGGGAGGCAAGAAGTGTTGTTCTATTACCAAGAGGGGTAAGAAAATTGCCACTGCTTCATATAAGCATGGCTTATTTGCCTTAGATGCTATCTCTACTCCACATGTAGCCATGACAGTCTCTATAAAAGAGGCAACTTCCCTATGGCATAAGAGATATGGACATTTGAGTTCTGGTTACTTACTTGAGTTAAGTAAGTATGAAATGGTAAAATGTCTTCCTTCCCTTTCTACCACTTTACCAGTTTGCTCTGACTGCTTGGTAGGAAAGCAACATAGAGTACCTTTGAAAGGAGCTCTACAAGAGCAAAGAAACCTCTGGAGTTGATTCACACTGATCTGTGCGGTCCCTTCACTCCCAACAGCTGTGGGGGTAAGAGGTATTTTCAGTTATTCATAGATTATTACTCATGAAAGATGTGGGTATTCTTTCTTCAACTAAAATCTGAAGCATTTGGCTTCTTTCAACAATTCAAGAAATCTGTTGAAAAGGAGTCAGGGACTTCTATAAAGACCCTCCACTCAGATCAAGGGGGGGAGTTCACCTCTAAAGAATTCTCTAAGTTCTTGAAAGAAAATGGGATCACACGAAAGTTAACTACTGCTTATACTCCTCAAAAAAATGGAGTTGCTAAAAGGAGGAATCGTTCCATCATGGAAATGGTTCGTTGCATGCTCACAGGAGCTAGTCTTGAGCAACTATATAGGACAAAAGCTGTCACCACAATAGTATATCTGTTGAATAGGGCACCCACAAAGGATTTACAAGGAATGACTCCATAAGAAGCATGGAGTGGTAGGAAACCCTCCATTTCTCATCTACGCATTTTTGGATGTAAAGCTTTCATGCACATACCAAAAGAGAAAAGAAAGAAGCTAGATGAGAAGACATTGAAGTGTATTCTTCTTGGGTATGATGAGCACTCTAAGGGTTATCATTTGATCGATCCCTTGACCAAGAAGATACACATCAGTAGAGATGTAGTTTTTGATGAGGCTTTCACATCAGAAACACATCAGATGTATACCTAGATCTTGTGGAAACTAAGGTTGATAAATCTCCTTCATCAAAAGTTGGAGGTCCGTCTTCATCTTCTTCAACACCTCAAAAGAAGAATCCAAAGTGGTATACAAATACAATCGAAGAATATAAGCTATCCAGTCCACCAAATTTGACATTGGATAGACCTCGTACTCGCAGCATGCCTCGACAGGAGAAAGCTACAACAAAGAATACTGGGATTGATGAGCTTTGTCAATATTTTGAGGAACTTTCTGTAGATCCAGAGAGAGATACAGAAGATATGGATATTGATAGTGATAGGGTGTTTATGTCTTCCATAGACGATCTTGAACCTGCATCAGTGCAAGTTGCTTTTGGTGAGCCTCAGTGGAAGGGTGCTATGGATGCAGAGTATAAGTCTTTGATGAAAAACAAAACTTGGAAGCTTGTCGATATGCCATACGAAAAGAAGCCCATAGGCTGAAAATGGGTGTATAAAGTTAAGTATAAGGCAGATGGTACAATAGATAAGCATAAGGCCCGAATTGTTGCAAAGGGCTATGCTCAAAGAGAAGGCATTGACTACTAGGAAAATTTTGCACCTACTGCTTGGATGACAACCATTCGAGTTCTTTGTGCTATGGTAGCACAATATGGGTGGAAAGTACACCAAATGGATGTCAAGAGTGCTTTTCTAAATGGTTATCTCCAAGAAGAAGTCTACATGAATCAACCAGAAGGATTTAAAGTGGAATGCCAACAACAGAAAGTGTGCAGATTGGTAAAATCCTTATATGGTTTGAAACAAGCCCCTCGGGCTTGGTATATAAAAATGGATCATCACCTTCTGCAGCATGGTTTTAAGAGATGTCCGTCAGATGTAAATCTCTATTTTAAGAAACAAGGTTCTGAAATAGTGTTGCTTGTACTCTATGTTGATGATCTGCTCATTACAAGGAGTTTAGAAACTATGATTTCTACTATCAAAAGAGACTTGTGTCAATATTTTGAGATGTCAGATCTCGAACTTCTCCATTATTATCTTGGTCTAGAAGTCAGCTAGAAGGAGCACTACATCAAAGTGTCTCAGAAAAAATATGCCAAGACCCTATTGGAAAAATATCGCATGACTGATTACAAGCCAATGTCAACTCCGATGGAAACAGGAATTCAGTTATCGTGATATGATGATTCACCTCAGGTAGATGGTACTCTCTATCGCCAGTTGGTTGGGAGTCTCATATATCTGACCAAAAATAGGCCAGATATCGTATTTGCTGTCAACTATCTTTCGAGGTTCATGCAGAAGCATAAGACTACACATTGGAATGCAACAAAGCACATTCTTCACTATGTCCATGGCACAATGGAATATGGCCTAGAATATAAGAGGAACAACAAATTCTTCTTACAAGGATACATGGACTCTGACTATGCTGGATCATATGATGACCGTAAATCAACTTTGGGATATTTGTTTCATCTTGGATCTGGTCCTATCTCTTGGCACAACAAGAAGTAATAGGTGGTTGTTATTTCATCAACAGAGGCAAAATATCATGCCGCACGTGAAGCTGTGTGCGAAGTGATATGGTTGCATCGCATCCTAACAAGTATGGGTCTTCCATCAAAATCTCCAATACACTTGTTCTGCGACAACATTGGTGTTTTGAATCTTGTCAAGAATCCCGTACATCATGAAAGAACCAAGCACATTGACACACAATGTCACTTCATTCGAGATGAAGTTCCAAGACACCAAATTCAGCTTCAGTACATTCCCACCAATGTGCAAGTTGCGGACATTTTCACTAAGGCACTTGCACGTGTCAAATTTGAATTGTTTCGCAGCTCTCTTTGTATTACCAACTAATGTAATCAGGGGGATGTCAGTAGTTTTAAATTACATAAATAATGTAATAAGGGGGGATGTTATATTTACTATAGTAATTCTTATTATTACTTTATTTATGTTGATAGGGTAGTTAGTTAACTACCTAGGTTAGTTACGCTATTGTTAGCGTAATAATATTTGGTCTATTTTAATTTTTTATTTGAAGACCTAAATTGTTGATTAGATCCTATGATTACGATCTAATCTGGGCTCTCAATGTATTATTTAAGATGGTTCTAATCAATAGAATAATGTTCGGTTTATTTCAACATAATCCATAAGATATGTTATGGATGATTAATGCAAGTGGAAATGTATGGATGATTAATGCAAGTGGAAATGTATGGATGATTAATGCAAGTGGAAATGTATGGATGATTAATGCAAGTGGAAATGTATGGATGATTAATGCAAGGTATGGAATGCAAATGTTCTAATGATCATTTATAGTTTTAGATTTTTCTTGGCCATGTTTAGCATTGTTGTTTAATCAGGGGAACCAAACTTGGTGGTATGTGGGGTGGATGAATCATGAAATGAGATGGATGTTTACATGGAAGAAGATATGGATGTTGATACGGAAGAAGATATGGATATTGATATGGAAAATTGATGATTTTATAGAGACTCGGACATACTAGTGGCATCAAACAAACTCACTAAAACTACCTAATCCCTAGGACCAATGTGTGTGTAGTGAATTCATTTACTGAATCAAGAGCATGGTAATAAATTGAGGTAATCTAGAACCAATGTGTGTGTAAGTGAGTTCATTAAATCATGTTGAGTAAATTAGGTGTGACATATTATGGATAAGACTAAGAGGCTAGCTTATCTGTATGTGTGGTAAAAGGTCTCTTTGAACGAGATGTGGTGCCATGCATGAGTGTACTCCACTGCCAGTCAAGTGTCTATAGCTCCTATGGAGCCTAACTCCATAGTCCAAGGATTTTGATCTCTTAAGTTTTGGGGATGACTACTTAACCGTCTGATTGGAAATGTAGTATGATCCTTACAACCCAATGATCAGTGGTGTGTGGTGTAAAATATTTAGAGTTTTTGTTAGGAATTTTTCCCTACTCTTTATTTTATTTTTGGAATTGTGATAGTGGTGAAAACCACTATTTTTATGGACTATGTTGCATGATGGGACTAGAAAGGATTACCATTTTCACTTCAAGGTTCAACCCAAGTATGGTGTTATCCCTTTTTTGACACAAGATGTTCGTTCAATAATGTTTTGGAGTCAATTCCCAAAACTCAATATTTTCTTAGTGAAGATGTGTAATGGTCCATTTATTGGTGGTTTTCTTAAAACACTAGGAGTGGCTAAGTGACCAAAAACACCTAGGAATTATGGACATGGAGGCAAATGACAATTTGACGTGGTGGAATGTTGTGGATGATGTTATGAAGGTGCCTCTGATTAAGGCAACATGAATTTTAGTGTACCAATTAAAACCTTGATCTTAATAAATGATCCCTAATATGGAATGTGAAATATGGATGTGAATGCAATGTATGAAATGTAAAATGAAATTTTTGCTAATGTAATGTTTTTGAATGAAATGCAATGTTTTTGAATGAAATGTGTGCAAATGAAATGCAGTGTTTTTGAATGAAATGTGTGCAAATGAAGTGCAATGTTTTGTGTATTAGCCATGTATATATATATATATATATATATATATATATATATATCACATTATGCATAAAATGCTCTCAAGTGTATAACATTAAGTGGTTCGAGTTCTTCCTCTCCCTCCAGAATGACAAGCCTATAAGTACCTTTACTCACTCTTTGAGTGATAATGTATGGGCCTAACCAATTAGATGTGAATTTATCATGAAGATGTGGCAGTGTATTGTTGTTTTATTGGTTTTATTTAAGGATAATATCTCCTACTTGGAATTCTCGTAGATGAACTTTAGTGTTGTAAGCATGCTTTAGATGGTCTTGATAAACTCGTAAATTTTCTAAAGCATTGACTCGCCTCTCATTAAGAAGTGTGAGTTGGTCAAGATGTTCTTGTCTAGCGGTGTTGTCATCTATGAATTCCTACAAATAAATTTGCAAGGAGGGGATCTCAAGCTCAAGAGGCATGATGGCTTCGGCTCCATAGACCAATAAAAATGGTGTAGCCTCGATAGGCATGCGGATGCTTGTTCGATAAGCCCATAATACCAAGGGAATTTTGGTATACCAATACCTATGATTTTAATTAAAAATTTCCTTGAGAATAGCAATTAAGGTGTTGTTGGAAGCTTCAACTTGTCCATTAGCTTGTGGATAATAAGGAATCAATAAACTATGTTGTATTTTATATTTTTTGTAAAGTGCTCGAACATTCTTGTTCTTGAAAGACTTGCCATTATCAAAGATTATTTTTGAGGGGATATCAAAATGACAAATGTTATGGTGAAGTATGGACTTCACAAATCTAGGTCCTATCATACTGGTTAGAGGAATTGCCTCAACCCACTTTGTGAAGTATTAAGTGGTTGTGATGATGAATATATCTTGTCCTAAGGAGGTAAATTTTTTCCAATTAAATCAAGACCCCATTGTGAAAAGGGCCAAAGGCTTTGAATAGGTTGTAAATCTGATGATGGCACTATTAGTCAAAAAGTGACTAACTACAAAAAAATAGTTGATGCACCTTTTTGCATATTTTCCAAGAAGACCGAAGTGGCCCATATGCTAAAGATCAAAGAAAAAGCAAAACACCGCAAGGAGGAAAAAGTGTCGCGATATTGCGACATGTTGCATTTTCGTGGTCCAAAGCAAAGAGAAAGAGCAAGGAGGAAAAAGTGTCACGATATCGCGACATGTTGCATTTTCGCGGTCCAAAGCAAAGAGAAAGAGCAAGGAGGAAAAAGTGTCGTGATATCGCGACATGTTGCATTTTCACGGTCCAAAGCAAAGAGAAAGAGCAAGGAGGAAAAAGTGTCACGATATCGCGACATGTTGCATTGTCGTGGCCAAAAGAGGAAAAAGTGTCGCGATATCGCGACATGTTGCTTTATCACGGCCAAAAGGGAAAAAGTGTCGCGATATCGCGACATGTTGCATTGTCGCGGCCAAAAGAGAAAAAGTGTCACGATATCGTGACATGTTGCATTGTCGTGGCCAAAAGAGAAAAAGTGTCGCGATATCGCGACATGTTGCATTGTCATGGCCAAAAGAGAAAAAGTGTCACGATATCGCGACATGTTGCATTATCGCGGCCAAAAGAGAAAAAGTGTCGCGATATCGCGACATGTTGCTTTGTCGTGGCCAAAAGAGAAAAAGTGTCACGATATCGCGACATGTTGCATTGTCATGACCAAAAGAGAAAAAGTGTCGTGATATCACGACATGTTGCTTTTTCGCGGCCAAAAGAGGAAAAGGAATGTCACGATATCGCGACATGTCGCATTTTTGCGACTAGAAGCGACAGAAGAGCAAAGTAAGAGACAAATGTCACGATTTCGTGACATGTCTCATTTTTACGGCGGGAGGCAAGAAAAGAACAAAGTAAGAGATGAATGTCGCGATTTCGTGACATGTCTCATTTTCACGGCGGGAGGCAGCAAAAGAGCAAAGTAAGAGACGAATGTCACGATTTCGCGACATGTCTCATTTTCATGACGGGAGGTAGCAAAAGAGCAAAGTAAGAGACGAATGTCACGATTTTGTGACATGTCTCATTTTCACGGTTGGAAGCGATAGAAGAGCAAAACAAGAGATGAATGTCACGATTTCGTGACATGTCTCATTTTTGTGGCTGGAGGCGGCAAAAGAGCAAAGCAAGGAAAGAATGTCATGATTTCACGACACGCCAGATGTAAAGGAATAGAGTATATTTTTGGCAACTGGGGACATGCACTGACATCAGGTGCTAATTTTTGAAGAATGGTCTGTTGATTATAACCTGGCAGGTCCGCTGGATGATTGCAGAATAACAGGCTCATCTAAAATTAGCCAGAAGGAAATCTATCCAATCTATGGGAAATCCGTTGTATATTATTAGAAACTGCAGACAATTACTTGTAATTGATTGAAGAAATTAAATGTACGTAGTAGAAGATACTCTTTTTAGGGTATAAATAGGAGTGAGTCGACCATGAAAAAGGTCGGCTCTTGGATGTTTACAAGCTTGATGTACATGTACTGGATTACAAGCAATAAAAGATTTCTTCTTCTGGCTTTCAAAACTTATGTGTGCAAGTGTATGTATCTGGTGGTGTTTTAACTTTTATTCATTCTAAGTTTTATAATGTATCTATTCTGAAATCTAGACTGTGCACGTATAAATCTTGTTTCTAGAGTTGAACATTAAAAGATATTTACATGCTTTTAGATGAACATCTAAAAGTCACACTCAGGAATTCATGTTTTCTATAAAGAAGATATCTAAAAGTAGTAATCTACATCATCAATGTTTGTTGTTGTCCAATCTGTACCATGAGAAAAGTTTCTAGCTTAGGCTATATTTCCCTTATCTCTTGTTCCCCTTTTTCTCTAAAAAACTCAAAGGAACCAGCCTTCTCTGGAGACTAGACAGATGATCTCAAGCAAGATCTGTCTATTCAATGTTGGCAAAGTCTAAGGCGCAACACTATTAACCGAAGGTGAATTTTGTTCCAATAGTTTTTGGCATGCCCAGTGGGACCAACAATCCCATAGTATTGTATAAGTTTTGGTGTTTTACCTTAAGAGCCTTTTTGTTTAAAAATCTCAAGAAAAACCACCTGGCGACTCCGTTGCAATTTAGACCATAAAAGAAAGACCTTGTCTAAAAACCTTCTAGTTATATAGCCATATGATAACCAGATCCCAAGCTAGAAACTCTAAAGAACCTATCGAGTTCTTTGAACTACATCTCAGAAGCCTAAAAGCACACCCTATGCTAGCCGCATGATCAAATCCGCCCGACACCATTAGCACCTCTTTAACACCCATTGTAGGAGCATCTATAAGCAATCCCATAGTGGTTGTAACTCCTTTAGCAATCATGGCAGCCGCCCCTACCCCAACGCATCTTGTGTGGAATCAAACTGGCCCTTTGAACTTGGGAACACACCACCAAATTCCACAAGCTGCACTAAAAGCATTACCGACCTTTGACGGAATAGGAAAAATAGCAGATGAGCACTGTTTAGATGTATCATCGCTAGCATCTATTTACAACATCACTCAGGAAGATGTAATGGTCAGATTGTTGATTATATCTTTGAAAGGAAAGATGCTCTATTGGTACAGAGCGCTTCCCGTTGGATCCATTACTTCTTGGGTAGTACTGGTCGACCGTCTGGTCGATGAATTTAATATACATGTGGATCCTTTCACATTTTTGAATCAATTCATTGTCATTGAGAGGCATCCACAAGAAGAAATCCAAGATTTCAACATCAGATTTACCAGAACTCGTGGTAGAGTACCGTAGGGCCTAAAACCCACGGAAGAACAAGCTGTATGCTATTACTTAAGGGCTTTTGATTTAGATCTCAGTATGATAATAAGGCAATCCTGTGTAACCACTTTTCTTGGGATCTATCTAGAGGCAGCAAAGGGCGAAGCTGATCTCATTGCTACAAAAAGATATCCATCAAAAAGTCTATTGCCAATTGTACCAGAGCTTTCCCAAGCATCAATTTCTAAACTGCCTGTTCTCCCATCAACGCAGGCCCTCCCAGCTATAGCCGCACCTCCTACATTCCTTGCATTACCAGCCACACCCCTTGCATCAGCTCCCCCCAATGATCAATACACGACCATAATTGATACAATGAAGACATTGTCAAATGAAATGGCGTCCATGAAAAAGAGAGAGGCAAAACGGAATATCCAAGCAAGAAGATTTCCACAGATACAGAAGGAAGGTGCTTCGACAAGTGGAAGGGTACAAGAGAGAAAAAATGTGGTGTATGCAAATGAGATAGGAGATAATGGAGAACCCACTAATTATGACTATCGGTGTACCACTTGCAATGATCCTCATGGAGAGGATTCATGCATGATTCATCAACATCATGTGCAAGTGGTTATCAATGAGAGAGTCAAAGAAACTGGAAAGGGATAGGTGAACATAATCAGAGAAGTCCACCACAATTTGGCAATGCCATCCGTGGAACAAGTCTCAGTCTTGACAAGGTCAGGAAAAAAGTCGTTACAAGCTGACCCTAAGGAACTCCAACCACTAGGTTTTCCTCCTGCCCCCAGGGTGACTTCATAGAAAAACCAGTCTAATGAGAAAGGGCGTTCTGACCCTCCTCAGACTTCTACGACTACACCAAGAAAAGAATTTCCCCCTAGAAAAGGGAGCGAGGCTCAAGAGCAAGCGAAGGAAAGACTCAGATTTCCTTCATTGACAAAAAGGCAAAGAACAAAAGCCACGCAGGTCTATAGAGATAGATACGATGCATCTACTAGTGGAAGGGAAAAGAGTACTGAGGTATCCCCAGCTGCAACCCTTTCGTTCAACATTGTAGAAGAAATGAAGAGGACTCCTTCCAAGATAAGCATGTATGATGCACTGCAAATTCTTGGTCAGATTGACCTCCTCCAAGAGTCCCTAAATTTAAAAAATGATGCCTCCTTCTCAAATGTCGTACAAGCAAATGTGGTGCCAACCTCTAGAAAAAATAGACCGCCCCCATTCTATTTATCTTTGCAAATGGAGGGGTGGATAGTTCACAATTGCATGATTGATTCAGGGGCCGCAACTACGGTGATGTCGAAAGCCGTATGTGACATAATGGGGATGGAATATACTCAAAGTCATCCTGGTGTGTTGCAATTAGATGGTACTTCAATAAAAATTATCGGGGTGATCAAAGATATCCCTATTCAACTCCACAGAATGCTAGAAGCAGTCGTCATACAAGAAGTAGTCGTTGTAGACTTAGAACCATATTTCGGTATGTGTTTATCTAGAGAGTTCACAGCCAAACTGGGAGGTTATCTGTCTCTAGATTATTCTCATTTGGAGGTACCTTTCAAAGGTAAAAGAGTCAAGATCTACAATGAAAAACCATCTACTTTCCATGTAGAAATACTGGAGGAAACAACTACCATCAACATGATGTCTGAAGAATTGGAAAACATCGATTTAATGGAAGAAACCCTGGAGGAACTCCAATCTGAGGATCAATTTTCAATGAAAGACTTCAATGTTATGATAGAGACAGAAATGGGAAGCTATTCCATTGAGAAACCAAAAAATCTCCCTATTGCTATCCCTAAAATAGATGATTCAGCCAACCAGTTATGGAAATTGTACTTTGATGGGTCAAGGTGCAAAAATGGAGCAGGAGCTGGAATCGTTATGATTTCGCCTACTGGAAAAGAAAAAGTCTTTTCATATAGGTTGACATGGAGTTGCACCAATAACGCAGCTGAATACGAAGCCTTGTGTTTGGGACTCAGGAAAGCTAAAAAACTGGGTGCAAAACAACTGCTGATCTATGGAGATTCAGAGCTGATCGTTAAACAGGTTACTGGAAAATGCATTTGTAAGCAACATTACCTAAGGGCTTACAAAAACAAAGTGTTGGATCTATTGGAAAATTTTGAAGCACTAAACATGAAATCCATTTCCAGAGAAAAGAACACACATGCAGACTTGTTAGCATCAGTAGGATCAAATTTTTGCCCAGTCAGCAATGTTATTCAGAAGTCTAAAATAGTTAGACTTATATACAGGCCTTCTGTGCCTGACAAGGACATTTTCTGGCAGGTATTTGAGAATGATGAGCAGATCCTGGATTTTTTGATTCATGAGATGAATTGCTCTACAGATAGAGCGTTACAAGAAGAGGACGAAGAGAGCCTTATTCAATTGAAAAACAATCATATCCCCAGGAGACTGATCACCCTGGAGAGTCTTTTCGACAATAGTGACAGAGTTGTAGGTCGAAAGATCAAGGTAGATGAATGTCGGTATAAGGAAATAGAACTAGAACCGGGAAAAATGATCAAAGTAGGGACCGATTGTACAGTGGTAGAACTAGAACAAATAAAATAGTTATGTAGAGAATATCCAGATATAATAGCCTGGACTTATAGTGATCTGAAAGTGTACAGGAAAGAGGTCATTCAACATACCATCGAACTAGAGGAAGGAGCTAAACCTTTTAGGTAGAGGCAGAGGCCTGTGAATCCTAAAATTGAAGCCTTAATGAAATAGGAGTTGTTAAAACTCCTGTAGGCTAAGATAATATACCCAATCAAGCACTCTACCTGGGTGGCAAATTTAGTTCCAGTTCACGCAAGAAAAATGGAGAAATACGACTATGCGTCGATTTCAGAAATTTGAGCAGAGCCTTTTTAAAGGATCACTATCCTTTACCCCAGATTGACCTAATCCTTCATACTATGGCAGGAGCAGAAAGGTTTTCTCTGTTAGATGGCTTCTCTGGTTACAATCAAGTTTGGGTGAGAAATGAAGATCAATATGGATGGGTTCTACACATCACGGTGAATGCTTTTCACCTGAAATTGTATTTCCAGTAAAAGCTACAGATCACCATTATATGTACAGTATATTATAAGTTTGGAGTTTTGTAAATATTTCCCTTTTTATGGCCTAATAAGAATCAAGTGTGCAAAACTTATCAAGAGATAATTGCAGCCATGGACAGAATCGGAAGATCTAAACATCGAGGGCAGCGACTAGCGACGAGGTGGGACCAGCTCCCAAAATTGAATTTTTTGTGTTCTTCGGACAAAGGTTAAGTCCTCGAGTGGTAAAAGAAAGGTTCTGATAAGGTAAAGATCACCTATATTCCAAAGTGCATTCTTTTTCTTTTATCCTTGTTTTTCCACTCGAAATTTTACTTTTTGCAACTATGTTGGTGACTCCGTTTCCCAATGGATGAAGGTCTGGTCAATATTTTTGCGAGCAAAAATTCCCCCGGAAGGCACCAAGAATGTTAGTCAAAAAGTGACTAACTACAGAAAAATAGCTGATGCACCTTTTTGCATATTTTCCAAGAAGACCAAAGTGGCCCATATGCTAAAGATCAAAGAAAAAGCAAAACACCGCAAGGAGGAAAAAGTGTCGCGATATCGCGACATGTTGCATTTTTGTGGTCCAAAGCAAAGAGAAAGAGCAAGGAGGAAAAAGTGTCGCGATATCGCGACATGTTGCATTTTCACGGTCCAAAGCGAAGAGAAAGAGCAAGGAGGAAAAAGTGTCGCGATATCGCGACATGTTGCATTTTCGCGGTCCAAAGCAAAGAGAAAGAGCAAGGAGGAAAAAGTGTCGCGATATCGCGACATGTTGCATTTTCACGGCCAAAGGGAAAAAGTGTCGCGATATCGTGACATGTTGCATTATCACGGCCAAAAAGGAAAAAGTGTCACGATATCATGACATGTTGCTTTGTCGCGGCCAAAAGGGAAAAAGTGTCGCGATATCGCGACATGTTGCATTGTCGCGGCCAAAAGGGAAAAAGTGTCACGATATCATGACATGTTGCATTGTCGCGGCCAAAAGAGAAAAAGTGTCGCGATATCATGACATGTTGCTTTGTCATGGCCAAAAGAGAAAAAGTGTCGCGATATCGCGACATGTTGCATTTTCGCGGCCAAAAGAGAAAAAGTGTCGCGATATCGCGACATGTTGCTTTGTCGCGGCCAAAAGAGAAAAAGTGTCGCGATATCGTGACATGTTGCATTTTCATGGCCAAAAGAAGAAAAAAGAATGTCACGATATCGCGACATGTCTCATTTTCGTGACGGTGCAAAAGAGCAAAGAGAGAATGTCGCGATATCGTGACATGTCTCATTTTTGTGGCTGGAAGCGGCAAAAGAGCAAAGTAAGAGACGAATGTCGCGATTTCGCGACATGTCTCATTTTCGTGGCGGGAGGCAGCAAAAGAGCAAAGCAAGAGATGAATGTCATGATTTCGTGACATGTCTCATTTTCACGGTGGGAGGCAGCAAAAGAGCAAAGCAAGAGATGAATGTCGCGATTTCACGACATGTCTCATTTTCACGATGGGAGGCAGCAAAAGAGCAAAGTAAGAGACGAATGTCACGATTTCGTGACATGTCTCATTTTCATGGCTGGAAGCGGCAGAAGAGCAAAACAAGAGACGAATGTCGCGATTTCATGACATGTCTCATTTTCGTGGTTGGAGGTGGCAAAAGAGCAAAGCAAGGAAAGAATGTCACGATTTTGCGACACGCCAGTTGTAAAGGAATAGAGTATATTTTTGGCAACTGGGGACATGCACTGACATCAGGTGCTGATTTTTGAAGAATGGTCTATTGATTATAACCTAGTAGGTCCGTTGGATGATTGCAGAATAACAGGCTCATCTAAAATTAGCCAGAAGGAAATCTATCCAATCTACGAGAAATCCATTGTATATTATTAGAAACTATAGACAATTACTTGTAATTGATTGAAGAAATTAAATGTACGTAGTAGAAGATACTCTTTTTAGGGTATAAATAGGAGTGAGTCGACCATGAAAAAAGGTTGGCTCTTGGATGTTTACAAGCTTGATGTACATGTACTGGATTACAAGCAATAAAATATTTCTTCTTCCAGCTTCCAAAACTTCTGTGTGCAAGTGTATGTATCTGGTGGTGTTTTAACTTTTATTCATTCTAAGTTTTATAATGTATCTGTTCTGAAATCTGGACTGTGCACGTATAAATCTTGTTTCTAGAGTTGAACATTAAAAGATATTTACATGCTTTTAGATGAACATCTAAAAGTCACACTCAGGAATTCATGTTTTCTATAAAGAAGATATTTGAAAGTAGTAATCTGCATCATCAATGTTTGTTGTTGTCCAATCTGTACCATGAGAAAAGTTTCTAGCTTAGGCTATATTTCCCTTATCTCTTGTTCCCACTTTTCTCTAAAAAACTCAAAGGAACCAGCCTTCTCTGGAGACTAGACAAATGATCTCAAGCAAGATCTGTCTATTCAATGTTGGCAAAGTCTAAGGCGCAACACTATTAACCGAAGGCAGATTTTGTTCCAACAAGTACATGAGTTAAATTAGCATGTTCTTGATATTTTTTACAATATTTGACATATGTGCAACAATCATGTTCCACGATGGGCCAATAATAACCCATGCAAAGAATACACTTTGTGATGGCCATCCTACTAAAATGACCACCACAAGTACCATCATGAGATTCAACTATGGATCTTTGTGCTTCACTAGACTCAATACAATGAAGGAGGACTCCATTAAAACCACATTTATACAACACATCCCTTAAGAGAATGGAACGAGCTATTTTTTTCTTGAAAGTGCATTTGGCAGTTCAAGACATGTCAGATGGGAGTGTTCCAAAATTGAGAAAGACTACTATCTAGATTTACCAAGGCTCATATGGATATGACTGGATAAATCAAACATCCTTTTCATCCTTGTAAAAATACCCTTCTTCCTCCTGAGAAGAGTAATTAATTGCTTATGTTCATCATTGGATAAACTTTTACCAATTTTGAAAATTTGAGGATTATATTTGTTTGAACTAAGGTCCACATCGATGGTATCTTCAATGGACATGTGGGAAACTTCCTCAAGTTTATGGGGCATAGGGATTAGATGAATGTCGTTCATGATATCATCAATTTTTTTTTACTTTTCCTCATCTACATCTGCCTGGAAAACCTCTGGATTCGAAGGTGAGGGTGAAGGAGAAAGCGTAGAAGATGGAGGAATGTAGTTGGCTGAAGCCCTTAACAATTTCTTAAACAAGACAAACTTGAAGGAGGATGGAGACAAGGAAATATGATCCATATAAATAAGCCTTATGTCAATTGGAATTGGTTTAGTTAGATCGTATGGATTACGGAGGGGGTTGAATAAGTCAACATGATTCATGTTGACTTAAGGGACAATGGATGAGGTTTGGAATGGATGGGATGAATGGAGCCTAAGAACCGATGCTATGACCTTGGTAAACCTAGAAAGTAGCAAGTAACACTAATAAATACATTTAACTAAATGATATACATGCAATGTTGAAAAGAAAAAAAAAAATTGTTTGATTTGATTTTTTATTTTTTTTTGGTAGTGGTAAAAACCACTATTTTTGTTTTTATGTACACATATTGCAAGTTTGGTTTATGATATGGATCAATGATATGGATATGGTGGTTTATTGGTAGGTTTGGATCCCTCTTGTGGAAGAAGCAAATGAAAGATAGGCTCATGGATGGGGAACATTATAAGATAAAACTTATCTTATTCAGTATGGGGAATGATGGGCTTTGATTCTTCTTCAGATTCATCTGAAATTATCGACATGAGTTTTAAATTATTTATAGATTTCATCATCTGAGTCATTGGGGTGGAGGGCTTCTTCACTTGAATTTAGATTAAGCCTTTGGAAGGCTTGTTCAAGATAAGAGATGGTGGAAAGTTGAGTGTAACCTAATCCTAAATAATCATGCATTTCTCGATATGGAACATCAATAATATCATGCATTACCTATTCATGGAGTCCTATGCCATGTCCCTACTAATTAACTATGTGAAAAAAATGGTATGGAAATCCTGACATGTTTTGGATGTTGGTAGGTGTTGGCTCCTTGGGTTCTTCTAGAGGAGCTATATTTGATGAAGAATCAATCCCCCCATATACAAAATTTATGTTGTTGGGAGCTGAACCCATGTCATATACCGCTCCTATAGATAAAGGTGGGTCATGTGAACAATTGAAATTATTAGAATTTGGAATGGTGAGCAGTGTAATGGTGATGTCTTGGACCACATATTCACCAATACTAGGATTAGTGAGGTGGACATTGACTTGGGATGATGTGGAAGGATTATGGTTGGATAATAGCTCGAGGAAAAGTAGATATGAGGACGTCTCACAATTCATCAACTTGACTTGTGAAATGTTGGCTGATGGGGATGGATTGGATTGGGAAGGTTTTTGGATGGAAGATGATGAAATGGAAGGCAAAGATGTTGATTATGTGGATTGACTTTGACGACATGTGCATGTAGTCAATGTGTTAGGGTCCTATCCTAACATTAATTAATAATAATAATAGTAATAATGTATTTCATATCCTATAATAATAATAAAATACTATAATAATTAATATAAGTAATTATTATATTATTATTATAAGATTAGGGTTATGAAGCATTGCAACCTTTCACCTATAACCCTAGAGTGGGTATAAAATATTGTAAGAACTTATCATTCCAATATCCATGAATATGAAATATAATACAATTTGTTGAAGGGACTTCCCGACAATACAAAAGGTGATTCTCTTGGTTTTAGGTCTATTTATTATTTATTTATCATTTTATGTGCTAGGAAACCTAGGTTCCTACCATCTGGTATCAGAGCCGTATGGATCCAACCATATGGGACATAAATATCAAAGGAATAAAAAATGACATTGCAAAAATTAGAAGAATGATTGAACGAAAACAAAATAAACAAATGGAATGTTCTGATCGTATTATACAATATTTAAGGGAAATGCAAGAGGATACCTGTTGAGTGGATATTTTGCCCTATAACAAAATGATCACGCAACTTGAGTCTCTGACAGGAAACTCTCTCTTGCAAAGAAATTAGCTATTTCTCCAAGGTTCTTATGAACAAACATTCATATGCATAAATAATAATATTCAATTTAAATGCTTGGAACACCTTAGTGATTGCAAGTAACTGTAAACAAGGGGCAATGTTGATTTATTTCACCATGAAACTTTAGTGATTGTTCATTGTTTTTTTTTAGTTTTTGATATTTTTTAGATGTTTATAATTTTAACGATTGCAAATTAAAATAAAATAACAACTTATGGAAAAGTAAAGTGCAGAAAAATAAAAATAAAATGCCTTTAGTATGATGCTATCCTATTTCGACAAAAATGAAGATATGAGGTTTCCATGCATGCAACCTAACCTATTGGACCTGCAAAACATGCACAATCCTGATAAGCTAAGTGCTGGCTCCTAAGGATTTGAATGAGTTTTTTAGATTTAAGCATTTGCATGCAAAAACCAAGAGAAACTTGTATCAACTACATTTACAAGCCTAAAATCTAAAAAGGGAAAATAGACATTTAATCTTGCATGCAAAAAATGACTCCTTCTTTCTTGCCCATAAGATGCAAATTTTTGAAATGTTATCTGCATTAAATATTTGTTATTTTACAATAGCAGACATCTGGTTTTCCAAAACCAAAAAAAGTGGAAGAAAAGCACTCCAAAGCAGGCCTAGAATGGCTCATCATCCTCAGCTCTGCAACCCTAATCCCAGCGGTTTTTGACCCCTGTATTTGCCTTTGGCTTCTACTTTTAAACCCTCTGGTATGGTTCTCTGTTTCACCATGTGACACTTTGCTTCATATCCCAGGTCTCTTCGTTTCATCTTCCTGCCTCTTTGCATTATTTCTGGCTTCTGTTCGAGCATCGAAACGTTTGATCTTCTTGCTAAGTGTAATTGTTCTGTAACCCTTATACCTTTATGCCACGTGTTCAACACTTCCCTGCATGTTCCATAATGGCCCCTTGTAAATCATGACCAAAAATAGCATGTCGCGATATCGCGACGTTTTTATGTATGTAGCTTTGCTCCTCTACCTGTATCGCGAAAATGAGACATGTCGTGATATCGTGACATTTTTTTGTCAGCAGCTTTGTTTGTCATCATGCATCGTAAAAATGATACATGTCACGAAATCGCGACATTTTTTTGCTTCGGACTGCGTGGATGCAACCTGTCACGAAATCGCGACGTTTTTCTCCTTCGCTGTGTTTTGTTGCACTTAGCCACAAAAACGTGACATGTCGCGAAATCGTGACACTTTTTCATTTCATACCATCTTGCTGCTTTCTATCGTGAAATCGTGACACTTTTCTCTTTCGGGCTATCTCACTGCTTTTTATCGTGAAATCGTGACGCTTTTCTCTTTTGTACCATTTTGGCTGCTCCAGGTCGCAAAAACGTGACATGTCACGATTTCGTGACATATTTCCCTCGCTTAGCTTGTCAGTCGTCGTGAATCGCGAAAATGAGACATGTCACAATTTCACGACATTTTCTTTCATTTGTTCCTTCCTCACTTTTATACAACAAAAACCTGACATGTCGCGATATCGCGACGTTTTTTATCTTTTGCCCTTCATCTCGTTTTCAGGTCGTGAAATGAAGACATGTCGCGATATCGCGACTTCTGCATTGACTCTTCTCTTGCTGCCTTTGACCGCGATTTCATGACAAGTCGCGATACTATGACATTTTTCATTTTGTCTTTGTCTCTCCTCTATGAACCATGATTTCATGACATGTCGCGATATCGCAACATTTTGAGTCTTCAATGTTGGCAATTTTGGGTACCTTGAGTACATTGCCTTTGCTCAAGTGTTGATGTTGTCATTGATGTCAAGAAGCGGAAGGGTTTTTGTGAAAACCAAGGCAGACAAAATAAAAGGTTTTATTTAAAACCATGGACAACAGATTTGAAATGGGTTTTTCTTAAAACCCAAGTTGGCTCTTCGTTTCGTTGAAAAATGTGCCCCGTGATGAAGATATTTAATTTTAAATATTTAGTTTAAATTTTATTTATTTAAAATTTAAATTAAAATTTTAAATTAAATTAAAAGGGCCGACGTGTTTGGAAATGCATCAAAGTGCATATATAAAACGAGGCAAATAAATTCATTAATGTGGTGTGAAGAATTCAGATGAGAAAAATGTTTTAAAGGGAGTATGCTTCGACTTTGGATAATGGACGCAGCGCAAACCTTCTTTGAGCACCCAAATTGAGGTAGCAGTGAAGTCAAAATGTATGGCGTGCGAGAAGGAAGATTATGAATGTCTCTCGAAATAAATTGATGTGCTAAAACTATTGCTTATGCTCGTTCTCAAAAACAGGGAAAAGATAGAGGTGGTGCATTTTCCAAGAAGGACAAAGGACATCAAATTGGAATTAGTGATTCTGTAATCTCATCCGATGCCTAGCACAGATGGTGGAAATTCCTTGTGCGAGTTTAGCATAAGAGAGAGTGCGGTTCGAATCTCATCAGGATTGGTTGGCATAAAGAAAGTTTTTTATTAAAGCTTCGGGTGATAGGGATATAATTCAGAACGTGATAGTGATTGTTTTATGGGTGCATAGCCCAAGTGGTTGGCTAGATGTTACTAAGGCGCTAGTAAGGAGAATGCTCATGTTCGAATCACGTGGGATACATTTTTAAGGTATGCAATAAAGGTTTTATTATTGATAGTGTGTTGTGGAAGTTGGGAGTTATAAGGGATCGAATAAAGTTTTGATATTTAATTAATTATATGGTGGTGTTAGGAAGATATAAGGGGTAGACACTTTGATTTAAATATTTTTGATTAATTAAAAAGATATTGAGGTATTTAGGAGATATAAGGACTAGCAAGTTAATTTAAATATTTGTGTTGAAAATATGGGTAATAGTTTTTATGGAGTGATAAGGTGTATGTGTGAGTTGTTATTTGTTTTGTATTTTTATCTAACCTTTTGAGATTGGAAAAGAATTATTCATGGTTGAATTATCTACCCTTCATCAAGCAAAAAGGTATGGGCACATTCTTCTTATGAGTATGATTGGTGTATGTTTTCCTGAAATAAGATTGGAGTGAAAAGGTATTCAACTAGGTTTCCTTTGGTTGGGTGTAAATCCTATTTTCTGGTTTGTTGAAGACTACTTATGCATTGTTATCATTGATGAGAGTTTTGGTGAATGCATAATTCTGGTTTGAGGTAGTGGAAGCATTGTGCACTAGGGTTTATGTTTGTGAGTCTTGCTACTTGCTTTGAGTTGGTGAAACCCTTGGTTGGCTGTTTTGAGGTTGATGGTTGAGTTGCTTCCATAGAGGTTGTTTGATCAAGTTATTGCTTTTACTTGATTCATGATATTGGGCTTACTCCATTGAGTTGATTTGAACAAGTTATTCTTTGCATTTGGTGATATTGTGTGGGTGGCTGTTTTGTTCAAATATCTTTGGAGGGAAAAGGATTTCTACTTGTTTCCTTTTCTTGTGATGATTGGTTGAATGCTTCAAGGTTAATGTTGAGTTGAATGATGTTGGTTAAACCTTGTCTTTGAGCATTGTTGTTGAAGCCCTAATTGGTTGAGAAAAGATATTGGTTGTTGGAAAGAACATGAGTATCATTGTTATATGAGATATTGCTTGGTTGGCAATTGTTGGGTTGTGTTTCATGTTCTTGAGAAAAGCATATTACATCTATCTTATTCTTATGAGATTTGAGATTGAGTTGAGATTGAGATTGGGAGTTAAGTATAGAACATATTGAGTCTCTAACAATTCTCTTTATGCTTCTATGAGGTTGATGAATCACATTGGGTCTCTAACCATTCTCTTTGTGGGTTCATGCCAAGCAAGTTTTTCTTGATGAACTTGTGAGCAAGTTTTGGACAGGTTCCATTGGGGACTTGTGAGCAGGTTTTGGACAGGTTCCATTGGGGACTTGTGAGCAGGTTTTGGATAGGTTCCTTTGGGGACTTGTGAGCAGATTTGGACAGGTCCTAGCAGAGGACTTGTGAAGCTGAGTTTGATAGTTCTATCAGAGAACTTGAGGACAGAGGTGCATTTGTTCTATGAGAAGAACCTGAGGACAATTTGTGCTAGACCGAAGGACTGTGTTTAGTGCAGATTCGAGGACCAACTTTTGAGGTGATAGAGTTGAGGACAGAGGTCTCCAGCCAGAGCAGGGAAGACAGGTGTCTTCTATGGATAGAGTTCCATTTGCTAAGGGCAGCGGAGGCAGAGGTCTTCTAGAGGATCACCAACCAGAGCAGAGGTAGGGGAAGGTATCTCCTTTGAGCAGAGGCTCATAAATTTAGATTGGGGGAAGGTATCTCCTTTGAGCCGAGGCTCATAAACATTGTAATTGGGAAGGTTTCCCAAAGAACTTTGAGATAACTTTTAGAGAAAAGTTTTGTGGATGAACCACGTTAAAATTGGTGTCACTTTGTGGATGATCTTGTGCATTGTTTTGATATTGCTTTGGATATATTGCTTTACTATTTTGAAGTATAAAGGAAAAGTAAAAAGAGGTCTTATACTTGTTCACCCCCCCCTCTCAGTATAAGCTTGTGTTCTTCAATTGGTATCAGAGCGGGTGCCTTCGAAAAGTTTAACAACTTGAAGGAAGATCTTACAAGAACACAAATGGCAAGGAAAGGCAAAAGCAAAACCATAAGACACAAGAAGAAGAAATATCACATGGTCATGAAAGAAAATGAAGATGAACTCAATGTTGCTCCTTTGGGAATGGAAATAGATTCAAGAGATGAATCAAACAATGGAGAACAAGCCAGATTAATAAAGTTTTGCACCAGATGTGGGAAGACCGGTCACTTTGCAGTTGATTGCTCACAAGGAAGAGAATGTTTTGTTTGTGGTCAACTCTATCACAATGATCATCATTGCCATGGGTTTAGTAGCAGTGAAGATGAAGATGATCCGTTCAAAATTGGTGAAGAAACAGATTCAGAACAAGAGTGTGATGAAGAAGGAAGTGATGCAGAAGCAAATTGGAAATAGAAACTAATTTCAGACCTAAGTAAAAAGGTTGAGGATGTAGAAGATATAATCACCAGCTTGAAAGTACAAGCAGAAGATTACAAGAAAATTTTTGAAGATCTCGAAATGCAATCATCCAGGAAAACAGAGTATTGCAACAAGCTAGAAAAAGAAATTGACGGTTTAAGAATGCAAATAGAAGAAATGAGTAATAAAGTCGGTATATACAGCAAACATGAAGAGGAATCTAACAAAGTTGTTAGCAATCTGAAGCTAAAAATAGAAGAGTTCAAAAAGAGTGAAGAAACTCTCAGGTCTTAGATCAATGAGAAAGAGACTGTTTTCTGCAAACAAAAAGAAGAGATTGTTTCATTGAAGAAACAACTAGAAGAGGCCAATACAACTCTTAAAATCAAAGATGAGCACAACAATCAAGAAAAGAAGAGCGTCTACCTTGACAAAGCAAGTAAGTGTTCTAGTAGTGATAGTGAAAGTTCTTCAGGTGATTATAAAAATGAGATATTGTTCATATCAGAAAAGGAGGAAGAACAGGAAATGTCTTAGATATGGAAATTTTGGGCACCTTGAGGATAATTGCAAAAATAATGATTTGGTTGCTAGTATGTATGAGGATGCTTCAGAAAATGATAAGGAAGATGCATGTATGGTTTTTGAAAAGGGTAGCACCTCTAGTGATAAGAAATCTAAAAAAGGCCTTGATAATTCAAAGTGCAATCAAATAGAGGATCTTGAATGTGAACTTACTAATGCTCTTAGTGTTTTGAAAAAGGAAAGAAAGAAGAATGCTAGACTCAAGGATAAGTTAGATGAATGTTGCATGGAGAGAGATAAACTTATAGAAAGTCTTGACGTCTCTATGGCTAAGGCACAAGAACTCAAGAATGAGTTAGAATCTAAGGTGCTTGAGTATAGTGAATTAGATCAGAAAATGGCTTCTTTGAAAGAGGAAAATAAAGAGTACAAGGATAAGCTATACAGGTTTCAAGAAAGCTCCAAAAAGGTTAAATCTCTTATCAAAGGTCAAAGAAAGACAACAGATAAAATAGGTCTTGGTTTTGTTAAGCCTCACAAGAAACAAGTTGGAGAGTCTAGTAAGAGACTCCAAAAGGAAGAGAGTTCTGATGAGGAAAGTATTTCAGATCATGAGTCCTTGAATGATAGATGCACAAAAATAGAAAACAGAATTCGAGAATGAGAAGAAGAAGTTTTCAGAACCTAAGAGGTCAAATAAAGGAAAGTTTCAAGGCAGATGTTTTGCTTGTCACAGGTTTGGTCACATGGCTTCACATTGCATGGCTCAAGTGAAGAAGGTAAATGACAGTTTCAGAAGTGGTAATTTCTTTCAAGGGTATTGCTACTCTTGTCAATAGTTTGGGCACAAGGCAGTTCATTGCAAGGCAAATAATAGGAACAGGTTTGGTCAAACAGGTTTGGCCAGAACAGGGTTAGTCAGAACAGGTGGATTCAAAGAACAGGTATACCTCAGAGAAATAACATTGTTACTTGTTATAAGTGCAACAATGAAGGTCACATAGCTAGACAATGTAGAGCTGAAATTCTAGGATACAGGAACAGGAACAGTGGCATGATCAGGTCCAAGGATCAAGGCATGGACAAGAACAGGGATGAGAACAAGAACAAGAACAATGACAGGAACAGGAATATGGACAAAGAGTTCAAGAGAAGGCCCGACAAGGAAGTTATAGACGCTGATGATGATCAGTGCCTAATGGGAGTTTTACTCCCACCCCAAAATTAATCACCTCATCAGGAGGTGGGGGAGGGACTAAGCTAAGAGGCTCATTCTTAGTCCCGAGCCCCAAAGGTGGCCCTTTGCCATTGATGACAAAGGGGGAGAGATATGAGTAAGGGGGAGAGCTTCAAGTGAAGAGGAAAGCTTCAAGTCAAGGGGAGCAAAACTTCAAAGGAAGATTCTCAGTTGTCAGCTCAGATTGTTTTCAGTTTTGGCTCTTGAAGATGTGTTTTTAGTAAAGGTTTGCCATCAATGACAAAGGGGGAGATTGTTGGCAATTTTGGGTACCTTGGGTACATTGCCTTTGCTCAAGTGTTGATGTTGTCATTGATGTCAAGAAGCGGGAAGGGTTTTTGTGAAAACCAAGGCAGACAAAATAAAAGGTTTTATTTAAAACCATGGACAATAGATTTGAAATGGGTTTTTCTTAAAACCCAAGTTGGCTCTTCGTTTCGTTGAAAAAGGTGCCCCGATGATGAAGATATTTAATTTTAAATATTTAGTTTAAATTTTATTTATTTAAAATTTAAATTAAAATTTTAAATTAAATTAAAAGGGCCGACGTGTTTGGAAATGCATCAAAGTGCATATATAAAATGAGGCAATTAAATTCATTAATGTGGTGCGAAGAATTCAGATGATAACAATATTTTAAAGGGTGTATGTTCGACTTTGGATAACGAAGTGAGTGCAAACTTCTTTGAGCACCAAAATGAGGTAGCAGTGAAGTCAAAACGTATGGCGTGCGAGAAGGAAGATTATGAATGTCTCTTGAAATAAATTGATGTGCTAAAACTATTGCTTATGCTCGTTCTCAAAAACAGGGAAAAGATAGAGGTGGTGCATTTTCCAAGAAGGACAAAGGACATCAAATCGGAATTAGTGATTCTATAATCTCATCGATGCCTAGCACGGATGGTGGAAATTCCTTGTGCGAGTTTAGCATAAGAGAGAGTGCGGTTCGAATCTCATCAGGATTGGTTGGCATAAAGAAAGTTTTTTATTAAAGCTTCGGGTGATAGGGATATAATTCAGAACATGATAGTGATTGTTTTATGGGTGCATAGCCCAAGTGGTTGGCTAGATGTTACTAAGGCGCTAGTAAGGAGAATGCTCATGTTCGAATCACGTGGGATACATTTTTAAGGTATGCAATAAAGGTTTTATTATTGATAGTGTGTTGTGGAAGTTGGGAGTTATAAGGGATCGAATAAAGTTTTGATATTTAATTAATTATATGGTGGTGTTAGGAAGATATAAGGGGTAGACACTTTGATTTAAATATTTTTGATTAATTAAAAAGATATTGAGGTATTTAGGAGATATAAGGACTAGCAAGTTAATTTAAATATTTGTGTTGAAAATATGGGTAATAGTTTTTATGGAGTGATAAGGTGTATGTGTGAGTTGTTATTTGTTTTGTATTTTTATCTAACCTTTTGAGATTGGAAAAGAATTATTCATGGTTGAATTATCTACCCTTCATCAAGCAAAAAGGTATGGGCACATTCTTCTTATGAGTATGATTGGTGTATGTTTTCCTGAAATAAGATTGGAGTGAAAAGGTATTCAACTAGGTTTCCTTTGGTTGGGTGTAAATCCTATTTTCTGGTTTGTTGAAGACTACTTATGCATTGTTATCATTGATGAGAGTTTTGGTGAATGCATAATTCTGGTTTGAGGTAGTGGAAGCATTGTGCACTAGGGTTTATGTTTGTGAGTCTTGCTACTTGCTTTGAGTTGGTGAAACCCTTGGTTGGCTGTTTTGAGGTTGATGGTTGAGTTGCTTCCATAGAGGTTGTTTGATCAAGTTATTGCTTTTACTTGATTCATGATATTGGGCTTACTCCATTGAGTTGATTTGAACAAGTTATTCTTTGCATTTGGTGATATTGTGTGGGTGGCTGTTTTGTTCAAATATCTTTGGAGGGAAAAGGATTTCTACTTGTTTCCTTTTCTTGTGATGATTGGTTGAATGCTTCAAGGTTAATGTTGAGTTGAATGATGTTGGTTAAACCTTGTCTTTGAGCATTGTTGTTGAAGCCCTAATTGGTTGAGAAAAGATATTGGTTGTTGGAAAGAACATGAGTATCATTGTTATATGAGATATTGCTTGGTTGGCAATTGTTGGGTTGTGTTTCATGTTCTTGAGAAAAGCATATTACATCTATCTTATTCTTATGAGATTTGAGATTGAGTTGAGATTGAGATTGGGAGTTAAGTATAGAACATATTGAGTCTCTAACAATTCTCTTTATGCTTCTATGAGGTTGATGAATCACATTGGGTCTCTAACCATTCTCTTTGTGGGTTCATGCCAAGCAAGTTTTTCTTGATGAACTTGTGAGCGGGTTTTGGACAGGTTCATTGGGGACTTGTGAGCAGGTTTTGGATAGGTTCCATTGGGGACTTGTGAGCAGGTTTTGGATAGGTTCCTTTGGGGACTTGTGAGCAGATTTGGACAGGTCCTAGCAGAGGACTTGTGAAGCTGAGTTTGATAGTTCTATCAGAGAACTTGAGGACAGAGGTGCATTGGTTCTATGAGAAGAACCTGAGGACAGATTTGTGCTAGACCGAAGGACTGTGTTTAGTGCAGATTCGAGGACCAGCTTTTGAGGTGATAGAGTTGAGGATAGAGGTCTCCAGCCAGAGCAGGGAAGACAGGTGTCTTCTGTGGATAGAGTTCCATTTGCTAAGGGCAGCGGAGGCAGAGGTCTTCTAGAGGATCACCAACCGAGAGCAGAGGTAGGGGAAGGTATCTCCTTTGAGCGAGAGGCTCATAAATTCAGATTGGGGGAAGGTATCTCCTTTGAGCCGAGGCTCATAAACATTGTAATTGGGAAGGTTTCCCAAAGAACTTTGAGATAACTTTTAGAGAAAAGTTTTGTGGATGAACCACGTTAAAATTGGTGTCACTTTGTGGATGATCTTGTGCATTGCTTTGATATTGCTTTGGATATATTGCTTTACTATTTTGAAGTATAAAGGAAAAGTAAAAAGAGGTCTTATACTGTTCACCCCCCCTCTCAGTATAAGCTTGTGTTCTTCAATTGGTATCAGAGCGGGTGCCTTCGAAAAGTTTAAACAACTTGAAGGAAGATCTTACAAGAACACAAATGGCAAGGAAAGGCAAAAGCAAAACCATTAGACACAAGAAGAAGAAATCTCACATGGTCATGAAAGAAAATGAAGATGATCTCAATGTTGCTACTTTGGGAATGGAAATAGATTCAAGAGATGAATCAAACAGTGGAGAACAAGCCATATTAATAAAGTTTTGCACCAGATGTGGGAAGACCGGTCACTTTGTAGCTGATTGCTCACAAGGAAGAGAATGTTTTGTTTGTGGTCAACTCTATCACAATGATCATCATTGCCATGGGTTTAGTAGCAGTGAAGATGAAGATGATCCGTTCAAAATTGGTGAAGAAACAGATTCAGAACAAGAGTGTGATGAAGAAGGAAGTGATGCAGAAGCAAATTGGAAACAGAAACTGATTTTAGACCTGAGTAAAAAGGTTGAGGATGCAGAAGATATAATCACCAGTTTGAAAGTACAAGCGAGAATATTACAAGAAAATTTTTGAAGATCTTGAAATGCAATCATCCAAGAAAATAGAGTATTGCGAGCATGCTAGAAAAAGAAATTGATGGTTTAAGAATGCAGATAGAAGAAATGAGTAATAAAGTCGGTATATACAACAAACATGAAGAGGAATCTAACAAAGTTGTTAGCAATCTGAAGCTAAAAATAGAAGAGTTCAAAAAGAGTGAAGAAACTCTCAGGTCTCAGATCAATGAGAAAGAGACTGTTTGCTGCAAACAAAAAGAAGAGATTGTTTCATTGAAGAAACAACTAGAAGAGGCCAATACAACTCTTAAAATCAAAGATGAGCACAACAATCAAGAAAAGAAGAGCGTCTACCTTGACAAAGCAAGTAAGTGTTCTAGTAGTGATAGTGAAAGTTCTTCAGGTGATTATAAAAATGAGATATTGTTCATATCGAGAAAAGGAGGAAGAACCTATGAAATGTCTTAGATATGGAAATTTTGGGCACCTTGAGGATAATTGCAAAAATAATGATTTGGTTGCTAGTATGTATGAGGATGCTTCAAAAAATGATAAGGAAGATGCATGTATGGTTTTTGAAAAGGGTAGCACCTCTAGTGATAAGAAATCTGAAAAAGGCCTTGATAATTCAAAGTGCAATCAAATAGAGGATCTTGAATGTGAACTTACTAATGCTCTTAGTGTTTTGAAAAAGGAAAGAAAGAAGAATGCTAGACTCAAGGATAAGTTAGATGAATGTTGCATGGAGAGAGATAAACTTATAGAAAGTCTTGACGTCTCTATGGCTAAGGCACAAGAACTCAAGAATGAGTTAGAATCTAAGGTGCTTGAGTATAGTGAATTAGATCAGAAAATGGCTTCTTTGAAAGAGGAAAATAAAGAGTACAAGGATAAGCTTCACAGGTTTCAAGAAAGCTCCAAAAAGGTTAAATCTCTTATCAAAGGTCAAAGAAAGACAACAGATAAAACAAGTCTTGGTTTTGTTAAGCCTCACAAGGAACAAGTTGGAGAGTCTAGTAAGAGACTCCAAAAGGAAGAGAGTTTTGATGAGGAAAGTATTTCAGATCATGAGTCCTTGAATGATAGATGCACAAAAATAGAAAACAGAATTCGAAATGAGAAGAAGAAGATTTTCGGAACCTAAGAGGTCAAATAAAGGAAAGTTTCAAGGCGAGATGTTTTGCTTGTCACAGGTTTGGTCACATGGCTTCACATTGCATGGCTCAAGTGAAGAAGGTAAATGACAGTTTCAGAGGTGGTAATTTCTTTCAAGGGTATTGCTACTCTTGTCAATAGTTTGGGCACAAGGCAGTTCATTGCAAGGCAAATAATAGGAACAGGTTTGGTCATAACAGGTTTGGCCAGAACAGGGTTAGTCAGAACAGGTGGATTCAAAGAACAGGTATGCCTCAAAGAAATAACATTGTTACTTGTTATAAGTGCAACAATGAAGGTCACATAGCTAGACAATGTAGAGCTGAAATTCCAAGGTATAGGAACAAGAACAGTGGCATGATCAGGTCCAAGGATCAAGGCATGGACAAGAACAGGGATAAGAACAAGAACAAGAACAGTGACAGGAACAGGAATATGGACAAAGAGTTCAAGAGAAGGCCCGACAAGGAAGTTATAGACGCTGATGATGATCAGTGCCTAATGGGAGTTTTACTCCCACCCCGGAATTAATCACCTCATCAGGAGGTGGGGGAGGGACTAAGCTAAGAGGCTCATTCTTAGTCCCGAGCCCCAAAGGTGGCCCTTTGCCATTGATGACAAAGGGGGAGAGATATGAGTAAGGGGGAGAGCTTCAAGTGAAGAGGAAAGCTTCAAGTCAGGGGGAGAAAAACTTCAAAGGAAGATTCTCAGTTGTTGGATCAATTGTTTTCAGTTTTGGCTCTTGAAGATGTGTTTTTAGTAAAGGTTTGCCATCAATGACAAAGGGGGAGATTGTTGGCAATTTTGGGTACCTTGGGTACATTGCCTTTGCTCAAGTGTTGATGTTGTCATTGATGTCAAGAAGCAGAAGGGTTTTTGTGAAAACCAAGGCAGAAAAAATAAAAGGTTTTATTTAAAACCATGGACAACAGATTTGAAATGGGTTTTTCTTAAAACCCAAGTTGGCTCTTCGTTTCGTTGAAAAAGGTGCCCCGTGATGAAGATATTTAATTTTAAATATTTAGTTTAAATTTTATTTATTTAAAATTTAAATTAAAATTTTAAATTAAATTAAAAGGGCCGACGTGTTTGGAAATGCATCAAAGTGCATATATAAAATGAGGCAAATAAATTCATTAATGTGGTGTGAAGAATTCAGATGAGAAAAATGTTTTAAAGGGAGTATGCTTCGACTTTGGATAACGAAAGCAGCGCAAACCTTATTTGAGCACCCAAATTGAGGTAGCAGTGATGTTAAAAGGTATGGCGTGCGAGAAGGAAGATTATGAATGTCTCTCAAAATAAATTGATGTGCTAAAACTATTGCTTATGCTCGTTCTCAAAAACAGGGAAAAGATAGAGGTGTTGCATTTTCCAAGAAGGACAAAGGACATCAAATCGGAATTGGTGATTCTGTAATCTCATCCGATGCCTAGCACAGATGGTGGAAATTCCTTGTGCGAGTTTAGCATAAGAGAGAGCATGGTTCGAATCTCATCAGGATTGGTTGGCATAAAGAAAGTTTTTATTAAAGCTTTAGGTGATAGGGATATAAGTCATAACACAACAGTGATTGTTGTATGGGTGCATAGCCCAAGTGGTTGGCTAGATGTTACTAAGGCGCTAGTAAGGAGAATGCTCATGTTCGAATCACGTGGGATACATTTTTAAGGTATGCAATAAAGGTTTTATTATTGATAGTGTGTTGTGGAAGTTGGGAGTTATAAGGGATCGAATAAAGTTTTGATATTTAATTAATTATATGGTGGTGTTAGGAAGATATAAGGGGTAGACACTTTGATTTAAATATTTTTGATTAATTAAAAATATATTGAGGTATTTAGGAGATATAAGGACTAGCAAGTTAATTTAAATATTTGTGTTGAAAATATGGGTAATAGTTTTTATGGAGTGATAAGGTGTATGTGTGAGTTGTTATTTGTTTTGTATTTTTATCTAACCTTTTGAGATTGGAAAAGAATTATTCATGGTTGAATTATCTACCCTTCATCAAGCAAAAAGGTATGGGCACATTCTTCTTATGAGTATGATTGGTGTATGTTTTCCTGAAATAAGATTGGAGTGAAAAGGTATTCAACAAGGTTTCCTTTGGTTGGGTGTAAATCCTATTTTCTGGTTTGTTGAAGACTACTTATGCATTGTTATCATTGATGAGAGTTTTGGTGAATGCATAATTCTGGTTTGAGGTAGTGGAAGCATTGTGCACTAGGGTTTATGTTTGTGAGTCTTGCTACTTGCTTTGAGTTGGTGAAACCCTTGGTTGGCTGTTTTGAGGTTGATGGTTGAGTTGCTTCCATAGAGGTTGTTTGATCAAGTTATTGCTTTTACTTGATTCATGATATTGGGCTTACTCCATTGAGTTGATTTGAACAAGTTATTCTTTGCATTTGGTGATATTGTGTGGGTGGCTGTTTTGTTCAAATATCTTTGGAGGGAAAAGGATTTCTACTTGTTTCCTTTTCTTGTGATGATTGGTTGAATGCTTCAAGGTTAATGTTGAGTTGAATGATGTTGGTTAAACCTTGTCTTTGAGCATTGTTGTTGAAGCCCTAATTGGTTGAGAAAAGATATTGGTTGTTGGAAAGAACATGAGTATCATTGTTATATGAGATATTGCATGGTTGGCAATTGTTGGGTTGTGTTTCATGTTCTTGAGAAAAGCATATTACATCTATCTTATTCTTATGAGATTTGAGATTGAGTTGAGATTGAGATTGGGAGTTAAGTATAGAACATATTGAGTCTCTAACAATTCTCTTTATGCTTCTATGAGGTTGATGAATCACATTGGGTCTCTAACCATTCTCTTTGTGGGTTCATGCCAAGCAAGTTTTTCTTGATGAACTTGTGAGCAGGTTTTGGGACAGGTTCCTTTGGGGACTTGTGAGCAGATTTGGACAGGTCCTAGTAGAGGACTTGTGAAGCTGAGTTTGATAGTTCTATCAGAGAACTTGAGGACAGAGGTGCATTGGTTCTATGAGAAGAACCCGAGGACATTTGTGCTAGACCGAAGGACTATGTTTAGTGCATATTCGAGGACCAGCTTTTGAGGTGATAGAGTTGAGGACAGAGGTCTCCGACCAGAGCGGGGAAGACAGGTGTCTTCTGTGGATAGAGTTCCATTTGCTAAGGGCAGCGGAGGGAGAGGTCTTCTAGAGGATCACCAGCCAGAGCAGAGGTAGGGGAAGGTATCTCCTTTGAGCAGAGGCTCATAAATTTAGATTGGGGGAAGGTATCTCCTTTGAGCCGAGGCTCATAAACATTGTAATTGGGAAGGTTTCCCAAAGAACTTTGAGATAACTTTTAGAGAAAAGTTTTGTGGATGAACCACGTTAAAATTGGTGTCACTTTGTGGATGATCTTGTGCATTGCTTTGATATTGCTTTGGATATATTGCTTTACTATTTTGAAGTATAAAGGAAAAGTAAAAAGAGGTCTTATACTGTTCACCCCCCCTCTCAGTATAGGCTTGTGTTCTTAATTCAACTTGGTTCTTTGTCTTGCATCACGATTTCACAACACGTCGTGAAATTGTGACATTTTCTCTTCATGATGCATTCTGCTACTCTTAGCTGCGAAAACACGACATGTCGTGAAATCGCAACAATTTTCCATTTCACTGCACTTCGCTTGTTTGAGCCACAAAAACGTAACCTGTCACGATATCATGACACTTTATTTTTCTTAGCAGCAACACGTCGCGAAATCGTGATAACTTTTCATTTCTAGCCGCGACAGAGCAACATGTCACGAAATCGTGACAACTTTTCATTTTTAGCCACGACGGAGCAACATGTCGCGATATCGTGACAAATTTTCATTTCTAGCCGCGACGGAGCAAAATGTCGCGATATCGTGACAACTTTTCATTTCTAGCCGTGACGGAGCAACATGTCGCGATATCGCGACAACTTTTCATTTCTAGCCGCGACGGAGCAACATGTCGCAAAATCATGACAACTTTTCATTTCTAGCCGTGACGGAGCAACATGTCGCGATATCGCGACAACTTTTCATTTCTAGCCACGACGGAGCAACATGTCACGATATAGCGACACTTTTTCTCTTTTGTGAAATTTTGGCTTTTTCCTTGATTTTTTAGCATCTTGGTCACTGTGGTCTTCTTTGAAAACATGCAAAAAGGTGGGTCCCCAATTTTGGGGTGTGTTGTGGATCAGCCACAACAAATGGTGACTCTACTGTCAAATGCTCCTGAGCATTTTGGTGAGAACCCAACCTAAAATATACAAGCTTAGATACAAGCCTCAGCACATAAAAGATAAACCAATACCGATAGATCAGAAATACATGAAACATCAGAATCATTAAGTATTAGCTCGGTGTGTGCAATGTGTTTTCATTCCCTATCGCTTGAACTGGATCAACATTCCATTTTTAGTTTCACTTATGATTTGTATGCAAGGCTATGAATGATTTGTGCAGGATTTGATGCATGATGGAGATACTAGAGATATAACAACCCGCTTTACAAAGGCTCAAACATTCTAATATCATGAACAAACATATTAAAACTGTCAAACCCTCTTAGGACCAAATATATGTATACTGAATTAATTTACTAGATCTCAAAGTTGGTTGTGTCACTACCATCTTGAACCCATGTGCAGGTGTAAGTGAGATCAGAGCTTTGGGGAATTGGATTCCCAACCTAAGCGAGATGGGAATTTAACCCTATCCTTACTACTATGATCTAGAATTCATTACCTCATCTTGAACAAAATGATTTAACCTATTATGGATGAAATTGTCAGGCTAGCCTATCCGTTTGAGCAATCAGTGGTCTTGCTTTTAGACAAGACATGTTGCCACGCATGAGCATACTTAACCCCATAATCCATGATTTGGCTTCATTCATTCTCTTTTTTTTTTTTTTCTTGGACCTTTGGGATGACTACCCATCCTTGCTAGGGACATGTAGTACGATCCCTCCAATCCAATATTAAGATGAAATAGAAAACATTAATTTTATTTTTATTTCTTGGACCTTGGGGATGACTACCCATCCTTTGCGAGAGGACATGTAGTACGATCCTTCCAATCCAAGATGATAAAATGAAAGATGGAAAATATTAATTTTATTTTTGTTTCTTGGACTTTTGGGATGACTACCCATCCTTTGCAGAGGACATGTAGTACGATCCTTCCCATCCAAGTTTTATGATAAAATGAAAGATGGAAGCTTTGGGGAGTTAGATTCTCAACCTAGGTGAGATAAGAATTATGCCCTATCCTTACTACCCCATGAAGGTCAAATCAGAGCTTTGGGGAATTGGATCCTCAACCTAAGTGAGATGAGGATTTAATCCTATCCTTACTACTCTGATTTTAGGCTTTAAGCATTATGGGAGTGGTAAAAACCACTGTTTTAAGGATTATGTTGCATGATAGGACAGACATGAAATATTCTTTCGCGTCACTTTTTCTTCCAAGTATGGTTTTGACCATTTTGCTCAAGACTCTCTTTAATATGCGTAGAACATTCTTAGTTCAATATAGTTCGGGCATCAGTTCCCAACCTTAGGATCCTTTTAATATATGTTATGTAATAACCCTAAGAGGATTCAACACCTTCTCAATGATTACACATGAAATGAAAATGTAACTGAGATGACATGTATATGCAATGCGGAATGTGACATGAGATATGAATGCACTGCTTCTTTTGAAATGTGGATGGAGTATTGCCATAAAAATATATATATATATATATATATATATATATATATATATATATATATATATATATTAAAACCGACTACTTCATGCATCACAAGTTTCAAACGATATTATTAAACTGTTTGTGTTTCTTGTGGAGCTTTCTACAACATAATTCCAATTTTTCATATTTTCCTGATCTTAGGCATGAGTTGACATCTCAAATTTTTATTCATTTTTTAATTTTTATTTTTTTAATTTTTAGACAAACCAAACATGTCCAGAGGACTAACACACAAAACTTAAAACCAAACCCAAAAAGCAACTTCAAAAACAAACTTGAAAACAAAAACCAAAACCCAAAAACCAAAATCTATATACAAATGTACAATATAATACAAGATGATGCAAAGCTTGGACTATCACTTTCCTGGATCCCAAACATGATTAGAACACTTCAACAAAAATGTAATGTGATATGCATGCCAAGTGTTGTAGGAATCCAACAAAAACAATATTAGACCACACCATGCACCGACTTTTAACTTCCCTTGCTCACCCCACCAATTAGATTTAATTCTATTAGTACTCTCATAGGTGAACGTTAAAATACTAAAATTATTAGACAATAAATGATATTCAATTTTATCTTGTCTATTCTTGAAAGTATCCATTTCATAGTTCGATTCATGATCTAGAACTAGGCTCTCTTTATCCAAAATGAGACTTTGTAAGCAAGAGCCTATTTCTAAAAATTTTAAAGCCAAATCATTTTACAAATTTGTAGGCCAATCAAATTTGTGTAACAGTTTGCAAGCATCTAGGATTTTTACCAAATTGAGATCATTAGGAGTTTTTATCCTAGGTTCAAGAATTAATTGTTGATGAATTTGATTTAGCAATTTAAATGCATCAAGCTCCTTTTCATTCATTAAAGTAATGTTATCAAAGGTGTGGTTAGAAATTAGTCTTTTTTCTACATTCACCTTCAATGGCATTTCATCATAATGCAGCACTTGTTCTTTCTCCATGATTTGTTTATCAAAGGCACCAAACTTAGGTACCCAATTGAACACGTGTCCATCCCTTTCAAACCATAAGTCTTGTCTATCTAGGGGTGGGTTAACTAACATATTTCCATGATCAATCACTTGGGTTGTTTTGGATAACGTGGTATTTTCAATTGGATCATCAATGATATCAAACCCAAATGATTTGGGTTTTGTAATTTTCTCATTTTGAAATGGCATAATCGTTGTAGCACAAGTAAGTGGATCAATATTTTCAACTTATTTTCCTTCAAAGTAATCTAAAGCAAGTGACTCTCTTTCTTGATTCATGATTGTAGAATCCTTATCATGCTCCAAAATTTGATGAGATTCAAATTTCTCTTCCAAAACTTTCTCAAATTGTACAGGATTTATAGTATCCTCATGTGAGGAAGCAATTGAGTTATCCTGCATATTAATTGACACAACAAGTTTGTTAGAAGATTTAGATTGATAATATTCTTCCCATTTCTTCCACGAATCATAGTAATCATCTTCCAAGTTCAAGTTGTGACGTTCAAGTATTTATTCTTCATCTTCTGATTCATCAACCTATTTCTCATCCAATTCATCTTCACCTTCCTTAGATGGTCCCATTATTTCCAAAAGTAGGTTATTTCTTGAATTCAAATTGGTAAAGCTATCATAGTCCAAATTTGTAATCCATGATTCAATTTTATCACAATTTGGAAGATGTGGATCCTCTTGGTCATCACTTTCGAGAGCATCATCCAAAGTGTCTTTCAAGAACAAGTGGTGAAATTCGATTATGTCTTCAACTTCATTTGTTGATTTTATTTCAAATTCATTTTCAGCCACTTGTGATGACTTAGGAGCTTCTACAATGGGATCAATTTTTGAATTTCGTGTCATATAGTTGCTCCAATCCTTTGCAAGTACATCTACCCAAATCATATCCACATAAGTTTGTTCATCCAAATACTCCTTTTTGGGTAATGATTATGGATATTTATTTTCCAAAACAAGATGGTGATTATTTGATTCCAACTTCTTGTTACCCATCCATAGAATTTATTCTCCAAAATCTTCATGCTCTTCAAGACATTTCGAATAAGTATTCACTTCAACGTGAGTCACCTCAAAATTTCTTGTATCATTTGAAGAAGCATAGCATGAAATATCATTAAGATCGGCATTATGAATTTTCTTCCTAGGATGATTTGGATGCATACATTTATGTGCTCGTTTTTGTGGTGGAACATGCCTACATACCTTCTTAACCACTTTATTTTGCTCTTTTACTTTTGATACGAACTCTTTGGGTTGAGTGGTAGAAGTAGTAGGATTAGTTGGATTGATATCCACGGACAATGCTTGAACATTTTTTGCAATGGTTCCATGAGTGACCACATGATTCTCTAACTGAGGCATAGTTGGATGGATGGAAGCACTTGTATAAGCACACGTGGGAGCATAAGTTGGTCTGGTAGGATAAAGTTGATTGTAGGGAAAAACATTTGATATCAAATTTTGTTGTGTCCACACTTGATTTACCATCGAGGTTTGATTGCAAGCCCCTAGTTGTCCTACCATAGTTGATTGTTCCATTCCATAACCTTGTGGCCTCAATTGTTGATCTACAATCATAGCTTCCGTGTAGGCCGATGCAAGATCAGTAACCAAGGTATTCATTCTGACAAATATGGCAAACAATGGATCCAATGCTCGAAAGTATATTTGAAGAGGACCACTTTCCTCAATAGTATAGGGAGAAATTAATCTCGCATAAAGCTTTCAAAACCTCATGTTGAAACTTCTCACTGGCTCATTAGGTTCTCTTTTGCAAGAAGCAAATTGTTGAAATATCGTGAGAGGATCAATGAACAACCTAAATTGATTGATAAATTCATATTTCAATTGAGTCCAAGATGTAATAGAACCAGTGGGTAAATTGATGTACCAATCATATGCCACCTCATCTAGGGTTCCAGGAAACATTCTACATGCCACATCCTCATGTTCGACATTCCATCTAACTAGGATATCCACATAGGCTTGAATATGCTCCTCAGCTAATTTTGGATCATTGTGTTTAAAATTGGGAAAATGCTTTTCTACGTTCTTGGGTAAATCATGAAAATATCCACTAATGTTCAAAGGATTAGCATGTATCCCATACCACGTTCCTGCAGTTGTAGCCATTAATGAAACTCAGAGAATAATTTCAAAATCAATTTGTTAGTCATGAATAAAAGAAGGAACCATGACAAAGCAATATTCTAAAAATGTAAATTAGTTTCTGATTCACCATATCGCATACGCGCAGGTGAAGAGCATAATCCTAGTGTTTTAGGCTTTCTGATTCACAAGATCGCATTAAACGCAAGTGAAGAGCATAATACCGACAACCAATACATTTTAGAAAAAATAATTCCTTACAAGTGAGCATGAAATGACTAGTAAATATCAAACCTGTAATGTGTTAATAATCATGTTAGCATCAACCAAGCAATGTATCCATTCAAATCAAATGAAAGTAATTGCATGGAGACAACCTCGTTAGTCAAGAATTTTTTTAAAAAAAAATCCAATCAAGACACATTATTCCTGTATGAACAATAAAAAAACGTTAGAACAATGCATAGCAATTCATGTCCTCCTTTTAACAGTACAATGTTGTATTGTTAAAAGAGGGCTAAAGATAATAACCAATAGGGCATGAAATATTCAAAATTTAAATACCTATAGCATTTAAATCACACTGAAATAAACCGGTTCAGGCCCTCCTAGTGCCAAAATGTTGAGTGGATATTTTGCCCTATAACAAAATGATCACACAACTTGAGTCTCTGATAGGAAACTCTCTCTTGCAAAGAAATTAGCTATTTCTCCAAGGTTCTTATGAACAAACATTCATATGCATAAATAATAATATTCAATTTAAATGCTTGGAACACCTTAGTGATTGCAAGTAACTGTAAACAAGGGGCAATGTTGATTTATTTCACCATGAAACTTTAGTGATTGTTCATTGCTTTTTTTTTAGATTTTGATATTTTTTAGATGTTTATAATTTTAACGACTGCAAATTAAAATAAAATAACAACTTTTGGAAAAGTAAAGTGCAGAAAAATAAAAATAAAATGCCTTTAGTATGATGCTATCCTATTTCGAGAAAATCGAAGATATGAGGTTTCCATGCATGCAGCCTAACCTATTGGACCTACAAAACATGCACAATCCTGATAAGCTAAGTGTTGGCTCCTAAGGATTTGAATGAGGTTTTCAGATTTAAGCATTCGCATGCAGCAACCAAGAGAAACTTGTATCAACTACATTTACAAGCCTAAAATCTGAAAAGGGAAAATAGACATTTAATCTTTCATGCAGAAAATGACTCCTTCTTTCTTTCCCATAAGATGCAAATTTTTGAAATGTTATCTGGATTAAATATTTGTCATTTTACAATAGCAGACATCTGGTTTTCCAAAACCAAAAAAAGTGGAAGAAAAACACTCCAAAGCAGGCCTAGAATGGCTCATCACCCTCAACTCTACAACCCTGCTCCTAGCGGTTTTCGACCCCTGTATCTGCCTTTGGCTTCTAATTTTAAACCCTTTGGTATGGTTCTTTGTTTCACCCTGTGACGCTTTGCTTCATATCTCAGGTCTCTTCGTTTCATCTTCTCGCCTCTTTGCATTATTTTTGGCTTCTGTTCGAGTGTCGAAACGTTTGATCTTCTTGCTAAGTGTAACTATTATGTAACCCTTATACCTTTATGCCACATGTTCAGTGCTTCCCTGCATGTTCCATTACGGCCCCCTATAAATCACGACCAAAAATAGCATGTCACAATATCGTGACGTTTTTATGTATGTAGCTTTGCTCCTCTACCTGTATCATGAAAACGAGACATGTCGCGATATCGTGATATTTTTCTGTAAGCAGCCTTGTTTGTCATCATGCATTACGAAAATGATACATGTCGTGATATCATGACATTTTTCTGCTTCAGACCGTGTGGATGCAACCTGTCGCGAAATCGGGACGTTTTTCTCCTTCGCTGTGTTTTGTTGCACTTAGCCGCAAAAACGCGACATGTCACAAAATCATGACACTTTTTCATTCCGTACCATCTTGTTGCTTTCTGTCATGAAATCATGACACTTTTCTCTTTTGGGATGTCTCGTTGCTTTCTATCACAAAATCATGACGCTTTTCTCTTTCGTACCATTTTGGCTGCTCCAGGTCGCAAAAACACGACATGTCACGATTTTGCGACACATTTCCCTCGCTTAGCTTGTCAGTCGTCGTGAATCGCAAAACTGAGACATGTCATGATTTCGTGATGTTTTCTTTCATTTGTTCCTTCCTCACTTTTATGCCGTGAAAACCTGACCTGTCGCGATATCGCGACATTTTTTATCTTTTGCCCTTCATCTCATTTTTAGGTCACAAAATGACGACATGTCGCGATATCGTGACAACTTCTGCATTGACTCTTCTCTTGCTGCCTTCGATCGCGATTTCATGACAAGTCGTGATATTGCGACATTTTTCATTGTATTTCTCTCTCCTTTATGAACCGCGATTTCATGACATGTCGTGATATCGCGACATTTTGAGTCTTCAACTTGGTTCTTTGTCTTACACCATGATTTCACAACACGTTGCGATATCACGACATTTTCTCTTCATGATGCATTCTGCTGCTCTTAGCCGCGAAAACGCGACATGTAACGAAATCGTGACAATTTTCCATTTCACTGCACTTCGCTTGTCTGAGCCGCGAAAACGTGACCTGTCATGATATCGTGACACTTTCTTTTTCTTAGCAACAACACGTCGCGAAATCATGACAACTTTTCATTTCTAGCCGCGATGGAGCAACATGTCGCGAAATCATGACAAATTTTCATTTCTAGCCGTGACGGAGCAACATGTCATGATATCATGACAAATTTTCATTTCTAGCCATGACGGAGCAACATGTCGTGAAATCGCGACAACTTTTCATTTCTAGCCACGACGGAGCAACATGTCGCGATATCGCGACAACTTTTCATTTCTAGCTACGACGGAGCAACATGTCCTGAAATCATGACAAATTTTCATTTCTAGCCGCGACAGAGCAACATGTTGTGATATCGTGACAACTTTTCATTTCTAGCCGCGACAGAGCAACATGTCGTGATATCGCGACACTTTTTCTCTTTTGTGAAATTTTGCCTTTTTCCTTGATTTTTTAGCATCTGGGTCACTGCGGTCTTCTTTGAAAAATGCAAAAAGGTGGGTCATCAATTTTGGGGTGTGTTGTGGATCAGCCACAACAATACCCTAGCCATGAAATCTTAGGTAGAGGAGGAAGAACCCATAGCCATGGAATCCCAGGTGGAGGAAGAACCCATATCCGACGAATCCCAGGTGGTAACCATTGCACTCCCCAAGAAAGAAAAATATGATTCACACCCTAATTTTTTTTCGGAAGAGCTTGAAGCCATAAATTTTCAAACGGTACATGATGTACTTCCAAAATAAAATTATGCAAACCCTAAAAATATAATTTTTTTTAAAGAAATAAATGAAAAAGAGGTCTTTTCTAGCAACAGTGCAAATTTTTCCATAGAAAAAAACCTACTGGAAATTCCACAGAAAATATTCCATGGTTTACTGCTTTATTCCCTTGCATTTTACCAATTGAATTATAAAAAATTCTATGATAACTGTAACACCAATTGGAAAATTGAAACAACCACCACCTGCACACAACTCTCATCCATGCAACCTCCTCCATGGCCACCTTCTTCTCCGCTCACTCACGTGACATGTGTGTCATCCAAATATATCCAGCAAGGTGTGAGTGTAAACTAGCATATGCATTAAATAAGATGAATACATCTATGAATAATGCATTGCTATCATACTTATTATTACTCAAATTTTGTGACAAATCATTGCGATAGAAAGTGATTTCAACAACCTTATAATATTAGACAGATGTAATCCAGATGTAATCCAGATGTGATCCTTGATAGATGAAAACAACTGCCACTTCATCATAAATTGTGGTTGACATCCAGACAATGTGGTCAAGCTTTTGCATTTTGAGTTACCTAAAGCAGGTACCAGTTATAATACTATTATGTTCTTCCACCATTTCAATTAGTTTCTAACACTATGGCTTGAAAATAGTTGCATTATAATGAATATTCTAGGCTACCCAATGCTATTCCAGAGTGGAACATGCCACTCTACAAATGCATGGGAGCTTAGATCATGCCAATACTTCCTTCCACTCAAAGCATAATTGTGATTATGATCACTTACAACAACTGATATCACCACTAGATGATTCACTTTACGATTGTGAGGAGAACAAAAGACAATACTGACAAAAATGGAAGACCCTTTCTTGTTCTTCCACCAACTGATGTGGTATTATAAAATACTCAAAAATTTAGAAGTTATACCACTAATAACAGTGTTTTTGTAATCTCAATATGGACATCACCATGTAATATTAACATTATTTATGGATATTAAACGTCTCGAAGATATTTGAAAAGTCACTGATGAAAATCCAGATTGGCATAGGGAAAATGCAATTGTATAAGGTATGCCTCGTAACATGTCATGACCTTGCACAATAGAAGGAAAGCATAAAAAAATTGAGTTCTAGCCAAATGTTATAATCACCTAAGCAACCTGGTGCCAAGTGGGAGATAGAAATGGTTGAATAAGCAATGTCAGAAGAAAAGTACCAACATGTATCCTATAAGAAAAAGGAGCCAAGATGCAGTGCATGCATGAAGGGTTCATCTAATTTCACAACAGGTCACATGCTCATAGGGAGACATTTTTAATATTGCTAAGGTGACCCCTCTTCAACGACCGCAGTAGGAGCCTGCACATACTAAATCAGAACACCAAAAATCAAAGTAATATGATCAATATTGAAACCTAAGAGCTGTTGTAGCCTGAATTACCTGAGAAATACAATGCAATACCATGATAGATATGCATATGCGAATTCTATTACGTAGGTATCATGATAGGAAGGCTCTTATAATTCCATGACTGAAGATATTAACATATTGTAGAAATTGAAGTTGCCTATCCATGCAGATAAAAATTTAAATGATCAAGCTACAAAAAAAAAAATATAGAACTCGAAAAGATGACGAACTCTTGCGGGTAACACTTGTTATCAAGAGATGATGGATTAACCAAATTTTATTACAATTAATAGAGCCCTTCCTAGAATTATATCCACCACGTTGAATTAAAAAAAAAAAAAAAGAGTGGATACAAATTTAGATTTACGTGGAAATTTTAGTTGTCCCATAGAATAGCTATCAGTCAATACAAATATCTATCTTTATTCTGGTGAAAGAAGCCTCAACATAGAAAATGGAATAGCTATTTATGTCTTATTTGTTTTCATAATGGAACTAGTCCAATACTTGCTACTCGATGTGTGATTTTGGCCCTGCAGTTTTCACATGAGGGGGAATATGTCCACCAGTGGAAATATTTCCATATCCCCAACTCCAATTCTGGTCCGTTCTCATTGGATTTTGGTTCTCTTTTTTATACTTGGAAGGTGGTATTTTGCAGCAATTCTTGTCTAGAGTATTGCCACTGCAGTTTGAAGCTAAAGGGTAGCTTTGTAACTCTTTCGCTATGCTAGAAAATACATATTTATCTCCGTTGTTGGCTGCATTGCGTTTGCATTAATGTCATGTCCAGTAGAGACACTGGCCACAAATATAACTTGGAGCTCACATGAAACTCTTAAGAGATGTTTCTAATCCTTTGGGCCTCAAAAATTATGCTACCATCACTTACACCAAACAAAGTGGTCAAACACAGTACAACAGAGAAGACAACTCGAGATATGACCTAGCTCTAGAAGCATACCATAAAAAATATATTATTGGAACTTAGGTTGAGAACAACAAGAAGACTGCAGTTCATGATACTCGATGGTATGACAATTATTTAAAATATTGAGACACCCAGAGAGTCGGGCAAAAACTCCAAACTTACACAGAAACAAATATACAGTGAAATCAAGCTGGACAAATTAACTAAAAATACGGTGGCAAACATTCCAATCCGTAACATCCAATTTAGTCAAGTTAGACAAATTACCAAAATTAATTGGCAAGCTTCTCAACACCATGCTCTCTATATTCCTCACTCCCAAATTGTAGAGTTTATATATGTTAGGAGGCACATTTTGTATGCTAGTACAAGAACAATTGAACTCTCTCAAGAATGGTTGGTTTGTGATATAATGAGGCAACACTTGCAGTTCGTCATAGTATGAAAAGCTCAAATACTCAAGCATTGTGATGTTTTCCAAAATATCTAAATTCTCTATCGTAAAATTGAGCCTCCTACAATTGGAAAAATCTAGATATTGTAGGCATGTCAGCTGCTTAAATGAAACAGGAAAACGCTCCATTCAAAGATAACCCACTCGCAACGATTATGAGACGAAATTGGTCGCTTTGAGGACAAAGCCGTTTTTCAAGAGGGGTGGAATGTTAGGGACAAATCTTGTTTTAAGGAGGGTGGAATGTTAGGGTCCTATCCTAACATTAATTAATAATAATAACAGTAATAATGTATTTCATATCCTATAATAATAATAAAATAATATAATAATAAATAATATAATAATTAATATAATTAATTATTATATTATTATTATAAGATTAGGGTTAGGAAGCATTGCAACCTTTCACCTATAACCCTAGAGTGGGTATAAAATATTGTAAGATCTTATCATTCCAATATCCATGAATATGAAATATAATACAATTTATTGAAGGGACTTCTCAAAAATACAAAAGGCGATTCTCTTAGTTTTAGGTCTATTTATTATTTATTTATCATTTTATGTGCTAGGAACCCTAGGTTCCTACCACAATGATTAATATGATGAGGGAATGGAATATTGATGGGGATTAGTGATAATGGGATCCTTAGGAATGGGAGATTTTGATGAAGAAATGGGTAGAGTGGTAGATGGATTAGATGATGGTGATAGGAAAAGGTGGGTGGAAGGAAGCATGGATTCATAAGGATTTGAAATAAAATTGTAATACTTAAACAGTTTGACATTTGCTGGTATGCAATGTACCTATCCCTTATGAATGTACTTCAGACATTGATGTAGTATTGAAGGGATACATCTCATATCCCTCATTGAAGGTTTTCCAAAGAGTACATTGTACACCATGGATCCTTCCAGGATGTGGAACATAGTGTGCAAAGTTTTGACCCCCACTTTGATGGGAAAAACAACAGTACCAACTATGGAACATAAAGCATCATTGAATACTTTTATGGTGAAAGAGAAATTGGTGATATGAGATGGAGAAAGGTTAAGATGATAAATTGCAGACATGGTGATGATATTTATGGAGGATCCAGTGTCAATTAAAACTTTTGAACAACTTCTTGTTAATTAGATCCATGATAAGCAATGGAGGATCTACTGATTTCGATGAGATTAGCTTAATCTCAAAGTCATAAAATGTAAAGGAAGGCTCCATGCATGTTTGAATGCTCCCTACAAAGTTGTTGAAGGTATTAGGATCTTGAGATTGTAATTAAATAGATTTTAGAATGTCCATTAATGCTTCATGATGTGGGGATATTATTAAATTAGATTATATATCGATAATTTTATGAAAGCTATATTTAGGCTTGTGGTTAACCAGCTACTCAATGAGATGACTGGTCCTGGAGGACGATTGATGGGATGAATTGGGGGATTTTATTGGCTAGGAATATGGATTGGTGATGAAGGATTAGGGGAAATTTGAATGGGAGGTGACGTGGAAGGTTGCGACTCACTTGCTTGAGGTTGTTGCCTTGCATTTTGTTGATTATTTTATTGACCTCTAGTTACCACATGAATGGCACCTACAAAAACTTGGTAATATTGGATGTGATTAACTTGATTAGGAGGATTTTTGGTATTAACCCCTCCCATATTTTGTTGCACCTTCTCATGATGAGGAAGTGGTGTTTGGAAAATACCAATATTTTGGTTTTGTTGAGCAATGGGGTTGTCAAGCTTGATGCCCCCAAGTCAATAAGGTCTTGAACTATGTCTTTGAATACATGGAAATTATTGATGTCATGCCCATTTTACCTATGGTAAGGAAAAAAAAAATATCCTCGATAATGTTTACCATGTTTAGCGGGATCATCTAGTCTGATTTTAGGTAAGGCAAGTTTATTTGTGTCATACAACCTTCAAAAGAGGGAAGTGTACATCTCAAAAAAATGGGTGTATTGGTGATTCTGTCAAATAGATTATCATCAAGGATGGTTCTCTACAGTTTACACTGTGTTTTGCATGGCTTGAGTTATTGAGGGTACCGCATGATAAATAATTTGTTGTAGTGGTTGTTGCACTGATTACTATTGAGCCATTACTGACTAGCTCATGACCACTTGATTAACATGATTAGGTTGATTGGCTGGAGTATCTTGTGTTGATTTTGATTGGCCAAAATAATTGCTTTTATATTGGCCCTTGTTTTGCCATTCCTTTTTTCCAGGCTTAAGAATGTCCTCTTGGCCTGTGCTAGAGCTTCTTCAGATGAACAATATGTCTCTAACTAAAGCATTCAAGAGATGAGTTTTAAACAACTCTTGGTGAATAATTTGATAAAATATTCCATTGGTAGGGTGAATGGCAATTTGGTAATGATGACCCTCGAACGGTTTCCAAAATCATAGATAGACTCATCGTCATGTTTTCTTAAATCATAAACGTCAGGCAATGAGACTTTCTTTCTAACATTGAGGAAAAAGTGCTCAAAGAATAGGTCAACCAATTGTTTGAAAGTATAAATACTATGACTAGGTAATTGGTTGTACCACTCTATGACATCTCCTCCTAATATCTGAGGAAATGTTCTAAGCATGAGAGCATTATCATTTTGGATTCTAAAGAATGAATGTATAAATATGCTTACATGCTCTTTGGGATCCTCAGTACCCTTGAATTTATCAAACTTTAGCACCATGAAATCTGTCGGATATGGCAGTGATGGTACCGAAGGATGAATGGGTTGGTTGATTAATTGATATAGAGTTGGCTTTTGGTTTGTCATACCAAGAGTATATTGTATCAACTAATCTATTTACTGTTGCATGGCCTTAATTATAGGGTCTTCCCCAAGAATGTGGAAGCCCTAAATTACCTGATGATTTTGAGAAGGCATGGTGGAGAAATATTGTGGGGTAACTAGATGATGATGGCATTGATGATTATGACTGGGTGAGGTTGATAGAAATTGATGAAGAGGAGATTGATGATGAAGATGTGGATAATTTTGGAATCGGGATAATGCGTGGGTGATATAGCTAGGTTGGCCAATGGTAATGGAATTGGCATGTTTTATGGGAATGGGATGGGTATTGGTGTGGTTTGGTGGAGGATTAGGGATGGAAACCATATAAGATTATGGTACTCATGATGGAACTTGGTTAATGAGTGTAGGCTGAGTAGAAATTGGTAGCAGCTTAGGATTCACTTGCATTTGATGTTGAGCATCTTGATACTACTTAAGCAATTTGTTCAAATGTTCCCACACTTCATGAATTTCTTTATTAGTAGTGGAAGGTATGGAGGTAGATGGCATGGAAGATGTGGCTAAGGGATAAGTTACACTTGGCATGGTAACTTGGAAGGCAAAAACTTGTGAAGTAGCATTCACGTGTACTTCATAAAAGAGGTTGGTGTAGGTGGATGTGTATGAATATGGGATAGAAGTGCTAGGAGCAGTTAGGTGTTGGGAAATGGGTACATGAGAGGAAGGTGCAACTGATACCTCAAAAAGAGGGTTAGTGTACACCTGGGTAAAGCTATATGGTGGTTGGGAATGAACAAGTTCCTTATATAAAGTAGGATCTTGTCTAGGTGAGTTGGGAACTGACTGTAAGACATAGTTAGCAGGCTTCATAAGAGATTCTACTTGTGCCATGTCTATATGGGTAATGTGGTGATCAATGGTTGGTGAGGTTGAATCTATTTGGGGAACAACCATATGAAATGTTGTGGGTGATACAAAATGTGAGGGACCTATAGACAAAACTTCCTGTGTCACATTTGGGGAATCTACTACAAAATTGGCAGGGAAGGTGGATGAATTTTCCATGGAATTATTTTGATTTAATGCTTTTTGTTGATTTCTTGTTAATACCATAAGAAACTAAATCAAATACAAAATGTTTAGTAAAATGAAATGCAGAATTGAAACTCCACAAAAATCAAATAGGGATAAATCAATGATAAGTTTGTTCAACAAATGTGTCTTACCTCATTCATTTATTATCTCATCTTAGTGTGAATTCATTTTCTTAGATTTTTGATTTCATGTGTTTCAATGTGCTAGTCTGAATTAAATGGGTGAATCCTATGGCTTGGATGGGGCAACGATATTCTTGCTAGTGATGAATTCTAGAAAGTTTGCTTAGGTGTAATATAAGGTGTCTAGGGGCATAAATTGGTGGATGGATATGAAAGCTACCATTACCAAATCTCAAGCAATGGTTGGTGATGAAATTCAACCAATACTATTTAATGTGAAGCATGAAGTTTGTGATTCCTTTTATAAGTTTCCAATTTTCTATTGTGTACACACAATGTTAGAAAAATAACTACTTTTGATAGTCTAAATATGAATCCAATATCCAAAATACAAATTTCTCCAAAGGATGTAAAGTACACCGCTTAAGACCACTCTCTAAATAGAGGAGGGTTCATCTACTCCTCCATCTGGAATCACTCAAATGCGGGGATACTTTTGGTATCTTGACACTATTCCTTTTTAGACTTACAAAAATAGAAATCCCTAACCCTAGGATGCAAACTAATGTATGTGCTTGACATTTCAAATGCAAACAATAATGCAACACACTAGAAAATTAATAAATTTTTAAGCAAAAATGTGTGAATGGATGCAATGATTAATATAATACCTAAATGCAACCAAAATGATTTGTTTTGACCAGATTTATTAATGATGTTCATTTTAATCCTAAAATATGAAAAAAATGTAAAAGTTCCAGAATACGTAAAAATAGAAAGTTAGGGTTTGATAGTAAACTTACTTAGAAGCCTACGTTTTTGCCTCAACTCTCTATAAAATATCCCTGGGTACTTTTAAAATGTACCTAGGAATTTTTGGATGTCCCTCGATCACCCCAAGGTGTTTGCACACCTTCGACAACCTTTTGTGAATCCTCAAAAACCCTAATCCAATGAAAAAATATGAAATATGTGCTTCTAAAAACCCTGCAAGATGGGACTAAAAATAACAAATTAGTCAACAAAACAAATCAAAATGAGAAAACCTTAGGGTGTACCACTATTATCATCATTTTTATATGTAAAAGCGAAACACCAAAGATAAATGGAAATAAAAACCCAATATTGCACAAAAAGAGATGATTTTATTAGTATGGGGGCGGGAGCCTCAAATCTCCAATGCTACAATGAAGGAATTGATTTCTTTGATACAAATGCTTAAAATGACTAGGGTTATCTAAAACCCTAGTGGAAAATTCTAGTGGTGTCTTCAATCTCACTTTAGATCCGTGAAATCCGAATGCAGGGTGATGGCGTGCTAGATTATGATGCAAACGAAATTGATATAAATATGCTAAGTCCTATGAATGCGAGAAAAGCAATGCATGAAGGAAAGATGTGAGATGTAAGAAAACAAAGACAAAGTGGGGCCTATTTTTATTAATGATGATTTCAAATCTGGTTACAATACGTCTCCCCCTTATAGGGCTTAGAATGTTTGATACAGTTCGTTACATCAACGGATGGTGCGCTTCCAATATCATCCGCATGCCCACATTTGAAATGGGTGGGCCAAACATTGTCACCACTTGTGTTCGTGTGTTCCTTACTGTCCCTCCAGTGTTCCTGGTGGTGAGATCCTATACTCAAATAAATAGCAAACAATTAATAGCATATGCAGATAGAGGTAAAAACATGCAATCCCTAGGGCCTTTAGCTAGTGAATACATAAAATAGCAAACTGATGGTCAAAACATGTCATAATTAATCCAAACTTTGATAGAAGCATAGAAACATCATTAGAGACGCATTGTAGAAAGAACGGTCAGGAAATCATGCATGGATTTCTAATCCCTTCGAGGTGGGACGATTAGGACTGTCACAAAACATGCAAAAGCAACCCTCCAAATGTCTAGCCCAGAGGCATCCAAAACTCCTGCAAACTTAGGGTTAGACAAAAAATGGCATTTTGGGATGACCCAAAAGGTCAGATTTTGTAGATTCTACCCAGATTGTCCTGTATCTGAAGGCACTCCCTATATGTTAGTAAAAGCATAAAATGATAAAAACACTGTCAAATCAAGTCAGAATGCAATGAAACTTGAACAACAGCATAAGTAAACCAAATAGAACATAATGCAAAAATAATAGTAGAGAAATTCTTCATGGATTTCTAATCGCTCTAGGGTGGGACGATTAGGACTGCAACAGTTTGGGGGGCGCTTGGGGGCAGGATGCCTGTTGTTTAGGGTCTGGTTTTGACACCAATCCACTTGGGATGGGTCCAAAACCTCCTGGGGGGTTGTGTTGATGAATTTGGTGTGGGATTATGGCTGATTTATTGGGTTTTGGGTTGGGATTGCATTCCTAGTGTTCACTTGATAACCTCTCTTCCAAAAGAGAAATTAGGGATGTAAGAAGCACAAAGGAGGAATGGGGGTACAATTTGGTAGCACTCCGTTTCTCCAAATGCTCCAGCTCTATTATTTTTTTGGGGTGAGGAGGCTCACCCTTTTATAGACCTAGGGTCTCCCTCTTTGAATGCGCATGTGAGGGCGCCACTTGGCTTGCCATGCCTTTTTTGGGAGAGAATATTCCTCCCTGATTTAGAGTCTCCTTGCATGAGGCCTCCATGATCAGGGCATGCTTGACTGAAGTCCTTCTTTCATATTTGAAACCATTCCTCACAAATGCATGCTCTAAAGGCATAGTTAAGTGGCAGATCTATCGAGGTTTGACTTTTTTCTAGTCAAACCTACTACTCATCCCACCCTGGGATGATTGATGCTAATCGTCCTAGGGTGGGACGAATAGGATTCTAATCGTCCCAAGGTGGGACGAGTAGGGAGCAAAGTGCTTAAAAGGTACCAAATTGACCTTTGACCTTCCAAAAATGATTTGGGAGTGGTTAGGACCACTTTTGAACCTCTGGGGGCTACCCTAGGTGCTATGTATGCCAACTCGGTCAGTGCTTGTAGCCACATAATCGGGTTGGTGCCATTTTGGTGTCTACAGATGCCCCTTTTTGGGATGCGCTGTGCGTGGTGCAGTGCTGAGCAAAAATAGATAACCAAAGAACTTAATGATTAGGGTTTCTTAGTAACCTAACCAACTTTTGATACCCTAAGTATGGAAAGGGCATGCATTCTTGAATCCTTGCTTCTGACGAGCTAAGGAGCTTAACTCAAGTGTAACCTTTTTCGGTGAGGTGTACTTGATCTTGGACATTGTTCAATCATGAATAGGCAAAGGGTGCAACCTTTTGTCTGAGGAACCTTGTCTTCATGCTTCTAGAATGCCAAGTGTTTGTTCAGCTTGTGATTATTGCTTGTTTACTGCCCCAAGCAGGAGTGTGATTGTCTTTGTCAATGATTCTTTGAATGCATGCCATTTATTTGAAATTTTTGAAAATCTGTCCTATCGTGGAGCAGTCTGGCTATGGTAGTTTTCTTAGGGAGTAGGATAGTGATAATTTATGACCCTGACATCGGTATTTCATTCCAATAATATCAAGTGCAAAGGCACCTTTGTTTGGCAGCTTTATTGCTATTTTTGGTGCATTTTTTGGATTCTTTTTCTGTTGCTTTGTTTTCTGCTCTGTAATCGTCCTAGGGTGGGACGAATAACAATTTGGTAAGCATCCCAAGGTGGGACAAGCGCTAACTAGAGTGCTCATCCCAGGGTGGAATGCTTATAGGCCCAATAGCCTATAAAAATACCAAATCTAGATTTTGGGCTCATTTGCAACCTTTTTTTTTTGGCGATTTGGAGCAGTGAGGAGGAGGAGTGCGAGTTTGCATAGCGGAGCATTGCTGAAATTTCGTGGACACCATGAGTGCAAGTACTGGATCTTCGAGTGGCAGAGCTGAGGCGAGACTGGTAGGTGCTCCTTCCTTCTGCTTGTTATTTATTTTTGCTTTATATGAAGTTAAAAAAATTGCACATAATTGTTTTTATTTTGTGTTATTTTGTTTTTATTTTGTGTTAATATTAAGATCTAAACCCTAGTATTTATATTTGTGTTGTATTATGTTTTTGTTTTTTTTTTTTTATTCACCTTAAGGTTGAAACCCTAGGGTGATGTTTTTGTTTGATTTTTTTGTTCACACTTAAGGTTAAAAACCCTAGTATAGTTTTAATGTTTTTATTGATTTTTTTGTTCACACTTAAGGTCGAAACCCTAGGGTGATGTTTGTTTATGTTTTGTTTGATTTTTTTGTTCACACTTAAGGTCAAAAACCCTAGGATGAATTTTATGTTGTTATTGATTTTTTTTTCACACTTAAGGTTAAAAACCCTAGTATGATTTGTTTTTGTTTTATTATTATTATTTTTTTGGCTCTTGATTGTACAATTTATTTGACTGATCTATACTTTGACTATATAGTTCTGTACTTTTGTTTTCCTGTACTTTGTTTTTCATCTGTATAGTTTATTTTATTATTTTTTTTAAATTAAGGTTGACACCCTATTTTTTTTTTGTTTTAGTGTTTGTGTTTTGCAGGTTGTTAGGAGTCGGCACCGCTAGTTGACTGTCTTCTCTGATGCCCGGGAGGTGCTGACAGTTGTGGATTGGGAGTGGCTTGATGCCCTTGGGCTCAAGCAGGTGACACGGTTGGAACCTGTGGTGGGAGATCAGGCATATATGACTACCTTGATCAATTTGTGGGATCCGCACACCAACACCTTTCATCTCCCAACAGGGGAGATGATGGTTACTTTGGAGGACATGTATCAGATTCTATGGATTTTGATAGACAAACTGCCCATTCGGATGACTCCCTGTGATCAACAGACGGTGGTGCTGATATAGTGCTTTGGGCAGGTGGTGGAGATGGGGCTGGATAGGCCTATGGAGAGGGCAGAGGCAGACTTCCTGATTGGTGGGATTTTGGTGCGATAGTGGCTGGAGAAGGGTCTTTTGGGGGTGAGGCATGCGTTGCTCATGACCCTCATCTCCAACATGCTGCTTCCTGACTCGTCAGGTGCGAGGTTCCCTTGGAAATTTCTTGAGGTGGTGTTCAGACTGGTGGAGTGCCTGACAACAGTGCCATTGATTATGAGGTAGGGTCAGACACTATTGACACAACGTTACGATGAGTTGTACGAGGTCCATTGTCAGAGGTGAAAGGGGATCGGGTTCATCTATCTTTTACAGTGCTGGGGATGGCAGCACATAGCTATGGAGCGACCACAGGGGTTGTCATGGACCACTCAGGGTGAGATGCTAGACAAGGATATTGGGTATGCTGCGCTATGGCAGAGGTCAGAGGAGCAGGGGTAGAGTCAGTGGTAGGCAGGTGTCGTAGGGCACTATACTAATTCCTTCTCTCATCTTGCTCCAAGGGAGGTGTTCTGGCAGCCATACCAGGACTGTACATCCTGTCCTGAGGCTGGAGTGTGGCTTTGATGGGTGCACCGATGGAAATGGTTGATCGAGAAACATGGGATAGAGCAGGAGTAATTTTCGTACGTCTGGGTTACTTAACAGTTTGGGGTGCACCAGGGATTGCCTGGTGAGCCTTTGATCTATCGACATCGAGGCGACGAGAGGACTCTAGCCTGGTCAATTATGGAGCTGCTAGGCAAGGAGTCTGATGCAGTGATTGACATCCCCAATGTGGACAATGTCAGGGTGACTGCAGAGTATGACCAGTGGTGGACGATGCTACGATGGTGGGGTGAGGGGCCTCTAGGAGGTCCGAATGTAGCAGCAATAGGTGATGGGGGTGCAGAGGCACCGATGGAGGGTTGGGGGGATCCGCTCAATGATGCAGATATGGTGGAGGTAGATGAATTGATTGGGGATGATTTAGGGGTTTTGAAGCAGTCGAATACACAGGATGTCTCGGAGTAGTGGGTGCCGAAGCAACATGCCATCCCGGAGATGCCCATGCCTCAGGCAGACCTAGGGGATATGGAGGCTAGATTTTGTGCTGAGATAGCATGATTGGAGGACCTACTACCGAGATGGGATGAAGAGCAGAGAGTCGAGAGGTATCTCCTACGAGCTCAATTGGCATAGCGAGATGATGCATTGGCTATGTACCATCGATGGGATGTGGAGTGGGGTCGATGTTGGGTGGAGTTGGAGGCCAAGATTATCTGCCTCGATGGGCAGTTACCTGAGCTCACTAGAGGTGGATTGTCATGCCATACGAGAGGTAGTGAGACTAATCAGTCTGCATCCTCTCATCATAGGTGGGTGGGTGAGGGTAGCATTAGTGGGCATGATGCGAGGGCTGGCAGCAGCCACCCTGAGAGGTCCCATAGGACCCACACCATTGGGGTAGTTCCAATCGCATCGATCCTGCATGATCATGGTGGCCGACTCCCTAGGCTTTGGGGATTTTGAGTTTTTGATTTTTTTGTGAGGTTAGAGGACCGTTTTATTGTAGCCTAAGGGCATTTTTGACTTAATATATACATGACTCTCTTTTTGGATTATTTACTTGTTATGGTTTATTGCTCTTTTATGCACATTTATTTATGTTGATGTATGCATATGTTATTATGAATGCGGATGTTTCTGACTATATGGATGTATGCATATGGAATGGATAAAATGATTTGTTGATATATTGGCGGTGGCACCATAGACTATACAGGATTTACTGGATTTTTGTACTATGTGATTTCTTTGTGAGATGACTTTTCATGTGTAATTTTCTTTTTGTTGTGTATTTTTTGATGGTGATGTAAGTAATGAAATGTACCACAGTTGTTTTTAGAATGTAGTTAAGGTTTTTCTAAGACTTAGTTGCTTTAACTAACTAATCAAGATTGTACATTATCTTACAAGACTTTTGAATAAGGTACGAATCGAACTTGAGTTTGACAAAGTTATTTCACATCCCTGTGTGTGTGATTGAGTTCGTTTATGTGGTATTCGTAAGGATACCGCCAGTGCCAGGTAGGCTGTCCACAAAACCTGTACTGAGGATCACCTAATTAGTTCCACTAACTCCTTTATTGCATTTAGTAATATTAATCTACGATGCAATATGGGATACCATAAGCTAGCTCATACACATGCAAACATTGGTCTACACATACGCAAAGCTAATGTGATAGACATATCATCATGCATTTAGGATACTACCATTGCCAGGTAGGCTGTCCACCAAACCCATAATGAGGATCACCTAAATGGTTTGTCGAATGCTGAGAATTCCATGGATTCAAGCTCAGGCGTCTTTCGATTGCTCAACTTGTTGGAATACTTTCTCTTATACATAGTGATGAAAATCATTGTTTATTTTTCCCTTTTGTTTTGTTTTTTTTTGAGCAAGGGGTTTGAGTAGTGGCGATAACCACTGTTATTATTTTGATTGTTGCCTTTTGAGGATTTAGATTTCGCATTTTGATTTCAAAACTGAGCTTGTGGTTTTTTGGCTTGTGAGTGGCATTGATCCTTTTGGCCTTGGGGATGACTACACATCCTTCTCAAGGACGTGTAGTACAAATCCTTACAACTTTGGGAACCAAAGGTGGTTGGGAATTATACTTTGGAATGGCATTGATCCTTTTAGGCCTTGGGGATGACTACCCATCCTTATCAGGGGCGTGTAGTATGAATCCTTACGACTTTGGGGATCAAAGGTGTTTCAAAATTTTTGATGGTGAATTTTTGGGATTTTATTGTGAATGGAATTGACCATTTTAGACCTTGGGGATGACTACCCATCCTTCTTAGGGATGTGTAGTATGAATCCTTATGACTTTGGGGACCAAAGGTGTTTGGAATTTTTTTGATAGTGGTGAGAACCACTATTTATTATGGGGAATTAGATGGGGACGAGCTTGTCCTTTTGGAAATTCTTAGCATTCTTGAACCATTCACACATGGGGATGAGCAGGATAACCTTTCACCTATGGTATCCTAGAATGCTTTGTAGGTTTCTCTTGCGTTCACACAACTTGGGAATTTTCAAGTGTTTTAAGCTTGTGTTGGGATGTGATGTAACAAGGCGTGATCCAAGCAAAACTCTACCTTGTAAAAATCGGTCTGAATTCGTACAACATTTGACCAGAAATCTAAAGATAGCTGAATGACAAAAAACCCTAAAGACATTAGCAGACAACTAACGATGATATGTCAAAAATGTAAAGGGTGTTATTTTTTATGGATATTTTTACAAAATGGACTGAATTTGGAAAATTATGGAATTGCCGAGCAATTACAGTCTATGGTGCTTTTAACAAGTATGACCAGCAAATATGCAATGTATGTATGCGATGCCTAATGCAACTTTTTTTCTTTTTTTGTGTTTTGATTGTTAAGAATATGCATGCAAGTGAGGTGCAATTTTTATGCTATTTTTGTTTATCTATTGTTTTTCGTGTTTTTGAATATTTGTTTTTAAGCAAGTTATTGTGGGAACCCTTGGATTTTTTGGCTTGACCAAAGAGATTATAGATACATTTGGGGCATTTTAGGTTGACCAAGATATTGTGGGAATCCTTGGAGCTTTTGACCAAAGGGATGATGGATACCTTTGGGACATTTTGGGTGACCAAGCGGTGGTGAGAACCCTTGGAGCTTTTGGTTTGACCAAAGGAATATATAGATACCTTTGGGGCGTTTTAGGTTGACCAAGCAATTATGGGAATCCTTGGTGCTTTTGGTTTGACCAAAGGAATATATAGATACCTTTGGGGCGTTTTAGGTTGACCAAGTGATTGTGTGAATCCTTGGAAATTTTGGTTTGAACAAAGGGATTATGGATACCTTTGGGACATTTTAGGTTCACCAAGCGATTGTGGGAATCCTTGGAGCTTTTGGTTTGAACAAAGAGATTATGGATACATTTGGGGCATTTTATGTTGACCAAGCGATTGTGGGAATCCTTGGAGCTTTTGGTTTGACCAAAGGGAGGATGGATACCTTTGGGACATTTTAGGTTGACCAAGAAATTGTGGGAATCCTTGGAGCTTTTGGTTTGACCAAAGGGATGATGGATATCTTTGGGGTGTTTTAGGTTGACCAAGTGATTGTGGCAATCCTTGGAGCTTTTGGTTTGACCAAAGAGATTATGGATATCTTTGGGGCGTTTTAGGTGACCAAGTAGTGGCGAGAACCCTTGGAGCTTTTGTGGTGGGCTATGGCTCTCTAAATATTGAATGGCCTCAAATAACTGATATTCAAGGGTTCTAGTTCCTTGATTCTATCAAGAGAGGCGAGCTGGTATGTTCCAGGTCTTATTTTACTGTCGATTACATAAGGACCCAACCAATTTTCTGTGAACTTGTCCCTTAAATTGGGCAACAAGTTAGAATTTTGTTGGTTCTCTTTTAAGACTAGGTCACCAACCTGAAAGTACCTTAGGTAAACTTTCATGTTATATGATTTCTTAAGTCGTTCTTGATAGATACGTAAATGCTCAAGAGCATTGATTCATCGTTAGTTGAGCAACGTAAGCTGGTATAACTGGGCCTGCCATGTAGTGTCATCATCGATGAACTCTTGCATTGATATGCGCAAGGAAGGTATTTCCAACTCGAGAGGCATGACCACCTCGGAGCCATACACCAGCAAAAATGGAGTGGCCCTAGTGGGCATCCAAATGCTAGTGCGATAAGACCATAGGGCAAGTGGTATTTGGATGTGAAGAACATGAACTTATACTGAGATGGGGGGGTGAACAGTATAAGACTTAACCATTTAATAATTTTAAATTCAGATAGCAGTGGCATCAACATGATATTAAACAAGACAGAAAGCATCACACATAGAAGACTCATTTTAACGTGGTTCACCCAGAAAGGTTGGGCTACGTCCACAAAACTTTTCTCTAAAAGTTTATTTCAAATTCTTTGGGAAACCTTCCCAATTACAATGTTTATGAGCCTCTGCTCAAAGGAGATACCTTCCCCTAACTCTGCTCTAGTCGGTGATCCTCTAGAAGACCTCTGCCTCTTCTGCCCTTAGCAAGTGGAACTCTATCCACAGAAGACACCTGTCTTCCCTGCTCTAGCTGGAGACCTCTGTCCTCAACTCTGTCACCTCAAAGTTGGTCCTCGAATTTGCACCAAAACATAGTCCTTCGATCTGGTACAAATTGTCCTCTTCCTCTATTCTGCAAGACACAGTCCTTCGCTCTTATTGTGCAATTACAGCTGCACTCGATCGAACATCGACCTTTGCACCTCTATGCAAACACAACAACATACAACACTCTACGATCGAACTTCTCACAGTGCGCATCAACTCGCCACTTCTATGCTAATTGCGCTGTTATGGCTGCATCTCGCACACTTTGCACAAATCGACTCGACTCGACTCACTCTCTTGCGCACAGTAGAATTCACTTGCACAAATTCGATACTCACATTCGATGCCTTGAAACTCAAAAATAGTCCTCCTTTTATAGCATTAATTCATGATCAAAAAACTTAATCTTTAGTCGGTTGTTACCCTAAAGATCATCGGCTGCAAAACCCTAATCTTCGTCGGCCCAGATTTAACTCTGTCGGCTCAAAGTTAACTCTGTCCTTCAACCGCCTCTGGAACTCACCTGTAGCTTCTATCGTGAAACTACAACATGTCATGATATCATGACATTTTTGCAACCATACACTACCTTATGGCTTTTGTCGTGATATCGTGACACTTTTGCTTTTGCCTGCCTTGAAAACGTCCTTGTCATGAAATCGTGACACTTCTATCTTTTGCTGATGTCATCTTCACTCCTGTCATGAAATCATGACACTTTAGTCTTCATGGCCTTCCTCTCAGCTTTTGTCATGAAATCATGACACTTCTGTTGCCTTGCGCTTCTTTCTGCCTTACACCGAAACTGGAACATGTCATGAAATCATGACGCTTTTGTCTTCATAGCCTTCCTCTCTGCTTCTATCATGAAATCATGACACTTCTCCTATAGAAGACCTGCTTCTAGTTTTTGTCATGAAATCATGACTCTTTCAGCTTCGAAGCTTTCCTTGCAACTTGTCACGAAATCGTGACGCTTCTCCTTTCAGACTCTTCCCTTTGCTGCATGTCATGAAATCATGACAGTTCTCTCTTCGAGCTTTTCAGCATGTCATGAAATCGTGATAGTCCTCAACTTGACCTCTATAGCATGTCATGAAAATGTGATAGTCCTCACTTGGAATTTTGCATCATGTCATGAAATCATGACAGTTCCTGAATAACTTTCTCTCTCTTCGATCTTGTCATGAAATCATGACAGTTCACACTGCGGACTCTCTTTTCTGCATTATGTCATGAAATCGTGACACCTTTTTGTCCGTACAACTTTCTTGGCAATGTGTCATGAAATCGTGACACTTTTCCCTCTCTGCCTTCCTACACTTTTCGAGTCACAAAAATGCGACATGTCATGAAATCGTGACACTTTCCAACTTGCTCTCCTTCTCTGCCAACATGTCGCGAAATCGTGATAGTTTTGCCCAAACTTTCTCTCTCCTCAAACATGTCATGAAATCATGACAGTTTTGCCAGCACTTTCTCTCTCCTAAAACATGTCACGAAATCATGACAGTTTTTCCAATCGCCTGCATACTTTTTCTTACTTGTCTTTTTCTTGATCTTTTTGCAACTGGGCTACTCTGATCTTCTTGGAAACTCACTGTCCAAACTGAAACCTTCATCAAAACAATTTCTTTGACATCAAACCAGATTGCTTCAAGACCTTCTTGACATCAATGACAACATCTACACTTAGAGCAAAGGCAATGTACCCAAGGTACCCAAAATTGCCAACAATCTCCCCCTTTGTCATTGATGGCAAACCTTAACTGAAAACACTAGTCAAGAGCCAAAACTGAAACCAACTGATCCATCAACTGAGAATCTTCCTTTGAAGTTTTTGCTCCCCCTGACTTGAAGCTCTCTTCTTCACTATGAAGCTCTCCCCCTTACTCATATCTCTCCCCCTTTGTCATCAATGGCAAAGGGCCACCTTTGGGACTCGGGACTAAGAAAGAGCCTCTTGGCTTGGTCCCTCCCCCACCTCCTGATGAGGTGATTAATTCTGAGGTGAGAGTACAACTCCCAATTTCTCCCTTAGATACTCAAACGTATCTCTTGGAAGAGGTTTGGTGAAGATATCTGCAATCTGCTCTTTAGTAGGCACATACTCTAGCTTGACCTGCTTCTCTTGCACTTTCTCCCTTAGAAAATGATATTTGATGGAAATGTGCTTCGTCCTTGAGTGCATTACCAGATTTTTAGAAATACTTATGGCACTTGTATTATCACAGAGAATGGAGATGGGTTGTTCATGCTTGACTTTGAAATCCTCCAAGGTGGTTTTCATCCATAAAACCTGTGTGCACCCAGCCACTGTTGCTATGTATTCAGCTTCTGCTGTAGATAAGGAAATTGAAGGTTGTTTCTTACTTAACCAAGAAACTAGACTCTTTCCCAAAAAGAATGCTCCACCACTAGTGCTTTTCCTGTCATCAATACTGCCTGCCCAATCTGCATCTCGTATAGGTTGTGAGGGTGAAATCATCACCTTTGGGATACCAAAGCCCAAAGTCCATAGTGCCCTTCAAATATCTGAATATCCTCTTGACTGCTATAACATGAGATTCTTTTGGAGCTGCCTAAAATCTTGCAACTAATCCAATGGCCTGCATGATATCCGGTCTGGTAGCTGTACTGTATAGTAAATTTCCAATCATAGATCTGTACAACTTCTGATCTGCCACTGGAGATTCATCATCTTTACTCAGATTGCACCCTGTAATCATAGGAGTACACACGGGTTTGCTGTCCATCATCCCGAATTTCTTCAACATTTCTTTGATATACTTTTCTTGAGAGAGAAATATACCATCTTTTGATTGCGCAATCTGAAGCCCTAAAAAGAATGACAGCTCTCCAATCATAGACATCTCGAATTCCTTCTGCATGGTGTTGGCAAAAACTTTGCACATCTGAGTATTATTTCCCCCAAAAATAATATCATCAACATAGACAACTATGATCAACATATCATCACCTTCATTCTTAATATACAAGTTGCTATCTGCCACGCCTTTCCTGAAACCTTGTTCATGAAGATACCCGTCAAGTCTTGAGTACCAAGCCCTGGGTGCTTGCTTTAACCCGTACAAGGCCTTTTTCAGTTTACATACATAGTCTGGCTGTTCTGAGAGAGACACTCCTTCTGGCTGTTCTATGTAGACTTCTTCATTCAACACCCCATTTAGAAAGGCTGACTTTACATCCATTTGAAATACCTTGAAATATTTGAAACTAGAAAGGGCCAAAAACATTCTGATAGCTTCAAGACGAGCAACAGGCGCAAACGTCTCCTCGAAATCAACACCTTCTACTTGAGAATAACCTTTACAAACTAACCTAGCTTTGTTTCTGACAATCTTTCCATCCTCATTGAGTTTATTTCTGAATATCCATTTTGTGCCAATGACATTCTTGTCCTTAGGTCTAGGAACCAAATCCCAAGTTTCACTTTTCTCTATTTGATTTAGCTCTTCATCCATTGCTTTTATCCAAAATTTATCTGCACATGCTTCATCGAAATCTTTTGGCTCAATCCGAGACAATAAAGCAACATTCATAGAATCATGTGAAGGAATGACTCTTCTTCTTGTTTGCCTGTTGTTTGGATCACCAATGATCAAGTCTTTGGGATGATGTTTCTGAACATACCGTGAAGGAGTTTTGGGAAGCAGTTGTTGTCTTTCCTCTTCTTCATCTGAAGCCTCTCTGAATTCTTCTTGACAGATTTCATCACCCAGTTCCTTGACTGGTTCTTTTATCCCTGTCTTTTCATCTACTGTTACATTTATGCTTTCTACAATAGTATGAGTTCTTTTGTTGAAACATCTGTAGGCCTTGCTTCTGCTGGAATATCCAAGAAAAATTCCCTCATCACACCTAGGATCAAATTTTCCCAAATTCTGATCTTCCCTTCTGATGAAGCACTTACTCCCGAACACTTTGAAGTGTTTTACTGTAGTTGGTCTTCCTTTCCACAACTCATAGGGAGTTTTATGATGATTGACTCCGAGTTGAGCCCCGGTGATGATGTAAACTGCTGTACTCGATCGCTTCTCTCCAAAAGCCATCTGAAAGTTTTGACTCATTTAACATAGCTCTAGCCATATTTTCAACAGTTCTATTTTTCCTTTCAACTACTCCATTTTGTTGAGGAGTTCTTGCTGCTGAATATTCTCTTTTGATTCCGTGTTGCTCACAGTATTCCACAAATTCATTTGAAGTGAACTCTCCTCCTCTATCTGATCTTAAGCATTTGATTCTCTTGTCAGTCTCATTTTCAATCATTTCTTTAAAAGCTTTAAATTTTTCAAAAGCTTCAGATTTTTCTTTGAGAAAAGTAACCCAAGTCATTCTAGAATAATCATCTATAAACAGCATGAAGTAGCTATCTCCCTGAATGCTCTGAGTTCTGGTGGGGCCACACAAATCAGTATGAATAAGATCCAATGGTTTGGAAGAAGTATACCCTTTTGATTTGAAACTGGTTCTGGTTTGTTTACCATGTTGACAAGGACCGCAAATGATGTTATGGGGCCTTTTTATTTTAGGCAAGTCTCTGACTCGCTTCCTTGTTACTAATACTCGACAAGATTATCAAAACTCAAATGTCCCAATATTTTATGCCATAACCAACTCTCATCTTCTTGAGTTATAAAACACTTTTCCCTTTTTATCTCACTTAGCATGTAAAGATTGTTTGGAGTCCTTGTAGCACTAGCAATGAGTTTTCCATTTTTTTCTTTACTTATCTCACATCTATCTGAAAAGAAAGATACTATGTGCCCTTGATCACAAAGTTGACTCACACTAAGAAGATTATGTCTTAGGCCTTCTACATAGAGCACATTCTCTGTTTTGGATTTCCCATCCAAACTAAGAGTCCCTTTACCACAGATTTTTGCGGACCTGTTATCTCCAAAACTAACTGTTCCTCTGTTTGTTTCTTTGAAAACCAAAAACTTTTCTTTTTCACCAGTCATATGTTTTGAACAACCACTATCAAGATACCATTTTTCTACTTTGTCTTGAGCATGAAAAGCAGTTTGAACTATCATTGACTTAGATTTGATCTCATTCCTCTTTTTAGTGAACTCAAAGCTAAATCTATTCAAACTGCACATCCTTGCTATATGCCCAAAATTCTTGCACTTGTAACACATGATATTTTTGTTCATAAGAGGTGCAAATGAGTTAACATTTTCCTTACTATGGCTATTCAGAGATTTATTGCAATGCATAGCTATGTGACCAAATTTCTTACAGGAAAAACAATAGCCATGGAAGGTATTATGTAACCTGTTTTGATGCCTTGGATGATTGTTCTTCTTGCGATCAACTGGAATCCACTGTTCTTCAGGATGAAGATTGATCTTGCTCGAAGACCCTGTTTCATGAATGGTGATACCATCCTTCTTTTCACATGGAGTATTCTGTCTGAGAGTCAAATGTTCCAACTTCACTCTAAGAGACATAATTTCTTCTTCTAGTTTCTCACAATCAACTTCCTTTCCTTTTAGAGCCTCTGTTAGAATCTGTTCAACCTTCTTCCCTTCTTCAGCTAGAATTTTGAAATCTATAACACTTTGAGACAATTCTGATCTTGCTATCTCTTCTTCCTGACATTTATGCTTGAGAACAGAATTCTCTTCCCTGAGTTTCTCAAGCTTTCTCAAGGCCAAGAAGAATTCACTTTTGAGATCGAACTCAACCTCTTCATTTCTTTCTGAATTTATATGTTCCTCTGATAGATCCTTCTCCAAGCTGTTAGGCTCTTTCTGGAGTGACCTGCTCTGATACCAATTGAAGAACATGAACTTATACTGAGAGGGGGGGTGAACAGTATAAGACTTAACCATTTAATAATTTTAAATTCAGATAGCAGTGGCATCAACATGATATTAAACAAGACAGAAAGCATCACACATAGAAGACTCATTTTAACGTGGTTCACCCAGAAAGGCTGGGCTACATCCACAAAACTTTTCTCTAAAAGTTTATTTCAAATTCTTTGGGAAACCTTCCCAATTACAATGTTTATGAGCCTCTGCTCAAAGGAGATACCTTCCCCTAACTCTGCTCTCGTTGGTGATCCTCTAGAAGACCTCTCGCCTCTTCTGCCCTTAGCAAGTGGAACTCTATCCATAGAAGACACCTGTCTTCCCTGCTCCGGTTGGAGACCTCTGTCCTCAACTCTGTCACCTCAAAGCTGGTCCTCGAATTTGCACCAAAACATAGTCCTTCGATCTGGTACAAATTGTCCTCTTCCTCTGTTCTGCAAGACATAGTCCTTCACTCTTATTGCACAATTATAGCTGCACTCGATCGAACATCGACCTTTGCACCTCTGTGCAAACATAGCAGCATACAACACTCTACGATCGAACTTCTCATAGTGCGCATCAACTCGCCACTTCTGCGCTAATTACGTTGTTATGGCTGCATCTCGCACACTTCGCACAAATCGACTCGACTCGACTCACTCTCTTGTGCACAGCAGAATTCACTTGCACAAATTCGATACTCACATTCGATACCTTGAAACTCAAAAATAGTCCTCCTTTTATAGCATTAATTCTATGATCAAAAAACTTAATCTTTAGTCGATTGTTACCCTAAAGATCATCGGCTACAAAACCCTAATCTTCGTCGACCCATATTTAACTCTGTCGGCTCAAAGTTAACTCTGTCCTTCAACCGCATTCGGAACTCACCTGTAGCTTCTATCGTGAAACTACAACATGTCATGATATCATGACATTTTTGCAACCATACACTACCTTATGGCTTTTGTCGTGATATCATGACACTTTTGCTTTTGCCTGCCTTGACAACGTCCTTGTCATGAAATCGTGACACTTCTATCTTTTGCTGACGTCATCTTCACTCCTATCATGAAATCATGACACTTTAGTCTTCATGGCCTTCCTCTCAGCTTTTGTCATGAAATCGTGACACTTCTGCCTTGCGCTTCTTTCTGCCTTACACCCGCAAAATTGGAACATGTCACGAAATCATGACGCTTTTGTCTTCATAGCCTTCCTCTCGGCTTATGTTGCACGAAATCGTGACACTTCTCCTATAGAAGACTTGCTTCTAGTTTCTGTCATGAAATCATGACACTTTCAGCTTTCGAAAGCTTTCCTTGCAACCTGTCATGAAATCATGACGCTTCTCCTTTCAGACTCTTCCCTTTGCTGCATGTCACGAAATCGTGACAGTTCTCTCTTCGAGCTTTTCAGCATGTCATGAAATCATGACAGTCCTCAACTTGACCTCTACAGCATGTCACAAAAATGTGACAGTCCTCACTTGGAATTTTGCATCATGTCACAAAATCGTGACAGTTCCTGAATAACTTTCTCTCTCTTCGATCTTGTCATGAAATCATGACAGTTCACACTGCGGACTCTCTTTTTTGCATTATGTCATGAAATCGTGACACCTTTTTGTCCGTACAACTTTCCTGGCAATGTGTCATGAAATCGTGACACTTTTCCCTCTCTGCCTTCCTGCACTTTTCGAGTCATGAAAATGCGACATGTCACGAAATCGTGACACTTTCCAACTTGCTCTCCTTCTCTGCCAACATGTCACGAAATCATGACAGTTTTGCCTAAACTTTCTCTCTCCTCAAACATGTCACGAAATCGCGATAGTTTTTCCAACACTTTCTCTCTCCTAAAACATGTCACGAAATCGTGACAGTTTTTCTAGCCGCCTGCATACTTTTTCTTACTTGTCTTTTTCTTGATCTTTTTGCAACTGGGCTACTCTGATCTTCTTGGAAACTCACTGTCCAAACTGAAACCTTCATCAAAACAATTTCTTTGACATCAAACCAGATTGCTTCAAGACCTTCTTGACATCAATGACAACATCTACACTTAGAGCAAAGGCAATGTACCCAAGGTACCCAAAATTTCCAACAAGATGTGCCAATCCTTATGATAATACATGAATGTATTTTTAAGGATGGCAACTAGTGTTTTGTTTGATGCCTCTGCTTGCCAATTTGCCTGTGGATAATAGGGTGTCAAAAAATTGTGCTAAATTTTGTACTTTGTTGTCAAAGCATGCACATCTTTGTTCTTAAATGATGTCCCATTATTCGATATGATCTTGGATGGAATACCAAAATGACATATGATGTTATGTAAAATAAACTCCGTAATTTGGGGCCCAGTCGTAGAGTTAAGTGAAATTGCTTCCACCCACTTGGTGAAGTACTCTGTGGCCATGATGATAAACGTGTGATGACCTGACAATGCAGGGGAGATATTTTTGATGAGATCTAGGCCCCACTATGAAAATGTCCAAGCCGATTGGATTGGATGCAAGGCCTGAGAGGGTACATGTGTCAAATTATCATGGTATTGACACTTCACACACTTCCGCACATATGCACAACAATCTTGCTCTAAAGATGACCAATAATAGCCCATGTGAAGAATGCGCTTTGCGATGGCTATACCACTGAAGTGGCCATCGCATGTACCATTGTGCGCTTGGGTGATCACCCAAGCAGACTCCTTCTGGTCCAAGCAAAGGATGAGGATCCCTTCGTAGCTCTGACGATACAAAATGTCTCCTAGTAAGACATGTTTTACCATTTTTTGTTTGAATGATATTTTCATGACATGCGACAATCCAAGTGGGAGGCTACCTAACTTGAGATAGTCTCTTATGGGTGTCTACCAATCCTGCTGATCAGAAACCTTGATGGTTTGAATGGTCGATCCCTCTTGAAGTTCGTCCCTAGCAAAAGCTAAGCAGAAAATAACTTGTAGAAATAGTGTTGTGTTGCTATGAAGAGGGGTTGGGGAGAACAAGGACCCCCAGTTGGCATGATTTAGACTATCATGGATTTGAGAGAACCTATCTTGAGATGGTTCAATCTGGATCAGGTGGATTCCTAGTGTTATGTCAGAGCTTGCATGCTCCATCTTGGATTGTAATAATGTTTTGACTTGAATGGTTGTCATTTCACCAGAAGGGTCTTGCAGGATTAGTGACCCCAAAGAGGCCATAGTGTTCACAAAATGATTTGATGATTGAGGGAGTGCCTCGATGTCGTACCATTTAAGCTTTTCCAGGAATTTGTCCACAAGGGCTTTGTAGGCCTGCAAAACTAGGCATTTACATTGGAATACCCCTTTCACTTGGTTGACAATTAACAACGAATCACCAAAGATATTCAAGTGTTTGATGTTCATGGTGATGGATTTCTGAAGACCTATGAGCAAGGCTTCGTATTCAACATTGTTATTGGTGCATGAGAAATCAAGTTTAAATGATAAAGGCATTGGAGCCCCTTGCGATGTGAAAAATATGATTCTTGTGCCACCTCCTTGCTCACATTTTGAATCATCAAAGAATAAGTTTATGTCGGCCTGTGGCTCAGGCTCTTCAGAATCTGGCGATTCTGAGACATGGAAGACCCCATCATCGGGTAGCTCTACGTTCAGAGGTTGATCATCTTTGAGAGGAGCCTCTACTAGTTGATTGGTGATGACTTGACCTTTGATGGACTTTTGTCCAATGAATTTGATGTCAAACTCTGTCAACAACATGATCCATTTCACCGTGCGACTACTGTGATAAGTACGACTCATCATGTATCACAATGGATTCTCCTTAGACACAACATACATTGTATTGCTCAACATGTAATGGCATAGCTTTTTTGTGGTAAATACCACTGCCAAGCATAGCTTCTCAATGTATGCATAGTTAAGTTCATAACTGACCAGTAATTAGCTTGTTCTTTATGTAATTCATTTTTTTGGGCTAGCATGGCACCCAGTGCCACCTCAGTAGCTGAGATGTATAAATAGAATGACACTCCTGGTCTATGTGGTTCCAATAATGGTGGCAAAGCCAGGTATTGTTTGATGTCATCGAAGGTGGACTGGTACTCGTCATCCCAATGAAATGCTACCCCCTTATGTAATAATTTATTCATGGATCGATACTTGTCAGATAACTGGACTATGAAGCGCTTGATCGACGTGACCTTACCCTGCAAGCTTCTTAGCTGCCTGATGGTGGTTGGGGGACACATCTCGAGGATTACCTTGACTTTGTTTGTATCTACCTTGATGCCTCATGAGACTATGAAACCCAAGAGTTTTCCAAATGTGACACCAAATATGCACTTCTTGGGGCTTAGCCTAACTTTGTGTTTGATGAGGCGATCAAGGATATTGCAAAAGAAATTTGGCCAATAAATCATCCATATAATCTTCCAAAGTTTTATGCATGTGATCATGGAAGATGTATGTCATAGCGTGTTGGTAGGTGGCACCAAAATTTTTAAGGCCAAAAGGCATGACCTTATAACAAAATGTCCCCCAAGGAATCGTGAATGTCATTTTTAGTTGATCGTCAGAATTGATACGAATCTAGTTGTATCTTGAGAAACCATCCATGAGGGAAAGCATTTCGTGGCCTGCTGTAGCGTCTACCAATGCGTCGATGCTAGGCAAGGGGAAATTATCCTTGGGAATCACTTTGTTTAAATCTCAAAAATTAATGCATATGCGAATCCTCCCATCTGGCTTCTTGATGGGTACCATGTTGGACAACCATGGTGGGTAATCCACATAGATGACAAAATATGCATCCAACATATTTTGTAGCTCGTATTTGACTATCAAGGACACTGTTGGTTGCATCTTACATAGCTTTTGCTTGACTTGCTTGACTGTCGAGTCAAGCGTTAAATTATGCATGACTAGCTGTGGGTCTAGCCTCGACATGTCTTTGTAGGACCTTGCAAAAACCTCCTTCTTCTCTTTGAGAAGGGTAATGTAATCAACTTGCTCTTCGTGGGATAGACTTACCCCTAGCTTGATGATTTACATATTCATTGGATCAAAATCGATTTCTACATCAATCGTCTCTTCGACTGACATGTGGGATCTGTCCTCCAACTGGTGTGGAGTCAAGTTCAGGTGGATATCATTCATTGAATTTAGATATGTGTTGGAAACGTCGGGTTTCTCTTCAGCATGGAAGATATCCTGAGTTGATCCTGGGGTGAAATGAAGCATCTCATCGTATGGCTAATACTCTGATGGGGATGGTGGTGAGTTAGCATGATCCCAATATATGGCATCTAGGTCTAGATACGATGGTCATGCTGGATCGACTGGATTATGGATGGGGGCAGTTAAGTCAATGGAGATCATGTTGATGGAATGAATTTGGTCTCCATTATCACGTAGGTGTTGACTCAAATATTCTTGACGATCCTTGCACTCCGGATCTGGCTTTGTGGGTACTGGCACAAAAGGATCGGCCCTATGTATGGATAGAAGGATAGGGTCTGCCCTTGGCACTGATGGCTCTATAGGTTCTCTAGGTGGAAGGTGCTCTCTATATGCTTGAAGTGGTGGATGAAGCACGTGGTTTAACTATACTTGGTTCAAATTCCACCTATGCCTTGGCCCCATGTTTAGATGTTCAAACATATCATCAATGTCCATGGGGTGTTGCTATTGCCACATATGGTTGAGATATGCCATCTCAATCTCATCCTCATAATCTCTATCAGATATCCATATCATTGGATCTGAAAACTATGTGCTCTTCTTGTTGGTATAGCCTTCCACTAGTTTTTTCTTGATCACTTGGCCTTATGGCTGACATGGGAGGCTCATTTTTTTCAAGCAAGTTGATTTGGTCCCATCTGGGTTGTCCCACTCTCTACGGGAGTGTTGGGTTCTTTTTAGGTGGCAATTTCCTGATGGGAACATTAAAGGGGAACATGGCCATGAAGTCCTCTTGATAATCATCGATGGGAGTCACCTGTGAGTGATTGCTATCAGACTCAAACGGGTCCCAAGGCGCTACCTCATAGTCTGAATCATCTTCCAAAGAACTCCTTTTATTTTTTCCATATCCTTCTTGGAAGCTATCCTTTGAACTTTCACCTTTCTCGATCAAAGGGGAAGGGTTGTTGAGGTCAACAAGGTTTGTTATTAACCATGGGAGATAGTCCCCCATTGTGTATGTTGTGTTGGGTTTGACATATAGATCTTGTGCCAACCCATACTTTTTGCCTAGCCCTAGGCCTTGCATGTTTTCTACCAAGATGTCAATGGGCAAAGGGTGGTTGAACCCTACTCCTAATTTATCATATGGCATCTGATATCTTGGTTGACAAAGAGTGCGCATTCCTTCATATCTACCAAATCCATATCCATGCCAATTACATTGGCCAAGGTATTTCAAGGTGAAGTCTAGGTTGGACAGATAGTCGACGTTCTCAGTAAATGGCTCTTCGTCCTCTTCCTCTTGTAGGTAGGGTTCTAAGCCATTCTTGAGGCCCCCATATACAAAGTTTGTCTGATTTAGCGGGTAACCTAAAGGGAAGATAGTGCCTATGGGGAGGCGAGGTCTCCCCATGTCTTGCATGGATTCGAGTGTGGGTGTTGCCACCATGTTCTACACTAGGTACTCCCCCAGGCATGTATTGGCCATTTCAATGATAATCATTGACGGTTGAGGGGGAGAATGGGAGTTCTCCTTGAGTCCACTCCATTTTGGGTGAATCAGGTTTCTCGACTTCCATTCGGCTGGGAACCTCCTCGATGGAGATGGTTGAGACTAATGGTGGTGCCTCCTCTAAGGGCTTCTTCCCGTTGTCCTTCAGTGTGGCCACCAGAGGTGGCATTCTTGGTGAAGGGACAGATGACAAAGATGGGCTAGGTCGGTTACTTGAGGGACTCAATAGTGGGGATGTACGTAGAATCGAACCCTGAGTGGATGGATTCAATTGAAAGTCCAAATGTGTCAATGGGAGGGTCGATTGTGGCATCAGTTGCACCACATTGTAAAACTTGAAGGGCTCTAATTCTACTGGGACTACATGTACTTGACCTTCATATGTGTATTTGAGGCATTTATGGGCTTTCAAAGGGACACACTTCATGTACCTGATCCAAGGCTGGCATAGCAAGATACTGTAGGTCATCTCACCCTCAAGGATGTGACACAATGTAGGAATGGTCTTTTGTCCTACTTGGATGGGCAGGACAATTGTGCCAACTGTCAAGCATAATGCATCGTTGAATGCTCAAAGAGTGTAAGTGGACACCATAATGTGGGATGCTGGTAGCTTAAGGTGTTTTAATGCCACAGTCATGATTATATTTTTGGACGAGCTAGTGTCCACCAACACCCTCTTGAATGGAATCCCGTTAACCTGTGCGATGATGTGCAGGGGTGGATCCACCATATCACTATTCATCAATTTTAGTTCATCTTCCTTGAAGGTTATGATTGGTTCTGTGCATTTTCTCACATGTCCCACAAAGTTGTTGAAAGAATTGGGTTCTTGGGGCTGTAGCTCAATGGCTTTTAGTATCTCCATCAAAGCTCCCCGATGGTGCGGTGATTGTTGGATGAGCTCATAGATGGAGAGCCTAGCCGACGTGGTCCTTAAAATTTGAGTAAGCTTAGTCCAAATTATGGCCACTGGTCTAGGTGGGGGAGGTTGTGTAGGGTGTTGTGGGGATTGTGAAATTTATGGAACATCTCCTATAGCTGTAGCGGGTGCAACCATGTTTGGGTATCTTTTGTTTCATGTCACAATGCTTATCATCCCTATGTACCCTTGCATGGGGTAGTTTTGTGTTACTTCATTCATCTGTATAGTCTTCACCTGCGCATCATGTGTAGGTAAGGGGTCTTTGAAGATCTCCATATGTTTGTTGCTCAGCGCTACGAGATTATCCACCATGATCGTTTTGTTGTCTATCAATTCTTGCACCAAGTTTTTGAATTTCCAACAACTAAAGATGTCATGTCCTTTCTATCGATGGAATCTAAAATATAAATCTTCCCTATAGCCCTTGGGTTTTGGCACGTTGGGGTCTATGGGTCGAGTTTCTAGCAAGTTTATCAGGTTCACCACAAATAAGTTGTCAAACAAGGAGTCTCTAGACTCTATGAATTGTATGAATTGTCACTTAGGGCGACGCTGTTGATTCTGCTCTTGTTTATGGTTTTCCTTTTCATAGTTAGCAAGATGAACTACCTAATAATTAGCCTTTGGGGGCTATGTTATTTGTGCAGGTGGTGGTACAGTTATGGCAACCTGATTGACCGTGGTGGATTTTGGTTGCGTGGGCCTAGTTTTGGTATTTTTGGTCCACTCTTTCTTGTGCAGCTTGGCAATCATCGTCTTGAATTTTGATCTCCTCAATTATATTGGCTTGCTCCAGGGCTTCTTCTAGGGTGGCATATTGTTGCAGCTGCAATAGTATGGAGATTGACCTTATGCAACTCTTTGAAAACATCTGAGTCATGTCGGCCATAGGAGGGAGGTAAGGTAGCTTTGAAAGCAATGTCCTCCACAAATTCCCATAAGCGGCTATGGTCTCATCATCATACTACTTAAGGCCAGCTAGGTCCATTAAGGATGCCTTATTTTTGGTGTTAAAGGCAAAATGTTCAAGGAACACGTCCACTAGCTGGTCTAGGTTGTTGATGCTATGCTTAGGCAACTAGGTAAACTAGTCTGAGGTAGGACCTGTGAACGTGGTTATAAACGTTCTCAGAAGCAATGCATCATTGTCCTGGATGCCAAAGCATTGACTCAAGAACCTTGTCACATGTTATTGGGCATCCTCATCCCCTCTAAAAATTTCCAATTGAGGCATTTTGAAGTGGTCGAGGTATGGGCGTGCCAAAACTGAAGGATGCACAGGGTGACTGCGGAGCTGGCGTAAGGTGGGCTTTTGGGGCCCCGAAGTCTTGGTCTCCACAGAATCTAAGCGTTCTAACAATGCTTTGTATGCATCAGAGGATTTTATTTCCTCTTCTTTGGTTTTTTCCTATTGTGCATTGCGAGGAACTTGAGGCCTATGGAGGGGTAGCCGGGTAGTGCCTCACCTACCTTGGTAGGGTGTTTCAACCCACTCTTCTTTCAAATTCCTCATAAGCTTCTTGAGGAGTTTTTGGGCATGAGCTATAAACATGGACGGGTGCTCGAGGAAGGTGTCCATCATTGGTCCTAGGGGTGGCCTCCCGCTCAGGTCTCGGAGGTCTCAGAGGCAACACTTGATAAGGTTGTGGAGACCTATCGCATACTAAGGGGTTAAACTTCTCATGAATTTTTGTCCTATGCGTGCGAGGGGTTGGAATCCTCTCATGCATAGTGGTCTGGAGCAACTCATTTATTTTGCATTGAATGTGCTCTTTGTTAAGATGATACAATTGCTCTAACTACTGCTGGTCTTGCCTAAGATGCGTAATTTGTGCTTGGCGGGTGTCATGTTTGGAAAACGCCAAGTCAATTTGTTCCACCATCCTATGTTTAGGAGGCCTAGATGCCTCTCCTACATGTCTATCTTGATCATGGTGATTTGAGATCTCTATGGGTCACTTTCCTCTGTCGAGGTTAGTGGCATTCACTTGAGGCTCTGGCCTCAATAGGTGATCGATTTTAGTTCATCTTCCTTGAAGGTTATGATTGGTTCTGTGCATTGTCTCACATGTCCCACAAAGTTGTTGAAAGAATTGGGTTCTTGGGGCTGTAGCTCAATGGCTTTTAGTATCTCCATCAAAGCTTCTCGATGGTGCGGTGATTTTTGGATGAGCTCATAGATGGAGAGCCTAGCCGACGTGGTCCTTAAAATTTGAGTAAGCTTAGTCCAAATTGTGGCCACTGGTCTAGGTGGGGGAGGTTGTGTAGGGTGTTGTGGGGATTGTGACATTTATGGAACATCTCCTATAGCTGCAGCGGGTGCAACCATGTTTGGGTATCTTTTGTTTCACGTCACAATGCTTATCATCCCTACGTACCCTTGCATGGGGTAGTTTTGTGTTACTTCATTCATCTGTATAGTCTTCGCTTGCACATCATGGGCAGGTAAGGGGTCTTTGAAGATGTCCATATGTTTGTTGCTCAGTGCTACGAGATTATCCACCATGAGCGTTTTGTTGTCTATCAAGTCTTGCACCAAGTTTTTGAATTTCCAACAACTAAAGATGTCATGTCCTTTCTATCGGTGGAATCTAAAATATAAATCTTTCCTATAGCCCTTGGTTTTTGGCACGTTGGGGTCTATGGGTCGAGTTTCTAGCAAGTTTATCAGGTTCACCGCAAATAAGTGATCAAACAAGGAGTCTATAGACTCTATGAATTGTCACTTAGGGCGATGCTATTGATTCTGCTCTTGCTTGTGGTTTTCATTTTCATAGTTAGCAAGAGGAACTACCTAATAATTAGCCTTTTGGGGCTATGTTATTTGTGCAGGTGGTGGTACAGTTATGACAACCTGATTGACCGTGGTGGATTTTGGTTGCGTGGGCCCAGTTTTGGTATTTTTGGTCCACTCTTTCTTGTGCATCTTGGCAATCGTCGTCTTGAATTTTGATCTCCTCAATTATCTTGGCTTGCGCCAGGGCTTCTTCTATGGTGGCATATTGCTACAGCTGCAATAGTACGGAGATTGACCTTATGCAACTCTTTGAAAACATTTGAGTCATGTCGACCATGGGAGGGAGGTAAGGTAGCTTTGAAAGCAATGTCCACCAATTCCCATAAGCGGCTATGGTCTCATCATCATACTTCTTAAGGCCATCTAGGTCCATTAAGGATGCCTTATTCTTGGTGTTAAAGGCAAAATGTTCAAGGAACGTGTCCACTAGCTGGTCTAGGTTGTTGATGCTATGCTTAGGCAACTAGGTAAACCAGTCCGAGGTAGGACCTGTGAACGTGGTTATAAATGTTCTCAGAAGTAATGCATCATTGTCCTGGATGCCAAAGCATTGACTCAGGAACCTTGTCACGTGTTCTTGGGCATCCTCATCCCCTCTAAAAATTTCCAATTGAGGCATTTTGAAGTGGTCGAGGTATGGGCGTGCCAAAACTGAAGGATGCACAGGGTGACTGCGGAGCTGGCGTAAGGTGGGCTTTTGGGGCCCTAAAGTCTTGGTCTCCATAGAATCTAAGCATTCTAAAAATGCTTTGTATGCATCAGAGGATTTTATTTCCTCTTCTTTGGTTTTTTCCTGTTGTGCATTGCGAGGAACTTGAGGCCTATGGAGGGGTAGCCGGGTAGTGCCTCACCTACCTTGGTAGGGTGTTTCAACCCACTCTTCTTCTTGCTCAAATTCCTCATAAGCTTCTTGAGGAGTTTCTGGGCATGAGCTATAAACATGGACGGGTGCCCGAGGAAGGTGTCCATCATTGGTCCTAGGGGTGGCCTCCCGCTCAGGTCTCAGAGGTCTCAGAGGCACTTGATAAGGTTGTGGAGACCTATCGCATACTAAGGGGTTACACTTCTCATGAATTTTTGGCCTATGCATGCGAGGGGTTGGAATCATCTCATGCATAGTGGTCTGGAGCAACTCATTTATTTTGCGTTGAATGTGCTCTTTGTTAAGATGATACAGTTGCTCTAACTACTGCTGGTCTTGCCTAAGATGCGTGATTTGCGCTTGGCGGGTGGCATGTTTGGAAAATGCCAAGTCAAATTGTTCCATCGTCCTATGTTTAGGAGGCCTAGATGCCTCTCCTACATGTCTATCTTGATCATGGTGATTTGAGATATCTATGGGTCACTTTCCTCTGTTGAGGTTAGCGGCATTCACTTGAGGCTCTGGCCTCAATAGGTGATCTTGATAATTAGTAGTTACGAAGGCACATTGCTCTCGTGTGGTGTATTGCTCTTGAGGAATGTACTAGTTTTCCTCGTGCTCCCTTTTGTACATGTGAAAGGGATGGGTGGAGTTGGCTCACCCTATCTAAAGAGCCTTGCACTCTAGATTTGGTCTATTAGTTCTAACAGTAATGAGGGGTAGAGGGGGGATGATATAATCATGTGGTCCCTCCTTGTGAATCCTATGTTGCTCTAGCACTTCATCGCATAGTGGCCACTCATAATGAGCATCTAAGGGAGCCTTACCATGTATGTACTCCTCTTGAAAGGGTCTGTGTCGAATGGGAGTGCCCCCAAAAGGGGTGCCTCTATAGTCATTTTCTGGAGTGGCATAGTGTTGACCATGTTGTGGGTCAGGCTGCCAAGGTGGTATAACCAAGTCCTTGGGGCTATAATAGAGGTGACTGGTGCCTCCTTGTACACTTTTCGCAGCTTCTACCCATGATTGGGCTTGGCTATGGGTATACACCATGGTGGTGGTTCTCTATAAGATATGTATGTTTTTATCTCCTTTATGATTTTTTATGCTACACCAAACAAAAAGGGACCACACAAACAAAGAAATGATTATCTAGTTTATAGATTAAATGTGTCCTAAATCTGGTTTAGTGTGTTTTGATTTTTGTTGTGCAAACCGTGTAAATTTTTTTTTGTTATTCATGCATGATGAGGGCTCTTATATCTCCAAAATGGTCGCCCCTTCAATATACCACTACCAGGCCATTATACCGAACCTCTCAATATACCCGCCCTTATGTGAGGGAAACTATTGGTATGCGAGAGCAGAACAATACGTGGAACATAGGAGGTATGAAAGGGGAATCACTCTATTTTTGAAACCTACCATAGAAGACTTATCCTCATGCACTAGGAATAACCCCCACTACACTTGGTCAGATTTCATCAAGATTTATGTCTAGCAACAGTAGCGATCAGGATTATGTATGCAAAATCCAAGCCAAGGTGGTGATGAAATCCACCGTTGGTCTTGATCAAGGGTTGGGGTATTAAGACCAACTCCTTGATGTTAATATAATTACATGGTGTGTGTGGTTCCTTTTACTTGCACAAAGAAAGAAAACATGTAGCAAACTCCCCTATGCAAGAAAAGAAAATAGAAAAATTATAGAGACAGGAACATAAAAACACAGAGGATGTTCAGAAAACCTACCTCTTCTCTGCCTAAACTAGATGCCTCTGATTTTTTGCTTAGAAAATGCACAGAGATCTAATCATCCTAGGGTGGGATGAATAGTAGGTTTGTATTCATACCAAGGTGAGACAAATTTGTATTTTTTTTGGGGTGGCATGAATTCCAAGTCTGTATTCATCATAGGGTGGCACGAGTAGCAGTCCAGTGCCCGAATGAGTAACACATGCAAAGAAACCACAAAATTTGGATCAAAATAACTTGATATTAATAGCAGGGGACAAGGGTCCCATCGTGATCACCACTAAAAGCTGAATGTAGGGTGACGACGTGCCAGATTATGATGCAAACGAAATTGATATAAAGATGCTAAGTCCTACGAATGCGAGAAAAGCAATGCATGAAGGAAAGACAAGAGATGTAAGCAAAAAAATACAAAGCGGGGCCTATTTTTATTAATGAAGCTTTCAAATATGGTTACAATACATCTCCCCCTTCCAGGGATCAGAACGTTTGATACATTTTGTTACATCAACGGATGGTGCGCTTCTAATGTCATCTGCATGCCCACATTTGAAATGGGCAGACCAAACGTTGTCGCCGCTTGCATCTGTGTGTTCATGTGTTCCTTGATGCCCCTTCGGTGTTCTTGGTGGTGAGATCCTGTGCTCAGAGAAATAGAAAATAGTTAATAGCATATGCGAATAGAGGGAAAAACATGCAATCCCTAGGGCCTCCGACTAGTGAATACATAAAATAGCAAAATGATGGTCAGAACATGTCATAATGAATCCAAAATTTAACAAAAGCATAGAAAAATCATCAGAGACACATTGTAGAAACAGCAATTAGGAAATCATGCATGGATTTCTAATCGCTCCGGGGTGGGACGATTAGGACTATCATAAAACATGTAAAAGCAACCCTCCAAATGTCCAGCCTAGAGGCCTCCAAAACTCCTACAAACTTGGGGTTAGACAAAAAAGGGCATTTTGGGATGACCTAGAAGGTCATATTTGGAAGATTCTGCCCATATTGTCATGTATCCTAAGGTACTCCCTGTATGTTAGTAAAAGCATAAAATGATAAAAACACAGTCAAATCAAGTTAGAATGCAATGAAATTTGAACAAAAACATAAGTAAACCAAATAGAACATAATGCAAAAATAATAGTAGAGAAATTATTCATGGATTTTTAATTGCTCTGGGGTGGGATGATTATGACTGCAGTAGTTTGGGGGGCACCCGGGGGTAGGACGCCCGTCGTTTGGGGTCTATTTTTGACACCAATCCACTTGGGATGGGTTCAAAACCTCTTAGGGGATTGTGTCAATGAATTTGGTGTGGGATTATGGCCAATTTCTTGGGTTTTGGGTCAGGATTGGGTTCCTAGTGTTCACCCGATAACCTCTCTTCCAAAAGAGAAATTAGGGATGTAAAAAGCACAAAGGGGGAATGGGGGTAAAATTTGGCAGCACTCCATTGCTCCAAATGCTCTAGCTCTGTTATTTTTTTGGGGTTAGGAGGATCACCATTTTATAGACCTAGGGTCTCCCTCTTTGAATGCGCATGCGAGGGTGCCACTTGGCTTGCCATGCATTTTTTGGGAGAGAAGATTCCTCCCTGAATTAGAGTCTCCTTGCATGAGTCCTCCATGATCAGGGCATGCTTGACTAAAGTCTTTCTCTCAAATTTGAAACCGTTCCTCGCAATTGCATGCTCTAAAGGCGTAGTTAAGTGGCAGATCTGTCGAGGTTTGACTTTTTACCAGTCAAACCTGCTACTCATCCCACCCTGGGACGATTGCTGCTAATCATCCCAGGGTGGGACGAATAGGATTCTAATCATCCCAGGGTGGGATGAGTAGGGAGAAAAGTTCTTAAAATGTGCCAAATTGACCTTTGACCTTCCAAAAATGATTTGGGAGTGGTTAGGACCACTTTTTAACATCTAGGGGCTGCCCTAAGGGCTATGTATGCCAACTCGGTCAGTGCTTGTAGCCACATAATTGGGTTGGTGCAATTTTGGTGTCTACAATCCCAATAGAGATGAGTGGGCTTCATGTTGTCCAATACAGGGCCAGTCTATATTAACCAGTTGCATAATGCTTGTGTATCTCTATACCTGCACATAAATAATTATAATATAGGATTAGTAGTAACTGTGAGGGATCCATTGTGTGAGTCCCTCAAAAATTAATAAAAAACCTAAATTCCAAATAATAAATTGCTTACAAATGTGGAAATAATGAAAATAGTATAACAATAAAAATTTTTACCTTGTTGAACTCACCATTTTTTGATCTGATGTAACTATTATAGGAAGTTGGTGTGATGATGCTCTAGCATCACCCGAGGGCTAGTAGGGCTACAAATATCTGGTTTGAGACACCCACGTGTGCTTGGCGACAACAAAAAATACCTATGGGTGCTTGGGAATGGTGAAAAACACCCAGAGGTACTTGGTGATGGAGGGAAGCACCATAAGGTGCTTGGTGGTGACATGGAGCACTCAGAGGCATTCAGGAGCTGAGGTGAGGATCTACAAAAGCAGATCTAGCTAAGAAAAAGGGCAATTATGGGTGTGGGTTATGGTGAGCGAGGATGAATGAAGAACTCAAGGGACTAAAGATATTGAAAACAGAAAACACTTAGTGAATTACGTAGGGGTTGAGCCATCAAAATGACTCCTATTAATAATCCACACTAGGGTATGTTAGGGTTTGAACAACATGAATTGTGTGGCTCAAATTAAAACACATCGAAGGGTGGATATTAATTTCAGGTGTGTGACATAGATTGATGTAGATGGATGGCTAGGATTAAGTTAAATCATATGGCTAGGATTTATTTACATATATATATATATATTTACATATATATATATATATATATTTATTAAATATATAAAATATAATATTAAAATATTAATATTAAACATATATTTAACAAATATACCTAAATATACATAAATAAGTGGGTATAAATGGCGGGAAGACCTGGATGGACGACAAGTGGCTATATTTTAGTGTCTACATCAGGATTTCCAGTAAAAATGTCAAAATGTAGGATACAACTCTTATAAAGACAACTAGGAAGGGAATCAAAATTAAAATGTGAATTACTCCCAAAATCGTGATTCTAGATCTAGTACTTCTTAGAATACCTCTCAAGTTAATCAAGTGTTTTTCCAATCTAACACAAATGGAGAATATATTTGTAGTCAACCAAATGTGTCTTAGTAAGTCAACGTTTTATAGGTACAAAGAGCAACAATTTTATATTTGGAACAACAAATTGTTGTTGTTGCTAGGAGTGATCCTCAATATAAAAAGAATCAAACATATAAAGAAGAAAAAGAAAAGAAGGATAAAGGAAAAGAACTTGTTCATTTTTAATCCTACTATTAGTGATAAAATTACAAACCCTCTATTGGTCATTTGAAATCCTATTACAAACATAGAAACATAAAATCTATGAAAAACATTCCTAAGAAAACCTCAACCCAACCTATGAAACGTGTCATTCTAGAAAATAGTGAAAGATCGTGATTGCTAAAAGTGGTGATCTTAGTACCCATAGCAAACACATGACAAGATGTCACCTAGACTCAATAATCATTGATGAAAGAAATTACCAGCAAGACAAGAATATAGAATTTTGTTAAAGAGTTGCATACAACTCCTTGCAAGGTCCTATACTTAGAATTACTTAGGACACATACCTATTAAAGATAGAGGTTAAGATACTTTCTAGATGATATGGAGATTCCCAAATGAAAAAATGGTAATATCATGTTCACCATTCCAGGGTCTTACAAAGTGCAATATATTTAATCACATATAGAAAAAATTTGCATTTATGCACATACTAGCTTTGATTTGGTCATTAATTTCCCTTTCAAAAACATATTTGTTGCTACTTATTTAGCAAGGTCTAATGATCTACCATTGATGATCATAGTTATTTATATTGATATAATGGTCTGCAGGGCTTTGGTGGATGAAGTAAGTGGTACATGTGTCATGCCATTATCCTTGATAGATAAACTAAAAATTCCTAGAGAAAATGTCCTATATTCTAGAAATAGTTTCTATGCTCATAATGGTAAACCTCAATATCCTATGGGTTTTATTTGGTTGCTAGTTTTATCTAGTCCTAAGGAAGTATGAGTGAAGTTTATGGAGATTGATTTTTTAGACCAACTATACAAAACTTTTTGGTAGAGATTGGACTAGTAAGATGAGAGCTATAGCTTCCTCCTTCTTGCCAATTGGTTAAGTATGCCTATGATAATAAATTTTCACTATAAAGGGAGATTTAGATCCTTAGGGATTTCTTATTCCAATAAATGGTAGCTATTTTATTCATTCTATGGATGAAACATAGAAAGTTACCATTTATGAAAATAAGCCTCATCAGACTTCTAGAAGAAATTTATACAAGGGGCATCTTGAATTTTTCTTAAAATACCCTTAAGATAGGTATGAATCTAAAGATTATCAACCTGAAATGGATGCTATTAGTTCAATTATTCAAGAGGTAGTAGATAAGTTGCCACCATTTTCTAAACCTAAATAGAGAGAATATTCCATTGTGTTATACCAAAAGTTGGTAAACTACAAAAATCCCATGAGGATGTTACCAAATTAAAACAAGTAAAATTTTTTGTAGATAATGACAACACGAGGGAGGAAATTAATAGTGATATAGACATTGATTTTAATCAAGCCTTTAACATTGAAATTGAAAATGCTCCTTCTACCATACCTATTTCTAAGGTGGGTGTGGGGCATATCAAGTAGGTTCAATAGAAGTTCTTATTTTAATTATGATGATGATCAACTTGATATAAATTGTTTTACAATTGATAACAATAATTTGTTTGCCTATTGTATGCTTAAGAATTTTAAAAGTTAAAAATACAAATCTAGGCTAGATAGGCATAAAAAAATTAGTGATTCTATTATCTTTACTTCAAAATTTTTACATAGCTTAGCGAAACAAGAATTATTCCCTTGCCTAGGAATTTAACAAAGGATAAAATCTATTAGTTTTAAAACTATCATGGTGGCAAGTGGCTCCCTATTCCTATAATTGTTAATTCTTGTATTGTTTTAATATATATTGAACCAAAATACACTATTGGTTGATTGTTTATTGCAATCATGGACTGCCATTTTAGCTATTTCAGGGTTTGTTCCCATTTTTATAATAGTCCCTAATATTTTTTTAACCTATAGAAACCATGTTATGCCCAAGCTATTTGGAATTTGTAGGTATATTTCTTAGCAACTATGATCACCCATAAATGTGATGATCTTAGTTCCTATAAATTTTAGGGAAATAGAGAAGGCCCAGACATTCAGTGTTACCCTTGCTAGCTTATTTATAGATCTAGAAATGTTTTTCTATTTAGATAAATTGTCTAACAATTGGATTGATAATTTGATTGATCCTACACCCTCTTTTCTAGCAAGGTATCTAATTGAATCTATATTATCTATTGAGCTAAATACTAAGGTTGTACTAAAGGCTTTAATAAATGTTTATAAGAAAATAAGACCATACCCTGGTAAACATATCCCTATCCTTCTTAATTCTAAATATCATGCTCATATATTATCTAGGATTAGGGGCAAGGGGCATGTGGAAGAACCAATAGTCCAAATTTTTAATGATGTTCTCTTTCTCCTGTTATTTCCCAATGATGAAGCTATTCCAATATTGGTATATTCTAGAGAGGAAGGGCTTCCTGGACAATATAACAAGAGAGGGTTCCTTCAAGAACTTAATAATATATGGGGAAGACATAAATGGACTGATTGTCTTGGTCAATTCAAAATTAATTCAAAATTAAAGAATATTCCCCCAACTCCAAACCATTTTAAATAAGTAAATGTCATGAATGTTGAACCTACCATTGATGTTAACATAGGTACCCTCAAGAAACCACACTTAATTAAAATTGGTACAGTCCTATCTATCAAAGAGTAAGACACCTTTATTATTCTTAAGGAATACAAGGATGAATTTGGTTGGGAATATTCTAACATGCTTGGAATGGATAAGGATTTTGTTATCTATAACATTGTTACCTATAAGGATGCCACTCCCGTATGACAGAGGCAAAGGATATTCTCTCCCCTCATTCAAGACATGGGAAAAATTGAAATCCAAAAGTTCCTAGATGCAAATTTTATTAGACCTATTGATTAATTTGGTAGGCATATAATATTGTGCAAATTAAAAAGAAAGAAGAGAATGTTATTTGGATTAAAACATTAATATAGCTTATCCCGAGGGTAATTTTCCTTTGTCTCTACTAATTATAATGTAGAGTATACCTTACGGTATGAAATGTTATCCCTTATGGATATTTTTTTAGGATATATACAATTCCATATTGCCCCTAAGGATAAAAAAAAAACGACTTTTACTACACCTTTGGGAACATTTTGTTATATTGTCATTGCTTTTTTATTTAAAATGTTAGTGCTACTTATCAATGGGCTATGATAATGGTATTTCATGACCTAATGGGAAAAATAATGGAATCATAGGTGGATGACCTCTTAGATATGTCTAATAAGTAGGCCAACCACCTAGATGACCTTCATGTCATTTTTTAATAATTATATCTCTACAAGGTTAGACTTAGTCCCAAGAAGTGTGTCTTTGGTTTTTTTTTTTTGGTAATTATAATAATAGATTAATTGTGGGTTTTTATAAAGGATACCAAAACATTATGTACAAAATCAGCCTTGCTAAAAGATATTTCATGCCGGATGGCTGGGTAAATAGAGCAGTTCGTAAAAAAGACAAGGAAATACAAAATGCCCGAGGGCCCCAGAAGACGCGGACAGTCCTGGAAATATTGATCTTGAAATACATTAAAACAGAATAATAGCCAAAAACAATATATCAAAAAACTTTGGGAGAAGACCTATGATACAAATTCTTCATCATGAGGGAATATTTGCTTTGGCCAAACTGTCCACCTCAGTTGGGAAACGAGAACGCAAAACAATCGGGCACATGGTCATCAGTCCTTTGTTGGCCAAGTGATCTGCCACCCGGTTACCTTCTTTATAGATGTGCCCCGCCTCCCACCTGGCGCATCGAGAGAGGAGCATCCTAGCCTCGAGGATGATATTCAGGACCCGTCACAACGGGTCTTTGGAGCCACGAAGGTAGTTGATAATTTTTAGAGAATCGCCTTCAATAATTAAAGGCCTAGGATCATTCGATATGACCTGCAACCCTTTCAACACACGATGGGCTTTGGCAAAATTATTGGTCTGAGGGCCCAGATTTTCATAGTAGGCCAAGATCAGCTTCCCATTATGGTCCCTAACAAACCCCTTGAAACCAGCAGGCCTCGGGTTGCCTTTAGCAGCCTCGTCAAAATTAAGTTTGATCCACCCCAAAGGAGGTTTGGTCCAAGTGACCTCCTTGCAGCCATTCACTGAGTCAAGTCTGGAAGAGAAGCCAAGGTCCAGTCTTTTGAAAATAATTGCCTCCCAAGGATTATGATGGCGGGAGCTAGGAATAGTTTTTGAATTCTTGACAACAAAGGATAAGGCCCACTAGGCAACAAAGGGATCAATTCTAGGGATCTTGCCGAAGACTCTAGCATTACGCTCCAGCCAAATTTGCCAGATGGAATGGTGAAAGGTAGCCTCACAAAGGAATCGAAGCTTAGAATTATTAAAGGGCTTGGGCCATTGGAGGAAGGCATATTTAAGGGAGTGAGGGGAGCACCAGAGTACTTGGAAGGAAGACAACACACAGCTTAGGATCGAATGGGAAAAGGGGCAATGCAAAAATAAGTGATCAGATGTTTCACAGTCAGCTAAGCAAAGATAACACCTGTTGGGAATTGTAAGGCCTCTCTTGTGGAGATTGTCTATGGTAAGGGATTTGTTATAAAATGCAATCCAAGCAAAGTAATTTATCTTAGGAATAATCCCTTTCCTCCAAATTGCTTTCCACCAGGGGTCCACAGTAGCCTCACACGATAGAAGATCATAAGCGGACTTAACAGAAAACCGCCCATCCTGTGTGTTGCTCCAAATAATTCTATCATCTCTTATGATCGAAGGAATTAACATCGATTGGAGGACACTGTATAAGAAATTCACCTCATTATCAAACCCATCCATCGTCTAAAGTTTCCATCGAGGGGGAAGGGAACTCCATTCAATGCAATCCGAAACCTTGAGATGACTGTTTGGATCAATCTGGGCCCTCAAGCCAGCCAAGTTCTGATTTACAGTGAGAGCTTCATTTGTAGCCCACCTGTCTCTCCAAAAAAGGATCATGGATCCATCCCCCAAGATCCAACGAGCACCCCTGTTAATCATCAAACGGCCCTGAAGCACCGTCTTCCAGAAAGCCGAAGCTTCATGAGGAGACTCAGCTTCCAGAAGAGAATTTTCCCCAAGATACTTTCTTTTAACTATATTGACCCATTCTGCCGGTGCATTAATAAGAATTATCCAAGCATGTTTGGAAATTAAAGTAGTGTTCATGAGCCTGGATCTTCTCAATCCCATGCCCCCTTGGTCCTTTCGAAGGCAAACCTTATCCCACGCCACTAGAGGAATTCTAGATTTTTATTCGCTGTCGGACCAGAGAAAATTCATTTGAATCTGCTCGATTTTGGAATGGATAAACACAAGAAGCATGAAAACAGACATGAAATAGGTGGGAATTCCTTGAAGACAGGATTGGGTGAGGGTTGCCTTCCCAGCTTGAGATAGCAATTTGCCTTTCCAAGTGCTGAGTTTCTTATGAAGCCGTTCCAAAATTGAATTCTAGATGTTCCCACCACCTTGCCCATTGCAAAATAGCGACAACCCCAAATAAGTTGCAGGCAGGGAATCAATAGTGCATTCAAGGATTCTGGCAATGTGAATTTGCCTCCGTAGAGGGGTATTAACAAAATAAATTTTGCTCTTCAAATAATTAAATTTTTGTCTAGAAGCCTTCTAATATCGGGACAAAATGCACTTGATAGATTTGGCCTAAGTGACAGACGCTCTAGTGGATATGAGCATGTCATCCACAAACTGTTGGTGAGTGATAGGATCAACTCTGGAAGTAGGCAGAATGCCAAAAATTTTGCTTTGATGGAGGGCTTCATTCAAAGACCAGTTAAGGACCTTTGCCAAAAGAATGAATAAAATAGGAGACGATGGATCACCTTGTCTGAGGTCGCGAGCACTCTGGAAGAATCTAGAGGGGGACCCGTTGATGAGCACAAAAAAGGACAGAGTGGAAATGCAACTGTTCACAAGGTCAATCCAGTGATGATAGAAGCCCAACTTGCAAAGGACAGCACAAAGGAACCTCATGTCCACTCTGTCAAAAGCTTTATTCATGTCTAGTTTAAGGAAAAGCGCAACATTCTTGGAACATTGGGCAGTATGGAGGGTTTCATGAATAGTAATGACACCATTAAGGATGCTTCTACCCTTAACGGTGCTCCCCTGAGCTGAACCTACCAAAGAGGGGAGGAGGGATCTCAGACGATTGGCAATGGTCTTGGTAAGAATCTTGTAGAAAACATTGCAGAGGCTTATGGGACGATAGTCAAAAAAACTTTTGCAGGCGGGCGACTTAGGAATGAGATCTAGGAAGGTAGAGCTAAGATTTGGATGGATGGATCTTGATGCTTGGATTTCTAAGATAGCCTCATAGACATCAGGCCCCACAACATCCCACATAACTTGAAAGAATCTTGGGGGGAACCCATCAGGCCCGGGGGCCTTATCTGGTTGCATGGAAAAAAGAGCATCCTTAATCTTGGAATGGGAAAAAGGTTCTAGGAGTTTAATACTTGCCTCATGGGGGACTTTGGTAGGGAAATTAGCAAGCAAGGATTTCTAAACTTGGAGGACGCTATCAGGAGGAGCACCCAGAAAATCCTGGAAGAAATCGACTGCTTCGCTTTGAATTTCCTCAATCTCCCTGGTAGTGCACCCATCCTTACACAACACCTATCTGATCTTGTTGGCCCCCCTGTGTCTCATGGTAGACACATGGAAAAAATTCAAATTTGAATCACCGCTCTTTAGCCAGAGATCCTTGGACTTTTGACACCAAAACATTTCCTCACTGGCAAGAATGGAATGATAGTCCACCAGGAGGCTTCGTTCCTCCTCTATGAGGCCTTCAGAATACCCTTCGACCTCCATATTTTCCTCTAAACTCTTCAAGCGATAAGAGATGGACCTTTTAGACTCAAAAATGTTGCCAAAAACCTCCTTATTCCATGCCTTTAAATTCTTTTTAATCATCTTAAGTTTTAGGGCCAGTATTTTGGACGTTGAACCAACCACCATTACCTGCCACCATTCTGAAACCAAATGTTTGAAATCCTTGTGGGAAATCCACATGGACTCAAATCTGAAAGGGATATTAAACCTAGGCCTACCAGTGGCCTCTAACAGAATGGGATTATGGTCCGACCTGATTCTTGGCAAAGCTAAGAGAGTTGCAGCATCGAGGAAGGGAATAGCTTCATGGGAAATGAGGAACCGGTCGAGCTTGACCTGGATGAGATTGCTCCTAATCCTCCTATTTCTCCAGGTGAAGGATGCCCCCTTAAGTTCAATGTCTAGCAGATTATTGGATGAAACAAAATCTCTGAAATCCTCCATGTTATGGCTGGCCAGCTCAGCACCTCCCTTATTTTCAGAGGGATGAAGAGGGCAATTGAAATCCCCTACCACAACCCACGGGAAGTCACTAAAACTTTCCCTCATCAAAGAGATGGTTTTCCACAACTCAGCTCACTCCAAAGTAGCGTTCGAGGTGTAAAAATTAGTCAAAATCCATGAAAAATTATCAACCTTGGAGTGAAACAGGACATTGATAGTCCTGCTGGAAGCCGATAGAAGACTACCCTCGACCTTGTTAGAGTCCCACAACACCATGAGACCGCCTGTAAAACCTATTGTAGGGCTGGAAAGGAATTTGGCCTTGGCCCAAATGGCCCTGGCAACCTTGATAGAGGCAGAGGCATCAGACTTAGTCTCCTACAAAATGAGGATGGATGGGTTAGAATTTTTTCGGAGATCGGCCACCACCCTATGTTTGGCCGCTTCGTTAAGACCTCTCACATTCCATGAGAGGATTTTCATCTGGACATTTTAAAGACTTTCTTGCCTCCCTTTCCCTGCTAGATGAGAGGTTTTGGGATAGGCGAATCACCCACCAATGAGTCAGAATCTTCTTGAAAAAGCAACCACTGGGATCCATTTGCAATGTCTGCTACCATTTCCTTATCCCTTCTTTCTTTTTTAGGAGGTCATCCCCGTTTTCTTTCATAGCCAAAATCCACCCCTTGCTTTTGGCTTCTAGTGTTTCACGAACTAATGTTGCCATGTTGTTCGTCCCTCTTGCCAAGCAGATACTCTTCCAACAGGGACTCGAGAGGTTTCTGGTTTTGACAAATAGGGAAATCAGCCTGAGCAGACATACGGGAAGGAGACTGATCCTTTTCCACTTGAGGTTCTAGTTGGGAACTTGCATTGCACAGAATGGCATTCGACTCGGGGAGAACCCCAGAAGGATCTAGAGACTCAGGAACTATCGCTATAGGGTGTTTCGGTTGTTTTCCTTCTTGCTCCGGGGGGTTTCCAGAAGCCCCACCCTTCATCCCTAGCTTTTGAAGAGGACAATTTGACTGAAGATGCCCCTGGGAACTGCATCGGGGGCAAAAGGCCGGTCTATTTTTGTAGTTAATGACTTGCTTATGAAGAACGGAGCCTCCAGATCGAAGAGTGATGGAGGATGGAAGGTTCACCTCCAAATCCGCCAGGACACAGAAGCGAGCTTGGAAAAATCTGGTTCGAGCCCGAGTGGGAGGGTCAATGGTGACCAACTCACCAATGGAACAGGCGATACCCCTGATAACATTTTCATGCCAACAGAAATGGGGAAGGTTCGAAAGCCTAACCCATATTGGGGCAATATTAATATTTTGGGTTTCGGGGTTAAAATCCATCCCCCACTTCTTGAGAAAGAGACTCCTGCATCCCAGAAACCATGGGCCCCCAGCCAAAATTTTACAGTAATCCTCCGCATTATTCAGCCTAATTATGAAAAAACCTTGGGATAGGGTAGCCAACTCCATATGACCCGAGGTCCGCCATTTTCCTGTCGCCCACCTACGGATGGTCTCCATATCGGGACGCCCTCTAATAAACTTCCCAATTAGGGTAAATTATTCAAATTCGATGAAACTTAATAGGATTTCCTCTAGGATGTCCAGTTCATCCTCGGATGGAAAGAGGTCCTTAGTGAAAATACCATTTGGGGTTTCAGAAGCCGCTGCCTCTGCATACAATTTTTGTTGGTAGTCTCTCCCTTTGTCAGGCGGATCCTTCCCGCATCTACCTCCATCTTCGAGTAACTCCGTCGAGCCTCCATTCTATGACTTCCCTCCTTGCACCTTGCTGTAGCCCTCCAACTTGTCGGTGCCCAGGTTCACAGTGCTGGCACTCCTGCTCCCGTGCCCTCCTGTCGCTACCTTCCCGCTCATCGCTGCCTTCCCTTCCAGTGTGTCTTTTGGTTTAACTAGTTGTATGTTGCTAGGATTTATGGTGTCCCATAGGGGTAGATATGTCGATCAAGACAAGATCAAATCCATTGATGTTATGCCTCCACCTAAAATGATTAAAGGTATCAATTTTTTTCTAGAGAAGCTTAGAGCTATTAGGTGTTTTATTCCTAAGTTAATTTTTAAGGATTATCCATCGTATCTCTTAATTTAGAAATATTTTGAGTTCACTTTGGATGAAAAAGAACTTTCTAGAATTGAATAAATTTATTTTATAGTCCTAACTCTTTGCCTAACCAACCTAGATAAGTTTTTTGTATTGTACATCTTTGCTACTTAGGTTTCCTTCGGAGTTGTCCTTTCTCAATAAGATGATAATAATAAAGAGTATGTCATGTAGTATATTTGTTGAACAATGATTCCAGTAGAAACTTGGTACACTATTATGAAAAGATATTGCGTAGCCATCTATTTTATATGAAAAAATTTACGGCATAATATGTTGTATCAAACAACTTATGTAGTCATTAAAATTGACCCCTTGACTACAAAAGCCTTACTTTCCTAGTGACACTTAATAAAAAAATTGGATCATTATGATGCAAGAATTTGCTCTTTGTATCATTACACAAAATTATAATAAAGCTTAGGTAATTGCTAATGAATTGGTTGCAACTCCTAACCCAATTCAACAACTCTTAAAGAAGGCATTGCAATATAAGGATAAAATGGTTATATGTATTATGTCCCTCATGACTTTGTCATATTTTCTTTCTCCATTACCTCTAACTTTATTTAGGAGTCTACTCCCTATAAACTTACTTAGCAAGAAAAGGCCATCTTACAATCTCATGAGGCTATCAAGAGGTATGATGAAACAAAAGCTAAAACTAATGTCCTAATTACTGCACGGTCTCACATATACACTTGTAAATCTCATAATTTTGTTAAAATATTATGATTAGTACCAACCTCAATATTCCACCAAAACCTTATGATTAATCTCAATATTACTGTGTCATTCGTTACACCTCATGAAGGTTGGTTTGATAGGGTGTAGATTTCCAAATATAGATCACCTTAGAATGTTATGTAAGGTGCAATGCATCATTTCATAACCCTTTGCATTCATAAATATTATCTTCTAGCACATTGAATGTATTTTTCCATAAAAAAATCAAGAAACCTTGCATAACCAACAAATGCAATATCCATAGATCTTTGGAAGGTAGCCTCTATGTTGGAGAGGCCAAAAGGTAGTCTTTGGTAGGCAAAGGTTCCCTATTTTATGAATAAAGCTATCTTATGTTGATCATAATATTTGATCTATATCTAATTGTATCCAAAGAAAAAATCAAGTAATGATAAGATTTATCACCTCCCCACCATTTACAAAATTTAATCAACTGATAACAATGGATAAAAATATTTTAAAGATGCCCTATTAAAATTTATGAAGTCAAAAAAAATATAGAGATACTCATTCATTTTACATACTAGTAGCAAACTCACTATTCAAGTAGAGTTCTTTATGGGGAAGATGATTTGCTCTTGCAATAGCTTTAGAAGTGCCTTCTTCATTACTAGCTCAATAATTGGGTTGATGGGTCTTTAATATTTTTAGAATGACCTAGTTTTGGAGTTAGGTTCAATGGTATATTTAATGATATTACTATCATTGACTTTAAAATCTTCATATTTCCATGTAATAAAATATCCATGCTTCTTACATAAATATTTGAACAAATTGACCTCTTCTTTAGTATAATCCTTTCCCAAAAGTAACTTTTTACCTTTAGATACTTTAACAAGATGGTATTAAGATATTTTTATCTTGATACTTACTTTCTTGATGGTATAATTAGGGTTTTAGAGGCTTTCTAGTGTGATTAATCCTATTGGAAACTAGTTTTTAACTAGATTACCCCATACTTGATGTCATTCCCATATTAATTCTTTTATTTTGCATGTTGAGTATCGTTAACAAGGAAATTTATGTTTTGCTCATAATTATTGAATACTTGTCAATGATCTACATTTTCAAGGACTATAGGCCTAGAAACCACCTCAACTACTTTAGAATTATCCCACATGTATGTTATTTGATCAAATTTAATGTTCGAAGATGATATCTCATCTTTTTGGAATTCAATTAGCTAGGAATCACTTTGAGCTCATAAGTACAAAGACTTCCTAATAAGTCCTAGACTATATGCTTGTTAAATTTTAGATCTTTATTTTTGGTGGTATATTTTGAGTTGATATTATTTATAACTAACTTAGAGTCACAAAATATTATAATGTTCTTGACACCTATCTTTTCATTTTTTCTCAATCTAGTGCACAATGCTTTATATTCAACAATGTTGCTAGTGAGATTAAATAATCTATAAATGTAACTTAGTTATGTGTATTGGAAATCAATTAGATGAATATTGACACCTACTCCATTTATTTTTTGTACACCATAAAAAGGAATTATCCATGTTCCATATAATCCTTAAGTATATTTGGTGGTTAAAGTTAGGATCATGGAAACATCTTCATATATTAGGTAATTTCCAATATTAATTTCTTTACAATGTAACAATTAATATTTTCCTTTCTTGTAGAACTCCTATGATCATGTCAAGCTAAAAAATAAGTGCATATATAAATTTGAAAATATTATTATAATTCAATACACCATCATCTTCAAGCTTGTGCAAGAGGAATTTAACTAAGGATCATTTTCAATCCTAATGAACTTTCCATCTCTAGGTACTTTCATATATGTATAATCCATGGATAGGTACCCATCTATTTGTAAATTCTTTGTCCATTATTGTTATAACTATATTCCAAAATAAGGAGTTTATTGACCATAATGACTTCTTAAATGACCTGTAACTTGGCTTTTGAAGCTTTAAAATTAAAGAAAATGCAACCACAAGTATGGAAATAAGCATGCAATGTTATAACTATGATAATGGATAACTAATATACATGAAAATATGATAGAAAACTTGTTACAACATTCAAGAAATGCTCATATAAAAAATATCATGAAAATATACAATGCTCCCCAATGGAGGTCATGACCTCTCCATTTTTGTAAAAATGGATATACATTGTATCTACTACTACTCAATCTATGCACTCCAAAATCCTCTCACATTTCTATTCTATGAAGGCCTATTTATATTGAGATGCAACGCTTTACCTTCAATATTCCTGTGACACCTCACTATTCTATTCTAATGACTTATGTACATGTGGATTTGATGCACATTTACATGATTGCACATTCTAACACTTGTGCATTTATTATATTGCTTTAATAAAGTACTTAAGACCTAATACACCCCTAATATAAATAAGTACCCATAAAGTTACATTAGTAAGGAACCAAATAATGTAATATATTCCAACATTGTATTACATTGTTTAGTTTTTTTAAAGACTTTAGTCTTCAATATAGATCTTCGTCTTGATTTGACCCTTTGTATTATTTTTAATTTATATTGCATTGTATGCCTCCTTGATCTAGTTTCTCTTCTTTTTCCTCTTCTTCTTCATTCTTGTCTTTGAGGTCAGTTACTGCACTTTCATAGGTGGATGTACTATTAGTTGATTCTTGCAAAAGTATCTTCTCTTTGTCTTTGTCCTTTTTATCATTTTCCAAATTCTGTATAGAAGCTTCTGAAATAACACTTAAGGCATCATGAGAAGAATTTGTGTTAATATAACTTGAAGTATCAATACTACATGAGGAATAAAATATTTTCTCTAGGTATGAATCATCCATTTATGTATTTATTTTAAGTAATTATATCAATCCTTTTGTTCTACATTCTCATCCTTATAACATTTGAATGTAAGTAATGCCATGTATAATATGCTACCAAATTCTAAAGGGATTTAAATATAATTCTTTCCATTATTAATTGCTTCAGTGAGTCATGCGTATAGATAGTATTCCATGGTTTCAAAGTTGTCTCTTAAAGCTTCACTATGAATCATTTTTGAAGTAAGGTCTAACTCTCCTTCAGACTTTATAAGTAAATTCTTGATTCCAGTTTTTATGACACTTACCCTTTCATTTCTAATAGTGTTGTTCATATCAGTGTTTGTTGTATTCTTTGAGGTAGACATATTTCTTCCTCTTTTAGTTTGAGTAGATTATGTTACTTTGCAGATTTTGTATTTCTCAATTTGGATTCTAGACTGAATCAAATCTTGCAGTGTATGATTTGAACAATGGAATTTTGGCTCTTTAGAATTTTGAGAATGTTTTTGATAGATCCTGTGGAGTAGTCTACCTTATATCTCCCTAGTAAGATGATTAAATACTTCTCTTCAATTTGTAGAATCAATCTTGGAAATAATTTTCCAATTTTTAAATTTTGTAAAAGATCTTTCTTCCTTGAAAATAAATGAACTATGGATTTGATAGAATGATTGGATTTCAAGATTTGAGTTGAATTCCTTTTGTCTCCCTAGTAATGTGATGATAAGTTTAATATAATTTTCAACTCTTTTCACTACAATCAAATTTCTACCCCCTCTTGTAGAAATCTTATAAATGATGTAATTTTCAATTAATAAAACTCTCAATATATTTAAGATATTCAAGTTGGATTTTCGGTATATTTTCAACTTGAGTATGAGACTAATAAAATCAATCTTCCAACTTTTAAATTAATCTAGAGTTTGACTTCCCTCTACCTTTGTGTAATGCAGTTTATAAATTTCTATGATTTCAATTTGATGTAGGATTCCTTATATTTCCCTAGTTAAAAATTTATATTAAGTATGTATTTGCAAATTAAGTTTTACTAACCTTATAACTCCTTGTCTTTATGAATTTGCAAATCGTTGAAGCAATTATAATAAATATTTTAATGCTTCTATTTTCTACTTCCTTCTCAGGATAATCAAAATTATTTCTAGATATTTAACACCTTATTACTCCTATCATTAATTTCTCTATATTATAAGGTTTAGTTGATTTCAACTTTAATAAACCTTTTAATATAACTCTTACCTTTCCAATACTGAGATTGGTCTTGAAATTTCTCTATCATTAACTCAAACTCTACAAATTGATGATAGTTGACTCCTTTCCAACTTTGAGATGCTGCATATAATTTTAACTCCTTTATCACTGAACTACGTCCCTTCTCCAATGTTCACTCATTTCCCTGCACTCTTTTCTCCAGTCAATGAGCATGCTTATATTTAATGTTTTAGTGTTGACTTGAGCACTTTCAATCTACTGGTGGGTTTGCCCTTCAACATCGATGTTTTTGCATGCATCCTTATTCCTTCAATAGGTGCATTTACTAGATTTACTACTGAAGAACACAAGCTTATATTGAGAGGGGGGTGAACAGTATAATATTACTTTTTACTTTTCTTTCCAAATCAATATTATGCAATGTATAAATACAAATATCAACAACAATAATCAAAGCAATGCACAAATAATCACACACAATAGAGAAACCAATTTAACATGGTTCAACCAAATATGGCTACCTCCATGGAGAAAATATTTCTTCTAAATATTTCTCAAAGAATCTCTTTGATAATCCTTCCAAATTATAATGTTTATGGACCTCTATCCAAAGGAGATGCTGATCCCCTAAATCTGGTTTGTGGATCTCTATCCACAAGAGAACTCCTTCTCCTCTGCTCTGGCTAGTGATCCTCTAGAATACTATCGCCTCCACTACACTGGCTTGTGGATTTCTATCCAATAAATACTCTTGTCCCCACTCAAAAGACCTATCATCACTACCTTGGCTTGATGGAACTCTTTCCATTGGATACTATTGTCATCTTTTCTCTATCACCTCCAAAGCCCTGTCTAAAATCTATACTAAACACAATCCAATCGGTCTAGCATAAATCTACTCAACAAGTCCATTCAAATCTACACTAAACACAGTCCAGTCGATCTAGCACAAATATGCTCAATAAGTCCACTCAAATCTACACTAAATACAGTCCAATTGATCTAGCATAAATCTGCTCAATAAGTCCACTCAAATTTGCACTAAACACAGTCCAGTCGGTCTAGCACAAATTTTCTTAATAATTCCACATAGAACTTGCTCAAATCTGCTCAACAAGTTCACTCAGAACTTGCTCAAATCTTCTCAACAAGTTCACTCAAAACTTGCTCAAATATTCTCAACAAGTTCACTCAAAACTTTCTCAAATCTTCTCAACATGTCCAATAAAAACTTGCTCAAATATGCTCAACAGGTCCACTCAGAACATGCTCAATAGGTCCATTCAAGACCTATCCAAATCTGCTCAAAAGGTCCACTTAGAACCTGTCCAAATTTGCTCAACAGGTCCACTCATAACTTGTTCAAATCTGCTCAATAAGTCCTCTCTAGAACTTAATGAAATTTGTATTGTAAGCTTCCAAAAAAGCTCACACAAATATCAGTCCACAAGTCTCCTTAAAGACTTACCTCAAATATGGTTAAAAAGTCCACACATAGAACTTGTCCAATCTCATAGAAGCATAAAGAGAATTGTTAGAGACTCAATATGTTCTATACTCAATGCTCAATTACTTTCTCAACTTACTCAATATCATAGAAGCATAAAGAGAATTTTTAGAGACTCAATATGTTGTACACTCAATGCTCAATCACTTTCTCAACTCACTCAATATCATAGAAGCATAAAGAGAATTTTTAGAGACTCAATATGTTCTATACTCAATGCTCAATCACTTTCACAACTCAAATTAGAATGTAGAATAGTTTGTTTTATGGAACTTGAACAATCACTTCATACAACCACTTGACTAGGCTCAACCAACTCAACTCAACCAATTGCTTAATGAAACTCAACTTTCTCACAAACCCTAGTCCAAGCATATATCAACCAACTTAAAATGTTTCCAACAATGCTCAACAACAAATCTCACATAACAATGATACTCATGTTCTTTTCACAAACCCTAGTTCAAGTTCTTTGCACAATAACTCACTTCAACAACAATGCTTAAAAAATAATCTTCATATAACAATGATACTCATGATATTTGCAAAACCCTAACTCGAGTCCTTCACACAACCAATGGCTTCAACAACTATGCTTATCAAACAAGGTTTTAATCACAACTCCTAATTCTAGAAAAACTTGAAGCATTAACTCAAGTACTTTCGAAAAGGAAACCCTAATAAAATTATTTTCACTCCAAAATTTATTTTTTGGTAAGCCAATCAATCAACTCAACTAAGAAAGAGATTTTCCATACCTTTTTCTTGTCAAGGAGTTGTTCTCACAAATATGCCACACTAAAAAATTCCTTGCATTCAAGGGGAATCAAACCCTCAACTATGCCCATGATGTGCACCTTAGCCACGGCCTCAACTTCTGCACGAGATGCATGCTGATTTGAAACCAATGAAGCACCACATGCTTCAAGTTGTACTACCTTTGCCCTTGGTAAAAACAATGTGTGTCTTGGGTGCCTTTCAACCAACACAACCTCCAATGCAGCCGTCGTGTTTCAAATGTAGGCCCTCTTGCAAATAAACATTTTCACACTTGCTCACTTGCAACTAGGCCACACTGCCTGTTTGGCCTTCGAACAATTCACGCTTCCCTTTTTAAATTAATCGTTTCATATGAAAATCCAAATCTCACGAGCTCTTCTTCCTTTTTGCATGCCAATTAATAATTCGAGCAAGGATGATTTTTATGCCCTTTGGGTAAGGTATTTATATTTTCTTTCTCCACTCCTTGGAGAATGTCGATGCTTCCAAATACTCTCCTTCCATGATGTCGGTGAAGGTTTAATAATTGCATAAGGTTCTTTGAATGCCTTTGCTTTCAAACCCAACTTTGGGTTTATGAAATATAATTAAACTTTATAAAACCCACTTTGATTTATAAAATATTATAATGAAAATTATAAATATTTTATTTGGGGTTTTCACCATATCACTTTAATATTATAATAAAAATTATTATAATATTATATCCTTTTAATTACTTGGGAGAATTAAACCATATTTTGACCCAATCTCTTGGGTGTAAAATATAGATATTTTAAGCCATCATGAATTTAATTAAACTCCCACTTGCACTTGGGCTAAGCTATCACCTGGCTCATTGACATCAATGAAAACTAATTTTGGACATCAATGACAACTGCTCAAATTTCCAACAATATCCCCCTTTTTCATTGATGGCAACCCATAACTGTTTACTAAAAACTTGACTTCTTCTATGTTGCTCCCCCTAGGAAACTGCTCCCCTGGCTCAATGCTCTCTCAAATATCAAATATCTCCCCTATACTAAAATATATCTCCCCCTTTGAAATCAATGGCAAAGGGTCACCTTTGAGGCTCTGGGCTAAGAATGAGCCTCTTAGATTAGCCCCTCCCCCACCTTCTGTTAAGATGGTTAATTATGGGGTGGGAGTATTTCTACTCCCATAAAGCACTGTTCTTTACCTTTATCCTCTTCTCTGCTTTTTTGAATTTTCTGAATCCTCTGACCATTTCTATCCATGTCTATGTTCCTGTCCATGTCATCATTCATGTTTCTGTTCCTATTCCTATTCACATCCATATTCCTCTTCCTGTTCCTTTCCATGTTCACATCCATGTTCCTGTTCCTGTTCCTATCCATGTTCATGTTATTGTTCCTATTCATACATGTATCTGGAATGTCTACTCTACACCACTTTGTTGTATGACTGTAATTATTGCACTTATAACACTTAATGTTATTATTCATTGGAGGTGAAAATGTCTTAGTCTTTCTCCTAGTGAATCCATATCTCTTCTTCTATCATGAACCATGTAATTCAATGCCTTGTGACCAAACTGATTACATGAGTAACAATACCCATGAAAAAATTGTTTGTTCCCATATTCCTATTTTTCATGTGTCCTACATTGTGAAGCCATGTGCCCAAACATATGACATGAAAATCATCTTCCATTGAAGCTTCCTTGTCTTGAACTGATTGGTCTTCTATTCTGATTATGGTTCCATCTATATCTTCTTTGTGCACTGTTCCTATTTTTGTTGAATTCTCTATTGTCCAACCCATCCTATGATGTCTCACTTTATTTTACACTATCTTATTCTGAAGTATCTTCATATGAGGTTTATTCTCCTCCAAGACTTGAAGTTGACTCTCCTTCCCATTTCTTTTGAACTTGTTCAAATCAAAGATCTGTTTTACTTGATATAGTTTTTTGTGTCTTGATGAACTTATCCAAGTTCTTTGATCTGTTTTAAATCCTTTCATCTTGATCTTGGAGTCCTCTAAGTATTCCTTTAGTAGTGCCACTTCTTGTTCTAACTATCACATTCCAAGATCTTTGCTTCTAACTTATCTTTGAACCTTTTTGCCTTAGCCTTTGATTTTTCTAAATCCTCTATAAGCAATATTCTCTCTTCATCACATTCCTAAAATAGAATTTCAAGTTTAGAGTGTTACTTCCTTACCTTCTTTATGGTGTCAAGGGCATAGATAAGTTATACCTTGAGATCATAACCATTCTCTTCTGAATAATCCTCTCTTTGTTTTCCTTTGTCCACATCTTTACTCTCTTTTGGCTTGTCTTCTATAGGATCACTTACTTCTTCTAATAATGTCATTAGAAGATTTTCATCTGGTCCTTCAAGTGCATTCTCATACTCATCATCACTAAAGCTATAACCATCCCTTGCACAATCATATTCAATATGTCCAAAGTTACCACATATAAAACACTTGAGAATAACTGGAGTTTTCTTAACTGGTTCTTTTTCTTCAATCATAAACATAACTTCATCTCTATCATTATCCGAAACACTAGCATCACTATCACTCGAGTACTTACTTGCATTATCCGCATATTAGCTCCTCTTTTGTCTTTGAAATAACTTCTTCCCTTCTCTGCTTTGTCTATCCTTACCTTTATACTGATGCTTATCCTGTATATATTTGTCTGATTCCCTGTATATGTGATCCTATTTTTCTTCACCATTGTTGTTCTTTGGTTCTTGAAAATCTATTGGAAAATGTCCATACTTTCCATAATTAAAACACTTAATAGATATTATATCTATGAATCTTCTAGAACCTTTATTTCTTATGCCATAATTAGCTTCATCACTAGATGACTCACTACTTGATTCTGACTTCTTACCCTTTGTCTTATTGGTTGCTTTGAATGCTGCTTTATTCTAGGACATAGGATATTTTTTTCTTATCTCAAATGCTATGAGAATACCAAGCAACTTATCTCTTGTCAAAGTGTCACCATCTATTGATACTTATATAGTATAAACCTATTCACTGAATCTTTTTGGAAGAGATATTAAGACTTTATCACAAACATCATATTCATCAATATTCATACCAAGTCCTCGCATATCATTAACAACCTCATCAATTCGAATTAGGTAAGAACTAATATTTTCCTCTTCGTTCATTCTTAATTCTTCAATTTGTATTTTGAGATTTCAACTTTTTGCTTTCTTGAAACTTTTATCTCCTTCATATATATTTTGCAATTTATCCCACATTTCTTTTGCAGTGTTATAATGCATGACTTTCATAGACTCTATTCTATGTAAACCTCTCACAAGTGCATTCATTTATTTTGAATTATAGTGCTGTAGAAGCTTACCTTCCTTATCTATAGGAGGATTTATTAAGGGATCATATCCAAATTCTATTGATTCCCAAATTTCATTTCCAAGAGCCATCAGGTAGATCTTCATCATCATACTCCAATATATATAATCACTTCCATAAAATACTGGTGCTAAATTATTTGAGGACACTTCCATAGGATCCATTGTGTTCTTGTTAGCTTTTACTTCAAGCTATTAAACTCTTATGAAGACACCCACTCTGATACCAATTGAATAACACAAGCTTATACTGAGATGGGGGTGAATAGTATAAAAGTACTTTTTAATTTTCTTTCCAAATCAATATTATGCAATGTATGGATAACAATATCAACATCAATAATAAAATCAATGCAAAAATCATCACACACAATAGAGACACCAATTTAATGTAGTTCACCCAAATATGGCTACCTCCACGGAGAAAATATTTCTTCTAAATATTTCTCAAATAATCTCTTTGGTAATCCTTACCAATTACAATGTTTATGGACCTTTGTCTAAAGGATATGCTTATCCCCTAAATCTGGTTTGTGGATCTCTATCCATAGGAGAACTCCTCTTCTTTGGCTAGTGATCCTCTAGAAGACTACTGCCTCCACTGCACTAGCTTGTGGATATCTCTCCATTGAAGACTCTTGTACCCACTTAGAAGACCTGTCCTCACTACCCTGGATTGATGGAACTATTTCCACTGGAGACTACTATCCTCTATGCTCTGTCACCTCCAAAGCTCTGTCTCAAATCTATACTAAACATAGTCTAATTGGTCTAGCACAAATATGCTCAACAAGTCCACTCAAATCTACACTAAACACAGTCCAGTAAGTCTAGCACAAATCTGCTCAATAAGTCCACTCAAATCTACACAAAACATAGTCCAATCGGTCTAGCATAAATTTTCTCAACAAGTCCACTCAAATCTGCAATAAACATAGTCTAGTCGTTCTAGCACAAATCTTCTCAAAAAGTCCACACAAAACTTGCTCAAATATGCTCAACAAGTTCACTCAGAACTTGCTCAAATTTGCTCAAAATATTCACTCAGAACCTACTCAAATCTTATCAACAAGTCCACTTAGAACCTGCTCAAATATGTTCAATAGGTCCACTCAGAACCTATAAAAATCTGCTCAACAGGTCCACTCAGAACCTGTCCAAATTTGCTCAATAGGTCTACTCAGAACATATCCAAATCTTCTCAATAATTCCTCTCTAGACTTAACCAAATATGTATTGTAAGCTTCCATAAAATCTCACACAAAAATCAGTCCACAATTCTTCTCAAATACTTGCCTCAAATATGCTTAATAAGTCCACACATAGAACTTATCCAATCTCATAGAAGTATAAAGAGAATTGTTAGAGACTCAATATATTCTATACTCAATGCTCAATTACTTTCTCAACTTACTCAATCTCATAGAAGCATAAAGAGAATTGTTAGAGACTCAATATGTTCTATACTCAATGCTCAATCACTTTATCAACTCACTCAATATCATAGAAGCATAAAGATAATTGTTAAAGACTCAATATGTTCGATACTCAATACTCAATAACTTTCACAACTCAAATCAGAATGTAGAATAGTTTGTTTTATGTAACTTGAACAATCACTTCATACAACCACTTGACTAGGGTCAACCAAATCAAATCAACCAATTTCTTAATGAGACTCCACTTTCTCATAAACCCTAGTCCAAGCATATATTAACCAACTTAAAATATTTCCAACAATGCTCAACAAAAAATCTCACATAGCAATGATACTCATGTTCTTTTCAAAAACCCTAGTTCAAGTTCTTTGCACAATAACTCGCTTCAACAACAATTCTTATAAAACAATATTCATATAACAATGATACTCATGATCTTTGCAAAACCCTAACTCAAGTTCTTCACACAACCAATGGCTTCAAAAACTATGCTTATCAAACAAGGTTTTAATCACAACTCTTAATTCCAGAAAACCTTGAAGCATTAACTCAAGAACTTTCAAAAAGAAAGCCCTAATAAAATCCTTTTCACTCCAAATTTTATTTTCTAGTAATCCAATCAATCAAATCAACTAAGAAAGATATTGCCCATACCTTTTTCTTGTCAAGGAGTTATTCTCAAATCTGCCACACTCACAAATTCCTTGCATTCGGGGGAATCAAACTCTCAACTATACCCATGATGTGCATCTTAGCCACGGCCTCAACTGCCGTATGAGTTGTGCACTCATTTAAAACCAATGAAGCACCACGTTCTTGAAGTCATGCTCTCTTTTCCCTTGGCAAAAATAATGTGTCTTGGGTGCCTTTCAACAAAAATGACCTCTAATGCAGCTTCCACATTTTGAACGTAGGCCCTCTTGTAAACAAATATTTTCACACTTGCCCACTCACCACTAGGCCACGCTGCCTAGTTGGCCTTTGAACAGTTCATGCTTACTTTTTTAAACTATCCGCTATATACGAAATTCCAAATATCATGAGCTCTTCTTTATTTTCTCATGCCAATTAATAATTTGAGCAAGGATGATGTTTATGCCCCTTGGGAAAGGTATTTATATTTTCTTTATCCACTCCTTGGAGAACATCAGTGCTTCCAAAGACTCTCCTTCCATGAAGTCGACGAAGGTTTAATAATTGCATAAGGTTCTTATAATGCCTTTGCCTCCAAACCCAACTTTGGATTTTTGAAATATAATTAAACTTTATAAAACCCACTTTGATTTATAAAATATTATAATGAAAATTATAAATATTTTATTTGGGGTTTTCACCATATCACTTTAATATTATAATAATAATTATTATAATATTACATCCTTTAATGCCTTGGATAAATTGCTTCCTTGGGAGAATTAAACCATATTTTGACCCAATCACTTGGGTGTAAAATATAGATATTTTAACCCATCTTGAATTTCATTAAACTCCCACTTGCACTTGGGCTGAGCTATCACCTGGCACCTTGACATTAATGACAACTAATTTTGGACATAAATGACAACTACTAAAAATGTCCAACAGTTACTCCTCAAACCTTGTGTGCTATCAACTCTTCAATGCTACCTTAGTTTTGCTTCAAACTATATTTGATTTGACATACTATTTGAGCACTACTCTAGAACTTATTTTGAAGTGTGCTCTCTATAGGGTTAGAGCACGGTGTAGGAAAGATGGTGCCAAATGGCACTTGATTTTCCTAACTCCTTTCAACCATTTATACTACACCTTCCAAAATTGAATAACAAGTGGCACTAAATGGTTTGACTATTATCTTCAATGCATCTAACCTAACACTTATTACAAGGGTGTTATAATAATGATGCTTCATCCATGTATACTTCTAATGTTGTCCATTTGAGATACCTTCGATGTAGTGGTGACTATCTATGGTGTGCATGAGATGCCTTCTTCCATGTGGTGCAATACCTTCACCACTTTGCCCTAACTCCTTTGGGCTATACAAATATTTTTCTCTTGCTCGCTTAGCACTCATTCTCTTGCTTGCTTAACGCTTGTTCTATACAGACTATGATGTTATTACAATGCTTCAACACTCAATATTTCCAACCGCTTTACTTGAGAAAAATTATGTTGATTCTCTCAACACTTCTCTGGTAGATATGGTTATCTTCCAACACTTCTACAAGAATGCCAACCAGGTGTAAATTATGGCTTCTAACTCCTTGAATTTGAGTTAAAATTTTAAGGATGTGTACTATCACTTTGATGTGTCTCCTCCTTGTCTAGTTAGTGCAACTACTTGAGTTTACTTCACCAACTTTAATGGCTTCCATGATGTATGTATTAGTCGAATGCTATACTTGATTTGGTGCAAGTTACGTGGGTAAGAAGAGTACTCACTCTAGTTGGTGATGATACTACTATCAACACTTCTTTATGTAGAATAAACCCTACGTGCTAAGTTGAATGAAATTCTTGTTACTTCAAATGCAATAATAGCGATAGTGTTCTTCAATGCTTTTTCTGCTGAGATATGCCTTTGTTTACCTTTTACAAGGGCTACTATGATGCTAGATGTATTCAACCTTGGTATCCTTGCTATAGTTGTATATTTTTCCTTATTCTTTCACCTTTATGCTATCGTTGAAAATAATATCAACTTAGGTGATTGATGCAAGTTAATGCTACTAACACTATCTTCCTTTCCTTAGAGATACTTCGTTGTTTAGAGATCTTTTGAATGGATCCAATACTATGTTATGCAAACATAGAATAGTATGATGTAGACATTTGCCCCCTTGTGCTCTTATACTAAGCCTTTTAACTTCTCAAAATTAGGATTTAATTTCCTTTGTAGAATGATATAGTTTGATGTCAATATTACCTTCAAACTCTTGGAAATACCTTCCTTGCATGGTCACATTTTCACTCAATCATGCAAGCTTTTCAATAACTTTTTGCACTATATTATATACAAATTTTAGAGTCTTTTCTTGTTGGAAATAATGTCTATTCCATCATTTGGGTTATGTAAATGTATCCTCCAAGATACATACCTAGATTACTTCCTGTGCAAGTTATCTAGTGACTACATGCAATGTAATAAATGGACAAGTGTCCATGTGCAAGTTGTACATGTGCAAGGTGTCCTATGCACAACTAGATAGAGTGTTGGGCAAGCATCCTATTTTGCATATATAAGGATGGCCTCTTAGATAGATAGATAGGACAACCGGGAGATATTGTTAGATAGCGTAGGTTAGTGGATTGTGTTCCACACCATTTACTAGTGATGGATATGATGTAGATCTATAGCTTTGTTAATGGAGTGCTCACTTCCTCCATAGCTACATTGTAATATTTTATATGTTTTATATTTCAGCATACTTTAGTCATCTAGCAGATTTACTTTCTTGCATGTTATTCTACATCTTGTGATTGTTATCTCTCATGGCTCATTCATCAAAAGCTAATAGTGGTATCAGAGCCACGGTAGATCTAATCTATGCAGGTCAATAGGGAACCACCATTGTTGGTTAGCCTGAGAGTTTTGTCAAACTGACGCGCCATTGGACCAACCACTGGCAAAATATCTCAGGAGTATCTAGGTGGTAGATTTTGGGAGAGTCACAAAGATAGGACTGAAAGGAATCTCAATTTTAGAAAATACTGAGATCATTTTCATCTAGAGTCTTTTCCATAGAGTTGTTATGAAAACTCATGAAGACTAGGACTCAACATTTCAATCCACTAGATTGACAGATCATCTAGTGAAGATCATCCAGGTCATCTGGAATTTTCTAACTGGTGCCTAAAGTTTATTTTGTTGTAGGAAATTAATCCTTAGAGGATTGGGACTCCTCCTATGATAGAAATCTAGGAGACTCCAACTTCATTGCCCGAAGGATCGATGTGCCCTCATAGTGCAGAGGTTAGTTCATCGTGCGAGAGAAGAATACTATAAAAGAAGACTTCTAGTGAAGGATCATGGTGAAGATAGGAGACTGAAGATCTCCATTGCTGGATTGCAAAAATCCACACTTGAAGAATATGCCACAAGAGCCTTGATACAGAAAGGCCATAGAAGCCTTGCAGAATAGGCCACAAGAGCCTTGATACAGAAAGGCCATAGAAGCCTTGCAGAAGAAGCCACATAAGTCTTATACTGAAAAGGCCATAGAAGCCTTGATATTGAAAATGCCATAGTAGCCTTGATATTGAAAAGGCCATAGGAGCCTTGATATTAAAAATGCCATAGGAGCCTTGATACTAAAAAAGGCCATAAGAGCCTTGGTATTGAAAAATGCCATAGAAGCCTTAACATCAAAATAGGCCACATAAGCCTTGATCCTGAAGAAGAATTTGAGAAGAATATCTGATTCAGAAGTAGACTAAATATTTTAGTACTAATATTCTTGTTGCAAGAATAGAAGATTCAGTGAGTTGGGAGACTTCCTACAAGAAATTTAGGAAGAGCATCTTCTTCAGAATCAACTTAATCCTGAAGCAAAAGAGAAGAGATCAAGAGAATATCTCATTGAAGAACTTCCAATCTTGGAAGAAGAAGAAGGACTAGGAGAGTCCTGCTCGAAGCTAGAAGTAGTAGAATCAGAATATCTAGGAGAAGATCTCACCACCAACACTTCCAGAAGCAGAAGGTTGAAGAAAAGGTCTAAAGGAAGACCATCAGAAGCTTCCAGATCAAAGACCTTGAGAAGGTCTCATCGAGCATCCAGGAAAGGCTAGGAGAGCCTTGCTGAAGATCAAGAGAGTTCTTTGAGAACTCATTGGAGAGATCCACTATCTAGGTGAAGTCCTTGATAGTGAAGGACTTGGGACAATTATCACCATCTGACAACAAGCCCAAGAGGAGAATTTGGCAAGGAGTGCCAAATCTGAGAAGAAGAATTTTGGCAAGGAGTGCCAAACCCTAGAAGAAGATCCTGCTTGAAGTCAGAACTCGGCAAGAGGACTTGAAGATAGAAGAAGCTCACCAAATATTGGATATTTGAAGATTACCTCTCACAGCGAGGAGGCACCACCCTAGAGACATAGACTTCTCCAAATCTATAGCAGAAGGAGGAGAACACAAGAGGAGAACAAGCCACCAAATCCTAGGCTCGTAAAAGAAAGTTTGAGACCATCATTTGGTGAAGAAGGAGTTGTGCAGGACATCCTACTAGAAGCAACAACTTGGTGTTTCTAGACACCAAGGTCTACATCCTCTACAAATGGTAGGAGAAGAGCTACTAGAAAAAGGTATGCAACTTATGGTGCAAAAATATTCATTAAATTGAACTACTTATTAGATTTATTAGAGCACCTGAAATTGGATTAAAGTTGCAAAAAGGAAATTAGATTTCAGTCTTCTAAAAGTGCAAAGAAAAATAGATTATTTTTAAGGATTCAATTGCACATTTATTAGGAGTTTATTAGATTCCAGATTAGTTTCTATCAACTACCTATTATCTATTATTGAAAAAATAAGACTAAGTCCTACAACATTGATTGTAGTGAAATTGCAGAATAACTCCTAAAGATTCATTTTAGGTTATTCTTGATTAGTTGCAGTAGATTATTAGTGCATTTCTTTGAGAGTTGATTGGAGTGATAAGGTGTAATATTAGTGCATTAAAATTAAAGAGCTTGTACTATTATACCACTCTCAAAAAGAAAATTAGTTTTGTGTTTCCTGAAAGGCACAAAGTCTGATTTGTATCAAGTGTCTAAAGACACTATTGAAGCACAAAAATCTGCAACTTGATGTGGCCAATAGAAGCCACCAAAAAGGGTTAGAATCCTCCAGATTTGGAGAAGAACATAACTAACCAAAAATAGAGATAGAAGCTTATGAAAGTGAGACTTGGTGAGTCTCAAAATCAAAAGCATTACAAGTGAATGCAAAAGAAAAAAAATGCAGAAAATTTGCATCAATTAAAAGAACTTCTATCTACTGTTATTGAAGCTTGGACTTGTTATCAAAAGTTTCCAAGTAAAAATGGAAAGGTGTGTCTATTGTTAAAGACAACCTCAAACCCTTGTATTGCAAGAAATCTGCCACAAAACCAGAATTTAAAAATCTAGAAATAGAGTGCAAAAGAAGGTATATTAAAAGCCTTATTATACAAAATATAATACATTATCTTGCACTACTCTAATATGGTTTTTGATAGCATAAGTGCAGATTTGAAAGTGCCATATTAGGGCACGTTTTCCTATAGGGAAAAGAACAGCCAACAAAGATCGGACGTCAGCACTCTTCCTCCCAAGCTAGAAGGAGCCATTCAAGGGCTCATCTTGGATGTACATACCTGCAGAATCAAAGCTCATTTCAGATCATCCATGAGCCACATTTACGTAGACAAGCGAGTGCAAATCAATCTCAAAAAGGATGTCAAAATAGCAATAGGAAAAACAATGCGTTTGGAGGCATAAAAGAAAGGGAGAAAGGTGTTACATTCGTGGTCTCAATCTTGGAGAAGACCACTCACCAAAGGAAGTGTCGAACTACCATCCAAGCTCCGTAGCGCATCGCCCATCCACCTACAGAAAAGAAAGCTTGCTTGCTACCCAAGCAACATTGCAAAGCAAGAAAGTTATGGAGTTATAATCTCCATCTTCGAAGGTATTACAAGAATGGTCTCCATGCAGAAATGACACTTGGCATTCTAGTCATCATTCCTCTCAACGTTCTAGAGACTTCTACGAAGGAGTTACAAGCAAAGACGTGCCACTTGGTATTCTTCACCAGCTTCACACAAGGGCCTATACATTTTCAAGAAGCATTGGACAAAGATTCTGGAGCATTACGTAAATAAGGGAGCGCTCACTTGTAATGAATGTGACACTTGTCACAATGCCTATGATCAACATTGCTTAAAAGGTATATTTTAGTCCAAGACCAGCATGCAAGAGTGAAGCACAGTCAAGACGTTCGAAGGAGGAACGTAGCACAGTCAAGGCATGAGAGAAGCAGTAGAAATGTTCGAACTACAGCGTGGAAGACAAAGGGGAAGGAGCATTAAAAGCTCCCCATTTTTGGAAGGTCAACATTCAGCGCCTACGTACAACATTCACGTCTAGCATTCCATCGAATCTCCATTAAATCGAGCACTCAAGGTACATTTTAGATGCTATTATATTCAGCCGTGGAAAGCACCGAACATCAAGGAGATATTGCGTATAAGGTAAGGTCTAAATCCCATTGATTATTGCTTTCATAAGTTGGAGTTATAAGGATTATAAACTAAGGTTAAAACTTAGGTTTTTGAAAGCTAAAGGGGTGACTTATCTTATTATTTTAATATTTGCAATCTTACTTAGGAGGAATAAGGAATTTAACTTGGATTAAACTATATTGCAAATATTATTATCATTTCTCTAATTTTCCAAACTTGGGAGTCATAAGGGTTACTCCATCAAATTTATTTTATTTGGAAATTAGAAATAATCCAAGGGATATAAAAGAGGTTATTAAGGGATTTTATTAAGGTTGGATAAATTTATTTTTACTTGTCTCAAATCTCTAAAAAGGGGACAAAATATTTCCAACATCAAAACCTCTTCAAAATAGAAATAGTGCTTAGTTCAATTAGGAGTAATAAGGTGTTAAAAGTTGATTTTTGATTCTTGCAAAACTTGTACAAAATCAACCAAATTTGAACTATTTATTTACAAAAGCACTACATCATACTCTTATCACTAGGGAGCCATAAGATAAGACTATTAAGGTCCTATCAAATTTCAATTCCAAAGAAGCATTATGGATGAGATTTTGAGGAAAGCATTCAATAATGAAGAACTATTCCATGAAGTGGAATTCTACTCCCAAAACCTAATAGATACTTTAGAAGGATACAAGTATCTATCTTCTAATGATAATATGAAATTCTCCTTATTTCTTAAGGAAGCCAAAGAAGGTAGCTTTACGGCCTTGATTAACTATCTTCATGAAATTCTCTTCATAGCATGGTGGAACTCACAAAGATTGGTTATTTTTTCTCCAGAAGAATGTCTGATGATTTATCTATCATTAATTGTGTTCGTACTTACTCAACACAAGAAACAAGTTGATGTTAAAAGACAATACTTTTGTGATGATAGACTAACTTGTTTTAAAGTTGAGGTTTCACCTACATCAAAGCAGAATCACAGGAAAAGAAGAAAGAAAAAGAAGAAGAGACATGCAAAAAGGAATCAAGACATGAAGATTAATTCAACAGAGGAAAAACCAACACACCAAAAAGGCAAGCACAGAAGAACGAGAGGACAATTGCATCATGCCCTACTTATTCATCAACAATCAGAATCAAATGAAGATACTTGCAAGGAGGACTTCAAAGGTGGCTGGATAGAAGATGAATCTGAAAATATCAAAGATTATCCAATGAGAATAGAAGGCCTAGCTGCATCCTACTCTGCATCATATGAAGACACAAATTACCTGCTGAACCTGAATACAAAGAATGCAGAAGAAGAAGACTCTGAAGACCAAGCAAAAGCAGATGAAGAAAATCCATATTGAAGACTAAAGCCTTCAATACCCAAATAATGTAATACAGGGGGGTGTTGGAAATAATGTCTATTCCATCATTTGGGTTATGTAAATGTATCCTCCAAGATACAGTGTGCTATTCTCATATATCAGCTCACCAATAGGAATGAGTGAGTTGAGGTTTAGCGGGTACGACGAGAGTGAGGGTTTGAATTTTTTTGGGTAGGAATCTCAGCCAAGGCGATAGAGGTAGAGCAGGTATGGAAGGGGTGAGTGGGAACATTGAGCATGGATCAAGCAAGGATCTAGAGGAAGGCAGTCAGACTATGGTATATTTGGATGCGGGCATCACATGGGGGCTCGATCCTCCTTAGAAAGACCTCGACAAAAAATATGTGAAGGACAATATGGGGCCCAAGAAGTGGATGTCTTTTGCTGAGACTCTTAGAGAAAAAATAAAGGAGGTTCTCTCTCTTCTACCCCTAGTTCCAGTAAATAATAAAATTTCATCCCAGACAAGTCCCATGAGCCCTTTTATTTCAATGGAATAATTCTCCCTGGTAGGCAAGTTTTTGGGAGGTAGGCCGAACATGGAGACTATCAGGGCTTGGATGATGGGTAAATGGTGACTGGTAGGCATATTGGAGTTGGTAGCTCTAATTCGAGGGTTCTTAATTATCCATTTTAACAATATGGAGGATGTTAACCACATTTTAACAGGAGGTCCTTGGTTTTTGGGCAAAATGAGCCTTTTTATTAGACGATGGGGTGAAGATTTCGACCCTGAAAAGAAAAATATTAACATTGCCCCTATTTGGGTTCATCTTCCAAGTCTACCTGCCTAGTTCTTCAATGAATATTGGCTACAAGGCATAGCCAAAACTATAGGGGACCTGATCTCCATTGACCATGCGACCTTGGCTAGGACAAGGATGACTCATGCATGAATCTACGTAAATGCTAATTTGGATAATGAATTGCCAAGGTTTGTGGAGCTAGAGCATGGAGAATACTATCGGAAACAACTAGTAGAATACAAGAAAAAATCAGCATTCTGTGTAGAATGCAAAAATCAAGGACATCTATGCAATCAGTGCCCTAACCTAGCAATGAATAGAGAAAATTAGAAGTAGGGAATGCTATACAGAGGAAATTTGAGTAGTTTCCCTGGAAGAGGTGATTTCAATTAGGCAAAATATATCTACCAAAAAAAGAAAAGAGAGGGTGCAGGGTCCTAGCAAGACAAAGTAAAACAACAGGTTGTTGGCAACCAAAATGCTTAGGTAAGTTCCAATCCTCTAGTTTCAAATAAATTTTCAAACTGAAGGATTATCGAAAGATATGGAAGCCCAGAACCTTCAGGCTAACCTTTCTAACTCTCTAGAATCCCCATCCAAGTCAAGATCCTCAAACCCTAATACTAAAATTACTGTAATCCCTATGGACATCATAAAGCCAAACCCTAATGCCTGATCTCTAGTATCCCCATCCAAGTCAGGATCCTTAAACCCCAATCCTAAAAATACTTCAAGCCCAATGGACATCCCAAAGCCAAAACCTAATGCTGAAGAACTTAGGAAGAAAGTTGAGGCATTGGAAAATAAAAAATATCATCTCCCTAACATCATCACTAGGATCTAGGTGAATCCTACAGAGGGGTCATCCCGCAGACTAGGGGAATACAAGAAAAAAGGAGAAGATTTGGATGTAAGGATGGAGATATGTGAAACACTTCAGACTAAGGAATATGGTAGTCCAGTTCTGCAATAATTTTCCTCCCCCCAGTTTAGTCCTAAACAAACCAGGAGCACTATGAAGTCTCCTATATATTTTGGTAGTGAAAAAATAAGAGGGAGAATATCAAATACTAACCATCAAAAAATTAAAACTGATAATGACATTGCCAATGGAAAATAGAGAACCTTGTTTCAACAGGTTATTCTGGGTTTTGAAGACAACAAATTAGGAAAACCCTCTCAAGGGAGGGGGATAGGAAGAAATCCCTAACAATATAAATGAATTTTCTCTCATGGAACATGAGAGGCCTCAATGGCCTGCCCAAACACAGGGAAGTCAATACAATAAGAAATCAAGTGAATCCAACTATTTTAATGTTGCAAGAAACAAAAACTGATGAGATTCAGTCAAAAAAAGTAGCAAAAAAAATCTAGAATCAAGGGGAGATGGTTTGCAAATTAGCTAGAAGAGCATCTGGAGGCCTTATGACTTTGTGGGATCCCTAGATAGTGGAAGGCACCATTATTCAGAAATATGACAGGGTTCTTAGCATTTTATTTAAGGAAATAAACAACAACAGGTTGTGGATCCTTTCAAATATTTATGCCTCGACTTCAATTCAAGGGAGAGCTCTACTATGGTAGTACTTAGGCAATATGAGTGAAATATTCCATAATGTCCCCTGGATTTTGGCTGGGGATTTTAACACTCCTCTTTACCCTTCAGACAAAATGGGTGGAAATGGACCACCTATCAGGAGCATGGATGAGTTCAATGACTTTGTGAACTCCAATATGTTGATGGGTGTTTTAATTAAAGGAGCGAATTATACTTGGAGCAATTGGCAAATAGGGTGTCATCTCATTCAAGAAAGGCTTAACAGGTTTTTTATTTCAAAGGAGGCTACAAATATGTTCGGTGATTCTACCCTGCAAGCCCTTCCTAAAATTACCTCTAATCATAATCCCATTTTATTGGAGCTCCCTAACTCTCTGTCCTTCAAGAAACATTTTAGATTTCTGAAGAACATGGACTTATACTAAGAGGGGGGGTGAACAGTATAAGACTTAACCAATTAATAATTTTAACTTTAGATAGCAGTGGCATCAACACAAAATTAATCAAGACAGAAAGAATCACACATTGAAGACCCATTTTTAACGTGGTTCACCCAAAATGGTTGGGCTACGTCCACAAAAACTTTTCTCTAAAAGTTATCTCAAATTTCTTTGGGAATCCTTCCCAATTACAATGTTTATGAGCCTCGACCCAAAGGAGATACCTTCCCCTCTGCTTTGGAAATGATCCCTCAAAATATCAACTGCCTCTACCTCTTTCCAGCACATGGAACTCCTTTCCATCGAAGACCTCCTGTCCTCAATGCTTAGCCTAAGAGACCTCTGCCTTCTATGATCATGTCCACAGCAGCTCAACAACCTGTACCAAACACAGTCAGTCGGTCTAGTACAAGTCTTCCTCTGTCTGTCAGATCTATCCAACTCTTGAACAAATCAATCATCTGCATACAAGACTTCTCAAATACTTGCCAAATCTGTCCTCAGGTTCTTCTCATAGAACCAATGCACCTCTGTCCTCAAGTTCTCTGATAGAACTATCAAACTCATCTCACAAGTCCATTGCTAGGACCTGTCCAAATCTACTCACAAGTCCCCACCGAAACCTGTCCAAAACTCCTCATAAGTCCCCACCGAAACCTGTCCAAAAACTTAGCAAGCTCACCAAGAAAAACTTTCTTAGTAGGAAATCACAAAGTGAATTTTTAGAGACCCAATGTGATTTGTCAAACTCATAGAAGCATAAAGAGAATTGTTAGAGACTCAATATGTTCTATACTCAAATCCCAATATCAAAACTCAACTCATATCAACTCAGTTCAATCTCAATCTCAAATCTAAAAACTCAACTCAATATCTGAAATAGATAGAATAGAATGTTTTCTTTCAAGAACATGAAACCCCAACAATTGCCAACTATGCAAAGAATCACATAACAATGATACTCATGTTCTTTTCACCATCAATTAGGGTTTCAACAACAATGCTCATCAAACAAGGTTTAGTCAACCAACACCATTCAACTCAACATCAACCTTGAAGCATTCAACCAATAATCACAAGAAAGTGAAACAAGTAGAAATACTTTTCCCTCCAAAGATATTTGAACAAAACAGCCACCAACACAATATCACCAAATGCAAAGAATAACTTGATCAAATCAACTCAATGGAGTAATCCCAATATCATGAATCAAGTAAAGCAATAACTTGATCAAACAACCTCTATGGAAGCAACTCAACCATCAAACTCAAAACAACCAACCAAGGGTTCCACCAACTCAATGCAAGTAGCTAGACTCACAAATATAAACCCTAGTGCACAAAGCTTCCACTATCTCAAACCAGAAATTATGCATTCACCAAAAACTCTCCTTAAGGATAAAAATGCATAAGTAGTCTTCAACAAACCAAAAAATAGGATTTACACCTAGCCACAGGATACCTAGTAGAATACCTTTTCACTCCAACGTTATTTCAGAAAACATACACCAATCATACTCATAAGAAGAATGCGCCCATACCTTATTGGAGTAGAAGATAATTGAACCTTCAAGCTGTCACCACACACAACTCTCAAACTTCCAACCAAGTTAGGGTTAGAATAAAAAGAATTGAGCAATAATATAAACTTCCTTTATTACACCTTTTAGCTCCACTTCTTTAAACACAACCACCATAACATGCCAATAAATCAACAATCACAGACTCACACCTTATACCTCCATTTTTAATTTTAGCATAGCAAAGAATAATCTTAAAAATACATCCAAAGAAATATGCCCTTATTTATCCTAAGCTTTTATTCAATGCTAATCACAAAAGCCAAAACTCATAAAATTTAATCACACCTTATAAATCGCTGTCCAAGAAACTCCGAATTTTGCGGCATAAAGACGTTTTAATAAAAATGTGTGTTACTCTAGCAAAGCACCCCCGCGAGACTCGAAACTGCGACCTCCGCCAATGCAGCACCCAATAGCAGCCTTTGCTGCCACTAGCCCACGCAGGCTACGAAGTTCACAAGTGAACTTCCCTCCACTTCACCCTCGAAAAAAAACTCCCGAAGACTTTTCAACCGCACATGCTTCTAAGTCTTCCTTCGATCACATCGAATATAGAGCACAAACACCGCAAATTGCATTTGGGGAATTTTGAATTAATTAGCCTTCCAACCTTAGGAGTTGGAGAATAAATAGTCTCTTCGAAGACACCTTGACATCGGGGGAAATAAATACCATTTCAAAATTAATCAAAAGTCTTTTCAAAAAAGGGTTTAAAAACCCTTAAATAATTTTAATAAATTAAGAATAAAAAAAGGTTTAAAAACCTTTAAGTATTTTTAATAAATTAAAAATAATTTCGCCCTTAATTAATTAAATAATTACTTAATTAAAACCTTGAAGGGTTTTAAATAATAATTAAATAAATAATAAAGAGAACCTCCATTGGTTTTAATAAAAACCATTTAACTTGGTTTTAATAAAAACCCTATCCAATGGAATCTCTCCAGATTCTCTTAAAAATATTCTCTTGGAATCTTCCACCTTTGAAGCCAAAACATCCTCTTAACATTAATGCCATTTCCTTTTGACATCAATGACAACTCATAGACAAGAATCTAGTATCTCAAACCCAAAATTTCCAACAATCTACCCCTTTGTCATTGATGGCAAACCATGCTTCTCAACAACACAGAAACTCAACATAAACAGATCCCCTATCTTGAGGCTTTCCTCTTCACTTTGAATCTCTCCCCCTTACTCATATCTCTCTCCCTTTGTCATCAATGGCAAAGGGTCACCTTTGGGGCTTGGGACTAAGAATGAGCCTCTTAGCTTAGTCCCTCCCCCACCTCCTGATGAGGTGATTAATTCTGGGGTGGGAGTACAACTCCCAATTTCTCCCTTAGATACTCAAACGTATCTCTTGGAAGAGGTTTGGTGAAGATATCTGCAATCTGCTCTTTAGTAGACACATACTCTACCTTGACTTGCTTGTCTTGCACTTTCTCCCTTAGAAAGTGATACTTGATGGAAATATGCTTTGTCCTTGAGTGCATTACCGAATTTTTGGAAATGCTTATGGCACTTGTATTATCACAAAGTATGGAGATGGGTTGTTCATGCTTGACTTTGAAATCCTCCAAGGTGGTTTTCATCCATAAAACCTATGTACACCCAGCCACTACTGCTATGTATTTAGCCTTTGTTGTAGATAAGGAAACTGAAGGTTGTTTCTTACTTAGCCAAGAAACCAAACTCTTTCCCAGAAAGAATGCTCCACCACTAGTGCTTTTCCTCGTCATCAATCTTGCTCGCCCAATCGCATCTGTATAAGCTATGAGGGTGAAATCATCACCTTTGGGATACCAAAGCCCAAAGTACATAGTGCCCTTCAGATATCTGAATATCCTCTTAACTGCTATAACATGAGAATCTTTTGGAGCTTCCTGAAATCTTGTTACTAACCTAACTGCCTTCATGATATCTGGTCTGGTAGCTGTAATATATAATAAAATTCCAATCATAGATCTGTACAACCTCTGATATTTCATTGGAGATTCATCATATTTACTCATCTTGCACCCTGTAATCATTGGAGTACACACTGGTTTGTTGTCCATCATCCCAATTTTCTTCAAAATTTCTTTGATATACTTTCCTTGAGAGAGAAATATACCATCCTTTGATTGAGCAATATGAAGACCTAAAAATAATGACAGCTCTCCAATCATAGACATCTCAAATTCCTTCTGCATGGTGTTAGCAAAAACTTTGCACATCTGAGTATTATTTCCCCCAAAAATAATATCATCAACATAGACAACCATAATCAACATATCATCATTTTCATTCTTAATATACAAATTTCTATCTGCCACGCCTTTCCTAAAGCCTTGCTCATGAAGATACCTGTCAAGTCTTGAGTACCAAGCCCTAGGTGCTTGCTTTAACCCATACAAGGCCTTTTTCAGTTTACACACATAGTCTGATTGTTTCGAGAGAGACACTCCTTCTGGATGTTCTATGTAGACTTCTTCTACCAACACCCCATTTAGAAAAGTTGACTTGACATCCATTTGATATACCTTGAATTATTTGAAGCTTGAAAGGGCCAAAAATATTTTGATAGCTTCAAGACCAGCACCAAGAGCAAACGTCTCTTCGAAATCAACACCTTCTACTTGAGCATAACCTTTGTAGACTAACCTAGCTTTGTTTCTGACAATCTTTCCATCCTCATTGAGTTTATTTCTGAATATCCATTTTATGTCAATGACATTCTTGTCCTTAGGTCTTGGAACCAATTCCCAAGTTTCACTTTTCTCTATTTGATTTAGCTCTTCATCCATTGCTTTTACCCAAAACTTATCTACACATGCTTCATTGAAATATTTTGGCTCAATCTAAGATAATAATGAAACATTTGTAGAATCATGTGAAGGAATGACTCTTCTTCTTGTTTTCCTGCTATTTGGATCACCAATGATCAAATATTTGGGATGATGTTTCTGAACATATCATGAAGGAGTTTTGGGAAGCAGTGATTGTCTTTCTTCTTCTTTATCTGAAACCTCTCTGAATTCTTCTTGACAAATTTCATCACTGAGTTCCTTGATTGGTTCTCTTATCCCTGTATTTTCATCAACTGTTACATTTATGCTCTCTACAACTATATGAGTTCTTTTTTTGAAGCATTTGTAGGCCTTGCTTCTGCTGAAATATCCAAGAAAGATTCCCTCATCACACCTAGGATCAAACTTACCCAAATTTTGATCTTCCCTTCTGATGAAGCACTTACTCCCAAACACTTTGAAGTATTTTACTGTAGCTGGTCTTCCTTTCCACAACTCATAAGGATTTTTATGATGATTAACTCTAAGTTGGGCCCTGGTGATAATGTAGACTGTCGTACTGACTGCCTCTTTCCAAAAACCATCTGAAAGTTTTGACTCATTTAACATAGCTCTAGCCATATTTTCAATAGTTATGTTTTTCCTTTCAACTACTCCATTTTGTTGAGGAGTTCTTGTTCTCTGAATATTCTCTTTTGATTCCTTGTTGCTCACAGTCTTCCACAAATTCATTTGAAGTGAACTCTCCTCCTCTATCTGATCTTAAGCATTTTATTCTCTTGTCAGTATCATTTTCAATCATTTCTTTGAAAGATTTAAATTTTTCAAAAGCTTTAGATTTTTCTTTGAGGAAAGTAACCCAAGTCATTCTAGAATAATCATCTATAAACAGCATGAAGTAGCTTTCTCCCTGAATGCTCTGAGTTCTGGTAGGGCCACATAAATCAGTATGAATAAGATCCAATGGTTTTGAAGAAGTATACCCTTTTGATTTGAAACTGGTTCTGAGTCTGTTTTCCATGTTGACAAGGACCGCAAATGATGTTATGGGGCATTTTTATTTTGGGTAAGTCTCTAACTGCTTCCTTGTTACTAATATTGACAAGATTATCAAAGCTCAAATGCCCCAATATTTTATGCCATAACCAACTCTCATCTTCTTGAGTTAGAAAAAACTTTTCCTTTTTTATCTCACTTAGCATGTAAAGATTGTTTGGAGTCCTTGTAGCACTAGCAATGAGTTTTCCATTTTTTTCTTTACTTATCTCACATCTATCTGAAAATAAAGATACTATGTGCCCTTGATCACAAAGTTGACTCACACTTAGAAGATTATGTCTTAGGCCTTCTACATAAAGCACATTTTCTGTTTTGGATTTCCCATCCAAACTGAGAGTCCCTTTACCACAGATTTTAGCTGACCTGTTATCTCCAAAAATGATTGTTCCTCTGTTTGTTTCTTTTAAGACCAAAAACTTTTCCTTTTCACCAGTCATATGTTTTGAACAACCACTATCAAGATACCATTTTTTTACTTTGTCTTGAGCATGAAAAGCAGTTTGAACTATCATTGAATTAGATTTGATCTCATTTCTCTTTTTAGTGAACTCAAGGCTAGATCTATCCAAACTGCACATCCTTGCTATATGCCCAAAATTCTTGCACTTGTAACACATGACATTTTTATTCATAAGAGGTGCAAAAGAGTTAACATTTTCCTTACTATGGCTATTCAAAGACTTATTGCAATGCATAGCTTTGTGACCAAATTTCTTGCAGAAAAAACAATAGCCATGGAAAGTATTATGTAACTTGTTTTGATGCCTTGGATGATTGTTCTTCTTGTGACCAACTGGAATCCACCGCTCTTCAAGATGAAGATTGATCTTGCTCGAAGACCCTATTTCATGAATGGTGATACAATCTTTCTTTTGCTTTTCACACAGAGTATTCTGTCTAAGAGCCAACTGTTCTAACTTCAATCTATGAGACATAACCTCTTCTTCTAGTTTCTCGCAATCAGCTTCCTTTCCTTTAAGAGCCTCTGTTAGAACCTGTTCAACCTTCTTCCCTTCTTCAGCTAGAATTTTGAAGTCTATAACACTTTGAGACAATTCTGATCTTGCTATCTCTTCTTCCTAACATTGATGCTTGAGAGCAGAATTCTCTTTCCTAAATTTCTCAAGCTTTCTTAAAGCCAAGAAGAATTCACATTTGAGATCGAACTCAACCTCTTCATCTCTTTCTGAATCTGTATGTTCCTATGATAGATCCTTCTCCAAGCTGTTATGCTCTTTCTGTAGAGAGTGGCTCTGATACCAATTGAAGAACATGGACTTATACTGAGAGGGGGGGTGAATAGTATAAGACTTAACCAATTAATAATTTTAACTTTAGATAGCAGTGGCATCAACACAACATTAATCAAGACAGAAAGCATCACACATTGAAGACCCATTTTTAACGTGGTTCACCCAAAATGGTTGGGCTACGTCCATAAAAACTTTTCTCTAAAAATTATCTCAAAGTTCTTTAGGAATCCTTCCTAATTACAATGTTTATGAGACTCGGCCCAAAGGATATACCTTCCCCTATGCCCTGGATATGATCCCTCAAAAGATCAACTACCTCTACCTCTTGCCAGCATGTGGAACTCCTTTCCATCGAAGACTTCCTGTCCTCAATGCTTAGCCTAAGAGACCTCTACCTTCTATGATCACATCCACAATAGCTTAGCAACCTGTACCAAACACAGTCAGTCAATCTAGTACAAGTCTTCCTCTATCTATCAGATCTATCCAACTCTTGAACAAATCAATCCTCTGCATACAAGCCTTCTCAAAGACTTGCCAAATCTGTCCTCAGGTTCTTCTCATAGAACTAATGCACCTTTGTCCTCAAGTTCTTTGATAGAACTATCAAACTCAACAAACAAGTCCTCTACTAGGACCTGTCCAAATCTTCTCACAATTCCCCACCATAACCTATCCAAAACTGCTCACAAGTCCCCACCAGAACCTGTCCAGAAACTCAGCAAGCTCACCAAGAAAAAATTTCTTAGTAGGAAATCACAAAGTGAATTGTTAGAGACCCAATGTGATTTGTCAAACTCATAAAAGCATAAAGATAATTGTTAGAGACTCAATATGTTCTATACTCAAATCCTAATCTCAAAACTCAACTCAAATCAACTCAGCTCAATCTCAATCTCAAATCTGAAAACTCAACTCAATATCTGAAATGGATAGAATAGAATGTTTTCTTTCAAGAACATGAAACCCCAACAATTGCCAACTATGCAAAGAATCACATAACAATGATACTCATGTTCTTTTCATCATCAATTAGGGTTTCAACAACAATGCTCATCAAACAAGGTTTAGTCAACCAACACCATTCAACTCAACATCAACCTTGAAGAATTCAACCAATCATCACAAGAAAAGAAAACAAGTAGAAATCCTTTTCCCTCCAAAGATATTTGAACAAAAAAACCACCAACACAATATCACCAAATGCAAAGAATAACTTGCTCAAATCAACTCAATGGAGTAAGCCCAATATCATGAATCAAGTAAAGAAATAACTTGATCAAACAACCTCTATGGAAGCAACTCAACCATCAAACTCAAAACAACCAACCAAGGGTTCCACCAACTCAATGCAAGTAGCTAGACTCACAAATATAAACCCTAGTGTACAAAGCTTCCACTATCTCAAACCAGAAATTATGCATTCACCAAAAACTCTCCTTAAGGATAACAATGCATAAGTAGTCTTCAACAAACCAGAAAATAGGATTTACACCTAGCCAAAGGATACCTAGTAGAATACCTTTTCACTCCAACCTTATTTCAGAAAACATACACCAATCATACTCATAAGAAGAATGTGCCCATACCTTATTGGAGTAGAAGATAATTGAACCTTCAAGCTGTCACCACACACAACTCTCAAACTTCCAAACAAGTTAGGGTTAGAATAAAAAGAATTGAGCAATAATATAAACTTCCTTTATTACACCTTTTAGCTCCACTTCTTTAAACACAACCATCATAACATGCCAATAAATCAACAATCACAGACTCACACCTTATAACTCCATTTTTAATTTTAGCATAGCAAAGAATAATATTAAAAATACATCCAAATAAATATGCCCTTATTTCTCCTAAGATTTTATTCAATGCTAATCACAAAAGCCAAAACTCATAAAATTTAATCACACCTTATAAATCGTTGTCCAAGAAACTCCGAATTTCACGGCATAAAGATGTTTTAATAAAAACGTGTGTTACTCTAGCAAAGCACCCCCGCAAGACTCGAAACGGTGACCTCCGCCAATGCAGCACCCAACAATAGCCTTCGCTGCCACTAGCCCATGCGGGCTATGAAGTTCACAAGTGAACTTCCCTCCACTTCACCCTAAAAAAAAAACTCTCAAAGAATTTTCAACCGCATGTGCTTCTAAGTCTTCCTTCGATCGCAGCGAATATAGAGCACAAACACCACAAATTGCATTTGGGGAATTTTGAATTAATTAGCCTTCCAACCTTAGGATTTGGAGAATAAATAGTCTCTTCGAAGACACCTTGACGTCGGCGGAAATAAAGACCATTTCGAAATTAATTAAAAGTCTTTTCAAAAAAGGGTTTAAAAACCCTTAAATATTTTTAATAAATTAAGAATAAAAAAAGGTTTAAAAACCTTTAAGTATTTTTAATAAATTAAAAATAATTTCTCCCTTAATTAATTAAATAAATAATTAATTAAAAACTTGAAGGGTTTTAAATAATAATTAAATAAATAATAAAGAGAACCTCCATTGGTTTTAATAAAAAGCATTTAACTTGGTTTTAATAAAAACCCTATCCAATGGAATCTCTCCAGATTCTCTTAAAAAGATTCTCTTGGAATCTTCCACCTTTGAATCCAACACATCCTCTTAACATTAATGCCATTTCCTTTTGACATCAATGACAACTCATAGACAAGAAGCTAGGATCTCAAACCCAAAATTGCCAACAATCTCCCCCTTTGTCATTGATGGCAAACCATGCTTCTCAACAACACAGAAACTCAACATAAACAGCTCCCCCTGTCTTGAGGCTTTCCTCTTCACTTTGAAGCTCTCCCCCTTACTCATATCTCTCCCCCTTTGTCATCAATGGCAAAGGGTCACCTTTGGGGCTCGAGACTAAGAATGAGCCTCTTAGCTTAGTCCCTCCCCCACCTCCTGATGAGGTGATTAATTCTGGGGTGGGAGTACAACTCCCAATTTCTCCCTTAGATACTCAAACGTATCTCTTGGAAGAGGTTTGGTGAAGATATCTGCAATATGCTCTTTAGTAGACACATACTCTACCTTGACCTTCTTGTCTTGCACTTTCTCCCTTAGAAAGTGATACTTGATGGAAATATGCTTTGTCCTTGAGTGCATTACCGGATTTTTGGAAATACTTATGGCACTTGTAATATCACAAAGTATGGAGATGGGTTGTTCATGCTTGACTTTGAAATCCTCCAAGGTGGTTTTCATCCATAAAACCTGTGTACACCCAGCCACTGTTGCTATGTATTCAGCCTTTGCTGTAGATAAGGAAACTGAAGGTTGTTTCTTACTTAGCCAAGAAACAAAATTCTTTCTGATTGCTGTCCTCCTTAAGTTTGGTTTTCACCACCAATGGGTTAATTTGATAAAATAATGCATTTCTAAAGCATGGTTCTCAATTCTGGTTAATGGAACAACTGCTGGTTACTTTCAAAGTTGTAGAGGAATTCGGTAGGGGGACCCTATCAACCCCATGTTATTCATCATTATGGTAGAAGCTTTAGGAAGAACCATAAAAAATGCTTGCAGTTCAAGGCTAATATTAGGAATCAAGGCAACATCTCTCACTAGGGCTATTTCTCACCAATAATTCATTGATGATACCCTTCTATTGACTAAGGCATCGGTGGTTGAGGCCAAAAGAATTAAATACATCCTGCAACTCTACGAGGATGCTGCTAGTCAAAAGTTAATTTCAAAAAAGGAAGTTATATTTCTTGAACACCCCTATTCAGAGGTAAGGAAGGATTGCATAAATTTTAGGGTGTGATATAGCAAACCTCCCCAATGTGGGATAGGGTTATTGAAAGAATTAAAAAAAAACTTGTTAGATGGAAAGGTCATCTTCTATCTCAAGCAGGAAATATGACCCTCACTAAGGCCTCTCTTCAGAGAATTCCAGTCTATTTCCTCTCTGTTTTCAAAGCCCCTATGAAGGTTTTCCAGAAAATTCAAAAAATCCAAAAATAATTTTCATGGATTGGATCAGAGGAGAAAAAAAGGATACACCTTGTAGGATGGACCAAAGTGTGCAGACCCAGGGAAAATGGGGGCTTAGGTCTGAGGAGAATTGCTCATATGAATTTAGCTTTACTACCTAAGAAGTCGTGGCACCTCATTTATGGTGAAGAAAATGAATGGAAAACTATCATCAAATGAAAGTATCTTCAAAATATGGAATTTCTAAGTGACTCAGTTCCAATCAGAGGTTCTACTTTTTGGAAAGCAATTCTCAATTGTAATAAAATCATCAAAAAAGGTTTAAGATGGGTTTTAGGCAATGGTGAGATGATAAATTGCTGGAATGGTAGGTGGGCTAAGGATGAACCACTAATGCAATATCCTAACTTAGCCTGAATCAGAGATATCATGGAAGAGCTCATTGGTAGAAAAGTATCTGATTATATGGTTGAAGACAGAGGTAGAATGGAGTGGAAAAAAATAAGTATTCATGGATTTAAAGAAAAATAAAATGATCTTTGTAACATTCTTGGGCAACATTTTATCCCCATGAGACCCAAGGAAGATCAAGTGACCTGGGCTCCTATGGAAAATGGGTAGTTCACTGTTAAATCAGCTTACAAGCTTCTACTTAATGATGAGGATTTTTCTTCCAAAAGGACTTAGTTTGGATAAAAAATTTAATTCCAAAAATTGTAGTCTTTTCATGGTTGGTTATCCAAGGAAGAATACTAACCATTGATAATATGATGCGTAAAGGTATTTGTATCACTAATCATTTTTATCTGTGCAGGGCTAATTGGGAGACCATTTATCACATTTTCCTTGAGTTTCCTTTTTCCTTGACTGTCCTAAGTCAGGTTTTTCAGGCCTTCAATATTTCCTGGGTTAATCCAGTCACCATACTTGATTTTTTCATCCAGTGGCCTTACCCCTTTTCAAACCAAAGACTTAGATACATGTGGAAAATTTGTCTCAATCACTATCTTTGGCAGGTGTGGTTAGAAAGGAACCATAGAGTCTTTAATGAGTCTATCTATGATCATAAAACTATAATTGCTAGTATCCTATCCTTTGCCAATGAGAATGTGAATCTTATCCCTTTTGATAGCCGTAAACCTCATCTGTAGGAGACCACAATTGCTCAATATTTAAGCTTAACCTTGTTAAATGAGTTTGTGCCTAGGGTAGTCAACCCCAGAGCCAATGTTAAGTGGTCCCCACCTCCTACAGGTTGGTTTAAGCTTAATTTTTATGGAGAGGCTAAGGAAAATCCTAGTAGAGTAGGCACTGGCGGCATTGTGCGAGATCATAATGGGAATATGATGCTTGCATTTTTTGAATATTTGGGAACAAGGACGAACAATGAAGCTAAAGCTAGAGCTATGTGGAGAGGCCTTCAAATGACTCAAGAATTAGAAGGAAATTTGATCATAGAAGGAGACTCTATGCATGTTATAAATATCCTCAATAATTGGAAAACACCTCCTTGGAGGATTAAAACAATTTTTGAAGAGGCTAGGATCCTTTTCCAGGGAAGATAGGATAGAAAATCCCAACATGTCTTTCAGGAAGCTAACAAAATTATTGATAAGCTGGCCAATTTGGGTGTTGATGGTGACAAACTTTTCAAATGGGAACACGGTGTCCTAAGTGAAGTAGAGGAGCTTATTCAACAAGAATTCCAAGAATGATAGTCAAATTTACCAACAGGGAAGGCACTATAATTTTGAATGCTAGGAGTATTCTCGCCTCTTTTTTGAAATGGAATCACAATAAAAATTATCCAAGCTGTCAGTCTTCATGGATGCTGCTTGGAAATACCACAAATACTAATGGGGATAGTCACATGTCAAATAACATGGCTTCTAGTCATCTTAGTAATTTGAGGTTGGTTGATAATCACAGGGAAGGAAAGAAATGACAATATAAGACTTCGAACCAGAGCCATGTGGACCACCATATAGCCACCGCCATAAATCTAGCCAGCAGGTTCACTTCTCCAAGGTTGATTGGCCAATACGGGATGTGATCCCAAAGCATGTTATATACAGAAGAAAGCAATTACCAAAGAATTATTAATAGTAATTATCAATATAGAGCTTGTGGGAGTTTTTTTCAATACTCTGCTATGTGTGTCTGCAACTTTTTGTTTCTCCATTGTTTCAAGGAAGGGATCCGTGTCTGTTTCTTTTTTTGTAATTATGATGCAGGTGTTTTTTCTTGGGGTATACCCAAAATTTTGTATGGGAAGTTTCTTTTTGATAACAGGCTATGTACCTTACCGGATGTAATGGCTTTGGCGACATTTAGATTTTACATATATAGGATCCTTAGTAAGGACATATTCATCAACAGCCTTGGGCTGATTTTTGTAAAAGGTTTTGGGTCAACCTGTAAAACCCGGTATTAATGCTATAGTATCTTATCTACCAAAAACAAATATTACTTCGTGTGCAAGTTATCTAGTTACTACATACAATGAAATAAATGGACATGTGTCCATGTGCAAGTTGTACATGTGCAAGGTGTCTTATGCACAACTAGATAGAGTGTTGGGCAAACATCCTATTTTGCATATATAAGGATGGCATCTTAGATAGATAGATAAGATAATCGGGAGATATTATTAGATAGCGTAGGTTAGTGGATTGTGTTCCACACCATTTACTGGTGATGAATATGATGTATATCTATAGCTTTGTTAATGGAGTGCTCACTTCCTCCATAGCTACATTGTAATATTTTATATGTTTTATATTTTAGCATACTTCAGTCATCTGGCAGATTTACTTTCTTGCATGTTATTCTGCATGTTGTGATTGTTATATCTCATGGCTCATTCATCAAAAGCCAACATTTATTGCTTATAATAGTCAAAATAATGTTGATATTTTATTTCTATTGAAATATATCTAACTTCTATTTTTTCGTGCAGGTTTGAACCTTGTAGACAATAGCTTTTGCACTCCCTTGAAGACTTCAAATATAAAATTATTTGTGTAACTTTTAAATATTTAAAACTGGTTCTTAATAAACTTAATAAGAATCCAAATATGAAAGCTCAACTAATGAACCTTTTGCACCTTTTGTTGCATACCTTTTCTACCTCTATAGAAGATGAAGATGATGGTTATTTTAGTCACCTAACTTGCTACCTTTTGTAGATGATATTGCAGCTCTTCTAGGCTGTCCAAAATAGCTCTATAGCTCACCTTTTTGCAACTTCAACACTCCACTAATTTTCTGCTTGAAACTATGGTTTGGTGGCTCCAATACTCCTTCAGAAATGTACCTATGAAATCTGAACCTTAGCAGTTACCAATGCTTCCCAAATTCTTGCTTTCTCACTATACTCAAATTTGCAAAATTTTAGATTGTTAAGTAGTCAAAACATTTACCAAAATGTTGTCCTTGAATCCAAAAAATGTGGTAGGAAACTCCTAAAAATTGTAGTTGAGATATTTCTCAAGAGCCCTTAAATTTTCTGTTGTAAAATCAGCAAACCTTATTTTCCAAGTAAGCCTTCTAATCCTCCAAAGGAAATATTCAAACCTCTAAGGTTTGGTAGTTTCTTACTCCTTTATCCTTGACAAAATCAGTCTTCAATATTGGCCTATGTAATGGCCTTGTTCTCAATATTATGAAAGTATTGATATTTTCTCCAAACTACTCCAAAATTTGAGAAACTTATTATCAAATCTTTCTTTTTTGGTTTTGTTGTCGGATGGTGATAATTGTCCCAATTTATTTACTATTAGGAGCTTATCCTTGGTAGTAAATTTCTCCAAGGATTTCTTCTAGGGGCTCCTTCAATGAGGCTCACCAAGCCTTCTCTTTGATTCTCATTGAGATCTCTCCTAGGGCTTTCAATATTTTAGTTTCTTAAAACCTTCAATGAGACCTTCCTTGATCTCTTCAATCTTCAACTATGGTAGTTTTGCAATGATATCTTCTCCTTGGATCTCCTAAATCCGCTACTACTAAAATATGCAATAGGATTTTTTGTTAGTCCTTCTCTATCCTCAATCTTCCACTATGGAAGTTTTTCAATAGGGACTTCTATGGACCTCTTATTTAGTGTGAAGTTTTCAATCTTCAATGGAGATGACCAATCTCCAATCTTCACTAGGAATCTTCTCCTTGAGTATCTTCTTCCTTCAATGAGGTATTCTTTCTAGGACCTTCTTCCTAGATTTGTAATATTTAATATGGCTTCCTTGGCCACTAGATCTCTCCTAAATATTCAATTTGGAGTCTTCAACCCACAAATATTTCAATGGGACATTTCTCCTCAAGCATCCAAATATTCAATCTCTAATTTTTTGCTTTAGGTACCAGATTGATTCAAATATGATATTCTTCCTATCTCTTGTAGGAAGCTTCCCAAATCTATTTGAATCTCTTTTCTCTACAACAAAATGTTAGGCAGTGATAATAGAAATTTCTATAAATCTATAGAAAATAATATTCACTAATTGGATTGCCAATCTAGTGTATCCAATGCTGAGTTCCAGTATTCATAAGTTTTTCTCCAACTCTATGAAAAAAATCTAGCTAACAATAATTTTAAAAATCTAAAAATGAGATTTATAATATCCTCTCAATAACTCTAGTGGCTCTCACTATTTCCTGTTGATCTACCTAGTGCTTTGATACCATTGTTAGCTTTTGAAGCTTTAAAATTAAAGTAAATGCAACCACAAGTATGGAAACAAACATGCAATTTTATAACTATGATAATGGCTAACTAATATGCATGAAAATATGATAGAAAACTTGTTACAAAACTCAAGAAATGTTCGTATAAGAAAGCTCACAAAAATATACAATGATCCCCAATGGAGTTCACAACCTCTCCATTTATGCAAAAATAGATCTACATTGTATCTACTACTACTCAACCTATGCACTCCAAAATCCTCTCACATTTCTATTTTATGAAGGTCTATTTATAATGAGATGCAAATATTTGCCTTAAATATTCCTGTGACACCTCACTATTCTATTCTAATGACTTATGTACATGTGGATTGCATGCACATTTACATAATTGCACATTCTAGCACTTGTGCATTTTTTATATTGCTTTAATAAAGTACTAAGACCTAATACACTCCTATCTAAATATGTACCTGTAAAGCTATGAAAACCACACATCTAAATCTATTGCAATATAATAAGGAATTGAAAGCATATAATATTTATAATCATTTTACGAAAGGTAATAACAAGAAAAAATGCTCTCTTTTATTAATAAAATGAATATTCGATTACAATTCATCCCTCTTAGGGATACCAAATTTTGATACAATGTTACAAATGCAAATGACCCAAAATGGGGGAAGATGTGCTTCACAAGGTCTTCATGTCTCCACCACTTTACTTATATGAGGGATTACTTAGCCACCTCCATATCTTTAGATTAAGAAACCAGATCTTGATGATCCTTTGCTCTATGATGCCCTGAAATCTACACACAAAGAACTTCAAGAAATATTAGCAACATATGAGGCCTCTCGAAATGAGGCTTGTATCTTTGTTAATGCAAATTGTAAATCCAAGCATAAATGTGTATAAAGATGCATAAAGATGCTTGAAATATTGATAATAAAGCATGAAGTAATGCTTAAAACATACAAAGGAACCTAAATATGCATGTAAAATTGTAAATGAAGCATAAAGAACCTGATGTATGAGAGCAGGTAAAGGAAAGGAAAGATGCCTATGAAACTGATAATGAACCATGAAAATACAGTAAAAAAAACTAATATAGACTAGATAAAGAAAAATATATGCAAGAAATAGTAAATATAAGGCTAAAAATAGGGGAAAACAGACATCATATCCTAGCTGCTATCAACCAGGGCAACTGGCTCTGCTAACTGCTATCAAATCCGATGGCTAATCCTATGAGCTACTATTGACCACGAGGTGAGGGTTTTGCTCTCTAAATCTAAGGTTTGACATCAATCAATTCCACTGCATAGGAGTTTGATGTTCTTGGTACGTTCTCTTATAATGACTTTGGGTGGGAAATTGGCTCAAATCACGTTGAATTGAGTGTTTGAACAACGATTGTTCTTCTCAAAATATCACAATCTCCAATTGTAGATTTGCACTTTATATTTCTTAGTTGGACAACACTTCATTACTCCTCAAGGGGATGTGAAATCACTCTCCAATCTAGCAGGGCTTCACTATGTGATTGACACATTAATTTTTCTAGTATTTTGGCAGCACTTCATTGGGGAAGACAACTAGGGTTTTCTTTGCAAAATTGGGGTCTTAAATAGACTCCCAAAATACATGATATAGCTTCATGGAGAAGCCAAGAACAAGAAATGGTTATGCCCAGGCATTTGAGATGAGCTTTCCAGAATCTTTTGTTTGCCCAATTTATCAAGAATCCGTTATGCTTTCAAATATATTTTGCTCGACTCGAGGGCTGAGTTGGTTATAGGGTTAGCTACTCTCACTTAGCATGGCTAGGGGATATTCTATTATTGGGATCTACTATTCCACTGGATTACATTATTTTTGCTATTGTACTACTATATTTTATTTGGCATAACTCCTCTCTTACTCCTTATGAGCCTTTTGGAATAAATACCTTTGTATTAGAAAGGCTATATCTTCTAATTGCTAACCTTAGCTGACATTCTCTTCATTTTTAGCAATATTGAATCTAAATTCAATAATACTACATTTATTTTATAATGTGAATATTATATATTATCAAATAATGATTGCATGTCCTTCTATGGTCAAGGATATATATTTCAAGTGATCTTCAATATCCTTTTTATTTTTCTTATTCGTTGCTATTGCATCCTTCTAAGCTTCTTGTCTATTTTCTTATGAAATGCTGACCGACAAAATTATGGTTGGTATATTTTTTATATACTCCTTCTATGCATAAATTTGTATAGATTTCATGGTCCCCTTATATTTTAAATGCAAGGGTGGTCATCCTCTTCTCAATGTTATAATATTCATACTTGGTCCAACTTATATTTTAGATACTTCTTGTAGGGTTGTGGATTATTTGGTTATAGATATTACTTTATTTCTGATTCCAACCCTTTCTTGTTGATTAGTGTTGAATATTTATGTTGAATAAGAAGAAGCCCAAAAGTTTCTATAGGCCTTGAAGAATCATTGTGATTGTTGGACTTCCAGAATGTGAAATGAAGGGTTGTAACAATATTTTCTCTCTTGAAAATGTATAATAGTGTAAAATAGTTGTAGAATATTGTTGAAAAATATTTGTAATACTTATGAGTTTGTTTGGAATATAAAACAATATTCTATTCCATTAATTTTGTGAAATACATGCTTGTTGTTCCTATTTTATAAAACTTGCAGTCAAATTTTAGAGCTCATAACTTTTGTTTTACAACTCTATTTTACACATGTTATACATTGTTGGAAATTTTATTTTGTGTAGAATTCACTCAAAAAAATTCATCAAATTTTGAGTAGCTTTAGTCCCTCAAATTTAGAATATCATGTGTTGTTGCAAACATTGTTGCATTTTTTGTTGCTGTAATTTTTTCTTGTGTTTTGCTACAATTGTTTGCTCTTTGTTTTTGGGTCAAATACTTCATTTGGTATTAGATCTTAGTTTTTTTTGGGTTTGTGTGAACTTGGGTTCATGGTCAATCTAACATTTTATCAAGTTCTTGGACAAGTTCATTGAAGAAAAACATCATTTTTTGTTGCTTGAGTCTAATGTCCAACTTCAAAAACTCATTACCCATTCCAAAATTTAATGGGTAAGATTATGATTATTGGATCATAAATATGAAAAAATTGTTAATTGGAAATATATTTGGAAGGTAGTGGACAATGGTTATGAAGAACCACCTGATTAGAACATATTACAAGGAAATTATTGGATAACAAAAAGGGAAACAAATAAGAAGAATTCATTAGCCCTTTACCATATTCAGTCTGCTCTTGACAAGAGTTTATTTCCATGTATTGTTGCTACTACATCAACCAAGTAGCCTTGTAAGTCTCTTTAAGAGTCTTACCAAGGAAGTGACGAGGTGAGAATGGTAAATTTACAAACCATGAAGAAAGAGTTTGAGAATCTAGATGAAAGAGGCTAAAAGTGTGGGTGATTATTGTGTTAGAGTGAAGGATGTGATGAACAAGATTGTCATACTTGGAGAGACATTGAAGAAAGATGTGATTGTGAATAAGGTATTGATACATATTACTCCTAAATAGAATCATGTTACAATAATTTTTTAGTAGAGTAAAAATTTGTCTACACTTGAATTTGATTGCCTAGTTGGTTCTCTTATGTCACATGAGGAACGACTAAGATATACTAGTAAAGAAAATGAGGAGAATTATTTTTATTCTAAATTGATTTTTTTTAAGAATTATGAAGCTAGTCCAATCACAAGTAAACAAGCACATGGAATAGGAAGAAATTAGAATTACTCAAGAGGTAGATGAAGAAAAGGAAGAGAAGATGTTGTTGATAGAAGAGGACATGAAAGGATTGATAAAAAAGAGAGTCAAATGTTACAATTGTCATAGAATGGGTCACATTGCATGATATTATAGATTGAAGACCACAAATGGAGATAGAAGAGTTCACTATGTATGTGGGGATGAATTTGCACAAGGTAATTTGTTTTTGACTAGTGACATGGCTGAAAAATAAGTCAAGAAGTTTGGTATCTAGATTCTGGTTATTCCAACCACATGTCTGGAAAGAAATGTTTGTTTGCTAATGTAAATGAGAATTTCAAGACCAGGATCATTCTTGGGAATAATAATGCTTTGGATGTGGCTATAAAAGGAACCATGGAGGTCGACACTAAAGAAGGTACAAAAAAATTCATGATATTTACTATGCTCCTAATTTCAAGAATAATGTTTTGAGTATTAGATAACTTGTAGAAAAAAAACTATAAAGTTGTGTTTGATAACAATGTATGTATCATTTATGATAGAATAATAGGAATTTAATGGTCACCATTGTTCCTATGACAAATAATCAAAAGTTTCCTTTAAATTTTAGAGGAAAAGAGACTATGAACATGACACACATGGCACTTGAAGATAAGAATTGGCTTTGGTATATTAGTTTTGGACACTTGAATTTTAAAAGTTTAAAGTTTTTATCTTCAAAAGATATGGTAATGGACTACCTAAATTTGGAGAGCACAAGGATTTTTGTGAAGCATGTGTGATTGGAAAGCATGCAAGGAAAGAGTTTCCAAGATGAAAAACATAGTAAGCCTCATACCCATTCCAACTTGTACATTCTGATATTTTTGGACCTATGCAAACCCAATGTTTGGGTAAGTATTCATATTTTCTTACATTCATTGATGAATTTTCAAGGAGTGTTGGGTGTATTTTCAAAGCATTGGTTGAGAATGAAAGTAGATATAAAATAGTGTTTGAGAACAAACCATGGAGGAGAATTTTGTTCAAGTGAATTCAAGGATTTTTGAAAATAATATGACATAAAGAGGCATCTCACTACAACCTATACCACAACAAAATGGGATAGACGAGAGAAAAAATAGAACTATTATAGAAATGGCAAGAGGCATGTTGAAGACAAAAGGTTTGAGCAATTCTTATTGGTCTTATGCTATTGATATAACAATGTGCATTCTCAATAGATGCTCCACAAGAGCACTACACAAGAAGACTCCATATGAAGCATGGTATGACACAAAGCCCAGTGTAAATCATGAGAGTTTTTGGTTTTCTTGCATATGCACATGTAAATTATGAAGTGAGAAATAAGTCAAAACCCAAGAGTGAGCCATGCATTCTTGTTGGATACTATAAAATTATTAAGGTATATAGACTGTATAATTCAAAAACTCACAATTTTGTAGTCTCTAGAGATGTAATTTTTGATGAAGGGGAGTGTCCATTTATAAAAAATCTATAGGAAAAATATATGATGTCGAAGAAGATAATACACTTGGAGGACAACCTTCAAATTTTTCCTCTACTCCTCCAAGCCCACCTAATAGGCCATCAATAAGTTCAAAGGAAACTACACCAAGTTCAAGCATACAAAAATCATCTACAAGTCCTAAAAATAATATAAATAAAGGAAATATAATACTCAAAGTACATCCATCCAACCAAATTATGGATAAGAGCTTTCAAATGAGATTAACAAGAATCCAATTGCAATAGTTGGACCAAGTTGTTTCAAGATTGGAAAAGCTCCCAATGTATGGTGATGATGAAGAAGAACCAAATTAAAGGTGAGTTGGTGAATTATGATCTATTTTCTAAAGTTGATTTGGAACCCTCATGTTATGAATATGCTTGTACTAATTATTTTTTGGTGCAAGAAATGAAAGAAGAAATTGATTCCATTGGAAAATGACACTTGGGAACTTGTGGAACTGCCCAAGGATAAGAAGATTATTGGATCCAAGTGGATTTACAAAAGAAATTTTAACATTGATGGAAGCATAGAAATATACAAAGCAAGGCTGGTTGCAAAAGGATTCACTCAAATATGTGGTGTGGATTATGAAGAAACATTTATCCCTATTTCAAGACAAGAGATAATCTAGATGGCTCTTTCATTGGTAGCCAATAAATAATGGAAATTTTATCACATGGATGTGAAAAGTGCATTATTGAATGGTTATCTAGATGAGGAGGTTTATGTTTAGCAACCTCAAGGATTTGAAGTGGAAGGAAAGGAAAACCATGTTTACAAATTGAAGAAAGCATTGTATGGACTAAAGCAAGCACCTAGAGCATGGTACTCAAGAATTGATGGGTACTTCCAAGATTACGATTTCAAGAAAAATAAGAATGACCCCACATTCTATTTCAAGAATGAAAGTGATGATATTCTTCTTGTGTACCTATATTGATGATTTGATCTACATGGGTATTTTTTTTTTTTAATTTACATGGTGGAATTGGTAGCCACCATGAATCCAAGCAGGTTGTCTGACTTTTATGTCAGCCATAGTATTCTGAACTATCCATCCAAAAAACTACCATAGATATTTTCGTGTAGTCTACCCTTATAACCACCATGCCACAATAATTTTAAACCTTTTATGCTACTAAAATCACCAGGAAATGGACAAGCGTTTAGTACGACGAGGCCCGAGATTTGAACCATGGACCTCCGTATCTACATGGAAATTAGTTCAAATATGATAAATAATTTTAAGCATGCTATGATGAGGAAATTTGATATGAAATATTGAGGATTGATGCAATATTTTATTACTATGGAAGTACATAAAGGTGATGGAAAAATTTTCATTTGTCAATCAAAATATGTAAAAGATATGTTGAATAAATATGGCATGAAAAATTGTAAACCACTTTGGACACCTGTGGCACATGGAAAATGTTGTGTAGAGATGATAGAGAAGAGAAAGTTGATGAAAAATTGTTTAGAAGCATTATTTGGAGCTTAATGCTCCTTAATACAACAAGACTTGATATTGCATTTGCAATTTCACTTATATCAAGGTACATGAATGAACCTTCACAAAACCAAATGAGAGCAACCAAGAATCTTGAGTTATGTCAAAAGAACCTTAAATTTTGGCATACATTATGATGCTAACAACAAAAATGGAGCTTGTTGGATACAATGACTCAGATTGGGGAGGTTTCTTGGATGATAAAAAATCAACTTTTAGAAATTGTTTTTCTCTTGGTTTAGGAGTTATAACATGGATCTCAAATAATCAAAGTATTGTTGCTTTATCTTCTACAAAGGTAGAATATGTTGCAACTATTACAACAAGTACACAAGCACTTTGGTTGAGAAAGGTACTTGAAGAGATTGGTGAAGTTCAAAATAGTCCAACAACAATTTTTTGTGACAACACAAGTGCAAATAAATATTGGAAAAAAATCCATTCCATCATAGTAAAACTAAACATATTAATTTGAAGGTTCTTTTCATAAGATACCTGGTGGAAAATAAGGTTGTATATTTGAAATATTACAACACCAAACAATAGCTTACACTCCTGTTTACCAAAGGTGTCAATAAAGAATAGTTTTTGAGATTAAGAGATAAACTTGTATCACCACTTAACATTAAGGGGAGTATATTGGAGATTGATGTTGACTAAGAAAAGGATAAAACCAAAATTTATCCCATGAATTTGAAGAAGCCCAAAAGTTTTTATAGGCCTTGAAGAGTTACTATGGCTGTTGGACTTCTAGAATGTGAAATGAAGGGTTGTAACATCATTTTATCTCTTAAAAATGCGCATTAATGTAAAATAGTTGTAGAATATTATGGAAATTTTTTGTAATACTTCTGAGATTGTTTGGAATACAAAAAAAACATTCTATTCCATTCATTTGTGAAATACATGCTTGTTGTCCCTAATTTTTTGAAACCTACAACCAACTTTTGAAGCTCATAACTTTTGTTTTACATGTGTCATACACAGTTGGAAGGGTTATTTTATGTATAATTCAATCACAAAATTTCTTTGAATTATTGAGTAGTTTTGGTCCCTCAAATTTAGACTTTTATGTACTACTAAAAAAATTGTTGCATTTTTTGTTGTTGCAATTTTTTCGTGCTATACTTTTGTTGCAATTTTTGCTCTTCATTTTTGGGTCAAAAACTTCAATTAATGCATATGAAATGATATTCAAAGGAGTTAAAATATTCTTCTAACATACTAAAATTGAAAAGCACCATGTTATTTGTGTTAGGAAGTATCAAAAATATTTGTTAAACTACATTGGGTGGTTGATATATTTTCTAATTCACCATAGGTGATTGATTTACAACTAGATATTTATTTCTTAAGGGCACAACTTATTGATCTTGGAATTACTAATTATATATATTTTATTAAATATTTCTTAGAGACATAACACATTTTATAGGGTTATGTCTAGTGTTGTAAGAAAAATATCATAGATTATTGATTTCTAAATTCATGTTGACAATGTTGTTTTGCACCTGGGTTCTTGGTTGATTAACATTTTATCTGGGAAATTAATTCTTCATAAGGTATAAAGTCTATATTATTTCCATCCTTTTTTTGGATGGAAACCACTATTCTTCCTCTTCTCAATGTTGGTATAATTTCCTAGTACTTTTATCATTTCAATTATTTTGGTCACTCTGTCTTATAGTTCATCATGTAGCACGAGTGGATTATTCCTATTGATGGGGATAAGATGACATATTTTGGAATGATTCTCAAGGATTTTCACTCAATTATGGATGATCATATAGTTATACTATTATAACTATACAACTCCCAAAATGTTCAATTACTGACTGTATAGTTACAAAAATATCAATTGTACGGTTACAACCATACAATGACACTAATTGTATGATTTGCCAAAATGTACGATAGACCAAAAATATATAGTTGGAAATAACTTGGTTTTATTGATCAATCTTGTAATTTACTACTTGGCAATCATCGATCTCACTTTGACAAGTTACAAAAGACGCAAATCCAACCTAAGTAAGAATTTATGACCAATTATATGGTTAGGTAAATTAAATGTATAATTTCAACAAACCCTTACTACAACTTACTATACAATTGCCAATCTTCACTATAATGTCTTGGGATTGAATACTGTTTGAAATTGGATTTTACCAACAACATATTTACCAATTAAGTAATCCATTATACACACATGCAAGTGCAAATCTTACTCCAAATCTAATAATCATATCTACAATTACCTAAAAATTGTACAACATCTCCAAACCATGCAATGCACAATATACAATATGGAATTATGGATAATTCTCCATAAATAGGTTTACATATTAATTCCACACACAATTACAAATAACCAAACATTCGTTACACATAAATGAACACAAACATTCCTTTATTTCCATAGCATGATTTCTCCATGGCCAACATTATAAATACAATGTTGGACAAAAATGTATAGTTCATACATAGTGTTTAACATACATGAGCAATCCAAAATTATTACTCATGAACAACAATACTCTCTATGGATAACCGAGGATAATCACTATCCACTTCTCATCCATTAATAACAACCTACAAAATTTGAATGGGGGGACTTATGATGCTTTTCTAGGCCATTCCAAAGTGGTTCCTAAGACAACACAATATTTACAACTGCCACCCACAACTTCATAGCCAAATCACTTTATTAATGTTTTTACTAAACTCCTAATTTTATTTCTATCAAATTGCATTTCATGCATATTACATTTCATTTCACTTTTAAAAAATTATATATTTTACTTTCAATTGTATGATTTGCCCAAAATTGTACATTCACTTTCCAATTGTACAATCACAAAAAAATGTACACACTATACCAAAAAAGAGCTTTAAAGATGCTTATAAATGACCCTTAAAGACCTTTAAAGGTGTTTTTTCAGCCACAATCTATGAGGGCATTGTAAAAATTTTGTGACATACGACGGTGGCTAAAAACCACGTCAAAGAACCGCCATCTTAGGGTATAAGAGGGTGCTTAATAAACTCTCTCTTAGAACTAGGAGGGTATTTTGAACCACCATATTAGGACTAAGAGGGTGGTTATTAACCACCATATTGTTGGCAATTTTGGGTACCTTGGGTACATTGCCTTTGCTCTAAGTGTAGATGTTGTCATTGATGTCAAGAAGGTCTTGAAGCATTTTTGTTTGATGTCAAAGAATGTGTTTTGATGAAGGTTTCAGTTTGGACAGTGAGTTTCCAAGAAGATCGAGGTAGCCCGATTGCAAAAAGATCAAGAAAAAGACAAGTAAGAAAAAGTATGCAGGCGGATGGAAAAACTGTCGCGATTTCGCGACATGTTTTAGGATAGAGAAAGTGGTGGCAAAACTGTCACGATTTCGTGACATGTTTTAGGAGAGAGAAAGTTCTGGAAAATCTGTTGCGATTTTGCGACATGTTTGAGGAGAGAGAAGGTGCTTGAAAAATTGTCACGATTTCATGACATGTTGGCAGAGAAGGAGAGCAAGTTGGAAAGTGTCACGATTTCGCGACATGTCGCATTTTAGCGACTCAAAAAGTGCGGGAAGGCAGAGAAAGAAAAGTGTCACGATTTCACGACACATTGCCAGGAAAGTTGTTCGGACGAGAAAGTGTCACGATTTTGCAACATGTTGCAAGAGAGAGAGTCCGAAAGGAAAAGTGTCACGATTTCGTGACATGCTGCAGAAGACAAAGTGAGGACTGTTGCAACTTCGTGACAAGCTGCAAAAATCAAAGTAAGGACTGTCGCGATTTCGCGACATGCTGAAAAGCTTGAAGAAAGAACTGTCACGATTTCATGACATGCAGCAAAAGGAAGAGTCTGAAACAAAAAGTGTCATGATTTTGCGACAGGCTACAAAGAAGTTGTACGGATGCAAAAAGTGTCATGATTTCGTGACAGGTTGAGATGGCAGTAGTAAGTTGCAGAAAGTGTCACGATTTCATGACAGGTTGAAGAGAAAGCTTGCGAATGCAGAAAGTGTCATGATTTTGCGACAGGTTGAGTTGGCAGCATTCAGTTGGAGAAAGTGTCATGATTTCACGACAGAAACTGGAAGTAGGTCTTCTATAGGAGAAGTGTCATGATTTCACGACAGAAGCAGAGAGGAAGGCTTTGTAGACAAAAGCATCATGATTTCGTGACATGTTCCAGTTTCACGGGCATATGGCAGAAAAGAGCTTTAGGCAGGGAAAGCGTCGCGATTTCGTGACATGTTCCGTTTTCACTGGTGCAAGCCGAGAAAAGGTTGAAGAAGCAAGAAGGGTCACGATTTCGCGACAGAGTTGCAGTTGACATTAGCAAAAGCATATGTGTCATGATTTTGCAACAAAAGCAGAGAAGAAGGCCATGAAGGAAAAAGGGTCATGATTTCACGACAGAGTTGCAGATGACATCAACAAAAGTTAGATGTGTCACGATTTCATGACAAGGACGAAGTCAAGGTAGAAAAAGGCAAAAAGTGTCACGATTTCATGACAGCAAGCAATAGAAGGTGTACGACAGGCAAAGGTGTCGCGATATCACGACATGTTGGAGTTTCGTAGGGATAGCTACAGAACCAGAGGTGGTTGAAGGACAGAGTTAACTTTGAGCCGACAGAGTTAAATCTGGGCCGACGCAGCATAGGGTTTTGTGTCGACGTTTTAGAGATGTGCAGCTGACTAAGATCAAGGTTCTAATCTTGAGATTGTGAGTATAAAAGGAGGGCTACTTGAAGAGTTTGGCATTGATCAAGTGTGCGTTCAAAGTGCGATTTGCGTAGATAGAGTGCGGGGAGAAGTTCGATCATAGAGGTGCATAAGTGGAAGTCTGATCGACTACTATGTTTGTGTAGAGTGTGCGACAACTGTGCTACAGTGTTTGAGCAGAGAGTGCAAAGATTGTGCTACTGTGTTTGCACTGAATGTGCGAAGACTGTGCTACTATGTTTTGGCAAAAGTGCATAAGTTGATCGAGTGCTGCTGTGTTTGCGTAGATAGTGAAAAGTTGGTTTTGACCAAGTGTGGCTGTAACAGAAAAGAACAGAGGAAGAGGACAGATTTGTGCTAGACCGAAGGACTGTGTTTGGTGCGAATTTGAGGAACGACTTTGCAGTGATAGAGTTGAGGACAGAGATCTCCAGCCAGAGTAGGGAAGACAGGTGTCTTCTATGGATAGAGTTCCACTTGCTAAGGGCAGAGGAGGTAGAGGTCCTCTAGAGGATCACCACTAATAGCAGAGCTAGGGGAAGGTGTCTCCTTTGGGTTGGTGCCCATAAACTTTGTAATTGGGAAGGTTTCCCAAAGAACTGTGATATAACTTTTAGATAAAAGTTTTATCCGTGGAGTAGCCCACTTTGGGTGAACCACGTAAATTGTTGTGTCGCTTTGTGGATGGTGTGTTGTGCATTGCTTTGATTACTACTGTTATTACTGCTATCTATACACTGCATTATACTATTTTGAAAGTTGATTTTAAAGCAAATTGAAAAAGTGGTCTTATATTGTTCACCCCCTTCTCAGTATAAGCTTGTGTTCTTCAATTGGTATCAGAGCGGGTTCCTTCGAAAAGGTTTAACAGCTGGAAGGAAGAACTGGTTAAGAACACAATGGATTTTTTAGGTGGCAATGCAACACCTATTCTTGATGGATCAGATTTCGGTCTGTGGAGTGCAAGAATGAGAGTTTATCTAATGGCACTTGGTAATGAGGTATGGGAAGTGATTGAAGACGAATACACTATTCCTGAACATGGTCCTTATACCAAAGAAGACAGGCTCATGCTTCATAGTAATTCAAAAGCCATGAATGCAATCCCGAGAGGCTTACAGAAAGTAGATCTCACCAAAGTTATTCACTGCAAGACAAGCTAGTGAAATGTGGAAACAATTGCAGGTGGTTCATACAAGTGATGCAAATGTTCGAAAGGCCAAATTGAGACATTTTAAAGGTATGTTTGAACAACTCAAAATGAATGATGATGAAAATATTAGTGACTACATGCTTCGTATGGATGAGGTTGTTAACTCCATGAAAGACCTAGGTCTTGAGCTTGCTGAAAATGATGTGTGTGATAAGATTTTAAGATCCCTTCCTAATAGATTTAGTGAAAATATTTCTGCTATTGAGGAAGCTAAAGATTTAGATAAATTGAAAAAGGATGAGCTCCATAGTATTCTTGCAGCATTTGAGCTGAGAACTCAAGTGAAAGTTGATGTCAAGAAAGAGGCAGCTTTCAAAGTTACCAAGAAATCAAAGGGCAAATAGATTCAAGAGAGTGATGAGTCTTCTAGTGATGAAGAGGCATATTACAGCAAGAAAGGCAAGTTCTCTAGAAAACACAAAAGCAAGAAAAACATAAGGTGTTTCAACTATGGAAAGTTTGGTCATTATGCTACTGATCGTATTGTTTCAAAGAATGAAAGTGATGAAGATATACGAGGATGTTAAGAGCAAGGATTCTGAAAAGCACAGGTATTACAGAAAGAACAAATATGAGCACAACAATCAAGGAAAGAGGCATTCACACAAGAACAAGAAGAGCCTCTACCTGGACAAAGCAAGTAAGTGTTCTAGAAGTGATAGTGAAAGTTCTTCTAGTGATAATGAAAATGAGATGTTGTTCATTTCAGAAAAGGAGGAAGAACCGAAACATAAATTCATTGTCATGAAATGTTTTAGATGTGGAAATTTTGGGCACCTTGAGGATAATTGCACAAATAATGAATTGGTTGCTAGTATGTATGAGGATGCTTCAGAAAATGATAAGGAAGATGTATGTATGGTTTTTGAAAAGGGTAGCACCTCTAGTGATAAGAAATCCGAAAAAGGCCTTGATAATTCAAAATGCAATCAAATAGAGGATCTTGAATGTGAACTTACTAATGCTCTTAGTGTTTTGAAAAAGGAAAGAAAGAAGAATGCTAGACTCAAGGATAAGTTAGATGAATGTTGTATGGAGAGAGATGAACTCATAGAAAGTCTTGACATCTCTATGGCTAAGACTCAAGAACTCAAGAATGAGTTAGAATCTAAGATGCTTGAGTATAGTGAATTAGAACAGAAAATGGCTGCCTTGAAAGAGGAAAATAAATATTACAAGGATAAGCTGTACAGGTTTCAAGATAGCTCCAAAAGGGTTAAATCTCTCATCAAAGGTCAAAGAAAACCAACAGATAAAACAGGTCTCGGGTTTGTTGAGCCGCACAAGAAACAGGTTGGGGAATCTAGCAAGAGATTACAAAAGGAAGAAAGTTCTGATGTAGAAAGTACTTCAGATCAAGAGTCCATGAGTGATAAATGCGCAGAAATAGAAAATAGAATTCTGAATGCAAAGAAGAAGTTTACCCGACCTAGAAGGTCATTTACAGGAAAGTTTAATGGCAGATGTTTTGTGTGTCACAGGTTTGGCCACATGGCTTCGCATTGCATGACTCAAGTAAGGAAGATAAATGACAGTTTTAGGGGCCGTAACTTATTTCAAGGATATTGCTACTCTTGTAATCAGTTCGGGCATAAGGCAATGTTCTGCAAAACTAACAACAGGAACACGGTTACTCATAACATACGGATTCAAAAAGGAGGTATGCCGAACATAAATAACTTTGTTACGTGCTATAAGTGCAACAATGAAGGACACACAGCTAGACAGTGTAGAGCTGATTTTCCAAGGTACAGGAATAGAAAAAGTGATATAAACAGGTCCAAGGATCAAGGTATGAATAAAAACAGGAATGATAAAAGAAACAGGAATAGTAGTATGAACAGGTCTGGGGGTCAGAACAGTTGACAGGAACAAAAATACAGACAAAGAATTCAAGAGAAGGCCCGAAAAGGAAATTGTAGACATTGATGATGATGAGTGTCTAATGGGAGTGTCACTCCCAACCCTGTTTTAAATCACCTCATCAGGAGGTGGGGGAGGGACTAAGCTAAGAGGCTCATTCTTAGTCCCGAGCCCCAAAGGTGACCCTTTGCCATTGATGACAAAGGGGGAGAGATATGAGAAAGGGGGAGAGCTTCAAGTGAAGAAGAAAGCTTCAAGTCAGGGGGAGCAAAAACTTCAATTGCAGATTCTCAGTTGTTGGATCAGTAGGGTTCAGTTTTGGCTCTTGAGATATGTTTTCGATTAAGGGTTGCCATCAATGACAAAGGGGGGAGATTGTTGGCAATTTTGGGTACCTTGGGTACATTGCCTTTGCTCTAAGTGTAGATGTTGTCATTGATGTCAAGAAGGTCTTGAAGCATTTTGGTTTGATGTCAAAGAATTTGTTTTGATGAAGGTTTCAGTTTGGACAGTGAGTTTCCAAGAAGATCAAAGTAGCCCAGTTGCAAAAAGATCAAGAAAAATACAAGTAAGAAAAAGTATGCAGGCAGCTGGAAAAACTATCACGATTTCGCGACATGTTTTAGGAGAGAGAAAATGTTGGCAAAACTGTCACTATTTCACGACATGTTTTAGGAGAGAAAAAGTGCTGGCAAATCTGTCACGATTTCGTGACATGTTTGAGGAGAGAGAAAGTTTTGGCAACGCAAAATTGTCGCGATTTCGTGACATGTTGGCAGAGAAGGAGAGCAAGTTGGAAAGTGTCACGATTTCATGACATGTCGCATTTTCGCGACTCGAAAAGTGCAGGAAGGCAGAGAAAGAAAAGTGTCACGATTTCGTGACACATTGCCAGGAAAGTTGTTCGGACGAGAAAGTGTCGCGATTTCGCGACATGTTGCAGGAGAGAGAGTCCGAAAGGAAAAGTGTCACGATTTCGCGACATGCTATAGAAGACAAAGTGAGGACTGTTGCGACTTCGTGACAAGATGCAAAAATCAAAGTAAGAACTGTCACGATTTTGCGACATGCTAAAAATCTTGAAGAAAGAACTGTCATGATTTCACGACATGCAGCAAAAGGAAGAGTCTGAAACAAAAAGTGTCACGATTTCGTGATAGGCTACAAAGAAGTTGTATGGATGCAAAAAGTGTCACGATTTCGTGATAGGTTGAGATGGCAGTAGTAAGTTGCAGAAAGTGTCATGATTTCACGATAGGTTGAAGAGAAAGCTTGCGAATGCAGAAAGTGTCATGACAGGTTGAGTTGGCAGCGTTCAGTTGGAGAAAGTGTCACGATTTCGTGACAGAAACTAGAAGCAAGTCTTCTATAGGAGAAGTGTCACGATTTCATGATAGAAGCAGAGAGGAAGGCTTTGTAGACAAAAGCGTCACGATTTCGTGACATGTTCCAGTTTCGCGGGCATATGGCAAAAAAGAGCTTAAGGCAACGAAAGCGTCATGATTTCGCGACATGTTTCGTTTTCGCTGGTGCAAGCCGAGAAAATGTTGAAGAAGCAAGAAGGGTCATGATTTCACGACAGAGTTGCAGTTGACGTCAGCAAAAATCATATGTGTCACGATTTCATGACAAAAGCAGAGAAGAAGGCATTAAAGGAAAAAGGGTCATGATTTTGCAACAGTTAAAGATGACGTCAGCAAAAGTCAGATGTGTCACGATTTCACGACAAGGACGAAGTCAAGGCTGATAAAGGCAAAAAGTGTCATGATTTCGTGATAGCAAGCAATAGAAGGTGTACGACAGGCAAAGGTGTCGTGATATCACGACATGTTGAAGTTTCGCAGGGATAGCTACAGAACCAGAGGCGATTGAAGGACATAGTTAACTTTGAGCCGACAGAGTTAAATCTGGGCTGACGCAGCATAGGGTTTTGCATCGACATTGTTTTAGGGATGTGCAGCCGACTAAGATCAAGGTTCTAATCTTGAGATTATGAGTATAAAAGGAGGGCTGCTTGAAGAGTTTGGAATCGATCAAGTGTGCGTTCGAAGTGCGATTTGCGCAGATAGAGTGCGGGGAGAAGTTCGATCGTAGAGGTGCATAAGTGGAAGTCTGATCGACTATTGTGTTTGCGCAGAGTGTGCGACAACTGTGCTATAGTGTTTGAGTAGAGAGTGCAAATATTGTGCTGTTGTGTTTGTACTAAATGTGCGAAGACTGTGCTACTGTGTTTTGGCAGAAGTGCATAAGTTGATCGAGTGCTACTGTGTTTGCGCAGATAGTGAAAAGTTGGTTTTGACCAAGTGCGGCTGTAACAGAAAAGAATAGAGGAAGAGGATAGATTTGTGCTAGACCGAAGGACTGTGTTTGGTGCAAATTTGAGGAACGACTTTGCAGTGATAGAGTTGAGGATAGAGATCTCCAACCAGAGCAGGGAAGACAGGTGTCTTCTATGGATAGAGTTCCACTTGCTAAGGGCAGAGGAGGTAGAGGTCCTCTAGAGGATCACCACTAATAGCAGAGCTAGGGGAAGGTGTCTCCTTTGGGTTGGTGCCCATAAACTTTGTAATTGGGAAGGTTTCCCAAAGAACTATGATATAACTTTTAGATAAAAGTTTTATCCGTGGAGTAGCCCACTTTGGGTGAACCACGTAAATTGTTGTGTCGCTTTGTGGATGGTGTGTTGTGCATTGCTTTGATTATTGCTATCTATACACTGCATTATACTATTTTGAAAGTTGATTTTAAAGCAAATTGAAAAAGTGGTCTTATACTGTTCACCCCCCCTCTCAGTATAAGCTTGTGTTCTTCACATATTAGGGTTAAGCCTATTAGGCCTAAGAGAGTGGTTCATACCCACCCTCTTAGGGACTAAAAGGGTGGTTATAAACCACCCTCTTGGCCCTAAGAGAATGGTTTATAACTGCCCTCTTAGGTCATCCTAATATGGTGGTTTATAATCATTATCATAGGGTGACCTAAGACGGTGGTTTATAACCGTCATCTTAGGGTGACCTAAGAGGGTGGTTATAAAATAGGGTAGTTTATAAATGTATATTAAGAAAATTTAAATTTTAAAAAGCTACTTGATAATAAACAAGATCTCATACATATTGATAGTTCTTTGAGAATCAATCAATTTTGTACTCAGCAACAAAAAACAATTCTCTTTGTGGTCTTGGCTTGCAAAATACCACCCATGATGCCTACGACATCAATGTATTGATATGAACTCATCCTCCTGATCAAAGCTCAGAAGATACTACGCAAACACTATAACATGATTATCAATGAGATATTGCATGTACTATTAGAACCTTGTCTTCGTTATCCAATGATATTTTCTTATCATAATTAATCAACTAAGATGGAATGAGATTAAATCCTAATGGCAGTGATAAACATAGCTTTAAAAATTAAATGTCACTCCTTTTATCTTAAAAAATGTATATTGAGAAAATTTAAACTTTACAGATCTTATGCCCTAAAGAACACCCCTATGAGTTAGTAGCTTGTTACCCACATATCATCAGAACCACTCACCATTCATTTCCATGTTAATCACCTCACTCACTTGTCCTAAGCTTTTAAGTATATATATTTTTTCCTAGTAGTATGAAATAGCTCAGTGTTCATACTGCCCCAACTTCAAGAAATTTTCATAGAACAACTCTGCAAAAGGATTATTGAATTGAGGTCCATCATAATGTGGTGTTACAAAAAGGTGAGACACTTACCATAATAATCACCTAGGTTCAAAACATGACAAGCATCTCCCCATGTTCAACTAGTTGTAAAACTAATACATTCAAGTATATGTGGTAAAAAAGTTGTTGTTTCCATGATTCAAAGATCCTATGGATGTATAAAGAGATGGTTGATTTCTTAACTAATAGTAATAGTGCAAAGACAAAGTAGCCCGCATCCATGGGCATTAAATTTTACAATTAAGGAACTAAACGAAAAAATATCATTCAATAAAAATATTCATAAAGTTCGTATATATGTATATAAAAAAAATGTTGGGGAAGGCCATTGTGGGAATGAAAAGTATGAATAGCTTGCCTATAAAGAGCATTATTGTCCTTAGATGACATTGTATCTATTTTTGGGCCCTCACTTCCTCCCTATTGATGAATGCTCCTTCTTCAACCACTTATCCTTTTTAGATTTGTAAACTCATACATGAAGTACAAATTGAAGTGTGAGGTGAAATTCCATTACACATCTAATGAGTGCTACCTCAACAATTTCAAGATTGTAACCATAAGTTTGCAAGACCTGCTTGTGGACATATACTTGTAAAACCTAAAAACATAAAGACTATTATGAAGGGAATGTGAACTAGTCATGTGGAACAAGAACCTATATTGAACAAACACAATTTTACATGATGCAAGGACTTTGCAGTCCAGTTTGACTACATCAAAATGGGACTTAGCAAAAGAATGGAGAAGATTATTGTATCCAAAAGTTGCTAAGAATTGAAATTGATGCCAGTGTTGTGATGATTTTGTATTTATGGCTTGTCCTGGCAAAAAAAATGATTATTTGTTACAAAGTTGAACAAAGAGTCATAGGTTCTATTACTTCCACCTCCACTTGGTTGTATTCAAACTTCAAAATTCAATATTTTACGTGCAAAAAATTAATAATGTAGAGGAATTTAATAGTTTATTCTCTTTTTTCAATTAAAATAATAGCTAACATAATTACCACATAATTGGCTAATATCCAAAGATAAGAAATTAACTAAATCATAATAATTCCACTGGGTCCGATCATTATCCAATTAGCTCTTCAATATTTTTGGGAGCTATTGTAGTGATTGATAAGAAGCTTCCCTTTAAACTTAATGTTTCTCATTTAGATTCTAAGTCTTGTAGAGATCTTATCAATTGTGTTTGGAATTTGGAGCCTCGTCCAGTTGATACTGGGTGGATTGGTTGGTGGGAGGCAACTATTAAACGTATTGTGAAATTTTTGCATGGTTGGGGAAAGTTGGTTGCTAGGAGAAGAAAAGGAATATTAAAGCAACTTAGGAAAGATTTGGATAATGCTAGAAGAGCTCTTGAGGTGGATCCTTTTAATGTTCAACTTTAGGAAAGAGCTGCTGGTTGGGAGCATGAGATTCATTGTTATGAGGATTATATTAATAGAGGGGCACAAATTAGGAGCAGAATTCATTGGTTGCAGCAAGGGGATGCTCCCTCTCAATTATTTTTCAGTCATATTAAGAAGAAAATTTCTTCTGAAAGAATTACTGCTCTTCACACTTTCGATGATAGGTTGGTGGAAGATGATGATGGGATTAGGGCTACTGTTGAGGAGCATTTCCAGAATATTTTCTCTGCTTATCCTATGTCTTCGGAGGTTCTTGCTAGGGAGGAAATTAAGAGGAGTGTTCCAAAAAAAGTGTTCAGTTTTGAGAGTGATCGTGTTGCGACTGCCTTTTCCAAGGAGGAACTGTTTGAAGCCCTTTTAAAAATAAAATATGGTAAGTCTCCGGGTCCAGATGGTATCCCAGTGGAATTTTACAAAAAGTTATGGGATGTTGTTGGTGATGATTATACTCAAATGGTTCAGGAAATTTTTGATAGAGGTTCTCTTTCACCTGTTCTTAATCAGGGGCTGATTAAGCTTATTCCAAAGGGCAATAGGAAGGATACTATGGGGGGTTGGAGGCCCATCACCCTATTGAATGTTTCATACAAGATTGTTGCCAAGGCTTTGGCTCTTCATTTCAAGGATATTGCTGCTCGGATTGTGAGACGTGAACAAACTGGTTTTGTGAAGGGGAGATTCATTTTAGACACGGTTCTCATGGCTTGGGAGACTTTGGAGTGGGCTCAAGAAAGTGGGCAAAAGGTGATTATGCTCAAGATTGATTTTGATAAAGCATATGATCGAGTGGATTGGTCCTTTATCTTTAGTATGTTGGAATGGCTTGGTTTTACCAGGCAAGTTGTTGATAAAATTTGGGTTCTTTTCACTTTTGCTTCTACTAAAGTTGTTGTTAATGGTAAGCTCACTAATAATATTAGCCTCTTCAAGTCCATCAGATAGGGTTTCCCCCTTGCTCCGCTTATTTTTGTGATTTTAGTAGATGCCTTGGGTTATATGTTGGAGGAGAGAAGTTGTGTTGGTTTGATTAAGGGAATTGATACTCCTGGAGGTTCTATTATGAATAATCATTTTATGGATGATTATCTATTGTCCTTTCAGCTGGATGCTTTATCCCTTACTAATGTTAAAATATGTTTGGATCAGTTTTGCAAAGCTTCGAGAGCTATCATTAGTGAGGAAAAGTCTGATTATTGGTTGATTGGTAGTGACTCTCTTCCTGTTGATTTTACCCTTGGTTGGCGATGGGTGAAGGATGGTGAGATTGTTAGGTACCTGGGAATCCCTTTTGGTAAGGCTATTTCTTTGAAAAACATGTGGGATTGGTGTCTTGCTAGATTTGAAAAAAAGATTCAGCTTTGGAAAAACAAACTTATTTCTTTTGTTGGAAAAGTGGTCATTGTTGGGAAGGTTATTCAAGCTTGTCACCTCTACTATTCCTCTTGTTGGCTACCTAATGCTTCACAATTTGGGAAGCTTGAAAGACTTATTCATGGGTTTTTATGGTCTAATTTTGATGGATCAAAGAAAATGCCCTCTATTTCTTGGAATTTTTGCATTGTTCCCAAGGATGAAGGAGGTTTGGGTTTGTTGGATATCCAGATGTAGGGTAAGGTTTTGGCTGTGAAATGGGTGGTTAGGGCTCTGGAAGGGAATGATGCTTGGAAACATCTTTTGCGGTTCAGAATTCAGAACGCTCAGCATGTTGAAGGTTTAAAAGGGGCTTTTCATATCGAGGACATTGTGGGCCATCCCAACAAGTTTAAAATCAGAGGTTGTATTCTTGTTAAGAGGATTTGGGAGGCTTGGAAGACTGTTGGTTCAGCTATTTACTGGGCTTATATGGAAGAACGTAGGGGCTGGGTTCTTCCGTATAGATCTATTTGGGTTTGGAAGAATAATGGGGTATATGCTTCAGAACTCCCTCACCTCAGATGTAAGAGGCTGATTAAAAAAGGGATTGTGAAATGGTCGGATCTTTGGGATTCAGGGGTTGGAGGTTGGGTCAAGTGGACTGATTTATGCAGTAATTTTAAGCTGAAATATTCTGATAGAGATGCTATTATGCAAATTCAATCTCTTCTTCCATTCGAGCAACATTTTAAATTAAATGGTGGGTTTTCGGGTCCCATATGGCACGACTGGCATTGGAGTTTTCATGGTATTATTACTTCTTATAAATCTGGCAAGATTTATAGAGCTCTTTTGCCTAAGGTTTCCTTGCATATTGTGTTGAATAGGCATTGGGGGATTGTTTGCCTTGAAAAGAAATGGAAAATGAGACTTGCCCAGATATGGAAGTTCAGGATAGCTCCTCAACTCAAAGTCTTCTTATGGTTATTAATTTTTTAGGGTATTCATTGTAAGGCTAGATTGGCAAAATGGATGAGGATTTTAGATCAATGCAGTAGCTGCAAAAGGAAGGAAACTGTCAAACATATCTTTTGGGACTGCAAAAATTCAAAGAAATTTTGGAAGAACCTCGAGTGGACATATTTCCCTATTCTCGGGGATCGGTTTAGCTAGAAAATGGTTTTTTTTGGTGATGATTTTGGCTGTCCTCGACATCTATTGGGTGTGTGGACTACCATTAGAGTAGCAACTATGTATGCTATATGGAGGGCCAGGTGCAGTTTGGTCTTCAAGGATGAAGCACTCAGTGCTTCGAGGATTGCTTCTAGGGTTGTTATTGATATCCAAGATCAATGTAGAGCGTTTAAGAGGTTGATGATGAAAGACATTAAGGATTGTTCTGCTCAGGACAAATCTGATTGTTGGATGTCCTTGAGTAGGTTTTTGTAATCTTTGTATCTATGATGTATTATGAATTATTTTTAGTAATATAAGTAGTATTTATTCAAAAAATGTTCTATATTATTATTACCAAAAATAATCTCTTAAAAATGTAAACATAACTATAATAAACAATGATTGTTCACCGAAAGTGGGACCTTTCCCTTACATTAAGTTTCCCACTCCTTGTACAAGGAAAAATATGTCCATCACCTCATATGAAGGACAATCAGTTAAAAATTTATGGGGACATATGAAACTAAGAAAAGTTCTTGACACCAATTGCAATATCTTCTCTTCCATATTATTTTGCTTATTCAAATCCTTTATTTCCTTCAAGTCCTACCAAACGATAATGAAAAGAACATAGTTAGTTATTTGTTATATTCAATTTGTACCTAATGAGGCTACCATGAATTTGTGTAATATTATTTCACTTGAATGGTCTATAGGGCATGGTGTGGAGCATCCTATAGGTGTTGACCTGAGATATTCCTTAGTTGAAGAGAAATTTTGAGGTTTTTTTAAACCCGATTGTTGAATGCTCCTTCTTCAACCACTTATTCTTTTCAGGTTTGTAAACTAATACATGAAGTATAAACTGGAGTGTTAGGTGAAATTCCATTATAAATCTAATGAGTTCTACCTCAAAAATTTCAATATTGTAACCATAAGTTTGCAGGACCTGCTTATGTACATATACTTGTAAAACCTAAAAACATAAATACTATTATGAAGGGAATGTAAACTAGTCATGTGGAACAAGAACCTACATTGAACAAACATAATTTTACATGATGAAAGGACTTTACAGTCTAGTTTGACTACATCAAAAAGGGACTTAGCAAAATCTGGAGAAAATTACTATGTTCAAAAGTTGCTAAGAATTGAAATTGATGCGAGTGTTGTGATGATTTGTATTTACGACTTGTACTGGAAAACAAAATGATTGTCTATTGCAAAATTGAATAAATATTTTAATATAAGAATTTTATAATTTATTCTCTTTTTCAATTAATAGAATAGCTGACATAATTCCCCAAAATTTGGGTAATAGCCAAAGACAAGAAACTAACAAAATCACAACAATTCCAGGTAATGCTCAATAACTCAGGATATTTTTATGATGTACCTTGGACCATTGTTTGATTCCTCTACATCAATTAGCATTATCATAAACTATTTTGATGCAAAATGTAGAGACCCAATAGTTTATAGACTCTTTCAACCATCATAAGCAGGTAGTCCCTTACCCAAAAGGGTTTCTATGTAAATGGAACATAGATATTAGTTCTTAAAAAGTTTAAAAAACAACACATGCAACATACTATCCTATTCCAGAATAGAAGCAACCTAATGAACATAAATTTCTCAAGCCTTTGATTCCCATGAGCCATAATAGTAGTACCAGATCCTGACATATGGTTTGCAAGAAGTCCTAAATAAGTAGTAAGAAACCACTATTCATGTTGCCTCAAAGTATATTGACCAACATATAGCAAAACAACACATACCTACAATTGGAAAAATATAAAGGAGACGATCCATGTTGGAGGGACTAGAAGTTAGGCCAAACAATAATGTAATTTACAATTATACCACAAATGAGAACATAATAACAAGTTGACATACAAGTTTATAAAAAATATAAAAGATAAAAAAGATACACTTACAAGGTTTGTTCAATCCATCTACAACAGAACATGATAATTTCATCTTATGCAAATGCAAAAGCATGTCAAAGTTCTTCAAGCCTAAAAAAAAATATCTTAAAATTCTGAAATTCTTTGTAAAGTTAAATTATTCTTGCTTCTCATCATTCCATCATGTTGTATGTAGTAGTTACTAAATTTCCATGCCACAAGGCATAGCTACAAAATACTCTCTAGGAATAATACCTTGTAGTGAGGACATAATGTATTAAGAATGAAATAAATATGAAGTTCCAAATAAAATGCAATAATATGCAATTGAATGATTGTGACAATTAGTATCATATATCAAGACTAGGTAACCATATTTTCCTTATAGTGATCAAGAGAACACAAGGGCTATGAATGAGTCACTCATAAAGACAAATGTCAACAACTAAAAGAGGTAACATGAAATATATAGTAGAAGTGATTTTATCCATAAATAGAATATAAACCCTTTTGAAAAGGGATGAATAAAACACTAATAAACAACTACATAAACCAAAATCAACTACAAAAACACTCAATTCAATGCAACCTTAAATGGACAACCTAAGTCCTCCATATAATGGGTAAATTTCTAAACACCCCAACATGCCCCAACCATCAGAGATGAGGTGAGAGGGTATCTTGAGGATTTTTTCAGATAAATAAATATCCATCTACACAAATCAAGTATTGTTGCTAAGGACTAGGACTAAGAGTCAAACATAAAACATAAATTTCATAAATAACTCACACTAAACACAAATTTATCAAATTACCTTTTTGTATCTGACTGGCCAACCTCATGCTCAGGATATCTACTCACCTCACTCCTAGCTTGGATGTCCATTAATTATCTACTAGCATTTTCTAAAAATAGAATAAAAAATGTAACATCAAATATAGAGTAGAAGTGATTTTATCCATAAATAGAATATAAACCCCTTTGAAAAGGGAAGAATAAAACACTAATAAACAACTACATAAACCAAAATCAACTACAAAAACACTCAGTTCAATGCAACCTTAAATGAAAATAAAATAATAGTTAATGCTACAACATGGCATAATTTATTTGTAAACAATATCTGCTATAGGCTAGGCAATGAAGGAGCCCACAAAATCCTTCATTGTGGTCATTTCATCATTCTTTATATACAATATTTTTCCTCTTTATGGGCGATGTGCACATTGACTTTGCAAAAACCTTCACTCAAACATTGACCATGTATAAGGTCTTCAAGGTTAGTACTGATCACCATGCCTTCGACCACTACATTATCATTATGAATCTAAGTCAAGTAGAATCCCCTTCTCTTAGTTTGAGTGATAGGTTTCATTTTTTGTCCCTACATGGAAAATAAATAACCCAGATAAATTCACTGCATAGTGTACAATAAAAACTAATTCAACTATTTTATATTTTAAATAATATCCGTACCATTGATTACTATGGCCTAGAAGATATTGAGTAGTTGCCTATACCTTGATCACCACTACCAATTTTGTATCCACTTGTAGGGGTAGCATGTAGTGATGCTTCCTATGGAATTATATGCAAGGGATCATTACAACTTTAGGGGTGCAACATGTAAATATTTCAAATATGAAATCATGAAAAAAATAACACACCTCTATATGTGCAAGCTGTGTCAAAATCTCATCAATATTTTTCTCTCTCTCCATAAGATTATCTTCCATATTATTTTCTCTCTACAAGCTTCTCTTCCCACTTTTTATCTTTCTCTATCGTATGCTCTTACATCTGGTGCAACTTTTATAAGTAAACCTCACCAAAAAATAGAGCAGTTGGTGATACTCCTTTGCCAACATCCTAAACTCGACCCTATCTTTTGGGTCCTAAAACCTTGGCAAGGGCATCATCCTTAATAGATTTATTTATAGAGCTTGTAGATGATATTTCATCATCTAATTTTTTTTGACAACATCACATGCATAGTTAACTGGTAACATGTTAAAAAAAAATCGATATAACAATGGTTTGAAGTTCAACGTATTGCTATTTCCAAGGGTATGTCACTTACGATTGTCTCTACAAATTCTGGTGAAATATGAACCCCATACTTCTTTGTATGAGTTTCCATCCACACATTTTCCCTTGGTAGTGGAGTTTTTTCATTTGGTTGGCTCTTCCTCTACAACATATATAGTTTGAGAGACAAGGGGATATGTCATACATGATAAAATAATATAGCTATTTATGTTTATCACATAATGGATGAGTATGATAGAATACCATTTCATGCTCTAGTCGAGCATATCCTATTTTACTACAAGTTTGCATGATGGATTGGTTATATCTATTTTGTTTGTTCCTTTGCCTCACCGTCTACAATGCAATGAAGAAACTAATATATAATTAATTCATTACGAAGAGCAAGGTCAACAAAATTCACATGAACATAACAATGATATGAACTACCATAGTAGATTGGCTGGTACTTTCCTTAAACTCAGTATTGCTCCCACCATTCATAAAAGCTTCCCAATATTTTTGTGATATATGAGATGGGGGATTAGCAATTCTATCTTCATCATTATCATACTTATCATAGTGGTTTTTCACAATTCGATGCTTATGTTCATGCCATTGCTTTTCTATGGTCGCAAATACCCATTTCTTCATTATGTTTGAAATGATATATTTTTGCTACATCATACCAATATCTTATTAGATGCAACATTTATATAAGTATTCAAAAAATGGACACTAGCTATGAACTGCATTGGATAGAAATTTACCGTAATGAGTGTCCACATCTAATTTTTAACTTCCACTAGGACTGATCTCCAGTTTGTATGGGTGATAGGGATAATATCCCTCATAATCACCCCCAAGTAAGATGAAAAATTAATAGAATTTGGACCTAAAGTTGTCCATTTAGATTGCAAATGATCTCCACCCTATATGTGCTACTTAACTCTGTTGCACATCTTGTTGGACCTCTCTTTCTACGATATTTAGTGTTCAAAGTGTGTGATGACATGGCATCAACACCTATAATATTGAAACCATCCAAACATCATTATGCAATATAGTATGACAAAAATGAGTAACCCAACATCACGATCAAATTTCTTGTGCAGTCTACATACCTTATTCACTAGACAAAGCATTGTCAGCCCCATTTTGAGTATTCTCAGCATCAGATTTATTTATGTTATGGATCACCTCCTTATCTTCCTCGTTATCAAAATGACATAGCTGGTATTGTCTAGTTGTTGCTATGATGAGGGCATCAAATAAGCGACTAATATTAAGGTTGAATAAAACCTTAGTTAGGATAAGTCTTAGGGCTTGGTCTTATTTTTAATTTTAATGTAAGTGAGACTTGGTTCTCATGTAGTTTTAGCTAGCTACCTTCTAGATTAGGTTAGTTGGATTGATATTAGTCAATCCTTAAATAACTCCTTTCGGATGAGAGTCGACTTTCTCAATTTGGAAATTTGTTGCTCCTTCGTAGGGGAATTTGTTGTAATTTTGGGCCTTTATAAGCCCTTAGTTTTAATTTAATTAGCAAGTTCGTTTTAACCACAACAATGGTATCAAAGCCACAAAAAGGCATAAGTTCTAGGTTATTTCTGAATTATGTTGCTTGTTGATTTGGGGACATTTCCAACCAAAAAAGGATCCTGATAGGGTATTTAATAGGTATTGGTGTTTTTTGCTATCCTATTTACCTTGGTGGTTTTGATGCCTCCATTTGGATTCAATTTAGGTTTTGCTATCAACCTGCTGAACAAAATCTACCTTGCTACTGATAAAAAAATGTTGCCTTGCTTCTATCAATAATTGCTTGCAATTTTAGTGAGTTTGATTTTTGTTAAAAAACAATTAGGTGGCACATGCCCAAACTTTAGGTCCACACCCTCTACAACCACAACAACAATGCCAAGGCAACAACAACCTCAGTGGTCATGTAGCCCACCTACATCTATAGGATTTTTGTCATATTTTTGTCGATAGCCATCGAAAATAGGAGGTCATCATCCTGGTTGTCGATGTGAAAAGACCTTTCAGGCCGACAAAAACCCTAGCCAAAAATTTGGCCACGATACCACTAATTATATGTCGTCATCTTGACTGTCAATGTAGAAAAGCCCTTTCGAGCTCACATAAAATGTAAATTTGTTTTGTTCACCCATATCAGCCCTACATATTGTTAAATCTGCTTTGACAGTGTAGAACCAGACCTATCCATACCCTAATGCCTACCAAATTTGGTCTAACAACCTCTACTGAATGATAGGAGGTTAGTCCAATAATGCAACACTTTATTTTTCTATCTGCAATATTATTTTATCTGCCCATTCTAAAAAAACCATCAATTTTAAAACCGATGCGATCTACCTACATGCCGATCACAAATCTATAAATTTGTATTGTTTTAGTATTACTCAACACCGATTTTCCATACCAGCATGAATCGTCAACATAGATCTACCCTCACAACATGGATTTCGATGCATCCGCCTGAATAATTTGCTTGACCCGATTCATCCTTTTTGGTGGCAAGTTGGTGATAATTTCATGGATATCCATCATCCATGTGGTGGCACAATGGTGTGGATATTTTATTTGTTTCTCTGCACGGGTGAGGTAAATCGAAGTTGGTTAATATCCCATATTATGTGTGGGAAAATATTTGTAGGACTCATAAGGGCTCACACACCCTTTTTGTAAGAGCTAGCTCACGCTATTTGGTGAGACTTGGTTGACTTTATTGAATGAGGTAACTTTATTTTGACATTACCTTTATGTTGACTTGACCTGCATGTCGACCACATGATGTGTGGTACTAATTAACACATTTTTGCTAGTATCAGGCCAATTAACAACCTTCTTCCTACACTGTCAAGCAACGCCCAATATTTTGGTATGATTTTATACAAATATTAAAAAAAATTGTAAAAGGGACTTCAAATTATTGTAAAATGGGAAATATATTGTTTTTGCATTAAAATTGCCCACTTTATTGTAAAATTATATTAAAACTATTTTAGTTTTTGTAATTAATTGGAAAAATAGCACTACTTTCTTAACCCCATAGCATTTTTGTAACCTCCCTTTTGTTTCCCTCCTGGAATATACCAAAGGATAAATGACTCATGATTTGGCAGAGCAAATGGCCACAATAACCGCAATCAATAGTACTTTGGTCGAAAAGGTCAACAATATTGCTTCATCTAGTGGTCCTAGTCAAGCCCCTGACCTTTGCATAAAAGTAAAATGCGAGGTCAAAATTTATGATGGATCTCATGATCCCAAAATCCTAAATAGTTGGATCCTTGACATGGACATGTGGTTTGCCTATAGAAAAATAGCAAAATATGAACAAATTTCATTTGCTCTCTTAAAATTTTTTGGTATAGCCAAAGCTTTGATCACAGACCACCTAAGTAATAAGAATCCAATTGATAATTGGGATGATTTGGTGAAGGCTTTGATGGAAACTTTTATCCTTCAAACCATGCAGAATATCTTGAATTTTTATGGCTTCGATTGAGGTAGGGCTACAACATGAATGTCCAAAACTACATCAACCTATTTAACAAATTGAGGATTTTTGAATGGAATTTAGGACTCTACTACTAAGCTGATCACCAAATTCAAGAGTGAATTGTAGGAACCAATTTTTAGGGAGTTGAAATATAATGCTATCATAGATTTGAATGCCATGTATAATCAAGCACAACTTGCGAAGGAGAAGCTTGTTTCTCAATCAGGTGGATCTCTCTCCTCTGACTCCACCAAAGCTTCCACATAAAAGTAATATCCATAGAAATAGAAGAAGACTTATCCCTCTTCTTCCTCTTCTTCTTCCCATTATTCTAACACTTCTTCTTCTTCTTGTGGTTAAAACCAACTTACTAATTAAATTAAAACTAAGGGCTTATAAAGGCCTAAAATAACAACAAATTCCCCTATGAAGGAGCAAAAAAATTCTAAATTGAGAAATTTGGCTCTCATTCGAAAGGAGTTATTTAAGGATTGATTAATATCAACCCAACTAACCTAATATAGAAGGCATCTAGCTAAAACTACATGAGCATCAAGTCTCACTTACATTAAAATTAAAAATAAGACCAAGCCCACATACCTATCCTATGCCCTAGCAAAACTTGTATTCTCTCTCTCTTTTATATACCAAATTACCTTCTAGTATATGAATGACTAACCTCATGCTCAGGATACCTACTCCCCTCACTTCTAGCTTGGCTTCTTATTAATTATCTACTAGCGTTTTCTAAAAACACAACAAAAAATACTGGAACTCAACATCATTATCTCAAAGTTCTTGTCCACTCTTTGAGCAATTGTCATCGAATAATCCATATGCATCATTGATTATTCCAACAATGTCATCTTGAATATCTTTGGTAATTGGACCATCATGAATGGTAGAGCACATTTTCAATGCATATTTGTCATTCTAATGAGTTTTGCGAAAAAACTCATTTGCATAACCCAGTACATATTTGTTTTGAAACCAATTATTTTCTTTCAACTAACTCTTCTAAGACAAAAAGTAACAAAACTAGAAGAGTCGATTTAAAGAAAAGAACTGGTTTAAGAATAAAAGAAAGAGCTATGGTTAAATCTATCTTATTTAGCATTAGTTGTTGTTACCCTCAGGGATATTGAACTAGTTACAATTATTGAGGTACACAGTCAAGAACTAAGAATCCCAAGAAAATCTTGGATAACAAAAGTTATTCGAGTATACAATGAATCTCAAGGATAGAGGCAATAGTCGATCTAAGAGCCAAATAAATTACATCTAAAATATAGAGTGGATGATGAAAATAATAAAAGATATATATATATATATATATATATATATACATATATATGTATGTATGTATATATGTAATAAAAGAATGACACCAAACAAGTACACAAAAATGAACACTTTACAAATAAAAGAATGATCTCTTTTTGTATTAAATAGGAGAGTTTGAATCTCCCAATATTACAATGATCTATTTTGAATTACCCCAAGTGTATTGGGTGTAATATTACAATGTATGGTAAAAGTGTCCAAATGGTAGAATATGGTCTTCCAAACAAGCAACTGGTGTCCTTCGTACTTCTGCTACAACTCCAAGGGGTGAGTGGGCTTCTACTATTCAATGTAGGGGCTAATCCAGCTTCAACAGCTCTCCAAGATGCTTTTTGCATACACATGAAAATTCATAATGGGGTTTAGTAGCACCTGTATACAAATATGAAAGTTATACAATAAAACCATTGAATGAAATGATCATGCGTATAGAAAAATAATAATAAAACAAGTGCCTTGCTGCAAATGTAAACTTAATGATCTGTTATATCATATTCTTTCAGATCTAAGAAATCATGGATGCATGATGGTTAATGGATAACTATGCTGAGTGGTGGTGAAACCATGCAAGTGTGATTCTGAATGTGTAACTATAGATGGATTGTTTTGACTAAGTGGTAGATTACTGCAAAATGGGGTCTCCAAGCTTTATATCTGGATCCCTCTAGAAATGCATGTGATCTTTTGATGCTAATCGAGAAGCTTAACGGTACTAATTCTTAGCCTCCTTTTATGGATGGGGTGAAGGTACATTTATAGGCCCCTTAGAATTTTTGAGGGAAATGAGAGGTGGTAAGCCAGGATTACCAAGTGGTAATACAGGGCTACCAAATGGAGGAGGTAGTTAGAGTGAGTCACCTAGGGTGTATCACTTAACTGGGGTGAGGTGGATGTAAGTGGAGTGATATGTGGAGGGTTACCCAATGTGAAGGGACAAAGAGGACAAGGGTGTATGAGATGTGGTAAGGGGTGTTGGTGAGGTGGCTAGGACACATGTCTAGTGGGTAGGCAGGGTATCCTAGGCTGATTTTCTAACTTTAATAAATCTAAAAAATAGGATAGTGTGCAAGATTTACCTAAGTATAAAATTAGGCATATAAATTTATTATTCACGATTTGAAGTGGGGTGGTAAATGATGAATTTGTGAATACCTAGGTTTTGGTATCTACAAATACCCCTTTTTGTACTGCATTGTGTGAAACATGATACGATGCAAAAACCAATAACACTTATCTTTATTGGATGGATGGACTCAAATCTTATTGATGCACAATAATGACCAATTTTTGAAAATTTTGATGCTATTTTGATTTGTTTGCTTACCCCCTCAATTGGTGAATAGGTAGAGGATGAAACCCACGAGCCAATTGACCAAAATGTGGATGATGAAATGAGGTGGATGATTGAGTGATGTAGATTGTGAATGCAAATGTATGAAATTTTGATCAACTTGATGCCCCAAGTTTGGGATTATTTTTGTTTGTTTGAATTTGATTTTGGTTTCAATGAGACGCAAAAATGCTATGGTAAAATCATCGATCGCATTTAGAGTTCTAGGTCATTTTTTGACTTTAGAATGTTAGGAAATCGAACATAATTGACTATTGAATCTAACATTTAAATAATACACAACATTCCTGGATTAGCCCGAAGAAGGCGCATCTCAACAGGATGCCGCTGCAACAAAATAACAAGTTGCTAATAATAATTAACAACTAACTAAATACACCTATAATGTAATATATCACTAACATCCCCCCTTATTACATTATTTGGGTAATTGAATAACTACTAGCTATGCTAACATCCCCCCAGATTACATTATTTTGAAATACATAGAGAGCTGCGAAACAATTCAAATTTGACACGTGCAAGTGCCTTAGTGAAAATGTCTGCAACTTGAGCATTGGTGGAGATGTACTGAAGCTGAATTCGGTGTTTTGGTACTTCGTCTCGAATAAAGTGGCATTGTGTATCAATGTGCTTGGTTTTCTCATGATGTACTGGATTCTTAACAAGATTCAAAACACCCATGTTGTCGCAGAACAAGTGTATTGGAGATTTTGATGGAAGACCCATACTTGTCAGGATGCGACGCAACCATATCACTTCGCACACAGCTTCACGTGCGACGCGATATTCTGCCTCTGTTGATGAAATAGCAACCACCTGTTGCTTCTTGTTGTGCCAAGAGACAGGACCAGATCCAAGATGAAACAAATATCCTGAAGTTGATTTACGATCATCATATGATCCGGCATAGTCGAAGTCCGTGTATCCCTGTAAGAAGAATTTGTTGTTCCTCTTGTATTCTAGGCCATATTCCATTGTGCCACGGACATAGTGAAGAACTCGCTTTGCTTCTTTCCAGTGTGTAGTCTTAGGTTCCTGCATGAACCTCGAAAGATAGTTGACAACAAATACGATATCTGGCCTAGTGTTGGTTAGATATATGAGACTCCCAATAAAATGATGATAGAGAGTAGCATCTACCTGAGGTGATTTGTCATATCACGATAACTGAAGACCTATTTCCATTGGTGTTGCCATCGGCTTGCAGTCAATCATGCGATATTTTTCTAGTAGTGTCTTGGCATATTTTTTTTGAGACACTTTGATGTAGTGCTCCTTCTGGTTCACTTCCAGACCAAGACAGTAATGGAGAAGTCCGAGATCTGTCATTTCAAAATATTTGCTCAAATCCTGTTTGACAGTAGAGATCATTGTTTCTGAACTCCCTGTTATGAGTAGATCATCAACATAGAGTACAAGCAACACTATTTCAGAGCCTTGCTTCTTGAAATAGAGGTTTGCATCTGACGGACATCTCTTAAATCCATGTTGCAGTAGATGATTATCCATTTTTATGTACCAAGCCCGAGGGGCCTGTTTCAAACCATATAAGGATTTGACCAATTTGCAAACTTTCTGCTGTTGGCCTTCCACTTCAAATCCTTCCGGTTGAGTCATGTAGACTTCTTCTTGGAGATCACCATTTAGAAAAGCACTCTTGACATCCATTTGGTGTACTTTCCACCCATACTGTGCTGCCATAGCACAAAGAACTCGAATGGTTGTCATCCGAGCAGTAGGTGCAAAAGTTTCCTCGTAGTCAATGCCTTCTCTTTGAGCATAGCCCTTTGCAACAAGTCGGGATTTATGCTTATCTATTGTCCCATCTGCCTTATACTTAACTTTATACACCCATTTGCAGCCTATGGGCTTCTTTCCGTATGGCAGATCGACAAGCTTCCAAGTTTTGTTTTTCATCAAAGACTTATACTCTGCATCCATAGCGGCCTTCCACTGAGGCTCACCAAGAGCATCTTGCACTGATGCAGGTTCAAGATCATCTATTGAGGACATAAACACCCTGTCATCATCAATATCCATATCTTCTGTATCTCTCTCTGGATCTATAGAAAGTTCCTCAAAATATTGACACAGATCATCAACCCCAGTATTCTCTGTTGCAGCTTTCTCCTGTCGAGCCATGCTGCGAGTACGAGGCCTATCCAATGTCAAATCTGGTGGAGTGGATAGCTTAGAATCTTTGATTGTATTTGTATACCACTTTGGATTCTTCTTCTGAGGTGTTGAAGAAGATGAAGAAGGACCTCCAACCTTTGATGAAGGAGACTTCTCAACCTTAGTTTCCACAAGGTCTAGGTATACATCTGATGTGTTTTCTGATGTGAAAGCCTCATCAAAAACTACATCTCTACTAATGTGTATCTTCTTGGTCAAGGGATCAATCAAACGATAACCCTTAGAGTGCTCATCATAGCCAAGAAGAATACACTTCAATGTCTTCTCATCTAGCTTCTTCCTTTTCTCTTTTGGTATGTGCATGAAAGCTTTACATCCAAAAATGCGTAGATGAGAAATGGAGGGTTTCCTACCACTCCATGCTTCCTGTGGAGTCATTCCTTGTAGGGCCTTTGTGGGTGCCCTATTCAATAGATATACTATTGTGGTGACAGCTTCTGCCCAATATTGTTGCCCAAGACTAGCTCCTGTGAGCATGCAACGAACCATTTCCATGATGGAACGATTCCTCCTTTCAGCAACTCCATTTTGTTGAGGAGTATAAGTAGTAGTTAACTGTCTCGTGATCCCATGTGCAGCCAAGAATGCAAAAAATTCTTTAGAGGTAAACTCCCCCCTCGATCTGAGCGGAGAGTCTTTATAGAAGCCCCTGACTCCTTCTCAACAGATTTCTTGAATTGTTGAAAGAAACCAAATGCCTCAGATTTTAGAGTAAGAAAGAACACCCACATTTTCCATGAGTAATCATCTACAAATAACTAAAAATACCTCTTCCCCCCACAACTGATGGGTGTGAAAGGACCGCACAGATCGGTGTGAATCAACTCCAGAGGTTTCTTTGCTCTTGTAGAGCTTTTCTCAAAAGGTACTCTATGCTGCTTTCCTGCCAAACAGTCAGAGCACACTGGCAATGTGGTAGAAAGGGAAGGAAGACCCTTTACCATCTCATACTTACTTAGCTCAAGTAAGTAACCAGAACTAAGATGCCCATATCTCTTGTGCCATAGGGAAGTTGCCTCCTTTGTAGAGACTGTCATGGTGACATGTGGAGTAGAGATAGCATCTAAGGCAAATAAGCCATGCTTAAATGAAGCGGTTGCAATCTTCTTACCCCTCCTGGTAATAGAACAACACTTCTTGCCTCCCTCAACACTAAAGTTCACAACCATATCTTTGTCCAGAATTTGTGTGACTGACAACAAATTGTTCGCCAATCCTGGAACATAGAGGACTTTTTCAATCTGACACTTGCCATCAGAAAGAGTAACTAAAATAGTACCTTCTCCCTGAACCTTGTAGGTTTTATCATCAACAATAGTGACAGGTTTGCCCTCTTTGGCCTCAAAAGACTCAAACCATGATTTGTCGCCAGTCATGTGCTTACTAGCGCCATAATCGACATACCATACAGGATCCGTCTGCTTGGAGGCTGTGGTAGTCATGAGCACCTTGTGTGCCCACTCAGAATCCGAGTCAGATTCTTCAACAACAACATTCACCTTGGGTTGCTTGTTCTTGTTGTGTGGTTTGTTCTGGCCTTTCTGTTTAGGTTGTTTATTCTTATGCCAACATCTGTTTGTATCATGACCCTCTTTGTCATAGATCTTGCAATATATTTTTGGTTGTTGAGGTTGTTTCCCTTTTGAATCCTTTTGAGAACCACCTCCTTTCAGAAAATTACCCTTCTTCTTGTTTGGCCCCTTTCTGTTGGTGTAGAGGGCAGTGTTAGAAGAATCATCTCGTTGTAGTTGGCGTGCCTCCTCTTCTTGAAGCATATTAACCAACTCTACAAAAGTAACTTTCCGTTGTGACACCTGAAGGGAAGTGATCAACACCCTATAAGAATCAGGTAAAGCTCTCAATACAATTGAGGTAAGGAGCTTGTCATCAACTGGTTCTCCCAAAGAATTCAACTTTGCCTTCAATTCAGACACTCTGCAAAGAAAAAGTTCAACTGTCTCCCCCTGCTTCATGCTTAGACTGTGTAATTGAGATTGAAGAAATAGAATAGTGGAATCATTCTTTCCCTCATATATAGTATTAAGGGCATCCCATGCCTCTTTACTATGTTCACAGTCAGCAATATGGGGTTGAACTTCATCAGACACAACAAGCAAAATGAGCACTTTTGCTTTGCTGTCTTTCTTGTCAAAGTCTTTCTGAACAACAGATGGAGCTGTAGCACTAGCAACAGATGAAGGTCTTGTTGTTGCTCCAGATACAACATCCCATAAGTCATCCATTGCTAGGATTGCCTTCATCTTGTTTTTCCATGGTGTGTAATTAGGACCTTTCAACAACTGATGAGAATCGATCATTAATTTTGCAGACATGGTGAAGGTTCCTTATAACACCAATTGGTCCCCCTTTCGATATACCTTTTGCTAGGCCGTTATACCATACAAAATACCCGCCCTTACGTGAGGGAGACTATAGGTATTTAGAAAGATCAAAAAAAATCACCCGCCCTTACGTGAGGGAAACTATAGGTAATTTTTAGAGATCATACGATACGTGGTACTTAAGCAGTACTGAAAGGGAATAGTCTCGTTGATGGCACCTACCATAGAAAGTCTGCAATCCTCATGCGTGGGGCGTAACTTCCCCTAAACACTTTGGATTTCAGAACTTTCGTCAGGATTTACGCCTAAACACAAGAACTATTAGGGTAATGGATGGAGTAAAAAAATGCAAGAAAATGGCAAACTTATCTCTCCCCGACGATTTATAGAGAACAAGCTCAGACGTCATTTTTGGCAGCTATATTAGGCGGCGGATACAGTAGCGCAATCACGACAGCTTTACCTGTAAGTGCTGGCCAGAGGTATCACAAATACCGAACACTGCAGTGCAATAAATTGCACGGATGGGTTTTAATTATTCCGGGGACTTAGGGAGTGAATTTGATTTTAACTTTTAATGATGTAGTGCAAAGCAAGAAAAAATGCAACATACAACATAAAAGTGCCCACAGAAAATAAACCTCTAGGTGTCGGGCGCTGCCGAGAATGCACCTTTACAATAATGCCAAATTTGCTTTTGAAAAAATTACTCACTTTCCCCCTTTGATTTTTGAAAAAAAAAATACCCCCCTTAAAAAAAATTTCTCTTAATAAAGCATTTTTATAACTATTGTATAGTTTTAAAGTTAAAAAAAAAAATTAATTTTAATTTATATAGTTAAAAACTATTAAAATAAATTAAAATTAAATTTTAATTTAACTAAAAAATAATAATTAAAAAAAAAATTATTAAAAAAAATTACCTTTGTTTTTTTTATGTTGGGGGGGTCGACGGGACTCGAACCCGTGACCTCTGGGTTCCCAGAACCCACCACGCGGCTCACTTGCCAGTGAGCCCGTGGGCTGATCTGGGTTCTAAACCCGATGCCCGCGTTGATAAGGCTTTTCAAAAAGTCTTCGACGCTCCACGAGCCGCCCTGGGCGGAGCTCGAGCGCCGCTCGAGTGGAGCTCGGGCGCGGGAGTTATTGTAGGCAGCGATGGCAGTAGGGCCGCAGTGGCAGTCGCATGACCTCTGCGTCCTCTGCTTCCTCGCACGGCCTTTGTGTACGTGGTGGCTGTCCGTAGTAGTTCAACAGTAGTGAGCACGCAGGGGCGAGGGTGTCGAAAGGGAGCGCGCGGGGTGGCAGGGAAACAAGCAGGGTAGGGAGGAACTTACGGGGAGGAGAAGTCACGTGGAGGTGGTGTTAGGGTAGAGCGGTGCCTTGGGTGGCATGGTTGCATGGTGGTGGCACTGTGGTGGTGCGCATCGCGTGGCGGTGGCACCTGGGTGCTGCTATCACATGGTGGCACCTGGGTGCTGCTGTCACGCGGTGGCACCTGGGTGCTTCTGCTGAGGTGGCCGCAAGGCCATAGAAAAAATTAGAAAAAAAAATTAAAGGTGAAGACCTTTAAATTTTTTTATTTTTCATTCACGTGCTCTCTCCGTCAGTGCTTCTACGGCGGAAAAAAAATTGCACAGCAGGTCTGTTGTTCGAGTAAAAAATTCCAGCCTCCTCTCAAACCAGCTCTGATACCATGTTAGGAAATCGAACATAATTGTCATTGAATCTAACATTTAAATAACACACAACATTCCTGGATTAGCCCGAAGAAGGCGCATCTCAACAGGATGTCGCTGCAACAAAATAACAAGTTGCTAATGATAAATAACAACTAACAAAATACACCTAATGTAATATATCGCTAACATAGCAATTCCTACCAAATAATGGGTTTTTAGGAACCACTCATTTACGAATTCGATACTCTAGTGGTTCCTAATTATTACCAAATTTTGTTTGATTGGTTTTTGCTTTTGTACCCAATGAAAAGGGCTTAAGGATAACCTTGTGCAAATTTGTTCTAACACAGCCAAGCTCAAATATTGAGGGACCTAGCTGATTTAATGCCATAGTGATTTGATTGTTTGGATAAGTTTCCTTATGGTGAGCTACCCATTCAATTGGATTGCATGGATTGCTAGTTGCTACAATCGCCAAGTGTATAAGGTAATCCACTAGATACAAGGTTCACTAAATGATGGGATGATGATGATATTTTTTGTGAAAATGCATGTTGTGATGGATGATATTGATGATGATGCATTTGGTGTTTGTGAGAGGGTTTTTTATGACTTGTTTACTGATTTGGACTTGTTTGTGCTTTTGCTTTATTGCATTAATGAATGCATATGATATGATGTGATGATATATTGAATGGATGATGAATGTTATGCTCTAATTACCATTTGGTATGCTTTAGAATTTTTTTGATCGATTGTATTCTTATTATTTAATCAGGGGTATTAACATGTGGTATTAATAAATGGAATGTATAATGAGATGTAATGATGTAAATGATAGTATATGGATTGGATAGATGATCAACGGTTGTTTTGCAAAGACTCAAACATTTTAGTGACCTTGAACAAACTTGTTTATGATCTCACAAATCTTCATGATTCTTAGGTTTTCCTAGTGTTTTCAAATTTCTCGAGGATCCAATGTGTGTGCAATGATTTTTTTGTTTCCCTTACGAATTAGGTCAAACTAATCAATTGTAACGTATTCCAATAAGCTAGCTCATCTGAGAGCATCCATATATTTGTACAAAATAAGGTCGCTAATGTGATAGATGTGGTGCTACACGTAAGGATACCTCATTTCCAAGAAGGATTCACTCAGCCCATTACTGTAATGAGGATCACCCCACAGTTTTTGAGACACTAAGAGTTCTAGGGATTCAAGCTCCTTCCCTTTTTTATTGCATTGGATTTTGGGTATTGCTCTTTTTTGTGATGGAGTAATTTGATTTTTATTACTTTTTGGGTACTTGCTCATTTTGAGGAAGACAAAAGGGGGGTTTATTGCTTTGAGGCACTTTTTCGAGACACTTACTTGTCTTGAGAAGAGCAAGTTTTTTTGGATACTTGCTCACTTTGATGAGAGCAAGGGTTTTTTTTTTAAGGGTGAAGGGGGAGCTTGTTCTTTTGATAACTTTATAGAATTCTAGACCATGCACATGATTGGATGAAGAGGGGAAACCTTTCGCTAATGGCAATATCAACTTTTAACTTCATTATTCCCAAGATTCATAATGTATTAGATGTGTTTTGATGTGTGTGGCCCAAGAGGAAACTTGACTAACCAAGAATAACCTATTGCTTTTAAAGGTTGTTTAAATTTTAATTGAGTTTTCTCAAAACATTAAGAGTAGCTAAGTGACTGAAAACATTTGGATTTTTCTTGTGATTGATGTGGCATGTAATATTTCATGATATTTTCGATGTAATATTTTGAAAATTAAAATATGCATGCAAAATAGTTAGTGGTTGCATAATCCTTATTGCTAACAATTTTATGGTATGTATCCTACTTTATGTGAGTCCTTTAATTAACAAAATATTATAAGGAAAGTTGCATATTAATGTGGTTGATGGATTGTTGAGTGATGTAGGATGCCCCTGATTAAGGCAACAAAATATAGTGGACAAGTGATCCTCCAAATTAACCAAATGATCCTTAATATGGAAATGCATGGTGTTGAGCAAGGTGCAGCAAAAGTATTGTCATTGTTGTCAACACAGTCAGATAGATCGGTTGATGCAGTGGACAGGAGTTCAGAGGTTATTCAGAGTATGTACAGTGATTTTCCAAGAAGACCGAAGTGGCCCATATGCAAAAGATCAAAGAAAAAGACAAGTAAGAAAAGTGTCGCGATATCGCGACATGTAGAGCAAGAAAGAAAAACTGTCACGATTTCGCGACATGCAGAGCAAGGAAGAAAAACTGTCACGATTTCGCGACATGCAGAGCAAAGAAGAAAAACTGTCACGATTTCGCGACATGTTGGAAGAAAAAGGGCAAGGAAGAAAAACTGTCGCGATTTCGCGACATGCAGAGTAAGGAAGAAAAACTGTCGCGATTTTGTGACATGTTGGAAGAAAAAGGGCAAGGAAGAAAAACTATCGCGATTTCGCGACATGCAGAGTAAGGAAGAAAAACTGTCACGATTTCACGACATGTTGGAAGAAAAAGGACAAGGAAGTAAAACTGTCATGATTTCGTGACATGTAGAGCAAGGAAGAAAAATGTCATGATTTCGCGACATGCTAGAAGAAAAAGAGCAAGGAAGAAAAAGTGTCACGATTTCGCGACATGTTGGAAGAGAAAGGGCAAGCAGGAAAAAGTGTCACGATTTCGTGACATGTTCAAAGAGAAAATGCAAGGAGGAAAAAGTGTCACGATATCGCGACATGTTGCATTTTCGGCCAAAGCAAAGAGAAAATGCAAGGAGGAAAAAGTGTCGCGATATCGCGACATGTTGCATTTTCGTGGCCAGAAGAGAAGAGAAAATGCAAGGAGAAAAAGTGTCGCGATATCGCGACATGTTGCATTTTCGCGGTCCAAAGCAAAGAGAAAATGCAAGGAGAAAAAGTGTCGCGATATCGCGACATGTTGTATTTTCATGGGCCGAAGCAAAGAGAAAAAGCAAGGAGAAAAAGTGTCGCGATATCGCGACATGTTGTATTTTCGTGGGCCGAAGCAAAGAGAAAAAGCAAGGAGAAAAAGTGTCACGATATCGTGACATGTATTTTTGGGGCCAAAGCAAAGAGAAAGAGAGAGAAAGAAAAAGTGTCATGATATCGCGACATGTCGCATTATCGCGACTTAAAAAGGGCAGCCAGGCAGAGAAAGAAAAAGTGTCGCGATATCGCGACATGTCGCATTATCGTGACTCAAAAAGGGCAGCAGTAGAGAAAGAAAAAGTGTCACGATATCGCGACATGTCGCATTTTCGTGACTCAAAAAGGCAGAAGAGAAAGAAAAAGTGTCACGATATCGCGACATGTCGCATTTTTGCGACTCGAAAAGGCTAGGCAGGAAGAGAAACAAAAGTGTCACGATATCGCGACATGTCGCATTTTCATGACTCAAAAAGGCTAGGCAGGAAGAGAAACAAAAGTGTCACGATATCACGACATGTCGCATTTTTGTGACTCAAGAAGGGCAGGCAAGCAGAGTAACAAAAGTGTCACGATATCGCGACATGTCACATTTTTGTGACTCAAGAAAGACAGGTCGTATGTGCGCAAGACAAGAAGAAGAACCCAACTAAAATGAGAAGTATGATAGTGGACCGACATCTCTACAACATTTATAGGGGCAGCTACAGAGTGAATTCATGCAGCTAAAATATGAAGAGTGAACAAAAGTTAGTGCAGTGGCTACAGGGACTGTTATCGAATGAAATCTTCGAGCGGTGGAATTACCGAATATCTTCATGAGTTGAAGCCGACTAAGACCGATGACAACCGACTAAGATTAGGGTTTAGGTTGTTATGAAAGCCGACTAAGATTAGGGTTTACATTTGTTATGCAAGCCGACTAAGATTAGGGTTTTCATCATGAAAATATTGTTATAAAAGGAGGGTTGTTTGGAGAATTGTGGTGTTGTTGAATAAGTCGTTGAATGCGTGTCGAAGTGTGAAATGCGGTCGTAAGAGCATAGAAAGCGTAGAAGCGGTGAGATGATGGCGAAGTGCACAAAGTGAGCGAAGAGTCATGTCGAATTGTCCTAAGTGCGTCTGTGAGTGCATAGAGAAAGTAGAAGGCATAGAGAGTGCAAAGGGCGAAGACGAACGCAAAGTGTAGCTGTAAGGGCATAGAGTGTACGAAGACAGTGTGCAGAGGGTGCGTAGAGAAGCGACTCAAAGAAGGCAAAGTGCGGCTGTAGATCACAGAAGATGTGTCTGTTCTATAAATAGTGAGAGAGATTGGGTAAGCAATAGACCAGTCAGGGTCTTGTAAAAGTGAAGGTATTTTTTGTTAAACTTCTAGATTCAAAATTGAAGTCCAGGTTGCAGCTTGGCATCAGGGTTTGGTGCTCCTTCCAGTAGGTGCTGGTAAATCGGGGTTGGTGCTCCTTTCTATTGGTGCAGATAAATAAGGGGTTGGTGCTCCTTCCAGTGGGTGCTGGTAAATTGATTGTAAAGTTGGAGCTTTGCAAAGGCTGGATTTGGATGGTAGTCCAAGCAGTCATTCTTGAGGAGTAGCCAAATTGGTGAACCTCGTTAAATCTTGTGTTGTGTGATGTTCTCTTGTGATACTTGCTTTATCTGGTTTTAAGGTTTCATTATTTCAGTTTTAAGAGCTATGAATTTAAGTTTAAAGAACTACACTGATTCACCCCCCTCTCAGTGCCATTGTAAGACTAACAATTGGTATCAGAGCCAAGTTCCCTTCTCAGGCTAAATCAGTCAGGGTTGATCTTGGATTAGTACGCAATGGGTAAGAAGAATAGATCCTCCTCCAAAAGGGCATCTCAGTCAGTTTCAGTTCCTGTGGAAGAGAAAATTGAACCAGAAAAGGTTGAAGACTTCTCATCAAACAAAGCACCTTTGTTTGATGGAACTAATTACATGATCTGGAGAATCAGGATGCAGACATATCTTTGTGCTTTGGGATACGACATCTGGGATTCAGTAGACAGTGAATACACAATACCCATCACTCCTCCAACCGATGCTGCTGGATAAGAATCTGTTTGAGAATGACTCAAAAGCAAAGAATGCTATCAAGTGCGGATTAGTAGACAGTGAACTGGTAAAGATCATGAGTTGTAAAATGGCAAAAGAAATATGGGACAAACTGAGGAGTATTCATGAAGGAGACGATGAGATCAAGGAGGCCAAGTTACAAACACATCAAGCTCAGTTCGAAGCATTAAAGTTGAATGACGATGAGAACATAGAGGCATATATGCTGAGAGTTAATGAAGTCCTAGAGGATGATTCTAAAAAGGAAATAGGTGGAGGTCTTTTCATGACACTCGAAGAAGAAACAAAAAAAGAACAGGAATGTGATGAAGAAGAAATTGATGCAGAAATAAATTTGAAAGAGGAACTAATTGCAGCTCTGGATGAATTGAAGATAGAAAGAAAAAGGAATAAGGAAATCTCAAGAAAGCTTGAGGATGCAAATGAAATAATAACCAGTTTGAAAGTACAGGTAGAAGAATTCAAAAGGATTGAAGAAACTCTCAGGTCAGAGATCAATGAGAAAGAGATTGGTTGCTGCAAACAAGAGGAAGAGATTGTTTTATTGAAGAAACAACTAGAAGAGGCCAATACAAATCTCAAATTCGAGAAGAGCACAGAGTTGCTAGATAAAATGATAAGCCAACAAAGAAGCTCCACGGATAAGCGTGGTCTTGGATATGAAGTTGAACAACCTTCATCTTCCAACTCTCAGAGAAGAAGAAGTTCACTGTTGAAGGATCGAAGCAAGAAAAGTTTGAAGTTGAATCTTCAAAAGGAAGAAAATATCAAAGGAGATCTACAACAAAGCAACCACAACAAAAGAGGTTCTATCACTCTCACTCTATTCATAATAATACTTTTAATGGCTATTGTTTCAGATGCAACCAGTATGGTCACAAGGCAATTTATTGTGGATTGAATAATAAATCAAAGAGTTATGCTGGTAGAAATACAACTGCATTTTCGAGTGAACACTATGTACAATGTTTTCAATGTAATGGTCATGGGCACATAGCAAGGTTTTGTCCAAGCACTTTTGTATCTAATCTAAGGCAAAATAGTAGATTTCATCAAACACAAAGAACGCAACACAGACAGGGAATAAATCATGTACATAAAAGAAAGGAAAATAATCATTCATCAAGGATGCACAAGAGACAACCACACAAGAGAAATGTTCGAGTTCACGAAAAGGTGCAAAATAGGGATGTAGTTGAAAAATCCAAGCCCGAGTTCAAGAAAGTTTGGAGAAAGATAGAAGAAAGGAAATTGTGTCTCCTTGGACCGAAGGAGACTACTCCGCTATTGCACTAAGCAACTCCAGGTAGCACATCCTCAGGGGGAGCAATCTTGAAGTTTCATTTTAATGCTCCTATGTATTTGTTTGATTACCTGAGGATGAAAGGCAAGTAGTCGGGGAAGTTGTCGTATAGTTGTCGAAGTGTGTTTTCAGTTCATGTAGTTGTTTGTGGAAGTGCCGTGAAGGGTGGTGATTAAATTGAGAGTTGTCATTATTGGTAGTATTGCTATATGTCATTGTTGTACTGTTGATGGTTCTTACTGCCACTGTCCAAAGTTAAGGATTATAACAGTTCAGATAATTTGGTTAGTGAAAGAATGTTGCCCTAGCCGCATATATGTGTTTCGATAAAAGCAAGTGTGTATTTGAACTACACATTGACGTGAAGATTGTTAGATCTATTATGACGTTGTGGTGAAAAATATTGAAGTCTGATTATTGATTCATGTTTAGCTCATCAAGATGAGCAACTTTGCTTTGTGAATCATACCTATCCGAGGTCCGAAGTATGATTTTGAGTAAGGTGCACTGTAGTTGGCCGTGAAGTGTTTGACAAAATGTTGTCTCCCGATTCGAACAGTTGAAAGTAAGGTGTGACCAGCGGTGACTGTAGAAAACATAGACCAAGTTGAAAATGTAAAAAGGGATTTGGTTGGTGTTGTGGTACAGTGTTTGATGCTTGCACAGAGTTGGCAGTAAAATTGCAGTGTCGATACAGTGTTGGACAAAAGTTGGTACAAGTGTGAGTCACTTGACAATTTTTTTTGACAGATGTGAAATCAGCATTTTTGAATGGGAAGCTTGAAGAAGAGGTTTATATTGAGCAGCCAGATGGTTTCCAGCTTGGTGATGATCCCAACTTGGTTTGTAAGTTGAAGATATATGGCTTGAAACAGGCACCCCGAGCATGGTATGCAAAGCTAGACAACTATCTCACTCAACAAGGGTTTAAGAAAGATGATATCATATTTGGCAGCAACAAAGATGAGTCATGTAAAGATTTAGCAAATAAGATGCAGAAAGAATTTGAAATGTCAATGATTGGTTGCAAGTTGAGCAAGGATGACAAATCTCCACCTGTTGATCAAACCATGTACAGATCTATGATTGGGAGCTTACTGTACCTGATAGCTACCAGACCAGATATTTTGCAGGCAGTATGCATGGTAGCATGATTTCAGGCTAATCCCAAGGAGACTCATGTGATAGCAGTGAAGAGGATTCTTCGGTACCTCAAGGGTACTATGGAGTATGGGTTATGGTATCCGAAAGGTAAAGACTTCACCCTTATTTCGTATTCAGATGCAGATTGGGCAGGAAGTGTCGATGATAGAAAGAGTACCAGTGGAGGTGCATTCTATCTTGGAGACAGGTTGGTCGCATGGCACAGTAAGAAACAAGAGTCAGTTTCTTTATCGACAACAGAGGCAGAATATATTGCAGCGACAACATGTTGTACGCAGGTATCACTTTTTGAAGGAGAAAGTTGCGAAAGGTGAGGTTAAGTTGGATTTTGTTCCAACTACAGAGCAAGTAGCAGATATCTTCACAAAACCATTGCCCAAGGAATTTTTGAGTACCTTCACAATAAATTGGGAGTGGTCACACTTCCCAAGAATTGACTAGCTACAGGATCACATTCTCGGGGAGCATTTAAGTATTTGATTATCTTTTTGCTCATGTTCATGATTTTTGCTAAGTGTAATAAATTTTGCCTGAGAATGTTGTGCATGGACTCGGGGGAGTCTGTAGTAGCCCTTTGGTATTATTGTCAAAGGGGGAGAAGAGTTACAGGAAATTGCACATGTGTTGCCAACAATTCCAAAGGGGGAGATTGTTGAGCAAGGTGCAACAAAAGTATTGTCATTGTTGTCAACACAGTCAGATAGATCGGTTGATGCAGTGGATAGGAGTTCAGAGGTTATTCAGAGTATGTACAATGATTTTCCAAGAAGACCGAAGTGGCCCATATGCAAAAGATCAAAGAAAAAGACAAGTAAGAAAAGTGTCGCGATATCGCGACATGTAGAGCAAGAAAGAAAAACTGTCATGATTTCATGACATGCAGAGCAAGGAAGAAAAATTGTCACGATTTCGCGACATGTAGAGCAAAGAAGAAAAACTGTCACGATTTCGTGACATGTTGGAAGAAAAAGGGCAAGGAAGAAAAACTGTCACGATTTCGTGACATGCAGAGTAAGGAAGAAAAACTATCATGATTTCGACATGTTGGAAGAAAAAGGACAAGGAAGTAAAACTATCATGATTTCGCGACATGCAGAGCAAGGAAGAAAAACTGTCATGATTTCGTGACATGTTGGAAGAAAAAGAGCAAGGAAGAAAAAGTGTCACGATTTCGCGACATGTTGGAAGAGAAAGGGCAAGCAGGAAAAAGTGTCACGATTTCGTGACATGTTCAAAGAGAAAATGCAAGGAGGAAAAAGTGTCACGATATCGCGACATGTTGCATTTTCACGGCCAAAGCAAGAGAAAATGCAAGGAGGAAAAAGTGTCATGATATCGCGACATGTTGCATTTTCGCGGCTAGAAGAGAAGAGAAAATGCAAGGAGAAAAAGTGTCGCGATATCACGACATGTTGCATTTTCATGGTCCAAAGCAAAGAGAAAATGCAAGGAGAAAAAGTGTCGCGATATCGCGACATGTTGTATTTTCGTGGGCCGAAGCAAAGAGAAAGAGCAAGGAGAAAAAGTGTCGCGATATCGCGACATGTATTTTCGTGGGCGAAGCAAAGAGAAAAAGCAAGGAGAAAAAGTGTCGTGATATCGCGACATGTATTTTTGGGCCAAAGCAAAGAGAAAGAGAGAGAAAGAAAAAGTGTCACGATATCGCGACATGTCGCATTATCGTGACTTAAAAAGGGCAGCCAGGTAGAGAAAGAAAAAGTGTCGCGATATCGCGACATGTCGCATTATCGCGACTCAAAAAGGGCAGCCAGGTAGAGAAAGAAAAAGTGTCACGATATCGCGACATGTCACATTTTCATGACTCAAAAAGGCAGCCAAGGCAGAGAAAGAAAAAGTGTCGCGATATCGCGACATGTCGCATTTTCACGACTCGAAAAGGCTAGGCAGGAAGAGAAACAAAAGTGTCGCGATATCGTGACATGTCGCATTTTTGTGACTCAAAAAGGCCAGGCAGGAAGAGAAACAAAAGTGTCACGATATCGTGACATGTCGCATTTTCACGACTCAAGAAGGGCAGGCAGGCAGAGTAACAAAAGTGTCATGATATCGCGACATGTCGCATTTTCGTGACTCAAGAAAGACAGGTCGTATGTGCGCAAGACAAGAAGAAGAACCCAACTAAAATGAGAAGTATGACAGTGGACCGACATCTCTACAACATTTACAGGGGCAGATACAGAGTGAATTCATGCAGCTAAAATATGAAGAGTGAACAAAAGTCAGTGCGGCGGCTACAGGGACTGTTACCGAATGAAATCTTCGAGCGATGGAATTACCGAATATCTTCATGAGTTGAAGCCGACTAAGACCGATGACAACCGACTAAGATTAGGGTTTACAGTTGTTATGAAAGCCGACTAAGATTAGGGTTTACATTTGTTATGCAAGCCGACTAAGATTAGGGTTTTCATCATGAAAATATTGTTATAAAAGGAGGGTTGTTTGGAGAATTGTAGTGTTGTTGCATAAGTCATCGAATGCGTGTCGAAGTGTGAAATGCGGTCGTAAGAGCGTAGAAAGTGCAAAAGTGGTGAGATGATGGCGAAGTGCACAAAGTGAGCGAAGAGTCATGTCGAATTGTCCTAAGTGCGTCTGTGAGTGCGCAGAGAGAGCAAAGTGCGCAGAGAGCGAAAAGGTTGAAGTTCGACCAAGTGCAGCTGTGATTGCATAGAGAAAGCAAAAGGCGTAGAGAGTGCAAAGGGCGAAGACGAATGCAAAGTGCAGCTGTAAGGGCGCAGAGTGTACGAAGACAGTGCGTAGAGGGTGCGTAGAGAAGCGACTCAAAGAAGGCGAAGTGCGGTTGTAGATCGTAGAAGATGTGTCTGTTTCATAAATAGTGAGAGAGATTGGGTAAGCAATAGACCAGTTAGGGTCTTGTAAAAGCGAAGGTATTTTTCTGTTAAACTTCTAGATTCAAAATTGAAGTCCAGGTTGCAGCTTGGCATCAGGGGTTGGTGCTCCTTCCAGTAGGTGCTGGTAAATCAGGGGTTGGTGCTCCTTTCTGTTGGTGCAGATAAATAAGGGGTTGGTGCTCCTTCCAGTGGGTGCTGGTAAATTGATTGTAAAGTTGGAGCTTTGCAAAGGCTGGATTTGGATGGTAGTCCAAGCAGTCATTCTTGAGGAGTAGCCAAATTGGTGAACCTCGTTAAATCTTGTGTTGTGTGATGTTCTCTTGTGATACTTGCTTTATCTGGTTTTAAGGTTTCATTATTTCAGTTTTAAGAGCTGTGAATTTAAGTTTAAAGAACTACACCGATTCACCCCCCCTCTCAGTGCCATTGTAAGACTAACACATGGATGGATGTATGAAATACAATGTGTATGAAAATATTTTTGTCTTTTTTTGTTTTTTTGCTTTTTTTAAGCCATGTATATTTAATGCTTTTAAATTGGCTCAACTTGTTCTCGTGGAAGGAGAAACTAAAATATGGGTTGATTGATAGGAAATATTCTAATGTAGTACTCATATTTCTCATCAATGGGCACTATGGGGGCTGCATCTTGGGAATCATCAGAGGTGATAGATAGGACATCAAATTCTCCCCCAAGTCTTCCTCATAGTCATCATCAAAGATGTAATCATCAAAAATATATTCGACCATGGCCATTTGTAATGTAATCTCTAGAAAAACCTCATTTAGATAAGGTGTAAATTCAGGGTCCATGTACTTGTCATCACTATCATCACTTTCTTTGCTCTCCTCATCCTCTTCTTCAAACTCAAGGGTGAGTCATTGGAGTGTATGCTCGAAAGAGGAGTTTGAGGTAGATGGCCTATATCCTAAGCTAGAGCAATCATGCATTTCTTGATATTCAGGCTCAATAATGTGATGTGGACCCTGCTCATGTCATCCAAGGTCGAATCCCTGCCAGTTAACCCTACAAAAATATTGCAAAGGAAAATTTGGGTTGGATAGATATTCAAGATTGACATGAAACTCTTGCATGGGTTCCTCATTAGGGGAAGGTGGATTGGATGAGGAATCTACCCCCCATATACAAATTTGATCCTATTAGGTTTCAGAACCCATTCTGTACACTGCACCTATAGCTAAAGGTGGGTCACATGGGTGACCATAATCTTTGACTGATTGGATAGGTGGTGTAATTGTGACACTCTCAATAATGTACTTGCCAATGCCCGGATTGGCAAGATGCACTACAACTTGAGTTGGTTGGGATGTGGATGGCTCAGTGGATGAGGAGGGTGCTTCGATGGTGGCTTGCAATTTAGGTGGAGGTGATGGCTCCTCTCGGATAGGTGATCCTATCTACGAGATGATGGGTGGTGAAGCTTGAGGTGGATTAGGCTTGATGGGGTTGTTAGTTGATGGAGTTGGTTGGGCTAAAAATGTGAATGGTGTTTGTGAAGTGGGTGGTGTAGCTAGTGAAGTTGGTGATTGGTTAGTGGGATGATCGGGTGTGGTGGAAAAATGAAATGAGGTGGATGAGGGTTGACTAGAGCTGACGCTTTTGGATGCAAAAGTAGGATCAACTATCAATAATTCCTCTGGGATGGGGGCTTTTGATGAGGTGATGTTAGTTGGTGTGGTGTGGATGGTGAGGGGTTGAATGGAAAGGTGGGTGGATGGAAGTAGTGACTCATAAGGATTTGAGATCAAGTTGCAATACTTAAAAGGCTCGGTGTCTACTTGGATGCAATGTACTTTACCCTCGTGTACATATTTTAGACATTGGTGCAATGTCGAGGGCACACACTTCATCTCCCTGATCTAGGGGCATCCAATAAGTATGTTGTATTGCATCACCCCTTCCAAGATGTGGAAGAGTACATGAATAGTCTTCACCCCCATGGTGATAGGTAGAACTACGTTCCCCATAGTTGAGCATAAAGCATCATTAAAAGCCCTTAAGATGAAGGTGGATGATGTGATATGGGATGATGGTAGGTTAAGGTGTTTGATGGCGAGAGTGGTAATGAGGTTGATGGAGGAGCCGGTATCAATAAGCACCCTCTTGAATGGCTTTCTATCAATATGAGCGACTATATGCAATGGAGGATCTGGTAAATATGATGATACACTTTTCTCCTCAAAGTCATAAAATGCTATTGAGGGCTCCATGCATTTTTGGACACTCCCCATAAAAGTGTTGAAGGTGTTAGGGTCTTCTGATTGCACTTTGATGGATTTTAGAATTTCCATCAATGCCTCACAATGTGGGGGAGATTGTTGTATTAGCTCATATATTGATAGTTTTGTTGATGCCATTTTCAAACTCTGTGTCAACCAGCTTCTCAGGGTAATGATGGGATGAGATGGATGATTTGAATTATGGATGGGTGGTGGTGGAATGGATGGTCCTAGTTGTATGGGCACACTAGGTTGTGCTGGAGGAGCTTGCGCTACTTGGGTTGTGCGATTTTCTTGTCTTTGGCCATGGGTAACTATACTTATAGCCCCTACAAAACCTTGGTATAGTTGTGACACATGATTAACCTGGTTGGGAGGAACCATAGAGGTTGATGCTCCCACTGCTTGTTGACTCACCTCATGATGAGGCAAAGGTGTCTGGTATATCCCAAGGTTCTGATTAGGTTGGGCTAAGGGGTTGTCGACTTTGATCTTCCCCACTTCTAATAAATCTTGCACAATACCTTTAAACCCATGGTAATTTTTGATGTCATGCCCTTTTTACCGATGGAAGATGCAAAATAAATGCTCTTTGTAGCCTTTCATCTTTGGCTTATTTGGGTCTTCGGGTTTTACCTTCGATAATGTGAACATTTGTGCCGCATACAACTTTTGGAAAATAGATGAATAAGGCTCGGATAGTGGGGTGTAATTGTGTTTGGGCTTAAAATGACATTGTTGCCTTTCTATAGGTTGTGTTTGGTTTTGTACCTACTATGGGGGTGGAACCACTTGATAATTCAGTTGTTGCGGTTGTTGTTGTTGATGTTGGGGTTGTTGTACTTGAACTTGGGCATGTTGAATTGGCTGTGATGGTTGGCCCAAGATTACTTGATTAACCTGTGTGGCCTTGGACTGGTCATGGTTATTCCCCTTTTGGTTCTTATTTTTCCACTCTTTTTTCTTAGGCTTAATCTCGCCCTCTTGAATCTTTATTTCCTCTATCACTCTGGCCTAGGTGAGTGCCTCTTCGAATGTTTGGTACTATTGCAACTGTAGCAACAAAGAGATGGGATTGGCACAACTCTTCATGAACATTCTTGTTAGCTTTATCATGGGGAGGGAGAATGGCAATTTGATCATAACCACCCTCCAATGGTTACCAAAATCATGGACCGATTCATCATCATATTACTTCAAGCTAAGTAGATCAATCAATGTAGTTTTCTTTCTAACATTCAAGGCGAATCGCTCCAGGAATTGGTCCGCGAGTTGCTCAAAAGTGTAAACACTCTGATGCGATAAGTGGTTGTACCAATCCTGGGCTTCTCCCCTGAGTGTTTGAGGAAAGGTGTGGAGCATGAGTGCATCATTATTTCTAATCCTAAAATAAGCATTAACAAATCTAGTCACATGCTCTCGAGGGTCCTCATCCCCCTTAAATGTATCAAACTTTGGCACCTAAAAATCAATCGGATAAGGCGATGCAGGTACCAAAGCATGGATCGAGTGATTGAGTAGCTACCTTAAGGTGGGATTTTGGTACTACAAACCTAGTGTCTACATGGCAAGGCTATCAATCTAGCTTTGTAAGAACTAGAACTTAGGATCTTCCATAGGGTTAAAACCCTAGTTTGCTTGCTATTGTTGGTAATACTATCCACCATTGGTAGGGTTTGGGTGATGTGGATTGTTAGTGTGGAGTGGATTGTGGTATGGTTGTTGATGAGGGATTTGGTAGTGATGAGGTGATGGAGGTATGATAGCATGCTGACTTGAAGGGTTAGCATACACTTGATGATATGGATTAGCAGCCATGGTGGTTGGGGGGTGCATCACCCAAGATGAATCTTGAGTGAAGAAGGTATGAGCTTGGGATGTAGGTGGTTGGTTTTGGTTAACTCCCTATGACTGCTACAGTGGATCAATATTAATGCTTTGATTAGCATTATCTAGGATCATATATTGTAGTTGCAAGAAGGCTTGTTGCATAGCAATCACAGATGAGGAGGGTATGGCCATGTATGATGTGGATGATTGGGCAGGTTGCATGGCAACCATGGTAGTGGATGTAAGTGGTGGGTAAGTGGAAAATTGCATTACCACTGAAGGAGGGGGTTATGGATCATGGTGCCTATGGGTGTTGTGGATGGAATGGACATAGGGATTTGTGAAGCAACACTGATGGGTGCTTCGTAAAGGGGATTGGTGCAAATGACCTATTGATTTGGTATGATGATGGGAGGTTGATTAGATGATGATGGATGGGTATAGGCTATGGTGATAGTAGTGTGCTCAAAAAGTGGATTCATGAAGGTTTGGCTAGACTACTGTGGGTGTGGGAAGGTGACTTCCTGATGGAATGATGGGATGGTGCGAGGTGGAATGGTAAGCAGTGGCAATAATGGAAATACCATACTAGCCGCATTCAGGTACTACCTAATGATGTCCATGTCTATGTATGTGACATGACCATCCATTGGTGTAAATGGCTCACTCCTAGGGGTCTCAAGAATAGTGGTATGGGTAGCCCTATGCATGACATCTATGTTCGATATGGGGGCACTACTAGAGGGCCCTGCATTCAAGTTTTAGGACATAGTAGGAACTACACTACCTTGCCCTACCACCGAAGTGTTAGGGACCTAACCAGACTGAGATGGATCCATGGGAGAAGATAACTGGCTCTGAACTAGTGCTAACTTTCTGGCTTGACCATGGGTTGTTACCATACGCTAAGATGTGATGATGTGTAAAATGCAAGTGTATGTGTGTGAATGCATGATGGAAACACAATGCAAAACAACACTCAAAGCAAAAAAACAAACAATGGTTTTTGTTCCTAAGTTTACGCAAAGTTTGATTTTTTTGTTTTTGATTTTTTGAAGTTTTTGGGAAAAAAAAAAATCGATGTGCAAAATGTTTACCCTAAAATGATTCTAGGATTTCACCTATACGCCCACACACACATATCCGGTGATGAAGTCTGGATTGTGAATCCCATAAGGCTATGGAGATGAAACCCATAACTGATGAGGGGACACAAGTCCTACCAGTCCTCACCTAGTCTCACCATGGGCAGTGATACACCCTTCAAAGAGGAATGCATGCTATTTTCTAGGCTACAATGGTTCTTGGAGCCAACCTTGGCCATGAATAGGGTAATAATATGTTGGGGGTTGGTGATGAAGTCCAACCTTGTCCAACATTCAAGTGAGTGTGTGAGGCTTGTTTAATTTATTGTGTAATGCAAAATTATTATGCAATTATATTTTAATACCTAATGCAGAAAGTAGGAAATAGAGAACAACAAAAAAGAATAAATCAAGGGTTGAGATTGCTAATTTTCAAATAGGATCTAGAAAAATTCTACTATTAGGGCCAACCATCGGTGGGCGGTTAGTTCTGGTAAACCATTTTTGCATGGTTCACCAACCGTACGTGTGCATTTGGGAAATCCCAACCGTGGATGCACGAGTTCTAACTGAATAGTAGAAAAAAGATAGAACCAGCTTGAAACTCGAATGTACCTAGGTTATTGCTAACCAAGCTATGCATATGGTCTGTTACCTAACTTGAAAATGCAGATTCCTTGATTTTTTATTTTTATGTTTTTAACTTTGAATGCAAATGTATCTAGCCTAGGACCCTAAATGAAGACAAGGGCAAATAGGACTGACTCCTAATCTAGCCTAGATGCAATACTACAACTAAAAATAGAGGAAAGAAAGGTATAAGGGTACAGACCTATGTTCCTTTCATCGCTCCTTCCAGTGCGCTTCAACCATTGGTTCGCGGTGCCACAGTGTTGTAACCACTTGCACACATTTCCTTAGGTGCCCAACCACCGATGCATGGTCCTACAGATATGAAACTATCAGTGGATGTTTTGTTAGGTGTTCAACTACCAGTGTGTGGTTCTATAGGTTTGTAACCATAGGTGCACAATTTATCATTAGCAGGGTTGAACAACATTAGGTCTCATATCTATCAATCTCAAGATCGAATCTTCTCACACTCAAATCCTAAAAACCTACAACCATAGAAGACACAGATCAGTAAAGTAATTTAAGCGAGATAAAAACAAATAATACCGTTAAGGGGTCCCATCGTGATGGTAATTTTTTGTAGCAAATAAAATAAACACGAATAAAGATAAACACAAAGAAAGAAAAATTGCCAAAATTGCTCTTTGTATTGATATTTTGATACAATGTTACAAATGATTTTGAATTACCCCAAGTGTGTTGGGGGTAATGTTACAATGCTCTTTCTCTCTGTATGATACAATGCTTTGGTGATGGAATGGGGGTCTTCCAAGTCTTCCACAAGGACATGTGTTCTTCATTCTTTAGCTACAACTCCAAGGGGTGAGTGGGCTTTGGTATCCAATGCGGGGACCACTCCAGCTTCAGCAGCTCTCCAAGATACCTATTTCCTACACACATGAAAACCAAATAAGGGTTAGTAGCACCTACAAATCAAGATATAGAATGTTGCTATCAAACCCTAACTAGAGAAAACATGTAATGCAAAAAATAGAGAAAGAAATAAACTAAATATACCTTGCTATAAAAATGAAACTTACTGATCTGATATGTCGTATTTTCCTATTTTTGAGAAACTATATATGTGTGGTTGTAACTGGCTAACCGCACATGGGTGGTGGATAAACTACACAAGTGTGGTTTTTACTGTGTAATCGCAGACGAGTGGTTTTGGCTGAGTGGTAGATTGTTGCAAGAAAGGGCCTCCAAGCTTCATATCTCGATCCCTCTCGAAATGCATGTGATCCTCTAGTCCTATTTTGGTAGCCTGATGGTACTAATTCTCAGCCTCTTTTTGTGTATGGGGTGAAGGTGCCTTTATAGGCCCCTTAGGGTTTTGGAGGGAAATGAGAGGTGGCAAGCCAGGATTGCCAAGTGGCAATCCAGGGTTACCAAATGGAGGGGGCAATTAGAGTGAGTCACCTAGGGTGTCTCACTTAATTGGGGTGAGGTGGATGCAAGTGGAGTGATATGTGGAGGGTTTCCCCATGTGAAGGGACAAAGGGGACAAGGGTGTATGAGATGTGGCAAGGAGTGTTGGTGAGGTGGCTAGGACACATGTCTAGTGGGTAGGCAGGGTATCCTAGGCTGATTTTCTAGATTTAATAAATTTGGAAAATAGGATAATGTGCAGGATTTATATACCTAAGTCTAAACTTAGGCATATAACTTTATTATGTAGGATTTGATGTGGGGTGGCAAATGATGACTTTGTGGATGCCTAGGTTTTGGTGTCTACAATATATATATATATATATATATATATATATTTGAAATTAATTGCTTAAACTAATCTTGGAAGTGATAAACACCTTGAAAATTATTATTATTTACTTTGCAATGTGACTTCCTTGGGCACTGTCATAATATTCTCTCTTTGCTCATCCTTTTCCAGTATTTTCACCTATGATAGACTATGGAAATGAGGCTATGTGTTAAGCCTCCAATCCTTATGAATTTGATCAAATAACTTTCTAAAATATTCATTCAAATAAATAGTAGAGGACTGATTATGAAAAATACTATTTCTTGTCACACTGAGGTAAGGTAGCCTTAAAAAATTCACCAGGCACCATCATATACATAAGCCCCATCTGATAGAATTTCCCAAGAATAGATATGCAAAGCATTACAAGAACTATGAAGAGAAGAATAGAACTGATTGATTATTCCATGGGATCAACTTTGTATAAATAGCAAAGTTGATCAATGTGAGTCATTGGATTACAACAACTCAACAAATCTGAACTAGTCTAAACTGAGAGTTCACCTGACTCATGGAAGAGTGGTAACTCAAGTAAGACTATCCTAGTAGAACTTAAGAGAACAAATATTTATTCTAACACCCCCCTTAAGTGATACTAGGGGTGAATGTAACAATAGTAGATGAGTCCCGACAACAAGGCCTGATGAGGTACTCATGTACAATGAACTCTTATAGAATAGATGGTAAAAAAACACATGGAAAAAACCATCTTTCAAGAAGAAGAATAAGAAGAGGCATGTCTTCGGATGGCGAATATTGTCCTCTATTGAACACCAAAAAAAAATGAGTCCCGAAAATATGGCCTTATTAGGTACTCATGTACAATGTACTTTCATATAGGAGAGATGGTGAAAAAACCACATGGGAAAAAACCATCTTCCAAGAAGAAAAAGAACAATAAGAAGAAGAGAGAGGTGAAAACCTCTGTGCACTCTTCTAATGCATCTGCCTAACCCCAAGTTTCTCTCGCAACTGAATGTAACGTAGAGAAGGAAAGGATTTGGTGAAGATGTCTGCAATTTGATTTTCTGTGGGAATGTACTCCAAGTTTAGATCCCCTTGCTGAATATGTTGTCGAATGAAGTGCATGTGAATCTCAATGTGCTTGGTGCGCTGATGCTCAACTGGATTGCGGGCAATATGAATTGTGCTCTGATTGTCACACCAAAGGGTAATGGGTTGGTCATGGAAAAAACCAAATTCCCTTAGTATCTGACGAAGCCAAAGAGCTTCCTGACTGGCCAAAATTGCTGCCCTGTATTCTGCCTCTATAGATGATAATGCTACTGCTTGTTGTTTTTTGCATGACCAAGCAATAGGTGAAGAACCAAGACAAAAAACATAGCCAAAAGTGGAACATCTATCTTCAACTGAACCTGCCCAATCAGAATCTGTGTAACCAATGATATCCATGGATCCTCCCTCATATAAGAGCCCAAAGTGAGTAGTTCCTTGCAAGTAGCGGAGGATTCTTTTTGTTGCTTGCCAATGGCTGAAATGAGGTTGATGTGAGAATCTAGATATTAAGCCAACAACATATGAAATATCTGGGTGAGTATGAGTGAGGTATAATAGACTTCCTACAAGTTGTCTGTAGAGAGTAGCATCACATAGAGGGGATTTGCAGGAAGTACTTAGAGTGACTCCAGACTGAAAAGGTGTGGAAGAAGGCTTGCAATCAGTCATCTTAAACCGTTGAAGAAGGTCTAGAGTATATTTCTGTTGACACAATGAAATTCCTGCATCTGTTTGAGTTATCTGAATCCCAAGGAAGTAATGAGCTAAACCCAGATCAACCATCTCAAATTTCTCAGAAAGGGAGTCTTTGATAGTCTGGATGTGAGAAATGTCACTACCAGTGAGTAGTAGATCATCAACATAGAGAACAAGTATGGTGATGTTTTCTTCATCTCTCCAAATGTAGACTGTTGCATCAGACTCACAATGAGAAAATCTTGAGGAAAGAAGGAAGGAGTCCATTTTTTCATACCAAGCTCTAGGAGCTTGTTTGAGACCATAGAGAGATTTTCTTAGTCTACAAACAAGGGAGGAGTCTTGAGTGAATCCAACAGGTTGTTCCATGAATATTTCCTCTTTTAAGTCACCATGTAAGAAAGCACTTTTAACATCCATTTGAAAAATAGGCCACTTTTGGGAAGCAGCAAGTGCAAGTACCAGCCTAATAGAATCCATTTTTGCAACTGGTGCAAAGGTTTTAGAATAATCAATGCCTTCAATTTGTGAGAAACCTTTAGCTACCAAGCGAGCTTTGTGTTTGTCAATTTTTCCATCAGGTCCATACTTAGTTCTGTAAATCCATTTACAACGAACCAATTTTCTTCCTTTGGGTAGAGGGACTAGATCCCAAGTTTTGTTTTTGATTAAGGAAGAAAATTCATTCTCCATGGCATCATCCCATTCTTTTATACCAGTTGCTTCTTTGAAGGATTGAGGATCTATGGAAATGGACTAACAGACAAGACCAGAACCCATGGAGTTGCTTAATCTGGATGATGGAAGATTTTGGATGTAAGGAGTGGCCTCTTGAACTATGGTGCGGGCCCATTTTGGCATTGTGGAAGGAGTAATGGGTGTGGCAGGACTTTGAGTTGGAGTTTGGAGTATAGGATCCTCATTTTGGTCATTTATCTCAAGGATGGGATCTTCATTATATTGAGGCTCAAATATTGGAGATGGCTCAAGAGAATTAATGTTGGAAGAGGATGGTTGAGGATCTTTATGAGGGAATGTTTCATCAAATTGAACATTTCTATGAAAAAATACCTCATGAGTTGTGGGATCAAGGAGCCTGTAGGCTTTCATTTCCTCACAATAACCAACAAAGATGAGTTGCTTGCTTTTCTTGTCTAGAGCCTTCCTCTTCTTCTTTGGGATATGTGCCCAAGTAGTACACCCAAAAACTTTGAAGAAAGAGACATCAGGTTTTGAGCCAGTCCATGCTTCCTCGAGAGTCAAATGGCCAAGAGCTTTATGAGGTGTGTGGTTTTGAATATAATTTGCACAGTTAATTGCCTCAGCCCAAAAAACTGCTGGAAGATCTCTTGAGTGGAGCATACAGTTTGCCATTTCTTTTAAAGTTCTATTTTTCCTTTCTGCAATGCCATTTTGTTGTGGATTATGGGAGACTGAATGTTGATGAATTATGCCATGAGTTGAGAGAAATATGGAGAACTCATTACTGAAGTATTCCCCCCATTATCTGTATGAATTTGCTTGATTTTGCAAGTGGCTTGATTTTCAACTAAGGCTTTGAAGATTTTGAAGTGGGATAGAACATCACTTTTGTATTTTAGAAAGTAGACCCAAGTTCTTCTTGAAAAATCATCAATGAAGGTTAAGGCATATTTTGCTCCTTTGAAAGAAGGCTCTGGGAAGACCATCAAGTCACTATGGATTAACTCTAGAGGGGATGAGGCTCTTTGAGAACCACTTGGGTGAAAAGGATCTTGATGTTGCTTTCCAAGAGCACATCCAGGACATACTCCATCAATAGAAGAGACTTTTGGCAACCTAGTTACCATTTCATGAGTATTCAACTCCTTTAGATAGCTATAACTGAGATGTCCAAACCTTTCATGCCAAATTTGACTTTCAAGATCTCCATGTGCAACAAAACAGGAGGCCCCATCTGAATTTTTGAATCCCTGGAAGTGAAATAGGTGAGTGTTATGATCAATATCTCCTTTTGCTATGAGAGAGTGTGGTTCTTGAAAGTCTCTTATCTCAACTCCTGTTGGTGAAAATAGAACTGTTTTACCCTTTGCAGAAGTACAAATATGATAGATGGAGAGGATATTTGTAGCTATATTTGGGATATAGAGAACATTATTGATAGAACCACCTTCAATGGATATGTCACCTTTTCCTTTGACTGGGATAAAGGATGAGTCACCAACTTCTATGCTACAAGTTGAGCTTGAGGAGATTGAAGTGAATGACTCATGAGAGGAAGTCATATGATGAGTTGCCCCTGAATCTAGAACCCAATATTTTGATGAAGTTTTTATAGCTTTGCCTTGAACATTTAAGGCTTTTCCTATCTGCTTCTTAGTGTCTATTTTGTGATCCTTCATTGCTGCCTCTAGTTGTTGAAGTCTTTTCCAACATTTGTTCCCAGAATGACCATCCTTTTTGCAATGTGTACAAGTTATAGGGCCTCTTTCTTTCTTTTTGAATTTTTCTTTAGTGGAGGTGGATGCTACTAATGCTTTTGAGGAAGAGGGAGAGATCTCATATTTTGCAAGTTTTGTTTCCTCTCTAGTTAGCCTATCACAAAACTCCTCTAAAGAGGGCATTTTAAAACTTGTACCAAGTGCATCTTTTGTAGACAAAAAGGTGGTTGCAAAAATTTGAAATACTCCATTTAACTTAGAGAGAATAAGATAGATGCATTCTTCTTCTATTTTATTCTTGCCACTACCTTTTAATTGAGTGAGGACTTCTTTAAATTTGGTGAGAAAGTCAACAATATTGCTGAAGTCTTCAAGAGATAATGTTGTTAACTCTGCCTCTAGCTGCATTGACCTTATTTGATCCACTTTACCAAACAAGTTCTTTAGTTTCTCCCAACTCTCAAATGGAGTTTTACATTCTGAAATGTGAAACCATAAGCTTTCATTTACATTTGTGCTTATAATACCCATTGTTTCATACATCTTCCCTTTATGAACAAATATTTCATATTCCTTTTCAAATTCAGGTTGCTTCTCTTCTAGCAAGTGTGTGAGCCCTTTTTGAGAAATGAGATTTAATATTTTTGGTTTCCATGTGTGGTAGTTATGAGGGGTGAGTGGGTCAATTGTATTCATTTTGCAAAAAATAATATTGCAGTGAACCAATATTCCCCCCTTAACTGCAAGAAGCTTTAGAGAAGACAATGATGCACCTTCCTTCAATTAGAGTATTGTGGAGCAAGAATTCCTGTTGAAACAAGGTAGTAGAAGCCAGACCTTTATACCAAACTCTTCAATTTACCCGCCCTTACGTGAGGGAAACTATAAGTAAATTTAGGAGAGCGATACGTGGAACATAGGCAATTTGAAGCAAGAATAATCTGCCAGACCTTTATACCGAATCTTCTCAATGACCCACCCTTACGTGAGGGAGACTATAAGTAAATGAGGAGAATGATACGTGGAACATAGGCGATTATTATGAAGATATGGGCCAAATTTTGGTGCCTTTCTTGATTATTTTTGTTTTCTTTGGAGTGAATTTTGAATTTTATTGCAATTACAACATGTATGAAATCCTCAGGAATGAGGTGCAAGCATTAAACATAAAATTTTTAAGAGAGTGGGTTCATAACCAATGTATCAAGAATAACCTTTAGAAGAGAAAGATAACAACCCCCTTTGAGGAAAGACAACAATCTGGTGCAATAATGGGTTCATAACCAATGCAGTAAGCAAAACCTTTAGAAGAGAAAGATAACAACTTCCCCCCTTTGAAGAAAGACAACAATCTGGTGTAGTAAGCAGCACCAAGATCCCCCCCCAAAATATATCTTTTATTGAGATTTTACAATGTAATTTCTCACTTTCTGAGCCTATTTGGCATAGAAGAAGTGAAAGTGAGAAGAGTCCAAGAAAGGTTACAATGAAAATATGAGTTCTATGAAGATACTCATTTAAAGTAGAAGAATATCAATGTAACATGAAGATCCAGACTGACATTGGAAAATAGAAATAAATAGTTTGCTGCTCTAACAATTTAGCGATCACAATGGTTCAAAGAAATTGTTTTTGAATAATATCACCTCTCCGACAGTGGAGATCGGGCTTCTCTCTAAAATACAATTGGCCATAGTGATGCGGCTAAGAGAAAAATGGTAGACAATAGTGAAGCTTACACATTCAGTGGAGTGGTTTTGATGACACCAGCATAGATCACTTGGGCTAAGCTTTGCACGAAAAAAAATCAAGTGTTTATAACATTTTTGACAAAACAGTGTTGCATCTATTGCTGCTGAGTCGAGCCTGCAAGAAAAAAACTCTTTTTGTTCTCTTTTGACACCCAAAAAAAAATGAAGCATCCTCCTTTAATAATTTACCTTTGACACAGATAGAAGTCACTTCTTTCATTGCTTAACGACATCCCCTTCACTCTTTGCATCCTTGGCAGTCACTTCTAAAGAATGCTGGCCAAATTCTGACTTCTCTCCCTAGTGATTCTTCTGGCATATTACACAGCCCATGATCAATGAGAGGTACATTTTCTTCATTAGTCGTAGGACTATCCGGCTAGCATGCATGAGCCACAGTATCTTCTTTAATGGAATGTATCAAGCAACGCTCATCATGATGAGTGAATGTTTCAGCAACAGCGCTTGTCATGATAAGCGAACGTTTCAGTGATAGAGAATTCTCACTATAAGGAAAAATTGACAAGGCATAATATAGAGTTGGTGGTTAAAGGACTCATGAAAGAATATCATGATGTTCACCACATAATATTAAGAGTTGCTACGATGCACAAGTGCATGTGCTTTTATCTGCATGAGCCCTAGACTCCTTCGAACTACACCATCATCTTTCCTAGCATAATGCTCTTACGATCATCACTGCTTCAATGTTGCTCTCAAATGAAATATGCATATCGTACAATAGTGTCAGCCTGTAGATATATCCATGCAATATAATAACTCTAGGCTGTGCAAGAAAGTATGAACTCATAGGCTTTTTAACCTTGGTGTTCAAAGATAAAATGACCACAAACTAATGATATACAACCAAGTGGTAGGAAAAACTGTAGCTTGGCATTGTAATGGAGTCATTTGAGATGACGACTAACACCAACAGGAAGTTCCAATATTAAATATCCAGGGAATGTGCCACTTGTGCTTCAAAATAGTTGTGTCAACAAAATAAAATGACGAAACCACCAAGTGGTAGGGTAAACTGGGGTTGGTGTTGTGTAAAGGTGTCATTGGAGATGGTAACTAACATTAAAATGAAGTTGCACTAATAAATGATCGGTAGCATATAGAATCATGCCAACAAAGGAATGTGCCACTTAGACATGTCAAAAAAAGTAATGCCCCAATAGTGCCAAGGGAGAATGCATCACAAGGGGAAGGTCGTGCATTCAAATACAGCTGTGCTACAAAACATACCTTTTACTAGGACAATTGTTGAAAAAAAAAAGGAAAAGGCATTAACAGCATAAGAGTATAAGATTATAAGATTATAAGCCGACCTCTTTTTTTTTCTCAGATCAAGAAAAAAAACATAAAAAAATAATTGTTTTCAACAAAATGACAAGATTTATTTTGTTGAAAAAAAAATGGTTTTATGCGGAAGAAACACTTTTACACAATATATCATCAATCTGTGAAAAAAAGTATAAATTCTTCTAAAAAATATAATCAAATTTGGCAACGCTTTAAAAATATATAGACAATGATTCAAAAAAGCAAAGTGAAAAGTCTACAAAAGATTTTTCCTTTGTCAAAAAAAATTGGGCTTGATATTTGTGGAGACAAAGAAGGCTTCAAGGAGGAAGACAAAAGATAATGAACCAGTTTCTAGAAGAGCCTTCAAGAAAAATTCTAGCAAAATCTATCCCGCTCTAGTACCATGTTAGAATTTCCCAAGAATAGATATGCAAAGCATTCAAGAAGTTTGAAGAGAATAATAGAACTGATTGATTATTCCATGGGATCAACTTTGTATAAATAGCAAAGTTGATCAATGTGAGTCATTGGATTACAAAAACTCAACAAATATGAACTAGTCTAAACTAAGAGTTCACCTGACTCATGGAAGAGTGGTAACTCAAGTAAGAGTATCTTAGTAGAACTTAAGAGAACAAAGATTTATTCTAACACCATCTAGGGTAAATAATTATTTAAAAAATTAAATGACAAATCAAAACTGTAGAAATAATTTAATTCTTAGGAGATGGAAATGGTTCTATTGGAAAATAATTCAGCAAGGCATCTTGATCCATGGATTGCCAAATGAAATCTATATGTAAGGATTATATGTCCTTAAAGAACAAGGTAGAGGAGTTTTTTCGAGCTCATTTGGCGGGAAACCTTTTGTGCAGGCACCGGGCGAAGCTCTAGGGTTCTGGTGGGAAGATTCTTCCAGGACCTCCGGTGGATTGAATCTACACTACTTTGAAGGATCGTTCGTTGCCTCGGGAGGGCCCAATGGGGTCTCCTCCAGGATATATCGATGGGAAGAAAAGCTCATATGTTGATATATTAAAAGAAAACCCTGCATCTTCCTCCGATGAAGCTCAGTGAAGTGCTTATCAAATGCTATTTAAGAATGCTGGAAAGGGTTTACCTGCAAATAGAGTTAACGGCTACCTTCCACAATCTTCTTCCAGGCCTAAGATTGTCATAGAACCAAAACTGGTTGAGGATACGATTATATACCGTGCTACCCATGATCTGATCTGCAAATTCATGGGTATCTGGCCCACTCTGAACTTTCTTCACACCTAGGTGAGACAGAATTGGGAGCCCATTGGTGAGTACTCTCTATGGCCTATAAGCAATGGGTATTTTATTATTAGTTTCTCTTCTTTAGCAGATAGAAATAGAGCATTTGAATCATAGAAGAGGAGCCACGGCCCGACAAGATTATTTGTCCAACCGTGGAGAGTGGGTTTTGATCCTCACATTGAGCCCACGGCTGTCCCGATTTGGATTCGACTGTACACTCTCCCGATGGAGTTTTGGGGTGAGCAGATTCTTGAGTTGATTGGTAATTCTATAGGTAGATATTTGGGAGTTTCCAGAGATACCATTGAGGGAAATACTACTGTCTTTGCTAGAATATGCGTAGAAATGGATATTAGCCAGCCACTTCCAGCTGAGGTGGAATTGGAGTTGGCAGGACTAACCTGGATACAACAGCTACTCTATGAAGCCTTACCTTTTAGATGCAGAGTCTACCATAAGCATGGCCATTTGGCTAGGTTCTGCCCAAATATCCTGACCACAAAAGCGGAAGCTCCGTCGGGAGCGCCAAATCGCCCCAGAGAGGGTAAGTTCACTCCGATCAAAGAACCCCTCAATATCCCCCAAGGTTTTGATGCCCAAAAAGATGGCTTTGAACAACAGAAGCGGAGGAAAAAAAAAAAGAGAAATGGCAAAGAGCAGGCTCAAACCAAGCCAACCAATCGATATGAAATCTTCAAATCCCTTGTAGACCAAGAAGACCAAGTCATGGAAGGAGTGGATGGGAATGCTGAGGATAATAACACCCACTCTCATGCCCCTCTATCATCTACTCCTGTCTTAGAACAGGTGATTGAAACCCCTGAGACTTTGTAGCCAGAGAACCTAGGGGCTATGGTAATCCATTCCCCTGCACAACCATTTATTAAGGATGTCAACATGGGAAGTGCAGAAAAGAACAGAGAAAGACCAGCGTTGGGGATTACCCAGGTGGAAAAGAGGTCTAAGAATAGTAATTCCCAAGGAGCTGGTATAAAATCCAATAAGGATCTGCTAGTAGTGCAAGGGGACAAGCTGATCAATGGAGGATCGGTGAGAACAATTGACTCTTATTGCTCCCAAGGTTTCCAATGATTATACAATCCTGGAATGTAAGGGGTTTAAATAGTAGAACCCATCAATCTGTTGTTCAAAGACTTTTAGGAAGACACAAAACAGACTTTTTGCTCCTTCAGGAAACAAAAATGTCTTTAGATTTTATGTGTAAAACTGTTAGTAGAATATGGAGGGGCGTTGGATATATGGATGTGGCGGCCCAAGGAGCATCGGGGGGGATTGTTACTCTTTGGAACCCTCTGGTGTGGATAGCAATAGAACATACAACTTGGAGGGGTGTTCTCACATCTCTCTTTAAGAACATTGTTACAGCTGAACACGTTTTAATCACAAACTTCTATGGGGATCAAAGCATTGATGGCCAGCGGCTTCAATGGAATGTTGTTCATTCAATGAGATCCTCCCGGGAAGATTGCGATTGGATTATTGCTGGGGATTTTAATGCCAAATTATCTGCCAGGGATCAGGAAGGTGGCATCCCATTTTTGGATCCAGGGGATAGGCTTTTGATTGCTCAAGTCCAGGCATTTCACCTTGTTGATATCAAATGTCCTGGCACTTATTTTACGTGGACTAATAAGAGAAGAGAGCCACACAGTAGGAAGGTAAAACTAGACCGGTTTCTAGTCTCGGAGGAAGCATTTGTGAAATGGAATATTAAATTTCAGATTTTGGAAGGCCCAATTTCAGACCACTTTCCCATTTTGCTGGAGGGAGGGGCTTTGACAGGGCAGTACCATAAACCATTTAAATTTGAAAATTTTTGGTTGCAAAAAGAAGATCTCCGAAGAAAAATTCCTCAGTGGTGGGAAGATGGCCGCCCACCTTTTGGGACTGCAATGTTCAAATTTCACAAACAGCTTCAATTTGTCAAGTGTAAACTGAAACAGTGGAGGCAAACTAACAAATCAGACTTCCAGCACCAACGGGCCCCCTTGTTGGCCAGATGGGATGAGGTGCAAAAACATTACAGGGAAGGAAACATTTTCGAGCACCTTAAATCCGAGGATGATGCTTTGTGCAAAGCGGTTGAGGATATTGATAATCAAGAAGAGATTTACTGGAAACAGAGAGCAAGAAATACTTGGTTATTAGAAGGAGATAGAAATACAAAATTTTTTCAGCGCTATGCCTGTGCTAGGAGACAAGCGAATAATATGGAATTCATTCAAGATGAGAATGGATACTCTTTTGACACTCTTCCTGGTATGCACTCCCACTCAATGGAGTATTTCTCAAAACTCTTTAAGGAAAGTATGGAGCAAGATGGGGAAGCCCAAGATGAAGTTATTGCTGTCATTCCTTCTATAATCTCTCCTGGAGAGAACCAGGCCCTACTTAGACCCATAGATAGAGATGAACTTAAGAAGGTGGTCTTTGGGATGAGTACTGGCAAATCGCCCGGTCCTGATGGCTTCCCTATTGAGTTCTTCCGGGCCTTTTGGGATACCCTGGAGGAAGATGTTCAGGCTGTCACTGAGGAGTCCAGAACCAATAAAAGAATGCTCAAGGCTCTAAATCATACCTTCATTACTTTAATTCCAAAAGTAGAAGGGGGGGTTCATTTATCTGATTTTAGACCTATTGCCTTATGCAATGTGATCTATAAAAAAATCACTAAGATTATGGCTGAAAGGTTAAAACCTATCCTGCATAATATAATTTCCCCAGAGCAAGGGGGTTTTGTTGAAGGGAGGCAAATCTTGGATGGAGTGATTCTAGCATAGGAGGCTATCCATACAATGCACCATTATGGGAACAAAGGAATGTTCATTAAACTGGATATGTCCAAGGCTTATGACAGGGTGGAGTGGGGCTTCTTGGCAAAGATGTTGACAGCCTTTGGTTTCTCTCAAGATCGGACGACCGGGTCATGAGTTGTATTTCTACGCCTTCATACTCTGTTCTTATCAAGGGACTTCCCTCGCCTCCTTTTGGTGCCTCTCGTGGCCTTCGGCAAGGAGACCCTTGCTCTCCTTATCTCTTCCTCATCTTGGCTGAAGGATTGGGTAGACTCTTTCTGAGAAGAAGACTTCAAGGTCAGATAACAGGTATTAAGGTCGGGGCTGAAGTTTTGACTCATTTACAGTTTGTAGATGATACTGGATTGGTGGGAGTGGCCAGCCTTAGGGAAGCAAGAAGAATCAGAGATACTCTAAATGTATACCTCCGGGCCTCTAATCAAGTCATCAATGACAATAAATCCAAAGTGATCTTCTTCAATATTGATCAATGGTTACAGGACAGAGTTATTGAGATTTTAGGTTTCACTCGGGCCTCTCTCCCAGTAGTTTACCTGGGGGTCCCTCTCCATTTCAAAAAACTAAAAATAGATGTTTGGAAGGACCTATTGGATGGCATCAAATATAGAATGAACCATTGGTCTCATAGATGGTTAAGTTATGGGGGTCGTCTAACTTTTTTGCAGTCAGTTATTCAGGCCATGCCAATTTATAAATTCTCCATCCTGGCTGCTCCCCAGTCTATTTGGAAAGAGCTGGATAAAATGGCTAGAAGATTTCTATGGGAAGGTGCCAAGGGAGAGAGGAAATGGGCCTTGGTTGGCTGGGACAAGGTTACCCAACCCAAGGAAAAAGGAGGGTTGGGACTAAGAAGCTCCAAGTTTAACAATAAGGCTTTGGCTGGCAAACTGTACTGGAGGTGGATTTCTTAGCCAACATCCCTCTTCAGCAGAATACTCTCTAGCAAATACTTGGGTTTTGTCCATCCTAATGATGTGGGCCGATTTCCTCTGGAAGGTTTTGGATCATCAGTGTGGCAGGCGCTCAAGCTTGGAGCTCAACTCATCAAAGATCAACTATTATGGAAAGTGGGGAGAGGGGATAAGGCTCGGTTCTGGACTGATTCCTAGGACCAGAATCCTCCCATTATTGTTGTGTTTCCTGAATTGCAATCGATAAAATCTGCTATAGAAGATAAGGGATGGATCCAAATTGAGAGCTACTTTAACACTAGTCAATTGGGGGACTACAAGATCATAAATTTTAAGCGACTGGATGAGTGGCCAATACCAATCCCTCCGGAGTTGGTACCTACTTTGGGAAAAATCTTGGCAGAACGGTTTCTTACTGGGAGAGATGAGGAGGATGAAGCGGCTCGGGGCTATGGGAGCCTTGGGGTTTATACTTGTGAAAGAGGGATATGATGAGATCCTTCCAGAGCCCCCCCACACTTTTTTTTGGTTCATGATTGGAGAAAGATATGGCATCCCCAGGGCTGGCCGAAAGTGAACTTCTTTGCCTGGCAGTTTTTGCATAATGGAATTCTCACCTATGACAATCTCAGACTCAGAGGCATCATTGGCCCTTCTCAATGTGTGTTATGCCACAAGCAGGAGGAAACTGCGGATCATCTAATGTTTGAATGTTCTTTCACAAGACAGATCTGGAAACGCTGGTTCTCCAACTTTAAAATTCAGGCTAATGGGGTCTTGTCTCGAAACAATATATGGGAAAGCTGGAAGAAAGGTAGATTTAAATCCAAAGCTCTTCAAATTGGCTGGGAGCTTGGTTTATTTTTTATCTGGTGGCAGGTATGGTTGGAGAGAAATGCCCGTATTTTTCGTGAAACCTTCTCCTCTCTAGAAGGAATATGGCAAGTCATTTGGAGCAAAGTGGCGGAAACGGTTGCCATTCATGTCGAGGGGGAAATTCAGTCTGCTTCTGAGCCTTTGGAAGAGGGAGCTATTTTGCAACAAAGGCAGGTGAGTGGTAGTTGGAAACCTCCTCCTGAAGGATGGATCAAAATCAATACTGATGGAGATGCTAAAGGCAATCCAGGAAGTGTTGTAATTGGAGTAGTGTGCCACGATCATGCTGGGTTTTTGCTCTATTGGGAACTGTAGGGTCTGGGATGTGCCATAAAAAATGAAGCCGAGGCCTTTGCCATTAAATCTGCCTCCTTCTGTGCTGTCAAACAGGGACACAGGAAGATTATTATTGAGTCTGCCTCCCAAATCTTGGTGGGTGCTCTTGACTGTATGAGAAACTTTGTCTTGAAAGCTTGGAGGTTGCGGATCTTAGTCTCCCAAATTAAAGAGCTTTGGAGGGAATTAGATGATGTGATACCTGTCTATGTGAATCGAGATCTCAATAAGGCGGCTGATTTCCTTGCTAAGATGGGTGCTGAAAGGGAGGTTGGGATGCAGCTGCACAGTGACATGCCTGTGGAGGATGCAGAGATTCGACAATGCCTTGAAATTTTTTTGAAATGATGTGCAGTGTTTTTTATGCTAAGGAAGATTTCTGTCGCGATATCGCGACCTGTAGCGCCATCGCAGCTTCAAGTTGGAAGCTGTCGCGATATCGCGATAGGTTGCGCCCTCACGGAATTTGGCGGGTTTTTGTCATGATATCGCGACATGTCGTGCCATCACGGCCCTCGGGGAAGGCGCATGGTAAAATTGTCGCAATATCGTGATAGTTTTGGCAATTTGGGGCTAACTGGAAAACTTGTCGCAATATCGCGACACTTTTGCAGATGGAGAGCAAAGTGGAAAATTCGTCGTGATATCGCGACAGTTTTGAGAACTGGGCGCCGAAAGGAAAAACCGTCGCGATATCGTGACACTTTTGGCGATCTGGTGTCATAAGGAAAACCCGTCGTGAAATCGCGACCATTTTGCTGATGTGGTGCAAAGTGGATAATTTGTCGCGATATCGCGACACTTTTTGGCGATGGCTGCTGCAAGAAAATCTCGTCGCGATTTCGCGACAATTTTGGCATACCAGCGGAATGGAGAAAACTGTCGCGATATCGTGACATTTTTGGCGATCGAGTGCTGAGGGCTCTGGCTGTCACGATTTCACAACATGTCACGTTTTCGTGACTGTTGGCACCATTGCGGAGGAGACGGGGTTGACTGTCGCGATCTCGTGACATGTCATGATTTTGCGACATGTCGCGATTTCACGACATGTCACTTTTTTGCGCCCAGTTGACTTCTTTGTTTTGTGTTGAGCTAGGTTGACTTTGTGCTCTACTCTTGTAGTGTTGTTTGTTGTTCTTGGTTGGGATGTGTTCTCTCCCGTTTGTAATTGCTCTTTGTATTAATACAAGTTTTTCATTTTTTCAAAAACAAAAATATATATATATATATATATATATATATATATATATCTCGTAATTATTCTAAATCTACATAAATCATAGACCTAGAACTTAAACTAACAAAATGAATGTTGCAGACAATTGAGATATAAGTGTTATATTGGTAGACCTAGAACTTAAACTAACAAGTTGTTGCCCCTTCATTGCAATTCATAAAAACTGATAATAAATATTTTAAACATCCTAAAAACTTATTACAATGTACAAAATCATGCAAAGTCTTATAGTTGATTTTTCAAGACTCCATAACATGCTATACTTAAAAAATATATATTTATAGCTTATTGTCATAAATAAGATTTATTTTTGTAATTGATATATTACTTGTATAAATTGTATTTATTACTTGTATATCCATAGAGGATTACCAAACATACATAAGCCTAAAAAAAATAACATAGGCATAGGACAAAACAGGCACTCTAAGAGCTTATTGATATGAAAAAAATAAATTCAACCAATATATGGTGAATGGAGATATTTTCTCATAGCATTGGAGTCATATTGGTTGAGTATTAGACATACATTGCAGCTATATTATTACAATTGTATTTGTAAATCTACTAGAAGTGCAATTTATTTAAGCAAGCAATAATTTTAGAGGCCTTCTAAAGGTCAAATATGCTACACAAACCCTATACAAAAATATTTTTGTTTTGAGTGTCACCCATCACTATCACAAATGTGTATTGCAGATATATAGAGCATATGGAGACAATAGTATGACTGATGTCAACTATTATTTCTATGAATTTTCTCTCTATGTATATCTATGAATATTTTCTCTTTTTTACTTGCCACAAAATCCTTGCTTCTAAGGTAGATTTAGAAACCTAAATAATTTTGGCACTTATCTTGATCTTATTCACTTGTGCTAAGGTTAACCTTTTAGCATGAGATTATAATATAAAATAACTATGGCTTCTTTCTCAAAAACTGAAGTTTACGATGTTTTAAAGGTCTTAGTTAAAGAATAATTTTTTATAACATAACCAGCTATAAAATTATTCATTCATGGCCTTCATAAATTGTAGCAAGTAAAAAAAATTGATTTCCATATGTTGTGGTCTTTGCCTTATAGTGCTACAAGAAGAGAGGTTATATACAATGGGGACAACTTAAATAATATACCACTACCAATAACAAAGCATACTATATTGCTCTTGTGTAGGGATTGAAAGTAGTAAAATACATTGTTATTGTTTGAATTTGTGTATCTAGCACCCTTCTTATTTATCATCAAACAAATAGAACACAAAAAATTGGTGCTTACCATCTAAAACAATGGACAAAATAGAAAAAGAACTTGCTAATTACTTAGTCTTGTTTCATTGACCACAGTAGACTAGGAGACTATAATACTAAATATATAATGATATGCGGGCATTTTCTTGTATAGAGACAATAAGTAGGTTATTTATGTTTACACTTAAACAAAAAAGAAGAATGTGTGTTTTTTGCACTACAATAATTAGTTTATTTATGAGTTTTTGTAAAGAAACAAGATTGGATGGAAATGGATACGATATACAATATGATGGAAATGAATACGATATATGATACTATTACAAAATTAGATATGGATACAATAAATTTTTAGATCTAATATGGATATGACATTAGAAAAAGCATATATGTTTAATATATGAAAAGAAAAAATATATGACACAAAAATGTTTACAAACCTATACATTTTTAATAAGATATTTTCATTAACTAGGCAACCTTAAAAATTCACCAAGCACCATCATATACATAAGCCCCATCTACGGTAAAGAATGCTTGAAAAAATAAATGATGAATCAAATATGTGAAAATAATTTAATTCTCAGGATATAAAAATGGTTTTGTTGGAAAGTAATTTTGCAAGGCATATTGATCCATGTTGTCACAACTTGATTCCTAATCCAATTTTTATTTTTTATTTTTTATAAATATATATACACCCTAGGTAGCTGGTGATAACCCAAGAGTTAATCAAGATGACACTCAACTACTACTATTATTTCCAATTCTTTCCAAGGCACATCCATCTCCACCTCTTACTCAATTCCGTTTGAACGAGGTGCTAGGTTCAAATTGGCATTAACCAATCTATCCTTCTCATTAATATTTCAATGAGCTAGCCTCTTTTCTTTTGGTCCATTGAAAGAAATATTCCATCCTTTCATTACAAAACTATCCTTCTCATTAGTCCTTTAATGAGCTAGTCTCTCTTCTTTCGGTCCATTTAAAGAAACATACCATCTTTCGCACACCACATAAGCCTTTTAATGTCGATGCTAGGAGCATATCGAGATTTAACTATCCTTCTCAAGCCTTGGTGAGTTAGTTGTTCCCTACTAGTGCTATTTTACTAATTGATTTATGATAACAAGAACACAAGTGCCAATTAGCAAGACCTTTATTCGACGAACTCTCCCTACTATATGCATGCAACTAGAACTAGCTAATCACAAGAGTTACTGCATAATTTTATTACTATCTCAAGAGAGTTGGACTGAGCCTTCGATAAAAATATACACAAACATTAATTAATAAATCTAACTAAATTATATCGAAACAAAACCATCAACACATAAATATATTCCCACTATAATCCAACCAAGTTTAAGCACAACTATTCCTTTTAAATATACATCAATATAAAACAACGAGAAAGCATTCCATATGAGATAATCAATGTAAGCTAAATGCAACAATAGAAAACATAAACCAAATAAAACTTCCCCATATTTGGATTGAATTATAGTCAACATAATGGTAGTTAAGTAACATAAATTAACACAAGGTGATACCACATCAATTGAATAACACCCAAATTTACCTTGGGATAAACCTCGTGGGGAAAATATAGCAACAAAAAGACTTTTCATTAATTCATAAGTAGCATTTTAATTACATTCAGAGAGAACTTCCAGATAGCTATTAACAACTTTTGGAGATGCTCCACTATCCTCCTTAAAATTCATTAACAATCTTTCAAAGGTGGTCCAAATTCCCTTCATTCAAGGTGCTATTAATTCCATACTTATGTTCCTTCCATCATTGCATGAGTAAAAAAATATACCATTGGCTACACCCATATTAACTTGACTTAACTCTTAGTGAACAACATTTCCTTTTGGAATCACCTATCAAATCACAACTAATCCTTTCCAAAGCAAAATATGTAATCTAATTTACTTAATCTCATCAATAATACTTAATGTGAACATCACACAGCATGCTCAAGAAAATTATATACAGAAAACATTCTTTCTATTTATATGAAAACGTTAAACTCTTTCCTACACATTACTACAACAAGGATCAATCTATAAAAACCATGTTAACACTACAAAACCTCTAATAAATCATTGTGTATAGTTTTATTAAAATCAATAATCTTATCCTTAAAACAAAAGCATCATGCCTTACTAACAATACATACCAACTTAATTTAACATGGGTCCTATCGTCGTTACCACTAGCTACTATTCCAAACTAGTAGCAAAACTCTTGATTGTTCTCCTGGTTACAGAGTGGTCTTAGTAAGAGCTACCAATCCAAAACTCACTATGGAAATAGCAGTGCAACTGGTACAGTAGAAGGGCAACTTGGGTCAACAGTTTTAAATACCCTACCAACTTCAAATACCCAATACCTGACATCTTTTACATAGAGTTGCAAGTTCTTCTTGGGAAGAGTTGAGATCAAGCTCTAATGCTCACCATAATTGCTTTGCTTTAGGCACTGTTCAAACATAAGCCAAAACTCTAGGTCTCACAACAAGTCTAACAAAAAATAAGTACAAGGGGGGGTGTTATATGACTTAAGTCTCAACTAGCTAGTTCCAAAAGAGCTCCAAACACAAAAACTAGTTTTCAAAGATACATAAGAGCATCATACTAGCAATTGAAAACTAATAGAAACTAAGTGGTTTCTTTCTTAGATTAATAGCAAGGAGACCAAAACTTATCTCTGACAACCTACACTTAAATAAACACAACCAAAAAAAAGGTACTGGTCACCTCATCGCTGCATGCAAGCAACATGATGTACATAGGCTGAACTATGAAAAGAAGCTACAACTACACATTGCTTTAACAATGAAAATCTCTATACAGTTCATAGTCTTTCCTAGCATAATATTATAGGGAAACAACCCAAATATTTAAACCATAAAATAAAAATCATATTTCCATAAAAGGATGTTTGTGAGGTTTAACACTCAAATAAGGTTAATCCAGAGGCTCAGTGATTTCACCTAGCTAAACCAAAACTTCCTTTCAATGTATAAATAACCAACACAACTAGATATAAAAATAGGAATGAAGTATTTGACTTTTTTAAAGAGCTAGATGTGATTCAAGCAATGGATAACCACGATAATTACCTCAACCAGCTATGATTTCTCTAGATCAACACTCCTCACTACCAAACTAGATATTATCTTCTCTCCTCTTCTACTCTGTGTTGCCTCCTTTTCCCACCAGTAAAACTAAAGACTCTCCTTTCCTTTTCCTCCCTTTCCACTCACTCTATCTACACCCATCAACAACATCACCCCTTCCTATTTCCGTTCCATCCAACCATTCAAGAAGCAATAACCTTATACTCCAAGTTTTTCCTCTATTGAAGATGGCCAACCGAAAAATCCTCCAAAAAAGGAGTGGGTCTTTCAAGTCTTAATCATCACTAAGCTCAAAGAGCCACAACTAAGAACATTTATTTCTTTTATAAATTATCATTCAAATATTAATCTATATCAAATTTCCACAAGATGCTGCGTAATTTATTCTATTAATTAAACATTTTAACAATATCATTAATCAAAATATCTCCTATCTCAAAAAAATAATTCACTTCTTCCTTTATTACCAAGCCTGCTTCTCTGGATAGCATGACAAATTATTAGTAAGCATCATGAATCTAATAAAAATATACACTTGAGTTATCTAGATATAGAACAAATTACTCAAACAACAACGAAAATTACATCATCTCTTTATAATGTAGATGTTCTTCATAACCAAGGAGAAATTGTTAGTCATGCTACAATAGAAACATTTAAACATATGTTTGCATATCCAAAATAGAATACAAATAATCCTCTCATCAATAATCAACATGAAAAAACATAAATTCTTTTAAATTCAATAAATCTGCCAAGAGAGGGTCATGACATACTACCCCCTTAGACTTAGCATAATTCTCTCTGTCATAAAAAGTAGTTTAACGTAAGTAACCATTATATTTTATTTTCAAAAGAAATGGAAAGTGTCTTTGCATATTTGCTACTCTCTCCCAAGTAGATTTTCTCTCAGAGTAGCGATCCCACTAGAATTTGCATTACTCCAAAGTTCCTTTCCTCATTGATTTGAAATGAATATTAAGGATCCTTATTGTTCGAACCTCTATAGCCTCTAGATTCACCATCTACAAGTTTGAAAAGTCCCATACATGGTCATGGTTAGTAATGTACTTTCTAAGCAAATAAATGTGAAAGGTATCGTGAATCTTGGATAAGCTGGGTGGTAATGCAAGTTGATAAGCCATCAGACTAATCTTCTCAGCAACTTCAAAGGGTCCCACAAAATGTGAATCAAACTTTGTTGAATTGATAGCACTTTTCATTGGTCTCACCCTTAAAAAAATTGTCTCCTACTGCAAACTCTCATGGTGACCTCTTAAGGTCAGTGTAACTCTTTTTTCGATCGATGACTTCATTTAGATATTCCTTGATCATCCTTAACTGTTGCTCCATATATTTGACCATATCTAGGCCAAGCACAATTCAGTCCTTTGGGTTTTCCCAGGACATGGGTTTTTTGAATTTCCTACCATAAAGTACTTCAAAACAATCCATACCTAAAGTTGAATGGTGACCATTGTTGTAGGTAAACTCCACCAGGTGCAACTAATCCTCCCATCATATATTTTGATCCATTCAGTACATGAAAATCATGTCTTCTAACACCTGGTTTACCCTTTCAGTCTATCCATAAATTTTTGGATGGTAAGCAGAGCTTATGTTCAGTCGAGTACCAATGGTATGATGCAAGGATTACCAAAACTCGGATGTAAATCTCGAGTTCCTATCTTATATAATTACTTTTGGGAACCCATGAAGTCAAAATTTCTCTTTGGAAAATCTATTAGCCATAACCATGACATCATCTTGAGTATTTCTAGGTATAAAATGCACAACTTTGATCAATCTATCAACCACCACTAGGATCACGTCATGTTGGAATTAATTTTTGGGTAACCCTACAATAATGTCCATTGATATTACCTACCAATTTGCATAGGTACATCATGTGGGTACAACATTTTCGTAGGGTTCCTACATTCTACCTTGACTTTCTAGCATTTGAGACACTGAGCTATAAATTTAGTTGTGTCTCTCTTCATCCTAGGCCAATAGAAAATTTTCTTCATGTTCTCCCTCATATTTGCTCCTCCTAGATGAGTAGAGTATGGTGATTTGTATGCTTCATTGATGATCATTTTCCTGAGATCACTGGTTTCGAGTATGACTACCCTATCCTTGAAGCATAGAAAGCCATATTTGAAGCTAAAATATTTGTTCTCATCTGTATTTCTTTTAATATTTTCATGCACTTGATTACAATATACATCTTGTTTCTGATATATTCTTGACTTGTTCCATTAAATTTACATGGATGCGAGACAAAATAACTATGTATCTCCTTCTACTTAGTGCATCAGCCACTTTATTCTCATTCCCTTTAATATATTCAATGCCAAAATCATATTCTACGAGGAACTCCACCCACTTTCTCTATCTATAATTAAGTATCGAATAAAAATTTATTGCATACTCTGATGGTCTATTCGTAGTTCAAATGGTCTTCCTACTAGATAGTATCACTAAATATTGAGGGTAAACACCACTGATTCTAGTTCTAGATCATGAGTCGTATAGTTGACCTCGTGTCACTTTAGTTACCTTGATTCGAAGGCTATCACTGTGTAGAGGGGAAAAACTACCCTACCACGTACAATTCTTGGCTGGATCCACAAGAGAGAGCCAAGGTGAACCACGGGGGTATGTTGTTCTCTACACTCGGTGCTAGGGGGAAGGGTTCACCAGGAATAGTTTAAGGACTCACTCCAAGTCCTCAGGATATTCGGGATAGTTTGATGTATTCAGTTTCAAGAAAAACACCTAAGTTTGGCCTTTCTAGATCTAAGCTAGAAAAGATAAAGGACAATGCAAAAAATAGAATAGGACAGCTGAAAATAGAATGCAAGCATACAAGAGCTAGCCTAAAAATGATTCTTTATTTTGGATGCTCACTAACCTAGGGTTTTATTTTAGAAAACCTTTAAAGCAGAGATATACAAAATAGATGCACAAAAATTATCCCTAGATGCAAACTAAATGCCTTTCACTTTCAGATGCCTAGGAATCAATAATTAAATCAGATCTTCAACCAATAGAATGATTAGAGCACTTATCTAGACCGGTGGTTGATTTAGCTTTTTCTGCCTCTTGTCCAATGATATCAAGAATACCTATTTCTACAAGATCACTCATGAAACACTAAAAAAAAGAATTAGCATTAGGGGGCCTGCTTAGGCCATTGTGTAATAGATCTTGGAGGTGCAACATTCAAGCCCCCTAGGTCCTTTTAGATGACCTTTTAATACAAAAGCGAAAATTGACCTTTGGAGAATTAATCATAAAATAGAAATACAGTAATAGAGAATAGAAAATAGAATGCAACAATATGATCTAGAAGCAGAATGGAATGCAATAGTGAAAATAGAATCTTGAAATTGCCCCCAATGTGCCCTAGGGAAAATCATGCCTCACCTAGAGCGGGCATGATAACGCAGCAACAAAGTCATGCCCTACTTGGATGGGGTACGATTTCACTTCTACAGACTAGTTTACCCTAATTAGGGCAAGCGAAGTCGCACCTCGCTAATGTCGGGTGCGATATCACTGCAGACTAATGAAAAATAAAAAGTGAGTGTAGAAGATGAAATAAATGCCAAAAATAAAGTAAGAAAACCCTAATGGATATCGTAGAAGTAGGCAGAGAAGATTGAAGTATCCAAGCGGGCACTCTATCTCTCCGAACTACACCACGGATCCACCAAGTCACACAACAAATCAATCCAATCCACGCAATAGAAGATCAAATCTGAAATTCGCACTTTGGGGTTAGCTTGCAGTAGAGAAAATAAAGGAAGAAGAATGAACTATCATAAATATTTTGAGCTTAATCAATAATCAGAATTTTGCATTACTCGCATATCACATTGCACTTAAACTTTACATCTTATGATTTGGCAAGAACATTCTTCCTTTTATAGATGAAATCGGAGGGAAAAATGTGGGCAAAATAAACCCAAAGTTGATGCCAAAACATGTTGGAGGGTTTAAACCTGGGTCTAAGTGGGCTCAAAAGAATAAAATAAAATTAAATTAAAAATTAGGTTAAAAACAGCAAAGTCACGCCTCGTAAATATGGGGTACGATTTCACTAAAAGATAAAATAAACTAAAAAGGAGGGGCAAAGAGGTCTTCCCTTGCTCTTGGTAGGGGTTGAGGGCCTCTTAGGGGTTACAAGGAAGATTGCCCACTAAAAGTGGGTCAATTTTTTGTGTCTACATTTTGCCCCCTCTTTGATGCATTTATGGCCTATTAAATGCATCAAAGAAAGGATGTAGGCACACACTGGAAAAAAACAAGTGAAAATGGGGTGGTTAGGTTAGAAGAAAGGAGTGGTGCAAAAATGGTGTCATTCTGGACACTTTTTAATTTACATGTAAATCGAGGCATTAGGGACATTAATGCCTCTATAGGCCAGGGTGCCCCCTCAAGTTTTTATGAAAAAGTGATGTTTCATAAAAACTCAAAAGAATTGATGTATAAGAAGAGAGAGAAAGAGTGACAATCGAGAGAAAAAGGGGAAAAAAATAAAAAAATAGGGTTAAAAAGGTAAACATGGGTAAAACCCTAATTCATTTTTACTATGAGGAGGAGAGAAAATAGAGCTCTGGGAGAAAAGGATAATGGCACTTCTAGTTCATCGAGTGATGACTATGAGGGGTGAGGTCGAGGCTCGAGAATGGGTAAGGATTGCTTTTGACCCTCCTTTCGCTTTATTTTACCTTATTTTTCATGATTCGATTAGGGTTTTGAGGAATTTTTAGAGGAAATCATCGTAAAAATTGATGGATTTCATGCCATGACTCGGGCATGACTTTGTGGCCTGATCGTTATTTCACCATGGGTGAAGTGTGGCAAAATCATGCCTAGCAAAAACTAGGTGTGACTTCGTGAAATCACACTCAAAAAATAGTGGATGCAATTTCATGAAAGTGAAGTCACACGCCCTAAAAAGGGGACGTGATTTCATGAAAACTAAGGAAAAAAGAAGAAAATCAAAAGGAAAAAGATAAAAAGGAAGAAAAGAAAGCAAACAAGTAAAACCTGAAGTGTAAATTTTGAATTGTAATTTCCATATGCTTAATAAATGATGTTGAATTAATTTTAATTTCTTTAACTTTATTATGGAACTGATTAAATTTTATTTTGTTTGGTGAATGTAGCTAGGTATTCTCGAGAGTTGAGAGTGGTGAGTAGGGGCTTTGGTAGAGCTAGATGCTCTGGGGTAGGTAGAGAGGGCTAGACTGGAGGTGGTGGGGTTGGATCATATGGTGAGGATGCCATGGATAGAGATAGATAGGGCTATGTTGATCACCCTAGCAGAGCGGTGGTATCCAGAGACTTCTACTTTTTGGTTATCGATAGGGGAGATGACCATCACACTAGAGGATGTGTGGTAGATCTTGAGGATCCCCATTAGGGGAATGAGGTTTATAGGGCCCATAGGAAGGCAACCACTCTATAATGGTTTTCCATAGGTTTTACCCACTAGGTGCGAGAGGGCACCATAGCAGTTGATGACCTGGTCGACTACTATGGAGTGGACCCTCTGACCATGGTACTCTCAGGGGTTGTGGCTGGTCTCTTGACCTACCACACTAGCAGATGATACTTGCCATGGGCATTGGTAGGAGTAGTGATAGACATGTGATATTAGGGGGTTTGATTTACATGGGGCCCTTATGTGTTGGCCCACCTATACAGGATATTGTACAACATCATGTATAAGCGATATACAGGACTGGTGTGTATGAATTTGCTCTAGGTGTGGTGTTGGGAGCACATCATGATGTGGAGACCATTAGCACTACTAGGACCATCACTCGATCTAGAGCGACCAATAGCATATAGATGGTTGAGATCCCTAGAGAGGACCATGAGGGCCTATGTAGGGAACCTACCACTAGCGAGGTGGGTGATCGATGAGTTGTAGGATATGTAGCTCATCTAGTGACCATGGAGGCTTCACCCTGGCTGGGTAGATGATAGGATAGAGTTAGTGAGGGTGAGGAGGATCAGATGGCTAAGGTCAAAGAGGGGAGAGCTAGAGGTATTCAGGTTCGATCGAGTCTTATGGTAGTTTAAGATCTTACAGGGAATCTTAGACCTAGGGGACTACTGGTATCGAAGGGTGACCTAGGATCCAATAGGGGTTGGAGGTGAGCCAAACCTCACTAGATGGGTTGAGGAGGACATAGATGATCCTCCTTACATTGACCCAGGGGTAGGTGATGTAGGGGTGGCCATCGAGTATAGGTGGTGGTATAGAGGAGTTGTACCCTAGAGGATCTCCCTGCTTGTACTAGTATAGAGGTACTAGGTGATGGACCTAGGCATGCAATGAGTATTTTGAGAGGTAGCTCATAGGGCCATAGAGAGGGCATAATAGGCTCCTACTACAATGAGATAGAGGTTGACATGGGTTCGGATCCAGGTGGTAGAGGAGACCATCCTAGGAGTAGGGACTGGAGAGGGAGGGGTGAGAGATACCCCCACATAGGTAGAGGGGCCATAGGTTAGAGACCCTAGGGTGGCATCCACATCAGTAGTGGTGGGAGGCCAGAGCTAGGGGATAGAGGAGTATGGGTACAACTAGCTTCTCTACAGACATAGATGGCCCAGTTGTAGGTTGAGAGGGATACTACACTGGTGGAGGTTACTCGATTGTAGGGAGAGGTGGCCTAGCTGGATGGAGAGCACCAATGGGCTAGGGCTGAGGGGATGGCTACCATTGGGAGTAGCCAGGTAGGGGATGCGGTGCAGCTCCTTCAGGTGGAGCTACGGTGTATCGATGATAGGTTGGAGATAGCCATTCGAAGAGCCATATTTTTTGAGATGGCTTACTACGTAGCTGTCCCTCTAGAGTGGAGGATGGAGCCTCCTCCATCCCTTTAGTCAATGAGTAGGTCATGATCTTGATCATGGGTGTTGATGATATCTCAGTAGTTGGTGGCATAGCTGAGATTGCCTCCACCTTAGGGAGGGCTAGAGGGAGTTGGCTCTTAGAGCTAGGATAGGCTAGGGATCGGGATGATGCACTAATTTTTTATTATGGTGTGCATCCCTAGGTTGAGTGTACTAAGTCTAGATTGTGGTACACCAACCTCACATGATGTACTCTTTTCCTATGAGTAATACATAGCTATGGATATTATTGTGATTTTATGTGTTCTATGTGTAATGTTTTAATGCATGTTTTTATATGTTTTGCTTGTTTATTTTAAGTGTTTTTATGTATGTAAACTATCCTAATGCACACTACATGAGGATGAATGAATGCAAAATAATAAGAACAAGGAGAAGAAAGAAGGAGAAATGAGATCAAGCAAGAGAAAACAAGAGAAAGAAAGAAGAGAAAAAGAAAGAAGGAAGAAGGAATAAAATAAAGAAAAGAGAGAAGAAAGAGAAGAAGATAAGAAAGAGAAGAAGAAGAGAAGAAAGAGAAGAAGAGAAAATAGGGAGGTCCAAAGGTCAACCATCAGAAAAGGAGAAGAATGAATGATCCAAAGTATAAGGCTAGCGTAGGTTGCAGTGAACCAGTGTAGCCAGACACTATGGATCGTATAAATGAGGTAGCTAGACCCGCTATGGGTATAGCACTTGCATCAATGTGAAAAAGTGTGTGGAGGTTTGACCCACTATGGGTGGTTGCTCCCTTATTGACTGTTGTGAGGTGATTACCCACTAGGATGTATGTCGAGGTCTACTAAAAATGACCAAGGAGCTTATCCTGTAATGGGGTGTTGAGCCTACTGAGTCAAAAGAGAGTATGACCCGATAGAAGATCATGAATAGTGCAATACCCACTAGGATGTATAAGTATCCCATATGGGGTGTAATATGTGTAAAAATAGTATGCAAGTGCTATCCCAGATTGGGACTTTGAGAAAGATTTTTGTGCAATAAGAGTTGTCAACATCATGAAGAAATCGAGAAAAGGAGAAGAAGTGATCATAAGAAGAAAAGAAGAAGGAAGGAAAGAATCCCTAGGGGGATCTTGCTAGGCATCAGAGTCCTAGTGAGAAGTGCAATGCATGTGAGCTATGACCTAACTAGGTATCATCACATGCCATTGTCGCAAGATCCCCAAAATCTATATGAGCAAGTAGTCATGAACAATCAATCATGCATTTATGACAGGAAGACATGCAAGGTGTTTAGTTTAGATGTCAAGCAATCATGCAAGGATGACAAGCAAATAATGCAATATGAGCAAGCAAGAGAAAAATGCAATGGAAAATGAAGATGCAACTATATGAAAGTTTTTTTTTTTTATATATATATATATATATATATATATTTATGGAGAGTTAAAATCAATGCAAAGCCTAAATGCACCATACATCTTATCAAAATAAATGGGTGTGCCATGAGGTGTTGGATCGAAGACATCCTCAAAATCATGGAGAAGCTCTTTTAAGGCTCTTCGTTCAACATTCATGGCACGATAATCACAACATTTTCTAATAGCACCATTCTTTTTAGCATAAAAGACATCATACAAAGATTCATCATTCTCTAGCACAGAAGCAAAGTTATCTTTAGAACAGATAGAGCCAACCATATTACAAGACATTATCTTTGAAGGAAAAGAAAAATTAACACTTTTATTATCATCTATTGACAACTTTTGATATTCCATGTATTCTGCATAAGTCATAAGATGGTCATCATCCTCAAAAGGTAAAGGTTCATTCTTATTAGGTATAAAACCTATACCACATCTCCCAGGCCAAATCTCAACATCCAAGGGCTCTTGAATACCCTTCTATTGTGGTCCCAATCCTTTACCTGCATATCCCATACCGGACAGGATCTTCTTAGGAAGGGGATAATCATTAGTGAGATAGCATTGAGCAAAAGAGCACTCATTGAGAGATGGGTTGCTACCATGAAGCTTCTCTTCAGAAGCCATACCTCCGAAGATAAAAGCACACGTGCCAATGTGTACAACATCACCCTTCTTATGAGGTAAGCCCATAGTTCGGGGTGAAGGTGGTAGCTTGGCTAGATCCAGAAGAGGCTCTTGAAGAAACTGATTATCATGATCCAAGGAGAAAGAATGGGTCTTATGTTCCTCACTCACTTTTAAACTTTGAAAATGCTCAGAAATTTGAGATGAGGAACATGGAGAAATTGTTGAAGAAATAGAAGGACAAGAATAAGAATCTATTTGAGCTAACTCTATATTTGAACAAAATTCAAATGGTCGAGGGTCACCCGGAATGGTGATAACTTGATTCTTGAATTCAAACTTGAGACACTGATGAAAAGTAGAAGGGATGACCTTCATTGCATGGATCCAAGGTCACCCAAGAAGAAGATTAAAAGATGCAGGACAATGTACCACATAAAACAAAGTATCCAATATTCTCGGCCCCACTTTTAAGGGGAGAGATATGACACCACAGGCCTCTTGGGACTCATTGTTGAAAGCTTTAATGATGATATCAGTTTTTGTTAAATCTTCCTCTTTTAATCCAAATTTTTGAAAGAATTGATATGTACACAAATTGAGGGATGAACCATTATCAATCAAAACTCGCTTGATAAGGGTATCCCCAATAAGTGTGGTGATGTAAAGTGATGAATCTCCATGTAAGTTTGAGGAAGGTTTATCATCATCTGAGAATGAGACATGATGTATCCCAAAAGAACCTACGGTGTCGACTATGGCATCAGGAGGGATGTCTGGGAAAATAGATTGTTGTTGTAAAAATTTTATTAAAGCATTTCTGTGATCGGGAGATGTCTACAAAAGCTCTAACACTGATATCTTTGTTGGCGTACTAGCTAACTACTTCTGAAGATCAAATGAAACCTGTGACTATGGCCTCAACACTATAGGTGGAATCCTTGTAGCTGAATCTCTTCTCTGATTCTCCTTTAAAACTATACTAGGCTGAAATACTGAACTCTATCCTTGCTGATGTTGCTGATTCTGAGCCTGTTTCCTTGTAGTCACCCCAACCATACCAACCACATTGCTATGGCGTAGGGAATCATCTTGATGAGCCACCTGGTTGGTTGCTTGTTGCTCATGCTTAGGTAGGGGATCCTTAAATATCCCCATATCTTGATTCGTTGTTGGAACTTGTTGAGTAGGAGTTTGATTACTTGTTGATTGGAGATTTCCTAAATCAATGCATCCTGCATCAATCAAATCTTGAACCACATGCTTCAACTTCTTACAAGTGTTCATCCAATGTCCTTCTACCCTATGATAAGTGCAATATTGACCTACCTTATACCAATGAGTTGTAGTATCTGGCTATCTTACTGGAGGTAATTCTATTGCTTTAGCATCCAATAGTTGCTTTAAAACTGCTTCCATAGGGATATTAAGTCTTGTGAAGTTCCTTTGAGGAGGTTTCTGAAGTACAATATTTTGTAGGTTGTTATTGACATTATTAACAGGCCTACTATCACTATTACCTCCTATTTGTTTATTCTTATGTTGAGACTTAATTGGCTTATCTTATTTAACCTTGAGTTGACCTCTTCTAATGAGAGCTTGTTCCACTTTTCTTGCTAACTCAATTGCTTGATCTAAAGATGTGATAGTAGTAGTTTCTAGAGCATAAGATAATTGTTCTTGTAAATTACCAATGAATATATCAAGCATATCTTTCTGAGACACAGGTTGTCTTAATCGACCAACTAAACTTCTCCAACGAGCTAAGAATTTTGAAAAAATTTCTTCTTTACTTTGCTTTAAATCATATAAATCTCTCATTGTCACTTCCTTTTCAATATAAGCACTAAACTGATGAACAAACATCTCTGCAGTCTTCTCAAAACTTTTCAAAGAATAGTTGGGCAACCGATAATACCATTCTAATGCCACTCCAACAAGACTCTTTGGAAATATTTTCAATAAGAGCATATCATCATAAATAATATCATGACAAGCTATCCTGAATCCTCTCAAATGCTCTATTGGATCTTCAGTCCCTTTATAGATTGGCAACACTGGCATAGGAAAATGCTTAGGATAAGGTCTAGCAGCAACAATAGGATCCAATGGCTGACTACACATTTCTTTATAGTTGTATGTAAACCCTGAAGGTTGAATCATATCCATCCTTGAAACCAATTGATTCACAACACTTGTCAAATTCTGCATTTTTGAATTATTATGTGTGTTCCCCAGACTTCCCAAAGGAGGAATGTATGTATGTTGAAACCCTGATGTTGGATTCAAACTTTGGATACCTTGGTTGTATGTGGCATTTTGTGGATAACTAACATTTGGTGGAATAGAAGCAATAGTATTGACATTAGAGGATGAAGGAGGAAATTGAGAATAATTTTTTGGGCCACTACTAGTTAGAGGGACTTGCAGATTCCCTCCAACATTGGTGGTATTAGTAATGGCACAAGTTACTTGGTTCTTAAAATTGTTTTGATGCAAGGATTGAGATGTAGGAATACCATGATGAAGCAAAGGAGACCTATTGGGAGGGGAAGGAGTAGCATCCTCTTTTTCAAGATGAGCTTCTCGTTCCACATATTCCAATAGTTTTTCCTTATGAGCTTTCATGAATTCCCAAATGTGATCAAATGATGAAAAGACATAACTTCCATTAGGTCCAGCAAAAGGATCAGGATTAGTTTTAGTTTCCATGTCTACCTCTTCTTGCTCTTCTGGATCTACATTAGGGTCTTCCCTATCAATCTGATCATCTTCCAAAGGAACATAATCAGACTCTAATTGTTTCCTCTGACTTCTAAGGAAAGGAGCCATTAGAAGTAGTGAAAAACAAATAGGGGAAAACACTAACAAACAAATTTTAATTACTTAAATATTTTCCAAATAGAATTAATGATCTTGCTTAGTGTTTAAAAGAAAATGAGGTGTTCACGTCGGGTTCACCAAATATGTAGAGGGGGAAAACTGCCCTACCACGTACAATTCCTAAAAGGTTGGATCTGCAAGGAGAGAACCTTAGGGTGAACCATGGGGGTATGTTGTTCTCTACACTCGGTGCTAGGGGGAAGGGTTCACTAGGAATGGTTTAAGGACTCGCTCCAAGTCCTCAGGATATTCGGGATAGTTTGATGTATTCAGTTTCAAGACAAACACCTAAGTTTGGCCTTTCTAGATCTAAGCTAGAAAATATAAAGGACAATGCAAAAAATAGAATAGGACAGCTAAAAATAGAATGCAAGCATACAAGAGCTAGCCTAAAAATGATTCTTTATTTTGAATGCTCACTAACCTAGGGTTTTATTTCAGAAAACCTTTAAAGCAGAAATATACAAAATAGATGCACAAAAATTATCCCTAGATGCAAACTAAATGCCTTTCACTTTCAGATGCCTAGGAATCAATAATTAAATCAGATCTTCAACCAATAGAATGATTAGAGCACTTATCTAGACCGGTGGTTGATTTAGCTTTTTCTACCTCTTGTCCAATGATATCAAGAATACCTGTTTCTACAAGATCACTCATGAAACACTAAAAAATAGAATTAGCATTAGGGGGCCTGCTTAGGCCACTGTGTAATAGATCTTGGAGGCACAATAGTCAAGCCCCCTAGGTCCTTTTAGATGACCTTTTAATACAAAAGTAAAAATTGACCTTTGGAGAATTAATCATAAAATAGAAATACAGTAATAGAGAACAAAAAATAGAATGCAATAGTATGATCTAGAAGCAGAATGGAATGCAATAGTGAAAATAGAATCTTGAAATTTCCCTCGATGTGCCCTAGGGCAAAATCATGCCTCACTTGGAGCGAGCATGATAATACAGTAGCAAAGTCATGCCCTACCTAGACATGGGGCAGATTTCACTTCTACAGACTAGTTTACCCTAATTAGGGCAAGCGAAGTCACGCCTCACTAATGTTGGGTGTGATATCACTGTAGACTAATGAAAAATAAAAAGCGAGTGCAGAAGATGAAATAAATGCCAAAAACAAAGTAAGCAAACCCTAATGGACATCACAGAAGTAGGTAGAGAAGATTGAAGTATCCGAGCGGGCACTCTATCTCTCCGAACTACACCATGGATCCACCAAGTCACACAACAAATCAATCCAATCCATGCAATAGAAGATCAAATCTAAAATTTGCACTTCGAGGTTAGCTTGCAGTAGAGAAAACAAAGGAAGAAGAATGAACTATCATAAATATTTTGAGCTTAATCAATAATCAGAATTTCACATTACTCGCATATCGCATTGCACTTAAAAACTTCACATCTTATGATTTGGCAAGAACATTCTTCCTTTTATAGATGAAATCGGAGGGAAAAAGGTGGGCAAAATAAACCCAAAGCCGATGCCAAAACACGTTGGAGGGTTTAAACCTAGGTCTAAGCGGGCCCAAAAGAATAAAATAAAATTAAATTAAAAATTAGGTTAAAAACAACGAAGTCATGCCCCATCCTAACGGGGCACGATATCGCTTGCGTGAAGTCGCGCCTCGTAAATATGGGGTGCGATTTCACTAAAAGATAAAAAAACTAAAAAGGAGGGGCAAAGAGGTCTTCCCTTGCTCTTGGTAGGGGTTGAGGGCCTCTTAGGGGTTACAAGGAATATTGCCCACTAAAAGTGGGTCAATTTTTGTGTCTACACACTACTTCTTCCTGAGAAAGTACTCCTCCCAAACCTTCCAAACATGCATATGTACACACTGAGAAACTCCCCTGAGGATTAGGTATCTCAAACATAGGAGGTATTGTAAGCTTTTGCTTAAGCAATTCAAAAGTTACCTCACATTTTTTTGACCACTTAAATTCCTTTCATTTCCTTTGCAAGTTAGTCATTGGAGAAGTGATCATGATTTAGTATTTCACGTAATTCCTATCGTACCCTATCAACCCCATGAAGCTTCGAACTTCTGTCATGTTGATGGGTGATGAACAATTTAGAATAGCCTATATTTTATTAGGATCTACCATGATCCCTTCCACCAAAACAATGTGACCTAGATACTACATTTATGTCACATAAAAATCACACTTGGAAAAATTTCCATACAACTAATTTTTCCCTAGTAGTTCTAGTACAACCTGAAGGTGTCTATAGTGCTTCGTCTTATTTTGGGAGTAAATCAAGATATTATCCAAGAATACCAACACAAATTTGTCCAACTTCTTCCTAAAGATATTGTTCATTAAATTCATAAATGCAGTTGGAGCATGTGTTAATCTAAAAGGTAAAAAATTAAACTCATAATGTCCATAGCAAGTTTTAAAGGTTGTCTTGTCGTTATCCTCCTCTCAAATCCTCATTTGATGGTATCCATATTTCAAGTCAGCCTTTGAAAAAATTGTGGTATCCTTTAGTTGATAAAAGAGATCTTCGATCCTAGGTAGGGGATATTTGTTCTTGATAGTTGCCTTGTTTAACATTCTATGATCTATACATAATCTCAAGGATCCATTCTTTTTCTTCACAAATAGCATTGGTGCACCCTAAGGTGACACACTTGGCCTGATTAGTCCTTTCTCCAATAACCCTTATAGTTGCATGTTTAGCTCTTGCATTTCTAAGGGGTTCATTTTATATGGAGCTCTATGTATGGGTTTTGCTCCAGGTTTGAGCTCAATTGTGAAGTGAAACTATCATTTAGGTGGTAATCTAGGCAAAATTTCTAGAAATACATCCCTAAATTCTTGCAAAAGTGGGTACTTTACAAAAAATCCTTCCTTCTTTCCTTCATCTATCTTGTTTAGCTTAACAAAAAAATAATTCCCCTTTCCTCATGGTTTTCTTTAGTTCCATAGCTGAAATAATTTGGGGTTGGAAAGCTCCTTGTAGGTTGTACACCCTTTGCACCTTCCCACTATCTTCCATGTACTCTATCCATCTATCTTGAAAGTTGACTACAACCTTATGTTCTTGTAGCCAATCCATTCCTAGGATAACATCAAAGGTATGCAATGGTGCAACATATAAATATCCTATGGTCATCCCACTAGGTAAGGCAATATCTGCCATAGGATAGCATTGACTCATAGAGTGGGTTTATCCTAAGCCATACTCGACCTTCCACCCTTGTGCCAAGATTCTAGGTCTTTCGGATATGTCTTTAATTATATTAGCGAAAATAAAACTATCCATAACATCGCTATTTATCAATATTTTAAAATTCCTACCAAATAACTTACCATTTATTAGTAATGGTGTGTCTTTCCCTTCTAGATCTTGCTTTCTTGTTGCTGCATAAAACTTGTAAGTTGGTTACCTACTTGTAGGTTCCTTGTAAATTGATTCCTTTCCTTTCAAATTCATTCCTGCTCTGTGTGGATGGTTGCTAGCATAATATGGTCCACTACAATCAAAACATATGGTCTTGGGCCCTGGATGCATTTTCTATTTCTACCCCTTGACTACTTCCTCTACTAGAACGAAGGAGTTAGCATATCCTTGAGATGACCTGATGTTACCATTATTGTAATTGTTGGAGTTGAAATTATTTCCTTGAAATTGTTTTTTGAACCTCCCTTGCTTCCTATCATTCCTTTGATCCTTCCTAGGAGAATAGTTATTTGCTTGCTCATTTTTCCACTTTACAAAGACTGCACTATTTCTTTTCCTTAGTGTCTCTTTACCCTATTCATCTAGCCTTTTATAATCAAAAAAGGTTTTGAGATAGGTTTTAGTTTTCTTGGCCAAATAATAGGCCTTGAGTAGTGTAGCGGGTTCTCACATATCCACTTCCCACCCTATTCTTGGGTTTTATCCTATTATAAACTTGTGGATCTTCATTTTCTCATTGTAAGTAAGAACATACTTAAGGAGGTTGAGAAAATTTTTATGGTACGCCTCCATCGACCTAGTTCCTTATCAAAGTTTACATAATTTTTTAAATTTTCAAGAATAAAAGTTCTCCATGAGGAATATATCTTTAAAGGCCTTCAAAAATGCTTCCCAAATCAAATAAACTTATTTGTAAGTCCTAGTACTTAATTATAGGTTTCCCACTAATTTTTGCCATCACCTTGCAAGTGCAGAGTGGCATAGGATATTCGGATGCCAAAGAAATAGTTTTTTTTTTTTTTAACATGGTGGAATCGGTAGCCACCATGAATCCGGGCAGGCTATCTAGATTTTATGGCTGCCATAGTATTTTGCGTTGTCCACCCCAGAAGCCACCACACATATCTTCACACAGTCCACCCCTATAACTGCCATGCCACAATCATTTTAAACTTTTTAATCCACTGAAAGCACCAGGAAAGGGACAAACGTTCAGTCCGACGAGGCCCAAGATTTGAACCTTGGACCTCCGCTCCCCTTATGGGATTTGGATTAACCAATTGGTCTACACCTCAAACCTCAAAGAAATAGTTCTTAAAAACATAATAAGTTTCTATTTCCCTTAACCAAGATTCAAATTTATTCTCATATTCTTCTCCATTAAACTTGGAAGACTTTAGATACTTTATATCTTTACCCAGTTCAACTTACAAATGAATCCTAGCACGTTTTGCTTTCATGAGGGTTTTATTTGCTTGTTCTATCCTAGAGTTTCTAATCGATGTTTCTCGGTTCAACATATATTCCAACATCTATCTCTTTTTTTCTACTTGTTCATTAAGTTGGACCACCATTGTTGTAATATCCTCTCTTTCTTCACTAGGGTTCTCTGAACCTACATTCGGAGTTCCACCCTCTACATTGGTCTATCGTATCTACCTCATAATTAAGGCAACACTTCCTCTCCTTCTCTTTGATGGCATTGTCCATGGCCATGCACAAAAGAGTCATTAGGAGTCAATTTATTCAAGTAACTAAATTCTTAGTAATTCTATTCAGCATAGTTTTTTTTTAAAATAACTCTACTCGGGTATGCTTCCTAATACACACCACAACTAGCCTTATGTAGTGATCCTATTGCACTTACGAACCTAGGATTTGATACTTTTTGGTGCAAAAATAGGAACCAAATGAGTAGGGATGCACTTGGCTTGGGAGAGGCAGGGTAGTCAATCTCTAGAGAAGGCCAACTCCTTCGATTCCATCTACCTACATTGTAAAGTGTGAAAAGGAAAAATGGAATGAGAGATAAAGTAAAGGGAGATTATAGCCAAAACTGACAAGGATGGGGCATGGCTGCATCAAGACACATGTGTTTGATGTCACTGATAAAAATAGTGACACACCACCTAACATATCAACTCATCTCATCCTCACTTATCATTCAATGCAATGGGCAAGGGTGAATTATAGAACCAGTGGGAGGGTGCATGAAATGCATATTACAGAATTAGAGTGCTCCCACCTAACTGGATTTAGTAGAAATAAAACCCCAAAACCTAGATGTGGATGCGAATTCTAAACACACCCAACGAGACCCACAAAATTGAGATTACAGAATTAAGTGAACAAGCTTAAATGGCCATCACAAAAATAAACATCTAAACTTAAATAAAATTAAGTGAAGATAAATTGAGAGATCAAATAGTGATATGCTTTATATTTACAAGGCAAGAAGAATTACATATGAATTTTAATGGCCATATAGCTACCCTTTGGAATGGCGAACACTCCACTATTTATAGAAGATTTTACAATAGATTCAAAATACAACATTGATGGCACTAGGCAGGAAAATCTTGTTGTTGTTCTGTTCCAGGAAGGAATGGCAGTTTTTTGGAGGAAGTTAGGCATTATTGCACATATCTGGGCCCTTGATAATTCTAATAGTCTCTTAACTTCTAATCTACTTTACCCCTTTGTGTCATAGAAATATCAAAAATTAATTACCTCTGAAGTTGTGCATTCCAAATTTCTTCCTTGTACCCATTGGCTATTTATACTAGGTATCTGAGGTAATTAATGTTTGCTTTTGTGGATCCTCGAAGCTTCCATATTGTGTGATGACCTAAAATTTGGATGGGTTTTTGGGCACACTTCTTTGTTTGCCATCATCCCAATATTTCATTTCATTGAAGGTGAATCAATCTCTGGCATTTGCCTTTCCAAAGTTTTATCCAATTTACGAAAGAAATTTGGGACAAATAATCTCTGTGCTACCTTCCCATTTTTTTTCCCCCCTTAGATTGAGTCCTGGGATACCAGTTTTTTCCCAAGGCTGGGATGAGGATTTGGGATTCTTTATTGATAATATATCTACCTTTTTATTCATCTACTATGTTGTGCCCTAGTTCTTCTCTTCCATCCTACTTACAAAGCTTAAAATAAGGCCATAGTAAAAATTCCATCATCCTACAAAGAAGAGTGGGTGAGAAGGTATAAAATTTCACCCACAATATTAGCGACTCATAGGGGCTTTCCACTCCATGGAAGAGAGGAACCCAAAAACATATCTTGATTTTAAACCTCCTTTTAAGAAGGTAAGGGGGAGGAAAACATATATGGAAGTGGTATTAACAAAGACAGCCTAAAAATGTTGTAGAACCAAGGGAAGAAGGGGAGAGGAGATATAGAGTGTCGAGGCATCAACTGGGTGGAACATAGCTAAAAGAAAAAAAATAGAGGGAGGATAGGAGGAAAATATGAGGGAAAGGGAAGAGAGGAGGAAGGGAAATGAGATAGAGTAAAGGGATGAATTGGAAGGCAGTCCATAGGATATTCCTATGGACTGCACTTCCATCAACATACCCCACCAAAGACCAAGGCTAATTCAATAGAAAATAAAATGCAAGAAGCATTTGTCGCATCATTTATTTTTTATGCAAACACGCAAAAACTTTATTAGTCCATCACCATTCCTCTAAATAATCTTTCATTGTAACATCATTTTAATCTTAATTTAACTCAACAAATACTATCTCTTTACGCTTTGGAGGTTCTATTTATAGATCATTTTTTCTTGCAGTGGATATCCTTCTAGGGATTTCATAGGACAATGCATGAATTTTGAGCCTTGATCCATTAGGCATGGGGTCACAATAAAACATAGAGAAGAACACTAGGAACAAAGGGAGGAGCTTCAAAACCAACCTACTTTTTGGAAATCCATCGTGGGTCACCAATGTACAAGATGATGTCATTCTACCATGTGCCTACACCTTTATTTATTTTTTGGCTTATGTACACAAAATTACGATGTGAGTGGTATGCCACAACCATTTATTCATCCTAGAAATCATCCAGTGAATTTGCAATGATCGAACCATATTGTACTAAACTTGAGATATCTTTTATAGTTTTATTGGTACTGCCCTGGAATTTTCCTAGTTGTAATGCACCTACAACTTGGTAGATCACCATGCATACCAGTACTTATGTAATCAATGATCAATATGGGAATAAATTTTACCACACGAGAGCCTTCTTCGAGTACTGGTACTGGTCCATGTGGCAATAGGCTCCATTGTCACCACTCCATGGGGTTAACTTGACATGAACTCCCCACTATATGCACCTCTAAATTTTCCACACATGTTTGCCAACAAGGTGTGTTGGTTGGAAAACCTACCCCTAGGATATCCTTTAGACTAGTCTCTTGATTAGTTGAGTCCTCTAGGAGGAGGTCTAGCTACTGCTCAACATGCTCTTGGATACAAAAATGGTGCAAAATTGTATCCCTTTTGTATGTGGAATTCTCCAATTGGTCTAGATTCTCTATTTTTTGGGAGGAGATGCAAGCAACAAAATTGTTTACTGTAGGAGCCATACTTGCATCTCCTATGTATGAGCTCAATAAGAGATCCATCCTTTGTGTTCTACTTAACTTCAACCCTAGCCAATACACAACTTTAGATGGTATCCATGGAAAATACTATGCAGTTGAAAGGGTGACAACGGATGGAAAAGAGGATGGAAGGTAGGATCTCTCGAAGATATATTTCTTGCTTTTAGTAGGAGTCACTTATCTTGCAAAGCCTCTTGAAATATTTACATGAATCTCTTTTCCATTGATTAATACAGTAGGAGGCTTATATCTGAGCTAAAAGCTCAAATATAGTACAAGTGAGCTTGGGCAAGGGATTTCTGGTATTCAAAGGGGATCCTCTCCTAGATCCTTTTGAATCATATATTAAAATTTGTGATAGATTAAAAAGGAGCCCTCTTGATTATTGAGAGGTGCATCAAGAGTTGGAAGGGATCAATGAAGCCATAAAATGTGGCAGTAAGAGCTTCCACCAATTTCATCCATGAGCAAATGGTTTTTAGCCCAACGTATCAATACCACAATAGCACCCTCCCTTCTAGAGATAATATCATGAGCCTGATCATGACATCCTCATGTGTTATGCCATGGAGGGACGCTATTGCATCTATATATTCAATATGTTCTCGAGCAATTCCTAAAGTGCCATCATATCTTGTCAGGTGCTTTAGGGTAGTTTCAAGAATTTCATGCTAGTATTGAATATTTAGTGGACCAAGATCATTCCACTACAAGCAGTATTTCTAGGCCATTGAGGTACTAACCTTCAAAATTTTTGGTTCATGCATCGAAGTTGAAGTCGCCAGATGAACATACTATCTCCACTGGTGAGGTCAATACTATTCATAGAACCTTGAGTCCTCTAGGATATTTGGATCTCTTATTGCATGGAGGTAATTGTTCTCATAATTGAGAAATGCTACACAGTCGAAGTTTCCAGGTGATTTGCAAAGATATGGGTAAATCAGAGTATTACCAAACTCTAACATCTTGAAACATGAAAATTCAATGGGTTCCCCAGTAGAGTCACAAAAAATTGTTGGTGTAAAAATAGGTATCAAACGAGTGAGAGTGCACCCAACGGTCCTCGACCATCATTGCATGGCTTCCTGGTCCATGAGAGGTAGGATGGTCTATCTCCAAATAATGTTGGCTCCTTCGATTCCAGCTACCTATGCCATAAAGTGTGAAAGAGGAAAAGGGAATGAGAGAGAAAGCAAAGGGAGGTCATAGTTAGAAATGATAAGGATGGGGTATGGCTACATCAAGACACATGCATTTGACATCATTGATAAAAATAGTGGCACACCATATAATAGATCAACTCATCTCATCCTCACTTATCCTTAAGTGCAGCAGGCAAGGGCAAATTCCAAAACCAATAGGAGGGTGCATGAAATCCAAATTGTAGAATTAGAGCACTCCCACTCGACTAGCTTTAGAAGAAATAAAATCTCAATACCTAGAGGTGGATGTAAATTCTAGAACCACCCAGTGAGACCCATGAAATCTAGATTATAGAATTAAGTGAACAAGCTTAAATGGCCATCGTATAAATAAACATCCAAACTTAAAAAAATGAAGTGAAGATAAATTGAGAGACCAAACAGTGATATGATTTATATTTACAAGGTGAAAAGAACCACATATGAATTGTAATGACTACAGAGCCACCCTTTGTAATGGTGAGCACTCCAATATTTATAGAAGATTTTATGATAGATTCAAAATACAACATTGATGGCACCAGGTGAGAAAATATTACTGCTATTCTACTCCAGGAAGGAATGGCAATTGTTCGAAGGAAGTTAGGTGCTTTTGCACAGATCTAAGCCCTTTAAAATTTTGATAGTCTCTTAAATTCCAATCTACTTTACCCCTTCATGTCATAGAAATATCAAAAATTAATTGCCTCTAAATCTGTGCATTCCAAATTTCTTCCTTGTACCCATTGGCTATTTATACCAAGTAGCAAAGGTCATTAATGTTTTCTTCTATGGATCCTCAAAGCTTACATTTTGATTTGTGATGACCTCAACTTTGGATGGGTTTTTTGGTACACTTCTTTGTTTTCCATCATCCCAATCTTCCATTACATGGATGGGCGATGGGATCTAGCCTTTACCTTCCAAAATTTTTATCCAATTTGCATACAGGAATTCGAGACAAATAATATATTTGTTGCCTTCCCATTTTTCCATCCCCCTTAGGTTGAGGCCTGGGATCCTAGGTTTTTGCCCAATGTCGATGCGGGTATTTGGGATCCTTCTTGATCATATATTCACCTTTTTATCCATCTACTATAGTGCACCTTGGTTTTTCTCTTTTGCCCTACTTACAAAGTTTAAAATAAGGCAAAGTAAAAATACCATCATCCTACAAAGAAGAGTGGGTGAGAAGGTATAAAATTTCACCCACAATACCAAATATCACAACCCAATTCCTAAACCAATTTATTTTAGTTTATTTTCATATATATATACACCCTAGGTAGTTGGTGAAAACCCAAGATTTAATCAAGATAACACTCAACTAATATTGTTAACCCAAATTCTTTCCAAGGCACACCCATCTACACCTCTTACTCAATTCCATCTAAATGAGATGCTAGGTTCACATTGGCATTAACCAAGCTATCCTTATCATTATTATTTCAATGAGCTAGCCTATTTTATTTCAATATGTTGAAAGAAACATGTCATCCTTTCATTACAAATCTATCCTTATCATTAGTCCTTTAATGAGCTAGCCTCTCTTCTTTTGATCAATTGAAAGAAACATGACATCCTTCACACACCATATAAGTCTTTTAATATAAGTGCCAGGAGCATACCAAGATTTAACTATCCTTCTCAAACCTTGGTGAGTTAGTTGTTCCCTACTGGTGCCATTTCACTAATTGATTTACGATAACAAGAACACAGGTGCCAATTAGCAAGACCTCTATTTGGTAAACTCACCCTAATCTACACATGCAACTAGAACTAGCTAATCATAAGAGTTATTGCATTATTTCATTACTATCTCAAGAGAGTCAGACTGATTCTTTGATCAAAGTATACACAAACATTAATTAATAAAACTAACTAAATTATACCAAACAAAACCGACAACATGTAAATATCTTCCCATCATAATCCAACCAAGTTTAAGCACAACTATTCCTTTTAAAGATACATCAATATAAAATGGTGAGAAAGCATTCCACATGAGATAATCATCGTAAGCTAAATGTAATAACAGACAACATACACCCAAGAAAACTTCCCTATATTTTGATTGAATTACAGTCAACATAATGGTAGTTAAATAACATAAATTAACACAAGGTGATACCACATCAATCACATGACACCCAAATTTACCCTGGGAGAAACCCCATGGGGAAAACCTAGCAACAAAAATACTTTTCATTAATTTATAAGTAGCCTTTTACTTACATTCAGAGAGAACTTCTATATAACTATTAACAACTTCTGGAGATCCTCCATTATCCTCCTTCAAATTCATTAATAATCTTTCAAAATTGATCTTAATTCCCTTCACTCAAGGTTCTAGTCATTCTAGACTTACGTTCCTTCCAGCACTGCATGAGTACAGAAAGATACCATAGGCTATGCCCATATTAACTTGACTTAACTCTTAGTGAATGACATTTAATTTTGGCATCACCTATCAAATCACAACTAATCCTTTCCAATGCAAAATATGTGATCTAATTTACATAATCTCATCAGATAGATTTAATGTGAACATTACACAACATGCTCAAAAAAATTATAAATAGAAAACATTCTTTCCATTTATATGAAAACGTTAAACTCTTTCCTACACATTTTTTTTTATAAGTAAAAATTTCATTAAAAGTGGGTTTTGAAAGGGGCCCCAAAACCTTTTTACAATAGGTCAAAAGACCAAAAAAATGCCAAAGGAAAGGCCAAAGGAAAGTCCAAAGGATAGGCCAAAGGAAATGCCAAAGGATAGGCCAAAGGATAGGCCAGAGGAAAAGTACAATAAAATCCCACCCAAAGTAGGAAAAGAAAAATATCCCACCCAAGCGAGAATATTAAACCAAGAAAATTCTAAAAAAATCCTGCCCAAAGTAGGAAAATTGAAAATCCCACCCATTAGAAAATTTGAAAATCCCATCCAGCAGGAAATTTGAAAATTTTTTCCTATGCAAGAAGAATACAATTTTGAAAAATCCTGCTTAGGAAAAAAACTAGAAACTAGTATCCCACCAAGAAAAAACCAGAAAGCAAAACTACCAAGAAAGAAAACCACATTGAATAGTCAAATGGAGTAGAGGAACTTCCATGAAGGATCATCCTACCCAAGGAGGGCTAGGATACATGCCAAGTAAGAAAACTACCTTGAATAGTTAGATGGAGCAAAGGAACCACCATGAAGGATCATCCCACCCAAGGAGGGTTGGGATACACATTGGGACAGAAAAATAGGACCAGAACAGCATACCACACAGGGCCTGGAAAATAGAGCAACAAATATGAGGATTTCCATAGGCCATGAAATCCCCTTACAAACAAGGTTGAGCTACACGGAAACCAGAGGAATAGAGGAATCAAAGGTAGAACCACAAGCCACGAGAAGGGATGGGAAGGTCCTAGGGAACCCAAACTGAATGAGCCATAGGGTTAATAGGCTATTGAAAACAAGCATAGGTCCTCCCTAAGACCAAAATATGTAGCAGGAAACCTAGACAACCTCCAAATCCATCATCGAATGGTTTCTAGGAACTAGAAAAGGAATACTAGTAGGATCTCAATACAAAGTAAAGCAAAGGCCACATCCAAGCCAATAAAGATATGCTGAGAACCCACAACGTAAACCAAATATAAGAACTTGAAGAGCAGATATATAGAAAATGTGGTCCCCACCAGATCAAAAGAATGTTGTGAAAACCTTCTCAAGAAGCACCAATATGGAGTCAAACCCGACTTCCAAAGCCATGATGCACCACATCTAGAGAAAAACTAAAACCTAGCTCCAAGTAGAAACCTACAAAAAACATGGGACATAACTAAGATCACCAAGGAAAAGGATCCTTGAAGCATCACAAAAAATATAGGGAAGGTCCCATGGATGTTCCATAACAAAGGCACACGAAAGAAACCGTCACTCAGGCTAGAAAAGGGGCAGACAAAAGGAAAAGTGACCTCCCACCCCAAGGAGATCATCTACAACACTAGCTAGCCAAGAAGGAAGGGTCAGGGAAGTGCCTAGGAACTAGGACAGAACCAGGGGAGGGGGAAGTAAGGAAGTGGATTGGGACATCTCACAGGATGTCCCCTGCAATTCTCCCTTCTTTACCTTACACAAGACCCATTCTTTCCTACACATTATGACAACAAGGATCAATCTATAAAAACCATGTTAATTCTACAACACCTCTTAGAACTCATTGTGTATGGTGTCATTAAAACTAATAATATTATCCTTAAAATAAATTCATCATGCCTTACTAACAAGACTTACCAACTTAAGTTAACACAGGTCCTACCATCGTTACCACTAGCTACTATTCCAAACCAACAACAAAACTCTTGATTGCTCTCTTGGTTATTGAGTGGTCTTAGCAAGAGCTACCAACCCAACACCTACTATGGCAATAGCAGTAAAATTGGTACAATAGAATGGAAACTTAGACCAACGGTGTTAAAGACCCTACCAACTTCAAAGACCCAATACGTAATGTCTTTTACGTAGAGTTGCAAGTTCTTCTTGGAAATAGTTAAGATCAAGCTATAATGCTCATCATAACTACTTTTCTATAGGTGCTCATCAAACATAAGCCAACACTCTAGGTCTGACAACAAGGCTAACTAACAATGAGTACAAGGGTGGGTGTTCTATAACTTAAATCTCAACTAGCCAATTCCAAAAGAGATCCAAACACAAAAACTAGTTTCCAAAGATAAAAAAGAGCATCATATTAGAAACCACAAAATAATAGAAACTAAGTTGTTTCTTTCTTATATTAAGAGTAAGGAGACCAAAAATTATCTTCGATAACCTACACTTAAACAAACATAACCAAAACAAACATACTAGTCACCTCATCTCTACATGCAAGCAACATGATGTACATAGGTCAAACTATGAAAGAAGCTACAGCTACACATTGCTTTAACAATGAAAACCTCTACACAGTTCATAGTCTTTCCTAGCACAAGATTACATGGAAACAACCCAAATATTTAAACCATAAAATAAAAATCATATTTCCATAAAATGATGCTTTTCAGGTTTAACACTCAGATAAGGTTTAGGTAGAGGCTCAACGATTTTTCCCATCTAAACCTAAACTTTCTTCCAATGTCTAAACAACTAGCACAACTAAATAAAAAAATAGGAATTATGTCTTTGCCTTTTTCAAAGATCCATATACGATTCAAGCAAGGGATAACCATGACATTTGCCTCAACCAACTACATTTTCTCCAGATAAACACCCCTCACTACCAAACCAGAGATGATCTTCTCTCCTCTTTCACCCTGCATTGCCTCTTTTTACCACCAACCAAACTAAAGACTCTCCTTTCCTTTTCCTCCCTTTTCCACTCACTTTATTTTCACCTACTGATGTCATCGTCCCTACCTATTTCCACTCTACCTAACTTCTCAAGAAGCACTAACCCTAGGCTCCATGTTTTTCCTTCGTTGAAGGTGGTCAACCAAAAACTCCTCCTAGAAAGGAGTGGGTCTTTAAAGTATTAACTACCACTAAGCTCAAAGAGCCACAACTAAGAACATTTATTTCTTTCATAAATTATCTTTCAAATATTAATCTATATCAAATTCCATAAGATACAGAGTAATTTATTCTATTAATTAAATATTTTAATAATATCATTAATAAAAGACCCCCTATCTCAAAAATATAATTTACTTCTTCCTTTCTTACCAAACCTACTTCCCTGGATAGCATGACATATTATTAGTATGCATCATAACTCTAATAAAAATATATACTTGAATTACCCAAATATAGAACAAATTACTCAAACAATAATGAAAATTACATCATCTCTTTATAATGCATATGTTCTGCATAACTAAGGAGAAATTGTCACTCATGCTACAATAGAAACATTTAAACATATGTTTGCATATCCAAAAGAGAATACAAATAATCCTCTCATCAATAATCAACATGACAAAACATAAATTCTCTTAAATCCAAGAAATATACCAAGGGAGGGTCATGACACATGTACTTCTAGATGACAACTAGATGTAAAAGTATGTAAAATATCTCGTAATTGTTCCAAATATACATAAATTGTAAATCTAGAACTTAAACTAACAAAATATTTTTTACAAAAAATTGAGATATAAGTGTTATATTGGTAGAATTATAACTTAAACTAACAAGGTGTTTCCCTTTCATGGCAGCTCATTAAAACTAATAATAAATCTTTTAAACATCCTAAAGCCATATTACAATGTCCAAAATCATGCAAAGTCTTATAGTTTGTTTTTAAGACTCCATAACATGTTATACTTAAAGAAATATCATTTATAGATTATTGTCATAAATAAAATTTCTTTTTTGTTGTTGATATATTACTTGTATAAATTTTATATATTACTTGTATATCCAAAGAGGATTACCAAACATGTATAAGCATCAAAAAAATAAATTTATACCTTCTTATTAAAAATTCATTTCAAAAAATGGTGTATACCCAACCTTGATCATATTCAAATATCATGTGTCTATATAGAAGTTGGAAATCTTCCTCCTATTGATATTATAGCCCTTCCAATGTTTGAGAATTATACTCCTGGAATTCTAGCTCCTGTTTTATATATTAAGAACTTGGTAAAAGATGTAATTGTGGATGAATTACACTTCATATTTGGGTCCCTTTTTTAAAGCGTGGATGAAGCAAAATATGGAATTGGCATAAATTTAATGCAGGAGGGTCGGGTGAGGGGCCAAGCATTTGTAACTTTCCCATCTACAGAACTTGCAGACCATGCAATGAAAATGGCACTTGGTATGTGTTAAAAAGAAAGCCAATGATAATCTAGTTTGGGAAAAGCCTTCAGTTTGCAAAGTGAATTTAGTGGAAAATCTGAGAACAACACAAGCACTCCAAGAGCTTTCTGATATGAAAAAACAACTTCAACCAATAGAAGGTGAATGGAGATATTTTCTTGTAGTACTAGAGTCATATTGACTGAGGATTATGTATACAATGCAACTATATTATTACAATTGTATCTATCAATATAATGGAAGTGCAATTTATTTAAGCAAGCAATAATTTTAGAGGTCTTCTAAAGGTCAAATATGCTACATAGGCCCTATACAAAAATATTGATGTTTTGAGTGTCACACATCACTGTCACAAATGTGTATTGCAAATTTGTAGAGCATATGGATACAATAGTATGACTAATAAATGTCAAATATTATTTCTATGAATTTTCCCTCTATGGATACCTATGAATATTTTCTCTTTTTTACTTGCCACAAAATCCTTGCTTCTAAGGAAGATTTAGAAATCTAAATAATTTTGGCACTTATCTTGATCTTATTAACTTGTGTTGAATTTAACCTTTTAGCATGAGATTATAATATAAAATAACTATGGTTTCTTTCTCAAAAACTAAAATTTGTGATGTTTTAAAGGTCCTAGTTAAAGAATATTTTTTTATAACATAACCAACTAAAAAATGATTCATGCATGGCATTTGTAAATTGTAACAAGAAAAGAAAATTGATTTCCAACTACTATGGTCTTTGCCTAATAATGCTACAAGAAGAGATGTCATATACAATGGATAACTTAAATAATATACCACTACCAACAACAAAGCATATTGTATCACTATTGTGTAGGGATTGGAAGCAGTAAAATATTTTATTATGTAAGTTAAAATGTAAGGGTTGTGTCTAGCACATATTACTATGTTTTTTGGAATTTCTCTAGTGAAAACCATGAGTGCTAATAATTCCCCTATTATCATTTTGCTGATGAAGGCACCTGATAGTATTTTAGGATGGTTTGAGTTTAGTAAGGATTTTAGCCTGGAAAGAGAAATGTGAGCTTGAATTCCACAAAAAATATCCATTAAAATATGAGGGAAAGTGTCAATGCAGGGAGAGGAATATACTATTCTAGAATCTGATAGAATCAGTTCCATAAAAATGCAATCTGATCATAGAAATATTGATGGGTGTTGGATGAACTTTGAAGTGGATTTGGCTAAGAAAATCCTGAATAAAATGATTAGGATTATGAGTAAATGCCATTGCTTAGGTGAAGCATGAGAGATGAATAAATTAAAAGCAAAAGAGATTAATGTCAAAGCCTAATAAGACTTTGGTATATCCCACGATAGACATGATGTTTATAATTCCACTGTGGGAATTCGACACTAAATACTTTGGTCTCAGCACTTTTTGTGCTGCATAATGAGTGAACTAAGAGATAAAGGTATACTTTAGGTCTTGGACAATCCAACATGCATTTTGGATGTGTGAAACCCCATTTTGTGAGTAAGGGATAGCTTTTATTTTATCTTGTATTAATAGTTCAATTGTGTACTTCAATGTGTTTCAATCCTTTCACTAAGCTCGTGGCAGATTAAGACTTGCTAACGTGTCTAAGACCAAGGTAGATTTACCTGGATTATAGAAAGAACTTCAAATAATAAAAAAATTAGAGGTAACCATTCATCATCAATAGATTAAAAATGCTTAGCTTATCTTGGAAATAGCTCAGAAGTATTAAACACCAATTCCTATTGGGTTGTTCATCACAAAGAACAAGGATTCTATGATAGAGGCCTCTCTAGATGATCGATTAGATATGGTTTCTCTTGCATGATACAATTATTTCCTCTACAAATGATAAAACAAAATAAGTTCCTATTTTATTGTCACTTATGTCTCACTCTTTATTTTCTCTATTAGTATGTTAGAATTTTCTTCAAGTCTTTCTCATATCACAAGTCTTGGGAGGGTTGGATGCAATGACAAGAGTAGTGGTTTTGAAAATAGTATGTGGATCTTGCATGTAAAATGTTAGTGTGTTTAATATATATTATAGTATGTATAATATGATAGAAGGTTATCCCCATATGTTGAGGATGTATAATCGTAGGCTTTTGATCAAGGGTATTACAAATTGGCAAAGAGTGGGGGTGGTTATGTTCTTGTATGGGAGTGTTTTGTTTTTTTTGGGCAACAATATTCTCCTAGTGGTCCCTTGAGATATAAAGGTTTAGTTCAGATCACTCTTTGCATCACAAAAAACCTCCCTACCTATTAAAATATCAAGTACTGGTCCTTCTTATGACTGACCAACCAAGATCGGATATAACTAGTTTTCCATGGTAATGTTTCTCCTCCAACCCCATGGGATTCATTTCAAAAATTTTGGGCTTGGAATAGTATAATGAGAAAGATATATACCTTCATAGTACTATGCCATCATGGCAAACATTGGAAAAAAAATTAATGTAATATCCTTTGAATTTATTAGGGGTATGCCCTAGTGGATAGCTTCATGTTTTATCAATCCCAAATAAATATTGAGTGACAAATTTTTGAAGAGACCTCATGCGTAAACACAACATTAGGGTTTAAATTTTAATCTAGGGTTTAAATTTTACAAATCTCATGTGTAAACACATCACAAACAAAAAAATCCAAACCTTATTTGCAAAAATACCTAAAATAATGCAAAATTCATTAAACCTAACTAAACTCATCTTCCTCTTCATGCCCCAATATGTGCCTTTGGCTTCAGCTTTCATCTCTCACCATTTAGGGTAATTAGCATAATTTTCAAAGAAATTTTAGGGTAAAACAAACCAAAAAATGAATAACATGAATTGAAGCCCAGGGGCCCTAGAAGTTTTAGGGCAAACCCTAGCCAAAAAATGAATAGCATGAATTGAAGCTGAGATTCCTAGGTTGTGGGTCTAGTGTGGAGGTTGTAGTAGCTAAGGCATGGTGTGGAGGTTACAATATCTAAGGCACTACATGGAGATTGCAGTAGCTAAGGTGTAATGGTTGTAGTAGCTAAGGTGTGACATTTGTAGCAGTTAAGGCAAGAAGTGGAAGTTAGAGTAGCTAAGGTATGGAGTGGAGGTTTCTAAGGTATGGTTGACTAGTTGCAGTAGTAAGGCATGGTGGACTATCTAAAGCTTCGAATAAAAATAGCAGGGTTTAAGACTGCATATTAAAAAAACCTAAACCATCTCTAAGAAGGCAGTTTATAACCGCCCTCTTAAGGATAAGAGAATGGTTTGTAACTGCCCTCATAGGGGCACTCAAAAAATTTAGGTTCCCCTAATATGGTGGATATAAACCACCCTCTTATCCCTAAGAGGGTGGTTATAAACTACCCTCTTAGATCACCCTAAGACGGTGGTTTATAACCATCATCTTAGTTTGATCCCTAAGACGATGGTTTATAACCATCATCTTAGTTCTACGAGGGTAGTTTATAGCCATCCTATTAGGGTGACCCTAAGAGGGTGGTTATCCTAAGAGGGTGGTTATAAACCACCCTCTTAGGATCTATTAGGGTGGTTTTTTATCGCCATAAAAAACCACATTAATTTAGCTATCATTAAAGCCCTTTTTTATACAATATTTTGCATTTATTTATTTTTCTTCTGGTAGGTATATTTGATGCCTACATTTTCCCTCCCCTTTAAATTAATCAGTGTCCCTATCGACTTGTTCTTCTTGATCTTCATTTATTGGTATTATTTTTGAAGATCCAAAATTTTGACTTGAAGAATGTCTTGCTCATCATGCAACTTGGTTGCATAGTTGCTCAGTTTTACAACTTTCAACATGTACTTATTTTCCTTCTCTTCTAATTTAGCCAAATTTTGTAGCAAATCCAATTATTTTTTGGATGTGCCCTTACATAGCTTTTTCGTCATATCTACCTCTGTCTTAATGGTGATGGAAATATCCTCATTCATCTTTGGAATTACCTGATATCTCTGCTACAACTCTGTTTGATGAGCCTTCTATAGTTATTCATTTACCTAAAACATAGTCTTATGATCCATTATAATCTAATTGTACCATTTTGCATATGTTTTAATTCTTCTATTTTCCTTCCTTCAATTGTAATTGCCTAGAATACATATTCAATTGATCCTTGTTCTTCATCAATTTCTCTTGCTTGGCTGCCACTTGTTCCTCCTACTGCTTGAGTTGTTGATTATTCAAGCTCAATTGCTCATCCTATTATTTAGTTTATGAAGCATATATTTGTAGCAACTCTTCTTGTTCCTGCAACCATTTCCTTTATTCTTCCATTTTCTAGTGCATTAGTTGTTTTTGTTCTTTTTGAAACTTTAGCTTCTCCTCCAAGGCTTGCTTCATACAATGCATTTCAATTTCTACATTTTTAATTTCTCCTCAACCTCTTTCTTGTTGAGTTCTATTTCTTCTATTGTAGCCATTTATTTTCAAGTCGCATATACTTCTACTTTTTGGGCTTTCTTGGCTTGATAAATATGATCTAACCCCAAACTAATCCATTCAATCTAGTGTGTTATAAAATTAAACTTTTGGAATATGAAGGTCAATACAAGGGGTGCTCTCTGATATTTTGTATCTATTGTGTTTAGTGGACATATTTGACTTTTTTAGAGATCTGGATATATTTTTGGAGGTATTCTATAATGTATCTTCATCCCTTTTTACAAGTCTCCAATTCCTTACATACTTGTTACCTCTTTTGTAGGTAACTACCATGGGTTTTGTGCATGTATTTGTGTTATTCTCCTTGTTCTATCTTAACTACACACCCACTCCATGACCTTCTCCATTTCATTGAATGTTTATTCCTTCTAATATTTTAGATACATATATAGTCTATCTAAAACTATAACTGTGTACTTAGTAATATCTTAGATAACTTCTCCAAGAAATGGTCCACCTGCACATCTATTTCTTCACCTTCTCCATTCGAGATCCCAAATTGAGGTACTTCAATTAAAAATCATGTTTGAATACCTCAATCCATTTCCTATGCCTAGTTCTCCTCCTCATATTCTTCTAGGAGTGACCTTTCCTTAATCTCTTTGATTGGTCTCATCCCAATATCCTCCTATAGCAAAATATGAGCTATATTTTGTGCTTTTTGTTTTTTATTTTTTAACCTGATTTCATCAACATCTATAACTTCATGAGTCAATTATTGATCTCCCTTGGTTACCTAAATATATTCCTTTGGATTCAATTTCTCCTCTAGATTCTCTTGAGGTTTGTTTATTGGATCAGGTTGTTCTTGTAATTGTATAACATTCTCATCCCCAGGTGACTCTTGCCACCCCTCATGAAAATCCAAACTTGTGGATTTTTATTATCCTTCTTCTCTCCTTGAGGTACCACCATTATTTATTTTTCTTTTGTTCATGGTGGTGTTGCTACTTTATCTAACCATTATTTGTCTTCTTCAATCAATTCAAATTCATTAACATCAATCAATATAGGAAATCTCATTGCTCCTCTTGGATTATTCATTTCCATTGATAAATTAATATATATCAATTCCAAAGCATCCAACTCCATGTGCATCTCATCTGTTGAGTCTATGAGAAATTCTTTTTGTTTCTCACTCTATATAAGATATTTTTTCTGTGTTTTCCTCTCCCATTACATCCTTGTTTGCATACGAGAACATCTTCTTGTAAAGTCTTAGACTCTTCCACAAAAATATGTTGTAGCTTCCTTATGTTCTGCTTACCTTTAAGCTTCTCTGGAGTGGCCTTATATATTGAAACTATTTTTACCCATCATAGTATCAAAGGTTGATCTTTAAGTAGATCTCAAGGTATTGTCAAGACATAAAATAGAATACCTGCTTGAGATACTATATCTAACATAACTGTGATTGCATGGAATATCATAAAAAAATTCTTTGTCCTTTAAAATAATCCTTTGAGCCAAGTATGTATCCAAATGTACTATACTCCCTTCATAATGCTTTCCACATACTATGTCATCCATACTAGCATCTTTAAATATCATGCCTCTCCTAACAGATGAGACATTGCCACATTCATGGCGCACTAGAGTTCTTAATTCTTCAATAGGATCTACTTGATTCCATGCCCCATTAGACTGAAGGACTTGATGGATTTTGGAGACTTAATTGATGTTATCTCACTTAGCAATCTATGATTCTCAATTGCATCCAAATGTCCCTTCTTCATTGGTTGCCCTTCCCTTGGCAACCCAAATATTCATCGAAAGTAGGTAGCTAAGAATTCCACTTTTAGATGTTGATTTCCAATATGAACAAAAGTTTAATTCCTATTGACATCATATGATTGCATAATTTGCAACAACCACTCATTGAAGAAGGTTTTGTCAAAAGGTGGTACTTGTGCCAAAACACTGAGTCCTACCTTTTCTAGGGCCAGTTTCAATTGATGATTCTTAGGATGATCATACCACCATTTTGATAAAATTCTTTTTTCAGTTGTGTGAAAGATATATCTTTCAAATTCACTTGTCCACCTTTGTTATCACTCAATAGTGCATCTTGATTTTTTGGAGTAGTTTCTCGATGAACTTCACTCTAAAGTTATCTTTGGTGTGCTCGTGGTGGCTCCATATGAAGGTCCCTTCTAGATAATGATTGCTCTCTTCCTCTACCATCATACCAATTGTCACATCCCCTCTCATGGCCTATAACCTCTTCCTCTCCAAGGATTGTAGCCATGTTCTCTCTTGGGCTGAAACCCTTGTCCTTGTCCTTGTGTCGAGTAGATTATCTCCTATCGCATTGGAGATCCTCCTCCTTGTCTATGCTACAAATTTCTCTTATGTAGTAGTCTTTGTGAGTGTTCTTCCCTCATTTTTGTAATCCTTCGTATGTGATCCCTAAATTCATGCTCGAAGATCATCCTTCAAGGATATTCATTTTTATCTGTAACTAATTGTACCTCCTTTCCCAAATTATACCATGTGCACCAAATATGTATGATAGCTATAGATTTTGTATAATTACATCCAATTTTGTACAATTGCACTTAATTGTATAATTTGCATTAAAATCATACAAATTACCCTAAAATCATTTAATTTATCTCCAAATCATACAACTGCATCTCAAATTGTACAAATTGCACCTAAAATTGTACAACTGCTTTTACCAATCATACAATTACCTCCAAATTATACAATTTTTCTAAAAAATCATACAATTTCTGCCAAATCATACAATTCCACTCAAGAATCATACAATTACTATGAAATCATACAATTGTTGCCAAATCACATAATTACTACCAAATCGTACAATTGCACTTAAAAATCATACAATTGCTACCAATTTGTTAAATTTACATGATTTTATTAAGGGGTTTTCTGTGATTGCTTAATTTTTCTTCAAGGTACAATGTTTGCCCTCCTTGTGCATTTCTTTTAATAGCCATGCCAATTTTTCACTTTTGACTCTGCAATTCTTCCAGTTGTACAATTTTGTCCCCTAGAAATTTGTGCAATTTCATTCTTTATACAACCTTGTTCTCCACTTCGCAACATGCAATGGTTGAAAAATGTCTTCTTATGGCAATATTTTCAACATGCAAGCTAGGGTTTCAACTCAGTTCCAATTCTTATCTACTTCTCTAAAAATATCCCATCAACCCTAGATTTTTCAAAACACATCCACCACCCATGGCTTTTATTTTGTAGAATTATTCAAACCCTAGCTTCTTTTGGAAAATTCTTCAGATTTATCCTTAAAAACTCGAAGAAAAGAAAACTCCATGGTGCAAATTTATTAACTACTAGGAAAATTTGTTGTACTTGCATGTATAGGAATTTTTGTGTGGTAATTAGTTAATTTTCTTCTATTGCATAATTCTTTTCTCTTGAATTCCTCCAACTCTAGCTACTTTTTGCTTCCAATCTATTTTGAATTTCTTCTAGGCATCCCCTTTTTATAATTTCAACTACCATTTGTATGGATGATTGCCACCTCAACTTTTTGCATGCACTTTTTTCTCTTTCCTTGCTTTTTTATTATATTTTATTTGTCTTTTTGCTTTATATCTTTATATATATATATATATATATATATATATATTATATATATTAATTTCTAATTTCTAATTTCCTAACTTACCAATATGGAAATCATATAGTGACATTCACTTGTATGATTCCCTCTATTAACGTGTCATTCAAAGGTTTTGCCACCTCATCCCTTGTAATCATGGGTTGACCAATCATACAATTTAGTTTTGATTGATCAATTGTATGATTTGCTGCTTCTTTATTTTCAACTATATGATTTATAACTATACAATTGTCAATTGTATGATTTGGAATTGTACAATTACCAACTATACGATTTGGAATTGTATAATTTTCTCTTTCCAAAATCATACAATCTCTATTCATTTTTCTTGATTACTACCTCGTTCTAGACTTTCTCTTTGTCCTATTGAATGATCATTTGGTGAAGACACCCTAGTTATTTGATTCTCATTTGGGTGACTTCTACTCCTATCACCTCGGACTAAGTCTACCTCCAAACTTGGTGAATGAGTTCTTTGCCTACTTCGACTTCTTTCCTCTTGAAATCATACTCTTCCCATTCTCGCAAGTTCTCTTCCTTACGTATGTCTTCCATGATCTTGTCCTCTTGTTATAGAACCTCTTTGAATATTAAATGGACCTTCCTCTCTTTGAAGCAATCCTCTTCCTACTTCTATCCTTCTTGGCCCTTGTTGATGCATTGGTGGTCACCCTAAATTCTCTTTGTGAGGATGCAATCCCCTAATATTTTACAAGAATCCACCCCAAAAATTATGTCCTCATTGTGCATTCCTTATCAAATTTAAGGGTGCATGTTGTGTCTCATTGTGCTACCTAGGCCATCTTGGAGTAGGAGGTTGATTCCTTCCCCTCATTCCTCTGGGTAAAGGATCTGAATGATTTCTACCCTCATTCACTTATCACAACCCTCCTCTATGACCTAGTTATCATCCTATAGTACTTGGAATTCCTTGTTGGTGATCCTGTTGTTGACTTGGCTCCCCTCTTTCCCAAGTGCTAGGAGTCATTTCCATAAATTCTATATTGGAAAGGTGTCCTTCATTGCATTGAGATCCTAGTGATATTTATTGTAGTACCCTTAGTCTATGTTTTGCATGCCTTAGTCATCTTATCCATATTTTTTCTTCAAAATGATGTTGTGGGGAAAAACTTGCTAAGGCTTCCCTATAGTCATCTAAAAAATTAGAGCTAGTGCTTGAATCATTATGACTATCATCTCATTGTGAAGACCATTCTGGTGGCATATCCATTATTCTTTGGAGTCTCCTTACTTCCCTCCTTTGCCTTCTTAATTGTTGATATGTTATGACATAGGCATCTAGTTCAGGATGAGTATGAGGTTCTTGTATTCTTGATAAAAATTCATCACTACTACTATCCTGACTACTATTTCTTATTAGTAAGGGAATTCCTTCATCACTAGAATCACTAGAATCTTCTTATTGATTCCCTTGTTGCTCAAGTGATGGAGAGTTCTCTTCAATATCTTACCATAATATTTTTGCTACCTCATTTATAATTGGTAGATCTTGCATCAGGCCCCTTGGTTCTACTTGTGATCTTTCATCCTCACTAGAACTTTACCTTGAGCCTTCCTATTGTCTTCCTTGTACCTAAGGTACTTCTTCATTTTTATCATTTTGTAATTCAAGCTCCCTTTGCCTTATAATCTATTTCTCATCAAGTCATTGCATTGTATCATCCAACTCTTGAATGATCTATCCTCGAAGTCTTGCATTATGGGCTTGTAATACTTCATACTCCTCTTGCAATTATTGTGCTTGATGGTGCATCTATTGTTGTATCATACCAATTTGGGCTAATGGGGTAAGTCTTGCTAATTCTTCATCTATGACACCTCCTTCATCTGAATTTAAAATTTCCATATCAAAGGTATCCATTCTATCTTCATACTAGACCATTAGTCATATCCTTCATCATCCTTCTACTTGTTGAGGCAACTCTCTTTGCTCCAATTGAGGATACACTACTACTTCTTTTGGTGGGGAGGCTTCCTCCTGTATCTCCAAGTTTATTGCTAATGGTACTACCTCTTGATTCCTTATTTCATTTGGAGGAATCCATTCCTCCTCTTCTTCTTCAATTATTTCTATCCCATCCATGAACCTCATGTGTACTTGCATTCTTCTTCTTTCACCAGGGTGAGGTGCCAATTCTCTTTGTTCTATAATCAGCTGTACTTCCTCCCCTTCTACAAATAGATGTGCAATCCCAATATCATCTTCTCTTGGTAGAGGATTTTGATTATCCTGGATTGCTTGTTGTGGTTTTCTAGACTTTGCTTCTCGTTGTTGTCTCTATTCTATTTCATTCAAAGCGATGAACAAGCATTGTGCTTTATATGGTTTCAACTTTGAACCATTTACCATTTTGGGTACCATTATCCCATCCAAATTCTATAATTTAACTACACCATTGTCCATCACTTCTACGACTCTAAAGGGACCAAGCCATAATATTTTTAACTTCCCTAGCTTGATTTCTCACTTACCATTATACTTTAGAACTAAATCACCTTGATTAAGTTCTAATTTTTGAATATGCTTATCATGCCATAAATTCCTTCACTTTTGGGCTACCTCAATTGCCCATTATGCCATGACTCATCTCTCATCCAACTTGATCAATGTTACCAATATTTCCTCTAAACTTTCTTGGTCACCTAAGTGATGCTCCATAGCTATCCGCAAACTAGGTACCAAGAATTCTACTGGCACCACTACCTCTTGACCATACATTAACTGAAATGGTGTATGGTCTATTGTAGGTTTAAAGGTTGTTCTATATGCCCATAGAATAGATGGTAACCTCTCCTCCCAATCTACTCCTTCTATCCCACAAGTTTTATACAATGTAGAGACTAAGATTTTGTTAGTTGCCTTCACTTACCCATTTTCTCTAGGGTAATACAAACTTGAAAATGAATGCAAAATCTAAAAATTAGTTGTCAGCTTCTTGATAACCTCATTAACAAAGTGACCACCCTTATCACTTGTTATTTGTAGCAAAATTTTAAATCTTGTGATTACTTGTTCATACAAGAAATGAGTTGTACTTTTTGTCGTATTATCTGGTAGCACCCTTGCCTCTACCCATTTGGTTAGGTATTCTGTGGCTACCATGATGTATCAACATTTTTACCTTTGGGTTATTTTAAGTGGTCTAACAAAATCTAAACCCCATATTTCAAATAATTCTTGAGGTTGAGATGGATGTAAAGGCATAAAGTCATGATGTAATGGTTTTCCCACTCTTTGATAGGTGTCACATGCTTGCACATATTCTTTTGCATCGCGGTACAATATAGGCCACCACAATCCTACCAAAAGTATTTTTCTTGTAGTAGCATCTGGCCCCATATGTCCTCTTGCCAAACCTTCATGAGCTTCTTTCAAAGTTATTTTGACTTCCTCCTCCATTACGCATCTTCTTAAAATGCCATCTACACCCATTTTATACAACAATCCAACTATCAATTGGAAAGGTGTTGACTTCATTATTACTTTCTTTTTCTCTATCATTGTCAATTCTGAGGGTAATTCTCCTGTGGATAGATATTCACCAATTAACTTGTACCATGATGGTACAACATTAATTGCAAATAACTATGCATCAAGAAACTCATCTGGTACTCCCATTCCTGTAGGTTCTCTTGAGTGAATTCTTGATAAATGATCCACTATTACATGCTTTTTACTAGGTCTTACCACCACCCAAAATACAAATTCTTGCAAGGTAATGAGCCACCTACTAACTCATCCTTGTATCATAGGTTTGTTTATCAAGTACAATAGAGCTTGATGATCCACATAGAAGGCAAATGGGTTTACCAATAGGTAATGCCTAAAATTTTGTACTGCATATACCATTCCCAAAGCCTCTCATTCTATTGTACTATAGTTTCTTTCTACCCTTGATAGTAGATGACTTGCAAAATAGATAGGTTGATCTAGCCTAAATTACCCTTCCTGAGCCAATGCACATCCTATTGCAAAATTGGAAGCATCAATATGGACATGGAATTCCTTATCCCAATCTAGAAATACCAAAATGGGACTACATACGAGCTTTGCCTTTAACTCCTCAAAATCTCCTTGATGCTCTTCTATCCAACTAAAAGGAATATTCTTTTGTCAATGAATCTAATGGATAGGACACATGTGCATAATTCTTGATAAACCTTTGGTAATACCCTATGGATCCCAAGAAGGTTTTCAATGAACTCACATCATATGGCTCCTCCATATTCAAAATGACATGAATCTTATCAGGATCTAGCTTCAACCCTTCACTACACACTATGTGTCCCAAAAACTTTCCATATGGTACCATCAAGAAACATTTTCCTAGGTTTAGATATATCTACGCATTTCTACATTGACTCATACATTCACTTAGAGCTAATAAATGATCCTTAATTTTTCCATATATAGACCAATCATCTAGGAATACCTTGAATTTTCTTATTGCTAATTGATCAAATATGTACAAAATAATTCTTTAAAATGTGGTAGGAGCATTGCATAGCCCAAATGGAATTCTATTATAAGCATAAATACCATTTTCCACTACAAATGTGGTCTTCAACTTATCTTCTTCTACTATGCTAATCTGATTATAGCCAGAAAACCCATCCAAGAATGAGTAAATTTCATGTCCTGCAACTTCCTCCAAGATGGAATCCATAAATGGAATAGGAAAGGGATCCTTGATCGTCACTACATTTAGACTATGAAAGTCCACACATATACGAATCTTGTCCACTTCCTTCTTCAAGGTAACCACAATAGGTGAAACCCATTCGCTTGTGGTAACTTTAAAAATAATGTCGGCATCCAACATCTTCTCTATTTTTGCATTTACCAAAGCTGCATACTTTGGGTTCATTCTATAAGGTCTCCTTCTAACTAGTTGTACCCTTAGTATTAATGTAATCTTGTGGATGCATAATTTTGGTGGTATCCCTTTCAAATCCTTTCTTTGGTAACATGTTAACACTAGACCCTTTATCCACAATAACTTGTGTTAACTTGTTCTCCAGTATATCCATATGAACCAACAATAGCTTATTTCCAACATCGATCATTATTATTGTTGGATCCATAAAGTAATCCTTATTTTCTATTTCTTTCAATGACTTACTCTATACTTCCATTACTTTTGGGGGTTGTAATTCTTCTCTCATTACCTTATGCAAGGCTGGTATGGCCTCTAGCAAACTAGCCACCTTAACTTCCACTGTTGTATTTAAAATTTGTATTGTCAGAATCTATATTGATGCTTTACCTCTAAACCAATTGGCTTCTTTAATTATCTTTATTCTGTTAGCCTTAACTATTTAGCATTTTGTGCTCTTCCTCAATTACCTTTTCTACCTCTTGTCATATCTCCTTTTCCTTGGTAGGTTCTAGGTAATTATCTTTCTTAGTCTAACTTTATGTCATGACCAATATATATTTATCTTTTATCTCCTCCCCCATGGGAGGTACATCAATGTCAAGAAAGTTAACATTCTACAAGTTACTTGTACTCGCCTTCTTAGGAAAATTAACTTCCTTATGGTTATCTGGACCACACCAATAACGCATATGTGTGGCATTATTCTACATTGTATCACTTGTTTGAGGAGTAAAATTCCCCCACTCTTGGAAATTATGACACTATATTATTGGCCTTCCTTTTGAATCATACTGCAACTAACTATGACCTCCTTGTCTATTACCTTGATATATCCTCCCTCCCCTACCTATAACCTCCACTAGTTGCACCTTGTCCATTCACTTGGGGATTTGTTTTTTCCTCTCTCCCTTGGATCGTCAAGATCTAATATCTAACTCCTTTCAAATTGAATAGAAAATTTACCATTTCATATCCCAACACATCACATATATTACAATATGCATTTTGAGGATAATTCATGTCCGTATGTCCCTCCATTTTATATTCAGTACACCATACATCATTTCAATATTTTCTTGTTTCTCCTTTCACTTCCTTCAACATTTTATCAAATTCCTTATGAAATTATTGGATAGTGTGATGCACCTTGTCATCTTCATCGCTATCTAAGTCCTCATGCTTGAAGTGTCCCACAAATTCTTGTTGTCATTTGTTTTGCCTCACTTTCAAAATTCTTTGCTCTTTCTAGAGCCTCCTCATAGGTTGATGATGGAACTACCTTCATCTTATTTTGATATTTGGGTAATAGTCCATCAAGAAACCAACATCTAATAAGCCCATATATTGGTGGAATTTGTTTTTTGTCTATTAGTTGCTTTAATATTTGATTATATGATTTGACATCCTCATATTTTTCTTGCTTTGTAGTATATATTTCAATTATGATTTTAGCAACATCTTTTTGAGGATAAAATTTATTAAATTTTTTATCTTTCATAGAATTCTATAATAAAAATGCCAATGTATTATCTCACTTTAGATACTAGTCTATCGCAAGTCCCCATAATGTGGTAGAAAAAATCTACAACCATTCATTTGGTTGGTTTACACCATTTGCTTTCCAAATGGTTGTACATGTACCAATATGCATTACTAGGTCCTCCTTCCCTTCTCCCGTGAAGGGTGGATACCTTTTTTTTCCTACTCTCATGGCTATGTTAGCCATTGGCAGGGTTCCTCCTTCTTCATAACTAGATGAAGATTCCCCCAAAAACCCAGTCTAATTCCTCCATATTATGGGTGATCCAATTGGTTTCTCTTTATCATATGTTTCTATCCTCGATACCTTGTTTTCACCAAATAGTCATCTCCTAATTTCTTGTGTGTCCTTACTTCATGACCTCCTTTGTCGGTGTACCAATTGTGGAACCGGTCTTCCTTCTTAAGACCTCACGTATTGTTTCTCTAGTGCCTAATACCCATCCTATGTGCCCCTTGTCAATCTTCTTACCACTTATTTAGGTGTCACCATCCACTCATTGTATCCTTGCACACTTTATATGTTAGCATCTTCCTTTATGCTAACATTATCCTCGATTCTTCATGGTCCTTGTACCCCTTCTTCAGCATCTAGTAATAATTTTTCCCACCTTTCATTGACTCCTTCATTCATAGTCCATACTTGTCCTACTAAGGGTTCATTTGTTGGATTGTTTGTGTTCTCTCTTTGATAAATATTTGCACTCCTTAATGGGACTTGTTCTTTCCTATGATCTTGTCTCCCATATCTTCATAGACTTGTATCTATAATCCACCCCAATTTTCTCCATGCTACTTACTATTTTAAGCTATTATTGACCCAAATTTGATTATGCAACAATGCCAAATGTAGCACAAGTAGAGTATTCCCATTGAGGGGGGTAGGATGAGATATTTTGGAATGATTCTCAAGGATTTGCACTCAATTTTGGATGATCGTACAATTGTACGATTACAACAATACAACTCCCAAAATATTCAATTACTAACTATATGGTTATAATACGTTCAATTATAAGGTTATAGCCATACAATGACACTAAGTATATAATTTTCCAAATCATACAATAGGCCAAAAACATGCAATTGGAAATAACTTAGTTTTATTGATCAAAATTACAACTCCCCAATTGGCAATCATCAATATCACTCTGATAGGCTACAAAATATGTAAATCTAACCTAAATAAGAATTTATGACCACTTATATGGTTAGGTAAACTAAATATATAGTTTCAATAAAATCTCACTACAAATTATTGTACAATTGTCAATATTTACTCTAATGTCTTGGGATTGAACACTGTTTAGAATTGGATTTTACCAACAATATATTTACCAATTAAGCAATCCATTATTCACACATGCAAGTGTAGATCTTACTCCAAATCCAATATTCATATCTACAAATACCCAAAAATCATACATATCCAAACCATGCAATGGATAATTTGCAATATGGAATTATGGATAATTCTCCATGAATAGGTTTGCATATTTATTCCACACACAATTACAACCCATTGAACAGTCATTACACATAAATGAACACAAACATTCCTTTATTTCCATAGCATGATTTCTCCATGGCCAACGTCATAAATACAATGCTACACAAAAATGTATAATTCATACACAACTTGTAACATACATGAGCAATCCAAAATTATTACTCATTTTCAACAATACTCTCTATGGATAACCAGGGACAATCACTATCCACTTCTCATCCATGAACAACAACAACCTAAAAAAATTAAATGGGGGTCTTATAATACCTGTCCAAGCCATTCCAAAGCGGTTCTGGAGACAATGCAATATTTACAATTGCCACCTACAACTTTGTATCCAAATCACTTTATTAATGTTTTTACTAAAGTTCTAATTTGATTTTTATCAAATTACATTTCATGCACATTATATTTTATTTCACTTTTATAAAATTATACATTTACTTTCAATTGTATATTTTACCCAAAATTGTACATTCACTTTCCAATTGTACAATTACACCAAATTGTACATTTACACAAAATTGTTCATTTATTTATTTTTCTTCTGGGAGGTAGATTTATTTCCTACACATCATTCTAATTTTGGGACAAAGGGGTGATATCAGTGTTGTTCTATGGTGGAGCTTGGATGGATAGTAATAGGAATCAGAAATCCATGGAGTTAGTAGCATTTTTCCCAAGTAAGATCACCATATATGGAGTCTTTAGCTGTGGATATGTATGGATGGTAGGGTATGGTTGAGTTGTTTGAGTATTTAGGATTTACATCATAGTTGAAAGAGGTACTTATATACATGGGTTTTGAGTTTTGGCTACATGGGATGCATAAGCCATGGGTGGGGTAGGAGGTAGCTTACCAACTCTAATAAGAACATATTATATGTGGGCTACTTCAAATATTGTAACTGTAGTAACATGATTAGTATTGTAAATCATTGATGCCAAATTTTATTGTAATCCCTTCATACAATACAACAAATCTTATTCATGAGAAGGGATAATATCTATAGGAATTATATACAATGTCCTCATGAATATAGTATTATAATCATGGACATTCTTTTGAGGATGTCTCTACATAACATTTAACTAAAATATAATTGAATATGCATTACCTAAGTTATCTCTTCATGAAATGTTCCACAATGGATGCCCAATTAATAATAGAATTATAAAGTAAAATCCTACAGCAAAATGTTACTTTATCTCTCAATGAATAAGTAAGTAAATATACCATGATATATTTTTCTTGAATTTGGTGCAATAACTCCAATGTAAATAGATCATTGAGATGATCCATAGTATGGTAGGTAATGAATTCATGATAATAGCAAGAATAGGGGAATAGACCATTATATTCAAAGGTCCTTGGCATGTCTAGTCAAGAAATTGGTTATAGGACCTTACTGGTACTGGTGCGTAGTCATATTGAGGAACTTGCCCATATTGCATTTGTAGTGGATATTGCATTTGACATTAATGTGGAGATACATATTGTCAAAACCCAACTATTTCACTAATCATTTTTTTTAAGTTTAACTATATTTTTCACACATTAGGTTGATTATTAGACATATACCACTTAAAATCCTTCATTGATTCACCCATATCTACAACTCACATAGGTCTATCTTGTAATTGCATTAGGTGAACCCAAGCTATCTATCTTATTTCCAAATGAGCTAGCTCTTTTCCTTGTCCCCCTTTTAATCTTTTAAAAGGGTGGACTATCTCCCTACACATAAGTTCATCTACATAGAAGTATCAAGTCTATTGGTAAAATTAGACTATCCTTCTCATATAAATTATGAGTTAGTCTATCTATCATTTTTGGTCTCTCCTTTGACCATAAACCAGAGTTAAGTGTTGAAAACTTTTTTTTAATAATTATTGCATCATTTAATTGCTACATCCATCAAGGTTTCTTATGATAGTTTGAGTATATATTTACTTTGGCACAATACAATCCACTAAGCATTGTGAGACCATCAATTTATATTATTCTAATCATTGAATAAATGATAGTAATTACCAAATACAAAGGATCCATAATGAATCTCTCATTTGCTAAGGATCATTAAGGTTTCTTTAATATTATCACTTTGCATTCCTTTAATAAAATATTAAACAAGCTACTCCACATATGCAACACGATAAGGCATAAAAATCTCATAGATATTTTGTAATTTACATTTCAAATTTCTAGTTCTAGATAAATTTACCATAGCACATAATAAATCTTTTCCAAACATAATCAAGCACATAGCTAAATGTTTTGACTTATTACAACATTCTATATTACAGAAAAAAATACCATAGAATCACATAACACCAAAAATTACCCTAGGAGAAACCCTAAAGGGAAAACCTAGCCTCCAAAAATTAAACCTTTATTATTTTTAAAAATCCTTTGATCCTTGCATTGAATAGTAGAATTACCAACCTGCTAATACATTTAGATCCAGTTGTCAAAATCCCTTTGGTCTTCACAAAAGCTTCATTCAACTTATAGAGATATAACTCTTCTCACATTTGGGTACCTCAAGACAACTCATTTTTTTTGCTTGCACCCTCCATTAATACCTTATCCATCATTCAAAAAATCCATGTGAACCAATACCTCTCGAATATGTGCAATGGTTTATCAATTTTTGTTTGTAATATTACATGTTTTGAGCTTAAATAACTTGTCAAATGTAGTCACGCATACACTTTGAATACAATTTTTAAGGTATTCACACATTTTTAATACAACATTTGCTTTCGTTTTTAAAATAAATAAATTCTTTCCAATGCTTCCATTAACTATTTACTCACCAACTTCTCTTATGAAAAGTGGAGTGATGTGTTCATAAAAATATTTTTCTCTATGCATAGTAGTATTACATAAATTCAAAAGGATTTTGTGTTCTATGTTTGAGAGGCATACCCATCCTCAACTATCACCTAAAGGCCCCTATAAACTACTAAGCTCCGACACAAACCATAATGGGAAAATTACCATGAGGAAGTATAACTCCTTAATGCCGATTCAACCTTGCATGACATATAAAGTATCTAATTATTGTCTATATTTTAACAACTACAATAAGACACCTTAGGGTTTGTTATTTTCATAAGATCCTATGGTTATAGCTTCTATCAATGTCTTCTCTGACGTAGCACAAGAAACTTCAACAAAAAGAGAGTCTAGAGTACCCTAATCTTGAAGGCGATAAATGCAACATTCTATGAGATACATCAACTCGAATTAATTTCCTTTCATCAGCTTGCAATACACCAATATCATTGATTGAGTTAATCACTCAATAACATAAGTATTTTAACCTAAGCATAGCTATAATTCTATCTAGCTATTTAACCCATGTCAACTTCATTAATGGTGACAATCTCCAATTTCCATATTAAAATCAACACTAACGGAACCATCAGCCTAAGAACCTCACAAATATGGATAACATACTTTATAGTTTTCACCGAGTTCATAATAACCAAAACTAGAATGCTTTGTTAGTCAACTAAGGTATGTGGATGTTGGATGCAACCAAAATTTAGAACTCTACATTGAGTATTCTATCAGGTTACATTATTTTAATGACTAACTCCTTACCAACTACTATATTTCTCTTGACATACTACACTGGAGATGCAAATCATATACTATAACATAGACACTTCTCTTTTTATGTGAAAAACATATATCACTACAAAAGAAATGCACGAACGACTCAGTAAGCTACAATTTGTGGGAGTAATTTGTCAAGTTCAAATAAATGCTTCCACCAAATTTATTATATCATAGATATTATGTCTCAACCAACATATCCTCTTAAATGAACAATATTGTAATTCTATTATCACAAAATCAAACTTAAAGGCCTACCTAAATTCCACCGTCAATCAACCAGAAAAATAGCACAAACATTTCTCTCTATCTTTCTGTCACTCCTCCACACATGTATTCCTCTCTAGCTTTTCATCACTCCACACCAAAATTTTTCTCCCTCACATTTTTCCTCCCAACCTCTTTCTTTTCCTTTCACTTTCCTTCTTCCTTCTCCCTTGAAATGAGTGCCACTACCCCCTTTTTTCCTTCACCCATTACTCCTCATTTTTTGTAGACGTTGTTTGCCATTACTATTATCTCCCACATACCACATCAAGCTTGAAATCCTCAAGATAATAAAATCAATCCATTACCTCTTAAATATTCTCTCTTTCCATGTGTAGCTCTTCTCTTTTAGGGCGACAACAAAAGCTATTCAAAAATCATGAATGGGAAATATTACCCATTGTTACATATAAATGTAACAACATTCTCTCCTATTTTCATGTTAGAGCTATTGTATAAGATCAAAGATAAATCCAACTTGTATTTACTACTTAATATTTTTAAAATATGAAAAATAATAGAAATTATAACATAATTTTTTTTTTACATAAGTGAAATCTCACCATGAATAAAGTTGTCTATCAACAAGCTACTATTTTACCATAATATATTTTTATCAATCCCATTCTAAGTGTGCCACTTTGTAAGACAAGGGTATTCATTCATGATTTATGGGTTGTTTCATGAATAAATCTCTACACCCTTTTACTTGTGCTATCTCATTCTTGGTGGTGAGCTCTTCCCTATCACCATAAGTGAATCTATCTTTGCAAAATTGCAATTCTATTAGTAGCATAATATTATTTTGTAAAATCATATGTTTAGAAATTAAACAAGAAATATTTAATTATTCCTTAAATAAAATATGTCACATCTTCATAGAATATACATTTTATGTTACTATTCATGAAGTAACCAACCATTCCATCTATATATATTAACATGGTAATGCACAAAACCATTCACACAAAAAAAATTTGCCAAGGGAGGGTCATGACATCCTTATCCCTTAGGCTTAACATAGTCCTTTGTTTATTATTATATTTTAAACATTATTCAAAAATTACAAAGCATTATAAAACAAGAATGAGAAATGTTTTTGCATATCTGCTACTTTCTTCCAAGTAGCATTTCTTTTGAAGTAATAGTCACATTGGATCTTGCATTGCTCTAAGATCCCTTTCCTCATTGATTTGGAACGAAACTCAAGGATATTTACTGGTTGAACCTCTATAGCCTTTGGATTCACCATTTGCAAATTAGAAAATTCCCACACATGGTCAGGGTTAGCAACATATTTCCTAAGCAATAAAATATGAAAGGTGTCATGAATCTTTGATAGATTGGGTGGTAAGGCAAGTCGGTATGCCACAAGACTAATATTTTTTGTAATATCAAAGGGTCCAACAAAATATGGATCAAGTTTTGTGGATTTAATAGCACTCTTCTTTGGTATCTCACCCTAAAAAATACTTTATCACCTACAGTAAACTCTCTTGGTGACCTCTTCAGGTCAGCATAACTCTTTTGATGATTCAGAACTTCTTTAAGCCTTTCTCTGATCATTCTCAATTGTTGCTCCATATCTTTGACCATATTGGGTCCAAGCATAATTCTATACTCTAGATTTTCCCAATATAATGGTGTCCTAAAAATTCTACCATACATAGCTTCAAATGGAACCATTCTTAGGGTCGAATGATGATCGTTGTTGTAGGTAAATTCTACCAAGTGTAGGTAATATTCCCATCAGATTTTTTGATCCATACAATACATGTGAAGCATATCCTCTAAAACCTGGTTTACCTTTTCAATTTTATTATTGGTCTCTGGGTGATATGTAAAACTAATGTTTAACCTGGTGTCAATGGCTTAGTGCAAATTTTACCAAAACTCGAATGTGAATCTCGAGTACCTATCTGAAATGATCACTTTCAAAAAACCATGAACCCTGAATATTTCCTTTACAATATATTAGCCACAACCATGACATCATCCTTGGTATTTCTAGGTTTAAAGTGCACAACCTTGGTTAGTCTATTGACCACAACTAGGATTGCATCATGCTAGAATCTGGTCTTTGGAAAATCTACAATAAAATCCATCGAAATCACCTACCATTTCTATGTTGGTACATCATGAGGGTACAATAGTCCTATAGGATGTCTATTTTTTGCCTTTAATTTCTAGAATTCAAGACATTGGGCAACAAATTTTGTTATGTCCCTCTTCATTCCGTGCTAGTAGAAGGTTTTCTTCATATTCTCTCTCATTTTTGCACCTCCTGGATGAGCAGAATATGGAGATCTTCATGATCATTTTCTTCAAATCATCAACCTCTAGAACTACTACCTTATCCTTAAAGTACAAGAAACCATCCTTGATGTTGAAGTCCTTACTATAATTGAATTTCCTTTCCATCCTTTCCCAGATTTGATTTTAAAACACATTTGTTATTGCATTTCCTTAACATGTTCTATCAAGTCCACATGGATGCGAGATAATACAACTATGTGAATTCTCCTACTAAGTGTATCAACAACCTTATTGTCCTTCCCTTTCATGTATTCAATGTCAAAATCACATTCAATGAGAAATTCCATCCATATTTTCTGCCTAACATTTAGTAAAGGTTGAGTAAATATGTACTTCATACTTTGATGGATTGGTTTTCAACTCAAAGGGTCTCCCTATCAAATAGTGTCACCAAATTTTGAGAGCAAAAACCACCGTTGCCAATTCCAGATCATGGGTTGCATAATTGACCTCATGTCATTCTAGTTTCTTGGATCCATAAGCTATTACTGCTTCATATTGTGAGAGCACTCCTCCCAAACCTTCCAATGATGCATTTGTACACATAGAAAAGCTACCCTAAGGGTCTGGTATATTTAATATGGGAGATGTAGTGAGTCTTTGTTTGAGCAGATCAAAAGCTTCCTCACATTTATCCATCCACTTGAATTATTTTCCCTTCCTCTAAATGTTAGTTATTGGAGCGATTATCTTGGCATAGTCCTTCACATAATGCATGTAATATCCAATCAAACCCATGAAACTTTGGAATTCCATCACATTTATTGGTGGTGGCCAATTTAGTATAGCTTCTATTTTCTTAGGATCCACCGTGATCCCTTCTACTAATAAAATATGCCCTAAATATTACACTTTTGACACAAAATTCATATTTCAATAAATTTCCATACAATTGAATCTTCCTTAGTAGCTCCAACATGATCTCAAGGTGGTAATATTTAAAAAATATTTTTTTTTTCTTCCATTCTCCTTCAACAAGAGGAATGAGTGAGCTGAGGTTTAGCGGGTGCGACGGGAGTGAGGGTTTGAATTTTTTGGGCAGGAATCTCAGCCAAGGTGGTAGAGGTAGAGCAGGTATGGAAGGGGCGGGTGGGAACCTCGAGCATGGATCAAGCGAGGATCCAGAGGAAGGCGGTCAGGCTACGATAGATTTGGAGGCGGGCATCACACGGGGCCCGACCCTCCTCAGAAAGACCCCGACAAAAAATATACGAAGGACAATGCGGGGCCCAAGAAGTGGTTGTCTTTTGCTGAGACTCTTAGAGGAAAAATAAAGGAGGTTCTCTCTCTTCCGCCCCTAGTTCCAAGTAAATAATAAAATTTCAGCCCCGACAAGTTCCATGAGCCCTTTTCTTTTAATGGAAGAATTCTCCCTGGTAGGCAAGTTTTTGGGAGGTAGGCCGGACATGGAGACTATCATGGCTTGGGCGATGGGTAAATGGTGACTGGTAGGCAGCTTGGAGTTGGTAGCTCTAACTCGAGGGTTCTTCATTATCCATTTTAACAATATGGAGGATGCTAACCACATTTTAACAGGAGGTCCTTGGTTTCTAGGCAAAAGGAGCCTTTTTCTCAGACGATGGGGTGAATATTTCGACCCTGAAAAGCAAAATATTAACATTGCCCCTATTTGGGTTCGTCTCCCGAGTCTACCTACCCAGTTATTCAATGAATATTGGCTGTAGGGCATAGCCAGAACTATAGGGGACCTGATCTCCATTGACCATGCGACCTTGGCCAGGACAAGGATGACTCATGCATGAATCTACGTAAATGCTAATTTGAATAATGAATTGCCAAGGTTTGTGGAGCTAGAGTATGGAGAATACTATAGAAAATAGTCGATAGAATATGAGAATAGACCGACATTCTATGCAGAATGTAAAAATCAAGGACATCTATGCAATCAGTGCCCTAACCTGGCAATGAATAGAGAAAAGCAGAAGCAGGGAATGCTAGATAGAGGAAATTTGAGGAGTTTCCCTGGTAGAGGTGATTTCAATCAGGCAAACTATGTCTACCAAAAAATAAAAGAGAGGGTGCAGGGTCCCAACAAGACAAAGGAAAACAATAGGTTGTTGGCAACCAAAATACTCATGTAAGTTCCAATCCTCTAGTTTCAAATAAATTTTCAATTCTATCCAATATGGGAGTAGGAGGATTATCAAAAGACATGGAAGCCCAACACCTTCAAGCTAACCTTTCTGACTCTCTCGAATCCCCATCCAAGTCAGGATCCTCAAACCCTAATGCTAAAATTACTGTAAGCCCCATGGGCATCACAAATCCAAACCCTAATGCACGATCTCTAGAATCCACATCCAAGTCAGGATCCTTAAACCCCAATGCTGGAAATACTTCAAGCCCAGTGGGCATCCCAAAGCCAAACCCTAATGCTGAAGAACTTAGGAAGAAAGTTGAGGCATTGGAAAATAAAAAATCTCATCTCCCTAACATCATCACTAGGAGCCAAGTGAATCCTACTGAGGGGTCATCCCATAGACTAGGGGAATATAGGAAAAAGGAGAATATTTGGATGTAGGGGTGGAGATATGTGAAACTCTTCAGACTGAGGAATATGGCAGTCCGGTTCTACAACAAATTACCTCCCCTCAGTTTAGTCCTAAACAAACCAGGAGCACTGTGAAGTCTCCTATAGATTTTGGCAGTGAAAAAAGAAGAGGGAGAATATCAAATGTTGAGCATCAAAAAATTAAAACTGATAATGACATTGCCAATGGAAAATAGAGAACCTTGTTTCAATAGGTTATTCCGGGTTCTGAAGACAACAAATTAGGAAAACCCCCTCAAGGGAGGGGGAGAGGAAGAAATCCCAAACAATCTAAATGAAGTTCCTCTCATGGAACGTGAGAGGCCTCAATGGCCTGCCCAAACACAGGGAAGTCAATGCAATAAGAAATCAAGTGAATCCAACTATTATCATGTTGCAAGAAACAAAAACTGATGAGATTCAATCAAAAAAATAGCAAAAAAATTTGGAATCAAGGGGAGATGGTTTGCAAATCATCCAGAGGAGCATCTGGAGGCCTTATGACTTTGTGGGATCCTCGGATAGTAGAAGGCACCATTATTCAAAAATATGATAGGGTTCTTAGTGTTTTATTTAAGGAAATAAACAACAACAGGTCATGGATCCTTTCAAATATTTATGCCCCAACTTCAATTCAAGGGAGAGCTCTACTGTGGGAGTACTTAGGCAATCTGAGTGAAATCTTCCATAATGTCCCCTGGATTCTAGCTGGGGATTTTAACACTCCTCTTTACCCTTCAGACAAAATGGGTGGAAATGGACCACCTATCAGGAGCATGGATGAGTTCAATGACTTTGTGAACTCCAACATGTTGATGGATGTAAAACTTAGAGGAGCGAATTATACCTAGAGCAATCGACGGATAGGGTGTCATCTCATTCAAGAAAGGCTTGATAGGTTTTTTCTATCAAAGGAGGCTACAACTTTGTTCGGTGATTCTACCCTGCAAGCCCTTCCTAAAATTACCTCTGATCATAATCCCATTTTTTGGAGATCCCTAACTCTCTGTCCTTCAAGAAACCTTTCAGATTTCAATCTATGTGGATCAAACATTCCAGTTTCAGAGATAACTTAAGTCAGTGGTGGCAGCAACCTATCAGGGGTAGTGCAACTTTTAAACTTGTTGGCAAATTAAAGTTTGTTAAGGAAAAGCTTCGAACTTGGAACAAAGAGGTCTTTGGGAACCTCTTTGAAAATAAAAAATAGGTTGTTGAAAGTTTGAAGATAATTGATCAGAGGATCCAACATGGTGATGCTGATGAAACTACTAGGCAGGAGGAACGAACAAAACTAGCAGAGTTTCATAACATTTTGGCCTCGTGAGGAAATCTATTGGAGGCAAAAATCAAGGGCTCTTTGGTTGAAATATGGAGATTCAAATTCCAAGTTTTTTCACGTCACCACGCTTAGAAACAGAAGCAATAACAAGATAAAATTTTTAAAAAGTAGATGGTTCTATTACTCAAGACTTAACAAAAATCATAAAGGAGGCAATAACTTATTTCAATTCTATCCTTGGTCAGGAATCACAATGCAATGAGGAGGCCAAAGATATTCTCTTGCAATCCATTCCTAGCATAATAAATGAGGATATAAACCTTAAGCTTCTAGCTCCCTTTTCTGATGAGGAAATTAAGGAAGCCTTGTTTAGCATGGAGCCAGACAAAGCCCCGGGACCCGACGACTTTCCCCCTCATTTCTATCAAGATTTTTGGGACATCGTAAGTGAGGATGTAATTTTTGCTGTCATAGAATTCCAAGCAAGCAATCATATCCCAAAAGGTATCAACTCTACTTTTATTTCTCTAATTCCTAAGAAGCAAACCCCTGAATCTATGGTTGACTTCAGGCCAATCAGTCTGTGCAATGTTTCTTACAAGATCCTAACTAAAGCCATTGCAAATAGAATGAGAGATATTCTACCCCGCATCATAGATCCATGCCAGGGAAGCTCTATCTAGGGTAGGTCAATCTTGGATGGAGTTATCATAGTTCATGAAGCTCTGCACTCTGCTCATAAGACTAACAAGTCTATTTTTGCCCTCAAGCTTGATATGAACAAAGCATTTGATAGGCTAAATTGGGACTTTCTGATTGTTGTCCTCCTTAAGTTTGGTTTTCACCACCAATGGGTTAATTTGATCAAAGAATGTATTTCTAAAGCATGGTTCTTGATTCTAGTTAATGGAACAACTATTGGTTACTTTCAAAGTCATAGAGGAATTCGGTAGGGGGACCCTATCAGCCCCATGTTATTCATCATTGTGGCAGAAGCTTTAGGTAGAACCATAAAAAATGCTTGTAGTTCAAGGCTAATATCGGGAATCAAGGCAACATCTCTCACTAGGGTTGTTTCTCACCAACAATTCATCGATGATACCCTTATATTGACTAAGGCATCAATGGTTGAGGCCAAAATAATTAAATACATCCTGCAACTCTACGAGGACGCTGCTGGTCATAAAGTTAATTTTAGTAAAAGCAAGTTATATTTCTTGAACACCCCCATTCAGAGGTAAGGAAGGATTGCAAAAATTTTAGGGTGTGATATAGCAAACCTCCCCACTTCGTATCTTGGTCTCCCTCTTTTCATTGGTTCTCCGAGAGAGTCAATGTGGGACAGGGTTATTGAAAGAATTCAAAAAAAACTTGTTGGATGGAAAGGTCATCTTCTATCTCAAGCAGGAAAGTTGACCCTCACTAAGGCCTCTCTTCAAAGCATTCCAGTCTATTTCCTCTCCATTTTCAAAGCCCCTGTGAAGGTTTTCCAAAAATTTGAGAAACTCCAAAAAGAATTTTTATGGACTGGATCAGAGGAGAAAAAAAGGATACACCTTGTAGGATGGACCAAAGTGTGCAGACCCATGGAAAATGGGGGCTTAGGTCTGAGGAGAATTGCTCATATAAATTTAGCTTTACTAGCTAAGCAGGCATGGCATCTCATTTTTGGTGAAGAAAATGAATGGACAACTATCATCAAATGAAAGTATCTTCAAAATATGGAATTTCTAAGTGACTCAGTTCCAATCAGAGGTTCTGCTTTTTGGAAAGCAATTCTTAATTGTAAGGAAATCATCAAAAAAGGTTTAAGATGGGTTTTAGGCAATGGTGAGAGGATAAATTGTTGGAATGATAGGTGGGCTAAGGATGAACCACTGACGCAATATCCTAACTTAGCCCGAATCAGAGATATCATAGAAGAACTCATTGGCAGAAAAGTCTTCGATTATATGGTTGAGGATAGAGGTAGAATGAAGTGGAAACAAATAAGAATTCAGGGATTTCAAGCGGAATCAAATGATCTTTGTAACATTCTCGGGCAATAGTTTATCCCCATGAGACCCAAGGAAGATCAAGTGACCTGGGCTCCTACGAAAAATGGGCAGTTCACCGTTAAATCAGCTTACAAGCTTCTGCTTGATGACGAGGATTTTGTCCTCCAAAAGGACTTAGTTTGGATAAAAAATTTAATTCCAAAAATTGTAGTCTTTTCATGGCTGGTTATCCAAGGAAGAATTCTAACCATTGATAATATGATGCGTAAAGGTATTTGTATCACTAATCATTGTTATCTATGCAGGGCTAATTGGGAGACCATTTATCACATTTTCCTTGAGTGCCCTTTTTCCTTGACTGTCCTAAGTGGGGTTTTTCAGGCCTTCAATATTTCATGGGTTAAACCAGCCATCGTACTTGATTTGTTCATCCAGTGGCCTTGCCCCTTTTCAAGCCAAAGACTTAGATACATGTGGAAAATTTGTCTCAATCACTATCTTTGGCAGGTGTGGTTAGAAAGGAACCATAGAGTCTTTAATGAGTCTATCCATGATCATCAAACTATCATTGCCAGGATCCTATCCTTTGCCAATGAGAATGTGAACCTTATCCCTTTTGATAGTTGTAAACCTCATCTCGTAGGAGACCACGATTGCTCAATATTTAAGCTTAACCTTGTTAGATGAGTCTGTGCCTAGGGTAGTCAACCCCAGAGCCAATGTTAAGTGGTCTCCACCTCCTACGGGTTGGTTTAAGCTTAATTTTGATGGAGCAGCTAAGGACAATCCTGGCAGAGTAGGCGTTAGTGGCATTGTGCGAGATCATAATGGGAATATGATGCTTGCATTTTTTGAATATTTGGGAACAAGGATGAACAACGAAGCTGAAGCTAGAGCTATGTGGAGAGGCCTTCAAATGACTCAAGACTTAGAAGGCAATTTGATCATAGAAGGAGACTCTATGCATGTTATAAATCTCCTCAATAATTGGAAAACACCTCCTTGGAGGATTAAAACAATTGTTGAAGAGGCTAGGATCCTTTTCCAGGGAAGATAGGATATAAAAGCCCAACATGTCTTTCGGGAAGCTAACAAAATTGTTGATAAGCTGGCCAATTTGGGTGTCGATGGTGATAGACTTTTCAAATGGGAACACGGTGTCCCGAGTGAAGTAGAGGAGCTTATTCAACAAGAATGCCAAGAATGATAGTCAAATTTACCAACAGGGAAGGCACTGTAAGTTCGAAGGCTAGGAGTATTCCCGTCTCTTTTTTGAATTGGACTCACAATAAAAATTATCTGAGCTGTCAGTCTTCGTGGATGCTGCTTGGAAATACCACAAAGACTAATGGGGACAGTCACATGTCAGATAACATGGCTCCTAGTCATCTTAGTAATTTGAGGTTGGTTGATAATCACAGGGAAGGAAAGAAATGACAATATAAGACTTCGAACCAAAGCCACGTGGACCACCAGATAGCCACCGCCATAAATCTAGCCAACAGGTTCACTTCTCCAAGGCTGATTGGCCAAGATAGTATGTGGTACCAAAGCATGTCATATACGGAAGAAAGCAATTACCAAAGAATTATTAAGAGTAACTGTCAATACAGAGCTTGTGGGAGTTTTTTTCAGTACTCTGCTATGTGTGTCTACAGCTTTTTGTTTCTCCATTGTCTCAAGGAAGGGATCCGTGTCTGTTTCTTTTTTGTAATTATGATGCATGTGTGTTTTCTCGGGGTATACCCAAAATGTTGTATGGGAAGTTTCTTTTTGATAACAGGCTATGTGCCTTACTGGATGTAATGGCTTTGGCGGCATGTAGATTTTACATATATAGGATCCTTAGTAAGGATATGTTCATCAACAGCCCTAGGCTGATTTTTGTAAAAGGTTTTGGGTCAACCTGTAAAACCCGGTATTAATGCTATAGTATCTTATCTACCAAAAAAAAACATGATCTCAAGGTGTTTGTCATGCTCAATATTATTTCAGGAATATATCAAAATATCATCCAAGAATACAAGAATGAATCGGTTCAATAGCTTCCTAAAAATATTGTTCTTAAAATTCATAAATGTTGCTGGAGTATTTGATAGACCAAAAGGCAAGACAGTAAACTCATAATGTCCATAACGAGTTTTGAAGGTTGTCTTATGGGTATCCTCTTCTCAAATCCTCAATTGGTGGTATCCCAACTTTAGATCAATCTTTGAAAAGATAGTGGTATATTTAAGTTGATCAAAGAGATATTCGATTCTAGGTAGAGGATATATGTTTTTAATGGTTGCCTTGTTTAACATCCTATAGTCTATACATAGTCACAAGGAACCATTCTTTTTCTTGACAAACAATACTGGTGCACCCCACGGTGACATGCTTGGTCTAATAAATCCCTTTTCCAACAATCCTTGTAATTGCACTTTCAATTCTTGCATCTCAATTAGATTCATTCTATATGGGTCTCTATGAATAGGTTTTGTTCTAGGTTGAAGTTCAAATGTGAAATCAAATTCATCGTTAGGAGGTAATCCAAGTAAATCTTCTAGAAACACGTCTCTAAAATTTTGAAGTATTGGATTTTTCTCAAACACCTCTTCCTTTTTTTCATATTCTATATTCATTACATAAATGTTTCCTCCTCTCTTTATTGCCTTCTTAAGTTGTATTACGGAGAAGATTTAGGGTCAAAAATCCCCTTGCAAGATATACACCCTTTGTACTTTCCTATCATATTTTGAGTACTCAATCCATCTATCCTAGAAATTGATTACAATATTATGTGCTTGCAACTAATACATTCCTAGAACTACGTAAAAAACATGTAGTGGTGCTACATAAAGGTAACCTATAATTATTCCACTAGGTAAGATAATTTTAACCATAAGGTAACACTAATCTATAGGGTAGGTCTATCCTGATCCATACTTGAACTTCCACCCAAGGGCTAAAATTCCTAGTCTTTCTAGTATATTTTTAATTAAGCTAGTGGAAACAAAACTATCTGTGACACCACTATCAATACAAAATCTAACATTTCTACCAAATATCTTACCTTGTATCAGTAGTGTAGTGACTTGTCCTTCTAGATTCCAACTCCCTATTGTTGCCTAAATCTTGTGTGAAGGTTCTTTATAAGCTGGTTCCTTTCCTTTCAAACTTGATCCTACTTTAAGTGGATATTTGTTGGCTTAATGTGGGCCACCAAAATCATATCATCTTGCTTTGGGTCCTGGATGTATTTTTGCTTCTATCCATCTCCTATTTTTGCTGCTATTGAAGGATTGGCCTGACTCTGTGCTGGTGGTTGATTATCATCATTGTTGAAATTTTTAGGATTTCGGTTCTTCCCTTTGAACCTTTTCCTAAATTTTCCTTGCTTCCTATCATTTCTTCTATCCTATCTAGAGGAACTCTTTTTTTCCTGATCACTTTCCCATTTCATGAACCCTACACTGTTTCTTTTTCTTAGTGCCTCTCTGTCCTGCTCAGATGCCCCTTCATAATTGAAGTAAGGCTTAAGATCATTTTTAGCTTTCTTATCCAAATCATAGGCCTTCTAAAGAGTATTAGGTTCCCACATATTCAATTCATGCCCTACTCTAGGATCCCCTCCTAGAATAAACTTGTGTACCTTAATTTTCTTGTTATACATGGGTACATACTTGATAGTGTTGTGGCTGATCCACAACACACCCCAAAATTGGGGACCCACCTTTTTTGCATGCTTTCAAAGAAAACTGTAGTAGCCCAGGTGCTAAAAAAATCAAGAAAAAGCAAAAATTTCACTAAGGAAAAAAAGTGTCGCGATATCGCGACATGTCGCTCTGTCACGGCCGAAAGTTATCGCGACATCACGACATGTCGCTCCATAACTGCCAAAATAAAAAAGTGTCGCGATATCGCGACATGTTGCTCCGTCGCTGGCAGGAATGGAAAATTGTAGCGAAATCGTGACATGTTGCAAAATCGCGGTCAAGACAGTCAAACGGGGCACAAAGCAGAAAAGCGTAGCGAAATTGTGACATGTTGCAAAATCGTGGTCAACACAGTCAATGGTAGTAGGTGGGCGAAAACCATCATGAAATCGCGACGTGTTTGACTTTCGTGGCTTTCAAACGGGCAGAAGGCATAAAATATAAAATGGTCGCAAAATCATGACAAAACCGAGCCAAAGGCGATAAGGCCCAACAGTGTAGCGAAATCACGACGAGAACTGACACAAAGCGCATAAGTCGAAAGGCGTCACGAAATCACGACGCGTCGCGTTTTCGCGGTGCGGGTGGATTAAAAGGCCTAAGGGGTAAAATGGTAGCGATTTCGCTACAGTCAGAAAATGAAGCCAAACAAAGCAAAGAGCGTAGCGAAATCGCTACGTGTTCCGGTATCGTGGTTCACCTAAATGAAAAGAGTCTAAGGCACAAAGGCATAGCGATATCACACAACTTTTGAGGAAATTTTCCAGCCAGACAAAGACGTCACAAAATCATGACAGAAAGTGAAGACCATGCAGAGGGCAGAAAATGGTAGCGATTTCGTGACACTTTATTGAAAAGAGACTAAGTGTAGAAAACTTGTAGCGAAATCATGACATGTCGGATTTTCGCTGTGCATGAAGGCAAGAAAGGATGCTGATAGAAAAACGTTGCGATATCATGACATGTCTCATTTTCATTGTGCATGAAAGCAGATAGGGTTATTGGCAAGAAAATGTCGCAATATCGCGACATGTCACGTTTTCGCGGTGAAAGCAAGGAAGCAAAGATACATGCTATTTTTGGTCACGATTTACATGGGGCCATTACAGAACATGCAAAAAAGTGTGAAACATGTGGCGTACATGTGTAAGGACTGCAGAGGCATTACAGTTCACAGAGAAGATCTCGAGCATAAAATCAAAAGCAATGGAAAGGCGAGGAAGGTGAAACGAAGCAATCTAGAAGATGAAACGAACCGTCGTGGAAGGAGAAGCAGTTTGACAGAAAGTATAAAACGCAGAGGCACAGATGGATACGGGGTCAAAAACCGCTGCGAGTAGTGTCACAGAGTTGATGGTGATTAGTCGTTCTAGACTTGCTATGGAGTGCTTTTCTTCCACATTTTGCTGGTTTTGAAAAAAAACAAAGATTCTGCCATTGTAACATGACACATTTTTTAATGCAAAATTGTTCAAAAATTTGCATTTTATGGGCAAGAAAGGATGAGAAATTTTCTACATGCTTCATCTTAACTGTTCTATTTTTCTCCTTTCAGATTTTAGATTTATAAATGAAATACATGCCATTGTTTTGGGTTATTTCATGTGAATGTCTGCAATCTGAAAATTATTTTAAACCCTTGGAGCTAGCACCTAGTTTACTTTGATTGTGTTTGTTTTGCAGGTCAAATAGGCTAGGTTGCATGTACGAAACTCTCACATATTCGGTTTTTTCGGAATAGGATAGCATCAGACTGAACGTGTTCAATTTTTAATTTTCTGCATTTCTTTTTATTTTATTTTATTTTTTTCCTGAAGGTTCAACTTAGTTAAAATAAATACATAAAAATTACAAAATCTAAAAAAAGTATAATAATGAACAATCACTAAAATTTCATGGTGAAATAAACCAACATTGCCCCTTGTTTACAGTTACTTGCAATCACTAAGGTGTTCCAAGCATTTTAATTGAATATATTTATTTGAGATTACTAATACACAGTTGCAAATGCTAATATAGTGGAGACCTTGGAGAAGTTGGTTGTTTAACTTCTTTGCAAGAGGGGATTTGGAACCCAAATCCTAAGGAAGAGTGTAATTTCACAAGTGTGTGAAAATACCACTCAACAAGTAGCTTGATGAATTTTTGATAATAAACTTTTATTGTCTTATTCCCTTGCCTAATATTGGTGAATTCCTCAAATTTCTTGGTGTAGAAGTGTTCAATGAGGAATATTTCTTTGAAAGCTATCACAAAGTTATCCCATTTCAAATCAACTGTAGCCTCAATACCTTGTTTTCCACTATACATTTCCCACCAATCCAAACCAACTCGTTGTAAGTGCAAAGTGGTATAGGGCATTCGAGTGTCATTGGAATACTTCTTCATGTTAGAGAAAGTCTCTATCTCCTTCAACCAAGATTTGAATTTATCACCATATTATTCTACATTAAACTTGGAAGAATTTAGGTGTTTCATGTCCTTGCCCAATTATGCCTCTATATGAATTCTAGCCTATTGTGATTTTGAATGGGTCTCATTCACTTGTCCTACTCTAGAATTTCTAGCTGGTGAATATCAATCACTAAAACCTCCAATAGCTATTTTTGGGATTTCATTTTGTTCCTTTAGTAAGGCAATCATTGTAGTAAGATCCTCCCTCTCATTATTAGGAGTATTCATACCTATATCTAAGGTCTCAACATTTACATTATTTTGGTGTGTCTGCCTAGTCGATGGGGTAGCACTCCCTCTCCTTCTCTTGGGTGGAATTATTCCTAGCCACACATAGGAGAGATAGTAGGGATTAGTTCATAATTACGTCCTAGAATTGTTTTCTCCTACTAGCAACTATTTCCTAGTTGTCATGACTTAGCAATCGAGGTCTATCTTTAGCAGACCCTTTTTTCTTGTACGTATAGTCTTTACATGGTGCACTATTCTAATACACTCATCTATAATTGCATAAGGAAACTTGTATCCCTATGAACTTTGATTTGATTTCAAATATTATGACCCAACTATTTCACTAATCATTTTTTTTAGGTCTAACTATATTGTTCATACCTTAGGTTGATTATTATACCTAGACCACTTAAACTTATTTAGTGATTCACCCATATTTACAACTCACATAGGTCTATCTTGTAAGTGTATTAGGTGAACCTAAGCTATCTATCTCATTTCCAAATGAGCTAGCTCTTTTCCTTGTCCTCCTATTAATCCATAAAAATGGTGGAGTATCTCCCTATTTCACGCAAGCCCATCTACGTAGAGGTATCAAGTCTATTGGGAAAATTAGACTATCCTTCCCATATAAATGATGAGTTAGTCTATCTATCATTTTTGGTCTCTCTTTTGACCATAAATCATATTTAAGTGTTTAAATTTTTTTTACTAATTATTGCATCAAATACTCTTACACCAAATACTCTTGCATCAAATACATATACTCTTACTGTTTAAGCATTTATTATATATTCATACAGAAATCATAGTTTTTCAAGTGTGATTTAGATATCTATCTAACACACATATGTATAGAATTCCAACTCTAGCAATATGATTTATATTATGTATAAGTCCATATTTTAGAACAGATACAATATACAACTCAAAAATGTGAATAGAAGCAAAGAGTTTTAATACATACACTTGCACATTGTGAACCAAAAGCCAATAGAAACATAATTTTATTGCTTGTATTTAGAGTACATACATACAGTCTTGTAAACACCTAAGATTCAACCTCTTTTTGGGGTTCGTTTACTATCATATATACCCTATGGTTATTATCTTTACAATTAGTACATTCTGACATAAAATCAATTACAAGCAAACATGCTACAATCATGCTTAAATATGTTTTACATGGCTTCTAATAATAAACAAAATCTGATAGCAAAAATCTAGGATTTGATACTCCTTCCACCATCTGTCATCAGTCATTGACACAAGCTTTTGGAGGCATGTTTATTTATTTCTAATTATATATTTACCAACGAAACCCATCATGTCGTGAAATCATGACATTTCTTCACGCTTTGGCTCTTTGAGACTACTTGCCAGCAAAAACTCATCATGTCGTGAAATCATGATATATTCAATTACTTTGGTCTTTTTGAGCTACCTACTGGCGAAAACCTATCATTTCACGAAATCACGATGTCTTCTTGCACTTCGACCATTTTGGAATTTTTTCTTGTGAAAATCAGTAATGTCATGAAATTGCAAAATTCTGGCGCTATAGCTTCCTTTTCTTCTCCGACTCGGTGAAAACTCATCACGTCGTAAAATCGTGACCTTCCTTATGCCTTAGTCATTTTTTATCTTCTTTTTTTTTTTAAATGAAACACTAGTCTCATGTGGCAAAACACTACTATCTATCAAGGTAGTCTTTTTAGACTAACATTCTTGGTGCCTTCCGAGGAATTTTGCTAGCAAAAATATTAGAATCCAGGACCTTCATCCATTGGGAAATGGAGTCAAAACAACATGGAAGAGGATATTGTGGAAGAAAATAATCAATAAAAATGCATTTAAATAAGTAAAGCATTACCTTTTCAAAATACCTCCTACAGCTTATGGATACCTTACTAAAATTACATTAACAACTCAAATAGCTTCAAACTTGTGTTGTGGTTGGCCACTGGTCCCTCCTTTTGTCAGATTATTTTGGTTGGTCTGCTTGGATTTCTTTAGCTTTTCTATCATAGAAACTACTTCATTGTAATTAGGGAAAACTTGCTTCCAATATTCATCTTCAATGTCTAAAGAATACATGAACAGTTGATATATGTACTGTAATTCTTCCACTTTGTCATGGGACACTATCTTATTTCTTAAAATCAACTCATGTAAACAATACTTAATTTGTGTGAGGTTCTACACCATAGCGAATACTTGTATTTCCTCTATAGGTTCTTCCCAATTCTCTATCTCTAATTCATCCTCCATAAAAGTTTTTAGGGACAGCGTTAGCGCATCTTCACTTAAAAATTTTGAATTATCATCCCACAAATATGGAAGTCCACATTTGTTTTCTAGATTTAAATGCTTCAGTAATCCCTTGGCCACAACTTCTAACTCTTGAAGGATTTTTTCACCTTGAATTACAATTTTAAACCTCCTAAAGAAAATTTTAGCCACAATCTTGGCTTGAGACCATGCTTCACTTCAGATTTTAGTAGTGATGCTTTTCGGTATTTTCTTTGATAAGACTTAAATCTTTGTTGCCGCATTTGATCTTTCTTGGAGAAATCTTACTGAAGCTTTTAGTTCATAACTGACTACTTTAATTACTTTACCTTGGCTAGCTACAACAACATAGGCCTTGCTCTAATACTTAGTGTTAATATATCTTGGAGCATTTCTTTTCTTACTACTTTGACTTTTCCTTTTGAAAGACTAGATGGGGCGTTCTGCTTTTCTATTACCTACTACTGAAGTTGCTAAAAATATAGATTTAGAGACTAAATCTATGCATCTACCTCCTCAAGTTTTTCTTTATATTTGGATGCTTCATCAACAACTTTACCAAAATTATCTTATCATTTCTTTACTTCCAGCTTTAGGGCCTTTTCTATCAATTTCTATTCCTGTAGGACTAACTCTAATTTTTTTCTAGCTCCTTGTTCTTTGCTAAATTTTTATTTGAAATGTTCTCCATGTAATTAAATGGTTCCTAAATGGGCCAGAGCCCTTCCCCTTTCATTTGGAATGTGTAGTTGGGTAATGTCTTCAGTTGTATCTTCCGCTTGATAATCCTCAACGATCATATCTCTTTTAGATTTCTTTGATATAGGCATCAATTTTACTTTTTTCCTCTGCATGGTGATGGGATCAAGAGCAATTATCTCTTGAATGCAAGCTAGAGTTTTGGAATCTCTAGCAGAATGATAGGTCCACCAATCTAAAGCATTTTTTTTGGCATTTCTCAAATATTTTAGTTTTGAAAGAGTTGTATGACTTTGAGCATATGAAGTGGATATTGAGTTAGTAGCTAGAATACAAATGCTAGGGATAAATGGATTTGGAACTGTTGGTCACGAATCTGCCACAGGAAAGGATTTTTACAATTGCGCCCTAGACCCGGCCAACATTGAAAGGCTGGAAGCAAGAAATGGCTCCTGCACCAATCTCCGGAGTGGGTCGGTTCCCTCTACTACTCTAAAAATGGGTTTAAGATAGGGTTGCCGGAAAGAGATTTAAAAGGTTGCAGTAAAGAAATGGGAAATATGGCCACAGCCGAAGTGATGGGATCATAAAAACAAAAGCAGGAAACTACAAACGCAACAAAAGCAAGTAACATAAGAAATCAGCTTCATCCTCGCACAATCACATGCCGCAAATCCCTCCAAACCCACATTCCAGAATTGTACTCGACCGCAGTATTTAAATCCAAGATGCAGAATTTAAATGTAATAGCAATGCAGAATACGAATGCTATTAGAAATGCAGAAAACAGAAAGCAAATTCATCCATGCGACGCTTGAAAAATTAGAAGTCGATCCTTTTATTCCCGCAGATACAATTCCAGTTTCTAGCAAAGAAGTTTTTCCAACCTTTGCAAATGAAAATTACATTGGTTTTTATAGAGGTCCGTCCTCTTTGAAGCATTAAAAACGTAAAACCAACTTCCTCGTGATCTACAATAATATCTTGAAAATCGGGAACACGACCCCTTAATAGCGGCCTCGAGGAAATAAAAATTAAATGCCATGAAACGTTCGCGGTCCTTTATTAAATACGATTCTTCGAACATGTGCATGAAAACCGTTGAATTAATCCACGAACCGCAGCTTTGAACCAATAAATCCTTTAATTTTGGTGGCCTGGGCACTCTTCGACCTTAACCGCATCGGAAATCCGCAAATTATTTAATTCGGGTCAGCATTAAATCATCGGAAATCGAAAAACCCTCTCGGCCGTTCATACTGCACTTGGCGGGAAAACTGCGCAGGTCGCGAAAATGCGACGGGTCGCGAAATCGCGACGTGTTTTTCCGCCGTACGCTTCGCTGCTGAAGACCCGCGAAATGGAACATGTAGCGATTTCGCTACATGTTTCCGCCGTTGGCTCCTCCCTGCGCTCTGCCCCGCGATTTCGGAACATGTAGCGATTTCGCTACATGTTTCCGTCGCCGCATCAATCGCCATTTTCGGTCGCGATTCGCTGACATGTCGCCGACGCGCCGCAAGTTTTGCACTTTTTGCCTTCGACGCTCCCGGTCGCGATTCGCCGACATGTCGCCGAATCGCCGCATGTTTTCAACTTAATGCTTTTTTGCCCGCCGACTCGCGATTTCGGAACACGTCGCGATATCGCGACGGTTCCGCCAACCCGCTCGCGTTGGATCGAGTTGGACCGCGATTCTCGCAACATGTCGCGCGTCGTCGCAATTTTCAGACTTAGCCATTTTTTGCTCATTTTTTCTCCTTTTTTCGCCCAAGCCGCATCAATCAAAGGTCGATCCCCAACAATACATCAATGCATTCATCAATGAGAATCAATGTGGCAAAAATGCCAACATTCTTGGCGGCTCAGGGGTATACAGCTCGCTGTATGCAAGAATCCAGGCCTTAGTCCATTGGGCACAGAGTCATATCCGAACAGTAGGCTGGCTGCTGCAATACATGTTCTACTGAAAAATTGAAACTGGAAAAACCTGCATATAACTGATTATGAAACGACTAATGGAACGCGATGATGGAGTGAGCTCTTGCGATTGCGCAAGCGGTGACTGCAATGGAATGATGAAATGAAAATGAACGAAGTTATGGAGTGGGAATGGAACTAGGAAAGCTGTGAAATGAAATGAACTAGACTGTTAGCAAATGCGTAAAAGACTAAACTTAGAGGAAAGGGATAAGAAGGGACGGGAAAAAATAGAAAATGGAAAAAGAAACAACAGCCGTGGCTTATTTTGATTTAATGCAGAAGAAAAAGAAGGAAGAAGATGAAGAAAGGAAAGAGAGGAAACGGGGAAGGGAAAAGAAGAAAGTGCTAGAAAGCCACCAAATTGTTGGGAGGAGAAAAACAAAGGAAAAACAAGCATCTACGGCTCGCAGCAACAAGAGCCGAGATGAACAAATAAAAACAATACCAGCTTTTTTTTTTTTTCTTCTTCTTTTTCTATTTTTTTTTGTTTTTTTCAAAATACTATATACAATAATGCACGACATGATTGGCATGTTGCCACCAGACACCCAATCTCGAAATGTTATCCGGTAAATCTGCAATGTCCCGACCGTATCCGATCATACTTAAGTCGGTCCTTGAAATTAGGTCGGCTCCTTCCCCGAAGTTCTCCATGGTGCCGATAGGATGCAATTCAGCAGATTATCCTTCTTACTAGTACCCACATGGAGGACTTCTTCAGGTACCGGATGTAGTGGCTGGAACCAACACCACCACTTTGCAGACTTTACTGGTCGTGGGCTGAGTACAGGCTCCTCTAACTCCTTGATGTGATCATAGGGCTCTTCAAGTGAGAAATCTGATTCTGGGATCTCCTCAGGCTCTGGAATTTGCACTTGTTCTTCTACTTGGCCCATCTCTTGATGAAAACTGCAAGCAACCATATTGTTCATTGCTGGAAAAGTGCTTGCATGTCCCAATCCTTGACTTTGGACGAGATCTGTCCCTTGAACTCCACATGACTGCATCTCATGGATCTGGCATGAATGTGCAGTGGTAAACAGGAGCAAAGAACCACCGGAGAAGGTAATGGAGTTTCTCCCCACGGTAATTTTCTCGATAAGAGCAACAATCGTTCCGCTCGCACCGTCTTCCTCAAAGATTTGTGGGAAGCGTTGTTCACCCGATCGCAAAGAAAAGAGACCTATGTCGAATTAAAAGCTCGAACATAAAAGAGGTGGGCTTGGGTGGGTGATGGACGGATCTTCTCTCGGAATTCTCTTCCAACTTATCAAGAATCGGACATTGAAGTCCGTGATGCTTTCTTGAGGTGCTCTCTTGATGTACATGAAAAATTGGTAGAGATCCAAAGAACTGTAGAAAGGATCTTCATCAAATCTTTTGATCAGTGCTCCCGCTAGATCATCCCATGAGCTGATGCTTTGACGTTTGAGCAATCTGTACCATTGCAATGCTCTTCCTTCCAAAGACTGAACCAGAAGTCGGATCATGACATCTTCGTGTTCTATGACATGGATCATGGACATAATAGCAATATCTTCAACATGTGTCATAGCCATGCCTTCGGTACCATCATATTTTGCCAGGTTCTTCAGTGGCACCTTCGGGAATTTCATGCCGAACTTGCAGATTCAGAGGGCCAGGATCATCCCATCTAGGAAAAACCCTCGCCTTTGTGGCAGTGGTCTGTGAAATCACGGCCATCGCCATTAAGTCAGAGTCGCCAGATGAACATTCTTTGAAATTTTTTTTTTTTTTTTAAAAACAATAGGCGTCCACGAACAGATCTTCAACTCAAAGAAAGTCGCCAGATGAACTTACAAATCTCCGCTGTGAGGCCAAGACAGCTCATCAAATCTTGAGACCTCCGGGTGTTAAAACGTGCCAAAACTGTTGGCACCGGTGGGGTTATCACTTTGGAAAATTATGCGTATCCCACCGATTATGAATTCTTGGAGACAGAAACAGTCTGTCCCACCGGCGTGCCAAAAACTGTTGGTCACGAATCTGCCACAGAAAGGATTTTTACAATTGCGCCCTAGACCCGGCCAACATTGAAAGGTCGGAAGCAAGAAATGGCTCCTGCACCAATCTCCAGAGTGGGCCGGTTCCCTTTACTACTCTAAAAATGGGTTTAAGATAGGGTTGCCGGAAAGAGATTTAAAAGGTTGCAGTAAAGAAATGGGAAATATGGCCACAGCCGAAGTGATGGGATCGAAAAACAACAAGCAGGAAACTACAAACGCAACAAAAGCAAGTAACATAAGAAATCAGCTTCATCCTCGCACAATCACATGCCGCAAATCCCTCCAAACCCACATTCCAGAATTGTACTCGACCGCAGTATTTAAATCCAAAGATGCAGAATTTAAATGTAATAGCAATGCAAGAGTACGAATGCTATTAGAAATGCAGAAAATAGAAAGCAAATTCATCCATGCGACGCTTGAAAAATTAGAAGTCGATCCTTGTATTCCCGCAGATACAATTCCAGCTTTCTAGCAAGAAGTTTTTCCAACCTTTGCAAATGAAAATTACATTGGTTTTTATAGAGGTCCGTCCTCTTTGAAGCATTAAAAACGTAAAACCAACTTCCTCGTGATCTACAATAATATCTTGAAAATCATGAACACGACCCCTTAATAGCGGCCTCGAGGAAATAAAAATTAAATGCCATGAAACGTTCGCGGTCCTTTATTAAATACGATTCTTCGAACATGTGCATGAAAACCGTTGAATTAATCCACGAACCGCAGCTTTGAACCAATAAATCCTTTAATTTTGGTGGCCTGGGCACTCTTCGACCTTAACCGCATCGGAAATCCGCAAATTATTTAATTCGGGTCAGCATTAAATCATCGGAAATCGGAAAACCCTCTCGGCCGTTCATACTGCACTTGGCGGGAAAACTGCGCAGGTCGCGAAAATGCGACGGGTCGCGAAATCGCGACGTGTTTTTCCGCCGTACGCTTCGCTGCTGAAGACCCGCGAAATGGAACATGTAGCGATTTCGCTACATGTTTCCGCCGTTGGCTCCTCCCTGCGCTCTGCCCCGCGAAATCGGAACATGTAGCGATTTCGCTACATGTTTCCGTCGCCGCATCAATCGCCATTTTCGGTCGCGATTCGCTGACATGTCAGCGACGCGCTGCAAGTTTTGCACTTTTTGCCTTCGACGTCGCCCGGTCGCGATTCGCCGACATGTCGCCGAATCGCCGCATGTTTTCAACTTAATGCTTTTTTGCCCGCCGACTCGCGATTTCGGAACACGTCGCGATATCGCGACGGTTCCGCCAACCTCGCTCGCGTTGGATCGAGTTGGACCGCGATTCTCGCAACATGTCGCGCGTCGTCGCAATTTTCAGACTTAGCCATTTTTTGCTCATTTTTTCTCCTTTTTTCGCCCAAGCTGCATCAATCAAAGGTCAGATCCCCAACAATACATCAATGCATTCATCAATGAGAATCAATGTGGCAAAAATGCCAACAGAACCAATGCAACATTAGCCTCAGATTGGAGTTGTGAATATAATGTTGGTTCTAGGGAAGAAAACCATGAATTCAAAGGAAACATTATATCTTTCTTCGAACTAGAAATGGAAGGAGATTTGTTTTGGGAATGAGTAGAGAGAAAAGAGTGAGAGAATAGGGAAGCCATACCTATTTCTATCTGAAGTGCTTGTTGATTTCCATATTCTTCCTCGTGATCTCTATTGCTTTCATTCATGATAGAATCCTGAACTTCATTTGGCGTAGAAACTTCTACATTTTCTCTTTCATCAACTCTATTTTCATCGCCTATATCTTCTTCAAGATTTATTATTTCAACATTTTGGGGAATTTCCCCATGCTGTCCTCTTCTATGTTCAACATTCTCCTTTTTTACAACAATTTCTTTGAAAATAGATACATTTTGACCTCCTTGAGCAAGGTCATTTGGATCATCAATAGTTCCAATTTGAACATTCTCTTGTTCAGTAATATCTGTATCTAGAACATTACCTTCATCATTCTGAATAGTTTGCTCATCCTCTGGAGCAGTTCCAATATTTTCAACATCATTATCTTGAGCAATTTGCTCATTATTTGGAATTTTTTCAATATTTTGTTTCTCTTTTTCTTGAGTTTCTGCTACAGACTTTAGCCTCCTCCTCTTAATGCAAAGAGGTTCTTCATCAGATTCTGTAGCTGAGTTTGAAGGGGGAACAAACTTCACAGTTTTAGAGGTTGCAATTTTACCTTTTGATGAATCAACACCTAGTGCTAGGCATTTTCCTCTCCTTTCTTGCCTGTAAGGGTTCAGTGATCCCTTGCCCTTCTTTACCTAGGCCTTTGCCTTCATATCCCATCTTCAACATCATCTGAGCAACTTTTCCATACGCTTTTCCTTGTTATTTTGTGAAGATGTCATCAGTGGCCCTTTTCTTGGAAGTTCTAAGCCTGGTTTGTGCTTGAGCTAATGGCTGCTCAACTGCAACTTTCTTTCCTTTACCTTGGTCAATATTCTATTTTTTCATAGCTTCAGGACTTGTTGCCTTGCTACCACCAATGCTAGGAGGTACTTTTATAGGAAAAACCCCCGACCAAGAATCTTGATAATGGTCATAACGAACTAAAAATTCAAGGTCATTTTTCATAGGGTACCTCGAATCAATCATATTTGTTTGCACTCTCATGGTCCACCATTCATGAATCTTTCCCACCATCCAATCTACCCCTTTCTTCTGCATTCTAGAAATGGTATTTTCATCCAACACATGTTTAGAATTATTCTCAGGATCATAATACATTACATGTTCATAAAAATCATGCCAAGGGGGCAACGATTGCATTCTTTCTACATGCCATTCTAGTGCATCATCTTCATTATTATTTCTATAGGCTTCAATATCTGGTCTGATGGATGCATGATAGTTCTTCATTGGGGTTCTATTTAAAATAGCCTGTCTTTCTACAAATATATTTATAGGGTCATATTTCCATCTCTGAGGTATTTCTATTAACCCCAATTCTCTCAGAGCTTGAGTAATCTATTCATGTTGACCCTTCTTAGAAATAATAATACCCTCAAACTGAAAAGGTATAGTACATGTACCAGTTTTACCTATACCTGTACCATATTTGAAATTTATTTGTTTAGTTTGTCTAACATATTCCAAAGCAAATAACTTATCGATAACATAGTGGGGAAGTAAGAAAGGTTTTCCAGTAAACCCATATAACCTAATGACAACCCCTTGAGTGAGAATGAACCAGTCACCCTCTTCAGCATGTTTGTTCTGTAGAACTTTCTCGGCTTTTGGGGTTAACCTTCTAATTTCTCCATACATTATTCTTAGATCTAGACCCAAAAATTCCCTATTAAAATCGTAATACGATTATGTTCTGTGCAATACATTGGTCCACTCATATACTGGTAATGTCCTTCCCTTTTCATATTTATCATTTACAGAAATAAAATCTAGCTCCTTAGCCATAAAATAGAAGAATAGCCATACCAAGTATGAAGAAAAATGGAAAGAAAACTGAGACCCCCTTTTCATTGCAGATAAACCTTCATGAATTTCTCGAAAAAGATACCCCGACCAATCAAAAAATAAAGGCCTAACACTTTTATCCATGACTGAAGAGTCATAATTTTTTGGGTTTGATAGGTAATTGACTAAGGCAATCTGCCACCCATGAACTTTCTCATCAGTCTTCAGCTCGGCCACCATAGCCAATATAGAGAACAATTCTGGGTTTTTGAATTCTGCTAGGTGGATAGGGGTTTCGAGCATATTTCCTCTAGTAGGTGGGTTTTTTAACTGTGTAATGAGGAAATTCTTCATTTTTTCAGAAGGCACAAAATATTTTGCTTGTTCTATTGGGTTAAAAGCCTTAGGTTCAAGGGTAGGTACATAACCAATGGTGAAAGCAACAATAAATGCATCTGTACTTAGAGTAAAAAGCAATCTCCCTCTGTAATCTCTAACAACTTTCTTTTTTTCATCATAAAAATTTATGATTGCTTTGACCAATTCAGGACAAGGGTGCACAGGAATGTAAACATACCAATAGAGTAATGAATGGAAAGCAAAAGTAGCAAGGGAAGATGCAGTAATACCAGTAGCCATTCTGTCTTCAATATCTCTTCGAATCTTTTCTGGATCTTTCCATGTTACCACTGTGTCATCGATTCTAGCATCTCTATCGATAAATTTTTCACCCATTTCCTCTTCACGTCTCACTATTGAAGGTGTAGAAGATGAAGCCACCATTGTTGTTTTCTGATTATTCTTCTTCGGAGCCATGAGAGACTATCACACTGAGTTTGTCTGAACTGAACTTGGATTCGGAAAATAGGAATAGAAAGTGGTGCAATAGAACTTACTCAAGAGTAAAATTAGGGTTTTTCATGTCAATTAGAAAAGACATGCATGATTTGCATTAATTGTGGTTGGTGGGCTAGATTTTCTCGAATCCCTCTATGCTTTGTTTCTATCACCTTTTCGAATGTTTTTAAAATTCAGCCAATGGTTATGAACTGTATTAAAATAAATATTATGCTTACCAAAGCTCCTTCTATTTTGAAAGGTGGTTCCTGTTTTCCAATCATCAAAAAGCCACGTGGCAATTTTAGAATTTCTTTTGGTGGTTGATTGAGCAACCTTATTAAATGAAAAATAATACCTCTCGAGGCTTCTTTTATTCTCGAAAGTGGTTCTTTCCCACCAATCATCAGAAAACTACGTGGCAATTTCAAATTTAAACCATTATACCCGATAATATAGCACTTTTCGATTTTATCTTCTTCTTGCTGGCAAACTCTGGTTGGTCATGGAATGATGACAAAAAATTTTATAAGTTGGAAACAACTTAGGGAAATATTTACAAACATTGTTATAATGTACATACTATACATAAAATTCTCTCTTTTTCTTTAATTGAAGTAGAGCTTTAAGTGAAAAGCATTCACTATTATGGGTAAAATCATACCCTGTTGATCTTTCAGTTGAAAAGAATTAAATTGCTTTTCAACAATTATTTCAAAAGGGCCTTCCCAAAAGGCATCAAATTTATCATGGTTACCTAGCTTAGCTTTTTTCACATTCCATTTTAAAACCAAGTCCCCCACTTTAAATTTTTTGAAAGTTGTTTTCTTATTGAACCATCCTGTTGTGTCTGCCATATGCTTCTGATGGTGATCATAGGCCTGTTCCCTCTGTTCTTCTAGTTGTAAGAGCTACATCAATCGAGCATCCATTGGTTGGCCTCCCTCTTCATCCATATGATTAAGTAAATTTAGTGTTGGTATCTCCATATGTATAGGCAAAATAGCCTCTTTACCATAGACCAAAGAATAGGGTGATGTATTAATAGATTTCTTAATTGAAATTCTATCAGCCCATAGCGCTTGGTTGATTAAAGAATGCCAACTTCTTTTGTTATCTTCTAGCATTATTTTTAGGATTCTGAGGAGGTTTTTATTTGTAGATTCAGCTAGGCCATTTCCCTATGGATAGTAATTGGAAGAGGTCTTCAAATATATACCATATCTTCTAGTGAACTCAATCATTTTAGCTTTGATGAAAGTTGATCCATTATCTATAACTAGTGAATCTGGTACACCAAACCTTGTAATCAAGCTTTCTACAAACTCGATTACAACTTCCTGATCAAATTTCTTAGTGGGGATTGCTTCAGCCCACTTAGTAAAATAGTCTATGGTAGTAAGTATATACTTGTGGCTAGCTGATGAATTAGGCTCTATTATCCCAATAAAATCTAACCCCCACTGTTGGAAAGGTTCTTCAACTTGGATAGACTTTAAGGGCATAGGGGTATTTATGTTCCTCCCTACATATCTCTGACATTGCTCACAACTCTTAGTTACTTTGTAAGTGTCTAAAAAATAGAAGGCCAATAACAACCTGCTCTGAGTATCTTCAAAGTGGTGGATCTTCCTGAATAATGTCCACTAGAGAGACCTCCATGAAACTCTTTCAACACTTTTTGTTTCTTATCCTCTCTTATACACTTCAATAGTACACCATCTATATTCTTCTTGTACAACCCTTCTGATTGAAGGGTGTACTTCAATGCTTGTGCTCTATACCTTCTTCTTTGTGAAGCATTCAGATTATCAGGACACATTCCAGTCTGAAAGTACTTCACAAGATCATCAATCCAATCAGTCTTTTCTAGATTTTGATCTGATTCTATGTTTGCCATTACACTCTGGTGCTCTACATGATCATTTGCAGCCTGCTTGGCTAATTCTTGGCATAGAGCTCTACCCCTTACTATTTTTTTTGGGTGTATTTCTACATCATATTCCTATATTTTAGTCACCCAACCAACTCTCTTTTCACCAAGTTCCCCTTGTATTATAAAATTCCTGACATCAGGATGGATCACATAAACAATGATCCTACTCTATGATAGAAAATGTTTAAATTTATTCAAATATTTCATGACAACATACACTTGTTTCTCAATAAAGTTGTATCTTTCTTCATGATCATGCATGGTGGAACTCAGAAAAGCTATGGGTCTTTCTTCATTGTCTGCTCCCTTCTGTGTGAGGACTGCAACATAAATTTCTTGTTCACCAACAACATATAGGATGAAACCTCGGGAGTAGTCAGGATTAACCAACATAGGTGCTTGAGCTATTTCTTCTAGAATATTTTTGAAAGCATTCTTCCTTGGATCTATCCATTTGAAAGGTGCATCTTTCTTCAACAATTCAGTCATTGGTTTAACAATCTATGCAAAATCTACAATAAATTTATGCACAAAATTTATTTATCCAAAGAAATATTGCAAGCCTTTCTTGTTAACTGGTAGGGGAAGTTCCAAGAGTGCTTTCACTCTATCAGGATCAATGGCTAATCCAGCTTTAGAGATGACATGACCAAGTAGGATACCTTCTTCTATGATGAATATGGATTTCTTTGGGTTCAAAGATATTCCAAATTCCTTGCATTTTTCAAACACCTGCTCAAGGTGTGTTATATGATCCTCTTTATGATGAGAAAAAATTATCATATCATCTAAATAGATGACTATGATCTTGTTAGCAAGCTCACCGAAAGCCACATCCATTACCCTTTGGAAGGTTGCTCCAGCGTTAGACAAGCCGAAAGGCATCCTTTGATAGGAAAATGTTCCCCATTTTGTGGTAAAGGTAGTCTTATATTGATCTTCATCTCTGACCCATACCTGATTATACCCAGAAAAACCATCTAGCAAAGAGAATCTCTCTGCTCCTGCAACTATGTGTAAAATTTGGTCAATCTATGGGAGGGGATAATGATCCTTGAGTGAGGCTCTATTCAAATTTCTGAAATCAACACATAATCTAATGTCTCCATTTTTCTTCCTGACTGGAACTAAGTTCGCCACCCAGGTAGAATGTTTAATAGGATACACTATCTTAGCTTGAAGGAGTTTTAACAATTCTTGCTTCATCAGAGCTTCTATCTTTGGATTTACAGGTCTTTGCTTTTGCCTGAAAGGCTTGGCTCCTTCCTCTAATTCAATGGTGTGTTGGATAATATCTTTCTTGTACACTTTTAGATCACTATACACCCAAGCTATAATATCTAGAAATTTCTTGCATAATTCCCTGATTTGGTTCAATTCTTCTACTGTACAACTAACTCCGACTTTAATCATTTTTCTCGGTTCTAGCTCAACTTCTTTATACCGACGCTTATCAAATTTTATTTTATGGCCTATTGCCCTATCATTATTATCAAAAAGACTCTCAAGGGTGATAAGTCCCTTGGGGATATGATTATTTTTTAATTGAATCAATCCTTCTTCTTCTTCATCTTGCAGTGTCCTATCGCTCGAGCAGTTCATCTCATAGATTAAAAAATCTAATATTTGCTCATCATTTTCAAAAACTTGCTAGAAGATATTTTTTTCTAGCATTGAGGGTCTATATATGAGTCTAACCATCTTGGATTTCTGGATAACGTTGTTGATGGGACAAAAATTTGCTCCCACCGATGCCAACAAATCTGCGTGAGTATTCTGCTCTCTAGGAATAGACTTCATATTTAGAGCCTCAAAGGCTTCTAAAAGGTCCCACACTTTATTTCTATAAGCCTTTAAATAGTGTTGTTTACTGATACATTTTCTCGTGACTTGATTCATGATAAGTTTTGAATCTCCATAAATTAGTAGTTGTTTAACCCCTAGTTTCTTAGCTTTCCTCAGTCCCAAGCAAAGTGCTTCATACTCTACTACATTATTGGTGCAACTCCACGTCAATCTATAAGAGAAAATTATTTCCTTCCCTATGGGAGAAATCAAAACTATTCTAGCACCAGCTCCATTCTTACACCTAGCTCCATCGAAGAATAGCTTCCAAAGCTGACTAGTAGAATTATTTTCTTTGGGAGCGGGTGCCAATTGCTTTTTTGGTTTTTCAATGGAATAACTTCCCATTTCCATTTCTATCATGGCATTGAAATCCTTCAGAGAAAATTGATCTTCTACTTGAAGATCCTCTAAGGTTTCTTCCATTAGATCCACTTCTCCGATTTCCTCAGTCATCATATTTACAGTGTCAACCTCCCCTATCTTTTCTACATGAAAAGTAGATGGTTTCTCATTAAATATCTTGATCCTTCTACCTTTGAAAGGTATTTCTAAATGTGAGTAGTCTAGAGATAGGTATCCTCCTATATTTGCTATGAATTCTCTAGATAAACACATACCAAAGTATGGTGCTAAATCTACCACTACCACTTCTTGTATGACCACCATTTGAGGCATCCTATGGAGTTGTATGGGAATGTCTTTAATTACTCCTACAGTTTTAACTGGAGTACCATCCAACTGTAGGACTCCTGGATTACTCCTAGTATACTCCATCCCCATAATGTCACACACTACTTTGGGTATCATTGTAGTAGCAACACCTGAATCTATCATGCAGTTGTGTACAACCCACCCTTCCATTTGAAGAGATAAATAGAAGGGAGGTGGTCTATTTTTTCCAGTGGCAGATGTTAGATTTTCTTGGACTGTATTTGAATAAGATATGTTCTTACCTTTATTTTTCATTGTCTTTAGATATTCCTGCAGGAGGTCAATCTGACCAGGGAACTGAAGAGCATCATACATGCTTGCCTTTGAGGGAGTCTTTTTCATTTCTTCCACTATGTTGAATGAAGATGATTCAACACTTTTTTCTCTTTCCTTGGAAAAAGTGTCATACCTATTTTTGTATCCCTGAGTTGCTTCCATTCTTTGTCTCTTAGTTAATGAAGGAAATCTTAACCTCTCCTTAGCTTGATCTTGAGTCTCAGTTTCCTTTCGTGGAGTGAACTCTTTACGTATTTCTGGCCTAGAGCTTTGGGCAGGAACCTGAGGTCTTTTTTCATAGGAAGAATCTCTTTTGGGTGTTGCTTTAGGAGCTGGGGGAAAACTTAGAGGTTGAAGCTCTTGAGGATCCACTTGCAGAGGTTTTTTACCTGATCTGGTTAAAACCGCAACTTGTTCCACTATAGGCATCATGAAATTGTGATCAATTTCTCTAATCATATTTACATGACCTTTCATGTTTTTCTCTGCTTTCTCAATAGCTACATTCTGTACATAATGTTGATGGATCATACATGAACTTTCTCCATGTGGATCATTACATGTGGTACACTAGTAATCAAAATTTGTAGGAGGAGCTGAAGCTTCCTCGACTTCATTTGCATAAATGACATTTGATCTTTCCTACCCTCTATTGCTTGACTGAGCTACATCTCTTGTTATTTGAGGAAACCTCCTTGGTTGAAAGTTTCTCTCGACCTCTCTTCTCTTCATTGACGTCATATCATTCACCAAGAGTTTTTACCGTGTCCAGTATAATAGAGAGCTGATTCTCTTGGGTTGGTTGAGGAGGTGGTGCAGGTAATGCGGGAACAACGGGAATAGGAGGTAATGTCGAGGAATTTTGAGGCATCTGTATTGCAGGAATGGATGGTTGCCCATTCCATTTTGGAAGATCTACACTTGGAAAATGGGAAGAGCTTGAAGAACTAGTACTGGGAGCTTGGGGAATATCTAGAAAAATTGGCATTATTGCTTTTGGTGGATATCTCCCAGTGGCAATGAGATCTCTCTCTACTTTGGATGCTTCTTGGTAAATAGTAGGGAAGGTGAATATTCATGATTTTCGTATTATCATACTGATATCAAAATCAAAAGCTCTTAAATAATAATACATCGCTTGTTCTATGGTTGGTTTCAATCTGGTGGGCACTCTTTCCTAGGTGCGGTTGAATCGGATATTGAAATCAACAATTTCCTCTTGAGGATATTTTTTGATAATGTTGAACTGGCTAAGCAGGGAGAATGGATCTACATGCTGATTAAACTCGTCTACCAGCCTACCAGCGAGTTCTACCCAAGTTGCAATGGATTGAGGAGGAAGTGCTCTGTACCAATAGAGCATTTTTCCTTTTAATGAAATGACCAAAAACCTGATCATCACATCTTCTTGAGTGATGTTGTAAATTGCTGCCAAGGATGCAACATCTAAGCAATGTTCATACGTCATTTTACCTGTTCCATCATATGAAGGCAATGCCTTCAAAGATGCAGTAGGAATCAGGTTCTGGGCCACTAGGTTCAATGGACCCGTGTGGTTCCATGTAAGATAAGTTGGTGGAGGAGCGACCATTGTAGTGATTGTACTTGTCTACACTATAGAACTATTGGTAGTTATATTTGAAGATGTATTGATAGTAGGGTTGGATAAAATAGTAGGTACAAGGGTAGTAATACTGGTAGCAGGTGGGTTTGATCTAGCAGATAAAATTGGATGCACTCTTAGGCTACCAAGATGTAACTCGAAGAACTCAATGGGTTCTTCAGAGTTTCTTGCTTTAGATCTAGTTATCATATAGGTAAATAATCATAAGTTCTAACTAGATAAATAGATAAGGTATTTCTTAGGTCTATACCTTCGGATGAAGTCGCTAGGTGATTTGATTTAGATTTTAAAAGATCAAAGACAAACACCAAACCTTATAGAATACTGTGGGATTTAGGGTCCCACCGGGCATGCCAAAAATTGTTGGAACAAAATCGGCCTATGGTTGTTATTTGCACCTACGACTTTGTCAACATTGAATAGATGGACTTAATCTTGGGATCTTCCATCTAATCTCCAGAGGAGGTTGGTTCCTTAATGGTTTTTATGAGAAAAGGGAAAAGAGAATTACTGAAAGAGAGGGAAATATAGCCGTAGCTAGAGCTTTTCTCATGGTACAGATTAAACAACAACTAAGATAAATGCATATACTCTTGTTGTTCAAGCATTTATTATATCTTCACACAGAAATCATAGTTTTCAAATGTGATTTAGATATTTATCTAACACACATATGTATCGAATTCTAACTCCAAAAATATGATTTATATTATGTATAAGTCCATATTTTAGAATAGATACAATATACAACTCAATAATGTGAATAGAAGCAAAGAATGTTAATACATACACTTGCACACTATGAACCAGAAGCCAATAGAAGCATAATTTTATTGCTTGTATTCAGAGTACATACATCCAATCTTGTAAACGCCTAAGAGCCGACCTCTTTTCAGGGTGTGTTTACTATTATATATACCCTATGGTGAGTATCTTTACAATTAGTATATTCTAACATAAAATCAATTACAAGCAATCAGGCTACAATCATGCTTCAATATGTTTTGCATGGCTTCTAATAATAAATAAAATCTGATAGCAAAAATCTAGGATTTGATACTTCTTTCACTATCTATCATCAGTTGCTGACACAAGCTTTTGGAGGCATGTTTATTTATTTCTACTTATATCTTTGTCAATGAAACCCGTCATGTCACGAAATCATGACATTTCTTCACACTTTGGCTCTTTGGGACTACTCGCTAGCGAAAACTTATCATGTCACGAAATCGTGACATCTTCTTGCACTTTGGTCTTTTTGAGCTACTTGCTGGCGAAAACCCGTCATGTCATGAAATCGTGACATCTTCTTGCACTTTGGCTCTTTGGGACTGTTCCCCTATGAAAATCAGTAATGTCATGAAATCATGACATTCTGGCACTGTAGCTTCCTTTTCTTCTCCAACCCGATGAAAACCCATCATGTCGCGAAATCGCGACCTTTCTTATGCCTTAGTCATTTTTTCTCTTTATGTCTCAAAAATGAAACACTGGTCTCATGTTGCAAAACTTTGCTATCTATCAAGGTAGTCTTTTTAGACTAACAAGATCATTAAGGTTTCTTTAATATTATTACTTTGCATTCCTTTAAAAAAATATGAAACAAGCTACTCCACATATGCAACACGATAAGGCATCCAAATCTCATAGATATTTTGTAATTTACATTTCAGATTTTTGGTTCTAAATAAATCTGCCATAGCACATAATAAATATTTTCCAGGAATAATCAAAAACATAACTAAATTCCTTGACTTATTACAACATTCTATATTAAAAATAATAAAAAGAACATAGAATCGCATAACACCAAAAATTACCCTAGGAGAAACCCCGAAGGGAAAACCCAGCCTCAAAAAATTAAACCTTTGTTATTTTTAATAATCCTTTGATTCTTACATTGAATGGAAGAATTCCCAACCTGCTAATACATTTAGATCCAGTTGCCAAAACCCCTTTTGTCTTCACAAAAGCTTCATTCAACTTATAGAGATACAACTCTACTCACATCTGCGTATCTCAAAACAACTCATTCTATCTTGCTTGCACCCTCCATTAAGATCTCACCCATCATTCAAAAAAAGCCATGTGAACCAGTACCTCTTGGACATGTGCAATGGTTTATCAATTATTATTTGCAACATACATATCTTGAGCTTAAACAACTTGTTGAACATAATCACACATACACTTTGGATACAATGCTAAATGTATTCACACAATTGTAATACAATATTTGCTTCTATTTTTAAAATAAATAGATTCTTTCCAATGCTTCCATTAACTATTTACTCACCAACTTCTCCTACGAAAAGCAGAGTGACGTGTTCACAAAAATATCTTCTTCTATGCACAATAGTCTTACATAAATTCAAAAGGAGTTCATGATCTATGTTTTAGAGGCATTCCCATCCTCAACTATCGCCTAAAGGTCCCTATAACAAATTGAGCTCTAGCACAAACCATAATGGGAAAAATTACCATGAGGAAGTATAACTCCTTAATGTTGATTCAACCTTGCATGACAGAAAGTATCTAATGATTATCTATATTTTAACAACTACATTAATACACCTTAGGGTTGGTTAATTCCTGAAGGTCCTATGGTTGTAGCTTCTATAAATGTCTTCTCTAACGTAGCACAAGAAACTTCAACAAAAAGAGAGCCAAGAGTATCCTAATCCTAAAGGTGGTGAATCCAACGTTCAGTGAGATACATCAACTCGAATTAATTTCCTTTCATCGACTTGTGATACATCGATATCATTGACCGAGTTAATCACTTAACAACATACGTAGTTTAACCTAAGCATAGCTATAATTCTATCTAGTTATTTAACTCATGTCAACTTCGTCAATGGTGATAGTCTTCAGTTCCCATATTAAAATCAACATGGAAGGAACCATTAGTCTAAGAACCTCAAAAATATGAATAGCATACTCTACATTTTTAACCCAGTTTAGAATAACCAAAACCAAAATGCTTGGTAAGCTAACTAAGGTATACAGATGTTGGATGTAGCTAAAATTTAGAACTCTACATTGAGTATTCTACCAGGTTACATTGTTGGGGAGACTAACTCCTTACCAACTACTATATTTCTCTTGAAATACTACACTAGAGATGAAAAGCATATGCTATAATAGATACACTTCTCTTTTTATGTGAAAAAAATATATCACTACAATAGAAATGCACGAACGACTCAACAAGCTAAATTTTTTGGGAGTAATTCATCAAGTTCAAATAAATGCTTCCACCAAATATATTATATCATAGATATTATGTCTCAATTGAAATATCCTCTTAAATGATCAATGTTGTAAGTCATATATCACAAAATCAAACTTAAGTGCCTACCTGAATTCCACCGTCAGTCGACCAGAAATATTACACAAGAATTGCTCTCTAGCTTTCCATCGCTTCTCCACACAAGAATTTCTCTCTAGATTTTTGTCGCTCCTCCACATCGGTGTTTTTCTCCCTCTCTTTTTTCCTTCCAGCTTCTTTCTTTTTATCACTTCCCCTATTTTTTCTCCCTCAAAATAGGTGCCACTACCTTCTTTTTTCCTTCACCCATTACTCCTCGATTGTTGTGGTTGTTGTGTGCCATTACTAATATTGTATCCCATATCCCACCTCGATCTCTAACTCCTCAAGATAATAAAATCAATCCATTACCTCTTAGATATTCTCTCTTTTCATGTGTAGCTCTTCTCTTCCAGGGTGGCAACAAAAGCTATTCAAAATTCATGAATGGGAAACCTTAGCCATTGTTACGTATAAATGTAACAACGTTCTCTCCTATTTTCACATTAGGGCTACTGAATAATACCAGAGATAAATCCAAATTCCAAAGATAACGAATAATAGAAATTACAACATAATTTCTCTTTTACACAAGTGAAATATCACCATGAATAAAGTTGTCTATCAATAAGCTACTATTATCTTTACCATGATATATTTTTATCAAACCCATTCTAAGTGTGCCACTTCGTAATACAAGGGTATTCATTCATGATTTTACGGGTTGTTCCATGAATAAATATCTACACTCCTTTACTTGGGGTATCTCATTCTTGGTAATGAGATCTTCCTTATCACCATAAGGAAATCTATCTCTGCAAAAATGCAATTCTGTTAGAAACATCATATCCTTTCGCAAAAGCATACTTTTTAGAAATTAAACAAGAAATAGTTAATTATTCCTTACTTAAAATATATCACATTTTCATAGAATATACATTTTTCTTTACTATTCATGAAGTAAAAAACCATTCCATCTATATATATTAACATGGCAATGTACAAAATTATTCACACAATAAAAATATGCCAAGGTAGGGTCATGACACATATGCTTGGACAACGATAAATATTTGACAATTTGTTATTGTAGGAATCCATGGCGATTTTATGGAATAGCATGATATTGTAATTGAAATTGAATATTTTTGGATTCATATTGGCTTGATTAGGATCTAACATAACTTGACGATTAAGCATAGATTATGGGTTTTATGAGACATACTATAAGTTTTTATTATTTTATGGGGTCCTAATCTACTATATATTTGTGTAGGATGACTACATAAATCCAACATTTGATTTAGAGTAGTGCCTTGATTACCTTGTGCTTCAATTTTAGTAGGTGATTTTTATCACTTTTTGGTAGTTTCCTAGTTTAATATTAGTGGGGTTATTTATATTAAAGCATTACTAACATAATGGTTCAATGGATTCAATTATTATTAGGACGTAAGTTGACCTATATGGGTTGCTACATTTGGAAAGTTTACTTGCTAAATTGGCTTTAACAACTATTAATTAGAATTGGTACTTATGTAAGGGATGCCTTGGGAACTCAATGATGTTTGTGGTTTACTTATCCTAATTTGAAAAACATGACTATCTTAAGAATTCATCATGTTAGTGTATTGTCTAATTGGAGACCCTAATTGATTGGAAGGTTATATTGTGCTAGGAAAGGCTTGTGATATTAGAGGTATACTATTTTGAATATTTATGATTATATTTAGGATAGTATGTCCAAAATAATCCTAATTACATATGTTATTAGTTAGGGTATAATCATATATTGAGATATTTCTAAGGTAACCTACTTTAGTTAACAAAAATAATAAAGGGTTTGTGGATGAATGATTTTGACCATGGTTGGTTTTTTCACTATTGGCTCTTTTTCCTTTAATGGAGTTAAAATTGGTTTGTTGGACTCATGTATCCACTTGATGTTTGTTTGATTCTTCTCCTTTTTATTCATACCTTAGTAAGGAATGAGTTCAATGCAACACAATTCTTTGTCAAAATAATACATTTGTGATTGTGTATTCATGAGCCTAGAAAGAATCCTATTCATACTAGAATCAATGAAAGTTTGGACAAGAAAAGTAACTCTTTTGTAAAACTAGTGAATCACTTCAAGTTCACTTCTAAAAATGGTGATTCATTAAAAAATTAGAAAATATTTCAAGAAAAATAGAATGAATCACTCTTTTTATAAACTTGCCAATTAACTTTTCATAAAATAGTGATTCATTTCTTGGACAATAGATATTCACTTGCTTAAATCTTAGAAAAATCTCTTTTATCAAAAATTAGTAAATCACAATTATAAATGACCAGATCACTATTTTAATGAAAAATTGAAAAATTACTTCAAAAAATACCAATTTCATTTTTTTCCAGCGGTAAATCATAATCTTAAGCCATAAAATAAAGCAAATTGCTAAATTGTTTCTTAGAAGAAATTCTTGTGAATCACACAAAAGTCTTGCTTCACAAAAAATTTGATCGGCTATTCAAAAACTAGAATGTGAATCTCTTAAATCATTCTTGAGGTTCATAACAAAGTCATTATTCCATGAAGCACCTATAATTTCATAACAATTGTGGAAGATAGTTTCAATTAGATTTAATTTTTTTATGTGAAAAGAGACTAGGCATAAATTTGACATGGAAATCAAACCCTTTGTCCTATTGGATGTGTCAAAAACCTATTGAATTACTGAAATGGTCTAACTTCTAATATAGCCACAAATCCATTTCAATAATTGAAAGAAAGAGAAACATACCTCCTTTGACCTCCAAATTTAGGCTAGATTCCTACTAACCTTGATAATCTAAATTAAATATTGGGAAAATATATAAGAAATCAAATTTATGAAGGTAAGGTTACAAGTAATAATAAATTTCATGAAAATACAAGATGATCGTAGGTGTAGCAAGGAGAGTGTGCAATCAATCAACATATGAAGAAATTAACATCAATGTGCTTCCTAGTATATGGAATAGAAATACTAGAAGGAAAGGACTGGAAAGCAAAAGGTCAATACTCTAAACACTATGCATTCTATAATTCAAAAGAGCATTGACATGATTGAAAATAAAATTTCATGCAAATAAAAGACAAAGAAAAATATCTATTAAATTGGTGGAAAGGTCTAACTTCTAATGTACCCACAATTTCATTTCAACAATTAAAAGAAGGACAAACATTCCTCCTTCAGACCAATTTCCTACTAACCTTACTAATATAAACAAAATAATAATGATTAATTCATGAAGGTAGGGGTGAAAGAGATTAAATTAAATTACATGAAACTAAAATATGACCATAGTCACATAGCAAGAATATTGTGTGATCAATCAACACATGAAGAAATCAAATGATATCAATGTGCTTCCATGTATATGGGATTGGAACAATAGAAGGAAAGGACTAAAAAGCAAAAGGAAGTGCCATAATCACTATGGATTTTAAAATACAAAAGAGTAGTGCCACAATTTGAAAGTAAATATCATTCACAATATTTCTATTATTCCTAAATTTTGAGCAAAAGGACAATATGGAGTCCATAGAGTGTAGCTTTAATGTCTCCAATAGTAAAAATACATTTACAATAGGTCCCTTAACTCCTATTTGTAGATAATTATCCACTTAGAATTTACCTAAGATGAAAAATAAATATTACAAATAAGTCTACTAATTTAGGATTTTTTTTAGCAAAACAATGCATCATAAAGTGCTACACTCATCCAAAATTATTCCTAAACTACTTAGAAGCCTTCTATATTGCTTTTAGTATTTCAAAATGATAAAATATTTATTTCTATTTGGATTCCTCCAATTCTATGCTTCCTTGTCTCACTTGTCTTGAAAACTAGTGATTTGCTCATTTGGAAGGAGTGTTCCATTACTATGTAAAATAGTGATTAATTTATTAACAAAAAATCACATCTTCTAAGTAGATCACAACTTGAATGAATTAAACTCTAGGAGCAGATCACTACTTTGGTGTCTAGTTGATATTTTCTATTTCAAGGGTCTAGAAAAAATATTTTAGATGATTAAATTATTCAACGTTTTTATTATTCAAGCCCTCAAATTATTGATGATTCAAAGGTAGTAGTAGGGCTACTACAATACCAAAATATAATAGAAGCAAAAAAAAACACATGCCAAGATGTGATGGTTTTGGCATGATAACTATTTATATGCATAGAATTATTAGGTTCATTGATGTCTTTACCATCCATCATTTATAGTTTTATAGCACCAAATCGTAGATTGATTTGATAGCATATGGATTGAGGCACTTATTGATGAAATTAACCTTTTTTTCATGACTGTAAATAAGTTTGAGAACAAGGTCGCTAAATTTAAAATAATGATTATATTGCTTACCAACATGGTTCTTGTATACTTGATTATGTTGGAGATAATTAAGGTATTTCTCATTAAGGAAATAAAGTTTGGTAAGGTAAGCCTCCTAGTATTGTTGAATATATTTTTTATGATGTAACAAATTATACAATGGCACATGTAAAAAAGCTATCTCAACTTCAAAAGGAAAAATAACTTTAATACACTAAAATAAGTGATAAAGAAATGGTCCTAATGGACATATAAATATTGGTATAATATGAGAATGATGCTAGATGTAACCTAAATACCAATCATGATGTGACTTCTTGATAATATTTTATAAAATATTTATTAGAATTCTATTAGTGGCTCATCTTGAACTTTACTAAGGATAATAAGGTATTTTACAATAATACCTAATGCCAAACTACATGCTTAGTTATTTTAGTTCCTTATCTTATATGACCCACACTTATCATTTATGATTGTGGAAGGGAAACCAAAGTAACAAATAATTTTATTTAATATGAACTTGGCAATAATGTAGGTAGTGTCATTTGTGACACACATAATTTTAATCCATTTAATAAAATACTTTATTGTGTTGATAATATACTCATTTTTGTTTTTGGTAGGTGTTAGAAACTCATGATCATTAGATAAATCAAGTGATATAGAACATACAAATTCTAATCCCATATGAAACACTAACAAGGGAAATCTATAGGATGAAGAGCATGTGTAGAAGCATGGATCTTGCATTTATGGAATTAAGTCTAGATATATTTAGATATAAATGCATTAGTATTAGTACCCAATATTGGCCAATAATAGGCCAAAGAGCTTAGGGGCAATGGAATAACCATTGAAGTGATCTCTATAATCCTATTAATGGACATCATTCAATGCTTTAGGGACTTCAATTTGAGTTAGACACCAAATTGATTTCTATAATATATCACACTTATAAGAACATATTTAAAATCCTTACATTAAAATTAAATTCTTTTATGGGCATTGACATATTGAGGATGGGTTTAGTCATCTAAAAACCTTAAATATCACCATATAATGGGTCATCTTGGGTATATAACAATCAAGGTTATTGAAATGCGTCTTGTCATCAATAATTGAAATGAATGAACCATCATTAACTTATAGGAACTATGTTTTTTTTAAATTCTACGTGGAATAAATCTGGAAATATATGAAATTAATAAATTAGCTTCCACAGTAATCTTCTATGAGCTAAAAAAAAATGAAAAAGGTATTAATTTCATTAAGTTTTGAGTGATTTAATAGAAAGGGTTAAGATTCTTAGATTTGACCTTGAACTCATTGTTAACTTATTGAATAACTACATATGAAATATCCTAGAACTTTGATATGTTATACATTTATTCCTTGAGTTATTAAAATTTAGAGTATGATTGTAGCACCCTAAAATTGGCGCAATAAAATTATAAAATTTACATTCACCTTAGTAAATAAATTTAAATTCAAATTTAACCTCCCAAACCGCCCGTTAACCGTCGGGAAATCCGTTTCCCCCTTTTTCGCGCCATTTTTAGAGGTTGTTTTGACCGTTTGACGATATCGTCGCCGATCAGACGATATCGCCCTAGATTTGACGATTTCGTCTGGACTAGGACGTCCGTACGATCTTGTCGCAAAACTGAATTTGCATAGTTGGAATCTGTTCCAACGGGTCTCCAATCTGGGCAGAAGCGTGTCTGCACCATTGGGACCCTCCCTCGTTGGAGATCTCCCAAATTGGGATGATCTCCAACCTCCTAACTACTCCCCCTAAGCCTATTTAACCTCTAGGATTTTCCCTCCCCAACCCCTGGCTGAAATTATCTGCAAACTGATTCCCTCTGCATCAAAACATCCTAATTTTGCTTTTGCACTAGTCCCATAGCAATTTTGTTGTAGGTACATCATTATTTTTCAACCGGAGCCAGCATCCATCGTCGCCGATGAACCTGTTCAGATCGGAGGCGATCCCGTCGAATTCGAGACGATTTCGTACTGATGCGAGACGATCTCGACTGCAGCCCACATCGAGGCAATCAGTGCCTGAAGTTTGCTTTTCTCAACTCTTTTTCTGTCATTTTATTCTACAAATTAGATTATTTATTCAGTTTTTATGCTATTTTGCATTTGGAGTTCACCCATTTAGCTTAGATTGCATGCTAAGTTCATGATCTGCCATTAAAGTACAATAATTTGCTTTAATTTCTGTTCTTAAATATTGTTCAGTATTCATATTGCTATTTGGTGTAATTTGCCTCTGTTAGCACAGTAGGATTTCTTGTATTTTGCATCTATTTTCTGTTTTGCAGGTCTCTCGACGAATTCGTCTGACGAATTCGTCAGATCTCGGACGATTCTCGTCGATCTCGACGATTCTGTCAGATTTCGGACGATCCTCGTCGGATTGCGAGCGATTCTCGTAGAATTCCGTACGATCCAGATCGCTTCAAACGTCGAATCTTCTTCGGACATCCGGATCGGTATTCCCCATTTTCCTCCTGTAAATTCTCTGTTTTTTGCTTTTTTAATCTGTTTGTCGTATTCATGAAAGTTGCATTTTCATGTAGTTTAATTTAGATTCATTCGGCCAAACCTAGGATATGAATGCTTAAGATTAAAACGAACTCATCTAAACACATTCCAAAACCTAGGCGTGGAAACCGCCGCTAAATGTTTCCCGGTGAACCCACCATCCGTCGAAAAATCACCAAAATACACCTCCCTTGAGAGGCGGGACCTTCGCAAAGTCCTCTCAGTTCGAGGTACCGCACCATCCTTTTCCCATCCTCCTTCCGGGCGCGGATCCTATAGCCTGAAGGTAGGGATGCGAAAAATTTGGAGCGATACATTTTGGTGAACCCGACGTGAATGCATCATAACCTTTTGAAAACAAAAACAAAAACAAAAACAAAAAAATTAGAACAACTAAAACTTAGATGCATTTTAAAACATTTAAGGTTTAAAGTCATGTTTAGATGGTAGCTCCTAAAAAGAGGTTAGCAGCTACTATAAACGTAGAAAATCAATTGGCAGCTATAGAAGTTAATTCTGTCCTTAGTATCCCTGAAACGAGTAGAAATCAATCCTTGTGGGACGAACTTGACAGGAGACTTAGTCTCATCTCATCTAGGTCCACACAACTTAAGCAAATTAAGAGGCTAGTCTTGGATAGAATCCTGGGATCCTCATCAACTAGTTTTTTATCATGAACTTCAGAGAGCCTGCCATAGATGGTTAGCCTATAGGAGAGCTTTAGTATCCTCAGAGTTGTTCACCTTCGAGGAATACCTCGAGAACGCAGCTATTGTGCACCAATTCCTAGGCCTTGTAGAAGACCAAGAGGTTGTTCTTACAGATAGGGAAAGATGGAATAGAGTTCCTCGTGCTGTGTTATATCGAGAGTATTGCCATGAGCTTTACTTTTATCAACCAACATCTGAGATAGACAATATCACCATAGCCCTTTTCATCAAATTCTTAAAAGAAAACTTTCAATTTGAAGAAGAACATTTCATGACCCCTGAACAACTCGAACCTATTAATGATATTCATAAGTTGTTCATAGAAAACTAAATTATTTACTTTCAGTCTTATTATTTCTTGCATTTATTGTGTTATTTGCTTTATTGTATTGTTTCAAAAAATTAAAGAAAAACTAAAAATCAAAAAACTTAGCAAAAACTTAAACATTTCATTTTCAAATATTGTAGTAGGTATATAGTAAATATATACCTCTTAATTTGTTGCATATATATATATATATATATATATATATATATATTTTGCTGAAATCAAAACTTAGCACCATGCCTAAACTTAGGAATGGTAAAGAAACTTTAGGGGAAGGAGAAGATTGGTTACAAGATACAACTGAAAACCCAAATGTCCTTCTTGGAGATACAAATCCGGAAGGAGAAACCCTAGGTCAATCAGATGAAGACTTAGGGGAAGATAAGGAACAAGAAGCAAGTGTTAAAGAGGATGGATCCTCATCCCCTAGAGTAGCTCCTAATGGAGCTATTGCCTTTGACAATGCAGAGCATTTCAAGAGATTTCTCATGGAAAACATTGATGACCTTAATGTGGCAATTCGCCTTGATAAAGGGCAAATTAGTAAAACTCAAGCAGCCATGGAATATATATGCAATATGCATACTAACCCCTTGTCTTTCATTGATCAAGAAAGTGACAAGGGTGGACCATCCAATACGGATATGGTCACTATAGCCCAAAGCATGTCAAAACAACAGGTTACCCAACCTCCTAAGGAACCTGTTACTCAACCTAAAATCACTCCCGCACAAAAGAAAATTCCCTTCACTACTTTGTTCCGCCAAACTATTGAGCAAAATGCTTTAAATAAACAGAAACCTAAAACAAAGCCAAATACAAACTTTCAACAATCTGGAATACAACATAATACAGCTTCAAAATTCCTCCATAATACTTTTCCTACCAATAATTTACACAACAGTAACATGGCATCTAATCTGCATGTTCCTCCATCCTACGCCCATAACACTCATGTCAATGCCCTACCAAACCAATATGGGGGGCAAACTAGTAATCTGGAAGCCATGGTGAAACAATTGGCTTCACGTATGGACCAAATAGATCCCTACCGTCCCTCGTATAATTATCGAGAGATTTGTAGTCAACCCTTGGATCCCATAGTTGTAGCTCAACCATATCCTAAACATTTTCCCATGCCTTCCTTGCCTATATATAAAGGAACCGAAGATCCCATAGAGCATCTTCGCATGTTTAGGATAGCATGTCACGACATATCGCATGACGACTTGCTATTACTAAAAATGTTCCCCAAAAGTTTAGGTGGAATGGCATTAGAGTGGTACTATCAATTGCCCACTCATTCTTTAAGAAACTTCGAAGAAACAACTGAATCATTTGTCCATCAATTTAGTGCCTACATCGAGAGGCATGTAACTATTAAAGACCTATACAATTTAAAACAAGATAAGGATGAATGCTTTGCCGATTTCTTAGCTAGATGGAGGCAATTGATAGGAAAACTGCACTTTGTGCTACCCTATAGGGAAATGTTAGACATTTTCATCAATAATTTACAAGAACAGATATCTTATGAGTTATCGACTGCTACCCTAACTACCTTCGATCAAGCTATAGATTTAGCTCGAAGAGTAGAAGATGCCCTCATTAGGAGAGGCCAACTTAGGAAGAAGGATGATGAGAAAACATCCAGAAATCAATATAAAAACAAACAGGTTGTCGGTGATGGAGTCACTGATAGCAGGAATGTTGCAAATGTCAATACAACAAAGACAACAGAAAAATTCATATTGAAACCTCCTGACAAGCCTCCTCGAGAATTCACTAGATTAAACCAACCTTTGTCAACTATTTTACCTCAATTACTCGAAAGAGGTTTGATCCAATTACCCGCTATCCGGGAACCTGACCCAAGTATACCCGGATATAGAGCTGATTTGCACTGTGATTTCCATAGAGGACCTGGACATTCTACCAACGCTTGTAAGAGATTGAAACATAAAATACAAGATTTGATTGACAATAATGAAATGGAAGTGCAAGCCTTCCAACCTAAACAAAACCCTCCTAATAATACTCAAAAGACCATTCCCCAAAATCAAAATCAAAACGCCAATCAAACTTTAGACATATTTCAACACCCTTTACCAAGACATGGTAAAGAGGTAGCCAATCAAATCGAACATCATAATGTTCCCCCTCCTACCCGATATGTAGGAACCATTAGCGGACAATTACCCGTTCAGGATCCTCAAATATTTGACACGACCTTATCCCTAGTTACGACCAGGCCCTTACATAATTTTCAAACTTCTGATTCTAGTGATATAGAATCAGATAGTGAAAGTGAACTAGACATTACTTCAAACCAATCGAATAGTTCTGAAAATGAATCAGATCCTATTCAACCTGTCACAGATGATAATGTTCCAAAAGAACCATTTCCTAGAAGAGTCACTACTCGACCTTCTTCTAATATATTCCTTTCAAATGAACAAGCCATTAATGCTCAACCGAGACCAGTTCAACGTCTTCACTATAACATTGTAGGTACCATTGGAGTCGTTACTCGACAACAAGCTCAAAACTCTCAACAAGAACCAAACCAGAACGATGGATCAGCTCCATTCGTCCTGAAAAACCCCCATAAAGGGAATCATGCTCCTAATATCCAATCTAAACCCCCTTACAACATTAATGAGCAATTGTCTAACACTACGGCCAAAATTTCCCTTTTAGATTTATTAAGATCCTCTCCCACCCATAGGGATGAGTTGATGCTTACATTGAGCCAAATGATGGTACCTCAAAACATTCAACCTGAAGCTATGGCCAATACTATCATCACTCGAGAGATTGATTGTATTGACTTCCGGGATAAAGATATCCCACAACACAGTTTACATAAGGACAATCCCTTATACATTACTGCTTTAATTGGAGATGTAGTCGTCAAAAGAGTTTTGATTGATAATGGCTCATCTCTAAACATTTGCACCTTTGACTTCTACCAACGATTTGGCTTTAGAAGTGATGAAATGAAGAAAACTGATATGATCATCAAAGCTTTTAATGACGAAACACAAGAAACGTGTGGAGTTATTACCCTCCCATTGCAAGTTGGTCCTAGAACCCTAGAAACAACCGTGTTTATTGTACATTGCCCAGCATCGTACAATATACTTTTGGGTCGCCCTTGGATCAACGCCATGCGAGCAGTCCCATCAACTTTACACCAATGTGTTAAATTTGAGTTTAAAAATAAGTTGGTCACTATTCATGGTGACCCTAGACCTTTTGATATGTGTGCTTTGGTGTAACCAGCTTGGAGTGCAATTTTGCCCCGCTCCGTCATCCACACATCCTAGTTCTTCTTTTTCATCTAAAACTAGTGAAACATAAACCCATAACTTCCCCTATTCCTCCTCCATTAACTTCATCCTCCTATATAGATCAACAACCCTCTAAACAAATTATTCTAGAACCTCAAAAAGATTTTAAATCTACAACCAATCCTTCAACTACTACCCCTACAAATTCAAAACCTCTAGATACATCTATCATACCTTCCACATCTCAAGACATAGGTAATAAGCCTTCTACATCTTATGCCCTTTCTGATGAACTATTACCAGATTTATCTACAACCTTAATATCAGAAAAAATGAATGCTTTCATGCAAGATTCAAACCTTTTAAATAAATTGCCGCCATCTCCTCGTACTTTGGGCCTCCCACAACCTATGGGAAGTACTTACCAAGTCGGGAGTTGTGCCTTCATTTATAAAGGATATGACTGGGGAAGAATCCCTCGAAATATCAAAACTCATCATGAGGGATACGCTCGGTGTTATTTTACCAATGATTATATTAAAGCTAAACCCATGATGCTTAAAATGGGATATGAAGGGAAAGGCTTAGGACCTTTCCAAAATGGCATGAAAGAACCTTTCGAGGTAGAACCGTGGCCTGCCCGCTGTGGTGTGGGCCTATTTCCTAGTAAGGGACAACCCTTTCCTTTTGAAGAGGATGATCACCTCATATGCTATCAAGATTATTTGGATAGGCATGTTGATTTGCCTCTTAAAAATCAGTCATTTTCATGCAACATGCTATCCATAGCATACCCTGAAATGATTGTTGACCCCGATGAAGAGTTGGAAGGAGATATCTTCCATGATGTCTCTGTTGAAGAGATGTTACACAATGGGTTTTATTTTGATGGTTCTATACCAACTATAGCCCAACTTGAGGCCACCGATCCTCAGAATGAATTATCTAAATTAACCTTACAAGAATTACAAGAATTGGGCGTTTCACCCGCCCCACCTAATTTTGAAAGAGATCTACACATGGAGGTAGAAAATGTCATTAAAATTAACATTGGAACTGAGGACAATCCTCACATAATCAATATTGGAGCAGAACTAAGTCAAGAAAAACAAGAACAATACATCGCATTCCTTAAAGAGTATGAAGATGTCTTCGCTTGGACATACGAAGATATGCCAGGTCTAGACCCTTCCGTAGTCATGCATCATCTAGTGGTCCATCCGGATGCTAAACCGGTTAAACAAAAACTTAGAAAAATGCATCCCAAAGTGGCTCTGCTAGTCAAAGGGGAGTTAGAAAAACTCCTGAATGTTATCTTTATACAAGCTATTGATTATGCTGAATGGATCTCAAATGTAGTTCCAAGTCACCAAGAAAGAAGCTACCAAAGTTAGGGTTTGCACCGATTTTAGAGATATCAACGCTGCATGCCCTAAAGATGACTTTCCTCTTCCAAACATGGATCAAATTATTGACTTCACTGCCGGAAGTGGGATGATGTCCTTAATGGATGGATTCTCCGGTTATAATCAGATCAGGATAGCTCCTGAAGACCAGGCTAAAACAACCTTTATTACCCCTCGGGGTACCTTTTGTTGGAAAGTGATGCCATTTGGCTTAAAGAACGCCTGTGCAACTTATCAACGGGCTATGACCTACATTTTTCATGATATGATGCATGATATCCTACATGATTATGTGGATGATATTATAGCTCGCTCTCTTATTGAAGATCATCATTTGGATGATTTGCAAAAAGTTTTTAATCGATTACGAGAATATCTCATTCGATTAAATCCAACAAAATGCATATTCGGAGTTAAATCCGGCAAACTATTAGGGGTTTTAGTTTCTTTACGTGGTATCGAAATTGACCCTCTCAAAATTGCGGCTATCACCGATATGCCCGCACCTACTAATATATCTGAATTACGAAGTTTACAAGGTAAACTTCAAGCTATCCGTCGCTTCATTGATAAGTCGGCGGATAAAACTAGTCCCTTTCTTAAACTCCTTAAGAAGGATGTCCCCTTTAATTGGGACACGTAATGTAGAGAAGCTTTTGAACTTCTCAAAAAGTACCTCCTTAATCCGTCGGTGCTTTCACCGCCTAAATCCGATCGCCCATTTCTCCTATATATTTCAGCTTCAGATTATGCCTTAGGAGCTATGTTAGCTCAACTTGATGATGGAAAATGAGAACGTGCTAATTATTACATTAGCCGAACCTTCATCAGTTATGAAACTCGCTACACAACATTAGAGAAGCTATGTCTAGCAGTCATTTTTGCTACGCAAAAATTACGACATTATATGCTTAGCCAAAAAACGTATGTCATTGCCAAATATGATCCCTTAAGGTATCTCATGAGTCGACCTTATTTATCGGGTCGCACCGCCAAGTGGGTTCTTGCTCTAAGCGAGTTTGATCTCACATTCATAGGACAAAAGTCTGTTAAGGGTCAAATCATAGCAGATCAATTAGCTGCTGCACCCTTAGAGTCTACTCATCCCCTCACCATCGAGTTTCCAGATGAATGCCTTCAATTAGAGGCAGACCATCCTGAACAATGGTCCTTATACTTTGATGGAGCCCGATGCATGAGTGGGGTCGGTGCGGGTATTATTTTAATATCTCCGCAAAAACATCTTATTCCTCTGTCCTTCAAACTAACCTTTGCTTGCACCAACAATATCGTTGAGTATGAGGCTCTAATCCTTGGATTACGAGCTGCTTTAGCACTAAAAATTAAACACCTTTTAGTTTTTGGTGATTCCCAATTGGTTATAAATCAAATTAATGAAGTTTATCAAACCCGAGATGATAAACTGCGCCCATATAAGGCCTATGTTTTACAACTAATGTCCTTGTTTGATCAAGTTACCTTGGAAGCTATTCCTCGCACTAGCAACCGTGCAGCCGATGCTATGGCCGCAGCTGCATCTCTCCTGCCCTTGGAGTTAGATGACGAATATGCGACTATCATTATTCGTCGACTCCAGGAACCCGCTTCAAATAAGTCCTGCTTAGAGCCTTTGGATGTGTTTCTAATCAATGAAACTACTCCTGAACCTTGGTATACAGACATATTTGATTTTCTCCAAAATGGGACTTTCCCTGCTAATTCTAATAGAAACCAGCGTCGGTTATTACGTCGACGAGCAAGTCGCTTTGTAATAATTGGCAATACTTTATATAGGAGATCTTTTGAAGGTATCCTATTAAGATGTTTAAACTTAGAAGAGTCTAAATCAGCCTTGAGTGAAGCCCACGATGGATCTTGTGGAGGACACTTTAGTGGTAGTGCCATTGCTAAAAAGCTCCTTCGGGTAGGATACTTTTGGCCTACCATGGAAATGGATGCACATGAGTATGTGCGCCATTGCGACAAGTGTCAAAAACATGCCGACCTTGTCCATGCGCCTGCACAAGAGTTGCAGGCTATTTCATCTCCTTGGCCCTTTTCTAAATGGGGCTTGGATATTATTGGCAAAATCAATCCTGTGTCATCTGATGGACACAAGTTCATCATAACTGCCACTGAGTATTTCACGAAGTGGGTCGAAGCTATGCCTTTAGCTTCCTGCACTGGCACACAAGTTTCTAAATTTATTTTTAATCAAATTATTTGCAGGTTCGGAATTCCTGCCAACCTCATCTCTGACAATGGAACTCCTTTCAAAAATAAAGATGTTAAAAAATTATGCCAAAAATACAAGATTCAACATCGCTGGTCCACTCCCTATTATCCTCAGGGTAATGGTCAAGCGTAAGCTTCTAACAAAACTTTAATCAAAATTCTCAAAATATTAGTCAATAAAACCGGCCGTGGACTCGGCATATTCAATTATATCCAGCCTTGTGGGCTTATCGAACTAGTGTTCGAACCCCGACGGGCACTTCACCATTTGTTTTGGTATATGGTGCTAAAGCAGTTTTTCCATTTGAATTGGAAGTTCCTTCTTTGGCTCTGCTACTTCAAGATACCGAAGTAGGAGATGAATATCGTGTCGGCGCACTCGACAACTGGAACTCCTAGATGAAAAATGCATCAATGCTTTGGAGCATCTCCGTGCTTACCAAAACAAGCTTAAAAGATCATATGCTAAGAAAGTTCGTCATCGATCCTTTGAGATTGGCGACCTTGTTTTAAAAGAAAATAAAAAAAATACAAATGCAACCAAGGAACTTAAAGGTAAATTTGAGCCCAACTGGCTTGGACCATACATTATTACTGCTAAATTTGAATCAGGAGCATATAAATTATCTACCTTAGATGGTAAAGAACTTAAAGAACCCATGAATATTTTGCATCTTAAACGTTACTATGCATAAACTTGGTCATTTCATCCATGTATATATTTGTTCAAAATTACTATCTTATATTTCTTTCAATTTATAAAAAATTCCAAAAACACCAAAAACATTCATAAATCTCCAAAAATCTTCAAAAACTATCTATTGCATTTGTTTAAGGCAATTGTTAAATTTTTTAATAAAAACAACAATATGCTTGACTCTTTCGAAACCAAAACAATATACAGAAGAAAGAGAGAGTCAACATTCTCAAAACTTCTTAAAATTATTTATATCTATATTTTTCTTCCAATTATTGCAGCTTATATGTTTCAACTTATTTTGGATAAAATTAGCATTTATTTGGCATCCCTCACTTGCACACTCACAACAATAAATATCTTGATTTTATCTGGCATGATTACTAATCTCTCTTATATCAAAGTCCACAAAATTCAATTAAATAAAGTTTGAGCATAGAGAATTGATCTTGTTATTTACTTAAACCAAGCACATCTTTCCACAATAAAATGATTATATTTGTAATTTCCATGTTTTGCTACATAGTAGAACTGATTTCTTGAGTGAAAAGTTTCCCTGCTATCCTATCATGCACATGGTCTAGAATCTTTGAGAATTGGCAAAAGGACAAGCTCACCCCTACCCATAATAAAAATCCCTTGCTCTACAGCTAATCCGAGCAAGTATCCCTAGCAAAGAAAAAGAGAAGAAAAATTCAAGAAAGAAGAGAAAAGAAAAATGTTATTTCAGCAATGTTCCAAGCATTATCAAGCAAAAGAAATACTAAAAGAAAAATAAGCAAAGTTCAAAAGAAAGCAAGAAAGCAATAAAATCCCTTTCCCTACCCTTTGAAAAGAAAAGAAGGGTTGATGAGCTTGAATCCCTGGAATTCTCAATTATTCGAAAACTGTGAGGTAAGCCCCATAACATGTGGTTTGTGCCCAACCTCGCTTGGCCTTGGGTAACTCCTAGCGTGGCGATATGTCCGTCACATTAGCGACCTTCTTTTGTACGAGACCTATGTCTCGCTTATGGATTAGCTAGCTCTTGATAATCCGATCTACATAGTAGTCTAATATGGTTATATGCATCTACATCATGGTTAATGAACACTTATTTGGTTTCTTCAAATCACTTGTATCATAGTATCTTGCTCACAATTGGTAAATGAACAATGCAATTGCACACACATTTGTATTTGAGAGATTTTGTCTATCATTATGATAAATCAAGATCGGAAATGAATTCACATATGCACATGGGATTCCTTATAAATCTAACTTTTGTCTTCAAAATACTTTGAAATATTATTTTTGCAATTTGTTGAAATAAATCAAGTACAGTTGTTTACTATAAAGACAACTATATAAATAGAAAAATCAAAAATTTCTTTCAAAATACACAAATCAAATCATATATATCTAGTTGACTTTCGCGACGATGGTATAGTTTCAAAACCAAAATTGGAATTTTATGGCTAGCGCAAGTCCTCATTCTCATATTTTCTGTTCATCAAAAATCAATCATGCAATAAAACTATTTTTTTGGATTTTCGCGATGATGGTATAAGTCTATACCTACATATTCTATGCCTAGCGCAAACCATTGTAACAATTTTTATTCCCCGTTTATCAAAAAAAAAAACCATATGACTTCATTTATTATGTTACACAAATTATGCTTTTCAAAAGCAAACCCATTTTTTTCACTATTTTATGTCATTATGTCAAACCTTCAACTTTGCAATGATGGTATAATTCCTAAGGAATTATTCACAAATTTTATCACACTTAGGAATTTATGCCTAGCAAAAATCATTTTAAAATTATTTCATGCATAATATTTTTATGAAAATCTGAAAACAAACCATCATCATCATCTCTTTGCACCATCGCACCAAAGTCTTAAGACAGCCTCTTAAGCACTCTTTTACTTTTAAACAATATTTCTATCCTGGGATTAGCTTGACGACCGAGTGAGCGGAGACTCCATGAAATGGTCTATAATAGCGACAATGTCCTTTGAAATTATTGTTAGAAGTCTCTTTTTATTTTTATCACATTGCATCACAAACAACCACTTTGTCACATCAGATTATTTCATTTACAATGTTATAGCATGACATTCAAATCATATTTCCAACGACATAATTACATCCAATTATCAAATCAATCAATCAAACATAAAAGCATCATAAGCATCACAAAATACATAACACAATACAAGTCATATGATCAAAAATATCTCATCTATATATGTCACAAATATATATGTACATCATATCAGCTAGATTGGTATGCCACAATCCATATCTTGGCATACTCAATCAAATACCCTCTGTGTAGTGTCTCGAGAGCCCCTCGAGCTCTCAGCCTCATCTCCTCCCCCCCTGAGGTGGAGGAGGTGGCCCCATCGCAGTCCGTGTGGTGCCGTGAGTCTTGGATGCCGATCGTGATGATGTCCTAGATGACCCCATCATGACAGGCTCTGCAATGTGTGCTGGTAATGGCACCCTCTGCTCTACTGGCACCGCCTGGTAGTATAGAGCCTGATAGAAAGTGATCTGGGTGATAGCGCATGCTAAATCTCGAGTGCTCGCTCCTCCGCCCCGAGCTCTGAGCCGTGTAGCCTCATCCTGCAGTGTCTACACCTGAGCCCGCAAGTGGGCAACCTCGCCTCGGAGAGTCACCGTCTCGCCGCTCTCCCTAGTGTCCACGCCCTTGCCCTTATCGGGCGATGGTGGTCTCTCTCTCTGTGGAGATGGGGGTCTCTCCTCCCTCCTCTCCCACTGCCGTGGCCTCTCCCGTGCCTGTGGCCTCCTCTGCTCCCTCCCACCGTGACCCTGGGCCGCCTCTATCGCCGCCTGGCACCGCCTCCCTATCCGACGCACAACCGCGTGGATCGGACCCTGTGCCCTCATCATCCGTGGAGGGCGGATGCCTACGTACTGTGCATCGTAGCCATCGGCTACTCCCGCATCGTCCCCATCCACCGGCTGGATGGGGGCATCATCCGCGTCCCGGCTCCGGAAGCGCTGCATGTCAGGAGCCCCGCTAACCATGGTGTTATCCTGGACTATCCAGGAAAACTCGTAGTCTTTGAGAGATGGGATCCCCTGCTGTAGATTGAACTGTCTCAAAACTCGGTCATAGCGGTGGAGCTCCACCTCTCCCCTCTCCATCCTCAACCAGCAGACTCGCCTGATGCGAGCCAGCTCCTGTCCGTCCTCTGGCCACCCTGGATGCTCCCTCCATGGTCTCCAGGTGATCTGGTCTGGGACTAAATCATCCAGTAGTCTCCGGGACATCGGCAGGTCGATCCGCCGCCGTGACCCTCTCCGGAGCCACCGAGTAGAAGACTCGGGGCCTCTCCCCGTCAATCCCTGTCAGTGGAAGCCCTACCGGCCTCCGCACCGCAATGTGCTCCCAAGCACCAAACTTGTAGGAGCGATGTCATCACCAGACATCGCCCGCCCTTGTACACGACCCCATATAGGATCCTGTACAACCGGCATAGAACAAAACTGCCCCAACAAAACTTGTACCCATGGTCCCGCATATCGCAGATCACATCTACGAGCATCCATGGTACCCTGCATCCGCTTTGGTGGCACAACAAAAGTCCACCAACCACTCCAGCTAGTACTCGTGTGAGTCTGGATGCCCCAGGCATCTGGCGTAGTGCCTCAATATTAACTCCGCCCTTCTCCAGGGTGAAGCTCGGGTCACCACACAGTCGTCCCATAGCGTGGCCCTGATTGGCCGTAGGAGTGATCATCCGTCCTTGTATGGGGATTCTCAGAATCCTCCATACGTCCTCTAGTGTGGGAGTCATCTCCCCTGTCGGTAACCGAAAATAGGAAGACCCCGGATACCATCTCTCTGCTAGGGCTGTTAGAAGCCCCATATCTCTGGATACTTGTGGCATCTCTGCCACATGCTGCAAGCCGGCCTGTGCCAACAGATCTCGCTCTCGCCCGTGTCGAGCGCCCAAGTCATCTCTCAATCCTCCATATTTCCACTCCTCGCTCTTTAGTAATCCTCTCTGCAAACATAAACAACAAAACAATAAACAATCATTAATAACAATTCAAGTAATTAATAATGCAAATTAAAAAAATTCAATTTTATGTAATTGATGATATCGCCCACTATTGGACGATATCGTCCCAAATTTGAGCATAATCGTCTCCGATTTCGTAGTTCGAAATCGTCTCTAATTTGACGAAATCGTCCCCTTTCGACGATTTCGCCCCGGCGAAATTGTCGAAATTGAGACGATTTCGTCGAAATCGGGACGATTTCGTCCCGACGACGTCGACGGCCCAAAAACGGCCGCGATGCTCCAAATTCATCTAAAATCTACCTAAAAAGCATGTAAAATCAAATTAAATCAGTTCTAGTTAAGTCTAGGCTCTTACCCGTAGACCGCGCCGGACCTCTGTCGATCTGTGCGTTGTCTCCACCATTTCTGCTTCAGAGCTCTAAAAACCAGAAAATGAACAAGAAAAATGAATTAGGGTTTTACCCTATTTTTCTTAATTTTATTCAACAATAATTTTTTGCTTTTTCGCGTTTTTACCTCAAACGTTCGATTTGGGTAAAAACACGGAGGGGGCACCATAGTAAGTTGTCGTACGATTCGACCAAGAATCGTCGCCTAAAAATGGGTATAATTTTTTGCTTTCTCGTAGATCGAGAAGAACTCATCTTTAACGCATTTTCTTCGAAAAATTCGCTAAAGAGGGGGCAAAATGTAGCACCCTAAAATTGGCGCAGTAAAATTATAAAATTTACATTCACCTTAGTAAATAAATTTAAATTCAAATTTAACCTCCCAAACCGCCCGTTAACCGTCGGGAAATCCGTTTCCCCCTTTTCCGTGCCATTTTTAGAGGTTGTTTTGACCGTTTGACGATATCGTCGCCGATCAGACGATATCGCCCTGCATTTGACGATTTCGTCCGGACTAGGACGTCCAGACGATCTTGTCGCAAAACTGAATTTGCATAGTTGGAATCTGTTCCAACGGGTCTCCAATCCGGGCAGAAGCGTGTCTGCGCCGTTGGGACCCTCCCTCGTTGGAGATCTCCCAAATTGGGATGATCTCCAACCTCCTAACTACTCCCCCTAAGCCTATTTAACCTCTAGGATTTTCCCTCCCCAACCCCTGGCTGAAATTATCTGCAAACTGATTCCCTCTCGCGTCAAAACATCCTAATCTTGCTTTTGCACTAGTCCCATAGCAATTTTGTTGCGGGTACATCACTATTTTTCAACCGGAGCCAGCATCCATCGTCGCCGACGAACCTGTTCGGATCGGAGGCGATCCCGTCGAATGCGAGACGATTTCGTATCGATGCGAGACGATCTCGACCGCAGCCCACATCGAGGCAATCGGTGCTCGAAGTTTGCTTTTCTCAACTCTTTTCTCTGTCATTTTATTCCGCAAATTAGATCATTTATTCAGTTTTTATGTTATTTTGCATTTGGAGTTCACCCATTTAGCTTAGATTGCACGCTAAGTTCATGATCTGCCATTAAAATACAAAAATTTGCTTTAATTTCTGTTCTTAAATATTGCTCAAGTATTCATATTGCTATTTGGTGTAATTTGCCTCTCGTTAGCACAATGAGGACTTCTTGTATTTTGCATCTATTTTCTGTCTTGCGGGTCTCTCGACGAATTCGTCGGATCTCGGACGATTCTCGTCGGTCTCCGACGATTCTCGTCGGATTGCAGACGATCTCGTCGGATTGCAGTGCGATTCTCGTAGAATTCCGGACGATCCAGATCGCTTCAAACGTCGAATCTTCTTCGTACATCCGGATCAGGTATTCCCCATTTTCCTCCTGTAAATTCTCTGTTTTTTTTTTTTTAATCTGTTTGTCGTATTCATGAAAGTTGCATTTTCATGTAGTTTTAATTTAGATTCATTCGGCCAAACCTAGGATATGAATGCTTAAGATTAAAACGAACTCATCTAAACACATTCCAAAACCTAGGCGTGGAAACCGCCGCTAAATGTTTCCCCGGTGAACCCACCATCCGTCGAAAAATCACCAAAATACACCTCCCTTGAGAGGCGGGACCTTCGCAAAGTCCTCTCAGTCTGAGGTACCGCACCATTCTTTTCTCATCCTCCTTTCGAGCACGGATCCTATAGCCTGAAGGTAGGGATGCGAAAAATTTGGAGCGATACAATGATATACTCCAAAATGTTATTGGTACATGTAATGTTTAGGTGAAATACCATGGAAATGGTAAGTTCTCTAGGATTTTCAAGCATGATGCTTGTCTCAACTATATATTTAGTTTTGGCATCATTGAAATATAATGTACATGTGTCAACTTGAAGACAATCATTCTTATTAGTTTTATCAAAGACTTGAGGTTTTTTGAATTTAGCTTTGGACTAATATTAGGAATTTAGAGCTTCACAAGTGGACTCTAGTAAGAATTAAACTTTGTGCAAGTTGGAAGGTCTTAGAGGGCCACTTTAGGTTAGGAACAATGGATGAATGACAAAGGATAAAATCCTAGCAAAAAATGAATTAATCATGATATTATCAACTTAAAATTACTCATGGAATGGATGGTGGCTCAAATTAGGTGCCATAATAGGTTGATCCATGATCACGTAAGCCTTAATAGACTCACGATTGACAAAATAGGGATATAATTATTATAGTATGGTTATCCATTTTTCATATTGTGTATCACTAGGCATGCATGGATTCTATAACGAGTTATATAATGGATCAAATCTAATTATGACACATGTAGTTTGGTAAATCATATCATGCCTTAGATTTTCATAAGTAAAATAAATGGCTAAGTGATCCTTCTCCATAGGATTATAATATATTTTTATCAAGAATATAATAAGGCTAATATCAAAACAAGAGTAATACATGCTATTCTCTTCTTTTCTTGCTATAATGGCCCTAATAAAAGTTTTAGTAGATAAGGTGTAGAGAATAAAAATTTTATTTGTATTAGGTGGTCTCAGCATTAGAGGATGTAAGAGGAACCACTTAAAATTATTGAATAGATTGTTATAATTTCCATCCCATTTGCATTCATCGTATATGTTAAATAAATGATGAATTACATGGGCTTTAATAGATGGAGGCATAGCTTTAATATCCTTGATTTTTTTGATATCAATATATATACCCATTTGCAAGACCATAAATCCTAAGAATTTTTTATTAGTGACTATAAAAACATTTTCTTGGGGCTTAGCCTAACCTTGTGTTGGGGAATTCAATCAACAATAGCTTGAAGTTAAAATGGATGATCATCATTTTTTAAAACTTTTCTAATAGGTTATCTAGATAAGTCTCCATAAATATTACCAATCAAATCATGAAACACATAAGGTATGACATGTTGATAAGTTTCTATGGATGCATGAAGATATTCTCAAGATCTGCCAACTTCGTAAGCTAAAAAAATATCATATTAACGATAGATTTGAAGCACATGTATGGTATGATGCTAACAACTTTTACCTTTGACATGGAATTTATGATCATGAAAATTCCACTTACACATTAGGCAAGCCTTTGGACCTAATATCAATATTGACCAAGTTAACAATGATACGATTGCTTTATTCCATGAGTAGAAAAAGAATCTCCAAAAAAAGTCTAATCACCCTTATAATCAAAAGTTAGGTATCTATAACATATTGTTCCCAAAAAATGAGCAACAAGCTCCTAATCAATAGCAATGAGTGAATCAAATTTAGAGTCAATGGTTTAATCAAGATGACCAATAAAAATGTCAAAATAAAGACAAATCTAATAAAGGAAACCAAGAAAGAAATCAAAATTAAAATGTTAATTACTCCTAAAATCATGGTTGTGGAGCTAGTACCTCTCAAGTTGATCAAGTGTTTTTCCAATCTGACACAAATGGTGAATATATTTGTGGTCAGCCAAATGTGTCTTAGTATATCAACATTTTATAGGTGCAAAGAGCAACAATTGTATATTTGAAACAACAAATTGTTGTTGTTGCTAGGATTGCACCTCATTATAAAAAGAATCAAACATCTAATGAAGAAAAAGTAAATAAGGATAAAGGAAATTAACTTGTTCATTGTTAATCCTGCTATTAGTGATAAAATTCCAAACCCTCTATTTGTCATTTGAAGTCCTGTTACAAACATATAAACATACAAATCTATGGAAAATATTCCTAAGAAAACATCAACCCAACCTATGAAACTTGTCATTTTAGAAAATAATAAAGATCGTGATTGCTAATTAAAGTGGTGACCTCAGTGCACATATCAAAAACATGAAAATATGTCACATAGCCTCAAGAATAATTGGTGAAAGTAATCACGAGCAAGACAAGAACATGGGATACTATTGAAGAGTTGCATACAAATCCTTGCAAGGTCCCATACTTAGAATTACTTAGGATATATCCCTATCAAAGACAGACTTTCTAGATGAGATGGAGATGCCCAAATAAAAAATTGTTATATCATGTTCACCATTCTAGGGCCTTATAAAGTGCAATATATTCAATCACATATAGAAAACCTTTCCATTGATGCACATACTAGCTTTGATTTGGTCATAAAATTTCCTTTGAAAAACATCATTGTTACTAATTACTTAGCAAGGTCTAATGATCTGCCATTTATGATAATAGTTATTTATAATGATATGGTGGTCTGTAGGGATTTTATGGATGAAGGAAGTGGTACATGTGTCATGCCATTATCATTGATAGATAAAACTAAAGATTCCTAGAGAAAATGCTCTTTCTTCTAGAATTAGTTGCTATACTCATAATGGTAAACCTCAATATACTATGGGTTGAATTTGGTTGCTAATTTTAGCTAGTCCTAAGGAAGTATGAGTGAAATTTATGGTATTTGATTTTTTTAGACTAACTATAACATGCTTTTTGGTAGACATCGGACTAGTAAGATGAGAGCCATAACTTATTCTCCTTGCCAAGTGGTTAAGTATGCTTATGATAATAAAGTTTTTACTTTAAAGGGATATTTAGATCCTCAGGGGCCTCTTATTCCAAGCCATGGTAGCTATTTTATTCCTTCTTGGGTGAAGCATAGAAATTTTTCATTTATTAACATGAGCCTCAGTGGACTTCTAGAAGAAATTTATACAAGGGGCATCCTGAATTTTGCTTGAAATACCTTTAAGATAGGTATGAATCTAAATATGATCAACCTGACATGGACACCATTATTGAAATAAGTAAAATTTTATGTAGATAATGATAACATGAGGGAGGAAACTAATAGTGATACAAACAATGATTTTAATCAAGCTTTTTACATTGAAATTGAGAATGCTCCTTCTACCATACCTATTTCTAAGGTGGTTGTGGGGCATTATCAAGTAGGTTCAATAGAAGTTATTGTTTAATGATGATGATGGTGAACTTGATATAATTTTTTGTACAATTGATAACAATAATTTGTTTGCCTATTTTTAGCTTAATAATTTTGAAAGTAAAAAATACAAAGCTAGGCTAGATATGCATAAAATAATTGATGATTCTATTATCTTTACTTCAAAAATTTTACATAGATTAGGTGAAACATGAATTATTCCCTTTCCTAGGCATTTAACAAAGAATAAAATCTATTAGTTTTAAAACTATCATGTTGGCAAGTGGCTTATTATTCTTGTAATTGTTAATTCTTGTATTGTTTTAATATATTGAACCAAAATCCACTATTGGGTTATTGTTGATTGAAATTCATCCAATAGTATGATCTCCTCTAAAAGCACTGTTCCTATCCAACGCTACCATTTTAGCTATTTTTGGGTCTGCTCCCATTTGTTTAATAGTCCCTAATATGTTTTTAACCTATAAAACCCTACTATGCCCAAACTATTTGATATTTGTAAGTACATTTCTTGGCAACTATGATCGCCCCAAAATGTGGTGATCCTATTTCCTATACATTTTAATAAAATGGAGAATGCCCAAGCATTCATTGTTATCCTTGCTAGTTTTTTTCTAGATCTAGAAATATTTTTCTATTTAGATAAATTGTCTAACAAGTGGCTTGATGATTTGATTGATCCTATACCCTCTTGTCTAGCAAGGTATCTAACTGAATCTAAATTCTGTATTGAGCTAAAAACTAGGGTTTTCCTAAAGGATTTAATGAAATTTTATAAGCAAATAAGACCATACCCTAGTAAACATATCCCTATATTTCTCAATTCAAAATCTCATGCTCACATATTATCTAGGATTAGGGGTATGGGGCATGTGGAAGAACCAATAGTTCAAATTCCTAATGATGTTCTCTTTCTCCCATAATTTCCCAATGATGAAGTTATTCCAAAATTCCTATATGCTAGAGAGGAAAGGCTTCCAAAATAATATGACAAGAGAGGGTTCCTTCAATAACTTAATAATATATGGAGAAGACATAAATGGTCTAACTATCTTGGCCAAGTCAAAATTAGTTAAAGAATCTTCCCCCCAATCCAGACCATTTTAAAGAAGGCAATATCATAAGTGTTAAACCTACCATTGATGTTAACATAGTACCCTCAAGCAACCACACTTAGTTAAAATTGGTGCATGCCTATCTATCAAAGATTAAGGCATCTTTACTACTTTGCTTAAGGAGTACAAGGATGACTTTGGTTGAGAATATTCTAATATCCTTGGAATGGATAAGGATTTGATTGTCTATAACATTGTTACCTATAAGGATGCCTCTCTCATCCATTAGAGGTAAGGATATTCTCTCCCCTCATTCAAGACTTGCACAAAATTGAAATCCAAAAGTTGTTAGATGTCAATTTTTTAGACCTATTGATTATTTGGGGTAGGTATATAATATTGTGCCAATAAAAAAGAAAGAAAATAATGTTATTTAGATTGAAACATTAATCTAGCTCGTCTCAAGGATTATTTTTTTTCTCTACTGATTATATTGTAGAGTCTACCTTAGGGTATGAAATGTTGTCCCTTATGGATGGTTATTTAGGATATAGTCAAATCCAAATTGCCCCTAAGGATCAAACAAAAACAATTTTTAATACATCTTGGTGAACATTTTGTTATATTGTTAATCGTTTTGTATTTAAAATGTTGGTGATACTTATCAATGGGCTATGATAATGGTAATTCATGAGCTAATGGGAAAAATAATTGAATCATAGGTGGATGACCTCTTGGATATGTCTAAGAAGCAGACCAACCACCTGGATGACCTTCATGTCAATTTTGAATGATGATATCACTACAAGGTTAGACTTAATTCCAAGAAGTGTGTATTTTATGTTACTAGTTGTAAGTTGGTAAGATTTATGGTACCCCATAGGGGTATAGATGTTGATCAAGATAAGATCAAATCCATTTATGCTATGCCTCCCCCTAAAACTATTAAATATATTAAATATTTTCTAGGAATGCTTAGAGCAATTAGGTGTTTTATTCCTAAGTTAATTTTGAAAGCTTATTCATCTAATCTCTTGCTTAAGAAATATGTTGAGTTTACTTTGGATGAAAAAGGTCTTTCTAGAGTTCAAGAAATTTCTTTTATGACCCCAACTCTTTGCTTGCCCAACCTAGATAAGCCATTTGTATTGTACACCTTTACTACTTAGGTTTCCTTAGGAGTTATCCTTACTCAATAAGATGGTAACAATAAAGAGTATGCCATGTAGTATATTAGTTGAACAATGGTTCCAGTAGAAACTTGGTACACTTCCATGGAAAAAGATTGCCTAGCCATCTATTTTGTATGCAAAAATTTAAGGCATTATATGTTGTATAAAACAACTTATGTAGTCATTAAAATTGACCCTTTGACTACAAAATCCTTACATTCCTAGTAAAACCTAATACAAAAAATAGATCATTATGATGTAGGAATTTTCTCTTTATATTATCACACAAAAAGCTATTAAAGCTTAGGTGACTGCTAATCAATTGGTAGCAACTCTTGACCCAATTCAACCCTTAAAGAAGGCATTGCAATAAAAAGACAATGATTATATATTGTGTCCCTCGTGACTTTATCATATTTCCTTTCTCCATTACCTCTAGCTTTATTTAGGAGTCTACTCCCTATAAACTTACTCAACAAGAAAAGACCCTCTTACAATCTCATAAGACTATGAAGAAACATCATCAAACAAAAACTAAATCTAAAGTCAAAATTACTACACTATCTCATAAATACACTAAAAATATTATCAATCTCATCATTTTATTAAAACTTTATAATTAAAATAAGCCTTATTATTCCACCAAAACTTTATGATTAATCTCAAACCTTATGATTAATCTCAATATCATTATGCGGGATTGCCTCAATATCATTATGTGTCATTCCCTCATGAAGGTTGGTTTGGTCGGGTGCAGAGTGCCAAACATTGAGCACCTTAGAAGGTTAGATAGGGTGCAATGCATAATTGCCTGACCCCCTTTGCATTCATCGATCTTGTCTTTTAGCACATTGGATACCTTGTTTCACAGAAAATATTATCACCAACCGTAATAGACCCTTGGACTTTTATCCTGGTGGACCTTTGAGTGTTTTATCACCAACTGTAATTGGTAGTGTTGTTAGTGAATTGTTTAAGTTTGATTTTTTAGAAAGTTGGGGTTCCGATTGATTTCGTTTTTATTTAATGAACTAAGGACTATAAAAGTTCCTTTTAAAAAAACAATGATCATAGTGTTTCCAATAAATTGAAAGTGTTTTGATAATGATTTATATTTACATACTAAGTAATCACCAAGCTTTAAGATTAAGGAAATAAATTGCCCCTAAAAGAAAAATTGTCACCAACTTTAATTGGTAGTGTTGTTAGTGGATTGCTTAAGTTTGATTTTCTTGAAATTTAGGGTTCCCCTTGATTTCGTATTTATCTAATGAGCTAAGGATTATAAAAGTTCCTTTTTAAAAAACAAGTATCACCAATCATATACAGTTGAAGTGTTTCTACATAAATTGATCATGTGTTTTGATAATGATTTATATTTACATACTAGGTAACCACCAACTTTAAGATTAAGGAAATAAATTGCCCCTAAAAGAACAATTATCACCAACTGTAATTGGTCGTGTTGTTAGTGGATTTCTTAAGTTTGATTTTCTTGATAGTTAGAGTTCCCGTTGATTTCGTTTTTATCTAATGAGCTAAGGATTATAGAAGTTCCTTTTAAAAAACAATTATCACCAATCATAGATAGATAGATAGGTTATTAACGTGGAACGAAATTCCAATCATGGAATATGCCACTAGACCAGCTGAAGTGTTTCCACATAAATTGATCATGTGTTTTGATAATGATTTATATTTATATACTAAGTAACCACCAGCTTTAAGATTAAGGAAATAAATTACCCCTAAAAAAGATGAAGTTATTTTTGGTTGTGTAGGGAACCTCTATAATAAACCTTAACCTACTGGGTAAAGATGAAATCAAGGGTGGGATTGTTTAGGGAATTGATTTAGACAGCCCATAAACAAGCACTCAGCTACTATTAACTGACCTAACCTATCTCTTTCAAGTAATATTTTAGGACAAAGTACAATTTTTTGTTGAAGGTATCCTGGTCTACTTGTACTAGGCTTGAACTTAGGTCTCTTAAATTAAAAAAACACTTTATACCAATGTGAAATCCCTCACAGAACAAAAGTATATGTTTGTTTGAAAGGGTTCCAGTTTCTTTATACTAAAGTTTGAACTTAAATCTTTTAAATAAAAACACAAAACATAACACTACTTTATTTTTAAATTAAAAAAAAAATTAATTGGTAAAGAAATCTCTGCAAAAGAGAGGACAACGCTTGCCTAAAAAGAACGATAGAAAAGACTGAGGGAGATAAAGATAGACAACTCTAGTCAGACTAAGAGAAGAAAAAAGCGGTTGAACGTGCTACAGCAAAGTAAACTGGTACATTTATGTAAGGTTTTGACAGAAAAGATTTGATGTCTGTCTCCAAAAGTTTAATTAGTCTATATTGTTTTGAAGTTTTATAAATAAGTATGTAAATTTATTTTGAAAAAAATATATTTAAAAATAATGCTAAAAGTGTCTATAGCTTGGGTTGTGATTCTTATATTTAAACCGCTCCTTTGGCCTATAAAAAGGACTTGTTTCGTCGCATTAAATATTTTATATTTAAAATATTTAAAGGAAGTGCAACAACGTATCTATAAAGCCTTTCACCCAACAACTACAAGCTATATAAAAACCATTAGAAATACCACGAGGAACATGAACTTAAACCTTCTTAACTACCATAATGCTTCCGTATAGCAACGAATGTGTACGAGTACTGCCATCTTCCTTTCTTGGAAAGTCCTCTTAGACTTATTTTTTTAATTTATTAATACTTTACATAGTTTTTTTTGTTGAAGTATAACAGTGATATAATTGAAGGTTACTTTCTTGTATGTATAGTAATAGGGTTTTCTTTTCGGTGCTTCAAGTCAATAGTATATTATTGGATGTTCCGACAAAGATTCTCATATTAACTTTCAAAAATAGTAAGTAATATTATTATTATTATTATTATTTTTATTAAGTAAGGTGAAGTATAACCATGAGATAACTGGGATTATATGAAGATGACTTTCTTTTTTGTAATTTGAACTTGAATAGATTAAATAACAGTCCAATAACATAATACTAAAATGTTTATAAAATAATAATAAATAATATTCATTATTAAAAAAATATATAAAAAGATGTTAAAGATCTATGACTAAAGCTTTGTTTTAACTTAAACTTATAAATATTTATGTAGTAAATCATCTAACCATGCTTGCTAAAAAGTAGAATGGACCTAGAGCTTCAGTATTTAAATAAATACATAGAAGGGAAAGTGAAAATAACTTTTTGATTAGAAAGAAGGAAAGTTATTGAAAATGTGCATGTTTATATCTTTAAGAAAATGAATTTTTACATATATTGGTTGGTTGATTTGCAAGAGTAAGTGATTGTTGGTAGATTGTTTTGGTATAATTTTTTGAACAGTGAAATCATCTTTATCCAACAAACTAAAATTTATATTAATAATATCAAAACCTAATAAACTAAAATTAATAATAATAATATTTAATCTTAAATAATACTTTACAGAAGTATTACCAACTCTTTTTAAAAAAATATGAATGGCAGCATGGTGCGGGAGTGAATAGGCCCTTAATATTGGTATTTTCTCGCATGACCTCTCTTGATAATTTTATTAAATTATTTGCAAAGACTATATATAACTTGGTATTGGGAGAACTTTTGTTTAAATTTTTTTTGATAGTATTCATCATAACTTTTTTGATATATAGGAAATTGATTACATTCATACTAGTTTTAATAATTGTTAAGTTTAGGATTCAAATTATATGGATTGTTTTTAACAAGTCTATATCGTTATACTATTAATTTTAAGGGTTAAACCATAGGGGATGCTCTCAACAAGCCTATATCGTCTTGTTATTGTTGACCGGGTGTGAGGGGGACCACCGGTTAGTTAGGATTTGTATTGACATCAATCTAGTGCGCACTCAAAAGATTCAAATGACTACTACCTTTGCAATAAACATGCCTCAAGTTTTGAACCTAAATCTTTTATTGATAAGTGTATGACCAAATAAAACAACTACTAATCTAATTAAGTGAACTTATAAAATAAATAAAATCAATATTAAGTTAACTTTGAGTGTGGTAAAGATGAATGGTGATAGCATTTCTAGAGGTAAATTTAGTCCAATAGGAATGGGAAGAATTGAGAGGAATAATGATAGGCAAGTTTCATGTTGATTTGTTGGAAGCATGAGGAACGCATTAATTAAACACAATAACAATAATATAGTTGTTGTCATAAGGCTGTATTTTCTTTATGATATGTTTTGATCTAAGTGTCTCACAAATCTTAAATGGATAATATAAAATCTTATTTCCAAGAATAAAGTGGTTGTTCAAAGAATTTTTAAAAAATTAAAGTTTCAATAAAGTATAGTGGTATGTTTTTGAATTTTTATTTACAGACTAAATTAGTTATAAGAAATTGATCTTTAAAAAATAAACTTTGCATTATATTTGTATTATCTTTGTTTGAATAGTATAGTAGTATGTCTTTAAGCTTTCATTTAGGAGACCCAAGATCAAACTTGCACAAGGACCGGGACTCTTTTAAAAAAGCCATGCATTACCCTAAAATTTACCCAAAAAGATAGACCTATTGGTCGTGGTCGAGTGCTTGCCAGTAGACAGCCCTGAGTTCCATTTTCTAGATCAAGTTCCTATCATCCAAGATGCAACAATTATAAACCCTAGCCTGTTGGGTAAAAACAAAGGTAATAATAGGCAAATAGGAAGACTCAATAAATTTGAAAGGAGAGCACTTTTGTTACTAAATTACAATTAAAAAATAGAATTATGTTGTTAAGAAGACTTGAACCATGTCAAGTAGCATTGATAAGAAAGATTCATACATTTTGAATTTGATTTCATATTTATGTTAGAGTTGTTGGATTTCTTAATAATTTTAAAAAATGAATGGAACAAACATATTATTCAATATTATTTAAAAATAATATATAAAATGCAATGCATATAATATAAAGGGATCTCTATAGACACGAAATAATATAACTATATATATATATATATGGTTGGTATGCTAGGGTATTTATACTCAATTACAAGTTACTTTTAAATCAAGGTTAAATAAACAACCTTTAGATTTAGTTAACAAAGTATTACAAAAATACATTTTAAAAGGTTTACAAAGGCCTAGAGGGTTTAGACAAACAATACAATACAAAGTCGACCATGGCCTCTAGTGAAGCTTAACCACCATATATTTTAATATCCCCAATTAAGTTGAATGGGAGACACAAAGAGAGACCCTTACTAGTCATCCCCTCTTAATGAATATTTTTTACCTACTAATCAAGCATCTCATAGGCATAAACTATCTCGCATACTGTATCTAAATCTCAATGTGCTTGGTCCACTATTGAAACACTGAATTATAAATAGGTTAGATGGTGCTATAATTATCACATCAAAGAGTGACAAGGTAGGTCTCAAGAATTCCCACTGCTCTAGAATTATAATCATCCATCAAATGTGCTTAGCTACCTCCTTAGTAGCATAATACTTAGCTTCCATTCAAGACTATGAAATAGTAGATGTTGTCTATAGCACCATGAAATATGACCAAAACTAGATAGAAGGTAAAACTTGTGGTGGAGAATGACTCATCCAAGTCAACAACCAAATCTACATCTAAAAATACTATCAAAATTAGAGGGGAGTCCAAAATTTATCATCTCAAAGGAAGCATGAATATGTGGCTTCATGTCTAAAATCAAGATAAGAGAGTTTCCTATAATAAGAAGATCATCTAGATAGAGTATAATCACTAACGTATTCTTGTATTTATGTTTGATGTAAACACCATGTTTGAACTCACAACGCCAAAAACTATAACTAAGAAAGAAAGAGTAGATTTCATGATACCAAGCATGTGGTGCTTGCTCAAGTCCATGCAAGGACCTAGTCAATCGATAAACCAAAGGAGTGGGATCCTTAAGCTCAAAAACAAGTGGCTACAACATATAGATATCCTTCTAAAGTTCACCATGGAGGAAGACACTCCTCACATCCATCTAATGTACCTTCAAACCATAGTAAGTAGTTATAGAAAGAATTATCTTGATAGAATCCATCCTAGCAACTAGGCTAAATGATTTCGAATAGTCAATTTCCTCCAACTAGGAGAACCCTTTAGCAATAAGGCATACCTTATGATTTTTACCTAACCATATGAAATATATTGGACCTATAGATCCATTTACACCTAACCACAATATTCCCTTATAGAAGAGGAATAAGCCTCCATGTATAGTTCTTCATCAATGACTCATACTCTAAAAGCATGACACCTTCCCACTCTAGTCAACCTTAGAGAGAAACTCTTGAGAGAGGGTCTTTTGGTGTTGCTTCATGATAAAATGGTTTGAGCATCCTATAAAAGTGTCTAAACCTACTTGGATGTTGGATAAATTATGGAAAAACTAGGCACATTCTATGGCAAAGCATCATTAGAAGCCAAACCTTAAGGATCAAAGTAAACTCACCACTCACCTCATCATCCAATATTATAGCATAAGGAACTAGCGTATTAAGATCATCATTTCTTGAACATGAGATTAAAGGTGTTGTTGCTTGAGGAGGGGTCAAATTTAAAGATAAGGTCATTTACTAGAAAACGAAGAGGAAGTTCTAATAATAATAGGGTCTATAAGAATATCTAAAGAATCTATTGGAGCAATTGAAGGAATAGGTGTGTCTTCTGCCAATAGCTCAAGTGGTAGACTAGAGGGATCCCCTAGGAGCATCTCATTAGAAATCACATCTCTCCAAATGAGGATCTCATGACTCTAATGATCATAGAGATGGTAAGCCTTAGAGTTATTTGAATATCCCACACAAATATATCAATGACTCTTTGATGTCTCATTTTCCAATGATCCTTGGGTATGTAAGTCCATGCTGAAGACCTAAAGATGTGAAATTGAGGTACATCAGGCTTATTGCTTATCAACCTTTCAAGAGGTGTTCTACCCTAGACTACTCTAGTAGGAACCTTGTTGATGATGTATATTACATAATTGATAGTCTCACACAATAATATGTGTTTAATATCCTTGGCATGAATCATACAATGAACCATCTCCATGAATACGCTTTTTTCCTCTTAGCTATTCCATATTATTTTGGGGTATAGTGAATAGTCCTTTCGAATGCTATACCATGAAGAGTAAAAAAATTATGAAAGGCATTACTCATGCATTCACCTCTCAGGTCTAACCTAAGACACTTGATGTTCCTCTCTAGATGGTTCTCTACTAGTGCTTTGAATACCTTGAATTTCTCAAAGGCATTATCCTTCATACCAATAATATATAACCATACAATCTAGATAAAACATCAATTAAAAGAAGCATTTATTTCTAAAAATGGAGGTGTGCCCATGCATCCACATATATAAGTGTATATGATCTTTTAGTGATGAGTATCCCTTTTGGAAAGGTCTCCCTATGATTATTCCATAGAATACATGGAGGGTAAACATGAGGAAGTGCAATGGTCAATTGATAAAAACTCATGTATCTCAATGATCCATAACTAAGGTGTCCAATACTATGGTGCCATCATTAACTCTTATCATCTTCTTGATCCACCATGGCCACAAAATGTTTTTTAGAGGAAAAATCAGATACGATCTTTCCCTAGTTTATACATTTGATCAACTCATCACAATAACCAAAAGGAAATATCTTGAATCCATTGTATATATCCTTGATTATCCAATGATCAGGCCATAATTCTACCTATTTATTCATATAAGTAATATGATAGATAGATAAAATATTGGGAACACTAGGAACATGGAGAGCTTCATCAAAAGATGAAGATCCAATAATAATTTCTCCACAACTTACCACTTATAAAAAATATTCATCTCCAAAAAAATACACTCCCTTGAATGCAATGTGTTGTAACCTCGTAGAAGATGCTTATGCTTTGTTATGTGCCTTATTAACCCTAAAAATATAATCCACTAATTAGAATATGTGGATGCCCAATATATTGAATGAACAACTACATGATCTTGTGAGGTTTCACCATCATAGGTATCCTCACCTTGTGCATAGAAGAGAGTAATATCAACACCCCATTTTTTATGTTTCCTTAAGATTCTTGATGCTTAGATGACAAAATTTTACTTTGTGTCCTTTCTTCTTACAAAAATAACACTATATTTGTAAATGGTTCTTGGAATTCTATCATTTTGTTTTAAATACTTACAATTTTAAGTTTTTTCACTTCTTTTGGATGAGCCTAATTGATAAAAGAATGATCCTTAGACCTCTATATTTGCATGTGATGATGGAGAAGATATTTGAACACCTCATCAATTGGTTGCGGAGAAGATTTTTTTAGAATATAAATGAAGCATGTCAAACACAACGACATTTATCTTATGTCTTTGAAATATTATTGAATACAATGTTGAGAAGTTAGATATTTTTCTCCTTGTCCACAACTTCTTGTTCTTCTCCAGTAACATTTGAAATTTCTCTAATAGTATAGATGTCATCTTGCAACTTCTTGAATCAACTGATGTACTCATCAACAATATCAAAGATTCCATAGTTTAAGTAGTAAGAATTACCTCTAATCAACTTATTTATGTAAAATCAATGCAATCAAATAATCTATGAAACTTACCAAATGACTCCTTATGGTATGTAGTGCTACTAACATGAGTGGCATATATTTCATTAACATAAAGAGCTATCGCACCAAGAGCCTTGTCATTATTATCCCTATATAACTTCTTGTTCTTTTTAAAATTAGTCTCTTAAGGTTCCTTATTCACATCTTTGACCAAACCCATGTTATCGAGTAAAGCTTTAATATTGATTTTCCAAGTGACATAGTTTCAACTATTCAACAAGGGCACATCTTGATCCATACATTTCTTATCAAAATACAAAATTCTACATGTAATTGTGACCACCCACAACACTATCAATGCAAATACCCTAAAAAATATTTGCCTTAAAAATGGTTCCAATATGACAAAGTTATGGCCCTTGGATGTTTATACCAAAAATTACACAAAATGCCTCCAAGACCTTTAAAATTTTAAAAATATTTTCTATACCTGTAGCAAATGGAAGATTTTATAAATGAGGTGATGCAACTTGTTACAATCTAAAGATGGGGTTTCCAGCTAGGTGTTGGCTATGTAGGCCACTTGGCATTGTACCAACAAATCAAACTATGATACTTGTCATTATTTAATTTACTCTACAACCTGTGAACCACACAATATCATTTGTTGCATTATGATTTGCTATAAAATTTGTACTTCACCAAGTTTTCTACTGACTATGTAACTTTATAGTCATTAGATTTAATGAGTCGATATAATATGGCTGGTCAAACCCATTTTTATACCTATTATATGGTGATCTTCCTACCACATCACGTGTTGACATGTTATCTTCTCTCACATCATCATTCATTGCATCATTCTACGCGATGTTGTCATGTACCACATTAGAAAGTGATATGTCACTTTCCCTATTATCACGAGTTACTGTACATAATTCCACATCATCAAGTTCCATATCATCATCTACCACTTGAATATAAGGTGTTATATAGAATGCAATATCCTTGGGTTTCATGTCATCACGTACCACATAATTAGGTTCAATGCTAACACCATTAGTTTTTATCAAAAGGAACAAGTGAGATTCAAAATTTGGACCTCTAAGGCCCAAACATACAAATGTAGGCTCCTCTAGCCAGCTTGGCATGGGTACCATTTAATAGCATAAGCACCCACATCAAAATCAACACCATTATGCTCTGTAAATACTTCCAACCCTTCTTTCCTCTTGCACATGCATGATGTAAGTGTGCATCATGTTTACTCATGCATGCCGAACAAAAAAACTTTTGTGTTTTGTTAAGAGGAATATTCTCTAGAATTTTCTAAAATTTAAAACTTGATTTTTTTTTGAAATGGAGGGAAAACGTACAAATTTTCAAGATAGGAAAATAGATACCTTAAGGTAAAATGGGAAAATTCCTAAACTGGGACCCTCATTGAAATTTCATAAAAAAATTCAAAAATATTGACAATTTATTCGTGTCTATCATAGTTTGACCTATACAATATTTTTTTAAGCATAAGAAATCATGACATCCTATCACACCAATGCAACAAAAATTTTTTGGACTATTTTAGCAACTTTTTAAATCATCTCAAAGGAATTTTGGCATGTATGGAAGCCTATCCATGAATTTTGTGTCACTAGGGGTTTATAAAAAAATATTCAACCTCTTATCTTCCTCTTTTGTGATGACCAAATATTCTATAGCTATTAGACATAAAAAGCCAAAATAGAAAATGTGAAGACTATTAGATTATTTGGTACATACTAATTTACCCTCATGGTACCTTATGCTAAAATTGTAAATATGTAAATATTATAATAGAGTTTGAGTCTATAGTTTAAGAGTGTGATTTATATTTCTCTTATGTGTGTGTCTATGTGTAGAATGTGCACAAGTGTCATGTAAAAATGAAAGTGTGCAAGTTTCATATAGTAAAGTGTGCAAGTGTGCATGTAGGAGTGTGCACGTGTCATAGAGTAATGTGTGCAACTAAATAGATATCCATGAGTCATGTATACAAGTGGCATGATGTGAATCCAAGGGACTTGTGATATTTGTCTTATGTATGGAATATGAAAGATTACATGTCCTAGATATGTGAGGAGTGCAATAGTAAAGTATTTAAGAGTCACCTTTCTAAGGTTATATAATGGAGATAAAACTCCATGTATTGTATTAAATAATACAACCCATTGAAATAAAAGACTTGTTAGAGAATTGTTGGCATTTTTGCCACATTGTTTTGATTGATTGATTATTCATGCATAAATTGTAAAATGCTCACTTCTCTGTGTTTCTACAAGTTTTGGTGCCAAAACAGCTAAGTCCGAAGACTGTCGCGATATCGCGACCAAAAAATAGCATGGAGAGCACGGGTTCAAAACCGTCGCGATATCGCGACATGTCGCGTTATCGCGGGTCTTTTGAGGAGAGAGAAGCAAAGTCGAAGAATGTCGCGATATCGTGACGTGTTCCAAAATCATGGTCAAAATGGTCAACGGAGGCAGAGCAGTGAAATTGTAGCGAAATCGTGACATGTCGCGTTTTCGCGACTTGCGATGGCCATGGAGCAGAATGTTAGAAATTGTCACGAAATCGTGACATAATTGAGCAAAGGGCAATGACAATGAATCATGTCGCGATTTCACGACAAAAAAATGAACAAGGGCCAGAATGTAAAAAACGTCGTGATATCGCGACATGTCGCATTATCGCGGTCAAGTTGAAGAAAAAGCATAAGGCATGAAAGACGTCACGATTTCATGACATTTTTGAAGATGAGACCAAGCAAGAGCAAGACGTCGCGATTTCGCGACAGAAAGCACCAGTAGAGAAAGCAAGGAAACGTCACGATTTCATGACATATTGTGGAGAAAAGCTAAATAGACAAGAAATGTCACGATTTCGCGACATGTCTTGTTTTCGCGATGTGGAAGCGTGAAGAGAACAAAATGGTACGAAACGTCGCGATTTCGTGACATGTTCCATTTTCGCTACTTGTAAGAGGATGAAGGCCAAGGAAGAGAAAATGGTCACGATTTCGTGACATGGTGCAGTTTCACAGGTGGACAGAAGAAGGACACAGAAGTAGGAGAATTGTCGTGATTTCGCGACATGGTGACGTTTTCGTGACTTGGAGGAGTGAAGAAGGCAGATGAAAGAACATGTTGCGATTTCGCTACATGTTGAGGAAAGAAGTCCCAACAAAGGAGAATGTCACGATTTCGCGACGTATCAGGAAGATAAAGCCGAAGAGAGAAAGATGTAGCGAAATCGTGACTTGTCGCGTTTTCGCGGTTCGAAACAGCGAAGGGACAATATGGGGAAAGAACGTCACGATTTCGTGACAGGTCATAGTTTCACGAGAACAAGGCAGAGAAGGAGCAGAATAGTAAGGAACGTCGCGATTTCGTGACGCGTCACGTTTTCGCGACCTCAGGTGAAAAAAGAGAACAAAGAGCCGAATACGTCACGATTTCGCGACATGGTTGGTTTTCGCGATCCAAAATGGCAAAAGCGTACGGAGGAGAAATATGTCACGATTTCGTGACATGTCACGTTTTCGCGACCCGTCACAGTTTCACGCCAGAAAGCAGTTCAACGGCCCGATGAAGTATTGCGATTTCCAAGGATTAAAAGCACTCCAGAATTGAATGTTTTGTTGCTTTCCAATGTGTGCAAGGTAGAAGAACGTGCCCATGCCTATAGCGAAGCACCAAAATTGAAGATGCCTCCATTATTCAAAGCTTCTGTTCATGATTTTCTAACGGTCCAAGCATGCTTCGAGGATGACCATTCAATGAAGACGATCGGTTCCTTGTTTCATTTAATTTTTGGTTTCTCCGAGGCTGGTTTAAGGGGATCATTTCCTTATTGCTGTTGCACATTTTGTAGATCTCGAGGAAGGTCGTTTCATGTTTTAAATGCTACAAAGAGGCAAGACCTCTATAAATATCAATGTATATCTCAAGAACAAACATTGGGAGTTCGAGAGACATGTTGCATGAAAACATTCAAGTCCTCTGCGTAAATAAGAGATATTTGGCCTCTGATTTTGCAAGCATCTTTCTGTGTGATTTCCTTCTATTTCATGCATTTCTCATTTATGCTCGTCTTTTTAATTTGCTGTTAGATTTAAATTTTGCATCTGAGTTTGAATATTGCTAATGAGAAAGTGAGTTCTGGAATGCCATCCTGGAGGTTGTCTACACAAGGTCGTAAGTAGATTATGCTGTGTTCTATTATTATATGTTGTTCATGTGCTTGAGGTTCAATTCTTGCTGAGTTTCTTTCCCCGATCATATAAATTTGGCTTGTGGCTACATTTCCCATCTCTTTCTGTAATTTCCCATTTCTTTCTGCATATTTCCCATTCCTTTCCTGTAACTTTAGTCTGAAATCAAGCTTAGATTTAGTAAGGGAACCAGCCCTCTCTGGAGATTGGTCTCGAGAGACATTTCTTTCTCCTAACCTTTCAATGTTGGCCGGGTCTAGGACGCATTTCTTATAAAATCCTTTCCTGTGGCAGATTCGTGACCAACAGTTTTTGGCACGCCCGATGGGACAGATTGTTTCTGTCTCTCAAAGATCCACAATCGGTGGAACAAGTATTATTTCAAATCGATACCCGGAGGAATCAAGATCTTGATGAACTGTCTTGACCTCATAGCGGAGATTGTAAGTTCATCTGGTGACTCTGTTGAAGGTGATTGTACCTGGAAAGTTCTAATTGTGAAGCTGGTGAAAATATTTGCTTCATGATCACGAGATCAAGTGCCAAAGAATCTGAAGATCCAGTCGAATTCTTCGAGATTGATGTTCAGAACTGGAGGGAGCGCCCAAGATTGGTAAGCCCTATGAATCCATCATTTGTTGTTTCATCGCAGGCTGCAGGTCAGTTTGTACCATCCCCGACTCCTCCCAGTACTGCTACAAGCTTTTTAAATCCAGATCCAGCATCCCAAATGGCTCAGCATCCTCCAAGGAAGTTCTCGGCATGGAATAGTTCAGGAGCTTTGAACTTATTGACACAAAATCCAGTTCCTCAAGCTGCTTTGAAAGCTTTGCCGACCTATGATGGTACTGGTAAGACTGCTTATGAGCATATTAATGATGTAGCCTCTTTGGCGGCCATCCATGATATAACCGATGAAGATGTGATGATAAAGTTGTTGGTGTTATCACTGAGAGGTAAATTGTTGTATTGGTACCGAACGTTGCAACCAGGCACTATTACATCATGGGATCAATTAGGAGAATTGTTAGTAAAAAAATTTCATGAACAGGCTGATCCATTCTCTTTATTGCATCAATTTAATGTAATTCAAAGGCACCCGCAGGAAGAGATAGCTGATTTCAATGTCAGATTTACCAGAACCTGGCAGAGAATTCCTGATGGTCTTCGGCCTGCTGATGAGCTAGCTGCATTTTATTACCTCAGAGCATTTAACACAGACATCGGTTGGGCTGTCCGGCAGTCCAACGTGACTACATTTCCAGAGCTGTTCGAACAAGCGTTAAAGGTGGAAGCTGATTTAATTGCTATAGGTAAACTTCCTCCAAAGGTAACAATGCCTATCATACCTGATCTTCCTAAGTATTTGTACTCTGGTTCACTTTCACAGCCCATGCCTTCCATGTATCCTACCCCATCATGGAGTTCAAGTGCGCCTCAGATCGCACCCATCCCAGTTCCCTAGCTTCTTGTTCCAACTATTCCTCAGTTGCCTGCACCGAGCATTCCATGGTTAACCTCTCCATTTCCAACTCCTGCATTACCTTCCCCATAGGTTCCATTACCTTTACCAGCACCACCTGTATCCTCAAGCCCAGATCCTCAATTGGCTATTTTACAAGAAATCCAGTCGGCTATGAGATCTCTCACTGACAAGGTGACATCTATGGAACGGAGAGAGGCGGAAAGGAACTATCAGCCACGAATATTTATGCCGGCAGTAACTAGAGAACAACCTGCTCCTAGCAAGGCTATGGAGAAAGTACCTGAAAGGAACTCAACAATCCTGGTAAGTGAAGAGGCTGGCCCTTCTGAAGTTTCACATGAGCCATCTTACTGGTGTTCTTCCTGCAATGACCCACATGATGAGTCCACTTGCATGGTCCACCAAAATTATTTGCAAGTTCTTGCAGGGAGCCGTGTAAACATGATTCGAGAGGTGGATCTTACTTCTGTGGAGTCTCTGGAGGAACATATAGCAATACTGACATGCAGCGGCAAGAAACCAATGATGGTAGATCCGGCTAAGATGGAGCCATTGAAAGTGCCTCCTGTACAAGCAACAAAGCAGCAAGTGCCAACAAAGGCTCATGATCCCCCAGTGCAACAACAATCACCTATTTTGTCGAAGGATCCACTTCCACCACAAGCAAAAGAGAAGGAAAAAGCTTCTACTGCCCAGCCGCAAGCAGAAACAAAGGAACAAGCCAGAGAGACGTTGTGGTATCCATCATTGACCAAACGACAACGAGTGGAGGCTACCCAGCAATATAAAAGCAAATTTGAATCTGCTAGTGGAGGGAAAGAACAGATCTCCATGGAGTACAACATTGTTGAAGAGCTCAAATGGATACCAGCTAAGGTAAGTCTGTATGACACCTTGCAGTTGCCTGGACAGGTAAATCTCTTACAGGAATCCCTGAAGACCATACAAAGTAAGGGGAAAGCTCCAGCCCAGGTGGTTATGTCTCAAACGTTAACCACTTCAGCCACTGGAAGGAATAGACCACCCCCATTTTATCTGTCACTCAGGATGGAGGGTTGGATTGTACACAACTGCCTGATTGATTCTGGTGCTGCGACAACTGTCATGCCAAAGGCAGTTTGTGAAGCGATGGGAATGGAATATACAAGAAGTAGCCCTGGTGTCTTGCAGTTGGATGGGACTCCAGTGAAAATAGTGGGTGTAATCAAGGATGTTCCTATTGCTCTGCATAATATGCCTCAGATTACAGTAATTCAAGAGATAGTTGTGGTTGATCTAGAACCATTTTTCAGTATATGTTTATCAAGAGAATTCACTGCTAAACTGGGAGGCTACCTTGCTTTGGATTATTCTCACTTGGAGATTCCTTACAAAGGAAGAAGAGTCCGGATCTTTAATCAGAAGCCTTCTACTTTTCATATTGAGAAGATAGAAGAAGAAGAAAAGTCCAAACATGTTGTCAATATGATAACTGAAGAATGGGAGGATCCTGATTTGGAGGATGAGTTTTCAATGCTCAATTTTAATGCCATGATCAAAACTGAGATTGGTTGTTACTCCATTATGAAGCCTGAAGAGGTTGAGGTCAAGTTGCCCCCTGGTCAAGTTGGTCCAGACTCTCTGCCAGATCAGCTCTATTTTGATGGAGCACAATACAGAAACGATGCTAACACTGGGACTGAACGATCATGCTTGGGTTTCAAGACGGCTGGGACACTTGGAGTGCAGCAGTTTCAAATCTTTGGTGACTCTGAACTGATCATCAATCAGGAGTCTACTGAGTGTCTATCAAAGGTCTGGGATCCAGGAGACAGAATTGTGTTTGGGTCTTTCCCGAGAGTTCACAGCTAATTCGGGAGTTACCTTGTAAATAAAAAAAAAAAGAGAAAAAAGAAAAAAGAAAAAAAAATTGTTTTTACTTCGGCTCTTTTTGCATGCGAGCCCGCAGGTACATTTTTTTTCTTTTCCTTCCTTCCCAGCAGTTAGTGGCTTCCTCTCTACTTCTTCCTTCCCCTCTTCATTCCCTTCTTCTCCTACTCCTTTTTCTTCTGCAAGTAATCAAGCCACTGTTGTTGTTTCTACTTCCCCCTCTGATGTTCCCATTTCTACTTTCCCTTTCTTCTAGTCCTTTGTCGTGTAAGTACTTCATCATAGCTATGGGTCCTACTACCATCTTCATTCCATCCACTTTCATTTCATTCTCTGTTTCATCTCCACAGTTGGTAGCACAGTCACAATCTATTGTTGTATCTACCATTTTCATTCATCCATTTCCATTCCTCCATCTTCCATTCCATTCCATCATTCCCCATCCCCGTTCCATGACCTGCGCATCCGTGGGTTATCCCTTCATTCATTTCCATTTTTGTATCTCAGGTGCTTTTCACTACTGCCCTGGAAATCCTTTTACAGCACCTGGTGAGCTAAGCCAAATACAGATTTATTTGAGTTTTCAGTAAGTCAGCAAGAGTCATTGTAGCAGTCTACAGAGATGTTTCCCATCAGTCAACACTTACTTTCCTGCTTCTCATGTTTTCTTGACTCTGTTGCCCAATGGATTCAGGCCTGGGATTCGTGCATACAACAGAACTGTATACCCCGTGAGCCACCAAGAATGTTGGCATTTTTGCCACATTGTTTTGATTGATTGATTATTCATGCATAAATGTAAAATGCTCACTTCTCTGTGTTTCTACGAGTTTTGGTGCCAAAACAGCTAAGTCCGAAGACTGTCACGATATCGCGACCAAAAAATAGCATGGAGAGCACGGGTTCAAAATCGTCGCGATATCGCGACATGTCGCGTTATCGCGGGTCTTTTGAGGAGAGAGAAGCAAAGTCAAAGAATGTCACGATATCGCGACGTGTTCCAAAATCACGGTCAAAATGGTCAACGGAGGCAGAGCAGTGAAGTTGTAGCGAAATCGTGACATGTCGCGTTTTCGCGACTTGCGATGGCCATGGAGCAGAATGTTAGAAATTGTCACGAAATCGTGACATAATTGAGCAAAGGGCAATGACAATGAATCACGTCGTGATTTCACGACAGAAAAATGAACAAGGGCCAGAATGTAAAAAACGTCGCGATATCGCGACATGTCGCATTATCGCGGTCAAGTTGAAGAAAAAGCATAAGGCATGAAAGACGTCGCGATTTCGTGACATTTTTGAAGATGAGACCAAGCAAGAGCAAGACGTCGCGATTTCATGACAGAAAGCGGCCCAGTAGAGAAAGCAAGGAAACGTCACGATTTCGTGACATATTGTGGAGAAAAGCTAAATAGACAAGAAATGTCATGATTTCGTGACATGTCTTGTTTTCGCGATGTGAAAGCTCAGAAAGAACAAAATGGTATGGAACGTCGTCACGATTTCATGACATGTTCCATTTTCGCTACTTGTAAGAGGATGAAGGCCAAGGAAGAGAAAACGGTCACGATTTCGTGACATGGTGCAGTTTCGCAGGTGGACAGAAGAAGGACACAGAAGCAGGAGAATTGTCATGATTTCGTGACATGGTGACGTTTTCGTGACTTGGAGGAGTGAAGAAGGCAGATGAAAGAACATGTTGCGATTTCGCTACATGTTGAGGAAAGAAGTCCCAACAAAGGAGAATGTCACGATTTCGTGACGTATCAGGAAGATAAAGCCGAAGAGAGAAAGATGTAGCGAAATCGTGACTTGTCACGTTTTCGCGGTTCGACACAACGAAGGGACAATATGGGGAAAGAACGTCGTGATTTCGTGACAGGTCATAGTTTCACGAGAACAAGGCAGAGAAGGAGCAGAATAGTAAGGAACGTCACGATTTCGTGACGCGTCACGTTTTCGCGACCTCAGGTGAAAAAAGAGAACAAAGAGCCGAATACGTCGCGATTTCGTGACATGGTTGGTTTTCGCGATCCAAAATGGCAAAAGCGTACGGAGGAGAAATATGTCACGATTTCATGACATGTCGCATTTTCGCGACCCATCACAGTTTCGCGCCAGAAAGCAGTTCAACGGCCCGATGAAGTATTGCGATTTCCAAGGATTAAAAGCACTCCAGAATTGAATGTTTTGCTGCTTTCCGATGTGTGCAAGGTAGAAGAACGTGCCCAGGCCTGTAGCGAAGCACCAAAATTGAAGACGCCTCCATTATTCAAAGCTTCTGTTCATGATTTTCTAACGGTCCAAGCATGCTTCGAGGATGACCATTCAATGAAGACGACCGGTTCCTTGTTTCATTTAATTTTTGGTTTCTCCGAGGCTGGTTTAAGGGGATCATTTCCTTATTGTTGCTGCACATTTTGTAGATCTCGAGGAAGGTCGTTTCATGTTTTAAATGCTACAAAGAGGCAAGACCTCTATAAATATCAATGTATATCTCAAGAACAAACATTGGGAGTTCGAGAGACATGTTGCATGAAAACATTCAAGTCCTCTACGTAAATAAGAGATATTTGGCCTCTGATTTTGCAAGCGTCTTTCTGTGTGATTTCCTTCTATTTCATGCATTTCTCAATTATGCTCGTATTTTTAATCTGTTGTTAGATTTAAATTTTGCATCTGAGTTTGAATATTGCTAATGAGAAAGTGAGTTCTGGAATGCCATCCTGGAGGTTGTCTACACAAGGTCGTAAGTAGATTATGCTGCGTTCTATTATTATATGTTGTTCATGCGCTTGAGGTTCAATTCTTGCTGAGTTTCTTTCCCCGATCATATAAATTTGGCCTGTGGCTACATTTCCCATCTCTTTCTGTAATTTCCCATTTCCTTCTGCATATTTCCCATTCCTTTCCTGCAACTTTAGTCTAAAATCAAGCTTAGATTTAGTAAGGGAACCAGCCCTCTCTGGAGATTGGTCTGAGAGACATTTCTTTCTCCCAACCTTTCAATGTTGGCCGGGTCTAGGGCGCATTTCGTATAAAATCCTTTCCTGTGGCAGATTCGTGACCAACAAGAATATGCTTGTATGAAATATTTTGAGTAATTATATTGTAAGTTTGCTTATGCATATTGTCATTGATATTGGTCATTTTATTAATATTATTATTATTTTCATGAATATTATGTTCATTGATTTTGACCATTTAATATATTAATTGCTCTTATATTTAAGTCTACTTGAGATCTTGAATATTGGAACCTGATATAATCTGGCTAAAAATCCAACAAAAGGAAATGGAATTATAAAAAAAAATCATAAGAGATAAATGAGGTTTTCAAAAAATTGCAAGATACTCAATCCTAAAACTAGGGCATCCATTGGTCAAATATTGAAAAATCAAATGAAAGGATTGATTTTAAAGAGATGAATGAAGGAACCTATTGGTGAATATTTATCATAGAATAAATCTAGTGATATCCTCATAAATCATGTCCATGTAGGGTTTTATCAAAAAATCCTTTTACAAATTGTCGGTGGCTAACATAAAAATTCTAGTTGCTTCAAAAATGGTTATCCTTATGAGACACCATAGAATATTATTTACTAAGGACAAGAAATTTATTAAAGGAGATTCACACCCATTTTGATATTGTATTGGAATTCATATTATTTTCCATAAAATAATGGAATCAATACATTATCCAATAATGTTGAAAATAAATACATAGAATGCAATGCAAACAATATAATATAGTGCCACTAGACACCAAATAATCTCAACAAAGGAAATAAAAATACACTCAAATTTATAACCAAATGGTTAGTATGATAGGGTATTTATACCCAATTACATTGAAGAACACAAGCTTATACTGAGAGGGGGGTGAACAGTATAAGACCTCTTTTTACTTTTTCCTTTATACTTCAAAATAGTAAAGCAATATACCCAAAGCAATATCAAAACAAAGCACAATATCATCCACAAAGTGACACCAATTTTAACGTGGTTCACCCAGAAATGCCTGGGCTACGTCCACAAAACTTTTCTCTAAAAGTTATCTCAAAGTTCTTTGGGAAACCTTCCCAATTACAATGTTTATGAGCCTCGGCCCAAAGGAGATACCTTCCCCCAATCTGAATTTATGAGCCTCTGCTCAAAGGAGATACCTTCCCCTCTATCTAAATTTATGAGCCTCTGCTCAAAGGAGATACCTTCCCCTCTGCTCTGGAAATGATCCCTCAGAAGATCAAGCTGCCTCTACCTCTTGCCGGCCACGTGGAACTCCTTTCCACCGAAGACCTCCTATCCTCAATGCTTAGCCTAAGAGACCTCTGCCTTCTATGATCACGTCCACAGTAGCTCAGCAACTTGTACCAAACACAGTCAGTCGGTCTAGTACAAGTCTTCCTCTGTCTGTCGAGATCTGTCCAACTCTTGAACAAATCAATCCTCTGCATACAAGCCTTCTCAAAGACTTGCCAAATCTGTCCTCAGGTTCTTCTCAAAGAACCAATGCACCTCTGTCCTCAAGTTCTCTGATAGAACTCTCAAACTCAGCTCACAAGTCCTCTGCTAGGACCTGTCCAAATCTGCTCACAAGTCCCCATCGAAACCTGTCCAAAACCTCAGCAAGCTCACCAAGAAAAACTTGCTTAGCATGAACCCACAAAGAGAATTGTTAGAGACCCAATGTGATTCATCAACCTCATAGAAGCATAAAGAGAATTGTTAGAGACTCAATATGTTCTATACTTAACTCCCGATATCAATCTCAACTCAATCTCAATCTCAACAGAATAAGATAGATGTAGTATGCTTTTCTCAAGAACATGAAACACAACCCAACAATTGCCAACCATGCAATATCTCATATAACAATGATACTCATGTTCTTTCCACAACCAATTAGGGTTTTAACAACAATGCTCATCAAACAAGGTTTAGTCAACCAACACCATTCAACTCAACATCAACCTTGAAGCATTCAACCAATCATCACAAGAAAAGGAAACAAGTAGAAATCCTTTTCCCTCCACACTTATTTTTAGAAAACCATCAATCAATAACAACCATGGAAGAATGTGCCCATACCTTTACTTTGATGAAGAAGGAGAACTCAAAAATTGTCACAACATTAACTCTCAATTTACCACCAATTAGAGTTAGCAACTATACAATAATACACAATAATAAAGATCCAAAATAACACCTTATTACTCCAACTTAATATTAACCACCAAAAATATAATATACATACAAAGTAAAATCTCTTTACACCTTATTACTCCACATAAGCATCAAGCATTAATAATAACAATGTCAAAACAAAGATTACAACTTAACCTTATACCTCCATCAATAATTCTTGATCAAATCAACTCAAATATCCCAAGTCAACAATAAAAAGATTTACCTTGGCAATACTTAGTTCTCCAACCTTAGGAGAAATGAGGAGCCACCACTATAAGCGCTAAAGCGCATTCTCCTCTACTTACGTAGCCCAATCACAGCCGCTCTCCTTCGTGCATCGCAACAAAAGGAAAAATGCACTCGACGTGATTCGAAACTCTGTATCTCTGCCTAGCGAGCGCCTTTACTCAAACTCCATCGTCGTTGGAGCACAAGTGCCCGACAAAGAAATATTAAACTATCCTTTGTTTTATCTTCACTTGATCGTAGGATATGGAAAACGTATTCGTTTTCCTAGCACTATCCAAAACATAAGTCACTGAATGCTTGCATTAATCATCTCACAACACAGTCTGGAAAAACACAGTTCAGGTGCAATTGCCAATCCACTAACGTCAAGCAAAAAAGTAAGGATGCAGCCCAAGCTCAAATCCGAGTATGCCAAGCATGGTTTCCAAGACACAGATCAAGCACGATTTCAAAGACGTCAATTGGAGATTCGAAGACACAGAGCAAGCACAAATCGAAGACACCAAGCGCTATTCGAATGATACAGAGCAAACGCAAATCGAAGACACCAAGCGCTATTCGAATGATACCGAGCAAACGCAAATCGAAGACACCAAGCGCTATTCGAATGATACAGAGCAAACGCAAATCGAAGACTCCAATTAATCGGTGGTGCACTTACTTTAGAAAATCATCCCCACTTATATAGCCATTTCTCCTTAACTGTTTGACGTCGGCGCTCCTCCAACGATGGCAACACGTCGGCGAAAGAAAACTTTATCTGCGTCGCTTAAGGGTTAAAAGACCCTTTAATAATAATTAAAATAATAATTATTATTATTTTATTAATAATAAATTAAACTTAGACCTTTGTCAAAGGTTTGAGTTAATTTAATTATTAATAATAAACATGGACCTTCAAGGTTTTTCAAGAAGTAAAAACCTTTGCATTAAGTTAAGCTTGGTTTTAATAAAAACCCTTAATGAGTCCAAATGGTTTTAAGAAAAACCTTTAACCTTGTCACCATGGTTTTAATAAAAACCCTTTAACAATATGAAGCTTTCTCAAGATATTTTTGACATCACACTCTTTTTGATATCAACACAAAAATGCCTTTTGACATCAATGACAACTTATACACTTGAGCAAAAGCAATGTACCCAAAGTACCCAAAATTGCCAACAATCTCCCCCTTTGTCATTGATGGCAAACCTTTACTGAAAACACTTCTCAAGAGCCAAAACTGAAACCAACTGTGCTAACAACTGACCAACTGTGCCCACAACTGAGAATCTTCCTTTGAAGTTTTGCTCCCCCTGACTTGAAGCTTTCCTCTTCACTTTGAAGCTCTCCCCCTTACTCATATCTCTCCCCCTTTGTCATCAATGGCAAAGGGTCACCTTTGGGGCTCGGGACTAAGAATGAGCCTCTTAGCTTAGTCCCTCCCCCACCTCCTGATGAGGTGATTAATTCTAGGGTGGGAGTAAAACTCCCATTAGGCACTGATCATCATCAGCGTCTATAACTTCCTTGCCGGGCCTTCTCTTGAACTCTTTGTCCATATTCTTGTTCCTATTCCTGTCATTGTTCTTGTCCCTGTTATCATTCCTGTTCTTATCCATGCCTTGATCCTTGGACCTGTTCATACCATTGTTCCTGTTCTTGTACCTTGGAAGTTCAGCTCTACACTGTCTAGCTGTGTGACCTTCATTGTTGCACTTATAACAAGTAACAATGTTATTTCTTTTAGGCATACCTATTCTTTGAATCCACCTGTTCTGACTAAACCTGTTCCTGATATTTGCCTTGCAATAAACTGCCTTATGCCCAAACTGTTTACAAGAGTAGCAATACCCTTGAAAGAAATTACCACCTCTGAAACTATCATTTACCTTCCTTACTTGAGTCATGCAATGTGAAGCCATGTGACCAAACCTGTGACAAGCAAAACATCTGCCATTAAACTTTCCTGTAAATGGCTTTCTAGGTCCTGTAAACTTTCTCCCCTTTTTTTGTTTCCTATTTTCTATTTCTGTGCATCTATCATTCAAGGACTCATGATCTGAAATACTTTCCTCATCAGAACTCTCTTCCTTTTGGAGTCTCTTACTAGACTCTCCAGCTTGTTCCTTGTGTGGCTTAACAAAACCAAGGCCTATTTTATCTGTTGTCTTTCTTTGACCTTTGATGAGTGACTTAACCTTTTTGGAGCTATCTTGAAACCTGTGAAGCTTATCCTTGTACTCTTTAGTTTCCTCTTTCAAAGAAGCCATTTTTTGTTCTAACTCACTATACTCAAGAACCTTAGACTCTAACTCATCCTTGAGTTCTTGTGTCTTAGCTATAGAGAAGTCAAGACTTTCTATAAGATCATCTCTCTCCATACAACATTCATCTAACTTATCCTTGAGTCTAGCATTCTTCTTTCTTTCCTTTTTCAAAGCACTAAGAGCACTAATAAGTTCACTTTCAAGATCTACTTCACCTTCCTCTATATGTTTGCTTTTTGAATCATCAAAGCCTTTTTCAGATTTCTTATCACTAGAGGTGCTACCCTTTTCAAAAACCATACATGCATCTTCCTTATAGTTTTCTGAAGCATCCTCATACATACTAGAAACCAAATCATTATTTGTGCAATCATCCTCAAGGTGACCAAAATTTCCACATCTAAGACATTTCATGATAATGAATCTATGTTTCGGTTCTTCCTCTTTTTCTGATATGAACAACATCTCATTTTCATTATCACTTGAAGAACTTTCACTATCACTACTAGAACACTTACTTGCTTTGTCTAGGTAGAAACTCTTCTTGTGCTTGTGAGAATACCTCTTTCCTTGATTGTTGTGCTCATCTTTGTTTTTCCTGTGATGCTTGTGCTTTTCAGAATCCTTGCTCTTAGAATCCTGTTTATCTTCATCACTTTCATTCTTGGGAATAGTACGATCAGTAGCATAATGACCAAACTTTCCACAATTGAAACATCTTATATTTTTCATACTTTTGTGCTTTCTAGAGAACTTGCCTTTCTTGTTGTAATATGCCTCTTCATCACTAGAAGACTCATCACTATCTTGAAGTCTGTTTACCCTTGGAATTCTTGGTAGCCTTGAAAGCTGCCTCTTTCTTGACATCAACCTTCACTTGAGTTCTCAACTCAAATGCTGCAAGTATACTATGGAGCTCATCCTTTTTCAACTTATCCAAATCTTTAGCTTCCTCAATAGCAGAAATATTTTCACTAAATCTATTAGGAAGAGATCTTAAAATCTTATCACAAACATCATTTTCAGCAAGCTCAAGACCTAAGTCTTTCATGGAGTTAACAACCTCATCCATACGAAGCATGTAGTCACTAATATTTTCATCATCATTCATCTTGAGTTGTTCAAACATACCTTTGAAGTGTCTCAACTTGGCCTTTCTGACATTTGTATCACTTGTATGAACCACCTTCAATTGTTTCCACATTTCACTAGTTGTCTTGCAGTGAATCACTTTGGTGAGATCTGCTTTCTGTAAGCCTTTCAGGATTGCATTCATTGCTTTTGAATTGCTTGTGATGTAGGAGCCTTTCTTCTTTAGTATAAGGACCATGTACAGGAATAGTGTACTCATCTTCAATCACTTCCCATACCTCATTCCCAAGTGCCATTAGATGAACCTTCATCCTTGCACTCCAAAGACCAAAATCTGACCCATCAAGAATAGGTGCTTGCATTGCCACTTGAATAATCCATTGTGTTCTTTACTAGCTTTTCCTTCAAGTTGTTAAACTTTTCGAAGGCACCCGCTCTGATACCAATTGAAGAACACAAGCTTATACTTGAGGGGGGGGTGAACAGTATAAGACCTCTTTTACTTTTTCCTTTATACTTCAAAATAGTAAAGCAATATACCCAAAGCAATATCAAAACAAAGCACAATATCATCCACAAAGTGACACCAATTTTAACGTGGTTCACCCGAAATGCTGGGCTACGTCCACAAAACTTTTCTCTAAAAGTTATCTCAAAGTTCTTTGGGAAACCTTCCCAATTACAATGTTTATGAGCCTCGGCCCAAAGGAGATACCTTCCCCCAATCTGAATTTATGAGCCTCTGCTCAAAGGAGATACCTTCCCCTCTATCTAAATTTATGAGCCTCTGCTCAAAGGAGATACCTTCCCCTCTGCTCTGGAAATGATCCCTCAGAAGATCAACTGCCTCTACCTCTTGCCAGCATGTGGAACTCCTTTCCACCGAAGACCTCCTGTCCTCAATGCTTAGCCTAAGAGACCTCTGCCTTCTATGATCACGTCCACAACAGCTCAGCAACTTGTACCAAACACAGTCAATCGGTCTAGTACAAGTCTTCCTCCTCTGTCAGATCTGTCCAACTCTTGAACAAATCAATCCTCTGCACACAAGCCTTCTCAAAGACTTGCCAAATCTATCCTCAGGTTCTTCTCAAAGAACCAATGCACCTCTGTCCTCAAGTTCTCTGATAGAACTCTCAAACTCAGCTCACAAGTCCTCTGCTAGGACCTGTCCAAATCTGCTCACAAGTCCCCACCGAAACCTGTCCAAAACCTCAGCAAGCTCACCAAGAAAAACTTGCTTAGCATGAACCCACAAAGAGAATTGTTAGAGACCCAATGTGATTCATCAACCTCATAGAAGCATAAAGAGAATTGTTAGAGACTCAATATGTTCTATACTTAACTCCCAATATCAATCTCAACTCAATCTCAATCTCAACAGAATAAGATAGATGTAGTATGCTTTTCTCAAGAACATGAAACACAACCCAACAATTGCCAACCATGCAATATCTCATATAACAATGATACTCATGTTCTTTCCACAACCAATTAGGGTTTTAACAACAATGCTCATCAAACAAGGTTTAGTCAACCAACACCATTCAACTCAACATCAACCTTGAAGCATTCAACCAATCATCACAAGAAAAGGAAACAAGTAGAAATCCTTTTCCCTCCACACTTATTTTTAGAAAACCATCAATCAATAACAACCATGGAAGAATGTGCCCATACCTTTACTTTGATGAAGAAGGAGAACTCAAAAACTGTCACAACATTAACTCTCAATTTACCACCAATTAGAGTTAGCAACTATACAATAATACACAATAATAAAGATCCAAAATAACACCTTATTACTCCAACTTAATATTAACCACCAAAATTATAATATACATACAAAGTAAAATCTCTTTACACCTTATTACTCCACATAAGCATCAAGCATTAATAATAACAATGTCAAAACAAAGATTACAACTTAACCTTATACCTCCATCAATAATTCTTGATCAAATCAACTCAAATATCCCAAGTCAACAATAAAAAGATTTACCTTGGCAATACTTAGTTCTCCAACCTTAGGAGAAATGAGGAGCCACCACTATAAGCGCTAAAGCGCATTCTCCTCTACTTACGTAGCCCAATCACAGCCGCTCTCCTTCGTGCATCGCAACAAAAGGAAAAATGCACTCGACGTGATTCGAAACTCTGTATCTCTGCCTAGCGAGCGCCTTTACTCAAACTCCATCGATCGTTGGAGCACAAGTGCTCGACAAAGAAATATTAAACTATCCTTTGTTTTATCTTCACTTGATCGTAGGATATGGAAAACGTATTCGTTTTCCTAGCACTGTCCAAAACATAAGTCATTGAATGCTTGCATTAATCATCTCACAGCACAGTCTGGAAAAACACAGTTCAGGTGCAATTGCCAATCCACTAACGTCAAGCAAAAAAGTAAGGATGCAGCCCAAGCTCAAATCCGAGTATGCCAAGCATGGTTTCCAAGACACAGATCAAGCACGATTTCAAAGATGTCAATTGGAGATTCGAAGACACAAAGCAAGCACAAATCGAAGACACCAAGCGCTATTCGAATGATACAGAGCAAACGCAAATCGAAGACACCAAGCGCTATTCGAATGATACAGAGCAAACGCAAATCGAAGACACCAAGCGCTATTCGAATGATACCGAGCAAACGCAAATCGAAGACTCCAATTAATCGGTGGTGCACTTACTTTAGAAAATCATCCCCACTTATATAGCCATTTCTCCTTAACTGTTTGACGTCGGCGCTCCTCCAACGATGGCAACACGTCGGCGAAAGAAAACTTTATCTGCGTCGCTTAAGGGTTAAAAGACCCTTTAATAATAATTAAAATAATAATTATTATTATTTTATTAATAATAAATTAAACTTAGACCTTTGTCAAAGGTTTGAGTTAATTTAATTATTAATAATAAACATGGACCTTCAAGGTTTTTCAAGAAGTAAAAACCTTTGCATTAAGTTAAGCTTGGTTTTAATAAAAACCCTTAATGAGTCCAAATGGTTTTAAGAAAAACCTTTAACCTTGTCACCATGGTTTTAATAAAAACCCTTTAACAATATGAAGCTTTCTCAAGATATTTTTGACATCACACTCTTTTTGATATCAACACAAAAATGCCTTTTGACATCAATGACAACTTATACACTTGAGCAAAAGCAATGTACCCAAAGTACCCAAAATTGCCAACATACATGTTATCTTTAGGTCAAGGTTAATGTTGCGGGCCAAACAAGGTTAACTTTCTATCTATTTTGTCACTTGCCCGATCATTAATTGTCAACCAGGGATTCGTAAACTTTCGATGGTCTCTTATAGGATCATTCACAATACCACCTTGAGATGAGTCCTAATTCTACTATTGGGGGGTGTTCAAAAGGTTGTCAATCTCTCATGCACTTCTCAATAAAATGCGTATGAACAATTAAATCTTCAGAAAGAAAGCATTCATACGTGCATCTAAGAAATAATCAAACCTACTACAATAATAAAACACAAATACATGAAATGAAACTATGAAAACATGAAATCTACAAATCATAGAAAAGAAGGGGAGGAATACTGTCTTGGAGTGGGCCCAAGCTCCAGTAGATCCCTCCCAATGTGAACACACTTTAGGAACTTGTAGACTTTATTATGCAATCAAAGGATTACAATGTGTATTCTATATCTTCTATACAATTGCTATATGTTCTATATTCTATATTCTATATCTTCAAAGAGGTCTGTGTGTGTTTATATAGCACACGTACAGGTCTTATGTTACAACTTGGTTACAACCATCGGTCAATTCCAGACTCGACGACGACAGTCTGGTAAGCTTCAATCGTTGTCTACCAAAAATTGGTTTTGTTACAAATATTGGCGTGTTTCGTAATTGGCTCATGCTTCACTTGGCATGGGCGGCACAACTCCTGCAAATATCCTATGTGGCATGGAGTTGTAACTGCACCATTTATTATTTCCTGCGTCATGTTTGATCTGGTCAATGTGCAAAAATAGAGGCGCCTTCCTTTGCATAAGGTGCCTACCTTCTATTGGCGCCTTCCTGGAAGAGGAAGGTGCCTATATTCAATTGGGGCCTTCTTGGAAGGGGAAGGCACCTACCTTCTTTTGGAACCTTCCTGGAAGAGGAAGGTGCCTATCCATTATGCATCAATTCCATAGTAAACAAAGTGCCAGGTCCATGAAAAATATCTCAACTGATTAAATCAACAATATCTCCACAGAAACACACTAAAACACACAAATCAGATAATACGCATAATCTCATTAAATAAATACATAATCATTGATAAAAACATACAATTCCTAATATATCACCACATAATATCTGCTAAGACTCATACAAAAATATAGGTAATTCTGGGACTCATCATCCCCCATGCCTAACATATGCCACGCCCTTGTGGCATCAAAACCGTAGGCACTCTAGTCATCGCCTGTATTTGGACGTTCCTGCTGCTGTTGATTTTTGTCGATCTTCTCTCCTTGTTTTGGCTACTATTGGGACTGGCATGACTACTGTGGGTGTCCTTTCCTGAAATGTTGCTTCTACAGCCTACCATAGGTCAGTTTCTTCGATCCTAGGAATCGCAAGGGGGATATCTGAATCACTTTCCCTTTGACGAACCACCTGGGCCTTATATGTTCTGGCCTCATTAGGATCAGGTCTTGGATCTTCCTCGGCCTTAGCTGTAGCCTCTAACTCTAGACCAAATATCCCCCATCTCTCTAACCATTTCCTTATTTTTAAGGGTCGCCCTAGGACTGAGCTGTAAATTTTCCAAAATTTACTCTTATGTGCCGGATCAATACTGATGCCAGAGGTTCCTCGGACCCTCGAAGAGGATTTTATCCCCTGCTTAGCTGCCCTCACCTCTCTGTGTAGTTGTTCAAACACTTTATGCCTATTGACAAATGAATGCATATCCCACTCATCATCTTCTAGCTCTATGATAGCCTTCTTGGCCTTCTTTCGAGCAGTCCTAGGCCTTTTGGTTGTGGCCTATGCAGGAACTATGACAACTCGGTCAGAGGGCTCTCTAGAGGCTATTCTTTCATTTCTAGGGACTTGCTCTACTGTCCCCACTACTACTGATGTTTTTAACTTCTTCTCCTATAGGTTCAGTAGGAAGGTGCCCTTCTGTATAAATGCACCTTCCTGGTGTGGAAGGCGTCTGATGGTCGGATGCACCTTCTTGGTATGGAAGGCGCTTTGAAATGCATGCAAATTCCTAGGTAATGAAGGTGCCCTTGAGGCTCATGCACCCAAAAAGGATGGTGCTCCAATTTGATGTTTTTTTTTTTTTTTTTTGTAGGATGCGCCTTCCTGATGAGGAAGGCACTCCCCTACTCTTTTTTTTTAGGATGCGCCTTCCTAATGAGGAAGGTTCTCCCCTACTCTTTTTGTTTTTTAGCACATTCTTATTTTGGTGGGGCATCTTTTGGCAGTGGAAGGTGCCTTATTCACACGGGGTGCCTTCTTGGGAGAGGAAGGCACCTTATTTCAATGGGTGCCTTCTTGGTGGCTGAAGGCGCCTTATTGAGGGGCACCTTCTAGTGGGGGAAGGCACCTTATTTACATAGGGCACCTTCTTGGAAGAGGAAGGCACCTTATTTTATCAGCAACCATGTCGTATTTGATCGAGAAAGGTGATCAGGCCTCCTCGGGCTGACTTCATGCCTACTTTTATTCTATTAACGCCAACGTCGGGGTGCTGAGCCAAACCATGTTTGGTGTCCCAGATGCCTATCCATAAAACTATCAGTTCCTCCACATATAAAAAGCAAACACAAAAAAAGAAAAATGCGGGAAGTTAGATGCATTCCGTGCCTATTAGGCCCTATGGCTAGGATGCCTGCAGCTTGCATGCGGGCATCGTCCCTGCAAAATAAAACATGTTGTAAGAAAATTATTTACACCTATCTACTATTTTTTTTTTGGTGAGCATTTTCATGCCCACCGTTCTGTTTTGTTGAGAGTTTGGATCCAGATTCATGGGGATGAGGTCTCCCCCATGCCTGTTCTAGATCCCACCAGTACATTTTTGAACATGCTATAGGGACGTAGTCGGTGGCCATTGACAATCAATAGAACATTGCTGTCGTCGATAGTTCTAACACATACAGCTCCATTCTTAATGAGTTCTACCACCTCATATGGTCCCATACATCTCTGCATAATCTTTCCCTTCCTTTCTTAGAACCAAGAATCATACAATAGTACCCATTCTCCTTCTTTGAACTGCTTCAGTTTGATGTGGCGATCATGCCACCATTTCCTTTGCTTCTATGTGATTTTTGTCTTCTACAAAGCATCCATTCAGATTTCATCTAGCTGATCCAGCTATCGAATCCTTTATTTTTGAGTGTCATCCAGGCTCAAATTCAATTCTAAAGTTGTTCTTAACATCTTAATCTCAAACTCAATGGGCATCATTGCATTCTTCTCGTAGACCAGTAGGAAGGTGGTAGACTTCCATGTAGTGTTGTATGTCCATACTGCCTCTGGTAGCCATGTAGCCCAATCCTTTTTATGTTGTTGCACGGTATTCATCAGGATATTCTCAATCTCCCTATTTGTTACTTCCACTTGCATGTTTGCCTACGGATGGTAGGGTGTAGTCTTATTGTTCCAAATTTTGTATTGCTCCATTAGCTCCTCAATCAAATTTGAAGTGAACTGAGGTCCTTGGTCCATTGTTATTTCCCTAGGGACCCTAAACCATGTAAAAATATGAGCAAACAAAAAATCAGCAAATTTTCTTTCTTTTGAATCTTTCAGTGCCTAGACTTTAACCCACTTGGTGACATAGTCTGTGCAGACTAAGATAAACCTCTTCCCTATTGAAGGTGAGTTAATTGGCCCCATAAAATCCATACCCCACTTATCAAAGGGTTCCAGGTGTACTTGAGGTTGGAGGGGCATTTCATCATGATGGGTTGGTCTACCCATCCTTTGGCACTCATCGCACTTGCTGACATACGTAGCTACATATTTGAATAGGTTAGGCCAAAAATACCCAGCCTATAAAACTTTATATGCAGTCCATTTCCCTGCAAAGTGTCCTTCGTAAGGTTCATCATGATAGGCTTTGAGTATCTCTGAGAATTCCTGCTCTGCCATGCACCTCCTTATGATTTGGTCACATATTGTTTTGAACAGGAGGCCATCTATCCATAGGTAGGATGTGCTCTTCTCTATCACCCCCTAATTTTCCCGATATGAGAGAGCAGGTGAGGTTCTACCAGTGGCCAAGTAATTGACTATGTCTACATACCATGGGATTTGATCATCGATGGTAAATAAGTGTTCATCCAGAAACTGGTCTTCCACTATCGTATAGTCTGTTGGTGTTAATCTGGATAGGAAGTCTACTACCACATTATCCTTTCCCAATTTTTCAACTATGGTGATATCAAATTCTTGCAATAGTAGGAGCCACCTAACCACTCTCCTGCCAATATCCGGCTTACTCATCAGGTATCTGATGGTTGCATGGTCCGTATGGACGAACACCTTATAGCCGATGATGTAATGGTGGAATTTGTTTATGGTGTGCATCACTGCAAGAAACTCCTTTTCTGTTATCATATAATTGAGCTCGGCTCCTACCAATTTTTTACTGACGTAATAGATGGCGTAGAAATATTTTCCATATTTCTATCCTAGGACCAATCCAATTGCATTATTAGATGCATCACAATAAATGTGGAAGGGTATGGCCCAATCTGGTCCTCTTACAAACCGATGCAGTTATAAAATTCTCCTTAAGCAATTGAAAATCTTCTTCACAGTCTTCCATCCAGTTGAACTCTACATCCTTAGAAAATAGAGTGTGCAGTTGTTTTGCAATCTTTCTGAAATCAGCTATAAATCATCGGTAGTACCCGATAGATCTGAGGAAACTCACTTCTTTCTGTGTCTTGGGGCTGGATAGGTCTTCGATGACATCAATATTCATTTTGTCAACTTTTAGCCCTACTGCAGAGATATGGTGTCCCAGCATGATGCCTTCTTGCATCATCATGAAGCATTTTTCATTGCTCAGGGATAGATTGTTATCCTTGCTTCTTTCAAGCACTTTCTCTAGGTTCAACATTGCTTCTTCAAATGTCTCTCCATAAATGGTGAAGTCATCCATGTATACTTTGATCGCTTCTACCATGTCTAAAAATATGCTAAGCATTGCCCTCTAAAATGTGGTCGATGCATTGCATAGACCAAAGGGTAATACCTGGTAAGCAAACGTTCCCCATGGGCAAGTGAATGTTGTTTTATCCTGATCCTCTCCTCCTATCTAGATTTGATTGTATCCACTAAACCTGTCCAGGAAGGAGAAGTACTTTCATCCCAAAAGTGTGTCCAAGACTTGATCAACGAATGGGAGCGGGAAGTGGTCTTTATTAGTTGCTTTATTCAACGCTCTATAGTCCATGAAGATTCACAATTTCCCATTTTTCTTAGGGACTGCCACAAGTGGTGACACCCACTCACTTTCAAAAATTGGATAGATGAATCTAGAAGCCAAGAGTTTCTGTAACTCTATTTTGATAATGTCCTTCATTGTTAGGTTCATTCTCCTCTGTGGTTGCCTTCTTGGAGTCGCTTGCTCATCAAGGTATATTCTATGAGTGCAAATTTTTGGGTGAATACCCTTCATGTCCGAGTAGTCCCATGCAAATGCCTACTGGTGTCTTACCAGGAGTTCTTCTACTTTTGCCAACTGTGCAGGAGTCAACCCACTACTGACATTCAACGTCCTTCCTGGCCCAACAGTTATCTATTGGATATGATGATCGTGAGCTCCAGCCAATGGCAATCCAGGTGTGCTGGTAGAGGACTCTCCATGGAGGAATTTTACAATAGCCCCGTACTCATATTCTTCCTTTGCTAACTCATCTAACACCATTATTGGCTGGATTATGGACAACTCCTGATAATTATGCCTGGGTAACGTAGCTTCTCCCAATGGGTTGACAAACTATACAAGGGGAAAAATGGTCAATCTCTTGACATTTTGGCCATTGGATATGGTCATCAACCCATCCCAACAGTTGATGTAGGCATCAGTTGTTGCCAGCCATGGTCTCCCTAAAATGAGTGGGTAGCCACCTAGCCTAGTCTTGGACTGCAAGACCAAGAAATCGGCTGGGTATTCCCATGCACTAACTGTCACCATTACATCCTCTAGCATTCCCTCTGGTGCTACTGTTGATCAATTAGATAATTACAACATTGTCATGGTGGGTCTCAAGTTTGTGAGTTGTAGCCTCTACATGGTTTCTTGAGGCATTACATTGATGGCTTCTCCAAGATTGACCAACATATTAAACAAGGAATACCCTTTGATTTTTATAGTTAGTACTAGACTGCCTGGATCCACGTACTTGGGATGACATATCTTGCCCATCATCAGGTCTACTAATTTACCCATGACATTGATAGTCTAGGTTGCTTTCTACCCTGGATTCCTCCAGCACATTTCTCGTATTACCTTGTTGTATATTGGAACATCTCGGATGGCTTGAAACAGTGGTATCATCACTATGAGGTTCTTCAGACTCGATAGGATATCAAACTCTGGATATTTTTATTTCTTCTATTCTTGCAGTTGATAAGGGAATGGAGCCTTTGCTCTCTCAGCTATTTCCTCTATCACCTCTTCCATAAGAGGTGTTTCTTATTCTTCTTCCTCCTCCTATTCTACCAATGGAGGTGTTTCTACTCCTAACTAGCTACCTAACCCAAGCTGATATTGTACATAGGATACATCTCACCTTCAATGATGTATGTTGATTGATTTACTCTATTGTTTGGATTAGCCATCGGTTGTGCTGGTAGTTGTGTAGGTCTCACTGCTGGTAGAGCCAACAAGTTTTGATGGGGTTGAGCTAGCACTACATTCTATGGGGCCGGATTCCATGGTGTGTGGCCTCTCCACTATTGCCCCGGATATTGGTATTGCATCCAAGGTTATTGATTCATGAATGCCACTCCTAGGGGTGCGTTGGACCAAGGTGATGGCCCCCACCATCCCATGTTGGACGGTTGAGGTGGACCTTGTGGCATGTATGACATTCCTCCGTATTGTGACATTCTAGCTAGCATACTCCTTGTAGGGGGTTGTGGCCAACTCTTCTGGTTACCTATGAAATATGTTTTTGATGTATCAACCTCCTCCTCATTGCTAGGCAACTTTGGGCACAATCGAGTCTTATGATTCAGTTTGCATACTACGCATACTCTAATCTTGTTCTCCGAGAATGCATTCTTTGCATGCTTTCCTCTACATTTTGGGTAGAAATGGGTTAATTCTCACTCATTCTCTTATTTCTTCTTCTCTAATAGCAATGTGTCCATCTGCAATGCTAGAGAAGAGAGCATCTCGCTTTTCATATCTTCCAGCATATTGCCAAGTTCTATCTTTGTCACCAAAGCAGTCGCTTTGATGCTTCTAGAAGTGGTCTTGCCTCTTCTTCTTGAGTAATTCCGACAGAGTTGTCGGATATCTTCCATATCATGTTGGTAGACATCGCCTCCAAAAATCATATTAAGAGCCTCTAATGATTCATTATTAATTCCCCTCAAGAAGATGCTTTTGAGGGACTTATCGGACAACTTTGCATGGGGAGATCATTGAAGATTAAAATTAAATCTCTCCTAGTACTCCTCGAGAGACTCATCCTCTTTCTGCGTCATGCTTAGGACTTCTTCTTTGGAATCTCTTGCTCTCCTAAAATCTTGGTATTTCTCTTGAAAGAGCTTCTTCATTTGATCCCATGTCACTATGTGCTTTTCTCCTAGACCGATGAACCACCGTAGAGCTACATCATCCAGTGTAGAAGGGAAGAGTTTTAGCTTCTACGTATCTGATTTGTAATCCACATACCTACACAAAACATCAAACTTGAATAAGAATAGGTCAGGGTCTTCGGTCGGGTATCCTTTGAAGGTAGGGAGATGAGCAGGGGATATGTTTTTCATCTTGGTGTCTCCTACTCCTTCGTCAATCGGGAAGCTAAATCCAGATGAGACTTCTTCCGTGTCAGCCATTTTTTTAGGAAATGTGGTCTCAAATGCAACACTTATGGCCTTATGGTCATTTAAAACTTTCTGAATCAAAGCACTAAGATTATCTGGAGTTATTGTCTGATCTTGCACAGCTTTCCACAACAAGGCTTCTTCTAGGGGTGTTCTTTTAAACAATTAGTTCGTAACTATTCGTTCTTCCCCAAGTAGATGGGATGAGGAAGCACTTCATTCAAAGTGTTGATCCTCGCTCCAATGGATTGCTGGTTGTGATTCAGGCGACTCTAGTTCTAAAGAGCTTTGTTTTAATAACCGACCATCAAGTCCTCTTCTTCTCAAAGAACTCATACAAATTTAGGTATAAGGTTTTGGGTATTGGAATGGATCTAAAAGATGCTTCCCTAGCAATGGTGCCAAAATGTTGTAGGCCAAACAAGGTTAACTTTCTATCTATTTTTTCACTTGGTTGATCATTAATTATCAACTAGGGATTCATAAAATTTTGAAGGATCTCTTACAGGATCATTCACAATACCACCTTGATATGAGTCTTTCTAATTCTACTATTGGGGGGTGTTCCAAAGGTTGTCAATCTCTCATGCACTCCTCAATAAAATATGTATGAACAATTAAATCTTCAAAAAGAAAGCATTTATACATGCATCTAAGAAATAATCAAACCTACTACAATAATAAAACACAAATACAGGAAATAAAACTATGAAAGCATGAAATCTACAAAGCATAGAAAATAAGGGGAAAAATATTGTCTTTGAGTGGGCCCAAGCTCCGGAAGATCTCTCCCAATGTTAACATGCTTTAGGAACTTGTAGACTTTATTATGCAATCAAAGGATTACAATGTGTATTCTATATCTTCTATACAATTGCTATATGTTCTATATTCTATATTATGTATCTTCAGAGAGGTCTATGTGTGTTTATATAGCACATGCACAGGTCTTATGTTACAACTCGGTTACAACCATTGGTCTATTCCAGACTCGACGATGACAATCTGGTATGCTTCGGCCGTCGTCTACCAAAAATTGGCTTTGTTCCTAATATTGGCATATTTTGTAAATAGCTCATGCTTCACTTGGCATGGGTAGCACAACTCCTGCAAATATCCTGTGTGGCATGGAGTTGTAACTGCACCATTTATTATCGGCCACATTGTGTTTGATCTGGTCAACATGCAAAAATAAAGGCGCCTTCCTTTGTGGAAGGTGCCTACCTTCTATTGGTGCCTTCCTGGAAGAGGAAGGTGCCTATCTTCAATTGGTGCCTTCCTAGAAGGGGAATGCGCCTACCTTCTTCTGGTGCCTTCTTGGAAGAGGAAGGTGCCTGTCCATTATGCATCAGTTCTGCAATAAATAAAGTTCCAGGTCCATGAAAAAGACCTCGACTGATTAAATCTGACAAAATCAAAAATATCTCCACATAAACACACTAAAACACACAAATAAGATAATATGCATAATCTCATTAAATAAATACATAATCATTGATAAAAACATACAATTCCTAATATATCACCGCATAATATCTGCTAAGACTCATACAAAAATATAGGTAATTCTAGGACTCATCAGTTAAGAAACCAACCTTTAGGTTAAAATAATAAAATATTACAAAAAGTACCTTTTATAAGGTTTAAAAATCCCCAAAGGTATTATATGTAAAAAATAATACAAAATTGTTCATGCCTCAAGTGAAGATTAACCACTATATATTTTAATAGGAATGGGAAGAAGTTATTAATTGACAAGTTTGGGTGGATATCGAGGATGTGGTGGTTGTTTTGGCTATGACCAATCAAAATTTGATGATCATGGGTTCTTGTTCTAAGATCCATATATGTGGGTGTGTTGAAACTCTTTTAGGAATGTATATTGGATTTTATAAGGATCAAGGGATGATTCACCATCAAGGTCCTTGTTTACCTTGGATAACTCATCAATTGTGGTAGTAACATATTTTTATAGGAAAATCAAGAAAGGAGAGTTGGTTGGTTAGGATATGCTCAAGTATTATTATATACTTTATATAAAGTAAGCTTAGAAACCTTAGAAGTTGTTGTCAAAGGATATATCTTAAAAGTAATTAATAGGAATTTTGGTAAAGTGTATGACCTCATCTTGGATTTTCATGTATTAGGAAGGAGATACTTATAAGACTACCCTAGAAAGTTTAATTGTTAAGGATTTTTTAGTTTGAGTATATATATATTAATCATGTTGGATGATGGTGTCATGTAGGGGTCAATAACATAGGATACACCCACTCTTCAAGACTATATGTTTTGGGAAGAATAACAAGAATACAATTGATTTTAGGAGAAGATAAGTGGATGGGAGTTTTATGGAGTTTCTTCTATGCAATGATTTTAAAATATGGCATGGAAAAATATTCCCTACATGGTTTCATTTTGAAAAGGATATTAAAAGTGAAGGATGAAAATTTCTAAACTTGCCATATTAAGTGGAGTCTCATTATATGGAGATCATCTCTCACCATTCTCACAAATTGAAGTAACCAAATATTGAAGTAACCATGTAATGTAGATTATATGGCACCAATATTTGGTAGACATGGAATTAATCTTAGAAAATTCCATTATACAAATTATAATAATCAAAATCACCATAGGAAATGGTGTATGTCTTGTCAATTTAAACCTGACATGGTTTAAAATTCATGATTTTTTTGGACATTGATATCATTTTTAATGTGATGCTTTTATTTCTCAAAATAATGAGGATGCTTGTGCTATTGAGTTAATCATATTTGGGTCAACTATTTAGGGTAATTTAAGGAGAAAGGTAAGATGGATTACTCCACCAACTTGATGTTAGATGAGGAGAATGAAAGTTACCAAACTTTAATCCCTACTATAAAAGTGTCTAATAAATTCTAAAACCCCTATTTGTGTTTGTCCATGTGTACCATCTAGGGCATAACTTTTAACATTTAATTGATAACTCCCCTTCATGAAAGATAATAGTACAAATGGGAAGGTCATCAGGTGGATAAATCATACCACATCCTAATGAGTGAATGTGTGAAACATATTATTAAAGAAAGGAGATGAAATAATTATTGATTTGAGTTTGGAAAATTTAATGCTATTGTTGGCACTAGAATAATGAGAGCCCTCCCAATAATGATGTAAAATCACACAAATTAAAATAGGTGAGGTTGTATAACAAGTCTATGCATCTTATAAAATTAATCCATACCTTTCCACCTCATAGCTATGCTAATCACTTGTGGGTGGAAATTAACTCTTTCAATAGGTCAATGGATTAAGAGATATAATGTTTCTTATTTATTTGTATTATATTTATGTATGAATTGAGGCATGAAGAAAATTATGGGATGTAGTAATTATAAACTAAACCATGTAATTTTTTCTTAACCAATTTTGGGCATTGATGTTTTAATATAATGAAAATAAAGTGAATTATTTAATACCTCTTAATGAAGCCAATACTAACACTTATTAGACATTTTGTTATTGGAAAAACTATTGTGTTGGAACACTAGTGATGTAATCCTGTTGGTCAAGGTTGATATTGATTATATAAGCCTATGGGTAAGTGTGATGTACTCTTCATGTAAGCCTATGGGTATGATTATATGTATTTAGCTCTAGTGGCATTAGTTAAACCACTAGTATGGTTAACCTTGAAAGCTTACAATTAAACTTGTAAATTAATTTGTAAGTCATTATGTTATGTCATCTTGGGTTAAGTATTATTGGGGATTAGGTGTCTACTATAAATACCCCCAACCACTAATCCATTACATCAATGTGATATATTATGGGGTGCCCATGAGCACCCACCTCTTCTATTTTGTTTATCAATATTATTTTTTTGTCTACAACTCTTTTATTATTTTGTGTATTATTTATAGATATTTCTATTATTTTAAACATTTCTAGAAAGTATTATGAAAATTGGCATGGTATTAGAATGGGCATGGAGTGACATTACTAAATTACACAGAAGAATTTTTTTTGATCACTACTTTAAGGATTAAACTAGAGGGAAAATACCTTTATTTATTTTGTAGGGAAGACACAAAAAATATATTTAAAATTCAAATCTTTGATGTCGAAAAGTGTGCACTTGAATTCAAAATTTATGGTGTTAAAAATATATGCATCGATTTATTTTCTTCCAAGGACATATTTTAATAAAATTGAATGGCAATTTCCTAATAGGGAATTACTAATATTTTTACTAATAACATTTGTGGTATCTTTGTGAGAAAAATTCTTTTTGGATCTTCCAACAAACAAGAGGTTGCAAGTTAGAAGATTATTGAAAACATTTCATTTTGTTTGGTTCTCAATAATCCTCTTGTTCAATAAGGACAATCATCTAGAATCAAATGATATATCCTACTAACCTAGCCAACATAATAATTTATAAACCTCTATTTTAACAGGTTGAGGGATTGAATTCTTAGCAATATTTTTTCTTCTTTGAAGAAATTTACTTGGATGTCTTCAAAAAATGTGAGGGAGATTATTCTTGTCAACATTTGGTGGTAAGGCAATAATAGAGTTATTTTGTATAGTAGAGATCTAAGGTTCAAATCACCTCATGTAAATTCTTTCCAAGTTCGTATCACATTTTTATTGATCTTATCTTCTAAGACTAATGGTTTTTGGTCAAACACCCAACATCACTATCTTAATTAAGCTCAATACTATCATAATCAACATAAATAATTGTTTATTCTATTTTGATCCCATGGTCCCAACTTCAAATCCCTCACATCATCATGATATATAATAGTATTTTATAAATTTTGTCCTTATTCCTACCAACAATGGTGGATTGGATGGATAGTGGGTGATGTTTTAAGCTTTTCATTCAAGGACATCATCGATTCAACTTTTTCCAATAAAAATATATATTTGAAACACCTTTATCTTAAGTGTGTGCACTTTTATATGAAAAAGGCATGCCATTATCATCCCAAATTTGTGTGTTTGTGTAATGATTACCATAATTATTTTATTTTTTTTGTGGTACAATGATGATTGGTTTGATCCTATTTTCTTCTAAGGTGTTATATTTTTCTTATTTTAATTATGGTCACATTACTCATCATTGATTCCACTTTATTTTATTGGCACAAAGAATCCTATTGGATAATATGATGAAGTTTTTTTATTGGCATAAAGTTTATTCAATTCAAGTTTCAAGCCTTGCTTGATAAAACGATTATTGTGCACATGTTGAGATTTCCATTTTCATTATTGAAAAGTCACCTAAAGGATATGATTTTAAGAAAAGGGTTGTTGTTGACACTTTTTTTAGCCTATGCATAGTTAAAAATTATATAAAGGAGGTTAAAGGTTCAAGTCATAATACATTTTCAATATTAGAATAAAGGGATGAATGCACTTAGTTCCTCTACTCATCCAAGGGGTAGGTGCACCTCTTTGTTTCAAATCTAATTAGGGGTAATTGGATAACTTAGCTAGCTAAGCATGTCCCCTACACTAGGTTTCCATGTCAACCCTTGTCTCCTCATATTATCCTTCATTGGATCAATTAGTATGGAATAATATGGCTACTTGACAATATTTATATCTATGGGTTTTAATGACAACTAAATTATTCTAAGTGTCATTACTTCATTTGGAAAATACAATAGGTGTTAGAAAACTTTCCTATTAACGTGTGACATGTGGAAGGCCTAGATTTTCCTAATTACCTTCTAAGTTTTAAAGTTCTTAATTTTGTTGATTTCATTACTAATAGGTCTAAACATTTACATGAAAAAGTATTTTGGGTATTTTTTAGGTTATATAGTTGATTGAGATCTATAAATTGGTGATATTAGTTCAAGGACCTAAAACAATGCTATAAAAAATTATTGGTTATATTGAGTAGTATATATTATATTGTCAATACAAGATATATCTTTTTCCTATAGATTCCTCTCAGATGATGTGGGTTGACTATTTGGAGACCTACTCCCATTGCTTGTTTATTTAGGAGAAGATATACATATAATAACTATGCATTTTTTGAGACTAATAAATAAATTATGGTCACCACATTGTATGTTGATGATATTTTCACAAAAAGCTCGAAATATTTGATCTAGGAGATGGGGTCACAACTTCATTTCCATACAAGGGTTGATCCAATATATGTGTATGTACCATAAAATAATTCATGATTAATATTCTTTGGTCCATTTGATCATTCATTATTATGGAGGAGATTCTATTTTTTTCTTTCTTGACCCCCAACTTAGCTTATGGGGGAGTTTTGGAATATCTAACCTTATTATCCAAGACTGATAATAATGATGTAAGATTGTGGACAAGTTTGATGCACTCTTTATGTAAGCATATATGAATGATTCTATATAAAATCTAACCTTATTATCCAAGACCGATAATAATGATGTAAGCTTGTGGATAAGTTTGATGCACTCTTTATGTAAGCATATATGAATGATTCTATATATTTATATCTAGTAACATCAATCAAGCCATCAATATGTTATTTTTGTAATGCCTTCGAATCATTTTGATTAATTTTGATTGATTTCCCAATTTTCTCCCAAAACCTTCAATTCCCCTAAATTATTCCCAAACCCTAATCAAATTCCATAATCATCCTTTAAAATCCCTAAACCCCAATTATTCCTTAATCCCTAATCCATTTTCCTTAATAAAAATCTTAATCATCTCAAAAATCCTCAAATCCTCCTCAAAATTCCTCATAATCTTAATTAATCCCTAATCATGTAATTATATCCCTAATTAAGTCCTAAATTCCCTTACATCCCTAATCAAATCCCAAATAAAATCCTAAAATAATTTTTAGAATCCTACCCAAATCCCTAAAATATCCTCTCCATTCCTCTATAAATTCCTCTTTCCACTCCCTAATTTCCTCTCAAAATTATCATAACATTACTTAGCCCTCATTTCCCCGAATCAAACCCCTGATTAAATCCACTAACCACCTTCTAATCCCCAAATTCAATTTCAAAGGAAATATGCATTAAATTACTTAAATCCAATCAAATCCCACTTTTCCATTTCAATCCCCATGAAATCCCTTAGAAATACCCACCATTTTATTCCCAAATCCCCCTACACTTTTCCCTCCACTTTTGGGTGAATATTAAATTTTCCTAAAATATCAAGTCAAATCCCCCTCATAAATCCACATGTCCTCTTGACATCCACATTGCATTTTAAGAATTTAAAATTCCTCTCCACTTCACCAATGTGTATCTTTAATAAAATTTATATTCTTTCACTCCACCCAAGGACCCCCACTCCCCAATGTCAATTTATGACACTTGGAAGTTGGATGGGTGAGAATCCATCCTCCCCAAGGTCATAAATATGAGAGATGTAAAACCCTCCAAGAAATTCCTTTACATTTTTCTTGGTCCTTGCACATGCCACTTAGATGCCACCTAATGCCAAGTTGTTGCCTTGTCATCGTCCCTCACTTTGCAAAATTGTGATAAATACTCCTCTTTTTCCCTTCATTTGCAACAACATATGATTTCTATACCCAAAATCTACCAAATTTTCTTCAATCACATCCCTTATGCACTTTTCCTCCTACCATAGCCATCACCCTTTGCATACTCATAGATAACCATGAAAATAAATGTGATTCTCTACATGTTAACACTTCCTTTTTGAAGTTGCATGCACACAAAGATTTATTTTGACTTTGAACTATTGTTGGAGGCCCATCATAACCCCTAAAAGACTTGCACAAAATCCCATTAGCACCTGAGTATCAGATATACCAGTTGTATCACCTCGATATGGTTAACAGTCACCACCGTCTCACCCCAACATGATCTATAAAAAAATCATCTTACCTCGAGATGGTCATAGTCCAGAGACCAACCTGCCTTAGATTTCGGTCATCGATAGAGAAGCAAGGTAAAAGCATGTATAATTTTATGTTTTAAAATATTTACATATATTTTGGGTTATTCCATTAGCATTTCATAGTACTTTGTTTACATCTTTCTTGGCCTGGGCCCAACTAAGGTAGGCCCTTTTGGTATTACTAATTTGTTGTTGTTTATTGTGTGCAGGGATTTTAGAGCTAAAGGTAACAAAGGATATTCTGAGCATGTTAAAGCTTGTCCAAAATTTGTCTATCTTTGATTATGGCAAGAGAATATTTAATTAGGCACCATTGGTTGTATTGTTTGTGATATAAAATAAATTTCCTCAATCTTGAGGAATCCATTTTTCAATCCCCTTAGAGGGCCTATTTGTAAAAGAAAGGAAAAAAATTGTAATTAAAGATCAAATATTTATTCTTCATGTGCATGGAAATTTTATCTTACTACAAAATAGTTATCACAGTGGGACCATTTACTTGACCACATTTTCATATTTATGTTACTTTTCAGGCAAATGTGTTCTTCATGATATTATTATCTTTAGTTTTGGTTTATGTCTTGTGTGGGTTTTTACTTTTAAATTTGGCATACTCTTTTGCTTGCTAAATTCCTCTCTATATATTCTATAGGTTTAATAAAATCTTAGTATCATTTATTCATAAGGTATACTGAGGTCCCTTAGACAAACCCTTCGTTGTTTGTCAAATTCCCATTGTCTTACCTTAAGATGACCATTGATACTGACTGTATCACCCCAATATGGTATTTCCTATATTTATAATTCCATGAAATTTATTGGAGGTCTTATATATTCTATAAAGAATCTACCCTCCTAAATTTATGGTGATTGAAGTCTGAATATGCAAGTTATGCATAAAACAAGTTGGGCAGTCTAGGCTAAAAATCTGGTTCCTGGTGGTCATCTTGGGTCAGGACGGTCCTTATCTGAGGTCATATAAATATAATATGGTAAATATCCAAGGATTTATGTATCATAGAACTATACTTGTAGGCCATGAAAGTCTCCAAAATAGTGTAGGCTTATAGGTCACAATATTTTCTCTTCCTTCTTTAGTTGAAATCAAAATCATTTCTTTTGCATGATCATCATAATTGTTTTCAATTCTCATAGCTTAATTTTTTTAGCTTAGCATAGTTCCCCATATTCTTAGTCTAGTAAAACCCCCCTTAACATAGTGATTTTCCATTGTTTTAGTTTTTTTTTCTTCCTTTCTTAGCATGATTCCTTTTCCATTCCTTAGATTAGATGTTCCCTCCCCTAGATTAGGTGTTTACCTTATTTAGCATAGTTGCTTTACTCTCCTAGCATAGTTTCTATTATTCTTTAGAATAGGCACTTCTAATTACTCTAGAATAATTATCTTCTTCCTAAGCATAGTGGGGCCTCCTCTTAGAGTAGTCTCTTCTTATTTTTCTCACCATAGTGGCTTAAATATTTTAGCATAGCATATCCTTTTAATTTCATAGGATAGATTGTCATTTTAATTTTATAGATTAGCATGTATTTTAGAATAGGTTGTCTTTTAATTTAATTGATTAGTCCACCTTTTCATGTATTATATTAGTGTGTTGTTACATTTTTTAGGCTAGCTTATCTTTTCATTTTCTTAAATTAGTTTGCGTTTTTCATTTTCTTAGATTAGATTGTCTTTTCATTTTTTGAGATTGCATTGTCTTTTCATTTCATTATATTGGTTTTCCTTTTTATTTATTTTTTAATAAAGGGGTAAAAATTTATTGATAAAAATTCTAGATTACAGAGTACAACTGAGCTTCCAACCAGGACTCAAATAAACATCAAAATAGGCTAAAACCACTAAAATAGAATGACACCCGAAAAAGACAAGAACAAACCATATTAAGTTTGTACATCCTTGTGGATCAACTCCCACAGGCGTTGAGATTCCCCAGATGGGAGACTCTCCCAATTATCGATACTCAAGGATCTAGTAGCTCAGAAGCCCTTTTGTCTAGGTAATTAGCAACCACATTCCATTCCCTAGAATATGCACAAAGGATATAAATTCAAACTCTTCACTCATTCTAAGAATCTGAACATCTATAGAGGCCAACTACCAATTAAGTTCTTCCACCATTTTACTATTTAAAATATTAACCACAATTTGAGAGTCAAACTCACAGCTAATCCTATGCCAGCCAAGAGAAAACCCCCTTTGCAAGGCCTCAAGAATTGCAAGATCTTCCATAAAATTGTTGGAGTGAACACATTTATAAATTGAAAAGAAAAAACTGACAACACTAGTAGAATCTCTCCCAACACTACCAATGCCAGCATGTCTAGGATTACCCCTGGACAATCCATCAGTATTAATTTTTAAAACTCCTCTAAGGGGTGGCCTCCACCTACCATATCTTCTAACCTTCTTGCTGAGTTGAGGAACCCTACTAGGGCTAGAAGAGTTCACACCATCCCCAAAGAGACCAAGGGCTTATTATACCTTCTCCTCCCTAGAATACAAAAGAGGGTCCACATCACATTTTCTATGAATGGTTTCCTGAACCATATACAATATCCTTTGCCAGATCTGTTGAACAACCAAATAACTACCCTAAAATATGCACTGGTTTCATTCAAGCCAAATTTGCCAGATGATGCAAGAAAGGCCCAAATTCCAAGACACCCAAAGGAAGGGGGCCTTGGTCGAAGGTCTACCCAGACTACTCCAAAACTTCACCAGGGATAGCACATGAAAATATGGATGGTTCCAAGTGCTCCACCAGCGGTGCCAAATGTCTCTGGCAAAGGAGCATTGGAAAAATAAATGAGAAGAGTCATCCTCATTCTTACTGCAAAGGAAACAAAAAGAGGGACCCTGAAATCTCCTCTTCCTAACATTATCCCAAGTGAGGCATTTATTATGAGCTACCAACCAGAGAGAGAAGTTACATTTTGGCTAGGAAAATTTGTTCCACACCTTTTTCCACCAAGTGACAGGAAGACTCTCGTACTTTTGCTTATCAAGAACCTGATAACCATAGGCTACCAAGTAGGTTCCCTTAGGATTAGGGTTCCAAGCCAGAATATCTTTACCCCTCAATGAAGAATAAGGCCTCCCTATAAGAATAAGAGAAAGCACCTATCTATCCTTGGGTAGTCCCCCTCGAGGCCATTCTTGCGGATCTTTCCACCTGTACATCTCCATATTTCCAAAAGACTAGATTTTTTTAAATTCCTCCACACGAGACCAGCCTACTTCCAAGAAAAAATGCTTAAAGAACATAACCTAGGATATTGATTCAATATAGAAGGGTGACCATCCCAAGAATCCTCCCAAAAAAGAGCATTTGATCCCTGATTGTAAATCCAGAATAAACCTTGCTTGATTAAATTAGCTCCTCTTTTCAGAGTGTCCCAGATAACTGAACCTTTCCCAACCAAGCTAACTCTAGGGATCTCAGCCTCAGAAATACCTCTCAAGTATTTACAAGATAATATTTTAGCCCAAATATGATCTTGAGAGGTACACCATCTCCAATAAAGTTTTGCAGCCAAAGCCTACCCAAAAAGAGTTGTCTGTCACAACCCAAAGCCTCCCTATTGCACCGGCCTACATATAGAATCCCACCTAACCAAAATATTTAGATTGATCAAGTTTTTCAGACCATAAAAACTATCTTGACAAAGCATCCATGTCCTTGATGAAATGAAAGGGAGCTATTTGTACAAAAAATCTATAAATGGATAAAGCTTGAACAACAAATTTTAAAAGCAACACTCTACCTACAGTGGATAGCCATATGAAAGTCCAGTGATTCACCTTTCTTCTAAACTTATCAAGCATAGACTACCAAGAATATCTAGGTAGAGTATGAAATGAAATTGGAATACCAAGATAAATGAAGGGGGGAGTCCCAACTTGGAATATTAGAATGCGAGCAATCCTAGCTTGAATAAGAGGAGGGGTATTGAAGAAGAAAATAGAAGACTTGTCCTCATTAATAAACTATCCAAAAGCACCAAGATATATGTCAAGAGACTGTCTAATATTGCTAGCTTCCCTGATAGTGGAAACTCCCAACAAAGTAGTATCATCAACAAATTGAAGGTGGTAAAGATGTGGTAAACTACTAGCCCACTTCCACCCCTGAATGAGACCCTGCATGACTTGAGACTTGAGAAATATTCCCAACCCTTTCGCCATAAAGATAAACAAATAAGGAGATAAAGTATCTCCTTGCCTCAATCACCTTAAGGCCTCAAACAACTCTGATAGCTCATTATTAACAAGAACAAATAATGAGGAAGAAGAAACACAACTCATCACCCATCTAATCCATTCCTCCTCAAATCCAAAAGCAGCAAGAACTTTCTAAAGAAAGGACCATCTGACCCAATCATAGGCTTTGTCCATGTCCAACTTAATGAACATAGTTTTCTCCTTAAAAGTTTCCATTGAGTGAATAGCTTCTATAGCAATAACAACCCCATACAAGATTTGTCGTCCAGCAACAAACCCTCCTTGCTCCTCAGAGATGATTTTGCTCAACCATATCTTCAACCTCTCAATAATAATTTTTGTGATGATCTTTACACAACATTGCAGAGAGCAATAGGCCTAAACATATCCAAGGAATTTTATCCCTCTTGTTTTGGCTATAATCACCACAAAGGTAGAATTTAGGGCCCTTAGCATCTATTTGTTCTTTTGGGACTCATGAACCACCTCCAAAAGATCAAATTTGATTAAATCCCAAAACTCATGATAAAAATCAATTGGGAAACCATCTGGGCTTGGGGATTTTCCTTTTTTCATATTGAATACAATATTTTTCAACTCTTCAAGGGAAATTGGACCCATCAAGTGCTCATTCATCTCTCTAGAAAAAATCATTGGAATACAGTTTAGAATAACCTTCTCATTATCATCATCTGATAGGGAGTCCTCCTTGAAGAGATGAAAAATACCTCTTAGTCTCTTCTGAAATATCCTTGAAAGAAGAGAGTAGGGCACCCTAAGAATTCACAAGAGAGGTAATTAGGTTACCATTATGGTGAAACTTAACTAAGTTATAAAATAAGGATGTGTTCCTATCCCCTTCCTGAAGCCAATCTACTCAAGCTTATTATTTCCAAAAAATTTCTTCCCTCAGTTACCATTTAGCAAGGTCTTTTGTAGCCTCAGATTCCTCAACAAGAAGCTCCTTTGTGAATCCCTAATATCTAATATTCCTTGAAGCTTCTTCCATCCTCCTAAGAGCTGCCAACTTAGCCAAGGAAAGGTTCCCAAAATTTAGTCTATTCCATATCTTAAATTTATGTTTTACAAATTATAGTCACTTCATAAAGGAATACATAGTTGTGCCATGAGGAGGTTTGCTAGTGGTCCACCAGCCTTGCATGAATCATGAAGCTTAGGATAACGAAGCCACATAAGTTGAAACTTAAAGGGAGGATTACTTTTTAGCCCTAACTCCAAAGAAGAGAATTTGATAGGCCAATGATCAGATCCCCTACCCTCCAGAATCACAAAACTAGCACTTTTTTTATTACCCATAAAATAACTAGATATCAAAAACCTATCTAGTCTCTCTGAGATGGAAGCTTCCTCACACCTTCTATTGTGCCAAGTAAATATCCCATTATCTAGCTTGACTTCAACAAATTTTAGGGCTTGGATATGAGCATTGAATACAGAAGAAAAAGGCTCGAGACGGTCCACCCCACCACATTTCTCCTCCAGATAAGTGATAGAGTTGAAGTCTCCAACCAAAATCCATGGGTACAGGGGAACCAAACTTCTCACAAATAAAATGTGCTCCCAAAAATTCACTTTACCATTGTAATCAACAAGAGCATACACATTTATAAAAGTAGGATGGTTTCACCAGATTCATTATCATGCTCGACCATCAAAATAGACCATCTACTGGAAATCCAAGTAAGAGGGGATATCTTAATCGGATCCCATAAACAAGCGATGCCACCAGCATATCCACATGCACCAATACACTGGCATTGCCCCCTTATCCACAACTTGGGAGTAATACTGAACATACTATAAATAACCAATTTAGTCTCTTGAATAAACACCACATCCGAAGAATGCACATGAACCAAATCACGGATAACTTTTTATCTGGGGATGTTATTCAACCCCCTTACATTCCATGAGAGGATAATCATTTTTGGGGGTTATAAAAATGGGAGTCCAATGTTCTCACCAATCATGACTCCACCAAAGTCTTCTCCATTAACTTAATTTTATCTTGGTCCTTCTTCCGACCCACCTTCATATTCTTATCCGAAAAACTTTTTTTAATTATTTTTTGCTGCAATCCCAACACCGCATGAGTTTTGCAGTCCAACGATGACTGCATCAGTTCCTGAGTAGGAGGGAATAACTAAATCTATACCACTTTCTAAAATAGTTTCCCTTATAGGGCTATACCCAACCATGTCCCCTATAGTCAGATCCAAAGCCCTTTGTTCTTCATTTAAACCCCCTAGATCTGATTCCTTAAGTTCCCCCTCAAGAAGAGACATCTGATTTGGCCTTGTTATATTTGCATCAAGTAGCGACGTTTTAGGTATCTCCATGTACTAATCAAGATCATATAATATTTTAAAATGGTTTAGTAGAGCATCTGGCTGGCTATCCTTAAGGTCTTTGTTTTCCATTCGTTCTCTGTTTTGGGCTTTTACCAAAACAAAACCTTCCTTATCATGTTACTTTATCCAAACTTTGTCCAGACTAAGAGGGCCTAAGATTTGAAGCCACAGGAAGGAAAAACTTAGGGTATTTTCTTTGCAGGTGGTCATATTCATGCAAATCCAACAACGAAATGGAAGAGCTTCATAGTCAAGTTTTTGAACCCATGTAGTTGATCCAAATTGTATTTCAATAGAATCTATAATAGGATTATTTAATTCAATTTCAACACAAATACGAGCAACATATATTAACTTTTTATTCATTGTCTGTTGTGATGGTCCAACCAGATTCCTAAGCAGAAGGGCAATCTTATGCAAGATATCAGTTCTCCAGAATTCCAACGAGAGCCATGGAAGCCACACCCATACTAGAACCCACGAAAATCGCTCCTATGATGGGTTGAAACCCACATGTTAGGGTTTAATAAAGAGTCCCACTTGGTTATAGAAATAATGACCCCCTTAAAATACTTTGTTATGATCTGCAATACAAGAGAAAACCACCATAAAATAATTGTTTGCACTTAGAATCACCTCCACATTGCCTTCAGGATTCCAAGTCTTCCTGACCCAAGCCTCCACAAAGGGGAGAGAAATTTGGATGCCCAAAAATTTGCCAATAAGGGCATGTTTGGTTAGATAATCCACATCTTCTACCATCGAGTCTGGTTGAACCACTAGAATTGGCATGGCTTCACATCGTTCCAAACATCCATTGTTCTTTAACAATCGGTTCTCGACATGCACTAGAAATCCTGTTCCTTCTAGTCATTTTAATATGAAAAAACATCATGAGCATGCACTCTCTATGCCAAAACCGATGCCATCATGATAATCCTCCAATTTGTATACCTCCTCCGAAAGCTGTTGCTATCCCCGTAGAGTAGTTTTTCTTCATCAAACCCTAGTAGAGTAGTTTTTCCTCATCAAACCCTAGCAGATCCTTCTCTCCCTAAAAACCCTATAGATTAGTTTTCCTTTTTCATTTCCATAGATTAGATTGTATTTTATATTCCATATCATAGCTTGTCCATTATTATTTTTAAATAAATGGGTAAAAATTTATTGATAAGAATATAAGATTACAGATTACAATGAAGCCCCCAACCAAGACTCAAATAAACAACAAAATAAGCTAAAACCACCAAACAGGGTCGAAACCCAAAGAAGAGGATAAGAAAAAACCACATTAAGTCTGGATATCCTTGTGGATCAATTCCTAGAGATGCTAAAAGTCTCTAGCTAGGAGACTCTACCAATTATCCATAATCCAAGGACTTGAAAGCTCATAAGTCATTTTGGCCAAATAATTAGCAACCCCATTCCATTCCCTTGGTATGTGCACAAAGGAGATAAAGTTGAACTCTTCACTAATTATGAGAATCTAAATGGCCATAGAGGCCAACTACCAATTAACGTCCTCCAACCTTTTTTTGTTTAAAAGATTAACTAAAATTTAAGATTTGGACTTGTAGATGCTCCTGTGCAAGCCAAGAGAAAATCCCCTCTACAAGGCCTTGAGAATCGTAAGAGCTTCCATAAAACTATTGGAGTGAACACCTTTATAAATAGAAAGGAAAAATTAAACCATGCCAGCAGAGTCTCTCCCAACAATGCCAATTCTAGCATGTCCAGGATTGCCCTTGGATGACCCATCAATATTAATTTTTAAAAATCCTCTAGAGGGTGACCTCCACATACCTTATCTTTGAACTTTCTTGTTGAGCTAGGGAACCCTTCTAGGGTGAGAATAGTCTGCACCAACTCCAAATAAACCAAGGGAATACCATACCTTCTCCTCCCTAGATTCCAAAATAGGATCCACATCACATTTGCTATGGATAGTTTCTTGAACCATACACAAGATCCTTTGCTAGATCTATTGAACAACCAAATGTCTACCCTAAAATATGTGATGGTTTCATTCAATCTGAATCTACCAGATGATGCAATAAGGGCACAAATTCTAAGACACCTAGAGGAAGGGGGTATTGGCCGAAGGTCTACCCAGACTACTCCAAAACTCCACCAGGGAGAGCACATGAAAATATGGATGGTTCTTGAAGAAGAAAAATTAATAACATGCCTTAAGTGTTTATATTGAAATGTATAAGCGTATTGAAATAAGTATTTGTAGATTAAAAATACACGCCAAACAAAAAAAAAAAAAAATCACAATAACAGAGTACAAAATAGTTGCACAAAACAAACGATTTCTATTAATCGATGGAGTTTAAAAACTCCTTTTTGAATACAATTGGGCCTGTAACCCTTTATTTGTGATACAAGATTACAATTCGTGCTAGGGTTCTCCGAAACCCTAGCTGGCACAAATGGTGGCGTCTCCGAAGAATGTATCTTCAATCTCAACAGAACGAGTGGGCTTTGTTGTATCCTTTTAGCTCGGACCACTCCAGCTTAAACAGCTGCTATCAACACACCAGATCTGCCATTAAAATCCTGCACACATTAACACTATCAAGGAGTTAGAAATTAATAAGAGGGCTCCACTGTGTGAGCCCTCAAAAACAATCTAAAACCCTAGAAAAATGAAATGCAAGAATTCAGTAACAGATTAATACATAAAATATGAGTACTTGCTTTAAAACTAATCTATACCTCTTTTTCTTTTTAACACGGCTAGACCAGGCGGCACCTGGAAGTAATGTGGCTATCAGATCGGCTACAGAAGGCGCCCTGGTGCACTCGCTGAACGCCCGCGTGCTTCTGGATCTGGGTTACAGATGTCGGTCTGAGTCTGTGGCTATGGGTAAACGCCCGTGGGCACTTGATAAACGCCCACGGGCACTTGGTAAACACCCACGGGCACTTGCAACAAGAATGGGGGATTTTGCAGAGTGCTGCAGAAGAGATGGCGGTGAAAGCGGTGATGAAAGCGGCGATGGATGCGGCGAAAGGGTAGCAGAAGAGAGATAGAGTAGATAGCAGTAGAAAAATTAGAATCAGAGATAGCGCATAGGAGATAGGGTTTGAGCCATCAAGGTGACTCAATTTATAATCTACTCTTAGGGCACACTTTAGGGTTTTAACGACACTTTGAACGTGTGGCTAAGATTAAAGTGGATCTAAGGGTAGAGAATAAATCTAGGTTGTGAAATGGATTAAGATGGATGGACGGATGAGATTAAATCACTTAAACTATTATTTAAATATATATATTAAAATATTAAAATATATATATATAAATATTAATTTAAATAAATTTGGGGATGAAAAAATGGCGGAAAAGGTGAAATTGGGCCAAATAATGGCGGGAAAGTGTGGATTTGGGCCAAATAATGGCGGGAAGGTGGATGACCGACACGTGGCTGGCAGGAAGGTATAGATGACTTGCAAGTGGCTGGATTTTGGTGTCTACAATATTAAAAGGGAAAGATGCACAATATGTAATCTATTGAAATGAAGAATAATGTGCAATAAAAGAGGGTGGATTTCTCCTTGTATTTATTTATTCAATGATTCCAATGGTTACAATACATCCCCCTTTGAGGGCTTTTCTTTGATACATTTCATACTCAAAATACAAAGGATCTAATCCTTTCAAAATCTTGATGGCGTGTTCCAATGTTCTTCTCGCAACCCACACTCGAGAGCTAGTCTTGGGCCTATCCTTATATGCCTCTTAGCTCCTCCCTCATGTCTAGAATACCTGCACCTACACACAAGATATTGAAATAGATTAAAAGCATATGCGTTTATAGATTGAAAGCTAGGAAAACATAGAAAGCATGCATCTAGAAAGAATAAAACTTATTTGTGATAAATCAAAACAACTCCAAATGACTTGCAAATCTACTATGATGTTATTAAGATGGTTTTGGAAATATCTGAGCATGAATTGAAGGGAAATTGTTAGCAGAAATAGTGACCATCCCTGACAAGGACAACTAGACCTACAATCACAAAACTCCAAATTGACCCATCAAAACAACTCCAAATCTCACCAAAATTGAATGCAAGGCTAATCTAAACATTTATAAATGATCTATGGTGGAATTGAACCAAAATTCCTTGCTGTTTTCTAACCATACCTAATAGGTGCAACTACCCACTACTAACCATCCCAGGGTGGGACGGTTACCAATCTGAGTGGAATTTACCACCAATTCCAAAGGGATCTGGTTTGAAACTCTCCTAAATATTGTGTCGGTAAATATGGTCAAATTACTCTCAAATTTGACCGGTTTTGGAATGGATTTGGTGTATTTGGGATACCCCTAAAAGCACCTTCGAATGAAGAGGGTTTCAAGGAAATACTAGGGCAAATGTGATAGCAAAAGTGAGGGTAGAATTGGGCAACACTTCGTGGTCTATGCTTCAACTCTTCTCTTCTTGAAATTGGGGTGAGCACACCTCAATTTATAGCCCAAATAGGGAATTTGGGGCAAAGGGGCAAGTTTTAGCATGCAAGGCAAGTGCCGCCACTTGTCGAAACCTTTGCCATGCATTGGGTGGAAGAGGTTGCCCATTTGGGGCCTCTAATTTGGAGTTTCTGATCTCTATGACAGTCTCCAAATCAATTTTTGATGATTGGGTGAAGAATATGGTAGTAATTTATTGCCATTTCTCCATACCTTTGAATTTTGGAGGGTCTATTTAGGGACCATCCCACCCAGGGATGGTTATGAGTGGTCATCCCTGGGTGGGACGGTCACCATCTATGATCGTCCCAGGGTGGGACGGTCATAAGGATATGACCCAAAACCTCCCAAAACTGATGGAAACCTTCCCAAAAGTGCTATGGAGCCTTATGTTACCCTAGAGGGTTGCCCAATGGGGCCATATGATGTTGATAAGAGTGGCACAAGTGGCGCATTGGCAGTCTTATCCGATTTACACGATTTTAGTGTCTACAGATGCCCCTTTTTGGGATGTGCTATGTGCAACAAAGCACTGAGAAAAAATAGATGACTAAATCATTAAATGATTGAGGTTATTCATTAACCTAACCAAATTTAGATGCCTCCATTGTGGAAAGAGCATACATTCTTGGAATCCTTGCTTTTGACATAGTCGAAGGATTAATTGGGTATACCTTTCAGCCGCACTGTAATGATAGTTTTAGGGGCTTAGGGTATACTAGGTCTTGGTGCCTTGTGTTCTTGTAAGCCTTTACATGGGTGAATTCTTGAGGCTTCAAGGAGGTCAAGACCTATTTTTTTTGCTTATGCTGATTTTTTGCCCCAACATGGGCTTGAAAATTTATCTTTAGCAAAGATTCTTTTGAATGTATGAAAATTGCACTTTTGAGTGTTTTAGTGTTGATTTGATTTATGAAATCGTTATTATGACTACCCCCTCAAGTGATGAGTTGATGAGGGCATGACCAATGATAAAGTGATGAGTCACTTGACACATATGACTGAATTGGGATAACTCTCTATTTTACCCATGGTACTATATACCTTTTTGGAGGGGATTTTTGATTGTTTTGATGAGCATTTCTGGAAGCAAAAGGCTAAAAACTTCATTCCCGTGGAGCGGTCCAGCCATAGAGGCCTTCTTGGGGAGTAAAATAAAGACTTTTAAAGCATCCATAAATATTTTTGATTCAATATTGATCCTTTCTAATTTTAGACCATTTTTACCTTGTTTTTGGTGGGTTTTTGACCCTATTTTTGATGTTTTTGAGTTGTTTTTATAGGATTTTTATTTGGTGTTTATTTCTTCATTGATCTAGTCAATGCTAGATGCCCCAATCATGGAAAGGGTATGCATCTTAGAATAATTACCTTTGACAAGTTAAGGAACTTGATTTTGGTAGTCTTTGGGATACTGTCAAACAAGCTTAAGTCTAATCCTAGCCTTGGCGGCAATTAGGAGATAAGCTTAAGAAGATAGGCTTAAGTCAAATCCTAGCCTTGATGGCAATTAGGAGATAATCTTAAGAAAATAGGCTTAATTCAAATCCTAGCCTTGATGGCAATTAGGAGATAAGCTTAAGTAAATAGGCTTAAGTCAAATCCTAGCCTTGATGGCAATTAGGATACAAGCTTAAGAAATAGGCTTAAGTCAAATCCTAGCCTTGATGACAATTAGGAGATAAGCTTAAGCAAATAGGCTTAAGTCAAATCCTAGCCTTGATGGCAATTAGGAGACAAGCTGCTCGATTTGCTTGAATCTATTTTTGATCTTTTGCTTATTTACCCCAAGCAAGGAGGGTGCATGATTATCTTTGGCAATGATTCATGCATGAATGCACTTAGCAATGATTGAGTTATCAATTGTTGATTTGGATTATACATGTTATTATGACCAATGGGCTTAGTGGATGTCTTTGGGGCATTTTGGGTGACCAAAGGGTTTATGGATACCTTTGGGGATTTTTTGAGGTTGATTGCTTAACTGTTTGATTACTTGATTAGGGGAGGTATGATACCAATAATGCCCTAGTTGATGTTTAAAAATGTTTGTGTGATTTGCAATTGTGTGATTTTGGACCTTTAGATGCATTATGTGTTATGATTTTATGGATGCATTAATGGATGTAATGCCTATTGATGATGTGAATATGCTATATGTATGTGATGTATTGATGACATGCACTAGCTAGATGATAAATGTATGATTAGATATTGTGATCTAGATGTGTAGATGCTCTACTATGTATGCATATATGAATGCAATGGTGAATGTTAAATGCATGTTTAATTTGATTCAATTATTATGCACTTAAGTTATGTTGATATGATATGGTGAATGCAATGTATGTAATGCATTATTTACATGATGATGATCTAATGTAAATGAACTTGTATGCTTTAATCACTTAAAACATAAGGAATGCAATGTAATATGTGTTTAACAATCTAATGGATGACACCATAGAATGTATGAAAATCATGAATGAAAATGATAACTCTTATCATAAGAATTAATCATTTAAGCATCCATATGTGAAATGATATGATTGTGAGATGTATAGTATTTCTCTATAAGCTTCTGTAAATTAAAATATATGCATAAAATAGTCAGTGGCCATCTAAATATCATTGCTAATATTTATCCGGTATCTATCCTATTTCATGAACACCACTTAATAAACAAAAGTTCATAAGGAAAAATGTGTATGATTTGATGTAATGATTTGTTGCTATTAGGGAATTTTTGAGGTTTTCCATGAGACTCAAACACCCTAGTTGATTAATCAAAAGTTGTATAATGACTATATAGGACTCCTAAAAGATAAAAGCTTTTGTTATGAAGACCAAGATATTCATTATCCCTGTGTGTGCATGTGAGTTCATTACTATGATAACACATAAAGTTACCCTAGTGCCAAACAGGATTGATGCAACCCATCTGTACTGAAGATCACCTTATGAGTATCATTATCCTAAGTTTTGTACTTAGTTGGATTAGACCACTAGGTAATATAGGCTACAAAAAGCTAGCTCATCCACATGCAAACATTGGTCTAGACACAAGCAAGTTGCTTATGTGATAGATATATCATCATGTGTAAGGATACCACCATTGCCAGGTAGGCTATCCACCAAACTTGTAATGAGGATCACCTTATGGTTCTCTAATGCTGAGAATTCTAGGGATTCAAGTTCAAGACTCCCTTATTTTATTTTAAATTTGAATTTTTCAAGGGAGTTGCTCATTTTTGTTTGTTGAGCAATGGATTTTGGTAGTGGTGAGAACCACTATTTATTTTTCTTTTTCTAATGGTAAAAACCACTATTTCTTTTTGCATATTTTGAAGTGATAATAATCATTGTTTATTTTTCTCTTTTGGATACTTGCCCCAGTGTGAAGCAAGGGATTTTGGGTAAGGAGGAACTTGTCCTTTTGTCAATTCTCAACATCTTTGAACCATTCGCACAAGGGGATGAGCGAGATAAACTTTTTCTCTTAAAGTAACCTAGACCACTTTATAGTTTTCATCTTTCCTTGTGCTAGACTTGGATTTATTAATGTGAAAATTGTGATGGGATTTTGAAAGATACAAGGTACTATCATAACTAGACCTCATCTCCAAAAGTAAAGATAGCTTTCTACAAAATCTGAGAAGATCACTAGGTATGGTTGAATGACCGGAAAACCCTAGTATATACCTTATAGCAATAGGAAGGGTTGTGTTGAAAAACACAATTACTCATATGGGTGATGGATGATGATGATGAATAAATGCATGATTGAGACACAAACATGGTGTCGTTTGTAAGATTGTAAACACATCCTATCCTAATGCAAGTACAATGGATGAAAATGCCTAATGTAATGCAATTAAATGAATGCATATGATGCAATACAAAATGTAAATGTTTTTGTATTTTTGATGTTTTTGCAATGTTTTTGAATTTTTTATTTTTCCATTGTTTTTAAAATTTGATTATTTTGAATGTTTTTTGATTTTGATAAATATATATATACATTTGACCAATGGGCTTAGTGGATGCCATTGGGGCATTTTGGGTGACCAAAGGGTTTATAGATACCTTTGGAGCTTTTTAGGTGACCTAGATGGTTGTAGACCACATAGGGGTATTTTGGGTTGACCAAAGGGTTTATAGACCACCTTGGAGCTTTTTGGGTGACCAAAGGGTTTATAGATACCTTTGGAGCATTTTGGGTTGACCAAAGGGTTTTAGATACCTTTGGAGATTTTGGGTGACCTAGATGGTCATAGACTACCTAGGGACATTTTAGGGTGACCTAGATGGTTGTAGACCACCTAGGGGTATTTTAGGTTGACCTAGATGGTCATAGATCACCTAGGGGTATTTTAGGGTTGACCTAGATGGTTGTAGCCTATAGACCACCTAGGGGTATTTTAGGTTGACCTAGATGGTAGTAGACCACCTAGGGATTTAGGTTGACCTAGATGGTCGTAGACCACCTAGGGATATTTTAGGTTGACCTAGATGGTCATAGACTACCTAGGGGTATTTTAGGTTGACCTAGATGGTCATAGACCACCTAGGGGTATTTTAGGTTGACCAAAGGGCTTATGGGTGCTCGTACCTTTGGATGGACCCCCTACCTATAGACCCCTTGTCTATAGATTTTGATATTCTTGTTTCTCTGTTACAACACTGATCATTCCCATAAACTCTTGGGGAGGTAGGTTAATGTGCACCTGATTAGGTTGTTCGACTTGATTGATAGGTGCTATGTTTGCTTCATGTGCAGGCAAGGGGTCTTGGAGGACTCTTATCTGAAGTTCCTACCTCTCGATCATATCTTGTATTAAATCTCTAAAGGGATGACATGTCTGGATGTCATGGCCTCTTTGTCGATGGTACATACAATATAGATTTACCCTGTGCGCCTTTGATCTATGCTTATTAGGTTTCAAAGGATGGATCTCAGGAAGCTTGATCTTTTGTGCTTCATACAATCGATTGAAGATCGATGCTAAGGGCTCTAACAAATGAGTATATTGTCATGGTGGCTGTTGCGTATGATTTTTGGCCAATGGAGGCTGAGCTTGGTAATTAGGTTGCACTGGTAATTGTGGTGGTGGAGCCTGGCTTGAGGGTTCAGGGATACTCAAAACCACTTGATTGATTGGGGCTACATTTTGTTGCATGTTACCACCTTTAATATTCTTGTTTGGCCATTCCCCCTTGTGGAGTTGAACATCACCCTCCTGGACCTTGATGTCCTCAATGATCTTGGCCTGTGCTAAGGCCTCCTCGAATGTTTGATATCATTGTAATTGTAAGAGAAGTGAAATTTGCTTTGAACAACTTCTAGTAAACATTCGGATGAGTTCCATTGTGGGTAGGGTGAAAGGTAGTTTTAACATCACCTTCCTCCATCTATTGCCATACTCTATGACTGGCTCATCATCAAGTTGATGAAGGCTAGACAAGTCAGTCAAGTTTATTGTCTTCTTAGCACTAGAGGCAAAACGTCCCAAAAACGCATCAGCCAATTGCTCAAAGGTGTTTATGCTATGATGTGGTAGATGATTATACCATTCCAAAGCATCCCCAGCTAATGTTGTAATGAATATTCTCAACATCAAGGGGTCATTGTCTTGAAGATGAGAGCACATATGGATGAAGCTTGTCATGTGGTCTTGTGCATCTTCATCATCTTTGAAATTTTCAAGTTTAGGCATCTTGAAATTCGATGGGTATGTCGGTGATGACACTGATGGATGCAAAGGTTGATTGCTAAGCTACTTTAGTGTAGGTTTTTGATAAACCAAACTTTGATGTTGTTTTTCGAATGAATTTATCCGATCAGCTAGCGCTTTGTATGGCCCTGATGAAATGATATGATCAACCTATTGTCGCCCTTGTTTAGACAATGGAGGTCACTTTTGATGTTGAGGTGGATGATAAGTATAATCATTAGGTACCTCATCATAACTGGATTTAGGGTAAGCATCTACTTGATCCTGATGTTCCCATTGGGACTCTTCATATGATTCTTCCTCATCTTGATCTTGGTATTGTTGAGGAGTATGAGGCTTTTGATTATAACCAGATAATGGCCTTTGATGTTGAACGTGATTTTGGCATGGTTGAGGGGGAATATTTTGAGATTGTATTGGGTGCCTTGCACGTTGTTGCATCCTATAGGTGCTAGGTGTAAGCACCACTTCATGTAATGCATTTTGCAATTGCTCTTGTTGTATATTTTGTTGTTCTTGTATCTTTTGTTGATACAACCTTTGTAGGTGTGCTCATTGTGAGTCCACACATTGTTGATTTAATTATTGTTGATCCAACTAGAGTTGATCCATATGTTGTTGTTGGTTAAGTTGTGGCCTTAGTGCCTGATGAGTGTAACTTTGTTGTTCAGTTGTATGGGGGCTATGTACCCTCGTATTGGAAATACGAATGGATTTATCATGTCTTTTCCCCCTAATAGGATCTATTATTTGTTTTCCATGCTCCCTAAAGTTTGCATTGACCTGAGACTCTAGTTTATGAATCAGCTTTGTATAATTCGATGTTGTAGAGCCACAATGTGGTCGCACCAAGTACTCTTCATGAGAAGTAGGAGGATGATTTGGGTCTTCTTCCTCATCTATGAGGAAAGACTCATATTCAGGGTTAGATGTATGCTCTATATACTTAGGCTACATAGAAGCATGATGTATGCACATTGAGTGCTCTCTGTGAGGAGTATGGGGGTGACTTGCTCGATCAGACGGGGTGGTTTGCTCATCCAGGCTAGGCCATGGTGTACTCTCATGTTCATATTCTGATTGATGTATAGAGCAATTTGGGGTGTGAATCCATGATATTGACCTACTAGACCCCTCAATGGGTGGATTATTTGCTATATAAAATTCCATCAAGGTATCCAAGTTAGGAAGGTTTCCTAGAGGACCTATGGGTGCTTCCTTAGTAGGGGTATCTCGAAGGTTTACCTCCTTGGGGATTGTATTGTTGTTATGATAAAACCTGGGATGCCATTCAGGGATGGGCATGTCCTCTGGACTTATTTTGAGATATTCACTCGTTATGGAGCTTGATTCTCTCTCTGAATTGGAGGTCTTGTTTTCAACCATATTTGGACTAAATCCATAAAAGGGGGTCCCCAACCATTTTTAGAAAATTTTGACTTTTCAAAAAAAGGTTATAAGTGTTATATATCAAAATGATCAGTGCAATGAGCTGATCACAATGGGCTAGGGCTCCAAAATTTGACTTCTGGGTCAAAAAATTGTATTTTTGGAATATTTGGCCAACTAGGGCCCATGGGGAAATGCCCACTTTTGGGATTTTTTGGGAAATTTTGAAGCATGAAGAGTTAGGACTCAAAATTTCTGTGAGAGGTGCATAAGGAGCTAACTAAGACAAAAAAATAAATTTGGCAATTTTTGGAGTTGTCTAGACCATTTTATGACTGTTTTAGTGTAGTTTTTCTCTATTTTCGACTTCAAAAATAGAGTAATCATAAAACCAACATAACTTTTTTGTTATAGCTCTGATTTGCATGATTCTTGATCCATTGGATGCAGAATCAAAAAGTAGTATTTATTATTAGGGTTTGACCCCTAGATTGAGGATCTTGGGTTGATTACCCAAACAATAAAGAAACACCTAAAGTAGACAACATGATTATCTCTTTTAAGTTTTATAGATTCAAATACACAATCAATAGAAACACACAAGAATACAAATGATTATCTCTTTTAAATATTTAAATGTGAATTCCTAAACTATTTGTTGTGTTTCAATATGTGTTGCTTTTGTAAAGAAAATACTTCTCATGTTTGATTTTTGTTGATGTAATACTCAAATGTTTAAGTGGTTTTCACCTATATACTCATAGCTCGACAACCAGAAATGAAATTCTGGTCACGTGAACCAACCAAAGTATGGAGATGAAATCCATACCCGATCAAGGAGCATAGGTCCTACCGATCCTCACCCAACACCCCATGTGCAGTGATACACCCCTCCGAAGAGGAATGCATGCTATTTTGCATGGTTAGGATAGATCTTGGAGTCGGTATTGGCCAATAAAATAGGGTACATGGGATTTGAGTCAATGGATGGAGATGAAACCCATCATCATTGAACTCTATCAGTGGTTGGGAATGAAGTCCAACTCACCAACATTTAAGAAGATCATGGTGTGTGTGTGTTCCTTTTAAAATGATTGAAATAAAACAATACAACATTCAATGATGATTCACTAAATGCATGAAAGTACATTTTAATTTCAGAATCATTAGTATGTATAAAAGGAAACTACAAAATTTGACAAACTATATGAACTTAACCCTTTTGGTAAGTTGCAAGCAGGCAAACCAAACAAAAAGCATATAGAATATTATTCATTTTCCTATTTTTCTTGATTTGATTAATGCAAAATTTAGAGAGATGTAATATATAACTTCCACATGCACAAAGAAGACAAGAAAACTTGAAATTTAAGCTAATTTGAACAATATAAATGCAAATTGAAGGTTCAAAAAGGTGTATTTTCTGACCTGAAACTTGTTGTTTCTACAAATTTTTATAGAAAACCTCTGGTTTTGTGACCATCCTAAGGTGGGATGGTTAGCAATTTTGGGGTCGTCCCAGGGTGTGTCACCTAGTTGGCCATCCCTAGCAGGTTCAACTAGCAGAAAAGGGGTCATTTCTACTCAGAACGGTCAAAACCTGCAACATGCAAAATAGAAAATGGAGGTCAAAATTGACACATTCAAAGGGGATAATGAATAATTTCAATCACCATGATCACCACTAAAGAAGAAAAATTAATGACACGCCTTAAGTGTTCTTTATTGAAATGTAAAAGCGTGTTGAAAGTAAGCATTAAAAGGGAAAGATGCACAATATGTAATCTATTGAAATGAAGAATAATGTGCAATAAAAAAGGGTAGATTTCTCCTTATATTTATTTATTCAATGATTCCAATGGTTACAATACATCCCCCTTTGAGGGCTTTTCTTTGATACATTTCAATACTACAAAATACAAAGGATCTAATCCTTTCAAAAGCTTGATGGCGTGTTCCAATGTTCTTCTCGCAACCCACACTCGAGAGCTAGTCTTGGGCCTATCCTTATGTGCCTCTTAGCTCCTCCCTCATGTCTATAATACCTGCACCTACACACAAGAGATTGAAATAGATTAAAAGCATATGCATTTATAGATTGAAAGCTAGGAAAACATAGAAAGCATGCATCTAGAAACCATGAAACTTATTTGTAATAAATCAAAACAACTCCAAATGACTTGCAAATATAATATGATGTTATTAACATGGTTTTGGGAAGATCTAAGCATGAATTGAAGGGAAATTGTTAGCAAAAATAGTGACCATCCCTGACAGGGACAACTAGACCTGCAATCACAAAACTCCAAATTGACCCATCAAAACAACTCCAAATCTCACCAAAATTGAATGCAAGACTAATATAAACATTTCTAAATGATCTATGGTGGAATTGAATCAAAATTCCTTGCTATTTTCTAACCATCCCTAACAGGTGCAACTACCCACTGCTAACCATCCCTAGGTGGGACGGTTACAAATCTGAGTGGAATTTACCACCAATTCCAAAGGGATCTGGTTTGGAACTCTCCTAAATGTTGTGTCAAAAAATGTGGTCAAATTACTCTCCAATTTGACTAGTTTTGGAATGGATTTGGTGTATTTGGGATGCCCCTGAAAGCGCCTTCGAATGAAGAGGGTTTCAAGGAAATACTAGGGCAAATGTGATAGCAAAAGTGAGGGTAGAATTGGGCAGCACTTCGTGGTCTATGCTTCAACTCTTCTCTCTTCAAATTGGGGTGAGCACACCTCAATTTATAGCCCAAATAGGGCATTTGGGGCAAAGGGGCAAGTTCTGGCATGCAAGGCAAGTGCCACCACTTGTCAAAACCTTTGCCATGCAATGGTGGAAGAGGTTGCCCATTTGGGGCCTCTAATTTGGAGTTTCTAGTCTCTATGATAGTCTCCAAATCAATTTTTGATGATTGGGTAGAGAATATGGTAGTAATTGATTGCCATTTCTCCACCCCTTTGACTTTTGGAGGGTCTATTTAGGGACCGTCCCACCCAGGGATGGTTATGAGTGGCCATCCCTGGGTGGGATGGTCACCATTTGTGACCATCCCAGGGTGGGACGGTCATAAGGATATGACCCAAAACCTCCCAAAACTGATGGAAACCTTCCCAAAAGTGCTATGGAGCCTTATGTTACCCTAGAGGGTTGCCCAATGGGGCCATATGATGTCGATAAGAGTGGCACAAGTGGTGCATTGGTAGTCTTATCCGATTTACATGATTTTAGTGTCTATAGTTCCAAGCACTCCACCAATGATGCCAAATGTCTCTGGAAAGGGAGCATTGGAAAAATAAATGAAGAGATTCATCCTCATTCTTACCACAAAGGACATAAAAAGAGGGACCCTAAAATCCCCTCTTCCTCATGTTATCCCAAGTGAGGCATTTATTATGAGCTACCAGCCAGAGAAAGAATTTACATTTAGGCCAAGAAAATATGTTACACACCTTTTTACACCATGTGATAGGGAGGATCCTAAAATTTTACACATCAAGAACCTAATAACCATAGGCTACAGAGTAGGTTCCCTTGGTATCAGGGTTCCAAGCCAAAATATCTTTAACCCTCAACAAAGAGTAGGGCCTCCTTACAAGAATAAGAGCAAGCACATATTTGTCCTTGACCAATCCCCTTGGGGCTATTCCTATAGATATTTCCACTTATACATCTCCAAATTATAAAAAGGCTAGATTATTTTAAATTCCTCCACACGAGACCAACCTGCTTCCAAGAAATAAACACTTAGAGAATGTAACATGGGATATTGAGTCAGGATAGGAGGGTGGCCATCACAATAATCCCCCCAGAAAAGAGCATCTGATCCTTGATTGCAAATCTAGAAAAAACCCTGCTTAATTAAATTAGCCCGTATTTTTAAAGTGTCCCAGATAACCGAAAATTTTCCAACCAAGCTGACTCTAGGGATATAAGCCTAAAAAATATCTCTCAAGTACTTACAAGATAATATTTAGCCCAAATATGATCTTGAGAAGTACACCATATCTAGTAGATTTTCATAGCCAAATCCTACCCAGAAAGAGCCACCTGTCATAACCCAATGCCTCCCTCTTGAATCGTCCTACAAACAGAATCCCACCCAACCAAACTTCATTTATATTGAGCAATTTTTCTAGACCATAGATAATATCTTGAAAAAGCATCCATATCCTTTATAAATTGAGAGGGAGTTATTTGTATAAAATACCTATAAATGGGTAAATCATGAACAAAAAATTTAAAAGCAACACTCTACCCGCAAGGGAAATGCATTTAATGGTCTATTGATTTACCTTCCCTCTAAAATTATCAAGCATAGACTACCAAGAATATCTAGGCATAGGATGAGATGAAATAATAATACTAAGATAAATGAAGGGGGGAGTCCCAACCTAGAATCTTAGAATTCAAGCAATCCTAGATTGAATAAGAGGAGGGGTATTGAAGAAGAAAATAGAAGACTTTTCCTCATTAATAAAATGCCTAGAAGCACCAAGATATATGTCAAGAGACCATCTAATGTTGCCAGCTTCCCTGGTAGTGGTAAATCCCAACAAATTTTTATCATCAACAAATTAATGGTGGGAAAGAGACAGGGAACTGCTATCCCACTTCCAACCTTGAATGAGACCATGCCTAACCTAAGACTTGAGTAGTCTTCCCAACCCTTCCACCATGTTGATAAATAAATAATGAGATATATGATCTCCTTGCCTCAATCCCCTCAAGGCCTCAAACAACTTTGACGACTCATTATTAACAAGAACAGAGAATGAGAAATAAGAAACACAACTCATCACCCATATAATACATTCCTCCTCAAAGCCAAAAGTAGCAAGAAATTTTTGAAGGAAGGACCATTTGACCCATTCATAGGCTTTGGCCATGTCCAACTTAATGAAAATAAATTTCTCCTTAGAAGTTTCCATCGAGTGAATAGCTTTCGTAGCAATAACAACCCCATCCAGTATTTGTCACTCAGCAACAAACCCACCTTGCTCCTCAGAGATGATTTTGCTCAACCATATCTTTAGTCTCTCAACAATAATTCTTATAATGATCTTATACACAACATTGCAGAGAGCAATAGGCCTAAAAATATCTATAGAATTCACTCCCTCTTTTTTCGGAATAAGCACCACAAATGTAGCATTTAGGGCCCTTAGCATCTATTTTTTATTTTGGGACTCCTGGACCACATCTAGAAGATCAAATTTTATTAACTCCCAAAACTCCTGATAAAACTCAATCAAGAATCCATCCGGTCCTAGGGGTTTCCCTTTTTTCATCTTGAATACAATATTTTCCAAATCCTTAAGGTAAATTGGGACCATAAAAGGCTCATTCATCTCTCTAGAAATAATCGAGGTAATACAGTTTAGAATAAGCTTTTCATCCTCATCATCTGAGAGGGATTCCACCTTGAAGAGAGAAAAATACCTCCTAGTCTCTTCTAAAATCTCCTTGAAAGAAGAGAGAAGGGTACCCTAAGAATTGACAAGAGAGGAAATCAGGTTACCATTATGATGAACCTTAACTGAGTTAAAAAAGAAGGTCGTGTTACTATCCCCTTCCTTAAGACAATCCACTTGAGCTTTTTGTTTCCAAAAAAATTCTTCCCTCAGTTCCCATTCAACAAGTTCTTTCACAGCCTCAAATTACTCAAAGAGAATCTTCTCCATGAGTCCATGATCTCTAATATTCCTTGAAGCTTCTTCCACCTTCTTAAGAGCTGCCAACTTACCCAAGGAAAGAAACCCAAAATTTAGACTATTCCACCTCTTCAATTTATGCTTAACAAATTGTAGTTGCTTCATAAAGGAGTGCATAGTGGTGCCATGAGAAGGTTTGCCATTGATCCACCAACCTCACATGAAATCATGAATCTTAGGATCTTTAAGCCACATAATTTTAAACTTAAAGGAATGATTATTCTTTAGCCCAAAATCAAGAGCAAAGGGTTTTATAGGCCAATGGTATTGTCCCCTACCCTCCAAAATCACAGTACTAGAGCTTCTGTTATTACCAATACAAAAAATAGAGATACCACATCTTCCAGTATCTCTGAGATGGACTCTTCCCCACATATTCTATTATGTCAAGTAAAGATCCCATTATCTAGCTTGATGTCAACCAAGTTCAAGGCCCATATATGAGCATTAAAGACAAAAGCAAAATGCTTGAGATGATCAACTCCACCATGTTTCTCCTCCAAACAAGTGATAGAATTGAAATCTCTAGCCAAAATCCATGGGTATAAGGGATCCAGAATTCTCACAAAGCCAATGTGCTCCCACAAATTTACTTTACCATTGTAATCAACAAGAGCATACAGATTTGTAAGTAGGATTGTTTCACCAGATTCATTATCATACCTGATAATCAAAATAGAAAATATGCTAGAAATCCAAGTAAGAGGAGAGATCTTAATTGGATCCCATAAAAAAAGCAATGCCACCAGCATATCCACATGCACCAATACATTGGCATTGACCCCTTCTCCATAACTTGGGAGTAATATTGAAAATACTATTAGTAGCCAATTTAGTCTCCTGAATAAACACCACATTCGAAGAATGTACACGAATGAAATCATGAACAACTTATTATCTGGGGATGTTGTTCAACCCCCTTACATTCCATGAGAGGATAAGCATTTTTGTGGGTTAGAAAAATGGGAGTCCAATGTTCTTACCAAGACATAATCCACAAAAGTATCTCCCATTAACTAAATTTTATCAGGGTATTTCTTTTGATCCACCTTCATATTCTTATTTGAAGCACCTTTTTTAATTGTTTTCTACTGCAATCCCAATATTGTAGGAGTTTTATAGTCCAAGGATGACTACATCAGTGCATGAGTAGGAGAGAGCACAACTAATCCATGCCACTTTCCAAAATAATTTTCCTTCCAAGGCTATAGACAACCATATCAGTTGTACTTGAAACCAAAGCCATATGTTCTTCATTTAAACCCACTAGATCTGATTCCTTAGGTTTCACCTCAAGAAGAGACATCTGATTTAGCCCTTTTATATCTACATCAGGTAGCGACATTTTAAGTAACTCTATGCACTGATCAAGATCATCCAGTATCTCAAAATGGTTGAGTAGAGCTTTTATATGGCTATCCTTAAGGGTTATTTTTACCCTTTTTCCTCTGTTTTAGGTTTTTACAGGAACAAAGCCTTCCTTATCTTGATCCCCTTCCTTTATCGAGGCTTTTTCTTTATCCAAATTTTGTGTAGATCGAGAGGGCCCAAGATTTGAAGCCACGGGTAGGAAAAACTTAGGATATTTTATTTGTAGGTGGTCGTATTCATGATAGATCTAACAATGAAACAAAAGAGCTTCATAGTCAAGTTGTTGAACCCATGTAGCCGATCCAAACTTTATTTCAACAAAATATAGAATGAAATTGTTTAAATTAATTTTTACATAGATATAGGTAACATAAATTACCTTTTTCTCCATCATCTATTGTGATGGTCCAACTGGCTTTCCAAGAAGAAGGGCAATCATATGCAAGATATCATTTCTCCAAAATTCCAATAGGATCCATAGGAGCCGAACCCACATTGGAACCTATGATGACCACTCCTCTGATGGGTTGAAATCCACATGCCAAGGTTTAAGAAATATTCCAACTTGGTTACAGAAATAGGGACCCCCTTCAAATGCTTTGTTATGATCTGCAAGATAAGAGAAAAACACCATAAAATAACTATTTGCACTCAACATCACCTCCACATCAATGTCAGGGTTCCAAGTCTTCCTAACTCAAGCCTCCACAAAGGAAAGAGAAATTTGAATTCCCATAAATTTACCAATAAGCACATGTTTGGTTAAATACTCCACATATTCCACCATCGAGTTTTATTTAACCACAAGAACTGGCCTAGTTTCACATCAATCCAAACATCCATTGTTCTTTAACAAACGATTCCAAAAATACTTTGGAAAATCTTGTTCCTTCCAATCATTTTTATATGAAAAAACATCACTAGCATGCATGCTCTGTTATGGGCCTGACGCCATCACAACATTCCTCCCCAAAACACCTTTCTCTCAACTTATCCCTTACTTTCCATAGCATAGTTTATCTTTTTAATTTCTTAGTATAGCATGTCTTTCCATTTCCATAGATTAGATTGTCTTTTCAAAATCCTAGCATAGCTTGTCTTTTAGTTTCATAACATAGGTTGTATTTTCATTTCTTATATTTGTTTATATTTTTATTCTCTTAGCATATTTTGTATTTAAATTTCTTAGATTAGCTTGTCTTTACATTTCTTATATTAGATTATCTTTTCAATTCCTTAGCATAGCTTATCTTTTAATTTCCTAAAATATTTTATCTTTACATTTCTTATTATAGCTTGTCTTTTCATTTCCATAGATTAGACTATCTTTATAATTCCATAGCATAGCTTGTCCTTTCCTTTCTATAGCATAGTTTATCTTTTTATTTTCTTAGTATAGCTTGTCTTCTCATTGCTATAGATTATACTATCTTTTCATTTCTTTTTTAGTTTGTTTTGCAATTTTATAACATAGTTTGTTTTCTTTTCTTAGCTTAGTTTGCTTTTAATCCCATAACTTAGATTGTATTTTCATTTCTTAGTTTAGCTTATCTTTCAATTTCCTTAGCATAGATTGTATTTTCAATTACATAGCATAGTTTATCCATTAAATTCCTAGCATAGCTTATCTTTTTTCCTTATATTATATTGCCCTTTCATTTCTACAATTTAGGTTGCTCCTTAATTTCCATATATTAGTCATTCCTAGAGTGGTTTTTACCTTCTTGACTATTTTTGGTGTGGCTGACTAGTCACAACCAAGATCATATTACCTTGAGATGACATTTAGTTATGATCATCTTGCCCTAAGATGGTCATTCCTTATGAAATATTTTTAGTTTTTTTTGGTTCAAAAGCTCTTTTCTACCATTCACAAGTCTATTTTCAGTTCTTCCAAGGCATTCTCTCTAGGCATAGGTCTCTTTTGTATGCATAGGTTGCATTATTTCTCTTAGAATATTTCTTCATATAGTTACACTTATAGTCATGTTTTGCACTCTCAACATCACATAAGAGCCTTTTTAGGGTTAGTCATTGCATTCATCACATTTAGGTCAAGTAAAATTTACATTTTACATATTTAATATTGCTCTTAATTTTGCATTAGGCATTTGCATAACATAAACCGACATAAACAATAAAAACAAACACCCACATACCTACACATCATTTTCTGCAATATATTATTGTGAGGATAACCAACCTATGAGTTGGACTTCATACCCAACCATTGGTTGCCCTTAGATGCCATAATTTAGTACACATAGTTTCCTAGATTTCATCGTCGAGAAATGTCACCCTTGGGACTAGCTCAAGGTAATATTGAGGTTAGATATCCTTTTCTCATGGGGCTTGATAATTAGGGGGTATACAATTGTTATTTTTGTCTAAACCCCATTGAAGGTGAAGTGAAAGCTAGACTGGGCCAGTAGTAGGACCTAGACAACATTACCTCTTCTTGGAGGTTATTTTTGTCCCCTTAGTATACTCAGAGCCAACCCCATCCTAGGATGACTTTTAATCTATTTGTGTACCATTTCTCATGAGAGGGTTAGGCATAAACACACCCTTGTAGATTCCATTCCATTCATACCTTTTGTAGTTCATAGGATTAGGGTACATCAAGCACACACAAAAAATAGACAAAAAAATAAAAACAAAAATAAAACCAATCTATACAACATCCCCATATCGACCACACCATCCCCAAAATATCCCAAAGAAGTAAAAAAATAGCAAAACCATAATTGTCTATTTGCTCGGTTGTTTGTATTTTTGGCTTGCATAGATAGTTTATTTTCTTCATAAAAACCATAAAAAACATCACCTAAACCTTCAAAACCCTCCCAAAATACACCTTTGTGTATTTATTCCATCCATCCCATCTCTTCCTTCCCATTTTATGCCATCCCTAATTCCTTATGGTGCAAACCGCAAGCCCAAATCAGGCTCAAGACCACCATCCCATGTACCATTCTGAGCTAGTACCTAATCCCTTGATAAATCCTCCCACACATGTGGGGGAGATGCCCCTCTCTCCACTTAATCCTCTTACCACTATACATACTAACCCATGTCTACCTACCAAGGCTCGTCCTCAATCACCACACCCTAACCTAGGCCTAGTTTCGAAGACCACTTTAACCCAAAACCCTCCTAAGAGGACCACTTCATAATCCTTGCCCTGATCCATATTATCCCTACTACCACTTCATACACCCTAAGTCATACTACCTCATCCTCTCTTCCCTTCCACTTCCATGGTTACAAATTGAGTTTCATCTCGTAATATCCCTCTCTCACCTTCTCCCATTTTTCATTTAATTTGTTCCACTTCTATTCCTATAGTATGTCACCCTAGACTAGTTGCCCCATACCCACTTATTACCTCCACTCATACTGATCCTCCTCCATCTCAATCAAGGACCCCAACCCTTTTTCCCCTACCTCAAAATTCCCTCTTGAATGAGCCACCTTGTCCTTCATGCCTCGATCCTCCTCATACTTACCACCTCTCCTTCCAACACCATTGGCTCTTCCTCCTCTTATCTTGACTTTTTATCCTTTACCTCCTACTCTTTGCATAACCCAACCCCCACAACCTGACCCCTTGACTTATCCTTTATCTCCTACCCTTCATGCAACCCAAATCCTGTAACCTTACCACTCACCCTATACTTTCTCTCCATATTTTTCTTCTCCATTTCCTAATCCCTCCCAACATAACCCTCACCATCTCATCCAACCATCCCTACCCATCTCACCTACTCCAAGTCCACCTTTAATTGACTTGCATAAAATATCAAAACAAATCACAACCCTTGATTTAAAATTAATTCATCAAAATATTTCTTTGCCACCCTTCAAATCCTCCCCAATCCAATCTTGCTCCACTTTGATGAGCCCTACAAATTCTCAACTTTTGTACAAAATTTTTACATATATTGTAGCATTTATTTTAATAGAAATATATGTTTTATGCAAATTTTATATGTATTTAGCATTAGATTATGTACGTTGTCTAATATTTGTTTTTGAGTGAATAATGTATAGATTCAGTGTATTTTAGAGTATTTTAGCAAGATTATGTTGAGGTCCCATTCAGACGTGGCACTTTCCATTTTGTGATGATAAAATTATCTGCAACAAAATAGTGATGAAGCGCTAATTCAGACACCCAATTCCCATTCAGACACTCAATTTTTCTTTGGCGCTTGACTATCGGGCACCCAATTCCCATTTGGTTCTTGACTATTGGGTGCCTGATTCTTGTTAGATTCTTGACTCCCATTTTGGCACCTGCTTCCTGACTTCTATAGATAAGGCACTTGATTCTCATTGATGCAAAATGCGACACCCTATTTTCGGTAGAATAGAAAGGTGATTTTAGTGATGGATGTGGATGCAATTTCAGTGATGGATGTGGACCAAGTATAGCATAAATGACCATATGTCATATAATTTTTAGCAATCACATAAAACTTATTGTAATCGGGTAAAGCAAAATATCATACCTATTTTGTTCTGATACAGAATATGCTGAATAAATTTTGAGTTAATTTTTTGCTTTAATCTCCTTTATTCCTGTGTATTATTGTAACAAAAAATCAAAAATTAATTTGCTTTCAGAATGTAACAAGGCATGGTTTTATATCTTATAAATATGCAGGCCACCCCTGAAAAATAGATCCTGAATTTTCTCTATAAAATTACTGCTGTAATTTCAAATATAATTTATTTGAGTCTTTTTGATCAACTCAACTAGCATTCAGTGTATTATTTAACATGGGTAGAATCTACTAAAATCGTGAGACCACTCCCAAAAGTATTCTTCCCTTATTTTACCTATTTTATATCATTTTAATTTATTTTCCTATTTTTTGTAGTTTAGTTTAATACTGTAATTTCCCCTATTTTCTATCAATTTCTAGCAAGTGTGTGGTCTTGATTTTAGTAATACATTTTAGTTAAATATTTGGTAATGTAAATTAGATCAGTGGTTTGGAAGATAAACAAGAAATTCAAAAAAACTACAACACCCTCCAAAACCATAGAATCTAAGAGACTCATATGATTAGAGAAATTATAAGCATATACTATGTAGGGTTACTCACAAGTTTACGAGCTATCCCGAGATGAAAAATTAAATGGAGGTAATTATTTTAACCATAGAAAATTAACCAATATTTTCCCCACTATTTTGGCACCATTTTCGGGGAGTAGCCAACTATAATTTCATATTATGAAGAAAGTATGTTAGAAATAGTTTAGCTTATTTTCTATAGAACCTCCATTAAAGTTTTGTATGAGTCTACCTAGAATTAGAGGACCAAATAGTCGTTTCATCATGAACACAAATGTAGTTTCTCCATAAACCTCTATTCTAGCTATGCCAGAGCTTGATACTGAAACCTCTCTACCATAATATCTACCTATGCATTGGATTCAACATCCATTGTTTGCACAGGATCCTTCTGGAACAGTCTAGCAAAACCTTTAGGAAGGATCCGAGATAGGAAGATTTCAATCTAAGAAATATTTACTAAACCTTCAATGTTGGCAAGCAGTTGAGGAAGGGACTATTTCAACCACTGATTTAGTAATCCTTCTAAAGGATAAGAGAAATAATATTGAAGCCTTGAAAGTTGCCCTGAATGCAACAGGTGTAGAAACCTTGATAGGAGACAAGATGGCTGAAACAGGAGAAGCATCAACTAGTTTTAATTTCCCTATAGAAGAGGTAAGAGGAGAACACAAGATGAAATATATCTCCCCATACCCACCTTCCAATATTTAGAGGACTTCCAATAGAATATCCTGACCTTTTCCTTTTCAAATTTTACATCCTATGTAGGTCAGTGGATTATACAACCAATGCTCAAAAATTAAAGTTGTTTCCCTCAACTCTTGATGACTCAACTTTGGGTTGGTTCATCAGTTTGGGGAATAAAAAATAACTACCTGAGAATATATGAAAATACTTTCCTATAATAGTAGTAGGACTTTTGCAGAGCAAGGGATTCCAGAGAAGAAGTCTTGTATATGACACAAAATGAAGGAGAATCATTAGAGGAGTATTGGGATAGGTTTACTTATAATTTGCAAAGATCTCCCCATGCAAGACTAGGAGACAGGTCATTAAGGAGTATATTATTAAAAGGAATTATAAATGAAGCTTTGGAAGCCTTAAATATTATTTCTAGATGGGATATTTATCAACACAAATTTTTTGATATCCTTAAGTTGTGTTGAAAATTTTCAAGGGTAATTTAACCCTAGGAATATCAAACAATCAACCACTATCACTAAAACATAAATAAGAAATATGATTGAAGACCTAAAGAGTGAGATGTTATCATCTCTAGTACTCCAAATGGATACCCTTCTACTTCAGAAAAATAAGTAGGAAAATGAGGTAGCACTAGCCTATTTCCATCCCAAATGCAGGGGAAAGTACCCCTAAAATGAATGTCTTGAGAATAAAGTTAGGGTGTGCATTGTGTGTTAAAAATATCATAGAACTAATTTGTGTTTTTAGTTATCAAAACCTAGAGAGGAACCTAAAGTAGCATAGGCATACTTCATGTATAATAGGAGAAACTGGCAATAATCTCCTATGGGAAACAACATGCCAGTAGGAATGGCATCCTATGGTGGTAGAAATTATTAGAACCAAGATCAAGTTCAACCACCCAACATGGGTTGGTGGGGGTAGAAACCTTAGACTCAATTTTTCCAAGGATAAAATCCTTACAATATCTAACCATAGATGCCATACCAGTAGCCTGGACAATAGTGGAGAAATCAGAATGCTTGGAGCCAAACTCCACAACATGCTACACCAATACCACTACAACCAAGTATATCATATCCACCTATTTTAAGGCCTAATTAACTATCAGTACAACCTAATTCTAATCCAAAAAACAAACCACATCTATCATACCATATGGAGAATGAGATGTACCCCATGTATAATATCAAAGTAGATTGTAGTCCCATACAATTAAGGTCAGGTAGACAGGTAGGTGTAGAAACAACTCCTCTGGTAGAAAAGGAGTAAAACATAGAATTAGAAAAATAGGAATAACCTATTATAGAAGAAATAGAAGAAGAATGAAAAAATATAAATAACATATAAGGGGTTCCACCTTTTCTAAAAGGTTGCAGGAACCAAAAAATCCAATACAACTAGAATTTGATATTCTTTGCAGTTTGAAGAACTTGATAGTCACAATACCTCTATTTTAGGCCATCAAAGACATTCCTATCTATGGAAATGCCATAAGAGAGTTGCATTTGAGAAAAACAAGGAGAAAACTAGCACAAGAAATCAATTTGGTAGGACAACTAGCTGACCTTATGCTAGAAAATACCTACAACCAAAAATATTCAAACCCAAGAAGCCCTGTTTTAACTATGAAAATTAGGGGTTGTGTTTTACCTAATACATTAGTAGATCTTAGGGATACCATTAATTTCATGGCAAAGGAAACCATGTGGAAACTTAGTTTAACCAATCTGAAGCCAACCAAAACTATCCTTCAATTGGCAGACAGGTCTACAGTGCTCCCTAAGGGAATGTTGGAAGACATCACTGTTATAGTGGATGCATGGGAGTACCCAATAGATTTATTAGTGTTAAAATCCAAGTCTGGATTGGGTGGTTATCCAATCATATTAGGTAGGCCTTGTCTAGCAATAACTAATACCTACATAAGTTACAAAAATGGACAAATGATCATTTTTGATGGTTAGAATATGAAAAAGCTGATCATCCATCCACCTGCACAATATGTATATTTATTGGGAGAATATGGATGTGAAAACCAGAACATGAATGGTTTATCAATGATTCAATCCATAATGGCACTTGATAGGTTGGAGGATGAGAGTTATGAGGATAGGGTGATATCAAACATTTTTCAAGGAGAACCCTCCTATCCTCTTCCTGAGCTACCATTAGTGGGAGGTAAAGATCACCATATTCAACAAATAGAAGTTGCACCTAGGAGAGTATTAAACATAAATGATGGGTTGACATCTAAATAGTAGATTAAATTAAGAGAAACATTAGTTAAACATCTTTCTTGGTAGTATTCATACATGAGAGGAATAGCTCCTGAAACCTGTACTCATCAAATATATCTGGAAGATGAAATAAAATTGGTAAGACAAACATGGTGTAGGATGAATCCAAATATGAAGGATATTGTTAAAAAAAAATTGTAGAAACTCCTAACAGTTGGGTTTATCTACCCTATTTCAGATAGTGAATGGATATCACCTTTGGTGGTGGTACCCAAGAAAAATGGAAATTGGAGGATTTGTGTTGATTACAGGTCATTGAATAAAGCAATCAAGAAAGACCACTTCCCCTTGCCTTTCATAGATCAGGTCCTTGAAATTTTAGCAGGAAAGAAATACTTTTCTTTCCTATATGGGTTCAGTGGATATAATCAGATTCATGTTAGGGAAGAGGACCAAGATAAAATCACATTCACTTGTCCATGGGGAACCTTTGCTTATCGAGTTTTACCCTTTGGTTTGTGTAATGCACCTACCATATTTTAGAGGGTAGTTTTGAGCATCTTCTATGATATGATTGGAGAAAATGTGGAGGTATATATGGATGATTTCATTGTATATGGTGAAACCTTTGAAGAAGCCACATAAAATTTGGAGAAAACACTTCAATAGTGTGAGGAAACCAATATGTCCCTAAGTAATGAGAAATGTTATATGCTAATGTAGGAGGGGATAGTTTTAGGACATCATATATCTGCAGATGGGATCAAGGTAGATAGGAAGAAGATAGAAGTTATCCAAAACTTAGAAGGATATTCATAGTTTTCTTGGATCAGCTGGTTACTATAGGATATTTATAGTTGAATTTAAAAAAATTGCTAAACTCCTAAGAAAATTGTTAGGAAAAGATACAAAGTTTGTCTTGACAAAATATTGTGAACAAGCATTTAATATTTTAAAATAAAAATTGACTTCTACTCTAGTCTTGAGGGGTCCAAATAGGACCATGTCCTTTCACATATATGCATATGCATCCAATAATGTGATAGGATCAGTTATAGGATAGAAATATGGTGATTGTTTTTATGCCATCTATTATGTCAGTAAATATATTACAAGTGTTGAGTTCAATTATACTCTCACATAAAAAGAATTCCTTACAGTTATCTATTCTCTTAAAAAAAATTACCACTATATTACAAGATATCAGATTTTTGTGCACACTGATCATTCAACTAACAGATACCTAACAAATAAATCTAGCATTAGTGGTAGAATTATCAGATGGCTATCAATTTGGTAGAATTTTGATGTGACAATTATCAACAAACCTGGTAAAGACAATGTGGTGGCTGATTTCCTTTCCAAATTGACACCTCTTGATTATTCAGCCATAGAATATCAGTTTCTAGATGAGTATTTATTTACTATTAATGAACAAATACCATGGTACACAGATATGGCTAATTATTTAGCCATTGGTAAAGTATCCCCTGCACTTTCATCACATGAGAAACAAAATTTAATTGAGAAAAGTGTAGACTTATCATGGATTTATGGGTGCCTATTTAAAACAGGGCTTGACCAAGTCATGAGAAGATGTGTTGCTGATAATAAAATTATAGAAATACTAAAATATTACCATAATTAACCTTGTGGTGGCCATTTTGTAGGAAAAAGACTACATTCAAAGTAATATAGGCTAGTTATTACTGGCATTCACTATTAAAAGATGCAGCCAAGCATTTGAGCCAGTGTGACTAATATTAGAGGATGGGGAGACCTACTCTCAAATATTAAATGCCACCCCAACCACATGTTTACATATAGTATTTTGATAAATGGGGGATGGACTTAGTAGGACCCATTAATCCATAGTCAATAGGTAAGAGGTATATCTTAGTTTACACTGACTATGTGAACAAGTGGGTTGAAGTGTAGGTATTGCATGATTCTAAAGAGAGGACTATAGTAGACTTCTTGTATTCATCTATTTTCATTAGATTTTGGGTTCCAAGGGAGATCACAACTGATCAAGGGCCATAATTTACTTCAAATATGATTCAAGAACTCATGCAATAATATAAAATCAAGCATAACAAAACCACTCCTTACCATCCACAAAAAAATGGACAAGTAAAGGTAACCAACCATGAACTAGAGAATATTCTCATAAATATGGTACAACAACATAGGAAGGACTGGGACACAATATTACTAGGAGCAGTGTAGGCCTACGGAACCATCGGGAAGACTACTACTGGTTTTACACCATTCCAAGAAGTATATGGGAAGAATGCTATGATGCCCATAGAATTCAAGATTAAAAATATTAGAACTGTAGTAGGTTTAGATTTAAATTTGGATGAGGCACAAAAGAAATAAATTTAGTAGCTTAATCAACTGGATTAATACTGAATAGATGCTCTACATCGTAGAGAGGTTATCCAAAAATAGAGGACCAAGTGGCATGATCGTCACACCAGGCCAAAGTAGTTAAAAGTGGGAGAGTGGGCATTATTGTATGATTCCTGGTTCTAGGAAAGGAAAGGTAAACTTATGCAGTACTAAATGGGACCATATGAAGTTACTGAAGTCATCAACAATGGAGTTGTTAGGGTCATAATAATTGAAAGTAGCAACATTACATTAACACTCAATGGTCACCGACTGTGTCCATATCATGTGTCTGAGACTTATATGATGAAGACTAGATTAGACATGGGGGAGACCCCAGTTGATTCTAGTTTTAAAACAAATCAATAATATGTGGACATAGTCCATATGGTCCAAAAATAATTATTCTTTTAAAAGTTCTACAATTGTTATTTCTTTAGTTGTATTTTTGTTTTGTAGGAATGATGCCCTAAGTGCAACTGTTAGGTAACCTGGAAAACCTAGGCCTAATAAGCATAGGATCCATGAAATTGCGTAATTCCAAATTTCTAGTAGATTAAATTTTAGTAGAAGTAGCTCATCCCCACTTGGAGTGGGAAACCATATATGAACAAGTATTTGGGTGTTTGTTCTTGGTCTTTGTGAAGAAAAAAATACCCGAATGCTAGTTCAAGTAGCGAATGCTGATTCTATCCTTATTCTTCAAACCAGAATGTTGAAGGCCTGATCAACTATAAGTGTACACTAGTGGACACATAAGTAGACATTAAAATAAAGGAGTGCCTACTTTCCATTTTCTATAGATAAAGGCACCCAATTCCCATTTTTTGGAAACAATGGTGCTCGACTCCCATTTTTATGGAAGAAGGTGCTCGATTTCCATATTTTAGGGAAACAGTTCCTGATTCCATTTGTACGACAGAAGGTGCTTGACTCCCAATATGTCAAGGAAAAGGTGTTCAAGTACCATTTTTCGATCTATCGATGTCTGATTCCTATTTTTCTAAGAAAAATAGCGCTCGACTTCCATTTTTCAGGAAAGTGACACCTAATTTCCTGGACATATACCACAAAAAAAGTTAGTTTTCCTATTTTAAGTATGGTGTCTGATTGTCAATAAAGAGGTGTCTATTTTCTATTTTATTCTTTAAGTACAATGCTTGATTGCCATCAAAAGGTGTTTGCTTTCCACATTGAGCATGGTGCTATATTGCCAACAAATTATGTCTGCTCTCTGTTCACCAAGCACTTACTTGCCTTGATTCAAAAGAAGGCACCCAATTTCCACGTAAGAAGGTACTTGCTTTCTATTTTCCTAGGCAATTGTGCCTCATATGAATAATCATCAGCATTGGGAAGTGGCCTGAGCCACGTTATAATTTCACCCACATGCATAAGTCAAACCTCATGGATGAAATTATTTAATTTTTTTGTTGAAAATTTGTACACATTCCAAGGTCATCATCGACAAATTTCTGAGGGAGGGATGTTTTTTGTTTCTTGAAGATGTGTTTTTTCTAATATTTTCTTGAAAATGTGTAGGAAGTCTCAAATGTATCAAAATGCAGTAACTAAGGACCAATCAAAATGGAGAAAAAATTGTTGCATGGGAAATGCGCACATCACTTTTGTTACAAGAGACATGGTCATCATAAAGCAGCCAATACTAGTACACCATGAGAATCTGTGCATTATACACGCATGAAACATAATATGGGTATGTGAATCATATTTTGTTTTATGTATATATTATTTTTATAGGCATATATTTCTAGAAGATAATGCCAACATAACCCCCATAGAATTACCAACCACATATTTCTCTCCACTTGGGATTTTTCTGCATCTCACTGCTCTGATTGGGAAAACACTAATGATAATTATCCGCTTAAAATCTGGCACACACTTTAATGAGATTATACATAGATAACCATAATATTTCTAATTACAATAATCAAGCACTTGCATTTACGAACATAGGTGATTTAAAACCATGCATTGGAAAAACTCTATGCAAGAAAATAATAGAGTGTCACATAAAAAATAGGGTGTGAGACTTTACTACAAATAAAACTCAAAGATGAGAAAAACTTGAGATTTACCATGGGGGAGAATCGACCAACCACCTATTAAAAAAAAGTAAGCCTACAGATTATTTAGGCATCAGTGAGGATGTACATATATAATTCGATGTCGTTGGATGGTTGGAATATTGCCATCTGGTCAGTTAGAATTAGGACACAAAAGTAGCTAAGGAATTCATGGTGTCTATGTGCAATGGATTTGTTCGAATGAGGGACTAGAAATCATAGTCACCGAGGATTACATTACCATGATAATAGATCTTCCTCAAATAGGGGAATGCATGTATAAGGAGTACAACCTCACACTTTGCATGTAATGATTATTTGGGCACCCAACACAATACCTAACGTGCACTGGATTGTAAAAGTAGTATATATTCAAGCTATGAATGTTGATATTCGGGTAGATTTTTCAATTCTTCACATGTTTGGATAGGTTTTCCAAACTAAACTTAAATCATCTCCATTTTCTCAACCATTTATTGCATGGGGACAAGATCAATGTCGCTCATTATATTTCTTGTGCAGTCAAGTATGAGGCCAACTGGTACCACGAAAGCACAATGTATTCTTTGGCTCACCATGGCTTGATTTTGGTATTGGTATGATATGTTGAATCACACAGAGATGCAATGGTTGAGGAAGTAGAAGGAAATAATATATCTCTTGAGGTAGAGGAAGAAGTGGTGGCACAAGAACAAACTTATCAACTGGCTAATAAGGTAGTAGAGCAGGTAGAGACAGTGCTTGTGTCCCAACTTGAGGAAAATACACGAGAATTAGGACATGCCTCATCCCCTATTTTTCCCTAATTTTATGAGAAAGCAATACATGCTTCATCCCCTACTAGCCCTCAATTTGATGATGAGGTAGGGCATGGTCCGCTAAGCCCTACGTACATGCCAATTTCTACCAAAACCAGGAGCAGGAGGGTGATGTCCAAGGTGGTTTATAGCTCATTAGATGATGATGATGCAACAATTGATGAGTTGAAAAAGGATGCGTTCATGGCCCATATATTATAGGACTTGTCCAAGGGAAGTACTCCTTAGTAGGAAATGTAGATAGAGGATATACAACAACAACTGTAGATATTGAAAGAATAGGCTTGTACTTGGGAGGCCAAGTATAAGGAGGAGTAGACTCTTTTTCAAGAGTCTAGAAAATATCTTGGCACTTTTCATTTTGTGATGATAAAAATATCTACAACAAAATAATGATGAAGCACTAAGTCAGGTGTCCGACTCTCATTTAGATGCTTGATTTTTATTTAGTGCTTGAGTACCAGGTGCTCGATTCCCATTTTGTGCTTGACTATCGGGCACCTAATTCCTGTTAGGTGCTTAAATCCCTTTTTGGAACCTACTTCCTGACTTCTACAGATAAGGCGCCTGATTCCCATAGATGTAGAATTATAGCATGATACCCTATTATCGGTAAAATAAAAAGGTGATTTCAGTGATAAATGTGGATTCAATTTCAGTTATGGATGTGGACCAAGTACAATGTCAATGACCATATGTCATCTATTTTTCAGTAATCACATAAAACTTATTGTAATTAGGTAAAGCAAAATATCAAACATATTCTATTATGATACAAAATACGTTGAATAAATTTTGAGTTAAAGTTTTGCTTTAATATCCTTTATTCCTACAGTTGTAACAAAAAAATTGGAAATAAATTTTACTTTCAAAATGTAACAGGGCATGGTCGCATATCTTATAAATATGCAGGCCACCCCTAAAAAATAGATCCCAAATTTTCTTTGTAAAATTACTATTGTAATTTCAAATATAATTCATTTGAGTCTTTTTGATCAACTCAACTAGCATTCGGTGTATGATTTAATGCAAGAAGAATCTATTGGAAGTGTGGACCCACTCCCAATAGTATTCTTCCATTATTTTACCTATTTTCTATCATTTTAATTTATGTTCCTATTTTATGTAGTTTAGTTTAATACTACAATTTCCCCTATTTTTTGTTAATTTCCAGCAAGTGTGCAGTATTGATTTTAGTAATGCAATTTAGTTAAATATTTGGTAAATGTAAATTAGATCAGTGGTTTGAATTATAAACAATAACTTCAATGAAACTACAACACCCCCCAAACCATAGAATCTAAGGGACTCATCTGATTTGAGGGATATTACAAGCATATACTGTGCATGGTTACTCACAAGTTTATGAGCTATCCTAGGTTGAAAAATTAAATGGAGGTAATGATTTGAACCATAGAAAACTAACCAATATTTTTCCCAACACACTTCACCTTCTTCACCCTAACCCTCCAATCGACCTCAACCTTCTCTTCTCCCACCTCATCCCTAGACTCCCCTATCAAAGCCATTGTCAAGTATCATCCAAATATTGCATGATGCAAAAGAGATTTCTCTACCTGAAATATGCCTACAATAAATCAATAAGCCCAAACCTAAATGGTACAAAGAAGATCACTTTTGAATCTATCATGGTAAAAAATGACACAACATTGAGGAATGTCTATAGTTCCATCCTCTAGTACAAGATCTACTAGAATTTAGAGAATTAACTATCTCATCCACATAATCCCATTCCAATGGCTTATTTATTCTTTGATATACTCCTCTTCATTAGTAAACATATTCCATCCACCTACATAGCCCACAAAACCACCAATAAAATCCATCCAATCAAATTAGACCCATACCATACCACCTTATCGCTTGAGTTAGATGATATTACCTAATCCATGCTATCACGAATCTTGAGAAATATCTACACATCCATCCTTGGAATTTATGTATGTCTAAGAAATTTTCCTAAGACTATCATGAAGCCTACTCTATTGGGTCAAAATGTAAAATTTCTCTTCTCAATGCAAACTCTAATCAAATATGATTTACAAACATACCATGCCTATGTCTATACAGTTCTACATGCCTATGCTACATTAAGGTATAAAATGTATGACAACTTATAATAAATTGTAGCATCATGAGGAAATTGACCATATGGATGGATCATTTGCTAACTCCAATGTGCTCCATAATTTTTTAACAAAAAGGTTTAAATATATTTTCCCTTTCCAACCCTGGGTCATCTTACATTGGTCATGACTCAAGATAATCTTACATCTCCTTCTCAAGTGTTAATTCAGTCCTCTTTTGTATCCATCATCGACCACCATCATCATCCCATCAGTTTCCCATTCCACCATACCTACTCCTTCCTCCTCATATCTTCAACTTCCTTCCCATCTCTTTATCTTATAGGTTCTAGGCCATTATTGTATGGTCATGCTTTAAGTTGCTATGTACATATGGTTGGTTCATTTTCTTCTCCTTTATGTTTCCTTCTCTCACTCCTTCCTCTTATTCTATTTTCCCCATTCCTCTCCTCTTATTTTCCCCATTATCTTTCCCTCCTTCAACCTTCCTCTTTTTTTTTATTTCTCTCCCCCCTCTTCAATTTACTTCTAGTTTGTGGAATTCCATTGTTTTTCAACACCACCCTCTAATCTAGGGGAGTCATCCATACTTCAAAATAATTTTGTGTCTTAGGGAGTGGTAATTCTCTCCATTTCCACTTTGTAACATATCGCATAAATCCTCTCTTTCCATTTTATATATTCATAATTCTTCATTGTCACCCAACCATTCTTAAATATTCTTTCAAATTTCCATTCTCATCAAACCATTACCCAAAATTTGTTCATCCTCCCACCCCTTGTTCATTTCTACTATAATTTTTATCACCATTCTTTCTTTATTGGGGGGAGTCACTCCTTCCATCCAATTTTACACCTAATGGAATTCACCCTTCCTCCATGACATCAATATAAATAAGTAGCATCCATTCATTGCATTGATCCACCCCAATCATCCATGATCATCCTACATACAACTTCTCGCATGCTAATTTTATCTCCTTTTTTATTTTTTTTATATGTGTCTCCTAATTTTGATTGATAAAATTAATAAATAATATCAAACAATTATACATATTGTATCCATTCTTGCATCTCATGTTTATTTATCCTCTCTTTGTCCATCATGTCATGTTTGGTCATGTATCATGATGTCTTATCCATTATCTTGTGCACCCCTTATCCCTCTTTCATTTTCATCACACACCATACTTTTTCCATTGTTCCAATGGCTTAGGTTGCTTAGACATAGCAATTTTTTTGGTTATTCAACCATACCTAGTATTCCACTCAACCTCTATCAACTATAATCATGTTCTATGAAGATTTTTTGCCTCGCTTAGCTAACTCAAGTACCTCTAGCCATGTGAAAAATGGTTTCCCCAACCACATATCATATATTAATCAAATTTTAAGTTTAGGGAAGATGAAGCCATGCGTAACTCTATACATAAGGCAAATGGTTTCCCCTTCTCATACTATCATGCACATAATCCAAACCTCAGGATGCATACAAAAATAAAATGAAAAAAAGTGCCCCCCAAAAATCAATCAATAATATTATTTTATCATAGATCCTTGGGCACTTTAAACATCTCCATCAGGGTTATTGATGCCTGAAAGGTAATGGAGCAACATAAAAGAATTATGGGGCTATATCCAATAGGGTTATAGATGCTTGAATAGAAGTGGAGTATGCCCTCCTTATGGTGACATGTATGTCACATTATCAACATTATTTTATACAGACCTTTGACCACTCACATATGAGCTAGCTTATAATGGTTTGATTTGCAATTGGTAAATCCAAACTCACTCAAAATTAGAAATGAACCTCACTGCACACACATTGGTCTAGGAGTGGCTTAACTTCTCCAAGATGGTCCAAGTCTCTACGAGATATTTATTGGATAGTAGATGATTTTTATTGGTATTACTAGGGTGTTTGAGTTTCTTGGAACACTTCTAGGATCTAAAAATACTAAGATGTTTGGGGTAACTTAACATGTTAAGTTATACAATATTAATTATACATATTGTGTCTTATTATATCCATTTGTATCATGTACTATACATTCATCATCATCATTTATTCAGTTCATGTATCTCTATCCATATCTTACACCTTATCCCCATTATAATCATCATATTTCATGTCCTCTTTATGTTTCATCATGACCACCACTTTACCATTGATTAATTAAACTAATTTTGATTAGCATATTCATAAACGCCTATCCAAAATACCATAAAATACATAGCTATAAGTCACTACATCTCATAATCCATCATCTCCACATATCAAATCCATGTCATTTAACAAGTCATATCTATCCAATCACCTACATCCATCAAACACCAAAATCCAAACACCTTAAACACATGTATAACATCACCCAAATATTAAATCATATCATATCATATCATATTACCTATCCACTTATCCTTATATCTCTCTCTCATCAATGCATCAATACATCTCCCACATATCCATCTACATACCCCATCCTTGTTATAAAAAAATGAATGAAATGACTTCAAAATGGTGGCCTATCCCATATCAACAAAAAATGATCATCCCTGTTGTTGTCCCTCAGTTATCTCACAATTCCAATCCTATCCACCATCTCCATAATCCCTCATAATTGATCTAATTTTCATCACTATCATAAATTTAACCTCCTACCTCTACCCTCTAACCATCCAAACCATATTCACCTTTCAAGGATCCAAAATGAGCATTTCTAACTCCTAAAATTAAGTCCATATTTGAGCCACATTTTAACCTATAAAATATTCTCTAACTTTTCCAAAACTACCACCATCGAATCAAGCTCAAAAAAAGCTTGACAATGACTATAATTTTATTCAATTTTGAAATTGTATGATCCTCCAAACTATAGAATAACTACACTTGTGTCACTCTAATAGTCATCAAATATGGTTTCAAGTTGTCAAGGATGGTTTCTAGTCACCTAAGGTGGTTGTCATTGTCCACTACCTAACCTTAAATAGCTCCTCATTGACAAAATTTTCCCCCTTCAATCCTTCAAATTCTACCCTCCATATAATTCATCATATTTTTCTCTATCATGCAATGAAATTTTGTCAAGCATTTTTACAATAATAAAAAAATCATCAATCAACAATCCAATCATCATCAAAACCTTTCAACTAAGGTAAAAGTTGAACAATGTTCCAATCATCATTAACCCCTCTTGACCAGGGAAAAAATATAAACAACCATACAATAATTATCAACCATCAACAACTCCATTCTATTTAGGAAAAAGTAGAGCTCCATTCTACTCGAGCAAAAGTGGAACCCCATTCTACTTAGGAAAAAGTAAAACCAATTAGGTTTACTTTCTTGTATTCCTAGTTTAGGGTTACTTCTTGTCTTCCTATATTAGGTTTAATTTCCTATTTTTTTAGATTAGGTTTACTTTCCTATTTTCCTAGATTAGGTTTACTTTCCTATTTTCTTAGCTTAAGTTTACTTGTTTGTATTTCCTTGCTTTCTTGGGATACATTTAATTTTAAGTCCTTTCATGTCTGCCTAGTCTAGGTTCTCGAGTGAAATTTGTACCTAGTGATCTACTCTAGTGCACCTACTGGTTGCAATGATTGGTTATCCATGCAATCAGGTAGGATGAGTAGATTACCATAAGTACACTTGTAGTTCTTACAAAATCATTGTCCACCCTCTTTACCTAGGGTAAAAAGCTAAATCACCCATCATCATCCATACCTTGCTACTAGGACAAAAAGTAGCACAATCCAATCATCATCAACCCCTTACTTCTAGGGAAAAAATAAAAATTATCCAACCCCCTTACTACTAGGGTAAAAAGTAGCATGATCCAACCCCCTTGTTGCCAGGGCAAAAAGCAACATGATCCAACCCCTTGTTGCCAGGGCAAAAAGCAACATGATCCAACCCCCTTATTGCTAGGGCAAAAAGAAGCATAATCCAACCCCTTGCTAGTAGGTCAAAAAGTAGCATGATCCAACCCATTGCTACCTAAGAAAAAAGCAACATGATCCAACCCCTTACTGCCAGGATAAAAAACAACATAATTCAACCCTCTTCTGCCAGGGCATAAAGCAGAACCAACATTAGAACAGGTTTATTTTCCTGCAATAGAGTAGATTTACTTTCCTATAATAGAGTAGATTTACTTTCTTGCAATGGATTAGATTTACTTTCTTGCAATAGATTAGATTTACTTTCCTACAATAGAGTAGATTTAATTTCCTACAATAGATTAGATTTACTTTCCTACAATAGATTAGATTTACCTTCCACCAATAGAGTAGATTTACTTTCCTACAATAGGTTAGACTTACATTATAGTAATAAATTAGATTTACTTTCCTGAAGTAGATTATATTTACCTTCCTGCAATAGATTAGATTTACTTTCCTATAATAGATTAGATTTGCTTTCAAGCATTTTCACTTTTCTAGCATAGCTTTTATTACATTCCTAGAATAGCCTTTATCACTTTTCTAGTATAGATTTTTGAGTGAACCTCGTACATAGTGATATGCTCTAATAAATCTAGTGGTTGCAACAACTTGTTATCCATGCAATCTGATAGGATGGATATATTCCCATAAGGATACTTGTCATAGATTATATTTACTTTTATATATTAGATTTTATTTTATGCAATTTGTCACTTTCATAGATTAGAGTTTGTTGCTTTAATAGATTAGATTTTACCACTTTCATAGATTAGGTTTACTTGCCTACCTAGCCTAGATATTTGAGTGAACCTCATATTTAGTGATATGCTCTAGCACACCTGGAAGTTGCAACAACCGGTTATCCATGCAATTTTTTAGGATGAGTAGATTACCATAAGGACACTTGTAGTTATAAAAAAATTAAACCCCCACAATGCAACATATCAAGCTTCCTTCTTTCACCATCTCATCCATTCTTCTCTCACCCATTATCCTTTTTCAAGTGATTCTTCATTGCCATTTGTCCCTTACTCCATCGACTCATCGCTTGAGGGGGTAGACAATACCCATAAAATTCTATCCCAAAATTAGTAGAATACTCAAACACTTAATTTTGGTGTCACATAGGTCCAATAATTTTTTCTCAAGGCTAACATTGAATCCCTTATATTGGGTAAATAACATAACTTATTTTCTTCAATTAAAACTCTAATTCAATCAATTTGGTATGCATCATGCCTGTGCCTGTATGATTTTACATACCTATGCTACAATCAGGGTGGAAAACTTAATACCACTTACAATAAATTGAAGAATCATGAGAACACCTACTCATGGTTGGCTAACGTTCCATATCAAATGGCCTCATCAATCTATCGAAGGTAAATATTTAAGGGAATTTGTCCACTCCATGGTTAGGGCATACTATATTGTCCTTGATTTGAAATAATCTTACATCACCTTCCCCAAGATGAAATTCATTCATCACTCATACATTTATCATTATCCATCATCAATTCAAATAGTGTCATTTGTTTTTACACCACATTGTATTCATACACAATGTGGTATAAAAATGGGTAAATTTAGACACCCAAAATATGTCATTTTTATAATACATTAAAATCATTTTGATTAATTTCCCAATTATCTGTTAAAACCTTCAATTCCCTTAAATTCTTCCCAAATCCTAATCAAATTCCCTAAATAATCCTCTAAAATCTTTAAACTCCACTTATTACTTAATCCCAAATCCATTTTTCTTAATAAAAATCTTAATCATATCTCAAATCCTTCTCAAAATTCCCCATAATATTAATTAACCCCTAAACTTATAATTAGATCCCTAATTAAGTCCTAAATTCCTCTACATCCCTAATCAAATCCCAAATAAAATCCCAAAATGAATTTTTAAAATCCTACCCAAATCCCTAAAATATCCTCTCCATTCCTCTTTAAATTCCTCTTTCCTCTCCCTAATTTCTCCTCAAAATTCTCATAACCTTACTTAGCCCTCATTTCCCTAATCAAACCCCTGATTAAATCTACTAACCACATTCTAATCCTCAAATCCAATTTCAAAGAAAATATTCAATCAATTCCTTAATTCAATAAAATCCCACTTTCCTATCTCAATCCCCATGAAATCCCTTAGAAATCCCCACTATTTAATTTCCAAATCCTCCTACACTTTTTCCTCCACTTTTGCATGAATATTAAATTCCCCTAAAATTTCAAGTCAAATCCTCATAAATTCACATGTCCTCCTACCATCCACCTTGCATTTTAAGAATTTAAAATTCCCCTCTACTTCACCAATGTGCATCTTTAAGAAATTTTATATTCGTTCACTCTACCCAAGGACCCCCACTTACCAATGTCAATTTATGACACTTGTGTGGGTGAGAATTCATCTTCCCCAAGGTTATAAATATGAGAGATGCAAAACCCTCCAAGAAATTCCTCCAGATTTTCCTTGGTCCTTGCACATGACACCTAATTCTAAATTTTTTCCTTGTCATCCCCATCCATTGCAAAAATTACTATAAATACTCCTTTTTTTTTCTTCATTTGCAACAACATATGATTTCTATGCGCAAAATTTACCAAATTTTCTCCAACCACCTCCCTTGTGCACTTTGCCTCCCTCCATATCCACCCCCCTTTGCATTCCTAAATCTAGCCGTGAAGATGAAGGTGATTCCCCACATGTTCACACTTCCCTTTTGATGTTTCATGCACATAGAGATTTATTTTGACTTAAATATATTGCTGGAGGCCCATCATAACTCCTGAGAGACTTGCACACAATCTCATTAGCACCTGAGTTTCAGACATACCGATCATCTCACCCTGAGACAGTTAACAATCACCACCATCTCACCCTAAGATTATCTACAAAATAAGTTATCTCACCCCAATATGGTCATAGGACAAATACTAGATCGCCTCATATTTTAGCCACCAATAGAAGAGTAAGGTTAAAGTAGGTATACTTTTAATGTTTTACAACATTTGCTTATATTTTGGGATATTCCATTAGCATTTTAGAGTTATTTGTTTACATAATTAATAGCCATGGCCCAACTACAATGGGCCCTTTTGGTATTACTTATTTGCTATAATTGGCTGTATGTAGGGATTTCAGAGGTAAAGGTAACAAAGGACAGTTCAAGCATGCTCAAGATTATAAAAAATATGTTTATCTTTGATTGTGGCAAGAGAAGATTTGATTAGGCACCAGTGGTTGTATTGTTTGTGATATAAAATATATTTTCTCAATCTTGAGGAATCCATGTTGTAGTACCCCTAAAGGGCCTCTTTGTAAAAGAAAGAAATACCATTGTAATAAAATATCATATATTTATTCTTCATGTGCATCGTGATTTTCTATTACTATAGGTTGTAATTAATCTTGTAATTTAAAGCATTATGTTTATTGTCTTGCATTATTGTTGAGTATTAGGTGTCTACCATAATACCCCCAAATCACTAATCCATAATATTAGTGTAACATCAATATAATATGTAATGGGGTGCCCATGGGAATCTACCTCTTCCATTTTATTTATCAATATTCTTCTTTTGTGTATTACTCTCTTATTTCACTATTCTATTATTTGGTGTAAAATTTGTGGTGAACATTATGATTTTAAATTTTTTGGAATGTATTGTGAAATATAATATATTAGAAATATAATCTTCAATTACAATTATATCTTTTGCTTTTAATAACAAAGTAGTTGAAAATAAAACCAATTTTTTTAAAAACATGTTAGAAATTCCAGGTTACATGAAGAAAAATTTATTAATTTTACTCATAGTAGGGCCCCAATAAGTTTGGAAAAATTAGTTGGAAATGAGCTTCACACCATAAGCAAAGGTTCCAATCCCATAAGAAAGCAACTTGTAGATCCATTAGAACACGTAGAGGTAGGTTTGAACTTATAAAAATGCATTGGTCTAGGTCCAAGTGGCCATAGACCTAGGGTTATGTATACCCTTATTATTATTTTGATTTCTATAAGGGTTTTGAAAGGGTTTCGTAACCTTTTACATTATGGAAGCAAAATAAGTGTAAAACTAGAACTCAAAAAATGTAGGCCTCCTAAGACCAAAAGAGGAAGCCTTCTTTGGGAGGTAGATAAAATCTTGGATATCCACACAGGGGCTATAGAAACACCAAGAATATCCAGATATAAAAGTGTTCTCCACAATGCCATGAAGAAGAAACAAAAAAGGAAAACAACCACATATCCACGCGGGGGTGGCAGACGTAGAAACCAAAAGAAAAAACCCATGTAGGGGTAGCAACAAATAAAAACAACCATATATCCACATAGGAGCAACAAAAAAAAAACCAAAAAGACCCCACATAGGGGAAGCCAGGAAAGGTAAACCTAGATAGTTGTATGGCCTACAACATCACGAACATTAGTCCGCACCAGTATTTTTAACTCCTCCAAGATCTTGAATTGATCCTTATACTTATCCAGTAGGGTCTTTTCCTGAGAAAGTAGGGAAGACATCATCTTGGCCACTCTTCCTAGGGCCTTCATAATATTGTGAAAGTCCTAGAGGTGGCCTCTTTCAGATAGATTAGGCCAACATGAAATCCTAGAGGTCAAAAGAGGAGGATTTTTGGTAGAGGTACCCTCAAGAGGATGGCTCTTCTCGGGGGTATCCTCTTGCTTTACTTGAAATGGTAGAGAGTCATCAGAGGCATCATTGTCAACAACTATTGGTGCTTTGCACTTACCACTGTTGGTTTTAACTCTAGCAGAGCGTTTGGTTCCCAGATTCCCCTCCATCCTTGTATCAAATTCTAATGCTTGGTTAGTTTATGGGGATGTGGACATATTGCCACCTCCAGCTACACCATTATCATTCAGAAGCCCCACCACCAGCGCACCCATAACTCTCCTAGTTTTTTGTTTCAGAATGAGCTAGTAAAGTAGTAAGTGCAACCCTTGGTGTAGAGGTAGGGAAGAAACACCATGCTTGACATTGAGAACCGAATGCTCCACATACCAGAAGAGATACTATAGAATAGTAATGGTCTTCTTTCCTTGCAAATGGTTGAGGAAAACAAGGTAAAAACTTCAAAGTACAACACCAAGACTATCCAAGGTGAAATATTGTAGGACAATAATCATTACCACATCCCATGGTTTTGGGAGAGAGTCTCGAATGACACCACCTTTATCCCTAGCGAGGGATTCATTGTGGTCCCTAAACAAGGCTAACTCTCCCTAGATCGAGTGCTTCTTGCTATTTATGATCTCTCCATCATTTGAAATCCCCATTATTTTAGCAAGTAGATCCATCGTGATGGTAAAACTTAAGCCATGAATAAAAACATGGCCTCCATCCCATGTACGAACAAATTCAAAGGATAGGTCAAGGTCATGGTATTGAAATAGCTAACAGAATTTTAGAAAGCCGTGGTATCAAAAAATATCCTTGACCAAGGCAATCAAATGGATAGTGATAGGTTTGACTTCAACCATTAAAATAGAGCTAGGTTAGTGGGAGAAAATATTAGGGGAGCATACCAGAGAAAATGAATTATGGAAGGGAAAAAATATATCAATGAGCCAAGGAACAATAATTATAAATATTGGAAAATTTATCTCGGCCCAACTCCATGAACGACGATGGCATAGAACAAGCGTACCACGCTCCAAAAAAGCATGAAGCATGATTGAGGATAGGGTGGAAACGATCACCATGAATAGGTTGACACTAGTAGTAGAGACCCAATTTGAAGGTCAAACCAAAAAATAGGATGCTCTAGGTGAAGGAAAATCTTCAACAAATGGATAGGCACCAAATTTAGAGGTGAATGTTGTCAACACCGTTGAAGTATTGTTCCACTAATAGTTTTGATGGCTTGATACATAGTTATACGAGGTAGCCATGTGGTGAATGCTAAACCTCAAGGTACATAGATCAAAGAATGTGGGGGGTTTGGGAAAATCCCCACCAATGGAGATGAAGAACAAGGACCAAAATACCACATTGGTTGCCACTTGTGAGATAATTGGAGGAAAATCATAATTTTGATGAGGAAAAATAGAGGTCCATCATATCTTCATCATCATATAATTGTGGTCAAGTTGTAAGGTCCTAAAAACCTTTGCATTGATAGGATAGTGGCTGGTAACATGTCCAGACATGTGGCTCACTCTAGGAAAACAGTCACCCCAAACTTTATATGTTTTGTTAGTATCCACCATGTGAAGGATCACCCTCTGACCAACTTCAACTCTATTGTTTATAAGTACCTCATCAATGGACATGTGAGCACTCCTAGTAATGTACCTTCCCTTAGTGTGACTAGGCAAAGAATGGAGAAAATGTGAATTAATCCATGTGGGATTCTAGCACTCAAACCTCTTAGACTTACTGTTCATGAGCTTCATGAACCTCAAGATCATTGATAGTGAAAGTGTTGGAGGAAATTATGGATCTAATCTCATAGATACATTATTTATATAATATTTTACCCAATGGATTTCAAATAAGCAATAAACAATTTGGACTTTGACCTTGTAATATGTGGTTTCAATCCTATGGGCAAATCTTGAAAAATATTTCAATAGTCTTGAGGAAAGTAGACGAAAGCAAGAAGTTTGATACAATAATTAAAGATTTCAATCCCATGGGTGAATATTAATGTTGAGTCCCAATGGTTTATGGAAAGTAGTAATGCATGAGAAATTTCATATTGTAAGCCAAGGTTCCAATCCCATCTGTTAATCTTAAAATTTTGGATGATGTCATCTTCCATTTAGAAGTATTAAATTTAAGTCTCATTAGAAATAATGACCTGGTGTGTGTGGGTGGAGGTTTCTTGACCCCCAAATAAGTTTTATTAGACTCAATATAAATTAAAATCCATGGAAACCCATTAAAAAATATTCTCGTAGTGAGGAATGGTTTAAAATCAATACTTATTTTGCTACTTGAGGCCCATAATTAGTAAGGGGGTTTAAAATCCCATCTAATTTTTATTGATTATAAAATTATTTTATGCTATGAGTAGATAAATATTATGCATGTTTTATTTAACATAATATACTAACTTTATCTTTTTTCAAAAAATCAATAATGAAGACACCATTCATATTTTTTATTTTATCCCATTTTTTTTCCTATAATGCCTTACTTCAAATGTAACTAAATAGCATTTTTGTGGATATTAAATTTACATGAGTGTAAATTATACATGTTAAAAAGTGGTTTATGTCATCTCAAAGTGTGAATAAAATAATAATATGCATTATGATTTAATTAAATATCTTATTTTTGATGTATGGGTGGTTTGAGAATTCACAACTTAACTTGGATTTTTTAAGTAGTTTAAAATCTGTAAATTTGTATTAATATAATGTTGTTCCTTGAGTCCATCCCCAGGTTTAGTGAGGCATATCTAAGGTATAATATCACCCATGTTGAGCTAATAAGAACATTGAATATCATTGTTTCTCTAGGAGGGTCTACTTTCTTTAAATAAATCAATAATTATACTTTTTATTACATTGATGAAATTCAAATTTAAAAAATAGATTAATAAAATATATTCTAATAGCTTCACCCATTACATGTCTTTATATACTTTAGTCATAAAAATGAAGAAAGGGAGAAATTAGACAAAATATTCTAGAAAGTAATTATTTTTGTTAAAACACCTAGGTAACTTAAGTGGAAAAACTAAATAATAAAGTTTTGTTGATCTTGTGATAATTAAAAATACTTTTAATTATAATAATAAGGGGGAAGCTACCATAAATATATATTAAAAATGATGGATTTTGGATAAATGCACATTGGTAGGGATCAAAAATAAACATGGAGAGAAGTGTAGACACCAAAATCTAGCCACTTGTCATCCATCCATAGCTTCCCGACACATTTATCCATTATTTATATATATTTAATATATATATATATATATATATATATATATATATATATATATATATATTTATATGAATTAATCCCAACCATACATCATGATATAATCCTAGCCATTCATACACATTAATCCATGCCACATGCCTAGATTTAATCTCCACCCTCTGTCATGTTTTAATCTTGACCACACAAATTGTGTCGTTGAAACCCTAACATGCCCTAGGGAATATTATAAAGAGGAGTCATTTTGATGACTCAACCCCTAAAACCCTTAATATTTTGGATCCTAAGTCACTAAATACTCGATAAATTCCAAGTCCTAAGTTTCCTAAGCATTCTCAATCATTCTCACCACTTCCATCTTCCATCGCTCTTCATCGCATCTACATTCATTGTTGCCCACCTCACACGAGCCAGATTTGCTTTTGCAACTTTTACTTCAATCCCCCAAATGCCCCTATAAGTTCCCTGAGCACCTCTAGGAATTTCTTGCCATCATTGAGTGCCTCTGGGCACTTCCTGCAATCATCAAGTACCTCTGGGTACTTTTTACCATCATTAAGGGCATTTGGGTGCTTCCTACCATCACCAAGCACCCGCAAGTATTCGCAACCCAAGTTTTGCAGTCTTGTGACCCCTCGGGTGTCACTAGGGTATTTGCACACTAGATTCTGCAACAACAAATGATGATCATGGTGAGACCCATAAAAGGTTATACATTTTAATCATCTTGTTACTGACTTGTGGTTTTATGTTTTGTGTTGTAGTTTTAAAAAAAAAAAGGATCACGTGAATTTTGTAAAACCAAGGTTTTTAAGGAGCTTTAGAAGTTGCAGAAGGTGCACAGACAACCTACGATGCTCGTGGGATATTAAGGAAATGCCCAAGTGCATTTCATAGGCATACAAATTTGTTTCATAGAGAGGAGGAAAAATACATAGGCTTATCTATAATTTTGCCTAAAACTCCTACCCCTCTATTTTACGTATTTTTACGTTTTTTCAGATTTCATGTTAGAAAGGACATCATTAAATATATGTTAAAACAAACGTGTTTAATCTGCATTTTAGGCATTAGAATAGTTTTTGCATTCATATTAATTCACACATTTCCTATTTCCAATTAAATTTTCATGGTTTTTTGGTGTGTTGCAATTAAAACCTTGTATTCCTTTTTCATATGAATTGTTAATTACATGAAATAGTCTACATTTTAGGGTTAGGTATTTCTTCTTTTGCAAGTCTAAGTAGGAACAAAATTAGTGTTGGGCATCGAATTGACGTCAAGTTTTACTTAACACTGTTACTATCTATCTTCCATTTTTTGTCCAAGCATGCACCCGATAGTCACAACTCAACACTCAATATTGGATGGACCAAATGTTAAGTCAACCCAACCTTTAGTGTAGGCTAGTTCCTTGTCAACTTAGTAGGGTATTGACACAATGAAAGCTCAATTAGAGTTTAAATAAAAATATTAGAAAAGGTTTAGGGTTAGAGATATTAAGAAAAATAGTAGTCGGATAGGCTAACAACATAGCCAACTACAACATAAAGCTCCCACAAACTATTTACAGTGTCCCATCACTCAAAATTAGTAGCACCCAAAACCATGAAATATTCGTACATTTAAGCACAAAATAGAGATATGTTGTAGAAAGAAATTCCAATATCCAATATAATGATAATCCAATTTAGCAAAATTGACCAATAATCATATTTAGCAAAAATAAACTCTCTATCAACACAGATCTAACTATGACCAAATTTCAATTACTTTCACAACTAGTAATACAATAAAATAGAATGAACTAACTGCTACAACATTGATAGAAATGCAATTCACAGCTTCGAACCCCTTACATGAAAAATAACGAAGATAACACATTATTGAGTCAAAAATTAGAGTAATGCTCCTTCCATTAGTTTGCAAAGAATATTTATAGTAGGACAAGCAAACACACTAGAGCCAACCCTTAAAAATGAGGGTTCAACCTCTATTTATAGTTTACAAAAATGAAATAATTTGAAAGAGACATTACAAAGATTAAATTTTGACAACTCAATAGATAGCTTTGTTGGAATTATCTTATTAGCTGGTGGAGTTTGAGAAATCTATTGTGAGTAATTCGCCATGGCAGCTCATCTCTACAACTTGCTAGTTCATTGATGGTAGTTGGAGTCCAGGCCATTGGAAACTGCATCTGATCCATTCATAATTTTTAAAACCTTGCTCCACTTTAGATCTACAACCAATTATAGTTCTTGGTTCTTGGAAATCCTTAGACGCTTTGTATTCCCACATCAAACTGATTTTTCTTTGATCTTAAAAGAATCCACTTTTAAATGCTATAACAATATCAGCAAAATCTCAACTATTGATGCTTTTGGTGAATGATGGTGATTAAATCTTAAAAATGTTCTACAAAGTAGTAGGAAGAAACAAAATGCCATTCCACACTTTATAAACATTGGCATCATATTCAATGGCTTCAATCCAGTGGAATCAAGTTTTGGTATGAAATGCACTAAGGTATGAGCGAAATGGAGTCTGCTGTCAATCCGCTACTTAGCCTTCTTATTTCTCTCTTCTATGGCATAAATAAAATGAAAATCTGCACAAAAATATGCTGACATCATTGTTTGACTTAGTTGGACTATGAAATCGCCAATCCATACTGGAAGTAGTGTAAATAGCCTTTGTCACCATTCCATAAATTTTATAATACTTTCAACCTTCTAATGTCATTCCACTCCAAAATACTCTTGGAACTCAGTGGAATCGAGCTTGTCGACACTTAGTCGCTGGAGTGTGCAAAATAATCATCATTCTACATTTTTTATCGCATTGACATAATCTTTGCTCAAATGTTTTTTAGAATCAAGCCTTACCTAGAATCCGCTACCAAATACACTAGGCAACGAGCAAAATAAAACTTTGCTAAAAAATACACCAATTGTTGAGCAAAATCAGATTCTCTTACGCGAATCCACTCCAAAACACTCTATGTTCTTAGTGAAATAGAGATTTCCATGCCTTAGAATATTTTTTCAAATTTTTTTAAGGATGTGGCCATTTTGGGCCTACATTTTGGTGCCTCCTGAGTGGATTTGCTCACAAATCCATTGAAATTAGTCTTATCCATTGGGTATCAAGAGTCAAAAAATATGCTTATCTTCAAAAATACTTCAAAGAATAATTTCCATAAGAACAATACCCTCTAAAAAATTTATGAGCATCTTAGAGGATAAACGTTCATATCGAGACCATGCTGGAAATAAAAATATCTCTGCTACTCCCTCAAAAATGCTCCAAGCTTAAGCAAAGCACAACTATGTTCTCCTTATAAAGCCTTTTCAAAACAAATGACATGAATGCCTTCACAAAAAATGGTTGTTCTCTGTATCTATATGACCTCATGCTTTTATTATTTCCTTCTGACAATGTTAGAGTAAAAATAGATCAAACAAAATACAAAACTTTTACATGACTACAAAATGTACAAACAAAAATATTCTAAGCTTGTGTCCCTTTAGGGTCTGTGGTAGCTTTATTTGGTTCTTCACCCTCTTGCTGAGTTTCTTCTTCAAAATTATCTTCTTGCTCTTGCTCAACTTCCTCCTTAGGTGAATTTTTCTATTTATTTTCCTCTTCAACATCCTTTCCAAATAGTTGGACCATCAACTTCAAAATTTGTAGGGCTTGTTTCTAAAATGCTTCAGAGGGGTTGGAAGTTTCCTTTAGCTGCTTATGAATGTACTCTAGCTAACCAATGTCCTCATAGTTTGCAACACTTCTTTTGTTTACCAAGTCCTCCATTAGATATCTGAGCCTGATAAAATTAATAATTATCTATGAAGCTTGTTCCTGGTCAATTGGCTCTTCCAGGGCATCAATATCAGACTCATCTTGAAGGCTCTCAACAATACTCTTATTAATATCTTCTATTGATAACAAGGTGTTATATTCCATCCATAGACCTTTGAAACCATTTTGAATCATTTCCTTATTTATATCCACTATATCCTTGATCATATTTTCAACCTTATCAAACAATAACCAAGCCTTTTGGAGAGCTTTGTGCTTCTTCACCACAACTCTGGCAGCAATTCTAGCAATATTCCATTCTTTATTAGGAATAGTATTAGTAGATTTATTGAGCCTGCTATCTACCAATTTGTAAATTTTCTCAGTTAGAATCACCATGGGTTGCAGCTCTCTAGTGAAGATATCCAAATCTTTCCAAACATTCTAAATAAGGTGACTAACATCATCCATATAATCAATAATAGGTTGTAGCTTAGAGCATTTTACCAAAACTTAAGAGAGCAATTATTTCCTCACTTTATTTAGCCCAGATTTAGAGAAACCTAAAGACAGCATTTTTTATTTGAAGTTGCTACTTCAAGCTCTGTATCTCCTTAACTTGTTCTTCATTTTTTTCTTTTGTTCCTCCATTTGCTCCTTGAGCTTATTAGCCTCTTGAAATTTGTCCTACCAGTTCTTTGCTTCCTTTTTTAGGGCCTTCTCCACTTGTTTCTAATTATCAATGGTCTTCTAAATATTTTCTATTTTTCTCTCTAACTTGTCCACCTTTTCTTTGTATATATCAATTTTGACATAAAATTTTTCCAAGTGAGCTTTTGACATGACCAATTCATCTTCTGCAGTAAGTTGCTCATTATCTTCTGTATATTCTTCTTTATGATAGTCTTGAGTAGTCATATTAGTTTTAGGCTTATTTACAAGAGAAATCATGGATATGGATGTTATTTTCCTTGAAACTGGATCAACAAGCATTCTTCTTCTCTTCGTGGCCATCCTCTTGTAAGGTTTGGACACCTTATCAATCCATAAATCTTGAATTTTCTATGAAGCTTCCTTCTCCTTTTGCAAAATTTCTTGGGTAGGATAACTCACAGGAGGAGGAGAAGAGGATACAAGGTATGAAAGAGCAAAATCAATAGTTGACAATGGCTTGGTAGAAGTGACTACAGTGGAATATGTGACCATTTTTGTTGTTTCAATTGGCAAACTCATGGAAAATGAAGAAAAACTCACAAAAGGGTGAGTGAGTGCACATGTAATAGCTTACTTTTTAGAGGATAGGAGAGGTTGTAATGGCAAGGATAGAATTATGGGAGATGATGAAGAGGGAATTTTAGATGATGAAAAAGAAATTTGAGGTGACCTTGGAGGAGATGGGTTGACTTGGCCTTCAGTATTGACTGATGAAACAAGGGGTGAACTATGAGGGGGAGAAGGCACCTTTGTTACAACCTATTGCTTAGAAAGGGAGAGAGATTTTTTTGGGGAATCCAAAGGAGGAGGAGGATAAGAGGGGATAGAGACCATACCTTTGCCTACTAATTTAGGGTGTTCTAGAGTTGTCTCTTCACTTTACTACTATGTTTGTTGCATCAATTCTATCACAACTAAAATCGGGATTTCCTTAACAATTTTATTCTTATCCAACTTCTATTTCTTAGAAATATCCTTCTTATCTCTCTCTGGTGCCTATTTGGCCTTTATATTAAAGACTTGCAAGGCTGTTGCTTTCTCATTTTCTGTGTCTTATTTAGAAAACCCTTCTTGTACTAGTTATTCCTGCAATATATCTTCAAAAATAGGGTTTAGCTCCACTTTTGCTATAGTGGTGAAACTTACTAGTGTGAACACAAAGTTTTTATCCTTCTGATTCTAGTCTATCTGTGTATCCAGGGGCTATCCACCCAGGGCTAGGTACTTGGGCCCACTTGCTATATAAATGACCGGTGTACTAAAATCATTCTCATTAGAATAGTGCATCTTACTCATTAATTGTGCCCCTTTTGGAAATTTCTCTATTTGTTCAGTTTAAGGCTGAAATATCTTCAAAACTTCAACAATAGTTAATGGAGTATCAAATCCTTCTTGATATTATTCTTGTTAATGTGGGTATGGTGAATCTGACCATGTTTGTGGCTTCTTATATATTAGCACTATATTCCTTTGGTATTTTGCTTTCCAATTTGTGACATTTTTGTCATATTTATCAAAAACTTCATCCTCAATTTTCAATCCAAACTTGGATTTCTCTTTACCAATTTCAACTCTCATCCTTCGCCAGTCCACTATGTTGGATTCATTCCACTTCTTTTTACTTTTAAAGCCTCCCTGGGTAGAATATTGTAACTGGTTTTCCTCTTTCTTATCTGTTTTTTTCTCAACTTCTTTGATAGTAGACTCATATAACCAATGTTTTTCATTATTGTCTCATTGGAAATGTAGTATGTAGTAGCTATCTGCCAATATGTCACCATTTAGTCAGAATCCAAACCCTCCATACAAGCTAACATGGAATAGAGCTCTGGGTGGACAAATTGCTCAATGGAAATTGGGGCTTTGGGCAATCCTTTCTTGGGTTTAATGTCCTTGAATTGATTATAGACCCATTTTTTGAAAGGCTCACCATCATAAGCTCGGATCTACAAAGAGTAATACCTAGCTTGGTCAGATGTTTTGAAATCTTTTGGCCTTACAATTGGCTCTGTTCATAGAGAAAAAATCTTGTGATAGACCTCAGTAGTGACACTAAATAGGGTTTTGCCATTAGCGGTTTTTACTGCTTTTACCCTTAGGTCATAAAATTTAATGATTGCTGCTATCAAATAAGGACAAGGATGAACTGAATCATAGATATAAGAAGACAAGAAGGAGAGAATGACACATCTACCTTGGGGTGACAAAGCTACTCCTTTCTTGTATTTGTTTTTTATATTCCTTCTAAGATTCGTTTTCTCTGTGAGGACTAGCTCGGTGTCGGCCATGACTCCTACTTTATCAATGTAATTCCCCACTTCCTCTTTCACTGAGATATTAGCTTCTTGAATGTCTTTGAAGGCCATTTTTGTAAGTAAATTTTTAAAATGTTTTCTCTAGAATTTGTAGATAATGCTTGACTATCGTTCTGTTATTTTTGCTTGGTAAATGTTACTCTTTGTCGAATGAATGCATTCTGTATTTTTAGCACTTTTAACTTCCCATGCATGCACATCCTTTTCCATTAATGTAGCTACTATATGAACTAATTGTTGGCACACTTTTTGAATTAAACTCATTCCTTTCAATGTCTTGGAGATGCCATACTGATTTATGATATGCTAAAATTCAAACACCTTCCATGCACTTGCGGTGTCGATTTATATTTTTTATTTTATTTTGGAGCGAAATGGGAAAATTGAGCATTAATTTATGAACATTTGTCTTTTAGGAAGTGGCACAATGCAGAATTCATTTTCTGCTCAAAAGTAGTCATGAACTCTGATGGATTAGAAACCTTCATTATTTCATTTACACCTTAGTCTCTTTAAGCATGGAATAAAAACATGTGACATTCTACTGGCTCATTAGTTCAATTGAGTGTGGATTGGATCTCATCTATAATTTTACAGTTTTCTTAGCATACTCGAGTATGGAATGGAAACTTGTTGCTTCCTTTGACAACACTTAGCTTATTTGCAACTTTTATTTTTTTTTTATTCTTTTTTTTTATATTTTTCATACAATCATTTTATCAAAACAAAAATTGATATAAAATGCAAAAAGAATATGATACAAAGTATGTACATATATTACAATGAGCTATATTTCAATCAAAATAGACTTTAATGTGAAAACCATTCATCGAAATTGACTATATGTTTTCATATAGATCTTCAAGCTAGAAAACATTGGTCTCTTTAACTTCTACTATATTGAATGGGCCATCCTAGAATGATTTAAACTTCTAATGATGTCCTAGTTTAGCTCTTTCAACATTCCACCTTAGTACAAAATCTTCAAATTGGAATTTTTTGAATCTTACCTTCTTGTCAAACCATACCTTGATGTCAACTGAATGCTTTTGGAAATCCTCATATGCCTAAGTTATCTTCTCTTATAACTACAATAGGTGTGTCAGCCTTGTTTCCACTAGATTTTCTTCATATTCCTCTTATGTGTTTATCATCTTAAGTGCTAGAATTTCCAAATGGATAGGTAACACTACCTCCTTGTCATACACTAAGGCATAAGAATAATTCTTGATGGACTTATTAATAGTAATTTTGCCTACCCAAAGAGTTTGCTCCAATAATAGGTTCCAACTTCTCTTGTTACCCTTCAGTGACCTCAAATTCTCAACAGATTCTTGTTAGTTGATTCTGCAAGCCCATTTCCTTGGGGGTAGTAGTTTGAAGTATTATTTATGGTAATTTCATACTTTTTGGTAAACTCAATATATTTGGCTCCTATGAATGTTGTTCTATTATCACTCACCAAGGCTTTTGGAACACCAAACCTTGAAATCAAGCTTTCCATAAAGTTTATAAGCTTTCCATAAAGTTTATAACCACTTCTTAATTTGATTTCTTTGTAGGAATAGCTTCTACCCATCTAGTAAAGTAGTCTATAGTAGTTAGAATGTACTTATGCTCGACTAAGGAATGTGGGTTGATCACTCCTATGAAGTCTAAAACCCATTGCTAAAAGGGTTCTTCCACTTGAATTGGATTAAGGGGAAATGATGCATTCATTGTTATTCCTACATGCCGCTGGCATTTGTCATAGGTTCTACTAACTTTTAATGTGTTAGAAAATATGTTAGGCTAGTAATAGTAGGCTTTGATAATCTTCAAAGCTATTACTCTTCCTGAGAAGTGTCCTCTGGATAGTCTTCCATGGAACTCCTTTATGACCTTTTGTTGTTGATCACCTTTTGAGCACCTGAGGAGAACTCCATCAAGGTTTCTTTTGTACAAAATTCTCTAGCGGTAAGACATGTAGACACCAAAATCTAGCCATTTAACCTCCATCCATGCTTTCTCACAATTTTCTACCACCCAAAAATAGTCAATTTCCCTACCATTCCTATTTCTTACCATTTTCGAATAATATTCACATTTATTTATGTATATTTATTTATATATATTTAAATATAATATTTTATACTATATTTTAATTTATATTTAATAAATATGAATTTATTTAAGTGAATTAATCCTAACCATCCAATTCCATTTAATATTGACCACCCATTTACATCAACCCATGCCACATCCTAGATTTATTATCTACCCTTAGATGTGCTTTAATCTCAGCCACATGATTAGTATCATTGAAACCCTAGCATGACCTAGGTTAGATTATAAATAAGAGCCATTTTGATGGCTCAACTCCTGATTCCTTGGATTTTCTAAGTGCACAAATTTCCTAAGTTCCCTGAGTGCCTTAACTCTTCAACCAAGTATTTTGTGCCCTAATCCCATTACATCCATCATATTTTGCTCCCCCTCACTCCCCATTATTGTTGCCATCCTTTTTCCCTCACCAGATCTGCTTTTGCATAATCCTTTCCCTCAACCCCAGGCACCCATGGGTGTTTCCTGCAATAGCCAGGTGCTCGTAAGAATTTTGTGTTATCACTTCTGAAGACCCCTAGCATCCAGGTAATGCTAGGGTATCACTACACCAGTCACCTGCATCAGACATCTCACATCAAAGTGTAGTAAGTAAAAAAAATCCATCATTTATTTATTTTATTCATGTGCTTCTATTTTTTTTTCACTCTATTTGCAACATTTAGTTAATTTTTATTATTGCTTATATAGGTCCTCACACAATGGAGCCCCCACACGTATTACTAACTATTTTATTGTGTGCGGATCTAAAATCCCTACATCAACATTTAGAGTGGCCCAACCTTGGATATCAAAAAGCCTCCTCAACCCTATCGGGATTAAGATGCACTTGAAGACATCACAACTTTACTTGTTAGGGTTTTGAAGAACCCTAACCCCTTGTAATATTGTATCAAAAGGATTCAAGGATCCAAGCTTATAAAAAATGGAGTTTCTAGGCTCCCCCCGTCAATTAAAATGATTCTATTTTTGGGTGTTAAATTTTGTACATTTCAAATGGCAATCATGGTGGGACCCCCTGAGGGTTTCTATTTATGATCTGTTTACTAATTCACTTGTTTTTTTATCATCTTGTAGGTTTTTTATAAGCATAGATTTCATTGGATCTAGGGTTTTTGAAGTTTGTAGAAGCTTGCAGAAGGTGCACGAAACACCCGACGGTGTCTAAGGACAACTCAAAAATTCCCAGGGGTATCTCAGAAGCATCCAAAAGTGCCTAGGGGCATTTACAAAGAGCTAGGATCAAATATGTAGGCTATCAAGTAAGTCTATTGTATAAAAACCTACTCATCTATTTTACGTATTTTGGGTTATCTGTTGTATTTTCCAAATTACCATCATTAAACAATTTGGAAATGAATTCATGTTATTTTGCATTTTTAGGTCTACATTCATTCATATATTCTAATCAGGGTTTATATTTTCTTGATACAAACTGTTGCATTTTGTTTGCATTTGAACTAAATAAAATTCATAACATAGTGTTGCATCTTAAGGTTAGAAACATTTTCTTTCGTTTATCTAAGTTGGAACAACATTAGTTTGCCAAAATTATCCTTGCCAGTTGGGTGATTCTAGGTAGATGATTGGATGAACCCTCCAGTTGTTATTTAGATAGGGGGTCTTAAGAAGTGTACTTCACACCCTTTGGAGAACTTGGTATTCTTTTGTTGTCTTTTGATTTGGATTTATGAAATTAATTATTTTTTAAAATTGTTTGTACACAATAGAAAACATAAGATTTAAAAAGAATTCACACACATCACCATTCATTCAAAATAGTAGTGGTTGGATTTCATCACCAACCATTTCTTGATATTTGGTGATGGTAGCATTCATCTCCATCCATCAATACCTGCCCTTAGCCACCATAGGATACCCTCGAGCAAACTTGTTGTATTTCATCACCAACAAGAATCGCATTGCCCTATTTTCACCATAGATTTTACCTTTGTTTCATTAAGTAATATTAGAACATAAAAATACATGAAAATGACACATAAAATGAATACACATTAGAAGGAGATAATCAATGAATGAGGTAAGTCACATTGGTTGATATTTAGTATTGATTCATTGTTTCCTTAAGCATTCCAGTTTTTGTGTTACATTTGGTATTTTAATCTGTATCTTGATTTATTTTTCTTATGGTATTAACTAGAAATCAAAAGAAAGCAATAAGTTAGGATAACTTAATGGAACCTTCATCCACCTTCCCCACCACGTCTATGGTAGATTCCATGAATGTGACATAGGCAGATTTTTCTGTAGGTCCCTCACATTCTCTACCATCCACATCCTATCACATGACCATACCCCAAGAGGATTCAAAATCCCCTACCATTGAAAACCACATCACCCATATAGACATGGCAAAAGTAGAAGCTTTTATGAAGTCTTCTAATTATGTCCTAGAGTCTATCCCCAATTTACCAAGATAGGATTATACTCTACAACAAGAGTCTATTTACTCCCAACCCCCATCCACCTTTACCCAGGTGTATACTAACCATATTTTTGAGACATAAGTTGCACCTTGATCCCATGTGTCCATTCACCAACCTTCATGTGATCCTAGAACCTCATATACCTCAACCTACACCAATCCCTTGTATGAGGCACAAGTCAAAGCTACTTTACAAGTTATAGCCTCACAAATTGCCATACCCAGTGTAACTTGTACCCAAGCCACATATTCCATACCATATATGTTTATACCCTTATCCTATGATAGTGATATTAGTAAAGTATGGGAACACCTAAAAAAATTGCGTAGACAACATCAAAACACTCAACAACAAGTATAGGTTAAACCTGCACCTTTACATAACTCTACTCATACTACCCTTGTCAACCAGCGTCCATCATGGGCACCACAGTCTTCTATGGTCTCTATCCCAGTTCCCCCATCAATTCATACCATCACCCATCCTATTCCCATTGGCTAGCCTAGCCATAACCTTCAACCATAAACATAATTCCATAATTCATATTCATCAACCTTCATTTCATCAACAATCTCCCATTCATCATATTCCATCCAATTCACCTAGTCATTAATACCAATCTCCTCATCATTTGATAAAATCACATATCTCCATTCCTTCACAAGCTCATAAGATAATTCAGGGCTTTCAAATTCCTGAGGAAGACCCTCGAATTGAGGCCATGCAAAAATAAATAGATCAATTGATGCAATTCGCTCCTGGCTTTTCAAACCAAAAACCAACCTCACACCAATTGATCAAACAACCAATACATCCTTTGATACCATAACTTCCATATCCAAAAGATTTTAGAGTACCCAAGTTTGAAAAATTTAAGGGAACTGAGGATCCCAAAGAACATGTGAGCACATTTGTTCATGTATGCTTCAGAATTCAAGATGATAATGCTCTCATGCTTTGTAATTTTCCTCAAACATTGGTAGGAGATGCCATAGAATGGTACAATTTATTGTCAAGCCATAGTATATATACTTTTGATCAATTTATTGATCAATTATTTGATCGTTTCATCCTAAATGTTAAAAAGAAGATCTCATTATCTGATGTTTATGCCTTAAGACAACACGATGATGAATCTATCTATGATTTCAAAAATTGTTGGAGGGTTATCATCACTAAGTTGCCATTCACCCTACCAATGAATGAGCTAATTAAGATATTCACCAAGAATTGCTTAAAACCTATATCTTGGATGCTCCAATTATGAACCTATCAATCGTTTGAAGAAGCTTTAGCTCAGGCTAGTGTCATTGAGGATATCAAAATCCAAGAAGGCATTCTTAAGCCTACGAATAAATAATGGAAAAACAAGGGCCAATACAAAAGTGATTATTCAGACTAACAAAAATCAACATAGGATACCCCAACCACCCAATCCAATCAAGTCAATCAAGTGGTCATGAGCCATCTAGTAATGGCTCAACAACAACTTGTGCAACAAACGCTGCAACAAATTTCATATCATGCGGTCCCCTCAACAATACAAGCTACAACAATTTAAAACACAATTCCAGCTATGGAAAACAATCCCTAAAAACAGTCTATCTAAAAAAATTGTAAATATACCCCATTAACCAAGTCATATGCCTCCATTTTTAGAAGGTTGTATGATATAAATAAACTTGCTTTGCTCGATATTATATTGGATGATCCCACCAAGCGTAGGAAACATTATTGGGAACACTTAGTTTGCCCTTATCATAGGCAAAATGGGTATGATATCAACAACTACAATGTGTTTTAAAATGTAGTCCAAGACCTCATTGACTTAGGGGAAATCAAAGTTAATAGTCCCCTTGCTCAAAAAATCCAAGACCTTGGTATATTTCAAACACCACTTACTCATCATGAGGAGGTGTAACAAAATGTAGAGGGAGCTAACAACAAAACTCCCCCTAACCAAGTCAACCACATTCAACAATACCAAGGGTTTGTCAGGGTCATCCATGTGGTCACTAGGGTTCAATGGAATAATCAACAAAGGAAACCACCTCAAGAAAGTGCATCACAACCTTCTACATCACCACCCATCCAAGTTTCCCCCAATCCTTAATCACCTATCCATGTCCCTAGCCAATCAAATCCACAAAATCCACCTATCAATCATCCACCTCAACCTGTCATCTCATTGAGTAGTCAGCTAACTACAAGTTTGAAAATAGCTTCCACCAAATTATCAATTTATGAGCTAATCTAACAATCTCCTCCACATTGTGAAGCATTAATGGATTTTGAAATCCATCAGATTGAAATCGCAAGATCCCAATGCATTTACCAACTTTTTGAGGAGTATCTAAAAATGCATGGAGCCTTCCATCACATTTTATGACTTTGATATTAAGCCAATCTCATCGAAATCAGTAGACCCTCCATTGCATATCATGGCTCTAATTGACAAGAAGCCTTTTAAAAGAGTTCTAATTTATACTGGTTCCTCTATCAACATCATTACCACATCCACTCTCCATAATTTAAACCTTCCTCCATCTCACATAACCAAGTCATCCTTTACCCTCAAAGCATTCAATGATGATTTGTGTTCTATAATTGACACTGTTGTTTTTCCCATTTAAGTAGGGGTTAAAATGTTGCACACAATAGTCCACATCTTGGAAGGATCCATGGTGTACAATGTACTCCTTGGAAGACCTTGAATGAGGGAAATGATGTGTTCCTTCAATACTACATCAATGTTTGGAATATATTCATGAGGGATAGGTACATTGCATGTCGGTAGATGTTGAGTTGTTTAAGTATTACAATTTTATCTCAAATCCTAATGAGTCTATGCTCCCTTCCACTCACCTTTTCATATCACCATCATCTAATACATCCACCACTTCACCAATATCTTCATCAAAATATCCCATTCTTGAAGAGCTCCCCATCACCAACCATCATCAAAATGCCATACCCCATCATCATCATTGGATACATGCACATGTGGTCACAGTCAGTCCACATCATCAACATCATTTCCATCAACATCATCACTATCTATTTTGTAGCCTTCCCAATCCAATCCATTGCCATCACCCAATGTTTCACAAGTCGAATTGATGGATTGTGAGATACCTCAATTTCCACCTTTTCCCAACCCATCGCTTGACCATGATTATCCTATGTCATCCCAAGTAAAAGTCCACCTCATCAATCCTGGTGTTGGTGAATATGTGGTCAATGACATCACCATTACATCACTTACCATCCCTAGTGCTAAATATTTTGGTCACCCATGTGACCAACCTTTAGCAATAGGAGTAGTTTATAATATGGGTTTAGCTCCAAAGAGCATAAATTTTGTACATGGGGGATTGAATATTCATCAAATCCAGCTCCCATAGAGAAAACCAAAGAACTAAAAATTACTAATGTTCCAAACTTGTTGGGATTTCCATATTGGTATTTCCACATAGTCAATTGGCAAGGTTATGGCTTAGGACTGCATGAACAGGGAGTGCATAAACCTATCAATGTTTTGTATCAAGAGGTGCATGACCATTCAGGTCTAGGCTACCACCCATTACCTACCACATCTTCTTTTACACAAGCCTTCCAAAGTCTTACACTCAATTCAAGAGAAGAAGCCTTCCATCCCGATGATTTTGATGAGGAAATATATGAAGAAATTGAACTCATATCGATAATTTTAGATGAATTTGAAGAAGAATCAGAACCCATCATTACCCAATCTATACAATATGAGTTGTATTTCAACATGTTCCCTATCCATGAGCCCATCATATCAATAATTTTAGATGAATTTGAAGAAGAATCAGAACCCATAATTACCCAATCTAAACAAGATGAGTTGTATCTCAACATGTTCCCTATCCATGAGCCCATCCTTCATTTGCTTCTTCAAAAAGAGCAAGTAGCCCCTACAAGTGAACCACCACATCCATTCCATTAAGCCAACTTGTAACATATGTACATAATTAAAAATAGTGGTTTTCACCACTACCAAAAAAAAAATCAATCAAAAATAAAAAACATATTTCTTTTACATTGCATATGTAAACACATAATTTTATAAAACATGTTTTGTGTTGCTTGCTACTATTAAAGTTAACCAAGACCCTAGCATTTATTCTTAGGTTCCATCCATTCCATCCAAACTTAGCCATTTTGATCATAAGTCAACATGAATCCTATTGATTTATTTATCGCACTGTAATCCATACGATCTAGCTAAGCCAATCCCAATTGATATAAGACTTATTGATATGGATCATATTTCCTCACCTCTAACATTTATCAAATTTGTCTTGTTTGAGGAATTATTAAGGGCTTCCGTTGACTACATTCCTCCATCCCATCCACCTTCATCTTCACCTTCATCTTCAGATCTCGAGGTTTTCTAGGCTAAAATAGATGAAGATAAGCTAGAAGAGTTTGATGAAATATTAGACAATATTCATCTGATCCCTATGCTACATAAGCTTGAGGAAGGTTCTCACATGTCTATTGAAGATATCATCGATGTGGACCTTAGTTCAAACAAAGAAAATCCTTAAATTTTCAAGCTTGGCAAAATTTTATCACCCGATGAACAAGAGCAGTTTATTGTTTTCCTCAAGAGGAAAAAGGGTATATTTGTATGGTCCTACAAGGACATGCCTAGTATTGATCCTAGTTTGGTTTTCCACAATCTCACCTTACAACCTTATGCTAAGCCGATCACATAAAAACTTAGGAGAATGCATCCTACCATGGACCTCTTGGTAAAAAAAGAGCTTCAAAAACTCTTAGACATGAACTTCATAGTTCCTATCGACTATCTTGAGTGGATTTCAAACATGGCACCCCTTTGCAATCCTAATAGGGTGATACATGTATGCAATAACTTTTGAGATATCAACAAAGTGTATCCTAAGGATGACTTCCCTATTCCAAAAATTGATACTCTTATCGATACCTGCACTGGCCATGAAATATGTATAATATCGATATTATGCTAATGTTATTTCTTTGCTAGATTTTCCTAGAGCATTACGATCCTCACATCCCACTCCACCACCTAATACTCCAATTATGTCCACTCCTCCTTACTCTGGCCTGAGTATACATCCAAAACCTCCTTTGCATCCTCCCCATCCTCTCTATCTCCCCCAATATTAGGAGCCTGATGTACCACACTCTTTGCCTTCCATATTTGAATTTTTGATCAAAGGCATCATTTCATATTATGGGTATCATATGTCCCCTCATCTCTAGCCTCCTGAGTACCCTCATCTCTAACCTCTCCACATGTAACTCCACCATTTACCTCTTGAGGTGGTGCCCATGATGACTAACTTGTGAACCATACATCATAATCTATAGTTTTCCTCACATCCTACACATCATGAAGGTCCACCACCTTATCATCCTCAAATTCCACCTTCCATGGCTCTGTGCAAGGTATCCCGATCTCATCTCGATGTCTCCTATATTGCATTGGCTCATCAGGGACACCCTACCTCAGCCCAAGCTAACAGAGAACTTGTGATAATTTGAAGTACTCCACCTCACTCCTATTCCTTCCAACACCCATTGCAAATGCTCTTCATCCCTGATCCACTGGGCACCCAAGCATGGTCTCCACACCACTTAGGCATATGCCAATCTAGCCCATAAATCCTTATACCACTGATTCGTCCTCACTAGATGACTTGGCTACATCTCCTATGTTAGTATCCATAACCTAGCATAGGGCTAATCCCTATCAAAATCCTCCATAGGCAAGCCCTCTAGTCGAGCAACCCTAAAGTGCTCCCATCCCCAACATTGCAGTAATAAGTTGCACCCCAACCTATTCCATCCTCGCATAGTCACATCATATAACTCCTGGTACAACTATGCCAGTAAGGTAAGAGCCCATGCATACACCTACCTCATCATGAGGATATCTCTCACCATGCCTATTAGGTTCCAAGGAAACATGCACCTTGTTCTGGGCCACAATGTTGGCCAACACAAACATCACCAAATATCAGAGGGAGTCCAACTCCTTATCCACATACATGGAAAAATAAGGTATACCCCAAATATCCACCTTCACCCCCTACCATGCATCCCTAAAAATCTAAATCATATCTATCTTTTGGTTGAGCCCAACCTCAACCCATATTCCTTTCATCTAAATCATATCTATCTTTTGGTTGAGCCCAACCTCAACCCATATTCCTTTTATCGGTACCTTGAGGATGTGATATACATCCTCCAAGGTAACCATCACCTCATTCATAGAGATCTAAAACATACCCTTGTCATACCCCTCATCAACCCTAACCACATCTAGTTAGGCTATCTCTGCTAGCCCCACCTCCCCAAGCAGCTCCCACTCATCCACCGTAATCACCATCCTCATCCCAAGGATGTAGGGTGAAAATCAGTTCTAAGCCTCCAAAACTCTAAGCTGCAGCACAAAACAACATATTTGTTAATAATTTGTTAAGATTTAAAAAAAAAACTTTGCACAATATAAAAAGTATAATAAACAATGGGTTACCTCAACAACTCGTGCCCCAACTACAATACTAGCCTCCACACCAGCTCCCTCCACTGCCATAGCTTTCATGCTCCAAATGCCTAACCTCACTTCACTCCTCACTCACCCTTCACTCCTCAGATACAACTTCTCAAACTCCCAAATGCACAAATGAGCTTCAATCTCACACAGTAAGCTATTTATAGCTACTCAGGTGCTTTGAGGCACCCATGGGCATTTATTGACCTATGGGAATTTTTGCAGACCACAAGCACTCATGGGTATTTCACAACCACATTAATAAAATCTAAACCAACACAAAAGGTGTCCTCAACCAAATAACTCCAAATTTCATTCATCAATGCATTTCATCAGAGTTTGTGAAGATTCCAATTGATTGGGATGCATAATTTTTATTTGTGACAACATTTTGCAAATTCACCAAACACACTACAAAAGCACCTCAAGAGGGTCCAAATATTCACAAAATGATGATCATAAATAGTCTCATCATTCATACATCATCTCCACCTCATTTTACATCATCATTTTTGCATATTTTCCAAGTTCACATAACATTCAAGTGAACCTCATATATAGTGGGTTATTCTATATAATTGGTGATTGCAACGACTTGCCTCCATGCAATTTGGTAAGATGAATAGTCTATAATAAGGACACTTATCCATGATCATCATAACCTATCTCCTTGCTTGAGATCATAATAATATTTGGTACTTCATATTTCAAGCGAAACCTTACCAAGAACAATTTGCACAACCGCTGTCAATGATGGCCTAGTTTGTGGGGCATAAAACATGGAAAAAAATTCAAATTTCATCATTCAAAAACTCCCTAACACCACATAGATAGGAACTAGCTAGGATGATTGGTTCCAATCATGGGAATTATTCAAACAGTCACTAGTAGGCCATCCAAGGTTGATTCTTTCTTTGCATTATCATCTTTGCATATCAATGATGCCAAAAGACATATTTTTCAACAACACTGAATCACCCCAAATTTGGGGTAACCATTTTTGGTTTTGACCCTCCCATAATGGGATTTATATGATCATGGTATCTACACATGAAAAAACCCCTTCATCTATTAGGTCAAAAATAGACACATCTCCCATCACACTCATTCATAAAACCTTTCATTTTTTGGGACAAAAATAGACACATTTCTCAACAAACCCCTTCCCACTATTGGGGCGATAATGATATCATATTTTACATCATTCATATCATCCACATTCCATTTGTACAAATTTTTCAATTGGATCATGAGATTCATCCATAAACTTATTTGCCAATTGAGGAGGTAAGCTATGCAAAACTAAAAAATTATTTTATTCATTTGTCTTCAGGTTTGCACTCCACATCCCAAAATAAGTTGCTTCTGCACCTGGACAAAATAGGTGTCTCACATTTTTGTACTTAATTGTGTTCCACACAATGCAGTACAAAAAGGAACATCTGTAGACACCAAAATCTAGCCATTTAACCTCCATCCATGCTTTCCCACCATTTCTACCACCCAAACATAGCCAATTTGTCCACCATTCCTATTTCTTGCCATTTCCAAATAATATTCACATTTATTTATGTATATTTATTTTATATATATTTAAATATAATATTTTATATTATATTTTAATATATATTTAATAAATATATATATTTATTTAAGTGAATTAATCCTAGCCATCCAATTTAATTTAATCCCGACCACCCATTTACATCAATCCATGCTACATCCTAGATTTATTATCTACCCTTAGATGTGCTTTAATCTCATCCACACAATTAGTGTCATTGAAACCCTAGCATGACCTAGGTTAGATTATAAATAGAAGCCATTTTGATGGCTCAACCCCTGATTCCTTGGATTTTCTAAGTGCTCAAATTTCCTAAGTTCCTTGAGTGCCCTAAGTCTTCAACCAAGTCTTTTGTGCCCTAATCCCATTCCATTTGTCATATTTCACTCCCCCTTAACTTGCCATCCTCACTCATCGTAACCCCCCATCGTCATTGCTATCCTTTTTTCCTCGTCATATATGCTTTTATAGAATCCTTCCCCTCAATACTAGGCACCATGGTATTTCCTGCAGTATTCAGGCGCTCGTGGTAATTTTGTGTTATCACTTCTAAATATCCCATAGAATTTGGATGATGCTAGGGCATCACCACACCAGTCACTTGCATTAGATGTCTCACATCAGAGCACAATAAGTAAGTAAAATAGATCCATCATTTATTTATTTTATGCATGTGCTTTTGTTTTTGTTCACTCTATTTGTAGCATTTAGTTAAGGTTTATTATTACTTATAGAGGGTCTCACACTATGGAGCCCTCATAGGTATTACTAACTATTTTTTTGTATCCTTGTGTGTAGATCTAAAATCCCTACATTAGCATTTAGAGTGGCCCAGCCTTGGATATCAAAAATCCCACTCAACCTTGTTGGGATCAAGATGCGCTTGAAGACATCCTAGATTTTTTTGTTAGGGTTTGGGAGAACTCTAACCCCTTGTAATATTATATCAAAAGGATTCAAGGATCCAAGCTTGTAAATAATATAGTATCTAGGCTCCCTCCTGTCAATGAAAATTATTCTACTATGCAATCTTGTGTTTCCTTGTATTTCATTTGTTCAAGCATTGTTTGGGTGTTGTGTTTTGTATATTTCAAGATATAATTCAAAGCTTGTAGTCTATATCTTCATCTCTATGATGCATTGATATTAGGAGGGCATAATCTAGTTTGAAAGTACTTATTCATATGATCTACCTAGTCTGATCCACCTGAATGTAATTATTCAATCTGATCATCTGTTGTTGCATGATAAGCTATCAATTATGTTGAAACTACTACTTCTGTCAGACCTTGGCATAGGTCTCTACCTATTACCAACTTAGTAGGATGGATTTCCACGTGATATTATTGGATTTTATTAATCCAACCAGCTCTCTTATCTCCTAGTGTAGCACCCTAAAATTGGCACAGTAAAACCTTAAATAATTACAATTACTCTAGTAAATATTCAAATTCAAATTTTAACCCCCAAAATCGCTTCCAAACCACCGTTTAACCCGTTTCCTCCTTTCCCGCGCCATTTTTAGAGTTTGTTTTGACCGTTTGACGATATCGTCGCCGATCAGACGATATCGCCTCAGATCGGATGATTTCATCTGGACTAGGACGTCCAGACGATCTTGTCCCAAAACTAATTTTTCTCAATTAGCCTCTGTTCCAACGACGTCTCTAATCCGGGCAGAAGCGTGTCTACGCCGTTAGAGACCCTCCCCGTTGGAGATCTCCCAAATTGGGATGATCTCCAACCTCCTAACCTCCCTCCTAAGCCTATTTAAACTTAGGACTCCCCCTTGGCATCCCCCTGGCTGAAATTTCTTGTAACTTGACTTTACACGCACTAAAACATCTTGAATTACCATCTGCACTTGTCCTATCCAAATTTTGTTGCAGGAACCTTGTCATTCTTCAATCGAAGCAAGCTCAGTTCATCGTGGACGATCCTGTTCAATTCGAGATGATTTCATACCAATCCGAGATGATCTCGACTGCAGTCTGCATTGGGGGCAATCAGTGCCCAGAGTTTGCATTTCCTCATTACTTTCTACTGCATTATTCTATATTTAGTTAATCTTATGATTATTCTTTATTATTTTGCATCTTGGAGTTCACCCATGTAGTTTAATTGCATAATGAAATCATGATTAACTATTAAAACATCGTAATTTGCTTGCATTCCTATTCGGGATTATCTTATTAACATCCTTATTGTCATTTCACATCATTGCCCTCTATTAGCATTGCTGCATTTTTTGTATTTTGTGTCTATTTCTCTGTTTGCAGGTCTCATTGACGAATTCGTCAGATCTCAGACGATCCTGCAGGTCGGAGACGATCCCGTCAAATTCTAGACGATCCTGTCTGCTTCAAGAATCAGAACCTCCATCAGACATCCGGATCAGGTATGGCTCTGTAATTTAGCTTTTTCTCTCTATTTTCTGTTCAAATCTATTTGTTGTATTTCATTTAGCCTGCATTTTCATAATAGAACAACTTAGATTCATTTGGCCAAACCTAGGACTCGAATGTTTAAAGATAAAACTGAACACATTAAACACATTCCCAACCTAGGCGTGGAAAGCGCCATTCAAACGTTTCTTGGTGAACCCACCATCCGTCAAAAAATCACCATAATACACCTCCCCGAGAGGCGGGACCTTCGCAAGGCCTCTCAGTCCGAGGTACCGCGCCATCCTTTTCCCATCCTCCTTCCGGGCATGGATCCTATAGCCTGAAGGTAAGGATGCAAAAAATTTGGAGCGATACATTTTTGGTGAACCCGACGTGAATGCATTTAAAACCTTTTGAAAAAAAAAAAAAAATATAGATGCATTTCAAATCATTTAAAACTAATGAGTTGCATATCATGTTTAGATGGTAGCTCCTAAGAAAATATTAGCAGTTACTATAAATGTTGAAAACCAATTAGCAGCCATAGAAATCAATTATGTGCTTAGTGTGCCTGAAACAGATAGAAATCAACTTTTGTGGGACGAACTTGATAGAAGACTAGGTGTCATTTCATCTAGGTCAACAAAACTTAAACAAATCAAAAGGCTTGTCCTAGATAGAATCCTGGATCCTCATCAACTCATCTTTTATCATGAACTTTAGAGAGCTTGCCATAGATGGTTAGCTTATAGGAGAGCTCTTGTGTCTTCAGAATTGTTCACCTTCGAGGAATACCTCGAGAACGCAGCCACTATACACCAGTTCCTAGGTCATGTAGAAGACCAAGAGGTCGTTCTTATGGATAGGGAAAGATGGAATAGAGTTCCTCGAGCTATGTTATATCGAGAGTATTGCCACGAGCTTTACTTCTATCAACCAGAATCTGAGACAGATAATATCACTATAGCCCTTTTCATTAAATTCTTGAAAGAAAATTTTCAATTTGAAGAAGAACACTTCATGACTCCTGAAGAACTTGAGCCCATTAATGATATTTATAAATTGTTTATAGAAAACTAGATCATTGCTTTCATCATTATTATTTCTTGTATTCAGTGTGTTGTTTGTTATCTTTATAATATTGTTATTAAAACCAAAAAAAAAAAAACAAGAAAAACTAAAAAACATAACAAAAACCAAAACATTTCATTTTAAATATTGTAGTAGGTATATAATTAATATATACCTCTTAAGCTTGTTGCATATATATATATATATATATAAAATATATATATATATATATATATATTTGCTGAAATCTAAGTTAAGCACAATGCCTAAACTTAGGAATGGTAAACAAGCTGAAGGAGAAGAAGAAGATTGGTTAGGAGACAAAACAAGAAACCCAAATGTCCTTCCTGAGGATCCAATCCCGGAAGAAGAAACTCTAGACCAGCAAGACGATGAGCTTGTTGTAGATGAACAAGAAGAAAATGTTAAAGAGGATGGATCCTCATCCCCTAGAGTAGCTCCAGATGGAACTATTGCTTTTGATAACTTAGATCATTTCTAGAAATTTTTCAATAATAACATTGGTGCTCTTAATATGGCAGTTCGTATTGATAAAGGACAAATTAGTGACACTCAAGCAGCCATGGAACATATGTTTGATGTGCACACTAATCCCTTGTCTTTTATTGATCAAGAAAGTGATAAGGCTGGACCATCCAATAGAGATATGGTCACTATGATTCAAAACATGCCAAAACAACAGGTTACCCAACCTCCTAAGGAACTTGTTATTGAGCCTAAAATCATTCCCACACAAAAGAAAACTTCCTTCACTGCTTTACTTCGCCAAACTATTGATCAATATGCTTCAAGTCAACAAAAACCTAAAATGAAGCCAAACACCAATTTCCAACAATCTGGGATACAACATAATATAACTTCAAAACTTCTTCATAACACCCTTCCTACTAACAATTTACACAATAGCAATATAGCATCTAATATTCATGTCCCTCCATCATATGCTCACAAATCCCATATTAATGCCCTACCGAACCAATATGGTGGGCAAACCAGTAATCTGGAAGCCATGGTGAAGTAGTTAGCTTCCCGCATGGACCAGATAGATCCCTACCGTCCCTCGTACAATTATCGAGAGATATGTAGTCAACCTTTGGATCCCATAGTTGTAGCACAACCGTACCCTAAACACTTTCCCATGCCCGTCCTGCCTATATATAAAGGAACTGAAGATCCCATAGAGCATCTTCGCATGTTTAGGATAGCATGTCATGATATATCACATGATGACTTGCTATTACTAAAAATGTTCCCAAAAAGTTTAGGTGGAATGGCATTAGAGTGGTACTATCAACTACCCACTCATTCTTTGAGAAATTTTGAAGAAACAATTGAATCTTTTGTCCATCAATTTAGTGCCTACATTGAGAGGCATGTCACCATTAAAGATTTGTACAACTTAAAACAAGACAAAGATGAATGTTTTGCTGATTTCTTAGCTAGATGGAGGCAGTTGACAGGAAAACTGCACTTTGTGCTACCTTATAGGGAAATGTTGGACATTTTTATTAATAATTTGCAAGAACAAATATCTTATGAGTTATCAACTGCTACTTTAACTACCTTCGATCAGGCTATAGATTTAGCTCGAAGAGTAGAAGATGCCCTCATTAGGAGAGGCCAACTTAGGAAGAAGGATGATGAGAAAACATCCAGAAATCAATATAAAAACAAACAAGTCATAGGTGACGGAGTCACTGACAGCAGAAATGTTGCTAATATCAATGCAACGAAGACAACAAAAAAATTTATATTGAAACCTCCTGATAAACCTCCTCGAGAATTTACTAGATTGAATCAACCATTATCAACTATTTTACCTCAATTACTCGAAAGAGGTTTGATTCAATTACCAGACTATCCGGGAACCTGATCCAACCATACCCGGATACAGAGTTGACTTACACTGTGATTTCCATAGAGGACCTGGACACTCTACCAATGCTTGTAAAAGGTTAAAGCATAAAATACAAGATCTGATTGATAATAATGAAATGGAGGTGCAAGCCTTCCAACCTAAACAAAATGCTCCTAATAATGCTCAAAAGAACATTCCCCAAAATCAAAATCAAAATGCTAATCAATCATTAGACATATTTCAACATCCTTTACCAAGACATGGTAAAGAGGTGGCCAACCAAATTGAGCATCATAATGTTCCTCCTCCTACCCGATATGTAGGAACTATTAGCGGACAATTACCTATTCAGGATCCTCAAACATTTGACACAACCTTATCCCTGGTCACGACCAGGCCCCTACATAATTTTCAAACTCCCGATCCTAGTGATATAGAATCAGATACTGAAAGTGACATGGAAATCACTTCAAACCAATCGAATAGTTCTGAAAATGAATCAGACCCTATTCAACCTATCACAAGATGCTATGGTTCCAGAAGAACCATTTCCTAGAAGAGTTACTACTCGACCCTCTTCTAATCAATTCCTCCCTAATGAACAAGCCATAAACGCTCAACCGAGACCAGTTCAGCATCTTCAATATAACATTGTAGGTACCATCGGAGTCGTTACCCGACAACAAGCTCAAAATTCTCAACAAGAACCAAATCAGAATGATGGATCAACTCCATTTGTTTTGAAAAATCCCAATAAAGGGAATCATGCTCCTAATGTTCAACCTAAACCCCCTTACAATATTAATGAGCAATTATCCAATACTACGGCCAGAATTTCCCTTTTGGATTTATTAAGATCTTCTCCTACCCATAGGGATGAGTTAATGCTTACATTAAGCCAAATGATGGTACCTCAAAATATTCAACCTGGAGCCATGGCCAATACTATCATCACTAGAGAAGTCGATTGTATTGACTTTCGGGATAAAGATATCCCACAACACAGTTTACATAAGGATAATCCCTTATATATTCTTGCTCTAATTGGAGATGTAGCTGTTAAAAGAGTCTTGATTGATAATGGTTCATCTCTAAACATTTGCACTTTTGACTTCTACCAACGGTTTGGCTTTAGAAGTGATGAAATGAAGAAAACTGACATGATTATCAAAGCTTTCAATGACGAAACACAAGAAACATGTGGAGTTATTACCATCCCATTGCAAGTTGGTCCTAGAACCTTAGATACGACCGTGTTTATTGTACATTGCCCCGCATCGTACAATATACTCTTGGGTCATCCTTGGATCAATGCAATGCGGGCTGTCCCATCCACTTTACACCAATGTGTTAAATTCGAATTTAAAAATCAGTTGGTCACTATCCATGGTGATCCTAGACCCTTTGATATGTGTGCTTTGGCGGAACCTGTTGGAGTTCAATTTTGCCCTGCTCTGTCATCCACACATCCTAATTCTTATTTTTCATCTAAAACTATGAAACACACTCCCATAGCTTCACCTATTTCTCCTCCATTAATTTCACCCTCATATATAGATCAACAATCTTCTAAACAAACCACTCTAGAACCTCAAAAAGATCTTCAATCCACAACCAATCCTTCATGTTCTATCCCTATAATTTCAAAACCTATAGACCCATCTATTAACCCTTCCACTTTATCTACATCTATCATACCTTCCACATCTAAAGATATAGGGAATGATCCTTCTACATCTTATGCTCTTTCTGATGAACTTTTACCAGATTTATCCACAATCTTAATATCAGAAAAAACAAATGCTTTTATGCAAGATTCAATTCTTTTAAATAACTTGCCACCATCTCCTCGTACTTTGGGCCTCCCACAACCTATGGGAAGTACTTACCAAGTCGGGAGTTGTGCCTTCATTTATAAAGGATATGACTAGGGAAGAATACCTCGGAATATCAAAACTCATCATGATGGATATGCTCGGTGTTATTTTACTAATGAGTATATTAAAGCTAAACCTATAATGCTTAAAATGGGATATAAAGGGAAAGGCTTGGGACCTTTCCAAAATGGTATGAAAGAACCTTTCGAGGTAGAACCATGGCCTGCCCATTGTGGTGTGGGCCTATTTCCTAGTAAGGGTCAACCCTTTCCTTTTGAAGATGATGATCAACTCATATGTTATCAAGATTATTTGGATAGGCATGATGATTTGCCTCTAAAAAATCAGCCATTTACATGTAACATGCTATCCATAGCTTACCCTGAAATGATTGTTGAATCCGATGAGGAGTTGGAAGGAGATATCTTCCATGATGTCTCCGTTGAAGAAATGTTACACAATGGATTTTATTTTGATGGTTCTATACCAACTATAGCCCAGCTTGAGGCCACTAATCCTCAAGATGAATTATCCAAGTTAACCTTAAAATAATTACAAGAATTGGGCGTCTCACCCGCCCCACCTAATTTTGAAAGAGATCTACACATGGAAGTAGAAAACGTCATTAAAGTTAACATTGGAACTGAGGATAATCCTCACATAATCAATATTGGATCAGAATTAAGTCAAGAAAAACAAGAGCAATACATTGCATTCCTTAAAGAATATGAAGATGTCTTCGCTTGGACATATGAAGATATGCCAGGTCTGGACCCTTCCGTAGTCATGCATCACCTAGTAGTCCATCCGGATGCTAAACCTGTTAAACAGAAACTTAGAAAAATGCATCCCAAAGTGGCCCTGCTAGTCAAAGGGGAGTTAGAAAAACTCTTGAATGTTGTTTTTATACAAGCTATTGATTATGCTTGAATGGATCTCAAATGTAGTTCCAGTCACCAAGAAAGAAGCTACCAAAGTTAGGGTTTGCACAGATTTTAGAGATATTAACGTTGCATGCCCTAAAGATGATTTTCCTCTTCCAAACATGGACCAAATCATTGATTTTACTACTGGGAGTGGGATGATGTCCCTAATGGATGGATTCTCCGGTTATAATCAGATCGGGATAGCTCCTGAAGATCAGGCTAAAATAACCTTTATTACCCCTTGGGGTACCTTTTGTTGGAAAGTGATGCCATTCGGCTTAAAGAACGCAGGCGCAACCTATCAACGAGCTATGACTTATATTTTTCATGATATGATGCATGATATCCTACATGATTATGTAGATGATATTATAGCTCGCTCTATTAATGAAGATAATCATTTAGATGATTTGAGAAAAGTTTTTAATCGATTAAGAGAATATCTTATTCGATTAAATCCAACCAAATGCATATTTGGAGTTAAGTCCGGTAAACTATTAGGGGTTATAGTTTCTTTACGTGGCATCAAAATTGACCCTCTCAAGATTGTGGCTATCACTGATATGCCCACACCTACCAATATATCCCGAGTTACGAAGTTTACAAGGTAAGCTTCAAGCTATCCAGTCGCTTCATCGATAAGTTGGCGGACAAAACCGGTCCCTTTCTTAAGCTCCTTAAGAAGGATGTCCCTTTTAATTGGGACGACGAATGTAAAGAAGCTTTTGAACTTCTCAAACAATACCTCCTTAACCCACCTGTGCTTTCTCCACCTAGACCTGATCGCCCATTTCTCCTGTATATTTCAGCTTGATTCTGCCTTAGGAGCTATGTTAGCTCGGACTTGATGATGCGAAGAGAGAACGTGCTAATTATTATATTAGCCGAACCTTCATCAGTTATGAAACCCGCTACACAGCATTAGAAAAACTATGTCTAGCAGTCATATTTTCTATGCAAAAATTATGCCATTATATGCTCAGTCAGAAAACCTATGTCATTGCTAAATATGATCCCTTGAGGTATCTCATGAGTCGACCTTATTTATCGGGTCGTACGGCCAAGTGGGTTCTTGCTCTAAGCGAGTTTGACCTCACGTTCATAGGACAGAAGTCTGTTAAGGGTCAAATCATAGCGAGATCAATTAGTTGCTGCACCCTTAGAGTCTACCCATCCCCTCATCATTGAGTTTCCTGATGAATGCCTTCAATTAGAGGCAGACCATATTGAACAATGGTCCTTATACTTTGATGGAGCCCGATGCATGAGTGGGGCTGGTGCGGGTATTATTTTAATATCCCCACAAAAACATCTTATTCCTCTGTCCTTCAAATTAACATTTGCTTGCACTAATAATACTTGCTGAATATGAAGCTCTAATCCTTGGATTACGAGCTGCCTTGGCGCTAAAAATTAAACATCTGTTAGTTTTTGGTGATTCTCAACTTGTTATAAACCAAATTAATGAAGTTTATCAGACCGAGAGATGATAAACTGTGCCCATATAAAGCCTATGTTTTACAATTAATGTCTCTATTTGATCAAGTTACCTTGGAAGCTATTCCTCGAACTTGCAACCGTGCAGCTGATGCTATGGCCGTAGCTGCATCTCTCCTGCCCTTGGAGTTAGATGACGAATATGCCACTATCATTATTCGTCGACTCCAGGAACCCACTTCAAATAAGTCATGCTTAGAACCTTTGGATGTGTTTCTAATCAATGAAACTACTCCTGAACCTTGGTATACGAATATATTTGATTTTCTCCAAAATGGGACTTTCCCTGCCAATTCTAATAGAAACCAGCATCGGTTATTACGTAGACGAGCAAGTCGATTTGTAATAATTGGCAATACTTTATATAGGAGATCTTTTGAAGGTATCCTATTAAGATGTTTGAATTTAGAAGAATCCAAATCAGCCTTGAGTGAAGCCCACGATGGATCTTGTGGAGGACACTTCGATGGTAGTGTCATTGCTAAAAAGCTCCTTAGGATAGGATACTTTTGGCCTACCATGGAGAAGGATGCACATGATTATGTGCGCCATTGTGACAAGTGCCAGAAACATGCTGACCTTGTCCATGCCCCTGCACAAGAACTACAGGCTATTTCATCTCCTTGGCCCTTTTCAAAATGGGGCTTAGACATTATTGGCAAAATCAATCCTGTGTCATCTGATGGACACAAATTCATCATAACCGCCATCGAGTATTTCATGAAGTGGGTTGAAGCTATGCCTTTAGCTTCCTGCACTGGCACACAAGTTTCTAAATTTATTTTTAATCAAATCATTTGTAGGTTCGAAATTCCTACAAATCTCATCTCTGATAATGGAACTTGTTTCAAAAATAAAGATGTTAAGAAATTATGCCAAAAATATAAGATTCAACATCGTTGGTCCACTCCCTATTATCCTCAGGGTAATGGTCAAGCAGAAGCATCTAACAAAACCTTAATCAAAATTCTCAAAATATTGGTCAATAAATCTTGCCGTGACTGGCACATTCAATTATATCCAGCCTTGTGGGCCTATCGAACTAGTGTTCGAACCCCCATTGGAACTTCACCTTTTGTTTTGGTTTATGGTGCTGAAGCCATTTTTCCCTTTGAATTAGAAGTTCCTTCTTTGGCTCTACTACTTCAAGATACCGAAGTAGGAGATGAATATCGAGTTGGCAGACTCAGTCAGCTGGAACTCCTAGATGAAAAGTGCATCAATGCTTTGGAGCATCTCCGTGCCTACCAAAACAAGCTTAAAAGATCATATGCTAAAAAAGTTCGTCATCGATCCTTTGAGATCGGCGACCTTGTTTTAAAAGAAAATAAAAAAAATACTAATGCAACTAAAGACCTTAAAGGTAAATTTGAGCCCAATTGGCTTGGACCATACATTATCACTGCTAAATTTGAATCGGGAGCATACAAATTAGCTACCTTAGATGGTAAAGATTTAAAAGAACCTATGAATATTATGCATCTTAGGCGATATTATGCATAAAATTTAGTCATTTCATCATTTGTACATATTTTGCATGTTGTCTTATTTTAAAAATATATCAAACTGTTTACACAAAAACAAAAACAAACAAAAATAATAAAAATAAAAACAACAATATTCTTGACTCTTTCGAAACCAAAACAAAATAAAGAAGAAAGAGAGAGTCAACATTCTCAAACTTCCCAAAAAGTATTTGTATATATTTCTTCTTACAAATGTTGCAGTTATATATTTCAAATTATTTTGGATAAATTAGCATTTATTTGGAATCCCTCACTTTCACAAACACAAAATAAATATCTTGATTTTTATCTGGCATGATTACTAATCTCTCTTATATCAAAGTCCACAAAATTCAATTAAATAAAGTTTGAGCACGAGAGAATTGATCTTGTTATTTACTTAAACCAAGCACATCCTTTCACAATAAAATGATTATATTTGTAATGTCCATGCTATGCTACATAGTAGAAGTGGTTTCTTGAGCGAAAAGTTTCCCCTGCTATCCTATCATGCACATGGTCTAGAATCTTTGAGAATTGGCAAAAGGACAAGCTCACCCCTACCCAGAATAAAAATCCCTTGCTCTACAGCTAATCCGAGCAAGTATCCCTAGCATAGGAAGAAAAGCAAAGTTCAAGAAAAAGAGAAAAAGAAAAATGTTATTTTATATCATTACAACAATGTTTCAAGCATTATCTCAAAAATCAAGCAAAAATACAAAAGAAAAAGCAAAAGAAAGCAAAAGCAAAAGCAATAAAATCCCTCTCCCTACCCTTTGAAAAGAAAAGAAGGGTTGATGAGCTTGAATCCCTGGAATTCTCAATTATTCGAAAAGCGTGAGGTAAGCCCCATAACAGGTGGTTTGTGCCCAACCCGCTTGGCCTTGGGTAACTCCTAGCGTGGCGATATGTCTGTCACATTAGCGACCTTCTTTTGTATAGACCTATGTCTGCTTATGGATTAGCTAGCTCTTGATAATCCGACTTACATAGTAGTCTGGTATGGTTATATGCATCTAAATCATGGTTAATGAACACTTATTTGGTTCATTCAAATCACTTGTATCAAATTATCTTGCTCAAACCTGGTAAATGAACAATACAATCGCACACACATTTGTATTTGAGAGATTTTGTGTATCATTATGATAAATCAAGATTGGAAATGAACTCACATATGCACATGGGATTCCTTATAAATCTAACTTTTGTCTTTAAGATACTTTGAAATATTTTTGCAAATTGTTTGGAATAAATTCATTTTCTTCTTTAAAGAACAGTTGTTTAGTATAAAGACAACTACATGCATAATCAAAAATCAAAATTTCTTTCAAACCATACAATAAAAACACATATTATATATATATATTGTCGACTTTCGCGACGATGGTATAGTTCCAAAACTAAAATTGGAATTTTATGACTAGCGCAAGTCCTCCTCTTCATATTTTATGTTTATTTTCAACAATTAAAAATCAACCATACAATAAAACTATTATATCAACTTTTTCTTTGGATTTCGCGATGATGGTATAAGTCTATACCTAAATATTCTATGCCTAGCGCAAACCATTGTACCAATTTTTATTCCCCATTTATTTAAAATCATAAAAACATATGACTTAAATCATTATGTTACACAATTATGCTTTAAAACAAACAAACACCTATTTCTATTTCATGTCATTATGTCAAACTTCAATTTTGCAATGATGGTATAATTCCTAGGGAATTATCCAAAAATTTTATCACACTTAGGAATTTATGCCTAGCAAAAGTCATTTTAAAATATTTCATGCATAATATTTTCATGGAAATCTGAAAAACAAATCATCATCATCATCATCATTTGCATCATCACAACAAAGTCTTAAGGCAAGTCTCTTAAGCACCCTTTTACTTTTAGCAATATTTCTATACTAGGATTAGCTTGACGACCGAGTGAGCGGCGACTCCATGAAATGGTCTATAATAGCGACAATGTCCTTTGAAATTATTGTTAAAAGTCCCTTTTATTTTTTATCAAATTATCACATCACAAACAACCAAATTGTTTACATCAGATTATTTCATTTAAAATCTTACAGCATGACATCAAAATTATAATATTTCCAACGACATAATTACATGAATCATCAAATCAATCACACTTCAAACATTAAAGCATCATAAAAACATATAAACAAGTCATATCATCATAAGACAGGTCATATGATAAAAAATATTATATATATATATCTCAACAATGTATATACATCATCTCAAAACTAGATTGGTATGCCACAATCTACATCTTGGCATACTCAATCCTCTCAATCATATATCCTCTATGCAGTGTCTCGAGAACCCCTCGAGCTCTCAGCCTCATCTCCTCCCCCGCCCTACGGTGGACGAGGTGGCCCCATCGCAGTATGTGTGGTACTATGAGTCCTAGTCGTCGATCGAGATGAAGTCCTCGATGACCCAATCCTGATCGAGTCAGCAATGCCGGTTGGCAGCTGTACCCTCTGACCCTCTGGCACCATCTAGAAGTAGATACCCTGGTAGAACGTGGTCTGAGCAATCGACCATGCCAGCTCCTGAGTGCTCGCTCCTCCGCTCCGTGCTCTGAGGCGTGCAACCTCATCTCTGAGCTATGTAGCCTCCGCTCGATGTCGTGCAGCCTCCTCCTGCAAAGTCTACACCTGTGCCTAGAGATGGATAGTCTCCACCCAGAGAGTAGCCATCTCACTACTCTCTCCTGTGTCCACACCCTTGCCCTTATCGGGCGATGGTGGTCTCTCTCTCTATGGAGAAGGGGGTCTCTCCTCCCTCCTCTCCCGCTATCGTGGCCTCTGCTGAGCCTGTGGTCTCCTCTGCTCTCTCCCACCGTGACCCTGTGCTGCCTCAATGGCTGCCTGGCACCGCCTCCCCATCCGATGCACAACTACGTGAATCGGACCCTGAGCCCTCGTCATCCGAGGAGGGTGGATGCCTGTGTACCAGGCATCATAGCCGTCGACTACCCCAGCGTCGTCCCCATCCACCGGCTGAATGGGGGCATCATCTACATCCTGACTCCAGAATCGCTGCATATCTAGAGCCCCGCTAACCGTAGTGTTATCCCGGACAGTCCGAGAAAACTCGTAGTCTCTGAGAGATGGGATCCCCTACTATGTAGACCGAACTGCCTCAAAACTCGATCGTACCGGTGGAGCTCCACCTCTCCCCTCTCCATCCTCAGCCAGCAGACTCGCCTGATGCGAGCCAGCTCCTGTCCATCCTCGGCCCACCCTGGATGATCTCTCCAAGGCCTCCGGGTGATCTGGTCGGAGACAAGGTCATCAAGTAGTCTCCGGGACATTGGCGGATCTATCCGCCGCTGTGCCCCTCTCTGGAGCCACCAATAGAAAACTCGGGGCCTCTCCCCGTCAATCCCTGTCAGTGGGAGCCCTACCGGCCTCCGCACCGCAATGTGCTCCCAGCACCAAACCTGCAGTAGTGATGTCATAACCAGACATCGACCGCCCTTGTATACGACCCCATGAAGGATCCTATACAATCGACAGAGTACAAAGCTCCCCCAAGCAAACCTGTATCCGTGGTCTCTCATGTCACAGACCACATCTGTCAGAACCCATGGCACTCTGCATCCACTCTGGTGGCACAGCAAAAGTCCACCTACCACCCCAACCAAAACTCGTGTGAGTCTAGATGCCCCAGGCATCTGGCGTAGCGACTCGATATTCACTCCGCCCTTCTCTAGGGCGAAGCTCGGATCGCCACACAGTCGCATCATCGCGTGGCCCTGATTGGCCATGGGAGTGATCAGCCATCCTTGTATGGGGATCCTCAAAATCCTCCATACATCCTCCAGTGTGGGAGTCATCTCCCCTATCGATAACCAAAAATAGGAAGAACCCGGATACCACCTCTCTGCTAGGGTTGTCAATAGCCCCATATCTGTAGAAACCTATGGCATCTCTGCCACATGCTGTAAGCCGACTTGAGCCAACTGATCTCGCTCTGCCTAAGATAGAGCGGCCAAGTCATCCCTCAACCCGTCGTATTTCCATTCTCTGCTCTTTAGTAATCCTCTCTGCAACATAAACAACAAAATAATCAAAAATCATCAATAACAATCATTAATCAAACAGTGATTAAAAATGCAAGTAATACAAGTTCAATTTGAGCAATTTCGTCTCTGATTTTGCATGAGCCGAAATCGTCCCCATTTCGTCGATTTTGCCCTTGGACGAAATCGACGATATCGAGACGATTTCGGCGAAATCGAGACGATTTCGACGAAATCGAGACGATTTCGTCTCGACGACGTCGACGGCCCAAAAATGGCCGCGATGCTCAAAAATCAATCAAATCTAATCTAAAAAGCATGAAATTCTAAATTAAAGCATTCTAAATTCTCTGTCGATCTGTGCGCTGTCTCGACCATCTTGTCTCCAGAGCTCTAAAAACTAGGAAAATGAACAGTAACAATGAATTAGGGTTTTACCCTATTTTTCTTAATTTTATTCAAAAACACTTAACAACTTTTTTAAAAATTTTGCTTTTCCACGTTTTTACCTCAAACGTTCGATTTGGGTAAAAACACGGAGGGGGCACCATAGTAAGTTGTCGTACGATTCGACCTAGAATCGTCGCCTAAAAATGGGAATAATTTTTGCTTTCTCGTAGATCGAGAAGAACTCATCTTTAACGCATTTTCTTCGAAAAATTCGCTAAAGAGGGGGCAAAATGTAGCACCCTAAAATTGGCGCAATAAAACCTTAAATAATTACAATTACTCTAGTAAATATTCAAATTCAAATTTTAACCCCCAAAACCGCTTCCAAACCGTCGTTTAACCCGTTTCCTCCTTTCCCGTGCCATTTTTAGAGTTTGTTTTGACCGTTTGATGATATCGTCGCCGATCAGACGATATCGCCTCGGATCGGACGATTTCGTCTGGACTAGGACGTCCAGACGATCTTGTCCCAAAACTGATTTTTCACAATTAGCCTCTGTTCCAACGGCGTCTCTAATCCGGGCAGAAGCGTGTCTGCGCCGTTAGAGACCCTCCCCGTTGGAGATCTCCCAAATTGGGATGATCTCCAACCTCCTAACCTCCCTCCTAAGCCTATTTAAACTTAGGACTCCCCCTTGGCATCCCCCTGGCTGAAATTTCCTATAACTTGACTTTACACGCACTAAAACATCTTGAATTACCATCTGCACTTGTCCTATCCAAATTTTGTTGCAGGAACCTTGTCATTCTTCAGCCGGAGCAAGCTCAGTTCGTCGTGGACGATCCTGTTCAATTCGAGATGATTTCGTACCAATCCGAGATGATCTCGACTGCAGTCTGCATTGGGGGCAATCAGTGCCCAGAGTTTGCATTTCCTCATTACTTTCTATTGCATTATTCTGTATTTAGTTAATCTTATGATTATTCTTTATTATTTTGCATCTTGGAGTTCACCCATGTAGTTTAATTGCATAATGAAATCATGATTAACTATTAAAACATCGTAATTTGCTTGCATTCCTATTCAGGATTACCTTATTAACATTCTTATTATTATTTCACATCATTACCCTCTATTAGCATTGCTGCATTTTTTGTATTTTGTGTCTATTTCTCTGTTTGCAGGTCTCTGACGAATTCGTCAGATCTCAGACGATCCTGCAGGTCGAAGACGATCCCGTCAAATTCCAGACGATCCTGTCTGCTTCAAAAATCAGAACCTCCATCAGACATCCGGATCAGGTATGGCTCTGTAATTTAGCTTTTTCTCTCTGTTTTTTGTTCAAATCTGTTTGTTGTATTTCATTTAGCCTGCATTTTCATAATAGAACAACTTAGATTCATTTGGCCAAACCTAGGACTCGAATGTTTAAAGATAAAACTGAACACATTAAACACATTCCCAACCTAGGCGTGGAAACTGCCATTCAAACGTTTCCTGGTGAACCCACCATCCATCAAAAAATCACCATAATACACCTCCCCGAGAGGCGGGACCTTCGCAAGGCCTCTCAGTCCGAGGTACCGCGCCATCCTTTTCCCATCCTCCTTCCGGGCACGGATCCTATAGCTTGAAGGTAAGGATGCAAAAAATTTGGAGCGATACACCTAGTTCACCTTTTAGAATGAAAATTCTTACATTTGGATGAAAAACATAAATCAGGGTCTTGCTTTGAACCAAATATTACCTAATTTTTTTCAATTATTTCACTACAACAAATACTTATTTCTCAATAAAATTATACTTAAGCTAATATTCGTGAAGATTATAGCTCCAAAATAATATAAGGTGCTCCTCTAATTGATCATTCTTCTAGGTGAGCACTGATGCATAGCTTTCCTCAGCTCCATAAGCATAAAGAATGAAGTCTTTGCTGAAATCTAGATTGACTAGTACTAGAGTTGCAGCAATGGACTGCATGATTATTTCAAAGGTGTGCTTTCTTACTTCAGTCCATTTAAAATTTACATCTTTCTTTAGTACTTCAGATATAGGCATCACCTTATGAGAAAAGTCAGAGATGACTTTCTTGACAAAGTTTATTTGACCAAAGAAAGACTGCAAGGCTTTCTTGTTCATAGGCAGTGGAAGAACTAGAATGGATTTGATTCTATCTAGATCAATGGCCATACCTTCTTTTAAGACCACATGGACTAGAAAATTTCCCTTGTGAACTACAAAAAATGACTTCTTAGGATTGAGGGAGATGCCAAATTATCTACACTTCTAGAAAACTTGTTCTAGGTGTGCCAAGTGGTCTTTCTTGTTGTGGGAAAATATAGTCATGTCATATAAATAGATCATACTGACCTTGTTAATCAGTTCCCCAAAATCATAGTCCATTTCTCTTTGGAATATGGCCCCTACATTAGATAGCCCAAAAGGTATTCTTTGATATGCAAAGGTTCCCCATTTTATGGTGAATTTTGTTTTAAAATGATCTTCATCCTTCACCAAAATTTGGTTATATTAAGAGAAACCATATAGCAATGAGAACCTTTCTTCCCCTACCATAATTTGTAATATTTTATCATTTTTTGGGAGGGGATAGTAGTCCTTAAGTGATGCTTGATTGAGATTTCTGAAATCTACACACAGGCGGATGTCACCATTCTTCTTCCTTATAGGTACCAAGTTGGCTACCCATGTTGAAGTTTTATTAGATAAATGATCTTATCCTTTAGCAACTTCATAAGTTCTTCTCTCATTATGGATTTGATCCTAAGATTTACATGCCTCTTTTTCTGCATAAATTATTTTGCATTAGGCTTTAGCTCAATGGTGTGTTGGATAACCTTTTTATCATATACTTTGAGCTTTTCATATGACTAAGCTACAATGTCTTGGTACTTCTGGCATAAAGCTTTGATATATTCCTCTTACTCTGGAGAGCATTAGATTCCAACCTTGAGATTCCTTTCTTTTTCTATTTCAACCTCTTTATAAATTTTGTCATTGACTTCCATTGATCTGATCTTTTTCCTATCTTAATTTTCAAACAGGCTCTTTAGAGTAACTAAATCTCTAGGTATGTGATTATTATTAAGTTGAATGACATCCCGTTGATCAATTTACTTTGGATTTTCCTCTTGAAAAGTGTATAGATAGACTTATATTACTAGAAAATTAGTGATTTGTTCATCATTTTCAAAGACCTGCTAAAATTTTTGCTAATCTAGTACAATAGGCCTAAAAATCATTTTGATCCTTTTGTCCTTCTTAACTCCTATGTATGCAAAAGGGTTGAAGTTAGCTCCCCTTACTGCAAAGGAATCTACCAAGGTATGATTTCCTTTGGGAATACAATTAATGTTTAGGGCATGAAAGGATTCCATAAAATACTAGACCCTATTTCTATATGCTTTTAGGTAATGGTGCTTAATGTTGCACCTTTCCCTTACTTGATTTACAATCAATTCAGAGTCACCATATATTTTTAAGTTCTTAATACCCATGCTTTCAGCTTGCATCAGTCCAATACATAGAGCCTCACATTTTGTAGCATTATTAGTGCATGACCATGTTAGCCTATAGGCAAAACTCTTTGTCCCTTCTAATTGGGACTGTAATATAACACCAACACCAACATAATTTCTACATCTAGCACCATCAAATTTCATGGTCCACACTTATATTTCTCTTAGATATTGGTTAGATGTAGTAGGAACCTTTTTATTTATCTCTGCAAAAATACTGTATGTGTCCATACCTATCCCAAAATGACTATAATCCTCCCTGAAAGGTAGTTCATATTCAATTTCTAGCTCCTCAAACTTATCCATAATTTCAAATTCTTCAAGAGGGGTGATATTGCACATGTCCTCTTCAAATTTTCAATGTGTAAGACACAGGTTTTTAGGTGTTATCCTTATCCTCTTTCCTTTGAAAGGAATTACCATATTGGAATAGTCCATATACATGCATTCATCAAACTTTGCAGTGAATTCTCTTGAAAGGTATAAGCCAAAATAGGGCTCTCGATCCACCAATACTATTTCTTGTACTATAGTTACCTCAAGTGCTCTATGTAGCCTCATCAAGACATATTTTATCACTCCCACTATCTTCATAGGTGTTCCATCCAATTGCAGTACTCCAGGACAAGATTGGGTATACTCCATACCCATATCTTCACAACCCAATTTAGGTATAACCATGGTAGATTCCCTTGAGTCAATCATACAAGTGCATACTACCCAAACTTCTATTCTTAGAGAGATATAGAAATGAGGAGGTTTTTTCTTTAAAATAGCAAGGAACATTTCTTTCTTTTTAGAGGATACTGAGGATTGTGGTGGCCTACTTTTCTTGTGGATATTTGTTTAAGGAAGCTTTTAGTATGTTTATTTGTCTAAGAATGAAGAGGGTATCATATAGACTAGATTTGGATGGTATCTTCTTCATTTCCTCCACAATGTTGTATTTATATTTAGCCAAAGTGGGTCTCTCAGGCCTTCTTTATGGCTCACCATATTTTATCTTATATTATTGAGTGGCATCAATTCTCTGCCTTTTAGTAATGGAGGGGAATCTAAGCCTCTCTTGGACTTCATCCTTAGACCTCATTCTATCTCCCTCAATTTCTTTCTCAAATATATTTGGTAGACTATTTACCTTTTTTTTTTAGATTTAGAAATAGGTAAAGTATCATTGCTTTGGGGAGGCGGATCACTCTTCTTATGATAGGGGACCTAAAATTGACCCATATTTTGTGGATCTACTTGCAATTTTTTCTTTCCTGACCTTATCATGATAGCAATAGGTCCATCCTCAAAAATATTTTTTCAACCATGATCTAGTTGGGTTGCTAGAGCATGTTCACCCTTCCTTTATAATTTTTTTCTACTTGATCCATAGCTTGCTGAACATGGTGTTGGTACATAACACAATATTGTGAATCATGAGGATCATTACACACCAAACACCATATATTTACCAGACTTGTCTTTGAAGAACACTCAGGCTCTTCATATGTTGTATTTACTTTGACACTAGTACTATTGCTAGGACTAGGTCTTTGATATTTGTTCACATAAGGAAATATCCTTTGTTGAGACCTCTCCATCTCTCTCTTATCCATTGAATTCACTTTGTTGCTAAGATTTTTCAAAGTAATTTGTATATAAACAATGATAGAAAATTCTTGGGGAGTCTATGAAGGAAGAGGAGGGAAGGAATTTTTTTAAGATGGTGCTTTTGGCTGAATAATAGGAGTCATATGTGGGAATGGGGATGAAAATGGAGGCAATTCCATAAAATATGGAACAACAGTTTGAATTTGGACAGTAGTAGTTTTCAAATTATAAGGTAGCATAGCTTTGGGAGGTAATCTTCCCACATTAATTAGGATATTTTCTGCATGAACAACTACATTATAAACATATGGAAATATCTCCACCCCAGATTGTTAGGTTTGCAATCCTAACTCTGATCCAAGAGTTCTAATATAATAATGTAATAAAGGCTTGCAGCTGGTATAGCTATAGGGGGAATTCTCTTCCAGGTTCTACTAAACCTCAAATTAAAATCTAAGATAGTTTCTTGCTAATGTTTCTGCATAGATGTGAACTGATTAAGGAGGGAGAAAGGATCAAAAAATTCATTAAATTCTTCCTCAAAGGGCTCATATAATTCTGCCCATGAGGTGATGGTATTTTCCTCAAGGGTTCTAAACCAGTGTAGAATCTTTCCCCTAAAAGATAGGGCTAGAATCCTGACAATAACATCTTCATTCTTTATATTATGGATTTCTTCCAGATTCAAAATATCTTGCTAGTGCTCATATGCAGTTTTTCTAGATCCATCATAAGTGGGAATAGCCTTAGACACAACTTGAGGAATGTCATGCATATGGTATAGTCTAAGGGGGCCAATTGTGTTCCATCTGGGGTACTTTTGCAAGGGTTGGTTGGGGACTACATTTTGTGCCATGTTTCTAGGTGTAACTCCTATTGGAGGTGTTGTTGGGTTAACTGTATGATTAACTATAGGATTCTCCTCAGGAGGATTTTTTTCTAAATAAAAATCTTGGTTTAAGTTTCTTATAACAATAGACCCTCTATAAGGTATCTCATAGTAGAAATAGGAGTGAGGGTTATTCCTTTTGAATGACCTAGTATACATGAAAAACTATGGTCTACAAGGATAAATTTTTTGAGGTTTAAAGACCAAGGAGTAACCAGGTGAATTTATTATTCTATGCTTAGAAATGTCTAGAAAATTCACTGAATCTTGATTCCTTCAGTAAAAATAAAATAATAAATCATATGATGGGTTTTTGTGTTTCTTACAAACTAGTTCCACTGGGTATGCCAAAAACTGTTAGGCACCAAATTGACATCAAGTTCTACTTAACACTGCAACTATCTATCTTCCAAATTTGTGTCTAGGAATACACCTGATAGTCATAGCTCAACACTCAGTATTGGATGGACCAAATGTTAATTCAGCCCAACCTCCAATGGAGGTTGGTTCCTTGTCAACTTAGCAGGGTGTTGACACAATTAAATCTCAATTAGGTTTTGAAGAAAAGAGTTAGAAAATATTTAGGGTTAGAGAGATTATTAAAAATAATGGCTGGATACACTAAAAACATAGGCAATTACAACAAAAATCTCCTACAAACTATTTCCAGTGTCCCGTCACTCAAAATTAGTAGTGCCCAAAACCATAAAATATTTATACATTTAAGCACAAAATAGAGATATGTTGCAGAAAGTAATTCCAATATCCAATATACTGATAATCCAATTTAGCAAAATTAACCAATAATTATATTTAGCAAAAATAAACTCCCTATCAACACAAATCTAACTACGAATAGATTTCAATTACTTTCACAACTAGTAATCCAATAAACTGGAATGAACTAACTACTACAACATTGACATAAATTCAATTCACAGCTTCGAACCTTTTGCATAAAATATAGTGAAGATAACATGTTCTTGAGTAAAAAATAAAAGTAATGATCCTTCCATTAGTTTGTAAAGAATATTTACAATAGGGCAAGCAAATGCACTAGAGTTGACCCGTAAAAATGAGGGTTCAACCTCTATTTATAATTTACAAAAATGAAATAATATGAAAGAGACATTACAAAGATTAAATTTTGACATCTCAGAAAATAGCTTTGATAGCATTATCTTATTAGCTGATGGAGTCTAGGAAATCCACTATGAGTAATCTGCCATTGATGAGCACCAGAAATGCTCATATTTTTGTATATGTACTAACGGTTTTTGCGCGACATTATATCATGAGTTGTATATTTTTATGAAGTATTATGTATATATTTAATAAAATCATGTGTATTATCTAATCCATGCGTGAAGTGTGTTGTGTGTAGCTATTTCCTTGATTTTGTCATATTTTGCTCAGTCGAGGTCCTACGTGGACCTGGCACGGTTTTGCTCAATCAAATAAAGGTAAATCAAAGTATGCGCCTTACTGAGTTAGGCGCCTTACTGAAGTAGGCGCCTTACTGAGGTAGGCACCTTACCGAAGTAGGTGCCTTACTGAGTTAGGCACCTTACTAAAGTAGGTGCCTTACTGAGTTAGGTGCCTTACTAAAGTAGGCATCTTACTCGAGTAGGCACCTTACCGAGTTAGGCACCTTACCAAGGCCGATGCCCGAATTATGCATGTTGACCAAATGGCTGGAGAAGGATCCTGTTGACCACCGTTCCATGTCATCTATGGGAAACCATGGATGGATGGGTTGTCCCAGCTAGAGTGGGTGGACACGTAACTACTCATGAAGTCGAACCGTAATGAAGTAGAATTTATCCGAATACCAAGAAATGATGTAGAGCTGCTTATCGTGCACTGGTTGCAGTAACTGAACTATCCCAGTTTAGGCTGAACCGAGACATCGGTTGTAATAGAACTATCGTAGGAAGTTCTGTGTGTGTAGTATATAAACACATGGACTTCCCTGTAGTAGGGGAGACATATTTGATAGAGCATTGTTGTATGTAATATTTCATTGCATCATTAATAAAGTGTGAACGTTCATCAAAGCAACATTTCATTTGTGAGATTTATCGAGCGGGATCTGCCTGGAGCTCGGGCCCACTCCAAGCTAGTATTCCTCCCCTCTTAGTTATTTACGTAATTTCATTATGCATGGTAGTATGTTTATGTCTTAGGCTTAAGCTTAGTTATCTTAGAGGTGTGTTTATTTATAAGAAGCATTTTCATTTTGTATCAGTTGGTGTGTTTATTTTATCTGCATTATTATTTATGAGTGAGTTTTATTGAGGTGGATGATCTTATTGATGTTATACAAACACCCCCCAATGGTAGTTGAATGGATCATCTCTAAAGTGGTAGTGTGACTAGTCTCAACCGTGACCCTTCGCAAGCTTACGAGTTCCCTGGATTGACAATTTAAATGAGAAGTGTTGTGACAAATATAGGACAAATTCACCAGTGTTTGGCACCCAATATTTTGGCATCATTGTCGAGGAAGCATCACTAGTAGACTAATTACATTACCCCTTAAGACCTTCGACCTGACCTTGTATGAGTCCACCAAGAAAAAGAGGACCAGATGGTCATTTTATAAAATAGAGTCCACCAGATCAGTCAGAGTCAGTAGAAGACCTAGAGTTTGAATTAGATTCTCCTGACTCATCACCAGTAGTCCACTGGAGTCAGAGTCCTCACTTCGTGCAAAGTGCCTCCTCATCTCACCGACCTGGGGAAGAACAAACTATTGTAAACCCATTGTTTAAGAGGACACCCTCAGAGGAAGCCCTACTGTGGAAAGTCGTAGAGGATCGGACTATAATGCCAGCTGACTTCAAGGCCCTAACCTAGAGAGTTTTGAATGATCGAGAGACTATAGACGTTGTATTAGAGACCACATTTCCTAAAAAATGGTAGAAGAAGTCTCATCTGGGTTCAGTTTCTCGATAGAGGAAGGGGTAGGAGACACCAAAATGAAAAACATTTCCCCTGCCCATCTCCCTACCTTCATGGGATACCCAACCGAAGACCCTGACCTATTTTTATTCAAATTTGATGTATTGTGTAGGTCTATCGATTATAAATCGGATGCCTAGAAGCTGAAACTCTTCCCATCGACATTAGATGACTCAGCCCTATGATGGTTCATCGGGCTGGGGAACAAGCAGATCGCCACATGGGATGGGATGAAGAAGCTCTTTCTGGAGCAATATCAGGACTTCGATAGAGCACAGGATTCCAGAGAGGAAGTCCTCAGCATGATGTAGAAAGAGGATGAATCCCTGGAGGAATACTAGGAAAGGTTTAATTTTAACCTACAATGATCCCCTCATGCAAAGTTAGGGGATAAGTCCCTCAAAAGTATTTTCTTGAGGGGACTGAACAATGAGTCATTGGAAGCATTGAATATGATCTTCGGAGGAGACGTTTACCAGCATGCTATGGAAGATATCTAGAAATTATGCTAGAATTACTCATGGAGGAGAGGTAAGCCAACCACTAGAATAGTGAAAGTGACTACATCAGTCACAAAAATGGAGATAGGCAACATGTTGGAGGATTTAAAGAGTGAAATGCTATCCTCTCTAGCTCTGCAACTAGATACATTATTTCTGGAGAAGAAGAAATAGGAGAATGATGCAACATTAACCTATTTCTACCCCAAATGTAGAGGGAAGCATGCCAAGAATGCCTACCTAGAGAACAAGGTCATAGTATGTGTGGTTTTCTAGAAGAATCATAAAACTCGATTGTGCCCATAACTACCCAATGCCAAAGAAGATGTTGACATAACCGAAGCCTACTTCATGGGCAATCAAAGGAATTGGTAGCAAAATCCTATGGGGAATATGCCCATGGGGATGCCACCTTATGGAGGAGGACCATATATGCCATAGGGGTAGCCGCCACCACCCAACATGGGATGGTGGGGACCACCACCTTGGATGAACATACCTCCAGGTGCGAGCATTCCCAAATCAGCAAACATGGATGCCATATCAGTAGCCATGGAGGAGCCACATCCCATGGAATACACCTCCATAGAACATGGTGTAGGGACCACCTCAACAAGGCTTATCGGCCCTACCTATGGTAAGACCTACGTAGTTACCAGCACAATCGACGGTGAACCCAAACAACAAGGTAAACCAATCGGTATACCAGGTGGAAGGAGAGATGTATCCAATGTACCATATTAGTTGTAATCCAATACAACTTAGATCAGGCAAGCAACTAGGAGTAGAAACACCTTCTCTAGTAGAAGTGGAGGAGGAAGTAGGAGACTCCCCTCTGATAGAAGAGGTAGGGGAAGAAAAATTTGTTGAGAAGATAGGGGCCCCATTCCCTAAATGGTTGCAAGAGTAAAAGAAGCTGATACAACCCGAATTTGATATCCTATCAAGCCTAAAAAATCTCACCATAACTATCCCACTTTTCCAAGCTATCCAAGATGTGCCCATATACACTAAGGCGATAAAAGAAATATGCCTAAGGAAACTAGGATGTAAGGCAGCACAAACCATCAACGTCATGGGAAAGTTAGCCGACTTGATGATGGGGAATGCATATCATCCCAAATATGCAGACCTAGGCAACTCGATATTGATGGTAAAAATAGGAGGGCACTCACTGGCGAATACATTGGTCGACTTGGGGGTAGCCATCAATGTAATGCTATAAGACACCATGCAGAATTTGGAGCTCACCGACCTGAAGCCTACCAAAATGGTGTTACAATTGGTCGATCGATCAATGGTGGCACCAAAAGGAATGCTCGAAGATGTCATAGTAATAATCGATGCATGGGAGTATCCGATAGATTTTTTGGTGCTACAATCCAAAATTGGACTGGGTGGTTACCCACTCATCCTGGGGAGACCATGGTTAGCTATGGTTGATGCCTACATCAGCTGTCATGATGGACTGATGACCATTTTAGATGGCTAGAATGTCAAGAGATTAACAATCTCTCCCTCGGCCCAATCGGTGGATGCACTAGGAGAACCTAAAATGGAAAATTAGGAGGATAGTCCACTATCTATGCTCCAACCGATAATGGCATTAATAGAAGTGGAGGATGAAGTCGAAGAATATGGCATCATCTCAAGATTCTTCCATGGAGAATCCTCCCTCCCAATTCCTGAGTCACCATTGGTGGGTGCTCAGGACCACCACACCAAGAAAATTGACGTCGAGCCTGGTAGAATGTTGAACGTCAATAGTGAGCTGACCATCGCATAGTTGGTAGAATTGAAAGAGCTCCTAACCGAACATCAATAGGCATTCATGTGGGATTATGTGGATATGAAAGGAATCATCCCGGAGGTGTGCACTCACCGTATCTATCTGGAAGAATAGTCAACCCCTGTCAGATAGCCGTAGAGAAGGATGAACCCGACCATGAAGGAAATTGTCAAGGCCAAGCTATAGAAGCTCTTGACGATGGGATTCATCTACCCGATCTCCGATAGTGAATGGGTATCACCACTCGTGGTGGTCCCTAAGAAGAATGGGAAATGGAGGATCTATGTTGACTACAGATCGTTGAATAAGGTGACTAAAAAGGACCATTTTCCACTTCCTTTCATTGACCAAGTGCTAGACATGTTGTCCAAGAGGAAATACTTTTCCTTCCTGGATGGATTCAATGGGTACAATCAAATCCAGATCATAGAAGAAGACCAAGATAAGACAATGTTCACCTACCCATGGGGAACATTTGCATATAGGGTGCTACCTTTCGGGCTATGCAATGCACCAGCCACCTTCTAGAGGGTAGTGCTTAGCATATTTTTGGATATGATAGGTGAAGCGATCAAAGTATATATGGATGATTTCACCATTTACGGGGAAACATTTGAAGAGGCGATGAAAAATTTGGAACGTGTACTCTAGAGGTGCGAGGAAAACAATCTATCCCTCAATAATGAGAAATGTTTTATGATGATGCGGGAAGGCATAGTGTTAGGGCATCATCTCTCGATAGAAGGGATTAAAGTGGATCACAAGAAGATAGAAGTCATCAAAGACTTACCCAACCCAAAAACACATAGGGAGGTAAGGAGTTTCCTCAGCTCTGTCGGGTACTATAGGTGATTTATCATCGATTTTAGCAAAATTGCCAAACCGCTACACACCCTTCTGATGAAGGACGTAGAATTTATCTGGATAGATGACTGTGAGTAGGCATTTTAGATGTTGAAGGAGAAGTTGATCTCTGCCCTAGTGTTGTGGGGCCCAAATTGGTCTATCCCATTCCACATATATTGTGATGCATCCAATAATGCAATTGGAGTGGTCCTCGGGCAACAGGATGGTGAAGAGTTCTACGCCATCTATTATGTCAACAAGAACCTAGCAGGGGCTGAGCTTAATTACATAATAATGAAGAAGGAGTTTCTCGTAGTAGTACACATCATCAATAAATTCTACCACTACATTACTAGGTACAAAGTATTCATCCACACGGACCATGCAGCCATCAGGTATCTGATGAGCAAACCAGTGATCAATGGTAGGATCATCAGGTGGCTTTTGTTGCTATAGGAATTTGACCTTACCATAGTCGACAAGCCTGAGAAAGATAATGTAGTCATAGACTTCCTATCCAGACTAATTCTAGTAGATCACATAGTAGTAGAGGACCAGTTCCTAGATGAACATCTATTTGTCATCAATGAATAGACACCGTGGTATGCAAACATTACCAATTATCTGGCCATTAGGAGAACCTCCCCTTCCCTCTCATACCGGGAGAAGCAAGGGGTAATCAAAAAGAGTGCATCATACCAATGGATTGATGGCCTCCTATTCAAAATAGGGCCTGATCAGATCGTAAGAAGGTGCATGGCCGAGCATGAATTCATAGAGATACTCAAGGCCTACCATAATGAGCCTTGTGGTGGCCACTTCTTAGGGAGAAGGACTACATATAAGGTATTACAGACCGGGTATTTTTGGCCCACGTTATTCAAATATGCAGCCACATACGCCAACAAATGTGATGAATGCTAGAGGATGGGCAGGTCGACCCATAGGGATGAAATACCCCTACAACCTCACGTGCACATCGAGCCCTTTGAAAAATGGGGCATGGATTTTATGGGACCCATCAACCCACCTTCGATCGGGAAGAGGTACATTCTAGTCTGTATAGACTATGTCACTAAATGGGTCGAAGTCTAGGTGCTAAGAGACTCCAAGGAGCGGACGGTCATCGAATTTTTGTTCTCCCACATTTTTACGAGATTTGGAGTGCCTAAGGAAATTACAATAGACCAGGGACCCCAATTCATGTCCAGATTAATTGAGGAGCTGATGGAATAGTATAGGGTTTGGCATAATAGGACTACCCCATACCATCTACAGGTGAATGGATAGGTGGAGGTCACTAACAGGGAAATAGAAAACATCCTGATGAAGATCGTGCAGCAGCATAGGAAGGATTGGGTTGCAAGATTATCGGAGGTAGTATGGGCATATAATATGATGTGGAAGTCGACCACTAGTTTTACCCCTTTTCGATTGGTCTATGGGAAAGATGCAATGATGCCCATCGAATTCAAAGTTAAGACACTCAAAATGGTGATCGAATTGGATCTGAACCTGGATGATGCATAGAAGGAATGAATTCGATAGCTAAATCAGCTGGATGAATTTCGCATGGATGCCCTACAGAGAACAAAAATTATGTAGAGGTAAAGGAAGTAGTGGCATGACCACCACATTAAAAAGAAATAATTCAAAGAAGGAGACTGGGTACTATTGTACGACTCCAGGTTCCAAGAGCGAAAGGGGAAGTTGATGCAGAGATGGATGGGACCATACGAGGTGGTGGAAATAATCAAGAATGGTGTTGTACGGGTCAAGACGATTGATGATAGCAACACCATCCTAATAGCCAATGGCCATCGATTGTGGCCATACCATACGTCTGAGGGATTGTTGGTGGAAACTAGAATAGGCATGGGGGAGACCCCATCCAAGTAAAATCTCCCAAATTCTCAACAACATGGTGGACACAGGGACGTCCACCAAAGATAAGTTAGAGTAGTTTCCTATTTTTTAGCTTACGATGTGTTTTGTAGGGACAACACCCGCATGCAAGTTGTAGGCATCCTGAGAGCTAGGGCCTAATAGGCATGGACCCCATTTAACTACACTTTTTTCTTTTTTGTGTTTTCTTTTTGTAGGGACATGGCCTGATTTTTCGAACAATAGGCATCTTGGAAAACAAGGCCTAGATCGGCTCAGCATCCATGTACCTATGCACTAGGAGGATAGCAACGATTCAGGCATGGGGGGATGCCAAATTCCTCATCGAACATCCCCATGCCTGAATGAGGTAGATGTTGATGTAATATGAGGAGAATTTTGGGAGGCTTGATCAACCTCACATCAAAAGACACGTCAGCCACCGCTGACTTTTTCAACAATAAAGAAGTGGTGCCTTACTAGCGGCACCTTACTCTGGAGGAGCGACACCTTACTCTGGTGCCTTACTCTAGAGGAGCGGTGCCTTACTCTGGAGGAGTGGCAACTTACTTTAGTGCCTTACTCTGGGAGTGGTGCCTTACTCTGGAGGAGCGATGCCTTACTATGGCGCCTTACTTAGGAGGAGTGGTACCTTACTAAAAAAAAAAGGATCTTTAGGGGGTCATTGTCATGAGGACGTGACAATCCTTAAACATGGGGGGAAATGATGCCTTACTCTAGAGGAGCGGTGCCTTACTCTGGCACCTTACTCCAAAGGAGTGGCGCCTTACTCTAGGCACCTTACCTCACCAGCCATGCCACCCTTGAACGTTCATGTAAAAAAATATATATATATATATATATGAGGTCAAAGTGGTGCCTTACCTGTGTAGGACTTAGGTGCCTTAGTTAGGTGCCTTGCCTTTACTAAGTTAGGTGCCTTAGGTGCCTTACCGAGTTAGGCATCTTACTAAGTTAGGTGCCCTAGTTAGGTGCCTTACTCTAGCTTACCCAAAATAGGTGCCATTTGAGCACCTTACTCAAGCAGGCACCTCGATCAAGAAACACATGCACAACTTGGTAGTACGTGGAGCAGCTAAAGATGATGCCATCATCTCACGTGATGGAAAGCATGTGAAAATATTTTGAAATCATTGGTGGAGATTTTTGCTCATCCCAAGGCCAACCATCAAGAAGATATGCATCCCAACTGAAACCAATAGGATTCATCACATCTTCAGTGAAGGACCTCGAAGTGAACCAAAAATGTAGTACCCAAGGTGACTCAATCAACACATGGAAAAAATATTACCGAGTACCAAATCAGCATGCTCCACGTAGCTCAAAAATGACCAATCAGGTATGCGCATGATTTTTTAGATATATATGTAATTTTCATATAATATGCTCTCTGAAATGATGATGGTGCAAGAATGAAAAATCACCCCTCATGCCTAATACATCATGCCAAAAATTAATTTGGGTGGCATACCCTACTAAACCCAATATGGAAACAATTTCCAGAGTTAGGCGCCTCAGGTTATAAAAAGGTGCCTTACTGAGTACATAACTCGAACTCAGCAGGGAATTCACCATGGGAGGACCTACGAAGAATCACGTGATTAAGAAGCAGGAGCCCAGTGGCACTGAAGGAATTAGGGGGAAGTCCACAACCGGTTCGAAGCGGTAGGGTGGATGAACTACTATCGCCTGGTCAGCCAGGAACAAGACGTGGAGGCAGCCAAAGAATTCACCACCACTCTGAATGGAGAAGTGGCCCAGCTACATGGACTGGTAATTCCAGTCACCCCAGAGCACATTGCTCAGGTCACTGGCCTCCCCCTCACTGGGGAATGTACATACAAGGATGGCATGGTGAAGAAATGCATCGAAGTGCTGCTCGGATAGGGGAATGTCCCCTATGACCAAGGAGGGCTTCCCAAGCAGAAGATCTCGATGCACCTGTAGAATATTTTTGAGTAGGTTGCGAGATACTTCACATGCACTAGGAAGTATTCACACCTGAATGCTAACCACATGCAATTCATGAGCCATCTGGTGCACGGGAGAGAAATCAACATCTCGTTCTACCTGGCGAAGGCCCTATAGGATGAGGCATCATGGTACCAAAGAGGGGCAGTCTCTACCTTAGCCCATCATGGGCTAATTATAGCCCTAATACGCCATGTAGAGGAGCATAGGGGAAGCTCATCGGTGGTAGAAGTCAAACCCTCTGGTGCGTAGGAATAGGTGGTGGTTGAAGCAGGGCATGAACCAAAATTAAGAGGAATATCCGAGGAGATTAGGGCTGAGCCATCCGATGCAGTGGAGTAAATAACCATAGAGGTAGGGCATGATGTTGAATTGGGGGGAATGTTTAAGGAGGAACACCCCCAATTTTCACCAGAGATTGTAGAGGAAGGGTAGAGCTCTCTACCCAATTTCATGGAAGAGAGGCCAAAATCCTCCAGCCTAGAGGTCGTAGGATGCTAGACGGAATGGTAAAAGATGACTATGGTGCCTAATCCTCTTAAATGAGGAAAGTGAAGAAGATGTAGAGCTTGGTGTCATGGTGCAAACCTTGCAAAATTTGGCCACTCATAGTCCATAGGACCCATAACCTTCTCGAGGCTTGCAACGACCAGCCGAGACACCATTGGAGGAGGACCACACCGAACAAAGTGAGAAATCCCTGATGTAGGTGTTGTTCGAGGAGTATAAAGAGATGACCATGAGGAAATTTTAGAGATAGGAGGCCACCATTGCTCAATTGCAGCAATTGATCCAACAACTCAAGGAGGAGAACCAACAGTTGTAGGCTAGGGTAATAGAGAGGCAAGACACCTCTACCCAGATCGATTGGGTGATGGAAGTGCCCATGAACTCTTTGACCTCACCAGAGAGAGTAGTCTCATCTGGGGCATTCAGGTTGGATGCTAGAAATGAGGAATTGGAAGTAGGGGAGGGATCATGTGCCTCTGATAAGATAGTTCTAAAGGAATAGGGGAATTCTATTTTTCAAATAGAAACCCCTGTTATCAACATCGAGGATGATGATGAGCCTTCGGGGTAGAGCCAAGGGCAAAACCCTAAACCTAAGATAGAAGAGGATTCTCCAGGGTTCTAGGCACCCAAAATTGAGGAGCCACCACCCGAGGGACTAGGGAAGCAGGTGCCAGGGGGAACAACCATGGGGGACCTCCGATCAGAGGAACAACTCCCTGAGTCATCCAATAGGGAGGCAACCTCTATGGGGTAGGAAGACTTCCCCACATAGGATGCCGCAAGACCAGACAAAGGAAATGGGAAGGCCCCTCAGATGACTCAGAAGAGGGCCAAAAGGAAGGCCAGGGTGACATTTTCCGAACCGAACCCTCATTCGGACGAAGAATGGGAAGAAGGTGTGCAGGCCTTCGTTGAGTGGAAGGTGAAATTTGAATAGCTCCGTAAGGAGTTCAAGGAGGCAAAGGCAGCTAGGAAAGCTACCAAAAAGAAAGAAAGAGGGCTAGGAATTTGTGTGGACCCCATGGATGATGACCAATTTTGGGACATCTATGGTTCATCGTCGGGTCGGCCCTCTAAAATGAAGAAGTGGCTGGCAAGATGGGGAGTATATGGACCAGAGGCAGAGGCAACAACAATTGCGGTAGAAAATGTTGGCCTCACCCCTGAGGAACTTTGGCTATACAAATCCAACATGGTTAAGTGGAAGAGAGATGACTCTGACATTCCCTTCGGAGAGTTGCGCCCTCAACACGCTGACCTATGGTAGGAAGTAGAAGCAGCCTTCCAAAAGGGGGCGATGACTGTGGTAGCTAGGCCTAGTATAGGTGTTGGGCCAAGCAGGAGATAGAGCCAATGCAATAAGAGGCTAGTGTAGAATGAAGGTCAACCCAACACAGCCAGACATCGGCGTAGCTAGAGGGTAGTACAACCTAGGGATGCCCCACAACAAGCTAGGGCCCCTCAGTAGAAATGGAAGCCTCAAGGAGGAGAGCAAGCCAAGGCCACCAACAAGAAAAGGAAATGAAAAGTAGTGGCCTATAGAGAGGAGGTGATTATCGATTTTAGGTGCCATGAGGGCGTGGCACATGTTAGGCATGGGGGGATGATGAGCACCAGAAATGCTCATATTTTTGTATATGTACTAACGGTTTTTGCATGACATTATATCATGAGTTGTATATTTTTATGAAGTATTATGTATATATTTAATAAAATCATGTGTATTATCTAATCCATGCGTGAAGTGTGTTGTGTGTAGCTATTTCCTTGATTTTGTCATCTTTTGCTCAGTCGAGGTCCTACATGGACCTGGCATGGTTCTGCTCAATCAAATAAAGGTAAATCAAAGTATGCACCTTACTAAGTTAGGCACCTTACTAAAGTAGGCACCTTACTAAGGTAGGCACCTTACTAAAGTAGGCACCTTACTGAGTTAGGTGCCTTATTGAAGTAGGCATCTTACTCAAGTAGGCGCCTTACCGAGTTAGGTGCCTTACCAAGGCCGATGCCCAAATTATGCATGTTGACCAAATGGTTGGAGAAGGATCCTATTGACCACCATTCCATATCATCTGTGGGAAACCGTGGATGGATGAGTTGTCCCAACCAGAGTGGGTGGACACGCAACTACTCATGAAGTTGAATCGTAATGAAGTAGAATTTATCTGAATACCAAGAAATGATGTAGAGTTGCTTATCATGCATCGGTTGCAGTAACTGAACTATCCCAGTTTAGGTTGAACCGAGATATCGGTTGTAATAGAACTACCGCAGGAAGTTCTGTGTGTGTAGTATATAAACACAGACTTCCCTGTAGTAGGGAGACATATTTGATAGAGCATTGTTGTATGTAATATTTCATTGCATCATTAATAAAGTGTGAACGTTCGTCAAAGCAACGTTTCATTTGTGAGATTTATCGAGCGGGATCTGCCTAGAGCTCGGGCCCACTCCAAGCCAGTATTCCTCCCCTCTTAGTTATTTATGTAATTTCATTATGCATGGTAGTATGTTTATGTCTTAGGCTTAAGCTTAGTTATCTTAGAGGTGTGTTTATTTATAAGAAGCATTTTCATTTCGTATCAGTTGGTGTGTTTATTTTATCTGCATTATTATTTATGAGTGAGTTTTATTGAGGTGGATGATCTTATTGATGTTATACAAACACCCCCAATGGTAGTTGAACGGATCATCTCTAAAGTGGTAGTGTGACTAGTCTCAACCGTGACCCTTCGCAAGCTTACGAGTTCCCTGGATTGACAATTTAAATGAGAAGTGTTGTGACAAATATAGGACAAATTCACCAGTGTTTGGCACCCAACAGCCATGGTAGCTCAACTTTGTAACTTGCCGGTTCGTTGATGGTAGTTGGAGTTTAGGTCATTGGAAACTGCATCTAATCCATTCATTATTCTTTAAAATATCACTCTGTTAAATATATGCAACCACTTCTAGTTATTGGTTATTGGAAACCCTCAAACGCTTCACCTTCTCGCCTCAAACTGACTGTTCTTTGATCCAGCAATAATCCACTTTTAAATGCTATAACAATGTCAACAAAATTGCAACCGTCAATGCTTTTGGTAAACAATGGTGATTAAACCGTAAAAATATTCTTCAAAGTAGCAGGAAGAAAAAAAACATCATTCTACACTTTATAAATGCTGACATCATCTTCAATGGCTTTAATCCAGCGAAATCAAGTTTCGATGTGAAATGCTCTAACGTACGAGCGGAATGGAGTTCGTTGTCAATCTATTGAACATTTTGAGTAGATGAAGTTGTCATTGATGTCAAGGATGAATGATCATTAATGTTGAAATTTAGTTTTAGTGAGCAATATGTTAGGAATGGAGCCTAATTATGAGGAGGCTAAACAGAGAAAGTTTCTGGATTTACTATAGGACGGGCAGGGAAAGTTTCCAGATTTACAGTCTGTTAGTCTACCAGAGAAAGTTTCCGGATTTACAACAGGACAACCAGGGAAAGTTTTTTTGTTTTTATCCCAAAATTAGATGTTGGGAACTCAATGTTAATCTTGGAATGTATTAAGAAAAGCAGTTTGTTTTTTCTATTTTTTTCTTATATATATAGTTGTGAGGAAAAAAAAAGAAGACTGTGACAAAGAAAATTACTGTGTTAATTCCTTGGAAATATAGAGAGGAAATTACAGCAGATGTTTGTTGTAGGTTGTAACCCTCTATTGCTTGGATTGAGAAAATGAAGGACTAAAAATTCTCGGTGGATGTAACCCACATTGGGTGAACCACGTTAAAATTGTTGTCTCTTCTTCTGTGTGTGTTTGTCTAATTTTTCTTTAATTCTACCGTTAAAGTTTGAAACACTATAATTGCTTTTCTATATAAATATATTTTATATAGTGATTTACTCTAACAAGTTGTATCAGAGCGGTTGTTTTGTTGGGTGCACTTGCCAGAAGGAGAATTTTTGGATCAAGTGGGAGCAATGGCGGAAGAAGGGAGGTTTAGAGTTCAAAAATTCAATGGCCAGAATTTTCAATTCTGGAAGATGCAAATGGAGGATTATTTGTACCAGAAGGATCTTTACTTACATCTTGAGGGGGAAACAGAGAGACCTTCATCTATGTCCGATGAGGAGTGGAGTCTCCTTGATAGAAAGACATTGGGTACTGTGAGGTTGTGCTTGGGAGCCACCGTAGCCTTCAACATCTCCGATGAAAAGACTACCAAGGGAGTCATGGATAATTTGGCCAAGATGTATGAGAAACCATCAGCATCAAATAAGGTATTCTTAATGAAAAGGTTATTTAACATGAAAATGAGTGGGGGATCTGTGCATGATAATTTAAATGAATTTAATACTGTCACTAATCAATTGCATTCAGTAGGATTGGATTTTGATGATGAGCTTAGGGCCTTATTAATCTTATGCTCTCTTCTGAAAAGTTGGAACAATTTGGTAATGGCGGTAAGTAACTGCTGCTTGAGTTCAAATAAATTAGAATTTGATGATGTGGTTGGTGTGATACTCAGTGAGGACATGAGAAGAAAAACCATAGGAGAATCATCTAGCACCGCCTTAACTATTGAGAATAGAGGAAGAGGAAGAGAAAGAGGCAAGAGTTCACATCGTGGAAAATCCAAAGGCGGATCCAAATCATGTGGAAAAGGAAAGCTACAGTGTTGGCACTGTGGCAAAAAGGGTCATCTCAAGAAGGATTGTTGGCAAAGAAAGGGTGATGGAAATGAAGGTAATGATAATAATGGTAACACTTCAGAAGCCAATATTACTAGAAAAATTCTACAAGATGCTTTAATCTTATCTCTTGATAGAAATAGTGATTATTGGGTAATTGATAGTGGTGCTTCATTCCATGCTACCTCACATAAGGAATACTTCATAGATTATGTTTCTGGAGATTATGGACAAGTTCTATTGGGAAATGACCAACCATGTAAAATCGTGGGTATTGGAAATATTTTGATTAAATCCCCAAATGGATGTCAATGGGCTCTTAAAGAGGTGAGACACATACCAGATTTAAAGAGAAATCTTATATCGGCAAGTAAGCTTGATGGTGAAGGATACACGGTTGCATTCGGAGAAAATGCTTGGAAAGTTACTAAAGGTTCATTGATAGTAGCTAGAGGTAAATTGGTGGGTACTCTTTATTTACTTATTGATTTTTCTCATTGCTCCATGAATTTAGTTTCTACAGGTGAGAGTGCATCTTTGTGGCACCAAAGACTTGGCCATATGAGTGGAAAAGGTATGGAAATTTTACATTCAAGAAAGTTATTGCCTAAGTTAAAAGAGATTGATTTGGAATTCTGTGAGGATTGTGTTTATGGTAAAGCAAAGAGAGTTAGATTTCTCAAGGATGGCAAGGAAAGGAAGAAAGAGAAATTGGATCTTGTGCACTCAGATGTTTGGGGCCCAGCTTAGGTAACTTCTCTTGGAGTTTCCTCTTACTATGTACTTTTTATTGATGATGCAACAAGGAAAACATGGATATATTGCATTAAGAATAAAAGTGATGTTTCTAATACCTTTAAGAATTGGAAAGCATTAGTTGAAAATGAAACTGGAAAAAGGTTAAAGTGTCTAAAGTCGGATAATGGTGGAGAATATTTCAGTAGAGAATTTGATGTGTTTTGTTCTAAAAATGGAATTAGAAGAATCAAGGTAGTTCCAAGAACACCTCAAGAAAATGGGGTTGCAGAAAGAATGAATAGAACCATCATGGAGCGTGCTAGGAGCATGAGAATACATGCAGGCTTACCATTATTTTTATGGGCTCATGCTATTGATACTACAGTATATCTGATTAATAAAGGACCGTCTAGTGCCTTGGATGGAGGAATTCCGGAAGAGCTTTGGACAGGTAAACCGATAAATTATTCTTTCCTTAAGGTATTTGGATGTGAGGCTTTTATGCATATAGACAAAGAGAACAGAAATAAGTTAGATGCTAAGGCCCAAAAGTGCTATTTTATTGGTTACGGTATTGATGGCTTGGGTTACAGATTATGGGATTGTGATAACCGAAAAGTCATTAGAAGTAGGGATGTCATAATTAATGAAAAAAACTTGTATAAAGATCGATTGCAGGGAAAGAAACAGAAAGAGGAAATTGCTGAATACATAGACCTTGATGGACACATAGAAAAGGTAACTCCAAAAGTGGTAGAAGATCAAAATGTATAGCAGCAGCAACAAGCACCTCAATCTCCAGAAAGTGTTGTTAGACAATCTACCAGGATAAGTAAAATTCCTCAACGTTTCTCCGATTATGTTTTGTATACTGATGCTGGTGAGCCAGAATGTTTTTAGGAAGCATTACAGATGGATACCAGGAATAAGTGGGAGCTTGCAATGAATGAAGAAATGGACTCTTTATTTCACAACCAAACTTGGGATTTGGTTGAGCTACCCAAAGGTAAAAGAGCTTTGACCAATAAATGGGTGTATAGGATTAAAGAGGAGAATGAAGGGCATAAGAGATACAAAGCAAGACTAGTGGTCAAGGGATTTGCTCAGAAAAAAGGTATTGATTTTGATGATATTTTTTCTCCAATTGTAAAATGACCTCTATTAGAGCTATTTTGAGTCTTGTAGCTATAGAAAATTTGTTTCTGGAGCAATTGGATGTGAAGACAACATTTCTTCATGGTGATTTGGAGGAGGAAATTTATATGCACCAACCAGAAGGCTTTCGAGGTGAAAGGTAAAGAGGATTGGGTATGTAAAGCTGAAAAAGAGCTTGTATGGGTTAAAACAAGCTCCTAGACAGTGGTATTTAAAATTTGATAAGTTCATGGCTAATCAAAGGTTTGAAAGATGTCAAAGTGATCACTGTGTATATTTTAAGCAAACTGGAAATGGTAACTATGTTATTTTGCTATTGTATGTGGATGACATGTTAGTTGTAGGAACAAATATGCAAGATATAAACATGCTCAAGAAGAAGTTGGCTAAATCCTTTGCCATGAAGGATTTGGGAGAAGCCAAACAAATCCTTGGTATGAGAATAACAAGAGACAAGGAGAGTCACACTCTGAAATTATCACAAGAAAAATACATTGAAAAAGTGCTTAAGAGATTCAACATGAACAATGCAAAGTCTGTTGCTACTCCATTGGCAAAGCATTTCAAACTCACCAAAGATTTGTGTCCCAAGACACAAAAGGAACAAGAGCATATGTCTAAGGTTCCATATGCATCAGCAGTTGGAAGTTTGATGTATGCAATGGTTTGTACAAGACCATATATTGCCCATGCAGTGGGAGTAGTGAGTAGATTTATGAGTAATCCAGGAAAAGGACATTGGCAAGCGATAAAATGGATACTCAGGTACTTGAGAGGAACTTCAAATTATTCTTTGAATTTTGGAGGCTCTAATATATGCTTGAAAGGTTTTGTAGATTCTGATATGGCAGGTGATCTTGATGGTGGAAGGAGCACTACTGGATACATATTTACTATAGGAGGAGGAGCGGTTAGTTGGATTTCTAAACTCCAACACGTAGTTGCCCTTTCAACCACTGAAGTTGAATATGTTGCTGCTACAGAAGCAAGCAAAGAGATGGTTTGGTTGCAAAGACTAATGGAAGAACTAGGGAAGAAGCAAGAGGATAATAGGTTGTGGAGTGATAGCCAGAGTGCTATACACCTTGCAAAGAATTCAGCATTCCATTCAAAAACTAAACACATCAAACTCAGGTATCATTTCATTAGATCAGTAGTGGAAGATGGATCTTTGAAATTAGGGAAGGTTCACACATCACAAAATCCTGCTGATATGCTTACAAAAGTGGTGTCAAGAGAAAAGTTGAGCTTTTTCTCAACTTCAGTTGGCCTTAAGGAATAAGAGGCCATGATGAGAATTTTTTAGTCCTTGGTTGCAATATGGTGCAATGGAATTAGTCTCCAAGTGGGAGATTGTTAGGAATGGAGCCTAATTATGAGGAGGCTAAACAGAGAAAGTTTTTGGATTTACTACAGGACGGGTAGGGAAAGTTTCCAGATTTACAGTCTGTTAGTCTACCAGAGAAAGTTTCCGGATTTACAACAGGACAACCAGGGAAAGTTTTTTTGTTTTTATCCCAAAATTAGATGTTGGGAACTCAATGTTAATCTTGGAATGTATTAAGAAAAGCAGTTTGTTTTTTTTGTTTTTTTCTTATATATATAGTTGTGAGGAAAAACAAAGAAGACTATGACAAAGAAAATTACTGTGTTAATTCCTTGGAAATATAGAGAGGAAATTACAGCAGATGTTTGTTGTAGGTTGTAACCCTCTATTGCTTGGATTGAGAAAATGAAGGACTGAAAATTCTTGGTGGATGTAACCCACATTGGGTGAACCACGTTAAAATCGTTGTCTCTTCTTCTGTGTGTGTTTGTCTAATTTTTCTTTAATTCTGCCGTTAAATTTTGAAACACTATAATTGCTTTTCTATATAAATATATTTTATATAGTGATTTACTCTAACACAATACAAGGATAAGTAGTTCCACAATCAGTACAGAAAGGAGAGTCTGCTTCCAGTTGGTCAAGACCTAGTTCCAGGTAGTCAAATGTGGTCCAAAGTGCAAATAAGAAGCCCAAGAAAATAATATTATAATATTTATTTATAATATTATACAAGGAAGTTTAAATTAATTATAAATTAATTTATTAATTAATTTACTTAACTTATAAGTTATTTAAATTAATTATTAATTAATTTTAATATTAATTATAAGTTAATTTATGTTAATTTTAAATAACCCTAAGGTGGGTTATTAAGTCAAAATTTGAATTTCGAATTTGACCATCGAGCGCCGATGTGGGAGTAAAATAATCAAGTGTGTATAAAAGGGGGACTCCTCCACCTTAGCAAAATGATCATATGCTTTCGAATTAATCTCCAAGTGATGCAAAAATGTGCAAATCATGTTGTGCAAACAAGAGGGTTTCATTGTTTTTAAAAGTGCCAAGTGGCAGGTAGAGGTTTATCACCCACTGTAGAAGGCTCCTTGGTCAGCAAGCACATGTAGCACAATTGGAAACTTTACTAAAATCAAAGCACTAGGGCAACGAGTGGCGAAGGTTTGAATCCATGATAGTGTGGTTTTTTTGTTGAAGTCGACAACAAACGAAGGTGCTAAAAGGAAGGAGGATTCCCTTCCTTCTTGTGGGTGCTTATAGCTCATGTTGTGGGCACAAAGTGCCAAAGCACTTGGCGCTTGGGGAGACGATGGTTCGAAACTCACCAAAATTCTTTTGGGGTAAAAGACAAGGTATGCAATTTGTTGTTGGTGCTAGAATTTTTGGAGGAATTAATTTGAGCCATAAAAGTTTAATTTTTGCATAATTTATTTAGTTTATAAGGTTTTAAGGGGATTTATAAGGTTTATGCAAAATAATTTTTGGTGATATTTTCTTTGGTGTTAAAAATGAGCAATAAAGTTTTAAGGAAAGTTGTTTGAGTTTTTGTGGTGTTGGATATTATTTTAAGTTGGAGATTATAAGGTGTATCTAAATAATTATTTTTCATGTATGATTTGATGGATGCTAATTTTGAGGAGAAGAAATAAGGTGTATTTGAGCTTTGATTATTTTTGTGACTAAGGAATATTTTGAGAAAGTATTAGAGTGATATTTTGGTCATCTAACCATTGAAATTGGAAATGAAGAAAATTGTGATTGAGACAGGTTTTCTAAGGGCACTTCTACATAAAACAAAAATGTATGGGCACATCTTCCTAGTGAGTGATTTTTGAATATTATGGATCCTAAGTTGGAGTGAAAAGGGTTTTTCTGGAATAAAGAGTTGTTGATAAAACCTTGTTTGGTGAGCATTGTTGAGTTGATTTTTAAAAGGTTTTTTTGGAATAAGAGTTGTTGATAAAACCTTGTTTGATAAGCATTATTTTTGAAGTGATTAGTTGAGTTAGGAACTTGAACTAGAGTTTGTGTAAATATCATGAGTATCATTGTTATGTGAAGTTGTCAAAGATTATGAGTATCATTGTTATGTGAGATAAGCATTGTTTTTGAAGGAATTAGTTGAGTGAGGAACTTGAACTAGGGTTAGAAAATATCATAAGTATCATTGTTATCTGAGATTGGTTGATAAGCATTGTTGAAACATTTGAGTGAATGTCCATAAGTTTGGACTAGGTTTTGTGAGCAAATATTATTTTATTGAGTAATTGGTTGAGTAGAGTTGGTTGAGCCTAGTCAAGTGGATGTGTTGATGTGATAATTAAAGTTCTATGAAACAAATTATTCTATATTCTAAATTGATTTGAGAAATAGGTTGAGTGTTGATGAATGTGAAACATATTGGGTCTCTAAAAACTCTCTATATGTTTCTGTGATAATATAGATATTGAAAGTGATTGATTTTTTTTGAGTGTGAAGCATATTGAGTCTAACAATTCTCTATATGTTTATGTGGTAAAAAGAGAGATTGAAAGTGATTGATAATTATGGTGAATGTGAAGCATATTGAGTTTCTAACAATTCTCTATATGTTTCTATGAGATTGGACAAGTTCTAGTGAGGACTTGTTGAGCATATTTGAGGTAAGTCTTTGAGAAGACTTGTGAATAGATTTGTGTGAGCTTTTGTGGAAGCTTACAATATAGAGTTTAAGGACATAGATTGTTGAGCATATTGGATAAGTTCTAGTGAGGACTTGTTGAGTAGATTGGACAAGTTCTATAGAGGACTTGTGGATAGACCAGTGTAAGCTTTTGTGGAAGCTTACAAGGTAGATTTGATAAAATTCTTTGAGAAGACTTGTAAGTAGAGTTAATTGATTTATTTTTTCAAACCTTGAGCTAAGATTTGGGGAAGATCTAGCAGAGTTAATTTGTGATTGAGTCAAGATTTTTTTAAGGCTTGAGGATAGAGATTGAGGATAGATTTTTTTTAGACTGAAGGACTGTGTTTAGTGTAGATCAGACGATAGATATTGATGATAGATTTGTGCTAGATCGAAGAACTATGTTTATTGCAAATTTGAGGATAGAGTTTGGTGCAGATTTGAGGATAGGTTTATGCCAGACTAGAGATAAATATTGAGAAGATTTGTTGTAAACCTAAGGACTATGTTTAGTATAGACTTGAGATGGAGTAAAGAACAATATTTTGAGGTGACAGAGTATAGAGGATGATAGTCTCCAGTGGATAGAGATCTATTAGCCAGGGTAGTGAGGATAGAAGTCTTTAGTGGATAGAGATCCATTAGCCAGTGTAGTGGAGGCAACAGTTCTTTTAGAAGATCACCAACTAGAGCTAAGGAGAAATGAGTTCTCCTATGGATAGAGATCCATGAACTTGATTAGGGGATTGGTGTCTCCTTTGGATAGAGGTCCATAAAATTTATAGTAGGGAAAGGATTCCTAAGAGATTGATTGAGAAAATTTAAGTGAAATATTTTCTCCATGGAGTAGCCCACATTGGGTGAACCACATTAAATTGATGTCTCTATTGTGTGTGGTGATTTATGCATTTATTTTATTACTACTATTGATATTACTATATATACATTGCATAATATTGATTGGGAAAGAAAAGTAAAAAGTGGTCTTATACTGTTCACCCCCCTCTTAATATAAGCTTGTGTTCTTCACAATCCACTACTTAGCCTTCTTATTTCTATCTTCTATGACATAAAGCAAATGATAATCCACACAAAAATATGTTGACATTTTTTTTTAACTTAGTTGGACTCTAGAATCGCAAATCCGCACTGGAAGTAGTGTAAATATCCTTTGTCGCCATTTTGTAACTTTTATAATGCTTTCAACCTTTTGATTCCATTTCACTCTAGCATACTCTTGGAACTCAATAGAATTGAGCTTGTCAGCACTTAGTCATTGGAGTGCATAAAACAATCGTCATTTCACACTTTTTATTATGTTGACATCATCTTTGCTCAAATTTTTTGCAAAATTGAGCCTCATCTAGAATTCACTACCAAATACACTTGGCGTCGAGTGGAATGAAACTTTGCTAAAAAAAGACTAAATATTGAGTGGAATCAGATTATCTTGCATAGATCCACTCCAAAACACTCTATGTCCTCAACAGAATAGAGATTTATATGCCTTAGAATAATTTTTCAAAAAAAATCTGAGGATGTGGCCATTTTGGGCCTACAATTAGTATATTGAAATTACCCCCATATTTTGTGATTCAAGGCAAAAGATTAGATGAACCCTCTATTTAGAGAGTGGTCTTAAGAGGTGTACTCTACTTCTTTTGGTGAAATTAATATTTCTAGTGTTGGATTATAATTTAGACTTGTAAAATTAGTTATTCTTGACATTGTGTATACACCATAAAAATTTGGAAATATTAAAAGGAATCACACACAACACATATCACTTTAAATAGTAATATGTTGTATTTCATCACCAACCATTGCTTGAGATATGGTGATGATGGGTTTCATCTCCATCCACAAATATCTTCCCTTATATACTTTAGGACACCTCTAAGAAAACTTGTTGGACTTCATGACCAGTAATAATTTCATTGCTTATCCAAGCCATAGTTTTTACCTATTTTAATTCAGATTAGTTCATCAAAATACAAAAAACCAAAAAAAAACATTAAAACAAGATAAAAAAGAATAGAAGGTAAGACACATTTGTTGTATAAACATAGTATTGGATTACTTTTTTGATTTGTGAGTTTCTCATTCAGTATTTTATTTTCCAGCATATTTTATATTTGGTTCATTAGTTTATGGTATTAATAAGAAATCAAACTAAAATAATGAATCAAATATCCACCAAGAAAACCACTTCAGCAATGGAGTGTTCATCATCACCTTCCACCACAAATTCCATGATCAATACCCCTAGTGTGATACAAGTAAGTCATTCATATTTGTTTGTAGTTACCTCACACACTGTGTCACCCACACAGTAATTTCACATGGTTGTTCCACAAATAGAATCATTTTCACATACTATTGGCCACCACATCACCCATATAGACATGACACAAGTGGAAGCTCTTTTAAAATCTACTAACTATGTCTTAGATCTAGTTAATAGCCCATCTAGGTATAATCCTTCTTTATAGTAGTAACTTATCTCCTCCTAGCCTTCAAGCCTTACACAGGTGTATAATAACCCTCTTTTTGAGGTATCTGCTACACCTTCCCAACATTTGTCCATACCACAATCATCATATTCTCAAAGTACATCCATCCCATCCTCATACACCTTAGTCTATGGTAACCTCTTGTATGAAGCACATGTTAATGTTGCTTCACAAGTGCCCATGTCCATACCATCTAGTGTCTCCCATCAAGTTGCAATTCCCATTAAAACTTACTCCCCAGCTACCTCATCAATCCCATCCACATCCACTCCATAAAACTTTGATTTGGAGATACATGAATCATGGAAACACTTTAAAAAATTGCTTAAGAAATGATAAAATGCTCAACAACAAGTTCATGTGATCAGATCTAACCCTCAACCTATTTCCACTCATCCAATATTTTTCAGTCAAAGTCCATATTGGGTACCACAATATTCTATGTTTTCCATTCCAACACCACCACCCACCTATGCTCATTCTATTTCCATCGGCCAACCTAGCCAAAGCCCTCATACATCATCTTCATTTATTCATTCTCAATCATTCCTTCATCAACCCCATTATCATCAACATAAATCCACTTCATCAAGTCATCATCACTTTATTACACCCCAACATCTGTCCACTTCACCATCACAAAATCATCATGTAATTTAGGGTTTCCACATTCTTGTGGAGGACCCTTGAATCCAGGCTATGCAGCAATAGATTGAAAATTTGATGCAATATACTCTTGGCATGATAAACCAGAAGTCTACCTTAAACCAACTGATCAATCAACCAATTTATCCTTCGGTACCATCACCACCATATCTAGAAAAGTTCACAGTATCGAAGTTTGATAAATTTAAAGGGACTGATAACTCTAAAGAGCACATGAGCTCATTTATTCATTTTTGCTTTAGAATTTAAATCAATGATGCTCTAATTATTATAACCTTCCCTCAAACATTAGGGTGAGATATTATAGAATGGTACAACCATTTTTCCAACCATAGTATTTATACTTTTGAGCAATTGGTTGACCAATTTCTTGAAATATTCTCCCTCAATGTAAGAAAGAAAGTCTCATTATCTGATATATATGATCTAAAAAAATATGATGATGAGTTTTTCTATGAATTTGGTAACTTTTGGAGGGTCTTTATCACCAAATTGCCATTTTACCTACCAATGGACGAGTTGATCTGATTGTTCACTAAGAGTTATTTAAAACCCATATCTTGGTTATTGCAATTACAGAAATATATATCATTTTATTAAGCTCTTGTACAAGCTAGTACAATTAAGGAGATAAAAATTCAAGAGGTTGTGCTTAAGCCTAAGAAGAAAGAATGGCAAAACAAAGTCTAATATAAAGGAAGTTACATTGGAAAAACCAAATCTAGTCAGGCCAATCTGACCAATTCATCCAATCAAGTAAATCAAGTGGTCATGAGCCAACCAGTAATGGCTCAACAACAACCTATACAACAAAAACTACAATAAATTAAATATCATGTGGTTCCTTCAACAAATCAATAAAGTCAAAGCATAGTGCCAGCTATGGAAAATTGACGACATCAATCATCTATTCAAAAACCCATCAATATACCCCATTTGTTGAATCTTATGACTCTATTTTCATAGGTTATATGACATAAATAAACTTCCCTTACCTAAGGTCAAACCTGATGATCCTGCTAAATGTGGTAAAAACTATAGGCAACATTTATTTTATCCTTATCATAGACAAAATGGGCATGATATCAATAGCTGCCATCAATTCAAAGATAGAGTGCAAGACCTTATTGAGTTAGGGGCTATCAAGCTTGACAATCCTCTAGCTCAACAAAATCAAAATCTTGGAATTTATCAAACACCACTTCCTCATCATGAGGAAGCACAACCAACAATAGGAGGGTCAAATACCAAGACTCCTAATCATGTTAATCATATTCAATAGTACCAAGGTTTTGTGGGTGCTATTCATGTAGTAACTCAAGGTCAACAACAACACATCAATCAAAAAAATTCTCAGTAGCAGTTTTTTCAACTGCCCATACCTCCATAGGAAAGTGCATCTCAACCCATAACATCATCATATCCCATCCAATTTTCCACCAATACCTCCTAGACAATCAATATTCCAACCCATCCATCTAAATCCATTCATCCTTTCAATCATTATTCTATGTCATTCATCTCATTGAGCAGCCGTTTAACCACAATATTAGAAATGGGTTCAATCAAACTATCAATATATGAGCTAATTCAGCAATCTCCTCCACATCATGAAGCATTAATGTATATTCTAAAATCCATTGAAATTCAATCTCAAGATGCTAATGCATTTAATAATTTTGTGGTGAATATTCAAACATGTATGGAACGTTCCATTACTTTCTATGATTTTGAGATAAAGTCAATATCATCGGAATAGTGAACCCTCCATTACACATCATGGATAAAATTAACAGAAAGTCTTTCAAAAGAGTTTTAATTGATACCAGCTCCTCCATAAACATCATCACCACATCCACCCTTCAACATATCAAGCTTCCACCAGATCACATCACCAAATCCTCTTTTACATTGAGAGCATTTAACGATGCTCTCTGCTCCACAGTTGGCACTGTTGTTTTGCCTATAAAAGTGGGGATAAAAATATTGCATACTATGCTCCACATATTGGAAGGGCCCATGGCATATAATGTACTCCTTGGATAACCTTGGATGATATAAATAACATGTGTCCCTTAAATATTACATCAATTCTTGAAATACATACATGAGGGATAAGTACATTGCATACCGGTGGATGTTGAACCGTTTAAGTATTGCAATTTTATCTCCAATCCCTATGAATCCATGTTTCCTTCCACTCATCTATTCATCACATCATCAACCACTTCACCATCCTCCCAATCTATATCTTCATCTAAAGCCCCTATTATTGAGAAACTTCCCATCACTACTTCTCATCAAAAATCCACTTCCATCCCCTTATATTCATCACAATTGACTACATGCACATGTGGTCAAACTCAATCTACATTAGCTACATCATCAATATAATCACCTTCCATAATAACTTCTTCCAAATCATCATTATCCACAGAATAAAATCCATCTTTTGTTGAGCAAGGTGCAGCGACAGTATTGTCATTGTTGTCAACACAGTCAGAAAGATCGGTTGATGCAGTGGACAGGAGTTCAGAGGTTACTCAGAGTATGTACAGTGATGTTAAATGCTTATGAGGATGTTTTTGATGTTTGGGTGAAGTTGTTACAGGTTGTCCAAGAAGACCAAAGTGGCCCATATGCAAAAGAGAAGCAAAAAAGCAAAGGGAAAAAAGTGTCACGATATCGCGACATGTTGCATTTTCATGGCCAGAAGAGAAGAGAAAATGCAAGGAGAAAAAGTGTCGCGATATCGTGACATGTTGCATTTTCACGGCCAAAAGAGAAGATAAAATGCAAGGAGAAAAAGTGTCGCGATATCGCGACATGTTGCATTTTCGCGGCCAGAAGAGAAGAGAAAATGCAAGGAGAAAAAGTGTCGCGATATCGCGACATGTTGCATTTTCATGGGCCAAAGCTAAGAGAAAAAGCAAGGAGAAAAAGTGTCACGATATCGCGACATGTTGTATTTTCGGGGCCAAAGCTAAGAGAAAGAGCAAGGAGAAAAAGTGTCACGATATCGCGACATGTTGTATTTTCGTGGGCCAAAGCAAAGAGAAAGAGCAAGGAGAAAAAGTGTCGCGATATCGTGACATGTTGTATTTTTGGGGCCAAAGCAAAGAGAAAGAGCAGAGAGAAAAAGTGTCACGATATCGCGACATGTCGCATTATCGTGACTCAAAAAGGCAGCCAGGCAAAGAAAGAAAAAGTGTCGTGATATCGCGACATGTCGCATTATCGCGGCTCAAAAAGGGCAGCCAGGCGAGAGAAAGAAAAAGTGTCATGATATCGCGACATGTCGCATTTTCGTGACTCAAAAGGGCAGCTAGGTAGAGAAATAAAAAGTGTCACGATATCACGACATGTCGCATTTTCGTGACTCGAAAAGGGCAGGCAGGCAGAGAAAGAAAAAGTGTCACGATATCGCGACATGTCGCATTTTCATGACTCAAAAGGGCAGGCAGGAAGAGAAAGAAAAAGTGTCACGATATCGCGACATGTCGCATTTTTGTGACTCGAAAAGGCCAGGCAGGAAGAGAAACAAAAGTGTCGCGATATCGCGACATGTCGCATTTTCGTGACTCAAAAAGGCCAGGCAGGAAGAGTAACAAAAGTGTCGTGATATCGCGACATGTCCATTTTTGCTAAAAAGGAGAGTAACAAAAGTGTCACGATATCACGACATGAACACCAGGATGGTGAAACTAAAGACTGCATAGTGACGTGGACCCATAAGGAATCTTTAATGATTTGAAATCATTTAAGATGGTCGTTACACGTGGAAAGAAACGGACGCATGCCCATGTGGAGAAAACGAACAGTCATGAAAAAAGAAAAGAAAAAAAAGAAAACGAAAGCGTGGAAGGAGAAAATGAACAGTCATGAAAGGAGAAAATGAACAGACATGCAGGGAGAAAAAGAACAAACATGCAAAGAGAAAACGAACAGTCATGCAAGGAGAAAACGAACAGTCATGACCGAGAAGACGAACAATCATGGTAGGAGAATATGGTGTCAATTCTTTGCATGTAACGTGTTTGACGAAATGCCTACTCTATATATACAAAAGGAGTTACATAAAGAAGGCGTTACAATTGACAAGTGGCGTATGAGAAATGAAAGGAGTTACAACTGGAGTTACAAAGAGAAAGGATGGTTATAAAAGGAGTGTTGCTTGGAGAATTTAGTTGGGGAATTTATTCGGTGAAGTACACGAGAGGAGCATGAGAGGAGAGCGAGAGATGTGCAAGAGGCGTGCGAGAAGGGTGTGTGTTTTGTGAAGTGTGGGAGATGTTGAGTAAGCAATAGACTAGTCAGGGTCTTGTAAAAGTGAAGGCATTTCTATGTCAATCTTCTAGTTTCAAATTGAAGTCCAAGTTGGTGCTTGGCATCGGGGGTTGGTGCTCCTTCCAGTTGGTGCTGGTAAATCAGGGGTTGGTGCTCCTTTTGTTGGTGTAGATAAATCAAGGGTTGGTGCTCCTTCCAGTTGGTGTGGTAAATTAGGGGTTGGTGCTCCTTTCTATTGGTGTAGATAAATCAGGGGTTGGTGCTCCTTTCTATTAGTGCAGATAAATCAGGGGTTGGTGCTCCTTCCAACGGGTGCTGGTAAATTGATTGTAAAGTTGTTACTTTGCAAAGGCTAGATTTGGATGGGAGTCCAAATAGTCAATTTTTGAGGAGTAGCAAAATCGGTGAACCTCGGTACATCTTGTGTTGTGTGATGCTCTCTTGTTATATTTGCTTTATTTGGTTTTAAGTTTTCATTGTTTTGGCTTTAAGAGTTGAAGATTTAAGTTTTAAAGAGCTACACCGATTCACCCCCCTCTCAGTGTCATTGTGAGACTAACAATTGGTATCAAATCCAGTTTCCCTTGTCAGGCTAAATCAGCTAGGGTTGATCTTGGATTAGTATGCAATGGGTAAGAAGAATAGATCCTCCTCCAATAAGGCATCTCAATCAGTTTTAGTTCCTGTGGAAGAGAAAATTGAACTAGAAAAGATAGAAGGAGTGAATTCTGAAGTATATGATGAAAACCTTGAGGCTGAAGTAGATCTAGAAGGTGAGTTGATCGCTGCACTTGAAGAGTTGGGTATAGAAAGGAAAAAGAACAAAATATTGTCCAAGAAGTTGGAAGAATATGGGGATAATATTGAAGATCTCTTCTTACAAATTCAGAAAGCCAAGAAAATAGAAGAAGCCTTGAAGTCACACCTGGATGATAAAGGCGATGTATGTAGCAAACGTGAAGAGGAATCTAACAAAGTTATTAGTGATCTAAAGCTGCAAGTAGAAGAGTCCAAAAGGATTGAAGAAACTCTCAAGTCACAGATCAATGAGAAAGAGATTGTTTGCTTGCAAACAAGAAGAGGAGATTGTTTCATTGAGGAAACAACTAGAAGAGGCCAATACAAATCTCAAATTTGAGAAGAGCACAGAGTTGCTAGATAAAATGATAAGGCAACAAAGAAGCTCCAATGGGTAAGCTTGGTCTTGGATGTGAAGTTGAACAACCTTCATCTTCTAAATCTGTAGAGAAGAAGAAGTCCATTGCTGAAGGATCAAAGCAAGAAAAGCTTGAAGCTGAATCTTCAAAAGGAATAAAATCTCAAAGGAGATCTACAACAAAGCAACCACAACAAAAGAGGTTCTATCACTCTCACTCTATTCATAATAATGCTTTTAATGGCTATTGTTTTAGATGCAACCATTATGGTCACAAGGCAATTTATTATGGATTGAATAATAGATCAAAGAGTTACTCTGGTAGAAATACATCTGTTATTCCGGTTGAACACCATGTGCAATGTTTTAAATGTAATGGTCATGGGCACATAGCAAGGTTTTGTCCAAGAACTTTTGTATCTAATCTAAGGCAAGACAGAAGATTTCATCAGACACAAAGAATGCAACACAGAAAGGGAAGAAATCATGTGCATCAAAGAAAGGAAAATAATCATCCATCAAGGATGCACAAGAGACAACCACCCAGTAGAAATGGTTTTTCACCTTTGATGGATTATGCAGTAGAATGTTATAACTGTCATAATTTTGGGCACACTGCAAGAAATTGTCGAAGTACATTTGCATCAAATCAATTTCAGGGAAGAAAATTTCAACCAAATGGAATGAGACAAAATAGAAGATTTCTCGAAAAACATGCACAAGCTACTGAAAAAGAAAAGTCAAAACAAGAGCCCAAAACTGTAATCAAACCAGAGTGGAGAAAGAAAGAAGAAAGGAAATCGTGTCTCCTTGGACTGAAGGAGACTACTCCTCTATTGCACTAAGCAACTCCAGGTAGCACATCCTCAGGGGAGCAATCTTAAAGTTTTATTTTAATGCTCCTATGTTGTTTGGTTAGCTGAGGATGAAAGGCAAGTAGTCAGGGGGAGTTGTCGTATAGTTGTCAAAGTGTGTTTCAGTTCATGTAGTTGTTTGTGGAGGTAATAAGAGAGCATTAATTTTCTCTAAAGAAGTAGTCATTATCAAAGAGATGCCAGAGTCAAAGCAAATAGTGGCACTAGCACCTAGTTGGTCAAGAGTGCCAATTGGCACATGCAAGGCAGAGACGTTGAGAGAATAGCACCCAGGTGGTGAAGCACCAAGGAGGACAAGATGCCTATGCACCTAAGAAAGTCTTGCATTATTTGAGAAATGCGAGATATTTCCCGAGGATTCCCTTGATCACAGTGAGGAGAAATGCTCCCTGGAATCACGTGAAGAATGTTCGCCTAAGACATTGAGTAGCCCTGACATATGCCCTAGCAAGAAGCAGAATACCGAGTGTTGATGACTGCACATAGATTGAGGTTCCAATGCTAGATGTAACGGTCCACTGTCAATACCTACGCAGGCGATGAAAACATTCATGGCAGCCGTTAGAAACCAGAGACATTGAGCTGCACAACTGATGCGAGGCAAAGTCATCAGTCACGGAGGAGATGGCAGTCAAAAGGCTAAAGAAATTACATGTAGGCTGCCTGGAGAGTCGATCATTTTTTATTTGGGAGTAACTTTTGCATAGCTGAGAGTTGAGTGTTGATCAAACTATACTAAATAAGTAAAAGCAAGGTACAACAGGAATTCTAATATGATGAGCAGAGATTAGAGTGCTTATCCAAGAAGACTTTATGACAGAAAGAGTACCAGTGGAGGTGCATTCTATCTTGGAGACAGGTTGGTCACGTGGAATAGTAAGAAACAAGAGTCAGTCTCCTTATCCATAGCAGAGGTAGAATATATTGCAGCGACAACGTGTTGTATGTAGGAGAAAGTTGCGGAAGGTGAGGTTAAGTTGGATTTTGTTCCAACAACAAAGCAAGTAGCGGATATCTTCACAAAACCATTGCCCAAGGAAGTCTTTGAGTACCTTCGCAATAAATTGGGAGTGGTCACGCTTCCCAAGAATTGACTAGCTATCGGGATCACATTCTCAGGGGGAGCATTTGTGTATTTGTTTATCTTTTTTCTCATGTTTGTGATTTTTGCTAAGTGTAATAATTTTTGCCTGAGAATGTTGTGCATGGACTCAGGGGGAGTTTACAGCAGCCCTTTGGTATTGTTGTCAAAGGGGGAGAAGAGTTATAGGAAATTATAGAAGAGTTACAAGAATTTGGAGAAGAGTTATAGGAAATTGCACGTGTGTTGCCAACAATTCCAAAGGGGGAGATTGTTGAGCAAGGTGCAACGACAGTATTGTCATTGTTGTCAACACAGTCAGAAAGATCGGTTGATGCAGTGGACAGGAGTTCAGAGGTTACTTAGAGTATGTACAGTGATGTTAAATGCTTATGAGGATGTTTTTGATGTTTGGGTGAAGTTGTTATAGGTTGTCCAAGAAGACCGAAGTGGCCCATATGCAAAAGAGAAGCGAAAAAGCAAAGGGAAAAAAGTGTCGCGATATCATGACATGTTGCATTTTCACGGCCAAAAGAGAAGAGAAAATGCAAGGAGAAAAAGTGTCACGATATCACGACATGTTGCATTTTCATGGCCAGAAGAGAAGAGAAAATGCAAGGAGAAAAAGTGTCGCGATATCACGACATGTTGCATTTTCGCGGCCAAAAGAGAAGAGAAAATGCAAGGAGAAAAAGTGTCGCGATATCGCGACATGTTGTATTTTCGTGGGCCAAAGCTAAGAGAAAGAGCAAGGAGAAAAAGTGTCGCGATATCGCGACATGTTGTATTTTCGTGGGCCAAAGCTAAGAGAAAGAGCAAGGAGAAAAAGTGTCGCGATATCGCGACATGTTGTATTTTCGAGGGCCAAAGCAAAGAGAAAGAGCAAGGAGAAAAAGTGTCGCGATATCGCGACATGTATTTTTGGGGCCAAAGCAAAGAGAAAGAGAGAAATAAAAAGTGTCGCGATATCGCGACATGTCGCATTTTCGTGACTCAAAGGCAAAGAGAAGAGAGAAAGAAAAAGTGTCGCGATATTGTGACATGTCACATTATCGTGACTCAAAAAGGGTAGCCAGACAAAGAAAGAAAAAGTGTCGTGATATCGTAACATGTCACATTATCGTGACTCAAAAAGGGCAGCCAGGCAGAGAAAGAAAAAGTGTCACGATATCGCGACATGTCGCATTTTCGCGACTCAAAAAGGGCAGCCAGGCAGAGAAAGAAAAAGTGTCGCGATATCGCGACATGTCACATTTTCGTGACTCAAAAAGGGCAGCCAGGCAGAGAAAGAAAAAGTGTCGCGATATCATGACATGTCGCATTTTCATGACTCAAAAAGAGCAGGCAGGAAGAGAAAGAAAAAGTGTCGCGATATCGCGACATGTCACATTTTTGTGACTCGAAAAGGCCAGGCAGGAAGAGAAACAAAAGTGTCACGATATCGCGACATGTCGCATTTTTGTGACTCAAAAAGGCTAGGCAAGAAGAGTAACAAAAGTGTCACGATATCGCGACATGTCGCATTTTTGCGACTCAAGAAAGGCATACAGGCAGAGAAACAAAAGTGTCACGATATCGCGACATGAATACCAGGATGGTGAAACTGAAGACTGCATAGTGACGTGGACCCATAAGGAATCTTTAATGATTTGAAATCATTTAAGATGGTCATTACACATGGAAAGAAACGGATGCATGCCCATGTGGAGAAGATGAACAGTCATGGAAGGAGAAATGGACGCATGCCCATGTGGAGAAAACGAATAGTTGTGGAAGGAGAAAATGAACAGTCGTTAAAATAGAAAATGAACAGTCATGCAGGGAGAAAACGAACATACATGCAAAGAGAAAATGAATAGACATGCAAAGATAAAATGAGCAGTCATGCAAGGAGAAGACGAATAGTCATGACCGAGAAGACGAACAGTCATGGTAGGAGAATATGGTGTTAATTCTTTGCATGTAACGTGTTTGATGAAATGCCTACTCTATATATACAAAAGGAGTTACATAAAGAAGGCGTTACAATTGACAAGTGGCGTATGAGAAATGAAAGAAGGAGTTACAAAGAGAAAGGATTGTTATAAAAGGAGTGTTACTTGGAGAATTAATTTGGGGAATTTATTTGGTGAAGTGCGCGAGAGGAGCGTGAGAGGAGAGCGAGAGACGCGCGAGAGGCGTGCGAGAAGGGTGTGTGTTTTGTGAAGTGTGGGAGATGTTGAGTAAGCAATAGACCAGTCAGGGTCTTGTAAAAGTGAAGGCATTTTTATGTCAATCTTCTAGCTTCAATATTGAAGTCCAAGTTGGTGCTTGGCATCAGGGGTTGGTGCTCCTTCCAGTTGGTGCTGGTAAATTAGGGGTTGGTGCTCCTTTCTGTTGGTGCAGATAAATCAGGGGTTGGTGCTCCTTCCAGTTGGTGTTGGTAAATCAAGGGTTGGTGCTCCTTTCTATTGGTGTAGATAAATCATGGGTTGGTGCTCCTTTTTGTTGGTGCAGATAAATCAGGGGTTGGTGCTCCTTCCAGTGTGTGTTGGTAAATTGATTGTAAAGTTGTTGCTTTGCAAAGGCTGGATTTGGATGGGAGTCCAAAGAGTCAATTTTTGAGGAGTAGCCAAAATTGGTGAACCTCGGTACATCTTGTGTTGTGTGATGCTCTCTTGTTATATTTGCTTTATTTGGTTTTAAGTTTTCATTGTTTCGGCTTTAAGAGTTGAAGATTTAAGTTTTAAAGAGCTACACTGATTCACCCCCCCTCTCAGTGTCATTGTGAGACTAACATCTTTATCCACATCAGCCAAAGTCTCACAAGTCAAAATGATGGATTGTGAGATAACATCAACAAACCATGAGTAAGTTCCATCTACGTCCAACCCATCCACATCACTCCAAGTTGAGTTCCACCTTACTAATCCTTGCATTGGTGAATATGTGGTCCAAGTGTTGGAATTATTAATTTAATGAGTTTTCATTGATGTCAAAGGTTGACTTTGGTGAATAGCACACAATGAAGCAAGGCAAATAATATATGAGAAACAAGACAAATATATTTCAAAGAGAGGCAAGGCAAAATAAATTTCAAGTGAAGCATTATAATATTTAAATATTAAATTTAAATATTATAAAGTGAAGGATATCATAAAGTAAAGGTTAAAATTTATAATATTTAAATGTCAAATTTAAATATTATGTGAAGTTTCAATGAGCCGAATATCTGTGCACCAATAACAAGATTGAAATATTTGATATAAATACATGAAAATCTTATGACTTTGATTACAATCTTGTGATACATTTTTTTGAAGCACGACATGAAGAATTTTATGAAAGAGAGAGCATTTAGAACTTGCGATCAAAGGTGCGATCAGAGGTTGAAGGAACCTATGCACGGTGAGAGTTTACACATAGGGAGAGTTTACGTACAGGGAAACCAGCTGTTGGACTTTGAAGGAATTTATGCATGATGACAGTCCAATGATCATAGGTTGAAGAAGCTTGCACATGGTGAGAGTTTGTGCACAACAAAGATCAGCTATTGGAATTTGAACAAATTTTATGCACGATGGGAGTTTGAGCATGGTGAATGTTTGCATACAATAGGAGTCTAGTGATTGGAAGTTTGAAAATCTTGCACACGGTGAAGTATATCAGAACCAATAATTGAAAGGATTGAAGAACTTACACCTTGTGATGATAGAGGTTTTTAGTTTGGTAGAAGCAGTGGTTGTTCAAATGTCTATGTGATTCCAATGTATTGCAAGCAAATAAAATTGTAGCAACAAAAATAAAATATTGGACAACAAATTTGATATCATGTCTATGAGACCCATGCAGTAGAAATAGTAATAATCATCAGAGGTAGAAATTATGTATTTACCATCTGAGCAAAGACATCATAGAATTTTTGCGAGTGCAATGATAGGCAAGAGATAATTTAAATTTGTTATTTAATTTTTGCAAAGGTTAGTGACGTCATCGTGTTGGGAGAGTTTGGCTTTGTGTTTGTGTTGAGGATTTAAATCCCACATCCACCCTACAAAGGACATCGAGGAGTTTAAAATAGCCTGTGCACAATAGGAGAATTGTGAGAACCTCACGGTGTCCATGATGCCCAGTTGGAGGGTGTTCATACTTTACGCATCATATGCAAACATGTCCAATTGGAGGGCATTGACATATTGCAAGATACGTGGTATAATATGAATGATTTGCAGTGTAACCATTGATTGGAGGATATATACGTAGTTTGGGTGACTTGTTGACCTGTTGTGAGTTGACTGCACATGCAAGAATTTTTTTGAGCAGATTTGGAGGTATGATAAATTAATTCCTTCTCAAGGTGGTTGAAATTAATTGAGAAAAATATTTTTGTTTGGGAGGTATAAGGAATTATTGAATACATTGCATTGAAATGAGTTAGAAAAGAGAGCTTGTTGTTTTGAGTTTATTATTTGAAGAAAAATATTTTTGTGGGGGAGGTATAAGGGATTATTGTATATGCATTACCTTTTATTGAAATTGAAAGAAAATGTGCAAAGGTTATAGATCATATTTGTGAGAAAAATTGTGCATTATTTTTATTGGAATTGGGAGTAAATGTGCAAAGGTTATAGATCAGATTTGTAAGAAAACTTGTGCATTGAGATTGGTTTTGGAGTGCATGTGGAAATAATAAAAATAGTATAGTCTCACACAAATAGAAGGGTTGTTTTAAAACAAGTCAAAGTGTCATCTAGTGCAAGAAATAGTGTGAAAGGATTCAATTGAAAAGAAGGATATTTTCAGCTATCTACAAAAGGAAGGAAAGGTGCAAATCAACATTTACAAGGTCAGTAATCATGTGCTAGACTAAATATACCTTTTAAATGTAATAAATGTGAGACATGTGGAAGTGACAGAATTGATGAATGGAAAGAATAAGTTTGGTCATTTGAAGCTTACAACATTAGTGCATATCATTCTTAATATGTTCATGAAGATAAAATAATTATTGATAGAATATGTCTAAATTACTTTAGTTGAGGAAAGCAGATTGAATAATAGGTGAAGAACTAGATGAGCATTATTATATATGAAATATTTGGAAATAGATGAGCATTGTTTGTATCAGATTTGAGCAGGATTTTGGAGCAGGTTTGTGAGTAGGTTTTTGAGCAGATTTGAGTAGATTTTAGAGCAAATTTGGAGTAGGATTTATGAGCATATTTGAGCAGTATTTGTGAGTATATTTTATAGAATACTTAAAAAAATTTTGGGCCAGACTTGTGATTAGAGGGTATTGGTGTCTCTTGTGGATTTGTGTCCATAAACTAGAGTAGAGGGGATTGGTGTCCATGAACTAGAGTAGAGGGGATTGTGTCTCATGTGGATTGGTGTCCATGAACTAGAGTAGATGGGATTGGTGTATTTAGTGGATTGGTGTCCACAAACCAGAGCAGAGGGTATTGGTGTCCATGAACCAGCAGAGGGGATTGGTGTCTCCTATGGATTGGTGTCCATGAACTTGAGAGAGGATTGGTGTCTCCTATGGATTGGTGTCTACAAACTTGAGATATGGGATTGGTATCTCTTGTGGATTGGTGTCCATGAACATTGTAATAGGGAATTGGTTTCTCCTATGGGTTGGTGCCCATGAAATTTGTTGAGAAATTTATAAGAAATATTTCTTCATGGATGTAGCTCATATTGGGTGAACCACGTTAAATCTGTGTCTCTTATGTGTGTGGTGATTTGTGCATTATTTCATTATTGCAATTGATAATATTTGAATATATTGCTATGGAAATAAAATTAAAAGTTTTATCTTATACTATTCACCTCCCCATCTCAGTATAAGCTTGTGTTCTTCACCAATATATTACAATCACACCGCTCAACATTCAAACTACTAAGGACTACGATCACCCATGTGATCCACCCTTATCTATAATAGTGGTATATAACATGGGTTAATTGCCTAATAATATTAATTCTGTGTATTGGGGGATTGATTCATCATCTAGTATAGTTACCCCAGATGAACCCAAATCACAAACATTGACCAATATACAACATATGTTGGGTTTTACATCCTGATATTTTCATATTTTTGATTGGCAAGGACATGGCCTAGGATGACATGAATAGGGAATACATGAGATTATCGATGTTTCATATCGATAAATGCATGACCATTCAGGTTTAGGTTATCATCCACTTTCATCCACTTCTCTTGAACAAGCTTTTCAAAGCTTAAATTTGAATTCAAGAGAAGATATCCATCACATAGATGACTTTGAAGATGATATCTACAAACAATTCAACCTGATATCGATATCTTGTGATGAATATGAAGAGGAATCAAACCCCAATATTCCACACACTAAACAAGATGAGTTTTACCTCAAAATGTTCCCCATCCATTAGCCCATCATTCACTTTCTTCTTCCACAAGAGCGAGCCAATGCAACCGATGAACCACCACCTCCATCTCATTAATCCATCTCACTAGCCCTTTTTCGTAATATATGTACATAAATTCAAAAAAAAAAAACAAAAACAAAAACATTTTGCATTACATGTGCATTGCATTTATTTGTGTTGCTTGTTGTTTCAGATTTACCAAAGTTCTAGCATCGATTCTAAACATGATCCACCATTTTATTCACATTTGCAAACCATACATTTTATCTTTAAGTTAACATGAATCATGTTGACTTATTCACCCCACTCCGTAATCCATACGATTTGGCAAAGCCAATTCCTATTGACATGAGTCTTATTGATATGGACCAGATTTTATCACCGCCATATTTTTTCGAGTTTGTCATGTCTGAGAAATTGTTAAGGGTTTTAGCCAACTACATTCCTCGATAGTCCCCACATTCACCTTCACCTTCAGATCCTGAGGTTTTCTAGACATACATAGACAAGGTTGATTCTAAAGAGTTTTATGACATCATAGATGGCATTCATCTAATCCCAATACCCCATCAACTTGAGTAAGGTTCTCACATGTCTATTAAAGATACTATTGATGTGAACATTAGTTTAGACGTAGAAAATCCCTAAGTTTTAAAACTTGGTAAAATTTTATCTACAGATGAATAAGAGCAATTAATTGCTCTCCTCAAGAAAAAGAAGGGCATTTTCACATGGTCTTACAAAGACATGCATAGCCTTGACCCTACTTTGGTTATCCATAATCTCACCTTACACTCTGATGCTAAGCCGATCAAACAAAAACTTAGAAGAATGCATCCTACTATTGCCCTCTTGGTCAAATAAGAGCTTCAAAATTTGTTAGATGTGAACTTCATAGTACTAATCAATTATCCTAATTGGCTCTCAAACATGGTACTCGTTCTCAAGCCTAATAGGGTGATACACGTTTGCAATAATTTTTGAGATCTTAACAAAGTGTGTCCTAAGGATGATTTTCCTCTTCCAAACATTGACACTCTTTTGGACACCTACGTTGGCCATAAAATGCTTTCTTTAATGGATGATTTTTCAGGATACAACCAGATTCGAATCAATCCTGATGACCAAAACAAAACAATATTCACTACACATTGGGGGACTTTTTGTTACAAGGTGATGCTCTTTGGCCTAAAAAATGCAGGTGCCACTTATCAACATGCCATGACATACATTTTCCATGATTACATGCATAATATTATCAAATATTATGTGGATGATCTCTTGGTAAAATCCAAAACTTGACAAAAGCACACTAGTGTATTGGAAAATATGATAGACTTTTAGAGCATAATGTAAGGTTGAACCCCAAGAAATGTGTCTTTGGTGTTACCTATAGCAAACTACTAGGGTTCATTATCTCCAAAAGATGGATTGAGGTGGACCCAAAAAAATTCAAGGCCATAATGAATATGCCTCCCCCAAAAAATATAAAGGAATTGTGTAGTTTCATTGCACATCTTTGTGACAAATGCAGGTCATTCAATCACTTGTTATAAAAGGAAGTATTTTCATGGACAAATGAATTTCAAAAAAACTTTGATGATATTAAGTAATACATGACTTCTCCACAAATTTTAGCTCCTCCTCGTCTGGGGTTCCTCTTTCATATTTATGTTTTAGTAAAGTATTTTGTATTAGGAACAATTCTTACACAAAAGAATAAAAACAATCGAGATTAAGCTATCTATTACATAAGTCAAACATTGGTAAGCTATGAAACCAAATACGCTTATGTAGAAAAATTGTGCTTAGCAATAGTTTTTACCACTAAGAAAATTCAACATTACATGCTTAGTCACACCACATATGTCATAGCTAGATAAAATCCTCTGTGTTAAATGATATCTTACACTTATAATAACACTCACACTACTAAATGGATAATGCTTCTCACTGAATTCTTGAGTTTATTAGTCAAAAATCCATTAAAGGTTAGGTTATAGCCAATCAGTTTGCGGAAGCTCCATAAGATGAATAAACTACCATAAGGATACTTGGGCATTTTCATCATCCAATATCTTTTTGATCAAAAGAAAAATCAATTTTGGTACTTCAACTTTTGTGTGAAACCACTGTGAAACTATGCCAAGACCAATTTTCTCAACACCTATCATTGATGGCCTTGTCCATGGGGCCTGAAACATGGATAAATTTCAATACATCATTATCCTTAATAATCAATGATTGTGTAGAGTCAACTAGGATACACTTCCTAGCAATCACCTGATCTTAGGATGATTGGTTCCTGATATTTTGCATATTCATCACTTTGAATTTCAATGATGCCATACGACAATTTCTTCAATAGAATGGAATCACCCCAAAATCGGGGTAACAAAATATGATTTTGATCTCCCACAATGGGATACATATTACATGATCATGGCATCAACACTTGGACAAAACCCCTTTTCTATGTTAGGGTAAAAATAGAATCAATCACTTGCATATTTCAACAAATCCCATCCACTATTGGGGCAAAAATGGCATCATATTTTACATCATTCATATCATCCATAATTGCACCTTGCATTTCACATAATCATCTACACAAATCTATCAATTGGCTCATGAGATACATGCATCACTAATTCACGAATTGAGGGGGTAAGCTACACAATCAAAATTCTTTTATCTCCAAGTTCATATTTGTAATTCCAACAAAATTAAGCTATGTCTTCATCAGGCCAAACCAGGTGTCTTGTATTTTTGCACCGCATTGTGTTTCACGTAACACAGTATAAAAAGGAGCATCTATAGACACCAAAATCTATCCACTTGTTATGCATCCATAGCTTCCCACCAGATTTATCCATTATTTATATATATTTATATATTTTTTTAATATATATTTAAATAATAATATTTTATATATTTTATTTATATATTTATTATATATATATGAATTAATTCCAACCATCCATCATGATCTAATCCTATCCATTCATCCACTTTAATCCATGCCACATACCCATATTTAATCTCCACCCTCCATCATGTTTTAATCTTGACCACACAAATTGTGTTGTTGAAACCCTAACATGCCCTAGGGAAGATTATAAAGAGGAGTCATTTTGATGACTCAACCCATGAATCCCTTAAGCTTTTGGATCCTAAGTCACTGAATACTCCCTAAGTTCCAAGCCCTAAATTTTCTAAGTATTCTCAAGCATCCTCGCCACTTCCATATTCCATAGCTTTTCATCGCCTCTACATCCATTGCCTCCCACATTGCACAAGCTAGATATTCTTCTACAAATTCTACTTTAATCCCCCAAATGCTCCTCTGAGTTCCCCAAGCACCTATGGGCACTTCCTGTGATCATTAAGTACCTCTAGGTACTTCCTGCTATCACATAGTGCCTATGGGTGCTTTCTTCCATCACTAAGTGCCTTTGGGCACTTTTTACCATCATCGAGTGCCTGTGAGCATTAGAAACCCTAGTTTTATAGTTTTGTGACCCCTCGGGTGTTTCTAGGGCATCTATGCACCATTTTCTACAAAAAATATGAATATTAGAAGACAAGTTAGCATAAACAAGGTAAACTATTCATTGCATTTATTTTTAGTATTCTTAGATCTATTTACAACATTATTTTTGCAACTAGGGTTTTTAGTGATTTTATTTCTGAGGGTCTCATGTAGTGGAGCCCTCATAGGTATTGGTAACTCTTATTATTATTTTATGTGCAAATATGAGAATAATATTTATTGGCAACTGTTGAAGCTCGAGTGGCCCTGCATAGGATATCAAAGCCCACTTATTTTGTTGGGATCAAAGATGAGTACGAAGACACCACCATTTGTTGACCTAGGGTTTTGGTAGATTTGTAACACTTGTAACATTTTTATCAACATAAAATCACATTGTAACATTGGATATTTGAGTCTCCCCATTTTTATATCAATAAAATATTCTCTCTTTTGTGCAACATATTGTGTATTGATTTTATTTATCTACTGTATTGGTGTTGTAGGTAAAAAATTCACCTCCTAGAAGAAGTGACAAAGAGGATTTACCTAGTTCTAACAGTTTTGACAATTTTGATATTTTTGAAAAAACATATGAGGAAGCAAAACATACAAACTAGAAGCTAAAATGTACAAGGTGCAATGAAGTGCAAATGAAATGTAATTTAAGTTGTAGTTACGAATGAGTTTGATAAAATAGTAATTAGAATTAGTAAAAGGGTGTAATTAAGATTTCCATTATACATGGGCAATTTTGAATAACAAATTACCTCAAGAACCACTTGGAACATCTTGTGCAGACGTTATATAAGACCCCATTTCAAATCTGTAAGTTTGGTCTGGTTAGTCTGGTTATTGAATGCATATATCTGGTTATTGTATGGAATTACTTGTCTAGTGTGTATCCTTGTGGGGATTATTAGTGATTTTAATATTCCATTGAAGAGTAATAAATAAATAATTATATTGCATAGCATTCTCTCACATTGTTGTATGATTATAGAATGATGGATTAGTGTTTTGCAGTATCTGATTGTTGCATGTTACTTATATATGTCTATGGATGATGTTAATGCACTAATATGAATAATGGAATTGAATCATAACTAGAATGATCCTTGGAAGTGTTATGTGACTAATATTGCATCTAGAAATACATCTTGAAAGTTGTTGTATGAATTTTGGATATTGTCATTGTGAAGAACTTTCTCAGATCCTAAATATAGAACTTGCATGTTGGTAAATATAGAGTAATTGACATCCTAGAACTTTCCAAAACTTGTATAAGAGAGATTGATACATAATATTATCCAATTTAGCACCTTTATAAACTTTCAGTTCATACAAATTGTACACCATACATGCAAAAAATTGTATAAAAAACTTTACCCAATTTGATAGTTTAGGTGATTGAGGAAAACTTACCCAATTTGGCAATTTTGGCAAATTGAACAAATTAGTTACAAAACTATGTACGATAGCCTGTAAAATAAAATATGAAGGATTTAATGAGTGTAAAATCATACAAACACTAACACTATATGATTTTGGGTCATACAATTATACGATTTGAGTTTGTACAAGCTATTTTGCAACTGCATATCAATTGTTGGAAAGATTGTCTGTGTACGATTTGGGTATTTGAACAAGAATAGTAAGTTGATCATTCCAAACCTCTAAGAATAACCTCCCCACTAATAATACTGCATCCTTGTGTTACATTTTACACCATTTTACGTAGTTGGATGAACCAATTACCATTTTATAGGTTGTGCCAAAGTGTGCTACTTTTGACATTGTTGCCTTAGTAAACTTGATATTTTTGTTAAAACAGGTCAAATTGACAAAGTAAGAATATTATAGAAGACAAGAAGTACAAGAGAACATTCCAGTGAGAAGGAGCACAAGAATTTCCCAAAGAGGGAATGTAAGTAATTCTGATCATAGTACAAATGAATCAAAAATAGAGCAAGTTTGGACATATAACGAAGGATATTTTGAGGTACTATTGATAGATATAGAAGAGGAGGTACCAAAACCACCTAACATAGATGAACAAGTTGACATAACATTAGTGCATCAGGAAGGAGAGTGGATGGTGACACCTAAGAAAGTGACAAAAGTGTTGCAAGGAAGTGTAGAGGATAGGAGTTAGGCACCAAGGCAACAAAGCACAGGGTCTCATGAAGAAATACCAAGACCATCTCCCTCACATCAGTTAAAAAAGTCACAGAGTGAAGACTCACATGATTTTGGTCAACGACTAGTGGAATATTACAAGATACCTTGAATGGAAACTTTTGATGACGAGCATAGTGAAACACCCCCAAGGAGGAATTAGACAAAGATTACATGGGACACCTCAAGTTAAGAGGATGATTCACAAAATATGGCTAATAAGGTAGCTAAGCAAATATGTCCACCCTTTATAGGTGATGGTAATGAAGACCCCATAAGACATATCAAAACATGCATAACCATTTGGAGGGCAAATGGCATAGACCATCCAAATGATTGGTTGAATTTATTTCCTACTACCTTGATATGATTGGCAATGGATTGGTATTTGAAAAGGGAAAATGTAGTAGATTTCCAAACTTGGACTCAAGTGAAGGAGAAATTCATTGAAGAAATTTATCCCTTGAAGGATCATGGAGACATTATCACCAAACTTTGTATGACTAATCAAAATCTCGATGAATATGTAAAATCATATAACTATGGATTAAAGTATTTAGTAGATAATATGCAAATGCATTTGGTAGATATATTTGTAAAGCAGTGGTTTGTAGATGGATTGCTACCAAAATATAAGAAAAATATGAAGGAAATGCCATCAAAAATATATGATGAAGCTTTAAAGCATGTAGAAAATTTTGAAAGTGATTCGAAGCAGGCATATACAATAATATTGTCTCATACCAAGTCCAACAATTCAGATAGTGGAATAGATGACACTATACAAAGGACAATAGCATAATTTCATCAAGAATTTGACAATATCATAAAAGACCAAAAAAACAATCCTGATAGGAATGCAATTTGGTGCAAGAATGTAAAACCAAGGGTCATACAAATGTAAAGTATCCACAAAATGATTACTATCATATCTGTAATGTGTTGGGATATGAGGTGATGCTATGTCCATATAATGCAAGAGTGCATCCATAGGTCCTAAAAATCCAAGAGTAGGAAGAGAAACCAAAGGCCCTAGGAAGCGGGCAACAAGCAACAAGTGGCGGTTACAGAAATAGCTGGTGAGGTGGATTTTAAAACCAAGGCAATCACCAAGGAGAACAAATTCATTTGCAGTATGACTTGGAAGTAAGGCCAATCATACAATGTCATAATTTCTAGGAGTGGAGGTATTTTAGAAAAAGTTATCCTTCACCTCAGAGACAAGAAATATAATGAGAAAACACTACACATGTGTAGGTGGTGTGGTCTGGATAACTACAAGGAAGTAAATTGTCCCAAGTATTTGAGTTATAGTAACCCAAAAAATATAAACTATTTGGATATTAAGGTTCCTCAAGTTAAAGAGGAAACTCGGGAAGTTTTATCCATGACAAGAAATCAGGCTAAAAATGATAAGTATCCTAATCCAACAAAATAAAAGTAGTGCTAGCAAGTAGAAAATAAAGTAATAGAAGATAAAACACAAAAAACTAAGCAAGTAAGGTTAGTAGAAGATAAGGAAATGATGAAAATATCATAAGAGAAGGTAGTGCAGAATCTGGCAGCACAGGTTTTGAACACCACAGTAGAAATCAAAATGGCTGACTTGTTAGAAGCTATCCCATCATTACAAAAAGTGATGGTGGAGGAGATACAACCCCACAAGGTGATGGAAGTGCAGAGTCAACTGATTTAGGAGAAGAAATAAAAATATCAATTTATGGACCCAACCATATTAATAATTGATGTGGTAAAGAAGCATGCATTAGTTCATATGGAGATTTTAAGGCACAAATTGATGCAAGTTATTGTAGATGGAGGATCTAGTGTCAATGTGCTACCTGAAAGAACATGGCTAGAACTTGGTGCTCCATATCTATGGGCACCAAGCTTCTCACTATATGGTGTTGACTAGTATGGTATCGAGACAAAGGGATTCTTGATAGCACAACAAATGGTGATAGTTGACCAAGAGTTCATCTCAAATTTTGTTGTTATTACTATGCAGAATCCTGCATATGATGCTCTATTGGGAAGAGTATGGCTATGGGTAGCCAAAGTTAATCACAAGTAGGGAAAGAATTAGATAACTTCTAACAAGGGACAACATAAGTATATGATTAATTTGACTAATCAAAGGGCTAGTGAGGATGTAGCCACGACCGACGAATCAGAAAACTCTTCAAGAGATGAAGGATATGAACCTAATGAAGAAGGAATGTTATACCTTGATTAATGTAGTTAATATGAAGCTAGATATGATAGTAGAATTCTTCATTGGCAAATTGATAAGTAAAACATTTTTTAGCCCAACTAAATCTGCATTAACTTGGAGAAGATCAATGAAAAACAAGATGAAATCATAGTCATCCAGGAACCTAAAAAGAAAGCAGAAGAGAAATGGACGTTTCTAAAAAGTTTTGCAAAATATACAGTAGGAGATGCAAAAATTGATGCAATATCGGCACACCCAAAGAATGTGGAGAAAGTAGTGAGTGAGCCAAAAAATATCAAATATGAAGGACCTCAGATAGTGTACATCAATCTAGGGATGGAGGAGGAACCTAAGATGATTCACTATGGTGATGATTGAAACCTTGTATTGAAAGTAGCAGCCTTTAAAATATTCTTAGAATATAAGGATGTCTTTCCATGGATATACAAGGACTTGAAGGGATTACCACTTGAGTTATATGTTCATAATATCATGTCAATGCTTGGAGAACAACCAATAAGGAGAAGACCATATAGGATGAATCCAAAATATGTTGCATTTGTGAATGCAGAGATATAGAAGATGTTGGATGCAGGAATCATCTTCAAGGTTACCATCAGTGAATGGGTATCGCTTATAGTGGTCACCCTAAAGATGTAAGTGGAAAAAACTAGAATATGTGTGGACTTTTGAATTCTAAATGTAGTAACCATTAAGGATCCCTTCCCCATTCCCTTCACATATTCCATCCTAGAGGAAGTCGTAGGACATGATATCTATTCATTTTTGGATAGATTTTTGGGTTAAAATCAAATAAGCATATCTAAGGAAGATACGCTAGAGACCACATTTAATATGGATAATGGAATCTATGCATATAATTGAATGCCAATCAAGCTCTGTAATGCCCCAGCTAAATTTTAGTGGATTATATTATATATATTTTATCAGTTGGTAACGAGGAACTTCAAAGCATTTTTGGATGACTGGTCCATTTATGGGAATATAAAGGAGAATATTCTTGCTCTTAGTGAATGTATGAGTAGGTACAAAAATGCATAGATCTCATTAAACCCTGGAAAGTGTTACCTAATGGTACCATATGGAAAGTTGTTAAGGCACATAGTGTGCAGTGAGGGATTAAAAATAGATCCTAATAAGATCTATGTGAAATTGCACATGGAAGAATCATATGATGTGAGTTCACTTAAAACCTTCCTTAAATCGATGGGGTATTATCAAAGGTTTATCAGGAATTAAGCACATGTGTCTTCTCCATTGGATTCATTGAAAAAATAAAATATTCCTTTTAGATGGACAGAGGAGCACCAAGGAGCCTTTGAGGAGTTGAAGGCCAATCTTGTTAGTAGACCGATTTTGGTGTTTCCAAATTGGGATAAGGAATTCCATGTCCACATTGATGCTTTGAATTTTGTAATTAAATGTGCTTTAGCACAAGGAAATTTTAGGCTGGATCAACCTATTTTCTTTTCTAATTGTCTATTTTCAAGGGTAGAAAGAAACTACATACCAGTGGAAATAAAAGCCTTGGGAATGGTATATGCAGTTTAGAAGTTCAAGAATTACTTACTAGCAAATCTCTTCACTTTTTATATAGATCACCAAGCTCTGTATTACTTGATAATAAATTAGTGATACAAGGATGGGTAAATAGGTGGCTCATCACCCTATAGGAGTTTGTATTTTGAGTGGTAGTGAGACTTGGTAAGAAGCATGTAATTGTAGACCAACTATCTCATATACGATCAGGAAAGCCTACAACAATAGGTATTTTGGATGAATTACCTGATACACAATTATTTTCTATAAATATTGTTCCATCATGGTACAAGTTGATTGGCAAGTATCTATCCATAGAAGAGTTGCCACATGAGATAACATCAACTGAGAAAAATAAAATACTTATGAAGTCAGCACCCTTCCAGTTGATATCGAGTTTGTTGTATAAGATGGAAATTGATGGTATCTTACAAAGATGCATGATGGAGGAAGAGGTTAAAGTGGAATTGAAAGAACCTCATGAAGTCTTAGTAGGAGGGCACATGGGACCAAATGCTACTACTAGGAAAATATTACTAGCAGTATTATGGTGGCCCACACTGTATAACATTGCAAAATAATATGTAAAAGCATGTGATACTTGTCAAAGGATAGGGAAGCTAGTAAAGAGAGACATTATACCATTGCATCTATCACAAACCTAGGGGCTATTTGAAATATGGGGATTGGACTTTTTTAGACCGTTGAAAACCTCTTGAAGAAGGAAATGTAGGTACATTGTGGTAGCAACCGAGTACTTGACAAAGTGGGTCGAAGCGAGAGCACTACTTGATAACTTAGCTGAAAGTACAAGATTATTGTATGAGCAAGTAATCACAATATTCGACATTCCACTACAAATAACAAGTTACCAGGGAGTACACTTTGTAAATGAGATCATTAATATGCTGACAATTGAATTTAGGATTTTGCATTCATTGTCTAGTTTGTATTACCCCAGAGCCAATGGGTAGGCTAAAGCAACAAAGTCTTGGTATCTAATTTGTACAAAACCTATGGAATAGGAGTGAATTGGGAGGAAAGATTACTATATGTTTTGTGGGTATATAGAACAAATTTTAAACCAACAACAGAGCATACACCTTTCTAGTTGATGTACGGACAAGAGGTAGTGATGCCAATCAAATTATTGATACCAAGTATGAGAGTTGCAGTGGAGCATCACTTGGGTGATCAAGAAATTTTGGAGGAGCAACTAATAGAATTGATTAATTTGGATAAAATAAGAGTCATGGCACAATGGGAAATTAAGGTAGCCTAGAAAACAAGGAAACTATGGCATGACAAACACCTGAGGAAGCTAGAACTTAGTTCGGGTGACTTAGTTCTAAATTTTAATGGAAAGAGATAAATCAAGCCTGGTAAGTTGAAGACTTTATGTCTTAGACCATACAAAGTGGTAGAAGTAATCGAGTAGTCAATTTTAAAAACTTGAATGAGACTAAGGTACTTGACACTGTAAATAACTCAAATTTGAAGCCCTACAAAGTACAGTGCTTATTCATTGCTTTAAAAGAGATTGAACGGAGAAGACGAGAAGGATCTCAATGGAGAACTCAATACGAGAAAGTTCCATCATAGGAAGAGCCTAACATGGGACTCACACACTTATTTGTATAAGGGGAGGAGACACGACCAACTATAGAACAACAGGATTTGGTACCTCAACCCAGAGAAAGAATAAGATTGCGGGTGCATGTCAAATTTGCATATGAGACCGAATCAGTAAAAAGGAATATGAAAAGTGGATTTCTTAAAATGAAAAAGAATATTATGAGATAATATTGTTACCCAGGAATAGGGGAAGGCAAGAAGAAGCACCCCAAGTAAATAAAAAAATGATGTATCCTCGGGTGGAACGTAGAGAACTACCCCAACAAGTAGAAGGATGAAGAAGGTTACGATTAATAGTATGATATGAAGATATAGTGGACACTTTTGAAATGGAAGTTCCAAAGGGTAATGAGAATGAGACCACTGATGAAGAATTGGTTGGACTTACTCCATTAGCTTATATAGGGCTATTACATCAAAAAATGTGACTACAGACCCAATAAATGTAGGGGGAATATCATACACTGCAAGGTCATAATGCAAGGTTGAGGGAGAAAATCATCCAAGAATTAGATGGTATAATACAAAGGATGGATGAGCAAAAATATGCTAGGCTATAGTAACTAGAATGGAAAGCTAAGGACCATGAGGGGATAACTCAAATAAGTGGTATAATAAATGATGGTGCAAGCATAAGTGAAGGAAGAAGATCACAAATAGCACCAATTGATATGCTAATGACAAATGAATAGGCATAAATACTTTGGCAAGATATTGAGGAAGCAACCACATCACCTGAACCACAATGCAACACATGAGTATATTCAAGTAAATCTAGTGATGATGGAATGCCTTGGCTAGTAAGGGAACCTAGCACAGAGAGCACTAGTGATGATGACTGCCTAGGAAGATCCCAGGAGCCTTAAGATAACCTTGATAACTTCAGCATATCAAAAAATTAGAAGACCTCAGGAGCCTCAAGCCAACCTTGATCCACAATTTTATACAATAGCCTATTGACAACTAAGAAGGAAAAAGAGAGAAGTAAGGAGATTGGAGAGATTGATAAACTTACTAGCAAATTGGTCAGAGAAAAGAGAGGATAATCAAAATGACTCAAGTTCTGATACAAACTTTTTTGATGCATACATGGAGATCTTGGAAACCTCATCTCCATATATATGCTTTGAGGAAAGAATATGGAGATGTTTCTTAATACGTGCATATCGTAGAATCAGAGCACAACAAAAATTTTCACCAAGTATAATATGAAGTAGAAGTCCACTAGCCAATATTGAATTGATAGATATAACTCTTGATAATCAAGCAACGGGAGGGATGAATCTACAAGTACCCCTAAGGCTTCAACCAGGAAGGGGAGGAGGTATTCAACCATGGAATTAAAGAAGTCAAGGTGATATTACACCAAGAGGAGGAAGAGGATGAGGAAAGTTTCGACCCCCTACTCCTATATGGCTAGGAGATACACCTTTAGCATGTTGGAATTAGACAAGGAATATACAAGGTATACTAGGGATAAGAGGAATCTTACCAAACCCTACAAGGTGGTACCCAATGGGACGACCACCACTTATGTAACAAGGACCTTGAAGAGTGGAAGGAGGCATAGGATTAATCTAAGGAAGGGAGGAACCACCAATTGTTTATAGATATTCGATGTCAAGGGGAATAAGACATGGAAGGCACTTGTGAGGTAGAGGCCTTGTTGGTAGAGGAAGAGTGCATTTTGTATATGAAAGAAACCATGGACAGTAAAGGATTCAATCTCCAAGTCTGGAGATAGAATTGATCTGATAAGATAGGTAAAGAAGTCACTCAAATAATAGCAGAATAGTCAGAGCACCACCACAAAGGGATCCATCACCAATACAACAAGAGGAAGAGACACCAGGAGAAGATACTCTAGCTTGTAATTGTACAATTCCAAATTGTACACATGGTAGTGGAAGTCCAGGGAATTTGGTAACATCACAAGTCAATATGAATAACCCTAGAGAACAAGTGGCACTAGATGATATAGTCACTCATAATGTCATGGTCGAACCTCCAAGAGAATAATCATATGGGACTGTGCAAGTGAATGTCACTATGCGATTCCCACAACGGTAAGTGTAAATAGTACTAGGAAAAGAAAAAAAATGAAAAGAAAGAAAAAATTAAAAATATATTCCTTAGTTGTGAAAATCCTCAGGATGCAATTAAGAAGGAATTTGGTTGAAAACTGAAAATGGTGGCCTCTTCAAGAGAAAAATGAAAAATTTCTCTAAGTGATAGATCATACGAACCAATTTGAATGAGGAAAAAGTGCAAGTTTAAAATCGTACAAGTAGAAATAGAAAATCATGGGTAGAATTTGTACAAGGGAACCTATTGTATGATTTAGATTGTACAATGTACGATTTGATCATATAGATGTACAATTTTCAACCACCGCAATTAATGTTTGCATGTGCAGAATGATTAATTGTTGAGAAAAGTGGGAAAATGATGAAATTACATGTGAAAAATAGTGAGTTGTCGATCATCCAGGAAAAATAAGACAAAAATACATGCAAAGAAGGTAAAGTGGCACAATTTTAAAAATTGAACGGTTAGGGTTTCACAACAATTTAAAGAGAGGATGCTTGAAGAACTTTTACAAATCGTATAAGGGTAAATTTAAAATTTCAAGGAGAGCGAAGGTGAAAACATGCAAATAGATAAAATATTTTTCATGGGCATGGAAATTCATCAGTAGAACTACAAGATTGCATGACCCATATTAAATTTACACCAAGGAGACTTTTCGCATTCAAACAAAATCAAACTAGGAGAGAAAAGTGAGGGCTTTGAATCCATTAAAATAAAATTTTGAATTACATTTGAAGGGGAGCAAGGGTTTGTAGTAGAAGGCATCAAAGCAAATACATATTGTTGAAAAACATCCAACCAGGGTTCAATAAAATTGTATATTGGAGCTGGAGTGAAGAAATTACAAGAAAAAGGAGAACTTACAAGCCCTAATCAAAGAAAAAGCAACAAAAAGAAATTATAGAATGCAGAAGCAAAAGGGGAGATGATCATACAACCCTGCAAAATAGCCATGAAAAATTGTTTTTGGGAGATTGTAACAAGTAAAGGAAAAATTGTAGATTTACTCCATAATTGCACTGGAAAGATAGATCGGGATATTTCGGTAACTAGGATGATGATAAACCATGAAAAGTGAATGAAAAACATAATTTTCAAGTGAATAAGCATTTTAGAAGATGTTTTTTACAATTTGGAGGATAGCATGTATGATTTTAGGGAGAACTTGTGTGATTTCATGTAGTTCGAAGGTCGATTTAAGCCTTTTTGAGAAAATCGTATGGAATCATACATAATCGTATGGATTTGGCAAAGGAGAATAGGTGGATAGGGACATTGTACATATTGGTATAGTCCCTATACATTTTGGTGTAGCTAGTGTATGATTTGCAATTGCTAAATAATTTTTAGAGTAGTTGTCTGAAATTGTATGATCAAGAAGCAGTTTGAAGGATTGTATGATTTGGAGGTTGATGTATGAACAAAAAACATACATGAATGATTTGGAGGGTGTACTATATGATTTATAGTAGAATTGTAGAATTTTTAGAGGACTTCAGGTTGCATGATGGTTAATGTCTAGAAAGTAAATCTAATCATAGGAATGGTAGGAAAATTATTTTGATCAAATATTTTGATACCAGTTAAGAAGAATTGCAGCCAATAGAGTTGAATGGTCACCAGGACCTCTACACAAGAGGGAGTCACATCCACGAAAACACCAAGGGTGATAGTTTTAGTATCACAGTTAGCATGGTAATAATCCTTGGAGGATATGAGGATACAGGTCATGGAGAGAGTAGAGGTATTGGAGGGCTAATCAAATAAGGATACCATAAAGGTTTCAAGAGGAGAAAATGGCATAGGAAAGAGCTCCAAGGAGGGAACTGCACATTGAATTCCATTACATAGATCTAGAGGAGGGTCTGAGTAGTGAATTAAAGGAGGACCAAGTTGATAGAATGATAATATCATTTATACAACATGGGGGAGATACATACCGAAAGTGGTGGAACAAAGAAGAAAATAAGAACCGCCCATGGACAAAAGAATTTGAGAAGGTTGGTGTAGCTATGATAGCACATGTGCCACCACACTAGAAGACTTTATTTTATAACTATGAATTGTATATTTTTCAAGCATATGATCCTACAAGCATACTTGCCTATGTTAATGTGAGTAAATGGTCGATGAAGCTAGATTTCACAATAGAGGCATTCATAAGAATATTTGGATTTCCAAAAAATGATATTGATATGGTCAAGAAGTTGCTTGATCTAATTGAGACACATCGCATCATCACTTCACTCACTAATGTAAAATCACCGATAGAAGAAAAGATCTCGGGTGTAGGAACTCAAGGGATTAAATAGAGCCAATTGATAGGAAAGTATTGACCATGCACCATGAATATTGTAATGGATCGACTATCAAGAGAAACACAAGCCACAAAGATGCCAATATGGATGGCTCAATTCGTTGAAGGTATTACCAAAGGAATTCAGTATGATTGGGGTACCTATCTGGAGATAAAAATGCATAACATACTAACAAAAAGATAAAAGAATTATGGGATGACTTTCCATGCCATTGGATTGTTATTAAACTCTATTACACAGATAGGAATTCATTTGTCAGGATTGACAGAGCCTAGGAATATTGATGTAGATAAGCCAATCATTCTACGGTTGGCAAATTCAATGCCAATTCTATAGCATAGGGGTGTAGTATTCCTAGTGTGGAGGTTATTTTCTAGGGCTAGTAATGAGCAATATACAAATCCCAACTCGATCACCAAATCGTACAATCGTACAATCCTTGAAACTACCCTTTGACGATGGTTGAACAACTTGTACGGATCTCAAACTCTCACACTACACAATCCCAAATTATACAGTGGTAATTTTTATATGCTTTTGCACTTATCTAAACTGACATATTCAGTTTTGGAGGTTGTTGTACATAGTTTTGTAACCATTCAAGTTGATTCCCTCAAACTACCAAATTAGGTAAGTCGATCTCCATCGCTCAGTTTACAAAATCGGGTAATTTTCTTTGTATGATTTACATGAGTTGAAGGTAAATTCAAGTGCCAAATCAGATGCTCCAATGCCTTAATCTCTCTCAAGAATTTTTTGTAATGATTTAATATGCCAATCAATCCATTCTCCATGACATGCAAAACATCTTAATGGGGCTTGGGAGAGATTCCATTCAACTAATTATGTACAAAAATCATACAATATGATTAATGACATATTTCCCAATACTACCATGCTCACATATCATTCCTTAGGTTTCACCATTGCTAGTTTCTATCAAGAGGTTGCAACAATGCATAAAAATACACTAAAACAATTACCAAAAAACACATGCATCAATATTTCATCATAAATCATCATCAATCATTTCCATGATTGTACACAACCTTTAATAACGTATTTATATTCCATTATTTCATAAATTTAATTTACAATAAGGTTGTGCTACCAATATAATGCAATAAATCAGAAGTAAACCATCTATCTCCTTGGATTACAACCAATATGTACTCTATACATATCTATCAACAACCAGACCTATGAATTTAAAAATGGGGTCTTATATAACGTTTCCTAGGTCATTCCAAAGCGGTCCCTGAGGAAATTAGTTATTTACAACTGCCCATGCATAAAAAAATGCATAAAATTAGACTTTTACTAAGTCTAAAACCTTAATTGGTAAACTCATGTGCCATTATATCCTGATATTACATTTCTCATGCATTTCATTACATTTCGATGTGCCTTGTATGGTTTTCTCTTGCCTTGTACAATTTAGTTCCCTGGTTGTACAGTTTGCCCCTACCTGTATGGTTTACCAAAACTTGGGTAAACTGTCAAAATTATCAAAATGGAGCAAATCCCTTGATCATTTTCTCTTCTTTTGGGAGGAGGATTTGCTACCTACATCTGCCCCCCCTTTACTTTAGTTGGTGTCCTCACCAAATATTTTTTCTAATTTGATTTAGCTTCATAGCCCACAATTATCTCCTATAAATTAGGTACTTTGGCCTAAATAATTGCACATTCATTCTTCAACTTGGCTGCATAGCCTCCCATTTCCACTACTTTCGCCCCATGGAAATTAGCCTTCTCTTTAGCAGTTTTTAGGAATTCCATCATTTTCTTTTCTCAGTCAGTGGCACTCCTCTTCAATATTTCTTGAAAGTGGGCTTCTGTTCGGGTCACCACCTAAAGTTATTCATTCTTTCCAACAATGGTCTCCAAGTGGTGATGAATATCTGCCTCCAAGGTACAAACAATATCTTCTCTGGCCTTCAATTGTGCTTGCTTCTCCAGAACCAATTCATTGTATCTTTTTTTTTCCTTTTGAAGTTATTCCATTTGTTTGGCCTGTGTTACCACGTGCTTATTCTTATCAGCAAACTAAGCTACCATCTGGTCATCATTTACCTTGAGTTGTGCCTCCAAATCCTTAATCTTGTCTTCTATTGTCTAGGAGATTTGTCATTTATATTCTTCAAGCATATTAACTTTGGTTTTAGATTCAATATTTATGCTTGTCAGATCTTCCTCCAGTTTCTTTATCTTCTCCTTTGTTGTAGCCTTATACTTCTGTAATTCTTCCTCCTTTGCAATCAATTCAGTTCGAGTGGCTTCCATATCTCCCCTTTGAGCTTCCTTGAGCTGATAAACATGCTCCAATCCAATGCTCAACCACTCTATCCAATGTGTGAGAAAGTTCAACTTCCTAAGAGTTATAGCCAAATTTGTAGTGACCCTCTTGTACTCCAATTCTCTCATGTTCACTGGATAAGTCAGGTGACTAGTTCTATCCAAGTACACTCTCAGATGTTGCCTGTAGTTGGTTATAAATCCTTCTGGCAAGTCGTATCTTTCTACCATTGTGGTTACCTCTTCTCTAGATAACTTCCATGGGTGATGTACATGAATATTTGTGATTCTCCTTGTATGCTGCTTGTTGCTCATCCATTCTGTTATTTTCTCCAACTCGAGAGATACTTGTTCTTACCATAGTTTTAATTCTCCCACAAAACTATAATTTGGCATTGGCTATGGCATCACCTATCTGTGAGAAAAAATTTTCCACATCATCTTCTACTACACTTGCCTCCTCTTCTGTTTTAATTCTACCAAATTGTGGTACCTTCAAAAGGTAGCTTGTTCTCATTCTCCATCATTCCTCTTATGTAGGAGTTTTTTCTTCTTCTTCTTCCATGTGGTGGCTAGGGATTCTATTAAGCTCGCGAAATGCTCTCACTGTGTTTATCTTTTCCTGAGGTGGAGTCTACTTTACAATATTCTCCTCCTCATCATATTTTATGTACACAATCTCCTGTTGAGATTGTTGTTCTATTTGTTCCTGAGATTTTTATTGCTTAGTAGGGCCCATTTGTTGCTCTTCCATTACTGTTTGGGCTACTTGTTCAACACTACCCTCCTATTATTATTTCATCACCTGTTCCTCTTCCGTATTGTGCTAAATTTTTGTTACTACAATTTTCTCAACAACACATTCCTTTTTTTCTTGTGATGCTTTCATCTCTTCTTGTGCATCACTTGGGTTATTCTGCTTTGGAATTCCTCCCATCACAAATTTTTAATGGGTCTTATTATTCTTTTTAATTCTGAAGCTTCCATTTTTGCTTCTGTGTCCTCATTAGTTGTGGCTACCACTTCCTATGCTATTTGCCTCACCTCCATATCCTTCAAAAATTTTGAGGCATCTATGGTTTCAAATTCATCCCATTGGAAAATTTGTGGAGATTCCACCATATTCTCTACTACTACCCAACTCCAGTCCTCTAAATCTATATTTTTTTAGTCTAATTGTTCTTTCTCCTTTTGATCCTTTCGTTTAGGCTCCTCTTATTTCTTTGAAATGGGATTATTTTCCATTCTTTCCTGTTGTCATATTTTTTTATTTGAATTGGGCTTACTTGTATCTCTACCTTTTCCTCCCTTTCCTAAACTGGTGGTTTATCATGCTACCATTGTTGTACTGCTTGTTCCAATTTAGGTTATAATATTCTTGTTATTTTCCTTTTATGATGTACATCCTCATCATCTAAAGGAGTGTCTTCTAGTGTCTCTGTAGCCTGTTGTTCCCTCTTGGTTTGATGCTTCTACAGAGTTGCCTTCTTAATGGGAACTGGCTTTATCCACCTCAAAATGGTTAGCTATCCTTTACCAACTTCTCAAGGTTTTATCAAACCTGGAAAGTGGATCCCTAGTTATATGACAATGTTCAACAATAATATGATGGCATGGAAGGTCATTCCAAAATTCTTTGGTCTCTTCATCAGCACTTCATGCATTTTCCTCTCTAGATTGGTACCCCAATCGTATCGAATTCCTTATGTTATACCTTCTATGTACTGAGCCATCTAGATTGTCATTTATATGGACCTTGTATCACCTGATAGTAAAGCCATAATTGTATTCATTACACATGGCCAATAATATCCTTTTAGTTGACTATGTTTGATCCCTCGAGTTCCTACACCTGAGATATTTGCAGTTGTTGGTGACTTCACATTAGTCAATGTAATAATGATACGATATGATTCAATCAGATCCACCAACTTCTTAACTATCTCCATGCCATATGCTCCATATGCTAGCAATATGAATGTCTTTTTGAATGCATATGTGGTCACTTCTATTTTCACTAACCTCTTTTCCATATTAATGAAAGTAGTTTAGGTCACAAGATTATATGCCTAGACCATATGCAACATGTAGTTGTAGAAGAAATTCTACTAGTGTGGTGCCACTTGTGCTATAACAGCTACACCAGCTTTCTTGAACTATTTTCTCCATGGGTGGTTCCTATTCTGCTTATCACTCCACCACTGCCTACATGTATCTACTCCATACTGCACAAATACAATATTTGTGATCTCCACCAGATCTTTCTTAGGTCTGCTACTCAGATCCTCATCCTAATATAGAATATTTATTTTACTTCATAAATCCCTCCTTGAATTCCTTTCTTGTGCCACTCTCTCCTCTCAGTGCCTTGGTGGTGTTCTTATTTGATCAACCCACCAATAGTTATGCCTTCTCCATGGCCTATATCATCCTCTCCTCCAAGGACGAGTACCATGCCAATCACGGGACTAAAACTATCACCCTTGGTAATATCGTGGATATGATTCTCTCTCGTGTAGGGTTCCAGGTGACCTTTCTACCCTATTGGCCACAATACACCTTAATCGACGTCTAAACTCTTCTATTGAGATCATTATCTCGTCATTATTTCGGATAACTTATACTCCAAACATCACCATATCCGTAATCAAAACATTCCTAAAATCATACAATTTTACTACAAATCATACAGTATGCTCCCCCTTGTATGCTTGTACGATTTCACCTTCCATAGCCACTTCCAGATTGTACACTTCTTTCTCACTGTTCAGTTCTCAACCTTCAATCTTCAAACTGCTACAACTTCCTCAAATCATACATCTACAACATGAAATCATACAGAGTGGAACTACTCTATACAATGCAACTTTTTGGCTGCCTCCCTCCATCGAATCCATACAATTCCATATAGTTTTGTGTTATTTGTTAAAACTTCTTAAAACGACCTGAAAATTACCAAGAATTACATTGTTTTTTTTTTAAATCATACAACTCACATTCAAAATCATACAGTACAACTTTCCAAACCCTAGGTTGTAAAAAAAATTGAAAATTTGACCTCCTTTTCTGAATCTTTTACCAACCCATTTGTTAGATTACCCTGATCTTCCTTTTCAGTGCTTTTTAGTAGAAATTTTCCCATTTTTCCACCTCTGGTGCAATTTATATTCAATTGATAAATTTTTTGGTTGTACTTTTATGGTTGTATAGACTTCTCCTTCCTTTCCCTATCTTTTCTAGCTCATTTTTTGCCTGATTTGGTCAATTTTAGGGTTTAAATCTCACTTTTCTTGCAAATCTTCCACTCCAGCTCCAAGTTATCACTACTTCAAACCCTAATGTATGATTTTCCACCACTTGGTTTGTACTTGGCCATTTTCTACTGCTATTCCTCTGTACTTCTTGGTTGTACTTTAGATTATTTTCTTTCATGGAGTAAAACCCTAATTTCCTCTTCCGTTCCTTCTCTAGGTTTATTCTTCCAAAATGAAAAGTACTCCTTGGTGCTAATTGAAATGGGTCCTCATAAATTTAGATTGCTAATGAAGTTTGCTGCACATATGGTCTTTTCTATTTGATTGCATGCTTTCCACCTTCATTTTCCTAAAAAATTCAAATCTTCTTTGTATGATTTTGAGGAAACTACCAATTTGCCTTCTATTTAAAGCATTTATCAAAACCCTAACCAAAACCTAATCCAATTATTACTAAATTGCATCACTTTTCATGTTTTCCCTTCTTGTGTGGATCATTGACAACTCAACATGTTTTTGAAAAAAATATTTTTTTTCCAACTGCTGCTTTTTCCCATGCATGCCACATTAAATGGGTAGTTGAAAATCATACAACATGCTTAAAATCATACAGTGTATGATCCAAATCATACATGTCATTTTGTATGATTTATCATGTCCTTTTGTCAAATTTTCTTGTATGATCTCATAATTTTGCTTTTTTTCATCCTCCATCTTGACTTGTACGATCTTAGAGAAATTTTTACTTTTCTTTCTCTCTGAAGAGGCCATCATTTCTGGTTTTCAACCTACTTCCTTCTTAATTGCATCCCGAGGGATTTTCACAATTAAGGAACTTTATTTTCATTTTTATTTTCTTTTCTTTTTCTCCTTTTTTTTATTCAATCCTAATCTATTTACACTTATCATCTTGGCAATTGTATAGTGACATTCACTTGTACGATCCCATAAACTTTTTCTCTTAGAGGTTCAACTATAATGTTCTAAGTGGTTGTGTTACCTGCTGATATTTTTTCCCTTGGCTAATCCACCTCCACTTGTTATGTTACTAAATTTGATGGCCTTCCCCTTCCATGTATACAATTTGGGATTGTACAATTGCAATATGGAGTATCTTCACCTGGTGTCCTTTCTCCTTGTCGCACAGGTGATTTGTACCTTGGTAGTGGTGTTCTTACTATTCTACTATCATTCAAGCAACTTCTTCACCTATCCCCTAGGATCATTCTGGATCCAAACTTAGTGATCGGATTCTTAGTTGTCCTTGGTTTCTTTCATCTACAAAATGCACTCTTCCTCTACCAACAAGGCCTGTTCTACATGAGTGTCTCCCTGTTGGAGTAAAATTTACCTTCGATTGCATTTGCACCAAGATTTGCCAACATTGAAGGACCAGGAGAGAACAAGGTCTACCTGGTTTGATCTCCAAAGGAGGCTGGTTCCTTTGTTTCTTTTAGGAAAAGGGAAATAGAAGGAAATACATAAAGAGAGGGAAATATAGCTAATGCTAGAGGATTAAAATGGTATAAATTAAGCAACAACAACAACTACTATCATAGCCTATTGTAGATAAGCATAATAAAATCTAATGCAAACACTTAAACCCTTGATGAAGTATTTTATGCTAACACAGCTCTATTTGTGAAGTCAAATTGCAGATCTTAACAGAATGTTAATGCAAGAATCCAGATCTAGAATTGATACAAATTACATTTAAACTAGATTTAATTAGCAATAGACAACACATAGATACTTGATTTCACAACACCAATGAGCCAAGAACCAGAAGGTAGATCTTTATTTAGCTTTCAAAAATTTGTATACATAGCCTTGTAAATGCCTAAGATTTTACCATTAGTTTGGGTTACTCATTCTATATATGAGTTTTACATAACAGGAAACTGAAATTTGTTACAAAATTATGCCCGTAGGCTCATTATGGTATAGGAGGAAATTAAGGAGTGATGGAGCTTCTAACTGAAAGAGGTTGGGATATTCTTGTTACATCAATTTTTATCTAATATTCCAAACTTTTTGGCCTTCGTAGCCTTCAAAATATCGTGTCATCGTGACTTTTGGCTACCGCCTATTCCTTGGCCATCAAAATGTCATGCCATCATGAATTTTGGCCTTAGTATGCTCCTTGGCCATAAAAATGTCATGCCATCATGAATTTTTTCCACCATTTGCTCCTTGGCCATCAAAATGTCGTGCCATCATGACTTTTGGCCTTAGTCTGCTCCTTGGCCATCAAAATGTCGTGCCATCATGAATTTTGGCCACCATTTTCTCCTTGGCCATAAAAATGTTGTGCCATCATGACCTTTGGCCTTAGTGTGCTCTTTTGCCATCAAAATGTCGTGCCATCATGACTTTTGGCCTTAGTCTACTTATTGGCCATCAAAATGTTACACCATTGTTACTTTTGGCCTTAGTGTGCTCCTTAGCCATCAAAATGTCATGCCATCATGAATTTTGGCCTTAGTGTGCTCCTTGGCCATCAAAATGTCATGCCATATTTAATTTTACCCTTATTCTTCTTACTGGCCATCAAAATGTCATGCCATCATGATTTTTGGCCTTAGTGTGCTCCTTGGCCATCAAAATATAATGCCATCATGACTTTTGGTATCTACTTGGTCCTTGACCTTCAAAATATGGTGCCCTCACAAATTTTGGCTCTATTCTCCTCCATTACTTTTAAAATAGCATGCCATCATGACTTCTTATTTCTACACTTAGTATCTGGAGGAGATTATTCCTTCTTTCCCTGGATATGATCATTTTGACCAATATTCTTGGTGCCTCCTGGGGTAATTCTATCAACTAAATGTTAGAACCTAGAGCCTTTATCCATTGGGAAACAAAGTCAAAAAAAGAAAATAACAATAAAAAATAAGGGAAAGAAGGGGAAAGATACCAAGTAGATAGGAAAAATAAACAAAAACTCACTTTGAAGTGATCATTCTCTCAGGGTTCTTCTGCTAGAATTTCCTTTTTCCTTTTGATATGAAGGTGGTGCACTATTGGATGAGGCCTTCTTGGATTTTATTTGTATCTCCTTTTTTTGTTTGTTCTTCTCTTGAATGACCTCATTGTAGGTGGTGCAAGCCTTATTCTAGGTTTCTTTATCTGTATCAGCATTTTCCTTGAAGGTGAGATACAGGTATTCTAGCTCCTCGATCTTGTCATACGATAGATATTTTGCTTTAAAACTTAGTTTGTGTAGATAAGCATTCATATGAGTGATATCCTGATCCATAGTGAATATGAAATCTTCTTGAACTGGATCCTCCCAACTATCAATCACTAACTTATCTTCAAAGAACTTTCTCCAAGAGGTTTTCAGCTCATCTTTTGCTAAAAGCTATGAATTTCTATCCCAGAAGCTAGGCATGCCATAATTTTTTGCTATACCCACATGTTTGGTAATTGCCTTCTATATTTATCTTGTACATTATTCTCACAGCTTTTGTTATCAACTTGTGTCTCTTGAAGAAATTTTGGGCAACCAATTTTGCCTGATACTAGTTTGCATCATGATATTTGTACCTTGTTATCACCTGAGTGTTGTCTGTTGATGAGTGTCATTGAGTCTCATCATTTAATCTCAATGATTTATCAATCTGGGGTGGTGTCCAAGGTTGTTTACGATAGAAGGTTAGGGCAGAGTGCAATTCAGACATTTAAATTTCAAGCATTTATTGGTGAAGCATATTTTGGTTTAGCCTTTTGGTATCACACTAAACCTAGTCTGTAGAATTGAAAGTGAAATAAATTACAGGAATTGAAAACTAAATCTAAATTGCAGAATTTAACAATTAACTAAAATTACAAGAATTGGAAATGGATAAGTTAAAATCTATTCTACTTTGCAAAATTAAAATAACATAAGTGAAATTGCTAAATTGAAATGATGCTAAAATAAAACCTATGCTAAAAATATGTCAATATCCTGCCACAAAAGGTCGTCAATCTTCTACTATAGGAATTAACAGCAAAATGAAATCTGCTAAAATTGAAAGTAGTTGAAACATAAAAGCAAAGAACATGAAAAACAAAGGGAACATGGAAAAAAATATTTAATCTAATTTTTCAACTGACACACACACATTAGCTGTACAAAAACATAATGAAAAAAACATAAATAACAGAATACAAAATTAAAACAAGAAAATAAAATCTGGCAAGTAATCTATTAATTATGCTGCAGCAAAATTATAGATTAAAACCTACCATAAAAATCCTCCTTCTAGATCCGAAAGTGGGCCTATAATTCTTTATCTAGAAGGAGGTGTAAAAATACTCCTTAATTAATTAACACTCAGAACATAAATTAACAAAAAGACTGCACTTTTATTGCTATCAAAACATGCTGAAAACTGTTACAAATAATTGTTGTACAATACTATTTGCTATTGCTACTACTCTTCTCTATTATAATTCCTACCTAGCTCAACCAATAAAGGAACTATCCTTTTATAGATGCATAATATCTATTTACAAATATAAAATACATTATTCCTATCTTGCAGATCAAATCCTATTATGCTACAACATTTCCTGGTTTTATCCTAGAAGTGGATCAGTTGATATTTTCCCATGAATGGTGGATTTTGGATGAAAAGGACGACAAAGATAGTTGGGGGATATTTTATCTTAACCTTCTCAACCTTCTTTCCATTTTTCCAATGTCATAAAATAATCAAAAAGTACTTTCTATTGTCAATCCAAAGAAACTACATTCTGTCAATCTGAAGATGTCTGCTCAATATGAAGCTCTTTAGATTGACTAACTACATGGTCTTCAGGTGATCTCAGCTACTTTTATTAGGTGGGTTATATCTTAGGAACTGATTGCAATAGCTTTTATCCTTCTCCATGTGTGAATTCCATGCCTTGTTATTCATTGGTAGATGGCTGGAATTTACATGGTAAATTGCTACATTTTCCATATTTACTGCACAATTTTGAAATGTTGCCATTTCTTGCAAGTTCAACAAATTAAAACATGGGAAAATAATTCAAATATCAACATGAATAATTACATCAAGTTGCTACCAAATTTATACACTTTATTCACCAAGTAACCATGCTAAAATAATGCAACAGTGCTGCACAATTATCCTTGCTCTGTTATACCTTGTTGCTACCTATTTAGACCATGTGGGAATGCTTCTAAATAGGTCAGATGTCTTTTGTAGTCCTTCTAAACTTATTCCATCCATTTCCTCATGCTTTTCTTGACAAATTCAAGGTGCTCCTATAAAGTGATAGCTTGCTGATTTTTATATGGTTGTTTTCTGCAGATTTCCAGATTTAGAACAGTCCTAATAATTTGGCTTCAATGTGGACTTCAAACAAGTTGAAGGGTAGAAAAACATTCATAAATCATTATGAAGTTAATGGATATCAACATACCAGATTTGGCTGTTTGAAATGCATATTTTTATTTGCTACTTAATCAAGCAAAAGTAGTCACAAAATGCTAAAAATAGTCAAAAACAAAGATATAATGCTCCTAACATAAAATCATACAAAAAATTAACAAATATATATTCTAATCAACTATTTTGCATTTAAATTAACAATATGGCAGTTTTTATATTTCAAACATAGTGTAAAAATGAGGTATTTTCAAGCCTCATCATCTGCCAGGAACTGAATTTTATTAGCGACTGACACTCTTATCGCCAGGAGTTGGATTGATACTTGGAACTCTTCTTCTACCTAGCTTAGCATACTTTGTATTTTAAGAAGGTATGCTAATGTGGGTTTAGCCTTCAAAATTATTTGGTTGACCCTTTCGAGCATCTCCTTTTGGAGTGTTTTTGCTTTCTCCTTGGTCAAACTATTGGTCTTCTCTGCGCTGTCAAATAGCTATTTTTTGAGGTCTTCAACTTGTTGTTGAAGCATTTGAATTTGTTATTTGAATTTTACTACTCTCTCTTTGTAAAGTGTGGTCTCATTGAATCTTCCTTCCCTCTTCTTAGCTTCATTTTTCAAAGCCCTCTCTGTGATTTTATGCTGATGAAGGGCTTCTTCTAAATGCTTCCTTGATTACTCTGCTTGAAGAATTTTTTCTTTGTAATATTCTATATTTAGATAAATTTTCCCCATATGAGACTAAGCCTTGCTCCACTCATCATCCATGGGTAGCTAAGTCATGTATTCCTGAGTAACCTTAGCTTAGTAGTCCTCTAAAGTCATTTTCTTTTCCAATTTTTGTACTAGTAGGTTCATCTTCAATGTAGACCATTGCATGTTGATAGGGTCCAACACCGTTCCCTCTTAGATGCGGGCTACATCCATAGAGTATTGGGAGCTCTATGATTTCAACCATGTGGTGGAATTAAGATTGACCTTCTTCAATTTTTTGAATTGGGTAATAGTACGGTTGTTTGCAGGGGAAGCAGTCTCCATGGCATGAAAGCTTAATAGGTTGGCAGAATTTGAGAAGGGAGTAGCGGATAGGGATGATTCCATAATTAATTATCTAGAAGGGGACCCTTCATGTGCAGGTGGAGATGCTGGTGGAGTTTGATGAGTGGAAGGAGGAGTTTGACGAGGAGGTGATGGATGAGATTGATTGGAAGATGATGGAGGAGGCTGATTGGAAGACAATGGATTATCCTATCTCTCAAAATGGGAAGAGGAATTTCTTTGGAAATAAGGAGAAAAAGGAGTATTAAGGTTTATGAGAGACATACCCGAGACCTTCGGTGAAGTGACATCTTCGGTTCCCTGTGACTTCTTGATTTAGGCTTCTGTAATGTGCTTCAGACTTGAGTTATCAACTTTAGCTATTGTCTCTATCAGGAATTGCACCTTACTAATGGTTTCTTTTGCACCAGGGGTTCCTTCTTGGGGAGTTTTCTTAGCTATTTCAACCATTTTTCATCAGTCCCCTGCTTCTCAGAAACCTATTAAATTATTTTTTCATCGATCCCTTGTTTCTCATAAACTTGTTAGTTCATTGTTTCTCAATCACTTATTTTTTAGGAACTTGTTCTACATGTCGTTCATCAATCCTTTGTTTTTGAGGAACCTGTTTAGGATAATGTCCTATTTCTATTTGATCTTCAATATCTTCATGTTCCCCTAACTGTGTGCATCCATAGGACTCTTCATATCATTCTGATTCTTCATACTCTGACTCCTTCGAGGATGTTTCTATTTTTCTCTTTTTTTGGGGGCCACCCTTCTTCGACCCTACTTTTTGTTTCCTATGCTCAAGATGATAACTATCATCTAATTCTGTTTTAAATTCCAAAGGGTGGATGAATATTCATTGTCTTTTATTTGGTATTTCTATTTGTTCAACCACTATTTCCTTCCCCTTATCCTTCTCTATGCTACCCTCGACTTGTTTGATGGGGATGCCATCTATCCCCAGTGGAACCTTTTCTTCCAGAGTCTCGGACCATTCCTCATGACTTGCATCATATTTTGCATAGAACTTTGTATCCATATTCAAGCCATATATAGTGAATGTTTGGATGTGGCACCTCATTTGCTACCATGCTAATATTTTAGCGTGATCCCAGTTTTACCCCCTTTTCTTCATTCTTTTAATGGTTTTATCAGTACGCTTATTATTTGGGTTCGAGGTTGGGCTCTAATCTACCAAGCATTTGTAGAAATCATGCCATGGAGGAAGTGGTTGTATACTCTCAACATGCCATTCCAAAGGCTGGTATTTGTTGTTGTTCCTACCTTATTTGTCAAGTTGTCGATCAGAGGCATGAAATTTCTTGAAAGGGGCCTTGTTCATGGTGGCCTACTTTCAGGTGAATTTTCCCTTAGGATTGTAATTCCATTTGTGAAGCAACTCTACCAGTTTTAGGATTCTTAGGAGCTAAGCGATTTGCTCATGATATCCCTTTTTGACACTATCACTCCCTCATATTGAAAAAGTATGAGTCAAGTGTGTGTCCTTTCAACACCTATCCCATATTTACTATTAATGAATTCTATTTTCCTCATGTATTCTAGATCAAACAGTCACTTGGTGACATAGTAAGGCAATAGAAAAGTCTTCTCTGTGAAGTCGTAAAGCCTAACAACTACCCCATGTGTTAGGATGAACTAGTCCCCTTCTTTTACATGGGGGTGACTTAAAGTGTTTTCCATTTGTTTAGGAATTCTAGGAATTTTGTCATTTATGAGCTTCAAAGCAGGGCCCAAGAATTCCATATTTAAGTGGTAATATGAACCTGCATTCAAAAGAAACGACATCCATTCACACACTAGTAAGTGTTCCCCCTTTTGATCCTTCATGGTGGTAGAAATGGAAAATAAATGCTTGGCTTGGAAGAAGAAAAATATCCATACTAGATATGAGGAATACCTAAGCTTATCTGGGCTTTATCTTTGTAGCTTGGAGAGGCATGTGTGCAACTGTTGGGCCAGGTACGCTAACCAGTCGAAGAAGATAGGTACTTTGCCTAGATCTACACAAGCTTTGTAATAGAAATGAGGAATTGATATACATTGTGCTACTACGATCTTCCACCCATAAACCTGAGTATCATTCTCCAATCCCACCACCATGGCTAGCATAGAGAAGAGATTTTTGTTATTAAATCTTGACAAGGGTATAGGGGACTTGGGCATAGACTTATATGAAAGAGTATTTGACAAGTTCTACTATAGAAATTCCCTAATATTTGGGTCATTGGAGTAAAACTTCATAGAATTATTTGGGTCAAACTGGATGGGTAGAACCATAGGCTTCCTGTCATAGGCAAATATGACCCTGATTGTATCTAGGTTGAGTGTGAACATAGATTCCCCTTTGAAATTTTTTACCACCTTGTGTTTAATGTTGTACATTTTTGCCATTTCTTGAATTAGCTCTGGATAGGAGTGGACTTGGGGGTAGATGTACCAATAGAGCAAAGAATGGTACAGGAAAGTGCTTGGATTAGATGGAGAAATGTCTGGGGAGGTTCTTGTAGCTATATCCCTACGAATTTTCTCTGGCTCTTTCCATGTTAATTTTACATCAGTAATATGAGAATCAGGGTATACAAAGTTGCTCACTCTCTTTCTTGAGCTTCTCTTCTTCTTAGAATTGTTGAAGAACTAGCATTTGGAGGTGTTTCCATCATGATCATACTATGTAACTTGGTAGTAGCCAAAAGAGTGAAAATAAGTGTTGTAGAACTCTCTCAATAGAAAATAGACACAAGGAAAGTAGAAGGTGAAGAAGGAAGAAGGGAGGTGGATTACAAAAAAGGTTATGCATGCTCATGCCAATCTAACATGCAATAACTATCAAACTGATGTGGCATGATTTTGGTTGGTGGTACTCATTTCAATGCAGATTTCAAATACTACCTGGAGCCTTGTTCTGCATGCTAGTATTAAAAAAGCTACCAAATATTACTTGTCATTTTTAGTGAGGACCAATGATTTATTTTACCACTATACTGGGCTAGTAAATTGGTGTTGCTTCCGTATTGGGCCAATATATTTTTGCCATCTTTGCTTTGTGCCAATTGGCAGGTATAGCAGTACTTCAAAAAAGACATTGTTTAGAGTTTTGAGGTTACTTCTTTTATTACCAACAATACCTTACTATTCTAACATGGCACTTTGTGAAGGGTATTCCCTTCTGTTTTATGTGGCACCCAATACCAATCTTATGAGTGTGCATTATCATGACATTTTTCCTTGAAAGGACACTTGGGCACCAAAATATCGCACCCTCATGACAATTTGCTTTGAAAGGGTGTTCGGCTGCCCAAAAGTCACACCCTCATGACATTTATCTTTTAAAGGGTGCTCGTGCACCAAAAAGTCATGCCCTCATAACAATTTGATTTGAAAGGGCACTCAGTTGCCCAAACATTGTGCTATCATGACATTTTCTTTGGAATGGCACTTGGGCACCAAAAATTCATGCCCTCATGAAAATTTGCTTTGAAAGGGTGCTTGGCTACCCAAAAGTCACACCCTCATGACATTTTTATTTTAAAATGGTTCTCGTGCACCAAAAAGTCATGCCCTCATGAAAATTTTCTTTGAAAGGGTGCTTAGCTACCCAAGAGTCCCTTTATCGCAATATTTTGCTCTAAAAAGAAAATGGAGATGCATATTTACATAAAAACACATACAAGATGAGGAGGATCTTATTACTTGAAGTAAAGCTTCAAATGGAATTCATTCACAAGGATAGGTTGAACATGGCCTTGCTCATCTTTCAACTAGAATGAGTTGTGTTGCTTTTCTTCTATTATCTCAAAAGGGCCTTCCAAGAATACATCAAATTTATCATGATTTCCAGGTTTAGACTTCTTCTCATTCCATTTAAGGACTAAGTATCCTACCCTAAATTTCCTTAAGGTAGTCTTCTTGTCAAACCATCCCTTTGTGGTGATAGCATGTTTTAGGTGGTGATCGTAGGCCTATTCCTTTTGTTCTTCTGAATGTAGAAGTTGGATCAACCTATTCTCCATTGGATCTGCCTCTTCTGTACAAGCTTGATTGAGTAGCTTTAAATCCAGTATTTCTATGTGTACGAGTAGGACTGCTTATTTTCCATAGACCAAGGAATAAGGAGATGCATTGATGGACTTCTTGATAGTTATTCTATCAGCCCATAGTGCTTGATTTATCAGGGAGTGCCAGTTTCTCTTGTTTTCTTTTAGAGTCCATTTCAAGATTTTGAGTAGGTTTTTATTGGTAGATTTAGCTAGTCCATTTCCTTGAGGATAGTAGTTTGAGGATGTTTTCAAATAAATCTCGTATTTGCATACAAATTCAATCATCTTGGTACCTATGAAGGATGAACCATTATCTGTGACTAATGCCTTTGGGATGCTGAATCTGGTGATCAGACTTTCCACAAATTCTATCATGACCTCTTGGTCTATTTTTTTTGGGTATTGCCTTTGACCATTTTGTGAAGTAGTCAATGGCTGTAAGGATATACTTATGTTCGACGGATGATTTGGGTTCTATTATTTTTATGAAATCCAATCCCCATTGTTGGAAATGTTCTTCAACCTGGATGGACTTTAGGGGTAATGGAATGTTTCTGTTTATCCCAAAGTACCTTTGGCATTCTTCACAACATCTGGTTATTTTGAAGGCATTTGCAAAGATGGTTGGCTAGTAGCACCTAGTCCTGATGATATTTAGGGTAGTGGTTCTCCCGAAGTAGTGTCATCTTGACAATCCTCCATGCAACTCTTCTAGGATCTTCTATTTTTATTCTTCTTTTATACAATGAAGAAGCACTCCATCCATGTTTTTCTATACAATCCTTCAAGAAGTAAGGTGTACTTCAAAGCCTAAATCCGGTACCTTCTTATTTGTGATTAATTTAAATTTTTTGGGCATCTTCCAGTTTGGAAGTATTTGATCAATTCATCTGCCCAATCGAGCTGTTATGAGGGTTGATCATCATCTGATGCTACTTCCTAAGTCTGGCAAGCTATGTACCCTAGCAAAGCATGCTTGGCAAGTTCTTGGCATAATGCTCTACCTCTTACTAGCTTGGTTGGGTGTATTTCTACATAATATTCTTGTATTTTGGTCACCCAATCAACTCTTGTCTCACCAAGCTCTCCTTGTATGATGAAGCTTCGTACATTGGGGTGAATGATGTAGATGATTGTCCTACTCTGTGATAATAAATGCCTAAAATATTTTAGAGACTTCATTATTTCATATATCTATTTTTTAATGAAGTTATATTTCTCTTCATGTTCCTGCATATCTTGACTTAGAAAAGCTATGGGTCTTTCTTCATTGTTAGCTCCCTTCTGTGTGAGAACTGCAGCATAGCTTTCTTGTTCACCTATAGCATATAGAATAAATTCCCTGGAATAGTCTAGATTTACTAAGATAGGGGCTTGAGCTATCTATTATTTGATCAGCTAGAAGTATTGTTTCCTCCCATCCATCCATTTGAACATGACATCCTTTTTTAGAAGCTTTGTCATTGGTTTGAAGATTTGCACAAAGTCAACTATGAATTTACGTACAAAGTTGATTTGTTCGAAGAAAGACTACAAACATTTTTTGTTCAGGGGAGGGGAAGATATAACAATACCTTCAATTTGTTAGGGTCTATGGCTAGACTAGTCTTAGAAAAAACATGACCAAGTAGAAGCCCTTATTCTATAGCAAAAATGGACTTTCTAGGATTTATGGAAATATCAAACTCCTTGCACTTTTTAAATATTATTCTAAGGTACGCTATGTGATCTCATTTCTGGTGAGATAAAACCATCATGTCATCTAGGTAAATCACTATTATCTTGTTCACCAATTCTCTAAATGCCACATCCATAGCTCTTTGGAAATTCACTCCAACATTAAATATGAAAGACATTATCTAGTAAGCAAACGTTCCCAACTTAGTTGTGAATGCGGTCTTAAATTGATCTTCATATTTGATCCATACCTGATTGTATCCAAAGAAACCATATAGGAGCAAAAACCTTTGTTCTCCTACTACTGTGTGTAGAATCTGATCAATTTGTGGAAGGGGATAATGATATTTCAGAGAAGCCTTGTTTAAATTATGAAAATCGACGCACAACCAGATGTCTCCATTTTTCTTTCTGATTGAGACCAAGTTAGCAACCCATGTTGAATGCTTGATTGGGTAAATGATTTTTTCCTTGAGGAGTTTTAGTATTTCCTATTTCATTAAGGCTTCAAATTTTGGATTTACTAGTCACTACCTTTGCCAAAATGGTTTTGCACCTTCCTCAAGTTTGATCGTGTGTTGAATAATTTATTTTGAATAGACTTTTAGGTCTTTGTAGGTCCAGGCAATGATGTCAAGGAATTCCTTGTACAATTCTCTAATTTCTTCAATTTATACTTTCGTAGTGTTCACTCCCAATTTGATAGCTTTTTTAGGCTCCTTTTGAGTTTCTTTGTACCTATGTTTGTCGACTTTCATCTTGTGACCGATCGACCTATCATTATTGTCAAATAGGATCTCAAGCATAATCAATCCTTTAGGGATGTGGTTATTTTTTAGCTGGATGATGTTCTGATATTCCTCATATTCATCCATTCTGTTGTTAAAGCAATTCATCTCATGAATAAGGAAATCCACTATTTATTGATTGTTCTCAAAAACTTGTTAGAAGGTGAATTTATCTGGTACAGAAGGTCTATAAATCAACCTGACTATTTTAGAATTTTGGATGACATTGCTTATAGGGTAGAAGTTTACCCCTACTAAAGCTAATAAGTCTTCATGGGTGTTTTTCTCTTTGGGAATTGCCTTTATGTTTAGAGATTCAAAATATTCTAGTAGATCCCATACTTTGTTTCGGTAAGCTTTAAGATAATGTTGCTTACTCACACATTTTTTTAGTAACCTGATTCACTATCAACTCAAAATCATCAAATATTTGTATTTGTTTTATGCCCCTATTTTCAGCCTTCTTGAGGTCCAAATAGAGTGCTTCATACTCTGTTGTGTTACTAGTGCAACTCCAGGTTAACTGGTAAGAAAAAAATTTCTACTCACTTGTTGGGGAAATTAAGACTATACCTACTTCAGCTCCATTCTTACATCTGGCCTCACAAAATAAATGCTTCCACAGCTGATCAGTGGGTTGGTTTACCAAAGGAGAATCAAGGGGATCATTCTTCTTAGGTTTTAGAATTGTATAACTCCCAATGTCAGTCTTGATCATAGCATTGAAATATTGAAGGGAGAATTGGTCTTCTTCCTATAATACATTGAGAGTTCCTTCCATCAAGTTCAGGTCCTCTAGTTCCTCAGTCATCATGTTCACTATGGTGGACTATTTAATTTCATCTTCAAGATTTTTGATATGGAAGGTTGATGGTTTTTCATTGAATATCTTCACCCTTTTTCCTTTGAATGGGATTTCTAGGTGTGAGAAATCTAGTGATAGATATCCTCCTATATTGGCTGTGAATTCTCTGGAAAGGCACATACCAAAATAAGGCTCCAAGTCCACTACTACCACTTCCTGTATGAATGTGAGTTGGGGAAGCTTGTGGAGTACTATTGGAATGTCTTTGATTACTCCTACAATTTTCACAGGGGTCCCATCTAGCTGTAAGATGTCAGGACTTCTTCTTTTATATTCCATACCCATGATGTCGCATACTACTTTGGGAATCACAGTGGTTGCTGCTCTAGAGTCTATCATGTATTTGTGAACAACCCACCCCCATTTGAAGAGATAAGTAAAATGGGGGAGGTTTGTTCTTTCCCAAAGTGGATGTCAATGTTGCTTGTGCAGTATCCATCTGAGTGGGAGTCTTATTATTATTATTCATAGACCTAAAATATTCTTGCAATAAATCAATCTATCCTGGAAGCTACAGAGCTTCATACATAGTTTTTTTAGAGGGAGTTTTCTTCATTTCTTCAACTATGTTAAACGGAAGGGGTTCAACACTCTTATCCTCTACTGTTGTGTCATACTTATTTCTATACCCCTAAGTAGAAACAATCCTTTGATGTTTAGTAAGCAAAGAATATCTCAACTTATCTCTTGCTTGCTCTTGTGTTTTAGTTTCTTTTTTTCGTGGTGCTTCCTTGCAGGTCTCTTTATCTCTCTAGCTTGAATTAGGAGGATATTTTTCATAAGAAGTCCTTTTCTCAATAGGATTTCTCAAAGGCAAAGGTACTTTCAGGGAGTTAAGATCTTTGGGAACAACTTGTATAGGTTTCTTTACAAACCTAGTAAGTATGGATACTTGTTCCATCGAAGGCATCATGAAATTATAATTTTCTTATCTTATTATATTCACTTGGCATTTTGGCTTCTTTCAGCATTTTCCTTGGCTACTTGCTGCACTTGATGTTGATGAATCATGCAAGAAGTCTTGCCATGAGGGTCATTGCATGTGGAACATCAAAAAAATAATTTTGCTGAAGAGTTACCATGTTCACTGTCTTCGTTGGCATAAACCATAGTGAATTTATCATAGTTCCTAGCACTTGTAGAAGCTTTATCCCTAGTCACTTGTGGAAACCTTCTGGGTTGGGAATTCCTTTCTGCCTCTCTTTGTTCCATGGATATGAACTTGTTTTATAGTCTTATAGGAAGCTTGCAGATCTTGTAGAACTGCCATTTGGGGATATGGATTTGATGGGACCATAGTCATGGGGAGTGCAGGGATGGGGGAAAGCATTAGGGGTGCAAAAGGAGCTTGTATTGATGGGATGCTAGGTTTTTCGGTCTATTTATGGAGATTGTTATTAGTTGGTTAGGTGATGTTTGATGCCTGAGGTAGATTTGGAAAAATAGGCATCGTGGATTTGGGTGGGAAATAACCAATAGCAATTAGGTCTTTCTATACCCTTTTTACTTCTCGATAAACCTCAGGGAAAGTGCATACATGAGACTACATAATTACCATAATTATATCTAAGTTGAAATCTCTCAAATAATAATACATTGCCTACTCATGAGTCAGTCTTAGACTATCGGGTACTCTCAACCAAGTTCTAAATTTGATATTAAAATCTATGATCTCCTCTTGTGGATGTTTCTAAACAATAGTGAACTAGTTCAACAGGGATAAGGGATATGTCTACTTGTTGAATTCTTTCACTAATTTGCTAGAAAGTTGGACCCATGTAGCTATAGATTGATTTTAAAGAGTTCTATACCAATGGAGCATTTTCCCTTTCAAGGAAATTTCTAGTAATCTTATCATAACGTCCTCTTCATAAATGTCATAGATGGGGGCCAATGCAATGACATCTAGACAATGTTCATAAGCTATCTTTCCAGTACCGTCATACTAGGGTAGAGATTTCAAGGCTGCTACAAGGATCAGATGCTAAACTACCAAGTTCAAGAGACCTATATGGTTCCATGTAGGGTAAGGCAGAATTGGTAGATTCCCGGCCATTGCGGTTGGGTAGATAATTGGAGCTAAAGTTCCGCTAGCAGCAATGCTAGGAGGGCTACAGGGGAAGTATCAAAGTTTTTTGAGTTGCTGATATAAGCGAAAATTGTTCTAGCAATCAAAATAGGGTTATACCGGAGGCTACCAAGGTGAAGTTTGAAAAAAATTATGGGTTCTTTTGAATTTTTTGCCTTAGATATGGTTACCATGAAAGACAGTTCATGACCAGGTTCTGGGTAAGGGGTTTTCTAAGGTTCTCTTCTAGTGAGGAGTCACCAAGTGATATAAAATATTGATAGGGAAAAACTATTCACTAGGACTTTGATCTATATAATATGTGGTATTTGGGTCCCACCAGGCATGCCAAATTTTTTTGGAGCAAAATTTGCCTTCATTTACGTTTATGCCCAAGACATTGCCAACATTGAAGGACTAGGAGAGAAAAGGGTCTACCTGGTTTGATCTCTAGAGGAGGCTAGTTCCTTTGTTTCTTTGAGGAAAAGGGAAAGAGAAGGAAATACATAAATAGAGGGAAATATAGCTAATGCTAGAGGATTAAAACGATACAGATTAAGCAACAACTACTACTATCTCAACCTATTGCAAATAAGCATAATAAAATCTAATGCAAAAACTTAAACCCTCGATGAAGTATTTTATACTAACACAACTCTATTTGCAAAGAAAAATTGTAGATATTAATAGAATATTAATGAAGAAATCCAAATCTAGAATTGATACAGATTACATTCAAACTAGATTTAATTAGCAATAGATAACACATACATACTTGATTTCACAACACCAATGAGCCAAGAACTAGAAGGTAGATCTTTATTTAGCTTTCAAAAGTTTGTATACATAGCCTTGTAAATTTCTAAGAGCCAACCATTAGTTTGGGTCACTCGTTCTATATATAAGAGTTTTACATAACAAAAAACTAAAATTTATTACAAAAGTATACCCGTAGGCTCATTTATAGGAGGAAATTAAGGAGTGATGGATCTTCTAACTGAAAGAGGTTGGGATATTCTTGTTACATTAATATTTATCTAATCTTCCAGACTTCATGGTATTTTTAGCCTTCAAAATTTTGTGCCATCATGACTTTTGGCTATTGCATGTTCCTTGGCCATCAAAATATCATGCCATCATGAATTTTGGCCTTAGTTTACTCCTTGTCCATCAAAATGTTGTGCCATCATGACCTTTGGACACCATTTGCTCCTTGGCCATAAAAATATTGTGACATCACAAATTTTGGCCTTAGTATGATCCTTGGCCATAAAAATATCATGCCATCACAACTTTTGGCCACCGTTTGCTCCTTGTCCATAAAAATGTCGTGCCATCATGACCTTTGGCCTTAGTGTGCTCTTTGACCATCAAAATGTCATGCCATCATGACTTTTGATCTTAGTCTACTTATTGGCCATCAAAATGTCACACCATCATGACTTTTGGCCTTAGTGTACACCTTGGCCATTAAAATGTCATGCCATTATGAATTTTGGTCTTAGTGTGCTCCTTGGCCATCAAAATATCACACCATCATGAATTTTGGCCTTAGTCTACTTACTGGCCATCAAAATGTTGTGCCATCATGATGTTTGGCCTTAGTGTGCTCCTTGGCCATAAAAATGTCACGCCATCACAAATTTTGGTATCTTCTTGGTCCTTGACCTTCAAAATTCCATTCCCTCACAACTTTTGGCTATGGTATACTCCATTACTTTCAAAATATCACATCATTGTGACTTCTTATTTCTACACTTAGTATCTAGAGGATATTATTCCTTCTTTACCTAGATGTGGTCATTTTGACCAACAATCCACCATCCTATTCCTCTTAACATATGGTTTCTCTATGCTAATGGTGATTCCTCCCTTTCCTGGAGTAATCCTCTACCACCCATTACTCATTGGGGTCCTTGTCATATTAAGGATGGTTGTACCCATGTTCATCACCTTGTAGGATTTTGTAATATTCCACTAATTATTGATAATCCTCGTAGATTCCTTGTGTAGTTCATACAAGCTAGGGGTGTATCTCCTGGCCATCTAGGAGTAGGGGTTTGGAATCTTCCTTGCCCTCTTTCTCCTTTGATTGTAAAATCACCTTGTCCTTGTTCATTTTGTAGTTGAATACCTCTCCCTCTTCTTGGTCGAAGCCTTAGGGGTATTTCTCTATTCTTCCTCCCATTATTTGAGTATGACTTCTACTTCTTTTAATTTATGATAATTGTCGTAATGCTTTGATTCTATGATCCACACATGCTAGGTGACATCTCCATCTTATTTCCTTGAAGCTTATTTGTGGTGATGATGTTGCCAAAACTTCTCTATATGCGTCATAAAAGTCCATCTCTGAACTTGAGTGATTCTGATTCTCTTCTCTCTATTCTTCCCAATATGTTGGAAAATTCATCATTCTTTCCAATATTTGTACTTCTCTCCTTTGTCTTCTCAACTGTCGATAGGCTATTATATATGCTTGTGGTTAAATGTTGGTTTGATGTCCCCGTGGTATCCCTATTTGTCATTGCATTGTTGTAGATGTTGGGGGATCATGGTTACCTCAAGGATTTTGAGGGTTTTATGGACAATCATCTTCATCACTGCTTCATGTACTAGGTTCCATTACTAGCCAAGGCATACCTTCGATACTGAAGCCACTCAAATTCAATCCTATATTACCTTGTGGTTTAGGTGATGTAGTTGCCTCTTCAATGTCTCATCACAACATCTCCGCATCTTCATTTGTCATTGGTGGATCGCTCGGTGGTACCTATGAGCTTGTGCTTGCACCATCAATCCCTCCATAACTTCTCAGAGTTAATCCCTCAACCTCCTCAAGTTCCCTTTAAATTTATTGTAGCCTAGCTACCCTTTGTCCCTCCAACCTACGTATTATGTCATCTAATTCCTGGATGATCTTCTCTCTCAACATTTCATTATGACCTCGCAACGTTTGATATTATTCTTGCAGTTGTTGAGTCTATACCTACATTCTCTATTGTAATAGACCTATCTAATCCAATGGAGTAAGTCTGACCAATTCTTGATCAATAGTCTCATTTTTGTCTTCCTTCAAAAATTCCATTTCAAATGTGTCCACTCTATCCTTGTATCATCCTGTTAGCCATATCCTTCTTTGTCCTTCTACTTTTTGGGGTAGTTCCCTCTGTTATACCTGAGGATACACCCTATTTCTACTCATTGGGATTTATTCTTCCTATATTTCCCTATTTTTGTGTAAAAGTACTATCTCATGATGTTCTCTTTCATTTGGATGAATCCATTCTTCATCTTCTTCTTCAACTCACTCGGTCCCATCAGCAAATATGACATGTACTCGCAATATTATTCTTTATTCGAGTTGAGGTACCAACTATTGATGTTCTATAGTTGGTCATGGTTCCTACCCTTTTTCAAATAAGTGTGTGAGTCCTATGTCAGGCTGCTCTTGTGATGGAATTGGCTCACTAAGAGCTTTATTTTGAGTTTTCGATCATTGTTGTCTTTCAATTTATTCTGAAGAAATGAATAAACATTGTACCTTGTAAGGCTTCAACTTTGAGCTATTTACAGTATCAGGAACCTCTGTACCATTTAATTTCTACAACTTGAGTGCTCCATTATTCATTACTTCAACTACTTTATAAGGGCCAAGCCATAACGTCTTCAACTTACCTGGCTTTATTTCCTGCTTTCCATTAAACTTTAGAACCAAGTCTCCCAGACTAAGTTCCAACTTCCTTAAATGTTTTTCATGCCATGCCTTCCGTATTTTCTATTATACCTCAATCACCCATTTCACCATGATTATTATTTCATCTAACTTGATCAGTGTTGTTAGTCGCTCTTCCAAACTTTCTTGATCCCCCAAGCGATGCTCTACTACGACTCTCAATCTTGGTATCAAGAATTCAACTGGTATCACTGCTTCCTGTCCATATATTAATTGGAAAGGTGTATGTTTCATTGTAGGTTTAAAAGTTTTTTTGTATGCCCACAAAATAGATGGTAGTATTTCCTCCTAATCTTCTCCCTCTATTCCATGGGTTTTATACAGAGTAGATACTAGGACTTTATTCATTGCTTTCACTTGCCCATTCACTTTGGGATAGTACGAACTAGATAATTAATGTAAAATCCTTAACTCTATGATCAACATATTTATGATCTCATTAAAAAAATGTCCTTGACTACTTGTTATTTGTAGCAGAATACCAAATCTTGTGATTAACTGTTCATATAGGAATCTTGTTGTGATTTTTGCCAAATTATTAGGTACTGCTCTTGCTTCTACCTATTTTGTTAGATATTATGTCACTACTAATATGTATCTACACTTCCTCCTTCAAGATTTATTAAATGGTCCTACAAATTCCAATCCCCACTATTCAAATAACTCTTGTGGTTGTGATGGGGGCAAGGGCATAAAGTACCTCTTTATCAGCTTTCCTGCTCTTTCACAAGTGTTGCATGCTTTCACATACTCCTTTGTATCATTATACAATGTGGGCCACCATAGTCCTGCTAGCAATATCTTTCTCGCAGTTGCATCTAGTCCCATATGTCCTCCTACTAAGCTTGCATGAGCCTCTTTCAATGTTGCTTTGACTTCTTCATCCATCACACATCTTCATAAGATACCATCACTTCCTATTTTATACATAAATCCTGCTATTATTTGGAAAGGTGTTGACTTCATTATTACTTTCTTATTCTCGGTTGCCATTATTTCTTGTGGCAACTCTCCTATGGATAGATATTGGCCAACCAAATTGTACCATGATGGAACAACATTGATGGTGAATAGTTGTGCATCTGGAAATTCATCAGGAACTCCTATTCCTATATGTTTCCTTGATCATATCCAATACAATTGCTATACAATCACGTGCTTCTTACCAGGCCTCACCACTACTTGGAATACGAACTCCCAAAGGGTGACGAGCCACCTGCTAACTCGTACTTGTATAACCAACTTATTTATCAAGTATAAAAGAGCTTGATGATTGACATAGAAGGCAAAGGGATTCACAAATAGGTAATGCCTAAACTTCTAAAATGCATATACCATTCCCAAAGCTTTTATTTTTATTATACTATAATTTATTTCTATCCTTGAAAAAAGACGACTAGCAAAGAAAATAGGCTAGTCCAGCCTAAACTACCATTCTTGTGCTAAAGCACAACCAATTGCAAAATTTAAAGCATCAATATGGACATGGAATTCCTTATTCCAATTTGGGAACACCAAAATCAAACTACTCACAAGATTAGTATTCAACTCCTCGAAGGCTCCTTGGTGCTCCTTTGTCCATCTGAAAGAAATATTCTTTTTCATCAAGGAATCTAGTGGGTAGGATACATGCGCATAATTCCTGATAAATATTTGATAGTACCCCGTAAATCCAAGGAAGGTCTTAAGTGAACTCACATCAAATGGTTCTTCCATGTGTAATATCACACGGATCTTATCAATATTTATATTCAATCCTTCATTGCACACAATGTGTCCCAAACATTTCCCATATGGTACCATCAAAAAACATTTCCCTGGGTCTAATGATATTTGTACATTTTTGCACCTACTCATACATTCACCGAGGGAAGGAAGATGCTCCTTGATCTTCTTGTAAATAGACCAATCATCCAAAAATGCTTTAAATTTCCTTGTTGCCAACTGATAAAATATATACAGTATGATACACTGTGCATTACAGATCTTGAATGGCATTCGGTTGTATGCATAAATACCATTATCCACAATAAATGTGGCCTTCATCTTATCCTCATTAGCTATATTGATTTGATTGTATTTCAAGAACCAATCCAAAAATGAATAGATTTCGTGTCCTGTGACTTCTTCCAAGATAGAATATGTGAAGGGAATAGGGAAGGGATCCTTAATAGTTATGGCATTTAGACTCCTAAAGTCCACACATATTTTGATCTTGTCTACTTCCTTCTTCAAGGTGATCACTATAGGTGAGACCCATTCACTAGTTGTTACCCTGAAGATAATTCCTGCTTTCAGCATCTTTTCTATCTTTGCATTCACTAATGCAACATACTTTGGGTTCATTCTATATGGTCTCCTTCTTATAGGTTGAGCTTCAGGCATTAGCATAATCTTATGGACACATAATTCTGGTGGTAATCCTTTTAGTTCCTTATATGTCCATGCAAATACATCCTTATATTCCAATAATATATTAAAAGTCATCGCTTTCAGTATAGGATTCCAATCGTTGCCATAGTGAATCATCCTAGGTTCCTTTGTTCCTAGATTAATGTCCACTATTCGAGGTCCTTCATATTTGATATTTTTTGATTCACTTGTAGCTTTATCTACATTATTTGGGTGTGCCATCTTTGTATCAATCTCTGCATCTCCTACTGTATATTCTACAATTTTTTTGGAAATGTCCATTTCTCTTCTACTTCCTTCTTAAGTTCTTGGTTAACTTTTAGTTTTTCTTGTTTTTCCTTGATCTCCTTTGACTCAATGCATAGGCATTTGAGCTGAAACATTTTGTACTTTTCAATTTTCCAATGAAGAAGTCCACTATCAAATCTAGCTTCATCTTCGCTACATTCATCTAGGTACAACATTCCTTCCCCATCAGGTTCGTGCCCTTCATCCCCTAAGGAATTTTCTGATTCATCTATAGTAGCTACATCCTCGCTAACTTTTTTATTAGCTAAATTAATCATATATTTATATTGTCCTTTCTTAAAAGTGATCCGATTCTTTCCCTAGTTGTGATTAACTTTGGCTACTCGTAGCTAGCTTCTCCCCAAGAGAGCATCATATGTAGGTTTCTGCATTGTAATCATAATGAAATCCAAGATAAACTCTTGTTTAGCTATCACCACTTGTTGTGCTATCAAGACTCCCTTTGTCTCGATGCCATTCTGGTCAACCCCATATAATAGGAATCTCGATGCCCATAGATATGGAGTATCTAATTCCAACCATATTATTTTAGGTAGCATATTGACACTAGATCCTCCATCCATAATTACTTGTGTCAATTTATTCCATAGGATCTCCATATGAACATATGTAGGTTTCTTTCCCATATCAATCATTAATATAGTTGGATACATGAACTGATCCTTCCACTCTTTCTCTTGAATTAGTTGGCTCTGCACTTCCATCACCTTCTACGATTGTATTTCTTCCACCACATTGTGGTATCCAAAACCTGTGCTGCTAGATTTTGCACAACTATCTCTTGGTCTAGTGGTTTTCTCAGTTCCTTATCAGTTGTTGACTCTACTAGCTTAGTCTTCTCAGCTTCTTCTTGCAATATTTTCCTTGCTACTTGCCAACACTGCTTTTCCTTTGTTGGATCTGGATACTTATCCTTCTTAGAATGGTTTATCATCATGGCTAAAACTTCTTGGGTTTCCTTCTTAACTTGAGGAACCTCAATATCTAGATAACTAACATTCTACAGACTGCCCTAGGTGGGTTACTTGAACTCACCTATTTTGGACAATCCACTTCTTTGTGGTTCCCAGGACCAAACCATCTACACATATATGTAGTGCTTGCTTATGGTGTTTCCTACCTTTGAGGTGAAGGAAATTTTTTACAAAATGCCCCCATTCTTGGAAATTGTGACACTGTATGATTGGTCTTCCTTTCGAATCATATTGCAAATGACTTTTCCCTTCTTGCTAATTGTCTTGGTTTGGTCTTCCACCTCGTCTGCTATTTTTGTAACCACCACTTGTTGCTTGTTGTCCACTTCCTTGGGTCTTCAATTTCTCTTCCTGCTATTGGATTGATAATATTTGTGGGCATACTCTCACATTATACACACATAGAATTACCTCATGTCCCATCACATTACAAATGTGGCAATAGTCATTCCTTGGACACTTCACATTTGTATGACCTTTTGTTTTACATTCTATGCACCACATGTCATTTTTATCAGGTTTGATCTTTTGTTCTTTTATCATCTTATCAAAATCTTGGTGAAATGATGCTACTGTCCTCTATATAGTGTAATCTTCTCCACTATCTAAATCATTCGACTTGGGATGAGATAGAATTCTTGCATACATCTGTTTTGATTCACTCTCAAAATTATTTTCATGATTTAGTGCTTCTTCATATGTTTCTAATGGTATTGTTTTCATATTTTTCTTATACTTTGGGAGCAATCCATCTACAAACCACCACTTCACTAGAACATCTGCTAGAGGCATCTGCATCTTATCGACTAATTGCTTTAGTTCGTGGTTATAATATTTCACATATTCATCAGGTTTTTGCTTTGTCATGCAAATTTCCATAATAATATCTCCATAATCCTTCAAAGGTCAAGATTATTCAATAAAATTATCCTTTATCTGATTCCAAGTTTGAAAATTTGTGGTATTTTCTCTCTTCAAATACCAATCAATTGTCAATCCTCTCAAGGTAGCAGGAAATAAAGTTACCCAATCATCTGGTCTATCCATACCATTTTCTCTCAAAATGGTTATGCAAGTTCCTATGTGTCATGTGGGGTCTTCCTTAACCTCACCTGAAAACAATGGACATCTCTTTTTGGCTATCTTATTATCCATCTTTGAAGATTCATCATTATCACTTGAGGTATCTCATAGAATCTTTGACTGATTTCTCCTTAGGGGTGTCTTACTCCCATTGTCGTCAGAAGTGTCAATTCAAGGTATCTTATTATATCCTACCACTCGATGACCAAACTCTCGTGTGTATTCACTTTGCAACCTCCTTCACTGATGTGAGGGAGATGGTCTTGGTATTTCCTCCTGAGACCTCATGTCCTGTTACTTTGGTGCCTGACTCCCATCCTCGGCACTCCCTTGCAACCCTTCTACCACTTTCTTAGGTGTCAGCATCCACTATCCATTCTCTTGCACTTTTTCTGTGTTAACCCTTGCCTCTACATTGGGCAGCTCTATTTCCTCGTCTTCTATCTCTATCAACAATACCTCAAAGTTTTCTTCATCGGATGTCCAAACTTGCTCTATTTTTGGTTCTTGAGTACTACAGTCTGAGTTATTTATGTTTTCTCTTTGAGAAATCCTCATGCTTATTCTTACTAAAATTTTCTCTCATACTTCCCATCTCCTATGGCTTCGTGCACTAGTTTACGTCATTCACCTCTAGTTTTTGTAGTATTAACACTTCATCAATTTGACCCATTTTAACAAAAATGCTAGATTCGATAAGGAAATGATACTAAATGTAGCATAAGGGTGTAGTATTCCTAGTGGGAAGGTGATTTTCTAGGGCTAGGAATGATCAATATACAAATCCCAACTTGGTCACCAAATCATACAATCGTATAGTCCTTCGAACTACCCTTTGATGATGGTTGAACAACTTGTACGGATGTCAAACTCTCACACTGTACGATCCTAAATCATACAATGGAAAGTTTTGTATGCTTTTGCACTCAGGTAAACTAATAGATTCAGTTTTGGAGGCTGTAGTACATAGTTTTGTAACTATTCAAGTTGATTCCTTTAAACTACCAAATCAGGTAAGTCAATCTCCATCACTCAGTTTACCAAATAGGGTAATTTTCTTTGTATGATTTGTATGAACTATGGTGTATGATTTACACAAATTAAAGGTATAGTTAGGTGCTAAATCAGATACTCCAATGCCTCAATCTCTCAGGAATATTTTATAATGATTTAATATGCCAATCAATCCATTCTCCATGACATGCAAAATATATTAACGGGGCTTGGGAGAGATTCTATTCAACTGATTACATACAAAAATTATACAATAGGATTCATGACATATTTCCCAATACTGCCATGCTCAGATATCATTCCTCAGGTTTCACCATTGCTATTTTCTATCAAGAGGTTGCAACAATGCATAAAACTACACTAAAACAATTACCAAAAAACACATGCATCAATATTTCACCATAAATCATCATCCATCATTGTTAGGATCATACACAACCTGTAATTATGTATTTATATTCAATTATCTCATCAATGTCATTTATAATAGGGTTGTGCTATCAATATAATGTAATAACATAGAAGTAATCCAACTATCTCCTTTGATTACAACCTGTATCGCTCCAAATTTTTCACACCCTTACCTTCAGGCTATAGGATCCGTGCCCGGAAGGGGGATGTGAAAAGGATGTCACGATACCTCGGACTGAGAGGACTTGCGAAGGTCCCGCCTCTCAAGGGAGGTGTATATTGGTGATTTTTCGACGGATGGTGGGTTCACCAGGAAAAATTCAATGGCAGTTTCCACGCCTAGGTTGGGAATGTGTTTTATGTGTTCGTTTTTAGCCTTAAGCATTCAAATCCTAGGTTTGGCCAAAATGCGTCTAAGCTATTCTATATGAAGATGCAAATTAAATGAATACAGAAAAGCATAATAAAAGACATAAAATAGAGAAATTACAGAATATAAAAGAAGAATACCTGATCCGGATGTCTGATGATGATTCTGATTCTTGAAGCGATCAGGATCGCCTCTGATTTGACAGGATCGTCTGAGATCAGACAAGATCATCTGAGATCTGACGAATTCGTCAGAAACCTAAAAACAAGAGAAATAGGTGCAAAATACAGAAAATACAACTATTCTAGCAGAGGGAAACAATATAAAATGACAGTAGTACTATTAAACTGAAACTTGAAAATAGAAACATGAATGAATTATGCTAATTTGATCACAATTATGGCTTAATTATGCATTTAATCTAGATGGGTGAACTCCAAAATGTAGAATAGCATAAAATACTGAATAAAATTGCTAATTACAACATAAAACAATAGAAAAAGGGAAGAAGAAATGCAAACTTCAGGCACTGATTGCCTCAATGTTGACTATAGTCGAAATCGTCTCGCATTGGTACGAAATCATCTCTGATTTGATAGGATCACCTCCGATCTGAATAGGTTCGTCGACGACGATGTAAGCTTGCTCCGGCTGAAAAACAATATGGTACCTGCAACAAAATTGTATAGAACTAATGCAAAATAGAAACTTAGGATGTTTTAACATGTATGCAGTCGAGTTACAGGGAATTTCAGCCAGGGGGTGCTAAGGGGAGGGCTTAGGATTAAATAGGCTTAGGAGGGAGGTTAGGAGGTTGGAGATCATCCCTATTTGGGAGATCTCCAATGGGGGAGGGTCTCTAATGACACAGACACGCTTTTGCCCGGATTAGAGGCCCGTTGGAACAGAAGCTAATTGTGCAAAATCAGTTTTGGGACAAGATCGTCTGGACGTCCTAGCCTAGACGAAATCGTCAGATCTAGGGCGATATCGTCTGATCGGCGACGATATCGTCAAACAGTCAAAACAACCTCTAAAAATGGCACGAAAAAGGGGGAAACGGATTACACGGCGGTTAATGGGCGGTTTGGGAGGTTAAAATTTGAATTTAAATTATTTACTAGGATGAATGTAATTATTACAATTTCATTGCGCCAATTTTAGGGTGCTACATTTTGCCCCCTCTTTAGCAAATTTTCTGAAGAAAATGCGTTAAAGATGAGTTCTTCTCGATCTACGAGAAAGCAAAAATTATTCCCATTTTTAGGCGACGATTCTTGGTCGAATCATACGACAGCTTACTATGGTGCCCCCTCCGTGTTTTTACCCAAATCGAACGTTTGAGGTAAAAACGTGAAAAAGCAAAATTATTTTTGAATTATTTTTTAATAAAATTAAGAAAAATAGGGTAAAACCCTAATTCATTTTTACTATTCATCTTTATTGGTTTTAGAGCTCTGGAAGCAAAAATGGTGGAGATGACGCACAGATCAACAGAGGTCCGGCGTGGGCTACGGGTAAGAGTCTAGACTTAGTTTAGAGTGATTTAATTTGATTTTACATGCCTTTTAGGTGAATTTTAAATGAATTTTGAGCATCGCGACCATTTTTGGGCCGTCGACGTCGTCGGGACGAAATCGACCCGATTTCGACGAAATCGTCTCAATTTCGCCAATTTTGTCTAAGGGCGAAATCGACGAAAGGGGGACGATTTCGTCAAATTAGGGACGATTTCGGCTTGCAAAATCGGAGACGAATATGCTCAAATTTGGGACGATATCATCCAATAGTGGACGATATCATCATTTGATTAAATTGAACTTATTTTACTTGCATTTTTAATCACTTGAGTTTTTTTTTAATGATTGTTTGTTGTTTTGTTGTTTATGTTGCAGAGAGGATTGCTAAAGAGCAAGGAATGGAAATATGGAGGTTTGAGAGATGACTTGGCCACTCTTACATAGGCAGAGCGGGATTAGCTGGCATAGGCCGGCTTACAGCATGTGGCAGAGATGCCACAAGTGTCTACAGACATGGGGCTACTGATAGCCCTAGGAGAGAGATGGTATCCGGGTTCTTCCTATTTTTGGCTACCTACAGGGGAGATGACTCCCACTTTGGAGGATGTATGGAGGATTCTAAGAATCCCCATACAAGGACGGTTGATCACTCCTACGACCAATCAGGGCCATGCTATGGGATGGTTGTGTGGTGACCCGAGCTTCACCCTAGAGAAGGGCGGAGTTAACATCAAGGCGCTGCATCAGATGCCTGGGCATCTAGACTCACACAAGTTTTAGCTGGAGTGGTTGGTGGACTTTTGCTGTGCCACCAGAGCGGGTGCAGGGTGCCATGGATGCTAGCAAATGTGATCTACGATATGCGAGACCATGGCTACAGATTTGCTTGGGGTAGCTTTGTTCTATGCTGGTTGTACAGGATCTTGCATGGGGTCGTGTACAAGGGCGATCGATGTCTAGTGATGACATCGCTCCTATAGGTTTGGTGCTGGGAGCACATTGCAGTGTGAAGGCTGGTAGGGCTTCCTCTGATAGGGATTGATGGGGAGAGGCCCCGAGTCTTCTACTGGTGGCTCCGAAGAGGGTCACAGTGACGGATCGACCTTCCGATGTCCCAAAGACTGCTAGATGACCTAGTCTCAGACCAGATCACCTAGAGGCCATGGCGAGAGCACCCAGGGTGGGCCGAGGATGGACAAGAGTTGGCTCGCGTTAGGAGATTTTTTTGGCTATGGATGGAGAGGGGAGAGGTGGAGCTCCACCGCTACGACCGAGTTTTGCGACAGTTCGGTCTACAGCAGGGGATCCCATCTCTCAGGGATTATGAGTTTCCTAGACTATCCGGGATAACACCATAGTTAGCGGGGCTCCAGACATGCAATGCTTCTAGAGTCAGAACTCGGACGATGCCCCCATTCAGCTAGTGGATGGGGATGATGCAGGGGTAGCCGATGGCTATGATGCCTGGTACGCAGGCATCCGCCCTCCTCGGATGACGAGGGCTCAAGGTCTGATACACGCAGTTATGCATCGGATAGGGAGGCAGCGCCAGGAAGCTATGGAGGTGGCCCAAGGTCACGGCGGGAGAGAGCAAAGGAGGCCACAGGCACAGGAGAGGCCATGGCAGTGGGAGAGGAGGGTAGAGAGACCCCCTTCTCCATAGAGAGAGAGGCCACCATCGCTCGACAAGGGCAAGGGTGTCGACACAAGGGAGAGTAGCGAGATAGCTACTCTTTGAGCGGAGATGATCTATCTCCAGGCACAGGTGCAGACATTACAGGAGGAGGCTGCATGACACCAAGCTAAGGTGACAGCTCTGAGATGAGATTGCATGCCTCAGGGCACGGGGCGAAGGGGTGAGCACTGGGGAGATGACATGGGCTATTGCCCAAATCACTTTCTATCAGACATTGTACTATCAGTTGGTGCCAGAGGAGGATAGACTACCCCTGCCAACTAACATCGCAGAGCTGATCAGGATCAGGTCATCGAGGACTTCGTCCCGATCGATGACTAGGACTCGTAGTACTACACATACTACGATGGGGCCACCTCATCCACCTCAGGGTAGGGGAGGAGATGAGGTTGAGAGCTCGAGGGGCTCTCGAGGCTAAAGTACTGCACGACATTGTACAGATTGAGACAAAGCATTTATTATTATTTTTTGATAGAGGATTGAGTATGCCGAGGTACAGATTGTGGCATACCGATCCATTTTTGAGATGATGTACATATTGTTGATATATATAGATGAGATATTTTTGATCATATGACTTGTGTTATGTGTATGTTTATGATGCTTTTATGTTTGATTGATTAATTTGATGATTGAATTGAGGATTCATGAAATTATGTCATTTTGAAATTTTATAATTTTGATGTCATGCTATAATATTTTAAATGAAATAATCTGATGTAACAAATTGGTTGTTTGTGATGAAATGTGATAAAAAATAAAAAGAGACTTCTAACAATAATTTCAAAGGACATTGTCGCTAGTATAGACCATTTCATGGAGTCGTTGCTCACTCGGTCGTCAAGCTAATCCCAGTATAGAAATATTGTTAAAAGTAAAAGAGTGCTTAAGAGACTGTCTTAAGACTTTGGTGCAATGGTGCAAATGATGATGATGATGGTTTGTTCTTCAGATTTTCATGAAAATAGTATGCATGAAATAATGTTAAAATGATTTTTGCTAGGCATAAATTCCTAAGTGTGATAAAATTTTTGGATAATTCATTAGGAATTATACCATCATTACAAAATTTGAAGGTTGACATAATGACATGAAATAATGATAATGTGTTTGCTGTTTAAAAGCATAATTTGTGTAACAAAATGATTTAAGTCATATGGTTTTCATGATTTTTAAATAAATGGGGAATAAAAATTGTTACAATGGTTTGCGCTAGGCATAGAATATGTAGGTATAGACTTATACCATCATCGCGAAAATCCAAAAAGAGATAGTTTTATTGCATGATTGATTTTTGATAAATAGAAAATATGAAGATGAGGACTTGCGCTAGGCATAAAATTCCAATTTTGGTTTTGGAACTATACCATCATCGCGAAAGTCGACTAGATATATATATTTTTATTTGTATAGTTTTGAAAGAAATTTTGATTTTTCTATTATATAGTTGTCTTTATGCTAAACAACTGTACTTGAAAGAAGAAAAGGAATCATTCCAAACAATTTGCAAAAAATATTTCAAAGTATTTTGAAGACAAAAGTTAGATTTATAAGGAATCCCATGTGCATATGTGAGTTCATTTCCAATCTTGATTTATCATAATGATACACAAAAATCTCTCAAATACAAAATGTGTGTGCAATTGCATTGTTCATTTACCAGTTTTGAGCAAGATAATATGATACAAGTGATTTGAAGAAACCAAATAAGTGTTCATTAACCATGATGTAGATGCATATAACCATACTAGACTACTATGTAGGTCGGATTATCAAGAGCTAGCTAATCCATAAGCGAGACATAGGTCTATACAAAAGAAGGTCGCTAATGTGACAGACATATCACCATGCTAGGAGTTACCCAAGGCCAAACGGGTTGGGCACAAACCACTTGTTATGGGGCTTACCTCACAGTTTTTGAATAATTGAGAATTCCAGGGATTCAAGCTCATCAACCCTTCTTTTCTTTTCAAAGGGTAGGGAAAGGGATTTTATTGCTTTCTTTCCTTTGCTTTATTTTGCTTTCTTTTGTTTTTTCTTTTCTTTTTCTTTTTGTATTTTTTCTTGATTTTTGAGATAGTGCTTGAAATATTGCTGTAATGATATAAAATAACATTTTTCTTTTCTCTTTTTTTTTTCTTGAACTTTTCTTTTCTTTCTATGCTAGGGATACTTGCTCGGATTAGCTGTAGAGCAAGGGATTTTTATTTTGGGTAGGGGTGAGCTTGTCCTTTTGCCAATTCTCAAAGATTCTAGACCATGTGCATGATAGGATAGCAGGGGAAAATTTTCGCTCAAGAAATCACTTCTACTATGTAGCAAAACATGGAAATTACAAATATAATCATTTTATTGTGAAAAGATGTGCTTGGTTTAAGTAAATAACAAGATCAATTCTCTGTGCTCAAACTTTATTTAATTGAATTTTGTGGACTTTGATATAAGAGAGATTAGTAATCATGCCAGATAAAATCAAGATTATTTATATATATATTTTTTTGAGTGTGCAAGTGAGGGATTCCAAATAAATGCTAATTTATCAAAAATAACTTGAAACATATAACTGCAATAATTGTAAGAAAATATATATAAATGATTTTTGAGAAGTTTTGAGAATGTTGACTCTCTCTTTCTTCTTTATATTGTTTTGGTTTCGAAAGAGTCAAGAATATTGTTGTTTTTATTTTATTATTTTTGAAAGAATTAACAAGTGCCATAAATAAATGCAACAAATAGTTTTGAAGATTTTGATGATTATGAATGTTTTTGGTGTTTTTGAATTTATAAATTGAAAGAAATACAAGATAGTGATTTTGAACAAATATATACATGGATGAAGTGACCAAATTTATACATAGTAACGTTTAAGATGCAAAATATTCATGGGTTCTTTAAGTTCTTTACCATCTAAGGTAGATAATTTGTATGCTCCTGATTCAAATTTAGCAGTAATAATGTATGGTCCAAGCCAATTGGGCTCAAATTTACCTTTAAGGTCCTTAGTTGCATTAGTATTTTTTTTATTTTCTTTTAAAACAAGGTCGCCGATCTCAAAGGATCGATGACGAACTTTTTAGCATATGATCTTTTAAGCTTGTTTTGGTAGGCACGAAGATGCTCCAAAGCATTGATGCATTTTTCATCTAGGAGTTCTAGTTGATCGAATCTGCGACTTCGATATTCATCTCCTACTTCGGTATCTTGAAGTAGCAGAGCCAAAGAAGGAACTTCTAATTCAAAGGGAAAAACTGCTTCAACACCATAAACCAAAACAAATGGTGAAGTTCCCATGGGGGTTCGAACACTAGTTCGATAGGCCCACAAGGCTAGATATAATTGAATGTGCCGATCCACGACCGAGTTTATTGACCAATATTTTGAGGATTTTGATTAAGGTTTTGTTAGATGCTTCTGCTTGACCATTACCCTGAGGATAATAGGGAGTGGACCGGCGATGTTGAATCTTATATTTTTGGCATAATTTTTTAACATCTTTATTTTTGAAACAAGTTCCATTGTCAGAGATGAGATTTGCAAGAATTCCAAACCTACAAATGATTTGATTAAAAATAAATTTAGAGACTTGTGTGCCAGTGTAGGAAGCTAAGGGCATAGCTTCGACCCACTTCGTGAAATACTCAGTGGCAGTTATGATGAATTTGTTTCCATCAGATGACACATGATTAATTTTGCAAATAATATCTAAGCCCCATTTTGAAAAGGGTCAAGGAGATGAAATAGCCTGTAGCTCTTGTGCAGGTGCATGGACGAGGTCAGCATGTTTTTGGCACTTGTCGCAATGGCGCACATACTCATGTGCATCCATTTCCATGGTAGGCCAAAAGTATCCTATCCGAAGGAGCTTTTTAGCAATGACACTACCACTGAAGTGTCCTCCACAAGATCCATCGTGGGCTTCACTCAAGGCTGATTTAGATTCCTCTAAGTTCAAACATCTTAATAGGATACCTTCAAAAGATCTCCTATATAAAGTATTGCCAATTATTACAAATTGACTTGCTCGTCTACGTAATAACCGACTTTGGTTTCTATTAGAATTGGCAGGAAAAGTCCCATTTTGGAGAAAATCAAATATGTCCTGTATACCAAGGTTCGGGAGTAGTTTCATTGATTAGAAACACATCCAAAGGTTCTAAGCATGACTTATTTGAAGCGGGTTCCTGGAGTCGATGAATAATGATAGTGGCATATTCGTCATCTAACTCCAAGGGTAGGAGAGATGCAGCTGCGGCCATAGCATCAGTTGCACGGTTGCAAGTTCTAGGAATAGCTTCCAAGGTAACTTGATCAAATAGGGACATTAATTGTAAAACATAGGCCTTATATGGGCATAGTTTATCATCTCTGGTCTGATAAAATTCATTAATTTGGTTTATAACCAGTTGAGAATCACCAAAAACTAATAGATGTTTAATTTTTAGCGCCAAGGCAGCTCGTAATCCGAGGATTAGAGCTTCATATTCAGCAGTATTGTTGGTGCAAGCAAATGTCAATTTGAAGGACAGAGGAATAAGATGTTTTTGCGAGGATATTAAAATAATACCTGCACCAGCCCCACTCATGCATCGGGCTCCATCAAAGTATAAGGACCATTGTTCAGGATGGTCTGCCTCTAATTGAAGGCATTCATCAGGAAACTCAATGATGAGGGGATGGGTAGACGCTAAGGGTGTAGCAGCTAATTGATCTGCTATGATTTGACCCTTAATAGACTTCTGTCCTATGAATGTGAGATCAAACTCACTTAGAGCAAGAACCCACTTGGTTGTGCGACCCGATAAATAAGGTCGACTCATGAGATACCTCAAAGGATCATATTTGGCAATGACATAAGTTTTCTGACTAAGCATATAATGTCATAATTTTTGCGTAGCAAACACGACTGCTAGACATAGTTTCTCTAATGTTGTATAGCGAGTTTCATAATTGATGAAGGTTTGGCTAATATAATAATTAGCCTGTTCTCTCTTTTCATCATCAAGTTGAGCTAACATAGCCCCTAAGGTAGAATCTGAAGCTAAAATATATAGGAGAAATGGGCGATCAGGTTTAGGCGGTGAAAGCACAGGTGGATTAAGGAGGTATTGTTTGAGAAGTTCAAAAGCTTCTCTACATTCGTCGTCCCAATTAAAAGGGACATCCTTCTTAAGGAGTTTAAGAAAGGGACCGGTTTTTTCTGTCAGCTTATCGATGAAGCGACGGATAGCTTGAATCTTACCTTGTAAACTTCGTAACTTAGATATATTAGTAGGTGCGGGCATATCAGTGATGGCCGCAATCTTGAGAGGGTCGATTTCGATACCACGTAAAGAAACTAAAACCCCTAATAGTTTATCGGACTTAACTCCGAATATGCATTTTTTTGGATTTAATCGAATAAGATATTCTCGTAATCGATTAAAAACTTTTCTCAAATCATCTAAATGATTATCTTCAATAATAGAGCGAGCTATAATATCATCTACATAATCATGTAGGATATCATGCATCATATCATGAAAAATATAGGTCATAGCTCGTTGATAGGTTGCACATGCGTTCTTTAAGCCAAATGGCATCACTTTCCAACAAAAAGTACCCCAGGGGGTAATAAAGGCTGTTTTAGCCTAATCTTCAGGAGCTATCCTGATCTGATTATAACCGGAGAATCCATCCATTAAGGACATCATCCCACTCCCGAAAGTAAAGTCAATGATTTGATCCATGTTTGGAAGAGGAAAGTCATCTTTAGGGCATGCAGCGTTAATATCTCTAAAATCTATGCAAACCCTAACTTTGGTAGCTTCTTTCTTGGTAACTGGAACTACATTTGAGATCCATTCAGCATAATCAATAGCTTGTATAAAAACAACATTCAAGAGTTTTTCTAACTCCCCTTTGACTAGCAAAGCCACTTTGGGATGCATTTTTCTAAGTTTTTGTTTAACAGGTTTAGCATCCGGATGGACCACTAGATGATGCATGACTACAGAAGGGTCTAGACCTGGCATATCTTCATATGTCCAAGCGAAGACATCTTCATACTCTTTAAGGAATGCAATATATTGCTCTTGTTTTTCTTGACTTAATTCTGATCCAATATTGATTATGTGAGGATTATCCTCAGTTCCAATATTAATTTTAATGACGTTTTCTACCTCCATGTGTAGATCTCTTTCAAAATTAGGTGGGGCAGGTGAAATGCCCAATTCTTGTAATTCTTGTAAGGTTAATTTGGATAATTCATCTTGAGGATTAGTGGTCTCAAGTTGGGCTATAGTTGGTATAGAACCATCAAAATAAAATCCATTGTGTAACATCTCTTCAACGGAGACATCATGGAAGATATCTCCTTCCAACTCTTCATCGGGGTCAGCAATATTTTCAGGGTAAGCTATGGATAGCATGTTACATGTAAACGGCTAATTTTTTAGAGGCAAATCAACATGCCTATCCAAATAATCTTGATAGCATATGAGGTGATCATCATCTTCAAAAGGAAAGGGTTGACCCTTACTAGGAAATAGGCCCACACCACAGCGGGCAGGCCACGGTTCTACCTCGAAAGGTTCTTTCATGCCATTTTGGAAAGGTCCCAAGCCTTTCCCTTTATATCCCATTTTAAGCATCATGGGTTTAGCTTTAATATATTCATTGGTAAAATAACACCGAGCATATCCCTCGTGATGAGTTTTGATATTCCGAGGGATTCTTCCCCAGTCATATCCTTTATAAATGAAGGCACAACTCCCGACTTGGTAAGTACTTCCCATAGGTTGTGGGAGGCCCAAAGTACGAGGAGATGGCGGTAAGTTATTTAAAAGAATTGAATCTTGCATGAAAGCATTTGTTTTTTCTGATATTAAGATTGTGGATAAATCTGGTAAAAGTTCATCGAGAAAGAGCATAAGATGTGGAAGGATTATTCCCTATATCTTTAGATGTGGAAGGGATGATAGATGTGTCTATAGGTTTTGAATTTATAGGGATAGCACATGAAGGATTGGTTGTAGATTTAAGATCTTTTTGAGGTTCTAAAGTGATTTGTTTAGAAGATTGTTGATCTATATATGAGGATGAAATTAATGGAGGGAAAATAGGTGAAGTTATGGGTGTGTGTTTCACACGTTTAGATGAAAAATAAGAACTAGGATGTGTGGATGATAGAGTGGGGCAAAATTGCACTCCAACAGGTTCTGCCAAAGCACACATATCAAAGGGTCTAGGGTCACCATGGATAGTGACCAACTAATTTTTAAATTCAAATTTAACACATTGGTGTAAAGTTGATGGGACCGCTCTCATCGCATTGATCCAAGGGCGACCCAAAAGTATATTGTACGATGTTGGGCAATGTACAATAAACACGATTGTTTCTAGGGTTCTAGGACCAACTTGCAAGGGGATGGTAATAACTCCACACGTTTCTTGTGTTTCGTCATTAAAAGCTTTGATAATCATATCAGTTTTCTTCATTTCATCACTTCTAAAGCCAAATCGTTGGTAGAAGTCAAAAGTGCAAATGTTTAGAGATGAGCCATTATCAATCAGGACTCGTTTGATGACTACATCTCCAATTAGAGCAGTAATATATAAGGGATTGTCCTTATGTAAACTGTGTTGTGGGATATCTTTATCTCGAAAGTCAATACAATCAACCTCTCGAGTGATGATAGTATTGGCCATAGCTTCAGGTTGAATGTTTTGAGGTACCATCATTTGGCTTAATGTAAGCATCAACTCATCCCTATGGGTGGGAGAGGATCTTAACAAATCTAAAAGGGAAATTCTTGATGTAGTATTGGATAATTGCTCATTAATATTGTAAGGGAGTTTAGGTTGAACATTAGGAGCATGATTCCCTTTATTGGGGTTTTTCAAAACGAATGGAGCCGATCCATCGTTCTGATTTGGTTCTTGTTGAGAATTTTGAGCCTGTTGTCGGGTAACGACTCCAATGGTACCTACAATGTTATATTGAGGACATTGAACTGGTCTCGGTCTAGCATTTATGGCTTGTTCATTTGGAAGGAATTGATTAGAATAAGGGTGAGTAGTAACTCTTCTAGGAAATGGTTCTTCTGGAACCATGGCATCTATGACGGGTTGAATAGGATCTGATTCATTTTTAGAACTATTCGATTGGTTTGAAGTAATGTCTAATTCACTTTCAGTAGCTGATTCTATATCACTAGAATCAGAAGTTTGAAAATTATGTAAGGGCCTGGTCGTAACCAGGGATAAGGTTGTGTCAAATATTTGAGGATCCTAAATAGGTAATTGTCCGCTAATGGTTCCTACATATCGGGTAGGAGGCGGAACATTATGATGTTCGATTTGATTGGCTACCTCTTTACCATGTCTTGGTAAAGGGTGTTGAAATATGTCTAATGTTTGATTAGCATTTTGATTTTGATTTTGGGGAATGGTCTTTTGAGCATTATTAGGAGCATTTTGTTTAGGTTGGAAGGCTTGCACCTCCATTTCATTATTATCAATCAAATCTTGTATTTTATGTTTCAACCTTTTACAAGCGTTGGTAGAGTGTCCTGGTCCTCTATGGAAATCACGGTGTAAGTCGGCTCTGTATCCGGGTATAGTTGGATCGGGTTCCCGGATAGTTGGTAATTGGATCAAACCTCTTTCGAGTAATTGAGGTAAAATAGTTGATAATGGTTGATTCAATCTAGTAAATTCTCGAGGAGGCTTATTAGGAGGTTTCAATATAAATTTTTCTGTTGTCTTCGTTGCATTGATATTAGCAACATTTTTGCTATCAGTGACTCCATCACCGACAACTTGTTTGTTTTTATATTGATTTCTGGATGTTTTCTCATCATCCTTCTTCCTAAGTTGGCCTCTCCTAATGAGGGCATCTTCTACTCTTCGAGCTAAATCTATAGCTTGATCGAAGGTAGTTAAAGTAGCGATTGATAGCTCATAAGATATTTGTTCTTGTAAATTATTGATAAAAATGTCCAACATTTCCCTATAAGGTAGCACAAAGTGCAGTTTTCCTGTCAATTGCCTCCATCTAGCTAAGAAATCGGAAAAACATTCATCCTTGTCTTGTTTTAAGTTGTATAAATCTTTGATGGTTACATGCCTCTCGATGTAGGCACTAAATTGATGGACAAAAGATTCAGTTGTTTCTTCAAAGTTTCTCAAAGAGTGAGTGGGCAATTGATAGTACCACTCTAATGCCATCCCACCTAAACTTTTCGGGAACATTTTTAGTAATAGCAAGTCATCATGTGATATATCATGACATGCTATCCTAAACATGCGAAGATGCTCTATGGGATCTTCGGTTCCTTTATATATAGGCAAGATAGGCATGGGAAAATGCTTAGGGTACGGTTGAGCTACAACTATGGGATCCAAAGGTTGACTACAGATCTCTCGATAATTGTACGAGGGACGATAAGGATCTATCTGGTCCATACGCGAAGCTAACTGTTTCACCATGGTTTCCAGATTACTAGTTTGCCCCCCATATTGGTTCGGTAGGGCATTGACATGGGTTTTGTGAGCATATGATGGAGGGACATGAAGATTAGATGCTATGTTGCTATTGTGTAAATTGCTGGTAGGAAAAGTGTTATGAAGGGATTTTGAAGTGGTATTATGTTGTATTCCAGATTGTTGAAAATTGGTGTTTGGCTTCGTTTTAGGTTTTTGTTTACTTGAAGCATATTGCTCAATAGTTTGGCGAAATAAAGTAGTGAAGGAAGTTTTCTTTTGTGTGGGAATGATTTTAGGTTGAATAACAGGTTCCTTAGGAGGTTGGATAACTTGTTGTTTTGACATGTTTTGCATCATAGTGACCATGTCTATATTGGATGGCCCAACATTATCACTTTCTTGATCAATGAAAGACAAGGGATTAGTGTGCACATCATACATATATTCCATGGCTGCTTGAGTGTTACTAATTTGCCCTTTATCAATACGAACTGCCACATTAAGGGCGTCAATGTTATCATTGAGAAATTTTTGAAAATGATCTACGTTGTCAAAAGCAATAGTTCCATCTGGAGCTACTCTAGGGGATGAGGGTCCATCCTCTTTAACACTTTCTTCTTGTTCATTGTCTTCACCTAGGTCATGTTCTGGTTGATCTAGAGTTTTTCCTTCCGAAATTGGATCTTCAGGAAGGACATTTGGGTCTCTAGTTGTATCTTGTAACCAATCTTCTTCTTCTCCTATAGTTTCTTTACCATTCCTAAGTTTAGGCATGGTGCTTTAATTTTGATTTCAGCAAATATATATATATATATATATATATATATATATATATATATATATATATATATATATATTTATTTAATTTTTTTATATATATATATGCAACAAGTTTAAGAGGTATATATTAATTATATACCTACTACAATATCTAAAATGAAATGTTTAAGTTTTTGCTATGTTTTTTAGTTTTTTTAGTTTTTCTTTGTTTTTGAAATAATATTGTAAAGACAGCAAATAACACAATAAATGCAAGAAATAATACTGAAAGTAATAATCTAGTTTTCTATAAACAACTTATAAATATCATTAATGGGCTCGAGTTCTTCAGGAGTCATGAAGTGTTCTTCTTCAAATTGAAAGTTTTCTTTTAAAAATTTAATGAAAAGAGCTATAGTGATATTATCTGTCTCGGATCTTTGGTTGATAGAAGTAAAGCTCGTGGCAATACTCTCGATATAACACGGCTCGAGGAACTCTATTCCATATTTCCCTATCTGTAAGAACAACCTCTTGGTCTTCTACAAGACCTAGGAACTGGTGTACAATGGCTGCGTTCTCAAGGTATTCCTCGAAGGTGAACAATTATGAGGATACAAGAGCTCTCCTATAAGCTAACCATCTATGGCAGGCTCTCTGAAGTTCATGATAAAAGACAAGTTGATGAGGATCCAGGATTCTATCTAGGACTAGCCTCTTAATTTGTTTAAGTTATGTTGACCTAGATGAGATGACACTAAGTCTTCTATCAAGTTCGTCCCACAAGAGTTGATTTCTATCTGTTTCAGGCACACTAAGTACAGAATTGATTTCTATGGCTGCCAATTGGTTTTCTACATTTATAGTAACTGCTAATATTTTCTTAGGAGCTACCATCTAATATGCAACTTATCAATTTGAAATGATTTGAAATGCATCTATGTTTTAGTTGTTTTATTTTTTTATTTTTTTGTTTTGTTTTTGTTTTCAAAAGGTTTACAATGCATTCACGTCGGGTTCACCAAAATGTATCGCTCCAAATTTTTCACACCCTTACCTTCAGGCTATAGGATCCGTGCCCGGAAGGGGGATGTGAAAAGGATGTCGCGGTACCTCGGACTGAGAGGACTTGCGAAGGTCCCGCCTCTCAAGGGAGGTGTATATTGGTGATTTTTTGACGGATGGTGGGTTCACCAGGAAACATTCAATGGCAGTTTCCACGCCTAGGTTGGGAATGTGTTTTATGTGTTCATTTTTAGCCTTAAGCATTCAAATCCTAGGTTTGGCCAAAATGCGTCTAAGCTATTCTATATGAAGATGCAAATTAAATGAATACAAAAAAGCATAATAGAAGACAGAAAACAAAGAAATTACAGAATATAAAAGAAGAATACCTGATCCGGATGTCTGATGATGATTTTGATTCTTGAAGCAGTCAGGATCGCCTCTGATTTGACAGGATCGTCTGAGATCAGACAAGATCGTCTGAGATCTGATGAATTCGTCAGACGAATTCGTTAGAGACCTGCAAATAGAGAAATAGGTGCAAAATACAGAAAATACAACTATTCTAGCAGAGGGAAACAATATAAAATGATAGTAGTACTATTAAACTAAAACTTGAAAATAGAAACATGAATGAATTATGCTAATTAGATCATAATTATGACTTAATTATGCATTTAATCTAGATGGGTGAACTCCAAAATGCAGAATAGCATAAAATATTGAATAAAATTGCTAATTACAACATAAAACAACAAAAAAAGGGAAGAAGAAATGCAAACTTTAGGCACTGATTGCCTCAATGTTGACTGCAGTCAAAATTGTCTCGCATTGATACGAAATCGTCTCTGATTTGACAGGATCGCCTCCGATCTGAACAGGTTCGTCGACGACGATGTAAGCTTGCTCCGGCTGAAAAACAATATGGTACCTACAACAAAATTGTATAGAACTAATGCAAAATAGAAACTTAGGATGTTTTAACATGTATGCAGTCGGGTTACAGGGAATTTCAGCTAGGGGGGTGCTAAGGGGAGGGCTTAGGATTAAATAGGCTTAGGAGGGAGGTTAGGAGGTTGGAGATCATCCCTATTTGGGAGATCTCCAACGGGGGAGGGTCTCTAACGGTGCAGACATGCTTCTACCCGGATTAGAGGCCCGTTGGAACAGAAGATAATTGTGCAAAATTAGTTTTGGGACAAGATCGTCTGGACGTCCTGATCCAGACGAAATCGTCAGATCTGGGGCGATATCGTCTGATCGATGACGATATCGTCAAACGGTCAAAACAACCTCTAAAAATGGTGCGAAAAATGGGGAAACGGATTACCTGGCGGTTAACGGGTGGTTTGGGAGGTTAAAATTTGAATTTAAATTATTTACTAGGATGAATGTAATTATTACAATTTCACTGCACCAATTTTAGGGTGCTACACAACCAGTATGTATTCTATACATATCTATCAGCAACCAAACTTATGAATTTGAAAATGGGGACTTATATAATGTTGTCTAGACTATTCCAAAGTGGTTATTGAAGCAATTAGTTATTTATAGCTACCCATGCATAACAAAATGCATAAAATTATACTTTTACTAAGTCTAAAATCTTAATTGGTAAACTCATGCACCAATATATCTCGAAAATACATTTTTCATGCATTTCATTACATTTCAATACATCTTGTATGGTTTGCTCTTGCCTTGTATAGTTTAGTTCCCTGGTTGCATGGTTTAATTTCCTGGTTGTACGGTTTTCCCCTACCTATACGGTTTACCAAAACTTGGGCAAACTATCAAAATTGTCAAAATGGAGAAAATCCCTTGATCATTTTCTCTTCTTTTGGGAGCAGGATTTGCTGCCTAAAAATTCAAAAGGAGACTCTAGATAAGTATCAGGCAAAGAAATCACCTAAGCATCAGACCACTGTAGTGCATGAGTATACTCCTTCGAATGAGGAGGTACACCATTGAAGGAAAAGACCAAAGAAGTTGTAATCTAAATTGGAACAATAAGCACTTCAACAACGGTAGTAGGAGCAAAAATTAGTTTAGGAAAGGAAGGAAATTATGGAGAGGTAATCCAGCCTAGTACGAATAAGAACAAGAAGATAATGGGAGAGAATGGTAAACAATATCATTCTAGAAAAGCAAGCTGAGCCTGTACAGGAGAATCAGTAAGAGGAAGGGTAGTCAGACTCTAAGAAGCTAGATTTACAAAATTGGGATTGGGTAAATGTAGAGGAGGTGGTAGAGTCCCTACATATTTTCTAGTCTACCGATCTTAAAATTTTGGACTCTTCTAAAATTTTGGATGATACAAAAGTGAGGCAAATAGTATAAGAAGTGATATCCACTACACAAGAAGTAAGGGAGAAATCCAAAGTGATAGTGGAAGCATTAAAAGAAGATTCAAGAGAGAAAAAGAAGTCCCACTTCATATTCATGATGGGAGGAGACACTAATCAAACTAAACAGAGTGATGCACAAGAAGATATGAATGCATCACATAAAAAAGAAGATTTTGTTGTTGAAGAAGTTACATCGATGGAAGTTCAATAGAATTAGGTTGAAAAGTAGGTAATGGAAGAACAACAGGTGGACTTATCTAAATAGCAAAAATAAGTCCAAGAACCTACAAGAAAACAACAATCTCATCCTGAGGATGTTAATATTGAATATGATATGGAGGTTGAGATACCTGTAGGACATACTCCACCGTAGGAAAATATAAACACAGAGAAAGCACTAATGGAGCTTGGTGGAATATTTGGTCACTACTTGGAAGAAGAGGAAGAAATAAATTCTACATAGGAAGAACTATGGAGGATGCATAAAAGTTACCTCCTGGAAGTGCCACAATTCTCAAAGATTGAGACTAAGGAGGACGTAAAAAGGGTAGAGCATCAGGTGGACCATTTCTTCTCTCATATGGGCAATATCATGGCAAATACCAAACTATAGTTTTGTATTGGATGCGTAGGAGGATTTAAGCTATGGGAGGAACAAGTGTTTATCGAATTGGAAAATATAACAAAATGGGTGAGTAGTAAGGATCGTACAAGGATAATTGTTGATATCCATGTAAAACACCTATGGAGGTTACCCAAGGGAGAGGTAACAACGATATTAGGAAGAGACAACTTACCAGATAGAGTGAGAACCAATTATAGGTAGCATTCAAGGTTGTACTTGGATAAAGCCAATTATCTAACTTATCCCTTGAATACAGTGGAGTTAGAACATAAGAGGTAAAATCAGGCTTGGTTATCACTCTAAGGAAGTTGAAATTCCTAACACATTGGATAGAGTGGTTGAGCATAGTATTGGAGTAAATATATCATCTCAAGGAAGCTCAAAAAGAAGAAACAGAGTCCACTCGAAAGGAAATGATTGCAATGGAGGAAGAATTGAATAAGAGTAAGGCTATGGCAGAATATAAGTTAAATAAATTAGAAGAAGAACTATTGAATAATAGGGCTAGTTTTGAGGCCAAAATCATTTTTCTATAAGAGGATAAGTGACAAGTATCACAAACGATAGAATAAAGGATCAACAAGTTAGAATCTTAATTAATAATAAAATAAGAACAATTGTAGGTAAAGGATGAATAGCTAAAGACACAATTTGTTGTGAAATATGAGCAATTGGTAGGGAAGGATAAGAAGATAGAAGAGCTTACAAAATATAATAAGCAATATAATTATATGATCCTAGAGAAGCAAACACAATTGAAAATTAAATAGGAGATTGTTCATGCTTTGGAGGTAGATATTAATCACCATCTGAAGACCATTATAGACAAGAATGAAGAGTTAGAAGTAGTAGCTCAAATAGAAGTGCATTTACAGGATAAGCTTAAGAAGAGTTCTACTAACCATGAATAACAATTAAGGAAACTCCTGAAGAATACCGAGGAGATAGCCAACCAACATGGTATGAAAGTAGTAGAAATGGGCAACAACACAGACAAGTTGTAGAACCAACATGCAATTCTTTGCACCCAGCTAGAAGATAGTGAAGCCTTGGTCAAAGAATATGAGGCTCAACTGAAATAGAAAGATGAGTCAATGAGTACACTGACCAAAGTAAATGGGAGTTCAAATGTAGGCAGCAAATCCACCTCCTAGAAGAAGTGATAAAGAGGATTTGCCTAGTTCTGATATTTTTGATAATTTTGACATTTTTGGCAAAATGTACAAGGAGTAAAACATACGAGGAAGTAAAACATACAAACTAGAAGCTAAAATGTACAAGGTGCAATGAAATACAAATGAAATGCAATTTAAGTTGTAATTGCGAATGAGTTTGATAATAAAGGTAACTATACTTAGTAAAAGGGTGTAATTAAGATTTTTGTTATACATGGGTAGTTGTGAATAATTAATTTTCTTTGAAACAACTTGGAGTGGCTTGGGTAGTCATTATAAAAGGTCCCATTTCAAATTCGTAAGTTCGGTCTAGTTAGTCTGGTTATTGAATGTATATATCTGGTCATTGTGTGGAATTACTATTTTAGTGTTATTCTTATGGATATTTTTAGTGATTGTAATGTTCCATTTAAGAGTAATAAATGAATAATCACATTGCATAGCATTATCTCACATTTTTTTATGATTCTAGAATGATGGATTAGTGTTTTGCAGTATCTGATTGTTGCATGTTACTTCTTTATGTATATGGATGATGTTAATGCACTAGTATGAATAATGGAATTGAATCATCACTGGTGTGAGCCTTGGAAGTGATCTATGAGTAATATTGCATCTATAGATATGTCTTGGAAGCTATTGTATGATTTCTATAGATTGCCATTATGAAGAACTTTATCAGATCCTAAAGATAGAACTTGCATGTTGGTAAATATGGAGTAATTGACATCCCAAAACTTTCTAAAACTTGTATAAGAGATATTGGTACAGAAGAGTATCCAATTTTGTACCTTTATTAACTTTAATTTCATACAAATCATACACCATATGTGCTACAAATTGTACAAAAGAAATTTACCTGATTTGGCAGTTTAGGCGATTGAGATAAACTTACCTGATTTGGAAATTTTGGCAAATTGAACAAATTAGTTACAAAACTGTGTATGGCAGCTTGCAAAACCAAATCTAAAGTATTTACTCAATGTCAAATCATGAAAACACTGACACTGTACAATTTGGGATCATACAGTTGTATGATTTGAGTCTATACAAGTTATTTTTGAGTCGCATATCAATTGTTGGAAAGACTGTACAATTGTATAGTCTGGGTATTTGAATAAGAATATTAATTTTATCATTCCAAGCCTCTAATAATAACCTCCCCACTAGGAATACTACACCCCTGTGATATAGGTGTTTCATTTTTGCATTCATAAGAAGAAAATATGCATGTTGTAGAAAATAACCCATATGTATTATTTTCAAAATTCCAAACCTTATTTGTGACTATAATTCCAAACATAAGATATAATTACCTATATAATTCATAAATGGAACCTTAATTTTCAATATATTTTTTTTTTTAGTTTTATAAATGCACACATGCTTTACAAATATAGCATTTTTTTGTATCTCTTCACTCTAGTTTTTTTATTGGTTTCCTCAACCATAATGCATTTAAATGTCATATTTTAGGCATTCTATAGACTTATTATTTATAATTATGTTGATGAGGGTTCAAAATTCATCCAGTATAGTGATTAATGTGTCAAATATTGGTGTTATATTATAAATGTGTTTATATCCATGCAAGGCCTACTTAATGTAGTGTTCAACTTATTTAGCCTAAATGGTTAGATGCCTATCCAACCTTTAAGTGGAACTCATATAGGTATGGGAAATTATGACTTGTATTTTTCTCTTAATATGCATTCCACAATTGATGTTTTGATTCAATAAATTGATATACTAGCTTTGATGGCAAAGACCCTCATAGATGGATTTTGAAAATGGATTACATAATACACTTGCACAAAGATACTAAATAGGGAAATGTTACTCTTGTCACCTTGAAAATGGGTACCGATGTTCATCAATGTCTTATTTGGGAACTACAACATTGGGGTTATGATATTTACTCTTTAGAATTTTAAGAGATGTTTGTACTAGAGTTTGATAAGGGTACTACTTCTTATGTGATAAGGTAAGTGTAAATTAAAAAAATATGAATGATGGTTGAGTACTACATAAATTTTAGGAGCCTTATCACATACACATTTATCTAGATCATGTGAAGATGGTGTAGTGAAGAATCACTACATTAGGGAAATATTTCTAAAATAGATACTTTTGATAAGAGTGTCATCTGAAGCCAAAGTTAGGAGGTCTATAATCCCTACAACCTATGAATAAGTTGATGCTATAAGTCCATAAAAGGTGTAACCAAGGAGAGACCCCCACTAGAGACTAAATATTTATCTAAATATACCCATGCCATGAAGCCTATCTAACCCACTAGACTAAAATACCAATGGTTTACCAACCCTTTTGGTGGCAACTAAGGTAAGTTATACCATGATCTGGAGTCCTAGAGTCTTTCTAGTGATAGCTAAAAGGGGTTTGATCTTGGTGGGATTTAGCCCCACCTAACATGCATATAATTCTATCCTTATTGAAAATGAAGGGTCACTTGTTTGGCCCTCTTCCATGTTTGATAGTGTTCATAGTTCCCTAGTAAGGTCACAATTAATCATCGGTTAATGACCTCTTGGAATAAGATCCAATTACATGGAGGAAGAAAGTGGGATAGTTCAAGGTGAATAGGTGAGAAAGTAGTAAGGAAATATCCCTCTCCCTCAAGAGGGGCTTAACACTAAAAAGGCAATAAAAGACAAGTATCTTGAAGATTTTAAGTTGTGGGACCTCTTGTAAACCTTGAGGCTTCCTTGCCCTTGCAAGGTCCACTAAGAGATCCATGGTGGAAAAGAAATAAAAAATATAAGAGAAAAAATATGGAAGGGAAGGATAACCCAAATACACTTGACAATAGAATTATCAATTATAAAGGACACTCCCCCATTTTGGAAAATAGTATGGAAAGGAAAACACTAGGATCCCAAAGGATGAACTAGGAAGGAATTCACCAAAAGGACTAATCAATATGCAAAGAAAGCAAGGAACTATCTATAATTAGATAACTACAATAACCCAAAGCAACCAAAATAAAATGAAGAGGTGGTGATATAGCTTTGGCTCTACCATAAAAATAAACCAAACACGATCCCCATGTTGATAGTTGACACATTCAAGGCAAAAACATAGAGGTGGCCCAAACGGATAAAATCAAGGTCAAAAACATTAATGGAATAGGACCTCAAAGTTCTAATCATAATAGATCTCCATCCTAAATAATTAAACAAGAGAAAAATGGATAGGTGACATTCCATCCAATAAACCCATCCTACAACATTTATGCCTACAAATCTAGATACCTTGAGATCATCCAAGATTGATAGCAAAATCCTAGAAATAATTTTTAAGTAGATCATCCTAAATACTAATAAGGAAATATTATGTGTATATTTACAATTGCCCATTTTGGGTTTCTAGACATGCCTTAATTTATTTCCATTTATTGAGATAGACAACAATATACCATCAAGTGTCATAAGTCTATAATAATTATCTCCTTTAACTTGAACTATTTGACATATCCCACTCTAGAGAGAGTCAAAATTTTAGGTCTTCTAAGCTTTATACTATCTTTGTCAAATCTAAAAACTAGGTCTCCTTCTGTAAGGTCCATTTTAGTTGCCATTTTATCAAACCACTTCTTGATTGTCAATTGATGTTGGATTAATTTTTTAAAATCTCTCTTTCATCCTACAAGGATATAGAGCATTATGATGAGCCCGCATTAGGGTAATATTAGTATCTTCAATCTCCAATTGTTGAGAAATTTGGAGGGAAGGAATATCTAAATTGATTGGCAGTACTACTTATTTTCCAAAAATAAGGTTTTTGGAAGATGATCCAGTAGAATCTTTAGGTGTTACCTTGTCTATCTATAATACCCTTTTCAAATTTGTTTTCTAGTCCCTCTATGATTCAATAATTATTATTTCTAATATCATAACAATATTTTTAGTAGTGGTTTTTATTACCTTGGGGATAATAATTGGAAGAGGTTTCTAAGATAAATTTATAATAAAGCACAAAGTGCATCATTTTGACCCCTATAAAGGTTGTAGCATTATCAATCATTATTATCAATGGTGCCTCAAATCTAGTGATAATGTCCTCAACAAGTTGTATGATAGGTTCATCCTTTACTAACTTAGTTAGTGTTTGCTTCAATCCACCTATCAAAACAATTTGTGCTAGTCAAAAGCCACCCATGTATTGCACTTGACAAAGGACTAATTTTTTTAATGAAATCCCATTTTTAGAAGAGTTTTATGACAATTATAGGTCTTAAGAAAAAGAAAATCATTTATCCAAGTGTAATGGGCTATTTTCTATTCAAATTTAGATTTTTATTTTGGTTCTAATCCTATTGGGAGTTGATCTATCATCATGTATCTTTTAATATCACCCATTCATCCTATATGATTTTTTAATTCAAGTTTTTCTACTAGTGCTATTTATTCCTTCAGGCATAACACAATGATATTTTCACATTTGGCTCATCCTCTAGCCAAATTTGTTGGCTTAATTTTTATGTCAAACTCCTAAATTTTGTTTATCCACCATATTCTTTTTTTTCAATTCACCATGAAGTGCTATGAACATTGCATCAATATGGACTACAAGAATAGTGGCCATACTTTGATATTAGTAATATCTATATTTTATATGAGACTTGATCATAACATATACTTATTTTTCTATGAAGGTTTACCACTCTTCATAATTATGAAATGTTTGGATCATGATATAAATTGGATGTTCCTTTTATTTTTCATCCTTATAGGTTAGTACAATGATACTACTTTCATCAATACCAAAACATAAAACCTAAAATCTCTAGAAAAGCGTAGATTGATTAGGACTAGGGATTTTTTTATTGTATCATTTACTATTGAAAAATCGTATTTATTTTCTTCAATTCAATTGAAGGTAATATCATTTTTTAGCATTTTGGTAATGGGTTAAAATAGATATGAAATTTTAGTTATGAATTTGGTAACAAATTAAATTTCCTAAGGATATAATACCTTTAATTGATGAGGGCAATGATAGCTCTTTTATTAACTTGATTTTATTAGGAATAATTACAAGTGCTTATTTAGAAATAAAAATTCCAAAAAATTTCCTTCCTAAACCATGAAAATAGATTTCTTAGGATTTAACAAAATCTCATAATATCTACATATATTGAAAGTTATCTCTAGATGTTCAACATGTTTATTTTATTTCTTTGGATATTATTGTTAAGTTATCAGGATATATATGTATAATTTCATTGAACTAGCAAATTTAATATTCATAGCTCTTTAGAAGGTAGCCTCTATTTTGGAGAGGCCAAAAGGTAGTATTTGGTAAGCAAAGGTTCCCCATTTTATGGTGAAAGCTATATTATATTGATCATCATATTTGATCCATATCTAATTGTATCCAAATAAAATGTCAAGTAATTATAATATTTGTCACCTCCCCACCATTTACAAAATTTGATCAACTAATAATAGTGGATAAACATCTTTTAAATATGCCCTATTCAAATTTATGAAGTCAACAAAAATCTAGATATACTCATTCTTTTTACATATTGGCACCACATTTTCTATTCATATAGAGTTCTTGATGGGGAAGATGATTTACACTTGCAATAGCTTTAGAAGCTCCTTCTTCATTACCACTTAAATCGTTGGGTTGATGGGTATTTTATTTGGTTAAAATCACCTGGTTTTGGAATTAAGTTCAATGGTATATTCAATGATATTACTATCATTGACTTTCAAATATTCATATTTCCATGTAATAACATATCCATGCTTCGTATATAAATATATGAACAAATGGACCTCTTATTTAGTGTAATCCTTTCCCAAAAGTAATTTTTTACCTTTAGAGACATCAATAGGATGGTATTAAGATATTTTTATCTTGATACTTACATTCTTTATGGTATTATTAGGGTTTTAGAGGATTTATAGTGTGATTATTCCTATAGGAAACTAGTATTAACTTGATTGCTCCATCCTTGATGTCATCCCCATATTCATTCCTTTATTTTGTATGTTTAGCCTCTTTGAGAAGGAATTCTATGATTTTATCATTATTATTGAATACTTGCCAATGTAAACTTTTAGGGATTATAAGCCTAGAAACCACCTCAACTTATTTAGTCTTATTCCACATGTCTATCATTGGATCAAATTTTATTTTTGAATATTATAGCTCATCTATTTGGAATTTGGTTTTCTAGGAATCACTTTGAGCTCATAAGTACTAAGACTTCCTAATAAGTCCTAGACTATGTGCTTCTCAAATTTTAGATCTTTATTTTTGGTGGCATATTCTGAGTTGACTTTATTTATAACTGACTTAGAGTCTCTAAGATTATTATGTTCTTGGCACCTATATTTTCATATTTTCTCAATATGGTGCACAATGCTTCATATTCAACAATATTTCTAGTACAATTAAACAATCTACAATATAACGTAGTTGTGCACCTTGGGGATCGATTAGTTGAATACCAAAAGCTACTCCATTTCTTATATGTATATTATCAAAAAGCATCATCCATGTTCCATAAAATCCTTAAGTATATTTGGTGGTTAAAGCTAGGATCATAGAAATATCTTTAGATATTAGGTAATTTCCAAGTTTAATTTCTTTATAATATACCAATTAATCTTTTCCTTCTTGTAGAACTCCTATGATTATGTCAAGCTCAAAATAAGTGCATAGATGAATTTGATAGTCTTATTCTAATTCTATACACCATCATATTCAAGCTTGTGCAAGAGGTATTTAAATAAGGATAATTTTCAATCCTAATAATATTTCCATCTCTAGGTACTTTTATATATGTGTAATCCATGGATAGGTACCCATATATTTCCAACTTCTTTGTTCATTCTTGTTATGACTATCTTATAAAATAAGGAGTTTGATTGACCATAATGACTTCTTAAATGACCTCTAGCTCTGCATGTTTTGCATCATTATCAAATTCTTTAGCACCCTTACAATATTTACTCTTACTCCATCCATTAGAATATAATAATTCCATTTATTTGCACATAGATTTAGGTATTATAGTCACTGTGACCCCCAAATATACAATACAACTCCTTAGTAGGAAATTCTCTATCTTCAATATAACATAAAATGGTAGAAGCTTCAATATTTTTGGTTCAAATGTTGTTAATATGTCCATCATGTTCACCTAAATATCTTAAGGATTTTTAATTATTGGGCTCTACTATTCCATTGGATTACACTATGTTTGATATTGTACTATTATATTTGCTTTGTAATAACTCCTATATTGCTCCTTAAGAGCCTTTTGGATTAAACATCTTTGTCTTAGAAATACCATAGCTTCTAATTGCTAACCTTAGTTGACATTATCTTCATTTTTTAGAAATATTGAATCTAAATTCAATAATACTACTTCCCTTGTATAATGTGAATTTTCTATATTATCGTATAATCATTACATGTCCTTATATGGTCAAGGATAGATATTTCAAATTACCTTCAATCTCCTTTTTATATTTTTACTATCCATTGTTACTACATCCTTCTAAGCTTCTTGTCCTTTTTCTTATGAAATTATGATTAACAAAGTTATGGTTGGTATATTTTTTACATCCTCCTTCTTTACATTAGTTTGTATAGATGTCATGGGCCCCTTATATTCCAAATTCAAGGGTGTTCATCCTCTTCTCAATATTATAATATTCATACTTGGTCCAGCTTATATTTTGGATACTTCTTTTTGGGTTGTGGATTATTTGATTGTAGATTTTAATTTATTCCTGATTCTAGCTCTTTGTTGATTAATGCATATGCAATGATCTTCAAAGGAGTTAACGTCTTCTACTAAGATAATAAAATTTACAAGCACCATGTTATTTGTGTTAGGAATTATAAAAAATATTTTTTGAACTAGACTAGGTGGTTGATATATTTTCTAATTCACTATAGGTTATTGATTCACAACTAGAGCTTTCTATCCCAAAGGTACAACTTATTGATCTTTTAATTACTAATTTTATATCTTTGTTTGAGTAATTCTTAGAGCTATAACATATTTTATAGGATTATGTCCAATATTCTAAGAAAAGCATCATAGATTATTGATTTTTAATTCATGTTGACAATGTTGTTTTGCACCTGGCTTCTTGGTTGATTAACATTTTATCAAGGAACTTAATCATTCATAAGGTATAGAGTATTCTATCATTTTTAATTTTATTATTGCCATCCACTTTTTGGATAACAACCACTATTTTCCATCTTGTTCATGTTTGTATATTTCCCTAGTACTTTTATCATTTCTATTATTTTGTTCACTTGGTACTATAGTTCATCATTATAATTTTAGGATGAAGGGGTGGTCTTAGTGTTATTATATGATGGAGTTTGGAGGGCTATTTATTAGAACTAGAACCATTGAGTTAGGAGCATTTTTCCTAGGTTAGGTCACCATATATGGAGTATTTAGTTGTGGATATGTATGGGTGGTAGGGGATGGTTGAGCTATTTGAGCATTTAAGATTGACATCGTAGTTGAAAGAGGTACTTATATATATGGATTTTGAATTTGGGCTACATGGGATGCATAAGCCATGGGTGGGATAGGAAGTAGCTTATCAAATCTAATAATAACATCTTCTATGTGTGCTACTTATTCAAATATTGTAACTAAAGTAACATAATTAGTATTGTAAATCATTGATGCCAAATTTGATTGTAATCCCTTTACACAATACGAAAAATTTTATTCATGAGAAGAGATAACATCTACTAGAATTATATACAATGCCCTCATAAATATAGTATTATAATCATGGATATTATTTTGAGGATGTCTCTACATATAATGTAATTGAAATACAATTGAATATACATTACCTAAGTAATAAAATATCTCCATGAAAGGTTCCATAATTGATGCCCAATTAATCATAGAAATATAAAGTAAAATCCTACACCATAATATTACTTTATCTCTAAATGAATATGTAAGTATATATACCATGATATATTCTTCTTGAATTTGATGCAATAACTCCAATGTGAATATCTCATTGAGACGATCCAAAGCAGTTTTATTCTAATCTCCATAAAATGTAGATAATGAGTTAATGGTATGTCTAGTCAAGAAATTGGTTCTATGGCCTTACTGGTACTAGTGCTTAGTCATTTTGAGGAACTTTTCCATATTGCATTTTTAGTGGATATTGCATTTGACCTTGATGTGGGGGCTAAATATGCTTGGACAACGATACACATTGGACCATTTCTTATTGTGGGAATCCATGGGGATTTTATGGAATGGCATGAAATTGTAATTGAAAGTGAGAATTTTTATTTAATGCAAGATAAGGATTTAGATTGGCTTGATTAGGATCTAACATAACTTGAATATTAAGCATGGTTTATGGGTTTTGTGAGCCATACTATAAATTTTTATTATTTGGTGGGGTCCTAATCTGGTATAGATTTATGTAGGATGACTACATAAATCCAAAATTTGATTTAGAGTAGTGCCTTTCTTATCTTGTGCTTCAATTTTAGTGGGTAAATTTCCCACTTTTATGTAGTTTTATATTTTAATATTAGTGGTGTTATTTATATTAAAGTATTACTAGCATAAGGGTTGGATGGATTCAATTATTCTTAGAACATAAGCTGACCTAGATGGATTGCTACATATGGAAATTTTGCTTGCTAACTTGGCTTTAACAACTATTGATTAGAATTGGTACTTATGTAAGGGATTCCTTGGGAACTCAATCGTGTTGGTGGCTTACTTACCCTAATTTTCAAAGAATGACTATTTTAAGGATTCGTCATATTAGTGAATTGTCTAATTGGAGATCCTAATTGACTAGAAGGTTGTATTGTGATAGGAAAGGATGGCAATATTAAAGGTATACTATATCAAATATTTATGATTATATTTAGGATAGTAGGTCCAAAAGAAGTCTAAGTACATATTTCATTAGTTATTGTATAATCATATATTGAGAGATTGCTAAGGTAACCTAATTTAGTTAACAAAAATAATGATGGGTTTATGTATGAAGGCTTTTTGCCATGGTTGGTTGTTTTCACCATTGTCTATTTTCCCTTTAATGGAGTCAAAATTGGTTTGTTGATGTCATGTATCCACATGACATTTATTTTCTTCTTCACATTTTTATTCATCCCTTAGTAAGGAATGAGTTCAATGCAACACAATTATTTGTCAAAATAGTGCATCCTTAACTGTGTAGTCATGAGCCTAGAAAGCATCCTATTTGTACTTACATCAATGAAATTTTGGATAAGAAAAGTAGTGTTTTTGTAAAACTAGTGATTCACTTCACTTCTAAAAATGGTGATTCATTCATTAAAAAATTAGAAAATATATTAAGCAAAAAATAGAATGAATCACTCTTTTTCTAAACTTGCCAATTCACTTTTTATAAAATAGTGATTCATTTTTTGAACAATAGAGATTCACTTGCTTAAAGCTTAGAAAAATATTTTTTCTCAAAAATTAGTAAATCACAATTATAAATGAGAAGATCACTATTTTAATAAAAACTTAACAAAATTACTTCAAAAAATGTCAATTCAATTTCTACCAATGGAAAATAATAATATTAAGCTAAAAAAATAAGCAAATTACTAATTTTTTCCTTAGAAGAAATTCTTGTGAATCGGACTATAAGTATTGCTTCACAATTTTTTTTATATCTACTATTCAAAAACTAGAATGTGAATCTCTTAAATTATTGTTGAGGTTTATAACAAAGTCATTATTCCATGAAGCACCTATAATTTCATAACAACTATGGAATATAGTTTCAATTAGATTTGAAATTATTTGTGAGAAGGGACTAGGTATAAATTTGAAATGGAAATAAAGCCCTTTGTCCTATTGGATGTGTCAAAAACCTATTGAATTTTTGAAATGGTCTAACTTCTAATATAGCCACAATTCTATTTCAATAATTGAAATAAGGAGAAGCGTTTTTCCTTTAACCTCTAAATTTAGGCTAGCTTCCTACTAACCTTTCTAGTCTAAATTAAATATTGAAATATATATACATATATATTAAAATTCATGAAGGTAAGGGTACGAGTAATAGTAAAATGCATGAAAATATAATATGATCATATTTGGAGCAAGGAGAGTGTGCAATAAATAAACACATAAATAAATTAATATCAGTGTGATTCCTAGTGTATGTCATAGAAATACTAGAAGGAAAGGACTAGAAAGCAAAAGTATAATACTATAAATACTATGCATTGTATAATTCAAAAGAGCATTGGTATGATTTAAAAGCAAATGTCATGTAGTTAAAATATATATAAAGATACCTATCAAATTGGTGGAAAGGTCTAACTTCTAATATACACACAATTTCATTTCAATAATTAAAAGGAGAAACATTCCTCCTTTGACCTTTTGATTCAGACCGATTTCCTACTAACCTTGCTAATCTAAACTAAATACTAAAAATAAATGCATGAAGGTAAGGGTGAAAGATATTAAATTAAAATACATGAAAATAAAATATGACCATAGTCACATAACAAGGTGAGTGTGTGATCAATCAATGCATAAAGAAATTAAATGATATCAATGTCCTTCCATGTATATAGGATTGGAACAAAAGAAGGAAAGGACTAAAAATCAAAAGGGAGTTTCATAATCACTATGGATTTGAAAATACAAAATAATAGTGCCACAATTTGAAATAAAATATCATGCACAATATTTCTATTACTCCAAAATTTAGAGAAAATGTACAATATGGAGTCCATAGAGTGTATATTTAATGTCTCCAATAGTCAAAAGAAATTTACAATAGGTCCCTTGGCTCTTATTTTAGGAAATTACTCACTTAGAAGTTACCTAAGGTGAGAAATTTATATTACAAATAAACCTACTAATTAAGGGTCATCTTCAGCAAAATGATGCATCACTAAATGCTACACTAATCCAAAAATAACCCTAAACTACTTAGAAGACTTCTATCTTGCTTTTAGTATTGCAAAATGATAAAATATTGCTTTCTAGTTGGATTCCTCGAATTCTATGCTTCCTTGTCTCACTTGTCTTGAAAACTAGTGATTTTCTCATTTGGTAGGAATATTTTATTACTATGTAAAATAGTGATTAATTTATTAAGATAAAATGACACCTTCTAATAAGATCACAACTTGAATGAATTACACTCTAGGAGCATATCACTACTTTGGTGTCTAATTGATATTTTCTATTTCACAGGTCTAGAAAAAGTGTCTACCATAATAAATATTGATATGCATAGAAATATTAGGTTTATTTATGTCTTTACCATCCATCATTTATATTTTTATAGCATAAAATCATAGATTGATTTGATAGCATATAAATTGAGCTACTTATTGATGAACTTAACCTTTTATTCATGAGTGTAAACATGTTTGAGAATAATACCCCCAAATTTAAAAGAATGATTATATTGCATATCAAAATGGGTCTTGTATACTTGATTATGTTGGAGAGAATTAAGGAATTTCACGTTAAGGATAGAAATTTTGGTAAGGTAAACCTCCTAGTATTTTTGAATATATATTTTTATGATGAAACAAATGATACAATAACACATATAAAGAAGGTATATCAACTTCAAAAGGAAAAAAAACTTTAATACTATAAAAATATAAAAAATAAATGACCCTAATGGACATATAAATATTGGTATAATATGAAAATAATGCTAGATGTAACTAAAATCCCAATCATGATGTGACTTCTTGAAAATTGTTTGTAAAATATTTATCAAAATTTTATTAGTGACTCATCTTGGAATTTACTAAGGATAGTAAGGTATTTTACAATGATACCCAATGTCAAACTACATTCTTAATTATTTTAATTCCTTATATTATATGACCCACACTTATCATATATGATTGTGGAATGGATACAAAAGTAACAAATAATTTTATTTAATATAAACTTGGCAATAGTCTAGGTAGTGTCATTTGTGATAGACATAATTTTGAATCATTTAATAAAATAATTTATTGTGTTAATAATGTACTCATGATCATTAGATGAAACAAGTGATATAGAACATACAAATTCAAATTCCATATGAAAAACTAAGGGAAATATATAGGATTATGAGCATGTGTAGGAGCATGAATATTGCATTTATGGAATTAAGTATAGATATATTTAGATATAAATGCATTAGTATTAGTACCCAATATTGGCCAACAATAGGCAATTTAAAAGATCTTAGGGGCAATGGAATGACCATTGAAGTTATCCCTATAATCCCATCATTGGACATCTTTCAATTCTTTAGGGACTTCAATTTGAGTTAGACACCAAAGAAGGAAATCATCTTGATTTCTATAATATATCACACCTATAAGAACATAATTAAATTCCTTACATTAAAAGTAGATTATTTTATGGGTATTTACATATTGAGGATGGATTTAATTATCTAAAAACCTTAAATATCACCATATAATGGGTCATATTGAGGTATATAAAAATATGTTAGAAAAATGAATGACTTGATATTATTGAATGAAATGAGCTTTGCTTAAATAACAAATACTTACAATATAATCCATTGGATCATAACTAACTGAGCTAATCTCAACCACATAAATTATCCTAGTAACAACTTAGGATATAATTTATTATTCTAAAACCCCCCTTAAGTGGTACTAGGATATACTAACACCCCCCTTAAGTTATACTAGGAGGTAGTAAAAAAACAACAACAAAAAAATCAAGTGGCATATCCACAAGTATGAGTCCTGGAAACAAGGCTTGATAAGGTACTCATGTACAATATATCCATAAAAAAACCTGCTAGAGAGATGATGAAAATCCACAAGGGAGAAAACCACTTGTCAAAATAGAAAGAAGAAGAAGAAGGAGGAATATGTGCATGGAGGATGAAGAAAGATTCTCAACCCCCCTTAAGGAAAAATTCCATCAAGAAGCCTACAAAGGATCCATAAGAAGTCTCAAAAAAGTAGAGTAGCCTCTTTGCCAAACTGAATGAAACCATACTCCCAGACTGGTGCTAGTGACACAGATCAAGGTTGTGAACCATGAAAAAAGGTCACTAAAGAAAAACCCCTTGGAACCAAAGTGTCTCACAAAAACAAAAATGTGAAGATAGTGTGGAAAGAACCACAAGGATGGCAAGGGATGTCCAAATTGACTCCACAAGCATAAGTAGTGGTTTCCACCTATATGAACACAATGGGCTAATAAAGGTCCCAAATTTGAGGACATATAGAAAAAACAAGGGAATAAAAATGAAGTACCAAGGTAGTTGTAAAATATGTCCTTATGGTGACCTCCTCATCCTACCAGAATGCATGGATAACCATCTTCTACAACCGCTAGGTGATATAGAGAATATGACTAGATACTAGGATCACTTAGAATTGCAATGGGAGTATTGGGTTCAACCGAGAGTGCACTCCATGATACAATGAATTGATCCACAAAAAAATGTATAAAAATAGTTTAAAAATGAGAATGGACTGCACCATCTTGTCTACCTTGAAAAAACCTTTTCGATGACTATAAACATCCCTATGATCGGGTGTCAATGTGACTGTCATTTGCAAAAACAAATTCTTCCTCAATCATAAGAATATTCCTGGCATGATTTAAAAAAAAATTATATGATCCCCAAATAAAAATTTCATGGATGCCTCCTTCAATGATTTAAATTGAGGTTTAAAAATTAACCTTCAGAGTATCACGAAGGTAATATATGTTTAAAAAAATTAAAAATTAAAAAGGTCATTCATTGACTGCCACATGTGTACAGTGGCAATAAAAAGGTTTAAGGGACCCCAAAAAAAATTGGCATCACTCCATAATATTGCTCATGGTCACCTCCATTTCTCCCTTCAAAGCATCTACCAAAATAACCATTGCCAAAACTACATAAGAAGCCTCGTTGTAGCGAAAGAAAAAAAATAACATAAAAAATATGATGTTTTGAGAATTGGTGATGAAATCGATGACCGTATCCATTGGTTAACTCACTGTCACCATACGATCCAAAAATAGCGCGCAGTCATCTTACAAAAATAGTGGATCTTATCTTGCCAAATCTAGAAACAACGGATCTCAAAATAGCTTCAGATCCTACGCTTTCAAAATGAATTTTTGAGAATGGTCGGTGCTCCCATTGTCTTCCTTGTCAAAATCTTCGCATCATGCCTCATATATCCCACATATATTCCTCATGCAATTTATAGAAGATATAATATCAAAAATGTTGGATGCATATTCCAACACAAAACATATATGGTGATGTTTTATTTGGCATCAACATACGGTCTGCCAAAGAAATGAAGCATCATAATTTATGTGGATGAGATTAGCTTAGTTAGTTATGATCCAATGGATCAGATTGTAAGTATTTGCTATTTAATAAAAGCTCATTTCATTCAATAATATCAAGTCATTCATTTTTCTAACACAATCAAGGTTATTGAAATGCATCTCATCATCTATAATTGAAATAAATGAACCATCATTAACTTATAGGAACTTTTTTTGTTGAAAATTTTGTGTGGAGTAAATTTGGAAATATATGAATTTAAAAAATTAGCTTCCATAGTAATATTCTATGAGCTATAAAAAAATGAAAAGGTGTCAATTTCATATATTTTTAAGTGATCTAATAGTAAGGGTTAAGATTCTTGGATTTTACCTTGAACTCATTGTTAAATTATTGAATAACTACCTATGAATATCCTAGAACTTTTATATGTTATGCATTTATTCCTTGATATATTAAAATTTCTAGGATGATATACTCCAAAATATTATTGGTACATGTAAATTTTAGGTGAAATGCCATGGAAGTGGTAATTTCTATAGGATTGACAAGCATGATGCTTGTTTCAACTATATATTTAGTTTTGGCATCATTGAAATATAATGAACATGTGTCAACTTGAAGACAATCATCCTTATTAGTTTTATAAAATACTTAAGGTTTTATGAATTTATCTTTGGACTAATATTAGAAATTTAAAGCTTCACATGTGGACTCTAGTAAGGATTAATGCTTTGTGCAAGTTGGAAGGACTCAGATGGCCACTTTAGGTTAGGAACAATGGATGAAGGACAAAGGATAAAATCCTAGGATAACATGAATTAATCATGATATTATCAACTTAAAATTACTCATGGAATGGATTGTGGCTCAAATTAGGTGCCATAACATGTTGATCCATGATCACCTAAGCCTTAATAGACTTACAATTGACAAAATAGGGATAAAATTATAATAGTATGGTTATCTATTTTCATATTTGTATCACTAGGCATGCATGGATTCTATAACAAGTTATATAATGGATCAAATATAATTATGACATATGTAGTTTGGTAAATCATATCATGCCTTAGATTTTCATAGGTAAATTAAATGGCTAGGTGGTCCTTCTCCATAGGATTATAATATATTTTTGTCAAGGATATAATAAGGCTAATATCAAAAGGAGAGTAATACATATTATTCCCTTATTTTCTTGCTATAATGACCATGATAAATGTTTTAGTAGATAAGGTTTAGAGAATAAAAAAATTATTTGTATTAGGTAGTCTCATCAATAGAGGATGTAAGAGGAACCACTTAAAATTATTGAATAGATTGTTATAATATCCATCCCATTTAAATTCATCATATTTGTTAAATAAATTATTGATTACATGGGCTTTATAGGAGAATTTAGCTATGAATAATCTATAATGTATTTATTTACTTGACTATTATTTAGGGAGGCATAGCTTTAATATCCTTTATTCTATTGATATCAATATATATATATATATACCCATTTTCAAGACTATAAATCCTAAAAAAAATTATTAGTGACTACAAATACACATTTCTTGGGGCTTAGCCGAACCTTGTATTGATGAATTTAATCAAATATATCTTGAAGTTCAATTGGAAAATCAAACCTTTTATAATACTTTTCTAATAGGCTATCTAGATAAGACTCCATAAATCTTACCAATGAAATCATGAAACACATAAAGCATGACATGGAGATAAATTGCTATGGCATATTTAAGGCCAAAGGATGTGACTACATAATAAAATATTCCTCAAGGAGTAACAAAGGTGGTGTTTATTTTATTCTTATGGTAATTTTTTATCTTATTACATAAAAAATAACCATCCATAAAGGATATATCATACACATTTGAGAAAACAGTAATGGTATTAATAGAGGGTAATGGAATATTTCCCTCGAGACATGATCTTGATGTTATGAAAGTCAATATATTCTAATGATATTTTTCTCTGTCACCTTTATAGGCACTATTTAACATCTAACTAGTGTTATCAATAGGAGACATAAAATTGGCCTATAATAATTTTCAAATTCTGACTTTACATGTATCTTGGATGATTAAAAAAATTAATTGCTTTTATTAGGTAGGTGCAACATCCTCATAAGTGTTAATGTTATAAACTATAATATTTGCATCTATGTGAGGAATTCTAATGTAGTCTTAAGAAAATATATAAGAGACTATTTCTTTCAATGAAAGGTATGACTTAACCTTAACTATGCTAGCTTGTTAGAAGTGCCAACATTTATATTAATAGTAGGCTTAACATCCATGACACTCCATTATTAAAATGACCAAGGGAGTTTAGGATAATATTTAGTTTCTTATCACTATAAAATGTTTACACATAGTTTAAGTACTTATTATGATCAAACTTATCATTTGGTAACTTCAAAAATCTAAACTTATAACATTGTCAAGTTATGAATTCATCTCTAGCATATAGAAATTTGTGAATGAATTCATCATTGGATAAACAAGGTATGCATATAATGTATTAATGTATATTATAATAATTATTAATAACCTTATCCTTTTATTATAGCTTTTATATAGTATGAAATAAAGTTAGACACTGACTTTAGAATGGATGACAAAAATTTGATATAACTTTGTTAATACAAAAACAAAATCCTTGGACTTAAAAGCTAGAGAGAAGAAATTTTTATTAGGTGGTTTGTTGAAAAATATAGATTGGGGTTAATAAAGACACACTAAAAACTAATATACTATATCTAAGACAATATTAGATTTACCATATCATGTATTTCAGATAGTATAGGTTGTATCATACTATATTTAAAATTTGGTATGAAATATAACATGATTGAGATCGTTGCATAGGATGATGAACCTTAATCATGATAAATAAATTTTAGAAAATGAAGCATTTAAAATATAAAAACCTAACAAAGGAGTCACTAGGTTTAATTTCTAAATCTATGTGTTAGTCTATACATACATAATATCACCATTTAAAGTGTCATATTTTAGTATTTTATTTTATCTGCATGATTAATTAATAAAAAGTAAAAATAAAAAAGTTCATAATTTAGGATATAATATTTAACAAACAAAGTTGTAGTGTAAAGGATAAAACAATGAATATTACAATATATATTAGATAGACTACTTTACATGGTGATCCTTTTCAAAAAATGACTACGTATTTATAAAAATAGTACCAACAACAGACTTTGTAGGTGGTAGAGAGTCCCATACTATATATGGGATAGGGGTGGACTAAATTTATTAAAATTTTGGTAGGAAAAAAACTAGCCATGTTGGCCAATGGTTTTTCTTCCCTTTCTTCATCTAATTGTCACTTTTATGCAACATTTCATGATGTTTTTGCCTTCTAACTTTCCCAAAATCCAAAATAAGGATAGATGCAAGATTCAGGGATGTTGTGACTTGTGTCCCCAAAGCATTCTTTTTAAAAGTTAATGATTTCAAAATTACCATTTTAAATAAGGATATTGGTTGTCTAATTAATATTAGGATTTTTTATGCATAGTTGTGATGCTAGAATGTTTTTACAATGAGGACTTGAATGACACATTATTTGGCTCGATCATTATGATTTTATGAGCCTAGAAAAATAGAAAATCATCCATCAGTTCCAAAGGGAGAGTTATATGCTATAAATACCCCTTTCACCTCCTCATTTTCTTACCCTACATGAAAAAATTAAAACCATATATTCACCTTTTGACTAGGGGTTTGGAAGGAAATGCTCTTGACTAGTTTGCATCCTTAAACATTTCATTGGCTCCTTGTATAATTTTGTTAACAAATTAAAATAGGATTTTGATTATGATATGTCTATTATGGAAGTAATGGACATTTTCATAAATACAAAAAAGGCCCTAATAAATCTATTATTGATTCCATAAAGTGTGGGAAATATTCAAATATCATGTGAATATGAATTTAACTAAAGAGGTTGCTACTATTATATTTGTAAACAAGATTAAACCCTATTTTAAATATAAGATATAGGAACATAATCCTTGTGGTTTACCTTCCCTTGACAAAGTTATTCATTTTATTAAAATACTTGAACACTAGAAAAGGAAGGATGGCCAAAAAGTCTTAAAACCTAAAAATCCTAATAAAAACATAGAATATGGTCTACAATGTAGCTATCCAAGATACCTCACATGAAATAGAAATAGCTAGAAGTCATGTTCATATGTTAACTAAATATAGGGATTGTTCTAAACCTGAGAATATTATAATAGATGCATTAAGATATTCTCAAATTCTACCCACTTTGTAAGCTGAAAAATTATCATATTAATGATAGGTTTGAAGCACCTGTATGCCATAATGCTAACAAATTTTGATTTTGACATGGAATATATGGTCATGAAAATTCCACTTACACATATTTGCAAAAGTATTTCCTTAGGAAAGCCTTTGGATCTAATTTAAATATTGATCAAATTTAACAATGATAGGATTTATTTATTCCATGAGAAGAAAATGAATCTCTAAAAAAAGTATAATCAACCTTAAAATCAAAGGTTAGGTGTCTATAACATCCCATTCCCAAAAAATTAGCAATAAGATCCTAATAAATAGGGATAAGTGAATCAAATTCAGGGTCAATGGTTTTATTATGGCTAATAAAAATATCAAAATCAAGGATACAACTCTAATAAAGGCAACCAAGGAGGGAATTAAAATTAAAATGCTAATTACTCCCAACATCATGATCCTGGAGCTAGTACTTCTTAGAATGCCTCTCAAGTTAATCAAGTTTTTTCTCAATATGACACAAACGAAGAATATATTTGTATTCAACCAAATGCGTCTTATCATGTCAACATTTTATAGGTGAAAAGAGAAAAAATTGAATATTTGGAATAACAAATTGTTGTTGTTGCTATAAGTTCACCTCAATTTAAAACGAATCAAACATCTAAAGAAGAAAAATAAAAAATGATAAAGGAAAATAACTTGTTCATTATTAATCCTGCTATTAGTGATAAAATTCTAAACCCTCTATTGGTCATTTAAAATCTTGTTACAAATATAGAAACATACAAATCTATAAAAAAAATTCCTAAGAAAACCTCAACCTAACCTATGAAACTTGTCATTTTAGAAAATAGTGAAAGATCATGATTTGATTAAAATGGTTATCTTAGTGCCCATAGTAAAAACATGATAGGATGTTACCTAGCCTCAAGAATCATTTGTGAAAGTTGTCAGGAGCAAGACAAGAACATGGGATATTGTTGAAGAGTTGCATACAACTCTGTGCAAGGTCCCATACTTAGAATTACTTAGGACATATCCCTATCAAAGACAACCATTAAGAGACTTTCTAGATGATATGGATATGCCCAAATAAAAATGTGATAATATCATATTCACCATTCCAAGGTCTTATAAAGTGAAATATATTCAATCACATATAGAAAACCTTTGCATTGATGCACATACTAGCTTTTATTTGGTCATAAATTTTTATTTAAAAAACATAATTGTTGCTAAATATTTAACAAGGTCTAATGATATACCATTGATGATAATAGTTTTTTATAATGATATGGTGGTCTATAGGTCTTTGGTGGATGAATTAAGTGGTACATGTTTCATGCCATTATCCTTGATAGATAAACTAAAGATTCCTAGAGAAAATGTCCTTTATTATAGAATTAGTTGCTATTCTCATAATGGTAAACCTCAATATCCTATTGGTTGCATTTGATTGCTAATTTTAGCTAGTACTAAGTAAGTATGAGTGAATTTTATGGTGTTTGATATTTTTAGACCAACTATAACATACTTTTTGGTAGACATTGGACTAGTAAAATGAGAGCCATAACTTCCTCTCCTTGCCAAGTGGTTAAGTATACCTATGATAATAAAATTTTCACTATAAAGGAAGATTTAGATCCTTAGGGGTCTCTTCTTCCAAGCCATAATAGCTATTTTATTCATTCTATGGATGAAACATAGAAAGTCCCCATTTATGAACAAGAGCCTCAGTGGACTTCTAGAAGAAAGTTATATAATGTTGGAAGTATGAGAAATATTCTATTAATATTGAAGTATGAGTACACATATAGAAAGAGGTGTTAGGGTTTGAAGAAAGTAAAACCCTAACCCTAACCCTAATAGACAAAGTGCACATTAATATTATAACATCCCCTTAATGTGCACTTTTCTAAATACAAAAATAAGTCAACATCCCAAATGATGTAATAAACCTAACACAAATTAAAAACAACTATGATTTTCACTCTGGTCTAATGAATATGATCCCCCCTTAAGGTGAAACTTGTCTAGGGTAATTTTTATGTAGAGTGTCAAAGTTTTGTAGTCTTTGATCAAAGAAGAGAAAGTTTATTTACGTGGTTTGGCTCACAATGCTAGTGTTGGTTTACATGGTTTGACTCATGATGTTGTTAAAAAACTTGGAGAAATTGGGAAAAATAAAATGGAGAGTAATTTTTCCCTCCAATGAAATTAAATTTATGAATATTTTGCATCATTACTTTTTACAATTTTTCCCTTGCAAGGGAATATTCCAAAAAATTTATTTTGAAATAACTACATGGACCCTCCTTCATTTCCATACATATGAAAAAAGTAATTTTTTCTTGCCCACCAATAACATGGGATAATAATGCATGACCCCACGTTCTTTTCATTGCAATCAACACAATGAGAATAAAAATTTGAAAGGCTATTTTAGCCTATTATGGGCCTACTATGGACCTATTAGGGGACTCTGTGGGCCTTCTAGGGGCCTGTTGGGGGCCTCTAGGGGCCTGTTGGGGTCCTTTGTGGGTCTACTAGGGGCCTTTATATACAAATCAGGTATAAAAAATAGAGCACTATAATTGTTGCTATAATTTAACAATTCATCCATTACATTACATTGCATTACATCCCTCACATCTTGAACAGAGGAGGACCACATCATTCATGCAAGATGAAATATCGGTAGTTATGGACCCAATATAATAGGTACAAGATGCTTCTAGATGGTTGGTAGTGCTTAAATATTCTGGAAAGTCGACTATGAAAACTATTTGGATTAAATTTTGTTGTTCCTGAACATTATATAAAGTAAACTATCACCAACTATCCTCTATTGCATGTTGTCATTAAAATGAATTTATTTTTCCAACACTCCCTCATAAAATGATTTTAACTTATTCCTCTAAAAGAAAACACCACAAAGGAATATAGGTCACACTTGCCTCCTCAAGACATATGGCTAATTAGGTACCCATTTACAACAAGGATTTTATAATCTATAACCATTGCTATGGTCTCTCTCAACAACTCAAGAAAACACACACTTGAAACTTAATGGTCATAATCAATCAATATAATGAAATATTGATTTTACATCTTATCCTTTGCTTTTAAGAATAAGATATCCTCCTATAAAATCCACTCAACATTTGTTTTATTTTGCTCCATTTTATCACATCTAGCCATCCATAATCAACATATACTTTGTTGGTTATTTCATCTTTGTGCCAAAAATAATTCTTAGAGTGATTATTTGCACCACAAATTTCACATGGATGCAAATTCCAACACTAAGCTACCTCATGTCCTGATCAGCCATAATGACTGCAACAAATTATTTTGAAAGGGTCATTCCCCTCATAGGTTTATCCTTTCAAAAATTTGATTTCACCACTTTTGATTTGATTAACATAGCCAAGACCTTCATTCTTTGGCCTTATGGTTAGATCTATGGGTTTTGTTATGCCTTGCTCATTCTTTCCCAAATATTTTCTATAATATCATATTCCTTTCATTATTTTTGAGCCAATACCTTTGATGTGCTTTTCAAAGCACCCAATATCTTTATTTTATAACTTTGGATCAAAATACTCCTTATGTTATAATTCCTTATTAGCCTTTTCAACATCATTAAGCTTTTTCAATGTATCTAGGTTGTGGTGTTTTGTCAGGGATTTTTGGAATGCCTTAATTGTTGGTTCAAAGTCTTTAGAGTAATTTTCTTCTCTAGTCAATGCATAGGTAACCATTTTATAATCTAATAAGAGTTCTCTTACTATTTCAAAAGCTTTATCATAGTCATTGGCACATTCATCATATATTCCTATTTTGAAGTAAATAACTACTTTGTTTATGAGGTAGGAAATATCCTCATCATTTAGATCCATTGCTCTTGTATAATGATCAATAGTAGTCTCAAAATATTTCTTCTTGTAAGATGCATTTACAACTTCTTTCCTTCTGTGCTTCAACCTTATGGTCTTGTTTCTCTTCTTAAAGGATTAGGTCACTTGTGTCACAAGTAGTGTTTGCCACCATAGGCTTGACCTTCAACCTTTCATTTATGTCTTTTAATTTTTTACACTCCTCTTTAAGCATGTCGTATGAGCTTGTTTCTATTTTTCTTCAAGGATCAGGTCACTTGTGTCACAAGCAATGTTTCCCACCATAGGCTTGACCTTCAACATTTCATTTCTCTTTTAACATTTTACATGCCTCTTTAAGCACATCAAGATTAATTAATACTTTGTATATGGTCTTCACAACATCAATAGGTAAGGTAACATCATTCTTTAAGTGATATTCACAAACATTTACTTCTTTGAGAACCATTTGTAAGTTGTACTTGAGTGCTAATAAATCCCCATATTCACTTGTTAAAAAATAAAGAACTTTATCTGGCATCACACTCTTTTGATCTATAGTGTATTTATTGTTTTATTTCCTCCTTTCCTTTCCCATGATACAAATTATTCTTTGTATGACTTTTAAACTTTGAATTCCTCAACTCAAGAACAAGGGTGTCGGGAACCACCCATCATGCATCAAAATACAATGCTCCTCAACTATAGACTAACACTTTTACAACACTAAACTCTTTAGAAACTTATCAATTATTTTGACACATTGTAAACCTTTAACATCCAAACTACTTTAAAGGATAATTTTAAAATTAATACACTCTTTTTGATATATATATAACATTTTAGAGATACACCACACATTTTATTTACATGTGGACATAAGACTCACATGACTTGGAGATTTTATCTCTTAACTTAATCTTTCATTAACCACATTAATTACTCTCATCAAGTTAGAACACTCATCACATCACATACCATTAAAAATTAGATTTATTTTATGAATGTATTTAATAGAAATTGACACACTTATAAAGCACCTTAAATACATAATGAACCTCACTTAAAATTCATATACTTCTTATGTTTGGCCTTCTCATAAATTGTAGAATTTTTCTACCTAAACCAGCTTCTCTACCACCAATTCTGTGTAACCATGGTTTGGAGGAGATTTACACTATAGAACCATGATATACTAGTCCCATCCAAAACAACGCTATGCTTCTTCAATTGGTGTATTTGCATCCTCCATCCTCTTATCTACTAGGGTTTCCTTTGAAAGTAGAAACCCTAGGTGCAACAAATTTGGCTAGGCATTCTTCCTTTGGCTCTATTCTTTTCTCATTCATAGGCACTAATTCCTAAGGCTATGACTGTTTATTCCAACACACCAAATACTTTCTCACAAATATAGGTAAAATATTTCTATCAAATTATAGTAAAAATATACTGAGGCCCTCACACATCCACATCCTAAATCATACAAACATAATTTTTGATGATGGAGAAACACAACAACACAAGATTTCAACTACTACACCTCTGACACAAGAACAAGAACGAGAAGAAATAAAGGTGTAAAAATGGTAAAGGGATTTTACATAAATGTTAGCAATGGTGTTGGGACTTATATTAGACAAAATGAAACACATAATGAAATATGATTTAAAAAAAAATCATTTCTAGATGATGACAAACTAAATAAAAAAATATTTCTTGTTGATGATAGACTGAATAAAAAATTATCCCTTCCAATAGAAGCACTCGTGGCTCTCAAAGAACACAAACACTAGACAAATCACATAGCTTAAAGCACATTTATAGGGGATGTTGAAAAGTACTATACAATACCAATTCTCTAAGACACCCATTCTCAGGTCCATCACAACTCACCTATGCCCAGGCATCAAGGCTCTGAAACCAAATGTTGGAAGTATAAGAGATGTTATGTTATTATTAAATGATGAGTACATATTTATAGCAAGAGGCATTAGGTTATGAAGAATGGAAAATCCTAACCCTAACCCTAATAGGTAAAGTGTATATTAATATTCTAACATATAAGGGGCATCCTAAGTTTTGTTTGAAATTTTCTTAATATAGGTATGAATCTAAAGATGATCAACCTGGCATGGAAGCTATTATTTCCATTATTCGAGAGATAGTATATAAGTTTCTACCATTTTTGATACCTAAATAGAGATAATATTCCATTGTATTATACCAAATTTTGGTTAAATTACATAAATCCCATTAGGATGCTGCTAGATTAAAATAAGCAAAATTTGTATAGATAATGACAACATGAGAGAGGAAAATAATAGTGATACAGACAATGATTTTGATCAATCCTTTAACATTGAAATTGAGACCGCTCTTTCCATCATGCCTATTTATAAGGTGGGTGTGGAGCATTATCAAGTAGGTTCAATAGAATTTCTTGTTTTAATGATGATGATGATCAACTTGATATAACATTTTGTACAGTTGATAACAATAATTTTTTTGCACATTGTATGCTTAAGAATTTTAAAAGTAAAAATTATAATGCTAGGATAGATAGGAAAAATATAATTGATGATTCTATTAAATTTAATGCAAAACTTTTACATAGGTTAGGTGAAAAAGGAATTATTTCCTTGCATAGGCATTTAACAAAGGATAAAATCTATTAGTTTTAAAATTATCATGTTGGCAAGTGGCTCCCTATTCCTATAATTGTTAATTCTTATATTTTTTTAATGTCTTGAACCAAAATCCACTATTGGCTCATTTTTTGTAGAAATTTGTCCAATAGTACTAGGACCTCTTGTAAAAGTAGTGATCCTATATAGCACTATCATTATAGCTATTTATGGGCCTATTCCCATTGTTTTAATAGTCTATGATATTTTTTTAACCTATAGAAACCCTGCTATGCCCAAAATATTTAAAATTTATAAGTATATTTCTTGGTAACTATGATCATGCCAAAATATGGTGATCCTAGTTTCTATATATTTTAGGGAAGTAGAGAATGCACACGCATTCACTGTTATCCTTTCTAGCTTGTTTCTAGATCTAGAAATATTTTTCTATTTAGATAATTTATCTAATAAGTGGCTTGATGATTTGATTTATCCTTCACCCTCTTGTATAAGAAGGAATATAATTGAATCTAGATTATTAATTAAACTAAAATCTAGGGTTGTCCTAAAGGCTTTAATGAATTTTTATAATCAAATAAGACCATACCCTGGTAAAAATATCCTTATCTTTCTTAATTCCAAATCTCATGCTCACATATTATATAGGATTATGGGCATGGGATATGTGGAAGAACCAATAATTCAAATTCCTAATAATGTTCTATTTCTCCCTTAATTTCCTAATGATGAAGCTATCCTAGAATTCATATATGCTAGAGAGGAAAGGCTTCTCAGATAATATCACAAGAAAGGGTTCCTTCAAAAACTTAATAGTATATGGAGAAGACATAATTGGTCTAACTAGCTTGGCCAAGTCAAGAATAATTCCAAATTAAAGAATATTTCCCCCACTCCAAACCATTTTAGAGAAGGCAATGTCATGAATGTTGAATTTACCATTGATGTTAACATAGGTACCCTCAAGCAACCACACTTAGTTAAAATTGGTGTAGACCAATCTATTAAGGAGTAAGGCACCTTTACTACTTTTCTTAAGGAGTATAAGGATTACTTTGGTTGGGTACATTCTAACAAGCTTGGAATGGATAAGGATTTGATTGTCTATAATATTATTACCTATAAATATGTCACTCCCATCTAACAGAGCAAAAGGATATTATCTCCCATCATTCAAGACTTGTACAAAATTGAAATCCAAAAGTTGTTAGATGCCAATTTTATTAGACCTATTGATTATTTGGGGTAGGTATATAATATTGTGTCAGTGAAAAATAAAGAAAATAGTGTTATCTAGATTGAAACATTAATCTATATTGTCCCAAGGATAATTTTCCTTTGTATCTAATAATTGCATTATAGATTCTACCTTAGGTTATGAAATATTGCCCCTTATGGATGCTTATTTAGGATATAGCCAAATCCATATTGCCTCAAAAGATCAAACAAAAACAAATTTTACTACACCTTCGAGAACATATTATTGTTTTTTTAATTTATCAAAAAACCCCTTGTAGGGCCGCCTTGGTTTGAGAAACCTTGACCAGGGGGTTCTACACCATTAAAATCACCCGAGAGTCACGCCCAACCTTGATATCACCAAAATTATCAACTAGATTTTGGGTAATCGATGTCCATTTGGTAGGGTGGAGATTCAAACCAAGGACATCCCTTGGAGGATTTCCCTACCCTCTCCAAATCACCTACAACATGTGGGTTTGGGAAACATATTGTTATATTCTCATTTATTTTGGATTTAAAATGTTGGTGTTATGTATTAATGGGCTATGATAATGGTATTTCATGACCTAATGGGAAAAATAATGGAATAATAGGTGGATGACCTCTTGGATATGTCTAATACGAAGGCCAACCACCTATATGAACTTCATGTAGTTTTTGAACGATTACATCACTACAACGTTAGAATTAATTCTAAGAAGTGTGTATTTAGTGTTACTAGTTGTAAGCTGCTAGGATATTTGGTGTCTCATACGAGTATAGATGTTAATAAAGACAATATCAAATCCATTGATGTTATGCCTCCCTCTAAACCTATAAACTATAATAAATATTTTTCAGGGAATCTTAGATCTATTAGGTGTTTTATTCATAAGTTAATTTTTAAAGCTTATCCATTGAATATCTTCCTTAAGAAATATGTTGGGTTCACTTTGGATAAAAAATTATGTAGTCATTAAAATTGATCCCTTGAATACAAAACCCTTACATTCCTAGTGATATCTAATAAAAAAAAATGGATCATTATGATGGAAGAATTTTCTCTTTGTATTATTACACAATAAGCTATTAAAGCTTAGGTGACTGTTAATCAATTGGTAACAATTCCTAACCCAATCCAACAACCCTTAAATGAGGCATTACAATATGAGGATATATTGGTTATATAATGTGTCCCTCATGAATTTTTCATATTTTATTTCTCCATTACCTCTAGGTTTATTTAGGAGTTTACTCCCTATAAACTTATTGAGTAAGAAAAGGCCCTCTTGGAGTCTCATGAGGCTGTCAAGAGACATCATGAAACAAAGGCTAAATGTAAAGTCCTAATTACCACACTATATCATAGGCACACTACATATATTTTCAATCTCATCATTTTATTAAAACCTTATGATTAATATCAATATTATTAAGTGTCATTTGTTAAACCTCATGCAAGTTGATTTGGTAGGGTGCAAAGTACCAAATACTAAGCACCTTAGAAGGTTGCATAGGATACAAAGCATCATTACTTTACCCTTTGCATTCATCAATCTTATCTTTTAGCACATTGGATACCTTGTTCCACAAAAAAATAAGAAACATTGCATAACCTATGTTTACATCATATAGATCCTTATACTTTTATCCTTGTGGACCTCACCCTTGAATGTGTTTTTTTAGTAATACAAAGTGTAATCGGTAGCATAAATAAAGGTTATAGTCTCCCAAGATATAGTAACAATCATCATCAAATTTATTTGGTAGTGTTATTGGTGGGTTATCTCGGTTCAATTTCTTCAAATTTTGGGGTTCTATTGACTTCATCTTTACCTGATGGGCTAGAGATTATAGAAGTTCCCTAGGCACCCAAAAAATAATTCTTACCAATAATATATCGTTGAAGTGTTTCCACATAAATTGATCATGTTTTTTGATGATGATTTATATTTACATACTAAGTAACCACTAACTTTAAGATGAAGGAAATAAAATAAACCTAAAAAAGATGAATTTTTTTTTGTTGTTTAGGGAACCTCTATAAACCCTAACCCATTGGATAAAGACCAAGTCAACATAAATTAATTGTTTATGGAATTGAAATTGGTAACCCATCGACAAGAAATTGGCTGCAACCAACTTTCCTATCCCTTTCAAGTATAATTTTAGGATAAAAAATGGATTTTTTGAATAGGTCACAACCTTTTTGTATTGGGTTTGAAATTGGATCTCCTGGGTGAAAAACACTTGACATACCACTATGAAATCCCTCACAAAAAAATCATGGATTTTTTTAAAAGGGTATCAACTCCCTTGTACCAAAGTTTGAACTTAAGTATCTTGTTTGACAACACACGAACATAGCACTACCATATTTTCCACTGATAAAAAAATATTAAAGCTAGTTGATATAGAAATATTTTGAGAACAGAGGACAACAATGCTTGCATAAAAAGAATGATAGAAAATACTAAGGAAAATAAAGACAGATAATATAGCTAGAAACATGCAACTCTAGTCAGACTAAGAGAACAAAAAAATGATTGAACATACTACAATAAAGTAAACCTGGTACATTTACATAAGGTTTTGATAGGAATGATTTGATGTCTCTCTCTAAAATTTTAGTTAGTCTATATTGTTTTAAAGTTTTATTTAATTTTTAAGAGCTTTCAAATTTTTACCAACTAGATAAGTATGTACATTTATTTTGAAAAAATATATATATATATATATATATATATTTCTAAAAGTGTCTATAGTTTGTGGTTTGGTGATCCATTATCATATTTTTAATAAAAAATGTCCCTTGGCCTATAAAAAGGACTTGTTTCCTCACAATAAAAAAATTATATTTAGGCAACAGAAGGGTTTGAAGATAGTCTATGGAAGGAGGGAGGATGCAAGTAAGGGACCAGGTGAAACTATGGGTAGAATGAATTTCAAGGATGCTCTAAGGGGTGCTCAACCTCCAATAATTCTAAATGGTCGATGGGATTTTGAGTGTCAACCTCTTCGTATGCCAAGGATTGATCCCATGAATAGACTTTGGTTGCCTGAAAGTAGCAAATGGATCTCCAATTGTTAATCTACAATGATATGATATTTAGGATGGAATTGATGCAATGGAGCAATGAGGGTTGATCTGTTGATTTTTGGTCTTCCAACCACCCTTACCTTATTTAAAAATTTGGGCTTTGAAGTAATAGTGAACTCCAAGTGAGTTTAGTATCTCATATTACCCTAATGGGTACTTTTTGTGTTATTTTATAATGAAGAGGATGGAGAACAAATATCCCAGAGTGATCCTTGGGTTTTCTAGTCAATCTAGTTTTTTTATAAGACCTTGGCATGTTTTATTTAAGGTTGAAGAGGAAACGCCTTTGGTAGGACTTGTATGGATCAAACTTTTTGGTTTACTAGCTGAATTTTGGAATCCTATAGTATTATTAGTAATTGATAACACTTTAGGCACCTACATGATGACAAAAAATAATACAGTATGGTTTGAGCATATTATTTATGCTAGAATATGATAGAATTCAACCTAAAAAAATTAATTTGTAGTTTGGGGAAGAAACTTGGGAGCAAGAAGTTGATTATGAAAATATTCCCTTTAGGTGTTGGGTTTGTCATGAATATGGTCACTTAGTAAAATATTGCAAATATGTAGTCTTAGAGAAAACAAAGTAGGATCAAGGTCAAGAGGAATTTCAAGCTCCTAAAAAAAATGTTTGTTACTAAAAAAACAAAGCTTACAGATAAGACAATTTCTTCAAATAATAGATTTTCAAAACTTTTAGTGGAAGATGATTTAGAGGATGTGGATGATTCTACAGAGACAAAGATTTTGGTAACTCATTTTTTGGATATCTCATAGATTCCCCACCCATAAGTAGTAAAATACTCCTTGAAGAAAGTCATTTGTTCGATTAATGGTAATTATGATATCTACCTAGAGCAAGGGAAAACTCATAAACAAAAACACAAAATGGAAGAGAAGTTCAAACAAGGATTTAGGTCTTAAGGAGTATCCTAGAGATATATGAATCAAGCTTTAGTCCTGTATTCTCAATTAGGAGAAGTAGATTTAAATCAAGAGCTATAAGGAATTAGTCAAACCTCTAGTAAAAATATGAAGTTGGATACAAACCAAAATGTAGGAAGGAAAACAAATGTGGTTTAGATTCGAAAAGAAGGAGATAAGTTGGTTTCAATAGACAGATTTAGGGATATTCCTCAAATGTTTAAACAATTTTTCTCATGAAGTACATCTCTTGGAATATAAAAGGGTTGAAAGGTTATTATAGCTATTAGGTACAACTTTCCTTAAAGCTATTAAGTATTTTATTCCTAATTTAATTTTTAAATCTTAGCCATTGAATCTCTTGCTTAAGAAATATTTTGAGTTCACTTTGGATGAAAAAAGTCTTTCTAGAATTCAAGAAATTTCTTTTATAGCCCTAACTCTTTGCCTACACAACCTATATAAGCCATTTGTATTTGTACACCTCTGCTACTTAGGTTTCCTTAGGATTTGTTCTTAATAATATGATAACGATAAATATTATGTCATGTAGTATATTAGTTGAACAATGGTTCTTGTATAAAATTGGTAGACTCCCGTGGAAAAATATTGGTACCTATGGAACTATGCCTCTGTGTTACCTCTAGATAATCATTATCTCTAGGTCATCCACTATAAAATCATCATATTTGTAGAAACATAACTATGATTCCATCTTCCAAGCTATGCTTGGGTCTTCTTTCTCTCTATCTGCTATGGGACCTATTTCCATGGGTCTCCTTAATCTGCTTTTCAATTTCTTATAGACTACCTTCTATTCTAAATATATTCTTAGAATAGGTAAACTCAATCTATCTTATACTTTTCTTGAATTGATTATTTCTCAAAAAATCTGAAAACTTATTCTTCACTAGTTACTCTTCAACCTAGTGGTATTAATACTTGTCTTCACTAGTTTTTCCTTAAATCTAGTGGTAATACTTTTCTTTTACAACTTTCAATTTTTATGTAAGAAAACATTAATTATACTTGGTTTCCTTCTATATAAACCATATAATATTCCTTTCATTTTATTCCATTCATCTATGTTCATCCATCCACAATCAAATTTTACTATGTATTCTTTATTTTCCTTTCTTAAATAAAATATTTATGAATGATTACGTGCTCCGCAAATGTTACAACTATGGATATTCCAAAATCTCTCTATCTTATGTCCATATCTACCACAATGACTACACCTATTTTCTATTACTAAATTCCTTTGATCATTTTGTCCTTTATTGCAACTATTTCTATCAATCCCTATCATAGATTTGATGTTACTATTTCTTATCATAAATTTAGTTCCTTGGTCATTATTGCTAATCTAACTTGTATATCCAAGACCTTCATATTTTGGCCTTGTTTTGGTAAAGTAAATTCTTTCATCCCCTGTTCATATTTACGTAAACCTATATCATATCCCATTTTATTCAATAATATTGAACCAAATCCTTTAGTATACTTTTTTAAATAACAAAACATATCATTAGACTAATCTTTATCAATATCAATACAATTCTAAGAATCACTATTTCTATCATCATTTGAATCCATATCCATATCAATTTTGATAGCATTAAATTTTTTTGAACAATCATTTGTATCACATATAGCATCTATTTTTGTAACAGGTTCTATATTTGTCATGAATCTTGATCACTAGTGTCATTGCTTGCATCACAAAATTTCCTCTCATGTTGACAAGAATCATGATTTGTATCTTTTTCCTTTTTAATAAGATCATTAGTATCACCAAATGCATCAATCATCAATGGTTTTGATACTATATTATTGCAACATGAATCTATCATCATAGGATTTAAGTCATTTGTATCACAAGAAGCATCTTTCATCACTGATTTGTTCTCTACTTCTTCAACCTTTTCTTGTTTTCTCATCTTAAAAACATTTAGTGTGATAATTTTTTTAGATTATTTTCCATAGACTAACAATTATAGTAAAAAAATATTCATAAAAATAATTAGCATCATTTAGAATACTTTACATGCATTTCTAAATTATTGAAAGTTCTCCTAGTTCTACTTCACTAGTAATATCAACAAGATTATTCTTCAATGTATCACTTGTTTTTCAAATATTTAACTATGTCCTCTTGTCTTCTATTCTTGTATTTAAGGATTTCATGAGAAATAAATGCCATATACATCAAATTTCCTATACCACTAGGTAGTTTAAAACCACTTTTATAATATTTATATACCTCTTGAAGCATTCTATTTAGATAATTACTAAGTGCTAAGAAATTTTCATCTTTTATTTCTCTCAACATTGATTGTAAGACACTCTTTTCACTTATTGATGTATCCTTTTCAATTTCTTCTATCATGTGTTGTGTATGGCATTTTAATATTTCCATCATTTCTAAAATTTCTTGAAAGTCTAATCATTTTTCTTGGACACATAGGTTTTCTTCTTCAAATATTTTTGACAATTCATGTATTTTAATTTTTTTACCATTTGTATTCTTTTTCATTTGCTTTTTCTTTGCCATGTTTTGAAGTAGACTACCTTATATCTCCCTAATTAATTAGAAACTATAAAACTAAGAATTTTGCAAATATATGTTTTCTAAGTTTGATGTAGAATTCCTTATCTCTCCATAATTAAAGAATTTGCAAATATTCTTTTATTTTTAACTTCCAAAAATAAATCTTTTAAAATTTTAATCACTTTGAAAAACTTTAAAATAAATAATTTTGTAATTACTTATTCCTCCAAAATCTTAAAATTGTAATTGAGATGTCTAAGGTTTCAAATAACTTATTAAATGCCTTATTTCTCCTTTACTCAAGTTAAACCTAATAATAACCTTATCTCTCCTTAATTAAATATTAAAACCCTAATTCAAATTTACCTTTTTGATGATGCACCTTAAAAGGACTTCTGACTATGCAATTTGGTTAGAAATTCTATCTACGAACATTTCTACTATGCTTTGAGAACTTTCTTCTACCTCCTTTATTTGGTTGCATGATTATTTTGGCCCTCCCATGTATTACACTCCATGGATGGCAATGTGTGGTTGTCTTGTTTGAATGATTCACTGGCCTCTGTAGGATATAATAGAAATTTTTTATTCTTCCAAGTGTAGGTATTCTTGGCATGTTACATCTTATCTCTTAATGGTTAAAAATTTATTTTCCTGCCCCCCTGTATCCTACATTATCTACGATACTGTGTCCATGCTATTGCCAAATAATAGGGACCATTTCCTTGCTACAACCTCCTCTGCATGCACTAACAAGTTATCTTCTTATCCTTGAGTATAAAATGGATATCTCCACACGAAACAAAAATAATTATTTCACTATTTGGTCTACCTCGAAATGGGTGATACAACTCATGCAAATGATGCATTACTCATTTTAACATTTGGTGTTAAATATATTTCCTCCTTGGTACAAATGGGTTTTGCATTACCTTCCAGATGATTGACCCTATATTTTGTATGTTCACTAGATGTTTAGATTTTTATTCACCCTATGTAATCCTTAGCTTTATGTGTAGATTAATTCAACCTTTCATCTCCTACAACCTTTAAGATTCTACACACCTTTCTCAACTCTGGTGTTCCTTGAATGATGCTTCTACCATATCTTTGGACTTTTGTGTACCTTTATTAATGCTTACTCCCTACATGGCTTGGTTGGAACTCCTATTGATCTCTACGCATCTTAGTTGATACTTTTCTCTTATGTATCTAGACCTGTGCTTCCAATCCTTAATCTATGATTTGCTCTGGATTTGGCCTAAGTTGTCTTTGGAACTTTGGATTTTATCTCAAGTTTTTCAATGGCCCTACTTGCTTTTGTGTTCCAAATATGAGATAAAAATATTCTACATTCAACTCTTGATGTTGCTAATCCATTTTGCTTCACTATTGGTACATAAGGCTTTATAAGATAAGATGTATCCTTTCTCTTGACAACTCTATTGTGTCTTGATGTAGGTTTAGGTGGCTTACCTTACACAAAATTTTCTATGACTATGAATTTATTATGCTTACAATATTGCCCTCCTCGAACGCCAAATTCTTCTATGCCTTTATGCTTTAGCTTGCTTCCTTTAGACATTTGTGTTGAACTTCTTTTCTCTGCATTCATTTTTATAAATGTAGCCTTATTTACATTCTCTTTAGTTCTTTTACTTGTACCATTTAACTTATCTTCACCTAGGTCACTTTTCTATTCAATTTTTACAATTTCACCTTATCTATTTTGCCAGACTTCACTTGACTTTCTACCTCCAAATGACGCTTCAACTTTCCTTTCATAAAATACCCTTTATTAGTGCTCAAGCTACTTTGCAATGACTATTCGAATTTGTTATAATGGCGCTCCTACTTCTTGTAAATCTATCTTCCTCTTGATATCTCTTCATCTACCTTTTCTCTTCCTTTTGATGTTCTACTTTTTTGGACTGCACCTTCTCTACTTTGAAGCTTTGATATTTTGCTTTTTTTTCTAACTTGTAGATAACTGTCTATTTCTTCTAACACTCTATATATTCCTGCAACTTGATGTAATTTTTATGGCAATGAAGAATGCTTAGATATAACTTGCTTCCTTGCTTGCTTTATTGCTTTTCTTGCTACCAAAACTTAAAAATTGCATCTTTACTCCAAAAAATGCTACCAAATGTTTTCTTCAACTTGTATAGTATCTTATCTACCAAAAAAAAAACTTCTTGTCCTATGTAAAACACTATTGGAAATTTTTATTAGATGGTGAAAATTGTCTCAATTCCTTCACTTAGACTCTCCATGGCTCTGATACCACTATTAGCTTTCTAAATAGGATAACTTACAAAAAGCTTCAACCAATATCTAAAGATAAATTAAACCAATGCTACTAACAATGAAACAACAATATCTTTCAGATAATCTCATGAAATATAACATAAATGAACAAAATTTATAGATATTACATTAATGATACAACTTGGTTACAATGCATGGAGCTTTACCTCAAATATATCCATTTTCATGACTTTTCAGTTCTCTAACTCTTGCTTTCCTCTTCCATTTGGGAGATGCATCCTTTCATATTCCTCTAATAAATACACAAATCTCAACTTGACAAATATCATGTGACTCTTCATACTCTCTTGAAACTTTGCACTCTTTCTCATGTTTCCACATACATTATATAAAATATAAATCATCTACTAAACTAATATTGCAAGGGGAACCAAATAATGTAATTTCTCCAACAAATAAATACAGACAATATAGCTAGAAACATGCAACTCTCAGACTAAGAGAAGAAAAAAGAAACTGAACATACTACAATAAAGTAAACTTGGTACATTTACATAAGGTTTTTTGATAGGAATGAGTTGATGTCTCTCTAAAAATTTAGTTAGTATATATTGTTTTAAAGTTTTATTTACTTTTTAAGAGCCTTCAACTTTTTACCAACTAGATAAGTATGTATATTTATTTTGAAAAAATATTTTTAAAAATATTGCTTAAAGTGTCTATAGTTTGTGGTTTGGTGATCCATTATCATATTTTTATTAAAATAGGTCCCTTGGCCTATAAAAAGGACTTGTTTCCTCACAATAAATATTTTATATTTAGGCAATAGAAGATTTTGAAGATAGTCGGCAGAAGGAGGGAGGATGAAAGGAAGGGACCAGGTGAAACTATGGGTAGAATGATTTCCAAGGATGCTCTAAGGGGTGCTCAACCTCCAATAATTCCAAATGGATGATGGGATTTTGAGTGTTAATATCTTCATATGCCAAGGATTTATCCTAATAAAATAGACTTTGGTTATAAGAATGTAGTAAATGGATCTCCAATTATTAATCTACAATGATTTGAAATTTAGGATGGAATTGATGCAATGGAGCAACGAGGGTTGATCTATCAATTATTGGGCTTTTGGCCACCCTTACCTTCTTTTAAAAGTTGGGTTTGAAGCAATGGTGAATTCCAAGTAAGTTTAGTATCTCAGATTACCCTAATGGGTATTTTTGGTGTTATTTGCTAATAAAGAGGATAGAGAACAAATATTCCAAGTTGGTCCTTGTTTTTTTGGGTCAAGTTGGTTTTTCTATGAAATCTTGGCATGATTTATTTAAGGATGAAGAGGAAATACCATTGGTAGGACCTATATGGGTCAAACGTTTTGGTTTACTGGTTGAAATATAGAATCCTATAGTCTTCTTAGCAATTGGTAACACTTTAGGCACCTACATGATGATAAAAAATAACATAGTATGGTTTGAGCATATTATTTATGCTATCATCTATGTGCTTATAGACTTCAATAACCCCCTACCTAAAAAAATCACTTTGTAGTTTGGGGAAGAAACTTGGGAGCAAGAAGTTGATTATAAAAATATTCCCTTAAGGTGTTGGGTTTGTCATGAATACAGTTACTTAGTAAAATATTTCAAAGATCAAAGTTAGGAGGAATTTCAAGCTCCTAAAAAAATCATGTTACTAAAAAAACGAAGCTTACAGATAATATAATTTCTTCAGATAATAGGTCTTCAAAACTTGTAATGGAAGATGATTTAGAGGACGTGGATGATTCTATGGAGACAAATATTTTGGAAACTCATTTTTTGGATATCTCATATATTCCCCATCCAAAATTAGTAAAATAATCCTCAAATAAATCCATTGGTTTGGTTAACAATAATTCTGAGATCTGCCCTCAACAAAGGAAAACTCATCAAAAAAAACACAAAATGGAGGAGAAGTTCAAACAAGGCTTTAGTTCTCAAGGAGGATCCTAGGGATCTATAAAATCAAGTTTTAGTCGTGTATTCTCAATTAGAATAAGTAGATTTAAATCAAGAGCCATCAAGAATTAGTCAAACCTTTAGTAAAAATATGAAGTTAAATACAAACCAAAAGGTAGGAAGGAAAATAAATGTTGTTCAAATTTAGAAAGAAGGGGATAAGTTGGTTTCAACAGGAAAAGTGGGGGATACTCCTCATATATTTAAATAATTTTCCTCATGAAGTACATCTCATGGAATATAAAGGGGTTGAAATATTATTAGAGCTATTAGGTACAATTTTCCTTAGAGCTATTAGGTGTTTTATTCCTAAGTTAATTTTTAAATCTTATCCATCAAATATCTTGCTTAAGAAATATGTTGAGTTCACTTTGGATGAAAAAGGTCTTCCTAGAATTCAAGAAATTTTTTTAATAGCCCTAAATATTTTCCTACCCAACCTAGATAAGCCATTTGTATTTGTACACCTTTTCTACTTAGGTTTCATTAGGAGTTATACTTAATAAGATGATAACAATAAAAATTATGCCATGTAGTATATTAGTTAACAATGGTTTGTGTAGGGAACCTCTATAAACCCTAACGCATTGGATAAAGACCAAGTCAACTGTTGGAAATATGAGCAAGTTTTGTTTTCATTGATGTCAAGAGTCAGTTTTAGTGAGCAGTACAAAAGGAAGGATGTCAAGAGTCAGTTTCAGTAAGCAGTACAAGAAAAAGTTTGCTTCTAGGCCTAATGGACATAATATTATAATATCTCTTATTATAATATTCAAGGTGGTCAGATAATGTCTAAAGGAGCAATAGGAAGGCCCAAGAAAAATAATATTATAATATTAAAGGTCTAATGTTAAGACCTAAATTCATTAAATTAATTATAATAATTTCATTATAAATTAATTTAAAATTTAATTTAATTAACCCTAAGGTTAGGTTTATAAGGGCAAAAGGTTTAATTTAAAGTGCCAACGTCAAATGTAATTTACCCCTCCATCGACATCCAAATGGAGATGGCACAATGGTATAAATACCATGTGCATTTGGTTGACTATAACCTTACCTTCAATTGAATAACATTGAGTGCCTGCGAATTTTTGTGATCTGCATGCAAAGGAAAAAGATATTTTTTTGTTTTATTCAGCGGCCATCAAAGGGATAAAATAAGGGAGGCTTAAAGCCTCATTGTAAACCTGGTGGTTGAGCTAGCGGTAAGTGGTTGTGCATTGAGGCATTGAAAAACAAGAGGTCCTGTGATCGAATCCCGACGACAGGCCTAGGAGTGTTTTGCTGGCATTGTTTTGGTTTTGGTACCCAACACATAAGTCAAAGCACACAAGGCACTTTTGACTACCAATGCGATTCATAGCTCACATAGTAATTGGGCCATGGCTAGGGCATTGGTGGCAGCGTGATAGGGGATTGAATCCCATCGAGGGCAATAGAGGTATTTAATTTTTAATTAAATTTTGCTCCTAAGGTTTTAATGTGGCATGAATTTTTGTGTTAAGAGGGAGATATAAGGTTTATAAAAATTAAAATATTATATTGTGATTTTTATGATTAGAATTTGGAAGGAGTAATAAGGTGGATAAAGAAAATTAATTGTTGAAGTGAGTTGTTTAATTTTTGCTAATAATTTTTAAGAGTGTGGAGATTATAAGGTGTAAATGAGATTTAATGTTTTGTATGGTGAAATATTTTGAGGGAATATTTGAATGAAAATTTGAGAAGGTTTTTTCTACCTAACCTTTGAGATTGGCAAAGAGGTTGATTGTGATTGAGACAGGTTTTGAGGTCAATTCTTCATCAAAAAAAAGGTATGGGCATATCATCCTTGTGAGTGAAATATTATTGGGTTGGATATTGTGAATGGAGTGAAAAGGTTTGTTTGATAAGCATTGTTGAGTAAGTTTTCACATGCATGTTTGGTGAATGTTTGTGAAGATAATTGAGTGTGAGATTGAGAACTATCTTGAACTAGGGTTTATGCAAGATCATGAGTATCATTGTTATGTGAATTTGGAATCATCTTGAGTCAAGGTTTGAGTTCCATTGTGTGAGTTGTTGAAAGCATTATGAAATACTTGTCTAGGGTTTATGAGCAAGTTGTGTTTCATTGAGTGATTGGTTGAATGAATTTTATTGAGCATAATTGATTGAAAGCATTGGAGTGATAGTTCAAGTTTTGTGAAACAAATTATTCTTTACTAAATTGATAAAGAGATTGAAAGTGATTGAGTTTGAAATATATTGAGTCCCTTACCATTCTCTATATGTTTCTGTGGTTAAAAAGAATTCTGAGTGAAATTTATTTGTGATATTGAAGAGGTTTTCTAGAAGATATTAATTTGTGTTTTGTGAGTGTGAAACATATTGAGTCTCTAACCATTCTCTATATGTTTCTAAGGTCAAACAAGATTCTGAGTAAAACTTGTTAGTGTGATTGAAGAGGTTTTTTATGAGAGATTGAGTTGAGCTTTTGCATGCAAGTTTTGTAATTGATTTGAATAAGCTTTGGTTAAGCTTGTGAGAATATTTGAGTCAGTCCTAGAGGGGACTTAAAGACAGAGTTGAGGAAGATTTTGTGAAATCTTAAGGATAAATTTATGTGAGCTTTTGTGGAAGCTTACAATCATATTTGGACAAGTTCTAGTGAGGACTTGTAGAGCATATTTAAGGTAAGTCTTAGTGAAGACTTGGTGAGCATATTGGACAAGTTCTAGTGAGAAATTATTGGATAGAATTGAGGCAAGTCTTGGTGAAGACTTGGTGAGCATATTGGACAAGTTCTAGTAAGAAATTATTGAGCATATTTGAGGTAAGTCTTGGTGAAGACTTGTTGGAAAGATTTGAGGTAAGTCTTAGTGAAGAATTGAGAGCAGATTGAGCGAATTCTTGAGAGAACTTGTAGATATATTTGAGACAAGTCTTTGAGGAGACTTGAGCATCAGAGTTGATTTATTGATTTGTTGAAACCTTGAGTTAAGGTTTGGGGCAGATCTAGTAGAGATGATTTGTGATTCGATCAAGCTTTGTGTTAAAGCTTAAAGATAGTTTGAGGATAGAGTTTGGTTCAGATTTGAGGATAGGTTTGTTCTAGACCAGAAATAGAGATAGAGAATATTTGTGCTAGATCAAAGGATTGTGTTTAGTGTAGATTTGAGATCAATATTGAGCAGATTTTTGCTAGACCAAAGGACTATGTTTAGTACATATTTAAGATAAATATTGAACAAATTTGTGCTAGAAAAAAAGATTGTGTTTAGTATATACTTGAGATAGATATTGAGTAGATCTGAGAGTAAGCTTTGGAGGTGATTGTTGGCAATTTTGGGTTTGAGATCCTAGCTTCTTGTCTATGAGTTGTCATTGATGTCAAAAGGAACTGGCATTAATGTCAAGAGGATTTATTGGCTTCAAAGGTTGAAGATTCCAAAGAATATTTTCTAGAAGATTTCGGAGAGATTCCATGTGGCAGATGAAAAGGTTTTTATCAAAACCATGGCAGGTTTAAGGGTTTTTATTAAAACCAGGTGGATGCATTAAGGGTTTTTCTCAAAACCACTCTCAACTTAATGCAAAGGCTGGAGACACTTATTAATTAAATAACTTAATTAATAAAACCTTTTTAAGGTTTTTTAATTAATTATTTATTTGATTTAGTGATTAAATTATTTTAATAATTTAATGGGTTCTCCACCTAAGGTCTAAGGTCTAAAAGACCTTTGATTATTTTTTAAATAATCAAAAGGGTTTCATAAACCCTAAAGTTGTTTCGAAGGCGCCAAAATAATATTAATTCGAAAAGTTTGAATTATCCTCCCGTCGACGTCGTGCATAGCATGGAAGTTTGGCTATATAAGCCATAACCTATAGTCCAAAGCAATGGTGTGAAAGAAATTGGAATTGCGCAAAGGTTGGGAAGTAAAAGCTACGGCTATCATTTTTTTGCCACGTTTATCCGCCGCCAAAGGGTTAAGGAGAAGGAGACTCTTGCTAGCCTTCAAGCTAGCGTCGTTGGCCTAGTGGCAACGATCTGTTTTGCGAAGGCGCTTGAAGGGAGGTCAAGCGTTCGACTCCCGCCGTGGAGTGTGAGAAGAGTTTTTGCGCTCCGATTTTTTTGGAGGCACTGTTGACCCGCGATTTTCGAAAGCATTTTTTTTGGTAAGGTTTTTTAAATAAAATCTGCATTTTGTTAAAGAAGAAGTGGTTGGGCAGATTTATTTAAAATTATTTTTAAGGTTAAATGCTTCTTTGGAGATATAAGGTTGATAGTGTGTGGTTGAGATTTTTGGCTTGATTGTTGAGTGAGATTTGCTTAGAAGCTATTATTCCTTGAGCATGGTTTAATTAATTTGGAGAAATAAGGTGTAAAAGGATATATTGTTTGTATGCTTTATATTTTTTGGTAGTTGACTTCTAAGGATTGGAGTCATAAGGTGTTTTATGGAATAAATATTTTTGTGGTTACTTTTATGATCTAACCCTAACTTGGTGGCAAAGTTGAGGGTGGTGTTGGTAAGAGGTTGAAGAACTATTCTCTTCTTCCTCAAACAAAGGTATGGGCAACTTCTTCCATGTATATTGTTGATGGTGTATTTTCTGAAATTGAGTTTGGAGTGAAAAGGTTGTCTACTAGGTATTCTTGTTGGTGTAAATCCCATTTTCTGGATATTGAAGATTGTTTATGCATTAAAATCATTGATGAGTTTTTTGGGTGAATGCATAATTCTGGTTGAGGAAGAGGAAGCATTTTTGCACTAGGGTTTATGTTAGTAAGTCTTGCTACTTGCATTGAGTTGGTGAAACCCTTAGTTGGCTGTTTTGAGATTGATGGTTGAGTTGCTTCCATAGAGGTTGTTTTGATCAAGTTAATGCTTTACTTGATACATGATTTGGGCTTACTCCATTGAGATTGATTTGAGCAAGTTATTCTTTGCATTGGTGATTTATGTTGGTGGTTGTTTTGTTCAAATACCTTTGGAGGGAAAAGGATGTCTACTAGTTTCCTTTTCATGTAGTGATTGGTTGAATGCTTCAAGGTTAATGTTGAGTTGAATGATGTTGGTTAAACCTTGTCTATAAGCATTGTTGTTAAAGCCCTAATTGGTTGAGAAAAGATATTGGTTGTGGAAAGAACATGAGTATCATTGTTATATGAGATATTGCATGGTTGGCAATTGTTGGGTTGTGTTTCATGTTCTTGAGAAAAGCATACTACATCTATCTTATTCTTTTGAGATTGATATTGAGTTGAGATTGAGATTGGGAGTTAAGTATAGAACATATTGAGTCTCTAACAATTCTCTTTATGTTTCTATGAGATTTGAGATTGAGATTGGGAGTTAAGTATAGAACATATTGAGTCTCTAACAATTCTCTTTATGCTTCTATGAGGTTGATGAATCACATTGGGTCTCTAACAATTCTCTTTGTGGGTTCATGCTAAGCAAGTTTTTCTTGATGAACTTGTGAGCTGATTTGGACAGGTTCTAGTGAGGACTTGTGAGCTGATTTGGACAAGTTCTAGTGAGGACTTGTGAGCTGATTTGGATAGGTTCTAGTGAGGACTTGTGAGCTGATTTGGATAGGTTCTAGTGAGGACTTGTGAGCTGATTTGGACAAGTTCTAGGGAGGACTTGTGAGCTGATTTGGACAGGTCCTAGCAGAGGACTTGAGGACAGAGTTGAAGTGGTTCTTTGAGAAGAACCTGAGGACAGTTTTGACAAGTCTTTGAGAAGGCTTGTGTGCAGTAGAGATTGATTTGTTCAAGCTTTATGAGTTGAGCTTGGGACAGATCTGATAGAGTGAGGAAGACTTGTGCTGGACCGACTGACTGTGTTTAGTATAGGTTGATGAGTTGTTGTGGAGGTGATCAGTGAGGACAGAGGTCTCTTGAGGCTGAGCATTGAGGATAGGAGGTCTTCTGTGGAAAGGAGTTCCACGTGCTAGCGGAATAAGAGGTAGGTGATCTTCTAAAGTATCATTTCCAGAGCTGAGGGGAAGGATTCTCCTTTGGGTAGGAGGCTCATAAATTCGTGAGGAGGGGAAGGATTCTCCTTTGGGTAGGAGGCTCATAAATTCGTGAGGAGGGGAAGGATTCTCCTTTGGGTAGGAGGCTCATAAATTCGTGAGGAGGGGAAGGATTCTCCTTTGGGCAGAGGCTCATAAATACTTGAGTAGGGGAAGGTTTCTCCTTTGGGTTGAGGCTCATAAACATTGTAATTGGGAAGGATTCCCAAAGAACTTTGAGAAAGCTTTTTAGAGAAAAGTTTTGTGGATGTAGCCCATGTTGGGTGAACCACGTTAAAATTGGTGTCTCATTGTGTGTTGCTTTATGCATTGCTTTGATATTGCTATTGGTTCATTGCTTTGCGAAGTTGAAGTTAAATAGAGAAAGTAAAAAGAGGTCTTATACTGTTCACCCCCCCCTCTCAGTATAAGCTTGTGTTCTTCAATTGGTATCAGAGCGGGTTCCTTCGAAAAGTTTAACAGCTTGAAGGAAAATATTGTAAAGAACACAATGGAATCTACAAGTGGTAATGCAACACCTATTCTTGATGGGGCAGATTTTGGGCTTTGGAGTGCTAGGATGAAGGTTCATCTTATGGCTCTTGGAAATGAAGTTTGGGAAGTGATTAAGGATGAGTATACCATTCTCGAGCATGGTCCTTCTACTAAGGAAGAGAGGCTCCTACATCATAGCAATTCAAAGGCAATGAATGCAATCCTGAAGGGTTTACAGAAGGCAGATCTTACCAAGGTGATTCACTGCAAGACAGCTAGTGAAATGTGGAAACAGTTGAAGGTGGTTCATACAGGTGATGCAAATGTCCGAAAGGCCAAGTTGAGACACTTCAAAGGTATGTTTGAACAACTCAAGATGAATGATGAAGAAAATATTAGTGACTATATGCTTCGTATGGATGAGATTGTTAACTCTATGAAGGAACTAGGTCTTGAGCTTGCTGAAAATGATATTTGTGATAAGATTTTGAGGTCTCTTCCAAATAGATTTAGTGAAAATATTTCTGCTATTGAGGAAGCTAAGGATTTGGATAAGTTGAAAAAGGATGAGCTTCATAGTATACTTGCAGCATTTGAGTTGAGAACTCAAGTGAAGGTTGATGTTAAGAAGGAGGCAACTTTCAAGGCTACCAAGAAATCCAAGGGTAAAGAGCTTCAAGATAGTGATGAGTCTTCTAGTGATGAAGAGGCATATTACAGCAAGAAGGGCAAGTTCTCAAGAAAGCACAAAGGTATGAAATATGTCAAGTGTTTCAATTGTGGAAAGTTTGGTCATTATGCTACTAACTATACTACTGCCAAGGATGAAAGTGATGAAGATAAACAGGATTATAAGAGCAAGGATTCTGAAAGGCACAGGCATCAAAGGAAGAATAAATATGAGCAAAGCAATCAAGGAAAGAGGTACTCTCACAAACACAAGAAAAGTTTCTACCTAGACAAGGCAAGTAAGTGTTCTAGTAGTGATAGTGAAAGTTCTTCAAGTGATGTTGGAAATGAGATGTTGTTCCTAACTGAAAAAGAAGAAGAAAAGAAACATAGATTTGTCCTTATGAAATGTTTTAGATGTGGAAATTTTGGACATCTTGAGGATGATTGCACAAATGATGGATTGATTTCTAGTTATACTATGTATGAGGATGCTTCAGAAAATTGTAAGGAAGATCTTTGTATGGCTTTAGAAAAGGGTAGCACCTCTAGTGATAAGAAATCTGAAAAAGTCATTGATGTTTCAAAAGGCAAACAAATAGAGGAAGTTATAGAGGATGGTGAAGTAGATCTTGAAGCTGAACTTGTTAGTGCTCTTAGTGCTTTGAAAAAGGAAAGAAAGAAGAATGCTAGACTCAATGATAAATTGGATGAATGTTGTATTGAGAGAGATGAGCTTATAGAAAGTCTTGACTTCTCTATAGCTAAGACACAAAAACTTAAGGATAAGTTAGAGTCTAAGGTTCTTGAGTGTAGAGAGTTGGAACAGAAAGTGGCTTCCTTGAAAGAGGAAACTAAAGAGTACAAGGAGAAGCTTTACAGGTTTGAAGATAGCACCAAAAAGGTAAAGTCAATCATCAAAGATCAAAGAAGGACAACAGATAAAATAGGTCTTGGTTTTGGTAAGAAACACATGGAACAGGTTGGGGAATCTAGTAAGAGATTCCGAAAGGAAGAGAGTTCTGATGAGGAAAGTACTTCAGAAAAAGAGTCCTTGAGTGATAGATGCACAGAATCAGAAAACAGGAATCAAAAAAAGGGGAGAAAGTTTACAGGACCTAAGAGGTCAAATCAAGGAAAGTTTAATGGCAGATGTTTTGCTTGTCACAAGTTTGGTCACATGGCTTCACATTGCATGACTCAAGTGAGGAAGGTAAATGACAGATTCAGAGGTGGTAATTTCTTTCAAGGGTATTGCTACTCTTGTAAATAGTTTGGGCACAAGGTTGTTTATTGCAAGGCTAATAACAGGAACAGGGTTGGTCAGAACAGATGGAGTCAAAGATCAGGTATGCCTCAAAGAAATAACATTGTTAGTTGTTATAAGTGCAACAATGAAGGTCACATAGCTAGACAAGTGTAGAGCTGAAATTCCAAGGTACAGGAACAGGAACATGGGTATGAACAGGCACAAGAATCAAGACATGGATAAGAACAGGAATGATAACAAGAACAACAACAGTGACATGAACAGGAACAGGAATATGGACAAGGAGAACAAGAGAAGACATGGTAAGGCAGCTATAGACACTGATGAAGATCAGTGCCTAATGGGAGTTTTACTCCCACCCCAAAATTAATCACCTCAACAGGAGGTGGGGGAGGGACTAAGCTAAGAGGCTCATTCTTAGTCCCAAGCCCCAAAGGTGACCCTTTGCCATTGATGACAAAGGGGGAGAGATATGAGTAAGGGGGAGAGCCTCAAGTCAGGGGGAGCTGATTTCTATACAATAGTTTTGAGTTTCAGTGTTGTTGAGAAGCATGGTTTGCCATCAATGACAAAGGGGGAGATTGTTGGCAATTTTGGGTTTGAGATCCTAGCTTCTTGTCTATGAGTTGTCATTGATGTCAAAAGGAACTGGCATTAATGTCAAGAGGATTTATTGGCTTCAAAGGTTGAAGATTCCAAAGAATATTTTCTAGAAGATTTCGGAGAGATTCCATGTGGCAGATGAAAAGGTTTTTATCAAAACCATGGCAGGTTTAAGGGTTTTTATTAAAACCAGGTGGATGCATTAAGGGTTTTTCTCAAAACCACTCTCAGCTTAATGCAAAGGCTGGAGACACTTATTAATTAAATAACTTAATTAATAAAACCTTTTTAAGGTTTTTTAATTAATTATTTATTTGATTTAGTGATTAAATTATTTTAATAATTTAATGGGTTCTCCACCTAAGGTCTAAGGTCTAAAAGACCTTTGATTATTTTTTAAATAATCAAAAGGGTTTCATAAACCCTAAAGTTGTTTCGAAGGTGCCAAAATAATATTAATTCAAAAAGTTTGAATTATCCTCCCGTCGACGTCGTGCATAGCATGGAAGTTTGGCTATATAAGCCATAACCTATAGTCCAAAGCAATGGTGTGAAAGAAATTGGAATTGCACAAAGGTTGGGAAGTAAAAGCTACGGCTATCATTTTTTCACCACGTTTATCCGCCGCCAAAGGGTTAAGGAGAAGGAGACTCTTGCTAGCCTTCAAGCTAGCACCGTTGGCCTAGTGGCAACGACTGTTCTACGAAGGCGCTTGAAGGGAGGTCAAGCGTTCGACTCCCGCCGTGGAGTGTGAGAAGAGTTTTTGCGCTCCAATTTTTTTGGAGGCACTGTTGACCCACGATTTTTGGAAGCATTTTTTTGGTAAGGTTTTTTAAATAAAATCTGCATTTTGTTAAAGAAGAAGTGGTTGGGCAGATTTATTTAAAATTATTTTTAAGGTTAAATGCTTCTTTGGAGATATAAGGTTGATAGTGTGTGGTTGAGATTTTTGGCTTGATTGTTGAGTGAGATTTGCTTAGAAGCTATTATTCCTTGAGCATGGTTTAATTAATTTGGAGAAATAAGGTGTAAAAGGATATATTGTTTGTATGCTTTATATTTTTGGTAGTTGACTTCTAAGGATTGGAGTCATAAGGTGTTTTATGGAATAAATATTTTTGTGGTTACTTTTATGATCTAACCCTAACTTGGTGGCAAAGTTGAGGGTGGTGTTGGTAACAGGTTGAAGAACTATTCTCTTCTTCCTCAAACAAAGGTATGGGCAACTTCTTCCATGTATATTGTTGATGGTGTATTTTCTGAAATTGAGTTTGGAGTGAAAAGGTTGTCTACTAGGTATTCTTGTTGGTGTAAATCCCATTTTCTGGATATTGAAGATTGTTTATGCATTAAAATCATTGATGAGTTTTTTGGGTGAATGCATAATTCTGGTTGAGGAAGAGGAAGCATTTTTGCACTAGGGTTTATGTTAGTAAGTCTTGCTACTTGCATTGAGTTGGTGAAACCCTTAGTTGGCTGTTTTGAGATTGATGGTTGAGTTGCTTCCATAGAGGTTGTTTTGATCAAGTTAATGCTTTACTTGATACATGATTTGGGCTTACTCCATTGAGATTGATTTGAGCAAGTTATTCTTTGCATTGGTGATTTATGTTGGTGGCTATTTTGTTCAAATACCTTTGGAGGGAAAAGGATGTCTACTAGTTTCCTTTTCATGTAGTGATTGGTTGAATGCTTCAAGGTTAATGTTGAGTTGAATGATGTTGGTTAAACCTTGTCTATAAGCATTGTTGTTAAAGCCCTAATTGGTTGAGAAAAGATATTGGTTGTGGAAAGAACATGAGTATCATTGTTATATGAGATATTGCATGGTTGGCAATTGTTGGGTTGTGTTTCATGTTCTTGAGAAAAGCATACTACATCTATCTTATTCTTTTGAGATTGAGATTGAGTTGAGATTGAGATTGGGAGTTAAGTATAGAACATATTGAGTCTCTAAAATTCTCTTTATGTTTTTATGATTGAGATTGAGATTGGGAGTTAAGTATAGAACATATTGAGTCTCTAACAATTCTCTTTATGTTTCTATGAGATTTGAGATTGATATTGGGAGTTAAGTATAGAACATATTGAGTCTCTAACAATTCTCTTTATGCTTCTATGAGGTTGATGAATCACATTGGGTCTCTAACAATTCTCTTTGTGGGTTCATGCTAAGCAAGTTTTTCTTGATGAACTTGTGAGCTGATTTGGACAGAGTTCTAGTGAGGACTTGTGAGCTGATTTGGACAGGTTCTAGTGAGGACTTGTGAGCTGATTTCTAGTGAGGACTTGTGATTCTATTGAGGACTTGTGAGCTGATTTGGACAAGTTCTAGGGAGGACTTGTGAGCTGATTTGGATAGGTCCTAGCAGAGGACTTGAGGATAGAGTTGAAGTGGTTCTTTGAGAAGAACCTGAGGATAGTTTTGACAAGTCTTTGAGAAGGCTTGTGTGCAGCAGAGATTGATTTGTTCAAGCTTTATGAGTTGAGCTTGGGACAGATCTGACAGAGTGAGGAAGACTTGTGTTGGACCGACTGATTGTGTTTAGTACAGGTTGATGAGTTGTTGTGGAGGTGATCAGTGAGGACAGAGGTCTCTTGAGGCTGAGCATTGAGGATAGGAGGTCTTCTATGGAAAGGAGTTCCACGTGCTAGCGGAATAAGAGGTAGGTGATCTTCTGAAGTATCATTTCCAGAGTTGAGGGGAAGGATTCTCCTTTGGGCAGGAGGCTCATAAATTCGTGAGGAGGGGAAGGATTCTCCTTTGGGTAGGAGGCTCATAAATTCGTGAGGAGGGGAAGGATTCTCCTTTGGGCAGGAGGCTCATAAATTCGTGAGGAGGGGAAGGATTCTCCTTTGGGCAGAGGCTCATAAATACTTGAGTAGGGGAAGGTTTCTCCTTTGGGCTGAGGCTCATAAACATTGTAATTGGGAAGGATTCCCAAAGAACTTTGAGAAAGCTTTTTAGAGAAAAGTTTTGTGGATGTAGCCCATGTTGGGTGAACCACGTTAAAATTGGTGTCTCATTGTGTGTTGCTTTATGCATTGCTTTGATATTGCTATTGGTTCATTGCTTTGCGAAGTTGAAGTTAAATAGAGAAAGTAAAAAGAGGTCTTATACTGTTCACCCCCCTCTCAGTATAAGCTTGTGTTCTTCAATTGGTATCAGAGCGGGTTCCTTCAAAAAGTTTAATAACTTGAAGGAAAATATTGTAAAGAACACAATGGAATCTACAAGTGGTAATGCAACACCTATTCTTGATGGGGCAGATTTTGGGCTTTGGAGTGCTAGGATGAAGGTTCATCTTATGGCTCTTGGAAATGAAGTTTGGGAAGTGATTGAGGATGAGTATACCATTCTTGAGCATGGTCCTTCTACTAAGGAAGAGAGGCTCCTACATCATAGCAATTCAAAGGCAATGAATGCAATCCTGAAGGGTTTACAGAAGGCAGATCTTACCAAGGTGATTCACTATAAGACAACTAGTGAAATGTGGAAACAGTTGAAGGTGGTTCATACAGGTGATGCAAATGTCCGAAAGGCCAAGTTGAGACACTTCAAAGGTATGTTTGAACAACTCAAGATGAATGATGAAGAAAATATTAGTGACTATATGCTTCGTATGGATGAGATTGTTAACTCTATGAAGGAACTAGGTCTTGAGCTTGCTGAAAATGATATTTGTGATAAGATTTTGAGGTCTCTTCCAAATAGATTTAGTGAAAATATTTCTGCTATTGAGGAAGCTAAGGATTTGGATAAGTTGAAAAAGGATGAGCTTCATAGTATACTTGCAGCATTTGAGTTGAGAACTCAAGTGAAGGTTGATGTTAAGAAGGAGGCAGCTTTCAAGGCTACCAAGAAATCCAAGGGTAAAGAGCTTCAAGATAGTGATGAGTCTTCTAGTGATGAAGAGGCATATTACAGCAAGAAGGGCAAGTTCTCAAGAAAGCACAAAGGTATGAAATATGTCAAGTGTTTCAATTGTGGAAAGTTTGGTCATTATGCTACTAACTGTACTATTGCCAAGGATGAAAGTGATGAAGATAAACAGGATTATAAGAGCAAGGATTCTGAAAGGCACAGGCATCAAAGGAAGAATAAATATGAGCAAAGCAATCAAGGAAAGAGGTACTCTCACAAACACAAGAAAAGTTTCTACCTAGACAAGGCAAGTAAGTGTTCTAGTAGTGATAGTGAAAGTTCTTCAAGTGATGTTGGAAATGAGATGTTGTTCCTAACGAGAAAAGAAGAAGAAAAGAAACATAGATTTGTCCTTATGAAATGTTTTAGATGTGGAAATTTTGGACATCTTGAGGATGATTGCACAAATGATGGATTGATTTCTAGTTATACTATGTATGAGGATGCTTCAGAAAATTGTAAGGAAGATCTTTGTATGGCTTTAGAAAAGGGTAGCACCTCTAGTGATAAGAAATCTGAAAAAGTCATTGATGTTTCAAAAGGCAAACAAATAGAGGAAGTTATAGAGGATGGTGAAGTAGATCTTGAAGCTGAACTTGTTAGTGCTCTTAGTGCTTTGAAAAAGGAAAGAAAGAAGAATGCTAGACTCAATGATAAATTGGATGAATGTTGTATTGAGAGAGATGAGCTTATAGAAAGTCTTGACTTCTCTATAGCTAAGACACATAAACTTAAGGATAAGTTAGAGTCTAAGGTTCTTGAGTGTAGAGAGTTGGAACAGAAAGTGGCTTCCTTGAAAGAGGAAACTAAAGAGTACAAGGAGAAGCTTTACAGGTTTGAAGATAGCACCAAAAAGGTAAAGTCAATCATCAAAGATCAAAGAAGGACAACAGATAAAATAGGTCTTGGTTTTGGTAAGAAACACATGGAACAGGTTGGGGAATCTAGTAAGAGATTCCGAAAGGAAGAGAGTTCTGATGAGGAAAGTACTTCAGAAAAAGAGTCCTTGAGTGATAGATGCACAAAATCAAAAAAAGGGGAGAAAGTTTACAGGACCTAAGAGGTCAAATCAAGGAAAGTTTAATGGCAGATGTTTTGCTTGTCACAAGTTTGGTCACATGGCTTCACATTGCATGACTCAAGTGAGGAAGGTAAATGACAGATTCAGAGGTGGTAATTTCTTTCAAGGGTATTGCTACTCTTGTAAATAGTTTGGGCACAAGGTTGTTTATTGCAAGGCTAATAACAAGAACAGGGTTGGTCAAAACAGATGGAGTCAAAGATCAGGTATGCCTCAAAGAAATAACATTGTTAGTTGTTATAAGTGCAACAATGAAGGTCACATAGCTAGACAGTGTAGAGCTGAAATTCCAAGGTACAGGAACAGGAACATGGGTATGAACAGGCACAAGAATCAAGACATGGATAAGAACAGGAATGATAACAAGAACAACAATAGTGACATGAACAGGAACAGGAATATGGACAAGGAGAACAAGAGAAGACATGGTAAGGCAGCTATAGACACTGATGAAGATCAGTGCCTAATGGGAGTTTTACTCCCACCCCGAAATTAATCACCTCAACAGGAGGTGGGGGAGGGACTAAGCTAAGAGGCTCATTCTTAGTCCCAAGCCCCAAAGGTGACCCTTTGCCATTGATGACAAAGGGGGAGAGATATGAGTAAGGGGGAGAGCCTCAAGTCAGGGGGAGCTGATTTCTATACAACAGTTTTGAGTTTCAGTGTTGTTGAGAAGCATGGTTTGCCATCAATGACAAAGGGGGAGATTGTTGGCAATTTTGGGTTTGAGATCCTAGCTTCTTGTCTATGAGTTGTCATTGATGTCAAAAGGAACTGGCATTAATGTCAAGAGGATTTATTGGCTTCAAAGGTTGAAGATTCCAAAGAATATTTTCTAGAAGATTTCGAAGAGATTCCATGTGGCAGATGAAAAGGTTTTTATCAAAACCATGGCAGGTTTAAGGGTTTTTATTAAAACCAGGTGGATGCATTAAGGGTTTTTCTCAAAACCACTCTCAACTTAATGCAAAGGCTGGAGACACTTATTAATTAAATAACTTAATTAATAAAACCTTTTTAAGGTTTTTTAATTAATTATTTATTTGATTTAGTGATTAAATTATTTTAATAATTTAATGGGTTCTCCACCTAAGGTCTAAGGTCTAAAAGACCTTTGATTATTTTTTAAATAATCAAAAGGGTTTCATAAACCCTAAAGTTGTTTCGAAGGCGCCAAAATAATATTAATTCAAAAAGTTTGAATTATCCTCCCGTCGACGTCGTGCATAGCATGGAAGTTTGGCTATATAAGCCATAACCTATAGTCCAAAGCAATGGTGTGAAAGAAATTCGAATTGCGCAAAGGTTGGGAAGTAAAAGCTACGGCTATCATTTTTTTGCCACGTTTATCCACCGCCAAAGGGTTAAGGAGAAGGAGACTCTTGCTAGCCTTCAAGCTAGCACCGTTGGCCTAGTGGCAATGACTGTTCTGTGAAGGCGCTTGAAGGGAGGTCAAGCGTTCGACTCCCACCGTGGAGTGTGAGAAGAGTTTTTGCGCTCCGATTTTTTTGGAGGCACTGTTGACCCACGATTTTCGAAAGCATTTTTTTGGTAAGGTTTTTTAAATAAAATCTGCATTTTGTTAAAGAAGAAGTGGTTGGGCAGATTTATTTAAAATTATTTTTAAGGTTAAATGCTTCTTTGGAGATATAAGGTTGATAGTGTGTGGTTGAGATTTTTGGCTTGATTGTTGAGTGAGATTTGCTTAGAAGCTATTATTCCTTGAGCATGGTTTAATTAATTTGGAGAAATAAGGTGTAAAAGGATATATTGTTTGTATGCTTTATATTTTTTGGTAGTTGACTTCTAAGGATTGGAGTCATAAGGTGTTTTATGGAATAAATATTTTTGTGGTTACTTTTATGATCTAACCCTAACTTGGTGGCAAAGTTGAGGGTGGTGTTGGTAACAGAGTTGAAGAACTATTCTCTTCTTCCTCAAACAAAGGTATGGGCAACTTCTTCCATGTATATTGTTGATGGTGTATTTTCTGAAATTGAGTTTGGAGTGAAAAGGTTGTCTACTAGGTATTCTTGTTGGTGTAAATCCCATTTTCTGGATATTGAAGATTGTTTATGCATTAAAATCATTGATGAGTTTTTTGGGTGAATGCATAATTCTGGTTGAGGAAGAGGAAGCATTTTTGCACTAGGGTTTATGTTAGTAAGTCTTGCTACTTGCATTGAGTTGGTGAAACCCTTAGTTGGCTGTTTTGAGATTGATGGTTGAGTTGCTTCCATAGAGGTTGTTTTGATCAAGTTAATGCTTTACTTGATACATGATTTGGGCTTACTCCATTGAGATTGATTTGAGCAAGTTATTCTTTGCATTGGTGATTTATGTTGGTGGCTGTTTTGTTCAAATACCTTTGGAGGGAAAAGGATGTCTACTAGTTTCCTTTTCATGTAGTGATTGGTTGAATGCTTCAAGGTTAATGTTGAGTTGAATGATGTTGGTTAAACCTTGTCTATAAGCATTGTTGTTAAAGCCCTAATTGGTTGAGAAAAGATATTGGTTGTGGAAAGAACATGAGTATCATTGTTATATGAGATATTGCATGGTTGGCAATTGTTGGGTTGTGTTTCATGTTCTTGAGAAAAGCATACTACATCTATCTTATTCTTTTGAGATTGAGATTGAGTTGAGATTGAGATTGGGAGTTAAGTATAGAACATATTGAGTCTCTAAAAATTCTCTTTATGTTTCTATGAGATTTGAGATTGAGATTGGGAGTTAAGTATAGAACATATTGAGTCTCTAACAATTCTCTTTATGTTTCTATGAGATTTGAGATTGAGATTGGGAGTTAAGTATAGAACATATTGAGTCTCTAACAATTCTCTTTATGCTTCTATGAGGTTGATGAATCACATTGGGTCTCTAACAATTCTCTTTGTGGGTTCATGCTAAGCAAGTTTTTCTTGATGAACTTGTGAGCTGATTTGGACAAGTTCTAGTGAAGACTTGTGAGCTGATTTGGACAGGTTCTAGTGAGGACTTGTGAGCTGATTTGGACAGGTTCTAGTGAGGACTTGTGAGCTGATTTGGACAGGTTCTAGTGAGGACTTGTGAGCTGATTTGGACAAGTTCTAGGGAGGACTTGTGAGCTGATTTGGATAGGTCCTAGCAGAGGACTTGAGGATAGAGTTGAAGTGGTTCTTTGAGAAGAACCTGAGGATAGTTTTGACAAGTCTTTGAGAAGGCTTGTGTGCAGCAGAGATTGATTTGTTCAAGCTTTATGAGTTGAGCTTGGGACAGATCTGACAGAGTGAGGAAGACTTGTGCTGGACCGACTAACTGTGTTTAGTATAGGTTGATGAGTTGCTGTGGAGGTGATCAGTGAGGACAGAGGTCTCTTGAGGCTGAGCATTGAGGATAGGAGGTCTTCTGTGGAAAGGAGTTCCACGTGCTAGCGGAATAAGAGGCAGGTGATCTTCTAAGTATCATTTCTAGAGGAGGGGAAGGATTCTCCTTTGGGCAGGAGGCTCATAAATTCATGAGGAGGGGAAGGATTCTCCTTTGGGTAGGAGGCTCATAAATTCATGAGGAGGGGAAGGATTCTCCTTTGGGTAGGAGGCTCATAAATTCGTGAGGAGGGGAAGGATTCTCCTTTGGGCAGAGGCTCATAAATACTTGAGTAGGGGAAGGTTTCTCCTTTGGGCTGAGGCTCATAAACATTGTAATTGGGAAGGATTCCCAAAGAACTTTGAGAAAGCTTTTTAGAGAAAAGTTTTGTGGATGTAGCCCATGTTGGGTGAACCACGTTAAAATTGGTGTCTCATTGTGTGTTGCTTTATGCATTGCTTTGATATTGCTATTGGTTCATTGCTTTGCGAAGTTGAAGTTAAATAGAGAAAGTAAAAAGAGGTCTTATACTTTTCACCCACCTCTTTCAGTATAAGCTTGTGTTCTTCAGTGATAGAGTAGAGGATAATAGTTTCAAGTGGATAGAGATCCATTATCTAGGTCAATGAAGATAGAGGTCGTCTGAGTGAGAATATGATTCTTCAATGGAGAGAGATCCACAAGCCAATGCAATGGAGGTAGTAGTCTTCTAGAGGATCACTAGCCAGAGCAGAGGAGGAGTTTTCTTGTGGATATAGATCCACAAACCAAAAAATAATATTGGTGTCTCCTATATTTTGGTGCCCACAAATTAGATTAGGGGATTGGCTTCTCCTTTGGAAAAAATTCCATAAACATTGTAATAGGAAAAGGATTCTCAAGAGATTTATTGAGAATTTTTTTGTGAGATATTTTCTTCATGGAGTAGCCCACATTGGGTGAACCACGTTTAATTAGTGTCTCTATTGTGTGTGATTATTTTTAAATTGATTTGGTTACTACTTTTGATATTGCCATTGATAATATTGGATAATATTGTTTGGGAAAGAAAAGTAAAATGTGATCTTATACTGTTCACCCCCCCTATCAGTATAAGCTTGTGTTCTTCATCAACATAAATCTATTGTTTAGGTAATTGAACTCAGTATCCCATTGACAAGAAATCGACTGCCATCAACTTTCCTATCCCTTTCAAGTAAAATTTTAAGATAAAGAATGGATTTTTTGAAGGGGTTTTAGTCTCTTTGTACTGGGTTTAAACTTGGGTCTCCTAGGTGAAAAAAACTTGATATACGACTACAAAATCCCTCAAACAATAAAGCATGGATTTTTTTGAAACGGTCCCAATTCCCTTGTACTTAGGTTTGAATTTAAGTCTCTTGGATGAAAACAGACGAACATAGCACTACCATATTTTTCATTGAAAAAAAAAGGTAAAGTTATTTGATATAGAAATATCTTGAAAAGAGAGTACAACGATGCTTTCCTAAAAAGAATGATAGTAAATATTGAGGAAAATAAAGATAAACAATATAGCTAGAAAAATGCAACACTAGTTAGACTAAGAGAAGAAAAAGTGATTGAACATACTACCACAAAGTAAACCTGGTACATTTACATAATGTTTTGATAGGAATGATTTGATGTCTCTCTCTAAAATTTTAGTTAGTCTATACTATTTATTTACTTTAAGAGCCTTCAAATTTTTACCAACTAGATAAGTATGCATTTTTATTTTGAAAAAATATATTTAAAAATATTGCTAAAAGTGTCTATAGTTTGTGGTTTGGTGATCCATTATCACATTTTTATTAAAATTGGTCCCTTTGCCTATAAAAATGACTTGTTTCCTCACAAAAAAATTTTTATATTTAGGAAAAAGAAGGGTTTAAATATAGTCAATGAAAGGAGGGAGGATGCAAGGAAGGGACTATAGGCACGAAATGGCCACATACTTAGTAAAATTTTGTATAATTTTGACTAAGTCATAAACCTGTCATTCCGCTCCAGAATCGGGTTGATAATATGATTCCTCTTGATAGTTATTCAATTTTGAAATGTTTGAAGCGATTTCGGATAACTGCATTTCGGGTCCAAAATGACAACAAATCTCAAATCTACAAAAGTCTTTGAGATATGATGATGTCAGTAGTGGAAAAGTGTAGAATAGCCTCCTTGCATATATCTGATTCTAAAAAAGTCTTTTGTTTCCCACTCCGGATTGGCGCTATCTTCAAATTTGCAAAAGTCTCAAGGAAATGATGACGTCAATTGCAAAAAAGTGTGGAATGGCGATCCAAGGAATGGCCAAGTATTTTCTTTTCGAAATGGAGATAAATTGGAATGGTTGAATAATAATGAAGCGATAGATAAAATCCTAGAGTGAATTCAAGGTTCAGATACTTCGGATCCAGATTAGAGATTCTGCTACTAAGAAAGATGATGTCATAAGCGGAATGGTAGTTAGCTTGTGTCGGATTGAATTTGAACCGTGTGATGAAGAATATCGATGATGGAGGTTAGTCTTCTAAGTTTGGGTTGTTTAAAAGATGATTCTACATCAAAACTATAACAATCAACTAGAAGATGAAGTGTCAAATGTTTCCAAGAAGATCAGACTAGATGTAGTTACAGATTGATAGTGGCAATCTATTCCCAAGAAGGATCAATGGAAATGTATGATCTAGAATATTTTGAACTACAGTTTTACTAAGTGACCAAGAAAATTGTAGAGACCCCATGCTATCATGGCCAATGCCCTTCCAGTAGAATTCTCGAAGGACAAACCAATGAGCTAATGCTAGCTAAGCTCTTTATTGAGCTATTGTAATAAGATTTGGTGTATTGTTTCTTGATTTGTAATATGAAAAACTATAAGTAGAGGTCAAACCCTTATTTTGAAGGATTGACTATAATGTGTTTGTCTGTGCTATTGTAAATATTCCTAAAAAGCTGAATGAAAGGAACAATACATTGATATTCACCTCAAGTTTGTGTTCCCTTGCTTGATGTCAGAGGTTCAGATTTCATAGTTGCATTTCTGTAAATACTTAGATGGTTAGTTTGTGCCTGTTTTGGATTACTAGTTGTTGTGAGTAATTGAAATCTGCTTTGAATTCATTCTATGTTATTTGAAAGTACATTTTTGTAAGATCTAAGTGTTTGGTGAATTATATTATTTGGATTATCATTCCCTAGGTGTTGAAATCACTTACTATAATATTTCTCTATTATGCTTTAAATACATGAAATGATCTATTATGAGATAAATTTTGATCTAAGTGTATGTCCTTAATCTAGTTTTTTGGGAGCTTTTTATGATGGTGCAATGTTGTTAACCTATCCGTCCATTGTTATCTACATATCTCTAACCCTAACCTTATCTTACCCTAAAATCCAAACCCTAAGTGAGGATAATTGCATCAACAACCTGCTAAGTTGACAAGGAACCAACCTACTCTGAATTTTGGATCAGAAACTCCTGTTTTGGTCCATCCAATGTTGAGTGTTGAGCTACAGCTATCGGGTGTAAGCCTAGATAGAAAATAGGAAGATAGACAGACACAATACTAAGTGAAAACTTGGTGCAATTTAGTGTCCAACAATTTTTTGCACGCCCGATGGGACCAGTTCACAAGGAACACAAAACCCATCAAAAGAGTTATTTTTATCTCAACTCGAAGGAATCAAGATTGAGTGAATTATCTTGACCTTGTAAGCGAAGAAAATAAAGTTCACCTGGTGACTCCCTAGTTAGAAGAACCTAAAAAAGTATTATAGACCAGTATCCTTTGATGTATACCAGGTATTTCAAGAGGAAAAACCTCGATTCTTTCTTTCAATGTGAGTTATGTTAGAGAGGGGCTACTGTTATCAGAAGTTTAGATCAAGATTTTATTGAAGAAGAATATCTTATGGAAGAAAACACAATAGTTCTCCCAAGAAGACCTACAGTCAGAAACATGGCGTATAATGTGGCTCCTAATCAACCACTTCAAAAGTACCCTAATTGGGATTCAACTGGGCCCCTTATATTAGCACAAATGGATGCCATTCCCTAGGCTATATCTAAAGCAACTCCCACATATGATGGATTTGGGAAAATAGTTTACGAGCACTGCCAAGATATCCTGAATATGGTAGTAATCCATAACATAAAAGAAGAAAATATTATTGTCAGCATTCTAGCCCTGTCCTTTCATGGAAAGATATTGCATTGGTTCAGAACTCTAGAAGATAATTCTATCACTTCATGGCAATATTTGGCTTAGCCATTCATAGAAGAATTTAATATATCTATTGATCCTTTTTCCCTACTAAATCAGTTTATAGCCATGAAAAAAACCCATCAAGAAACTGTCTCAGACTTCAATTTGAGATTTAGTAGAACATGGAAGAGAATTCCCCCTATTGCTAGACCAACTGCATGTTTAGCTTATATGTATTATATACATGCCTTGGGATCATAACTAGATCTTCAAACATAATAGTCTAGAGTAGAAACCTTTCCCCAATTTTATAATGTAGTCGTCCATGCTGAAAATGTCCTAATCAATGTAGGAAGGATTTCCCCCAAAACCGTGTTACCCTATAACTCAAAAACCAATAGTGGCCATGAAAAATCCACAAATTCCTCCTACATGGATCCCCTTGCTTTACCATATCCATATTCGCAAATGAATCAGATTCCTTGGTCTAAACTGATATCCTTTACACCTCCTTTTCATCCACTTCCTTCCCAACCTTCTTAAGAATTTTTTGCTATTCTGGATATACAAAATACCATGAAAAATTTGAGTAATAGAATGAATTAAATGGGAAAAAGATATCAGGAAAGGTCACAACAAAGGATATTCCCATATGTGAACAAAGATCAAATGCCTAGTCCTAGCAATAGTACTGGGGTTAGGGTGAATGCAGCATATGAGAAGCCAAAATGTTTTGCAGATACCACTCTTGCAAATGTTTGGTGTTTGGTATGTAATGACCCCCATGACTCACAATATTGTGTGATGTATCAACACCATGTTTAGCAAGCTATGGATCAAGCTGAAAGAAATCAAAAAGGGAGGGTTAATATGTTATGGCACCTTGATCAAATCATGGCCGAAAAAGAGTTGGATGAAGAAAGCCCAATTTTTGTGATGACAAGATCTGGAAAGAAAGCTTTATAAGTAGACCCCCAGAATATGGGACAATTCTAGGTCCCTTCTCAAAAGAAATCTGACTCCCCCCATCAAAGCAATGATACTTTTCCTATTCCTAAAGCTACAGGGAAGGAGAAGACATATAGTGTCCCTAAAAATCTCAAAACAAAAACAGAAGGAGACAAAATGAGATCCAAGGGTGAGGATCAAGAAAGGCTCAGGTTCCCCTCTATTACCAAAAGATATATATTAGAGGCAACCCAAATATACAAAAGGAAATATGGTGATCCAGACAAAGGCCTGGAAATACTATCCTTGACTAAGTTTGAGTACAACATTGTTGAGGAGATGAAAATGATTCCATCAAAAGCTAGTCTATATGATACACTTTTCATCTTGGGACAGATTGATCTGCTTAAAGCTTCACTCAGTAAAAATCCCTAGAATAGACCAACCACCACAATCCTTAGTATACCACTAGAAAAGATAGAAATGACACCTATTGTTCTAAAAATCAAACCTCCCACTTTCTACATATCCTTAATAATGGAAGGATGGGTAGTCCGAAATTGTATGATTGATTCAGGAGCATCAACCATAGTTATACCTAAGGCATTGTATGAAGATATGGGTATGGAATATACTTGATCTTATCTTAGAGTGTTGAAATTAGATAGGACACCTGTCAAAATAGTTAGATTTATTAAAGATATATTGATGAGGTTGCACATAGCTTCCGAGGTAACAATGGTGCAAGAAATATTTGTGGTGGACTTGCAACCTTATTTTGGGTTATGCCTCTCAAGAGAATTTACTGCAAAATTAGGAGGATGTATGTACATGGATTATTATAGCATGGTAATCCCTTTCAAAGGAAAAAGAATAATGATAACACCTGAGAATCCAGTTTCTTATCATATTGAAAATATTGAAGAGGATCTATGCAATATTAATCATGTGGAGTAATTTGAGCTAGTGGAAAACATTGAAGAGCTAGACATTGAAGATGATTTGCCTTTCAGATAAGACTATAGGCAATTTGGAACTAGCATGGGTACATACAGTATCACAACTAAACTAGAAAAGAAACTCCCTACTATTTCTAATCAATCCCTAAGAAACAAAGAAACATGGTTTATGCATTTTTATGGTGCTAAATTTAGAAATGGTGTAGGGGCTGGTGTGGTTATGCAATCATAGTCTGAAGGGATAAAGAATTTTTCTTATAGACTGAAATGGTCATGTACCAACAATGTCGTAGAATACGAATCTTTGTGCCTCGGATTGATGCAAGCAAAAAGTATGGGCATCAATATTTTGAACATATATGGTGATTATGAGCTAATAGTCCATCAGGTAAGGAATAAGTGCAGCAGTAAGCACCATTACTTGAAAGCTTATAGAAATAGGGTATTAGACCTAATGGATTCATTTGATGCCTTGAATCTAAGTTTTGTACCTAGAGAAGATAATCACCTGGAAGAATATTTGGAAACAAAGGGGGCTAATTTCAATCCTCCTATAGATTTTGGAACTAATAAGACCAAAGGAATTAAAATGGTTTTCAGACCTGCAATGCCAGATGTAGATATTTTGGTAGGTTTTTGAAAGTGATGAACAAATTCTAGATTTCATGATAAGAGAAGCATGCTTCTCAACTGTCCAAGAGGAAGACTTGGAAGAAATAGATCAGCAAGACTTTATCCAACTAAGAAACAATCATATCCCAAGGGGATTGGTCACCCTTGAAAGTCTATTTGATAATGAATATAGAAAGAAGGTTGGAGCTATGAAGGTCGATAAAAATATCTATAAAGAAGTAGAGGTCGGAATAGGAAAGAAGCTCAATGTTGGGATCCAATGTTCACCTAAGGAAGTAGAGGAGATTAAAGCTTTATGCTTAAAATACTAGGACACTTTGGCTTGGTCATATGAAGACCTTAAGGTGTATGACAAAAATATTATCTAGCATACTATTGAATTAGAACCCGATGCTAAACCATTCCGAAAAAAATAGAGGCCTGTTAATCTGAGAATAGAAGCCATTATGAGGTAGGAACTCTTAAAGCTACTGAAGGCTAGGATAATATATCCAATAAAATATTCCACTTAAGTAGCCAATTTGGTACTCGTAAGAAAGAATAATGGGGATATACACCTATGTGTAGATTTTAGAAATTTGAATCAAGCATCTCTCAAGGATCCCTATCCCCTCCCTTAGATTAACCAGATCTTACAAGTGGTAGCTAGAGTAGAAATATTCTCACTCTTGGATGCTTACTATGGATATAACCAAATTTGGGTAAAAGATCAAGACCAATACAAGACAACATTTACTACAAAATGGGGTACATTTGCCTATCAGAGAATGTCCTTTGGGTTGTCCAATGCTAGAGCTACATTTTAGAGGTCCATGGACTATGCCTTTGGTACACTTATAAAAAAAGTTATTATGATTTACCTGGATTACATGACGGTATTTTCTCATGATAAAAATGACCATCTATCTCATTTGGAACATGTTTTTCAAAAATGCAGAGAATTTGGTATCTCACTTAATCCTAAGAAGTCATTATTTGCAGTACATGAGGGAAAACTATTAGGCCATGTGGTCTCAAAGGAAGGTATGGCCATAGATCTAGAAATAATTGGAGCAATTATAGCTATTCCTTTGCCTACTAATCAAAATACCTTGCAGTATTTCTTAGGTCAAATCAATTTCGTCAAGAAATTCATTTTTTATTTTGCACAAAAAGTGAGGCCTATATCTGAACTACTCAAGAAAAAGGCAGAGTTCAAGTGGAATGAGATTAGGAAGCAAGCTTTTGAGGTCATCAAGAAATCCATTGCAACAGCTCTAGTATTGATAAATCCTGATTTCACTAAGGATTTTATCCTCTATGCTTATGGATTTGAATAAATTTATGCCTTGGTACTCACCCAAAAATATAGTCAAGGGGATGAGCACCCTATGTTCTTTTGGAGTCAAACTCTACATGATTATCAAGTAAAATACAGCTTTATTGAGAGATAAGTGTTTGTTGTAATGAAGTCACTAAAGAAGTTTGGATAATATCTAGTACAGAGCAAAACCTTGGTATATGTGGTTCATCTAGATGTAAGGAGTTTTATTTTACAAGGTGACTTGGGAGATAAAAGGGCTCGTTGGATTACTAATATCCAGGAATATGATGTAGAGATACGTCCCAAAAAATTGGCTGAATGAGTACCAACAAAAAAGAGTCATGGAGGCTCAGCAAGAGGTCCTAGCTCCAACAGAACTACAATTTTGAAGATAATAAGAGCATGTTATTATTGGCCTAATGTGTTCAATTATGCTTTTAAAATTACCTAGGCTTGTGATAAGTGTCAAAGGTACGTTGGAAGAATAAGAAATGTTGCCTCTCCCCTTAAGCCTATTCAAGTCGAAGAGCCTTTCCAACAATGGGGATTAGATTTTATAGGAGTTATAAATCCTAATTCTTCAACAGAGCACAAGTTTATCTTGACAACTATAGATTATCTTACCAGATGGGTAGAGGCCATTCCTACAAAGAAGGCATACCAAGAAGTTATGACCAACTTTGTGGAGATTTTGATTTCCATATTTGAAGTTTTGAAAACTTTGGTGAGTGATAATGGCCCTTCTTTCATAGGAGCTAAGTACATTGAGTTTTCTAGCAAGTATGGCATCACTCTTAAAAATACTTCAAACTATTACCCACAAGGTAATGGACTTGCAGAATCTACCAATAAAAACCTATTAAGGATTTTGAGAAAATAGTTGGAAGGTAACAAAAGGAGTTGGCACCTATTGCTCAACCATGCTCTATGGACAGATAGGATTAATATTAAAAATTCCATCCAAACTTTACCTTATGCACTGGTATACAAAAAATAGGCGGTATTGTTGATTCACTTAGAGATCCCAACACTTAAGCTTGTTAGTATAGAATAAGAATTAGATAATGATCTAGTTAAAACCAGATTGACACACTTGCTATGGTTGGAAGAGAGCAGGACTTAGGCATATGATCATTTTCAAAAGCACTCAATGGAAATTAAAGCATGGTTTGATAAAAAGGCCAGGTTCAGGAAACTTCAAGTTGGATATTCAGTTCTCATGTGAAATGTTGACAAGGCATTTGGGATGGTCCTTTTGAAATAGTGGAAGCTAAAGAGTCTAATGTATTTCAGTTGAAGGATCCAGAGGGAAACATACAACCAATTTTAGTGAATGGTTTCCACCTTAAGCTTTACTATATGTAAGAAATAAGCTCATTGTAACATATGTATATACATTGTACAAATATTTCCCTTTCCTTTCTGCACTTTCTATTTCATTTTCTTTCTGCACTTTGTAATTAGTTCTTTTTTTGAATAAATGCTAAAAAATAAGAGAGAAGAAATATTGCAAGAAATGACTAAGCTTTGGCTAAATTCATGGCAATGTTCCATTTCGCACATTGTGTTGTGCAAAACTCCCCGAAGTGGCATTCCACCCTCAAGACCGTATGGTTAAATCCGGATTGGCAATTTTGTAGAGTGGTCTTTCTTTTTCTATCCCGCATAAGGAAGGACAATAATGGCACCAATTAGGGAAAATTTCAAAGTTGGAAATAGCCAGAGCGAAATCAGGGTAAAGCGACACGTGTGTAGGCTTAGTAGACTCAGAAAGTTCTTAAAGAAGCTGGAGCAGAATCAGTCCAAAGCCAAATAGCAAGTTTCAATTTGACACATGGAGGCTAAATATTGCTCGTGCATTCAATTCTAACGAACTCACACATGAGCCAAAGAATAGCCACAGGGATGTGATGAGCTGGTGACGCAATTTTAAAATTTGACCAATAAGGAGATATGGTGCCACCTTTGAGCCACCAAAGTAAATAATGAAAAATATTAGAAAGTGTGTCAACAAAGATATCGTGTAGCAGCTACATTAATGGCAAAGGATACGTGGGCTCCAAATAAAAGAAGTTATGAGAAGCATATACAAAACCCATTTGGAGACCCCTTGCATTTACAGGAAGGTAGAGAAATTACATCCATACCTTGGATAATTTACTGCAAAGCAGTAGGACAAAGTTTGCTACTGTCAAAATGGCACCCAAAAAGTCATTTACCGAATTATCAAAGGTAGCAACAATATTGCAGGTTCATGTACATAGGACCAGTCGGGTCATAGATACAGTGATGACAAGAGTAGGAAGGACCCACATTAGAACAGATTTTGAATTTCTGTATTTTGAAGGAAAGCCAATGTGACGACAAGGTATGATATCCATAAAATGTTTTTTTTTTCTCTTATATCTATGATTATGTGCACCACTGTCCCGAACTAGTCTCTGCTATGATTCAATTCTATGATTCTAAAAATAGAACAGTTAGAACCCATGTAGGCACTCCCCTATTTTCAATCACAAGGGATAGTTGCTATGGATTATTTGTTGTAGGGGTAGGCCCATCCTCAAAGCTTAGATCATTTAACATAGTAGAGCTTGACAGATCTTACGCTAAAATGATGGCCTCAGAGGAAAAAATGGAGGCACTGGAAAAATGACTTTTTTTTACGAAATGCTCGAAGTCCCAATTCACATTGATGAATTTACAAACCTAGAATTATTTTCTATGTTGGATTGTATGGAGGGTTTGGACTCTGATAGGATGGTTCATGGTTGGAAAATTGCCGTGGCATATTGTATTTCTGATAAAAGGATGTACAAAAGGGATGCGAGAGAGATAGGTACCAGAGTAATTTACTTTGACTGGCCAACTTTTCTTTCTCAAAGGATCCATGAGCAAATGGTAAACATGAAGAAGGATGTTGGTGCTCCCAATTTTAGATATTGTTCGAGTCTAGTGTGGATGTTCTATGCAGCCATCAAAAGTAGAATGTCATGGATCCTGGCTAAGGATAAAACCAATGATGGAGAACCCTTGTTGGTCTATTATTGGATGGATTGTTTGAAGAGCAGTGAGTCCTATTATATATTTAACTTGGAATTCTTGGAACCTGCCCTAAAAATAATGTACAATGAGTGCCCTAGGTTGCCCTCCTTAGCTAAGCAGATTTTGAGGAAATAATACACTGAGGAAGGAGATTGGTATCTACTAACAGAGGGCATAGTAATTAGGTTATATGGTTTCATAGGTAAAAATTTTTGCCTACCTCACTTTGTCATAGAAATGCTATTCGCCCTAGAGTATCTGAGGCAAGTAGTACACGTTGACGCAAGTTACGGTTTAGGAAGAAAAAAGAAGTCTTTAATTACTTACCATACTAAAAGTAGTATTATTTTATCTGAGTGGCAGAGCCAACAAATTGACCAATACCTTGATAGGTTAGGTTTGTTCTATATTCTCCAAATATGGATTTATGATCTCGATGATGTTTTCACTATGAGAAATAAAACCCTAAATGGGGACAAGGCCTATAAATTTGAAATAAGGCCTAGGGTTAATTTTAAACAGGGAAGGAGTAATGATTAAACTACTCTTTTAGAGTGGAACATCTCAAATATGAATCAGTTACCTCCATGGTTGGATTTCTATGAACAGGTGGTGGATTTCGATCCAAAACATGAGCTTAGTCATCGAATTACAAAATATATAATTAATAAGGTAAGGGTTGAATCTGCCAATATGAAGGACAATCCTTTTGAAGAATATGTAGCAAAGAGAGGAAAAACAAATGAGAAAGTACCATGGAAAAAGAAAAATATTGTTGATTGGTGGCATATGAAGGTTGAAATTGGAATTTTTTTCCAAAATCAAAGATTGGAATGAAAATTGATAAGGAATTTTCAGCAACTTATAATAAGACTGTTAAAATCTAGAGACCAAAGGATGTCAGAAATATAGTGTTAAAAAGTGAATCACTACTTCCTCTTACACATCAGAGGATTCATATGAAGATGCAAGAAGTTACTTCAATCATAGATGAAGTACTCAAAATCTCTATTCCTACTTCCAAGCAGGTAGAGAAGTTTCCCAAGAAGGTTAAATTGGCGAATGAAACATAATTACCCAAGGAAAGAGATGTCAATATTATGCTAATTGAAATAATATCTCCACCTTTTTCCATCATCTCTACAACATCAGTTAAGCTACTGCCAATATTTGATAAGCCTCTACTTTCGAGAGTAGTTCAAGAAGATGAAGAGAGAGAAAATTCTGAATTACAAATGGTTGCTTTCCAATTAGTTTATAGAAGGACTAAGAGAACCCAAGAAATAGAGGAGGAAGAGGCTTCCAAAAGGTAGAAGATGAGTATGGGGGAAATTTCTAAATATGTAGCTACTTTTACTACATAAGGGTTAGTTTAACAAGAACAATAACTTGAAAAAGAAGTTGAGCAAGAATACCCTACATCTGTAGGCGAAGGTATGGTTTCTAATCCCTCTTCTCCTTCTCATCTCCATGAATCCCCTAAAGGATTTCCCTCCATTTTTGATAAAGAAAATGTGGAAAATTTACCTCCTTCACCTCACAGTCATCCCCTCATCCCATTAGTAGCTATGGAAGCATCAATTAGTTTTGCTATATCATAGCCTCCTTCGAACCCATATTCCACTTTTGAGGCATCCACTTCAATATCCACCATCATTGTGCCCTCATATATTTTACCACCATCCATGGGACAATGTGTTCCAAGTTCATCCATCCCCTCTATTATCATTTTTGTCCCTGTTTCCCTGAATTTACCTATATCAACAACAACAATAGTCACAGAATCTACCATTATAATAGAGGCTACTATCAATGTGTCTCCATCCCCACCAACAACAAGTCAGTATGCCCTCATGTTTTTGATGCCATTATCTCCTTTGGCTGCTGATATTTCAAAGTCTGTTGTCATATCCAAAGAGCAGGCAACTGCTCAGAGCATAAATGATTATTGGGAAGATAAGCTTACCAAGCCTACTAGCTGGATGGTTGTGACAAGAAAAAGTATGTATGTTAATCCCATCACTAGGCAAAGGATTTCAAGGTCTTTGATTTTGCAGGTGAGGAAGCCTAAAAATGAGATTATTGCTCAGGATTATAGAGCAGAAGAAATCATAGAATATATTGACAAGCTTCCTACTGAAGATGAGTTAGGGATGGCCAAGGCTCACTTGGATACCTTTTATGTAAATACTGATATAGCAAAAGATAAGTTAGAAAAGTTGAAACAATAGGTTGAAAATCTTAAGAAGAGCCTCCATGATAAAAAATAAATAGAGAAGGTTCTGATGAAGGAGATTAAAAGTTGGCAGAAAATATTTCAAAAGGCTAATGAGTTGAAAGACCAGTTAGAGGATAAAAAGAATTTGAATGAGGATTAGGAAAAAGAGATTCAAACTTTGAAATATCAGCTTCAGATTGAGAAGGCCAAGTCCTCAGGCTTTTCTAAAGATAATTTGAAAAAGATAAAGTAGGATTTATTTTCTGAAGTTCAAGAAAAATGTTCAGGTCTTCAAATCATAATTGACTACTTGAAGGATGCCAACCAATTATTATCTACCATTCAGAAGGATTTAGATCAAATCACTGGAGAGTTATAGCATATGGTGATTCTAGTAGAACAAATGTATAGGTTGGTTGGTAGTAGGCTCAGTGATGCTACTAAACCAATTTCTAATAAATAATGGAATTGTAGCACCCTAAAATTGGCGCAGTTAAACCCTTAGTAAAAAGATAAAATTTGAATTTTAACCCCGAAACCGCCCGTTAACCGCTCACCCCATTTTTCGTGCCATTTTTAGGAGTTGTTTTGACCGTTGGACGATATCATCGCCGATCAGACGAAATCATCCCAGATCGGACGAATTCATCTGGAACAGAACGTCCAGACGATTTCGTCCCAAAACCAAATTTTCATAATTAGCTTCTGTTTCAATAGCCTCTCCAACTTGGGCAGAAGCATGTCTACGTAGTTGGAGATTCCTCCATTGGAGATCTCCTAGATTGGGATGATCCCCAACCTCCTAACCTCCCCCTAATCCTATATAAACTAGGATTTTCTCAGTTTATCCCCTGAACCCCTTGACTCTTTGGATCCCCTGCTTGGATTTCCTCCTAACCCTTTCCCTGATTGGTTTTCCCTACCATTGAAGTTTTGCACTCGTAGTTTTAGGTTTTCATTGCAGGTTTTCACTGTGCTTCAGCTGGAGGAAGCTCGGATCGTCGCAGGTGATTCCAGATGATTTTGGATGATCCTATCACAGATCGACGATGATCTCGTACGATTGGAGGTGATCTCGACTGTAGTTCAGATTGGGGGCAATCAGAGCCCTGAGTTTGCATTTCTCATCTTTCTTCCTTATTTTATTATGCATTAGCTTGATTATTTTTATTCTGCATCCTGGAGTTCACCTCATTTTAAAATAACTGCATGATAAAGTTAAAATAAGTTATTAAAACAATGCATTTCCTTTAATTTGCTATCCAGATTTATCAGTTAGGCATTTATACTATCATTTCTATCATTTTGTATTATTCTTGCAGTTGCATTTTTGGTTTTTGGTGTCTGCTTTTGTGATTGCAGGTTTCTGATGAATTCGTCTAATAAATTCATCAGATCAACGATGATCTTGTCTGATCTCAGATGATCGACTGTAATCTGGGATGATTCTATACAATTGCAGATGATCCTATCATTTTTGGGATGATCTGGACTCCTACAAGCTTCAGAATCTTCATCAGACATCCGAAATCAGGTGCATTCTTTCTTATTTAAGTATATTCCTGGTATTTAGGATTCATTCATGCTTTCTGTATTCATATAAATCGGCATTTCATATAGAATAGCTTAGATTCATTCTGGCCAACCTAGGATTATGAATGATCGAGTATAAAATGAACACATCAAAACCATTCTCAACCTAGGCATGGAAACTGCCACTCAAAGTTTCCTGGTGAACCCCACCATCCATCAAAAATTCACCCTTATACCCCTCCCCCGAGAGGCGCGACCTTCAAAGGGCCTCTCAGTCCGAGGTATTGTTCCATCCTTCTCGCATCCCCCTTTCGGGCATGGATCCTTTAGCCTGAAGGTAAGGGCACAAAAAATTTGGGTCAGTACATTTTGGTGAACCCGACGTGAAACTAAAAACCTTTTGAAAACAATCCAAAAAAAAAATTATTATTAAGTAACATCTAGAATCATCAGACAAACAATTAAAGTTGCATATCATATTTAGATGGTAGATTATAATAAAAGATGAGCTGTCACCATAAATGTTGAAAATCAATTAACGGCCATAGAGATTACTTCTGTACTTAGAGTACCTCAAACAAATAGGGTTCAACCTTTGTGGGACGAACTTGATAGGAGATTGGGTATCATTGAATCCAGATCTACAGAACTTAGGCAAATTAAGAGGTTTGTCCTAGATAGAATCCTGGATCCTGATCAGGTAACCTTATATCATGAACTTCAGAGAGCTTGCCATAGGTGGTTAGCAGATAAAAGAGCACTTGTGTCTTCAAAATTGTACACCTTTGAGGAATACCTTGAGAATGCAGTTGTAGTACATAAGTTTCTATCTCGTATAGAGGATCAAGAAGTCGTTCTTACGGATAGAAAAATATGGAATAGAGTTCCTAGAGCTGTGTTATATCGAGAGTATTGCCATGAGCTTTATTTCTACAGGTCAGAATCCGAGACAGATCATATTACCATAGCACACTTTGTCAAATTTTTGAAAAACCATTTCCAATTTGAAGAGGAGCATTTCATGACTCCTGATGAACTTGATCCTATCAACGATATCCATAAACTATTTATAGAAAACTAAATCATTATTCTTATTATTGTTATTCCTTTTGTAACTAGAATGCTATTTGTTATCTTTATAATAATATTATAAAACACAAAAAAAAATATAAAACAAAACAAAAAATCAAAACATTTCCTTTTTATAGTAGGTATATAATTAAAATATATACCTCTCAAACCTAGCGCATATATATATATATATATATATATATATATATATATATATATATATATATATATATATTAGTATATATATTTGCTGAAATCTAAGTTTAAGCACAATGCCTAGACTTAGGAATGGAAAACAAATTGAAGAAGAAGAAGATTGGTTAGGAAAACCATTAAATAACCCAGATATCCTTCCTGAAGACCAAGTCCAGGAAGAAGAAATCCTAGACCAGCAAGAAGAAGAGCTTGCTGTAAGAAATGAACAAGAAGAAAATGTTAGAGAGGAAGGATCCTCATCCCCTAAAATGTCTCCGGGAGGAGCCATTACTTTTGAAAACATGGAACAATTCTGGAAGTTCATTAATACTAATATTGGTGTTCTTAATAGAGCAGTCCATATGGACAAGGATCGAATTAGTGACACTCAAGCAACTCTAGAAGATGTATTTCACACACGCACTAATCCCTTGTCCTTTATCGATCAAGAGAGTGATCAAGCTGGACCATCCAATTTGGATATGGCAGCTATAATCTAGAACATGCAACAACAACAGGTTACCCAACCATCTAAAGTGCCTGTTAGCAAGCCTAGGGTCATTCCTGCACAAAAGAAACCATCATTTACTGCTCTATTTCGCCAAGCTATTGAGCAATATACCTCAAATCAGCAAAAACCCAAAACAAAACCAAACACCAATTACCAACAATCTGGGATACAACATAATACTACTACAAATCCTCTTCATAATACTCTTCCTACCAATGCTTTGCATAATAGCAATATAGCATCTAATCCTTATGTCACACCGTCATACACTCATAAATCCCATGCTTATGTCCCACCGAACCAATATGGTGGACAAACTAGTAATCTTGAAACTGTGGTGAAATAGTTAGTTTCCCGCATGGACCAGATAGATCCCTACCGTCCCTCGTACAATTATCGAGAGATGTGTAGTCAGCCTTTAGATCCTATAGTTGTAGCACAACCATATCCTAAACATTTTCCTATGCCTGTCTTGCCCATATATAAAGGAACCGAAGATCCCATAGAGCATCTTCGTATGTTTAGGATAGCATGTCATGATATATCACATGATGACTTGTTATTACTAAAAATGTTCCCAAAAATTTTAGGAGGAATGGCATTAGAGTGGTATTATCAATTACCCACTAATTCTTTGAGGAACTTCAAAGAAACTGCTGAGTCTTTTGTTCATCAGTTTAGTGCCTACATCGAAAGGCATGTGACCATTAAAGACTTGTACAACTTAAAACAAGACAAAGATGAATGCTTTGCCGATTTCCTAGCTAGGTGGAGACAATTGATAGGAAAATTGCACTTTGTGTTGCCTTATAGGGAGATGTTGGACATCTTTATTAATAATTTACAAGAACAACTATCCTACGAATTATCAACTGCTACCTTGACCACCTTCGATCGAGGCTATAGACTTAGCCAGACGAGTGGAAGATGCTCTCATTCGGAGAGGACAACTTAAAAAGAAAGACGATGAGAAAACATCCAGAAATCAATATAAAAATAAACAAGTTGTGGGTGATGGAGTCACTGATAGTAGAAATATCGCTAATGTTAATGCTGTGAAGACAACGAAGAAGTTTATACTGAAACCTCCTGATAAACCTCCTCGAGAATTTACTAAGTTAAATCAACCTTTATCAACCATTCTACCACAATTATTAGAATGAGGTTTGATTCAATTACCAACTATCCAGGAACCTGATCCAACTATACCCGGATACAGAGCTGATTTACACTGTGACTTCCATAGAGGACCTGGACACACTACCAACTCTTGTAAAATATTAAAACATAAAATACAGGACTTGATTGATAACAATGAGATGGAGGTGCAAGCCTTTCAACCTAAGCAAAATCCTCCTAATAATGCTCAAAAGAACATCCCCCAAAACCAGAATCAGAATTCCAATCAGTCATTGGACATATTTCAACATCCTTTACCAAAACATGGCAAGGAAGTGGCTAATCAAATTGAACATCATAATGTTCCCCCTCCTACCCGATATGTAGGAACTATTAGTGGGCATTTACCTGCTCATGAGCTAGAAATATTTGACACAACCTTATCTGTGGTTACAACTAGGCCTCTATACAATATCTAGACACCTGATCTCAGTGATACATAATATGAGACTGAGAGTGATATGGAAATCACATCAAATCAATCGAATAGCTCTGAAGATGAATCGGATCCTATTCTCCCTATCACAAGTTATATGGTTCCAGAAGAACCATTTCCAAGAAGAGTCACTACTAGACCATCGTCTCACCAATTACTTTCTAATGAGAAAGCCATAAATGCTAGACCAAGACCCATTCATCATCCGCAAAATAATATTGTGGGTACCATCGGAGTTGTTACTAGACAACAGGCTCAAAACTCTCAACAAGATCAAATGCAGAATGATGGATCAGCCCCATTTGTTTTGAAAGTTCCTAATAAATGGAATCAGGCACCTAATGTTCAACCTAAACCTCCTTATAATATTAATGAGCAACTATCAAATATTACAACTAGAATTTCTCTTTTGGACCTTTTAAGATCTTCCCCTACACATAGAGATGAATTAATGCTCACATTAAGCCAGATGATGGTACCACAAGACATTCAACCTGAAGCCATGGCTAATACTATAATAACTCGTGAAGTTGATTGTATTGACTTCCGGGATAGAGACATACCTCAACATAGTTTACATAAGGATAACCCCTTATATATTACTGCCTTAATCGGAGATGTAGCAATTAAACGAGTCTTGATTGATAATGGTTCATCTTTAAACATATGCACTTTTGACTTCTACCAAATATTTGGGTTTAGAAGTGATGAAATGAAAAGAATCGATATGATCATAAAAGCCTTCAATGATGAAACACAAGAAACGTGTGGAGTTATTACCATTTCATTGCAAGTTGGTCCGAGAACCTTGGATACGATCGTGTTTATTGTACATTGCCCTGCATCATACAATATACTCTTGGGTCATCCTTGGATCAACGCGATGCGAGCTGTTCCCTCAACTTTACATCAATGTGTTAAATTCAAATTTAAGAATCAGTTGGTTACCATCCATGGTGATCCTAGACCCTTTGATATGTGTGCTTTGGTAGAACCTGTCGGAGTTCAATTTTGCCCTACTCTGTCATCCACACATCCTAATTCTCATTACCCATCTAAACATGTGAAACACACACCCACAATGCCATCTACTTCTTCTCCATTAGTTCCACCTCTACATACAACTCAACCATCCTCTAAACAAACCACATTAGGACCTCAGAAAGATCCTAATCCCACAACCAATGTCTCTTGTTCTACTCCTATCACTTCTATACCTATAAAAGACTCATCCATTGACATCTCTACAACATCTACATCCACCAAAGGCATAGTTTCCACATCAGAAGATGTAGGAAATGTTCCTTCTACCTCTTATGCTCTTACTGACGAGCTTTTGCCCGATTTATCTAAAATTCTTATATCAGAGAAAACGAATGTTGCTATGCAAGATTCCCTTATTTTAAATAATTTTCCACCATCTCCTCATACCTTGGGCCTCCCACAGCCTATGGGAAGTACTTACCAAGTCGGGAGCTGTGCTTTTATTTACAAGGGATATGACTGGGGTAGAATACCTAGAAACATCAAGACTCATTATGATGGATATGCTCGATGTTATTTTACTAATGAGTATATTAAAGCCAAATCTATAATGCTTAAATTGGGATATAAAGGGAAAGGTTTGGGACCTTTCCAAAATGGTATGAAAGAACCTTTTGAGGTAGAACCATGGCCTGCCCGATGTGGTGTGGGCCTATTTCCTAGTAAGGGTCAGCCTTTCCCATTTAAGGATGATGACCATCTCATATGTTACCAAGATTATTTGGATCAACGTGATGCTTTGCATTTAATGAATAAGCCATTTACATGTAATATGCTATCTATAGCCTACCCTGAGATGATCACCGAATCCGACGATGAGTTGGAGGGAGATATCTTCCATGATGTCTCCGTTGAGGAATTATTACATCATGAATTTTATTTTGATGGCTCTATACCTAGTATAGCCCGGCTTGAGGCCACGACTCCTCAAGATGAATTATCCAAGCTAACCTTGGAAGAATTACAAGAATTGGGCATTTCACCCGCCCCACCTAATTTTGAGAAAAATCTACACATGGAAGTAGAGAATGTCATAAAAATTAACATTGGAACTGAGGATAATCCTCACATAATCAACATTGGATCAGAATTGAGTCAAGAAAAATAGGATAAATATATTGCATTTCTTAAAGAATATGAAGATGTCTTTGCTTGGACATATGAAGATATGCCAGGATTAGACCCTTCTGTAGTTATGCATCACCTAGTAGTCCATCCGGATGCTAAACTGTTAAACAAAAACTTAGAAAAATGCATCCTAAAGTGGCCTTTCTGGTCAAAGGGGAGTTAGAAAAACTCCTGAATGTCATTTTTATACAAGCCATTGATTATGCTGAATGGATCTCGAATGTAGTTCCAGTAACTAAGAAAGAAGCTACTAAGGTTAGGGTTTGCATAGACTTTAGAGATATTAATGTTGCATGCCCTAAAGATGATTTTCCTCTTCCCAATATGGATCAGATCATTGATTTTACTACTGGGAGTGGAATGATATCCTTAATGGATGGATTTTATGGTTATAATCAGATCAGGATAGCTCCTGAAGATCAGGCTAAAACAACCTTTATTACCCCTTGGGGAACCTTTTGTTGGAAAGTGATGCCATTCGGTTTGAAGAATGCAGGTGCAACCTATCAACGAGCTATGACTTATATCTTTCATGATATGATGCATGATATACTACATGATTATGTAGATGACATTATAGCTCGTTCTACTGATGAAGATGACCATTTAGATGATTTGAGAAAAGTATTTAATCGGTTAAGGGAATATCTTATCCGATTGAATCCAACTAAATGTATATTCAGAGTTAAGTCCGATAAATTATTGGGGGTTATAGTTTCTTTACGTGGCATCAAAATTGACCCTCTCAAGATTGCGGCTATCACTGATATGCCCACACCCACAAACATATCTGAATTACGAAGTTTACAAGGTAAACTTCAAGCCATCCGTCGCTTCATCGATAAGCTGGCGGATAAAACCGGACCCTTTCTTAAGCTTCTTAAGAAGGATGTCTTTTTCCATTGGGACAACGAATGTCAGGAAGCATTTGAACTCCTCAAACAATATCTTCTTAACCCACCTATGCTTTCACCACCTCGACCTGATCACCCATTTATCTTGTATATTTTTGCTTCAGATTTTGCCTTAGGAGCTATGCTAGCTCAACTTGATGATGAGAAAAGAGAGCGTGCTAATTATTACATTAGCAGAACATTAATTAGTTATGAAACCCGCTACATAGTATTAGAGAAGTTATGTCTAGCAGTCATATTTTCTACATAAAAATTATGCCATTACATGCTCAGTCAGAAAACCTATGTTATTGCTAAATCCGATCCTTTGCGGTATCTCATGAGTCGACCTTATTTATCTGGTCGCACAACAAAGTGGGTTCTTGCGCTAAGTGAGTTTGAACTCATGTTTATAGGACAAAAGTCTATTAAGGGTCAAATCATAGTAGATCAATTAGCTGCTGCACCCTTAGAGTCTACCCATCCCCTCATCATTGAGTTTCCTGATGAATGCCTTAAACTAGAGGCAGACCATCCAGAGCAATGGTCCTTATACTTTGACAGAGCCCGATGCATGAGTGGGGCTAGTGCAGGTATTATTTTAATATCTCCATAGAAACATCTTATACCTCTATCCTTTAAATTAATGTTTGCTTGTACTAATAACATTGCTGAATATGAGGCTCTAATCCTTGGATTACGAGCTACCTTGGCACTGAAAATTAAAAATCTATTAGTTTTCGATGATTCTCAACTTGTCATAAATCAAATTAATGATGTTTATCAGACCAAAGATGATAAATTGCATCCATATAAAGCATATGTATTACAATTATTATCTTTATTTGATCAAGTTACCTTGGAAGCTATTCCTCGAACTAGCAATCGTGTGGTTGATGCTATGGCTGCAGCTGCATCTCTTTTACCCTTGGAGTTAGATGACGAATATGCTACCATCATTATTCATCGACTCCAGGAACCCACTTCAAATAAATCATGCTTAGAACCTTTGGATGTGTTTCTAATCAACGAAACTACTCCTAAACTTTGGTACACTGATATATTCAATTTTCTTCAAAATGGGACCTTCCCTGAAGATTTTAACAGAAACCAATGCCGGTTATTGCGTAGACGAGCAAGTCACTTCGTAATAATTGGCAATACGTTATATAGGAGATCTTTTGAAGGTATCCTACTGAGATGTTTGAATCTAGAAGAATCTAGATCAGCTTTGAGTGAAGCCCATGATGGATCTTGTGGGGGACACTTCAGTGGTAGCACCATTGCTAAGAAGCTCCTTAGGATAGGATATTTTTGGCCTACCATGGAGAATGATGCACATGATTATGTGCGCCATTGCGACAAGTGCCAGAAACATGCTGACCTTGTCCATGCGCCTGCACAAGAGCTGCAGGCTATTTCATCCCCTTGGCCCTTTTCAAAATGGGGCTTAGACATCATTGGAAAAATCAATCCTGTGTCATCTGATGGACACAAATTCATCATAACCGCCATCGAGTATTTCATGAAGTGGGTTGAAGCTATGCCCTTAGCTTCTTGCACTGGAACCCAAGTTTCCAAATTTATTTTTAATCAAATTATTTGTAGGTTCGAAATTCCTGCAAATCTCATCTCGGATAATGGAACTTGTTTCAAAAATAAATATGTCAAGAAATTATGTCAAAAATATAAAATTCAACATCGTTGGTCCACTCCCTATTATCCTCAAGGTAATGGCCAAGCAGAAGCATCTAATAAAACATTAATTAAAATCCTCAAAATACTGGTCAATAAATCTGGCCGAGATTGGCACATTCAATTATATCCTGCTTTGTGGGCTTATCGAACTAGTGTTCGTACTCCCACGGGCACTTCACCTTTTGTTTTGGTTTATGGCGTTGAAGCTATTTTTCCCTTTGAATTAGAAGTTCCTTCTTTGGCTCTGCTACTTCAAGATACTGAAGTAGGAGATGAATATCATGCTGGCAGATTTAGTCAACTGGAACTCCTAGATGAGAAGCACATCAATGCTTTGGAACATCTTCGAGCCTATCAGAACAAGCTTAAACGAGCATACCTCAAGAAAGTTCATCATCGATCCTTTGAGATCGACGACCTTGTCTTAAAAGAAAATAAAAAAAATACTAATGCAACTAAAGATCTTAAAGGTAAATTCGAGCCCAACTGGCTTGGACCATATATTATTACTACCAAATTCGGCTCGGGAGCATACAGATTAGCTACCTTAGATGGTAAAGATCTTAAAGAACCTATGAACATTATGCATCTTAAACGCTATTATGCATAAAATCTGGTCATTTCATCATTGTATATATTGTTATTTTGCATATTGTTTCATTTTAGTCATCCATATAAAAATTTCAAAAAGACAATAATATTATTTATTTTTTTCAATTCATAAATTAAAACCAAAATATAAAAAAATCAAAATCATCAAAATCTTCAAAAACATTTTCTATTTTTGCACCCATCAATTCTTGAAGTATTGCAGTCATATTTTCAATTATTTTGGATAAATTAGCATTTATTTGGAATCTCGCACTTTCACACTCACATGAATAAATATCTTGATTTTATTTGGTATGATTATTAATCTCTCTTATATCAAAGTCCACAGTTGAATTAAATAAAGTTTTGAGCATAGAGAATTGATCTTGTTATTTACTTGAACCAAGTATATCTCTTCACATTAAAATGATTTCATTGCAAATTCAATATGATGCTACATAGTAGAAGTGGTTTCTTGAGCGAAAAGTTTCCCCTGCTATCCTATCATGCACATGGTCTAGAATCTTTGAGAATTGACAAAAGGACAAGCTCACCCCTGCCCAGAATAAAATTCCCTTGCTCTACAGCCAATCCGAGCAAGTATCCCTAGTATAGGAAGAAAAAAAGAAAAGTCAAAAAAAAATGAGAAAAAGAAAAATATCATTTTGTACCATCGCAACAATATTTCAGCATTATCTCAAGTTCCAAGCAAAAATACAAAAAAAAAAAAAAAAGAGAGAAAAGCAAAAGCAAAAGCAACAAAATCCCTTCCCTACCCCTTGAAAAGAAAAGAAGGGTGAATGAGCTTGAATCCCTGGAATTCTCAATTATTCGAAAACTGTGAGGTAAGCCCCATAACAGGTGGTTTGTGCCCAACCCGCTTGGCCTTGGGTAACTCCTAGCGTGGTGATATGTCTGTCACATTAGCGACCTTCTTTTGTATAGACCTATGTCTGCTTATGGATCAGCTAGCTCTTGATGACCCGACTTACATAGTAGTCTGGTACGGTTACATGCATATAAATCATGGACAACGAACACTTATTTGGTTAATTCAAATTACTTGTATCAAATTATCTTGCTCAAAATTGGTAAATGAACAATACAATTGCACACACATTTGTATTTGAGAGATTTTGTATCATTATGATAAATCAAGATCGGCAATGAACTCACATATGCACATGAGGGTTCCTTATAAATCTACATTTTGTCTTTGAGATAATTTAAAATATTTCTGCAACTCTTTTTGAAATAATTTCATCTTCTTATTTAAGAACATCTGTTTAGTATAAAAACAATTCAATACATTTTTTTTCAAAAATCCAAAATTTCTTTCAACAACATATTCAAAAATCTAGCAATAAAGTCACGTTTATATATTTTTCTGTTTATCTCAAAATCAAAAATCAATTATGCAATAAAATTATTATAAATTCTCTTTTGATTTCGCGATGATGGTATAAGTCTATACCTATAATTCTATGCCTAGCGCAAACCATTGTTCTAATTTTATAATTCTTAAATTTATAAAAACATATGGCTTACATCATTATGTTACACAATTGTGCTTTAAAAAGAATGAACACTTTTTCTATATTCATTTCATTATGTCACCCATTCAATTTTGCAACGATGGTATAATTCCTAAGGAATTGTTCAAAATTTTATCATACTTAGGAATTTTATGCCTAGCAAAAATCATATTTTTAATATTTCATGCATAATATTTTCATGAAAATCTGAAAACAAATCATCACCATCATCATTTTTTCATCATCACAACACAAAGTCTTAAGACAGTCTCTTAAGCACTCTTTTACTTTTAGCAATATTTCTATACTGGGATTAGCTTGACGACCTAGCGAGCGGCGACTCCATGAAATGGTCTATAACAACGACAATGTCCTTTGAAATTATTGTTAGAAGTCCCTTTATTTTTCATCAAATCATACCACAAACAACCAATTTGTTTACATCAGATTATTTCATTTAAATTTTACAGCATGACCTAAACTTATACTATTTCCAATGACATAATTACATGAATAATCAATCAACAATTCAAAACTTAAAGCATCATAAAACATGTGGACAAGTCATATCACAAAAATATCATATATATATCAAAAATATATGTACATCATATCAAACTGGATTGGTATGCCACAATCTATACCCTGGCATACTCAATCCTCTCAAACATATATAGTCCAACCAAAGAGCAGCTAGTCTCGAGAAGCCCTCGAGCTCTCAGCCTCATCTCCTCTCCCACCCTGGCATGGAGGAGGTGGTCCCATCGAGGTCCATGCTGTATCGTGGGTCCTCGACGTCGATCGTGATGATGTCCTCGATGACCCCATCATGACCGGCTTCGCAATGCTAGCTGGCAATGGTATCCTCTACCCTTCTCTGGAACCACGTGATAGTATAATCCCTGGTAGAACATGGCCTGAGCAATAGACCATGCCAGATCTCGAGTGCTCACCCCTCCACTCCGAGCCCTGAGTCATGTAGCCTCATCCTGTAGCATCTGCACCTAAGCCCGAAGGTGGGCATTCTCAGCCCAAAGAGCCACCATCTCGTTGCTCTCCCCCACCTCGATACCCTTGCCCTTATCGAGTGATGGTGGCCTCTCCCTCTACTGAGAAGGGAGCCCCTCCTCCCTCCTCTCTGGCTGCTACGGTCTCTCCGAAGCCTGTGGCACTCTTTGACGTCTCTCCTGAGGAGACCATCATTGCTCCCTCCCTCTATGACCCCTCGTTGCATCGATAGTAGCCTGGCATCGCCTCCCCATCCATCGCACCATGACATGCATCGGACCCTATGCCCTCATCATCCGAGGAGGGTGGATGCTTGCATACCAGGCATCATATCCGTCTGTCACCCCAACGTCGTCCTCATCCACTGGCTGAATGGGGGCATCATCCATGTCTTGACTCTAGAATCATTGCATATCTGGAGCCCCGCTCAGTGTAGTACTATCTCGGATAGTTTGGGAGTACTCGTAATCCCTGAGAGAAGGGATCCCCTGTTGTAGACCGAACTACCACAAAACTCGGTCATAGCGGTGGAGCTCTACCTCTCCCCACTCCATCCTCAGCCAAAAGACTCACTTGATGTGAGCCAACTCCTGTCCATCCTCTCCCCACCCTGGGTGCTCTCTCCATGGCCTCTAGGTGATCTAGTCAAGGATGAGGTCATCTAGCAACCTCTGGGACATTGGCAGATCTATCCACCGTTGTGACCCTCTCTGGAGCCACCAATAGAAAACTCGGGGTCTCTCCCGATCAACCCCTATCAGTGGAAGCCCTATCGGCCTCCGCACCGTAATGTGCTCCCAACACCAAACCTGTAGTAGCGATGTCAAAACTAGACATCGACCTCCCTTGTATACGACCCCGTGTAGGATCCTATACAAGCGGCATAGCACAAAGCTGCCCCAAGAAAATCTGTAGTCATGGTCTCTCATATCGTAGACCACATCTGAGAGTAGCCATGGTAACTTGCATCCACTCTGGTGGCATAGCAGTAAGCCACCCACTACCCCTACCAAAACCTGAGTCAATCGAGATGCCCCAGGCATCTGCCGTAATGTCTCGATGTTCACTCCGCCCTTCTCCAGGGTGAAGCTAGGGTCTCCGCATAGTCGCATCATGGCATGGCCCTGATTGGCCATAGGAGTCATCAACCGTCCTTGTATGGGGATCCTCAAAATCCTCCATACATCCTCTAGAGTGGGAGCCATCTCCCTTGTCGATAACCAAAAATAGGACGACCCCGGATACCACCTCTCTGCTAGGGCTGTCAGTAGCCCCATGTCTGTAGGTATTTGTGGCATCTCTGCCACATGCTGTAGCCCAACCTCTGATAGTCGGTCTCGCTCCGCCTGATCGAGCATGGCTACATCATCTCTTAGCCCCCGTATTTCCACTCCTAACTTTTTAGTAATCCCCTCTGCAAGATAAACAATCAAACAACAAAAATCATTAATAGATAATCATTAAAATCAATTTCATCTTATAAAAAAATGATGATATCATCCACTATTGGACGATATCGTACTAAATTGAGTCAAATCATCCTTTGTAGGATGAAATCATCTCCGATTTCTCAACTTGGGGATCGCCCCTTGTTGGACGGGATCGCCCCTATTTCGTCGATTTTGCCCTTAGACGAAATCGACGATCTGGGGACGATTTCGACGAAATTGGGACGATTTCATCCCGACGTCGTCGACGGCCTAAAAATGGCCACGATGCCCCAAAAATAGTCAAAATTTAAATTAAAAACCACACAAATCAAATTAAAAACATAATTCATCAAGTTTAGATCCTTACCCGCAACCCGCGTCGGACCTCTGTCGATCTGTGCGTTGTTTCTACCATTTTGCCTGTAGAGCTCTAAAAATAGTGAAAGTGAACAGTAACAATGAATTAGGGTTTTACCCTATTTTTTTAATTTTATTTAAAAAACAACTTTTTTTTAATTTTGCTTTTTCGTGCTTTTACCTCAAACGTTCGATTTGGGTAAAAACACGGAGGGGGCACCATAGCAACCAGTTGTACGATTCGACCTAGAATCGTCGTCTAGAAAATTGAGTAAATTTTTGCTTTCTCGTAAAGCATGAAGAACTCGTCTTTAACGCATTTTCTTCAGAAAATTCGCTAAAGAGGGGGCAAAATGTAGCACCCTAAAATTGGCGTAGTTAAACCCTTAGTAAAAAGATAAAATTTGAATTTTAACCCCGAAACCGCCCGTTAACCGCTCACCCCATTTTTCGTGCCATTTTTAGGAGTTGTTTTGACCGTTGGACGATATCGTCGCCGATCAGACGAAATCATCCCAGATCGGATGAATTCGTCTGGAACAGAACGTCCAGACGATTTCGTCCCAAAACCAAATTTTCATAATTAGCTTCTGTTTCAACAACCTCTCCAACTTGGGCAGAAGCGTGTCTGCGCAGTTGGAGATTCCTCCGTTGGAGATCTCCCAGATTGGGATGATCCCCAACCTCCTAACCTCCCCCTAATCCTATATAAACTAGGATTTTCTCAGTTTATCCCCCTGAACCCCCTGACTCTTTGGATCCCCTGCCTGGCTTTCCTCCTAACCCTTTCCTTGATTGGTTTTCCCTACCATTGAAGTTTTGCACTCGTAGTTTTAGGTTTTCATTGCAGGTTTTCACTGTGCTTCATCTGGAGGAAGCTCGGATCGTCGTAGGCGATTCCAGATGATTTCGGATGATCCTATCATAGATCGGCGATGATCTCGTACGATTGGAGGCGATCTCGACTGTAGTTCAGATTGGGGGCAATCAGAGCCCTGAGTTTGCATTTCTCATCTTTCTTCCTTATTTTATTATGCATTAGCTTGATTATTTTTATTCTGCATCCTGGAGTTCACCTCATTTTAAAATAACTGCATGATAAAGTTAAAATAAGTTATTAAAACAATGCATTTCCTTTAATTTGCTATCCAGATTTATCAGTTAGGCATTTATACTATCATTTCTATCATTTTGTATTATTCTTGCAGTTGCATTTTTGGTTTTTGGTGTCTGCTTTTGTGATTGCAGGTTTCTGACGAATTCATCTGACGAATTCATCAGATCGACGATGATCTTGTCTGATCTCAGATGATCGACTGTAATCTGGGATGATTCTATACAATTGCAGATGATCCTATCATTTTTGGGATGATCTGGACTCCTACAAGCTTCAGAATCTTCATCAGACATCCGAAATCAGGTGCATTCTTTCTTATTTAAGTATATTCCTGGTATTTAGGATTCATTCACGCTTTCTGTATTCATATAAATTGGCATTTCATATAGAATAGCTTAGATTCATTCTGGCCAACCTAGGATTATGAATGATCGAGTATAAAATGAACACATCAAAACCATTCTCAACCTAGGCATGGAAACTGCCACTCAAAGTTTCCTGGTGAACCCCACCATCCATCAAAAATTCACCCTTATACCCCTCCCCCGAGAGGCACGACCTTCAAAGGGCCTCTCAGTCCGAGGTATTGTTCCATCCTTCTCGCATCCCCCTTCCGGGCATGGATCCTTTAGCCTGAAGGTAAGGGCACAAAAAATTTGGGTCGATACAGGAATCTAGCTGAGGTAGCCTCCAAGATAGTGGTGAAAAAGCATAGGGCAGTTCAGAGAGCCTGACTTTTGTTTGATAGGATGGACAGGGAAATTAAAGATATTCTTGAAATAAATGAGGATATGGTTCATGTTGGTTTCAAAGGGCTCTGAAAGGAGGATCATAGCTTGTTATCTATGGAAGAAGCCCATTAAAGCATCAAGGAGAATCTATAGGATGAAGATAAAATTGATTCATTAGAAGAGCCACTATCCCAAGAACAAGCTACTAAGCTAATTATGGGTTACACCCACCCGAGAGATCTCATGGAAGATATGGTGATTAGAGGGAATGCTATTAATTATGAAGATGTTGGATAATTACAATACATTTATAAGCATATTAAAGAGACGTCAAATCCCTCTGAGCAAGCCTGGAAATAGGCTCTTCAATATTTGGAATCAATGGTTCAAGTATTCAGGGACACTTCTGGTAAATATGATCAAGGAGTACAGACTCCTAGAGAGGATGAAGAGGAAGATGTTATAGAATAATAAGAGTAATATTGAGCAATTATAGACCCAGTAGGGGATCATGCTTAAACCATTCTTTTTTGTTTGTATATATGCATAAGTTTTGTATTCCTATACATTAGTTTTGTATTTCTATTTTTATTCTAACAACTATGAAAAATAAGCAATAAAGGCATGAGGTCTACAGTGCAACATTTTTGTGTGAAGGCATTTTTTGAAAGGAAGCCTTATAAATGAGGAGAGTAGTGTATATTTTCTAAAGGCAATAGTAATATTAATATTATAGACACAGTATCTAGTTGAAAAAATGAGTTCTATGATGTTCTTGGCATAATTTCGATATGAACCTCTACCCTCTAGGCAGAATTAAGTTTTAAGAGGGTAGGATTTGTATGGAAATCATTCCTTAAAATATGTATTCAAGAATAAGTATTATTTTGACTCCTAAGACCCAATGGATAAGGCTCTGGATTCGATTGGCTTTGCAAGAAAATCCACCCGAGAGGCACTAGAATGTAGGCCCGAAATGGCCACATACTTAGTAAAATTTTGTATAATTTTGACTAAGTCATAAATTTGTCATTTTGCTCTAGAACCAGGTTGATAATATGAGTCCACTCGACAGTTATTCAATTTTGAAATGTTTGAAGCAATTTCGAATAACTGCATTCTGGGTCCGGAATGACGATAGATCTCAAATCTGCAAAAGTCTTTGAGAGATGATGATGTCAGCAGAAAAAGTGTGGAATAGCCTCCTTGCATATATTTGATTCCAAAAAAGTCTTTTGTTTCATGCTTCAGAATAGCACTATCTTCAAATCCACAAAAGTCTCAAGGAAATGATGATGTCAGTGGCAAAAAAATGCGAAATGGCGATCCGAGGAATGGACAAGTATTTTCTTTCCAAAATGGAGATAAAGCGGAATGGCTGAATAATAATGAGGTGAAAGATAAAATCCTGGATCGGATTCAAGTTTTAGATACTCGAAATATAGATTGGAGATTCTGCTACTAAGAAAGACAATATCATAAGCAGAATGTCAGTTAGCTTGTGCCGAATTGAATCTAAACCATGCGATGAAGAAGATAGACAATGAAGGTTAGTCTTATAATTTTGGGCTGTTTAAAATATGTTTATGCATCAGAACTATAAAATTCGACCAGAAGATGAAGCATCAAAGATTTTCAATAATATCAAACTAGATGTAGTTATAGATCGACGATGGCAATCTATTCCCAAGAAAGATCGATGAAAACGTATGATCTAGAATGTTCTAAATTGTAGTTCTACTGAGTGACCAAGAAAGTTGCAGATACCTCATGTTGTCATGGTGGATGCCCTTCCAGAAAAATTCTCAGAGGATGAAAAAATGAGCTAATTCCAGCTAAGCTCTTTACTGAGCTGTTGTAACAAGATTTAGTGTATTGTTTCTTTATTTGTAATATGAAAAACTATAAGTAGAGGTCGAACCCTCATTTTGAAGGGTCGGCTCTAGCGTTTTTGCCTATGCTATTGTAAATATTCTTGAAGAGCTGAATGAAAGGAGCAATACATTGATCTTCACCTCAAGTTCGTATTCCCTTGCTTGATGTCAGAGGTTCATATTTCATAGTTGCATTTCTATAAATACTTAGATGGTTAGTTTGTACCTGTTTTGGATTACTAGCTATTGTGAGTAATTGAAATCTGCTTTGAATTCATTTTGTGTTATTTGAAAGTACATTTCTATAAGATCTAAGTGTTTGGTAAATTTTGCTATTTGGATTATCATTTCCTGGGTATTGAAATTGCTTGCTATAACATTTCTCTATTATGCTTTAAATACATGAAATAATCTATTATGAGATAAATTTTGATCTGAGTGTATGTCCTTAATCTAGTTTTTTGGAGCTTTTTATGATGGTGCAATGTTGTTAACTTATCCGTTCATTTTTAACTACGCCTCTCTAACCCTAACCTTCTCTTACCCTAAAATCCAAACCCTAAGTGAGCATAATTGCATCAAAAACCTGCTAATTTGACAAGAAACTAGCCTACTCTGGAGGTTGGATCAGAAACTCTTGTTTTGGTCCATCCAATCATGAGTGTTGAGTTGTAGCTATCGAGTGCAAGCCTGGATAGAAAATAGAAAGATAGACAACCGTATTTTTGAGTGAAAACTTGGTTCAATTTAGTGCCCAACAGGGACCAGGTGAAACTATTGGTAGAATGAATTTCAAGGATTTTCTAAGGGGTGCTCAACCTCCAACAATTCCAAATGGTCTATGGGGTTTTGAGCACAACCTCTTCGTATGCCAAGGATTGATCCTAGGAAAATAGACTCAGGTTGCATGAACGTAGTGAATGGATCTCCAATTTTTAATCTACAATGATCTGACATTAGGATAGAATTGATGCAATAGAGCAGGGAGGATTGATATATCGATTATTGGGCTTTCATCCAACCTTACCTTATTTTAAAAATTGGGTTTTGAAACAATAGTGAACTCCAAGTGAGTTTAGTATCTCAAATTACCCTAATGCATATTTTTTGGTGTTATTTTCTACTGAAGAGAATAGAGAACAAATATTCCAGGGTGGTCATTGATTTTTGGATCAAGGTAGTTTTTTTATGAAACCCTGACATGCTTTATTTAATACTAAATAGGAAATGCCTTTGGTAGGACTTGTATGGGTTAGATGTTTTGGTTTACTAGCTGAATTCTAGAATACTATAGTATTCTTAGAAATTGGTAACACTTTAGGAACCTACATGATGACAAAAAAAACACATTATGGTTTGAGCATATTATTTATGCTAGAATCTATGTGCTTATAGACTTCAATAACCCCCTATCTAAAAAAATTTGTAGTTTAGGGAAGAAAATTGGGAGCAAGAAGTTGATTATGAAAATATTTCCTTAAGGTGTTGGGTTTGTCATGAATACAATCACCTAGTAAAAGAATACAAATATGTAGTCTTGGATCAAACAAAGCATGACCAAAGTCAGGAGGAATTGCAAGCTCCTAAAAAATGCATGTTACTAAAAAACAAAGCTTATAGATAAGACAATTTCTTCTTTTAATAGGTTTTCAAAACTTGCAGTGGAAGATGATTTAGAGGATGTGGATGATTCTATGGATAAGAAGATTTTGGAAACTCAATTTTTGGATATCTCATAGATTCCCCACCTAGAAGTAGTAAAAGACTCCTTGAAGAAAGCCATTGGTTCGATTAATGGTAATTCTTAGAAATGCCCTTAACAAGGGAAAACTCATAAATAAAAATCAAAATGGAGGAAAAGTTCAAAAAAGTCTTTAGTTATCAAGGAGGATCCCAGAGATCTATGAATCAAGCTTTAGTCCTATATTATCTGAAAGCATGAGATTTCGGAATGAAAAATAGTATTAAAGATGTAATAAAACAGAACTTTAAATCAACCGAATATAAATTAATTCCGTTCGGTTACAATACATCTCCTGCCTTTTTAGGGGCTAGGAGTGTTAGTCTGCTTCGGTTACAATTGAAGTCAATATTGCTTCTATCCACATGCCCACATTTGAAAATGGGTGGGCCAAACTGTATTGCCGTCGCTGGTGTTTAATGAGTTCTAGCTTGCTGTCTTTCCTATATTCAAATAAACAATCAACTGTCAATAGCACCTGTATTTGAAAATAGCGTATGTTATAGAACATAAACTATTTTAGTCACCTTTGAAAATAGCAAGTGTTCAAAAATGTGAAACATAAACGGTTAAAATACTGTTCATTAACAAGATATATTCAAAACGATATATATATATATACTCAAGTAAAACTATGAACATGCGTAGGGTGCCCACGCAGGCCGCCCTGTTAAAATCCAGCTTCGACGCCAACCCACTTGGAATTGGCTCAAAATTCCGGATAATGTGTTGTCGGCAAATTGGTAATTCACTGTGGTCGAATGTCTGGTTCGAAGGTCGGAACTGATATAATCGAGTCTTCAAATGAACAGCACTTTGTTGTGTTCACCCAAAATCTTCTGTGTTTTCTTACTTCGTATCAAGCTAGTTTTATAGAGGTTTTCGCCTCTGAGAGCATTAATGTTAAAACCCTAAATTTGCAAGGGCCGCTTAGATTTGATCCTTATCGGGCCATTATGAGACATGGCTCGCACTGACAGATCACAGTTATGAGGCATGGCTCTGGATCGGATTTGTTTCGAAATGGCTTGTCTCATTAAAGTCCACCGTTCTGCAGATCCACGGGGTCTCTTTGGAGAGGGGCACGTAAGGGTGCCACGTGGCAGTCATTCTTTGGATGCGGCGGCCACGTCAAAGTCCACATTTGATTATCGCAAATATGCTTTTTAAACGTAAAGTGCCGAAGTGTCGCGATATCGCGACACTTCGGCAAAGCCTCCCCTTGGGGCCAAAGCTGTCGCGATATCGCGACACCTTTGGCCGAGGCTCCCCTCGGGACCAAAGGTGTCGCGATATCGCACGTCGCGATATCGCGACACCTTTGGCCGAGGGGAGCCTCGAGGTCAAAAGTGTCATGATATCATGACACCTTTGGCCGAGGCTCCCCTCGGGGCCAAATGTGTTGCGATATCGCGACACCTTTGGCCGAGGGGAGCCTCGGGGCCAAAGGTGTCGTGATATTGTGACACCTTTGGCCGTGGGGAGCCTCGGGGCCAAAGGTGTCGCGATATCGTGACACCTTTGGCCGAGGCTCCCCTCGAGGCCAAAGGTGTCATGATTTCATGACACCTTTGGCCGAGGGTAGCCTCGGGGCCAAAGGTGTCGCGATATCGTGACACCTTTGGTCGAGGCTCCCCTCGGGGCCAAAGGTGTCACGATTTCGCGACGCGCGAAATCACGACGTCGCTATTTTGCGACGTTGCGAAATCGCGACGTCATGATTTTGCGACATCTAAGGCTAGGTTCCTTTTTTGTTGAGGCCTGTTTACTTTTAAAGACTTTGCTTTCGATGAAGGTTTTGGAAAGGCTTGAAGACTTTGATGAAGGTTTTAGCAAGGCTCTTTTTCTGACCTTCTAAACTACTGTGGAAGTGGCCAGGACCACTGTTTGACCTCTGAGGGCTACCCTGAAAGCTATGTATGTCAATGCGATCAATTTTTGTAGTCACTTAATCGGATTGGTGCTGTTTTGGTGTCTACAGATGCCCATTTTTGGGAAGCGCTGTGCATGGCACAACGCCGAGCAAAAATAGAGAACCAAAGCACTAATGATTAGGGTTTCTTGGTAACCTAACCAACTTTTGATGCCCCAAGTATGGAAAGGGCATGCATTCTTGAATCCTTGCTTCTGACGAGCTAAGGAATTTGATTTCAAGTGTTAACCTATTTTGGTGAGGTGTGACTTGAGCTTGGACATTGATCAGTCATGATTAGGCAAAGGGTGCAACCTTTTATCCACAGGGGAAACCTTGTGTTCATGCTTCGGGAATGCCAAGTATTTGATCAACTTAATGATTGCTTGTTTACTGCCCAAGCAGGAGCATGATTGTCTTTGTCAATGATTCTTTGAATGCATGTCATTGCCTTGATTGGGTGTGTGGTTGTTGATTGGTGACTAAGTGTGACTACCCCCTCAAGCGACGAATCGATGAGGGAATGACCTTCGTGAGAAAAGCGACGAGTCGCTTGACCCAATATGACTTAGGTTAGGGTGCCTTTAGATGTTTTACCATTTGAGCACATGCAATTTCCCGACATTTGGACCTATTTTTGGTGGGTGTTAACCCTTTTGGTGATGCCATAATGGGGTGAAATCAGCAAGAACCCATCTTCCCGTGGAGTGGTCCAGCTATGGTAGCCTTCTTGTGGAAGTAGGAGGGTGATAATTTGGGCCCCGACATCGATTTGTTGTGCCAAGAGGTTAAGTGCAAGAGCACTTGTGTCCGGAAATTTATTGCTTATGTTTTTGTGTTGCTTTTTGTGATGTTTTTGTTGTTTTGATTTTCTTTCTTTGCGTATATGTCATGACTTTATGCACAATGGTTGATGTTGGTGGATGCATGCTACTTTATATTGATGGATGCATATGGTATGATAATTACCGATGTTGTATGTTGATTTATTTTGATGGATGCATGATGGATGCAAGTGTTTTTGATTGGCATGTGATATGCGGAAATAAGATGGATGGATGAACTTTGTGATGTTTGACTATGGCACCATAGACTATTTTAGATCTCCATTATTTGGCTATGTACAAATGTGGTGTTTCTTTTTTTGTATTTTCTGGTGGTATTGTAAGGATGAAAAGTAGTGTAGTTGGTTTAGAAATGTAGAAAAGGTTTTCCGAGACTCAGACGGTTTTAACTTACTAGCCATGAGTGTATTTTATCTTACAAGACTTTTGAACAAGGTATGAATCGGACTTGTTTTTGACCAAGCTATTTCACATCCCTGTGTGTGCGATTGAGTTCATTTATGTGGTATTTGTCAGGATACCGCCAATGCCAGATGGGCTTTCAACCGAACCTGTATCGAGGATCACCTAATTAGCTCCACTAACTCCTTTGTTGTATGTAGTTAGATTAATCTGCGGTGTCATCCAGGATACCATAAGCTAGCTCATCCACATGCAAACATTGATCCGTACACAAGTTAATGTGATAGATATATCGTCATGCGAGAAGTTTACCGCCAGTGATCGATAGGCTATCAACCAAACCAATACTGAGGCTTGCCTCATGACTCGTCGAGAATCGTTGAGAGTTCCAGGGATTTAAGGTCAACTCCCTTCTTTTCTTCAATTGTATTGGGATACTTGCTCTTTATAGTGATAATAATCACTGTTTATTTTAATTTGTTTTTCTTTTTTTTCTTGAGAAAGGGATATGGATATGGAGTGACGAGAATCACTATGCTTTGTGCCTTTTGATATGTGCACTGTAGGATGTCAAATTTTGGAGTTTTGACATTTGCAAATTTTTGATGTTTTGCAACTTTGGGATTCTTAGGGAATTGGGTAGGGAGGACGCTTGTCCTTTTGCCAACTCTCAGCATTCTTGGGGTCATTCGCACAGGGGGATGAGCAAGATAACCGTTTCACTTATGGTAACCTGGATTACTATGCAGGTTTCATCCTTCGTTCACACAACTCGGGAATTTTTTGTGTTGTAATTTGTGTTGGGATGTTACGTAACAAGGTGTATTGCAAGTGTAACTCTACCTTCGTAAAATCTTTTTGACTTGATACATTTCATTGCTAAAGAGCAAAATGATGACTGAATCATGAAAAAATCTTGATACATTAAAAGACCACTAACTCTAGTGTGGTAAAATGAATGGTTTTTTTGCTATTTTTGTAAGATGGAACAGTGTGGAACAAGATTGACTAGTAAAATCATGACAACCTATGGTGCCTTTTGACCTATACGACCATGAATGTGCAATGTATGGGTGCGATGCTTGAATGCAGCTATGTATTTTTGTATTTTTGATGGATTGATTTTGGTGAATATGAAGATGAATTGCGAGAAGAACTCTCTATTGATGAATTTGAATATGCCTAGAAATGAGATGCAAATTTTTGTTGTTTTTGATGATTTTTGTTGTTTTTGAATTTTCATGATTTTTGACCAAGTGATTGTGGAAATCCTTGGAGTGTTTTGGGATTGACCAAGCGATTGCAAGAATCCTTGGAGCATTTTGGGATTGACCAAGCGATTGCAAGAATCCTTGGAGCCTTTGTGGGATTTGACCAAGCGATTGCAAGAATCCTTGGAGCCTTTGGGATATGGCCAAGCGATTGCAAGAATCCTTGGAGCCTTTGGGATATGGCTCTCTTTAGATATGAAATGGTCACAAATGACTGATATTCAAGGGTTCTGTTTCCTTGATACCATCAAGAGAAGCTAGCCGGTATGTCCCGGGTCTGATTTTGCTATCAATGACATACGGACCTAACCAATTGGCCGCAAACTTGTCCCTTAGGTGGGATGGAAAACTGGAATTTTGTTGATTTTCCTTCAAAACCAAATCACCAATGTGAAAGTCCCTGAGGTGAAATTTCATGTTGTAATATTTCTTAAGTCGCTCTTGATAAATGTGTAAATGCTCGAGAGCATTAACGCATCGTTCATCAAGCAACGTAAGCTGGTCTAACCGGGCCTACCACGCAGAATCATCATCGATGAACTCATGCATTGATATGCGCAGGGAAGGAATCTCCAACTCTAGAGGCATGATTGCCTCGGAGCCATACACGAGTGAAAACGGAGTGGCCCCAGTGGGCATCCGAATTCTAGTGCGATAGGCCCATAGGGCAAGTGGGATTTGAATGTGCCAATCCTTATGACTATCTACGACGGTATTTTTAAGGATGGCAACTAGCGTTTTGTTTGACGCCTCTGCTTGCCCATTTGCCTGTGGATAATAAGGTGTTGAAAAGCTGTGCTGAATCTTGTACTTTGTGGTCAAAGCATGCACGTCTTTGTTCTTGAAAGGTGTCCCATTATCCGAGATTATTTTGGATGGAATACCAAAATGACATATGATGTTATGCAAAATGAACTCCACAATGCGGGGTCCTGTCGTAGAGGTAAGCGGAATTGCTTCCACCCACTTGGTGAAGTACTCTGTGGCCGTTATGATAAACGTGTGATGGCCTGACGATGCAGGGGAGATCTTTCCAATTAGATCAAATCCCCATTGCGAGAACGACCAAGCAGACTGGACTGTCTGCAAGGCCTGAGAAGGTACGTGCATTAGATTGGCATGATGTTGACACTTCATGCACTTCTTGACATAGGTGCAACAATCTCGCTCTAAAGATGGCCAATAATAGCCCATGCAAAGAATGCACTTTGTGATGGCCATTCCACTGAAGTGGCCACCACATGTACCATCGTGTGCTTGGGCGACTGCCCAAGTAGACTCTTGCTGGTCCAAGAAATGAAGGATGATTCCTTCATAGCTGTGACGATACAAGATGTCTCCTATCAAGACATACTTAGCTGCTTTCTGCTTGAGTGCTCGTTTTGGGACATGAGTCAAATCAAGTGGGAGACTACCTAACTTGAGGAAGTCTCGGATGGGTAAATACCAGTCCTATTGATCAGAAACCTCGATAGTATGAACAACCAATCCCTCCTGAATTTCATCCCTAGCAAATGCTGAATGGGATAGAACCTGCAAGAATAGTGTTGTGTTGCTACTAATGGGAGTAGGGGAGAACAAGGACCCCCAGTTGGCATGTTTCAGATGATCTCGGATTCAAGAGAACCTATCCGAGGATGGTTCAATTTGGATCATGTGGATTCCTGGCGGTAAGTCTGAGCTTGCACACTCCATCGTGGATTGCGATAAGTTTTTGACTTGAATGGTTGTCATATCACCAGAAAGGTCCTACAGAATTAGTGACCCCAAGGAGGCCATTGTGTCCGCAAAATGGTTTGATGATCTAGGGAGTGCCTCGATGTCATACCACTCAAGTTTTGCCAGGAATTTATCCACAAGGGATTTATAAGCCTTCAGAACTGGGCATTTGCATTGATATACCCCTTTGACTTGATTGACTATTAACAGTGAATCACCAAAGATGTTCAGTATTTTGATGTTCATGGCGATTGCTATCTGAAGACCTAGGAGCAAGGCTTCATACTCTGCGTTGTTGTTGGTGCACGAGAAGTTTAATTTAAATGACAGGGGCATTGGAGCACCCTACGATGTGAAGAATACAATTCCCGCACCACCACCTTGCTCACACTTAGAACCATCAAAGAATAGGGTTATGTCGGCCTGTGACTCAGGATCATCAACATCTGGCAATTCTGAGACATGGAAGACCCCATCATCAGGTAGTTCTATGACCAGAGGCTGATTGTCTTCAAGAGGAGCCTCTGCTAGTTGATCGGCTATGACCTGTCCTTTGATAGATTTTTGTCCAATAAACTCTATGTCAAATTCCGTCAACAACATGATCCACTTCGCCGTGCGACTACTATGATAAGTACGACTCATCATGTATCGCAATGGATTCTCCTTAGACACAACATATGTAGTGTTGCTCAGCATGTAGTGGCATAACTTTTTGGTAGCAAACACCACTGCCAAGCAGAGTTTCTCAACGTATGCATAGTTAAGTTCATAACTAACCAGGGTGTGGCTAAGATAGTATGTAGCCTGTTCTTTGTGAAGTTCATTCTTCTGGGCTAGCATGGTGCCTAGTGCCACCTCAGTTGCTGAGATGTATAAGTAGAATGACACTCATGGTCTGGGTGGTGCCAATACTGGTGGTGAAACCAGGTATTGTTTGATCTCGTCAAAGGCTGACTGGCACTCGTCATCCCAATGAAATGTAACCCCCTTGTGCAATAATTTGCTCATGGGTCGACACTTGTCAGATAATTGCGCTATGAAGCTTTTTATCAACGTGACCTTTCCCTGTAGACTCCTGAGCTGCTTGATTGTAGTTGGGGGAACCATTTCAAGGATTGCCTTGACTTTCTTTGGGTCCACCTTGATTCCTCATTTTGAGACTATGAAACCCAAGAGTTTTCCAGATGTGACGCCAAAGACGCACTTCTTAGGGTTTAGTCTAACTTTATGCTCCATGAGGTGATCGAGGATCTTGCTTAAGTCAGCGATATGATTTAAGCGCAAGAGAGACTTGGCTAACAAATCATCCATGTAATCTTCCAAAGTTTTGTGCATGTAATCATGGAAGATATACGTCATGGCATGTTGGTAGGTGGCACCAGCATTTTTAAGGCCAAAAGGCATGACATTATAACAAAATTTCCCCCAAGGCGTTGTGAACGCCATTTTTAGTTGGTCTTCAGGATTGATACGAATCTGATTGTATCCTAAGAAACCATCCATGAGGGAGAGCATTTCGTGACCTGCTGTAGTGTCTACCAATGCATCGATGCTCGACAAGGGGAAATCATCCTTAGGACTCGCTTTATTCAAATCACAAAAATCGGTGCATATGCGAATCCTCCCGTCGGGCTTCTTGACGGGAACCATGTTGGACAGCCATGGCGGATAATCCATGCAGATGACAAATTGTGCATCCAACAACTTTTGCAATTCGTCTTTGACCATCAAGGCCACTGTTGGGTGCATCTTACATAGTTTTTGCTTTACAGGCTTGATTGTTGGATCAAGCGTTAAATTATGCTTGACTAGCTACGGGTCTAGTCCTGGCATATCCTTGTACGACCATGCAAAAACCTCCTTCTTCTCTTTAAGAAGGGCAATGTAGTCGGCTTGCTATTCGGGGGAAAGACTTACCCCCAACTTGAGAATCTGTGGATTCATTGGATCTATGTTGATGTCTACGTCAATCGTCTCCTCGATTGACATGTGGGATCCATCCTCCAACTGATGTGGAGTTGGGATCAAATGGATATCATCAGCTGAATTTAGATCTATTCTTGGAACCTCAGGTTCCTCTTCAGCTTGAAAAATATCCTGAGTTGTCCTTGGGGTAAAATGATGCATTTCACCGAAAGGCCAGTACTCTGCTGGTGATAGAGGTGAATTGACGCGATCCCAGTCGATGGCATCTATGTCTAGATGCAGTGACCGTGCTGGATCATCCGGATTGCGGATGGGTGCGGTCAAATCAATGGAAATCATGTGGATGAAATGAGTTTGATCTCCATTACCGTGGGGATGATAACTTGATTCTTCTAGATGCCCCCTATACTCTGGATCTGGCTCTAGGGGAACGGCCACGAACGGATCAGCCCTATGTGCTAAATGGAGGACAGGGTCTTCCCTCGGCACTGTTTTTATGATAGGGTCTCGAGGTGGATGGTGCTCATCGTGAATGTGGAGCCATGGATCCAAGATCAGGTCCCACCCTGCTGGGTCGACCCACCATTCATGCCCTAGTCTTATGCCCATCTGTCCCATTAGATCTTCATGAGTTAAAGTGTGATAATGTCGTCACGCATGTCTGAGATAGTCCATCTCAGTCTCATCTTCTGAGTCACTTTCGGATATCTGAAAATGATCATTCTCTTCAGCAATTATTGCTTGCAACGTTGATGGTTCTCCTTGTTCCAGTACGTTAATCTGGTCCCATTGTGATTGTTCCACTTTGGGTGGAATGACCTGACTCTCTGGACATTGTACTGACTCAACTGGAATCTCTAAGGGGAACAGCTTCGAGAAGATGTCCGGACACCATTGATATTCTCTTTGGGGATGAGTATCCGAACTTTCACCTCTCTCTAGCAAAGGAGAGGGATTACTGCTATTACCAAGGGTGTTTGGTGACCATGGGAGGTAATCTCCCAATGTAAATTCTGTATTTGGGTTGGCATAGAGATCTAGTGCCAATCCCCCCTTGTTGCCTATTTCTAGGTCTTGCATATTTTCAACCAAGATGTCCAAGGGCAGGGGGTGGTTTAACCCTACTCCTGACTTGTCATATGGCATCTGATATCTTGGTTGGCAAGGGAGATGCATCCCTTGCTCATATCTGCCTAGCCTATATCCATGCCAATGGTAGTGGCCGAGATATTTAAGGGCAAATTGCGGGTTTGATAGATAATTGATGTTTTCAACAAAAGGTTTTTCATCTGCTTCCTTTTGCTTACATGGTTCAAGACCATGATCAAGGCCCCCATACACAAAATTTGTCTGTTTGGGTGGGTGACCTAGGGGAACAACTGTTCCTATGGGAAGGCGAGGTCTTCCCATATCCTGGACTGACTCTAATGTGGGCGTTGCCACAACATTCTGCACTATGTACTCCCCTAGGCCTGTACTAGCCATTTCAACAGTGATTTTTGATGCTTCGGAGGGAGGGAACGGGAGTCCTTCCTGATTCCATTCCATGTTTGGTAGGTTTGGAGTCTCAGCTTCCGTTGTCTTGGATATTTCCTCTGTTGATATCGTTGAAATTGTTGGCAACCCCTCTTTTAAGGGCTGAGCCTCTTCCATGATTTGTTTTCCCTTGTCCTTCTGTGTAGCCATGACAGGTGGCGTTGGTAATGAAGGAGTAGATGATGAGGGTTCACCTGGCTGGGATGTTGCTGTTTTGGTTACCAGTGGTGCCTGCGGTGTTGAACCATTTTTAGATGGATTTAGCTAGAAATCCAAATGTGTTGAAGGGAGGGTCGACTGAGGCATTAGTTGTACCGCATTGCAATACTTGAAGGGTTCTAAGTCCATTGGGACTACGTGTATTTCACCTTCAAAAGCATACTTTAAGCACTGGTGAGCGATGGAAGGGACACACTTCATGTCCCGAATGCAATATGCTTTAAATGTTTTAGGGCTGCAGTGGTAATAATATTACTGGACGAGCCAGTATCTACCAACACTCTCTTATACGGGATCCCGTTGATCCACGCAAAAACATGCAGGGGTGGATCTGCCATGTCATTCGATATTGCTTTGACTTCATCCTCTCTGAAGGTGATGACCGGCTCAGTACATCGTTTTACATGTCCCACGAAGTTGTTGAAAGAATTTGCTTCTTAGGGCTATAATTCGATGGTTTTTAAAATGTCCATAAGAGCTTCCCTGTGAGGTGTTGATTTTTGAATAAGCTCGTAAATGGACAGCCTAGCCGATGTGGTCCGCAAACTCTACGTGAGTTTGCTTCGTATAGTGATTTTTGGTCTAGGCGGAGGTGACTGTATAGGGTGCTGCTGAGGCTGTGATGTTGTCGGAACTTCCTTCATGGCTACCCTAGGGGCAACTGCTGAGTACTTTTTATCCTCGTCACTATGCTTATCATTCCCACAAATCCTTGCATGGGAAGGTTCTGGTGCACCTCATTAACTTGGAGAGGTTTTGTCTGTGCCTCGTGGGCAGGCAAGGGGTCCTTGAATACCCCCATTTGTTGGTTTTTTGGCGCTATGGGGTTGTCCACGGCAAATGTTTTATTTTCAATTAAATCTTGGATTAGTCCTTTGAACTTCCAACATCCATTCAAATCGTGTCCCCTTCGCCTATGAAATCTACAGTATAGTTCCTCTCTATATCCCTTAGGTTTAGGAGCATTAGGGTCTATAGTCAAGATCTCTGGAAGGGTTACTAAATTTGCCACTGACAAGCGATCAAATAAGGAGTCCCTAGACTCCGTGTAGGGGGTGAATTATCGCCTAGGGCGACGCTGCTGATTCTGCTCCTATTTCTTATTATCTTTCTCATAACTAGGAGGCACTGCCTGGTAATTGGCCTTTTGAGGCTGCGTGTCTTGCGCAGGCTTGGGAACATTGATCGCGACTTTATTAACCGCTACGGGTTGTGATTGCGTATTCCCAGTCTTAGTGGTTTTATTCCACTCTTTCTTTTTAGGCTTGGCAATTGTGCCTTCACCTATTTTAATCTCTTCTATGACTCTGGCTTGCGCCAAAGCTTCTTCTAAGCTGTCGTATTGCTACAGCAGCAATATCCTAGAGATTGATTTTAAGCAACTTCGTGCAAACATCTGAGTGAGATCAGACATAGGGGGATGGTAGGGTAGCCTGGAAAGCAAAGCCCTCCATCGGTTCCCGTATGCTTGCTATTGTTTCCTCCTCATACTGCCTAAGGCTGGCCAAATCACTTAGTGATGCCTTCTTCCTTGTGTTGAAAGCAAAGCGTTCAAGAAATGCATCCACTAGTTGATCTAAGTTGTTGATACTGTGTTTGGGCAATTGTGTAAACCAATCCAAGGAAGGGCCCGCGAATGTGGTTATGAAAGTTCTAAGCAACAATGCATCATTGTCTTGGATGCCGAAGCATTGACTCAGGAACCTCGTGACATGTTCTTGTGCGTCCTCCTCACCTTTAAATACTGCCAATTGTGGCAAATTGAAATGTTTAGGGTAAAGAGGTATGGGTACTGAGGGATGCACCGGATGACTGTGGAGTTGAAGTAGTGTGGGATTTTTATGCCCAGAAGCTTTTATCTCCACAGACTCCAAACGCTCTAATAGCACTTTGTATGCATCAAAATATTTTATTTCTTCTTCTTTGGTTTGCTCTCGTTGTGGGTCAAGGGAGACTGGAGGCCTATGGGGAGGTGGCCAATTGGCAGCCCTCCCGCCTTGATGGGGTGTGTCGACCCATTCTATTTCTAGTTCAAACTCCTCATAAAACTCTTGAGGAGTCTCTGGGTGAGCCCTATGACCTTGATCGAGTCCCCGTTGAGGGTACCCATCATTGTTCTGGGGAGTGGCCTCCCTTTCGGGTCTATAAGGTCTCGGAGGCAAAGCTTGACGAGGTCGCGGAGACCTGTCCTGCACCAACGGGTTGTGCCTCTCATACTATTGTGCTCTTTGGGTGCGAGGGGTTGGCACCCTTTTAGGTAGTTTATAGCGTAACTCATCTGCCTCACGCTGCATGCGCTCTTTATTCAAGCGGTATAAATACTCTAATTCCTGATGACCCTGCTCAAGCTGCGTGATTCGAGCTTGGCGAGTGGCATGTCTGGCGACTACCGGGTCAACTGGGTCTACCCTCTTTTGTTGAGGAGGCTTGAATGTTTTGCCTATGTGTTTGCCTCGATCTTGATGGTCTAAAATTTCAATGGGTTGCTTCTATTTGTCGGGGTAGGCAACATTTGTTTGAGGTCCTAGGCTCGATGTGTGATCATGATATCTGGCAGGTGCAGAAATGCAAGGTTCCCGCGTTGTTTGTTGTTCTCGAGGAATGTGATGATCTTCCTCGTACTCCCTTTCATGGGTGTGAAAGGGGCGGGCGGAGTTAGCTTGCCCTGTGTAAAGAGCCCTGTGCTTTGGATGTTGTTTTTCTGTTCTGATGGGAGGTAAAGAAGGGACGCCATATCCACGTTGCCCCTCCAAATGGACAGTATGCCTCTCTAGTGCTTCATCGCGCTGTGGCCATTCAAATCTAGCCTCAAAAGGCGGTTGTCTACCGATATTGAGACCTGCATGTGAACCATCTTCCCGAAAGGGGCTGTGTTGAATGGGTGTATTCCAATGAGGAGGTTCCCAATAATTCCTTCTTGAAGTGGCCTGATGTGGACTTTGTTGTAGGCCAGACTACCAAGACGGTATGGCTAGGTCCTCAAGACTAAAGCGAAGGCGACTAGCGCCCTCTCTTTGTGTACCTTCCGTAGCGTCTGCCCTTGATTGGGCTTGGCTATGAGTGTACACCATTGTAGTGCTTTTCTAAGCAGATTTTATCTTGTTTTATGATGATTTGTATTTTTGTCTACACTAAGCAGAAGTAAACACACACACACAAAACTGTGATTATCTCTTTTAAGGATTAAATAGTGTGTCCTAGACTGGTTTAGTGCATTTTGGTGTTTCGTTTTGTTTTTGCAATTTTGGAAGAACATTTAAATGCATAATGTTGGATCATATGACTCCCATAAATGGTCGCCCCTTCAATATACCATTGTCGGACCGATATACCAACCTCTCTATATACCCACCCTTACGTGAGGGATACTATAGGTACGTGAGAGCAGATGGTACGTGGAACATAGGTGGTATGGAAGGGGAATCACTCTGTTTATGACACCTACCATAGAAGACTTATCCTCGCGTGCATGGGAATCACCCCAGCAACACTCGATCAGCCTTCGTCAGGATTTACGTCTAGCAACAGTCACGATCGAGGTAATGGATGCAATATCTCAAGCCAAAGTGATGATGGAATCCACCTTTGGTATTTCTCAAGGGTTGGGGTTTTACGACCAACGCCTTGGTTTAAAATACCACGTGGTGTGTGAGGTTCATTTTACTTTGCAAAATTGAAACAGGCAACTGAAAAAGAAAGCTTTCCCTATGCCAGACAGACACTACAAACCGGCAAAAAAATTGAAAAGAAATTCCCTATCTTTCCTTAACAAATTTTTTTTAATTATTACATGAATAATTACGCAGATAACTAAATAATTAAATAAAGCAAGAAAAAATTTTAAGAAAAATTTCCCTACCTTACTTTAATAATTAAAAAATATTAATTATTAAATGAATAATTACGCAGATAACTACATAATTAAATAAAGCAAGAAAAATTTTTAAGAAAAATTTCTCTACCTTACTGTAATAATTAAAAGAAATTAAAATGACAGTAAAAGATTAAATAAATAAAATAACCCGAAACTTCGCAACAGAAAATGATATGGATGGCTAGAACCGTTACCTCCTTTCTGTCCGGATTTTTTGTTTCTGACCTCCGGCTAAAAAGAAGTACCTGTTAAGCACAAGACACAACAAGTTTAATTAACTTCTGTGATTTTAAAAATCTGGGAACATCCCACCGTGATCGCCACTGAAAGCATGAGATTTCGAAATGAAAAACAGTATTAAAGATGTAATAAAACATAACTTTAAATCAACCGAATATAAATTAATTCCGTTCGGTTACAATACATCTCCTACCTTTTTAGGGGCCAGGAGTGTTAGTCTGCCTCGGTTACAATCAAAGTCAATATTTCTTCTATCTGCATGCCCACATTTGAAAATGGGCGGGCCAAACTGTATTTCCGCCGCTGGTGTTTAATGAGTTCTAGCTTGCTGTCTTTCCTGTATTCAAATAAACAATCAACTGTCAATAGCACCTGTATTTGAAAACAGCGTATGGTATAAAACATAAACTATTTTAGTCACCTTTGAAAATAGCAAGTGTTCGAAAATGTGAAACATAAACGGTTAAAATACTGTTCATTAACAAGATATATTCAAAACGATATATATATATACTCAAGTAAAACTATGAACATGCGTAGGGTGCCCAAGCGGGCCGCCCTGTTAAAATCCAGCTTTGATGCCAACCCACTTGGAATTGGCTCAAAATCCCGGATAATGTGTTGTCGGAAAATTGGTAATTCACTGTGGTCGAATGTCTGGTTCGAAGGTCGGAACTGATATAATCGAGTCTTCAAATGAACAGCACTTCGTTGTGTTCACCCAAAATCTTCTCTTTTTTCTTACTTCGTATCGAGCTAGTTTTATAGAGGTTTTCGCCTCTGAGAGCATTAATGTTAAAACCCTAAATCCGTAAGGGCCACTTAGATTTGATCCATATCGAGCCATTATGAGACATGGCTCGCACTGACAGATCGTAGTTATGAGGCGTGGCTCTGGATCGGATTTGTTTTGAAACAGCTTGTCTCATTAAAGTCCGTCGTTCTGCAGATCCACGGGGTATCTTTGGAGAGGGGCACGTAAGGGTTCCACGTGGCAGTCATTCTTTGGATTTGGCAGCCACGTCAAAGTCCACCTTTGATTATCGTAAATATGCTTTTTAAACGTAAAGTGCAGAAGTGTCGCGATATCGCGACACTTCGGCAGAGCCTCCCCTTGGGGCCAAAGGTGTCGCGATATCGCGACGCGCGATATCGTGACACCTTTGGCCGAGGCTCCCCTCGGGACCAAAGGTGTCGCGATATTGCGCGTCGCGATATCGCGACACCTTTGGCCGAGGGGAGCCTCGAGGCGCGCGATATCGTGACACCTTTGGCCGAGGCTCCCCTCGGGACCAAAGGTGTCGCGATATTGCGCGTCGCGATATCGCGACACCTTTGGCCGAGGGGAGCCTCGAGGCCAAAGGTGTCGCGATATCGCGACACCTTTGGCCGAGGCTCCCCTCGGGGCCAAAGGTGTCACGATATCGCGACACCTTTGGCCGAGGGTAGCCTCGAGGCCAAAGGTGTCGCGATATCATGACACCTTTGGCCGAGGCTCCCCTCGGGGCCAAAGGTGTCGTGATTTCACGACACCTTTGGCCGAGGGTAGCCTCGGGGCCAAAGGTGTCGTGATATCGCGACACCTTTGGTCGAGGCTCCCCTCGGGGCCAAAGGTGTCGCGATTTCGCGACGTCTAAGGCTAGGTTCCCTTTTTGTTGAGGCCTGTTTGCTTTTAAAGACTTTGCTTTCGATGAAGGTTTTGGCAAGGCTTGAAGACTTTGATGAAGGTTTTAGCAAGGCTCTTTTTCCGACCTTCTAAACTGCTGTGCAAGTGGCCAGGACCACTGTTTGACCTCTGAGGGCTGCCTTGAAAGCTATGTATGTCAATGCGATCAATGTTTGTAGTCACTTAATCATAATGGTGCTGTTTTGGTGTCTACATTATCAATTAGTAGAAGTATATTTAAATCAAGAGCCATAAGAAATTAGTCAACCCTCTAGTAAAAAGATGAATTTGGATTCAAACCAAAAGGAATAAAGGAAAACAAAAGTGGTTCAGATTCAGAAAGGAGAGATGTTGGTTTCAATAGGAAGAATGAGGAATATTCTTCAAATGTTTAAATAATTTTTCTCATGAAGTACATCTCATGGAATATAAGGGGTTAAAAGGTTATTAGAGCTATTAGGTACAATTTTCCTTAGAGCAATTAGGTGTTTTATTCCTAAGTTAATTTTTTAAAGTTTATCCATCTAATCTCTTCCTTAAGAAATATGTTGAGTTCAATTTGGATGAACAAGGCCTTTCTAAAATTCAAGAAATTTCTTTTATAGCCCAAAGTATTTGCCTACCCAACCTAGATAAGCCATTTGTATTTGCACACCTCTACTACTTAGATTTCCTTAGGAGTTGTCCTTAATAAGATGATAACAATAAATATTATGTGATGTAGTATATTAGTTGAACAATTGTTCCTACAAAAAATTGGTACACTTCCATGGAAAAATATTTCCTAGCCATCTATTTTGTATGCAAAACATTAAGGAGTTATATGTTGTGTCAAGCAACTTATATAGTCATTAAAATTGACCCCTTGACTACCAAAGCCTTACATTCCTAGTGATACCTAATACAAAAAATGGATTCTTTTGATACAAGAATTTTCTATTTGTATTATTACACAATAAGATGTTAAATCTTACGTGATTATTAATCAACTAGTAGCAATTCTTAACCCAATTCAAAAACCCTTAAAGAAGGCATTACAATATGAGGACATAATGGCTATGTATTGTGTCCTTCATGTCTTTTTCATATTTCCTATCTCCATTGCCTCTAGCTTTATTTATGAGCTTACTTCCTATAAACTTAATCAACAATAAAAGGCCATCTTAGAGTCTCATGAGAGTTTCAATAGGGCATCATGAAAAAAGGCTAAATCTTAAGTCCTAATTACTAATTGTCTCATAGACACACTAAATATATTGTCAATCTCATCATTTTGTTAAAACCTTATGATTTGTTAGAATTATTTGAGTTGTCATTGATGTCAAAGGTTGAATTGGTTGCTGGTAGACCATGGTGTGCTTGGGCGAATTATTAAAGTTGAGTGAAGGTACCAAAGAAAAAAGTAAAGTTTGCATATAAATAAAGAATCATAGTTAATTTTTGAATGATTTTAGAGATTCAAATGTCATTGATAAATATGTGATTCCAAGGCATCATATGGTAAAGTGGTGGGTTTGAGTGAGGCATTTTTTCTAAGGTCCAATGGTGGTTTTGCAAATGAAGATACTTTACTAATAAAAATAGCAGCGGGTTTGAGGAATAAATTGACAGTAGTGTGATAAGTGTGGAGGGCAGTGATTGGAGGTGATATGTATTGTTGATGTTTGATTCGCAGCAAGTGGAGAGCGTAACAGATATTCATTAAGGTAATTTAGGTCCACCTTAGCTAATATAGAGAGCATCAATTAACCATCCTACGAAGAACACATTCAAAGAGAAGTGCTAGTATAACACTCAAAAAAAGTGATGTCAATATAAAAATAGCTTGAGTATGAAGGAGATGAATTAGAATATTAAAGAGCATGTATGAGCCCAAGATGGTGAAAGAGTTTGAGTATCAATAATATAGTAAATTGTCTTGATTAAGAAGTAGAACATAGATAGATCAAAGTGCACATCCAACCAGCAAAATTGAAGCATCCTCCAAAAGTGGTGCAAGCTCATAAAGAGAGCGTAGGGCAAAAAGTAGAGAGCAAAGTCGCATTAGAATCTACGAAACAAGGTATCTAAGCTTATACATCAAGTAGAAATTGAAGGGATGCCAAGTCTACTATGCTAGCTTGGAGATATGTTCCACCCCAAAAGGTAGCAACATCACTAAAATAAGTAGAAGGATTTGCTTTCACTAACCATTATAGATATCAAAAAATATTGTCGATGCATTGTATCTTGTTCACCATCAACATCATTGAAATAAATAATATAGATAGTAAATTCACAAGCATAGATTGCACGCACATCAAGGAGATACATTGAAGATATATATAGTGATGTCTTACGAATACACAATGAATTTTAAGGTATTGAAAGCATTGTAGAGATTTTTTTTCTCCATTTGGCCCTGGAAGATTTGACAGAGAGTGGACAGGTTGGTGCACTCCCGTTGACAACACTATGGTAACATCAGTTGATGGAGACTGCGAGGAAAGGATTCTTACTAGCAGGAAGTGACTTTTCAAATGATAGTAAATGGAAGTTTGAGATAGAACAGTAGACTCAAGCACATGGTAAGAGTTCAATATTATGGTACCTTTTTGTTGGGCAATGGAGTCACTGAAAAGGAGCTACAAATACTTGGTCTTAAATAGACATGGCTAATATATATAAGTTACCAGATTTATGCAATAACATATCAACAAACCATTGTGTAAGAGGAATATCTACAAATAAGTTTTGTGGTAGTGCACTATGATAGTGTTGTTTCAACAATTAGAGTGGTCAGTATTGTTCCAGTAGTAGAAGTTTAGAGTCATCTTGATTGCTAAAATAAGAGTATAATAAATTTGCTAAATTTAAGATTTATGAGTAGAATTTTGGATCATATTTGGGAGTAGACCTGAGAAAGTTTCAATATCATAATTTGAAGAGCTTGAGAAGTGCTTCATAACATGGAAGTATAAAAGAGTGAAAGCAAGGTATTAGCATCTCCAATTCAACACGCAAGTAACTTATCTAGTGTTAGACTTAGGCTACCTTAAAATTTAATAAATGTGAGACATGTGGAAGTGATAGAATTAATTAATGTGAAGGATATTTTAGCCATTTGAAGCTTCCAACACCAGTATATCATTCTCTATTTTTTGATAAAGGGTGGTGCCTTTAGATCTAAGGTTGATGCCTCAAGGAGATTGGTGTCTCATGTGGGTTGGGGTCCACAAACTTGTATAAGGGTATTGTTGTCTCCTATGGGTTGGTTCCCACGAACTTATGCAAGGGGATTGGTGTATCCTGTGGGTTGGTCCCCATAAATTATATTGAATAATTATAAGCAATATTTTATCATGGTTTTCTCCTAAAAGGGTTTTTCCATGTAAAACTCTTATCTCTTATGTGTATGGAAATTGTGCATTGATTTATTATTGCATTCACATTATTGTAGTTATTGGTTTGAAAGGAAAAGTTTTATCTTATACTGTTCACCCTCCCTCTCAGTATAAGTGTGTGTTTATTCATTTGGTATCAGAGTGGGTTCCTTCGTATAAGCCTAACCACTTGAAGAAAGATCTTACAAGAACACACATGGCTTACCAATAAGGTATTTCATTAAATAGGGCTACATTGTTTGATGGGACTAACTATATTTTTTGGAGCATGAGGATGCAAACCTATTTTATGGCACATGGCTACAATATATGACAATCTATTATGGATGGGTTCAAACAACCAACAACCCATCCCATAGATCAAAATGACAAGAAACCATTTGAAAACAATCTCAAGGCAATGAATGCAATATTAAGTAGGTTATTTGAATCAGAGTTTTTGAAAGTCATGCAATTCACCTTAGCAAAATAAATATCAAACAAGATACAAAGAACATATGAGGGAGACGACAAGGTTAAAATGGAAAAACTTCAAACCCACAGGAGGAAGTTTGAAGACTTGAATATGAAATATGAGGAAGATATTTTTAGATATCTTCTCCATGTTGGTGAAATTATCAACACCATTCATGGACTTGGAGAAAGTATTGATGACTCTGAGATTGTTCAAAAAATCTTAAGGTCACTTCCCATGAGGTTTGATGCAAAGGTCTCAGCAATTGAAAAAATGAAGGATATTAAAACCTTAATCATGGATGAGCTACACAAAATTATTACAACCTATGAGATGAGAGATCAAAAATATCAAACATTCAAATGGGAGGCTATGATTAAAGACTCAAAGAAGACAAATAATAAAGAACCAAAGTCAAGTGAAGAATCAAGCAGTGGAGAAGAAGCTAACTTTGTGCAAAGAAATAAGAAGGGACCAAGAAAACACAAAGGTAAGCATATTGTGAAATGTTTAATTGTGGTAACATTGGTCACTCTGTATCTCAATGCCCACAAGCTGGAAGTAGTAACAGTGAAGAAGAAGAATACACGAAAAATAAGGAAAGCAAATTTTATTATGAAAAGAAAAATAGGAATGGTCAAAGCAAGCATGAGAAGAAGATATTTCAAAGGCACAATAAGAGTCTTTATGTTGAGGATGCAAGTAGTTCTTCCAACAATAGTAATGAAAGTCTCTTCAAAAGATAAGAAATCCTATTTTTGTGCCATGGAGGTGAAAGAAGATGCTCTTGTTGTTGAAAAATAAGAAGAGGAGAAAGATCCAAAAAATGAAGAGGAAGCCATAGTTGACATAGAAGAGGAACTTGTTTTTTCTCTTGAATATTTGAAAAGGATTAGAAATACGAACTCAAGATTGAAGACTCAAGTACAAGAGGATGAGAAGACAAAGGTAAAGCTTTCACAAGATCTTGTAGACTTAAAAGTGAAAATTGAAAAGGCAAAGCGAATTGAAGAAGTTATGGTTGAGTAGTTAAAGGCAAAAGAGTTGGAATGTGAAAAACTGGAACATGAAGTTGTCTCTCATAGGAAGGAAGTGGAAGAATCTAATGATAAGCTACATCAGTTTGAGAAAATCACAAAAATTATGGATGATATTATCAAAACATAGAGATCTTCGATTATAAATATTGGAGTTGGTTTTGAATAAAGTCAAAATAAAAAATGAGGATTCAAGCTCAAAATTAACAGATGAATCAAATAAAATAATTAAAGAGCCTAATACCTATGATGATGTGTCGAGAAGTGGAAGCATCAAGAAGGAATAAAACAAATCATCATCATAGACCAAGGACCATAATAGAAACAACAATGAGAGAACCATGCGGCCATATCCTCCAAGACAATCAAACAGGTTTCAATATTTCTTTCATGGTTATTGCTTTTCATGTCACCAATTTGGTCATAAAGCTATAAATTACAAGTTCCATGCTAAAAATTATTTTGGTTTCACCAAGAGAAATTTTAATTTATTTGCACCTCTCATGGACTACAACATCATTTGTTACAAATGTAATAATTTTGGACATAAAACTAAATGGTGTAGAATTGTGTTCCCTAAACTTCCAAAATATAGTAAGAAGAAGGATGGTCAAAATTTTCCAAAGCATATGCCCTCCAAATTTTGTAAAAATAAAATAGAACAAGAAAAGGAGCATAGTAATTTGGGAGTTTCACTCTCATCTCATCATTGAAGTCTCAGATAGAGCGGCTAGAAAGGGAGTGTTGTCCAGTGCCTTATCATTTATCCTTGAGAATCATTTGCCATTGATGTCAAAAGGGGATAATTTTAGTAAGGGGGAGAAGCATGTAATTTTAGTAACGGGGAACAACTTGTGATCCGATTGCAGTAAAGGATAGTTTCTTTGCAGGGTTGTCATCAACAAAAAATGAGAATATAGTTAGAATTATTTGAGTTGTCATTGATGTCAAAGTTCGACTTGGTTACTGGCAGACCATGGTGTGCTTGGGTGAATTATTCAAGGTAAATATAAAGTTGAGTGAAGGTTCCAAAGCAAAAATTAAAGTTTGTATATAAATAAAGGATCATAGTTCATTTTCAAATTATTTCGATATTCAAACGTTATCGATAAATATGCAATTTCAATGCATCATATAGGAAAGCAGTGGGTTCAAGCAAGACATTTTTTCTAAGGTTTGACGGTGGTTTTGCAAACGAATATACTTTACTAACAAAAATAATAGTGGATTTGAGGAAGATATTGACACTTGTGTGATAAGTTTGGAAGAAGGCAATTGGAGGTGAGACGTATCATCAGTGTTTGATTCACATCAAGTGGAGAGCATAGCAGATATTGGTGAAGGTCATTCGGGTCCACCTTAGCCAAGATAGAGGAGCATCAATTCACCATCCTATGAAGAACACCCTCAAAGAGAAGCACCAGTATAACACATAAACAAAGAAATGTCAATCTAAAAATAGCTTGACTACGAAGGATATGAATTATAGGATTAAAGAGCATGTACGAGCCTGAGATGGTGAAATAGTTCAAGTATCAATAATATAGTAAATTTGCATGACTAAGAAGTACAAAATAGGTAGATTGAAGTGCACATCCAGCCATCAAAATTTAAGCATCCTCTTAAAGTGGTGCATGCTCATAAAGAGAGCGTAGGGTAGAAAGTAAAGGGCAAATTCACATTAGAATCTATGGAACATGGTATTTAAGCTTATACATAAGGTAGAAATAGAAGGAGCACCAAGTATACTATGTCACCTTGGAGATACGTTCCAATATAGAAGGTAGCAATATCACTAAAAGGAGTAGAAGGATTGTCTTTCACTGGTCATTATAGATGTCAACAAAGATTGTTGATGCATTGTATCTTGTTCACTAGCAACATCATTGAAATAAAGAACATATACAATGAATTCATAAGCATATATCATATGCACATCAAGGAGATACGGTGAAGATATATACAGTGATATCTTAGGGATACACAACAAATTTTAAGGTATTGAAAGCACTACGAAGATGTTTTTCTCCATTCAGCCCTAGCAGATTTGACTTAGAGTGGATAGGTTGGTGCACCCCTATTTACAGTACTGTGGTAACATCAGTTGATGGAGATCACGAGGAAAGCATTCTTACTAGCAAGAAGTGACTTTTCGAAGGACAACAAATGGAAGTTTGAGACAGAATAGCAAACTCAAGCACACGATAGATTTCAATATTATGGTACCTTTTTGTTGGGTAGTGGAGTCACTAAAAAGGAGCTGCAAATACTTGGTATCAAATAGATGTGGACAATATATGTAAGTTACCAGCTTTATACAATAATATATCAGCAAACCATTGTGTAAGAGGAAGAGCTACAAAGAAGGTTTGTGGTAGCATACTCTGATAGTGTTTCACCAATTAGAGTGGTCGGTATTGTTCCAATAGTAGAAGTGCAGAGTCATATTGATTGCTAAAAGAAGAGTATAATAAATTTGTTGAATTTAAGATTTATGAGCAAAGTTTTGGATCAGATTTGGGAGTAGACCTAAGCAAGTTTCAATATTAGAATTTGAATATCTTGAGAAGCGCTTCATAACATGAAAGTATAAAAGAGTGAAAGCAAAGTATTAGCGTCTCCAATTCAACATGCAAGTAAGTTATCTAGAGCTAGACTTGTGTTATATTAATGTAATAAATGTGAGACATGTGGAAGTGACATACTTAATGAATGTCTATTTGATCAAGGGTGGTGCCTTCAGATCTAAGATTGGTGCCTCAAGGATATTGGTGTCTCCTGTGGGTTGGCACCCATGAACTTGTATAAGGGCATTGGTGTCTCCTGTGTGTTGATGACCTTGAAATTGTAAAAGGGGATTGGTGTCTCCTATGGGTTGGTACCCATGAATTTTATTGAATAAATATAAGTAATATTTTATTGTGGTTTTCTCCCGAAAGGGTGTTTCCACGTAAAATTCTTGTCTCTTATATGTACAAAAATTGTGCAATGATTTATTATTGCATTCACATTTTTGTAGTTATTGGTTTGAAAAAAAAAAATTAGATTATACTGTTCACCCTCCTCTTAGTATAAGTGTGTGTTTCATCGATTGGTATCAGATCAGGTTCCTTCATAAAATCCTAACCACTTGAAAGAAGATCTTACAAGAACACACATGATTTACCAAGAAGGTTTTTCATCAAATAGGGCTCAATTGTTTGATGGGACTAACTGTGCTTTTTGGAGCATTAGGATGCAAACCTATTTTATGTAACATGGCTACAATATATGGAAATATTTCGTGGATGGGTCCAAACTACCTACAACCCCTCCCACAGATCAAAATGACAAGAAACTATTTAAAAACATTACCAAGGTAATGAATGCAATATTAAGTGGGTTATGTGAATTAAAGGTTGTGAAAGTCATGAAATTAACCTTAGCAAAAGAAATATGGGACAAGCTACAAAGAACATATGAAGGAGACAACAAGGTTAAAATGGTAAAACTTCAAACCCATAGGAGGAAGTTTGAAGACTTGAAGATGAAAGATGAGGAAGATATTACCAGATATCTACTCCATGTTGATGAAATTGTCAACAACATTTGTGGACTTGGATAAAGTATTGATGACTCTAAGATTGTTCAAAAAATCCTAAGGTCACTTCCCACGAGGTTTTATGCAAAGGTTTTGAAGATTGAAGAAATGAAGAATATTAAAATGTTAAGCATGGATGAGCTACACAAAATTCTTACAGCCTATGAGATGAGGACTTAAAAAGATTAAACATACAAATAGGAGGTTTCTTTTAAAGCTTCAAATAAGACAACGATTAAAGAACCAAAGTCAAATGAAGAATCGGGCAGTAGAGAATAAGCTAAATTTATGTGAAGAAATAATAAGGGACCAATAAAACACAAAGTTAAGCATATTGTGAAATTTTTTAACTGTGGTAGCATTGGTCACTATGCAGCTCAATACCCATAAGCTAGAAGTAGTAGCAATGAAGAAGAAGAGGAATACAGGGAAAATTAGGAAAGAAAATTTTATCATGGAAAGAAAAATAGGTACGGTCATAGCAAGCATGAGAAGAAGATATTTCAAAGGCACAAGAAGAGTCTTTATGTTGAGGAAGCAAGTAGTTCTTCCAACAACAGTGATGAAAGTCTCTCCGATAGTGAAATAGAAGAAATCCTATTTTTGGCCATGGAGGTGAAAGAAGATGCTCCTGTTGTTTAAAAACAAGAAGAGGAGAAAGATCCAGAAAATGAAGAGAAATCCATAGTTGACATAGAAGAGAAACTTGTTTTTGCTCTTGAAGATTTAAAAAGGCTTAGAAATTTAGAACTCAATATTGAAGACTCAAGTACAAGAGGATGAGAAGACAAAGGCAAAGCTTTCACAAGATATCACAAACTTAAAAGTGAAAATTGAAGAGGCAAAGCGAATTGAAGAAGGTATGGATGAGCAATTAAAGGCAAAAGAGTTGGAATGTGAAAAATTGGAATATGAGGTTGTCTCTTTGAGGAAGGAAGTGGAAGAATCTAATGATAAGCTACATCAGTTTGAGAAAAACACAAAAATTGTGGATGATATTATCAAAGCACAGAGATCTTCGATTATAAATACTAGACTTGGTTTTAAAGAAAGTAAAAAAAACAAAAGGAGTCGATCTCAAAAGGAATAGAGGCATAAAAGAAAATAATTAAAGAAGAATCTAAGACCTATGTTGATGTTTTGAGAAGAAGAAGCATCAAGAAGAAATAAAAAAACATCACCATGGACCAAGGACCATCACAGAAACAACAATGAGAGAACCATGAGGACATATTCTAAAAGGCAATCAAATAGGATTCAATATTTTTTCATGGTTATTGCTTTTCATGTCACAAATTTGGTCATAAAGTTGTAAATTGTAGGGTCTGAGCTAAAAATTATTTTCGTTTCACCAAGAGGAATTTCAATTCCTTTTCACCTCTCATGGACTACAACATCATTTGTTACAAATGTAATAATTTTGGGCATAAAGCTAAATGGTGTAGAACGGTGTTTCCTGAACTTATGAAATCCAGTAAGAATGAGGATGGTCAAAATATTTAAAAGTATATGCCCTCCAAAATTTGGAAGAATAAAATAGAACAAAACGAAGCATAGTAATTTAGGAGTTTCACTCCCATCTCATCATTGAAGTCTCAGTTAGAGAAGTTAGAAATGGGGCATTGTCTAGTGCCTTATCATTTAGTCTCGAGAAGCCTTTGCCATTGATGTTAAAGATAGAGAATTTTAGTAAGGTAGAGCAATGTGTAATTTCAGTAAGGGGGATCAACTTGTGATCCAGTTGGAGTAAAGGATAGTTTCTTTGCAAGGTTGTCATTAGTGACAAAGGGGGAGATTGTTAGAATTATTTGAGTTTTCATTGATGTCAAAAGCTGACTTGGTTTCTAAAAGATCATGGTGTGCTTGGGAAAATTATTCAAGACAAATATAAAACTTATTGAAGGTGCCAAAGCAAAAATTAAATTTTACATATAAATAAAGGATCATAGTTCATTTTTGAATAATTTTTAGGGTTCAAATGTTATCAATAAATATAGAATCCAAGGCATCAAATAGAAAAGTGATGAGTTTGAGTGAGGCATTTTTGCTAAGGTTCGATGGTGGTTTTCTGAATGAATACACTCTAGTAACAAAAATAGTGGTGGGTTTAAGGAATACATTGACACTGGTGCGATAAGTGTGGAGGGTGGCAATTGGAGGTGAGACATATCATCAGTGTCTTATTTGCAGCAAGTGGAGAGTGTAGTAGATATTAGTGAAGGTTTTTTGGGTCCACCTTAGCCAAGATAGAGGAGCATAAATTCACCATCCTACGAAGAACACCCTCAAAGAGAAGCACCAATACAACACTTAAGAAAATTGATGTCAATATAAAAATAGCGTGAGTACGAAGAAGATGAATTATAGGATTAAAGAGCATGTATGAGCTCAATATTGTTAAAGAGTTTGAGTAGAAAAAATATAGGTTATGTGCTTGATTATGAATTAGAACATAAGAAGATCGAAGTGCACATCCAGCCAGCATAATTGAAACGTCTTCAAAAGTGGTTCATGCTCATAAAGAGAGTGTAGGGTAGCAAGTAGAGAGTAAAGTCACATTAGAATCTATGGAACATGGTATCTAAGATTTTACATTAGATAGAAATAGGAGTTCCAAGTCTATTATGTCACCTTGGAGATAAATTCCACTCCAAAAGATAGCAACATCACTAAAAGGAGTAGAAGGATTGGCTTTCATTGACAAATATAGATCTTAACAAAGACAGTCAATGTACTGTATCTTGTTCACTAGCAACATCATTGAAAAAAAGAACATACAAAGTGAAGTCACATGCATAGATTGCATGCACATCAAGGATATACATTGAAGATATATACATTGATGTCTTAGGGATACACAACAAAGTTTAAGCCATTGAAAGCATTACGAAGATTTTTTTTCTCCATTTGGCCCTAGAAAATTTGATAAAGAGTGGACAGGCTGGTGCACCCTCATGGATAGCAATGTGGTAATATCAGTTTATGGAGACCACGAGGAAATTATTCTTACCATAAAGGAGTAACTTTTCAAAGGATAGAAAATGGATGTTTGAGATAGAACAGTAGACTCAAGCATGTGGTAGGAGTTCAATATTATGGTACCTTTTTTTTGGGTAGTGGAGTCACTAAAAAGAAGCTGCAAATACTTGGTCTTTAATAGATGTGGACAATATATGTAGGTTACCAGATTTATGCAATATCATATCAGCAAACCGTTGTGTAATAGGAAGAGCAACAAAGAAGGTTTGTGGTAGTGCACTGTGACAATGTTGTTTCAGCAATTAGAGTGGACAATATTGTTCCAGTAGTAGAAGTTCAGAGTCATCTTGATTACTAAAAGAAGAGTAATAAATTTACTAAATTTATGATTTATGAGCAGAGTTTTGGATCTGATTTGGGAGCAGACCTGAGCAAGTTTCAATATCAGTACTTGAAGAGCTTGATAAGTGCCTTATAACATGGAAGTATAAAAGAGTAAAATCAAGGTATTAGCATCTCCAATTCAACACACAAGTAAGTTATATACTGCTAGACTTGGGCTACCTTTAAATGTAATAAATGTGAGATATGTGGAAGCAATAGAATTAATGAATGTGAAGGATATTTTAGCCATTTGAAGCTTCCAACACCAGTATATCATTCTCTATTTTTTTATCAAGGTTGGTGCCTTCAAATATGAGGTTGGTGCCTCAAGGAGATTGGTGTCTCCTATGGGTTGGTGCCCACGAACTTGTATAATGGGATTGGTGTCTCCTATGGATTGGTGCCCATGAACTTGTACAAGGGGATTGGTGTCTCCTGGTTGGTTCCCACAAATTTTATTGAAGAAATATATGTAATATTTTGCCATGGTTTTCTCTCAAAAGGATGTTTCCACGTAAAAATATTGTATCTTATATTTATGGAAATTGTGAATTGATTTATTATTGCAATCACATTGTTGCAATTATTGGTTTGAAAGGAAAAAAAATTAGCTTACATTGTTCATCCCCTTTATCAGTATAAGCGTGTTTTTCTTCAATTGGTATCAGATCCGGTTCCTTCATAAAATCTTAACCACTTGAAGGAATATCTTACAAGAACACACATGGCTTACCAAGAAGGTTTTTCATAAAATAGAGCTTCATTGTTGGATGGGACTAACTATGCTTTCTAGAGTGTGAGGATGCGAACCTATTTGATGGCACATGGCTAAGATATATGGCAATATATTGTGGATCGGTTCAAATCACCTGCAACCCATCCCATGGATAAAAATGGTAAGAAACCATTTGAAAACAATGCCAAGGCAATGAATGCAATAAAAAGTAGATTATGTGAATCATATTTTGTGAAATTAATGCAATACACCTTAGCAAATTAAATATGGGATAAGCTACAAATAACATATGAAGGATATGACAAGGTTAAAATCATAAAAATTTAAACCCACAGGAGGAAGTTCAAATACTTGAAGATGAAATATGAGGAAGACATAGCTGGATATCTGCTCCGCATTGATGAAATTTTCAACACCATTCGTGGACTTGGAGAAAGTATTGATGACTCTAATATTGTTTAGAAAATCTTAAGGTCACTTCCCATGAGGTTTGATGTAAAGGTCTTGGTGATTGAATAAATGAAGGACATTAAAACCATAAGCATGGATGAGCTACACAAAATTCTTACAACCTATGGGATAAGAACTAAAAAATATCAAACATCCAAATGGGAGACTGCGTTTAAATCTTCAAAGAGGACAAATAATAAAGAACCAGGGTCAAGTAAAGAATCGAGCAACGAAGAAGAAGCTAACTTTGTGCGAAGAAATAAGAAGGGACCAAGAAAATACAAAGGTAAGCATACTATGAAATATTTTAATTATGGTAACATTGGTCACTATGCAGCTCAGTGCCCACAAGCTAGAAGTAGTAGCAGTGAAGAAGAAGAGGAATACAATAAAAATAAGGAAAGAAAATTTTATCATGAAAAGAAAAATAGGCACGATCAAAGCAAGCATGAGAAGAAGATATTTCAAAGGCACAAGAAGAGTCTTTATGTTGAGGAAGAAAGTATTTCTTTCAACAAAAGTGATGAAAGTCTCTCCGATAGTGAAAGAGAAGAAATCCTATTTTTGGCCATGGAGGTGAAATAATATGCTCCTATTTTTGAAAAACAAGAAGAGGAGAAAGATACAGAAAATGAAGAGGAAACCATAGTTGACATAGAAGAGGAACTTGATTTTGCTCTTGAAGAATTAAAAAGGCTTAGAAAGAGCTCAATATTGAAGACTCAAGTACAAGAGCATGAGATGACAAAGGCAAATCTTTCACAAGATCTCACTGACTTAAAAGTGAAAAATGAAAAGGCAAAGCGAATTGAAGAAGGTATGGTTGAGCAGTTAAAGGCAAAAGAGTTGGAATGTGAAAAACTAAAACATGAGGTTATATCTCATAATAAGGAAGAGGAAGAATCTAATGATAAGCTACATCAGTTTGAGAAAAGCACAAAAAATGTGAATGATATTATCAAAACACGGATATCTTTAGTTATAAATATTGAAATTGGTTTTTAAGAAAGATAAAAGAGATTAAAGGAGTCAAGCTCAAAAGGAACAAAGGCATCAAATAAAATAATTAAATAAAATCCTAACACCTATGATGATATGTTGAGAAGTGGAAGCATCAAGAAGGAAGAAAACAAAGCATCAACATGGACCAAGTACCATCACATAAACAACAATGAGAGAACCATGCGGCCATATCCTCCAAGGAAATAAAATATGTTTCAATATTTCATTCATGGTTATTGCTTTTCATGTCACCAATTTGATCATAAAGCTGTAAATTGTAGGTTTCATGCTAAGAATTATTTTGGTTTCTCCAAGAGAAATTTCAATTTATTTGCACCTCTAATTGACTACAACATCATTTGTTACAAATGTAATAATTTTGGGCATAAAGCTAAATTGTGTAGAACAATATTCCTTGAACTTCCAAAATATAGTAAGAAGAAGGATGGTCAACATATTCAAAAGCATATGCCTCCAAAGTTTAGAAAAAGAAAATATAACAAGAAAAGGAGCATAGTAATTTGGAAGTTTCACTCCCATATCATCATTTAAGTCTCAGATAGAGAAATTAGAAAGGGGGCATTGTCCAGTGCCTTATCATTTAGCCCTGAGAAGCCTTTACAATTGATTTCAAAGGTGGAGAATTTCAATAAGGGAGAGAAGCATGTAATTTCAGTAAGGGGGAGCAACTTGTTATCTGGTTGCAGTAAAGGATAGTTTCTTTGTAGTGTTGTCATCAATGACAAAGGGGGAGATTATTAGAATTATTTGAGTTTTTATTGATGTTAAAGGCCAACTTGGTTGCTGGCAGACCATGGTGTTCTTGGGTGAATTATTCAAGGTAAATATAAAGTTGAGTGAATGCGCCAAAGCAAAAAGTAAAGTTTACCTATAAATAAAGGATCATAGTTCATTTATGAATAATTTTTGGGGTTCAAACGCTATCGATAAATATGCGATTCCAAGGTGTCATATAGGAAAGTGGCGGGTTCAATCAAGGAATTTTTGCTAAGTTTTGATGGTGATTTTGTCAACAAAGACACTCTACTAACAAAATAAATAGTGGGTTTGAGGAAGACATTGAAACTGTTGTGATAAGTGTGGAGGGCAGATAATGGAGGTGAGATGTATCACCAGTGATTTATTCGTAGCAAGTGGAGAGTGTAGTAGATATTGGTGAAGGTCATTTGGATCCATATTAGCCAAGATAGAAGAGCATAAATTCACCATCCTATGAAAAACATCCTCAAATAGAAGCACCAGTATAGCGCTCAAACAAAGTGACATTCATATAAAAATAGCATTAGTATGAAGGAGATGAATTACAATATTAAAGAGCATGTATGAGCCTGAGATGGTGAAAGAGTTCAAGTAGCAATAATATAGTAAATTCACCTGATTAAGAAGTAGAATACAAGTATATTGAAGTGCACATCTAGCCAACAAAATTGAAGCATCCTTCAAAAGTTGTGCATGCTCATAAAGAGAGCGTAGGGCAACAAGTAGAGAGTAAATTCACATTAGAATCTATGAAACACGGTATCTAAGATTATACATCAGGTAGAAATAGAAGGAGCACCAAGTCTACTACATCACTTTGGAGATACATTCCACACTAGAAGGTAGCAACATCACTAAAAGGAGTAGAAGGATTGGTTTTCACTGACCATTATAGATCTCAACAAAAACTGTCAATGCATTGTATCTTGTTCTCTAGTAACATCATTGAAAGAAAGAATGTAGACAAAAAATTCACAAGCATATATCGCACACACATTAAGGAGATACATTGAAGATATATACAATGATGTCTTATGGATACACAACAAAGTTTAAGTTATTGAAAGCACTGCAGAAATAGTTTTTCTCCATTCGGCCTTAGTAGATTTTATAAAGAGTGGATAGGCTAGTGTCCCCTATTGACAACATTGTGGTAACATCAGTTGATGAAGATCATGAGGATTGGGTTCTTTCTAGTAAGAAGTGACTTTTTGAAGGATAGAAAATAGAAGTTTGATATAGAATAGTAGACTCAAGCATGTGATAGCAGTTCAATATTATGGTACCTTTTTGTTGGGTTGTGGACTCATTGAAAAGGAGCTGTAAATACTTGGTCTTAAATAGACATAGACAATATATGTAAGTTACCAAATTTATGCAATAATATATCAACAAACCATTATGTAAGAGGAAGAGCTAAAAAGAAGGTTTTTGGTAGCGCACTATGATAGTGTTGTTTTAGCAATTAGAGTGGTTAATGTTGTTCTAGCAAAAGTTAGGAGTCATCTTGATTGCTAAAAGAATAGTATAATAAATTTACTAAATTTATGATTTATGAGCAGAGTTTTAGATCAGATTTTGGAGTAGACCTGAGCAAGTTTCAATATCATAATTTGAAGAGCTTGAGAAGTGCTTCATAACATGGAAGTATAAAAGAGTGAAAGCAAGGTATTAGCATCTCCAATTCAACATGCAAGTAAGTTATCTAGTGCTAGACTTGGGCTACCTTTAAATGTAATAAATGTGAGACATGTGGAAGTGACTGACTTAATGAATTTGAAGGACATTTTTGCCATTTGAAGCTTCTAACATCAGTATATCATTCTCTATTTTTTGATAAAGGGTGTTGCCTTCAGATCTAAGGTTGGTGGCTCAAGGAGATTGGGGTCTCCTATGGGTTGATGCCCATGAACTTGTATAATGGGATTGGTGTCTCCTGTGGGTTGGTGCCCATGAAATTGTACAAGGGGATTTGTGTCTCCTGTGGGTTGGTGCCTACAAATTTTATTGAAGAAATATAAGAAATATTTTGCAATGGTTTTCTTTTGAAAGGGTGTTTACATGTAAAACAATTGTCTCTTATATGTATAGAAATTGTGCATTGATTTATTATTACATTCACATTGTTGCAGTTATTAGTTTAAAAGAAAAATATTTAGCTTATACTATTCACCCCCCTCTTAGTACAAGTGTGTGTTTCTTCAATTGGTATCAAAGCGGATTCCTTTATAAAAGCCTAACCGCTTGAAGAAAGATATTACAAGAACACACATGGCTTACCAAGAAGGTTTTTCGTCAAATAGGGCTCCATTGTTTGATGGGACTAACTATGCTTTTTGGAGAATTAGGATGGAAACCTATTTGATGGCACATGGATATGATATATGGCAATTTGTTGTGGATGGGTTTAAACCACCTTCAACCCCTCCCATGGATCAAAATGGTAAGAAACTATTTGAAAACAATGCCAATGCAATGAATGCAATATTAAGTGGGTTATATGAATCAAAGTTTGCGAAATTCATGCAATGCACCTCAGCAAAATAAATATGGTACAAGCTACAAAGAACATATGAAGGAGATGACAAGGTTAAAATGGCAATACTTCAAAACCACAGGAGGAATTTTGAAGACTTGAAGATGAAATATGATGAAGATATTGCCAGATATCTGCTTCGCATTGATGAAATTGTCAACACCATTCATGGAATTGGAGAAAGTATTGATGACTCTAAGATTGTTCAAAAAATCTTAAGGTCACTTCCCATGAGTTTTGATGTAAAGGTCTCGATGATTTAAGAAATGAAGGATATTAAAACCTTAAGCATGGATGAGCTACACTAAATTCTTATAGTCTATGAGATTAGTACTAAAAAATATCAAACATCCAAATGGGAGTTTGCATTTAAAGCTTCAAATAAGACAAAGAATAAATAACCAGAGTCAAGTGAAGAATCGAGCAGTAGAGAAGAAGCTAACTTTGTGCGAAGAAATAAAAAGGGACCAAGAAAACACAAAGGTAAGCATACTATGAAATATTTTAATTGTGGTAAAATTGGTCACTATGTAGCTTAGTGCCCATAAGTTGGAAGTAGTAGCAGTGAAGAAGAAGAGAAATACAAGAAAAAGAAGGAAAGAAAATTTTATCATGAAAAGAAAAATAGGCACAGTCAAAGCAAGCATGAGAAGATATTTCAAAGGCACAAGAAGAGTCTTTATGTTGAGGAAGTAAGCAGTTCTTCCAATAGCAGTGATGAAAGTCTCTTTGATAGTGAAAGAGAAGAAATCCTATTTTTAGCCATGGAGGTGAAATAAGACGCTCTTTTTGTTGAAAAAAAGAAGAGGAGAAATGTTGGACATTTTGAGCTCATTTAGTTGTCATTGATGTCAAGATGAAAAGTTGTCAAAATATTGTTTTATAAGGATCTTTATACATTGTGATGGCAGAATTAAGGTTTTTATTAAAACCATGGTGGCAGAATAATTTACATCAAATCAGTGGAGTTCAAAGAAAGGTTTAAAGTTTATCTCAAGAAGGCTTTAATTTTTATTAAAGTCAAAGGTTTATAAAAATAATTTAAGAAATTTAGATTCTTTTAGAATTTAAATAATTTATAAATTATAAAGGCTTTTGAGAAGTTCCGACATCATAAATTTAGTGGATTGACGATGTCTATGAAAAAATGTGGAAATCATGTATAAATACCATGCCAAAGGACATTAAAACTTACCCTTCGATTAAATTTCATGCAACCAAGAGAAAGAATAATTTGTGCAATCGTTGAGGAAGAAGATAAATTCATGTTGTCTTTTAGCACCAAGGAAAAGACGAAAAGGGAGGGCTTAATCCCTCACTCCCATTGGATGCAGTGGTCCATTGGAAGCACATGTTTTGCGAGAGCATTGGGAGTGGAAGTGACCACGATCAATTCATGTGGAGGTAGTTGGTGTGTTTTTCTTGAGCACTGCAGAGGAAAACATTTTGGCACACGCTCATGTGAGCACTAGGCTTAGAAGAAAGAGCACAAGGTGCTCTTAATATTCCAAGCATGTGTGAGTGCACACGATAGTCTAGCTCATATCTAGGGCACACGAGGAGGTAGATATTGGGGGTTCAAATCTCATAAGTGGCAAAGGTATTTTGTTAAGTAAACTTTTTTATTTGCCTAAATTTTTTCCCAAGGTAAAATGGGAGTTATAAGCGTAGAATGAAAAGTTGCATGTTTGGTAATTGATTTATGTTATTGGAGTTATAAGAAAAGTGGATTTGATTTATGCCAAAGTTCTTCTTGCTATTAAAATTTAATTAAGAGGTTTTTGAGATAAATTTTGGTGGATGTTAAATTTATTTAATTTGGAGATTATAAGGTGTTATTGAAAATATTTTTATGTATTTTGATGGTTGTTTTTATAGATGGAGTGAGAAGGTGTAATTGAGCTTTTGCATTATATTGTGAGAAAAATTTATCTTCTAACCTCTTTGATTTTGGCATAGAAGTGGTTGTGGTTGTGGCATATTTATGAGATCCCTTAATCATCAAGAAAAAGATATGAGTACATTCTTCCATAATTGAGTTGATTGATTGATTTTTTGAAAATAAGTTTGGAGTGAAAAGGATTTGATTAGGGCTTACTTATTGAGTGTGTTTGAGTTAATTCTTCAAGGTTTTCTGGGTTAAAAATTTGATATGTGAGGATTTTTTTAAAGAATTATTGTTGAAGTGATTTGATGAGTAGAGAACTTGAACTAGGGTTTGAAAATAACATGATTATCATTGTTATGTGAGATTTATGGTTGAGCATTGTTGGAAATATTTTGAGTTGATGTTTATATGCTTGGACTAGGGTTTGTGAGCAAGGATTATTTCATTGAGTGATTGGTTGAGTAGAGTTGGTTAATCCTAGTCAAGTGGATGTGTGAAGTGATTGTTCAAGTTCCATAAAACAAACTATTCTATATTCTGAATTGAGTTAAGAAAGTGATTGAGCATTGAGTTGAATTTGAAGCATATTGAGTCTCTAACAATTATCCTTATGTTTCTAAGAGAGTGATTGAAATTAATTGAGCATTGTGATTAGTATAGAACATATTGAGTCTCTAATAATTCTCTTTATGTATGATATTGGACAAGTTTTGTGTGGACTTGTTGAGCAGATTTGAGGTAAGTCTTTGAGGAGACATGTGGAATGATTTTGTGTGAGATTTTGTCGAAGCTTATAATAAATATTTGGATAAGTTCTTGAGAGAACTTATTGAGTAGATTTGGACAAGTTCTAGAGAGGAATTATAGAGTAGATTTGAGAGTAGGGTTTGGTGCATATTTGAGGATAGGTTTGTGCTAGACCAGAGATAAATATTGAGTAGAGTTGTACTAGACTAAAGGACTGTGTTTAGTACATATTTTAGACAGATATTTGGAGGTGATAGATTAGAGAGGACATTAGTATCCAGTGGATAGATATTCATTAGCCAGGGCAGTGAGGAAAGGTCTTCTAAGTGGGGATAAGAGTCTTCAGTGGAGAGAGATCCACAAGCCAATGCAATGGAGGTAGTAGTCTTCTAGAGGATCATTAGCCAAAGCAGAGGAGAAGGAGTTCTCTCGTGGATAGAGATATATAAACTTGATTTAGGGGATTGGTGTCTCCTTTGGACAGAGGTCCAAAAACATTGTAGGGAAATGATTCCCAAGAGAATTTATTTGAGAAAAATTTATAAGAAATATTTTCTCTGTGGAGTAGCCCGCATTGGGTGAACCACACAAAATCATGTCTCTCATGTGTGTGATGCTTTATGTGATGTTTAATACTTTAATAATGTTGATTCTATTATTTGGGTTAAAAAAAAAAATTATATACTGTTCACCCCCCCTCTCAGTATAAGCACATGTTCTTCAAGAAAGATACAAAAAATGAAGAAGAATCCATAGTTGACATAGAAGAGGAACTTTTTTTTGCTCTTGAATATTTGAAAAGGCTTAGAAAGAAGAACTCAAGATTGAAGACTCAAGTACAATAGGATGAGAAGACAAAGGCAAAGCTTTCACAAGATCTCACCAACTTAAAAGTGAAAATTGAAGAGGTAAAATGAATTGAAGAAGGTATGGCTGAGTAGTTAAAGACAAAAGAGTTGGAATGTGAAAAATTAGAACATGAGGTTATCTCTATGGAAGGAAGTGGAATAATCTAATGATAAGCTACATTAGTTTGAGAAAAGCATAAAAATTGTGGATGATATTATCAAAACACGGAGATCTTCGATTATAAATACTGGACTTGGTTTTGAAGAAAGTCAAAATAAATAAAAGGAGTCAAGCTCAAAAGGAATAGAGGCATCAAAGAAACTAATTAAGGAATAACCTAATACCTTTGTTGATGTGTTGAGAAGAGGAAGTATCAAGAAGGAATAAAACAAAGAATCATCATGGGCCAAGGACCATCATAGAAACAACAATGAGAGAACCATGCGGCCATACCCTCCAAGGCAATCAAATAGGTTTCATTATTTCTTTCATGGTTATTGCTTTTCATGTCACCAGTTTGGTCAGAAATTTGTAAATTGCAGGTTTCATGGTAAAATAATTTTGGTTTCACAAAGAGGAATTTCAATTCATTTGCACCTCTCATGGACTACAACATCATTTGTTACAAATGTAATAATTTTTGGTATAAAGCTAAATGGTGTAGAACAACGTTCCTTAAACTTCTAAAATCCAAAAGAAAGGAGGATGGTCAAAATGTTCAAAAGCATATGTTCTCCAAAGTTTGTAAAAATAAAATAGAATAAGAAAATGAGCATAGTAATTTGGGAGTTTTACGCCCATATCATCATTGAAGTCTCAGTTAGAGTAGTTAGAAAGGGGGTGTTGTCCAGTGCCTTATCATTTAGCCCTGAGAAGCCTTTGCCATTGATGTCAAAGAGGGTGTATTTTAGTAAGGGGGAGAAGCATGTAATTTAATTAAGGGGGAGAAGCTTGTGATCTGGTTGTAGTAAAGGATAGTTTCTTTATAGGGTTGCCATCAATGACAAAGGGGGATATTGTTAGAATTATTTGATTTGTCATTGATATCAAAGGATGACTTGGTTGCTAGTAGATCGTGGTGTGCTTGGGAAAATTATTCAAGGCAAATATAAATTTGAGTGAAGGTGTCAAAGCAAAAATTAAAGTTTGCATATAAATAAAGGATCATAGATTATTTTTGAATGATTATCGGGGTTCAAAAGTTATCGATAAATATGAAATTCCATGGCATCATATAGGAAAGCGGTGGGTTCAAGTGAGGAATTTTTTCTAAGTTTTGATGGTGGTTTTGTGAACAAAGATACTTTGCTCACAAAATTAGCAGTGATTTCGAGGAATAATTTGACACTGGTGTGATAGGTGTGGAGGGTGGTGATTGGAGGTGAGACGTATCATCGATGTTTTGATTCACAGCAAGTGGAGAGTGTAGCAAAAATTAGTGAGGGTCATTTAGGTCCACCTTAGCCAAGATAGAGGAGCATCAATTCACCATACTATGAATAACGCCCTCAAAGAGAAGCACCAGTGTAGATCTCAAATAAAGCGACATCAATATGAAAACAATATGAGTATGAAGGAGATAAATTATAGGATTAAAAAGCATGTATGAGCTTGCGATGGTGAAAGAGTTTGAGTAGCAATAATATAGTAATTTTTCTTGATTAAGAAGTAGAACACAGGTAGATCGAAGTGCACATCCAGCCAGTAGAATTGAATCATCCTCTGAAAGTGGTGCATGCTCATAAAGAGAGCATAGAGAAGAAAGTAGAGAGCAAAGTCACATTAGAATCTGCAAAACATGGTATCTAAGCTCATACATCATGTAGAAATAGAAGGAGCACCAATTCTACTAAATCACCTTGGAAATACATTCCACTCCAGAAGGTAGCAACATCATTAAAAGGAGCAGAAGGATTAGCTTTCACTGACCATTATAGATCTCAACAAATATTGTCGATGCACTGTATCTTATTCGCTAACATCATTGAAAGAAAGAACATAGAAATAAAAGTCACAAGAATAGATCACACATACATCAAGGAGATATGTTGAAGATAAATACAGTGATGTCTTAGGGATACACAATGAAGTTTAAGGTATTGAAAGCACTGTGGAGATTTTTTTCTCCATTCAGCCCTGGTAGATTTGATAGAGAGTGGACAATATGGTGTACCCCTATTGACAACACTATGGTAACATCAATTGATGAAGACCACGAGGAAATAATTCTTACCAACAAGAAGTGACTTTTTTAAGGACATAAAATGGAATTTTGAGATAGAACAGTAGACTCAAGCACGCGGTAGGAGTTCAATATTATGGTACCTTTTTGTTGGGCAGTGGAGTCACTAAAAAGAAGCTAAAAATACTTGGTCTCAAATATAAGTGGAAAATATATGTAAGTTACCAGATTTATGCAATAACATATCAGCAAACTATTGTGTAAGAGGAAGAGCTACAAATAATGTTTGTGGTAGCGCACTATGATAGTGTTGTTTCAGCAATTAGAGTGGTCAGTATTGTTCCAACAGTATAAGTTTAGAGTCATCTTGATTGCTAAAAGAAGAGTATACTAAATTTGTTGACTTTAATATTTATGAGTAGAGTTTTGGATCAGATTTGGGAGTAGACCTAAGCAAGTTTCAATTTCATAATTTGAAGAGCTTGAGACGTGCTTTATAATGTGGAAGTATAAAAGAGTGAAATCAAGGTATTAGCATCTCCAATTCAACATGCAAGTAAGTTATCTAGTGCTAGAATTGGGATACCTTTAAATGTAATAAATGTAAGACATGTGGAAGCAATAGACTTAATGAATGTGAAGTACATTTTGGCCATTTTAAGCTTCCAAAACTATTATATCATTATCTATTTTTTGATCAAGGTTGGTGCCTTCAAATTTGAGGTTGGTGCCTCAAGGATATTGGTGTCTCCTATGGGTTGGTGCCCACAAAATTGTATAAGGGGATTGGTGTCTCCTATGGGTTGGTGCCCATGAACTTGTACAAGGGGATTGGTGTCTCCTATGATTTGGTGCCCATGAATTTTATTAAATAAATATAAGCAATATTTTGCCATGGTTTTCTTAAGAAATGGTGTTTACATGTAAAACTCTTATCTCTTATATGTATGCAAAATTGTGCATTGATTTATTATTGCATTCATATTATTGCAATTATTGGTTTGAAATGAAATTTTTTAGCTTATAATATTCACCCCCATCTCAGTATAAGCATCTATTTCTTCAATTGGTATCAGAGGGTTCCTTCGTAAAAGCCTAACCACTTGAAGGAAGATATTACAAGAACACACATGGCTTACCAAGAAGTCTATTCGTCAAATAGGGATCCATTGTATGATGGGACTAACTATTCTTTTTGGAGTGTGAGAATGCAAACCTATTTTATGGCACATGGCTATGGTATATGGTAATCTGTTGTGGATGGGTTCAAACCTCTTGCAACCCCTCCCATGGATCAAAATGGCAAGAAACCATTTGAAAAAATGCCAAGACAATGAATGCAATATTAAGTGGGTTATGTGAATCAGATTTTGTGAAATTCATGCAATGCACCTTAGAAAAATAAATATGGTATAAGCTACAAAGAACATATGAAGGAGATGACAAGGTTAAATTGGTAAAAATTTAAACCAATAGGAGGAAGTTCGAAGACTTGAAGATGAAAGATGACAAAGATATTGCTAGATATCTACTCCATGTTGATGAAATTTTCAACACCATTCATTGACTAGGAGAAATTATTGATGACTCTAATATTGTTCAAAAAATATTAAGGTCACTTCCCATGAGGTTTGATGCAAAGGTCTTGACAATTGAAGAAATTAAGGATATTAAAACCTTAAGCATTGATGGGCTACACGAAATTCTTATAGCCTGTGATATGAGGAATGAAAAAGATCAAATATCCAAATGGGAGGCTATGTTTAAAGCTTAAAAGAAGACAAAGAATAAAGAACCAGAGTCAAGTGAAGAATAGAGCAATAGAGAAGAATATAACTTTGTGCGAAGAAATAAGAAGGGACCAAGAAAACACAAAGGTAAGCATACTGTAAAATATTTTAATTATGATAACATTGGTCACTATGCAACCCAGTTCCCATAAGCAAGAAGTAGTATCAATGAAGAAGAAGAGGAATACAAGAAATAAAGGAAAGAAAATTTTATCATGAAAAGAAAAATAGGTACAATTAAAGTAAGCATGAGAAAAAAATATTTCAAAGGCACAAGAAGAATCTTTATATTGAGGAAGTAAGCAGTTCTTACAATAGTAGTGATTAAAGTCTCGATAGTGAAAGAGAAGAAATCCTATTTTTTACCATGGAGGTGAAATACGATGCTCCTGTTGTTGAAAATAAGAAGAGGATAAAGATCCATAAAATGAAGAGGAAGCCATAGTTGACATAGAAGAGGAACTTGTTTTTTCTCTTGAAGATTTGAAAAGGCTTAGAAAGAAGAACTCAAGATTGAATATTCAAGTACAAGAGGATGAGAAGACAAAGGTAGAGATTTCACAAGATCTCACCGACTTAAAAGTTAAAATTAAAAAGGCAAAGCAAATTGAAGAAGGTATGACTGAGTAGTTAAAAGCAAAAGAGTTGGAATGTGAAAAAATAGGACATGAGGTTGTCTCTCTAAGGAAGGAAGTGGAAGAATCTAATGGTAAACTACATCAGTTTGAGAAAATCACAAAAATCATGGATGATATTATCAAAACATAGAGAAATTTGGTTATAAATATTGGACTTGGTTTTGAAGAAATTCAAAAGAAACAAAAGGAGTAGTCGAGCTCAAAAGGAACAAAGACATCAAAGAAAATAATTAAAATAACAGCGTAAGACCTATGCTGATATGTTGAGAAGTGGAAACCTCAAGAAGGTAGAAAATAAAGCATCATCATGGAATAAGGACCATCACAAAAACAATAATGAGAGAACCATGCGTCCATATCCTCCAAGGTAATCAAACAGGTTTCAATATTTCTTTCATGGTTATTGCTTTTCATGTCACCAATTTGGTCATAAAGTTGTATATTATAGGGTCTATGCTAAAAATGATTTTGGTTTCACCAAGAGGAATTTCAATTCATTTGTACCTCTCATGGACTACAACATCATTTGTTATGAATGTAATAATTTTTGGCATAAATATAAATGGTGTAGAATGGTGTTCCCTGAAATTTCAAAATATAGTAAGGAGGATGGTCAAAATATTCAAAATCATATGCCATTCAAAGTTTTAAAAAATAAAATAGAACAAGAAAATGAGCATAGTAATTTGGTATTTTCACTCCCATATCATTTGAAGTCTCAGTTAGAGTAGTTAGAAAGGGGGCATTGTCCAGTGCCTTATAATTTATCCCCGAGAAGCCTTTGCCATTGATGTCAAATGGGAGAATTTTAGTAAGGGAGAGCAGTGTGCAATTTTAATAAGGGGGAGCAACTTGTGATCCAATTGCACTAAAGGATAGTTTTTTTACAGGATTGCCATCAATGACAAATGGGGATATTGTTAGAATTATTTGAGTTTTCATTGATGTCAAAGGCCGACTTGGTTTTTGGAAGACCGTGGTGTGCTTGGATAAATTAGTCAAGGTAAATATAAATTTTAGTTAAGGAATCAAAGCAAAAAGTAAAGTTTACATATAAATAAAGGATCATAGTTCATTTTTGAAATATTATCAAGGTTCAAACGTTATCGATAAATATGTGATTCCAAGGCATCATATAGGAAAGTTACAGGTTCGAGCGAGGCATTTTTTCTAAGTCTCGATGATGATTTTGCGAATGAAGACACTCTGCTGACAAAAACAATGGTGAGTTCGAGGAAGATATTGAAACTGGTATGATAAGTATGGAGGGTGACGATTAGAGGTGAGACTTATCACTGGTGTTTGTTTTGTTTTAAGTGGAGAGTGTATCAGATATTGGTGGTCATTCAAGTCCACCTTAGACAATATAGAGGAGCATCAATTCACCATCCTATGAAGAATTCCCTCAAATAAAATCTCCAGTATAATGCTCAAACAAAGCAACATCAATATGAAAACATCATGAGTACGAATGATATGAATTACAGGATTAAATATCATGTATGAGCCCAAGATGGTGAAAGAGTTTGAGTAATAATAATATAGTAAATTCACCTGATTAAGAAGTAGGACACAGGCAGATCGAAGTGCACATCTAGCCAATAAAATTGAAGCATCCTCTAAAAGTGGTGCATGCTCATAAAGAGAGCATAGAGCAGCAAGTAGAGAGAAAAATCACATAAGAATCTGCAGAACACAGTATCTAAGCTTATACATCAGGTAGAAATAGGAGCACCAAGTATACTACATTGCCTTGGAGATACGTTCCACTCTAGAAGATAGCAACATCACTAAAAGGAGCAGAAGGATTGACTTTCATTGACCATTATAGATCTCAACAAATACTGTCGATGCACTGTATCTTGTTTGCTAGCAACATCGTTGAAAGAAGGAATGTAGACAATGAAGTCACAAGCATAGATTGCACACATCAAGGAGATATGTTGAAGATATATACAATGATTTCTTAGGGATACACAACAAAGTTTAAGGTATTGAAAGTACTATGGAGATTTTGTTTTCTCCATTCGGCCCTGGTATACTTGACAAAGAGTTGATAGGTTGGTGCACCCCCATTGACAAAACTATGGTAACATTAGTTAATAAAGGCCATGAGGAAAGGATTATTACCAGAAATAAGTGACTTTTCAAAGGACAACAAATGGAAGTTTAAGATAGAACAGTAGACTCAAGAACACGGTAGGATTTCAATAATATGGTACCTTTTTGTTGGGAAGTGGAGTCACTGAAAAGGAGCTGCAAATACTTGGTCTCAAATAGATGTGGACAATATATGTAAGTTACCAAATTTATGCAATAATATATCAGCAAACCGTTGTGTAAGAGGAAGAGCTACAAAGAAGGTTTGTGGCAGTGCACTATGATAGTGTTGTTTCAGCAATTAGAGTGTTCAATATTGTTCCAGTAGTAGAAGTCCAGAGTCATCTTGATTGCCAAAAGAAGAGTATAATAAATTTTCTGAATTTAAGATTTATGAGCAGAGTTTTGTATCAGATTTGGAAGCAGACCTGGGCAAGTTTCAATATCAAAATTTTAAAAGATTGAGAAGTGCTTCATAATTTAGAAGTATAAAAGAGTGAAAGTAAGGTATTAGCATCTCCAATTCAACACGCAAGTAAGTTATCTAGTGCTAGACTTGGGTTACCTTCAAATGTAATAAATATGAGACATGTGGAAGCAAAAAACTTAATGAATGTGAAGGACATTCTGGCCATTTGAAGCTTCCAAAACCAGTATATCATTCTCTATTTGTTGATCAAGGGTGTTGCCTTCAGATCTAAGGTTGGTGGCACAAGGAGATTGGTGTCTCCTCTGGTGCCCATGAACTTGTAAAAGAGGATTGGTGTCTCCTATGGGTTAGTGCCCACAAACTTGTACAAGGGGATTGGTGTCTCCTATGGGTTGGTACCCTTGAATTTTATTGAAGAAATATAAGCAATATTTTGTCGTGGTTTTCTTTCGAAAGGGTGTTTCCATGTAAAAATTTGTCTTTTATATGTATGGAAATTGTGCATTGATTTATTATTGCATTCACAATATTGTAATTATTGGTTTGAAATGAAATTTTTTAGCTTATACTGTTCATCCCCCCTCTTAGTATAAGCGTGTGTTTTTTCATGATTAATCTCAATATTATTAAGTGTCATTCATTAAACCTCATGAAGGTTAGTTTGGTAGGGTGCATAGTACTAAATACTCAGCACCATAGAAGGTTACATAGGATGCAATGCATCATTGCTTGACCCTTTGCATTCATCAGTCTTATCTTTTAGCACATTGGATACCTTTTTCCACAAAACATTAAAAACCTTGCATAATCTATGTTTATATTGTATATACCCTTGGACTTTTATCCTTGTGGATCTCAATGTTGAATGCATTTTTTAGTACTACAAAGTGTAATGGGTAGCATAACTAAAGGTTATACTCTCCCAAGATATAGTAACAATCATCATCAACTATAGTTGGTAGTGTTATTTTTGGGTTGTCTTGATTCAATTGCTTCAAAGGTTGGGTTCTGTTGACTTTATATTTACCCAATGGGCTAGGGATTCTATAAAATCCCTAGGCAACCAAAAAAACAATTATCACCAATCATATATCGTTGAAGTTTTTTCACATAAATTGATCATGTGTTTTGATAATGATTTATATTTACATACTAAGTAACCACTAACTTTACGATGAATGAAATAAAATACACCTAAAAAATATGATTTTTTTTGTTGTTGTGTAGGGAGCCTCTATAAACCCTAACCCATTGGATAAATACCAAGCCCACATGAATCGATTGTTTAGGGAATTGAACTCAGTAGTCAACAAGAAATCAGTTGCCACCAACTTTCATATCCCTATCAAGTAAAATTTTAGGATAAAGCAAGGATTTTTTGAAGGGGTCACAATCTCTTTGTACTGGGTTTGAATTTGGGTCTCCTAGGTGAAAAAAACTTGACATACCACTACAAAATCCCTCACTACGAAAGGGTCCCAGTTTTATTGTACCAGGTTTGAACTTGGATCTCTTGGATGAAAACACACGAACATAGCAGTACCATTTTTTCATTGACAAAAAAGGTAAAGTTAGTTGATATAGAAATATCTTGAGAAGAGAGGACAAAAATGCTTGCCCAAAAAGAATAATAGAAAAGACTAAGGGAAACAAAGACAAACAATATAGCTAGAAACATGCAACTCTAGTCAGACTAAGAGAAGAAAAAAGTGATTAAACATACTACAACAAAGTAAACATGGTACATTTACATAAGGTTTTGAAAAGAATGATTTGATGTCTCTCTAAAATTTTAGTTATTCTATATTGTTTTAAAGTTTTATTTACTTTTTAAGAGCCTTCAAATTTTTACCAACTAGATAAGTATGTATATTTATTTTGAAAAAATATATTTAAAAATATTGCTAAAAGTGTCTATAGTTTGTGGTTTGGTGATCCTTTATCATACTTTTATTAAAGCAGGTCCCTTGGACTATAAAAAGGACTTGTTTCCTCATAATAAACATTTTATATTTAGGCAACATAAGGGTTTGAAGATAGTCGGTGGAAGGAGGGAGGATGAAAGGAAGGGACTAGGTGAAACTATAGGTAGAATAAATTTCAAGGATGCTCTAAGTGGTGCTCAACCTCCAACAATTCCAAATGGTCTATGGGGTTTTGAGCATCAACCTATTCGTATGCCAAGGATTGATTTCATGGAAATAGAATTTGGTTGCATGAAAGCAATGAATGGATCTCCAATTGTTAATCTACAATGATCTGACATTTAGGATGGAATTGATGCAATGGAGTAGTGAGGGTTGATTTTTCAATTCTTGGGCTTTCGGCCACCCTTACCTGCTTTTAAAAGTTGGGCTTTGAAGCAATGGTGAACTCCAGGTGAGTTTAGTATCTCAAATTACCCTAATGGGTATTTTTTGGTGTTATTTGCTAATGAAGAGGATAGAGAACAAATATTCTAGGGTGGTCCTTGGTTTTTTGGTCAAGCTGGTTTGTTTATGAAACCCTGGCATGCTTTATTTAAGGCTGAAGAGGAAATGCCTTTGATAGGACTTGTATGGGTCAGAATTTTTAGTTTACTAACTAAATTATGGAATCCTATAGTCTTCTTAGCAATTGGTAACACTTTAGGCATATACATGATGGAAACAAATAATATAGTGTGGTTTGAGCATATTATTTATGCTAGAATCTATGTGCTTATAGACTTCAATAACCCCCTACCTAAAAAAATCACTTTGCAGTTTGGGAAAGAAAATTGGGAGCAAGAAGTTGATTATGAAAATATTCCCTTAAGGTATTGGGTCTTTCATGAATACGGTCACTTAGTAAAATATTGCAAATATGTAGTCTTGGAGTAAACAAAGTAAGATCAAGGTCAAGAGGAATTTCAAGCTCCTAAAAAAAAGCATGTTACTAAAAAAACAAAGCCTACAGATAAGACAACCTCTTCGGATAATAGGTTTTCAAAACTTGTAGTGGAATATGATTTAGAGGATGTGGATGATTCTATGGAGATGGAGATTTTGGAAACTTAGTTTTCAGATATCTCATAGATTCCCCACCCAAAAGTAGTAAAAGACTCCTTGAAGAAAGCCATTGGTTCGGTTAACAATAATTCTGAGATCCATCCTCAATAAGGGAAAACTCACCAACAAAAACACAAAATGGAGGAGAAGGTCAAACAAGGCTTTAGTTCTCAAGGAGGATCTCATGGATCTATGAATCAAGCTTTAGTCATATATTCTCAATCAGTAGAAGTAGATTTAAGTCAAAATCCATAAGGAATTAGTCAAACCTCTAGTAAAAATATGAAGTTGGATACAAACCAAAAGGCAAGAAGGAAAACAAATGTGGTTCAGATTCAAAAAGAAGGGGATAAGTTGGTTTCAACAGGCAGAGTGAGGGATATTCCTCAAATGTTTAAACAATTTTCCTCATGAAGTACATCTCATGGAATATAAGGGGGCTGAAAGGTTGCCCTTCAAAACTTAATGAAATAGCAAGAATGATTAAATATAATCACCCACAAGTGCTTTTTCTCCAAGAAACAAAAGTTTCAGCTGAAGTGATGGATGTCTTTTCCAAGAAAATTTGGCCAAGGTCTAAAGTAATCTCTCATAGTTCCCAAGGAGTTTTTGGGGGTATAGCTTGCTTGTGGGACCCAAAAGAGATGGTTGTTATTCAATTTGTTGGAGCTCAGGGTATTCTTGCTCTCTTAGTTCAGAGTAGGTAATCTAATCAAATGATTTTGCTTGTTAATATTTATTTCTCTACCATTTTGGAGGAGAAGAGGTTACAATGGAGGAGTCTGGAATATGTTATTCACCTCTTCCCACAAGTTGGGGTGTTGGTAGGTGGGGATTTCAATACTATCTTGTCTTTGGAAGAAAATATTGGGGGAAATAGGAAGTTGGATGCTAGCTCAGACCTTATGCTTGAGTGCATTTCCTCTCTTCATTTGTTGGATGTCAAACCGGTTAATGGTTTGATGTCTTGGTCTAATAGAAGACAAGGTCAAGCTTTTATTTTGGAAAGGTTGGACAGGTTTCTAGTCTATGAGGAATTTATGATGAATGGATAGATTCCAAAATCCAAGACTTTAAATAATGTTGGCTCTAACCACTAGCCAATTATGGTTGAAGTGTGGGAATCTTAGCCAATTTGGGTGCCTTTTAGGTTTCAGCTGATGTGGCTGAGACATGCAGAGTTTAGAGATCACATTCAAAAGTGGTGGGTTGAAGGTAAGCCTAGGTTTGGTACCAAGATGTATACTTTTGTTAGAAGATTAAGCTATATTAAATCTAAACTTAAAACATGGAATTGGGATGAGTTTGGGAATGTTAAAGAAAGGAAAAAGGAAATAGTGAGTAAACTGGAGCAAGTGAATGAATCCATTTGTACTAGGGGTATGTCGGAGGAGTTAAGGAAGGAGGAGTCCTCCCTTGTCAATATGTTAGAGGAATGGGAAAGGAGAGGAAATTATTTGGAAGCAGAAATCTAGGATACATTGGCTTTAGGAAGGGGACAAGAATACAAGTTTCTTTCATAAGTCCCTTTTGGCTAGAAGATATTTCAATTACATCTCTTCCCTTAAAATAGATGAGGGAGTGTCTATTTACACTCGACAAGGTTTGAATGATATTGCAACTAATTATTATTCCCAACTTTTTATAGCTGAATCATTGGATATAACTTCTCAACAAGGGATTCTACAACAGATTTCGTTTGTTATCATGGAAGAGGACAATAAGGCTTTAGTTGCTAGCATTTCCAAGGAGGAGTTACAAAGGGTGGTCTTTAAAATACCGAAGGGGAAAACCTCGAGCCCAGATGGTTTTCCTATTGATTTTTATCAGGAGTTTTGGGATATTTTACATGTAGATTTATTGGAGGTTGTGGAGGAAGCAAGAACTGCCAAAGTTATTCTCAAAGAGATAAACAAAACTTTCATTGCTTTAGTTCCTAAAGTACAAGAGGTAGAGCATATATCTGGATTTCATCCAATAGCTCTTTGTAATGTATTGTATAAAATCATTACAAAGATTATGGTTGATCATCTAAAACCCCTTTTGCATAAAATTATTTTGCCAGAGCAAGGTGGTTTTGTAGTTGGTAGGCAGATTCTTGATGAGATTGTTCTAGCTCAAGAAGCTCTTCATTCCATGCAACTTCAGAAGAAGCCAACTATGTTCATTCAGCTTGACCTTTCAAAGGCTTATGACAGGGTTGATTGGCCTTTTCTCCTGAGAGTTCTTCAACAAATTGGGTTCAATGGGTTGAGGGGTGCATTTCTTCAGTTTCTTTTTCTGTGTTAGTGAATGGTGCCCCAACTCCGTTATTCTCAGCTTCTAGGGGTATTAGGCAAGGAGATCCCCTCTCCCCCTATTTGTTTATTATTATGGTTGAGTGCTTAGGAAGAATTATTGCTAAAGATAGAGCTAGCAGAGCTATTGAAGGCATAATTGTAGCACAGGGTGTGGGTCCAATTACTCATCTGCAGTTTGGACACCACTTTGATGGGGAAAGCATCATTTCAAGAGGCATCAAGATTCAGTAAGAGGCTACAGCAGTTTACTAGAGCTACAAGGCAGTTAATTAATGAGGATAAATCTAAGATAATTTTTTTTATTGTTCACAAAGACAAGAAACCATGGTTTTAGATAAGTTGTGTTTTAAAAAGGTTGTCCTTCCATTATCCTATTTGGGCATCCCTTTAAAAGATTGTAGATTAAAGGATTGGGATTGGTTAGTTGATAAGGTGAAACAAAAGCTTCGAAAGTGGACCCATAGTTGGCTTTCCATGGGGGGTAGAATCACTTTGATTCATGGGGTTCTTCAAACCCTTCCAATCTACTCCTCTTCTATTCTGAATATTCCTAGAGCTATTTTTAAGGAGCTAGATCAAATCAGCCATAGATTCCTTTGGAGTGGTGTTAGAAATGAAAATAAGTGGGCTTTGGTCAAATGGGAAACATTATGCCTTCATAGATATGATGGAGGTTTAGGGTTTTTCTTAGTTATGAAAGCTTTATTGGAGACTCTTACACACCCCTATGCAGTTATGGGCTAAGGTGCTGAGAGAAAAATATGCAGAGAATAAAGAACCAGATCAGATTGTTAGATTTCCTCTTCCTTCATGAGGATCTCCTATTTTAGCTATCCTAAAAATAGAAGTTATTAAGAAAATATTTTTTTGGGTGATTAATAATGGCCAACGAGCAAATTTTTGGATGGATTCTTGGGATGGGTTTCCTCCTTTAGTTGAGCAATTTCCTAATTTCCAAATTTTGATGGAGGAGCTTCATAGGGTTCACTGGATAAAGGTGGCTAACTATTGTAGGCCTCACTCTAGGGCTTGGGAGGTGGGTCATCAATGGATCCCTCCTGAGGAATGGCCTGTTCTAATGCATGAAGACCAAAAAATTTAGTTGAGTCACATCCTTTAGAAGAGATCCTTATCCTGTTCAAATGATGTGGATACCTTTGCTTGGGGAGGACAATAGCAGGGAGAGTATACAATGGCTAGAGGTTATCTTTCTTTTTGCCAGCCAATGCCTAGTCCTCTTAAAGATATTTTTAAGCAGATCTGGAATCAGAATTTATGGCCTAAAGTCAAGTTTTTTATTTGGTTATTGCTTCATAGGAAAGTTCTTACAGGGGAACAATTGATGAAAAGAGGTTTTAATGGGCCCTTTAGATGTGAGCTTTGTTGGGAGTAGGAAGAATCAATTTCTCATATTTTCTTAACTTGTCCTATAGTGACCAAACTGTGGCAGAATTTGGTTACTCTTCTGGGTATTCAGTGGTTGGGAATCACTTATTTGGAGCAGCCCTTTAGAGAGTGGACTCATATTTTTCAGTTTGATAAATATTCTCATCAAATTCTTTGGGCAGGGGTATCTCTTTTGCTTTGGAATGTCTGGAAAGAAATAAATAATAGGGTTTTCAATCAAAATTACAAAGATAGTTATTATATATGGAAAATGACTCTAAATAATTTAAGAGAATCTATTAAATACTTGTTGAAACATCCCCTTGTTTCCTCTCAAAGGTGGGATCAGATTTTACAAAGATTAAACATGTCCTTGCCTTCTTTTCATTCCTTAAATACACAATCTAGAAGATAAAATTATAATGATCATTGGCATCCCCCTTGAGGGTATAGGAAAGATCAACACAGATGGTGCCTCTAGGGGAAATCCAAGTCCTACTTGTATGGGTGGTATTGGTAGATTTTTAGATGGTTCTACAACCTTCCTTTTTTAGAAAGGTTAGGAATAACAACTAATAATCAAGTTGAAGGATCTACAATTTTGAGGGGTCTTCAGGAGGCATGGAAACTAGGTTGGAGGAAGATCCAATTAGAGTCTAATTCTAGAATTTGGATTCAACATTTGATAGAGCAAAATCATACAATTTCCATAGACTAGCAAATAGTGAGGGTTTTGGAAAAAATACAGCTCCTTAAGCAAAAATTTGACCTTGTCGAGTTTAAACATGTTCCTTGACATCTCAACAAGGTGGTTGATGCTTTTGCAAACTAGGCTTTGGACAAAGTTGAGGTTCTTTGTTATGGTTAGCCTCCAACTTGAAGGTCTTCAAATCTTAGGGACGACATATTTTCTATTTTTTCTTTAAATGATAGTAACAATGAAAGTATCTAGGTCTTTTTTATTCATTTTGATTTTCATAATTTATTACTTCTTTAAAAAAATAAAATTAGAAACCCCATTTTTTATATCAAATATCAAAATATAAACCATATATTTATATACTTAATGTAATAAAAAATATAATTTTTTAAATTTAATTTAAAAAAAAAAATTAAGTACAAACTACCTATCCACCAACGAACTAGATGAAGCCTTTCACCTAACAACTACAAGGTAGAAAAACCATTAGAACATGCCATGAGGAACATAATCCTTAAACCTCTCAACTACCATAATGCTTCTGTATAGCAACGAATATCATCTTCCTTTTATCGAAATCCTCTTTAAACTTAATTTTTTAATTTATCAATACCTTCCATCAATGTTCTTGGTTGAAGTAAAGTAGAACAATGATATAAATAGGATACACGTATTTCATCTTTAATAATTATGTAGAGTACACGTATTTCATCTAATGGGGTGGGGGTGTGGGTGGGGGTGGGGAGTAAGTACAACACAATGCTGTACTTACTCCCCACCCCCAAATGTTGTACTTACTCCCCACCCCCACCCTCTCAAATTATGTTGTACTTACTCCCCACCCCTAAATGCTGTACTTACTTCCCACCCACAATGTTGTACTTACTCCCCACCCCAAACAATGTTGTACTTACTCCCCACCCCCACCCTCTCAAATTATGTTGTACTTACTTCCCACCCCCAAATGTTGTACTTACTCCCCACCCCCACCCTCTCAAATTAGGTACGAGATCATATATTTTCTTAGATTTTTGTTTCCAAATATAAATCAAATTGTTGAAGCTATCTCTATAATCCCTGTCTCTCCTCAGTAGATGTGGCCTGGAGTGAAGAAGACCCTTGGTTCTGTCCTCGTCAAGTTGGCACACTCAGCGAACTCAAGTCAAACTACTACTTTGCCCTATATTGAGCATGCCCCAAGTTTTGAACCTTGATCCACTCTCTTGTATAGTAATAAGGATTTTTTTTTTCAATGATTGGAGACATTAATAGTATATTCTTAGATTTGCTCACAAAAATTTTCATATCAACTTTTAAAAATAGTAGGTAATATAAATAAGTGAGTAAGGTGAAGTATAACTGTAATATAATTAGGAATCATATTTTTTAGGGTATAATTAGAGTTTTTTTCCTTATAATTTAAATTGAATAAATTAAATAATAATTCGATAATATACCATTATTATATCTTTAAAAAATAATAAATAATATTCATTTCTCATTCCCAATTAAAATATAAAACATTATTAAAAAATATATAAAAAGATGTTGAAGGTCTATAGTTGGACCTTTTGTTTCGACCTAAACTTATAAAATATTTAGGTCTATGATTGGTCCTTTTGTTTCTACTAAACTTATAAAATATTTATAAGTAGTATTCTTCTATGTAAATCAGCTAACCATGCTTTGCTAAAAAAGTAGAATGGACCTAGAGCTTTTAAATAAATACACAGGGAAAGTGAAAACAACTCCTTGATAAAAAGAAAGTTACTTTAAAAAAAAATGGTATATGTTTGCATCCTCAAAGAAAGGTCGCACCCCCTCTCTCAATTTCAAATAAGGAATTTGAATTGGAAACAATAGGCGCCTGTTAGATGTGATTGTGATATTGTATTAAAAAGAGATAGGTTGGTTCGTAGTTTGAGTGTTTGTCTTTAAATTTTTTGATAAGATTTTTTCAGATATTTAGTTATCTTATTTAATAGGCTAAGATTTATAGTAGGACCTTAGATATTTGGTTATCTTGCTGAATAAGATAATTTTTATAGTGGAACCTTGAATTATGCACTAAACTGTGTTCTTAATTCTCTATTAAAAGAAAGTATGAAGTATGGTACAAGAGTGAATATGCCAATACAATTTTTTAAATATGTGGTTATTTTACTCAATAGACTAAGATTTATAGTGGCAGCTTCGACCTTGAATCATGACCTTGAATTATATTTTACATCGACTAAAAGGTATTATTAATTCACTATGATAAGAAAGTATGAAGCATGGTACAAGAGTGAATATGCCAACATGATTTTTTTTGGATATTTGGTTATCTTATTCAATAAGCTAAGGTTTATAATGGTGGCTTCAGACCTTGAATTATGCTTTATATTGACTAAAATATGCTATTAATTCTTTTGTGAAAAGAAAGTATGAAGCATGGTACATGAGCCAATATGTCAATATAGGTTGGTTTGTAGTAGAGTGTTTATCGGTAGGTTTTTTATACAATTTTTTGGACATTTAGTTATCTTACTCAACAAATTAAGGTTTATAATAACTAAGGTTTATAATAACTGCGTCAAACCTTAAATAATATTTCATATCAACTAAAAGGTGTTACTAATTAATTAATATTAACATTTTCTTCATGACCTTTCTTGAAAATTTTATCAAATTCTATGCAAAGACTATATAAAGTTATCAAATTCTATGCAAAGACTATATAAAGTTATCAAATTCTATGCAAAGACTATATAAAGTTTGATATTGGCAGAACTTTTGTTTAAAATTACTTGATAGCATCCATCATAACGTTAGTGAAGTGAACTTTCCACTTATGGAGCAGATAAAATCAATCAACAACATATTAAATAGATTAACTTTGAGCATGGTAAAGATGAATGGTAGCATTTCTAGAGGTAAATCTAATCCAAAGAAACAACGATAGGCATGTTTCATTTTGGTTTGTTGAAGCACGAGGAACAAAATATATAATAATAATAATATAGTTGTTATAAGATTAAAAAATGCTAGGTTATGTTTTGATTTAAGTTTAATTTAAAAATATTAAATTGATAATATAAAATTTTATTTTCAAGAATGAGTAAAATAATAAAAAGTGGTTATGGAAAGAATTAAAAAAAAAAATTATAGTCTGTAAAAGTATTGTAGTGATATGTTTTTGAGTTTTTATTTAGGAGATTCAAGTACAAACCACTATACAAGGACCAAGATCCTTTCAAAAAAAAAACTTGAGCTTTATCTTTAAATTGTCCTTGTTGAATTAACATGTTTTTAAGCATTCATCTAGGGACCCAAATTCAAATCTATACAAGGGGCCAGGACTTTAAAAAAAGTTATTCTTTACCCTAAAATATATCCATAAAAGTAGAGTTTGTTTGGTAGCGATTGAGTGCTTGCCAATGGACTGCTCCAATTCAATTTCTTAAATGGTCATGGGTTCCAATGACCAAATGCTTGCATAAGTTTGATTCTTTAGAAGGTTATGATCCCATTGAATTTATCTTTATCTAAGAGACTAAGGTTTTTAGTATTACATTGAACTGCCAAATGGCCAAAAGCTTGTCCCAACTCGATTCCTTGGATGGTCATGATCCCATTTACTTCGTTTTTACCCAATAAACTCACATCTAATAAAAGATGTTACCGATTCCCATATATTATTAAGGACATGTAGTTTTTAAATACGAGCATCTAAAGAGTTAGGGGAGCGAAGTTATGGATCTTCATTAGAAGTAATGTCTTTCGGGGAAGACAAAGCTAATAATAGACAAATAGGATGGAAGAACAGCGCAACAGTTCAGATTTTGGTTTTTTGTTGGGAGGTCCAAGTTTCAAACCACGGAATGTGTGGAGGTGGGTGTGTGTTATTGATAAGCTTAGCTTTCCATGTTAATCTTTTATTGATAATCTTAGCTTTCGACCTTATGAGAGGTCATGATTAGGATGAAAATGCTCAACCAAAACATTAGTTGTAAAGGTTTTTTACACTATCCAAATCCAAAAAAATAATAATAGATAAATAGAAGACTCGATAAATTAAAGTCATAAAATTTCTAACCCTATTCAAATCTAAAAAAATAATAGACAAATAAAAACTCAATAAATTGAAAGGAGTGCACTTTTGTTCTTAAATTAAAAAAATAGAATGACGTTGTCATGAAGACTCGAACGATGTCAAGTAGCATTGAAAAGAAATATTCGTACATTTGGAAAAAAAAATTGAATGAAAAAGCCAAAATTATATTAATAAATCTTAATCATACAAAACAGTGTGGGTGGGATTAAAAATAATTTATGTTAAAGTTAGATTTTATAATAATTTATAAAAATAATAAAATAAATATATTAAAGGTTTTTTACATTATTTAAATTTTAAAAAATATTAAATAAATAAGACCATTTAATAAATTGAAAGAAGTACACTTTTATTTTTAAATTACAATTATTTTTAAAATAATGTTGTTAAGAAGACTTGAACTCTAAACGATGTCAAGTATCATTGATAAGAAAGATTCGCACATTTTGAATTTAATTTCATATTTATGTTAAAATTGGATTTCATAACAATTTAAAAAAATAATGGAATAAAGACATTAAGTAATATTATTAAAAAGAAATATACAAAATGCAATGCAAACAATATAAGGAGGGGTGTCTTCAAACAAGAAATAATATCAGTGAATAAGAAAGATTCCTACATTTTGAATTTAATTTCATATGTATGTTAAAGTTGGGTTTCATAAAAATTTTAAAAATAATGGAATAAATGCATTAAGTAATATTTTTTTATTTTTTTATTGAATAAATACTTCGTATATATACATATTGGCCATAGGGGTTGAATCCAGGTCACATCACTAATAATGCAAGTGAAGATATGAGAAGGAAGTTAGAAGGAATTGGGAATTGTAGGCCCAAAATGGCCACATCCTCAAAAATTTTGAAAAATTATTCTAAGACATGGAAATCTCTATTCTTCTGAAGATAGAGTGTTTTGGAGCTGATCTGCAATGAGAGTTCTCCAATCCGCTCAACACTTAGTGTTTTTTTGCCACAACAAGCTAAGTTTTCATTTCTCTTGGTGTCGAGTGTATTTGGTAGTGAATCCCAGGTGAGGCTCAATTCTGCAAAACTTATGAGAAAACATGATTTCACCACGATAAAAAGTGTGAAATGATGATTGTTTTACGCACTCCAATGACTAAGTACTGGGAAGCTTGATTCCACTGAGTTCCAAGACTAAAAGTGAGTGAAATGGAGATAAGTTCACCTTACACTACATTCGGTGTGGATTGGCGATTCCACAATCCAATTGAGTCAAAGCTAACATCAATATTAATTTTGTGAGGATTGCAACTATTACTTTATACCAAGGACATGAGGAGGAAGTTAGAAGGCTAAGTGAGTAGACTAATGATAGATTCAATTCCACTCACAACCTAGTGTATTTCATGTTAGAACTTGATTCCACTATTCGAAGCCATTGAAGATGACATCAGCATTTATAAAGTGTGGAATGGCATTTTGTTTCTCCTCATTGCTTTGTGGCTGTCACATCACTGATAATGCAAGTGGCTGCTAGGTTACAGGATGAAAACACAATGTAAGTGATATTATGAAATGATAAATTAATATGTTATTGAAAATACAAAAGAAGTGGTTCCATGCATAGAATGTTTCCTGAGAAAATTATGAAAAAAGAAAAAAAAAACTTCTATTTGACTTTTTTAAGAAGGTAAGTTATGCATTCTATCAAAATTACTGTGTGTGTGTCATAGTAAGTACTCTGTGTGGACCACACATAGGACCTCATCATAGTGTGTCATAGTAGGTATTGTGTCCTTGCCAGTAGACTACAACACGCAGATCCACATTACGTAATATTATTAAAAAGGAATATACAAAATACAATGCAAACAATATAAGGGGTATCTTCAAACAAGCAATATCAATGAAGGAAAATAAAATATATTTCAAACAATAATCAAATGGTTGGTATGATGGGGTATTTATACTCAATTACAAGTTACCTTTAAGTCAAGGTTAAGTAACCGACCATTAGATTTAGTTAAAAAATATTACAAAAATAATTTTAAAGAGGTTTACAAAGGCCCAAAGGGTTTATAAATACAATATAATACAAAGTTGACCATGGCCTCTATTGTAGAGTAAATCACTATATAAAATATAGAAAAGCAATTATAGTGTTTCAAACTTTAACATCAGAATTGACAAAATAAGACAAACACACAGTAGAAGAGACAATGATTTTAACGTGGTTCACCCAATGTGGGTTACATCCATCGAGAATTTTCAGTCCTTTCTTTCTCAATCCAAGCAATAGAGGGTTACAACCTACAACAAACATTTGTTGTAATTTCCTCTCTATATTTACAAGGAATCAACACAGTAATTTTCTCATTGTCATAGTATTCTCTGTTTTTCCTCACAACTATATATAAGAAAAAAACATAAAAACAAACTGCTTTTCTTAATACATTCCAAGATTAACACTGAGTTCCCAGCATCTAATTTTGGGATAAAAACAAAAAAACTTTCCCTGGCTGTCCTATTGTAAATCCGAAAAATTTCTTTGGTAGACTAACAGACTGTAAATCTAAAAAATTTCCCTGCCCGTCCTACAATAAATCCAAAAACTTTCTCTGTTTAGCCTCCTCATAATTAGGCTCCATTCCTAACAATATCCCACTTGGATACTAATTCCATTGCACCATACTGCAACCAAGGACTAAAAAATTCTCATCATGGCCTCTTATTCCTTAAGGCCAATTGAAATTGAGCAAAAGCTCAACTTTTCTCTTGACACCACTTTTGTAAGCATGTCAATAGGATTTTCTGATGTGTGAACTTTCCCTAATTTCAAAGATCCATCTTCCACTACTGATCTAATGAAATGATACCTGAGTTTGATGTGTTTAGTTTTTGAATGGAATACTGAATTCTTCATAAGGTGTATAGCACTCTAGCTATCACTCCACAACCTATTATCCTCTTGCTTCTTCCCTAGTTCTTCCATTAGTCTTTGCAACCAAACCATCTCTTTGCTTGCTTTTGTAGCAGCAACATATTCAGCTTTAGTGGTTGAAAGGGCAACTACGTGTTGGAGTTTAGAAATCCAACTAACCGCTCCTCCTCCTATAGTAAATATGTAGCCAGTAGTGCTCCTTCCACCATCAAGATCACCTGCCATATCAGAATCTACAAAACCTTTCAAGCATATATTAGAGCCTCCAAAATTCAAATAATAATTTGAAGTTCCTCTCAAGTACCTGAGTATCCATTTTACCGCTTGCCAATGTCCTTTTCTCGGATTACTCATAAATCTACTCACTACTCCCACTGCATGGGCAATGTCTGGTCTTGTACAAACCATTGCATAAATCAAGATTCCAACCGCTGATGCATAGGGAACCTTAGCCATATGCTCTTGTTCCTTTTGTGTTTTGGGACACAAATCTTTGGTGAGTTTGAAATGCTTTGCCAATGGAGTAGCAATAGACTTTGCATTGTTCATGTTGAATCTCTTAAGCACTTTTTCAATGTATTTTGCTTGCGATAATTTCAGAGTGTGACTCTCCTTGTCTCTTGTTATCCTCACACCAAGGATTTGTTTGGCTTCTCCCAAATCCTTCATGGCAAAGGATTTAGCCAACTTCTTCTTGAGCATGTTTATATCTTGCATATTTGTACTTGCAACTAACATGTCATCCACATACAATAGCAAAATAACATAGTTACCATTTCCAATTTTCTTAAAATATACACAGTGATCACTTTGACATCTTTCAAACCTTTGATTAGCCATGAACTTATCAAATTTTAAATACCACTGTCTAGGAGCTTTTTTTAACCCATACAAGCTATTTTTTAGTTTACATACCCAATCCTCTTTACCTTTCACTCGAAAGCCTTCTGGTTGGTGCATATAAATTTCCTCCTCCAAATCACCATGAAGAAATGTTGTCTTCACATCCAATTGCTCCAGATACAAATTTTCTATAGCTATAAGACTCAAAATAGCTCTAATAGAGGTCATTTTTACAACTGGAGAAAAAATATCATCAAAATCAATACCTTTTTTCTGAGCAAATCCCTTGACCACTAGTCTTGCTTTGTATCTCTTATGCCATTCATTCTCCTCTTTAATCCTATACAACCATTTATTGGTCAAAGCTCTTTTACCTTTGGGTAGCTCAACCAAATCCCAAGTTTGGTTGTGGAATAAAGAGTCCATTTCTTCATTCATTGCAAGCTCCCACTTATTCCTAGTATCCATCTGTAATGCTTCCTGAAAACATTCTGGCTCACCAGAATCAGTATATAAAACATAATCAGAGAAACGTTGAAGAAGTTTACTTATCCTGGTAGATCATCTAACAACACTTTTTGGAGATTGAGGTGCTTGTTGTTGTTGCTGTACATTTTGATCTTCTACCACTTTTGGAGTTACCTTTTCTATGTGTCCATCAAGGTCTATGTATTTAGTAATTTCCTCTTTCTGTTTCTTTCCCTGCAACCAATCTTTATACAAGTTTTTTTCATTAAATATGACATCCCTACTTCTAATGACTTTTCGGTTATCACAATCCCATAATCTATAACCCAAGCCATCAATACCGTAACCAATAAAATAACACTTTTGGGCCTTAGCATCTAACTTATTTATGTTCTCTTTGTCTATATGCATAAAAGCCTCACATCCAAATACCTTAAGGAAAGAATAATTTACTGGTTTACCTGTCCAAAGCTCTTTCGGAATTCCTCCATCCAAGGCACTAGACGATCCTCTATTAATCAGATATACTACAGTATCAACAACATGAGCCCATAAAAATAATGGTAAGCCTACATGTATTCTCATGCTCCTAGCACACTCCATGATGGTTCTATTCATTCTTTCTGCAACCCCATTTTCTTGAGGTGTTCTTGGAACTACCTTGATTCTTCTAATTCCATTTTTAGAACAAAACACATCAAATTCTCTATTGCAATATTCTCCACCATTATCCGAATTTAGACACTTTAACCTTTTTCTAGTTTCATTTTCAACTAATGCTTTCCAATTCTTGAAGGTATTAAAAACATCACTTTTATTCTTAATGCAATATATCCATGTTTTCCTTGTTGCATCATCAATAAAAAGTACATAGTAAGAGGAACCTCCAAGAGAAGTTACCTGAGCTGGGCCCCAAACATCTGAGTGCACAAGCTCCAATTTCTCTTTCTTCCTTTCCTTGCCATCCTTGAGAAATCTAACTCTCTTTGCTTTACCATAAACACAATCCTCACAGAATTCAAAATCAATCTCTTTTAACTTAGGCAATAACTTTCTTGAATGTAAAATTTCCATACCTTTTCCACTCATATGGCCAAGTCTTTGGTGCCACAAAGATGCACTCTCACCCGTAGAAACTAAATTCATGGAGTAGTGAGAAAAATCAGTAAGTAAATAAAGAGTACCCACCAATTTACCTCTAGCTACTATCAATGAACCTTTAGTAATTTTCCAAGCATTTTCTCCGAATGCAACCGTGTATCCTTCACCATCAAACTTACTTGTCGATATAAGATTTCTCTTTAAATATGGTATGTGTCTCACCTCTTTAAGAGCCCATTGACATCCATTTTGGGATTTAATCAAAATCTTTCCAATACCCACGATTTTACATGGTTGGTCATTTCCCAATAGAACCTGTCCATAATATCCAGAAACATAATCTATGAAGTATTCCCTATGTGAGGTAGCATGGAATGAAGCACCACTATCAATTACCCAATAATAACTATTTCTATCAAGAGATAAGATTAAAGCATCTTGTAGAATTTGTCCAATAATATTGGCTTCTGAAGTGTTACCATTATTATCATTACCTTCATTTCCATCACCCTTTCTTTGCCAACAGTCCTTCTTGAGATGACCCTTTTTGCCATAGTGCCAACACTGTAGTTTTCCTTTTCCATGTGATTTGGATCTGCATTTGGATTTGCCACGATGTGAACTCTTACTTCTTTCTCTTCCTCTTCCTCTATTCTCAACAGTTAAGGCGGTGCTAGATGATTCTCTTGTGGTTTTTCTTCTCATGTCCTCACTGAGTATCACACCAACCACATCATCAAATTCTAATTTATTTGAACTTGAAGCAGAGTTACTTACTGCCATTACCAAACTGTTACAAATTTTTGGAAGAGAGCATAAGATTAGTAAGGCCCTAAACTCATCATCAAAATCCAATCCTACTAAATGCAATTGATTAGTGACAATATTAAATTAATTTAAATGATCATGCACAGATCCTCCTTCACTCATTTTCATGTTAAATAACCTTTTCATTAAGAATACCTTATTTGATGCTGATGTTTTCTCATACATCTTGGCCAACTTATCCATGACTCCCTTGGTAGTCTTTTCATCAGATATGTTGAAGGCTACGATGGCTCCTAAGCACAGCCTCACAGTACCCAATGCCTTTCTATCAAGGAGAATCCACTCCTCATCAGACATAGATGAAGGTTTCTCTGTTTCCCCCTGAAGAGGTAAGTAAAGATCCTTCTGGTACAAGTAATCCTCCATCTACATCTTCCATAATTGAAAGTTTTGGCCATTGAATTTTTGAACTCTAAACCTCCCTTTGTCCACCATTGCTCCCACTTGATCCATAAATTCTCCTTCTGTCAAGTGCACCCAACAAAACAACTACTCTGATACCACTTGTTAGAGTAAATCACTATATAAAATATAGAAAAGCAATTATAGTGTTTCAAAATTTAACAGTAGAATTGACAAAATAAGACAAACACACAGTAGAAGAGACAACGATTTTAACGTGGTTCACCCAATGTGGGTTACATCCACTGAGAATTTTTAGTCTTTTCTTTCTCAATCCAAGCAATAGAGGGTTACAACCTACAGCAAACATCTGCTATAATTTCCTCTCTATATTTACAAGGAATCAACACAGTAATTTTCTCATTGTCATAGTATTCTCTGTTTTTCCTCACAACTATATATAAGAAAAAAATAGAAAAACAAACTGCTTTTCTTAATACATTCCAAGATTAACACTGAGTTCCTAGCATCTAATTTTGGGATAAAAACAAAAAAAAATTCCCTGGCTGTCCTGTTGTAAATCCGAAAACTTTCTCTGGTAGACTAACAGACTGTAAATCTGGAAACTTTCCCTGCCCATCCTACAGTAAATCTAGAAACTTTCTCTGTTTAGCCTCCTCATAATTAGGCTTCATTCCTAACACTCTATTGAAGCTTAACCACCATATACTTCAATATCCCTAATTAAGTTGAATGGAGACACAAAGAGAGACCCTTACTAGTCATCCCCTCTTAAGGGACACTCTCCCATACCAAGTAGCTCTTGCATGTGTACAAAAGGAACCTCAAAAATAACCTTGGTTAGAATATTTATTGCCTACTCTAGTGATAACTCAAGAACTAATCAAGCATCTCATAGTTATAAACCATATCACATAGTGCATCCAAATCTCAATGTGTTTGGTCCACTAATGAAACATTAAATTGCAAATAGGCTAAATGGTGCTCTAATTATCACATCAAAGAGTGACAAGGTAGGTCTTAGGAATGCCCATTGCTCTAAAATTATAATTATCCAGCAGGTGCTTAGTTACCTCATTAATAGCATAATACTCAGCTTCTATGCAAGACTATGAAATTGTAGATGTTGTCTATAGCACCATGGAATGGGACCAAAACTAGATAGAAGGCAAAATTTGTAGTGGCACCTCTCATCCAGGTCACCAACCAAATCTACATCTAAAACTACTATCAAAATTAGAGAACCAACTGAATACAATTGATATGTACCATTTATGTATCTCAAGATCCTCTTTGTCACAATATAGTGAGTATCTTGAGGGGTTGCATGTACCTTGAACAATAGCTAACAAAGGCAATAGCAGGTCATGTATGGGTAAGATAGAGGAGACCTCCCATAAGGGATGAATATAAAGTGGCATCCACTAGATGAGTCATACAATCAACATGAAGTGCCAATACTGAAGAAAGATGAATCTGAGTAGACTTATAATCCTCCATCTTGAAATGTTAAAGGAGATCCAAAGCATACCTAAGCTATGAGATAGTGATTTAGAATCAATTTGATAAATATGAATACCCAATAAATAGTGTATGAGCCCTAAATTTTTCATCTCAAAGGAAGCATGAATATGTGATCTCATGCCTAAAATCAAGATAAGAGAGTTTCCTATAATAAGATCATCTAGATAGAGTATAATCACTAATGTATCCCCGTATTGATGTTTGATGTAAACACCATGTTTGACCTCACATTGTAAAAAACCACAACTGAGAAAGAAAGAGTGGATCTTCTGATACCAAGCATTTGGTGCTTGCTCAAATCCATGCAAGGACCCGATCAATCGATAAACCAAAGGAGTGGGATCCTTAAGCTCAAAACCAAGTGGTTGCAACATGTAGATATCCTCCTACAGCTCACCATGAAGTAAGACACTCTTCACATCCATCTAATGTACCTTCCAACCATAGGAAGTAGCTATAGAAAGAATTATCTTCATAGAATCCATCCTAACAAGTGGGGCAAATGACATTGAACAATTAATTTTCTCCTATTGGGAGGACCCTTTAGAAATAAGTCATACCTTGTAATTTTTCCTAACCATATGAAGTATATTGGACCTATAGACCCATTTACACCCAACCACATTAATCCCTTCTAGAAGAGGAATAAACCCCAATGTCTAGTTCTTCAATTAATCACTTATAATCTGAAAGCATGACATATTTCAACTCTGGTCAACCATAGAGAGCAACTCTTGAGAGGGGACCTTTTGGTGTTGCCTCATGAAAAAAATGGGTGAGAATCCTATAAAAGTGTCTAAACACACTTGGGTATTGGACAAATTATGGAAATACTAGGCACATCCTATTATAAAGCAACATCAGAAGCCAAACCTCAAGATTCAAATCAAACTCACCACTCACCTCATCATCCAATATTATAGCACAAGGAACTAGTGTATCAAGAACATCATTCCTTGAACATGATATTAAAGGTGTTGTTGCTTGAGGAGGAGTCAAATCTAAAGACAAAGGGCATTTACTAGAAGATGAAGAGGAAGTTCTAATAAGAATAGTGTCTACAAAAATATATAAAGAATATATTGGAGCAATTGGAAGAATAGGCATACCTTCTACCAATAGCTCAAGTGGTAGACTAGATGGATTACCTAGGAGATTCTCATCAGAAATCACATCTCTCCAAATGAGTATCTCATGACTCTAATGATCATAAATATGTTAAGCCTTAAAGTTATTTGAATACCCTACACAAATATATCAATGGATTTTTGATACCTCCTTTTTTAATAATCGTAGGTTATGTAAGTCCATGTTGAAGACCCAAAAATGTGAAATTGAGATACATTAGACTTATTGCTTTTCTACCTTTCAAGAGGTATCTTGTCCTAGACTACTCTAGTAGGAACCTTGTTGATGATGTATATTGCATAATTAATGGTCTCACACAATAATATGTGTTTAATATCCTTGGTATGAATCATACAATCAACCATCTCCATGATTACACTTTTTTTCTCGTAGCTACTCCATTTTATTTTGGGGTATAATGAATAGTTCCTTGAAATGTTATATCATGAAGAGTAAAAATATTATAAAAGGCATTACTCATGTATTCACCTCTCTAGTCTAACCTAAGATACTTGATCTTCCTCTCTAGATGGTTCTTCTCTAGTGCTTTTAATACCATGAATTTCTCAAAATCCTTATTCTTCATACAAATAATATATAACCATACAATCTAGAGAAAACATAAATTAAAATAATTACTTGTTTCCAAAAATGGAGGTGTGCCCATGCATCCACATATATATGTGTTTATGATATTTGAGTGATGAATATCATATCTTGTTGTCACTTTTGGAAAGGTCTCCCTATGATGCTTCCATAGAATACATGGAGGGTAAACATAAGGAAGTCCAATGGTCATTTGATAAAAAATCATGTATCTTAATGGTCCATAGCTAAGATTTCCAAGCCTATGGTGCCATCACTAACATTTACTTGACCCACTAATGGGGAGCCAAAATCGCTCAGCCCAAATCCTCAATTCTCATTCATTAAACTTGGAAAAATTTACAAAAATGGCAGCAATCTGCCAAACAAACTCCTTTATTCAGAAAGGTAGTTTATTATTATTTTTTTATATTACAACATTTCCAACTCTAGAAGAAAACAGCCCAAACAGGTCCAGAATGGCCCTCTTGCCTTCATGTCTGCAACACTGTCTTCGCAGTTTTTCGACCCCTTGTGCATACCTCGCTTCTCCTTTTAAAATATTTGGCATGACTCTTCGTTTCCCTTTTTTGGCCCTTCATTTCATTTCTCGTGCCTCTTCGTTGTCTTGGCTTTCAAAACATTTATCTTTCCAACTCTTGGTCTTTGTCTGCTTTCATTGCACCTTGGTGCCACGTGCTTGTCTAGTGCTGCCACTGTAGACTCTGTCCGCCTATCAACCAATGATGACGTTCGGTATACCCACCGCTCGATAATTTCCTCTATAACGGCCCCTGTAACTGTCTGCCCTTTTGTCTCTTTTAGTCGCAAAAATGTGACATGTCGCGATATCGCGACACTTTTTCTCTCTCTTTTTCTCCTTGCTTTGGCTCGCGAAAATACATGTCACGATATCATGACACTTTTTCTTTCTCTCTCTTTCTCTTATCTTTTCGTTGTGATAATGCGACATGTTGTGATATCGCGAAACTTTTTCTCTCCTACACCTTCTCTCCCATTTTGGTCGCGAAAATGCGACATGTCGCGATATCGCGACACTTTTTCTCTCCTACACCTCTCTCACCTTTTGGTCGCAAAAATGCGACATGTCGCAATATCATGAAAATTTTCTCTCTTGTGCCTTTTCTTGTCCTTTGGTCACGATAATGCGACATGTCGCGATATCGCGACACTTTTTCTCCTTTGCGCCTTCCCTCGTTCTTTTGTCGTGAAAATGCAACATGTTGCGATATCGCAACACTTTTTCTCCCTTGCACCTTCTCTTGTCCTTTGGTCATGAAAATGCGACATGTCGCGATATCGCGACACTTTTTCTTCTTGAGCCTTCTCTCGTATTTTGGTCATGATAATGCGACATGTCACGATATCATGACACTTTTTCACTCTTGAGCCTTCTCTCGGCTTTTGGTCGCGATAATGCGACATGTCACAATATCGCGACACTTTTCTCTCTTGAGCCTTCTCTCGGATTTTGGTCGCGATAATGCGACATGTCGCGATATCGTGACACTTTTTCTCTCTTGAGCCTTCTCTCGGCTTTTGGTCGTGATAATGCGACATGTCACGATATCGTGACACTTTTCTCTCTTGAGCCTTCTCTCGAATTTTGGTCACAAAAATGCGACATGTCACGATATCACGACACTTTTTCTTCTTTGTCGACATGTCACGATATCACGACACTTTTTTCTCCTTGTAGTATTTTTGTTTTCCGTTGGATGCTCCTGCATCACCCACCATGGCCACAAAATATTTTTTCTTAGAGGAAAAATAAGAGTCGATCTTTTCCTCAATTTATACATTTGATCTAACTCATTGTTGTGGAAATATTTGAATATCCTTACAGTCTATCATGCTATTCAAATCCTTGGAGACCCACAAGCAGATATGTGAGCTCTAGTTGACTCACCACTTCATCCTAGGATAACTTGGAAGCTAAACAGACCAGGTCTAGACACCCTAATATAAGCTTACAATAGTATTCATTAAACAAATAGCTCAACCAGATTAATATAGACTATAAAATAACATTGACCAAGCATACAATGAAAGCATTTTAGTAGTTAAAGCAGACCGATGCCTTGTCCATTGGGTTATCATAGCAATTTTAACCATTCACATGAAAAGAATAGAACGAGAAAGAAGAACTGATAAACCTACATTCATTTGAATATTGTAATCAATATATGTTCTTAAATAAGTGAAGAAACATTGCCTACATATTCAAATGATATAATATGCAGGTAAGATAACATACACACATTGCACAAAATTTTTAACAAAAAATGAGAACTAGATAATTTGTATTATATTCATAATGAAATGTTTACAATGACTAAGCCTAGTAGAATGCTTAGATCTTCTAATCAATACAATACACGAGTCACCTCATTCAAATGACGCAATAGGGGACTATTATCTACTATCCTAAATATAGTGACATATAGACTTTGGCTCTCTAGAACAACTCCTAGAAATGATTTCAAATATAATTCTTGACTTTTGACTATACCTATACAAGAGTGGGATGAACTTAATAAAATTACTAAAATGAAGGAAAAACAAGGGTTATACGATAACCCAAATAAAACACTCAAAATCACATAAACTTGCTACGTGATTGCTTGATGATGAAGCCTAGTTGCCTTGACTCATTTTATAACTGGGATGTTCAAAATCAGTTAGAGATGCTTGGTGTAGGTGTTGCCACTTGGAAAATATTCAACCACTATTTTGTTAGGTGCTTTACAAGCTGGCTTGCGTTGTGTCACACTAACAAAATTGACTGTAGTCTATCAACTATTCTTGAGACTGCTATTTCTTTTTTTTTTGGTATAGGGGTTGATTTTGTTTGTTCTTGAGTCTATGTAGTGGGGATGACATCTATTGTTTCTTCCTGGTATTTTTTTGTGGGACCCACTTGGTTGTCATATTTTTGTCTTCTTCTGCATTGTCAACTCCTAAAAGTTTAGCTATTTGTACCTAGGCTTCACTTGAAAATGTGAAAGCTATCTTGACCTCGTGTTCGATGTTCTTTATCAGATTGAGGTATTTCTTCATCAGTGGCCCATTTTGATCAGCAAATAATATTACTTCTATTTTTATTGAAGCCAAATACCTAAGTTGTAGTGCCAATTCCTTTTCATCCTTCCCATCACATTTGACTTCAATTATTTTATGGGTGATGAGTGCTTCCATCTGAGTTGATGCAGTGGCTTCCTTGAGTGTCTCAACATTTTGTAGTCCTACGTTGCTTAATTCTTTTTTCCATTCATCTATGCTTGATATAGAATTTTTCATTAGACTCTATCACAAAAATAGTTCGTCATATTTTGAAATTCAATTTGGCATTCATACACTCGTACATCGAAAATAATGACTTGCTCTTCCATGATTTGAGTATATTCTTCTTTGTATTTCTGGTAGATATGAGCAATTTTTACAGCTCTTAAGTCTATTTCTTCCATCAGGATTTTGATCCATTGAGATGTGTTCATGATCTCTAAAAGGTCTTTCAAAATATTAGGCATTGGTTTGACTCGGTCCTTGGTCAATTCAACCAATATCGATTTGAACTAATCAATGAGTTCTTCTTTGTCACAAATTTTCTCAAGCAAGACTATTGACTTCTGCTTCTACAACTTTTTAATTTATTTCTTTAATCTATCTATCTCAGCTTGAAGTGTCAGGTTCTCGCTCTTTAGTTTTTTTTTTTAGTTTTCATATATTCAAACTGAGTCTTTATTGCTCTTAATTCTGTGAGCTCCCTTTCTATGGCTATAGTTGTTTGCATATGAACTACCATATATGCTTTTAGCATTTCAATATTATCCCCTGTCTATTTTACTTTTTTGGCTATGGGGTCAATGAAGAATTCAATAAACTTTTCTGGCATAGGTATTGTGATAGTCACTTCTAAACTAGTTTGCATGATACTTTGTTTGACTAAAAAGTACTACGTGGCCTTCTCATATGTAATTGCTTCCACCACTTCTATTTGTTGGTATTCCTTAGCACTGAACTATATTTTAGTTTATTTTATCCTTGTTAGTACTTTGGAGCGAGAAGTCTCAAAAGTTGGATAAAATTCAATACAAGCTCTTTTGGTTGATGAAGAACCGAGAGGAGATATTTCTTCAGGCACCAAGTTATCTCAAAATATTTTCTAGTCCTCCAGCTCGAGTAACCTTCTTCATGGCAGCTTGAGGAATTTTTTTCTTCTCAATATTTACTATTAAATGCATGGTATTGGTGCTCTTTGACATCTGTACGTGAGTGCTTACAAGTGATTTTTCATTTCTTATATTGCTTGAGGTTCTGAACCTGAGGCCTCTTCAATTACTGTTGAGGGACTTGCTTCTTAAGATGTGATTAACACTTCCTCTTCTTCAACCTGAGACAATTATCTTAGAGATATTGCTTGAGGGGTTGGCTCAATATATGACTAGTTTATTTTCATAACAGACACTTCCTCAATGACTATTTTCAATCTTTCTCTATTATTTGAAATAAAGGGTATTCAAGTTCCTCAAGCTTGGTTTCTGGGTCCAATGAATCATAAGGATCGATAATGACTACTCTTATTCTATTTAAGGTTATCCAATAATTTACAACTTCTTCAAATTGGGTGTAGGGTCTTTCTTTTATTTCCTAGACCTTTCTGAGATGTTCCCTATTACTAATGGTGATTTTAATTGCATCCTCAAACCTATATTCCTCATGGCCCATATATAGTTTCATCACTTTTTGGATTTTCTTGTTGTATTATTTGTTTGGGTCATAGGCTCTCCACATAAGTTTGGCAAAATAGTAGTCGTCCATCTTCCACATAGCTCTGAGCATATTGAGATATCCTTTGAAAATATAATGCCCCAATTTGAAATAAAATTTGATCCAAAGGAATCTCTCTTTACATCTGTTTACTCTCATATTTACTTTTTTTGCCACCTGTCTCATGATTTCTAAGGTGGCAATGGAAATTGGATAGTATTTTGGAAGTACTTTAGGCAAGATATTTGCACCATTCAGCCTGATGTAAGTGAAATATTCTACAAATAAGAACTTCCTAGCCTTGTTCTGGTTTATAAAATTGCTTATTCCTATACTAATCCTTGGGGTATTTTCACCACAAAGTTCATTATGAATGATCAACATAAATTTTCCAATAAATTCATTGATATTAGACCATCCTTCCTGAATCTATAGTAGTCTGTCCTAGAAACATTTGGCATTGACCCCTCCTAGTGATTCCAAAACTTTGGGACTTAGCTGGACCACTATGAGATGTATAAGAAAAGAATAGTATGTGAATTCTGGCATTATTTCTTCCTTTTCCTGAATAGCCTTTTGCAGGGTTGCAAGTTGTTCATTTATAATCTTTTGTAGGATCTTTTCCTAGGCACACATTGGTATCTTTCTAGTTTTATTCAACTTTGAGGCCATACACATCACTTCTCTTTTTATATTATTGAGATATTTATTGCCCATTGTAGTATTGATCATATCAACATAATCTTTGGCCCATACTCTAAGAGCCACTTTTGGTATGGGAAAATTGTATGATACATTATAGTCCAGACCAAACATACTTTGATAAAAATGAGTGCCTAACATACATGAGGATTGTATCTCGAGCACTTTATCATTTGGAACTATTTTGGAAGGAGAGAGATTAAATACCTTGCTAATGGCTTATTTGGTGATTCTGAATATCTTCTGGTCTTTGTGGTTGAGAATGGCCTTTGAATTAGGGTCGTATATTGCGACTAACCAAGAGAGTAGGTTATATGAATAGTGAACACATGGGTAGATGAGCTTCCCTGGGTTGCTATTCCATCTATTGCAATATGGACTATCATCATCATGTTTTTATCTAGCCCTCTGAAATATATCTTTGAGCATTGTATGATGTCTCCAGTAATCCTATTTTGTCTACTCCAAATAGAAAATAACGACATCTTCATATTCTTATTTTTGCTCCTTAGTAATCTCTCTCATCGATGCTTTCTTTTCTGGTATCTCTTGTTGCTTCTTCTTGATATTTTTACCTTGTAGTTATTCATATGGATAAGCCTATGATACTCTCATAACTCTGTTTGTAATTTCTTCATCAATAGACTGAACAATATTGGTATGCTTCTTTTTGGATGAGCTGGGAGTTTTCTTTGGCTTGCTAGACGAGGCCATGGTGCAAGACTATAATGTTGGCTATACTTCCTTACTATCGTACCGTGCAATTTTCACTCAGTTGAAGTTCTATGAGAGAAGCCAAAATTTAGCAAATAAGTGTTTATTATGGCTTGAGCATATGCGCACGTAGAATATTTATTTCTTCAGCCACCTTCATTGACCACTTTTCGAATAATCGTGCTTACGATATATGCATAACAAAAAAAATGAAGAGGGGTCCTCTTTTATGATTTTTCCAACTAGGCTTACATTCTTAGGTGCCATTTCCTCATTGGTGCCACATTGTCTGGCCTCCTCTATCACCACGAGCTTGAGACTTGTTAGAACATGACACTATTTCATGTTAACAAAAAATTAACTTAGATCATAATATTATGCATTAAAATATAACATCACATTTAGATCACACACATAAATATGGACACAAAGTATATCACAAAAGAGAGATCTTCACTATATTATGCTTCCATATTCAAGGTATGATACAACCATGGAGAGTTATCTCCAATATAATACAATACATGAATTTTTAGTCCTCAAACTATTGCTCTCCTCTACAAATCCGAGAAATGCAACCTTTCACATTCTTGTCATTAATACAAGCTCTTAACATGCCACATGTCATTGTGACTCTTCACTCACTTCTCTCTTTCGACACATTTTACTTTCACAAAGTGACACATAAATTAGGACAAAAGGACCAAATAATGTAATACTCACAACACCCCCCTTTAGTACATTATTTGGTAAAAAAAAATTTATAAATTTGATGACTACACATTCCCCCTTCATCAAAATTTTCTTCATTCTCTATGTGCCACTATCTCTATATCTTATCAACTTTTGATCATACTTGGTTTCCTTTTGAAGAAACCATACAACATGTCTTTTAGCTTATCCCAAGCATTCATATCAATCCACCCATAATTAATTTTTAATCTACATTATTTTATTTATTTTTGTAGATAAAACATGTGTAAATGGTTATGTCCTCCACAAAATTTACAATAATAGAGATTCCAATATTTCTCTATCCTATGACCATATTTACCACAATGCTCACATCTATTTTCTGTCACCAATTTGTTATCACTTTTACCTGTTACAAATTTTATGCTTGAATAATTTTGATTCACATGTCCTGTGTATCCAAGACCTTCACATTTTGGTCTTATTATTGGTACAAATGGTTATTTCATGCCTTGTTCATGCTTTCCCAAACCTTTTTGTTTGTAGCCCATTTTTTGTAGCAATTTGGAACCAATTCCCTTAGTGTGCTTCTCAAAATGGCCAAAAACATCATCACATTGCTCAACACAAATTTGAGCATCACTATGTCTATCATCATTTGAGTCTATATCCTCATCAATTACAATGGCATAGGCTCTCTCTGAACAATCACAAACCATGTGCAAGTCACTTTCATTTGGAAAGGGATCACAACATGCATCTTTTTCTTGCTCACAAATATCATTAGTATCACAACATTCATCCATCATTATGGGATTCAAATCATTAATATCATAAACAACATCCTTCTTCAAGGGCTTCAAATCATTACTTTCACAAAAAACATCCTTCATTAATGGCTTGTTTATTTGTGCTTTGATTTTGGAAACATTAAGAGTAATAATTCCTTTGTATATTGCTTTCCATAAAACAACAGGTATGGTGATAAATTTTTCATTACTATCATTAGCATCATTAAGGATTTCTTGCATGTATTTTTGAAGTAATAAATATTCTCCTTTCTTGGCTTCTTCAATAATGGAATGTAAATCTTTCCACACTTTGTCCGACACATCTTTTCATCTTCTTTGGCTTCTTAAACAAATGTCTTAAAAAAAAAAAAAATTCTTGTCATTTATCATTTTTTTTTGTTTTCTTGTTCTTTCCCTCCTTTGATTTAGTTTTCCCTTTGAGATAGAAAACCTTTTACCTCCCAAAAATTAAAACAATTCAAGAGAAAATACTTAAATCCCTTTTTTAATTGTTTGTCAACCTTTGAAGTGAGAAACCTTTTATCTCCCTACTTAAAAAAATTGAAAATTTTCTTTTCCTCTCCTAATTTAAAAAACTTTTAGATATCATTTTTCTTTTAAATTTATTTTTCCAAACCCAAAAAAAAAACTTTGTTTAATATATATTTTTGTTATTTTTTTTAAATAAAAAAGAAACCTCTCCAATATTACCTTATCCCTCCAACTTTCATCAAATTAAAATTTCAATATAACTTGAAACACATGTACTACTTGGCACTACAATGGTTGTTTATGAAAATGATCTCCTCACACACTACCCAAGTGGATATGGGCTGCCACATGGATGTTGCAGGATATGTTGCACAAATCACGCTACCTCTCCAATGGTGGCTCTACTCTTATGCTCCTCACAAGAAGTGTATGCCAAACATTGGTGTCTAAAATAGTGCTCTCTCCACGAGTATTTGAAGCAAAAAAATGTTATCACGGTTGTAACGTCCTCCTACCACGTTGGATTGAAGAAAAAAATAGTGGTAGATCTTACCACAACAAAGCATCAAGGGTTGTTTGCTCTAGAAACCTTTGCAGTTTGACTAACATCTTCCTCGACTGTCATCCACGTAGTCTGATTTTGGTATAATATGTAGGCCAACTTGTCTGATTAAATTTGTATAACGGTTGGTGGTTTAAAAAATAAGACCCTTCTCCATTTTGTATATTTTCACCATCGAAATAACATCTTCCACCCTGATGCGTAACGTCTCCTCTTACAAGAAATTGAAAGGAATTGTTACAAGACATTACATTGGATTCCAATAGTTATCGATAAAATTATAGAAAAAATGTATCTCTACACAAACATGGTGAAAATTATTTGAAATGACTATGTCAGGTAGTACTACATGATTGCAAGCAGGGTCGTGGTTTCACCTGAGTATTCTATTTATGCAGTTGGCTCCATGAGAGTTTTTCACCATAGGTAGGTTCACAAACTCAACACAAGCTTTAGCTCGGTGTCTTAGCTTCATAATGTCTCCACAGTGCAGTGTAGGATTTTGGTCCTAAAGTCTTTGACCAATATCCACAACCTATTTTTTTAGGGCTGCAATGTTCTCTCTGGGCGAGGGTACATGCTGCAACAACACTACTCAAACCAGGGTTTCACACGTAGTGCAATTTTTTTTTGTGGCCATATCCAAAAGGTGCGGGATCTCACAATGATGGACATATTTCTCAAACCAGATTATAGGGATCTAAGACAGATATAGGAGGAGGGGCAAAACCCACATAAATGTGATCCCAAAAGAAAATCGACCAAGACCCTTTCTTTACAACCTACAACAAATTGAATAGGATCTTGCCCAAATTTACGAAATCAAGGGTTTGTCACACAAGTAAAAAATGAGAGCCTTGCTTTTTCCATCTCTGTATAAACAAAAAATAATAATTAAAAAAACTTTCCCAAAAAATGGAAATCCAGGGTTTCCAAGGTAAGCACAAAAAAGGGTTTCTTTTTTCTTTTATTTTTAAACCTCTTCAACTCTTAATCAAAACTTCATATTCCACAAACTGACTTGATGTTTTCAACCCATCAAAAAACTCCATAGTTAAGTATTTTTTTCTAGAGTAGTGCTTGGATGGGTTACCTCTTGGAAAGTCTTGGTTTCCAAATCTAGCTATTTTTTTCTTCCATTGCGTCACTCTGATCTCACAAATCTCCTTTCCTTCAACACCTCAAATGGGCATGTTGTCGGATGGTGATGATTGTCCCAAAAACTCTATTCACTTAGGCTCTTCGTGGCTCTATGGTTTTCACATCTCTCTCAACCTTAGTTTCTACATAGCTTCCTCCATAGCTCTGATACCATATTGGAACATGCCACTATTTCATGTTAACAAAGCGTGAACCATGATCATAATATTATGCATTGAAACATAACATCACCTTTGGATCACACACATAAATATTGACACAAATATATTGACACAAAGTATATCACAAAAGAGAAATATTTACTATATTATGCTTCCCTATTCAAGGTATGATACAACAATGGATATTTAGCTCCAATATAATACAATACATGACTTTCAGTCCTCAAACAATTGCTCTCTACAAATTTGAGAAATGCAACCTTTCACATTCTTGTCAATAAGACAAGCTCTCAATATGCCACATGTCAATGTGACTCTTCACTCACTTCTCTCTTTCAACACATTTCACTTTCACAAAGTGACACATATATTAGGACAAAAGGACCAAATAATATAATACTCACAATAAGACTTGCCATTGGAGTTTTGCTACTACTTGTGTGTCTCAAGGAGATACATTCATACCTTGAACCAAATTTGATTTCACCACCTCTTTTAGGATCGTTGCCTTTGGATCTTGGGTTGTCCATCTCATTATTATTTTTTCTGGTCTTCAGATAGTTAACCTTGCGCCTTCCCAAGTAGACTAATCATTGTTAGATCTTGCTTGGGATGATCTAGTTCGTTAATGCTTCTTTCAATATGCACCTTGGTCTATCATTGATGGGTGTCTTCGATGAGTGATAGATACTTGCATGGAATAAACTATCGTTGATATCCTGGGGATGTCCTTGATGGATTGGTGACAATGTGTTTGCAAGGGCGATAGCCAAACTTTTTTGCTGATGAATTCACACTATCGCTAATGAATGAGAAAAATGAGAACCACTTCGATGACCAGTGACTATAAGTAATTGGGATAAAATTAGGGTGTAGACTTAGTAAACATGCTTTTATTTGATGTGTGACGAGAGGGGGAAAACCTAGGACAAAAATGACTTGACCCTTTGGATGACTCAAAATGCTTTATCACTGGTGACAATTCATGGTCATTGATGAATCGATGACAAGCTTTTCCTAAGGGTGATGAAGAAGACCTATTCAGACTGGGTCATTTTGTGGTCGCTGATGAATATGAGGTTTCATTGATTGAATTATCAATAGTCATTTTAATCAACAATAGACTAACTTGGACTTGGGGCTACGTGTTATGTAGAAATTAATGCTTACGACTTAGGCGGATGAAAAAATTTTTATAGACTATTTGACCTAGGACTAAAATATTGTTGATGGAAAAGACTATCGTTGATGGACTGGCAATGGATCAGTGATGGAAAGTTTGGGAGAGAGACGAAGACTTCACGTAGGTTTTGGACTATCATCGATGAACTACTATGGTCATGAAAGGATCGGTGACAGGACTTCGATTGCACATATCCATCTTTAAAATAACTTAACTTGACCAAATTATGTCAGGAGGAGGACTGGTTACACTGATAATATTAAGACCCTTATTTTAAACTTAATACTGGTTGTTGTTGATGAGATTGATCGATAATTGATCAGATCAACAACGAGACTTTCGCAAGAGGGATGACATATTTTGCTTTATGGCTAGGTTTTAACATGATCACTGATGGAAATAAGTTGTCGAAGATGGATTAGTGATTGAATTCTTGGACGAGCGCTATGGCAATTTTTGGACTTAGGCTTGTCACTGATGGCTAACTTTGGTCATGGATGAGATTGACAACAATATTTTTAAGCGACGGTGTTTTGATGGATTAAATTTATCATCGATGACTCGTTTAGATCATGGATTGAATCAATGAAGGGGTTTTAAAAGGGTGACAAAGGCTTATGGATTTTTAAACTTGGTGGATGACTTAGGAAAATATTAGGATGAGTATTTAAGCAAACTTCGGGACTTAGCTTTAATAAAATAAGGCAGACTTGGAAACATTTTTGGTCATGGTCTAACTTAGAGATGCCTTATGGTCTTTGACCTTGTAAAATTAATTTTAAAGATTTATGTAGTGGGTGGGCATTCTATAAACTAAGATTATTTTATCAAGGCTTCCCTCTCTTTTTGGACTCAATATCACATCCTACAATCACCTAGACATTTAGGCTTTGCCATCTCATTGAAAATTAGGGGTGAGAATTAAGTTAGGATTTTTGAAGCCCAACACAGGCTTTGTCTAGGACAAGAGAAATTTTTGGTTTGACAGGATAAAAATTTCTCTTGAGGACTCTATAATATATGGTTTTAAAAATATAGACCTAACTAAAACCATTTCCCTGTGGACTTCTTGCAATAGGCTTCAAATTAGTATTACCCCTAAGGACCTAATTTTAAGCTCAACTTTTATAAACTCTCTAATGGTTTAGCTTCATGACCAACTTGACCAAGATAAAATAGACCTTGAGAGCATTATAATTAAAAAAAACAAAACTAATCATCAAATAAGATAACACACTAAAAACCTGCTAGAATACTATAGACTGAAATGAAAACACACAGGATTGTAAGAGGACTAAAACTGATTGAATTACAACATACTTTTTTTATGTACAAGAGGCAGACTCAAATATTTCATATGAAATAATCCCCATTACAGGGATGGTACATCTTCAGATGTTGGCCATTTGTTGGAAATTACATTTCTTCACCTTGCAGGATCTGCAACTTGTAGGTATGACGGTCTATTTTCTAGAAAATCTGATAATGGCCTAGTCATTTGGGCTCCAACTTGCATTTTTCTATCGGTTTATCATTCTTTGGATCCCAATATAACATTGTGTCTCCTTATAAAAATGGTTTTCCCATGGATTTCTTGTTGAATACCTGTGTAATTATTTGAATTTCTTGGGTCATTCTTTTGAAAGCATCTCTCTTGTCTTCTTCTAGTTTGACAATCTGATCCATTCTCCTTTGTAAACTATTAGACTTTTGTGGTCTTGGAGTAACAAAGCCAAGGCTGGTCTTTCAACTTGTGGGGGAAGCAAGGCCTATTATCCATATACCAATTCATAAGGTGTTCTTCCTGTAGCTCTCTTGATGGAAATTCTATCGGTCCATAGAGAAAATTTCAATTTGTTGTCCCAAATCCTATTATTTCTGCCTAGAGCTCTTTATCCTGGTTATGAGATTTTTTTTTGAGGATTATACCAGGCCATTTCCTTAGGGATAGTAGTTAGCTGAATGGGCCAGTTAAATATCGTACTTGATGCAAAATTCTACCATTTCATAAGAAATAAAATTGCTGCCATTGTCAATTACTAGCTTTTTGGGTACCCCAAATCTGGTAAGGATATTATCTTCTAAAAACTTGATGATTACCTCAGTAGTCAATATTTTTAAAGGAGTAGCCTCCACCCACTTAGTGAAATAGTCTATAGCAATTATAATCCATTGATGGCCTCTTGATGAATTTGGATTAATTTTCCCTATCAAGTCTAGACCCCATTGAGTGAAAGGAGATTCTATTGTCACAAGTTTTAAAGGTATTGTAGGTAGTTTTTTTCTTACCATCAAATATCTGATAATTTTGCAATATGATCACTATCTGGTGTACATCCTTGAATATGGAAGGCCAACAATAGTCTGCCCTCATGATGTTAGCATTTTACTTTGATGTAAAATATCCTCCACAAAAACCAGCATGAAATTCCTCAACTATTTTGTCTATCTCTTCTCGAAAAAGGTAGAGCAGCAATACACCACTAGGATGTATCTAGTACAACTTGTTTTCTTGAATGTAGTATTTCTACGCTTGCAGTTTAATGCTTCTCATTCTGCTTTATGAGAAACTAGCAAGGATTGTAAATATCTATAAGTAGTGTACAATATCTTTATATCAGTCTTCTTCAAATGCTTTTATTTCAATAATCATCTATGCATTGATTGTCACTGTATTATTAAAATTGTCTCCTCCTTTAGTTGCCATATACTTATCCTAACCTTACCCTTTAATGGTTTTTACAATATTGAACTCTACTTCATACTATTGTAAATTAACCATCCATCTGGTTGAACTACCTATAGGCTTATTTTGAGTGAAGGTATCTTTGATGGTTGTGTAAGGGATGCATGCTATCACTTTATTTGACCCAAAAATCACTTTGAAGTGCTCTAAATATTTTGTAAGTGTGAAGGTCTACTTTTATATCATGGTATACTTCAACTGATATCCTTTTAAACCTGAACGCATGAATGCCACCGATCTCTCTATGTTTTCTGTATCTGTTTGTGATAGTACAATATCAAGGGTATCTTCTGAAGTAAAAGAATAGATATTAAAATCTCTATGATAATCTAGGTAGGCTAATATAGGAGATTGCATGATGGTATCTTTTATTTTATGAAAATCCTGCAAGTTATTTTTTGTCCATCTAATAATGCCCTCTTTTTTAATCATATCATTTATGGGCTTTACAATTTGGGTAAAATCTGGAACAAATCTCCTGACAAAATTAATATTCTCGAAGAACGATCTGACTCCTTTCAAGTTCTTAGGTGGAGGAATTTTTGCAATGGCATTAGTCCTTTTAAGATCAATACTAATTCCTTCTTTAGAGATAATGTGACTTAACAACTTGCCTTGTTTTGCTCTAAAGATACACTTCTTGGGATTTAGTGAAATACCAAATTCTTTACACCTAGAAAATACTTGAGTGAGATGCTCAAAGTGATCTTCAAGGTTTTTGGAGAAAATAGTTATGTCATCCAAGTAGACTACCACCATTTTAAACATCAAGCCATTGAAGGAAAAATATATAGCTCTCTGGAATGTGGCTTCTGCATTCATAAATCCAAAAGACATTCTAAGGTATTCAAAAGTTCCCTAGGGAGTACTAAAAGTTGTCTTGTGCCTAGCCTTAGGGTTAACTTGAATCTGGTTGTAGCTAGAGAATCCATCCAATAGAGATATTATGGCTGATCCTACAACAACTTGCAAAAGTTGTTCCATTTTGGGCAGAGGATAATTGTACTTCAAGGAGTTTTTATTTAGATTTAAAAGTCTACACATAGTCTGATATCTCCATTTTTCTTCCTCATTGGCACTAAATTTGCTATTGAGGTTGAAAATTTGTTTTTTTGATAATCTTGGAATCTAGTAGCTTTTGGAATTATTTTTACATTATTGGGTGTAATGTTGGATCAAACTTCCTCTATTTTTGTCTATGTGGTTTGGTGCCCTCTTTCAATGGAATGATATGCTTCATTTCCTTTGTGTTAAAAGTTTTGAGGTCTTCATATCTCCAAGAAAAAGCATCTTCATGCTTTTTCAAGTACTTTATGTAATCTCTTTTTTCTTTTTCTAATATGGATTTTTCAACCTTCACCATTTTGGGATCTTGTTCAGTACCAATATTAATTTCTTCTACTTCCAATCCTTGCAAGGCTAGTTTGTGGGCTTTATCAAAATCATTAAACAGACTTTCTAGTGAGGTTAGTCCTTTGGGGAATTTGTTAGTCTTCAATTGTATTATCTCTATTGGCTCTCCAATTACCTTTTTTAGTTTTTATTCATCTTCTTCATCACATATAATCTCAGCATATTGATTATGTAATGTCATAAAATCTTTGATGTCTATGTCATCTTGAAAAACATGCAGATACACTATGTTGTTTGGGATGGACAAATGGTATATTGAAATTGCAGGGAAATTCTCTTGATACATTGTGTCTATTTATGGGTTGTCTAAATCGGAGGCATTTATGGCTCCTTGGTTTTGGTCGCTAGGAATGTATGTGATGTTGAAAGCCAAAAATTTATCGATCTCTTCTTCAACAACCTACTTGTACTACTTCAGCATAGGATGTTTTATCTGATATTTTCTTTTAACTTGTATTATTAGTTCTACATCTCCATATACAGTCATATAATTAATTCTCAACTCTTTGGATTTTTTCAAACCTAACAACAAAGCTTCATATTCTACCACATTGTTTGTGCATGGAAAGTGCAGTCTATATGGAATACCTAAATAGTTTCCATTGATGCCAGTCAGGTTGACCCATGCTCCTACTCCAATATGTGACTTTGCTCTATCAAAAGTGAATGCCTACATTTTAGACATTAGTATTCTTGTGGACTCAGCATCAACCTGGGTTGCTGCCTATGGATCCATGTCTATCGCTTTAGGTATTTCAACTAGGAAGGGTGAAAGCCATATGGAATATAATCCTATTTCTTTATCCTCAAAAGACTAAACTAAGTTAACAGTGGTTTTATTATACTTTTTAAGCTCAAAAAAGTACCTATAAAAGGTTTCTCTTCTGAGGGTAGCCTGCTCTTTAGCTATTAGGGGGATAGTGGCATAGGACCAGTCTAACTAGATAGACCCTCCTAATTGCTCAGCAAAATGTCTTGACAATAGTTTAGAGAAGAATGGATCTACATAAACTATAGCCACATCCATAACTATGCCTTTCTTTGGGTATTGGTCTAAATAGACAAATAATCCTGTAATAATTCCTACATAGGGAATTTTTCTACTATCCATGATAGATATTGGGGGAGAGTCTTTGGTGCATATTAGACCTAACTAATCTACCACTTGTTTGGGCATGATATTATGTGATGCTCCACTAACTGTAGACACCAAAAACAACACCAATCCGATTATGTGACTGCAAACACTGATCGCATTAACACACACTGCCCCCAGGGCAGCCTCAGAGGTTAAAACAGTGGTTCTAACCACTCGCACAGCAGTTTTAAAAGTCAAAGATCAATTTGGCACCTTTTAGGCACTCTGCTACTTATTCGCTCCACCCAGGGACGAGTGCAGATTGGTACTCGTTCCACCCAGGGACGATTACCAGCGCTCGCTCCTGGGTGGGACGAATGCCAGGTTTGACCTGCAAAAAGTCAAACCTCGGCACATGACAACTCAGAACTGCCACTTAGCTCTCCCTTCATGGCATAGGAGTGCGAGTGAGTTCTTTTGACAACTCAGATCTGCCACTTGACTCTCCCTTCATTGCATGGGAGTGAGAGTGGGCTTTTTCATGACAACTCAAATTAGCTACTTAACTCTCCCTTCATTGCATGGGAGTGCGAGTGAGTTCTTTTGGGCATGCAGCAGCAATTACAGAAGTAGTTATGGAGCCCTTGATCAGGGAGAAGTCTTCTCTTCCCTGAAAAAGCATTCATGCTAAGTAGCACTTTTGCATGCTAATTCAAAGAGACCCCTTGGGTCTATAAAATGGTGAATTTCCTCACCCAAAATGGATACAGAGAAGGAGCATTTTGAGCGACGAAGTGCTGCTATTTTGCTGACTTACGATTTGTGTCTTTACATCCATAATCTCTTAATCGAAAAGGAGGTTATTGGGTGACTTTGAAGGCACGAATCAAGAACCAAAAACCCGATTTTTTTGACCACAATAGCCTATCAATTTGTCGACAACACATCACAACAGGTTTCGGACCCATCCCAAGCGGATTGGTGTCGAAACAAAGTTTCAACCCGTGGGTGGTTTGCCTTCGGGCACCCCTGCCTTATTGCAGGTTTTCTCGTCTCACCCCGAAACGAGTACCAAACTATCACAGGTTTTCTCGTCTCACCCCGAAACGAGTACCAAACTGTTGCAGGTTTACTCGTCCGACCCAGGGACGAATACGGATCTATATCGAATTTGGTGACTGTTTCTTTTGCAATATTTTTCTAGTTACATGATTACGCTTCTGTCAAATTTTTAGTCTATTTGGATTCATTTTAATCATCGTTATATTTATCTTTTACATTCATTAATAGTAACCTTTCATATTCGCGAGTTTTATTTTCATACACAGGTGCTACTGACTCTTTGTTTGTTTCTTTGAACGTAGGTCTTCAACATTAGAGGAGCAACGAGGAGTCTACTTTTATCAACACAAGCGGTGGCAACGTTTTGGTTCGCCCATCTTATATGTGGGCACGCGGAAGAAGGAATTCTAGAACAAGTTGTAAAAGATCAACATTTGACGCTCCTATCCCCTAAAAAGGAAGGAGACGTATTGTAACACATTACTGAAAGAATATCAATAAAAAGGGTCGTATTTTATATTGCTTTTATATCTTGTGTTCATTCATTTGTGTTCTTTCCTTTTAATGCAATTTTGTTTAGTCTTTCCTTTTTCTTTCGAAATCTCGTGCTTTCAATGGCGATCACGGTGGGACCTTCTGTCCTCTATTTTTTTTTTAGGTTAGATTTCTGATCTGAAATTGCTTGTTTTGATTACAGGTACCTATTTTTCAGTCATCAGACTATTATTCGTTTCTATCAGTGACGATTACAGAATTGGGATTCGTCTCACCCAAGGACGAATAGGCATTCGTCCTACCCTGGAACGAATACTGTTCTGATATTCGTCTCACCCAGGGACGAATAGCTTTCTGTGCATTTTTCAGACCAGCAAATCAGAAGCATCCTTGTGGGCAGAGAAGAGGTAGGGGTTTTTAACAAGCCTCTATCAAATTTCTGTTTTCTGTTTTCTAGTTTTCAATTTTTGTATGGCTTAGGGAAAGTTTCCTTTTTGTTTGCCTGTTTCAATTTTTGCAAATTAAAAGGAACCCCACACACATCACTCGACATTTTTAAACCAAGGAGCTGGTCGTAAAACCCCAGCCCTTGATCAAGACCAACGGTGGATTTCATCACCACCTTGGCTTGATTTTTGCATCCATTTACCCCGATTGTCACTGTTGCTCGACGTAAATCCTGACGAAAGCTGACCGAGTGTCGTTGGGGTGATTCCCAGCATGCGAGGATAAGTCTTCTATGGTAGGTGTCATAAACAGGACAATCCCCCTTTCGTACCGCCTATGTTCCACGTATCATCTGCTCTCACGTACCTATAGTCTCCCTCACGTAAGGGCGGGTATATAGAGAGGTTGGTATATCGGTCCGGCAATGGTATATTGAAGGGCGACCATTTATGGGAGTCATATGAGCCAACATTTTGCATTTAAACGGTCTTCACAAAAATTTTCAAAAACAAAACAAAAATCATCATCAAAAACACACTAAAACCAGTCTAGGACACACCATTAATCTTTAAAAGAGATAATCATTGCTTTGTGTGTGTATGTTCTTTTCTGCTTAGTGTAACAAAAAAAAATCAAAAATCAAAAAATCATAAACAAAAGATAAAAATCTACGTAGCTTGTAGAGAGTCATTACCATGGTATTCACCCGCAGTCAAGCCCACTCACGGGCAGACGCTGCGGCGAATGTCCAAAGAAGCACGAGTCGCCTCCGTTACAGTCCCCAGGATTTGGTCATACCACCTTGGCGACCTAACACACAAGGCAGTCCCCTCCACACCTTAACGGAAAGGGACTATAGGGACACCTCTTCTAGGGGTACTCCTATTCAGCATAGCACCCAGCACACACCCTTCCATGAGGGGTACATCCATAGGAGAGCTCCCTTAGATGCTCGCTATGAGTGGTCACCGCGCGATGAAGCGCTAGGTCAACATAGGGTTCGACGGGAGGAACCACATGATTACACTATCCCTCCTTCACCCCCTCTAGTTGTCAGGACTACAAGGACAAATCCAGAGCACAAGGCTCCTCAGGAGGGGCGAGCCAACTCCGCCCGTTCCTTTTTCACTTACGAAAGAGAGCACGAGGAAAACCCTTACCTTCCTCAAGAGCAATATACATCACGGGAGCAATACGCCTCCGCAACTTCTAGCTATCAGGATCACCTACTGAGGCCAAAGCCTCGAGGGAATGCCGCTACCCCCAACAGAGGGAGGCGGCCTATAGAGATCTCGGATCACCATGACCGAGATAGATATCTAGGAGAGGCATCTAGGCCTTCTAGACATGAGACGGCAGGACCAACTATCTTAGAATCTGCCAAGCATATCGCACGTCGGATGCAACTCACGCTACTTGAGCTAGAACGACAACAGTTAGAGCAACAGTATCTTCTAAATCAAGAGTGCATTCAGCGCCAGGAGGATGAGTTGTTCCCACACACTATGCAGGCGAGGACTCCAACCCCTCGCATGCATAAGACAGAACATTATGAGAGACACAACTGGGTGCGAGACAGGTCTCCGTGACCTTATCAAACGTTGCCCCCGATGCCTCCTAGACTTGAGCGGGAGGCTACTCCTCAGACCAATGACGGGTGCCTTCTTCAGGCACCCACCCAGGTTCATGGGCCACCCTCAAAAATTCTTCAAGAAGCCTCTAAGGAACCTGAGCGAGAAGAAGAGCGGGATGAAATGCCATACCAAGGCATGGGGGGTGCTATCCAGCCACCCCTCCCAAGGCCCCAAGTTCCCCACAACCTGCAATGGGAACAAATCAAAGAGGAGGAGCTCAAATCCCCCGATACAAGCAATGCACTGCCAGAGCACTTAGAGTCGGTAGAGACCAAGATTTTGGGGCCCCAAAAGCCCAACTTATGTGAGACTCCTCTCCAAGAGGATCAACCCCTGGTTGTAGAGCTACCTGATGATGAGGTCTTCCATATCTCAGCATCACCAGATTCTGATGAGCCTGACTCTCTCGCCAAAGATGAGTCAACATATGCAATAGCACCATGGGACCCGTTTGAGTCAGACAACAATAATTCATGGGTGGTCCCCATGGATGATCATCACAAAATTCTCCTAACATTATTCCCTTTGGAGGCTCCCATCGAGCCCGTGCCATTGCAGGAAAATCAGGTCCCCCCGCAAAGCGCGAAACAACCCCATCGGGACCACGTCAATCTGCTCGAGCAAGAAGAGCCTAGAATGTCACAGACAGCTGTCGGGGCCAACGAGGGCCTTTGGATCTCCGACAATGATTACGAAGATGAAACTGAGATGGCATATCTCAATCATGCACGACGGCACAATCACCCTGTAACCCATGATGAACTGATGGCACAACTAGGCATAAGACTAGGGCATGAGTGGCACATAGACCCAGCCCACTGGCATCAAATGTTGATTCCGCTCCTTTGGGTAGACCGCGAGCAACTTCCACCCCGAGATATCATAGCACCATCAGTGCCGAAGGCAGACCCTGTCCTCCTATCCATGCATAAGGCCGATCCATTCGTGCCAATCCCTACAGAGCCAGATCCGGTGCACAAAGATCATCAAGCTGGGGGTACCTCTATTCCCTGAAGAGCAAGTGGATTACACCAAATGCTCCAAAGGTGTCCATAAACCCTTTGGTCAACCCAAAAGCTCCAAGGATTATCGCAATCACTTGGTCAACCCAAAAGCTCCAAGGATTATCGCAATCTCTTGGTCAACCCAAAAGCTCCAAGGATTATCGCAATCACTTGGTCACCCCAAAAAGCTCCAAGGATTATCGCAATCCCTTGGTCACCCCAAAAAGCTCCAAGGATTATCACAATCACTTGGTCACCCTAAAAGCTCCAAGGATTATCGCAATCACTTGGTCAACCCAAAAAGCTCCAAGGATTATTGCAATCACTTGGTCATCCCAAAATGAGGTTTTATTGGTATTATGTTTGTAAAAAGCTCCAAGGTTTAATCTTGTATCAGTTTTTTTGTTAGTTTATTTTTATCTTGGTCAAAACCAAAAGCTCCAAGGATTATTGCAATCTCTTGGTCAACCCCAAAAGCTCCAAGGATTATTGCAATCTCTTGGTCAACCCCAAAAGCTCCAAGGATTATCGCAATCGCTTGGTCAAGAAAATTCAAAAACAAACAAAATCATCAAAAACAAACAAAATTTGCATCTCAATTTCATGCATACTTCAAAATTCAAAATACATATAGCTGCATACACATTGCATCCATCCATTGCATATTGTTGATCACACAAGGCAAAGGCACCATAGACTGTCATTACTTGGCAAATCCACCACCTTTCATATTTTCCATTTTGAAAACAATACAACAAAAATAAACGACAATCACCATTTCGCCATATCATAAATCAGTTGTCATCTAATGTATCTAGAGTTTTCGTCATTCAGCTGTCTTTAGATCTCTAGCCAAGAATTGTACAAAGTCAAACGGATGTTACAACGGTAGAGTTTTACTTGAAATACACCTTGTTACGTAGCATCCCATCACAAGTTCAAAAACACATAAAAACAAATTCCCAAGTTGTGTGAATGAAAGATGAAACCTGCAAAGCAATCCAGGTCACCATAAGCGAAACGGTTATCTTGCTCATCCCCTTATGCGAATGACCCCAAGAATGTTGAGAGTTGGCAAAAGGACAAGAATCCTCCCTACCCAATTCCCCAAGAATCCCAAGTTCTCAAAAGTTGCAAACATCATAAAATTTTGCAAACAGTCAAAACTCCAAAAATTTGACATCACCACCAAAGTGCATACATCCAAAGGCACATACAATAGTGATTCTCATCACTCAAAATTCAAATCCCTTGCTCAAAAGAAAAATCAAAATAAAATAAATAGTGATTTTTATCACTATAAACGAGCAAGTATCCCAATACAAATGAAGAAAAGAAGGGAGTTGAACTTGAATCCCTGGAACTCTCAGCATTTCGAAGGTCATGAGATAAACCTCAATATCGGTTTGGTTGATAGCCTATCGGTCACTCGTGGCAAAACCTCCCGCATGACGATATATCTGCCACATTCACTTGTGTGCAGATCAATGTTTGCATGTGGATGAGCTAGCTTATGGTATCCTAGAATGCAAAATAGATTAATCTACCTAAATACAACAAAGGAGTTAGTGGAACTAATCCGGTGATCCTCCATACAGGTTCGGTTGAAAGCCCATCTGGCACTGGCGGTATCCTGACAAATACCACATAAACAAACTCAATTGCACACACAGGGATGTGAAATAACTTGGTCAAAGACAAGTCCGATTCATACCTTGTTCAAACATCTTGTAAGACAACAGTATAGTCTTGGCTAGTTAGTTAAACCATCTGAGTCTCAGAAACACTTAGCTACATTCTCCGCCAACCGTTGCATATCATTCCTCCCTATATCACCATCCAAAAGAAACAAAAAAAAAAAGAGCAACATATATACACAAAAGCATTTACCACAGCAATCACCCAGTACACAAAGCCATAAGTCCTGTATAGTCTATGGTGCCAATGCAAGGTTATCAACAAATCATTTCATCCATTCCATTACCTATCATATAAATCAACAACATTCGCATTTATCATACCATATGCATACATCAATATAAAGTAGCATGCATCCATCAACATCAATCATTGTGCATAACATGAAATTATGACATATACACAAAGCAAGAAAATCAAAACAACAAAAACATCAAATATCACACAAACAATAGCAATAAAATTGTCGGACACAAGTGCACCTTTGCACCTAACATCTATGGCATAGCAAAACTGATGTCGGGGTCTACATTGTCACTATCCTACTCCCTAAGAAGGCTACCATAGCCGGACCGCTCCATGGGAAGATGGATTTTCGACAATTTCACCCCCAAACGACGTCCCAAATGGGTCAAAACCCACTCAAAAACAATAAAAATCAACAAAAAAAAAAAAAAAGAAAAAAACAAAAAAAATGCAACACAAACACAAAGCAATAAGCATTTCCGGACACAAGTGCTCTTGCACTTAACCTCTTGGCATAGAAAATCGATGTCGGGGCTCAAATTGTCACTCTCCTACTTCCCCAAGAAGGCTACCATAGCCGGACCGCTCCACGGGAAGACGGACTTTCGACACTTTCACCCCATTATGGCATCACCAAAAGGGTTTTTACCCACCAAAAATAGGTCCAAAAGTCAGGAAACTGCTCGAGCATTCAACGGACAACATCTAAAGGCACCCTCACTTAAGTCATCTTGGGTCAAGCGACTCGTCGCTTTTCTCATGTCGGTCATTCCCTCATCGATTCGTCGCTTGAGGGGGTAGTCACACTTAAGTCACCAATCAACAAACACACACCCAATCAAGGCAATGGCATGCATTCAAAGAATCATTGACAAAGACAATCACGCTCCTGCTTGGGGCAGCAAACAAGCAATAATCACAAATTGATCAAACACTTGGCATTCCTGAAGCATGAACACAAGGTTCCCCCATGGACAAAAGGTTGCGCCCTTTGCCTATTCATGACTGATCAATGTCCAAGCTCAAGTCACACCTCACCAAAATAGGTTAATACTTGAAATCAAATTCCTTAGCTCGTCGAAGCAAGGATTCAAGAATGCATGCCCTTTCCATACTTGGGGCATCAAGAGTTGGTTAGGTTACTGAGAAACCCTAATCATTAGTGCTTTGGTTATCTATTTTTGCTCAGCACTGCACCTTGTGCAGCACTTCCCAAAAAGGGGCATCTGTAGACACCAAAATAGCACCAATCCGATTATGTGACTGCAAACACTGATCGCATTGACACACACAACCCCCAGGGCAGCCCCAAAGGTTAAAACAGTGGTCCTAACCACTCACACAATAGTTTTAAAAGTCAGAGATCAATTTGGCACCTTTTAGGCACTCTGCTACTTATTCGCTCCACCCAGGGATGAGTGCAGACTGGTACTCATTCCACCTAGGGACGATTACCAGCGCTCGCTCCTGGGTGGGACGAATTCTAGGTTTGACCTACAAAAAGTCAAATCTCGGCACATGATAACTCAGAACTGCCACTTAACTCTCCCTTCATTGCATGGGAGTTCGAGTCAAGTTTTTTGACAACTCATATGCCACTTGACTCTCCCTTCATTTCATGGGAGTGAGAGTGGGCTTTTCATGACAACTCAAATTAGCTACTTAACTCTCCTTCATTGCATGGGAGTGCGAGTGAGTTCTTTTGGGCATGCAGCAGCAATTACAGAAGTAGTTATGGAGCCCTTGATCAGGGAGAAGTCTTCTCTTCCCTAAAAAAGCATTCATGCTAAGTAGCACTTTTGCATGCTAATTCAAAGAGACCCCTTGGGTCTATAAAATGGTGAATTTCCTCACCCAAAAGGGAGACAGAGAAGGAGCATTTTGAGCGACGAAGTGCTGCTGTTTTGCTGACTTACGATTTGTGTCTTTACATCCATAATCTCTTAATCGAAAAGGAGGTTATTGGGTGACTTTGAAGGCACGAATCAAGAACCAAAAACCCAATTTTTTTGACCACAATAGCCTATCAATTTGTCGACAACACATCACAACAGGTTTCGGACCCATCCCAAGCGGATTGGTGTCGAAACAAAGTTTCAACCCGCGGGTGGTTTGCCTTCGGGCACCCCCTGCCTTATTGCAGGTTTTCTTGTCTCACCCTAGAATGAGTACCAAACTATTATAGGTTTTCTCGTCGCACCCCGAAACGAGTAACAAACTGTCGCAGGTTTTCTCGTCTCACCCCTGAACGAGTACCAAACTATTGCAGGTTTACTCGTCCGACCCCGGGACGAATACGGATCTATATTGAATTTGGTGACTGTTTCTTTTGCAGTATTTTTCTAGTTACATGATTACGCTTCTGTCAAATTTTTAGTCTATTTGGATTCATTTTAATCATCATTATATTCATCTTTTACATTCATCAAACAATAACCCTTCAGATTCGCGAGTTTCATTTTCATATACAGGTGCTACTGATTCTTTGTTTGTTTCTTCGAACGTAGGTCTTCAATATTGGAGGAGCAGCGAGGAGTCTACTTTTATCAACACAAGCGGTGGCAACGTTTTGGTTCGCCCATCTTATATGTGGGCACGCGGAAGAAGGAATTCTAGAACAAGTTGTAAAAGATCAACATTTGACGCTCCTATCCCCTAAAAAGGAAGGAGACGTATTGTAACACATTACTGAAAGAATATCAATAAAAAGGGCCGTATTTTATATTGCTTTTATATCTTGTGTTCATTCATTTGTGTTCTTTCCTTTTAATGCAATTTTGTTTAGTCTTTCCTTTTTTTTTCCGGAATCTCGTGCTTTCACTAACATAAAATTATGAATTACATACTGATCTCCAAAGTTTGAATTGTATCTTAAGGATATATAGAAAGGTTTAACTACTAATGGATTTCTAGGAATGAGCTTGGGTTTTTTTGCTACTAAAAAATTGCATATATGAGTATTGGATGGCTCAATTAAGCGAAAAACTTGACAGACTTGATCTTTGTATTTTGGTATAGTCATGAGTTCTCCAAAGATAATGTTAATCTTCTATTTAGTTAGTTCTTAACTACATCAAATTTAGCCTTCTTGACTTCAACATTCTTGTTAGAATCTGACTTTTTTTTAGCCCCATTCCTTATTTTAACCTTAGAGGCTGCTTTCTAGTTATTATTATTTTGTTTCTTGGTAGCTTTATCTTTGTTTTGGGTCTAATGAATTATATCAGCTTTACCAAACTTATTTGTCTTATCAGGCACTGTTCTACCTCTTAGATTGATGGCATTCATTCTTTCTAGGGTTTCAATTTATTTGGTTCTTGGAACAATTTTGACTTATTTCATCATTTCATACCTAGTCTCTTGAGGTCTTTTTAGGATTTACACATTCTCAATAACCATAGCTCTGGGTTCTATTTATGATTTAGGCAATTCATCCATTTCCTTTTCAAACTATATTTTCCTTTCTTCATCTTCTTTGGTTCAACAAGTATTTATTCTTATTTCCTCATTTGATTCTTCTTTTGCATTATCATTGGCGTGTGCACTTAAATAAATATATTAGGCAACTGAATTATATGGTGCATCACACTCGCTACAATAGTATGAGAAGTCAAAAACTATATTTGTAGTGGCCATGGGGTTTAGGACTGCTTCCATGTGTTTTGGCCCTTCTCTCCTTTTCCAACCATTATTTCCATTTTTGCTTCCTTCTTCCCCATTATTTCTTGTCCAACTTCTATTGAAATTTCTTTGAAATTGGGATTTGTTATCAGACTGCACTTGGTATGGTTGGTCATCATTTATATATTTATCCATATCAATTCTAGATAGCCTATTATTGATTGCATTAAAATTTTTGGTAGATTGGTTGGACAATTTTCTAGGGGATCTACCTTAGCCTTTTTCAACATTGAGAACCCAAATTTCTTAGGCTTTCTATCTACTTGACTGGAGCTTGACTCAAAAGTGTATGGCTTAATTTTACCACTGTCTAACATATTTCTCTCTATTTCTAGAGCTTGATCCATACAATAATAAATGGTGTTGGTTCTATGTTGTCTTAACTCATAACTAAATTATCTAAAAAAGCATTATTCTAGAAACATATGGCCTGGCGATCAGTGGGTCTCAGGGTTGTGGGGAATTTATTTCTAGTTTTGAAAAATCGTCTGTTAAAATATTCTACTGACTTATTTTATTTCTTCTTGACTGTTGCAAGTTCTGTTAGAAAATATTGTTCATTCTTTCTTTCTCCATACTTATTTAAGAATACTCCTTCCATAGTCTGGAAGTCAAAAATCTGGTCAGTTGGGAGACAATTAAACCAGTATCTTGCATCATTATCTAATGTTTTCAGGAATAGTTTGAGAACTACATCCTCATGTTAAACCTCCAGACTATCTAAAGCATATAGAAATTTTTTGATGTGGTCTTCTCTAGTGACAATAATGTTACCTTGGAATTTAAGCAAATATTTATGGGCTTTAGCTGGAAAGGGATGTAAATTTTTGGGTAATTGGAAAGGCCTGTACCTATTAGTCCTCCATACTTGAAGGTTCTAATTTGGTTGTGCCATAGGGATGATAGGGATACTAACCACAAGAATGCTAATAGTAGGATTAATTACAGGGATAGAATTTTTAGCAGACTTATTAAGCCTTATTATGATAAACACATTTTTTAAGAAATGGGACTTTTTGGGTATGGGTAAATACCTTCGGGTCTTCAAATTTTATAAAAATATCCTTTTTATTGCATTTTTTGTGTGCCATGTTAGATTATGCTTCTTCTTATTTTATATTCATTTAGAGTTTCCTGTACTTTTGGTGCAAGTAGGATCTCACTCAAGACAAGATTGCTTAGCTTATTAAATTTTCTCAATCTCTCAGATGTGCTTGGAAATTCCTAAAACACACAGGCTCTTAGAAAATTATAGTTTATCAAAGAAAAATAATCAAATTCTAGAGAATTGTGGTTTTGTTAAAAAAATTATCATAGGAGATAAACCCTATAAAAGTGATGAAGATGACACACAAAGGTTTATCCCCGAAAATAATGTCAAAAAACTATTGGCGTAAGATGATGGCCCAGTATGAATAGCCAGTAAAAAATTTCATAGGGGAATAAAATAACATAAAAAATAAAAGGGTTGCTCCACAACAACGATGCCAAATAACTATTATGGAAAAATTTGAATATCCTTGTAGTTTGTCATGCTATTCAAATCCTTTGTGACCCACAAGAAGATATGTGAGATCTGGTTGACTCACCACTTAGTCCTAGGATAGCTTAGAAGCTAAACAAGCTAGGTATAGACACCCTAATATGAGATTACAATGGTATTCATTAAACAAATAGCTCAACTAGATTAATATAGACTGTAAAATAATATTGACCAAGCATATAATGAAAGCATTTCAGTATTTAAACTAGACCGATGCCTTGTTCGTTGGGTTATCATAGCAATTTTAACCATTCACATGAAAAGAATAGAAGGGGAAAGAAGAACTGATAAACCTACATTCATTCAAATATCATAATCAATATAGGTTCTTAAATCAACAAAGAAACGTTACCTACAGATTCAAATAATGTAATATGCAGGCAAGATAACATACACACATTGCACAAGAAATTTTCTAGAAAGCGAGAACCAGATATTTTGTATTATATTTAGAATGAAATGTTTACAATGAATAAGCTTGGAAAAATGCTCAGGTTTTCTGATCAATACAATACATGAGTCACCCCATTCGAATGACGTAATAGGGGACTATTATCTACTATCCTAAATGTAGTGACATATAGACTCTGGCTCTCTGGAACAACTCCTAGAAATGATCTCAAATAGACTGCTCGACTTTCGACTATACCTGCACAAAAGTGGGATGAACTTAAGAAAATAAATAAAATGAAGGAAAAACAAAGGAGATACGATAACCTAGATGAAACACTTAGAATACCTCACATAAGCTTGCTACATGATTGCTTGATGATGAAGCTTGGCTGCCTTGACTCCTTTTATAACTGGGCTATTCAAAATTAGTTACAAATGCTTGGTGTAGGTGTTGCCACTTGGAAAATATTCAACCACTATTTTTTTAGGTGCTTTACAGGCTGGCTTGAGCTGTGTCACACTAACAAAATTGATTGTAGTCTACCACCTATTATTGAGACTACTATTTCTGCTGTTACGGTATAGGGATTAATTATGTTTGTTCTTGAGTCTCTGTAGTGGGGGTAACGTCGATTGTTTCTTCCTAGTATTTTTCTATGGGACCCGCTTGGTTGTCATATTTTTTGTATTCTTTAGCATTATCAACTCCTAAAAGTTTAGCTATTTGTACCTAGGCTTCATTTGAAAACATGGAATTTGTATTGACTTTGTGTTTGATGTTCTTTATAAGATTGAGGTATTTCTTCATCAATGGCCCATTTTGATCAACAAATAAGATTGCTTCTATGTTTATCAAAGCCAAATCCCTAAGTTGTAGTGCCAATTCTTTCTCATCCTTCCCATCACATTTGAATTCCATTATTTTATTGGTGATGAGTGCTTCCATCTGAGTTGATGCAGTGACTTCCCTGAGTGTCTCAATGTTTTGCAGCCCTACGTTGCCTAATTCTTTTGTCCATTCATCTATGCCTGATATGGAATCTTCCCATTGGACTCTATCACAAAAATAGTTCTTCAACTTATGGAATTCAATCTGGTAGTCATACACTCATCCATAAAAAATGGTGACTTGCTCTCTTCCATGATTTGAGTATATTCTTCTTTGTATTTCTGGTAGATATGAGCAATTTTTACAACTCTTAGTTTTGTTTCTTCCATCAAAATTTTGATCTGTTGATCTGTGTTCATGATCTCCATAAGGTATTTAAAAATATTAGGCATTGGTTTGACTTTGTCCTTGATCAATTCAACCAATCCTGATTTGAATTGATCAACGATGTCTTCTTTGTCACAAGTTTTCTCAGGAAAGAATGTTGACTTCTGCTTTTGTATCTTTTTATTTCTTTCTTTAGTCTACCTATCTCAGCTTGAAGTTCTAGGTTCTCACTCTGCAATTGCTCTTTTTTAGTTTTCATATGTTCAAACAAAGTCTTTATTTCTATTAATTATTTGATCTCCCCTTGTACAACTACAACTATTTGCATATGAACTACCACATTTGCTTTTAGCATTTCAATATTATCCCATGGTCATTTTACTTGTTTGGCTATGGGGTCAATGAAGAATTCAATAAAAGTTTTTGGCAGAGGTACTATGATAGTCACTTCTAAATCAGTCTGCATGATGCCTTGTTTAGCCAACAATTGATGAGTGGCCTTCTCATCTGTAATTGCTTCCACCACTTCTATTTGATATTATTTCTCGTCATTGAATTGTATGTTAGTTTATTTTACCCTTGTCAGTACTTTGGAGTGAGAAGTCTCATAAGTTGGACTAAATTCAGTATGCACTCTTTTGGATGGCAAAGAACCAGGAGGATTTGTTTCTTTAGGCACCAATTCTCTCAAAATATTTCCTAGTCCTCCAGCTTGAGTAATATTCTTCATGGCAGCTTGAGGAATTTTTTACTTCTCATTATTTACTATTAAATGCATGGTAGTGGTTCTCTTTGGCATTTGTGCCTGAGTTCTTACAAGTGATTTTTCCATTTCTTCTACTGCTTGAGGTTTTGAACCTAAGGCCTATTCAATTACTACTGAGGGACTTTCTATCTGAGATATGATTAGCATTTATTCTTCTTAAGCCTGAGATAATTCTCTTGGAGAGCTTGCTTGAGGGTTTGGCTTAATTCATGGCTGGTCTATTTTCGTAACAAATGCTTCCTCGATGACTATTTCTAGTATTTGCAAGTATTTCTCTATTATTTGCAAGAAAGGATCTTCAAGTTTCTTAGGATTGGTTTTTGGGACCAGCGGAGCATAATAATCGATAGTGGCTGCTCTTAGTCTATTTAAGGTTATCCAATAATTTTGGACTTCTTCAAATTGGGTGTAGGGTCTTTCTTTTATTTCCCAGACCTTTCTACGATATTCGCTATTACTGATGGTAATTTGCATTGTGTCCTCAAACTTATCTTTCTCATGTCCCATGTGTATTTTCATCACTTTTTGGATTTTCTTGTCGTATTCTTTGTCTGGGTCATAGAATCTCCACATAAGTTTGGCAAAACAATAGTCATCCATATTACACATAGCTCTGAGTAGACTAAGATATCCTTTGAAAACATTCCTCATTTTGAAAGGTAATTTGATCCAAGGGACTCTCACTTTGCCTCTGTTTACTCTCATATTCACTTCTTCAGCCACCTATCTCATGATTTCTAAGGTGGCAATGAACATTGGACAATATTTTGGAAGTACTTTAGGCAGGATCTTTGTGCCATACAACCTAATGTAAGTGAAATTTTTTACAAAGAAGAACTTCCCAATATTAATCTGGTTTAGGAAATTGGTTATTCCTATGCTAATCCTTGGGAGATTTTCACCACAAAGTTTGTTATAACTGGCTAGCATAATTTTTCCAATAAATTCATTGATATCAGACCATCCTTCCTGAATCCATGGCAGTTTTTCCTAGACACATTCGACATTGACCCCTCCTCATGATTCAAAAACTTTAGGACTTAGCTAGCCCACTATGAGATGTATATGAAAAGATTAATATGTGGATTCTTGCATTATTTATTCCTTTTCCTGAATAGCCCTTTGTAGGGCTGCAATATGTTCATTTATATTCTTTGCTAGGACCTTTTTCTAGGCATACATTAGTATCTTTATAGTTTTATTCAAATTTGAGGCCATATACATCACTTCTATTTTTATATTATCAATATCTTTATTGCCCATTACAATATTGATTATATCAACGTAATATTTGGCCCATACTCTGAGAGCCACTTTTGGTATGGTGAAATTTAATGATACATTATAGTCTAGACCAAACATACTTTGATAAAAATGAGTGCCTAACATACATGAGGATTGTATCTCGAGCACTTTATCATTTGGGACTATTTGGGAAGGAGAGAGATTAAATACCTTACTAATGGCTTCTTTGGTGATTCTAAAGATCTTTTGGTCTTTGTGGTTGAGGGTGGCCTTCAAATTAGGGTTGTATATCATAGTTAACCGAGAGAGTAGGTCAGATGAATAGTGAACACAGATAGATGAGCTTACCCAGGTTGCTATTCCATCTATTGCAATAGGGACTATCATCATCATATTTTTCTCTGCCCTTCAAAATATATCTTTGAGCATTGTATTATGTCTTTGGTAATCCTCTTTTGTCTACTCAAAATAGAAAATGGTGGCATTTTCATATTCTTGTTTTTTCTCCCTAGTAATCTCTCTCATCGATGCTTTCTTTTCTAGTGTCTATTGTTGCTTCTTCTTGATAGTTTTACCTTGTAGTTCTTCATATGGATAAGTCTGTGATACTCTCAGAAATCTATTTGTGATTTCTTCTTCAATAGACTAAATAATCTTGGCAGGATTCTTTTTATATGAGTTAGGAGTTTTCTTTGGCTTTCTAGATGAGGCCATGGCACAAGACTATAATGTTGGTTGTACTTACTTCCTTACTATTGTACCCTATAATTTTAACTCAATTGAAGTTCTATGAGAGAAGCAAAAATTTGGTGAAGTGTTTATTATGGCTCAAGCATATGCACATGTAGAATATTTATTTCTTCAACCACCTTTCCTAAAAAATTTTTGAATAATCATGCTTGCGATATATGCATAACGAAAATATTAAAGAGGGGTCATCTTTTATGATTTATCCAACTAGGCTTACATTATTGGGTGTCACTTCATCATTGGTGCCACATTATCTACCCTCCTCTATCATCACGAGCTTAAGACTTTCCATGGGTGTTTTGTTACTACTTGTGTGTCTCAAGGAGATATGTTCGTACATTAATCCAACTTTGATTTCACCACTTCTTTGATGATCACTGCCTTTGGATCTTGGGCTATCCACCTCATAATTCTTTCTATCAGTCTTAGGATAGTGAACCATGTGGCTTCCCAAGAAGAATAATCATAGTTAGATCTTGCTCGATATGATCTAGACCATTGATGCTTCTTTCGCTCTTCACCTTGGTCTATTGTTAATGCATCATCAATGGGTATCTTTGATGAGTGATGGATACTTGCATAGAATACATGGTTGCAGATCTCTTAGGGATGTCACTTATGGATAAAAAACAATATATTTACAAGGGTGATAGCTAGACTTTTTCGCTAATGAATTCACATTGTTTCTAATGAATGAGAAAAACAAGAACCTCTTAGGTGACCGATAACTATAAGTAATTGGGATAAAATTAGGGTGTAGACTCAGTAAACACACTTTTATTTGATTCATGAAGAGAAGGAAAAAACCTAGGACAATGATAACTTGACCCTTTGGATGACTTGAAATTCTCTATCACTAGTGATAATTTATGGTTAGTGATGAATCGATGATAGTATTTTCTTAAGGGTAATGAAGAAGACCTGTTCATACTAGATCATTTCACAGTCATTGATGAAGATGATGTTTCATTTATTGTATTATTGATAGTCTATTTTAATCAACAATAGAATTTTTTGGGCTTGGGGCTACATGTTACATGGAAATTAATGCTTACAACATAGGTATATGGAAACCAAGTTACAAACTATATGACCCAGGGCTAGAACATCATTTATGGAAAAGACTATCGTTGATGGAATGGAAATGGATCAATGATGAAAATTTTGTGAGAGCGATAAAGACTTCACGTGGGTTTTGGACTATCACCGATGAACTACTATGGTCATAGATGGATCAACAACAGGACTTCAGGTGCTTAACTCTATCTTTAAAACAACTTAACTTGATAAAATTATGTTAGGAGAGGTATTGGTTAGGATGATGATGGTAAGACCATTTTTTTAGACTTAAGACTGACTGTTGCTTATGAGACTGATCGGTCACTGATCATATCAACGATGAGGTTTTTACAATAGCGATGATAAATTTTGATTTATAGCTAGGTTTTAACATGGTCACCAATAGAAATAGGCTATCAAATATGGATCAGTGACTGAAGGCTTGGATGAATGCTATGGAAATTTTTGGACTTAGGCTTGTCGTTGATGGCTAACTTTGGTCATCTATGAGATCGATGACAAGGTATTTAGATGAGCGATGATGTTTTGATGGGTTAAGTATATCATCGATGACTCGTTAAAGTCATGGATTGGATTGGAAAAGAGGTTTTAAAAGGGTGATGAAGGCTTATGGTTTTTTAAACTTGGCAGATGACTTAGGAAAATCTTAGGATGAGTATTTAATTAGACTTAGGGACTTAGATTTAATAAAATAAGGCAGAATTGGAATTTTTTTTGGTCGTGGTATAACTTAGAGATGCCTTATGGTCTTTGACATTGTAAAATTGCTTTTAAAGGGTTATTCAATGGGTGGGAAATATTTAGAACTAATATTATTTTATCAAGGCTTCCCTATTTTTTTGGACTCAATATCACCTCCTATGATCACCTAGACATTCAGGCTTTGCCATCTCATTGAAAATTAGGGGTGATAATTAAGTTGGGATTTTTGAAGCCCAATACTCATCACAATAACCAAAAGAAAATAACTTGAATCCATTGTCAATATCCTTGTTTATCCAATGATTAGACCATAATTCTACCTATTTGATCATGAGTGATACGATAGATAGATAAAATACTACGGCTAACTATAGACACAAAAAATTGATATATACAAAGGAGTCCTTTCCCCCTTAGGTTCCTTAGAATCCAATCAAAATTGCTAAGTGTAAATTTTGAGCTCCCTTTTCCTCCTTAGTTTTTATTTTCTCATAGCCTAGCCAAATTTGTGGTCATCCAATATAGGGCACAAATTCCATTATTTTAGATTTTTTACTCTTAAAAACCCTAGTTTTGAGCTTACTTCTACAATGTTGGCCCTTAACCAAGTTTGTGTTTTATTTTTACGCCTTCCAAAACTTCTATAAATAGAAGGATTGGACTCCCTTTTAGATATGCAAAAGAGACAATAGATAATATTTTTGATAGATGCTTTTGAAACACTCTATTGTTGCTCTACTTTTTGTGAATCATTGATATAGTTGCTTTTTATGAGCAAGTGGAGGAGCCTTGATGATAGATCATGTGCAAGAATTATTTTCTATAAAAGGAGGACTATCATTTTGGTTGTTGCCTTCACTCTTTCATTATCTCTTGCTTCCACCATATATTAATCAAGTTCTAATGCACAAATTAGTTTCATTTAGATCATTTATTCACATTAGCTAGGATTTTTATTGTATTTTTGCATTCATATGATATTCTCACAATGACACTGAGAGGGGGGGGTGAATCGGTGTAGCTATTTAAATTCAAATCTACAACTCTTAAAGCTGAAGCAAAGAGAACTTAAAAGTAGGTAAAGCAATTATCACAAGAGAGCACACCACAACACACAATGTAACGAGGTTCACCAATTTGGCTACTCCTCAAGAATGACTTGCTTGGACTACGGTCCAAATCCAGCCTTTGCAAAACACCAATTTTACAATCCGTTTACCAGCACCCACTGGAAGGAGCACCAACCCCTGATTTATCTGCACCAACAGAAAGGAGCACCAACCCCTATCCAAGCACCAACTTGGATCACAGTTTTGAAAGCTATATCAATGACATAAAAATGCCTTCACTTTTACAAGACCCTGACTGGTCTACAATTTATCAAAACATAGTAAACACTTACTGCTCTGCTTGTCGCTCTCTTACAACACTCTTCTAACCCTCTTTCGGTAGCACTTTCACACATTCAGTGGCAACTTAATTCTCCATGCAACTGCCCTTTTATAACAATATTTTCATCTTGAAACACCTGTTCTTCTGTGACTTCCATAATCCTGCATGCACCCTATTAATAGACACTTCTGAAAGTAACTCCTTTATCACATAGTAATTTGTACATGCATTCTATTAATAGCTCTGTTTCTTGTGTGGGACTTTTAGTATAACTGTCGCTCGACGGTTACACTACTTTACGGGCCCTGTAACTATCGTTCTGTCTTTAATGCACTGTGCTTATTTTAGCTTGCATGATTTCTATCTGTAACTGCCCCTGTAACTGTCACACTAACTTTAGTTGACTCTTCTTATATTGGCTACATGATTTTCCTCTACAACTACCCCTGTAACTGTCGTTCTACTTCAGTTAACTATCCGTAATCGTGTTGTTGCGACCTATCATGAAATCATGACACTTCTGTCTCTTTGTACTCTTCTCGCCTTTTACCCATGAAAACATGACATGTCACGATATCATGACACTTTTTGCCTCCTTGTCCTCTTCTTGGCTTGCACCCGCGAAAACATGACATGTCACAAAATCATGACACTTTTTGCTTCCTTGCACTCTTCTCTGCTTGCACGTCGAAAACATGGACATGTCATGAAATCGTGACACTTTTGCTTCCTGCACTCTTCTCGCTTGTACCGTAGAAAAATGACATGTCATGAAATCGTGACACTTTTGCCTTGTGCCTTTCTCTCTTCCTCAAAAATAACATGTCACGAAATCGTGACACTTTCGTTCCTTGTGCTTTTCTCTGCCTTTGGCCCACGAAAACACATGTCATGAAATCGTGACACATTTTCCTCCTTACACTCTCTCTCCTCTTGCAGAAATGACATGTCATGAAATCATGACACTTTTCCTTGCAAGCTCTTTCTCTCAAACATGTCAAAATCATGACACATTTTCGTCGGTACTGTCTCTCTTGCAAATTGTCATGAAATCATGACACTTTTCTTTGCGAGCTCCTTCTCTCGAACATGTCATGAAATCATGACATTTTTCTTCTTGCGCCTTCTCTCCAAACATGTCATGAAATCATGACAGTTTTCTTTGCTTGCACCTTCTCTCCAAACATGTCATGAAATCATGACAGTTTTCTTTTCTCTCAACATGTCACGAAATCTGATTTTCTTCTTTTAACATGTCAGAAATCGTGAGTTTTCCTTGCTTTCTCTCTCGTCGAACATGTCATGAAATCATGACAGTTTTTCTTTCTTTCTCTCTCTTCGAACATGTCATGAAATCATGATAGTTTTCCTTTTCTCTCTTCTCTGATATGTCACGAAATCATGATAGTTTTTCCTGCATTTTCTCTCTCTCGATATGTCAGAAATCATGATAGTTTTGCCAATTTTCTCTCTCCTTCGATATGTCGCGAAATCATGACAGTTTTGCCAGCATTTTCTCTCTCCTCTGATATGTCATGAAATCATGACAGTTTTGCCAACATTTTCTCTCTCCTTCGATATGTCACGAAATCATGACAGTTTTTCTTTTCGACCAAACATGTCGCGATATCGCGATAGTTTTCTTACTTGTCTTTTTCTTTGATCTTTTGAATGTTGGCCACTTCTATCTTCTTGGATATTCACTGTACATGCTCTGACTGACCTCTGAACTCTTGTCCACTGCATCAACTGATCTATCTATCTGTGTTGACAACAATGACAATACTGTTTCTGCACCTTGCTCAACAATCTCCCCCTTTGGAATTGTTGGCAACACATGTGCAATTTCCTGTAATTCTTCTCCCCCTTTGACAATAATACCAAAGGGCTGCTGCAGACTCCCCATGAGTCTATGCACAACATTCTCAGACAAACATTGTTATAGTTAGCAAAAATCATGAATATGAGCAAAACTATAAACACAGACATAAATGCTCCCCCTGAGAATGTGGTCCCGATTGCTAGTCAATTCTTGGGAAACGTGACCACTCCCAACTTACTCCGAAGGTACTCAAAAACTTCTTTGGGCAATGGTTTTGTGAAGATGTCCGCTACTTGCTCTGTAGTTGGAACAAAATCCAATTTAACCTCACCTTCCGCAACTTTATCCTTCAAAAAGTGATACCGGATTGCAATATGTTTGGTTCGAGAATGCATAACCGGATTCTTTGAGATGTTAATAGCACTAGTGTTATCACATTTAACTAAAATTGGCTCTTTGAAGTGAATACCAAGATCTTTCAGGGTTTGTCTCATCCATAATATCTGCGTACAACACGTTGTTGTTGCAATGTATTCTGCCTCTACTATGGATAGAGAGACTGATTCTTGTTTCTTGTTGTGCCATGCTACCAACCTGTCTCCAAGATAAAATGCTCCTCCATTGGTACTCTTTCTGTCATCTATACATCCTTCCCAATCTGCATCTGAATATGCAATAAGAGTGAAGTCCTTACCTTTTGGATACCATAATCCATACTCCATAGTACCCTTGAGATACCGAAGAATCCTCTTCACAGCTGTCACATGAGTCTCTTTGGGACTAGCTTGAAATCTTGCTACCATGCAAACTGCCTGCAAGATATCTGGTCTGGTGGCTGTTAAATACAGCAGGCTCCCAATCATAGATCTGTACATGGTTTGATCAACATCTGGAGATTTGTCATCCTTGCTCAACTTGCAACTTGTCGTCATGGGAGTGCTAACAGGTTTACTATCCTCCATTGTGAACTTTTTCAGCATTTCTTTCACATATTTAACTTGAGAGATAAAAATGCCCTTTTCATTTTGATTGACTTGCAGTCCGAGGAAATATGAAAGTTCACCAATCATCGACATTTCAAATTCTTTCTTCATTTTATTTGCTATGTCTCTACATGACTTATCATTGTTGCTGCCAAAAATGATATCATCTACATAAACAACAAGGACAATAAGATGGCCATTCTCTATTTTGACATACAGATTGTTGTCCACCATACCTTTCTTGAACCCCTGTTGAATAAGATAGTTATCCAACCTTGCATACCATGCTCTGGGTGCCTGTTTCAAGCCATACAAAGCTTTCTTCAACTTGCAAACAAAGTTGGGATTATCACCGAGTTGGAAACCATCTGGCTGCTCAATGTAAACCTCTTCTTCCAGTTTTCCATTCAGAAATGCTGATTTCACATCCATTTGATATACTTTGAAATTTTTATGAACTTCTAAAGCCAGAAACATTCTGATTGCCTCTAGTCTAGCCACTGGTGCAAAGGTTTCCTCAAAATCAATACCTTCAACTTGTGCATAGCCTTTACAGACCAATCTTGCCTTATTCCTTACAACCTTTCCATCTTCGTTCAATTTGTTTCGAAAAATCCATTTAGTACCGATTATGTTTTTATTTGTAGGCCTTGGTACTAACTCCCAGGTTTTGTTTTTCTCAATCTGATCTAGTTCTTCATTAATTGCCTTCATCCAACTTTCATCTGTGCTTGCTTCAACAACATTTTTGGGCTCAATGCTGGATAATAGAGAGTAGTTCCTTACTACTGTTCTCCTTGTCTGAATACCAACTGTGGGGTCCCCAATAATTTGCTCTCTGGGATGATTTTTCTGCCAGCTGCCTGTTTTGAATTTCTTGTTTTCTTCTACTTCTGGATCAATACTTAAATCATCTGGGTCAATTTCCTTATTCTCTTCTGTTTCCTTTTCTTCATCTCCTTCAATAACTTCTTCATAAATAGGGTAGTTTTCTTCATAGCTAATTTCTCGTTCCCTACCTTCATCAACCTTAACATCGACACTCTCCACAATTTTCTTTAGCCTTTTGTTATAGCATGTGTAGGCTTTGCTTTTTGTCGAATAGCCAAGAAAAATTCCTTCATCGACTCTATCTTCAAACTTACCAAGATTATCTTCAGTTCTTTTGATGTAGCACTTGCTGCCAAAGACTTTGAAGTATCTTGTTGTTGCCTTTTTGTCGAACCATAGCTCATAAGGAGTTTTGCTTTCATGTGTCCTCAACATGCACTTGTTTTGGATGTAAACCATAGTATGAACTGCCTCTTTCCAGAATCTATCTGCTATTTTGTTCTCTATCAACATTGTCCATGCCATTTCTTGCACTGTCCTATTCTTTCTTTCAACAACACCATTCTATTGAGGTGTCCTTGCTGCTAAAAACTGTCTTCTGATCCCATATTTTTGATAGTACTCTGCAAACTCCTCTGAGATAAACTCTCCTCCTCTATCTGATCTTAAGCATTTAATTCTTTTTCCTATTTGATTCTCAACCTGGTGTTTGAAAGTCTTGAACATTTCAAAGGCATCTGATTTAAGCTTTAAAAATAGTACCCATGTCATCCTGGAATAGTCATCTATGCACAGCATAAAGTATTTGTCACCATTTATGCTTTGTGTTCTCATGGGTCCACATAAGTCAGTATGAATTAGCTCTAAAGGTTTGCTGGTGAAGTATTCCTTTGATTTAAATGTGGATCTAGTTTGCTTCCCCTTTTGGCATGAAGCACAAATGCTATTTAATGGTTTGCCAATGGTGGGTATATCTCTTACTGCCCTTTTTGAACTTATTTTTACCAGATTGTCAAAGCTAATATGACCAAGCCTCTTGTGCCATAGCCAATTTTCATCTTCCTGTCCAATCAAACATGCTCCTTCTGAAGTCTCTGAGAGAGTATATAGATTTCTAGAAGTCCTCGATCCAGTAGCTATCAGCTTCCCACTGTGTGCTTTTCTGACTTCACAGCCCTGCTTCTTAAAGATGACTTCATGACCTCTATCACAGATTTGACTTACGCTCAATAAGTTGTGCTTCAAACCAATCACAAATAGAACTTCTTTGGAATTGATCTTTCCATCACTTATCTTGACTGATCCTTTGCCAACTATCTTGGCTCCATCATTATTTCCAAACTTTACTGAGCCCCCTTCATATTTCTGTAACTTTTCAAATTTTTGTTTATCTCCTGTCATGTGACTGGAGCATCCACTATCCAATATCCATGGTGCAGATTTGTTCTGTGCTTTGAATGTTGTCTGTACAATCAAGGATTCCTTTTCTTCCTTGGTTCGCTCCTTTTCTTTCCACTCTGGTTTGACTACGAGTTTTGGTCACTTGTTTAGACTTTTCTTTGTCGGTAGCTCTGTGCATGTTTTTCTGGGAATTTTTTGTTTTGCCTTAAACTGTTTGGTTGAGATCTTCTTCCCTGATATTTATTTGCTGCATATGTGCTTCTACGGTTTCTTGCAATGTGTCCAAAGTTATGACAGTTATAGCATTCTACTGCATAATCCATCAAGGGTGAAAAGACATTTCTACTGGTGAAATTTCTTTGTCCTATATTATAAATGCGGTCTAAAATCTTATGACCGTAAGCATTGCATTTAAAACAATAACCAGAAAAGGATTGATTGAACTCTGGGAGTTGGTCTTTGCCATTTTGTAGTAGGAGCCACAAATTTTCTTCTCCTTTGATGTGTGACGTTTGTGAATCCCTCATTGTCAGCACTCTTCTCGTGCCTGGCATTGTTGCTTTCTTTTGCATGATTCATTTTTCCTTGATCAACCTTGATCTTATCTTCTTTCTTTACTGGTTCTACAGTTATGGCCTTTGATCCACTTGACGATTCTCCTTCGACAAAGCCCAAGCCAAATTTGATGCCTGTAGTCCTCTGACTATTTATAATCTTTTCAAGCTTCATAGAACTTCCTTCAAGTTTGTGATAGCAACTCAATTTTTGATTCTTTTCTTCTAGCCGCATTCTTAAGACAACAATCTCTTCTTCTAGTTTGCTACACTCATCTATTTTCATGGTTAATTGTACTTCGAGTTCTTCAGACATTTTCTTAAATTCTTCTGTCTATACTTTCAAACTATTTATTATGTCATTCGCATCCTCAAGCTTTCTTGAGACCTTTTTATTCTTTTTCCTTTCTGTACTCAACTCTTTAAGTGCAGCAACCAACTCTCCTTCCAGATATACTTCAGCCTCATCCTTAATGTTTTTATCACCTTCCTATTTTTCTTCTATTTTTTCTTCTTCAAATGCCATGAACAGAGCTTCACCTATTTCTTCTTCAGAATCCTCACTTGAGCTATCTTCAGAAGAGTTGACATTCTTGGATATGAAACTTTTCTTTTTGAAGTTGCTTTTTCTAAAATTTGGTTTCTTCTTCCAGTCACTTCTTTCTTGGTGTGACCCTTCATCACTTTTGGTTTTCTCATTCATTGGACACTTAGCTGCAAAGTGACCGATGCCTCCACAATTGAAGCACTTAAATGGTAACTTTCCTCTATATTTTCCTTTTCCCTTTATAAGTTTTCGAACAAAGTTAGCTTCCGTTTCATCCGATGTCTCTTCATCCTCAGATTCTTGTTCAGCTTTTATATTTTTGTGTGCTTTAAAAGCAGCTTCTCTGTCTATGGGCTTAGTTTGTCCTATTCTCATTTTGTATGCAGTCAAAGAACCATGCATCTCATCCATGCTAAAATTATTTAGATCTTTAGCTTCTTCTATAGCAGAAACTTTAGAATTAAATCTTTTGTGAAGAGTTCTAAGTACCTTTTTCACGATGACCGCATCTTCGATTTCTTCGTCGAGTCCTCTGATCGCATTAATGATTCCATTGACTCTCAGCATATAGGCCTCTATGTTCTCATCGTCATTCATTTTTAATGCTTCGAACTGAGCTCGATGCGTTTGTAGCTTGGCTTCCTTGATCTTGTTGTCTCCTTCATGAATGCTCTTCAGTTTGTCCCACATGTCTTTTGCCATTTTACAGCTCATGATCCTTATCAGTTCACTGTCTACTAGCCCACACATTATGGCATTCTTTGCTTTGGAGTTATTCTCAAACTTTTTCTTCTCGACAGTATCTATTGGAGGAGTAGCGGGTATTGTGTATCCACTTTCTACTGACTCCCAAATGTCGTATCCCAATGCACACAGATATGTCTACATCCTGAGTCTCCAGAATGAGTAATTAGTTTCGTCGAACAAAGGAGCTTTGTTTGATGAGAATCCTTCACCACCTGCCATTGTGTTTCTTCCAAGATCACCTTAGCTGATTAAGCTTGTTCAGGAACCTTGCTCTGATACCAATTGATATTCTCACAATGACACTGAGAGGGGGGGTGAATCAATGTAGCTATTTAAATTCAAATCTACAACTCTTAAAGCTGAAGCAAAGAGAACTTAAAAGCAGGTAAAGCAATTATCACAAGAGAGCACACCACAACACACAATGTAACGAGGTTCACCAATTTGGCTACTCCTCAAGAATGACTGCTTGGACTACGGTCCAAATCCAACCTTTGCAAAACACCAATTTTACAATCCATTTACCAACACCCACTGGAAGGAGCACCAACCCCTGATTTATCTGCACCAACAGAAAGGAGCACCAACCCCTATCCAAGCACCAACTTGGATCACAGTTTTGAAAGCTATATCAATGACATAAAAATGCCTTCACTTTTACAAGACCCTGACTGGTCTATAATTTATCAAAACATAGTAAACACTTATTGCTCTGCTTGTCGCTCTCTTATAGCACTCTTCTAACCCTCTTTCGATAACACTTTCACACATTCAACGACAACTTAATTCTCCATGCAACTACCCTTTTATAACAATATTTTCATCTTGAAACACCTATTCTTCTGTGACTTCCATAATCCTGCATGCACCCTATTAATAGACACTTCTGAAAGTAACTCCTTTATCACATAGTAATTTGTACATGCATTCTATTAATAGCTCTGTTTCTTGTGTGGAACTTTTAGTATAACTATCGCTCGATGGTTACACTGCTTTACGTGCCCTGTAACTGCCATTCTATCTTTAATGCACTGTTCTTATTTTAGCTTGCATGATTTCTATCTATAACTACCCCTGTAACTATCACACTAACTTTAGTTGACTCTTCTTATATTGGTTGCATGATTTTCCTCTACAACTACCCCTGTAACTGTCGTTCTACTTCAGTTAACTATCCGTAATCGTGTTGTTGTGACCTATCATGAAATCATGACACTTCTGTCTCTTTGTACTCTTCTCACCTTTTACCCATGAAAACATGACATGTCATGATATCGTGACATTTTTGCCTCCTTGTCCTCTTCTTGGCTTGCACCAGAAAACATGACATGTCACGAAATCGTGACACTTTTGCTTCCTTGCACTCTTCTTGGCATGCACCGTGAAAACATGACATGTCACGAAATCATGACACTTTTGCCTTCCGTGCACTCTTCTCGCTTGTCCCAGAAAACCTGACATGTCATGAAATCATGACACTTTCTCCTTGCCTTTCTCTGCTTGCACCGAAAATGACATGTCATGAAATCGTGACACTTTCTTGCCTTGTGCTTTTCTCTCCATTTCGCAGAAAACACATGTCACGAAAATCGTGACACATTCCCTTCGTACACTCTCTCTCCTCTTGTCGAAAACAATGTCATGAAATCGTGACACTTTTCCTTGAAGCTCTTTCTCTCAAACATGTCATGAAATCATGACACATTTTCTTCGTCTTCTCTTTGCAAATTGTCATGAAATCATGACACTTTTCTTTGCGAGCTCCTTCTCTCGAACATGTCTGAAATCATGACATTTTCTTCTCCCTTCTCCCGAACATGTCATGAAATCATGACAGTTTTCTTTGCTTGCACCTTCTTTCGAACATGTCATGAAATCATGACAGTTTTCTTTCTTTCTCTAACATGTCAATCTGCTTTTTTCTTCTTTAACATGTAATCGAGTTTTCCTTGCGCTTTCTCTTTCACAACATGTCATGAAATCATGATAGTTTTCCTTGCTTTCTCTCTCTTCAAACATGTCATGAAAATCGTGACAGTTTTCTGCATTTTCTCTCTCTCGATATGTCAGAAATCATGATAGTTTTCAGCATTTTCTCTCTCCTTCGATATGTCTGAAATCATGACAGTTTTGCCAACATTTTCTCTCTCCTCCGATATGTCACGAAATCATGATAGTTTTGCAGATTTTCTCTCTCCTTCGATATGTCGTGAAATCATGATAGTTTTGCCAACATTTTCTCTCTCCTCCGATATGTCGCGAAATCATGACAGTTTTTCTTTCCGACCAAACATGTCGCGATATCGCGACAGTTTTCTTACTTGTCTTTTTCTTTGATCTTTTGAATGTTGGCCACTTCTGTCTTCTTGGATATTCACTGTACATGCTCTGACTGACCTCTGAACTCTTGTCCACTGCATCAACTGATCTATCTATCTGTGTTGACAACAATGACAATACTGTTTCTGCACCTTGCTCAACATCATAGAATAAATTTAAATCTCTATTACAAATTTGTGCTTCATCTACACACGACACAAATTTGATGAAACCTTTGGTTTCGTTAATTTTTTTCTATTTTTGAATTCGTGGTTGCCCTTTATAGGGTGCAAATTAGGTTACAAGATTTGTTGGCAAGTTCCTACTCCCAAAACCCTTGTTTCACCTATTGCATATTTGCTTTTCTATTGATGCATCTTCTATTTGCATTTTATTCTACTGCATTTTGTTTTCTTACTCCCAAAGGTCAACAATCACTTTTCATTTCAAATAGTCAACTAAAAGGACCAAGGAGGCTTGACTATTGTGCCTCCAAGCTCAGTCTCATAGCAACCTAAGTAGGCTCTCAAATATTGACCATCATTTTTCCAAGCTTCTATCATTTTTTTTAAATCTACTCAAATTCACAGCTGAGACATTTGAGGTGCAAATTCAGATTTATGATTGCAGATCCTGGAATACAAATTTGGCTAGGATCAATTGTCAGATCAAGTAAGTATTCTGATAGATATTTTAGGTTGTTTTTTGTGTGTCCGTATCTCCTTTCTATTTTATATAGCTGAAAGAATAAAATAAAATTTAAACACATTTGATAGATGTGGGAGGCTAGGAGAGCACTGGGTGAAGGGCGTCTGGTGTTTAGTATGTTGTAGGTTGTTGTTGGGACCGGTGTTGATGTCAGAAAATTCATTGTTGTTGTGCCGTCGAGTGTGCTTATTGTTGTGACTTAGTATCCAGAGCTAGAGTCCAAGATAACACCTAAAGGACTAGAGCTTAGATGGTTTTTTTGATACCCAACTGCTTACAATAGTTGGTATCAAAGCCATTTCGGCTAAGGTCCGTTGTTTGTCAAGTAGCCTGAGCAAAGTGTCCGCACCGATTATGTCTAAATGTTGGTCATCCTTCATAATCATAGAATGTGATATTTCACAATTAGAATGTCTATGTTGTTGCCTCTGTAATAGGAGCATTGTGCATTAGGTTGGTCTAGGTTTGTTATGGAAATGTGCCTAAGGATGGAGAAAGGGCTCATGTTGAGTTGGTGGAAGTCGACCTCACCACGGTCCTGTCTTGGAAAGACCATCGAAGTTTGATGGATAAATGGCTCTTGTTGAGTTTGTGGGAGTCGAGCTCACCACGGTCTTATCTTAGAGAGACCACCAAAGTTTGATGGAAAAAAGGGCTCTTGTTGAGTTGGTGGGAGTCAAGCTCACCACGGTCCTCTCTTGGAGAGACTATCGAAGTTCGATGGAAAAAGGGATCTTATTGAGTTTGTGGGAGTCAAGCTCACCACGGTCCTATCTTGGAGAGACCACCAAAGTTCAAATAATGCCATAAAAGGAAAGGATGCAAGTTCAGCTGATGGCTTGATTCTCTGTGGGTTGTGCTTCAAGATGTATGTTGTTGTAGGGTCAGGATTTGCACTCCGTGGCCCACAACTAACCACTATGTTTTGACCACCTCACTTACATGGTACCCCAGCTTCTGGCCACCTGCTAGTCAGTGGGGACTATGCCTTATCTGTCAAGAGTCCTACAACAAATACAAATTAGAGCATACATATATGACAATGGAAGCTCAACACAAGGTTAGCCAAAATAAGACAAAGTGCCCATACACTAAGTCGACCAACACAAGGCATATTTACATAATGTACAACTGACATTTATATTAATAACATCTGCACAATGATTACATCCTTGGCATAATAGCCTGACACTTAGCCATTATAATCTGTCACAGTGACCATACACTTAACCCTGGCATGAAGGCCTTACAAAATGGTGGTATGACGACCCACCTTCCTTACAACCTCTGAACGTGCCAATCGGTACACTCAAGATGAGCCCCCAATGGCCCAGTACCTTTGTAAGACAACATATTTCTCCCTCCTTGGTCCTTCAAGTGCTATCCCGACCTCTAGCTCTGACTACTAAGTCCCAAAAACAAGCACACTTGACGACACAACAATACTGAATTGTATGACACCAACATTGGCCCCAACAATCCCTACATAGCTAAGGAGATTTTGGCACCAACATGCTCATGGTCCTTGGACACACACCAGGCCGTGATCAAGACCCAACATACATATTTACCTAGATAACCATTTTTTGGTGTCCACCATTCCATGGCCCTTCGCCATACTAGAGTGGCCCATGACTACACATTATGCCATACACACCAAATAGCCATCCAACCTAAATTTCCTTTACAAGGCATAGCCATGCCCACAAGCTTCTACATTCCTCAATCCAAAGTACTCCACAAGGATATGGTTATAGCCTCCCCATAATCTTATCTACCTTTGTACTTAGATATTGCCCATCCATTGCACCTCATAAGGACTTGGCATTCCTGCCGCACGATGCCTATCCTTGGCACATGGGCAACATATTTATGCTTGGTACATTTCATCTAGTCAAGGGCCATACAACCTTCCCAATAATTTCTAGCACTATTCTTGTGGCTCAACAGCACAAGGATCATTTTAGGGTGTGCAGCCATCGGGTCTATTCAGTAGGTCACCCATCCTAGCCTACACTATTCCTAGCTTTCTTAACAATGGAGGAACTAGCAATGGGGAGCTCCTATACTATATTCTAATGTTATCCACCTATCTTCCCATGAGGGGCTATGCCCTTCAATATTGGGAAGCTTCTAGTCTCATGGTGCATTTCCATTCTTACCATGCACTCTCTCATGGCAATGGAGTCCTCAAGGCTGTCTTGGGTGAGTTAGGAGCTTAGAGAAATGAAATTTCAGTATAGATCAAAGAAAAAGAAAGTATTTTGTTTCTAGGAATTGAATAACAAGAGCATATAGTTTACACTTAGGCTAGTCTTGTTTGCACGTTCTCTTGGACCCTTGCTTAGAAAGAAAAAATTATTTCTTGTAATTTTAGGTATAGTCTTCATTGAAATAAATAATCACTTTAAAAATAGCATTTTGTTTTCCTTCACCATTTTTTCTCTACATTGTTCTTTAGTTCTTTATATTTTAGATCTTAGTAAAATACCAAACTTAGGTGTTTTATCAAAAAATAAATTAAACCTTCCATGTTGAACTTGGAGTGAGTCATTAAATCGCTCCTAGTGAACCCTTTGATCCCCAAGATCCAAGTGTATAGAAATAATAAGCCTCACGGTTACCTCTGCTCCCAGTGGATCCATCATGAATAATTTGTAGGGGTTGTTTTCCCCATCTACATATTTGGTGAACCTGGAATTAAACACGTCCTTAGTGTCCATTTAGAAAGCCTTATTCCCTTTGTATATTTTTGTTTTATTATAAATAATAAACATGACCATTTAATCTATTTTGTGTAGATTTTTTTTTTTAATTTTAACATGGTGGAATTGGTAGCTACCACGAATCTGAGTAGGCTATCCAGCTTTTATGGCCACCATAGTATTCTACGTTGTCCGCCCCAAAAGCCGCCACACAGATCTTCATGCAGTCCGCCCCTATAACCACCATGCCACAATCATTTTAAACCTTTTACGCTACTGAAAGCACCAGGAAAGGGACAAGCGTTCAGTCCGACGAGGCCTGAGATTTGAACCTTGGACCTCCGCCCCCCCTATGGGGTTTGGATGAACCAATTGGTCTACACCTCGAACCTTTATTTTGTATAGATTAGAAAACTAAAAAAAATTATTATTTTTTATTTCTATGTCTTTTGTATTTCTCTTATCCTATGGTTCCAATACTTAGGAGTAAGTGAAATCTTTTAGAAAATAAAGAGAATCCTCTCTAGAATGAGGATGATCAACTTGATAGGGATAACCCAAATATAGAAGAAGAGGACATGGAGACTAGTGATTATTTTGAGCCTATTGAAGGAGCTCATGGTCAAATCACCTTCAAATCATACAATAACATCTTGAGTTTCTTTAGGAAAATAGGCAAGCCCTAAATGAAGCCTTGGAAAAATACACCCACTTCAATGAAGTTGAAACATCTCATCATCAAACCAATTCTCCTTAAAATATCTACATTAATTTCTTGTTTCAATCTTCTCATAATTTTGGTCCATTTCATAAACCCACATATTCTACTACAACAACCACCAACATTGCAGGAATTTTACAACCTCCTCCAACTAGTAGTGCATTCCAAAATAATGTTCAATTTTCTTCTTCCAACACAAATAATCCTACTCCTCTTAACATTCCTTCTATTCCATCAAATGCAAATTTAATCCCACAACAATATGCTACACAAAACATCCCATACCATAACCCACATCATAATAGTGTTAATGCTTCCAAAGTTAAACAAGTTTCATTTCAAAAACCCACCTATAATGATTATAATCCACCATTAGAAACCTTGGGGTAAACATGTCAATAACACCCCATGTTGCATTGCACAACAATAATCCAGACATTCAAAGTTTAACAAGTATAGTGAAACAATTGGCATTAATAATGGATACACTTCAAGCTCTAAGTTTCACTTACTCTTATAAGGAAATGTGCAATCAACCTTTAGATCCTATAGTAGCCACTAGGCCTTACCCTAAACATTTTTCCATACCAGTTTTACCCATGTATAAGGGAACATATGACCCTATAGAACATTTAAGGATGTTTAGAACAACATGTCATGATATCATATATGATGATATGTTGTTACTAAATTTTTTCCTAAGAGCCTTGGAGGTATGGCTTTGGAATGGTATTATCAACTACCCCATCATTCCTTAAGAAATTTTGAGGAAATAGCCAAGTTGATTGTTCAACAATTTGGAGCTTATGTGGAGAAAGGAGCAACTCTCCAAGATTTATACCTTTTAAAGTAAGCAAAGGATGAAAGTTTTTTAGACTTTTTATCTCGATGGAGGAATTTAGTTGGATAGTTAAGATACACCCCACCTCCTCGAGACATATTGGAGATATTTATTGGTAATTTGCAAGAGCAGATCTCATATGAATTGGAAACAATGACAATTACCCTTTTCAAACAAGCAATAGATATAGAAATAAGAGTAGAGAAGGACATTATAATAAAATGCCAACTAAAGTTAAGTAAATAAAAGGAAATACAAAAAAAAAATCCATTTAATAATAAGCATGTAGTTGATGATGGGGTAATGAATAACATACCAACCAACAATATCAATACAACTAGTACTTTACAAAAGTTGGTACTTAGAAAACCCGAATGATACCTACTAAGGAATTTTACTAAACTCAACCAACCCATTTCATTGGTCCTTAAGCAACTTTTGGAAGCTAAGATGATCGAATTGCCTCCCATAATACAACTTGAAACCATGACAATTTGGTATAAAGCTGACCAACACTTTGAGTATCATAGGGTGGATGGACACATGATGGGTTAATGCAAGAGGTTGAAACACATGATTCAAGACCTAATATATGAGGGATGCATTATTATGGATGAATTCCAACCCACTCCTAACCACAAACCTTGAACTGATCATCCACCAAATCAATAAATACCCACAACTAATCAAGATATGGGGATATTTCAAAATCTCCTACCTAATCATGTGCAATAACAACTAATCAACTATATTATAATAATGTGCTACCTTCCTACAAAAATATGGTTGACATGATAGTAGCTACCAAAATACAACAAGCTCAAAGTCAACAACCTCAACAATAGATAAGTTCCACATTCAACCAACTCTCTAGACTACCCTTAGTTCTTAAGAGTATCCAAAAAAGGAGTAAAAGTGTAGAAAAATTAACCTTAGTGTTGAAACCACAACCAAAAATATTCTTCAACCTCCAATAATAGTTAAATAATGCACCTATCATGATATCCCTCTTAATTATTTTACAGACTTCCCATGTTCATAAGGAAGCCTTGATGAAGCTTCTAAGTCAACAATCCATCTCGCAAGATCTTACCCCTAGTAACATAGCCAATGTTGTAGGTATTATTGGGATAAATCACATATCTTTTTATGATGACGATCTTCCTCCCTCAACCTTACAAGGGGATTCTTCCCTTTACATCACTAGACATATTGGAAAAAAATTCATCAAGAGGATATTGGTGGACAATGGTTCCTCCCTCAATATATGCACTTATAAATTCTTCTAAAATTTTTGACTTAAGGAGGAAGATTTAACCAAATTTGATGTCATCATAAAAGCTTTCAACAATAAGTTCCAAGAAGCTTATGACATCCTATCTGTTCCCCTTAGGGTAGGACCCAAAAAATTTCTTTTTATATGTATTCTCTTGCCCAACATACTTTAATATTCTTCTTTGATGCCCTTGGGTCCATGCAATGAGGGTTGTTCCTTCTACTCTTCATCAATGTTTGAAATATGAATTCAAAAATCAACTTATCACCATTCCAAGTGACCCTCATTCATTCCAATATTGTTCAATGGTTAAGCAAGTTTAATTTAAAATCAATTTCTTTCCATTTGTTTATATTCACAAAATTACTCTTTCTAATTGTTTTCATCATTATTATTCATCATCTAAAGTCATCAAGATTTTTGAAAACTTCAAAATAATTAAAAAACCACTAATCATAATTCCATCACAAGATCAAACCAATCAGCTAGTTGATAATCCTCTTATATATTTAGCCCAACTACCACATTTACGCAAATCAATGGGTTTACCCCATAAATAGGGTGTACTACACATAGGTATGTGTACCTTTGTCTATGCAATAACATCTCATGAAGAAAAAATCCATGGTAGCAACTCATCCCTGACAGAGAGAACATTTACCCATTGTTACCTATCAAATGGCTACCCACTTGCTAAGCATATCCTACTAGTATGAGATATGAAGGTAAGGGTTTGGTGCCACAACAATGAGTCATTCAAGAGCCTTTAGAAGTTGATATTTATCTTAGGAGGTGTGGCATAGGCTACATCCCCAACAAAAACCAACCCCTACCTACTGATGATGATTAAGTTATCACCTTTGCTGAATTCATGGATCATCATGGCTTAGACTTGAGAAATAAGGATGCGGGACCTCCTTATCCCTCTAACTTATTATTTTGCAATATGATAAACTTAGTTCACCTTGAATTAATAATAAATCCTAGATAATATTCTCAAGGAGATACTCTTTGTGATGTGGCTCATGAGGATATCCTTCAAAATAGTTTATTCTTTTATGGGTTAGTCCCTTGTGTCACCCATGTTCAAACTTCTAAGTATCAAGAGGATAAAATTTTTGTGTCTCTCGAAGACCTTGAGCAACTAGGAGTTATCCCTACCCCTCCTCACTATGACGATAAATATCATATCCTCATTGAGGAGACCCTCAATGTTAACATAGGAAATAAAGAGAACCCTAGACTCCTTAAGCTAGGAAAAACCCTTTCCATGGATAAGAAAGAGCAATTGACTAGGTTATTAAAGGAATTTAAAGATATTTTTTCTTGATCATATGCCTAAATGCTAGGGTTTGACCCCTCCTTATTCATGCATTACCTAGTGGTTAGACCCAATGTCAAAACTATTAAGCGAAAGCTTAAGAAGATGCATCCTAAAGCCACCCTATTAGCCAATGAGGAGACCCAAAAACTCCTTGACATCATATTTATCAAATCCATAAACTATTTGATTGGATCTCCAACATCATTCCTATAGCTAAGAAGGAAGCCAAAATCAAAATATGTGTTGACTTTCATTTAGCTTTCTTAAATCAATTGGAGCTATTGTATGAAAAGTGTATCCATGTCTTAGACCATCTTTGAGCCTATTAAAATAGGCTCAAGCGAACTTACTCTAAGAAATTTTGCAACCGTTATTTTGAAGTTGGGGACCTTGTTCTCAAATAGAACCAAAAGAACACAAATTCTCACAAAATTTGAAGGGCAAGTTTCAACCCAATTGGTTAGGCCCCTTTGTCATAACAACTAAATTTGGCTCAGGAGCCTATTGTTTGGCAACGTTATATGGTAAAGATATTAAAGAATCAATGAACATAATTCACCTAAAAAGGTATTATTCATGCTTTTCTTCATATATTTTTCTCTTCTTTGACCATCTTCCCTATTCTTCTATCTTCTTCTTCTTCATCCTTCTCATCTTCTATTCTTCTATTTATTTTGTGCTAACTTGCATTTGGTTTGCTTGCTCATATTGCATACTTGCTTGTCATAATTTGCATGAATTGGTTGACATACTCTTCCTTTTTGCACTTATGCTTGTCATATAGCTAATTTTCTACTTGATCATACTTGTATTTGACTACTTGCTCATATATTTCTGGGGACTTTGCAATGAGGCAAGTGATGAAACCTAGTTAGGTTTTAGCTCATATGCATTGCACTCATACTAGGTCACTGATGCTTAGCGAATCCCCAACCTAGGGCACATATTTTGTTGGCACCAATCATACTTATTTTCTATCTCATATGTTCCTTGACCTTGAAAGTTTCAATAATCATAAAATTTCTCCAAGTCAAGGGATATAGTTCTTCATCTCTTGTATATCTTTTGTTCTTTGCAAGTTTTCAATTATTCTTTCTCTCCAATAAGAAGGATATACACTTATTTTTCTATTTGTGCACATTTTTTTGATCACACTTCTACTTATTTGATATTTAAATGGTTAATATATCCTCATAGGATAAGATAGATACATCATGCATATCATTTATGATGTTCATACGACCACTGAATATTCTACACACATATCTTAACTATTAAAATTTCAATAAAGGTACACACACACTCCTTTTGATCCCTTTGTTCTTCTCATCTATCTATATTCTATTTAGCATGTGCACATACAAAATTATTTTGCTTTTCTTTGATCAATTATCTTATCTTCTTCAATGAGCTAACACCCTTTTCAGGTTTCACAATACTTTTGACCATAAAAATACACTACACTCCTATTGGGTTACACTCCTTTTAGCTCAATGAGCACTACACCCCATACAAGATAGCTTCATGACCACCAATGAGAATAGCCTCCACCTTAGGCCATTTATGAGCACACATCCTAGCAAGTATCGCTCCACATGCAACCACTAGTGAGTACACACCCATAGCGAGTTTCACTCCATATTTTGGTAACTAGTTAGTATTGGAAATATGAGCAAGATTTATTGTCATTGATGTCAAGAGTCAGAGAAAGATTGCTTCTAGACCTAAGGGAAATAATATTATAATATCTCTCATTATAATATTCAAGGTGATCAGATAAGGTCTACAGGAGAAATGAGAAGGCCCAAGGAAAATAATATTATAATATTTTATTATAATATTAAAGGTCTAATGGTAAGACCTAAAGAAATTAAATTAATTATAAATTAATTTTAATAATTTCATTATAAATTAATTTGATTAACTTTATAGTTATTAAATTAATTATAAATTAATTATAATAATTTTATTATTAATTAAATTATAATTCAATTTAATAACCCTAAAGTTAGGGTTATAAGGGCAAATATAAAGCGCCGACGTCATATTCTATCTCCTCCGTCGACGTCAATGATTTCCAAGGCATGGGTATAAATACCCGAAGCCTAAGAGGCTTCAAACCCCATCCACGATTTTAATTAAAACCCCAAGCAAATCGTGTGCACAATATTCGATGAGCAAGAGAGGGAAGAAGTCCCCGTTTGACCCTTTTTGGTAGGTAGCGAAGGGAGAAAAGGCACAAGGCATGAAGGCCTTGTCACCACCTAGCCAGGTGGGCTAGCGGTAATTGGTAGCATCTTGGGAATGTGAGGTACCACGTTCGATTCACAATAGGGTTGGTTGTGCAGTTGTTTTGTGCATCGAAGATGCCAAAGCCTTTTGGCTTTTGGCGCCTAGGTAGAAGATAAAGCGTCATGGGCACTTTTACCTTCCACGTGAGCGCTTAGCTCACGCATCTTGGCAGTCATGGCTAAGGCGCTGGAGGCGCTGTGACGTGGGATCGAATCCCATCGGGAGCACTTTGAGAGGTACTAAATTTTTGTTATAAATTGATTTGTGCTTCTAAGGTTGTATGGTGAATTTTTGAGCTTAGGGAGATATAAGGTTGATGAAATTAAATAATTATTTTATTTAATTGTTTGGTGGATTGAGTTATTTAGAGTGGAGTTATAAGGTTTAATAAAAGATTTATTTTTATATGTTTTGGTGAATGCTAATTTCAAGGAGTAATAAGGTGTATTTGAGTTTAATTATTTTTGTAATTGTGAAATATTTTGAGGGAGTGTTAGAGTGATATTTTGTCATCTAACCTTTGAAATTGGCAAAGAGAGTAATTGTGATTGAGACAGGTTTTGAGGTTAATCCTTCACCAAACAAAAGGTATGGGCACATCTTCCTTGTGAGTGATTGTTGAATGTTGTGAATGCTAAGTTGGAGTGAAAAGGGTTGTTTGATAAGCATTGTTGAGTTTGATTGTTAAAGGTTTTTCTGAGTGAGAGTTGTTGATAAAAACCTTGTTTGATAAGCATTGTTGGAAACATTGAATGAACCTTCATATGCATGATTAGGGTTTGTGCAATATCATGAGTATCATTGTTATGTGAAGTTGAGAACTATCTTGAAACTAGGGTTTATGCAAGATCATGAGTATCATTGTTATGTGAGATTGTTTGATAAGCATTGTTGGAAATAATTGAGTGAGTGTTCATATGCTTGGACTAGGGTTTGTAAGCAAGGAGTGTTTCATTGAGTGATTGGTTGAGTGGAGTTGATTGAGCCTAGTCAAGTGGAAGTGTTGAAGTGATAGTTCAAGTTCTGTGAAATAAATTGTTCTATATTCTAATTTTATTTGAGAAAGAGATTGAAAGTGATTAAGCATTGTTGTGAGTGTGAAGCATATTGAGTCTCTAACAATTCTCTATATGTTTCTATGAGATTGAACAAGATTCTGTGTGAAGCTTGTTTGTGTGATTGAAGAGGATTTTGTGTTAGATTGAGTTGAGTTGAGTAAGCTTTTGTGGAAGCTTACAATAAATTTGAGGTAAGTCTTGGTGAAGACTTGTTGAGCAGATTGGACAAGTTCTAGTGAGGACTTGTTGAGAATATTTGAGGTAAGTCTTGGTGAAGACTTGTTGAGCAGATTGGACAAGTTCTAGAGAGGACTTGTGGATAGATTAGTGTGAGCTTTTGTGGAAGCTTACAATGTAGATTTGAGATAAGTCTTTGAGAAGACTTGAGAGCAGAGTTGATTGATTGATTTGTTCAAACCTTGGGTTAAGGTTTGGGGTAGATCTAGTAGAGTTGATTTGTGATTGAGTCAAGATTTGTGTTAAGGCTTGAGGATAGATATTGAGGATATATTTGTGCTAGATTGAAGGACTGTGTTTAGTGTAGATTTGAGGATAGATATTGAGTATATTTGTGCTAGACTAAAGGACTATGTTTAGTGTAGATTTGAGGATAGATATTGAGTAGATTTGTGCTAGATCAAAGGACTATGTTTAGTGTATATTTGAGGATAGATATTGAGTAAATTTGTGCTAGACCGAAGGACTATGTTTAGTGCATATTTGAGATAGAGCTAAGAGTAAGCTTTGGAGGTGATAGAGTATAGAGGATGATAGTCTCTAGTGGATAGAGGTCCATTAGCTAGGGTAGTGAAGATAGGTCTTCTGAGTGAGGGTAGGAGTCTTCAGTGGATAGAGATCCATAAGCTAGTGTAGTGGAGGTAATAGTTCTTCTAGAAGATCACTAGCTAGAGTAGAGGGGATTGGTGTCTCCTATGGATAGAGATCCATGAACTTGATTAGGGGATTGGTGTCTCCTTTGGATAGAGGTCCATAAACATTGTAATAGGGAAAGGTTTCCCAAGATATTTTTTGAGAAAATATTAGTGAAATATTTTCTCCATGGAGTAGCCCACATTGGGTGAACCACGTTAAATTGGTGTCTCTATTGTGTGTGGTGATTTATGCATTGCTTTGATTACTATTGTTGATATTGCCATTGATATATTGCATAATATTGATTGGGAAAGAAAAGTAAAAAGTGGTCTTATATTGTTCACCTCCCTCTTAGTATAAGCTTGTGTTCTTCAATTGGTATCAGAGTGGGTTCCTTCGAAAGAGTTTAACAGCTTGAAGGAAAAGCTTACAAGAACACAGATGGATTCTAAGAGTGGATCCTCAGATAATTTAGCACTAGTGTTTGATGGGAGTGATTATGTATTTTGGAGTATGAGAATGAAGATTCACCTGATGGCACTTGGAAATGAAATATGGGAAGCAATTGAAAATGGATACACACCACTAGCTACTCCACCTATAGATAAATATGGTAAGCTTCTACATCATTACAATTCAAAATCAATGAATGCAATTTTGAGAGGTTTGCATAAAATAGAGTTTATAAAGGTTATGCACTGCAAATCAACAAAGGAAATTTGGGATAAATTGCAAGGCATATATGAAGGAGATAAAAAGGTCAAAAAGGTAAAGTTGCGAAATCTCAAGGGAATATTTGAAGACCTAAAAATGAAGGATGAGGAAAACATTAGTGCTTATCTACTTCGTGTAGATGAGGTTGTTAACTCCATGCAAGGACTTGGACTTGAAGTTCAAGAATCTGATGTTTGTGATAAGATTTTAAGGTCACTCCCAAAAAGGTTTAGTGAAAATATTTCAGCTATAGAGGAATCAAAAGATAGTGATATTTTGACAAGGGATGAATTACATGGCATTCTCATAGCTTTTGAGATGAGAACAAAAGAGGAACCTAATCTCCAGAAGGAAGCAACCTTCAAAGCTACTAAGAAGACAAAAGGAAAGAATTCAGATTCAAGCAATGAGTTATCCAGTGATGAAGAAGCAAATTATGGCAGAAGGAACAAGGATCCAAGAAAGTATAAAGGTACAAAATTAGTTAGATGTTTCAATTGTGGAAAGTATGGTCACTATGCAACTGATTGTCAAGAAGCTGGAAATAGCAATGATGAAGAGAAATAGGATCATAAGAACAAGGAAACAAGAAAACACAGGTACCAAAAGAAAAGCAGGGATGGACAAGGCAAGCAAGGAAATAAGTTCTTCCAAAGACATAAGAAGAGTTTCTATGCAGACAAGGCAAGTAAGTACTCAAGTGATAGTGATGATAGTTCCTCAGATAATGATAAAGATGAAGTTCTATTTCTGGAAAAAGAAAAATAAGTGGTTAGGAAAAGGTCACCAATAATTCTCAAGTGTTTTAGATGTGGTAACTTTGGTCATCTTGAAGATAGTTGTACAAGGAATGGATTCAGTTTCAGTGATGATGAATATGAAGATACACTTGAAGGACCAGAAGAGAATCTTCTTATGGCATTAGAAGAAGAAGGAGGTGATCCTATAGAAGATGAGTCAGAAAATAATGAAGATGTTTTCAAAGGCAAAAAAATAGAGGAAGAATCAGAGAAAGGAGAAGTTGATCTTGAGGGTGAGCTTATTCATGCCCTTGATGCATTAAGGGAGGTAAGAAAGCAAAACTCAAAACTCAAGCTTAAATTTCAAGAATGTGATGAAGAGAAAGGAAAGCTTATAGAGGATCTAACCAACTCAATAGCTAAGACAAGAAGATTCAAAGATAAGTTAGAAGCAAAGGTTTTAGAATGTGAAAGGTTAGAGCATGAGGTAGCTTCACTAAGGAAGGAAGTAAAAGAGTCTAAGGATAGGTTACACAAGTTTGGGAAAATCTCAAAAACCATAGACAAGATCATCAAGGTACAAAGACGGTCAACAAACAAGACAGGTCTTGGTTTTGAACAGGTACAAAAGAAACAAGGAGAGGAGTCAACCTCAAGTTCTGAAGAAGAAGAAACTTCAGAAGAAGAGAGTGTAAGAGAGAGTGAGACTTCTGAGGATGAGTTGGACAATAGAAAGTTCAACAAGGAAAGGAACAATGCACAAAAGAGGAACAGATGGAACAGGAACCAACATAGGGTAAAAGAGACTAAAAGACCCATGGGGTCAAGGCAAGGTAGTTTCAATGGAAGATGCTTCTCATGTCATAGGTTTGGGCACAAGGCTACACAGTGTAGGACACATGAAAGACAGGAATATGGGAACTTCAAAAATAGGCAACTTTTTCAAGGGTATTGCTACTCTTGTAATCAGTTTGGTCACAAGGCAATGAATTGTAGGGTTCATGACAGGAATAGATATGGCTTCACCAGGAGAAATCCCAAGAAATTTGCACCTCCAAGGAATAATAACATTAAGTGTTATAAGTGCAATAATGATGGACATACAACAAAGTGGTGTAGAGCAAAAATTCTAGAGACAAGCAGGAACAAGAATAGTCAGAGGAATCAAAAGGATCAGATGAGGAGGAAAGTGGACAAAGGTAAAGATCAGTGCATGTTGGGAGTAGAAATACTCCCACCCCAGAATTAACCACCTCAAGAGGAGGTGGGGGAGGGGCTAAGCTAAGAGTCTCATTCTTAGCCCCGAGCCCCAAAGGTGACCCTTTGCCATTGATGACAAAGGGGGAGAGATTTGAGTTAGGGGGAGAGCATTCAGTCAAGGGGAGCAGTTTCTTAGGGGAGCAGAACAGGAAAAGGTAAAAAGAATGGTAAAAGGAAAATGGGTTGCCATCAATGACAAAGGGGGAGATTGTTGGAAATATGAGCAAGATTTGTTGTCATTGATGTCAAGAGTCAGTTTTAGTGAGCAGTGCAAGAGGAAGGATGTCAAGAGTTAGAGAAAGATTGCTTCTAGACCTAAGGAAAATAATATTATAATATCTCTCATTATAATATTCAAGGTGATCAGATAAGGTCTACAGGAGAAATGAGAAGGCCCAAGGAAAATAATATTATAATATTTTATTATAATATTAAAGGTCTAATGGTAAGACCTAAAGAAATTAAATTAATTATAAATTAATTTATAAATTAATTTGATTAACTTTATAGTTATTAAATTAATTATAATAATTTTATTATTAATTAAATTATAATTTAATTTAATAACCCTAAAGTTAGGGTTATAAGGGCATATATAAAGCGTCGACATCATATTCTATCTCCTCCATCGACGTCAATGATTTCCAAGGCATGGGTATAAATACCCGAAGCCTAAGAGGCTTCAAACCCCATCCACGATTTTAATAAATATCCTAAGAAAATCGTGTGCGCAATATTCGGTGAGCAAGAGAGGGAAGAAGTCCACGTTTGACTTCTTTTGTAGGTAGCAAAGGGAGAAAAGGCACAAGGCACGAAGGCCTTGTCACCACCTAGCCAGGTGGGCTAGCGGTAATTGGTAGCATCTTGGGAACGCGAGGTACCATGTTCGATTCACAGCAGGGTTGGTTGTGCAGTTGTTTTGTGCATCAAAGATGCCAAAGCCTTTTGGCTTTTGGTGCCTAGGTAGAAGACAAAGCATCATGGGTGCTTTTGCCTTCCACGTGAGCGCTTAGCTCATGTGGCTTGGAAGCCATGGCTAAGGCGCTAGAGGCACTGTGATATGGGATCGAATCCCATCGGGAGCACTTTGAGAGGTACTAAATTTTTTGTTATAAATTGATTTGTGCTTCTAAGGTTGTATGGTGTATTTTTGAGCTTAGGGAGATATAAGGTTGATGAAATTAAATAATTATTTTATTTAATTGTTTGGTGGATTGAGTTATTTAGAGTGGAGTTATAAGGTTTAATAAAAGATTTATTTTTATATGTTTTTGGTGAATGCTAATTTCAAAGGAGTAATAAGGTGTATTTGAGTTTAATTATTTTTGTAATTGTGAAATATTTTGAGGGAGTGTTAGAGTGATATTTTGTCATCTAACCTTTGAAATTGGCAAAGAGAGTAATTGTGATTGAGACAGGTTTTGAGGTTAATCCTTCACCAAACAAAAGGTATGGGCACATCTTCCTTGTGAGTGATTGTTGAATGTTGTGAATGCTAAGTTGGAGTGAAAAGGGTTGTTTGATAAGCATTGTTGAGTTTGATTGTTAAAGATTTTTTGAGTGAGAGTTGTTGATAAAAACCTTGTTTGATAAGCATTGTTGGAAATATTGAATGAACCTTCATATGCATGATTAGGGTTTGTGCAAGATCATGAGTATTTTGTTATGTGAAGTTGTGAACTATCTTGAAACTAGGGTTTGTGCAAGATCATGAGTATCATTGTTATGTGAGATTGTTTGATAAGCATTGTTGGAAATAATTGAGTGAGTGTTCATATGCTTGGACTAGGGTTTGTAAGCAAGGAGTGTTTCATTGAGTGATTGGTTGAGTGGAGTTGATTGAGCCTAGTCAATTGGAAGTGTTGAAGTGATAGTTCAAGTTCTGTGAAACAAATTGTTCTATATTCTAATTTGATTTGAGAAAGATATTGAAAGTGATTGAGCATTGTTGTGAGTGTGAAGCATATTGAGTCTCTAACAATTCTCTATATGTTTATGTGAGATTGAACAAGATTTTGTGTGAAGCTTGTTTGTGTGATTGAAGAGGATTTTGTGTTAGATTGAGTTGAGTTGAGTAAGATTTTGTGGAAGCTTACAATATAGATTTGAGGTAAGTCTTGGTGAAGACTTGTTGAGAATATTGGACAAGTTCTAGAGAGGACTTGTGGATAGATTAGTGTGAGCTTTTGTGGAAGCTTACAATGCATATTTGAGATAAGTCTTTGAGAAGACTTGAGAGCAGAGTTGATTGATTGATTTGTTCAAACCTTGGGTTAAGGTTTGGGGTAGATCTAGTAGAGTTGATTTGTGATTGAGTCAAGCTTTGTGTTAAGGCTTGAGGATAGATATTGAGGATAGAGTTTGTGCTAGATTTGAGGATAGGTTTAGTGTAGATTTGAGATAGATATTGAGTAGATTTGTGCTAGATCGAAGGACTATGTTTAGTGTAGATTTGAGGATAGATATTGAGTAGATTTGTGCTAGATCGAAGGACTATGTTTAGTGCATATTTGAGGATAGATATTGAGAAAATTTGTGCTAGACTGAAGGACTATGTTTAGTGTATATTTGAGATAGAGCTAAGAGTAAGCTTTGGAGGTGATATAGTATAGAGGATGATAGTCTCTAGTGGATAGAGGTCCATTAGCTAGGGTAGTGAAGATAGGTCTTCTGAGTGAGGGTAGGAGTCTTTAGTGGATAGAGATCCATAAGCTAGTGTAGTGGAGGCAATAGTTCTTCTAGAAGATCACCAGCCAGAGTAGAGGAGATTGGTGTCTCCTGTGGATAGAGATCCATGAACTTGATTAGGGGATTGGTGTCTCCTTTGGATAGAGGTCCATAAACATTGTAATAGGGAAAGGTTTCCCAAGATATTTGTTGAGAAAATATTAGTGAAATATTTTCTCCGTGGAGTAGCCCACATTGGGTGAACCACGTTAAATTGGTGTCTCTATTGTGTGTGGTGATTTGTGCATTGCTTTGATTACTATTGTTGATATTGCCATTGATATATTGCATAATATTGATTGGGAAAGAAAAGTAAAAAGTGGTCTTATACTGTTCACCCCCCTCTCAGTATAAGCTTGTGTTCTTTAGTTAGCACACATCCATAGTGGGTATTACTCCACCACATTTGTTCTCATCAACGAGCATTACATCCTCATAGGATAGCTTCATGGCCACTTGTGAGCATCACACCCATAGTGGATTTTTACTCCATCCTTGGCCATTTGTGAGCATACATCCTCATAGGGTTCCACTCCATTTTTTTCTCTTCTTTTTTTCTTAGCCTATGCTCATTTGATCATATTGATTTATTTTACGTATACTCTAATTCAAATGGCATATTCTAAGCACCTTTTTTGCTTTATTTGATATTTTGGTGACCTTCTACTTAGTTTTATTCCTTTTTATATTTCTATTTTATTTTTATTTCTTTCTTCTCTTTTCTTCTTTCTCTTCTTGTTGCAAATTCATGGTCTGTCCATATGGGATGCAAATTTTCTCTTTAACGAATTCATGGTCACCCTTTATAGGGGACAAATTTGGCCATAGAGTTGTTTTTTTCTCTTCTTCTTCTTATTATTTCTTCTTCCATCACCTTTTCCTATTTACATCTAGTTATCTAGTTATTTAATCATTAGTTAAGGTTATCATACATTTATTAATTTCATCATGCATTAGTTCATCAAGTTCATTCTTCATGCATTTCATCCATCATTCGTCCAATCATGCAATATAAAATTAATATACACATAATAAAACACACATAATAATATACAAAAAGAAACAAGATATATTACTCAAAATATAGGAGTACATGTTAGCCAAATCAATGTACCATAATGTAAGCCTTGCACACTCAATCATCCCTAGGTATTCATGCCACACTCAATCATCCATAGGGATTCATACCACAATCAAAATTGGCATGTCATAATGATCCCTACCCTAGCTCTATGAGCTTATCTTCTTTGCTCTATCTATGAGAGGTGGTCCTAGTGGAAGCATGTTCATGGATCATGAAATAGATTATGTCTGTGATTGCGATCAACTCTATGATCGTAGGGAGGATGGTGGAGGTACCCTTTGATCTATTAGAATTTCTTGTAAGTACATCACCTGGTAGAAGGTCTATCTTCATGCTAACGATTGTAGGTATTCCCTCACCCTCTAAATCTACTCCCATTGCAAATGGATCCCTTGGTACTATTGGATGCTAGTGATAATGACCATCTCTTTGCTCAGCCTTGTTGTTGCTCTTGCTCCAGTTGGCCCATATCCCTCCTGAGGTATTCAATAGTGGCCCTCATTGCATCCCTCTCTTTAATTGTCATGTCTTGCTCTATCCTAGACTGGTTATGCTCTAAGAAAATGGTATCCATAACACCTCATATATCCTTTAGCATTTTGGTCCTATCCTCTTGGAGTAGGTCCATCTCCCACTGCATGAGATCCATATTGACCTGCATCACCTCGACCTCTCCAAATAGGTCATATTGACTTGCAGTATTGCTAGGTCCCACATCCACTATCAAAAGGGCAATGCTTTTTGTCTCACTTAGGAAAAACTATGCCACCATGGAGGAAACTACTACTATCCTCACCCTTGTCATCCCCAAGATAGTGATGATAATCTTGCTAAACATCACCATATCTATTGTGATCTAAAATTATATTTATTTGGGATAGCCTACCACCCTATGTTATCACTTAACAATCTTTCGGGTGGCCTCTTACAATACCAAATTCATATCCTAGCCCATGATCTATTGCCTTTGCATTGGTATTTATGGGGAGATCCTCAAGGGCACAATACTCATGTACCATATCCTATTCTTGAAGGTCATCCTAACATCATATACCCTTTGGTTTATGTATAGGGGATATTTTAGGTCCTCCTTGATGAACCTCCCCACATTAAGATCCCTTTTAGCCCTTGATGAGTTCCTCTACACCTGCTTGTACTATAAGTGTAGCAACATCACACCTCCTATAGTATGTTGAGTTATCATTAGACTCGATCAAACCTGTAGAGCTCCAACTTGCCCTTATTTGTCATCATCCATATGATCTACTACACTCGAGCTAGATCCTCCCTATACTCTACCTATCTAGGATGTTGACACCATGATCAATCATCTCCCTAGTGGAAGGATACTAGCATATGTCCTCTACACACGCTCCAAGTATCGACCCCATATAAATATTGTTGGCTTCTTTGGGTTGGGAAATGGCCCTACCAGTGTATATGGTATCTTGACTACAATATGCTCCTAGCACCCTACCTACATCAATTTCATACATACTATCCATGTATACGACTTATACATGATATTGTACAATGTCTTGTATAAATGGACCAATACATATGGGCCCTATTTTAACCTTGCTTGTTGGTCTCATAGTACCCATGGTAGTATTGAATACTAAGTATGGCATGCCAAAATCCCTAAGACCACCATGTATAGTATAGTCATTAGCACCCCAACCTTGTATCACTATGACATCTCATTTCCATGAAACCTGCTCTAGCAGATCTCATGTGTTAGATCCTCCAACAGTCTCTATAGTGCTACCTAATGTACATGTGCTCTGTAGGTCATCCTCCCTCTAATGGGGATCCTAAATATGTGCCACACATCCTCCATTATGATGGTCATCTCCCTTGCCAATACCCAAAATGTGGATGACTCTAGATACCACCTCTCACTTAGCACCATCAGTAGTGCTCTGTCAGCCTCCACCAAGGGTATTTTTTCTAGATGTAGTAGCACCACTGCCCTTAGGATATACCTATCTATTGCTATAAGCTATATCATAGAATCCTTTAGAGTATTTGGTTTCAAATCCCTACTCTTGAGCACATCTTGCTACAATAACAACAATAATAAGATTTAATTAATTCCATCATAATAATAATAAATATAATAATATAAAAATACACATTAAGCAAGCTTCTTCTCTCTTATCTCTTTTTCTTATCTCTCTATTTATTTCTCTCTTTCTTTGTAAATTTTTTCCCTATTCTCAAAAGGTATGAATCCACAATTTCACACCCTATAATCCTAGGGAACAAATTCTTTCATTGTCAGAATTCCGATCGAATTCGTGATCAATCCCCAAATTTTCATAAAGGTTTTGCATGATGAATTATCTAAAATAATATTAAAAACTAAAAAAATATACTTAAATTATAACATAACCTATTCTAGAGGTTAATTTTAGAGGTGTACCTATACTCGATCTGCTACAATGTCAACTTCACCCCTTGTAATGGTCGCACAGTGCATTGGTAGCACCATTCTACTCTTTTCTATAGAGCTAATTTTCTTCCTCTCACATGGTGAAAATGAATTGATTTTCATCCCCCCCTTGTTTTATCCCTTCCTTTCTATCTCCTCTTTTATTTTTCTCTTTCTTCTATTTATTCTTAATTCTTTTGCATCTACCATTTCAAGTTTCTTCTAGAATGTTACATTCCTTTTGAAACTCATGGGGGCACCCTAGCCTTAGGGGCACTAATGCCATCATTGTTTTATAAAGCATTTAAAATTTCAAAGTGTTTGGAATGATAATATTTTTGCACTTTCCCTTTACCTAAACCTGCTACCTATTTTTATGTTTGTTGTTTTTCATCTATAGGTGACTATAACTTTCTTTGACATATTTATTAGGCCATTAATTCATCAGAGGGGGGAAATTATAGACATGAAAAAATTGACCCATCCAAATGAGTCATTTTTCCCTTAGATTCCTTAGAAGCCACTCAAAATTGCTAAGTGCAAATTTTGAGCTCCCTTTCCCCCCTTATTTTTTATTTTCCCTACTTTAGCCGAATTTGCAGTCGTCCAAGAAGGGGTGCAAATTATGCAATTTTGGATTTTTTACTCTAAAAAACCTTTTAAGATACATGTCAATGGAGATGACATAAAAGGATGAGCTCAAGACCATGATAATGAAGAGAGAAGAGGACACAACTATGCTACCCATAAATATAGGAAACCCAACTAGATATAATTTTATAGACTTGAACAAGGCAAATAGAATATTGTTTAGGATCCCTTAAATATGAATGTCCTCCTTCAAAGAAGTTATAATTTTAAAATTAAATTAAAAAAACAATCCTACCTAGTGCCTAAAAAATATGGTGAATTTTACCATTGAGAAAATATGCCAAAAACTTTATTTAAGCTTTCCAAAAAACTTGTTCATGATTATTATTCCATTGAAGATTCCTTATGAAGTATGAATGACAATAGTTCTCTCGCATAAAAATAAGAGACATACACTATTACCATGTGATGCCACTCCATATCAACTCTAGTACCATGTTAGATTTCATAATGCTTTTAACAAATGAACAAAAGCAATACATTTATCCAAGTCTTATGCAAGAGATTTTAGAGAAGTAAAATAGAAATATTAGTAGAGAAAAGAATAGAAGGATGCCCATGGGAACCTACATAAGAGATCGCATGGGATCACACTTATGCAATGGATTGGGTGCTTGAGGAATATTTATACAAAATATTTAGAATTAATAATTAAATAATCTATGATGATATAAAGTAATATATTGAGGTTATTTATAATTTAATGAACCCTTTTCTCTTATAAATTATAATTTTAGTAAAGGTTAACAACAATAGTGGTTTAACCAAATAGTAAATTGTCTTTTTATGATGTTTATAGAAATTATAGTTGATGGTTTGATACTAATGTGTACTTTTTCATGAGGTGAGGCCTATAGATGTTATTTATTATAATATTTATCCATGAATCTATTTTCTATGGGATAGTGGTTATGTCTTGTGCTTATTAATCTAGATTGTGAAGTTAGCTTTAGAAGTACAATGAGCATGGAACACCTCCTATGTGTTACTAACCTAAAGTTGATAGTGTCAAGGATTCATATTCAAAACTTAGTTATTAACCTTGTAAGAGTAATAAATGGTGTTGATAAGCTTGATTTTTCTCTTCCAACTCTAAATAATATTGCAATAGTTAATTAAAAATAGATGACATAATTTTTTAAAGGACATTATTGTATGTTACTATGATATATCTTGTTTTTATAATGAACTTTGAACTATGATTACATTGCCTCCAAAACTAATAATAATAAAGTTATGGGTTTTAATCCATTATTGTTCTAGTAAAATATTTAACTATACCTTTATATCTATATGATTTTTCTATTTGAATAATTCTTTTGTTGTTATAGAATGTGAACAAAAATAAAATATTATAGTTATATCTTTCCATATGCATATAAATATTTGGTTTTAAGATGAGGGAAATAAACAAGTATTAATGTTTATTTTGTTAGTGTATATGGTTAGGGTTCTTATTAGTTATCATGGTCTCTTATCCATAAATATTTTTAGCAAAAAAATATTACTTGTATTGTTGTTTATGGAATCTTTAAACATGTATTATATGGCACTTCTTGATGTATGATAAATATCTATGCTTATTGTATGATATTGATGAATACCACTTATTTTATATTATATATATTTATATATATACACAATAAAACATCACATTTGGATACTAGTTGGTTGATTTATATTCCTCTATGATTTGTTTATGTGACATCTTAAGAGCTTTGCTTGTCTCTTCTCTCCTACTAAATATATGAATACATAAAAGTACATTGTGAGATGTAAAACTGATAGATGATAAAAAAGGATTTACATGTAATAGTAGAATATTTTTGAATATCCTCTATATATATTTATCATACATGGATGACATGTGCTATTTGGTTATATATGATTAGAATTATTCGATAATTTTTGCAATGATTCGAAAGTTGTTTAAATACAAATAATATTGCCCAATATAGATAAACTACATATAATACAACTCTAAAAATGTAATTTCTATAATTGGTGGAAATTACATCTAACTAACAACACAATACTCCTACATGATTGGTTTGAATAACCCAACTAATTGTATTATTATAACATCATAGGATGTAACAAACTCCAACATTACCCATTATTTCATCACGATCCAAAATTGATACTAGCAATAATATAAATAATAATATGATGAACTAGGACACCCTCAATAGTTTATCAAGTACACTTAGAGTATGGATAGGGACATAGTCAAATATTTGCAAGAAGCAATGGTGGGAATGGCCTCATTGGACTCTTTACCAAATACAAGGACAAATTCATCTATCCATGGTCATACAATATAATTGGATGGGGATAAACATTCTATCCATTATCAAAATTGTAAACATGGACACATACTATTGTTTACAATAATTATAATTGGGGATACACATAACCAAACACAGATAGGTGTGATAGGAGCCTCCACTTAATACGTCAAACACAATTTCCATAGGAATAATGATCACTATGAACATCCTCTTATGAATAGGGATATCTATTCATAAGGATAAATCTTGAATCAATTCAATAAATATATTCCTCCTCACTCTCCTTGTGGTGACGATCTTTGTCATCTACTACAAGATCACATTCTTCATTATTGTCTTCATTTCAACCATTTACTTATTTATTTTTATCTTTCCATCTATTAGGTCCTTCACTAATTGGATGCAATAAATTTATATATAGCCTTGTTTTTTGTAATAGAAGCACACAAATAAGTCCTTGGATGAATAATGCTTACTATTTTGTTTATATTTTACAAACAATACCTTTTCTTCATTAAACGAGTCATTTTCTTGACTTGATTTTATTTTTCAATCATAGATGAAAATACATATTTTAAAGTGAGATTAATTTTGTTAAAGGGACTATGAATTTCACTTGATATTTTAGATATAATGAATTCCTATAAAGGACCTTGCAAATACTACTATGCAAGTAATGCAACAATGAAATATGATGCCAACAATAATATGATATATTATCACCTGATAAAGATTGAGAAATAATATTATACCCTATAAGACAAATAATGTTGAGCCTTATCACAAGGTAGGATGATGATTGATAAAATATCTCTAACTCATTATAAGTACTCAAAAACACCGTTACATTCTATAATAAATATGTTGTTTATAGGGGCTAGGAAGGCATCCATGATAATAAGGGGTATTGAGAGTTGTCTTGAGAAGGTGAATTAGTCTCTCTAAAAATCATGCATATAAATTAGAGTCTAGGTTGAATCATAAAAAACTTGAAGGAATTACATTCTTGCATTACATAATTTAAAAGGGTGAGAGAGATATCAACTATAACATTTTATGGCTTTATATCCATGTATTTCAAAGCTTGAAGTGGTCCCATAACCATACAAATAAAGGAATATAATTAAATATAAGTTAAACATATTAAGCTAACTCATGCAAGTCAAGTAAATATGTTAAATATACATAATGGATGAGAGTATAGATTCATAATTCAACCATACACTTTCTTCTTACATACAAAATAATGTGGTACTCATTTGTTGAATGTGAAGTAGACTAGATGAAATAGTGCTTAAGAAGATACTTTTATCATCTATTTATTTATTAGATCATGGAGGAAATTTATGGGTTTACCATACCATTATAATATGACCTATATATTCTTAGTTGATATTATTTGATATGTAAGCATGGTTGGATATAGAAAAATATTTTTATACCTCCATATAGATGAACAACATCAATGTATTTATAACTTACCATACATGTTATTTCAAAAAGAAATATATCATAATAACAATAAAAAATCATATTATTATTTCATTATGATGATGTCACAAGTGGTTATAAATATTTTAGAAAACTAGATTCCTTTTGTAATATTAAATAATTACTAGGTACTATACCTAATTAAGATTATATAATCATAGTCAATATACAATTAGATTAGTGAGCAATGGTATTAGAGAGTTTCTATGAAAAAAACTTGAGTAGTGGTGTTAGAGGGTTTTTTTTTTTTAAATCTGAGTAGCGAAATTAAAGGGATTTGCAAAAAAAATCTAAGCAATGGGGAGTCAAAGGGCTTTGCAAAAACAAAATAAGCAGCGACGTTAAAGGGTTTCTATAAAAAATATTAGTGGTGAGGGTTTTACAAAAAAATTGAACATAAGGGCATTAGAGGGTTTTATTAAAAAAATTGAGCATCAACATCAAAGGGTTTCTGTAGAAAAAAAATTGAGCATTGGAGTTAGAGGGTTTTGTAAAACAAAATTTGAGTAGTGACATCAGAAGGTTTTTGTGGGAAAAAATCTGAGCAACATCAAGGATTTATCTATAAATACATTCTTTATATGGGAGGCAAATAATAACCCACCCCTATCTCAAATGGCAAAAGGTTCGATAGAGGAGTGAGAGCTAGAATTTGAATGGTGGTGATCAGGGTGGGAAAGGGTGGGAGTGGGATACTATGAATTTGGTTATCATGGGTTTACGAAAGAGTGATGAGAGATATCGAAAGATGTGGAGGTGGTGGCTAAATTGGATATGAGTGTAATAGTTATGGTTCAGTCAAATAGTGTGTTTGTAGGAGGTTTTGGTACTAGCTTCATAGGTCCTTTGGGAAGCCATGGACCGTGAAATAGTAAGTTGGAGGTTAGGTCCCATTTGCATGGTCCATAGTTTTCCCCTATAAACTCAAGCCTCGATATTTTGTATACTATGGTGACATCTAAAGGTGTGAGGGAGACCTTCTCAAAACCTATTTGCAACTTATCCCTTATGGGAAATGACATTAGCATCCTTAGTGAACCGATTAAGTCCACAATGGATGATGGTGGCTATGACCTTATAGGAAAGTTCTAGGGGGTAAGGCTATACCTAGATTCAATTCAAATATGGGCTAGTGAAGTGGAAACCTCTAGGCTCCATGGAAATTGTAGTGGCCCCTAAAACATTTTTTTTATATCAAATTAAACTATATGGAAGATGCAAACCGTATCCTAGGGGAAGGCCCCTTGTTCTATGGAAAAAGAGGTATGTTTTTACGAAATCTAGAACCTAATTTCAATCCTTATATGCAAAGGGTTAACTTTGTGCCTCTGTGGGTTTGTCTCCCTTCCCTACCTTACTATCTTTGGCATGAATATGTGTTGAAAGGTGTGGCCAAGGTTGTAGGGGATATCCTTCTTATTGATCTGATAACCAAAGCCAAATCAAGAATGGTGTATGCAAGAATATATATTATGGTAGATCCAAAGGTATATTTCTCCTATTCTATAAAGCTTATCTCATTCTTGGGTACTTGGGACCAGCCCATTGTTTATGAAAATAGGCCAACTTGGTGCTTTGGATGTGGAAAATTGGGTCACTAGATGAACAAATGCGCCATCAAGGCATAAAAAGAGAAGGAAAAGAGATCTACAAGAATGGAATGGATCCAGAAGGATGACTCCAGATAATTACCCTTAAAGTAATTGGGTGGTAATTACTTAAAGGTAGATGAAGTAGAAACTCAACCCCAGGTGTACAAGGTTCAAAATTTGAAGGCTCTGGTGGAGGAGGTTTCACAAACCTCGAAATTGACCCTAGCCAACTTGTTGGTGATCAAGGATTCTAAGGAGAATGCAACCTTGAATTTTGGTTCTTCTGAGGTATGTCATTTGGATATAATTTTTGAAACAAATTTTTCTAAGGCTCTTCTTCATAATTTCTTTTATGGGTTTTGTATTGGTTCTACTATTAAGGAGCCTATGATTCAGTTGGCGACCCCTAAAGTAGGGTTTCCAATTAGCTCCCCAAAGATCTATTTGGGGAAAGGCTCTTCAGGTCCTAAAACCTAGAGATAAAGGAAGGGAAATTTGGATGTGGGTGTTGAGAAGAAGTTAGGAAAGCCTCCTACCAAGTCTATGAGGAAGAGGAAAATAAATTCTAAGATCATGAATGGATCTCAATATTTGCTCAAACTTGAAAAATGGAAGGCTATAGGAGTAAGACATGTAAAATTGGAATATTTTTGCTAGCGTAACCATGGGGTTTTTTGAGGAAATAAATCTAATTCCAAATCCCTTAAATGAAGTGTCTCTCTTGGAATGTTAGGGGCCTAAACGGGCTTTCTAAACAATGGGTGGTCACTTCCCTGCATAAAGAAATTTTACCTTATATTTTTTGTTGCAAGAAACCAAGTTGGATGGTAAGGATATAGAAGCTATTAGAAGAATAATTCAGAAAGAAACCCATTTTATTGCAATCCCAACCAATGGTTCCTCTAGGGGACTCCTTTATCTCTAGGATTCCAACAAGCTTGAGGGCTCTATAATTTCTTTCTCAATTAGGATTATTAATATTCTATTTTGCAATAGATAAAGTAATAAAATGTGGGTTATGACTAAAATGTATGCTCCAAAATCTAGGCCTAGTATAAAACTATTGTGGTAAACTTTGAGTTCCATGAGGATTTAATCTCCTAGTAAGGGATTTTAATTCCCCTCTATTTTTTTTAGATAAAAAAGGAGGGAAATTCCCAATCTTGAAAAGCATGGAAGAGTTTATAGATTTTGTGAATGGCAATGAGCTATTGGATTTTGAGTTGAAGGGTTCAAGGTATACTTGGAGCAATAGGATAGTGGGTAACCAACTCATCCAAATCAAGTATAATAAGATTCTTGTCTCCAAGGAGTGCCTTTTGCTGTTTGGAAATTTGTGTCTTTGTTCTCTTCCTAGAATTGACTTCGACCATAACCTCTTATGTTTTGAAGTGCCCCAAGCCATTCATTTTTGAGGCAATGTGGTGCCTTCATCCTCAATTGGAATTTGAAATAAAAAACTGGTGGTCGACAAGGGTCCAAGCCTCTAGCATTTCCAAAATTACAGCAAAACTTAGAGTTGTTAAAAGTGGTCTTAAAGAATGGAATAAAAATATTTTTGGGAACATTTTGCAAAAGAAGAAAGACCTAAAACATTAACTAAAAGCTTTTTAATATAAGATAGAACTTGGAAATCAATCACAAGAGATGAGATAAAGAGAAAAGGAGGTCCTAGCCAAATTTCATAACACTATTGCCAATGAGGAAATTTTGTGGAAACAAAAGTCCAAGATGCTTTGGCTAAAAGGAGATAAAAATTCCAATTTTTTTAAATCACAAACTTGAAGCATAGAAGCACCAATAGGATTAGAGAAATTCAAAAAGCTGATGGATCCAGTGATACTCACATTAGGGACATAAGAGTTGAGGTTGTGGATTTTTCAAAAATCTCATCATTTTAGAAGAGGTTTGTAAATGAAGAAATCCAAAATAAGATGCTTGGTAGTATTACCAACCTTTTCATGGTTGATATGAACTAGACCCTTGTCTCTCCCTTCAATGATGAGGAAGCTAGAGCTGCTATATTTGTGATGGAAGGAATCAAGGCTTCGGGTTCTAATGGTTCCCCCATATTTCTCCAAAAGTATCGACATATTATGGGGAAGGATATTGTTGATGCCCTTTAGGAGGTCCAAACCACCAATCATATCCATTTAGGAGTAAATTCTACTTTTTTAACTCTAATACCCAGAATTTTAGTGTGAAGGACTTTAGTACCTTTAGACCCATCAACTTATGCAAAATTGTTTATAAAATTTTGACAAAGGCCCTTGTTAACATATTAAAACATTTTCTTCCAACCTTGATTGATTCAGCCCAAAGTGTATTTGTGCCAAGGAGATAGATCTTGGATAGTATCATAGTTGTCCATGAAATTCTTCATTCAGCTGATAAAAGTGGCAGAGCTAGTTTCCTCCTCAAATCACACATGAACAAGGCTTATGATGACATTTCATGGGAGTTTTTGTTAAATATTTTTGGAAATTTTGATTTTTGCTAGAGTTGGATAAAACTTGTCCATGCTTGTATCTCTTTTGCCAAGTTTTTGGTCTTTAATAAATGGGTCCCTATAAGGTTATTTTCAAGTTTGAGAGGCATTCACCAAGGGGACCCCTTGTCTCATTACCTCTATATCTTAGTGGTGAAAGCCCTAGGTATGGCTATCAAGTTACAACCCTTTGTGGAAGGTATCAATCCCACTTTGTCATTGGATACTATTTCTCATCACCAATTTGCAGATGATGTTCGAATCTCCCTACTTGGTTTAGTTCCACAAGTAAAGGTGATAAAAGGAATATTGGAGGTATTTAAAAATGAAACTAGGCAAAATATAAATTATATAAAAAATAAAATCTTATTTCTGAATACCCCCTTAACGAGGCAGAGGATAATTGCTCGCATCTTGGGTTATGAGGTGGCTTCCCTCCCATATCTTTACCTTGGAATACCTTTGTTTAAAGGTAGGATCCAGGATTTGCTTTGGGAACCAATGGTGGAAATATTACAAAGGAAGTTGATTGGATGAAAAGGATCCCTTCTCAGTAAAGCTGGAAAGACTACCTTGGTAAATTCTAATCTTCAAAGCATTCTGACCTTTTTATTATCTATGTTTAGAATTCTTAACAAGATTTTATCGAATATTGAATATATTCAAAAGTTATTTCTTTGGTCTAGTTCTTATGAGAAGAAAAAAATTTACTTAGTTGTTTAGGAGCAAGATTGTAGACCTAAAAAGGATGGTGTCTTAGGTCTCCATAACATCAGGTATATGAATAAGGCTCTAGTTGCAAAATAGGGATAAATTGCTAAATCAAATTGAAACTAGTTGGGTCAACATTGTGTCGATCAAATACTTGAGACAAGAAATTTTTTGCTTGTTGATCCTTTGTCAACTTCTGGTTCAGCCTTTTGGTTGAGTTTGCAAAATTTGAGGGTGCTAGTCTCTAAATTTTGCAGGTGGAGGTTGGGTGATGGACTCAAGATTGATTTTTGGAAAGATATCTGGCTGATGGAACAACCCCTTATATAGATTTTAAATTTGGCATATTTGGAGCCTAAGACAAAATTCATCTTTGGGTCTAAGGTGGCTGACTTTATTGAGGTGGTCAATGGGCTAAAGTTTTGAAAATAGTTAGACCAGTCTATTCTCAATAATGCTGAACTTGAATCTTGGATTCTAATTTCTAATAAGTTGAAGTTTCAGGTCATTAAACAAAGAAATAAAGAGGATGAGATATTTTGGTCAAGGGAAAATAACAAATCCTTTTTAGTCAAGTCTACCTACAATTTTCTGGTTTTCAGGATCCTCCATGGGTCCCACCTTTCAAAGTTTGAATTAAGGGTCTAATGCCAAAGGTGAATATCTTTTTCTAGTTAGCAACTCAGAATAATATTTTGACCATTGAAAATATTAAAAAAATAGGTTGGTCGATTCCAAACAGATGTTGCCTCTATGGTGCTAATGAGGAATAGACAAGCCATCTATTCCTTCAATGCTCATTATCTATGGAAGTTATTAACTCTATTTTTAATTTTTGGGAATGATTTGGGTGTTGCCAAGTTTGCTTATTGATGTTTGTACTCAATGGTCATCTCCTTTTTACTTTCCAAGGCTAAAATTGTTTTGGAACTTTTGTTTACTATATATTTTTTGATAGGTGTGGAAGGAGAGGAATAGTGGAATTTTTAAAAACTTCCAAAGAGATCATGCCTCTATTTGTGCCAGAGCCTTGGATTCTACCCTAGAGAATGTGTCCTCTCTAGATTTGGAGGAGGGAAAATTTGAGAAGGCTGACCTCGAAAGAAAAATTGGTTTTCAAAAGAGCAATAGGGTTTTTTGTCTTCTTGGTCCTAATCCTCAAGACCTTGTGATGTGGAAACCTCCTTCAATAGGCTAGGTTAAACTAAACTTCGATGGAACTTCAAATGGTAATCCTAGTAATGATGGTGTTGGTGGGGTGCTTAGGGATGATAGAGGTGGGCTTCCACTAGTGTATGTTTAATTATTATATATCCAAACTTTCCATGTTGTGAAGGATAGAGCCCTTACCAAGGTCTCCTACTTGTGGAGAATATGGAGTACCAAAATATTTGCATTGAAGGAGACTCATTTAATATTATAAACTTGGTTAAAAGTAATTCAATCTCTGGTTGGAATATTGAGGCTGTTATTATGGAATCTAGGTGGATTCTTCAGGCTGGAGAGGATAGGGAAATAAAGCATATCTTAAAAGAAGGAAACTTCCATGTTGTCTTTATGGTAAACTTGGGTATAAGTCTCAATAGTATGTCTGTTTGGAGAGATAGTTTTCCTGAAGGTCTTCTTCAATTAGATTTAGCAATGCATGATTCTTGATGCTATGTAAGCTTTTACTATGTATGAAAAAAAAATTTGTGCACAACCAGGTGGGAGTGTTGGTTGGTTGTGGGGCTCACCATAACTATTATATTTTTATTTTTTGTATCAAGTTGTAGTTGGTTCACTTGGTGATGGATGGCCAGTTGTAGTGCTTTATAGTTGTTCTTGTCCCAATATTGTTGGTCTTAGGTCAAGTTTTGTAGGGCTTATCCTATTGTAATGGGTACCTTTTCAAAACCCCTTTTATATCTAATCAAAAATATATATACAATCACATTACCATTATGCTAACCCATATATTCCATATGTATATAAATAATCCACATATGAACTTAAAACTAGTACTTGAAAAGAAATATGATACACCATTATAAAAATAATCTAAAATATATATTTATTAATTAATATGTGCAAGACTCATTTTTTAATCTATAAAATAATTGATTTTTATTTTTTATTTTTTAGGTTTATAACATTTAGCAATTTTACAAATTTATTCAAATCATTACAAATTGGAGTCTCAAAAATGATAAGATTAACATAAATAATATTTAGTTTATTGTATCAAAAGATATTTTAAATTTATTTTCAATTATAATGTTAAATTTAAATTTATATTTTTTAATGATTTATTTTGATAATGTAATTAGTTTTCAAGAAAACATATATTTAGAAGATGCATATATTTTATGGATGGAAGAACATGATCAACATGATATTAAGAATATGGTAATGGATCTCATTTCATACAAGTAAAATTATAAATATTTCAAAGCATTTACTATCAATATGTAGATGCTTAAATATATTAAATTATAATAATAGTTATCATTAAATAGAGACAAGAGGATATACGTACCAAATTACACAAGGATTTAGTGTGGTTGACTACTTAACAAGACAAGAAAAAAGTATTATATAATGATATTTTGGTACTAGAATTCAAATTTTAAAATCTCCTTATTTGGATATTTTATTTTTAACTAATGACGTAGCCAAACATAACTCTTATAAAATATTAATTGAATATTATTGTTAATCATGGTGTAATAAAAGGGGAAAATATCGTAAAGGATCTCTTAGGGGATTCACCACGTCTCTCCCTATTTATCACTTTGACACTAGAGGATGTAAGCTAAATTTTAGTTTTTTGGGTTGATTGAAGAACACCTACATGTTAGGATTCTACTCCTAACCACCATACTAATCACATTATTAGTTAATTATTTAATCACTCTCTCTTTCACAAAGGTTGTGACCTTTGATCACACCTTCACACTCATAGAAATAGGCATTTCATTTGGTATAGTTGAGACATCGAAGAATATAATTATTAATTAATTTTTGGGTTCCCCATACAATATAACAATGATTCATTCCTTTATTTCAGCATTATACCTTATTCCTCCACTTGGTGTCTTTACATTTGGATCAGAGCTTCATATTTCACCTTCTGCTTTAATAAAAAAATTTAATACCAAAAATCGAAGGCGTATTATCAATTTAAATGAAGATCAGACAGAAAACACGACAAAAGTTTATAAATTGAAGGTTATAATATAAAGTTTTAAATCGATCAATTATTTTTTCCGATTGACTTGACAACAATCACGACGCCGGGAAAGAGGGAAGTCGATCGCATTTTTTCATCGACGTGAAAGCGCAGGGTATTAAAAAAAAAAAATTATCTCGCAGCAAATTGTTTATCCCACATAGCGGGTATGGGAGCATTCACCTACTTTATAAGGTGGGCAGCATGCTTATTAAAGCATGACTTCGGTCATGCCCTCCCTTTGACCAACCCTCATGCGTACCCACTATCGCTTGTCGATATTTGTACTGTGTTGATCGATTGACCGCCCTCGCCGATGTGCACTCTACGCACCAATCTGCCTCTATCGTCACCCTTGCCCGCCTGCTCTCTCAACCTCTGTCACCTCTGTCAGTCCCATGTGCCACCTGCTATTGCCTCAGTCAGTTAGTTCCACCTTCCAGCATCCTGTCTTTTGTTCCCCTCTCGTCCCTTGTGTTCAGCCTCATCTATCATGTCGATCGCCTATGCATCGTGCCTCGTGCATGTGCCTTGACTGTCATTTCTGCCTACCTACACCTCCACCCAACCTTGTGCCTTGTGTCATTGTCTCCACTTGACCCTACCATGGAGCACCACCACAAAAAATTTGACACCAAATTTTGCATAGTTGTGAACAACTGCTAATTTTGAAATTTTGCTAAAATATTGCACAATTTTTGCTAAACATTGCCAAAAGTTGCCCCTAATATAAATTTTTCTAAGACTTGTTACTATTGCAAATTCTTGCTAAAATTTTTCAAGGCATTGAAAATTCTCGCTAATTCTGCCACTTACGAAGGTTATAAAATCTCCAAAACCTAACCACAATGGTCGAAGGATGACTTTTATGCAATTTTTAATGATAATTTTCAAGAAATTTTTGTGACGACTTTCAACACTTTTTGCGACACCTTTTCACCAAATGACTATGCAAATGGCCGATGGAAGAATATATCATGAACCCAACCTACTTTTGCTACTTAATCTTACCCACCTATGTCAAATCACATCAGTGAGTGTATATAAAATTCAGTTCCAGGATATCACCAATCACATCATAGGGTTGGACAAATTAGTCCTCATAAGTGGGTTTATCAATGGATTGAAAGAATAAATTAGAGTGAACATCATGATTTACACTCCTCGTACCCTACAGGAAGCCATTGGATTAGCCTTGTTAGCCGATGATACATTTAATGTTCAACGTCAACATGGGGAGCAACCTATTGATAAATCAACATTCACGCACACTATTCCAAAACATAAACCCTTGCCATTTAAGTACCTTAGCCTACAATAAATGGAGGAGCGACGAGTGAACGACCTTTGCTATACTTGTGATGAGCAATTTGGGCCCCTTCATTGTTGTGCTACACAAACATTATATTTATTGAATATAGTTGATCCCTGTCACTCCATAGAGGAAGAAGGTGAGGAAGATATGCACGACATGACCAAAGCACCTGATCATAAAAATGAAGGAAATAAGGTCGATGTGCAAGAAGTGCTCGATGCACCATGAAAGATGAGGTAGACATCCATGCAGTAAACAATGAAGGCAAGACATACACTCTCAAAGAACTACACACAATTTCATCATCAATAGTGAGTTCTCATCATATAGGAAGCCTGATTCAAAAAGGAGGCAAAAGAGTGAGTGCACCTTTATTTTCCCTTCATTCTACATAGGAAGAATCGGCTAAATCGGAAGCCTACTATCATCACAATTCTCCTAAGGAAGATTCTACTATTCTTTCTAGCAAACCCCCACTAATGCTTCGACCTTCAATATATCCTTGGCTTCAAAAAAGTGACACTAAAATAGTACAAGAACTTGCACAAATTCAACTGGGAAAACAAGAAACGAAGCTCCTTACTTTGAGCTTTGAGGACAAAGCTCTTTTTAAGGAAGGTGGCATGTTAGTATTCTACTCCTAACCACCATACTAATCACATTATTAGTTAATTATTTAATCACTCTCTTTCACAAAGGTTGTGACCTTTGATCACATCTTCAAACTCATAGAAATAGGCATGTCATTTGGTATAGTTGAGACATCAAAGAATATAATTATTAATTAATTGTTGGGTTCCCCATACAATACAACAACGATTCCTTTATAACAACGATTCATTCCTTTATTTCAGCATTATACCTTATTCCTCCACTTGGTGTATTTACACTACATTTCACAAGAAACTATGTTTCTCCTAAGATACATTTTTATCTAAGCCTAACCTTACTCTAGCCCTAAATGCACACACAAAATACAACATACAAGGTGTACAACTAAAATGCTTTTTAAAAAAAAATCAATGAATTTGCACAAGTTTTTTATGAGGGGTCTCGATTCCCTCATACTGAGTTGGGTTTGAAACTTGAACCTCTCAAGAGAAGTGGAAGCCCTTACCATTGTAGTAAGTATGCTTTTTCAATTTTTGATGATGAAGGAAATAATCGTTTTTATTTTCTTTTGGTGAGCAAGGGTACAAGAGATATGCAATAGATAAAGTATAGCCTATTATGTAGTCTACATGCAATTTCAATTTAATGCCTAAATTAAAAATATTATATTTTCCCCTAAATGATTAAGATTAACTAGTTATTTATATTCTCTTTGTTTATTTTAACAATAAATAGAAAATAAAATCTAGTTTAAGCACATAGTGAATAGATTTTAAGACCTAAGTGCTAAAAGTACAGAGATCAAGAGCATAATGACTTATTTCTAACATACTGGAAAAAGCACTAATTTCTCACAAAAGTGCTATTAGCACTATAATTAGTTGTTGGTACTATCACCAAAACTTGCATAATAGACAAAAATAGATGGTATTTATGTTAGAGTATATTACATTATTGGGTACATGCTAATGTACCACCTTTGGTACATTACTAGAGTAGGAGTTTACTTTAGAGTAAAATTAAGTAGTTACTTTAGCATGTAAGAAATGCACGTGTTAGAATATACAATGATGTAAATGTGCATTTAGTCCACATGTACATAAGTCATAGGATAGATTCAAATGTAGAGTGAGGGCCAAGGAACCTATCTTCCTATATATAGGCCTTATAGTGAGTGAAATGAGGAGGTAGTAGAAAAGAGAGAATATAGAGAGTGCATAGTATAGATTGGTAGAGGAGTATAATGTAGTTATTTTTAAAATATTTTGTGGAGTGTTCATGTCCTCCATTATATTGTGATGTATTATTTTCATGAGCTTTCATTAATGGTATATTTTTGAGTTATTGCAAAAGTTTATCTCTTTGTTTTCTTGCATATTATAGTGTCATTATCATATAGATATTATAGCTTTCTTATCTTGCATCTTGTGGTTGTATTTCCTATATCATATACTCATCAAAATCTAACAGTGGTATATGATTACACGGTAGATCAATAGGAAATAGGAAGAGCCACAAGTGAGATTGAGAGAAATCCAAAAATCTCATTTACAAAATTTTTGAGATTGCATTTGGCTAGAGTCTTTCCATAGGGTTGCAGAAAAACTCATGAAGACTAGGACTCAACATTGATTCCACTATATTTATAAATCAACTAGTGAAGATTGATCATCTATAGATTTAGAATTCTTTCCATTGCAATTCTAATACTTTGTTGCAAGAAAAGGGAGATTCAAATAAAGTTGGGAAGCTTTCTACAAAATATCTAGGAAGGATATCTTATTTAGAATCAATCCAGCACTAGCAACAATAAATATTAGAACAACTATGTAAAGGCCTGAAGAAAAGATCCCATTACTAGAGATTAAAAACTTGTAGAATTCAAAAGAAGAAAAGGCCATAGGAGCCTTATTGCAGATTCGAGGAAGAGACTCCAGAGAAGAGTCTAGGAGAATATTGGAGGTTGGTGATCTCCATTGAAGACTACAAATATTGAAGACTCCAGAGAAGAGTCTCGATGAAGATAGGATATTGGTGATCTCCATTTAATATTGAAGACTTCACCTTGAAGGAGTAGAAGAAATAAGCCTATGAAGCTAAAGAGACCTATAAGAGATTCCATTTAAGAACTTCCAGTTTTGGAAGATATAGAGAAGGACTAGCAAAATTCCTATTCCTAAAGCAATAAAATTTAGATATTTAAGGAGATATCATTATAAAACTTCCATAGTAAAATATTGAAGAAAATATCTCATTGAGAAGACCAAAAAAGCTATAAGATAGAAGACCCTAGAAAATATGTTTTAAGGAGAAAGAAGGAGAAAGCTTGGAGAGCCTCATCAAAGGATATTTGAAGAAGACAATTGAATGATTTCCTAGGAGAACTCATTGGATAAATTTACCACCAAGGAGAAGTTCTTGATAAAGGAAGAGATTGGGGCAATTGTTTCCATTTGAAAATGAGCCCAAGGGAGAAGGATTTGGTAAGAAACTTGCCAAATTTCAGAGGATATTGGTGAAGACCTCAAGACTTTTATATTCTTGAGAAGAAGACCTATATTGAAGTCAAAATTTGATAAGGAGTTTGAAGGAGAAACGAGATAGACATTACTACCAAACCTAAGAGGTTTTAATATTACCATTTTAAGGCTATAATGCTCATTCAGAGAAAGGAGATCTACTGGTTTCTACAATATAAAAATGAAGGGTTCTTGAAGGAAAATCTCAACTGTAATTTGGAGGAGTTCCCTACCAAAATATTAATATTCAAGGATAAAAATTTAGTGGAGAGATTGACTACTTTGCAATATAATTTTTTTATATTTGAGGACAACAAGAAAGCAACAAATTGGGCAGCATCAATAGTTGCTAAGTGTCATATTTCCAAGATACATCCCAAAGGAGAGTCGAAGCCACCAAACTATAGATTCAAGAAACAAGTTAGAGGATATGCAAAGCTGCAAATAGGTGTGTTGAGAAGTTATTTTGGACATCCAAGAATAGTTGCAAGTTCATCCGGTAAAATGTAGAATTAAGACAAATATAATCACCTTGCAATCCTTCATCTATATAGATCATTAAGGTAAAGCAACTTGGGTGCATGAAGGTTCATTAGTTGAAATTTTATTATTTTATTAAGTTCCATTAGGCACCTTATTAGGGTTTTAAAAGTTGCAAAGAGAGGGTTGCATATTAAAGTATTCAAAGGAGTGTAGAAGATAATTTATTATAAGGTTAATGCATACACATTAAAATAGGAGTTAAATTATTTTAAAACAAAAGAAAATTTTCATCTTCCTATTGTCTAAATTGAAGTAAAGAAGACTACAACATAGATTATAGTGCATTAAGTGTTCATTTATAGGAGTAATAAGGTTATATTACTATTGCACTATTCTAATTGTCCTTAAGTGAATTAAGTTGGAGATATTATTCATGCATTAAGAATTGATCAAAGGTGAAAATTAGTGCACTATACTAGTTACTCTCGGAAGATCATTAAGTGCATTGGTTTGTAAGTTAAGGTGAAATATTAAAGTGCACAAATTGGTTTACTATAAAAGTGTCTAGAGACACTATTGAGCACTTAAAACTTGTAGCATTTTGTGGCATAGCCACCAAATAGGGTGTTATTCCTCTAATAAGTGGAGAAGAAATCCACCATCGAAATAAGCTACAAAAGACTAGGAAGTCTAAAATTTTAGGTGTAACTAAGGAGTCTATTACAGGTTGTTACAGAAGAACCAAATGTCTCTTCTATTATTACACCAAAAGAAGATAATGGTTTAAGTATCTCAAGGACACACTATGTAGCCCATTGTCTTATCTACAAGCAACCGTCATTAGCACTAGCAAAAGTGCTTAAATAAGAGCCATTCCAAAAGGGCTCAACATCAACCATTAGCAATGAAAAGTGTAACTAAATGTGCTTGAGTGAAGAGCCATCCATATGAATCATAATTTACCTCCTCAAAGTATAAGAAGGCATCAATTTTTGTCATTGAATCTAGTGCCTAAGGCAACATTAACCTATAGTATAAAAAAGGGCCTATGTAAAGTGAATATAATTATACGTAAAATATAGAACCAAGGACAACATATTGCAGCGAAGTATAAGGTGAAATAAAGGTGCATTACTAAGGGTCCAACTTAGATGAATCACCAACTGAGATGCATATCGATATCCACCATAGAACCTCCATTATAGAGCTTGAGAACCTCCATAGTTGGAGCCAACTTCATAGCATCACCTTTGAAAATGTTGAAGGACAAGATACAAAGGGCATTCACTGGAAATAAATATACAAGGCATAAGAGACATTGGAGGAGCATTACATGCATGAGTGAAGTGCAACTTGGCATAATCAATCAAAGCACCCATACATACATTTTAATGTCTGCATAGGAAGGAGACATTTATAATCTGAATAATGCTTATCTTGAAGCATTGAAAATAATAATCATTATTGCTCACTATTCAAGGAGCACTTGAGCATTGGAGACAATTAATAAAATGCCCACTAAGATCATAACTACCACTAGCCACCTAAATAACATCTGCATCACTTTTCCACAACATCAAAAAGGATCAAAGGGCCTATTAAAGTGCCCAATATTGAAGAGAAATGGATGAATAGAGTGAGATAAATCAAGGTATGGTTGCAGAGATAAATCAAGGCATGTAAGAGAGTGCAACAATAGAGAGGGAAGTGCATCCTGAGCTAGCATTGAATGCGAAGAAGTCAAGCAACAATAGAGGGAAGTAAGACCATCATAAAGGATGCCTAGAAAGATCACTATCATTAACCAACAAGAAGATACAACACCCATTAAGGAGATTGAAGTCAAAGTAGCGCCCATCGACCTCATGCTCTCAACCTTATAAAATGTATTATATCATATAGTTTAATTATTTTCTTTCATAAGGAGTGATAAGGGATAGTATATAAGGTTAAAATTATTATCATTTGCATTGAAGATATATGCAAAATTAACCTTAATAAACCACAAAGCAAATAAGAGTTTATATCCTTAATAGTATTTCAAATCACATTAATTGAAATACAAGCATATTAATATTTACAATTAATATCATAGGAGGTATAAGGTATTATATTTGGAATAAATTATTATTATTACAAATAAATTTCTAAAATTCTAAATTAGGGAGATATAAGGAGTGCTACATCAAGCTTTAATTAATTGGAATTTAGAAAAGTGAACCATTGGAAATTTAAATATAGAAAAGTAAAACTATTGCTTGCTTTAAAAGAGGTAGAATTTATTGCCTAAAATTGTCTCTTAATCACATTCAAGAGATAAAATAAATCCAACCATAAATAAATCCATCAAATTGATAAGTACATAGTTCAATAGGAGAAATAAGGGGAATAGGAGTTGATTATTATCATTCCCAAAACATTACAAAATCAAATCAAAATGTGAACTAATACTTTCTAAGAACTTTATCAAGATTAAATTATATTAGGAAGACATAAGGATCCTACAAAACCTAAGTCTTAGAAAGGTTTTATCAAAATAGTTCACATACTCTAAACTAGGGAGCTATAAGAATGTCCACTCCAAAAACACATTAAATAATGTAATTAGAAAAGGAGCAAGGAAAATACTAATATGGCTTAAAATCATGATTGATATTTTAGAGAATTCAATGGATAATAAGGAATATGCAAATGGAAGAGAAGAATCAATGGAATTTAAAAGGATTTTTGAAAACTCACAAACTAATAGTTTGGTGAAAGTAGATTCTTTAGGAACATCTTCTAGTAAGATAGTAAAGGGAGTTGATGATAATTATACTAATGAAGATATTGAAGATCATATTCAAAAGGTAGAAAATAATATTGATGAAAAAGACCTCATACAGATTTATGAAAGAAGTAAATATGGAATAGCTTCAATTGTACATGCATGGTTTAACTATTTCATCAAGGAAATAGATAAACATGATATTCCTAAAATAGACAACAAAGGAGTTGGGATACTTTTACTATGCTCCTATTGCAACCAATTTGGTCATGAGAAGGTAAACTACTGGAGTTTCCATCCTTGTAAATATTATGGAGGAAAATCTCATTCATATTACTCCTATTACTACAAAGATAAGTACTATAAAATATTTGAGGAGAGACTAATATTCAGATTAGATTTTTTCCTCCAAGTTCTTATTTTAGAAGCATCTACTAATAATGAGTTTAAGCTTGATATTTTTGAAGATAAAGGTAACAGGCCATACAAAAATCCAAGGAACATAAATGGAAGAATTTATGATCCTCTTATGACTTGCAATATTATGATATCACTAGTTCATCAAGGATACCTAGAAGACTACAAGGTCAAATACTCTTCCAAATACCTTGAAACAAAAAAATGCAGTGAAATAAAAATGAAAAGAAGATACAACATGAATATAGAAGTAGAAGAAGAAGAAGAACCAGAACAAGATGCTCATATAGATTCTAACAAAGAAGAAAATTAAGGAAGCAAGAGAGAAGAGCTCAAATTTCAGAAACAATATGAAGATTCATATTGAAGACTAAAGTCTTCAATATCCAAATAATGTAATACAGAGGGGTGTTAGAGTATATTATATTATTAGGTACATGCTAATGTACCACCTTGGGTACATTATTAGAGTAGGAGTTTACTTTAGAGTAAATTTAAGTAGTTACTTCAACATGTAATAAATGCACAAGTGTTAGAATGTGCAATGATGTAAATGCGCATGTAGTACACATGTACATGTGACATAAGATATATTCAAAGGTAGAGTGAGGACAAAGGAACCTATCTTCCTATATATAGGTCTTATAGTGAGTGAAATGATGAGGTAGTAGAAAATAGTAGAAAAGAGAGAATATAGAGAGTGCATAGTATAGATTGGTAGAGGAGTACAATGCAGTTCTTTTAAAAATAGTTTTTGGAATGTTCATGTCCTCCATTATACTACATTTTACTATTTTTGTGAGCTTTCATTAATGGTATATTTCTGATTTATTGCATAACTTTATCTCTTTGCTACATATTATAGTGTCATTATCATATAGATATCATAGTTTTATTATCTTACATCTTGTCATTGTATTTTCTATATCATATACTCATCAAAATTTGACAAGTTAGTGTAGATGGACCTATTTGATTTGGTGAACTATGGATTCCTTGAAAAAATTATTAGACCTCTATTTATATGAGATAGAAATGATAAATTAACAAGAAGCCTAAAATAAATGCTAGGATTGCATAAGAACCATTTGGAAATAGTGTTGTTGGCACTATTTTTGACTACATTATTGCTCTATATAAAACAAAGAACAATATCACCATTGACCTACAATCTAGATGATGCTACTGCTTCCAAGACAACAAGTTTTTTCACCCTTGATGAAAGCTTTCTAGTTTTCTTATTGATGACCCTTGATACTTGATCTTGATGATTACTTTTACACTTGATAGGAGTCTTTATTGAATACATGTAGATTTTATTTCTTATAAGAGACAAGTGCTTGAATGCTTGAAGGATGAGAGATAAGTTCTTAAAATATTGTGATAAGATTTTAACATAATATTGCTTTGCAAAATGATAAAATGCCTATGATTCTAATGAGATTTTATCTAAGTTTTGATGCTTGAAAAACTTGATGAAATGGTCATCCCAAGTGCTAGTTTTATAGGGATGTATGGATACTTGGGGGATAATATGCATTGAAAATGACTTGTTGGGGACATGATTGAAGAAGGTAAGAATTTGAAAAGGGTTCAAAAAGATATTAATGAAAGATCATGAGAATGAAAATTATTGGTCTTGGGGTTTTGCTATAGGGTTTGTGGATCAGAAGGTATAATTGGATTCATTAATGGTAGGTGGATTGAAAGAGACAAGAAGCCATACCTCTTGATTCTATAATATGATAGTCAAAAGCACCAAGAGGTAATAGCATCACTAACACTACTGCATTGGTGTTATTGTCTTTTGACTGTTAGAGGTCCAAAAAGGGTGGGAAAAAGGTCAAACTCAAAGTGTTTTACAAAAGCACTGCTAGGTTGTGATAGCACCAAGACTTCTCATTCAATAGGTACAAGAGGATATTCTTACCAAATTACGCTAGGATTTAGTGTGGTTGACTACTTAACAACATAAGAAAAAAGTATTATATAATGACATTTTTTTGAGTAGAATTACATTTTTAAAATATCCTTATTTGCCTATTTTCATCTTAATTAATGATGTGACCAAAAATAAATATTGAAAATATATTATTCAAATATAAATTTCAAGTATGGAGAGTAAGCCATGAAAAATATAATATTTTGACACAATTAATGAAAAATGAAACCAAGATAATATCACAATATCAAATTCTTGGGTAAAATGTAAATGAAATTGATTGAATAATATTTTCATATTAAAAAATCCAATCAAAGTCCATACAATGGATGATTTATTGGTGAATATAAACTAGCTCAAAAAATAATTTTAAGCACAAATATAAATGATAAAGCACATTTGATGAAAGAGGGAAAAACTATTTACAAAAAGAAGATAATTGATACAGAATGTTCTTTTCCATCAAACAATATGGATCATGTTATTTTCCATTAGTAAGATGCTTAGTATTTTTCATAACATTACCTTTTGAAGGAACTTAGATATTATTGATAGGAAAAATCATCTTGTAGTTATTTCTCACACATTCTTTGTCATACAGTTCATAGGCATATGCAATAATTGTTTTCTCTTATAATTCTCTCAATTGCATATATGTTGAGTATATTTGCTATAAAAGTAGATTCCCTTGTTTTTCTTGAGAAATATTATTGATAAGGATTATTTTGACATTTAATAACACACCTTATTATCGGAAGTTAATAACATACATGGGTTTAGGCACATGGTTTTGCCCAAACCATGCTTTGTAATAGGGCACTTGGTGCATATAAATAAGTGTTTTTGTGTAATGAGAATTATTAGTTTTTTCTTACAAAATATTCTTCCTCTTTGTTCCATATCATATGGTATTAGAGCTAGGTTTAGATGGTTGTAGTGCAATATCCTCTTCCCCTAGGTTAGGCTGATTTAGAAGGGGAACAAGAAACCATTGCCATTTGATCCCACTTGGGACTAAATATTTTTGACCATAAGGCTTGGGTTCTCTTCTGGGTCCATGGTTAGGGTCTCTTCCATTTTGTGCATCCATTATAGAAGAAAAAAACCAACATTTATCCTTTAATTAGTCTCTATTCATTTCTAGAGGAGTCATCTGAGCTAGAGGAGATCCTTGTATTTCATGTCCATAGTCTGCAACAGCTACAAACTGGCCTTCCAAATTTTCTCCACCATAATCAATTTATACTTTGCTTGCATTGATATCATCTTCAAAATAACATGTTTCTATATTTTCTATATTTTTGCCAAAAAAAACCTCGCGTACGAGTTTTGCATTCCTTCCCTCAACAAACCTTCCCTTACTCCCTTCTCTCTCACACAATGCCACACATCATGCATGGATCATGTCCCTATCCTCCCCATCACATACACATATTTCATGTGTAGTATTTCATCTTCCTTCTCTCCCTTTTTCCCTCTGTCACTATCCTTCCACCATGTGTGCTTGGTTAAAGACTTCATCAAGCATGGTGTAGGAAATATATTTCAAATCTTGATACAGATGGGCAAAATGTCCACTTTTAGAATTGTCAATAAGAGTGGGTGTAGGATTAGAGGTACGAAGAAAAATATAAAGCCTATTGAATTAGTACACATAGTCTTGCACAAGAGTTCATTTTCCCTACCTAAGGCAAATCCAACGACTAAGAAGATCATCATCATAGTTGGATGGATAGAAGGTAGCCTTTAAGGTTGGTGTTTGGTGATGAGAACCTTAGCCATGCTAAAAAGTTTAAGTTTTGTGAAATGAACTCGGTCATTTTTCAATGTTTGGCTATAAGCAAACTAGGATTCTATGTCAAGAATCTAACTATTAAGGTCATCAGGATTCTTAGACCCTTCAGATATTTTGACTTCACATTTTGCATGGGAGCAATTATTAGGTGAGGAAGAGTGGATGTGTAGGTCTTTGATTTTATCAATTAAGGAAGTGACTAAAGTGTTAATAATTTTCACTTTGTTAGCTTGATCCAAATTAGTTACCATATGTCAACTAGGTGGTGCTAGGGAAAATGATGATAAAAAGACAAGAATTCTTACAAAATGACCCTCTTGAACAAGAACCCATCAAAGTGTTAAATAACTATCTGAAAATGCAAAACAACCCCTAATAAGTGTAAAATATCCCTAAAGAATGAAGGCCCTATTATTGTTGTAAAGACCCCCTTGCTAAAATGAAAAACCTCCATTTTTTTTAAAACCCCTATTTTGTTCTTTTTTTTCTTATTCATTTTTATGTTAATCCTCCCTACACTTTTTTTCTTTTCTAAAAAGGGAAACTAAAGCATTTAGGGCACACAAAGTCAATGCTCCAAAAAATACACGTAGTCAATGCATGTAAAGCATACCCAAAGAAGGTTTCTGACCTTTGGGTATGGGGCATGCAACATTGCCATGTGCATGGGACATAGCCAAGGTGTGCAACCATTAGGTGCATGGCATGTGCAAATGATGGGCTATGATAAGTGTACAGTCGACTTGTGTGCATAGACTATGCACACAAGGTACACAAAAATAAGGGATACAAGGGGAGGGAAGGTTAGAAGAAAGGGAAGCTCAAGCACATGTGCAAATAATGCACATGGTAGAAGGAGAGGGAGAGAGGGAGGAAAAGAGGGAGAGAAGGGGGGATGAAATCCCATTTTTGGAAGGTGTATAGATGGTGGGAGGGGGAAGGGAAGGTGAAGAAATAAAGGATATGTCCCAAACATGATGTGGCACCATGCGATGACATAAATACAGTTGCAAGAGGTTTTAACAAATACCTCCAATCACAAAATATGCAACACATTGAAAACTAATTTGTAAATGATTTATTTTTTTGTTCCTGGATCCACCGTCCTCAATAATGAAATACAAGGGGAATATATCCCTAAAACAAAACCCTAAAGCATAAAATCTCTAAAGATAAGAATTTACTATTTTTTGGCAAATTGTAATTTTTAGCCAAAAATTACCATTTTTAGTAACTTGAAAAAACTTCAAAAAAACACTAAAATCTATTTTTGGGGCACTAGATGAAATAATTAGGACTTGAAAAGATCTTGAAAAGGTCTAAAAAAGTTGATCAAAGGTTCCAAGATCCTCATAAAATCTCAAGCTCCTAGGTCCACCTCAATATCTAGCTCCTCATAAAATCTCAAGTCGATCTAATGATCAGATCAAAAGTAATTTCCTCTGCAAGATAGGCTTCCACATCAATGAGGGACAAGGGGGTAGGGGAGGGTTTTTTAATATAAGGAATGTGAAAATTATATGCGAGGGTTTTTTTTGTAAAAAACAAAATGCATTGATTTGAAGACGATATCAATGTAAGAAAAGTCAATAATGCTTATGACAGAGAAGCTTCAAAAGGCTAGTCTGTAGCTACTATGGATAGTGGACATGAAATACAATGGATCTCCTCTGGTTCAAATAGATCTTCTTTAAATCAATAGATATTGATTTGAGGATAAATTTTGGTTGTTTTTCATCCTGTAATGGATGCACAAAATGAAAAAGACCCTAACCATAGACCGGGAAGAGAACCTAAGCCTTATGGTCAAAAAATATTTAGAGTCCCAAGCAAGATCATATGGTGAGGGTTTCTTGTTCCCCTTATGAATCAACCTAGCCTAGGGGAAGAGGATATTGCCCTCCAACCACCTTAACCTAGCTTTGATAATAGATGATACAAAATGAAGAGAAAATTGATTATTTTCATTACACAAAAACACTTATTTATAGGCACCAAGTGCCTAATTACAAAACATGGTTTGGGTAAAACCATGAGCCCAAACCCATGTGTTATTATATGCCAAAACATTCCTCATCAATAATATTCCTTAAGAAAAAATAAAATGAATCTACTTAAACACTTCAAATAAAATTCTTAGATTTTTTTATAACAAATACACTCAACATATATGCAATTGAGAGAGACATAAGAGAAAAATTATTGCATATGCCTATAAACTATATGGCAAAGAATGTGTGAAAATAAACTAGAAGATGATTTTTCCTATCAGTAATATCTAAGTTCCTTCAAAAGGTAATGTTAAGGAAAATACTAATCATATTTCTAATGGAAAATAACATGATCCATATGGTTTGATGGTTAAGATAGTTAAATGGGAAGGTCCTCATTTAATAAATATTCTATAGAATAATGCAAAGTCAATTAGTATAAAAAGGTTTTCTTCAAACTAGAAGTCAATAAGGTCAAGCATATTTACAAAAGAAGAGGACATAAATAATTTGAAAAATTACAAAATAATCATGGTAAGAAACCTCTTTGCCAAGCTATTTAGTACCCTATTAGAAAAAAAATAATAAATGGGTAGAGTTAAAAAGTAAAGGATCCTTAATTTATTTTTTGATCTAAACACTTAAAATTTGACTATTTGTTTATGACTAGAGATGCTAATAAAAAAAAAGTAAGAACAATATCACTTATATTTGATTAATGAATTTTGTTAATTATTTGTATATAGTTATTATTAATAAAATTATGCACAGTCATAAAAAATAAATGTTTTAGTTGAGTGGATACAAGCAACACTATGCATATAAAAAAAGGTTATGGTACAAATATCAATATCAACACTTAATACCAATGAGATGAAGAAGATCACTATCAATAGTGGTGTAAATTAGAAATATCAACACTTAATACCAATGAGATGAAGAAGATCACTATCAATAGTGGTGTAAATTAGAGTTGTACTTTGTTATCTATATTATTTGGTTTATTCATAAAAATATTAGAAGAGGGTGTTTAACTATTGGGGAAGGAGATGTATGCATTATAGGGTATGCTTTATCATTGACTGATTTATGTAGATGATGTTGTGTTGTTGGAAAAATCTAAATATAGTTTAGAAAGACATCTAATAACTTTTTTTTAAAATTACATCTACTTTTAAATGAAACCTAATGTAAGAAAAAAATATAATGGGTATTAGTTATTAAGATAAGGGTTAAGTATCACATTAAGGGTGTCAAATTAGATGTTGTTCCTTCATATAGATATGTGCTACTCCAACTTGAATCTATATACAATTGGAATGCTTGTGTAGACAAATACATAATATGATGTTTAAAAGCTCTTTATGCCATGCTAAATAAATACACAACAATTTAGGTATGGAATTGAAATTAAGAATTTTTTTTATTTAATTATTTGAATAAATAGTAATTTATATAGTCCTGTTTGGTTCATGGCCTATCAAAAGAAGATTGGAATAAGGTTGAGAGAGTCTATAAACACTTTCTGTAAGAAAAAATAAGGGTTATGGTTTGAAATCCTTAACCCATGATATTAGTAGAAATATGAATACTACCATTAGAAGAAGAAGCATTGTGTCAATATTTTATATATAATAAAAATTAAGCATATTGAAAAAATTCGTTACCACATCAGGTGATGCTTGCAACTCAAAAGAAGGATTGGTATCAAGATGGCATGAAATGGTTAAAAAACGGGAATTGATCAAAGTGATTTACCAAAAGACATTAAAAAATAATAATAGATATTCTTTGACAAGATCCTAGTAAGAAAATGAGATTTTGTAAATATGAGATTAATCCAAAGGTCACTTACAAACATGAAGTTATCTCTAATAGAATTTTTTTATTATGATAATTATTTTAAACTAGTTATATGGGATTGAAATGAGCTCCACCCATATCACATCATGATCACATAGTAATATTATATCAATTAAACAATTATGCATGTATCATTTGGAAAGATTTTATCTTGGGTCCCCTACTTGAAAGTTAAGGAATTTAAGTGATTGAGCTAATGCCATTTTATGATTTTATTTTATTGTCATTATTATTATTATTATCATTTAATAAGCTATGTGTGGATTCTATTGTGATCCACTCCCATCAAAATTATAAAATATTACATTGATCTTATTACATTGTTGTTAGGTTATTTAAACCATATACAACTTGCCTTTTTATCAAAGATATTTTATATTTTCCTTTTTATCAAAGATATTCTTCATATTCTTCAAATTACTATGTTTCAATAATCAACTCCTTGATATAATTTCATTAAGAGATAAAATCTCACTTGGATAGTTATCTTTTAAAATTTCAATTTTGTCAAGAAAATAAATCAACACTACAAATGACTAAAATATCTAATACCTGATTTCGTTCCCTAAAATACGTTGGCTATAACAACCTACCAATTCCCTAAAATATCTTTTTTTAGGGATATTATTCATGCCCTTAATATTCCAAGATATCATTTTAATCATCACTTCTAATTTTTATTTGTGAGCTTATCCCCACTTCCTGTTAACACTTACAACGTTTGATTTTGTTTTCCCATATCAATAAATCTCTAAGTTTTGTTTTCTCTTTTTTTTCCACCAACATTTTTGTCTTCATCAATATCTTCATTTTTTTCATAGTGATACTTATCATCTATAGTCTTGTATTTCTCTAAGGATTTGAAGTACAAGGAAGAATCTCAAAAGCAGCTTCTTTTTTATGTTTCCCTAGAAATACTAAAGTTCAAAAACATTCCTTCAAAGTAATAACCTTCTTATGTTGCCTTAAAAATACAAAATTTCTTTGGATATCCTTCATTCTCTTTTCTTTATTATACTCTTGAAATCGTAAAGTTCAAGGGATAACCCTTACACTACTTTCATTTCTATTGCAAGCAAAGGGTTTTATACTATTTGAGGAAAATGAAGATGATTCACCTAGAATCAACTTGACTTCTTCCACCTCCTATGTTTTAAATTTTTTCTCCAAAAATTCCTTTGCACCTTTAGTTCCTTATAATTTTAAAATTTGCATATTCTACTTCCTTGTCCCTTGTATCCTTCATTGTTTCTTCTAATGATTGATCGAAGTGAATTATGATGTCATTTATCATATGTTATAGATAGACTTTATTTGTCTATTTTTGAGAAGTAGAATATCCTTTTCTAATCTAGCTTCTACTACAATACAATCTCCTTGCCTCATATTGAAATTTATGTCATGGCCAATTTTTTTGGCTCCTTTCCCATTATTTTCAATTTGTAATCTCTTGTCATGTGTCCAGACTCATAATATATACAACATTATAATGTAATATTTTCATAATCCACTTGTTGATCTAATTCTCTTGATATAGCTTTAATCTTATTGAATTATGAGAAATATTTTGAAATATCTATAGTAACACATATTCAAATATAAACAATGTGCTTTTACTCCTTAGTAGTTGATCCCCTCCCAGATGAACTCTTTTAGGATATTGCAATATTCTTCAAAACATCCTTATTAATAAGTTGATGTATAATTCCAAAGACCTATCCCACATTGGAAGTTTTTAATAGTTTCTATCTATGCAAAAAATTCTCTCTATAGTCTTTAATATAGGGTATCTCTCCACCTAAACCATTGACCCACACCAATTATTTTAACCTTAATTTTTGAATTGATAAATATGATGAGAAAAAATATTTAATAAGAAAAGTCATTATGTAATCTAAATTGATTATACACTTCTATTTGATTCTAATTTTAAATATTTGAAAACCCTAGCTAGTATGCATGAAACTTACATATTAACCCTTTGCTTTTAAGAACCATTATATCATGATCAATCATCTCATCATATTGCTTGGATTAGACTTCTATATTTAGTCTTCCTCTTATCTCCAACATGGCCATCCATCCTTCCATATAGGACATCCTAACTACAATTAGAACTTTCAAATATGGATTTCCTTCCATGATGACTAATTTTACCTCATATGAATCCATTTATTTTTAAATTTTCCCAAAGATCCAAAACAAGAAAAGGTGAGGCTCACTCCCAACTTGCACTAGGTCCCAATACAAATAAGATATATTATTTTTAGGACCCCATCCTAACACTATGATGTAATAACCCTTGTTGAACGTGGGGGACACCCATGATAATTTTTTATAATATTTTGTAATAGTTGTGGCTCTAGAAGCACCTAGACAAGTGGTGCCATTATATGTAACTGTTATCAAGAATGTAGTTTTGTAGGTAGGAGATTCTAGCTCGGGTGGAATTTTGCATGTAAGCCAACCTTGAGAGTTAGGTGGTAGATGAAGTCTTTAAAAATATGAGGGGTAGGAATGAATGTATATTTTTATATAATTGAATGAAAGTATTGAAGGAGGTTGCCCCCTCGAAGTGGCCTACGATTTTGTGTTACTTTGTGAGATTGTTTCATTTATGCACTTATATTCTGTATTGCAATAGTTTGTGTTTCAATCATTTATGTTTATTTGTAATGTTTGTGTGAATGTGTTGTTTTTAAATAGAAGGTTCCTAACAAGTGGTATCAGAGCGCTTTTGAGGGCCATGTTCTATTGTGACTGTGATAGTTTCTACCATTTTGACTATTAGGTATAAGATTTCATGTTTTATTTTTTTACCAGTTTATATATATATATATATATATATAAAACCCTTGTTTTTCTATATAATTTTGTTAGGTTAGAAACCCTATGCTAGGAGTTTTAAAATATCATAGAGGATATGTCATTATTGGCTAAGCTAGATTACTCGTAAAGCATCTAGTGAAGTGAGGGACAATCAGGCTCCAATACCTAGGCCTCAGACAACACTTATCTATGGAATTGAACTCCCACTTATCTTTGGGTGTATTAGGAGACCCCCTAGGATTAGGAGAAACATTTAGCCCTTAGGAATATTTTTGTCCTTGTATTCTCCATAGTACATCAGACACAACATCCAAGAAGATCACCCTCCTATACTGATGAGAGGTAGGTAGTGTGCTCAAGGGTATGCATGGAATCCTCCTTGAGTAGTGGTCTAAAATATTGGTCCAAGCACTATCATTCATCACTATGGTATAATAGAGGGCCTATGGGCAATACATACACCCTGGCTTAGAATACCCTATTGTGTTGATTATCAAACCTACAACAAAAACATCATGTTTGTGAATATCAAACATGTTACCATAACCTTACCACATAAATTGAGCATACAAATAAGACATCCCTATTCCAAAATTCTTACATGAAAAATAGTCAAAAGAATTTATAGAAGAACATAACTGTTGGGATAGAAACCAATAGATTTAGAAACAGGGGGACATAGTGGACATTGTTAGTAGTAGTCTATATATTTAGTTAGTAATAATCAGTATAGGGTATCGATTGTTAGTGTTAATAATAATTACCTATGATAGTCATAATTTAAAATAGATAGGGAATATTTGTGATAGAGTCAGACTAGACAGGTGACAACACAGTGTCAATATTGATCAATAGTCAAAATAGATAGTACAAAGTATCATAAGAGGTTGGTCAACCCAAAACCTAATTTTTGAACCAAACCTCTAGGAGGAAAACCGACAACACCAGCAACCTCGGTAACAAAACAATATATAAAAAAATTTGGGGTGTCCAAAACTAGTGTTGTGGTATATAGCTCATTGCAACCATATTTTTGAGTTGATAATTTTGATATATAGCACCCAAACCACTTTTTAGGCTCCTTACTAAAAATAGTAACCCCTAAAATCAAATTTCTATTTTTAGTAAGAATTCACAACAGGTCATAACTCTGAGAACATGGCTTTAGGTACTCGATAACAAGAATTAGAGTCACATATTGCTAAACAAGTGGATAGTATGAGAAAACAAATATGGTCCTCATTTTCCAACAACTTAGACAAGATAAAGACACAACTCAAAAAATTCTAGGAATCTATGAGTGTGGTCACCAAGACACAAAGGGAAATGAAGGTAGAGTTGGATAGTTGTATCTCTATTGATTCCTTGGATCATCAGGATCAACAGGATACAGGTATGAGTCATCGCCAATAGAATGTACCAGATAATAATGGATTTAAATTGCCAAAATTAGACTTTATAAAATTTAATGGAAAGGATCCTGAGGGGTAGATTTATAAGGTAGAACAATATTTTAGTCTTCATAATGTCCCATGCTACATGCATTTGACAATTGCCTCTTTCAATTTTGAATCAAATGCACTACATTGGTTTTAGTGGCTTAGGAAGGTTGAACTTGACCTTTCTTGGCAAGAATTTGAGCAACATCTACTCACTCGCTTTGGTCCTAGTGAGTTTGAAGATTTTATAGGAGCTCTTTCTAAACTTAGACAAACCTCAACCATTCGAGAGTATCAAACTCAATTTGAAAAACTTGCCAATCATACCATTGGTCTAAATGTCGACTTCTTTCAAAGTTGTTTTGTGAGTGGTTTGAAGGATGACATTAGGGCTGAGGTTAAATTGTTGAGACCCCAAACATTACAAAAGATAATACAATTGGATAGATTGGTAGAAGATAAATTCAAGGCTTTAGGATGCACCTCTAAATTTCCTCAATCTTGATCATCTTTTCCATCCAAGCCTATGACAAGTCCTACCACTAAATCTCCAACTATAAAAAATTGACTCATGAAGAGATGGAGAATAGAAGGGCACAAGGGCTATGTTATAATTGTGATGAAAAGTATTCCCTGGGTCACAAATGTGTGCATAAAAAATTGTATCTGCTAGATATGGATGAGGCACCAACCACAAAATTTTTAGAGGAAGAGGAGGATCCTCAAGAGGGAGAAACCATAGATCAGACAACAGATCCAGAGGACTCCCAACCAAAAATCTCCATGCATTCTTTAGCAAGAGTATCCACTCCTCAAATAATAAAAGTGATTGACAACTTCAAAGGATAATAGGTCATCATTCTTATACTATGGTAGTCCACATAACTTTGTTGATCCACATGTGGCCAAACAAGGAAATTATTACATTACTATATGCAATTCCTTTGAAGTCATGATTGCTAATGGAGGTACCCTACCATGCAAAGGAAAATATCGTAATGTCAAACTTCAAATTGGGGACTATAATATCAAGATAAACATGTTTACCCTACCATTAGGTGGGTGTGATATAGTTTTGGGAGCACAATAGTTGCGGATGTTAGGACCAGTTTTATAGGATTTTGTTGAGTTGTGGATGAAGTTTAGTCAAGAAGGGAATGAATATACTCTATGTGGCATGAAGGTTGGGGTGACACAAATTATTTCTACCCATAATATGGAAAAGTTTATTAAATAAGTCTTCTCATGGAGTGGTGGCACAAATCTTTGCTATCAATGCCCCCAAGGAAGAGGAACGAGACCATCCAATGCAATTAAAAGGTCTATTAAACAAATATACTCAAGTTTTTCAGGAACCCAAGGGACTACCTCCTCATCGCTTATATGACCATGCAATACAAATTTTCTTGGAAGTCTTCCCCCTAATATTTGTCCATATAGGTATCCTTATGCTCAAAAATTAGAGATTGAGAAAATAGTGCAAGAGCTTCATACTATCAAGGTTATCCATTCTAGTGTTAGCCCCTATTCTTCATTGGTGTTATTAGTATAGAAAAATGATGGCACTTGGCACTTGTGTGTGGATTATTAGGACCTCAATAAGATCACTATTAAAGATAAATTTCCTATTCCAGTGATCAATGAATTACTTGATGAGTTGCATGGGGCTCAATACTTTTCTAAGTTGGATTTGTAGTCAGGGTATCACCAAATTTGAATCAAGGATGAGGACATTCTAAAAATAACTTTTAGAACTCATGAAGGGCATTATGAATTCTTGGTTATACCATTTGGATTAACCAATGTCCCTTCTACCTTCCAGAGTCTGATGAATTCTATTTTTTTCCCTTTCCTTTGCAAATTCATTCTAGTATTTTTTGATGATATATTGATTTACAACCGTTCATGGGAAGAACATCTTTAACACTTAGATCAAACACTTAAAATTTTGTCTGACCATCAACTCTATGCAAAGAGGTCCAAATATTCTTTTGGCTAGCAAGAGGTTGAATACTTGGGTCACATCATCACTAAGGATGGAGTTCAAGTTGACCCCAAGAAAATTTAGGTTGTTCAATATTGGCCTAAGCCTCATACCCTAAAGGGACTTCATGGCTTCTTGGGACTCATGGGATATTACAGGAAATTTGTGAAGAATTATGGCAAGATAGCGACTCCCTTGATAGCCATGTTGAGGAAGAATTATTTTCTATGGATAGAACCTACTAAAAAGGCTTTTGTCAATTTGAAGTATACCATGACCACTACCCCTATGTTAGCAATACCAGATTTCTCTAAATATTTTATCATTGAAAGTGATGCATTGAGAATTGGCATTAGGGTGATTTTAATGCAAGAAGGTAGACCTTTGGCCTTCACTAGCAAAGCACTCTCAGGCTAGAATATGGGTAAGTCTACTTATAAGAAGGAAATGCTTACCATTTTACATGTGGTTAATAATTGGTGGCCGTATCTCATTGGGAGATATTTTTCCATCAAGACTGATCATCAAAGTCTCAAATATTTCTTAGAACAAAGGGTGACCACACTAGAACAACAAAATTGGATTTCAAAATTGTTGGGTTATGATTATGACATCACCTATAAGAAGGGTAAGAAGAACGTGGTAGTGGATGCTTTATCTTGACTACATGAAGAACAAGCCATGCTACAGGCTCTATCCACATCACATCCTCAATGGATTCATCAACTCCATGAGAAAATTATCAAGGACTCCTCTTTGCAAACTTTCATCCACAAACTTCAAGTAGATCCTCATTCATGCCCTGGCTATACTTGGGATGGTCAAGATTTATGATACCATGACCATATTATTATACCCCATCAATCACAAATAAAGAACCTCATCCTATAGGAGATGAATGCTTCCCCAATAATTGGCCATTCAAGGTTTCTCAAAACCTATACAAGGACAAAGTGTACCTTTGTTTGGAGGGTAATGAAAAAGGATATTCATACTTCTGTGGCTGAATGTGATCGTTGCCAATGTATGAATGGGAAAAATATGTGTTCCCCTAGTACCCTTCAACCCTTGTAGATTCCTGAACAAGTTTGGATAGATATATCTATGGATTTCATTAAAGGGTTACCTAAATATGGAGGAAAATTGATTATTCTGGTGATAGTGGATCGTCTTACAAAGTATGCTCATTTTTATCCCTATCCCACCCATACACCACCTTTGTTGTTGCTCAAATATTCCTAGACTCTATCTTTCATCTCCATGGCATGCCTAAATCCATTGTCTCTGATAGGGACCCTACCTTCACCAGTCATTTTTGGTAGGAATTGTTCAAGTTGTAGGGAACACAACTCAAGATGAGTTTGGCCTATCATCCTCAAACTAATGGCCAAACCAAAATTGTGAATAAATGCTTGGAAACATACCTTCATTGCTTCACCTCTAAACATCCTACATAATGGGCCAAGTGGCTTCCTTTGGTCGAATGGTGGTATAACACAACATATCACACTACCACTAAGGTGAGTCCATTTGAAGTAGTCTATGGTCAGCCTCCACCAACACCATCTTCTTACATTCCAGGTAGTTCCAAGGTTCAAGTTATGGATTCCACTCTCTACTAGTGTGATTCCATTCTTTCCCAACTCAAGGTCAATTTGGACTTGGCTCAGAACCATATGAAACAACAAGCTAATCAACACCACACAGAATATAGCTTTGATATTGGAGACATGGTTTTACTTCACTTACAACCATACAAACAATCCTCTCTCCATATTCATGGTTGTTAGAAACTTGCCACAAAATATTATGGTCCTTATCAGGTGTTGCAAAGGATCAGGTCGATAGCATACAAACTAGCCCTTCCAGCTAGTTCCAAAATTCATCCAATCTTCCATGTATCTTCTCTCAAGCAAGTTGTTGGTAACAAGGTCCAGGTGTAGTCTACACTTCCAGAGTTGGATGATGAAGGTTCCATCATTCTTGAACTTGAATGCATTCTAGACCATAGATCGTGTACCCTTCACTAATGTGTCATCACCGATGTTCTTGTCCAATGGTATGGCTTACAACCTAAAGATGCTACATGGGAACCTCTTCAACAACTCCAACAACAATTTCCTCATCTTCAGCTTTGAGGACAAAGCTTTCCAAAGGGGAAGGGCATGTTAGGACCCCATCCTAACACTATGATGTAATAACCCTTGTTGAACGTGGGGGACACCCATGATAATATTTTGTAATATTTTATAATAGTTGTGGCTCTAGAAGCACCTAGACACGTGGCTCCATTATATGTAACTATTATAAAGAATGTAACTATTTTGTAGGTAGGAGATTCTAGCTCGGGTGGCATTTTACATGTAAGCCAACCTTGAGAGTTAGGTGGTAGATGAAGTCTTTAAAACTATAAGGGGCAAGAATGAATGTATCTTTTTACATAATTGAATGAAAGTATTGAAGGAGGTTTCCCCCTCGAAGTGGCATGTGATTTTGTGTTACTTTGTGAGATTGTTTTATTTTTGCACTTATATTTTGTATTGCAATAGTTTGTGTTTCAAGCATTTATGTTTATTTGCAATATTTGTGTGAATGTGTTGTTTTTAATGAGAAGGTTCCTAACAATTATCCACCAATTTAGACTAAGTTTTCATTATCTTACAACTAAAATTGGAAGATAAAAAATTATTAGACAAGAATATTGTTTATGTTTACTATACATCCAAGTAGAAGTTGACAATAAGAAACATATGATGCTACATTGACATTCATACCAACATCTAAGGCAAAAGTACTTATTGAAATATAATAACTTAAGTAGATTATGAGATTTATTAAGTTTATGATCCATATGAGTGATATTGTAAGGAGGATTTTGAATATCATAAGTTAAGCTTAAGTAAGGTCATTCTGGCTTAATGTACAAAAATATTTATATAAATTATCATTGAGCTTCCAAATAAGAAAATTTTATTTTTGTAATTTATTTTTTCTTTTTCATACAATAGATTATATTAGGTCTCCCTTAGATGAAATCAAATATATGTCATTATTTCCTTTCAATTTATTATAAACAAATTAACCCTTCATATTAGATAATTGAATGTATATTCTTATGATATAACTTAATATTTCATAATTCTAAAAAGAATTAAATTTTGAATAATTTTATCAAAAAACACTTGTTCAACTGGTTAAGTTATTTGACTTTGAAGAAGGAAACCTAAGTTTAAATCTTTCCAAGAAATACATGCATAATAACCAAGATGTTGTATTACCACTATGTGATCATGAGATGCAAATAATTTTCAATTCTATATAACCAATTAAAAATTTATAAATAGCTTTAAAAAAATAAATTATTGTTGTAGATTAAAAATACACGCCAAACAAAAATAAAATCACAATGACAGAGTACAGAATAGTTGCACAAAAACAAACGATTTCTATTAATCGATGGAGTTTAAAAACTCCTTTTTGAATACAACTGGGCCTGTAACCCTTTATTTGTGATACACAATTACAAATTATGCTAGGGTTCTCCGAAACCCTAGCTGGCACGAATGGTGGCGCTTCCGAAGAACGTATCTTCAATCCCAACAGAGTGAGTGGGCTTTGTCGTATCCCTTGCTTGGACCACTCCAGCTTAATCAGCTGCCATCAATAAACTGGATCTGTTATCAAAAACCTGCACACATTAACACTATCAAGGAGTTAGAAATTAATGAGAGGGCTCCACTGCGTGAGCCCTCAGAAACAATCTAAAACCCTATAAAAATGGAATGCAGGAAATCAATAACAGATTAATACATAAAATACGGCTACTTGCTTTAAACTAATTTATACCTGTTCTCTATTAACGCAGCTAGACCAGGCGACACCTGGAAGTAATGTTGTTGTCATAATAGGCTACGGAAGGCGCCCTCGTGCACTCGCCGAACGCCCGCGTGCTTCTGGATCTGGATTACAGACGCCGGTCTGAGTCTGTGGTTGTAGGTAAACGCCCGCGGGCACTTGTTAAACGCCCGTGGGCACTTGGTAAACGCCCGTGGGCACTTGGTGAAGGGGTAAACGCCCGCGGGCACTTGCGACAGGAATGGGAGATTCTACAGAATGCTGCAGAAGGAATGGCGGCGAAAGCGGCGACGAAAGCGGCGATGGATGCGGCGAAAGGGTAGCGGAAGAGAGGAGATAACGGTAGAAGAATTAGAATCAGAGATAGAAGTAGCAAAAGACATAGGGTTTGAGCCATCAAAGTGACTCAATTTATAATCCACTCTTAGGGCACACTTTAGGGTTTTAACGACACTTTGAACGTGTGGCTAAGATTAAAGCGGATCCAAGGGTAGAGAATAAATCTTGGTTGTGGAATGGATTAAGATGGATGGACGGATGAGATTAAATGAAGGATGGATCGACTCGTATTAAATCACTTAAACTATTATTTAAATATATATATTAAAATATTAAAATATTAAAATATATATATAAATATTAATTTAAATAAATTTGGGGATGAAAAATGGCGGGAAAGGTGAAATTGGGCCAAATAATGGCGGGAAGGTGGATGACCGACACGTGGCTGACAGGAAGGTATAGATGACTTGCAAGTGGCTGGATTTTGGTGTCTACAGATGCCCCTTTTTGAGCTGCTTTGTGTGAAGACACAATGCAAGCACAAAAACTTAGGACACCCGAAAAGTCGGATCGTACGCAACTCTCTCTCAAGACTAAAGCACAACTTTGAAGACCAAAGAATAAAAGAATATTTAAAATTTATCAGCTTATCCCCTCAATTGGCGAGCGAGAATGGTTCTCACGAGCCAATTGGAAGAAATTCGGAAGAAAATGAACCGTTTTTGCCCCAACGGTGAAAAAAGGGGTTGGTGTATGAACCATCTGTTTATGTCCCAACAGAAAAGGGGTTGGTGTACAAACCAGAAAATAATATGATTGAAGACGATATGAGTGATGTGAAAGATGAACCATTTTCTGCCCCAACGGTTATAAAGGGATTTTTGCCAAATTATAAATTCCATGATCATGTAAGATGAATTCCACTATAGGGAAGTTAGAAATTGATAACGGATGCCCCAACTCCCGTGGGTGAATCCATACTCGTTGATGAAATTGCCTTGTTGGCGCCATTGATATGCAGAGATGCAATATGAAAGAGTCCAGAACTTCGTAGATGCTCCTAGTGACTGTATGGATAATTCCTCGGGTCGGAACCAATCAACCTAGGTAGCCTTAATCTCTAGCAAGACTCAAAATAATGATGATATTGAAGATTTGTCCACGTTTAAGGCCCCATGAACTAGGCCATCAATGACAACTCGTTGAGCAAATTGATCTTGGTATGAGGTCACTTGAAAAGTAGGATACCCAAAATTGATTTCCAATTTTCAAACAAGTGAAATAATTGATGATGATAAATGGTAAGTGTCCTTATGGTGGTTTAATCCTCTTACCGAATTGCATGGATGCAAATCACTGCAATCGCCAAGGTGATAGAATATACCACTAGATACGAGGTTTACTTTAATTTAATTTGGCAAAAATATGCATGATGAAAGAAGAATGAATGAAATTGACGATAGATCGAAGAATTGATGAATGTTGTTAATTTTGTGAAGGTTTTGAATGTTTTTAACCCAATTTGTAAATCAATGATGAATGATGCGCTTTTTGAGCAAAATGACAAAATTTGTTTCCAAAACTATTGTAACCTTCACAAAATGTTTTATTATGATAAGAAGAATGGATGGATGCAATTTGATGAAATTTGGAGGAGGTAAGCTTCAATTTTGTAAGTTTTGTTCTTTTATTCAATACTGACACCAAACGCCGGTATGCATTTGGAGGTGGCAAAAATGCCCGCCGGTGTTTGAATGCATCATGAAATGCCCCACTACGTCTGAATGCACCATGAAATGCCCCACTGCATTTCAGGGCACCAAAACCAGCTATTTAAACAATTTCAGCGAGAATTTCGCTCATTTGTGCGTTCGAGCTTGAGAGAAGTGCGTCTGAGGGAGTGGAATGAAGTGAAGTGAAGTGAAAGGTTGTGTGGGAGAGTGAAGCACGCGGGAGCTATGGCGGAGATGGGAGCGGACGCGCCAATGGCAACCACCGAGGTATTTGTTTATTTAAGCAAGTACTTTTATTTGTTTTTTTTTTTTTTTTTTTTTTTTGGAAAAAAATTTGTAACCAATTTTTGTTTTGTTGTTTTGCAACTTAGGGTGTTAGAGGCACGACACCGATTCTCCCCTATCATTCCGGGGATGAGGAGGTCATTGTCCCAGGAAGACCGGGAGACATTGGAAGCAGTAGGGCTAGCGGAGGCAGCCCGGTTGGAGGTAGTTCGGGCAGATGAGGGGTACCTCTCGGCTTTGGCCGAGAGGTGGGATCCAGATCGGGGACGTTCCAGCTCCCGACTGGAGAGATGACGGTGACGCTTGAGGATGTATACCGCATCCTCAAGGTGCCCGTGGAGGGGGCGCGGGTGGAGGTTGGACGAGATAGGGCCACGGAGATGGCCAAGTTGTTTGGGGATGACTGGAGGGAGATCCGGACGGAGAGCGGGGGATTCCTTACTTGGCCATGTATACGGCCAAGGAGTTGGTAGCGGTGGAGGCTCTGATGATGTTCGTATTGGCCAACATTGTGGCCCCGAACAGCACCGGGTGCAGGTTTCCATGGAACTTGATGGGTGTAGTGAGCGAGATGCTCACTAATAGGGTAGTGTATGCCTGGGCGCCCGCTTTATTGGCGCAGGTGTACCGGGAGTTGTATGAGGTTCGAAGACGGGGCCGAAAGGGCCTAGGCTGCGCTTTGGTTCTCCAGTGCTGGGGCTGGGAGCACTTCAAAGTGGCCCGACCGGAGGGGTTGCCATGTGCTTACTGGGACATGAGCCAGGCTTATGGTAGGAGATGGCCAGTGGCGGAGGAGAGACAACCGAGCCGCCCCGTGAGATCGGGGCAATGGTATAGGAGTTTATGGGCGGACTTGACAGATGCCCAAGTCATTTGGAGGCCCTGGCGGGAGGCGAGGTGGATCGGTGATGGAGAGCATCTGAGACGGGTGCGACAGGCTAGATGGGTAGTGGGTCGGGGCCACAGCGAGGCGGAGTACATACAGATGTCTCGAGTGCTCCGCCAGGTCGGATTGAGACAGGATGTCCCCGGTGAGCCAGTGCGCTACCGAAGGCACAGATCAGAGGGGGATTTGCCATGTGCCGAGCCATGGAGGGAGGCGACAGAGGACGATGAGGACATGGAGATCCCCGACATGGACGACGTCGGGGTAACAGCTGAGTATGCAGCATGGATGGCCGCAGAGCCGAGGTGGGAGCCACCATTGGTGGCTGTTGGAGCTGGAGAGGACGAGGGAACCGCAGAGGTTCCCAAGCGCGAGGAGGGTCCCCGCCTTCGAGCTGACAATCGAAGGCGAAAGGGGAAGATGGTACGACAGACACCGGGGAGCGGAGATGACGAGGAGGATGATGGCGAGGGCCTAGGAGAGGCCGCAGGAGAGACTAGGGAGGTAACCCCTAGCGGGCACGAGGATGATCTGGCACAACTGCAGCAGTAGATAGCAGAGCGTGATGCTATGCTAGCTGTCCGGGATGAGAGGATAGCTCGGCTGGAGCAACAGGTTGCGGGGGCCTTTTTTTTTGGGGGGGGGGGGGGGCGGGGGGGGGGGACTTGGATGGAGCGACTAGGGTGCCCCAGGATGACAGGGTGACGAGACTCCAGGCAGAGCTAGCGGAGCGAGAGCGACGACACGGGATAGACATATCTAGACTTAGGTCTAGGACTCGTTATATTGAGGCTCGGGAGGACACATTGTTTAGGCATCACATTGTGTTGCCCGATCCTCCATCCTCCTCTCGTCTCTAGGCGTAGTGAGTCTAGGCACACCACTAGGTCTAGGGCTCCTACTAGGTCACAGGGGTCCTCTTTTGATGGTTAGCTTAGTGCTTAGATGCACTCTTTATGAGCCTTGGTGCTCTATTGTATATTGTAGCCTTTTGGCATTCATCGTACGTTTTGATCTTTATACATATATATAATATACATGGCTTTTATTTATTTGGTGTTTTACTTTCTTTTGTGTGAATGCCTATGTTTTTGTGATGCATGTTTTTATATGTTTTAATGCATATGTGATGGAATGGAATGCAAAGTTATAGATGATTAATGCGAGACTAAGTAAATGAAATATGCACTAAGAAGCACTCATACTTTTAGATAGTTAGATTTAGCCAACTGTTATCATAATTGTTTAATCAGGGGCACCGAACTTGGTGGCTTGTGAATGAATGACGTATGGAATGACATGAATATGGAAGAAGATATGGAGGTTGATATGGAAGAAAATATGGAGGAAGACTATTTTACAAAGACTCAAACATGCTAGTGGTATCAAACAAACTTACTAATACTGCCTAATTCAACTAGGACCAAATGTGTGTGCATGTGAGTTCATTAACCAAATCAGAAGCATGGTAGTGACTCTAGGCAATCAAAAACCCGTGTGTGTGCAAGTGTGTTCATTAACCTCATCTTGCATAAATTAGGTAACCCTCGTTATGGAGAAGACCCCAAAGCTAGTTTGTCCGTATGAGCATTCGGAGGTCTCTCTTTGAGGAGAGACATGTCGCCACGCAATGAGTATACTCCACCGCCACCAAGCGTCTATAGCCCCGATGAAGGTTAACTCCATAGTCCATGTTGTTTTTGACCTTTGTAAGCCTTGGGGATGACTACCTATCCGTCTGATTGGACAAGTAGTACGATCCTTACAACTTATTTGGGATCAGTGGTGTGTGAAAAATGTTCATTTCCTTAGAGCTTTGGGGAATCGGATTCTCAACCGAAGTATGATGAGAATTTTACCCTATCCTTACTACTCCGTTTATATTTATATTTTGTGATTGCTTGTGATAGTGGTAAGAACCACTGTTTTATGGACTATGTTTGCATGATAGGACAAACGAGGATTCCCCTGTTCACTTCGAGGCACAACCCAAGGATGGTGTTATCTCTCTTTGACACAAGATGTTTTTAAGATGTGAAAATGTGATAGGTTCAAGACCGCTTTTGAAATCATTTCCCAATACTCAAGATTTTATTTAGTGTAATTTGTGATATGGCCCTAGAGAACTTTGACATGCATTTCGAAGTTTGCTTAAAACACTAGAAATGGTTGAGTGACTCGAAAACATTTTGGCAATGTAAATATGTGCAAATGGAAAATGGGTGTACGAATGACAATTCGGTTTGATGGATTTTATGAAGGTGCCCCCGATTAAGGCAACATGACTTTTGCTTGACCAAATTTTATATCCAAAAGATAGAATGGTCTCTAACATGATATGCAACTATGGCTGAAAATGAAATGTTATGGTTTTCAATGAGATGTATGCACATGAAATGCAATGTTTTTGAATGAGATGTATGCAACTAACAATGAAATGCAAATTCTTTTTATTTTATTTTTTTTTTTTTTTTTTTTTTTTACAAGCCATGTATATATGTACATATAAAATTCAAACTATGCGTAGAATGCCCTCAAGTGTATAACATTAAGTGGTTCGGGTTCTTCCTCTCCCTCTAAACTGGCAAGTCTATAAGTTCCATTACCCACTCTTTAAGTGACCATATATGGACCTAACCAATTAGCCGCGAATTTATCTCGAAGATGCGGCAATGCATTGGTGTTTTGTTGATTCTCTTTAAGGACAAGATCCCCTACTTGAAATTCTCTTAGATGAACTTTGGCATTGTAAGCACGTTTCAATCGGTCTTGATAAACTCGCAAATGCTCTAAAGCATTGATTCGTTTTTCATCTATGAGTGTGAGTTGATCAAGACGTGCTTGTCTAGCAATATCATCATCGATAAATTCCTGCAAAGAAATTCGCAAGGAAGGGATCTCGAGCTCAAGAGGCATGATTGCTTCAGCTCCATAGACCAAAGAAAATGGCGTTGCCCCAATGGGAGTTCCGATGCTTGTTCTGTAAGCCCATAATGCCAAGGGGATTTGTGTATGCCAATCTTTATGATTTTCTTTAACAAGTTTCTTAAGAATAGCAATTATGGTCTTATTGGAAGCTTCCACTTGTCCATTGGCTTGTGGGTAGTAAGGAGTTGAGAAACTATGTTGGATATTATACTTTTCGCAAAGAGCTCGAACATCCTTATTCTTAAAAGACTTGCCGTTATCGTAAATGATTTTAGAGGGAATACCAAAACGACAAATGATATGGTGAAGTATAAACTCCACAATTCTAGGACCCGTCAGATCGGTTAGAGGAATAGCTTCAACCCACTTTGTGAAGTATTCAAGTGGTCGTAATGATGAAATTATGCTGTCCTGAAGAGGCAAGTGAAATCTTGCCAATTAAATCGAGACCCCATTGTGAGAAGGGCCAAAGGCTTTGGATGGGCTATAAAGCTTGTGATGGTATATGGATTAAATTAGCGTGTTCTTGACACTTTTTACATTGTTTAACATATTTGCAACAATCTTGTTCCATAGTGGGCCAATAATACCCCATACGTAAAATACGCTTCGCAATGGCCATTCCACTAAAATGACCACCACAAGTACCATCATGGGCTTCAAGCAATAGCTCTATGTGTTTCACCTGCTTCTAGACAATGGAGGAGTACTCCATCATATCCACGTTTATACAACACATCCCCCAAAAGAACAAAACGAGCTGCCTTTTGCTTAAAGCAACGATGGGCGCTTCGAGACAAATCGGTGGAAGTGTTCCAAACTTGAGGAAGGCTACTATCTCACTAGACCAAGGCTCATATGGATCCGAATGGATAAAGCAAACATTTTTTTCATCTTTAGACTCAAAGACGGACAATTGCAGACTTAGAGATTGTGGAAATGATTAGGGGTCGTACCTCTCCAAGGGAGTCCTTTGGAATCAATGATCCAAGAGAGGCCATGGCATCCGCAAATCTATTAGTCGAACGAGGCAAACTAGTGATCTCATACCAATCAAACTTAGAGAGCAACTTCATTGCTACATCATGATAAAGCTTAATGGTAGGTTCTTTGGCTTGGTATTCTCCCGTAATTTGTTTAACCACGAGTTGAGAATCCCCAAATATCCGAATACGCTTAATACTCATAGCTATGGCTGATTGAAGACCTAAAATTAAGGCTTCATACTCGCTGTATTATTGGTGCATTGGAAGTCTAGTTTGAATGATAAAGGGATGGGAATCCCTTGAGGTGTATGAAACACAACTCCAAGCACCTCGACCTTTCGCGCACTTAGAGCCATCAAAGAATAGCGTGATGTCAACATCTTCCTCCGGAATGATGTCCTCTTCTTGTTAAGTGATAGCAAATACCGAATCATCTGGGAGCTCAATAATCAAAGGATGATCACTAGGTAGCGGAGCTTCCGCAAGTTGATCGGCTATAACTTGACCTTTAACAGATTTTTGGCTAATGAATTCAAGATCGAATTCGGTAAGCAACATTATCCATTTAGCGGTACGAGTGTTATTATAAGTGCGAGACATCATATAACGCAGAGGGTTTTCTCTAGCTATGACATATGTTGTATGGCTAAGCATATAATGACGAAGTTTCTTAGTGGCAAAAACCACTGCTAAGCACAACTTTTCCACATAAGCATATCGGGTTTCATAGCTTACCAATGTTCGACTAATATAATAGATAGCTTGCTCACGATTTTGTTCATTCTTTTGTGCAAGCATTGTCCCTAAGGCAAAGTCCGTTGCTGAGATATAAAGGTTGAAAGGGACCCCTGGACGAGGCGGAGCTAAGACTGGGCGGAGATGCTAAGTACCGCTTGATGTCATCAAAGGCTTTCTCGACATTCATCTCGTCCATGAAAATTGTACCCCCTTTTGTAGTAGGTGGCAAAATGGCCTACATTTATCATAAAGTTGTGCAATAAAGCGACGGATTGAATTAATCTTTCCTTGCAAACTACGCAACTCCTTCAAATTAGTTGGGGGACACATTTCCATAATGGCTTTGACCTTGTTTGGGTCCACCTCAATACCTCGTTTAGAGATAATAAAACCTAGGAGTTTGCCTGAGGTAACACCAAAGACACATTTCTTAGGGTTCAACCTTACTTTATGCTCTAGAAGTCTATCAAAAACTTTTTCCAATACATCAAAATGCTCTTGTCGAGTTTTAGATTTTGCCAATAAATCATCCACATAATCTTCGATAATCTTATGCATATAATCGTGGAAAATATAAGTCATGGCTCGTTGATAGGTTGCACTTGCGTTCTTAAGGCCAAAGGGCATCACCCCGTAACAAAAAGTTCCCCAAGGTGTGGTAAATGTTGTTTTGTGTTGATCTTCATGGTTTATTCGAATCTGGTTGTATCCCGAAAATCCATCCATGAACGAAAGCATTTCATGACCAGCGCAGGTGTCGACAAGAGTATCAATGTTTGGAAGAGGAAAGTCATCCTTAGGACACGCTTTATTTAGATCTCAAAAATCGGTGCAAACACGTATCCCCCCGTTAGGCTTGCGAACGGGTACCATGTTAGAAAGCCACTCAGGATAATCAATCGGGACGACAAATTTAACATCCAAAAGTTTCTGAATCTCCGATTTAACTAGGAGGGCCACAGTAGGATGCATTTTCCTAAGTTTCTGTTTGACAGGTTTAGCATCTTTTTGTAAGGTGAGGTTATGGACAACCAAATTAGGGTCTAGGCCTGGCATGTCTTTGTAAGACCATGCAAATATCTCCTTCTTCCGCTTGAGTAGAGCAATCATTTGCTCTTGTTCCTCTAGATGATAGACTTTTAGCCGCTTCACAATTTGGGTGCCATCTTGGTCCGGACTAAGGTCTACATCGATAGTTTCTTCAATAGACATGTGGGAACCTTCCTCAAGCCGATGGGGAGTAGGGATCAGATTTATGTCATCTAAAATGTCATCAAGCTCCCGTGCCTTGCTCTCATCTATGTCTCGCTCGGAAGACCTCTCGGCTTAGAAGATGAAGGTGAATGTGGAGGTGAAGGAGGAATGTAGTTGGCGGAAGCCCTTAACAATTCCTCGAAAAGGATGAACTCTGAAATAGATGGAGGGGATGAAATCTGATCCATGTCAATCATGCTTGGGTTGATCGGGATTGGCTTATCCGGATCATATGGATTATGGAGCGAGGTGAATAAGTCTTCAAAATTCATTGTCAACTTATGGAAGAAAGGATGGGCGGAATGGAAGGGAAAACCGGTGAAGACCTCTAAGACCTCGAAGTGCAAAACAACATAGTTTTTCAGCTTTTTTTTTTTTTTTTTTAGTTTGAGTTTTTTTTTTTTTTTTGTAGTGGTGAAAACCACTATTACACACATACATAAAGCAATAAAGTATTTTTATATATTTTGATTTTTTTTTTTTTTTGGAATTTTCTGATTTTTTTTTTTTTTGGTAGTGGTGAAAACCACTATTTTAGTATATACATATAATACAGGTTTGGATTATGGCTTATGGATGTGGCGGAGGGGGTGGTTCACCTCGTTCTTGTGGAAGAAGCAAGCGAAAGATGGCCTCTTGGAGAGGGAACAATTGGAGATAAAACTTGCCTTGTTCAGTGAGGGGAACAATGGGCACCGACTCTTCTTCGTATTCATCACCATTTGACATGACGTCAAATTCTTCATAGACTTCATCTTCGGATTCGTCGTGGTGGAGGATTTCTTCTTCTGAATTAAGATTAATGCTTTGAAAAGCTTGCTCAAAAGAAGAAAGGGATGGAAGTGGTTGGTAGCCCACACCAAAACGCTCAGTGGGTCTCTGATATGGCATATCGATGCGTTCAGCTACTCCCTTGCTCGTATCGACCTAGGCCAAATTACCGCCAATTATGTCTATGGAAATAGCGAGAGGGAAAACCCTCCATCCTTTCGATATTGGCAGTGGACTCGGATGCTTAGGTTCTAGTATGGTGGTAGGACTAGAAGATGACTCTATTCCCCCATATACAAAATTAATGGAATTTGGCATAGAACCCATGTTATAAACCGATCCAATGGATAAATGTTGGTCATGTGGACGACCAAAATCTTTAACTGTTTGCACATTGAACGGTGTGATGTGGACATCTTGAATGGCATACTCACCAATACCTGCATCATTGAGATGGACCTTGACTTGGGAGGGAGATGGACTTGATGATGGAATAGAAGAATGTGGGATAGAAGAATTGGAAGGATTTGGTTGGGTTGATGCTTCACTAACTTGTGAAACATCAGCTGTTGATGGTTGGGAAGATGGAGGAATAATAGGTGATGTTGAAGAAGGTGTAGAAGAAGGGGGTAATGACGTGGAAAGAGATGATTGGTCATGGCCACATGTGCATGTGGTCACTGATGAAGAAGAAGGAAGATTAGTTGATGAAGAAAGTGGTGAATGAGATGGAATAGCGGAAGAGGAAGATGGTTGCGATATGATGGGTGGCTCCTCAAGAATGGGAGCTTTAGAAGAAGATGGTATAGAAGAAATAGATGGGGTCAAGAAAAGATGAGTGGATGGCAACACAATCTCATAAGGATTTGAGACATAGTTGCAATGTTTGAAGGGTTCCGTGTCAACAGGTACACAATGAACCTGTCCCTCATATACATACTTCAGACATTGATGCAGGATAGAAGGGACACATCTCATCTCCCTAAGCCAAGGCCGTCCAAGCAATACATTGTATGCCATGGTCCCTTCCAAGATGTGAAACAAGGTATGCAAAGTTCGGGCCCCTACCTCAATGGGCAAGATAACCGTGCCAACCGTGGAAGATAAAGCATCATTGAATGCTTTAAGAGTAAAAGTCGACTTTGTGATAAGGGATGGCGATAGCTTTAGATGACTCAACGCCGATGTTGTAATGATATTGATTGAGGAACCGGTGTCAATTAAGACTCTCTTGAATGGCTTGTTATCGATCTTGGCCATGATATGTAGTGGAGGATCTATACTTTCTGTTGACATAGGTTTGATTTCAAAATCATAGAAAGTGATGGAGGGCTCCATGCATGTTTGAATACTCCCCACAAAGTTGTTGAAGGCATTAGTATCTTGAGTTTGAAGCTCGATTGACTTTAATATTTCCATTAATGCCTCTCTATGCGGGGGAGATTGTTGAATGAGGTCATAGATCGATAACTTGGCGTAAGCCATTTTTAAACCGGTAGTTAACCGGCTACTCAATGACATGATGGGTCGTTGGCGTTGAGTAGAATGATTTAGCGGTTGTTGAGAAGTACTAGCACGTCGTTGGGTCACCGTTACCCGAGGTGGACTCGGGGTTTGTACAGGTGGTCGTGGTTCAGCCTCGATTTGGTTGGTTCGCCCTTTGACCCCGGGTTACTACGTTAATAGTACCCACAAAACCTTGGTATTGTTGTACATGGTTGACTTGATTAGGAGGAGTTACCCGAGTTACTCCCCCCGAGTTGTTGGAGCTTCCTCCCGATGTGGAAGGGGTGTTTGAAATATACCAAGATTTTGATTTTGTTGGGCTAAGGGGCTATCCAATTTAATGGCTCCAATCTCAATAAGATCTTGGATCACATGTTTGAAATCTGTACAATTATTGATATCGTGCCCATTTTGCCTATGATAAGGACAAAATAGGTACTCCTTGTAATACTTCCCCCTTCTAGATGGGTCTAATTTGTGCTATATAACTTGTTGAATATGACCGCATATGGTTCATCTAAAGGTGTGAATTGTCGCTTGGGACGATTGTTTTGCCAAGGTCGAGTTTCCATGGTTGGCCCAGGATTGGGAGCTGGTTGAGTAGGGGCGGGTACCGCATGATAAGCAATTGGTTGCGGTTGACTTTGCATTACTTGTTGTTGTTGAGCCATTACGGGCTGACTCGCCACCACTTGATTAACTTGGTTAACATTTGAGGTAGTACTAGCCTGTGTTTGTTTGTTTTGGCCATAATTATTATTTCGTTGTTGGCCCTTTTGTTGCCATTCTTTTCTACGGGGTTTTAAAACACCCTCTTGGACTTTAATTTCTTCTATGATACTTGCTTGGGCCAAAGCCTCTTCAAAAGTCCCGTATTGTTGTAATTGGAGTAACCAAGAGATAGGTTTTAGACAACTCTGGGTGAACATTTTGGTTAACTCCTCCATTGGTAGGGAGAATGGCAATTTATTAATGATAGCCCTCCAACGGTTTCCAAAGTCATAAACAGTCTCATCGTCATGTTGCTTGAGCTTGTATAAGTCGGACAATGAAACTCTCTTTTGTACATTCAAGGAGAATCGTTCTAAAAATAGATTAATCAATTGCTCGTAAGCATAAATGCTATGGTGAGCTAAATGATTATACCACTGTACAACATCTCCTCCTAATGTTCGAGGAAAAGTTCTGAGCATAAGAGCATCATTATTTTGGATTCTAAAGCAAGCATGCATGAATGAGCTCACATGTTCATGAGGATCCTCAGCTCCTCGAAATTTGTCAAACTTCGGTAATGTGAAATCAGTCGGATATGGTGGTGAAGGTACCGAAGGATGAATTGGTTGATTGATCAATGACCTTAGCGTAGGTTTCTGACTAAATGAGCCATGTGCGTTAAGCATAAGGTTGTCAATCTGTTGTTGCATAGCATGGAGTCGAGAATCTTCATTAAAATTCTGACTCGTTTGATGATTATGATGATGTAATGGAAGAGTGGAAAATTGATGAGATGGGATGAAATTGCCTGAATTAGGCGGTGTAGAATGGACATGTTGTTGGTATGGATGATACCGAAAAGAAGGTGATTGGGGTAGATGATGAACTGGACTGGGTTGGGAGAAAGGTGGGGTAGGAATGGACACCACCGAAGATTGGGGTACCTGTGTGGGGCCTGATCTGATAAAAGTCGGTCGGGTAGAAATTGGTTGGGGTGTAGGATTTACTACGACAAGTGGTTGAGCATTTTGTTGCTGTTGTTGCAAAATCAATTTGTCGAGATACTCCTTAACCTTATTAATCTCTAACCCAAGGGAGGTGGGATGATTGGATGAAGGTGGAGGGCAGGCTGCCATGGTAGTCACAGGGGACTACACAGCAGGAGCAATGAAGGTGGCTGAAGTAGGCGATACCTGGGAAGGAACAGTAGACTGTGTCCCAGGTAGGGTGAAACCATAAATGGTTTGGGAAGAAGAGGGTTGAAATTGGTTATGGCTAGAAGAGTTTCCACCAACTTCATAAAGAGAATTGGTGTACACCCAGGTACATGGAGGAGAAGGTGGTCGGGAAGACACTACATTTGTCTCCAAAGGAGAACAATTGAGCATCCGGGAAGATGTTGGAGATGAAGCCGGCTGAACAGATACCACATTAGCCTCAAAAAAAGGGTTAGTGTAGACCTGAGTGAAACCAGCGAGTATGGTTGATGCAATATCCTACTGAAAAATAGAATCTTGCATAGGGGAATCTTGGATTGGCTCAAGGACATAACCAGTGCCATCTCTTAAGTGAGTTTGCACTTGGGCCATATCAATGTGGGTAATATGACAGGAATTGTCTTCCTCCATGGGCATGGCCATGTGATAGATGGTAGAAGGACGTGAAAGACCTGCAGGCGAACCTGCCCGAAATTCACTAGGATAAGTGGCTATGTTGGTGGTGGGGATGTTCTGTGAATTACCCATTTGATTATTTAGATTTAACATTTTAGATTGATTCCTTGTTAAGACCATGAAGCAATAAATCTAAACAAATTCAGAAAAGAAGAATGCAAAACTAGAATGATAAATTTACACTAAAAAAATTATCGTAAAACAATCACAACCTAGGTTTCAACTAATGTGTCTTACCTGCGGTTAATTAATTATTTTCTCGATCTTAATCAGTAGTAAATTTTAAGTGTCCGGTTTATGAGTTTTGCATGTGATCTAATCTTGAATTATTCACAAAAAAAAGGTAAAAACTATGGCTAGGAAAGGACAACGAGATTCTTACCGGTGATGAAATCCAAGCAAGTTTGCTCTGGGGTGACCTATGGTGTCTAAGGCAGAAGTTTAATGGATGGAGATGAATTCCACCGTCACTAAACTTCAAGCAATACCTGGTGATGAAATCCAGATATCACTGTTTTAAATGCAATATGAAAATGCAATGAATTTTTTTTTTTTTAAATGTTTTAGTTATCTAATGTGTACATACAAGGCTATAAATCAAAAGTTCTAATGATCTAAGCAAGAGGCTACTGAAAACATGTCATTTCCTCTGAAGAAGTGGAGTACACCGTTTAAAACCCCCCGCCTACCAATGATATCGTATATCAAAGGAGCAACCGGAAGGTTCGTCCACTTCTCTCGCTCGGAATCACCCAATGGCAGGAGTACTATTGACATCCAATCAATAGTCCTACTTAGATAATTAAAACAAATAATTCGTAGCTATTCTAATATGCAGCTAGGTATGCAAAAAATTTTTTTATTTTTTTTAATGCAAGCAACAATCAATAATGCAATGCAAAGAAAAATGTAATTAAAAATAACTGTTCTTTTCCAGATTACTTAGTTTTTGTTCATTTTAAAGTAATGATCTGAAAAAGAAACAAAATATGGCAGTAAAAACCAAAAACGTAAAAAGTACAAAGACTTACTTGGAAGCCTACGCTTTTCTGTAAAACCGACTTCAAACGCCCACGGAGTCCGCACAGCCGAAACGCACCTCTCGCGTTTCGTATTGGACTTCCAGACGCCCTCTCGCATCTGCCGCATTTTCTGCAAGCTCGTAAACCCTAGTTCACCGGAACAACGAAATTTCACGATTTCTGGAACCCGCAAAATGAAACAGAAAACAAGAACATGATTAGTAAAGCAAGTATTTAAAAATATGAAACCCTAGGGGGTCCCACCGTGATCGCCATTTGTAGATTAAAAATACACGCCAAACAAAAAATAAAATCACAATGACAGAGTACATAATAGTTGCACAAAAACAAACGATTTCTATTAATCGATGGAGTTTAAAAACTCCTTTTTGAATACAACTGGGCCTGTAACCCTTTATTTGTGATACACAGTTACAAATTATGCTAGGGTTCTCCGAAACCCTAGCTGGCACGAATGGTGGCGCTTTCGAAGAACGTATCTTCAATCCCAACAGAGTGAGTGGGCTTTGTCGTATCCCTTGCTTGGACCACTCCAGCTTAATCAGCTGCCATCAATAAACCGGATCTGTTATCAAAAACCTGCACACATTAACACTATCAAGGAGTTAGAAATTAATGAGAGGGCTCCACTGCGTGAGCCCTCAGAAACAATCTAAAACCCTATAAAAATGGAATGCAGGAAATCAATAACAGATTAATACATAAAATACGGCTACTTGCTTTAAACTAATTTATACCTGTTCTCTGTTAACGCAGCTAGACCAGGCGACACCTGGAAGTAATGTTGTTGTCATAATAGGCTGCGGAAGGCGCCCTGGTGCACTCGCCGAACGCCCGCGTGCTTCTGGATCTGGATTACAGACGCCGGTCTGAGTCTGTGGTCGTAGGTAAACGCCCGCGGCACTTGTTAAACGCCCGTGGGCACTTGGTAAACGCCCGTGGGCACTTGGTGAAGGGGTAAACGCCCGCGGGCACTTGCGACAGGAATGGGAGATTCTGCAGAATGCTGCAGAAGGAATGGCGACGAAAGCGGCGATGGATGCGACGAAAGGGTAGCGGAAGAGAGGAGATAGCAGTAGAAGAATTAGAATCAGAGATAGAAGTAGCAAAAGACATAGGGTTTGAGCCATCAAAGTGACTCGATTTATAATCCACTCTTAGGGCACACTTTAGGGTTTTAACGACACTTTGAACGTGTGGCTAAGATTAAAGCGGATCCAAGGGTAGAGAATAAATCTTGGTTGTGGAATGGATTAAGATGGATGGACGGATGAGATTAAATGAAGGATGGACGGCTCAGATTAAATCACTTAAACTATTATTTAAATATATATATTAAAATATTAAAATATTAAAATATATATATAAATATTAATTTAAATAAATTTGGGGATGAAAAATGGCGGGAAAGGTGAAATTGGGCCAAATAATGGCGAGAAGGTGGATGACCGACACGTGGCTGACAGGAAGGTATAGATGACTTGCAAGTGGATGGATTTTGGTGTCTACAATTGTTTACTATTTTTTTTGTTGGATAATAAGGGGTTGTAATCGGGTCCCCCACCCTTGAAAAATTACATCTCTCTTATTTAGATCTTGAGATTTTACAAGTAGATACGCTTATCATCTCAATTGAGATCCTATAGCTAGAAATCTACATCATTTTACATAAAATGTTTGAATTCTTGATTTTTATTTTCTGTATCTTTTGAAATTTTTGTGTGAATACAATTACTCCATAATTTAGCATCTTTCGTGACATTATTCTATAGCAGCATTTACAATACCAAAACCTCACCTCTACTATCTATGCCTTGCATATTAATAAGGTAATATTTTCAAAACATCGCACTATCGTAGTCCGCTTTACCAAATCTGAATTTCTAGTTTCCTTCCTCGCTAAAGTCATAGTTGCTCTTCTCATCATTCAAACCCTAGTTGGAAAATATTTGCAATTTCATTTTTCACAACTTGAAAATTTGTCACTATCCTTGTTTTGAATGGTTGACTTCACAGGGTCGTATCTCCCTCAATATTGCTTAGATTTTTGCATATGACCACTCATTTTAAAGCTATTCAAATTCTACACAAGTTGATCCAATAATAAACTAAAATAGATAACTCTTAACGAATATATGGCTTCTAAAAGATGAGATATTTTTAAGAAAAAACCCTAATCCTTTGCACTTTGTAATTTTATTTTTCGTGACTTGAAAAATCATCACTGCCCTTGTTCCAAATGGTTGACTTCATAGGGTTTTATCTCCCTCAATATTGCTCAAATTTTTGTATATGATCATTCATATTAAAGCTATTAAAATTATGCACAATTTGGTCCAAGAATCATCTAAATCGAATAACTCTTCCTTGAAGATATGGCTCCTAAAAGATGAGATATTTTTTAGGAAAAAACCCTAATCCTTCACATTTTGCAATTTTGTTTTTCTCATTGTAAGAAACCTTCCCAAAATCCCACTCAGTATCCCAACCTTCCATTTTAGATCCTTCAATTGGCCCAGCCTTCCACACTCCTTCAACCTTATCAACCTTCCACGTTCCTTCAACCATTCTAACCTTACACCCAACTGAAGAACACAAGCTTATCCTATTTTTGGTCTAGCACAAACCTATCCTCAAATCTACACCAAACTCTATCCTCAATCTCTATCCTCTAATATGCACTAAACACAATCCTTCGGTCTAGCACAAATCTATCCTCAATCTCTGTCCTCAAGCCTTAACACAAAGCTTGAATCAATCTCAAATCAAATCTGCTAGATCTGCCCCAAACCTTAACTCAAGGTTTGAACAAATAAATCAATCAATTCTGATCACAAGTCTTCTCAAATACTTGTCTCATATCTGCTTTGTAAGCTTCCACAAAATCTCACACTAATCTATCCACAAGTCCTCTCTAGAACTTGTCCAAATCTGCTCAACAAATCCTCACTAGAACTTTCAATAAGTCCTCACTAGAAATTATTCAAATCTAATATCAATATGTATTGTAAGCTTCCACAAAATCTCACACAAATCTATCCACAAGTCTTCTCAAAGACTTACCTCAAATCTGCTCAACAAGTCCACACTAGAACTTGTCTAATATCATAGAAACATAAAGAGATTTTTTAGAGACTCAATATTCTTCACATTCACTTCAATACTCAATTACTTTCAATCACTCTCTCAGAAACATATAGAGAATTTTTAGAGACTCAATATGCTTCACATTCACCTTAATACTCAGTCACTTTCAATCACTCATATAGAAACATATAGAGAATTTTTAGAGACTCAATATGCTTTACACTCATAAGACTCTCAATCACTTTCTCAACTCAATTCAGAATATAGAATAATTTTTTTTATGGAACTTGAACAATCACTTCATACATCCACTTGACTAGGCTCAACCAACTCTACTCAACCAATCACTCAATGAAATAATACTTGCTCACAAACCCTATTTCAAGTATATGGGCACTCACTCAAAATGTTTCCAATAATGCTTATCAACCAATCTCACATAACAATGATACTCATGTTCTTTTCAAACCCTAGTTCAAGTTCTTCACTTAACCAATGGCTTCAACAACAATGCTTATCAAACAAGGTTTTAAAAACTCTTTATTCTAGAAAACCACTCTCAACAATGCTAATAAAACAAGATTTCTTATAGCATTAACACTCTTTCAAAAAAACCTTCATCAATAAGTCTCAACCAAAACTCACAAAGGAAAACTTAACCAATTCCTTTTCACTCCAAACTTGTTTTTAGAAAAACTCAATCAATCAATTATTTCAACCAATGAAGAATGTGCCCATACATTTTTCTTGATGAAGAATAGTATTTAAAACCTGTCTCAAGTATAACCACTTTCCTTACCAAACACCAATATTATATGACAAAAACATCATTCTAACTCTTCTTCAAAACTTTTCTTCAATACAAAAGTTAGCACTTAATTACTCCTTATAATCTCCAACTTGAAATAAATAATATTCAACATTCTTCAATTTCAAAATATAAAATTCAACCTTTCTTATAACTCCTTAGCCTCTAAAATTCCAACTCGGAAATTAAAGCTTTGCACTTCCTTTTAACTCCCCTAATAACTTACACACCAAATAACATGCAAAGTACTTTAATTAAAATTACTTTAGAAAAATAAAAACATTATTTTTCCCTTTAACTTTTCGCAAGCGAAGACAACCAAATTAAATCACATACCTCAATGCATTCAAAAGAGACTTAGTGGGATTTGAACCCTTGTTGGTTCTCCCCCAAGTGCTTTCATAGTGCTAGCGCCCACCGCTTGGGAGGTGTGGCTTCACAAGATCCAAAAGGCACTTTGATACCTTTACATTCTCCCCATGTTTGGTGCACAATACAAAATGTTTGTCCTTCTTCCCAAAAATCATGTGCACGAGTTTTGAACCTACCTCAGCTTCCATAATAGTGTCTTACGTAGCCCTTGGCTGCCAACCAAGCTACAAGTACTTCGTGTTGATTTTTGAGGATGCCAAACTTTGTCTCTTTCCCTTGCTCAATTTGCACATGCAAAATTTCCTTCTCTTTTCACGAGCCAACACAAGTTGCATGGATAATTTCAAATTCCAATATTTTGGCATATTTATACATAGGGTTTTGCTTCCTTCAATGTCGACACATTTTGAATTTCCAATTCGAATTTGATTTGGAAAGTTAAAATTAAATATTAAATAAATATTTAACTTAACTTTAGCACCCAACATTAATAAATTAAAGTTTTAATGAATAATTAAAATACTTTAATTTAAACTAGATCTATAGTAAAGTTAATTTTAAATATTAAATAAATATTTAAATTAACCTTAGCACTTATCAATATTTAAATTAAAATTTTAATCAGGGATTAAAATATTTTAATTTAAATTAACATGTGGGTCTTTTCAACTTTGTCCTTGATCTCCTTTAACTTGATCTTCATTTTTTGAGCTCTCCTAATGTCCTAAAAAATGACAAACATTGCTCAACAATGCTTTTGACATCAATGACAATAACATTCCTCAAAATGTCCAACAATCTCCCCCTTTGTCATGTATGGCAACCCAAATTATTTTTACTAAAAACTTAACCTTTTCTTTTTTCTGCTCCCCCTAGGACATTGCTCCCCCTGGTTCAATGCTATTTACAAATCTCTCCTCTTTACTTAAATACCAAATATCTCCTCCTTACTCAAATCTCTCCCCCTTTGACATCAATGGCAAAGGGTCACCTTTGGGTCTCGGTGCTAAGAATGAGTCTCTTAGCTTAGCCCCTCCCCCACCTCCTCTTGAGGTGATTAATTCTAGAGTGGGAGTATTTATACTCCCAGCAAGCACTGGTCTTTACCTTTTTCCTCTTTTATTCTTATCGGATCCTTCTGATTCCTTTGAATTTTCCTTTCCATATCCATGTTCCTGTTTCTATCCATGTCCACATTCATATTCCTATTCCTGTTCTAGTTCTTGTTCCTGTTCATATCCATGTTCCTATTCTTATTCTTGTTCATATCCATATTCTTGCTCATGTTCTTGTTCATATCCATATCCCTTTTTTATGTTCCTATTTCTATTAATACTTGATTCTAAAATGTCTGCTCTACACAAGTTTGTTGTGTGTCCATAATTATTATACTTATAACACTTAATGTTATTATTACTTGGAGGTGAAACTATCTTGGGATTTCTCCTAGTGAAGCCATATCCTTTTCTATCATGAACCCTGCAATTGATTTCCTTGCGACCAAACTGATTACATGAGTAGCAATACCCATAGAAAAGCTGTCCGTTTCTAAAATTCCCATTTTACTATCTTTCATGTGTCCTACACTGTGAAGCCATGTTTCCAAACCTATGACATGAAAAACATCTTCCATTGAAGTTTCCTTGTATTGACCTCATTGGTCTCTTAGTCTCTCTTAACCTATTATGATTGTTGTTCCATTTGTTTCTCTTTTGTGCATTATTCATTTTCTTATTGAAATTTTAATTGTCTAACTCATCCTCAGATGTCTCACTTTCTCTTACACGCTCTTCTTTTGAAGTTTTTTCTTTTGAAGTTTCTTCTCCTTCAAAATTTTAAGTTGACTTCTCTTCTTGTTTCTTTTGAGCCTGTTCAAAACCAATGCCTATTTTGTTTGTTGACCTTATTTTTACCTTGATCATCTTATCCATAATATTTGAGCTCTTTCCAAACTTGTGTAGCTTACTCTTGGACTTTTATAAATCTTCCCTTAGTAGGGCTACTTCTTGTTCTAACCTTTCACATTCTAAGACTTTTGCTTCTAACTTATCCTTGAACTTCTTTGTATTAGCCTTTGATTTTTCTAGATCCTCTATAAGCATTCTTCTCTCTTCATCACATTCTTGAAAATGAAACTCAAGTTTAGAGTTTTGTTTTCTTACCTTCTTTACTATTTCAAGAGCATAAATAAGTTCTCCCTTGAGATCATATCCTTCTTTATCTGATTATTCCTCTATTTTTTTACCTTTGTTTACATATTCATTTTCTTTTGACTTGTCTTCTGTAAGATCACCTTCTTCTTCTTCTAGTGCCATTATAATATTATCTTTTGGTTCTTTAAGTGTATCCTCATATTCATAATCACTGAAACTATAACCATTTCTTGTACAACTATCTTCAAGATGTCCAAAGTTACCACATCTAAAACACTTGAGAATTATTGGTGATTGATGATATTTGTCTTTAATGTTTTGGCCATACCTTCTTCAATTTTTCTTGCCTCTTCAACCTTGATTTTGAAGTTGGTGAGTTCCTGTAGAAACTTTGTTTTTGCTTTCTCATATTCTTGATCTTGAACCCTTAATCCCGAGTTCTCCCTTTTTAATTCTTCAATATCAACACTAAGTCTTTTACATTCTTGCTCTTTTACCTTTGATTTTTCTACCATATATTTTTCAGCTTTCCTTACCTTTTCAACCTTAAATTTCAAGTCAGAGAGATATTGTAGAAGCTTTGTATTACATTTATCATCCTCTTGTATTTGAGAATTTAATTCTAAGTTCTCCCTTTTTAACTCAACAAGTTCCTTAAAATTGACTTCCTCCTTTTCTCTTTCTAAATTTTTCTCTTTCCTTTGGTCTTCAATTTATTCTATTGTCCAAAATAGAGTTTCTTCTTCATACATCTTTTAGTTGTCCCTGTTATCCTTTTTCGAACCATATTTATATTCATCACTACTAAAACCATTACAATAACCTACATGATGACCAACTCGTCCATAAACAAAATATTCTTCACCTTCTTGTGAACAATGAACTGCAAGGTGACCTATATTCCTACATTTGGTACAAAACTTTACTAATCTGGTTAACTCTCCACTGCTTGATTCATATCTTGAGTCTATTTTCATTCTTCCTCCCAAAACAACAATATCAAATTCATATTCTTCTTTTTATATGACCATGTGTGTTCTTTTATTCTTGTGTCTCATGGTTCTACCTTTGCCTTTCTTTGTCATTTGTGTTCTTATAAGATATTCCTTCAAGTTGTTAAACCTTTTTCAAAGGAACCCATTATGATACTAATTGAATAACACAAGCTTATATTGAGATGGGGATGAACAATATAAGATCACTTTTTACTTTTATTTTCCAATCAATATTATGCAATATAATCAATATAAATATCAATAGTAGTAACCAAAGAAATGCACAAATCATCACACACAATAGAGACACCAATTTAACATGGTTCACCCAATGTGAGCTACTCCACGGAGAAAATATTTCACTAATATTTTCTCAATAAATATCTTGGGAATCCTTTCCCTATTACAATGTTTATGGACCTCTATCAAAAGGAGATACCAATCCCCTTAATCAATTCATGTCCTAAAATCTGTACCAAAATCTATCCTCAATATTTGTCCTCTAATATGCACTATACATAGTCCATCGGCCTAGCACAAATATATCCTCAATATTTGTCCTCAAGCCTTAACACAAAGCTTGAATCAATCTCAAATCAACTTTGCTAGATCTGCCCCAAACCTTAACTCAAGGTTTAAACAAATCAATGAATCAATTCTGCTCACAAGTCTTCTCAAAGACTTGTCTCATATCTATCTTGTAAGATTCCACAAAATCTCACACTAATATATCCACAAGTCCTCTCTAGAACTTGTCCAAATCTGCTCAACAAATCCTCACTAGAACTTGTCCAAATCTACTCAATAAGTCCTCACTAGAACTTATCCAAATTTTCTCTCAATTTGTATTGTAAGATTCCACAAAAGCTCACATAAATCTATCCACAAATCTTCTCAAAGAATTACCCCAAATCTACTCAACAAGTCCACACTAGAACTTCTCCAATCTCATAGAAACATAAAGAGAATTGTTAGAGACTCAATATGCTTCACATTCACTTCAATGCTCAATTACTTTCAATCACTCTCTTAGAAACATATAGAGAATTTTTAGAGACTCAATATGCTTCACATTCACCTTAATACTCAATCACTTTCAATCACTCTCTTAGAAACATATAGAGAATTGTTAGAGACTCAATATGATTTACACTCATAATACTCTCAATCACTTTCTCAACTCAATTCAGAAAATAAAATAATTTGTTTTATGGAACTTGAACAATCACTTCATACATCCACTTGACTAGGCTCAACCAACTCTACTCAACCAATCACTCAATGAAATAATCCTTGCTCACAAACCCTAGTTCAAGTATATGAACACTCACTCAAAATATTTCCAATAATGCTTATCAACCAATCTCACATAACAATGATACTCATGTTCTTTTCAAACCCTAGTTCAAGTTCTTCACTTAACTAATGGCTTCAACAACAATGCTTATCAAACAATATTTTAACAACAACTCTTTATTCCATAAAACCACTCTCAACAATGCTAATCAAACAAGATCTCTTATAGCATTAACACTCTTTCAGAAAAACCTTCATCAATAAGTCTCAACCAAAACTCACAAAGGAAAACTTAACCAATTTCTTTTCACTCCAAACTTGTTTTCAAAAAAACTTAATCAATCAATTATTTTAGACATTGAAGAATGTGTCCATACCTTTTTCTTGATGAAGAATAGTATTTAAAACCTGTCTCAAGTAAAACCACTTTTCTTACCAAACACCAAGATTAGATGACAAAAACATCATTCTAACTCTTCTTCAAAACTTTTATTCAATACAAAAGTTAGCACTTAATTACTCCTTATAATCTCCAACTTGAAATAAATAATATTCAACATTCTTGAACTTCAAAATATAAAGTTCAACCTTCCTTATAACTCCTTAGCCTCTAAAATTCCAACTCAAAAATTAAAGCTTTGCACTTCCTTTTAACTCCCCTAATAACTTACACACCAAATAACATGTAAAGTACTTTAATTAAAATTATTTTAGACATATAAAAATATTATTTTTCCCTTTAAATTTTTGCAGGCCAAGACAACCAAATTAAATCACATACCTCAATGCACTCAAAAGGGCCTTGGTGGGATTTGAACCCTCGTTGGTTCTCCCCTAAGCGCTTTCGTAGCACTAGCACCCATCGCTTGGGTTGTGTGGCTCCACAAGAGCCAAAAGGTACTTTGATGCCTTTACCTTCTCCCCACGTTTAGTGCACAAGACAAAACACTTGTCCTTCTTCCCAAAAATCATGTGCATGGGTTTCAAACCTGCCTCAGCTTCCACAACAACGTCTTATGCAACCCTTGGCTGCCAACCAAGCTACAAGCACTTCGTGTTGATTTTGGAGGATGCCAAACTTTGTCTCTTTCCCTTGCTCGATTTGCACATGCAAAATTTCATTCTCTTTTCATGATCCAACACAAGTAGCATGGATAATTTCAAATGCCAATATTTTGACATATTTATGCATAGGGTTTTGCTTCTTTCAACGTCAACACATTTCGAATTTCCAATTCGAATTTGATTTGGAAAGTTAAAATTAAATATTAAATAAATATATATATTTTTATAAGCAAAAAACCCCTTGCAGGGCCGCCTTGGTCTGAGAGACCACAAACAGGGGGTTCTACACCGTCAAAGTCACTCAGGAGTTGCACCCGACCTTGCCCGCACCAACATTATCAATTGGATTTTGGATGCCCAGTTCAACTTTTTGGTAGGGTGGAGATTTGAACCTAGGACTTCCCTTGGAGGATTGCCCTCTCCTCCCCAACTCACCTACAACACCTAAGTTTAAATAAATATTTAACTTAACTTTAGCACCCAACATTAATAAATTAAAGTTTTAATCAATAATTAAAATACTTTAATTTAAACTAGATCTGTAGTAAAGTTAATTTTAAATATTAAATAAATATTTAAATTAACCTTAGCACTTATCAATATTTAAATTAAAATTTTAATCAGGGATTAAAATGTTTTAATTTAAATTAACATGTGGATCTTTTCAACTTTGTCCTTGATATCTTTTAACTTGATCTTCATTTTTCGAGCTCTCAGAATGTCCTAAAAAATGATGAACATTGCTCAACAATACTTTTGACATCAATGACAATAACATTCCTCAAAATATCCAATACCAACATCGTAGCATTTCGTTGTAGCTCCTTCAGCCAACCCAACCTTCCACGCTCCTTCAACCAACCTAGTCTTCCACACTTCTTTAGCCTTGGCACTCCAAAGATCAACTCATCATTCAGTCTTCCACCCTTCAGCCTTCAGCTTTCCACACTCCTTCAGCCTCCAACCTTCCATGCTCCTTCAACATTCATATTTGTTGATCATTAAAGCACCATACCACCAGACCCTTTAGGGAGCAACCCCCTGAGTTAAAACTTTGGACTATATAATTATTGTTTACTATTTAATTTAACAATATTTTTTTTTTAATTCTAATTTAACTATTAAAAAATGAAATAAACACATTCTCTTGTAAATTTTGATCTTTGTAGTAGTGTAAAGTTTGTTTACTTTAAGTATGGTCTCTAAAATAGGCCCCTTATATTGTATTATATTGTGACCACATAATGGTATTACAACAAGCATTTTTTATGATTGTGCATGTATCACCTAACAAGATTTTAACATGGGTTTCTTCCCTGAGAACTAATGAGAAATTTATCTTGAGTTCATGTTATTTGATAAAAATGTTAAGATTTATCCATGAGATTGAACTTTGATTAATAATGTGAGACTATTCACTCCCTACCATTTGATCCAAACCCATGGACTCATATGATCCCTACCTTATTACCAAACACAATAATTAATTATGAGTAAAATAAAAAAAAAATTTGTTAAAATAATTATAAAGAATCATCAAATGACGTGAATTTAGTTGAATAAATTCATAGATTTTTAAGGAGAAACTCAGGTTTAATTCTAGCTAAACAATACCACTATATAATCATAATCTTATATAAATAAAATTATTTCAATCCTATAAAATCAATTAAAAATAACTAAAACAATCAATATTAAAATATTAAATTTATTTTATTATATAACAATTCAATTAAAATTTTAACAAAATATTATAATATTTTTAAATAAAAAATTAATTTATTTAATAAATTTTCAAAATAAATAAAACAACAATAAAACTCTTTTTTTATATAATTGAAATAGAATCACGCATATTTATGATCACATCAAAAACACCCACTTCCAAAGTAGCTTCGTTGATATTCAAATATACTTCATTCATTATTTTAAATATTAAATTTATGAGGATAATGCACTTGATATGATTACAAAAGCATGCCTTTTGAGGAAATGTGCAAAGCTAAAGTTTCAAAAGATCTGCACACCTTGTTCTAATGAAATATTCTTTCTCCTATAACTTAATAAAATTTTAAAAAGCTTGTATGCTATTAACAACCTCTCATAATATCATGAAGGCAAATATCATGTTCTCGAAGAAGTGCTTGATCAATTATGATATTAACGTGCAATGTGTTTCCCAACTCATTAATAATGACTACATCTTGTTTTGTCAAAGAACCTACTTACATATGTAGAAGTAATGATGATGAGTTGAAGTCGTGCTCAGAAATATACGAGATTATTATAATAATTTTTTTTAATAAGGGATAAGTTTATTGGTAGAGGTTTAGTGTTTGTTGGGTGGTTGTTTAAATTTGATTTTTTAGATGATTGAAGTTTCTTTGACTTTGTCTTTATCCAAGTAGGTTATAATTTATAAAGGTTTTACTTAAAAAATTATTATTAAAAAATAAAATAAAATAAAAAATTGGTTACATAGGGAAGTTGGTTATAGCTACTATTTTTAGTAACTGACAAGTGTAGGGTTCAAACCACAAGAACTGCTTTCAACAGTCTATTCGTCTCGTTGTTATTGATTCGGCATGAGATGCGTGAGATGGAGACCACCGGTCGCTCAGGGTTTGTACCATCATCATCGGTTTAGCGCGCACTCAAAGGATTCAGCACAGACTACTACCTTTGCTAAAGTTGACAGCATGCCCCCAAAAATTGAACCTAGATCTCTTCTTGGCAAATACTTGACCAGTCAAGCCTTTACCAATCCACCTAGCCCTTAAAGGTACTACAAAATTAACATATATGTATAGTCACTCTAATGTCTTAAATTCACTATTGATAAGCATAGCTCTCGGCTTTACGAGGGGTCATGGTTGGGAGAAGACTGCTCAACCCTATGCGTTGGTCATAGGGGTTTCTCACACTAACCAAATAAAAAAAAAAGTATTTTTTAATATTAAAATTATTAAAAAATAAATAATATAGTTTTAATAGATTACAAATTTTTATCATATAAATATTATAACATCATATACATGCATTATTATCATAAAAATATTATAACATCATAATAATATATTATAATCTAGATAACGTCCCTTTCAATGTCATATAGCCTATTAAAATTAAAAATAAAATAAAAAATCTTATTATAACCTTTGATAATGTAAATTTACTTATAACCCTAAATTGAACTTAATCTAAGTCTTATTAAAAGTAAATAATATGATCTCACTTAAATTATTATTTTTAATGTGCGTGACTAAATGTTTTCAAATTTTCATATTATATTATTTACCCATTTTAAAAACTTAAAATTTTATTTTATTTTTTGATTAGATGGTAGAAGGGATTTTGAAAGGGTCCTCGAACCTTTACAAAGGGGTTTTGGAAGGGACCCCAAACCATTACAAATCCAAAGAGTATTCAATGAGCTCAAAGGAAGAACATCAATTGGATTGAATTCATCTTGGTTTTGGAAGGGACCCCAAACCATTACAAATCCAAAGAGTATTCAATGAGCTCAAAGGAAGAACATCAATTGGATTGAATCCAGCTTTTGACAAGAGGATCAACCAACAAGTGGAACCAGAAATCCCATCATATATGCATTTAAGAATAAACTTGGAAAAGAGCACCAAAGGATAAAAATATCAAGAATTTCAAGGCACTCAAGAGAGACTGGGCTAAAAACACCAAGATTTACAGCCAAAAATTGAAAATGAAAAAATCCCACCCAATGAGAGTCTAACGAACCAACAAATCACACCCAACCATTAATGAGCTGCAACCATGGTGTGAGGAAAAACAACCGAAAATCAAAGGTATGGCACTGACATATACCAACAAGAGAAATTAAACACAAAATTTTGCTTTAAATTTGAAAACCCTCAAATCACCCAACGAAAAGAAAAGCAGAAAGATTTAAACTAAAATTTCCACTTGCTTTGAAACCCTCAAAGCTCACCCAATAAATAGAACAAGGAACCCCACCTTCCTTTAACACGCAACCCAACCAACATTTGGGACCCTATCAAGGGGCGAACAACAATAACAAAACAACCAATAAAATAAGATTTGTAACTAAGAACACCAATGATAAAAATATCTTCTAGCCCAGGAGCAAGCATTCGAAACCCACAGAACCTGCTAGAGCCCAAACCACCTTGGGGTTGTATGAAGAAAATATTCTAGATAAACTGGCCCAAAATAACACCTACCCAACATAAAAAGCCACCAAAGGATCCCCACCTTCCTCTTAAACGTGAACCAATCAACATTTGGAACCCTTTCAAAAAAAATAATAACAAAACAACAAGTAAAAGAAGATTTGCAACTAAGGACACTGATGACAGAAACATCTTCTAGCCCGATAGCAAGCAATCGAAATCCATAGATTTCATTGGAGCCCAAACCACCTTAGGGTCGAATGAAGAGAACAATCCAGATAAACCAACCCAAAACACCACCTAAAAGAAGAAAAGGAAGATCTCATCAAAAAATAGGGCTTTGGAACCTTGGGATCTAACACAGCCAAACAAGCTGGATCTAACAGCTGGTCCACCCCTCACAACCGAACAAAACTAGGAAACCCCACCAGACAAGGGGGGCATCAACAAATTCCTTCCTCCACGATCATTGAGCCCAAGGTATCCCCTTGAAGTTAAATCAAGTAATGGGAAAGACCATAAAGGAACTGCAAGGAAAGAACCCCAAAACAACACCCACATCCAACAACTATCCCCAACAGCCGTTAGGTAAAATACCATACACCCACCAGTCAGAGTGACTAGACAACACAAGTATAACTCCATAGATGTTGAAGGCACAAGCTCTCCCTCTTTTTTGAATTAGAGGAGGGGTAAGATCAAAGGATTTTGTAGAGAAACACCTGACTAACCAACACATATGACCAACAACAAGATCTTAGATACAAAGCCCAACAAAGAGGAGCGGGAGACCTCCCTCTTAAAAAAAAAGTGTTTGAGATCACGGGAGTGGAAGGTCTCCTAAGGTTTAGATCCACGTAGACACTCTCTACCATGGTGAGGCTCAGACCCTCATAGACCCTCTCTGCCATAGTGAGGCTCAAGCCTACACAAACCCTCTCTGCTATGGTGATGCTTATCCCCTCACAGATATTCCATGAGATATTGTGTTGAATACCTTCTTGATTGGTGATATTTTAAATAAATAACCAAAATAAGAAATTCTAGTGCTAAGCATTGAAATAATCACATCAATTATTATGTATAGTTATTATTTGATATTGACATTATTGTGTGGAATTAGTAAATTTTAAAAAAATTATGTATAATTTATGTTATGAAAATTAATTTTATAATTTTTATTGCTTTTTATTGTTCATCTTTGTAGGGTAAGTGGAGAAGGTGAGCTTGGTCCCATTGAACGGGAGGTCCGCGATTTGAATCTTTGCGATGTGAAGGGGGATATAAAAATATCTTGCGACATTCCTCTAGATAGTGGTATAACCGGATGAGACGACATTGTTGGCCACCTAAGAGCAGCTCTCAAGGTTTCTTTCTAACCTAAAATTTTATCTGCCTTTGTAGTGCAAGTGGAGAAGGCAAGCCTAGCCTCGTTGAACGGGAGGTCCATGGTTCGAATCTCTGTGATGCGAAGGATAACACAAAAAGTCTCTTGTGGCTTCCCTCTAGATAGTGGTATACCTAGATGGGACAACATTGTCGACCACCTAAGAGCAACTCTTGAGGTTTCTTTCTAACCTAAAATTTTGGTGATCAAAAACTCTTTCTTTGCACGATTGGATACCTCCTTTCTTTTCTCTACCACATGTGGAGGATTTGTTACAGGGTGAATTTCAGAAGCATCATCCTTTGTAATTATGTCTAAATGAGTCTTCCATTTTCTAACTTCCTGTGGCACGTGGACTTGCTAAAAATCATCTCCAATGATGGATCGATGAACCAAGGGGACTATCTTCCCTATTAGAACAATAGTAACCTTATGTGGAGTGCCAAAATGCTTGGATGTCATCACTATGACACTTCTTCCTATTATGCCAACGACACTAATGGTCTTGTGGGGAGTGCCAAAAATAATCTTAAAATCACATTAAAACCTATCTAAAATTACTTGGCAATGCATTTTACATTTTCACTACTTTAGTTATCATATTAATACAAATTATGACCTAGTCCACAATTACACATATTAAAGGAGTAATAGTGTGTTATATTATATTATATTTTACTTGATTGCTAAGAAGCATAATAATGGGAACAATGTTATTCCTATTTCCAGAACTCCTCTCTTGAGAATTATGGTTTCTAGATGTGGTAAAATAGGTTCTCAAAATATTGCATTTGAAGCCCAATATTGTGATCCGCTAGCCACCTTGAATAAAATTTTAAGGCAAGGTAAATATTGATGAGGATTGCCTTGTTTAGTTTCTCCTGTCTCATTTTTTCCTCAAGTTCTTCTCGTTGTCTCCTTTTCTCTCTAGGAGACTGTCTCTCTTTTTAGTTATTTGCTGTAAAAGGTTTTGGGACCCTTTCAAAACCCCTTCCTTAAGCAATCAAAAAAATAGTGTGTTATTTTATTGCACATAATAAGGTATTTCAAGGCCTCGTCATGTTGTGACGTCCTTCACAACGATCCCAAAATTGGGGACCCACCTTAAATTTTGTGATTTCGGGAAATTTTTGTTTATCTGATTTTGCTCACATCAAGGTCTTGGAAAAATTGCTTTCACTTTGGAATTGTTGACATATTTGCATTTTGAAGGTTTGAATGTAGTTGCAATGCTTCAAAACTGAATATTTTGATTATTTGCATATTAATTGCATTATTTCAAATCAAATAATTTGATTAGAATCATTTTCAAATGTTTAAATGAAATAATTTGATTAAAATCATTTTCAAAGGTTTAAATGATTAATTTTCATTTAAATAATTAAATTTTATTTTAGGGTTAACCCTAAAATTAGTGCAAAATTGAAATGGACATATCTTGAGGCAGAGAACTCCGTTTGATCTCATTCAAAACTTGTTAAAAATATATGAATTTTCTCTTTCTAATGATACCAAACTTACAAGATTCCAGATGTCAGTTTCACCAAAAAATAGCTGGTTAATTTTGCAATATGAGAACTTTGAAATACTTTAAAAAAAAAGTTACGGGAAAGTAAATTGATTTTGTTTTGATATTATGATTATTGTTTCATTATGCAAGTAATACAAGGGCAAGGGTTTGAAGAAGATCATTATAAAATCCATTGTCGGTGATGAAACAAAATAACTAAACTTTTCAGATTATAAATAAATCATTGAGATTCATGGAAATGGTCGAACATTTTATACAGAGAAGGAGAGGAACGATTGGAAGGAGCAAAGCTACACATTCGTTGGAGGAAAACAAAGAAGGCCATTTGCAGAACAATGGAAATTATTGTAAGATTTTATAAATTATTTTAAGCATTTTGGATCCAGATTTGTGCACCTTAGAAGATTGCACCAATTTATTTGATTTCACTGTGTGAATACTGGTGAATATTGGATTGGTTTTAGAATTATGTAAATGGAAATTTGTTCTATTGAATTTCCTCCGAGACATTAGTTTAATTTCTAAAGCTTAATTTTTTATTATTTTATTTTCATTCTAAAAACTATATATTATAACTTAGTATAATTTTATGAAGTAAAATTATATGACTAAGTTATAATTAAATTTATAATTCGGATATTACATTAATTAATATTCGAATTAATAAATTTAAGAAGGGATAAATGAATATTCTACTCCTCACCTTAATTTCATAAGGTTGAGGAACTCGGATTGATATCTCTAAAATTCAATTTGGATTTGATTTACAATATAGTTCTATCTATTTCAAAAATCCAAATTTCAAACCAGAGATCACATTTACTCTTTTGAATATTTAATTTCATAAATATTTCAAAAGATAAATATTATAAGCAAATCTAATTCATAAACTTTATTTTATCATAAAATCCAAATTTTATAGATTAGTTTCATATTAAGCCCTAAGATTTTATCATTGACAAGGTTTTGGAACCTTATAAATTAGGCAAGACATTATTTCATTTATTCACCTCTTCTGGGTTTATTTTATAATTTCATAAGAGAGTTTGAATAAATGATTGCTTTATCAAATAAACATTTGACAAGTGAATTGATTATAAATCTATTATGTTCCAAAGGTTTATCAAGTTTATAAAATTTCATTTACTTTGATTTTTATTAAAGTTAAATTGAAATTTAATATAAAATGCTAGATTATTTTTATGCTAATTTCATTTAAAACATTTTGAGATATTAAATTTAAGAGAGGAAATAAAATTTGGTATACTTTAACCTAAGATCATAAAAAGAAATTTATTTTGTTGAATTGATATCAAAGCATGTTATACATGATAAACTTGAAATCATTTACCTAATTCCAAGCCCCTTGTAAATAGTAGTTCACAAATCCAAGAGTTATTCAAGTACTCATTGATGTATATACATATGAAATATTAGATATAACATAAGAACCTTGGAGATATATAATATTATTTTCAAGAGAGAATCATAATTTTGAGTTTGTCAGGTGGCTTTGTGACTAGAAAAAATCACACCTCAACAAATTGGTGCTAGGAGGGCATGAAAGGTAATGGTTTTAATTTTAGCATTTGCAATTTGTTATAAAAATAAAAAAAATTGTTTGAAAATTTCAATTTTTGCTGCATCAACGTTAATCTATCATAAATTCGAAAATTAGGTTATGATGCAATTTTTGTGAATTTTCATACATAGCCTTGCATATTAAAGTTGGTTCAGTGGCAGAAAATGATTTACCATTTTATAAAAATGATGGAACGATTACGCCAGAAGAACATATTTAGGCATATAAAAATATTATATTTAGTTTTTAAATTATGCATGAAGATGTTTTCTGTAGAATGTTTCCATACACATTGGATGAAGTTGCTAAAGATTGGTTTTACCTGCAGGTTCTACCGCTTCTTGGAATCAACTTGAAACAATGTTCCTTGAACACTTTAGAAAATTGGTCGACACAGATTTGTTATCAAATCAATTTGCCTCTATTCGTAAAAGGCCTAATGAATCCATGAATCAATTTAATGATAGGTTTCATAAGTTGTATACGGAAATGGAGATACACTTTATCATTTCAGAAGAATAAGTTGTTCAAATTTATTTGGAAGCTTTAGATCCTTTTATGGTTAAGTGTTTAGAAATGTTTCCTAAGCATTTGGAAACTTTAGATCCTTTTATGATCTTACCCTTTAGATTTTGAAGATAATTATTACAATGGATGGGGTATGTATGGTGAATCATTATTTTCTCACACTCCTAATGATAAAATTTTTGTTTCAATTGCTATGCAAGATGTTGAAAATTCTAGTTCAAAAGAAGGTTTTGTAATTCCTATGCAATAAGAAAGTGATATGCCAATATCAAAAATAGAATAGGTTCTAAGAGTTGATCATTCTGAACATGAGTTTGTAGAACATTCTTCTGCAGTAGAAAGGGAAGAAATGGTAAAACCTTTATATGATTCATCTATTTTAGATGAAGAAGAGGTTATTGATGAAGGAATACGAAATGATGGTGGTGATGATAGAGATCATGGAGAAAAATAAAAGACTATAAGGTCTCATCAAATAGTGGTAAATAAAAGTGCACAAAAGGTAGACTCTTATCCTTTGTATTCAAACATTCAAGAATCAGGTAAATTTTTGCATAATCATTTATTGGTTTCCACTATTATTTATGATGAGATGTCATTAGAGGTTGATGAAAAAATAGAAGAGATTCTTATTCCCACCACCAAAAGGATTGTATTGCTAAATAAAAAAGAAAACATGCTTGAATAATTGAACCAAGTTCAACGACAATTAACAATTCAATCTAGGATACAAAACTATAATGATTCTTATTTTGTAAATATCCTAGATTTTTGTAAATTGTTATTTGAATATGATTGGCCTAAAAACATAGATGATGATCTTACATTAAAACTTTCAGAAATAACTTTCTATTTGAGAGAAATCCTATATGCTTGTGAAAATGAGAATTTAAGTCAAAGTGATGAATCAAGGTTTGAAATTCCCATATTGTTAAATAAGCATAAGATCATAGAGGAATTAAATCTTAAACATTGAATTGTTTATAAGTTTGAAGCAAATCAGTGGGGTGCGAAAGGCAAAATGAAATATGTTATATGGTTTGGCCTAATCCTCATTTGGTTAAAACTATGTAAATTTTGGCATGCATATAATGATATATGTCTTTTAAGGTGTGCCTATCGTGTTTGGGATCTAGGGAAATGATGGCAAAAATTTTGCAGTGTCTTGTACATAATGTATATTTTTGTAAATAGTCTTTTGGATTTTGTTTTCTTGTTTTTGTGTTTTGTTTAGTTGGTTGTTTTGTGATTTTGTTAGTTAGTTATTTTGTTTATGTGTTAATGTGTGATGTTGTTGATGTTTTGTTGTTTTGTTGTCAAGTATTTTCACATTTTGTTGTGTTTTGTTGAGTACAATGATAAGTTAACTTTTCCAATTTTGGAGCTTCATGATTTTGATGTGTGATTCAAGTTGATATAATTTCAAAGTGGGTTTTCAAAAGTAAGGTAGTTATGATTGAGATATTGGTCATTTGCTGGTTGTGTTTGGTTTTTTATCCTGGATCGCATAGGATGATATTACTTGGTTTGAAAACCTGTGAAACCTGGAGAAAAGGAAAAGCGAGATATTGGTTTATGTCCTCATGAATGTGAACTAAGATAGGGCAAATATGAAAAATTGGAGTTACAAATTCCACAAGTATGAAAAATACACTTGCATTTCATAACACATTTCATAACATTGCATACATCACCCTCGCATTCCACATTTCACATCCCATAGAAAGATCATTTATAAAATTCAAAAGTTTTAATTGGTTTTCCCAAAAGTCATGTTACTTTAATCAGGGGCACCTTCACAAAGGCATTTTGAACAAAATTGTAAAAGACAAAAGATTCATGTTTATGCACTATAGTTTAGGATTCCTAAATGTTATAGTCACTCAGCCATTTCTAGTATGGTAGGCAACCATCGAAAAGCATGTCATATTTTCTTAGGATCATTGCACAATATACACTAAATAGGTCTTGATATCAGGGACTGATGTTGAAATTGTCTGGAACCAAACAAATTTCATGCATATTAAAACCATTTTGGGTAAAATGGTAAAAAACATCCTTGGAAGAAAGTGTAAGGTGAAAATGGCCATCCTTGTCAGTCGTATCATGCAACATAGTACATAAAATTCATTGTTTTATCATAAATTTCTGAAAATCCAAACAAAGTCAAAGTAGTAAGGATAGGGTTAAATTCTCATCACACTTTGGTTGAGAATATAATTCCCCAAAGCTCTAAGTCTATTCACATCATTTATCAATGGATCAGGATTCGTACTACTCGTCTATCATAAGGAAGGGTAGTCATCCCCAAGGTTCAAGAAATCTAAAGTTAAAGCTAAACACATCATTTATCAATGGATTGTAAGGATTCGTACTACTCATATGTTAGAAGGAAGGGTAGTCGTCCCCAAGATTCAAGAAATCGAAAGTCAAAATATGGAGTATGGGGTTAACCTCCACCGGGGCTATAAATGCTTGACTAGCAATGGAGTACGCTCATGCATGGTGATATGTCTCATTGAAAAGTGAGACCTATGTTCGTTTCAAATGGGCAGGCTAGCCTTGTATTTCTTTCATAACAGGTTTAACCATTTTGGTCAAAATGAGGTAATGAACTCACTTGTGCACACACTTGTTCTAGATGATAGTAAGGTCATAACTGAGCTCTTGATCTGGTAAAGTAATTCACGACACACACATTGGTCCTAAGAGGGTTAGACAGGTTTTAGTGTGTTTATTTATTGTACTAGAATGTTTGAGTCTCTATAAGACAGGCCGTTCATTTCAATACATTCTTTTAGCTCATATCATATTATTTTCCATATCATCTTATTGGTCATGAAAGGTCATTTTTAGGGCCCTTGATTAAAGTATGATGACAAATATGGCCAAAGAAAATATTTATATTGAAAATGATCATTAATACATATCACATGATCCCAACCAGTAATACATCACATTCTACATAAATCATCTATGATTTCGATAATTCATATTTGTATTGGTCTATTCTCATTCTCTGGATGCTTATCAATGCTTGTGATTCTAATATTCATGTTTTGTGTGTTTTTAGAGTTTAGTTTTTAGTCAGAAATGTCCAGGGATATTTACCAGTAGAGTTGCCAATGTTGTGACGTCCTTCACAATGACCCCAAAATTGGGGACCCACCTTAAATTTTGTGATTTCGGGAAATTTTTGTTTATCTGATTTTGCTCACATCTAGGTCTTGGAAAATATGCTTTCACTTTGGAATTGCTGACATATTTGCATTTTGAAGGTTTGAATGTAGTTGCAATGCTTCAAAACTGAATATTTTGATTATTTGCATATTAATTGCATTATTTCAAATCAAATAATTTTATTAAAATCATTTTCAAATGTTTAAATGAAATAATTTGATTAAAATCATTTTCAAAGGTTTAAATGATTAATTTTTATTTAAATAATTAAATTTTATTTTAGGTTTAACCCTAAAATTAGTGCAAAATTGAAATGGACATATCTTGAGGCAGAGAACTCCGTTTGATCTCATTCAAAACTTGGTAAAAAGATATGGATTTTCTCTTTCTAATGATACCAAACTTGCAAGATTCCAAATGTCAATTTCACCAAAAAAATAGCGGGTTAATTTAGCAATATGAGAACTTTGAAATACTTTAAAAAAAAAGGAAAGTTACGGGAAAGTAAAGTTTGGTTTTGTTTTGATATTATGATTATTGTTTCATTATGTAGGTAATACAAGGGCAAGGGTTTGAAGAAGATCATTATAAAATCCGTTCCCGGTGATGAAACAAAATAACTAAACTTTTCAAATTATAAATAAATCATTGAGATTCATGGAAATGGTCGGACATTTTATACAAAGAAGGAGAGGAATGATTGGAAGGAGCAAAGCTACACATTCGTTGGAGGAAAATAGAGAAGGCCATTTGCAGAACAATGGAAATTATTGTAAGATTTTATAAATTATTTTAAGCATTTTGGATCCATATTTGTGCACAGACTGTATTTGGAATTAATAAAGTCTTTATTGCAATTTCTTAATAGTTTGTATACCTTAGAAGATTGCATCAAATTATTTGATTTCATTGTGTGAATACTGGTGAACATTGGATTGGTTTTAGAATTATGTAAATGGAAATTTGTTCTATTGAATTTCCTCCGAGACATTAGTTTAATTTCTAAAGCTTAATTTTTTATTATTTTATTTTAATTCTAAAAACTATATATTATAACTTAGTATAATTTTATGAAGTAAAATTATATGACTAAGTTATAATTAAATTTATAATTCGGATATTACATTAATTAATATTCGAATTAATAAATTTAAGAAAGGATAAATGAATATTTTACTCCTCACCTTAATTTCATAAGATTGAGGAACTCGGATTGATATCTCTAAAATTCAATTTGGATTTGATTTACAATATAATTCTATCTATTTCAGAAATCCAAATTTCAAACCAGAGATCACATTTACTCTTTTGAATATTTAATTTCATAAATATTTCAAAAGATAAATATTATAAGCAAATCTAATTCATAAACTTTTTTTATCATAAAATCCAAAGTTCATATATTAGTTTGATATTAAGCCCTAAGATTTTATCATTGACAAGGTTTTGGAACCTTATAAATTGGGCAAGACATTATTTCATTTATTCACCTCTTCTGGGTTTATTTTATAATTTCATAAGGGAGTTTGAATAAATGATTGCTTTATCAAATAAACATTTGGGAAGTGAATTGATTATAAATCTATTATGTTCCAAAGGTTTATCAAGTTTATAAAATTTTATTTACTTTGATTTTTATTAAAGTTAAATTGAAATTTAATATAAAATGCTAGATTATTTTTATGCTAATTTCATTTAAAGCATTTTGAGATATTAAATTTAAGAGAGGAAATAAAATTTGGCATTTTGAGTCCCTCTCTCTGGTTGGGAAATTTGTCGATGCCCGACCTGATATGGAAACTATCCGCGAGTGGGCTCTTTCCAAATTGCGGTTGTCAGGCATCTTAGAGTTAGTGGCCTTTCCTAGAGGGTTCTTCATGATCAGGCTAAACAATGCCCTCGACACCCACCGCATTCTCACTGGAGGACCTTGGTTTTTTGGTCACGTAGCCTGTTTCTGCAGAGATGGGAAGAAGATTTTGACCCTAAAACTTAGTCTATCAACATCGCTCTGATTTGGATCAAGCTCCATGGGCTTCCCACACAGTTCTTCTATAATGATGCACTCAAAGGCATCACTCAACCGATTGGATATTTATTCGCCATCGACCCTGCTACCCTAGCCATAACCAGAATGACCTATGCTCGTGTCTGCGTCATGGCTAATCTGGATTTGGCTCTGCCTACCTGCATCGACATCAACTATGGGAGCTACAGAAGGTGTCAAGGAGTTGAGTATGAGAACAAGCCCGCTTTTTGTTTGGAGTGCAACACTTAGGGCCACCTGGCTTCTCAATGCCCTTCCCAAAAAAAAGATATCCCTAGCGATTCAGGCCGGAAGAAGGATTCCCAGATCCCCAACACCCAAAAAAAGGCTTCTGGCCGAGGCCATGGTCGATCTGTAGGCCCCCCTAAAATCTTTGCTCCCAAAAATGTAAGTGCTCTGCCTTCTCATTCCAATAAATTTGCTCCCTTAAATAATATTCATACTAGAGAGGACATCTCCGATGACCTTCCCATAGATCCAAATGCCTCATCCACACCCACTGTGATTCAGTCTCACCTGTCCAAAGGTAATGCTGTAATGACCTTCCCAAACTCACCCTTAGATTCTGGTCCTTCTCACCTTCCTCTTACCTTCCCACCCCTTCCACCGACTTAGAACCGTCCTCTTTCCCTCTCCCTTGAGTCTGTTGCCCTGTGCCAGTCTCCCTGCTCTCCATCCCCCCATCGACCTATCCTTGGGACTGACACCACTGACATTCTCCAAACATCCAGCCCGTTGAAATCTCCCATTCTCGCACCAAAAGCTGATTTCAACAAAGAACAGAGAAGGGGAAGACCGTCCAATGCAAAAAATCTTGCCAAAGCAGCTGAGATTGAAATAGCTGATGGATCTGTGCCTAACTCCTTGGGCCCTATTTTCGAATAACCCACCCACCAATATTTGGATGAGGTTAGACCTAAACTTACTCCGTCTCAAGGGAGAGGCAGAGGTCGCAAAGCAAACCCCAAGTCAACTCGATGAAGTTCGTCTCTTGGAATGTCAGAGGCCTCAACAGAACTGCTAAACAGAGGACTGTCAAATCGGTGAGAAAAAACCTAAAACCAACTATCATGTATTTTCAAGAATCCAAACTGGACGAGAATAGCAGCACTCAAGTTTGCAAGCTAATCTGGGAAAACAACAATTTTGCCTTTTGTCCCTCCTCAGGGGCATCCGGGGGTCTCCTTTGTTTGTGGGATCTGTCAACTATTGAGGGGAGAGTTCTTTCAGTCTCTGACAGAACCATCAAAATTTTGTTCACTAATAAAGTCACTAACCTCCAATGGATTGCCACCAATGTTTATGGACCAAACAATCATGTCAACAGAAGATTGCTGTGGGATAACATTTTCGCAATGCACAATAACTTTCCTGACTTTCCATGGATGCTCTATGGTGATTTCAATACTCCCCTTCACCTGTTTGACAAGCAAGGAGGCAATTCGATCACTAGAAATTGCATTGAATATTTTAGCAAATTTGTCAACCTCAACGAGCTAATGGACATGCCGCTCCAAAGATCCAACTACACTTGGAGCAATAGACGGGTGGGCATTCATCACATCCAAATTTGGCTTGACATATTTCTCTTATCCAAAGAACTCATTTCTATTTTTGGCGATGCCAGGCTTCATAGCCACCCAAAAATTGGATCCGATCACAACCCCCTAATTCTGGATTGTTCCCGCCCCCAGAAAACCTTCAAAACCCCTTTCAGGTTTGAAAATATGTGGCTCACCCATCCAGATTTAGGTCGGTGTATTCGACAATGGTGGCAGCAAAACCTTTGTCCAAACCCTCTCTCGAATCTGTTCCTCAAACTCAAAGTGGTCAAGCTCAAGCTGAAATGCTAGAACAGGGAGGTTTTCGGCAACCTCTTTACTGAAAAAAAGCATTTGATGGATGAGCTCAAAAGGGTGGAAAATTTGATTCAGGGAGGGGATCAGAGGGTTGAAACTTTCATGAATAAAAAAAGCCTCCTTTCAAACCTTCACAATGCCTTGGCTAAGGAAGAGTCCTACTGGAGGCAAAAATCCAAAAGCTTCTGGCTCAAAGAAGGAGACACCAACACGAAGTTTTTCCATGCTTCCACTATGTGCCATAAAGGCTCAAATAAAATCTCTGAGTTGACCAAGGCTGATGGTACCTTTGTCTTTGACATCCATGCCATTAGACAGGAAGCTGTGCGCTACTTCCAGGAAATCTTAGGTCTAAGTGTTGACTGCCACCCCCACACAGCAAGTTCTCTACTTCAGAACATACCAAAGTTGGTGTCTAACGATGATAATGGGAAATTGCTCCAATTCTTCACTGAAGAGGAGATCAAAGATGCTTTGTTTGCAATGGAACCTGACAAGGCCCCTGGACCTGATGGCTTCCCACCACGATTTTTTCAACACTATTGGGATATTGTGGGCCCTGATGTTGTTGCTGCAGCTAAATTCTTCTAGAGAGCCAAAAAGATGCCGAGAGAAGCCAATTCCACCTTCATTGTTTTAATTCCCAAGTCCAATGATCGTGCTTCCCTCTCTGACTTTAGACCTATTAGTCTCTGTAGTGTCATCTACAAACTTATCACCAAAGTTATGGCAAACAGGCTGAAAGACATCCTTCCCTCCATCATCGACTAGTGCCAAGGAAGCTCGGTCAAAGGCAAATTCATTGCTTATGGAGTGATAACCGTCCACGAATTGGCCCATTTGGCATCTAAAAATAAAAAACCCAGTATGTTCCTTAAGCTTGATATGAACAAGACTTTTGATCGAGTTTCCTGGAAATTCCTGTTCGAGGTCCTTGAGAAGTTTGGGTTTCATAAAGAATGGGTCAAGATGGTTCGTGAATGTATCTCTACTGCTTGGTTCTCTGTTATTATCAATGGTTCACCTGCTGGCTTCTTTCAAAGTTTCAAAGGCATCCGTCAAGGGGACCCTCTGTCACCCTTCCTCTTTATCATTTTGGCCAAAACCCTTGGAAGAACCCTTACTGCTGCTTGCAACAGTGGACTCGTCTCCGGGATCAAACCAGACCTCAACAACCAATGCCATTTCCCATCAACAGTTTGTGGATGATACTATTCTATCCTCTCATGCTTCTGTTCTCGAAGCAAAAATCATTAAGAACATTCTTGATTCTTATGAAGAGGCGGCTGGCCAGAAAGTCAATTACCGCAAAAGCAAGCTATACTTTCTCAATACTCCCATCCACAGGCAAAAGAGGATTGTTGAGATCCTTGGGTGTATCATTGGGAGCCTTCCAACTGCTTATCTTAGATTACCTCTTTTCCACGGCAAATTGGTCTCGACTATGTGGAACCCTGTTTTAGATCGCCTCAACAAGAAACTTGCAGGTTGGAAAAGTTCAATGCTCAGTCAAGCAGCCAAAGCCACTCTGGTCCAGGCTTGCCTACAAAGTATTCCTATTTTTTTCTTATCTATCTTCAAAGCTCCAGCTTCCATATGCCAAATAATTGAGAAAATTCAACGCAGATTCCTTTGGGCGGGAAACGAAAACAAGAACAAATTTTCCCTTGTTGCCTGGGACAAGGTTTGTTCCAAGAAAAAGGATGGAGGTATCAGCTTCAGGGACATCAAGCGGATGAACATGGCCCTCATTGCCAAGAAGTCCTGGAGACTTACCATCAATGAAAAAGTCACTTGGATTGACATCATCAAAGCTAAGTACCTCCATCAGGTTCCCTTTCTTGGAGAGCACAACCTTCCTAGCGGATCTCATTTTTGGAATGGTGTCACCAAAACAAGGAATATCATCATGGAAGGCTTAAGGTGGTGTCTTGGAAATGGAATGACCATTCATTTCTGGGATGACCCATGGATCCGTGACAAACCTCTCAGCCAAGACCCTCATCTTGCAGTGCTCAAGACGGTTACCGAAGCAACCTTTGGTGATAAGGTGTGTCATTTCATTAACCCAGGTATTACAAGACCCGAATGGAAACACCTGGATCTTAATGGGCCTAGGCATATCACCGAGGTGCTTAGGCGGTTACAAAACTTATTGAGGACTTGCATCATCCCCAGCTCTCACAAAGATGACTCCATGGTTTGGAACCTTGAAGATTCAAGGAATTTCACTGTTAAATCTGCCTACTATAGCCAAGAAGCTCCCAGTGATGGTCGGGACTTATCTAATCAGGTCTGGGTCCCCAAGATCATTCCCAAGGTCAAATTCTTCTACTGGTTGGCCATCCAAAATAGAATCCTCACCACTAACAACTTGATAATCATAGGGTTACTCATCCCCAATTGGTGCATCCTGTGTAAAAACGCTTGAGAGTCAACTTCGCATGTTTTTCTGGAATGTCCCTTCTCTCTTGCAGTGCTCAACCAGGTTCTCAACACCTTTGCCATCTTCGTAACCCTCCCTCATTCCATTCCCCTCCTTTTTCAACAATGGCCCCGGCCTTTCAAGAGCAGTCAACTTAAATTCATGTGGCAAGCTTGCCTTCACATTTTCATGTGGCAGATTTGGCTTGAGAGAAATGCTAAAATTTTCAAAAACCATGCCACTGATAAGAATATTGTTGTTGGCAAAATCTTGGCCCTTGCTGCGGATAATGCCTCTCTTGTCTCGTCTTCCAAACCCCCCCTCCTGGCCTTGAATCGGACCTAACAAAACTTTTCAACCTTTCCAATTTCTCTGCTACACCCCGTACTTCTGTTGACAGGTCTGTAATCAAGTGGGTCTTACCTCCTACTGGGTGGCACAAGCTTAACTTCGATGGCGTGGCCAAAGGCAACCCAGGAGCGGCTGGCGGAGGAGGAATTCTCAAAAATCACAGAGGAGAAATAATTTTGGCCTTTGCTCAGAACCTGGGAATTCAATCTAACAATATGGTAGAGGCTCGGGCCTTGCTCCAAAGCTTGATTCTCTTGGAAGGCTTGACCATTAATAAACTTTTCATAGAAGGAGACTCATTGCACTGCATCAACTGGCTCAATGGGACCTCTGTGCCTCCCTGGGCCCTTGTTTTGATCTTTCAAGAATGCAAGGCACTAATTGGCATTTACCTAGAATTAATCATTAAGCATCAGTACCGGGAAGGAAACAAAGCTACGGACTGGCTTGCTAACAAGGGAGTTGATGAAACAGACATTCATGTTTGGAGAGACTCCTTCCTTATTGGCCTAAGGGACGCTTCTACAAGTTCCAATGTCTGCACAATGTGAGTGGTTAATTGGGCACCGGGTTTGTTCACTCTTAGAACTAGTTGAGTCTTCGCATCCTTTCTTCCTTCCTCTCCCCCTTCAGCTGTGTTTTGGCAACTTGGCACGTTTTCGTGACACTTTTCACCGTTGGTTGCAAAATTTCAGCTTGTCGTGATATCACGACATTCCTTTTTGCTCTGGCCGCGAGGTTGCTACTTGTCACGATATCACGACACTTTTTTCTCCTTCGGACGCGGTCTTCCAACTTGTCGTGATATCGCGACACTTTTTCTCTTCGGGAACTTTTTTGCAACTTGTTGCGATATCGCGACACTTTTTCCCTTCAGGCGCTTTCTTGCATCATGTCATGATTTCATGACATTTTTTCTCTTCGACGGCGGTCTTCCATTTTATCGTGATATCACGACAACTTTTCTCTTCGGCTGCGGTCTTCCAGATTGTCGTGATATCGTGACACTTTTTCTCTTCGGCTGCGGTCTTCCAGATTGTCGCGATATCGCGACACTTTTTCTCTTCGACTACGGTCTTCCAGATTGTCACGATTTTGTGACACTTTTTCTCTCCGGGCGCTTTTTTGCAACTTGTCATGATTTTGCGACACTTTTTCCCTACAGGCGCTTTCTTGCATCATGTCATGATTTTGCGACACTTTTTCTCCTCGGCGGAGGTCTTCCATTTTGTCACGATATCGCGACACTTTTTCTCTTCGGCTACGGTCTTTCAGATTGTCGCGATATCGCGACACTTTTTCTCTTCGGCTGCGGTCTTCCAGATTGTCGCGATATCATGACACTTTTTCTCTTTGGCTATGGTCTTCTAGATTGTCGCGATTTCGTGACACTTTTTCTCTTTAGCTGCGGTCTTCCAGATTGTCGCGATATCGCGACACTTTTTCTTCTTGGCAACGGTTTTCCATCTTGTCACGATTTCGTGACACTTTTTCTCTTCGACTGTGGTCTTCCATAATGTCACGATTTCATGACACTTTTCCTCTTTGGCTGCGGTCTTCCAGATTGTCGCGATATCGCGACACTTTTTTTCTTTGGCTGCGGTCTTCCAAATTGTCGCGATATCGCGACACCTTTTCTTCTTGGTAGCGGTCTTCCATCTTGTCATGATATCGCGACACCTTTTCTCTTCGGCTGCGGTCTTCCACAATGTCGTGATATCATGACACTTTTTCTCTTCGACAGCGGTCTTCCATCTTGTCACGATTTCGCGACACCTTTTCTCTTTGGTAGCAGGCTTCCACAATTGTCGCGATTTCATGACACTTTTTCTCTTCAGCTACGGTCTTCCTTTTTGTCACGATTTCGTGACACCTTTTCTCTTCGACAGTGGTCCTACTTCTTGTCGTGATTTCGTGACTCCTTTTCTGTCCGGGCGCGGTCTTCCTTCATGTCGCGATTTTGTGACTCTTCTTCTCTTCCGGCTCCAACCTAGCAACTTGTCACGATATCGTGACACTTCCTCTCTTCTGGCAGCAACCTTGCAACATGTCACGATATCGCGACTTCTTCCCTCCTTCGGCTTCGATGGTGCTTCTTGTCATGATTTCGCGACATCCTTTCTTCTCTTGGCAGCAACGGTGCTACTTGTCGCGATTTCACAACATCACCAATTTGGTTGCAATTTTGCGACACCTTTCCTAGTCTGGAGGTTTGCTCGCTCTTTAATATTTTCTTCTTGGACCACCTCGGTCGATCTAGAATTCATGCAATTCCTCTTGTACAAGGTTCAGGGACCTTTCAACACCCTTTCTACCAATCAAAAAAAAAATTGGTATACCTTAATGTAAGATCATAAAAAGAAATTTATTTTGTTGAATTGATATCAAAGCATGTTATACATGATAAACTTGAAAACATTTACCTAATTCCAGGCCCCTTGTAAACAGTAGTTCACAAATCCAAGAGTTATTCAAGTACTCATTGATGTATATACATATGAAATATTAGATATAACATAAGAACCTTGGAGATATATAATATTATTTTCAAGAGAGAATCATAATTCTGAGTTTGTCGAGTGGCTTTGTGACTAGAAAAAATCACACCTCAACATGTCATACCCTCCAACTTAAGTTGATGCATGTCCTCATGCATCTCTTTCTTTGTCCTAAGGGAATTATGTTGCATCCAATCACTATAGTGGTATGTTCTCTCTTTTCCAAACTCAATTGCTAATTTTTGTCAACTTTATTTTTTGAATTTTTTTTAACTTATCTACTGAACAAAGTCTTGCTCACTTTTCAACTTGTCTTCTAATTTTGGTTGCTAGTTTTTTCCAACTTGGTTGGTGCTTTTTTTTTTTTTAAGCTTAACTTCTAATTTTTGTTGTTGATTTTTACAACTATTTTTAGCTATTGTTTTTACTAACACTTGGTTGCTATTTTTTTTAGCTTGGCTACTATTTTTAGTTATTGATTTTTCCATCCTAATTGCTATTTTCGCAGATTGGCTTTTATTCTAAGCTTTTAGTTTTTCATTTTTCATCTTAGTAGTTGTACAACATTCAATTGGCATTGTAACTGAAAATATTTTTGCCTAATTGTACCTAAATCATCTATTAAACATAGTGTCTTAGGTTTTAATTCTAGAATTATTTTTAACAATACTTGCTCCTCTTTCTTGTTTCAACCAATGCTTCATTGGTAACTTATGAGCAAATTAAGAAGTAGCTCTTATTGGGTCATTATTTGCTACAAAATATTTTGAAGTCCCAGAGTAATAACTATTGTAGGAATTATAGAATTAATAGGATCCTTGGGTTAATTGGCCAACAACAAGTTTCTATTTAGAAATCCAGTTACCAATACTTGTAGACTTCTAAGAAGCAAACGATAAAGGAATATTTCTTATTATATTCTTTTCCCTCAACTTTACAATGATGCATGACCTCACACATCCTTAGTGGAATTTTCATTTTCATATTTATCTCTTTTTTTTTTGGAAGAAAAGAGAGAAATTATGAGGGCTGAAAAAGTGTTTTCAAATAATCAAGTGTCACAATGGATACTAGATGTTTTTAACAATGTAAAATAATTTTGATGCTAGCAACAAACTTAATGGATGACCTTATGAAGTTTGATTGTGCATTATACTCCAGAGTAAAATGTGTGGACTAGATGCAATTATGTATAATATCACACTAAGCAATAGTGAATCAGAAAAATGTATACCTTGTTCTTGTAGATGGTTGAATGTTCTTTCAAGATAGCTTTAAATATTGTCCTCCTAGAGTTGGCCATAATGCAGATGTCATATTTGTCCTTAGTATGTAAACTTACAATTTTTTTTAATTGAAGAGGTTCTCATTTTTGGTTTTTAACCATCTTCTATTATGACTACATCTACATCGACTAGGAATTTTCACAGCCAAGTTTTCCTCTCTTTTATTTTTTAATACAAGCATGTCAAAATCTAATTTTCATGCAAGCCTTGGTCCAATAGTACCTCAAAGAGGTTTTCACCACTATTTTTTCATCCAAAATAAGGGATTTGACATTTCGCTACACAATTTTTGCTCAAATTTTAACTATTTAGTCTTCTCTGATGTAGTTTCCTATATAGTCATTGGTCAAAAGAATATACTATGGTTGATGCTTCTCCTTTTCCCATATGGTTTCCTTAATGAATCTTGGATGAATAACATCAAAATATACCCTAGAGTCAACAAATGCAACTAAATTAATAAGATGTTCATCCATCCTAGAAATAGTTACCTTGATATAGACTAATCCTTTGTACTGTAGGTTATTGATTCTTCCTTCTTGTTCTTCTTCATAAAACTATTTTATTTCCCTTAATAAATCTTTTTTTTTTTTTTTTTATGGCTAGAGCTCTCATTGCAGGAAGGCTATATTAACCATAACATTTGCAACTAAAATATCATCTATTATATTTGGATCATTCAATATCAAAATAGAATCACATGCACTTGAAACATTTTTACATTGCATCATTTTTTTATTAGATGGAAAAAAGGACAGGTTTTGAAAGGCTCCCCAAAACATTTTACATTAGAGTCCTAAAAACAACAAAAAAAAATATGAGAGAAAAAAAATAAAACCACCTAACAAGAAAGAGCTAGCCCTACCCAACCACCAAACTCTAGGGAGGAGAGGAGAGAACCCAAGACCACCAAAAAAGAACCACATCAAAAAGTAGACCCAACTCTAATCTTGGGAAGAATCATCAAAGGTGATGACATCTATCTCTAGAGTGATAGGATTTTGTTTTAACTTCCAAGCCAACTCATAACAATTTGCTTAACATAACATTTAATAGATCTCACTAGCTTCTTGATAGGGTCACAATAGGAGCCACTAAGTCATCAACAATATTCCATAGGGAAAGCAAGATGACAAGATTCTTAAGCTTCTCCTTGGAGATAGGGGAATCTTCAAAATCATCTGATTCAATAGAACATTGAGTCTTCAACCTCTTTGTATCTTTGGAATGAATATGCACTGGTCTCCTTGTGATTTTAGTTTCCACATTCAGCTTATTCAAGTGTTTAGACTTTATTTTCCTAGTTGGCTTGTCCTCCTTGAGAGTCAACGAGTCACTGTCATCCAACTCCAATGAGATAGGAGTAGAGTTCTCTTTTGAAACTTTATGGTCAACTTTTTCAAGAAGGTCATCTACTCCCAACTATGGTCCCAAAATCACATCTCCCATAATCTTACCAACAATATTATCCAACTCAATTTTATCTAGCAGTGGCTCTATACAATGTTTAGAAAAACCACCATGACTAGCAATATACTCAATAAGAGGAGTAAAGTAGTTATCCTGAGAAGGAATACAAGGGATATTAGCATGTTTCCTAGAAACATAAGCACCTAGAGGGACAAAGGGCACAACCCCACTTCTACCCAAATATATTGAATTATTATTTAGGGAAACAAACTTAAAAATTAATTTAAAGAGACCTTGATGATTAGGAAGGGAAATATTACCATATTGAATATCAAACGATGTCTTATCTAGTTATTTAAATAGGAATCCCAAGATGTTCATTTGCTTATTTCCCCTGATGTAATTCACAATAGCTAGATGGAAGCTATGAACATCTCTGTTGCATTTAGGAGTGAATAATTACACTATCACAGAGTAATCTATCCCACAGAGACTTGAAAGTGCTTGTTTTGTACCCATTATGGTATTTCTCAGGTTGGCCAGCTTTACATCCACTACATAATTGATTGAATGAGGATTTGAAACATTGCCATGGCTATAACTAAGACCAACACCATTATTTCCAACACTTTCCTTTGATATCCCTTTAAGTATCTTCTCTAGAAGCCCTACATTAGCAGTTTTAGGTTTAAACACTCCTCCCTATTTGAGATCTCCAAAAACTCCTTATAGCATCCATTACAATTGCAGTTACTACATCAACACTCATATTGATTCCTTTTTTCTCATTATTATATTTTCTATTGGCTTTGGGAGAAACAACAAAAAATTCTTGGCTCCTTTATAGCTTCTCAAATGGTAGAGGTAGTTGCTTTTGTTGTAATACTAGGAGGTTTGCCAATTCCATCTCTCTCTTCATTTTTCTTCTTTCTATGCAAGATTGTTTTCTTTTTTTTCTCTTTCTCTGTGCACTTTTTTTATAAGATGAAAGAAATGGTTTTGAAAGGGTCCTCAAACCTTTTACATACCGAAATTAAAATTTACTAACCATGGGCCAATAAGCATTTATTTGGGAGTCAATAAAACAAAATCAAACAAAAAAATCCATCTTCCACCACTAGGGGAGACCTAAAGAAAACCCACAAGCCCTGGGACAACTATCACCCAGGGGATACTTAAAAATAGGAACCGATTGAACCACATTGAACCCAAATAGGCCCCCAAAAAAAGAGAGAAAAAACCCATGCAAGAGAATCCTGAGATAAGGCAGAGCCACAAAAAATAAGGGCACTTAAAGAGAACATCTTTAATTTGCTTTGTCATATAGTTTATCAATAACCGTAGCCATCAAAGAGTCAGGTTGGTATCTGATAAGCAATACTTTGATAGCTTCAGCATAAGAAATTGTCGTCCTCATAAAATCAAAGATAGAATTTTACAAATTCAATGTTGTGTCATTAATAGGAATACAAGGGGTATTTGTGGCTTCTTTAGATTAGTCTTTAGTTTAGACTTGGGAATACACAAGCAAAGAGCACAAGCAAGACATAGAATACATGGACAATTGCATCTATCCCTACTCCACTTTCCCTCCCAAAATATTGGCATACTCCAATTTCAAGAGAAGTAAAGAGCCCAAATAAACTAAAATAGAAAAGCAATAATAACATAATCAAAAGAAGAAGATTGTAGATTCACACATTACACAATATCTATCCTAGAAACCCTCAACCAGGAAAAAACTAGCACAGTATTATCTTATAACTGCATTAACTTGACCATCTCCAATACAATAACATTCTCCTTTTGTCTCCCCAAACCCTAATGCAAGCGTGATATATATAACAAAGGCACATGCACAGAGTTTTACAATATCATGGGAAAAAAAGCATGGGTTCAAATATAGTAACCCTAAAAGCCCATATGGATCTAAAAATAACTTAAACCCTAAATATTTTACCCATAGGTATAGGTACAGAGTGTCCAATACCTTATAATGTTAGCCCCACTAGAATAACATGGAAAATATTTAACATATTTCCAGCACAATCTTCTCAGACCCTGAGGTAAATTCTTTTGCCAAACATGGAAGCCTACTTGACTCACCCCCAAGTTGGCCATGAAATCTGCGAACTTATTGCCTTCATGAAAAGTGTGTTGGAATATTACTTCCATGAAAATTTAAGAGTATATTTTAGCTTTAAGGATCATGTTTGTTGAGGAAAGACTTGCAAGGAGGCTCCCTTCATATGGTTGATGGTGAAAAGGGAGTCACCTTCCACAATGACATTTTGAGGGTCCCAAGAGTTTAGTAATGATTAGGAAGGATCTAGCAATGAAGGGAGCCACATATTTAGTAATGATTAGGAAGGATCTAGCCTCTGGTGCAAAGGTTGTCAAGGGTAAGATCCTTATTTTGCACTGCTAACCAGAGAAATTATTTTATCTTAGGAATCAAATCCTTATGCCAGACCAGGTAGCAAGGGAACCAATGAGGACAATGATTCATAATCAGGTTAAAAGTAGACTTGATCAAAAAGGAGCTAGAGGATTTCACCTTCCAACATAGATAATCATCTTCAGCCTCTAGCTTAAGAACATAAATATTTATAAGGTTAGATGTAAGTAGAGAGTATTTTTTCCTCTTAAAAAATATGAGGGTGGCTCAGAGATCTCCACTTCCTACAAACTAGGGAAGCCACAATAAAGTCTACCACATTGGAACCAAACAACCTTCTGCATGAATCTTCAGTAATTTTCAATTCAAGGGAGGATGCTAGGGGTGAGTCCAACAACCAAGGATCATTCTAGAAATTAATATTTTGGCCATTCCCAATCACCCATTTTCCCTCTTTGGAAAATAAATATTTTTATTTATTTAAATTCTTCTAGAAGGTTGAGCCCGAGACTAGAATAGGCATGATAAGAAATGAATTCTCCAAACTCATATACTTAGCTTAAACAGTCTTGACCCATTCAACATCTTCCTTTTGGATAAGTCTCTAGCCCTATTTGGTAGTCATAGCTTTATTCATATGGGAAATATTCCTTAAGTCCAGGTCCTTGCAAGCTTTACTGTTGCAGATTTGGTCCCATGCCACCAGATGAAATCTATTTTTATCCTCTAATCAATACCAAAGAAAGTCTCTCTATATTTTCTCAATTCTTTAAATGATTTTTCCATGCATATAAAATAGGGACATGAAGAAAATAGGTATGCTTTGGAGGGATATATTTACCAGCAGTTCTTTCTTAGCCTGGCTAAGGAAGGTTCCTTTCCAACTAGCCAATATACATTGAATCCTTTCTAACACTGGTTCTGAAAGATCTGGTTTACAGTACCATTTGAAGAAAGGTAGACCAAGGTAAGTGGATGGAAAATTTGCCACTTTGCAACCAAGAATATTGGTAATCTTCCTCTTCCTGCCCACAAGGGTATTAAGAAAGAAGATTTTGCTTTTCAAGTAGCTAATTTGTTGATCTACTACCTTTTTAAAAGAGTGAAGGATAGATTTAATGGAACAAGCTTGAGGGATATAAGCTAGAAAGGATATAAATATGTCATCTATGAACTAGTGATGTGAAATAGGATTAGACCTCAGGGATGGTTTTATGCCCACAATATTAGAGCTAGCTAAAATGGAGCAACCCAAAGCCTTCACCATCAAAATGAAAAGGAAGGGGTATAGAGGATCTCCTTGGAAAATTCCCCTACAACTACTAAAGTACCTTGTTGGAGAGCCATTAATCAAGACAAAAAAATTGACTGAAGATACACACATCTTGATAAGGGTAATCCAATGCTCATTGAAGCTAAACCTCCTCAGAATATTTAGCAATAAATCCTATGAAACACGGTCATAAGCTTTTCTTATATCTAATTTGAGGAAAGAACCTACTCTACCACTTTTATCCACTAAATAAAGGAGCTCATGAATAGTAATAACCCCATCCAGAATATGATGACTAGGCACAAAGCCACTTTAGGTAGGATCAATAAGGTGGGGGAGAAGAGGTTTAAGCCTGTTAGCCAACACCTTGGTGAAAATATTGAGGATAGTGTTGCATAGGCTAATAGGCCAGAAATTAAATAATTTATTGGCCCCCACTAACTTGGGGATGAGGACTAAAAAAGTGGAGTTGATATACCTTGGGATCACCACTGAAGAATGGACATCTCTCAAGGTGATACAAATATATTTTTCAACAAAAGGCTAGAATATCTAGAATAAAGCCAAGGGAAATTCATCTGGACCAGGAGCTTTCAAGATTTCCAACCATAAAATTGTAGTCCTGATCTCCTCATCTTGGAAAGTGCAGTTTTGAGACTTATTCATGAGGTTCGAGACCAGTTTGGAAAATTTCTTAAGAGGCTCTCTTTGAATTCAAGGTCACCAACAACCTTCTCACACAACAAAGAACTAAAGAAGGAAATTGCTTCATTTCTTATTTCAAAGATATCCTTAGTTGAGGTCCCATCATTTTTGAAGATTTTTCTAATTCTATTTTGGCCTCTATGTCTCAACATTGAGGTGTGAAAGAATTTGGTATTTTTATCTCCCTCTTTTAGCCATAGGGATCTAGATTTTTATTTCTATAATAACTCTTCCTAGCTTAGAACATTGTGGAAATCGACCAGGGTATTTAGTTCCTTAGATTTGACCTCCTTGGATAAAGATGTCACCTTGAAATTTTGAATATCCTGTAATTGACTCTTGAGATCCACATTTTTCTTGAAGATATATCCAAAAACCTATTTGTTCTAGATTTTGAGTTTTTTTTTATAAACCTAAGGTTGGAGATCACCTTATCAATGGGTAAGCCTATGAAATCTAAGAACCACCACTCCTTAATGTAGTTCTTAAGCTTAGGGTGGGAGAACCACATGGCTTCAAACCAAAATTGTTTGGGAAAAATGGGGAGGGAGGAGCTTTTTATAGAAGTATCAGATTATGGTTAGACCCCACTTTAGGAAGCATTCATAGGGTCACATATCCAAAGAAGAGGACATCCTATTTAGAAACTAGCATTCTATCAAGTTTGATTTGAAGGTGTTTATCCCCTATCCTATGATTACTCTAGGTAAATCTGGATCCTTTGAGGTCTAAGTCCATTAGTTCTTGGTGGTGAACAAAAGTAGTGAATTCCTCCATTCCTTTTGAAAAGGAGGTATCTCCCCCTTTTTATCTGACTGGTACAATGAAGTGTTGAAATACCCTACCAGGATCCAAGCCTCATGCTTAAAAATATCTCTCATGCAAGCCAAAGAGGATAAAAAATATTTCCTATTAATTTTGGAATTGGGGGTATAAATATTAGTCATCATCCATATAGTGCAAGTTTCCTTACAACAAAAAAGTATGTTAATAACTCGATCTAAGATAGATAGGACTGAACTAGAGATCTTGATTGGATCCCAAAAATAGGCTAGATCACCCAAAGCCCCTATTATTGAATTAGACACCACCCCTGCTTCCTTCCAAACCACATTATTGATTGAAACAAGTTTGTTGCTTTCCATTTTGGTTTCTTGAAAACATAAAATAGTCAAGCAAATATATTTTCTTAGGGATTTTAACACCATTTGTTTAGAAGTCCCATTAAGAACTCTTATATTCTATGAAATGACTTTCATTTAAGGTTACCTATCACTAAGGTTTTGCTCCTAGAAGACTGGGTTGGGTGACAAAAGGATTCAATCTTCAACTTTTTAACCCCCTAATCCTTCAAAAACTCTAAGTTTAAGAGGGTTTGGCTTTCATCTGCTATCTTAGCCTTAGATTATCAAGCTCAACAATATTTATTTTGGGTTCTTCCCACTTTATGTTCCACCTCTACGTCCATAGATTTATTCTAGATTCTTGTTTTAAGGGGAGGCTATTTTTGGGATAAAACATAATCCCCTTGATCGGGAGGAGACAAGGGTAGCCGATTTTCACCTAGGATAGAGATTTCAAGGCCCGTATTAAGGCATTAAAAGGAGTTTTTAATAGGAATAGATATTGTAGGAGGATCCATCAAGGAACTTACCTGGACTACTAAAAGAGCTACCTCAAAGAGGGAGTTTCATGGTAGAGAGCCTCCCTCACAAATAACCTAAATTACCTGGTCACTGAGAGGCATCTACTAGACCACCTATTCAATCCCTTTAGTGTCACCTACAGGATCCCCCCTCTTAAGGAAAGAACCTATTATTGAATTATTTGAAGGACAAGAACTTTTCATATCCTTCAACTATAGAGGAGGTCTTTCAATGTCCTTACCCCAAGTGGATCACCAATTCTTCCCACCCTTCCTTGGATGAGAGAGCTTGGAGGGATAGCAATATTCTACATGGCCAAACACATTACAGGAAGAACACTAGAATGGATGGTTTTCATACTTTATTGGTTGAACCCTTGTATCGGCATCTGCAATCAATTTAATGAATTCTAGAAATGTGACTTCCAAGTCTACCATAACACAAAAGTGTGCATAAAACATTATATTTTTGGCCCTAATAGCTGTATCAATCACCACCAAGCTTCCAATGGCCTTGGACACTACCCTCAAGATATCATTGTGCTAAAGATGATACGATAGACCTAGGAGTATAACCTTGAGGGACATAAGATTTACTTTCTAGGTGTTGGGATCAAAGCCTACCCCCATTGATGCAAGAAGATACCCCACTCACAGTAAAACCAAGTCCCCCTTCCAAGGATACATTTAGATTCCTATTTGTAGCTTATTTTGATTAAAAAAAAGTATTTGGAAACAACTATGATATCTAGAGAGCCTCATATATTCCATCTAGATATTGCCCATATCTTGAGAGAATCCAAGTCAGGTCTACCACCCTAAAATTTTCCAACCAAATTCTAGGACCCTTCACTCATGGTGGAAGAAGTGAGAGAATTGGGGACAAGGATTTCACCTGAGATTGGGAAAAGGTTGAAGCAAACCTCCAATGAGCTAGAAAAAGGGCCATGGACCACCACTACCGAGGTAAAGGATGCACCCAAATTGAAAGGTTGTCCTTAGAGCAGGGTTCCACTATCCACCTTACCATCTATCAACCCGTGACCGAACAGGGGTTCTAGTGAACCAAAATATGATGCTCCAACCTGCATCTCCTAACCGTCATCCTACACCTATGATTACCTTCTCACAATCATTTCAAATCTTCTATGTGTAATTTTTTTCTACATAGGATTTCTTTTTTTCACAAGTTTTTCTTGTGCATTTTTTTTCTTTCTTTTTTCTTTCATGCAAATTTTCACTTTTTTTTTTTCTTCTTTTCTTTTTTGCATTCACATTTTTTAAAATGGTATTCTAACATAGGAGCTAGTATTTTTTGCTTAAATTTTGACTATTTAGTCTTCTTCAACATAATTTTCTGCCCAATATTTTTTAGCATAGTTTCTTGTGCAGTATTTCTCAACATAGTTTCTTGCACACTTCCCCACATAGTATTTTTCAACACACTTTTATGTGCAAATTTTTAGAGAATTTTTTTTATGCTAGAATATTGTCTAAACATCATGGACTTCATGCTTGCTTCCTCGTACTTTTGAGTTAGCATTGTATACATAAAAAATATGAACATGGCATATATTTGTGGTTATGAATACTATTTATGGTTATGAATAATATTTAAAATAATCAACGATAAGTAGTGAAATACCTACCTTAATATTTTAGAATACCTTGTACATTTCCATAGTTAAAAAGCAAGACTCAAAGTCATCAAAAGCTAGACTTGTCTTGAATGTTTTGACTTGCAAATTTATCTTCTTCTTTTTTCAATGAACACCTATATGGGAAGGGGAGGTGTCTTCTGCAATGTGTATATCTTATTCATATTTATAATTTTTAGAGATGTAGATAAGTGGTGCATATTTATTTCTTCTCAATACAATTATTTTGTTAGGTTTAAATTAGTTATTCTCCCATTGGAGTGAAATAAGAATAGGATCACTCAGTGTCATAGATAAATAGACTACTCATAACCTAATATTATGACCACCTCATAATTATTGTTATTTATAGTCTATTGATTTCACTTTAAAAATATGGAAATAGAGGTAAAAACAGATAAATTAAAATTGATTTGGGATAAGAATAATGGAAAAGTAGTTTAGTGCTTTAACTCCCAAGACCTTTATAATTTTAGAATCACACTTTTCCTTATAACTAAATGGATCAACTATAGGGAAAAATAACCAATTGGAAATATGTGGTCTAGCACAAGTCTTTACAAATAACTAAAAGTGCTTATTATGGGAGGTGTATTTTCTAATTATGTGCCATACTTAAATGGACTCTCCTAAAAAGGTACAATTGGAAAATTTAGGTTTTTTACTTTTGCCTTCCCATAAAAGTCAATGTACAATTAAAAAATGTTCTCCCAAAAAACTCAAATTCCTCAATATGTTATTTTGAAGTGATGGTTGCAAGGGATGCAAGGGATTATATTTTCCTCTATCCAACCTGGTTATCTATAGGTGACTAAAATAGTGCATTAAGGATTTGGTTGGTGGGTATAATAAGATGCCATTATATCTATTGTATCATTAATATAGACAAGGGTTGCTTGTCTATTATTATTGGCCATAGGTTGTGCAAGAAGCAAAGGTTTTTTAATATTGTAGTTTATTACCTTATGAAGGGTGTGTCAAACTAGGTAATAAGGCTTGTTTTTAGCTTTGGAATCCTTTTTATCCATGGTATGGTTGATTATATTATAAGAGAGTCCCTATTATTGTTGCAGTGGTTGAGATCCCATGGCGAGTTTCACCATTCCTATATCGATGACTAGAAATGTTAAGCCCAATGTGGAGGATATGATATTGTCCAAGGCATGTTCCAAGGGTTGTTTATCTAATTCATGTGGGATCATGGGACAACTAGTAAGGATTATAATTATTTCCTTGCCCTATGAAGTTGAGTTCATTCATGGTTTATTGACTAATGGAGATGGTATTTTAAATTTTTGGTAAAAGGTGGCATTAATCAATGGATTGTTTCTTCTTGCAAATGCTACATATACCATTTTAATTTAGGGGGTATTTGTGAAGGGCATGTTTTATTCTACATATTAGACTATACATTGCTAGGGATTCAGTAGTTTTATTTTTAGCTTGCATTCAATATAGTATAGTATTAAGACGTACTAAGATATGAGATTTACTAATTCCTCCATTATTTATCCCATGTCATTACCAATTTTTTACTTTCCATTATAAGAACATTTTTCAAACCTTGTGTGGAATTAAATTTTGTAAAGCTCAATTATTTTTGTAAATTTCAAGGAGGTTACCTCACTAGGTCCTTAACAATGTCAATATCCCTAACAATTGTGCCAAAAAAATAGGTGTTGTTATTCCCATTCATTTTAAATATCAAATTTTAGTTGGTATCCTTGGCTATATGCACTAATTACTACATGAGATATTATAGGAGATAAATTTATAAGCTCCTAATTTAAATATGCTCAAGGAAAATGAAATATCACTCTTGCATAAAATTAAATCATACTTGCAAAAAAGTAACACATTTGCAAGAAAGAAAATCTAATCTAGCAGTTGCATGAAAGTATCCTAGGAAAATAAATAAAGTTATAATTCACAAATTACAACAATATATAAAAGACATTAAAATAAATAAAATATAAATTCAACATATCTTACAAAGATAATACTTTCCATTGTGCTAATAGAGTGGGCCCTTACTCCTTAGCCCAATGGAAAGTAAACCTCAATTTAAAATAACATTAAACATATACACAAGTGATAAAAGGATGTAAACATCTTTTATTAAGGGATACAATTACTCTTTTACAATAATATTCAACTCTTACATCCAACCTCTTCCTCTTATTGTTCTTAATTTTTAGTTTCTATCATGTTCTAACCTATACAATACATAATGTCTCCTCTTTATAAAGAGGTCATATTAACAAAACCACTAACAACTTACTAACATAAAAGATTCCTAATCTAAATTGGTTGGAAAAAATCCAACTAATTATATACAAAGAACATAACAACCAAGTTGGTTAAAAATAAATCCAATCAAATCTAAACAAAGGAGACAACAACCAAGTTGGTTGAGAATAAACACAACCAACTCTATACGAGGAAGATAACAAGTAAGTTGGTTGGAAAGAAACCCAGCCAGCTCTATACAAGAAAGATAACAACAAAGTTGGTTGGAACAAACCCAACCAAATCTATATAAATAAGATGATAAACTAAAATAGGTTTATGAGGATTCTAACTAATTTGGATCTATCCAAATTAGTTGGAAACCAATCTCAACAAATCAACATTTATTTAACTACCTTAGATCTAATCAAAGTAGTTGAAAACTAATCTTCAATAATTATGATTTCTATCTAACAACTTGATTTTATAGCAATGGTTCTCCTCTAGCATTTCCATATTTATTTTCCACATGGGAATAGCTACTAGAAATAGAATAAGCATTTTTATCTTTACTTGCCAAGCTAAAAATAGAAATAAGCTTTTCCCACATGGAGGAAAATGATGAAACAATAGTATGCATTCATGTGGTGCCTTAAGCATGTTCATAAATTTCATCTTGCCATGTCCTAAACTATTTCTACCATGTATCATGTTCTAATCCTCCATTCATGTGTTTCAACATAGTTTTCCTGAGTATTTTTTGTAGCGATTATAGGTTTCTAGAAAACTTATAGTCTACTATGGAAAGTGTGATGGGAAGTATAATTTTATCTCTAGAATCCTTCAAGCTAACTTCAAAAGGCTGAAAACTCTAGGATGACCTACAAGACATCATATATTTCCTATACCATATTCAAATATTATTAATTCAATGCCAAAACTAAGCTTAAAATCACATAAAAACCTATCTAAAATCACTTGGCAATGCATTTTACCTTTTCACTACTTTAGTCATAATATTAATACAAATTACAACCTAGTCCACAATTACACATGCATTAAAGGAGAAATATAGTATTATTGTTTTGCACATAATGAGGTATTTCAAGGCCTTATCAAATGTGGATTTGTTCTTACAAAGGACCTAGTCATAGGTCTTACACTCATAAATTTCTAGGACCTTTGTTCTCAATGGATTTGCGAGGTAAATTTTTGTGTTCTTCACTAAGAAATGTCATTATTATCTTCACCATAATATCAATCAAAATTAATCAAATTAGGGGGATGAATATATGATATTCATCCCATAAAGCATGCCAACAAATTGTTGTGCATGCATGGTGGTTGTTTCTTTAGTGTTGCTTTTGTATTTCTTCATGGAAGTAATATCAATCAAATTCATTGTGCAAATCTATGAGATTTGTCCCACCAAGCATGCCATTTGATTATTATCATCTCAAAATGTCATGGTTATCTATTGTAGTAGCCAAATATGCTCGATACTCATGCCTCACATAGGTCAAAACAAAAAGAAGCTCTTTGAGTTTGGTACATGACTTATAAGGCAACCTCTAAGATTTTTATATGATCAAATTCTTATTTTATAGGATATTTAATGGTAACCTTCTTAAACTACTTGCATACATCAAAAAAGAGGGAGAGAAATTGGAAAAATAAAACCCTAATCTAATAGAGGCAATGAACCAAGATCAAAATATTCTTCTATATACTATTGAAATAAAATGAACACATTCATCATCTATTAACAACTAGATAAATAAACATAGTTTTAATCTAACATCAAGCATTCAAACATAATATGTATATAAGAAATAGAGTAGAGCAAAATTAGTCATAGCTTTATATATATTATAAGCCTTTTGTACAAAGATGCTATAAATTAAAAGAGGCTCGAATACCATTAAGAAAATTAAAGGAAAGTGAAAGGAAATATAAATATAAGGTCATATATTAGGTAGGAGAAGTCAATTTCCTATACCTTACAATGGAAATGAAACTCCTATTTATAAGCAAAAACTATACAAGTGATCCAAAATTTTCCTCTAAAACTAAGCGAGGGATGGAACTTCATTTAATGTTGATGGTCTCAAGGTATTTATATATTGATTCACTAATTTTAAAGGGTTAAAAACTTCTAGAACTAGATATTCCATCACTATCACCATCCATGTTATTGGAGATTTCCTCTAATACTGAGCACAAGATCCATTGGCAATCAATGTCACTAGACTTGAGGTTTCTAGAACTGGAGCTTCAACTACTACTATATTTAAGACATCAAATGCTTCCCTAAAATTTTATGTTTGAGTGGTGCAAGTAGGTGGACTTAGGGATTTTATTCAACTTTTTTCATTATGAACTCAACTACCTTTTTTGGGAGATCGCATGTAGATGTTACCTAAAATAATGGAACTTTCTTGTTAGGGAAGTTCCTTACTATGGAAGTCAAAAGGTTAGAGATAAAATCTTGAAAGAATGTTTCCATATTTTCCATAAATAATGGTCAACTATATTGGGTTGATTTCCCTTGATTGAACAACTAGTGCTACTCCTATCGATCTTCTCTTTCATCTACACTCTTCTTCTTGGGATATTGATTTCTAGGATCAAATGGTTAGCACTGAAGAGAAATTAACAGTTCCAATAAACTTAAAACTGAAAAGCAATAATAATAAAATCAAAAGAAGAAGATAACAGATTCACACATTACACAATATTTATCTTGGAAACCCTCAACCAAGAAAAAACTAGCATAGTATTATTATTGTATTAACTTCACCGTCTCCAATACAATAATATTCTCTTTCTATATATCTATCTTATCAAACCCTTATGCAAGTGCAATATATATAACAAAAGCACATGCATGGATTTTTACAATATCATGGTATTATTTTATTATTGCATTAACTTGACCATCTCCAATGAAATAATAGTCTCCTTTTATCTCTATTAAATCCTCATGCAAGTGCGATATATATAACAAAAGCACATGTTTAGATTTTTACAATATCATGATATTATTTTATTATTGCATTAACTTGACTATTTCCAATGCAATAATATTCTCCTTTTATCTCTATTATATCCTCATGCAAGTACGATATATATAACAAAAGCACATGCAAGGATTTTTATAATATCATGGGTGAATAATGCAAGGGTTCAAATATAGTAACCCTAAAAGCCCATATGGGTCTAAAAATAGCACAACTAAAAATAACCTATCTAAAAATAGCTTAAACCCTAAAAACATTTGGAGTGTCTAGTACATGTCTATAAATAACTTGTCTAAAAATATCTTGTCTATAAATAGCATGTCTATAAATAGCATGTCTATAAATAGCTTGTCTAAAAATAGCCCGAACCTAAATAACATGGAAAATATTCAACATATTTCCAACATTCTCCCACTTGTTGAATACTTTCCATAGGGATCAAAAATTACCATTGTCAACTGTCAAGGACAACCATGCCCATAGATCTTCTACACCAAGAAATTTTTTGAGCAGGTACAACCTTTGTTAACGAATCAACAATATTCTTCTGTGTCAACTTTCTCCAATATCACCCGATTCTCTTCAACCATATCCATCACAAAATGGTAGTTGATATCAATATATTTTGACCGATCATGAAAACTAGGATTATTGGCCAAAAATATTGCACTTTGATTATCACTGTTAATTCTCACAACCTTCTGTTTAATTCCAACTGTTGAACACAACCTTTGTAACCACACTAATTATTTACTGGTATGAGTTGTTGTAATGTAGTATGCTTCTGTAGTGGATAAAGCAACAACTGGTTGCTTTTTACTCATCCAAATTACTGCCCCTCCAAACATCCTAAACACATAAGCACCTGTGGATATTCTCTTATCAAGATCTCCAGCCCAGTCAGCATTCCCAAACCCTTATATATTTATAGTATTATTACCTTCAAAATTTCCTCCATAATAGATAGCATAATCTATAGTTCCACGTAAGTATCTGAAGATCCTCTTCATAGTAGTCCAATATTCCTTTCTTGGATTTGACATATATCTGCTCACTACTCCCACTGCATGTGCAATATTAGGTCTACTACATACTATTGCATACATCAAACTGCCCACAATACTAGCATAAAGAACATGATGTATTTCTTCAATTTCCTCATCTATTTTAGGACATTGTTTAGTAGATAACTTTTGACCAACTGGATATGGAGTACATATTGGTTTACAATCATGCATTCTAAACTTTTGTAGTATCAAATCAACATATTTCCTTTGATTTAACCATAACTTTCTATTTGCACGATCCCTTATTATTTCCATACCCAAAATAAATTTTGCAATACCCAAATCCTTCATATCAAATTTAAAATATAACTGATATTTGAGTAAATTTATCATATCCTTACTATTACCAATTAACAACATGTCATCCACATACAATACAATGATAAAAAAAATTCACCTTCATTTTTGAAATATACACATGAATCTTCTTTGCTTTTTGCAAGCCCAAGTGTCAAGACAAAGCTATCAAATTTTTGGTTCCACATCTTTGGTGACTGCTTCAACCCATAAAGAGACTTCTTTAGCTTGCATACCAAATCCTCCTTACCTTTTATCTTAAAGTATTCTTATTGTGACATATATATATATATATATATATATATATATATATATATATATATATATATATATATTCTTCATCAAGTTCACCATGTAGAAAAGTTGTCTTTACATCCATCTATTCTATTTCAAAATCAAAAGCAGCAGAAATAGCCAATAGAAATCTGATTGAAGTTAGTTTAACCATAGGAGAAAAAATCTCACCAAAGTCAATTCCCTCAACCTGAGAAAATATTTTTGCTACCAAGCGAGCCTTGTACTTCTCCAACTTTCCTTCTACATTGTACTTCTTCTTGAATAACCACTTACAACCAACAAGTTTTCTACCAGGAGGTAATGTCACCAAGTCCTGTATCTTATTTTTATCCAAGGACTCCATTTCATCTTCCATATTATCTTTCCAAGACTTATTCTCACTTGATTGAAGTGCCTCCTTTACAGTCTTTGGGTTATTCATCAATAACTAATAAATTAAATATAGAATAAAAATTTGAAGTACTATACCTGTCTAGAAGTCTTCTCTCTCTATCTGATCTCCTCAAAATTGGAGTTCTAGGTTCTACATCTTCAGCTTCCTCCTCATCCTCTTCCTCTGGATATTCCTCTTTAGAATCTCTCTGTAATTTAGGTTCAACCACTGATTCTTCTTCCTGTTCCAATTTTACCTGCACTATTTCTGGTTCTTTGCTTGGTTGCATTTCTTGTTTTAAAACCCCTTTTGTTTCTCTAAATATCACATTACGATTGTAAACAACCTTCTGTGTTCTTGGGTTCCACAACTTATATCCTTTAACACTAGTACAATAACCCATAAATATGCATTTTTTAGATTTATTGTCTAGCTTAGTCATTTTCTCTTTTGGGACATATATATAAACATCACAACCAAAAACCCTTAGATGTCTGAGAGAGGGTTTCTTACCAGTCCATACTTCCTGTAGAGTCATGTCCACCAAAGCTGAGGTAGGAGATATATTGATGAGATAACAAGCTGTTAATACAACTTCTACCCAAGACTTCTTTTCTAACCCTGCACCACTTAACATGCTTCTAGCCTTATCCATCAATGTCATGTTCATCCGTTCTACAACTCCATTTTGTTGTGGATTATACAAAGTTGTTTTCTGCTTTTCTATTCCATAGTCCTTGCAAAATTGCTCAAATTAATTAGAGCAATACTCACCACAATTATCACTTCTCAAAACCTTTATCTTTTTCTCTATATAATTTTCTACAAGAGCCTTAAACTCTTTAAATTTATTAAAAACCTCATATTTGTTTCGTAGAAAATATACCCATGTCTTTCTTGAGAAGTCATCTATAAATGTAACAAAATAGATAGATTTACCTAATGATGGTACTTTTGCAGGTCCAAACACATCACTGTGAACTAGATGTAGAATTCCTTCAAACCTTGTAGCACTGCTTGGAAACTTGAATCTAGTTTGTTTCTCGAAAACACAGTGCTCACAAACATCAATATTTTAAATGGAAATTAGAAATTCCTTTAGCCATACATTTCATTTTCAATGTTCAAATTCCTTTCTCACCAATATACCCCATGTGTTGATGCCACAACATTGTATTTACTGTAGGAATACTCAAAGCCATTTTAGCCGTATTATTTTCCTATACAACTGAAGTGTTATTGCAATTAATACTTACAGTGCTAGCCTCAAGTCTAAACAAAGTTCCTGTGCGAACTCCCCTTGCCAACACCAAAGATCCATGAACCATATTGCAGCTATCCTTATTAAATACCACATTCACACCTACATCATTCATCTTACTCACAAATATCATATTCCTTGCCAAACCCAAAATATGCAACACACCAGGAAGGGTTTTAATTATTCCATCTTTTAGCCACAACTTGACTCTTCCTCGACCTATTATTTTATATGTTGAATTGTCTCCCAAAAAGACTTTACCTCCATCTATATTTTCATATTCACTGAACCCCTCCCTATGAGGAGTCATATGAAAATAAGCACCTGAGTCAATCAACCATGAGTCAAGGCATTCACTTGAGCATGCTGCAGCCAAGAATGTGCTTCCCATATTTCTCCTTTTTCCTTGATCCTGTCACGTACGACTCCCACTCAAGAATTAATTTATCATAGGGTTGAAACCCTTACTCCTCGAACAAAGCTAAAACATGGCTCTGATACCAAATGAAGAGAAATTAACAGCCCCAATAAACTTAAAACTGAAAAGTAGTAATAACAGAATCAAAAGAAGAAGATAACAGATTCACACATTACATAATATTTATCTTGGAAACCCTCAATTGGGAAAAACCAGCACAATATTATTATTGTATTAACTTCACCATATCCAATACAATAATATTCTCTCTCTGTCTATCTATCTTATCAAACCCTTATGCAAGTGCAATATATATAACAAAAGCACATGCATTGATTTTTACAATATCATGGTATTATTTTATTATTGCATTAACTTGATTTTCTCCAATGCAATAATATTCTCCTTTTATCTCTATTAAATCCTCATGCAAGTGCGATATATATAACAAAAGCACATGCATGGATTTTTACAATATCATGGTATTATTTTATTATTGCATTAACTTGACCATTTCCAATGCAATAATATTCTCCTTTTATCTCTATTAAATCCTCATGCAAGTGTGATATATATAACAAAAGCACATGCATGGATTTTTACAATATCATGGGTGAATAATGCAAGGGTTCAAATATAGTAACCCTAAAAGCCCATATGGGTCTAAAAATAGCACAACTAAAAATAGTTTGTCTAAAAATAGCTTAAACCCTAAAAATATTTGGAGTGTCCAATACATGTCTATAAATAGCTTGTCTATAAATAACATGTCTATAAATAGATTGTCTAAAATAGCCCGAATCTGAATAACATGGAAAATATTCAACATATTTCCAACAAGCACTAATTTCTAATATTATATCACCTATGCATTCTCTAACTCATATAAGCCATCATATTGGGCTCAATTTAATCTTGATCATTGGTTTCTTTTGAATGTAAAATGGCTAAATCCTGACTTACAATGTGTATGGTGATTTTAAGCTTAGTCAAATGTGGAATAATTAGTTCTAATATCATTGAATTTACTACATTCTAAATAATGGAAGTCTTATTTTAGTTATTTCTATAAAGGCTCCACTCCAAGCAATAGTGGGGCCACTTTTAGTTATTGCCAAAAAGGCTATAGGAGATGACATAGGCCATGGATCCTTAAGATTGGATGACTTGTGGAACTTTGAGATCTAAGATGTCTTAATATGTGCTTCAAACCTCTACAAACTATTAGATCTTATTTGGATATGAACCTTTATATGATAACTACTTACTTCTTTCATGGGTTGCTAATGCATATATCATATGTCTAGGTCTCAACCAATCACAAAAGATGTCTTTGAAAACTCCTTTGGTAGCCCTATGAAATGGAATGAGCTATTGGATGAGCAATCAATGACTCAAATGGATTTGAATACTTCCTTTTGTTTGCTTTACTAGGAAGAAACATACACAATTCATCAAAATATCAATGGCCCATGCTACTTTGAGTACCTTTTATGGCTTTCAAATTTAAAAATTAGTTCCCATCATTGATCAATGACATTAAATGGCCTATGTCACTTCACAATTCTTGATGGACCTTTTTTATTATGGAATAAAAAACCACCATAGATTACAAAATCAATGGTGTGTGTTACTTTTTTGTCTTCATAAATCACATTTCTCGAAAAAACATCTATCGTAGATCTAGAAAATTGATGATGTGCATGGCTTTGCTTCCATTTTAAATTGCTTCTATTATAGGAATCAATGCCTATTGTCCATCAATGATCAAACAATCCATATTATTTTAGGAACTTTTGTGACTCTTGTAGCTTCTTGAATCAACATCTATCTCTATCAAAAGATCAAGTAGTCCTCTTAGCATCAAAACCTTTTTGGAGCTCCTTAATGCAAAATCAATGCTCATTGTAGATTATAAAATATATGATGTGCTTCACTCCTTCCTTATATTCTCCTTCAAATTGCTGATTTTTCTCTCACTAAGGTTGTCTTTCGAAATTGGCCAAGTCAAAATTTCTACTTGGTCTAGTGAATTTTCACTATAGTAACATGGTTGGGATATTATAATACAATTTAAGGCATGGATTAACTAGGAAATAACCATGAAAATATTTATTATTAATCCAAATAAGTGGACTACATAATAGATGTACAATATAGGGTGTTCATTCATGGTATGAAGCAAATAGTGTCACTCTAGATGATATTCATTGTGTAGCTAAAACATGGCATGAGGAAAAGATGTATGGTGTATGCCATTAGAATTTGTGATACTCAGAAAGATAAAATAGATCATATTATTGAATTGTACCTTGTTCTATAGGAAATTATTGATGCCTTTCTCAAGGAATTACTATTAAAACCTCTAACATACATGGTAGATTTCTCTATTAAGCTTTTACTAGGATCAAATCCTATTTCCAAGGAATCCTATTGGATGATTGCTATAAAGTTACATGAGTTGAATATAATTGTAGGAATTATTGGATAAAGGTTTAATTACATCTGATATGTTACCTTGGATTTCACCTATCATATTCATAAAATATAAGGATAGGACTATGTAATTGCATATAGATCATTGATAACTACATAAAAAGGTTTTTTTTCAAACTAAATAAAAAATATTGTATAGTCAATCAATAAAAAAGAGTTTTCTTCAAACTGAAAGTCAACAAGGTCATGCATACTTACAAAAAATATGACATAATTAATATGAAAATTATAAAATAATCATGGTAAGCAACCTCTTTTCCAAGGTATTTAGTACCCTATTAGAAAAATAATAACTAGCTTAGATATAAAGGATATATATCTAAAAACACCGAGAGTTATCAATCTCGAGGCGCCTATCTTGGAGATCACACCCCCAAGAAATATTTTAAATATTTGCAACTGTTGGTTAGTCAGTTGTTTTAGTTTACATATTTTAAATTTTTGCAACGGTTGGTTAGTCGGTTGTTTTAGTTTAAATATTTTTGTTAATGTCGGATTTTTTGATAAAAAAAAAATGTTTATGGCGTGACATGTATGACCTCTTTGCCTCCCACCCCCATGTATGCCATTGTAGGAATGCCTCTCGACGTAATAAATGGGTAGAGTTATAAATTAATGGATCCTCAATTTATTTTTTGATCTAAACACTTAAGTTTGACTATTTTTTTATGACTAGAGATGCTAATAAAATAAAAAGTAAGAACAATATCACTTATATTTGTTTTATAAATTCTATTAATTCTTTGGATATAGTATTAATAATAAAAATTTGCAGTCATAAAAAATTAAATTTTTCAGTTGAATGGAGACAAGCAACACTATGCTTATAAAAAAAGGTTATGGTACAATTATCAATATCAACAAATGATACCAATGAGATGAAGAAGATCACTACCAATAGTAATAGTGGTGTAAATTAGAGTTGTACTTTGTTATCTATATTATTTAGTTTATTCATAAAAATATTATAAGAGGGTGTCTAAATATTGGGGGAGGAGGTGTATGCATTATAGGGTATGCTTTATCATTGATTAAATTACATAGATGATGTTGTGTTGTTTGCAAAACCTAAATATAGCTTCAAAAGACATCTAATAATTTTTTTTTTAAATTACATCTACTTTCAATGAAACCTAATGTAAGAAAAAATGTAATGGTTATTGGTTCTTGAGATAAATATTAAGTATCACATTAAGAGTGTCAAATTAGATGTGGTTACTTCATATAGATATGTGCTACTTTAGCTTGAATCTATATACAATTGGATGTTTGTGTAGAAAAATACATAATATGATGTTTGAAATCTCTTTATGCCATGCTAAATAAATATAGATGAATTTAGGTATAAAATTGAAAATTAAGAAAAAATATTTTTATATTATTTGTATAATTAGTAATTGTATATAGTCCTGTTTGGCTCGTGGCCTATTAAAACAAGCTTGAAATAAGTTTGAGAGAGTCTACAAACACTTTTTGTAAGAAAAACTAAGGGTTATGGTTTGAACTTCTTAACCCATGATATTAGTAGAAATATGAATACTACCATTAGAAGGAGAAGCATTGTGTTAGTATTTTGTATATAATCAAAAGAAATCATATTGATAAAATTTCATTACCAAATGAGACGATGCTTGCAACTCAAAATAAGGATGGTATCAATATGACATGAAATGGGTAAAAAATAGGAATTGATCAAAGTGATTTACTAAAAAATATTAAAAATAATAATAAATATTCTTTGACAAGATCCTAGTGAGAAAATGAGATTAATCCAAAGGTCACTTACAAACATGAATTTATCTATAATATAATTTTATTATTATTATTATTATTATTTTTCAAATTGGTTTATAGGATTGAAATGAGCCCCCACCCATATCACATCATGATCACATAGTGATATTATACCAATTAAATAATTATGCATGTATCGTTTGGCAAGATTTGATCTTGGGTCTCCTCCTTGAAAGTTAAGGAATTTAAGTAATTGGGCTAATGTCATTTGATGATTTTATTTTATTATTATTATTATTATTATTATCATTTAATAAGCTATGTGTGGCTTGTATTGTCAGCCACTCCCATAAAAATGATAAAATATTACATTGATCTTATTACATTGTTGTTAGGTTAATTAAGCCATATCCAACTTTCGTTTTTATCAAAAATATTCTTCATATTCATAAAATTACTATGTTTCTATAATCAACTCCTTAATATGATTTCATTCAAAGATAAAATCTCACTTAGCTAGTTGCTTTTTAAAATTTGAATTTTGTCAAGAAAAAATCAACACTACAAATGACTAAAATATCTTATACCTAAGTTCGTTCCCTAAAAATATGTTGGTTATATCAACCTACAAATTCCCTAAAATATCTTTTTTTAGGGATATTATTCATGCCCTTAATATTTTAAGATATCATTTTAATCATCACTTTTAATTTTTATTTTTGAGTTTATTCCCACTTCTTGTTAACACTTACGACATATGATTTTGTTTTCCCATATCAATAAATATCTAAGTTTTATTTTCTCTTTTTTTTTCCACAAAAATTTGTATCTTCATCAATCTCTTCAATTTTTTCATATTGTTCATAATGATACTTATCATCTATAGGCTTGTCTTTCTCAAAGGATTTGAAGTACAAGGAATAACCTCAAAAGCACTTTTTTTTTATGTTTCCCTAGAAATACTAAAGTTTAGAGACATTCCTTCATAGTAATTACCTTCTTATGTTGCCTTAAAAATAAAAAAATTCTATGGATATCCTTCATTCTCTTTTCTTTATTATACTCATCTTGAAATCCTAAAGTGCAAGGGATAACATTTGCATTGCTTTCATTTCTATTGCAAGCAAAGGGTTTTATACTTTTTGAAAAAAATGAAGATGATTTACCTAGAATAAAATTGACTTCTTCCACCTCCTATGTTTTAAAATTGTTCTCCACAAATTCCTTTGCACCTTTAGTTCCTTCTAATTTTGAATTTGCATATTTTACTTATTTGTCCCTTGTATCCTTCATTGTTTCTTCTAATGATTGATATAACATAATTATGATGTCCTTTATCATATGTTATAGATAGATTTTGTTTATATATTTTTTAGGAGTGGAATATCATTGTCTAATCTAGTTTCTACTACAATATGATCTCCATGTTTCATGTTAAAATTTCTCATGGCCAATTTTTTTGGTTCTTTTTCCATCATTTTCAGTTTGAAATATCTTGTCATGTGTCTAGTCTCATTACATTTACAATAGTAGAATGTAATATTTTCACAATACACTTGTTGATATGATTCTCTTGATATAGGTTTAATCTTAATGAATCATGCCAAATATTTTGAAATATCTATAGTAACACATATTTAAATATAAACAACATGATTTTACTCCTTAGTAGTTGATCCACTCCTAGATAAACTCTTTTAGGATCTTGCCAATATTATTCAAAATATCCTTATTAATAAGTTGATTTATAAGTCCAAATAGCCTAACCCACATTGGAATTTTTTAATAGTTTCTAACTACACAAAAAAATCTCTTTATAGTCTTTAATATAGGGCATCTCTCCACCTAAACCATTGACCCACACCAATTATTTTAGCCTTAATTTTTGAATTTATAAAGAAGATGAGAAAAATACCTTTAAGAAGAAGATTCATTAAGTAATTTAAATTTATTATGCACTTCTATTTGATTTAAATTTTAAATCTTTGAAAACCCTAGCTAGTATCCATGGAAATTACATATTATATTTTTGCTTTTAAGAACCATTATATCATGACCAATCATCTCATCATTTATAATCACTTCTAGTGTAACATCTATTGCTTGGATCAGACTTCAATATTTAGTCTTCCACCTATCTCCAACATGGCCATCCATCCTTCCATATAGCGTATCCTTACTACAATTAAGCCTTTCAAATATGGATTTTATTCCATGATGCATAATTTTCCCTCATATGAATCGTTTTATTTTAAAATTCCCAAATATCTAGAACAATAAAATGTGAGACTCACTCTTGACTTACACTAGGTCCCAATACAAATAAGATATATTATTGTTAGGGCCTCATCCTAACACTAGGATGTAATAACCCTTTTTGAACATGGGGGACACCCATGATAATATTTTGTAATATTTTGTATTAGTTGTGACTCTAGAAGTGCCTAGACAAGTGGTGCCATTATATGTAACTATTATCAAGAATGTAACTATTTTGTAGGTAGGAGATTCTAGCTCGAGTGGCATTTTGCATGTAAGCCAACCTTGAGAGTTAAGTGGTATATGACGTATTTCAAACTACAATGGGTAGGAATGAATGTATATTTTTGCATAATTGAATGAAAGTATTGAAGGAGGTTGTCCCCTCGAAGTGGACTTGGATTATGTGTTACTTTGTGATATTATTTCATTTCTGCACTTATATTTCATATTGCAATAGTTTGTGTTTCAAGAATTTATGTTTATTTGCAATGTTTGTGTGAATGTGTTGTTTTTAATGAGAATATTCCTAAAAAGTGGTATCAAAGCACTTCCTATGGTCGTGTTCTACTATGACTATGATAAATTTTATCATTTCAACTATTAGGTATAAGGATTTGTTTTTTGTTTTTTTTTTTATTTCTTCTTTTTCTTATATATATATATATATATATATATATATATATAAAATGATATTAGAAACCCTATGTTGGGGGTTTTAAAATATCATGGAGGAGTTGTTATTATATAAGCTAGATTGCCTGTAAAGCTTCTAATGAAGTAAGGGGTGATCATAATACAATCCGCGGGCCTTAGAAAACAACCTTTATGGAATTGACCTCCCATTTATATTTGGGTATATTGAGAGACCCTCTAGGATTAGAAGAAAACTTTAGCTCTTAGGAATATTTTTGATCTTGTATTCTCCATAGTACACTAGACACAACATCTAGGAAGATCACCCTCCCATACTGATAGAGAGGTAGGTAGTATGCTTAAGGGTATGCATGGAATCCTCCTTGAGTAGTGGATTGAAATATTGGTCCAAGCACTATCGTTCGTCATTATGGTATAATAGAGGGCCTATGGGTAGTACATACACCCTGGCTTATAATACCCTATCATGTTGATTATCAAACCTGCAACAAAATATATCATTTTTTGTGAATATCAAACATGTTACCATAATATTACCATAGAAATTGAGTATACAAAGAAGACATCCCTATTATGGAATTATTTCATGAAAATTTGTCAAAATAATATATCAAAAAACATAACAATTGGGAAAAAAACCACTAGAGTAAAAAATAGGGGAATAGGGTGGACAATGTTAGTTACAATATGGATATTTATTAATAGTTAGTACATGGCATCAGTTGTTAGTATGAGTAACAGTTACCTATGATAGTCAAAATTTAAATTAGATAAGGAATATTTGTGATAGATTCAGACCAAATAAGTGACAACACAGTATCAAGATTGATTAATAGTCAAAAAATATAGTACAAAGTATCATAAGAGGTTGCTCAACCCAAAACCTAATTTTTGAACCAAATATTTGTGAGGAAAATTGATAATACCAACAACCTCGATAACAAAAATATATATATATATATATATTTATATTTATAAATTTTGGGGTGTCCAAAACTAGTGTTGTGGTATATAGCTCATTGCAACCATCCTTTTGAGTTGATTAGTTTGATATATAACACCCAAACCACTTTTTTGGCTCCTTACTAAAAATAGTAACCCCTAAAATGATTTTTTAATTTTTAGTAAGAATTCACAATAGGTCATAACTCTAATAACATGGATTCAAGTACTCAGCAACAAGAATTATAGTCACATATTGTTAAACAAGTGGATAGTATGAGAAAAAAAATATGGTCCTCATTGGCCAACAAATTAGATGAGATAAAGACAACTCAAAAACTTCTATGAATATATGAGTGTGGTCACCAAGACACAAAGGGAAATGAAGGCATATTTGGATAGTCGTATCTCTACTAATCCTTTGGATCATAAAGATCAACATGATATAGGTACGAGTCACTACCAATAGAATATACCAAAAAATAATGGATTTAAATTGTCAGAATTAGACTTCCTAAAATTTTATGGAAATGATATTGAGGGGTGGATATGTAAGGCAAAAAATATTTTAGTCTTCATAATGTTCTATGCTATATGTTATTGATAATTACCTATTTTAATTTTGAATCATATGCACTACATTGGTTTTATTGGCTTAAGAAGGTTGAACCTAACCTTTCTTGACAATAATTTGAGTAGCGTCTACTCACTTGCTTTGGTCCTAATGAGTTTGAAGATTTTATGGGAACTCATTCTAAACTTATACAAACCTCAACCATTCAAGAGTATCAAACTCAATTTTTTGCCAATCATACCACTAGTCTAAATGCTGACTTTTTTGAAAGTTATTTTTTGAGTGGTTTGAAGGATGAAATTAGGGTTGAGGTTAAACTTTTGAGAACCCAAACATTACAAGAGGTAATACAATTGGCTATATTGGCAAAAAAATTCAAGGCTCTAGGATGCACCTCTAAATTTCGTCAATCTTGGCCATATTTTCCATCCAAGCCTATGACAAGTCCTACCACTAAATCTCCAACTATATAAAAAATTTGACTCATGAAGAGATGGAGAATAGAAGGGCACAAGGGCTATTCTATAATTGTGATGGAAAAATTCCCTAAGGTGCAAGTGTGTGTGTCAAAATTTGTATTTTCTAGATATGGATGAGGCACCAACCACAATATCTTCAGAGGAAGAGGAGGATCCTCAAGGGGAAGAAACCATAGATCAGGCAAAAAATCTAGAGGACTCCTGATGAGCACCAGAAATGCTCATATTTTGTACATATTTCTTTGATCAATATGTGGCTGTATAATAAGGATTGCGTACTTTTATGAATGATTATATAGAGATTTTATATAATTATGTGTGTTATCTAATTTGTATTTTTTTAGTATGTTTTGTGGAATTGCAGTTGATTTAGTTAGATTTGGAACGGTCGAGGTCCTTTTGATGGAGCTAGCACTTTATTTCATCGGGGGTTAATGAAGATAATATGAGCGCCTCACTGTAGTCGAAAGGTGCCAACTAAATACCAGCGCCTCCCTGCAGTCAGAAGGAACCAACTGAATACCAGCGCCTCCCTGTAGTCGGAAGGTGCCAACTGAATACCAGCGCCTCCCTGCAGTCGGAAGGCGCCAACTGAATATGAGTGCCTCCCTACAGTCAGAAGGTTCCAACTGAATACAAGTGCCTCCCTGTAGTTGGAAGGCACCAACTGAATACGAGCGCCTCCCTGCAGTCGAAAGGTGCCAACCGAAGACGAGCACCTCCCTGCAATCGAAAGGTGCCAACCAAATACAAGTGCCTCCCCATAGTCAAAAGGTGCTAGCAAAAGGCAAGCACCTCCCCACAACTAGAAGGCACCACTGATTCTTTGCCCGTTCACCAGATTTGAATGAAGTGGACGGCAGTGGCTGGTGTAGTTCTAGCTCTGTGTCATGCAGAGCTAAATTGGAGATTGCACCAATGTAGCAAAACGTCTTACTAATGCCAGGCAAAGCACAAACTAAACAACGAACACACCACCATTAGAATAGAATGCCAGATGTTGATTGCATTTACCAGACTGTCTTGATTTAGTCTGGGACAGATCGACTATTGTAACTACTTCTGTAACAGAAGTTCTACGGGTGTGTTATATAAACACATGCAGATTGTTCTGAGAAATATATAGAAATAAAAATAAAGATCCATTTAGATGTACAGAGATAAATTGTAGTGTGTTGACGAATATATTAAAGTTCCAAAAGTTCTAAGTGCGTGTTCGATCGGGAAGAAGCTGCTGGAGCCTGGGCCCACTCCAAGCCAGTATTTCTTCCCCATTTCCTTTTTATTTATTTATTTTAATTAGTTTATTGCTTTCATAAGAACGTTCATTAGTTTGCTAGTTCCAGTATTTGCAGTAGATTTATTTTCAGGAATGTGTACATGATTTATTTCTGTAGATTTAATTCTGTTCTTCTTACGTAATTTGTTGAGGAGTGCGGGAATGATTGACAACCATTTCAAGAAAACCCCCCAAATGTAGGATTAGCAGATTCACCTCCAGTGGTATTGTAGTAACCTAATTCTGACTCTTCACAAGTTTACGAAGCTCCTTGGGTTGATAATTAAATGCACGGGCATGTGACAAAAATAGGAAACCATTCACCTTGTTTGGCCCGCAACAACTCCCAACCAAAAATATCTATGCATTCTTTAGTAGGAGTATCCACTCACAAAATAATGAAAGTGAGCAACTACTTCGAAGGACAATGGGTCATCATTCTTATTGAATTTAGTAGTACACAACTTTATTGATCCACATGTGGCCAAATAAGGAAATTGTTATATTATTACATGTAATTCCTTTGAAGTCATGATTGCTAATGGAGGAACCCTACCATGCAAAGAAAAATATTGTAATGTAAAAATTTAAATAAAGGACTATAATATCAAGATATACATGTTTTCCCTACCATTAGGTGGGTGTGTTATAGTTTTAGTAGCATAATGGTTGCAGATATTATGACTAGTTTTATGGGATTTTACTGAGTTGTGGATAAAATTTAGTCAAGAAGGGAATGAATATACTTTACGTGGCATGAAGGATAGTGCAACATAGTTTATTTCTACCCATAATATGGAAAATATATTTAAAAATTATTCTCATGGAGTGGTGGAACAAATTTTTGCTATCAATTCCCCTGAGGAAGAGGAAGGAGACCATCCAGTGCAATTACAATATTTATTAAAAAAATATGCTCTAGTTTTTGAGGAACCCAAGGGACTATCCTCATCACTCATTTGACCATGCAATACAATTTTTTCTTGGAATTATTCCCTCTAATGTTCATCCGTATAGGTAACCTTATGCTCAAAAATTAGTGTAGACACTAAAATCATGTAAATCGGATAAGATTGCCATGATGCCACCCTTATAGACACTATATGGCCCCATTGGGAAACCATAAGGGGTTAATTAGGGGTCCTAACAACTTTTGGGAAGATTTACCCCACTTTTAGGAGGTTTTGGTCCATGTAGCCATGGTCGTCCCACCCTAGGACAACCATAGTACATGGCCATCCCACCCAGGGATGACCACAAGAAACCGTTCCTGGGTGGGACGACCATGGTCCAGAACCCTAAAAAAGTCAAGGGTGGGATAAATTTCAATAAATTTATGCCATTTATCCCATCCAATTACTTATGAAATATTGGGAGATTGTCTAGGCCATTAGGAATTGCAAATTGGAGGTCCAAATTGGAGGCCTCTTCCACCCTATGCATGGCAAAAACATTGACAAGTGGCGGTACTTGCCTTGCATGCCCCAACTTGCCCCTTTGCCCCCTTTGCTCTCTTGGTCTATAAATTGGTATTTTTTCACTCAATTTTAGAGAGAGACCTTTGCAAGTATTTACCATGAAGTGTTGTTGATATTTTCCCTCACCTTTTGCCCTTGTATTTACCTTGGATTCTTCATAAATCGAAGGTGTTTCCAAGGCATCCCAAAATACGCACATCCTTTCTAAAACCCATCCATTCCTATGAGTTAATTTACCAAATTTGATGACAACACCCCTAGGAGGATTATCTACTAGATCCAAGTGGAATTGGTGGTAAAAATCACCTTGTTTTGTGGTCGTCCCCACCTGGGAAGGTTAATAGTACCAATTAAAAAACCTAGGTATGGCCATGAATTGGCCCACAATTTTGAATCAATTTTAGTATAAATCAATTTTAGAGTAGTATATATGCATCATATTTGATTTTGGTGAAGTTTGGAGCAGTTTTGAATCATTAATTAGGGTGTTTTGTGATTATAGTCCTAATTGGCCTACCCAAGGACGACCACATATTCTTCTCATAATCACACTTCAATTTTGTACATATCATTACAAAAGTAGTTAATATACATCATGCTAAGTTTTGGTATCATTTGGAGTAGTTTTGACTTGTCGATTGCACTTTTTACATTCAATATTGCATGCATTTCATTGATTTTATCCTAATCAACACATGCTATTAACCCATTTCAATTTCTTATGTGTAGGTATAGATATTCTAGAACATGAGGAATTATCTAAGGATTTGAAGATATATAGATCAAAGTAGCGGCATCGCAAGCCCACTCTTCAATCATGAGTGCGAAAAGATCATTGAAAGCGCGCCATAAGTTTATGAAAGGATTGGATCCTTCAACTTTGTAATTTGAATTGTATCAATTGAGAGCCCTCAAGGAGACATTTTTTAACCATATATTTGATAGATTGATCAATATAAATAGAAACCCTCATTTATTTAACTTATTTGTCATTTGTATGCTTACTTTATCGTCTCTTTTGAATTCTTGAATATAACGATAGATGCATTTCAATTTCCTTTGATAGGTGCACCATTTTTTACTCTACAGTGGTGGTCACGATGGGACCCTTGTCCTTTTTTATTTTTGTAAATTTTAACCTTGCTTTTGTACTTTGGATGTTGTAGGTTCTGGTTGTTCTAGACTAAAACGACCCCTGAATTCCTAATTGGAACACCCAGGGATAACCACAACAACTGTCCCACCCAGGGATGGCCCCCATATTTGAAACCATCCCACCTTGGGAGGACCATAAAATAGGGGATTTTCAGCCCAAATTTCTAAAAAGTAGCTTCTTAGATAGTCATGGTAAGTACCTAAACCTTCACTTCACATTAATTATGTTCAGAAAAGGATAAATTTAAGTTTTTCATGTCTTTTCTTAGTTGATTGAAAGGTAGATTTACCCTTTCCTAAATTTCAAAATAATGAATAGAATAAAAATAGGAAAAATAGCATTCTAACTATGAATTTTAATGGTTTACCTACGTGTGACCTACCTAAGGGTTAGGTTTTCATATAGGATAAATATTTTGTAGGTTCTTTATTCATGCACATATTTTTGAAAGTGAAACGTTCATTGTGCATTTAGTGAACTAGCATTGAATGCTCTCTTGTTTAATTTCTTAAAGGATAAAAGGAACCACACACACCACATCACATTTGAACGTTAGTGATTTGGAATTTCATCCTCAACCACTCATAGAGACCAACGACGATGGCTCTCATCTCCACCCATTGGCTCAAATCTTACAAACCCTATTTTTGGCCAAGATCAACTCCAAGAATCATCTTAGACATGGAAAATAGCATGCACTCCTCTTCTATAGGTGTATCACTATCCATAGTCAATATGGATGAGTACCGGTAGGACCTATACTCCTTGATCAGGTATGGGCTTCATATCCATACTTTGGTGGGTTTACATGATCAAAATTTCATTTTCGGTTGTCAAGCTATGAGTATATAGGTGAAATCCCTTAAAATTTTTGAAAATTACATCAATAATATTCAAACACATGAAAAGATATCTCATTGCAAAACAACAAATCAAAAACACACCAAATAATTATAGGATCACATCATAAATCTTTAAAATATATAAACACTTGTATTATTGTGTGTTTCTATTTTTGTGTGTGGAATCATTAAAATTTGTAAAGAATATAATCACGTAGGGGTTTAGAAGGAAGTAGTTATGGTATACACCTGTAGCCAATCCCACTGAACGATGCGTGGAGTTGTAAAGGAGATGTAGACCATCTCCAATTTGACCCCAAGTACATGGTTATACCTCCTTGGTGGCCTTCTACTCACCCAAGTCCTAGAATGTCAGATAAGGGACCTAGCATACAAGGAACCCCTATGTAGGATACCCCTATAGGTCATAGTCCCACTTAGAGAAATAACTTCCCAAGTATGGACACTTAAAACACCTTCTTTTAAGAATGGAAACCATGCATTGAGGCACCTACACATAGAGTAATACCATGCATTTGTATGCCTGCTTAGTATACCTCACACACCTGCATGCAGGATCAAGACTATGCACCATGGGTGGGGCTAAATTATCACATTACGCTTTCAATTCACCTTGATAGGTCTCAAAAGTATATTGTAGATTAAAAATACAACGCCAAACAAAAGATAAAACCACAATAATGGAATACAGGAAAGTTGCACAAAATAAACGATTATTATTAATCAGTGGAGTTTAAAAACTCCTTTTGAGTACAACAGGGCCTGTAACCCTTTATTCATGATACACAGTTACAAGTTATGCTAGGGTTCTCTGAAACCCTAGCTAGCACAAATGGTGGCACTTCCGAAGAATGTATCTTCAATCCCAACAGAGTGAGTGGGCTTTGTTGTATCCCTTGCTTGGACCACTCCAGCTTAATCAGCTACCATCAATAAACCGGATCTGCTGTCAAAAACCTACACACATTAACACTATCAAGGAGTTAGAAATTAATAAGAGGGCTCCACTGTGTGAGCCCTCGGAAACAATCTAAAACCCTAGAAAAATGAAATGCAGGAATTCAATAACAGATCAATAAAAGAAAATAAGTTACTTGCTTTAAACTAATTTATACATGTTCTCTGTTAACGCAGCTAGACCAGGCGACACCTAGAAGTAATGTGGCTGTCAAATCGGCTACGGAAGGCACCCTGGTGCACTCGCTGAACGCCCGCATGCTTCTGGATTAAGGTTTCAAATGCTGGTCTGAGTCTGTGGCTATGGGTAAACGCCCATGGGCACTTGGTAAACGCCTGTGGGCACTTGGTAAACGCCCGTGGGCACTTGGTAAAGGGGTAAACGCTCGTGGGCACTTGCGACAAGAATGGGGGATTCTGCAGAATGCTACAGAAGAGATGGCGGTGAAAGCGGCGAAGGAAGCGGCGATGGATGCGGTGAAAGGGTAGCAGAAGAGAGATAGAGGAGATAGCAGTAGAAGAATTAGAATCAGAGATAGCACATAGGAGATAGGGTTTGAGCCATCAAGGTGACTCTATTTATAATCCACTCTTAGGGCACACTTTAGGGTTTTAACGACACTTTGAACGTGTGGCTAAGATTAAAGTGGATCTAAGGGTAGAGAATAAATTTAGGTTGTGAAATGGATTAAGATGGATGGACGGATGAGATTAAATGAAGGATGGACGGCTCAGATTAAATCACTTAAACTATTATTTAAATATATATATTAAAATATTAAAATATATATATAAATATTAATTTAAATAAATTTGGGGATGAAAAATGGTGGGAAAGGTGAAATTGGGCCAAATAATGGCGGGAAAGTGTGGATTTGGGCCAAATAATGGCGGGAAGGTGGATGACCGACACGTGGCTGATAGGAAGGTATAGATGACTTGCAAGTGGCTGGATTTTGGTGTCTACATATATATACCAAGATGAGTATGATACTCATCGCATAGGGTGAGCCAATTATTCTCGTCCCTTCCTCATGGATGAAGGGAGACACAAGGAAAATATTGAGTATCCTCGGTTTAATTATTCCACGCAAGCATGATGTGCCTCTATACCATTGAAGTACCAAGAACATATGTTTAGGAGTGAGCCTCAAGTGAATACGACTTCTCTCAATCAAGGGAATCTCATAGTAGACCTTTCAAATCCTCATAAATAAGATGGGTATCAGAGTAATAGTGCTAGGTCACATAGGTCTCTCATAGTTGCGTAGATAAACCAATTTGTTAAAAGGTATGTTGATTTTCAAGCTAAATTTAATTAGATTCAACTAGATAAACAATGCTTGGATCTCTTAGATCTCCAACATCAATTAGAAAGATAAAGGATTGAACAGTAGATTCAATAAACCTTGCACAATGGGTTTCCTACCCCAAGTACGCATAGACAAGAGGCTCATCATATGCAACCCACTTTCAATAAAAATAGGCCTCCTCAGCCTAATCAATTGTTGCCTCCTAGACCTCCTAAGCTAGATTGGGACTTACCTCCTCAGCCAGATATAGATCACCTTCAGCAGACGTTAGTTCCTCCTTGTAGGCCTATTCAAGAAACACATTACGACACCTATGATGATTTGGAACAAGATGAGGAATACTTAGAAGCACCTTACGAAGGCATGGTTGATGACAATCAACCACCTCACCATATGCTTAAAATTCGTCACCCCCTGTAGGGCCAAAATAAATAAGAGGAGATTAAATACTCTGATGTTTACAGAGCATTGCTTGAGTGCATGGAAACCATAGAGAGCAAGACAACTGGGTCTAGGCTTCAAATCCCACCTTGTGCTAGTTATGCATTCAACTGTTGCATCCATCTATATCTTTCCCTCCATACCTAGCATATTTTAAAATACCCAAATTAGATAGATTTAAAGGAGAGGAATATGCACAATAACACATCACTAGGTTCATGAACCAGTGTTTCAGTATATAGGAGGATGATGTCTTACTCCTTAGAACATTTTTAATCACCCTCTCTGGACCAACCGTAGAGTGATATAATCAACTTCCAAGGCACAACATCTACACATTTGAAAAATTTGCAGATGCGTTCCTATAATATTTTGCATTTAATACCAATATAAATGTAACCTTAATAGACCTCACGGGGTTAAAGCAATATGAATATGAGTCAATAACAGACTATGATAACAGGGTGAACACTCCTTGCTAAGATACCATACCTGTTGCCAGTGTCCAAGTTGAATCGAATATTTTCAAAGATTTATCTAAAACCAATATCATTATTGCTATAACTCCAACAGTACCCAACTCTTGAAGATGCTCTAGCACAGGCTATAACAATAGAAGAAATTAAAATTCAAGAGGGGGAAATCTCAAAACCTCGCAAGGAGTGGACTAAGAATCCAAAGAGAAATCTGACACAATCAAATTCGATGGCAGTCAACCAAGTTGCCATCAATATTACAGGGCTTGCACAAATAATGCCACCTCAAAATATAAAATATCAGGTCCAATCTTCTTTTGTAAGTTACAACGATAACACCAAGTGAATCATGGTAAAAATTAGCAATGTCATCCTAGGCGATAATATACGTCCTTCACTGAGTCAATGAACTCCCTATTTGATCATCTGTGGGTAGCCAAAGTGATTAATCTTCCAAAAATTTAGCACATAGACCTGAGCATAGGAAAACAAAAGCCTATGGGATGTCAAGAAGATCTATATTATAGATACCATAGGCATATTGGACATGACTTGCCAATGCGCTACAATTTCAAAAACCTAGTACAAGATATGATCAAGAGGAATGAAATTCAAGTGGATAATCCTCTTGCTACAAGTAATCAAAAAATGGGTGTTTTTAGAGACCCATTACCCACCCATGAGATACAAATAGCTCCTGCCAAAAAAATGAATGAGGTCAAGGTGATACACCCTCAACAAGGGTTCATCGGGATGGTTAGCATTATGATCAGGAATAGACACTACCCAAGTCAAGTTGCACCACCTGTAGCTTCAAGCAATATTCCCTCAACATCATAGCCTCCACTACCTCTAGTGCAAAGCCTTCCACCTTGTCCAGTGGTTACAATAAAAAGTAAGCTTGCTCAAAGCTTACGAACAACATCGGCCAGACTTTCCATATATGAGCTCATTCAACAATCACCATATCATAGAGAAGCTCTTATGGATATTCTTAAGTCGATTTATATGCAGCCCTATGATTCTAAATACTTTATCAATTTTTTGGGGTATTTTTAGCAGTTTAAGGAACCAGTGATCACATTTTATGAGCATGAACTCAAACCTATAGAAAGTGATGTAGTTGATCCTCCTCTACACATCATTACATGTGTGAATGGGACACCCTATAAGAGAGTTTTAATTGACACTGGTTCATCAAGTAACATAATCACCACTAATTATATCAAACATATAGGACTTATAGCATCCCATAATGTTGCATCCACCTACACCCTTCGATATTTCAATGATATGATATGCTCAATAGTCGACATTATAGTCCTACCTATTCAGGTGGGACACAAAAATATATTGACATTGTGTCATGTTTTAGAGGGTGTAATGGTCTACAATATATTGTTGGGAAGACCTTATATTAAGGACATGAAGTGCATCCCCTCCATCACTCACCAATGTTTAAAGTATACTTATGAATGGTAGGTACACGTTGTATCTGTAGATCTTGAGCCCTTCAAATACTACAACTTGTTATAGAAAATCCTTGAGTCAACCCTACCATTGACTCATGTGGAATTCCAATCGATTATGTCTATTCGGGGTCTACTTCCATAACCATCACCTTCCATTACCCCATTACCATATTCTTCCATGCCATCATCATCATTGGCAACTTTAGAAACACCTATGTCATTGTCAAACCCTCCATAGAGGAATATGTCAAAGAGGCCAATTGATGAGATCCCTCCCATCATAGCTACCATTTCTATGAAATATATTCCTAGTCTAGCTGATAAGGAACCATTTCATGAGGTAAACATTGAGTCATCTAAAATATTGCTTCCATATCCTCCATCTTCACCATCCTAGGTTATAATCCATTTGGATAATATAGGTTTAGGAGAATACCTAGTGAGGAACATCACTATAGTTCCAGCCATTGAGACAGTATAAAATATGGGACAACCTCATATCCCCATAGGTAGCATCATACCTTTAGGTATACGACCCGATCAAATGAATTTCATATATGGGGTATTGAATATGGAACATTATCAGGTCCTCAACAAGAAGAGGATGAAGAACCTTTCTCCGAGGACATAAATTACATGTCAAATATTGACTGCTCCTTGTGATATATCCATCACTGCCATTGGCATGGTTATAGTCTAGGGTTATATGAACAAGGTACTCGTGTTCCTTTCTAGTCGCAATATCAATTGCCATATGATAAATCTGGTTGAGGACACAATAAGCCTGTACCTCTTGATGTCCTCAAAGATATTTTAGAATTCCTAGGTCTTAACTATAGGGATGAGCTTGGACGATATCCCTATGCTAACCCAAATCATGTCCACTCATTGGGGGGTTATTTTCTCATAAATATGATATATCAAGATCTATCTTATAATTTCACCCAATCCCATGAAGTGGGTGAGGGTTCGAGTATCCTACCATCTGATAATGAGTAAGAGGATCAAGGTACACCTCATGAATGGACAACATATGATGAATTATATTATGGTGTAACACCCATCAACTACCCTATTTTAGATGAGTAATATGAGTACGTCATCCCATTGGATGATGAATAAGAGTTCTATCTATGTATGTTCCTAGTGCAACATCCCATATGGTGATAAAATTTTCCACTCGAAGAGCAAGCTCATCACCTTTCACATCGACCACCACCAATCATTCCACCTCCATTGCAACCACCTCTATGAGTCTTAAGACAACCTCATATCTCTAGACCCAATCACCCATCCAATGGAGATCATCCATACATCAACATGATCTCTATAGATCTTACTGCACCATTACATGATCTGAATAACCCATCAAAGACAATGCACCTTGACCTTGAGGTAATTGACTTTGATCAAGGAGATTCTCCCGCATATCCATCAGAGTATTGGCCTTGCAATGAAATGTTACAACTATTTCATTTTTCTCCAAGGACTACTTACAATGTCTTTCAGGCTAAGGTTGAGCATGAGTTTCTAGTTGATTATGTAAACCCAATTGATGGTATTCATTTAATATCTACTCCACACCAATTGGAAGAGGGATCCCATATGTCAATTGAGCCAAAAATTGATAGGGATATTGGCACAGATTCTGATAATCCCTAATTCATCAAGCTAAGGGAAGGCTTATCCCCTACTAAGCAAGATGATTATATAGAGTTGTTAAAAGAGACAAATAAATATTTTTTGTGGTCCTACAAAGATATGCCAGGACTAGATCCCAATTTAGTCACGCATAATCTTACCATTGACCCAAATACAAAACCATTTACACAAAAGCTACGAAAAATGCATCTAACAATAGCCTTAATGGTGAAATATGAATTGCAAAAACTATTGGATTCCAAATTCATTATATAAGTTTATTATCCACCATGGGTTTCCAATATGGTACTTGTCAAGAAACCCAATGGAAAGATTCACATTTGCACTGATTTTCAAGATCTAAATAAAGCGAGCCCCAAGGATGAGTTTCCTTTGCCAAAAATGGATGCATTGGTAGATGCCACAGTAGGCCTTGAAATGTTATCCCTAATGGACGGTTTCTCTAGATACAATCAAATTCACATTAATATAGAAGACCAACTCAAAAAAATATTCACAATGCCTTGGGGGACATTTTGTTAGAAGGTCATGCCTTTTGGCATCAAAAACACTGGTGCTACCTATCAATGACCTATGACTTATATCTTCCATGAATACATGCATAAAATTTTGTAAGATTACATAGATGACTTATTGGCTAAATATTTACTTCACCATGAGCACATTGATGTATTGCACAAAGTTCTAGATCGCCTCATTGAACACAATGTTAGACTAAATTCCAAGAAGTGCATATTTGGCATCACATCTAGAAAACTCTTGGGATTCATAGTCTCTAAATGAGGCATAGAAGTAGATCCAAATAAGGTCAAGGTAATCATAGAAATTTATCCTTCTACTACTATCAAGCATCTACGTAGTCTGCAAGGAAAGGTCACATCCATAAAGTGCTTCATAGCGCAATTGTCAGATAAGTGTCAATCTATGAACAAATTGTTACGCAAGGGGGTCACATTTAATTGGGATGACAAGTGTCAAGCCACCTTTGACAAGATTAAACAATATTTGGCTTTACCACTAGTATTGGCTTCTCCTCGACCATAAGTGTCATTCTATCTATACATCTCATCTACTGAGCTTGCATTGGGCACCATGTTAGGCCAAAAGAATGAATTGCATAAAGAACAAGATACATACTATATTAGCCACACCCTAGTCAATTATAAAATAAATAATGCATATGTTGAGAAGATATGCTTAGCAGTGGTTTTTTCATTAAAAAGCTATGCCATTTCATGCTCAATTATACCACATATATAGTATCAAAAGAGAATCCATTGTGATATATGATGAATCAAACTTACCATAACAATCGCATGGTGAAATGGATTATGTTATTGATAAAATTTGACCTCAAATTCATCGGACAAAAATTATTTAAAGTTCAGGTCTTATCCAATCAACTCATAGAGGCTTCCCTCTAGGATGACCAACCTCTTAGCATAGAGCTTCCCGATGATGGAGTCTTTCAAGTGTTAGAATCACCTAATATTGAAGAGCCTGAATCACAGGTTAACATGACTCTATTTTTTGATTGCTTTAAGTGTGAGCAAGGGGGTGGCATAGGAATTGTGTTTTTCACACCATAATGGTCTCCAATACCCCTTTCATTCAAACTCGATTTCTCATGCACCAACAAATAATGTCGAGTATGAAGCTCTTCTCATAGGCCTTCAAATGACAATTGCCATGAAAATGACCAAGCTTAACATTTTTGGTGATTCCTTGCTCATAGTAAATTAGGTCAAGAAAAAATTCCAATGTAGATGCCCAATCTTGCAAGCCTACAAAGCCCTAGTGTATAAAATTCTAGAAAAAATTGAATGGTATGATATTGAGGCACTCCTTGTTCATCTAATCGTTTTGTAGACACAATGGCCTTCTTAGGGTCTTTAATCCTGCAAAACCCTTATGATGATATAATGACCATTCAAGTCAAAATGCTATCACAATTTGCAACTAAGTGTGAGGATCTTCACTCCATGCCAAAAGTCCACATGATTCAAATTGAAACTTCTCATGAAAAATTATCTCAAATTCACAATTTCTTAAACAATACCGCTTGGGGAACTTTGTTTCCACAAACTCCTTTTGATAGTAGCACAATGCTATATCTACAAGTTATCTCCCAATCAACATTCATGAGAGATGAACTTCAAAAGGGTTAAGTAATTCATGCAATTGAGGCTTCTTCAAAACAATATTGGTCCATCCAGCTAAAATATTACCTAAAGCTTGGTAATATCCCATTTGGATTGTCGCATACCGCCAAGCATGCATTCAAGAAAAAAGTGGTAAAATATGTCTTACTTGGAGACATACTATATCATCGAAGCTACGAGGGTATCCTCCTTCATTACCTAGAACCTCAAGAGTCTGTTTGGACAATCGCCCAAGTACACGATGGTACATGTGGTGGCCATTTTAGCGACATGGCCATCGCAAAGCACATTCTTCACATGGGCTATTATTGGCCAACTTTAGAAAAATATTGTTGTGCTTATGTTAATAAGTGCATCAAGTGTCAACACCATGCTAATTTGACACACGTACCTTCTCAGGCCTTACAATATATTCAATCGGTTTGGCTATTTTCACAATGGGGGTTTGACCTAACCAAAAAAATCTCACTCTCTTCCTTAGGCCATCACACATTCAATATTACAGCTACTAAGTACTTTACAAAAGGGTGGAAGCAATTCCCCTTACATTGCAGAGTTCATTCTATGTAACATCATTTTTCATTTTGGTATCCCATCCAAAATAATTTTAGATAATAGGCCCCCTTTTAAGAATAAGTATGTGTGTGCTTTAACAACTAAATATAACATCCAACACAACTTTTCTATGCCCTATTATCCAAAATCCAGTGGGTAAGCTAAGGCATAAAAAAAAACACTAATTGCCTTAAAGAAAATTGTTAACGATAATCACAAAGATTGGCATAATCAATTGCCTCTGGCCATTTGGGATTAATGTACCAGTATTCGAACACCCACTGGGGCAACTCTATTTTCACTAGTGTATGGTGCTGAGGTTGTCATGCCTTTAGAGTTGGAAATACCATTGCTACATATATCCATGCAGGAGTTCATCGATGATGATACCACACGATAGGTTCACCCAGATCAATTAAATTTGCTTGATGAACAATGCGTTAATGCTCTTGAGCACCTACATGTTTATCAAGAGCATCTTTAGAGAGCTTATAATATGAAATTCCATCCTAGAGACTTTTAGGTTGGTGATATTTTTCTAAAAGAGAACCAACAAAATTCTAACTTTTCATCCCATCTACAGGATAAATTTGTAGCAAACTGTTTAGGTCCATACATTATAACTAGTTATATTGGACCTGGAACTTATCGCCTAGCTTTCATTGAAGGATATAAGGAGCCCGAGCCCTTGAATATCCTTCACCTATGACCTTTTTATGCTTAAAGCATTGCACCTTACCCAAAATGCTCCAAAGGCATCTATAAGCCCTTTGGTTACCCCAAAATGCTCCAAAGGTTTCTACAAACTCTTTGGTCACCCTAAAATGCTCCAAAGGCATCTATAAGCCCTTTGGTCACCCCAAAATGCTCCAAAGGTGTATACAAGCCCTTTGGTCACCCCAAAATGCTCCAAAGGTGTCTATGAACCCTTTGGTCACCCTAAAATGATCTAAACATGTATACAAACCCATTGGTCAACCTAAAATTCTCTAAAGGTATCTATAAGCCCTTTGGTCACCCCAAAATACTCCAAAGATGTCTATGAACCCTTTGGTCACCCCAAAATGCTCCAAAGGTATCTATAAACCCTTTGGTCACCCCAAAATGCTCCAAAGATATCTACAAACCCTTTGGTCACCCTAAAATGCTCCAAAGGTATCTATAAGCCCTTTGGTCATCCTAAAATGCTCTAAAGGTGTCTACATGCCCTTTCGTCACCCTAGAATACTCCAAAGGTGTCTATGAACCCTTTGGTCACCCTAAAATGCTCCAAAGGTGTCTACAAACCCATTGGTCAACCTAAAATGCTCCAAAGGTATCTATAAGCCATTTGGTCACCCCAAAATGCTTCAAAGGTGTCTACGAACCCTTTGGTCACCCAAAAATGCTCCAAAGATATCTATAAAACCTTGGGTCACCCCAAATCACTCAAAAGGTATCAATAAACCCTTAGGTCACCCTAAAATTCTCTAAAGGCATGTATAAGCCCTTTGGTCATCCCAAAATTCTCCAAAAGTGTCTACGAGCCCTTTGATCACCCTAAAATGCTCTAAAGGTATTTATAAACCCTTTGGTCACCCCAAAATATCCCAAAAATATCTATAAACTCTTTGGACACCCAGAATAGCCCAATGGCATCCACTAAGCCCATTGGTTAAATGTGTATATATATTTATCAAAATCCAAAAACATCATTAAAATATCAAAAACACAAAAAATATTCAATTGCATTACATTTCATATCATTGAATTATACAATCACGTGTATTAGGCATACACATCATTGCATTTTTCATTTTAGAGTTGATCATACATGTCTACCACCAGGTCTGTATACTAGGTATCCTTCAAAATAAACTTTATCAAAAGTTAGTATTAACACTTGTTTACATTATAATTATCAATTCCATTTTACACCTTTCATATATGTGTCAGTTTCCCTTCACCTAGTCATTTTTTATAAGGTGTCATTAGGGTTTTCAATCACTCAGTCGTCTCTAGTTTTATTTTCATATTTTGTAGAAAGCTATCATGATTTTTAGAAGGTAGAGTCTTTCTTTGATTGTACCTTGTATACGTCATAATCCCAAACACATTTTCACATTAATAAATCCAAGTTTTGCACAAGAAAATATGAAACCTACAAAGAGGTCCATGTTACCTTAAGAAAAAAATTTACCTCGCTCATCCCCTTGTATGAATGGTTAAAAAATGCTAAGAATTGATAAAAGTACAAGCTCCTCCTTATCCAAAGAAATCCAAATCGCTTACCTCACGTTAAATTGGGGCAAGTATCCAAAGAGAAAAATAAACAGTGATTGTTACCACTTAACAATATGCAAAATAAAAAGTGATTGTCACCATTAGCACAAAGAAAAATAAATAGTGGTTCTCACCACTACCAAAATCCCTTTCTCACCAAAAAAAATGAGCAAATCCTTAGAGCAATTCAAATATAAAAGAAAAGAAAGGAGTACTGAGCTTGAATCCTTGGAATTATCAGTATTTGACCACCATAAGGTGATCCTCATTACAGGTTGGGTGGCATCAATTCTGCCTAGCAATAGTGGTATCCTTATGCATGATGATATATCTTTCACATAAGCGACCTGATTTTGTACAAACCAATGTTTGCATGCAGATGAGATAACTTTTGGTAGCCTATATTGCCTAGTGGTCTAATCCAACTATGTAGAAAACTTAATATAATGATACTCATGAGGTGATCTTCTGTACATATGGGCTGCATTAATCATGTTTGGTACTGGGATAAATTTATGTGCTATCATAGCAATGAAATCACATGCACACACAAGGATATTGAATATATTAGTCATCCTAGCAGATTTATACCTTGCCAAAAAGTCTTGCATAGGTAATATATAACTTTTGACTAGATCACTAGAGTGTTTGAGTCTCATTAAAATCTCAAGGACATCATATAGCATCATATTATTCATTCCACTCTATCTCATTTTATCACATGTTTTTTAGGTAATAGTTGCACAATTCATTACATAATATCATTATAAAAGTGAAATGAAGAGATGAATTTTATACAGTCTATGGTGCTAGCAACTAGTGTGTCACATAGTAATCACAATTCATCATACAGATTAACAAATGATCCATTTTATTATGTATACACACATGTATATATCATCAATAACATCATAGTACCATACATGCATTCATGATAAAGCATCAATCAAAGCATCGGTAAAGCAAATATAAACATTGCATACATCTAATAAAGCAGTAAGGAAACACATGATGACAACAAAAAAACTTATATATATGTGTGTGTGTGTGTGTGTGTGTGTGTGTGTGTGTGTGTATGGGACAAAAAGATACATCATAATCTAAAAACTACCCATAGGCTACAATCAAGTGGGTCCTCAAACCTCAAACTCTCAAAAATTCAAAAAGAACCATATAGTCTCGTAAGCCATGGTCATGAAGGACCAACACTATGACTCTCACCCCCACCATCATTTGGTGTGCATTGAGAGATCCTAGATCTGCTCTCCCTGGCCCTATCTTCTATCCTCATAGAGCTAGGTTCCCCCATCCTTGTAGATGACTACCCTGTACCACTCCTTGTTGCGGGCCAAACAAGGTGAATGGTTTCCTATTTTTGTCACATGCCCATGCATTTAATTATCAACCCAGGGAGCTTCGTAAACTTGTGAAGAGTCAGAATTAGGTTACTACAATACCATTAGAGGTGAATCTGCTAATCCTACGTTTGGTAGGTGTTCTTGAAATGGTTGTCAATCATTCTCGCACTCCTCAACAAATTACGTAAGAAGAACAGAATTAAATCTACAGAAATAAATCATGTACACATTCTTGAAAATAAATCTATTGCAAATACTGGAACTAGAAAACTAATGAACATTCTTATGAAAGCAATAAACTAATTAAAATAAATAAACAAAAAGGAAATGGGGAAGAAATACTAGCTTGGAGTGGGCCCAGGCTCCAGCAGCTTCTTCCCGATCGAACACGTGCTTAGAACTTTTGGAACTTTAATATATTTGTCAACACACTACAATTTATCTCTGTACGTCTAAATGGATATTTATTTTATTTCTATATATTTCTAAGAATGATCTGCATGTGTTTATATAACACACCCATAGAACTTTTGTTATAGAAGTAGTTACAACAGTCGATCTGTCCCAGACTAAATCAAGACAGTCTAGTAAATGCAATCGACATCTGGTGTTTTATTATAATGGCGGCATGTTCATTGTTCAGTTCGTGCTTTGCCTAGCATCAGTAAGATGTTTTGCTACATTGGTGCAATCTCCAATTTAGCTCTACATGACGTAGATCTGGAACTACACCAGCCACTGCCATCCATGTCGTTCAAATCTAGTGAACGGGCAAAGAATCAGTGGCACCTTCTGGTTTTGGGGAGGAGCTTGCCTTTTGCTAGTGTCTTTCGACTATGGGGAGGTGCTTGTCTTTGGTTGGCACCTTCCAGTTGCAGGGAGGCACTCATCTTTGGTTGGCACCTTCCAACTGCAGGGATGCACTTGTATTCAGTTGGCGCCTTTTGACTGCATGGAGGTGCTCGTATTTAGTTGGCGCCTTACGATTGCAGGGAGGCACTGGTATTCAGTTGGTGCCTTTCGACTGTAGGGAGGCACTGGTATTCAGTTGGCGCCTTCCGACTGTAAGGAGGCGCTCATATTCTCTTCATTAACCCTCGATGAAATAAAATGCCAAGTCCATCAAAAGGACCTTGACCATTCCAAATATAACTAAATCAACTGCAATTCCACAAAACATACTAAAAACACACAAATTAGATAACACGCATAATTATATCAAATATCTATATAATCATTCATAAAAGTACACAATCCTTATTATACAACCGTATATTGATCAAAGAAACATGTACAAAATATGAGAATTTCTGGTGCTCATCATCCCCCCACGTCTAACTTATGCCAGGCCCTCGTGGCATCCAAACTGTAGGTAGCCCTCTAACTTTTCATCGTCGCCATCTCTTGGAGGATTCGGCTGCCCCTGTGGCCCGAGTCTGTCTTTTCGTGCTGGCATTTGAAGGTGTGGTTCGCCTTTGCCTATGGAAAATTGTAGCTGTCAATTGTTCCCTTCTTGTTCTGGCCGCTACTGGTGGTGGTCTAGCCAGCGTTGTTCCTGCCGATTGAAATGCAGCTTTTATAGCTTGCCAGAGGTCGACGTCTAGAGGTCTGACCACTGCCAAAGGGATATCTGAGTTATCCCCTCTGGAAGGCACTACTTGGGCCTTGTATAATTCGACCGCTTCAGGGGTAAGCCTTGCATTCTCCTTTGCAATTGCAGTGGCCTCCAATTGTGGGCCATATACTCCCCACCATTCCAAGTACTTCCTCATCATGGAAGGCCACCCTCGGGATGAACCATAGATGTCCCAAAACTAGCTATCTTCTATCATATTGATGCAGATGCCAGAATCTCCTTTTACCCTCGAGGATGCCTTCCTGGCCTCCTTGGCTGCTTTCATTTCATTGCATCGCTGCTCAAAATATTTTTGCCTTTCGACGAATGACTGCATGTCCCATTCGTCCTCTTCAAAGTCGACAAAGGTCACTTTTGCCTTCTGTCGAGCCGTCCTAGGCCTCTTTGCCTTGGCTTCTATAGAAAATGTGGCAGATTGGATAGGGGTCTCTCATTTCTCCTTCAGGGACTTCTCCTTGCTCTGAAGGATCGGTTGTGCTGCTATCTCCGAGGGTGATCCTTCATTCGCCTATCTACCTGGTGTCGACCCATCAGGCTCTTCTCCTTCTTTAGGCCTGGGGAGGTCCTCCTTATCCTCTGGTCTTATCTATTGTTGGAGACCTTCGTCCTGCTCTGTGTCACTCAGGACAATGACAAGGGGCATGGTAGGACTTTTTTTATTTTCACCCCTAAAAATAGAGGAATCCTCCCCTGCCTTCGGGCTGCTCTATCAGGCATCCGATCGAATCTCCCCCGAAGAGAATACTCATTCGACAGATGTTGGAGATTTCATCGGCACTTCTTCTACCCAATCATTCTGAGTGGACGCCTCTTGTCTTGTTGTTCCTCTGTCCTGGAGCATTTGATTTTCCTCTTCCAACTGCTGGACCAACTACTCGAGCTGAGCAATTCGCCTATCTCTTTCCTCCAATTCCCTTTTATGCTGGTTCTAGCAATCTTCTAGAATCTGTTGTGCCATCCAGCAATCAATTTGCCATTCGAGTGCCTCCTCCAAGGCCGCATCGATCTAGTCATTACTCTCGAAAGTTCCTTCATTCCGTGGGCTCTGGTTCATTAATTCTCGGAGGGTTTGGGTGGCAACATCTATCTCCGGGTCACTCTGTCTTTCCTCTATCAAAAGGAATCATCACAGACGTTTCCTCCTGGGGATTGGTTCATCCTCACCACCAGCAAGTGGCGCTCCTTCCTCCTCATACTCAGGAACTAGGGAATGCACTCTGTCCTCTATGTCTTCGGGCACCGGTGACTGCTCTGCTCCTCCTAGAAAATAGGGCAATGCCAATTGCCCGATGTTTGTTATCTCATCTGTAGGGGATGCTTCGTCTTGCCCTAATTCGACAACCGCATTGTGTTGCTCTATTTGGCCGCCATCTCCCTCTGCATCGCAGTTTTGTCCTTGTGCTTCTATGTGGCAGACCGATGCCAATATCATCCCATGGTGGGCTAAGGCAGACGGTGCCCCATTTTGGTACCGAGTTGCTTCATCTTTCAAAGCATTCGCCAGGTAGAAAGGTATGTTTAATTTCCTCCCATGCACTAGGTGATTGATGAAGTGCACATGATTAATGTGTAGATGGGTATACTTTCCTGTGCATGTGAAAATTTGAGCAATCTGCTAGAACATCTTCCGCATATTCATGGGGAGACTATTTTTGAGTAACCCCTCCCTGTCTATCTACACATTTCCTCCTGGCAACAGTATTTCAGTGTATAGTTTTAACACTCCGCCCTTGTATGTACATTCCCCCGTGAGAGGCAATCCAGTTGCCTATGAGATGAACTCAGGGGTGACTAGAATTTCCACCCCTCGTACTTGGGTCGCATCGCCCCTCAAAGAGGCAGAAAATTCTCTAGCTACCTCCATGTCCTGGCCCTGACTGACCAGGGTGCAGTATTCGAGCCACCCCTTGGCTTTGAATTGGGTCTTCACTGCCCCTCTGATCCCATCAGTATCACTGGGTTCATTCTTCTTGATCGCATGGTTCTTGGACCTTCCTCCCATGGTGCCTTCTACTATTGTATATTTTTTCTATCCTTCCTTCTTCAGGAAGGTGCCTTCTTATAGAAAATATGCCTAACCCTAGCAGTTATGGAAGACACCCTATCATTGGCACACGATTCCAGCTATGGGGGGATACGATCTCTATGACGGTGGTATCTTTTTTGGTATTGATTCGTCATTCCAATCATCGTGGTAGCCGTTGATTTGTTGACTTGTGACACGAGGGAGGGGTATGGTCATTTGATGTTCCTCATTTGTGCGATGCTTCATTCCGCTCGAGACGTTCGATAGATGTAAATGTTGCATGCGGGAGGCATTCTTTGGTACCTTTCCCATGTGGATGGTGTCCTTGTAGCGCCTTTCTAACATTTTCGGTGCTCTTCTTCGAACGAATGCGCCTTTCGGTGCTATGAGGTGCCTCTGATTGGTGGGAGGCACTTTTGCCTGCATGCATCTTCCCAATGTGGGAGGCGCCTCCTTCTGGTTCACACCTTCCCGATGTTGGAAGGCGTTTGTCTTGATGAATGTGCCTTCCTGATGTTGGAAGGTGTATTCGGCTGGATGAATACGCCTTCCTGATGTTGGAAGGCGTATCGGTTGGATGAATGCGCCTTCTTGATGTTGGAAGGCGTCTCGGTTGGATGAATGCGCCTTCTTGATGTTGGAAGGCGTATTCGGTTGGCTTTTTTTTTTTAAAGACTTGGTGCCTTCCTACCATGGAAGGCGCCTACATATGTATATATTTTTTTATTTTTTTATTTTTATTTTTTATTTTTTATTTTTATTTTTTAATGGAACTTCTGAATGAATGGAAGGCGCTGTCTTCCAATTTGGTGCCTTCTGGATGCAGTAAGGTGCCTTCTTCTGGATGGGTGCCTTTCGAGTGTAGTAAGGCACCTTCTTGTGGACTTGGTGCCTTCTTCTGGATGTAGTAAGGTGCCTTCTTCTGGATGGGTGCCTTTCGGGTGTAGTAAGGCACCTTCTTCTGGACTTGGTGCCTTCTTCTGGATGCAGTAAGGTGCCTTCTTTTGGACTTGGTGCCTTTTGGATGCAGTAAGGCACCTTCTTCTGGATGGCAATTTGACTGGAAAAAGGGTGATCAAGCCTTCCAAATTTTTCATGCTGCACAGATTCTACCTACGAGCCGGTGTTAGAATGCTAAGCCGAATCAGGCCTGGTTTCCCAGATACCTATCCCTCGTGCTGTCAGGTCCTCCACCTGCAAAAAGCAATCAAAAAATAAAGGAAAATAAATGTAGTTAGACGCATTCCATGCCTATTAAGCCCTAGATTAGGATGCCTATAGCTTGCATGCGAGCGTCGTCCCTACAAAAACACACATTACAAAAAAAACTATATTAACTAAAAAATTTTGGGTGAGCACTTTTGTGCCCACCATTTCACCTGTTAGATTTCGGTCCAAATCTAGCAAGATGGGGTCTCCCCCACGCCTACTCTGGATTCCACCTGTAATTTTTTGGATGTATTATAGGGGTGTAGTCGGTGGCCATTGACTATGAACATGGTGTTGTCGTCAATTGTCTTAACGCACACTGCCTTGTTCCTAATGAGCTATGCCACCTCATACGGCCCCATCCACCTCTGCATAAGTTTTCCCTTCCTTTCCTTGTACCAGGAATCGTACAACAGTACCCATTCCCCTACCTAGAACTTCTTCAGCTTGATGTGGTTATCATGTCACTTCTTTCTCTACTTTTGTATAATTTCTATCCTCTGCAAAGTATCCAGTCAAATTTCATCCAGCTGATCTAGCTGGTGAATCCTCTATTTTTGAGCTTCGTCCAAGCTCAAATTTAATTCTGAAACCGTCCTTAGAGTTTTGATTTCGAACTCGATGGGCATCATCGCATTTTTTCCATAGACCAGTTGGAAATGTGTGCATCCTGTGGTGGATTTCCACGTGGTGTTGTATGCCCAAACTACCTCCAGCAACCATGTGGCCCAATATTTCTTGTGTTGTTGCATGATTTTGGTCAGGATGTTTTCTATCTCCCTGTTTGTCACTTCTACTTGTCCATTCACCTACGGATGGTAGGGCATGGTTTTATTATGCCAAACTCTATACTGCTCCATCAGCTCCTTAATCAATTTGGAGGTGAATTGGGGCCCTTGGTCTGTTCTTATATCTCAAGGAACCCCAAATCATGTGAAAATATAGACAAATAATAAATCGATGACCATTCTTTCCTTTGAGTCCCTTAATGCCTGCACTTCCACCCATTTGGTGACGTAATCTGTGTAAACCAGAATAAACCTCCTTCCCATTGAAGGTGGATTAAATGGTCCCATGAAGTCCATGCCCCATTTATCAAAATTTTCTAGGTGTACCTAGGGCTACAGGGGCATTTCATCTCGGTGGGTTGGTATACCCATCCTCTGGCACTCATCACACTTGATGTTATACGCTACCGCGTCCTTGAACAGAGTGGGCCAAAAATACCCAACCTGTAGGATTTTGTAGGTAGTTTGTTTCCCTGCAAAGTGTCCTCTGCATGGCTCATCATGACATGCCTTGAGCACTTCTAAAAACTCCTGTTCTGCTATGCATCTTCTTATAATTTGGTCCCATCCTATTTTAAATAGGAGACCATCCATCCAAAGGAATGATGCGCTCTTCTCTATGATCGCCTGCTTTTCTTGGTAAGAGAGAGCAGGTGAGGTCTTTCTAGTGGCCAAGTAATTGGCTATGTATGCATACCAAGGAGTTGGTTCACTAATAGCGAATAGATGTTCATTTGAAAACTAATCTTCCACTGCTTGATGATCTGCTGGTATCAATCTGGATAAAAAATCTACCACGACATTGTCCTTGCCCGGTTTATCGACTATAGTGATGTCAAATTCTTGCAATAGCAACAGCCATCTGATAATTCTACCACCAATGGCTAGCTTGCTCATCAGATACCTAATAGCCACGTGGTCCGTATGGATGAAGACCTTGTATCCCGTTATATAGTGGCAGAATTTGTTTATTGCATGGACAACTACGAGGAATTCTTTTTTTGTCACTATATAGTTGAGCTCTGCTCCCGCCAAGTTTTTATTGACATAATAGATGGCATAAAATTCTTCGTTGTCTTTCTGCCTGAGGACTGCTCCAATCGCACCATTCGATGCATCACAGTAAATATGGAACGATATGGCCCAATTCGGTCCTCTCAAGACCGGTGCATATATCAATTTTTCTTTCAGCAATTGGAATGCTTCTTCGCAATCTCTCGTCCAATTGAACTCTACGTCCTTAGAAAGTAGGGTGTGCAGTGGTTTGGCAATCTTACTAAATTCAATGATAAATCGTCGATAGTACCCGACTGATCCAAGGAAACTTCTTACCTCATTCTGCATTCTGGGGCTAGGTAGGTCTCTGATGACCTCGATATTCCTCTTGTCTACTTTTATTCCTTCCGCAGAGAGGTGGTGTCCCAACACGATGCCTTCCTGCATCATCATAAAACATTTTTCATTACTTAGGGACAAATGATTTTCCTTGCTCCTATCGAGCACTCTTTCCAAATTTGTCATTGCCTCCTCAAAGGTTTCTCCATAGGCAGTGAAGTCGTCCATGTATACTTCCACACCATCTCCTATCATATCATAGAATATGCTAAGCACCGCCCTTTGAAAGGTGGCCGATGCGTTGCACAGTCCAAAAGGTAATACCTTATAGGCAAACGTTCCCCATGGACAGGTGAACGTTGTTTTATCTTGATCTTCTTCCCCTATTTGGATCTGGTTGTAACCACTAAAACCGTCTAGAAAGGAGAAGTATTTTCTTCCTGAGAGTGTGTCTAAGACCTGATCGATGAACGGGAGAGGGAAGTGGTCTTTCTTAGTCACCTTGTTCAATGCTCGGTAGTCCACGTAGATCCACCATTTCCTATTCTTTTTGGGGACCACCACTAATGGTGATACCCTTTCACTGTTAGAAATTGGATATATGAATTCGACAGCCAGAAGTTTGTGCAGTTCTTCTCTGACAATGTCTTTCATTGTTGGGTTCATCCTTCTCTGTGGCTGTCGACTAGGAGTTGCCTGGTCATCTAAATAAATCTAATGGGTACATATTTTTGGGCTGATGCCGTGCATATTTGCATAGTCCCATGCAAATGCTTGTTGATGTTTTACCATAAGCTCTTCCAATTTTTCTAGCTATGTGGTTGTCAACCTACTATTGACGTTTAATATCCTCCTTGGCCCAACGTGTATTTTTTGGATGTGCTGATCTTGGGTGCCAGTCAACGGCGATCCAGGTGTGGGGGTGGATGATTCTCCATGGAGAAACTCCATGATAGCACCATCCTTGTCCTCTTCTACCACCTCCTCCAAGGTCATCACCGACTAGATTATGGACAACTCTGTAGTTCCATGTTCGGTGATCTTGGGTTCTTTTTCCAAGTCCATAGACTGATCTGGTGATGAAATGGTCAGCATTTTGATGTTTTGCCCATTGGAGATGGTCATTAGCCCATCTCGGTAGCTGATGTAAGCATCAACTATTTCCAGCCATGGCCTCCCCAAAATGAGCGAGTAACCGCCCAGCCTGGTCTTGGTTTACAAAACTAAAAAATTGGCTGGATATTCCCATGCACTGACTGTTATGATCACGTCTTCCAGCATTCCTTCCAACGACACGGTTGATCAATCGGATAACTATAGCACTGTCATGGTTGGATTTAGGTTCGTGAGCTACAACCTCTGCATGGTCTCTTGAGGCATCATGTTGATGGCTGCCCCAAGGTCAACCAATGTGTTGGACAGGGAATGTCCTCCAATTTTTATGGTCAGCATTGGGCTGCCTGGATCTGCACACTTTGAATGACATGTTCCACCCATCATTAGATCTGCCAGTTTACCCATGATGTTGATAGTCTGGGTAGCTTTTCATCCTGGTCTCCTTAGACACATTTCTCTAATTGCCTTGGTGTAAATGGGGACATCTCGAATTGCTTGAAATAATGGGATTGTCACCGTGAGATTCTTCAAGCTCGACAAGATGTCAAATTCTGGTCGTGTTGTTTTTCTTTGTTCCTACAACCGGCTAGGAAATGGAGCCTCCACTCTCTCAAGTTCTTTTCCCTCTTCTACCAGAGGTGTCTCCTCTATTTCTTCCTCCTCTTCTACCAGTGGAGGTGTCTCTACTATTTCTTCCTCCTCTTCTACCAGAGGCGGTGTCTCTACTCCTAGCTTCCTACCTGATCTAAGTTGAATATTGTACATATGATACATCTCACCTTCTATGTTGTATGTCGATTGATTTACTCTATTGTTCGGGTTTGTTGTCGGTTGTGCTGGTAGCTGCATAGGTCTCATTACTGGCAATGTTGGTAAGTTCTGTTGGATGTGAGCAGGCGTTGCACTCTATGGAGTCTGATTCCATGCATTGTGGCCTCTCCACTGCTACCCAGGATATGGATATGGCATCCATGGCTGCTAATTTGAAAATGTTTCTAGGGGTGCGTTAGTCCAGGGTGATGGTCCCCACCACCCCATATTAGGTGATTGAGGGGGTCCTTGGTGCATGTATGGCCCTCCCCCATATTATGTAATTCTGGTTGGTATATTCCTCATGGGGGGATGTGGCCAACTCTTCCTATTGCCTATGAAGTAGGCCTCTGTGCTCTCAGTCGCTTCCTGGTTACTGGGCAGTTGTGGGCACAATCGAGTTTTATGATTCAGCCTGCAAACTGCGCATACTCTGACCTTATTTTCTAGACATGCATTCTTTGTGTGCCTTCTTCTGCATTTTGGGTAGAAATAGGCTAATGCTATGTCATTTTCTTGTTTCTTATTTTCTAACAACATCATATCCATCTGTAGTTCTAGAGATGAGAGCATTTCACTCTTCAAATCCTCCAGCATGTTGCCTATTTCTATTTTGGTGACTGAAGCAGTCACCTTCATGGTCCTAGCGATGATTTTGCCTCACCTTCTTGAGTAGTTCCGACATAATTTTCGGATGTCATCCATAGCATGCTGATAGACATCACCTCCAGAGATCATGTTGAGAGCCTCCAGTGACTCATTGGTAAGTCCCCTCAAGAAGATGCTTTTGAGGGACTTATCAGATAGCTTCGAGTGAGGGGATCGTTGAAGATTAAAGTTGAATCTCTCCCAATACTCCTTGAGAGACTCATATTCTCTTTGTGTCATGCTCAGGACCTCCTCCTTGGAGTCTCTTGCTCTCCCGAAATCTTGATATTGCTCTAGAAAGAGCTTCTTCATCTAGTCCTAGGTGGTGATGTGTTTGTCTCCCAGACCGATGAACCATCGTAGAGCTACATCATCTAATGTAGAAGGAAATAATTTCAACTTCTACATGTTTTATTTGTAATCCACAGACCTACACAAAACATCAAACTTGAATAAAAATAGGTCAAGGTCCTCAGTCGGGTGTCCTTTGAAGGACGAAAGGTGAGTAGGGGATATGTTTTTTATTTTGGTATCTCCTACTCCCTCCTCTATTGGGAAACTAAAGCCAGATGAGACTTCATCGTTATCTACCACTTTTTTGGGAAATGTGGTTTCTAATGCAGCGTTTATGGCCTTTCGATCATTTAAAACTTTCTGAGTCAATGCTCTAAGGTTGTCTGGCGAGATCGTCTGATCCTCCACAACCTTCCACAATAGGGCTTCCTCTAGAGGAGTCCTATTAAATAGGGGATTTATGATGATTCGTTCATCCCCTTGTTGATGGGATGAGGTGACACTTTGCACAAAGTGCGGTTCCTCACTCCAATGGACTGCTGGTAGGTCAGACGAGTCTAACTCAAATCCAAAATGCTTGGCTGATTCAGGTCCTGATGGATTAGTTCTTATAAAGCAACCGTCAGGTCCTCTTCTTCTCGAAGAACTCATACAAGGTCATATGGAAGGTTTCAAGGTATTGTAAGTAATCTAATTAAGACGCTTCCCCGACAATGACACCAAAATGTTGCAGGCCAAACAAGGTGAATGGTTTCCTATTTTTGTCACATGCCCGTGCATTTAATTATCAACCCATGGAGCTTCGTAAACTTGCAAAGAGTCAGAATTAGGTTACTACAATACCACTGGAGGTGAATATGCTAATCCTATGTTTGGGGGGTGTTCTTGAAATGGTTGTCAATCATTCCCACACTCAAAAAATTACGTAAGAAGAACAAAATTAAATCTACAGAAATAAATCATGTACACATTCTTGAAAATAAATCTACTACAAATACTGAAACTAGCAAACTAATGAACGTTATTATGAAAGCAATAAACTAATTAAAATAAATAAACAAATTAAAATAAATAAACAAAAAGGAAATGGAGAATAAATACTGGCTTGGAGTGGGCCTAGGCTCCAACAGCTTCTTCTCGATCGAACATGCGCTTAGAACTTATAGAACTTTAATATATTCGTCAACACACTACAATTTATCTCTATACATCTAAATGGATCTTTATTTTATTTCTATATATTTCTTAGAACGATCTACGTGTGTTTATATAACACACCCATAGAACTTCTATTACATAAGTAGTTACAACAGTCGATCTGTCCCAGACTAAATCAAGACAGTCTGGTAAATGCAATCGACATATGGCATTATGTTCTAATGGCGGCATGTTCATTGTTCGGTTTGTGCTTTTCCTGGCATCATTAAGACATTTTGCTACATTTTTGCAATCTCCAATTTAACTCTGCATGATGCAGAGCTGGAACTACACCAGCTGCTACCGTCCACATCGTTCAAATCTGGTGAACAGGAAAAGAATCAGTGGTGCCTTCTGGTTGTGGGGAGGTGCTTGCCTTTTGCTAACCCCTTTCGACTGTGGGGAGGCACTTGTCTTTGGTTGGCACCTTCTAGTTGTAGGGAGGTGCTCATCTTCGGTTGGTGCCTTTTGACTATAGGGAGGCGCTCGTATTCATTTGGTGCCTTCCTACTGTAGGGAGGTGCTCGTATTTAGTTGGCACCTTTTGACTATAGGGAGGCACTCGTATTCAGTTGGCTCCTTCCGACTGCAGGGAGGCACTGGTATTCAGTTGGTGCCTTTTGACTACAGGGAGGTACTGGTATTCAGTTGGCACCTTCTGACTGTAGGGAGGCGCTGGTATTCAGTTGGTGCCTTTCAACTGCAGGGAGGAACTCATATTCTCTTCATTAACCCCCAATGGAATAAAGTGTCAGGTCCATCAAAAGGACCTCGACCGTTCCAAATCTAACTAAATCAATTGCAATTCCACAAAACATACTAAAAACAAACAAATTAGATAACACGCATAATTATATCAAATATCTATATAATCATTCATAAAAGTATGCAATCCTTATTATACAGTCGTATATTGATCAAAGAAATATGTATAAAATATGAGCATTTCTGGTGCTCATCACTCCTCCTAATCTTCTGGGACCTACTAGAAAAAGAGTGAGTTGGTAAGTTCCCTCTAAGGTGTGCTATCTCATCCTCCAAATCTTTTGTGTAAGTAGTGTCAGCTTAGAAGGATATGGAGTTATGTTAGCCCATCCTGTAGCCTAGACATATCACCACTACTAGATCCCCCAGGGCTCTGAGTCCCTGCTCTAACCTATGACCAAAGAGTAGCTAACTCTATTGCCTACCTATCAATCTCAACCTATGCACTCTACACCTGTTCTTGCAGTAGAGATCTCTCATATATGTGCTTCCATCTACCTCTGATCAGATCACCCTATAGCTAAACAATAGTAGCATCTCATGCTACCAACTATGTTTGCACTCCCTGATCATAAAATTCATCCTCACCATAATCATATTATGGATCCCCCACATCAATGAGATCTATCCACTCATCCTCTACTTGGTAAAACACATGTCACTCACCTAAGTTTAGCTCCTCCTTATCTGGAGCCTCATCATGACCCTCATTTAGAGCCTCATTATGTCTCTCATCAGGAGCATCCCTGTGAGCCTTCCCTATCATCATAACTGTACCACCTCCTAAAGGCTCCTCCACTAACCACTGGTGTGTCACCCATAAGGAGTCATACTCCATTGTAGTCCCTACGTCATCTAGCTTAGAGACATCCTATGGAAGATCTGCCTCCTCTCTAACCACCTCAAATATAGGCCAAGCAAGTATCCTCTCATCTCCATGGTATCGGTATATCATTGGCTCACTAGGAAACCCTTGGCATAGCCTAAAATATCATAGGACTCGATCATATGGGAAGTACTCTTTATCAGTCCCATGTTGCCCAGCTAACCATCTCCCTCATGTCACTTAACGAAGTTGTGCCTCAGCCTTAGGCCATGCTAGACAATCCCTATAAGGTCTCCAAGTCACCTCCTCTACCCTGAGCGATGCAAATGACTACACATAATGATTAATCACGCCTACATAGGTATGGCTCTAACTACTCTCCTGGTCTCACTGCCATAGAATCCCATAACCTATCTTCCTATCTATAAGTTATGCTTGTGTCGTCCAAGGTAGTCTTTGTAGTCGATCCATAATAATATGATGCCATCCCCACACCTATAGTATAAAGTTGCATCCCAAGACTTTTCACCCATGTGATCAAATATTGTACAACTCATCATAAAGCTATTCCAGCAAAGTAGCATCCCAAGCCATCACTAGCGGTTGCTCTATGGTGCACTCCACAAGTGAAAATGCCAACTCAAAAATTTTCCAGGGGAACTTTGTTCCTGACGAGTCTGTTAGAAACATGTTGGATATCAGCATCATCAATAAGGCATATATAGTGGTCAATACCTTAGCCTCATACCATAATTCCACTAGGATACCTCTGCTAGGTAAGTCTTGTACTGCCTCACGCAAGTCCTTGTCAAAGTAGCTCTATAAAACTATATCTTTGAGATCTTGATGAGTCAATAAAATAAAATTCCCCTCTATTAGAATGCATAAAATCTAATAGACATCCTCTAATATCACTATCATCTCCTAAATCAATAAGTGAAAGGTGTTAGTGCAATGGTCCCACAATTCTATCAAAGTAGTCAGATAGGCTTTGTCGCCCACCATTGGCTCTAACTATGTCACTTGCTTAAGATCAATGGGGTCAAGCCATTTCTAGTTATCCTTTGTCATTAAATCCATATTGGTATGAAAGAGATTTTAAAATTGATATTGAATCTTAATCACCTGGCAGAGGTAAGCAAGTTAACCAAAATGCAGCAAAAGAGCACTCAAATTACCCAAAAATAGCAAAAATAGCCTCAAAAAGGGATATTTTCCCCAAATTCATGGTCATCCCACCCATGTACGGCCCCTAATTTGGAATTTGTCCCATCCTAGTGGCAATCCCACCCAAGTACAGCCACCAATAGTCGTCCCACCCAGGGACAACCCCTAAAAATACTAAAAAAGGGTCTGCTTGGCCCCTAAAAATAGCCATAAAATATTTTTAAAAAACACACAAAATGGAATAAAAATGCATATAAATAACAAATAAAGTAAAAATTCCTACATATTATCACTACTAAGGTTCTTTAACCAATATTTAGTGTGTTTTTTTGGAAAATGCGCAAATAATTACAATTCCAAGTTCAATAAAGAATATGAGCAAATTCAACCCTTACCCATCTTGCACCGACTCCATCACTCATCGAGTCCTAAGGCTGTCTCATGGTTATTGTGGGATGATATCGATAGTGATCCACTTCAAAAAATGAACCTCCTACTACTCACCTCTCAGTTTTCCAAGTTAGAAGTGTGCAAATGAGCTATTTTTCCCAATTTGGGCTTACAAAGCACTAGAATGAGCATGGCCATCCTAGGGTGGTATGGCCAAAAAATTGGCCAAACATCCCACCTTGGGATGGCCATAAACTATGTAGCCATCCCAACTTGGTATGACCACCAAAAAATCCTACAAAAACAACAAAAAAAGACCAAGAAAATGGTCTAAAAACCATAAAAAATAGGTCAAAATTGATAAAATTCACAAAGGATCGAGATTGAATTCAAATTGTTCATGGATGCATTTAAAATTCTCTACTTCACTCCCCAATAAGGCCATTGTGGTTTGACTTCTCCACATGAACAATGTATTTAGTCATTTTATTCCATGAAATATCAACAAAACTATCAAAATCCTAGTAAATTTGATAAATCTTACAATGGGTAAAACTAACGGTTATCCCAATCAAGTCATATTGGTCAAGCAAATTATTGCTTTCATCACTGTTCATGACCTCATCGACTCGTCACTTGAGGGGGTAGTCATAATAATAAATTCATAAATCAAAATCAACACTCAAACACTCAAAAGTGCAACTTGCATACATTCAAAAGAATCATTGCCAGAGATAAATCTCAAGCCTACACTGGGGCAAATAATTTAGCACCAATTCAACAAAACAAAGTCTTGGTCTCCTTGAAGCCTTTTTACATGTATTCCAATATTATAAAACAAGGAACAAAGATCAAGTATTCCCTAGAGCCCCTAAAACTATCATTATAGTGTGGTTGAAATGTATACCAAAATCAATCCTTAAATTATGTCAAAAGCAAGGATTCCAAGAATGTATGCTCTTTCCACAATTAAGGCATAAAAAATTTGTTAGGTTACTGAATAAGCTTAATTATTTGATGATTTAGTCATCTATTTTTTCTCTATGCTCTATTTCACACAACACATATCAAAAGGGGCATCTATAAACACTAAAATCATGTAAATTGGATAATATTACCATGACACCACTCTTATCGACACCATATGGCCCCATTGGGTAACCATCATTGTTTAATTAGGGGTACTAACCACTTTTGGGAAGGTTTACCCCACTTTTTGGAGGTTTTGTGCCATGTATCCATGGTCATCCCACCATAATATGGCCATAGTTCATGACCGTCCCACCTAGGGAGAACCACAAGCAACTATTCCTGGGTGGGATGGCCATGGTCCAGACCACTCAAAAATTCAATGGTAGGATAAATGGCAATCAATTTATACCATTTATCCTATCCAATGACTTATGAAATATTGGGAGATTGTCTAGGCCAGTAGGAACTGCAAATTGGAGGTCTCTTCCACCCTATGCATGGCGAAGGCATTGACAAGTGGTGGCACCTACCTTGTATGGTCCAACTTACCCCTTTGTCCCCTTTTCCCTCTTGGGATATAAATTGGATTTTTTTAACTAAATTTTAGAGAGAGACCTTTGCAAATATTTACCATGAAGTGCTACTGAGATTTACTCTCACCTTTTGCCCTCATATTTACCTTGGATTCTTCATCAATCGAAGGCATTTCCAAGGCATCCCCAAATACAGACATCCTTTCTAAAATCCATCCATTCCTATGATTTAATTTACCAAATTTGACAACAACACCCCTATGAGGATTCTAGACCAGATCCAAGTGGAATTTGTGGTAAAAACCACCCTATTTTGTGGTCGTCCCCACTTGGGACGATTAACAGTCCCAATTGGAACACCCAAGGATGACCATGAATTGGCCAACAATTTTGAATAAATTTTAATATAGATCAATTTTAGAGTAGTATATATACATCATATTTTATTTTGGTGAATTCTAGAGCAATTTTGAATCATTAATTAATGCTTTTTGTGATTACAGTTCTAATTGGCCCCACCCAAGGATGACCACATGTTCTGCTCATAATATCACTTTAATTTTTGCATAGATCATTACAAAATTAGTTACTATACATCATGCTAAGTTTTGGTATCATTTGGAGTAGCTTTGACCTGATAATTGTACTTTTTACATTAAATATTGCATGCATTTCATTGATTTTATCCTAATCCGCACATGTTATTAACCCATTTCAATTTATTGTGTGTAGGTACAATTATTCCAACTCATGAGGAAGGAGCTAAGGATTTGAATATAGATAGCTAAAAGTAGCGACAACACAATCCCACTCTTCAATCGTGAGTGTGAGAAGAACACTGAAAGCGCACCATAAGTTTATGAAAGGATTGGATCCTTCAACTTTGTAATTTGAATTGTATCAATTGAGAGCCCTCAAGGGGATGTTTTATAACCATCTATTTGATATATTGATCAATATAAATAGAACCCCCCATTTATTTAACTTATTTTTCATATGTATGCTTACTTTATCATCTCTTTTGAATGCTTGAATAAAATGATAGATGCATTTCAATTTCTTTTGCTAGGTGCACTGTTTTTTCGCTCTACAATTAGAGATTGAGAAAATAGTGTAAGATCTTCGTACTCCTAGGTTTATCCCATCCAATATTAGCCCCTATTATTTGCCATAGTTATTAGTACATAAAAATGATGGTACTTGGTGCTTGTGTGTGAATTATCAAGACCTCAATAAGATCATTATTCAAGATAAATTTCATATTCTAGTGATCAATGAATTGCTTGATGAGTTGCATGGGGCTCAATACTTTTCCAAGTTGGATTTGTGGTCAAGGTATCACCAAATTAAAATAAAGTATGAGGACATTCCAAAAATATATTTCAAAACTCATGAAGGGAATTATGAATTCTTGGTTATGCCATTTGGATCAACCAATGCCCCTTCTACCTTTGAAAGTCTGATGAATTCCATATTTTACCCTTTTCTTCGTAAATTCATTCTAGTTTTTTATGATATATTGATTTACAACCTTTCATGACAAGAGCATATTTAGAACTTGATAAAACACTCAAAAACCATTTAATCGTCAACTCTATGCAAAGAGGTCCAAATGTTACTTTGCCTAGCAAGAGGTTGAATACTCGGGTCACATTGTCACTAACGATGGAGTTTAGGTTAACTTCAAGAAAATTCATGTTGTTCCATATTGGCTTAAGCATAATCCCTAAAGGGAATTCATGGCTTCTTAGGGCTCATAGGATATTACAAGAAATTTGTGAAGAATTATGGCAAGATAGCAGCTCCCTTGACAACCATGCTGAGGAAAATTTATTTTTTGTGGATAAAACCTATCAAAAAGGATTTTGTCAATTTGAAGTATGCCATGACCACTAACCCTATGTTAGCAATACCTAACTTCTCTAAAAATTTTATCATTGAAAGTGATGCATTGGAAACTAGCATTGGGATTGTCTTAATGCAAGAAGGTAGACCTTTGGCCTTCACTAGTAAGGCACTCTTAGGTTGAAATCTAGGCAAGTATAATTATGAGAAGCAAATGATTACCATTTTACATGTGGCCAATCATTGGTGGTTGTATCTCATTGGGAGATATTTTTCCATCATAACTGATCAGAAGAGTCTCAAATATTTTCTAGAACAAAGTATGGCCACATTAGAACAACAAAAATAGGTTTTAAAATTGTTGGATTATGATTATGGCATCACCTATAAGAAGGATAAGGAGAATATGGTGGTAGATGATTTGTCCCAACTACATGAAGAACAAGCTATGCTATAGGCTATATCCACACCACATCCTCAATAGATACATCAACTCCACAAGGAACTGATCAAGGACTCCTTTGTGAAAATTTGTAAGCATACTTTTTTCAAGGGGTATAAAAAAGGATATTCATACTTCTATGGTTGAATGTTATCGGTGCCAATGTATGAAAGGTGAAAATATGTGTTCTCCTAGTACCCTTAAATCCTTTTAGATTTCTAAACAAGTTTGGACAGATATATCTATTGATTTAATTGAAGGGTTACCTAAATTTGGAAGAAAACGAATTATTTTGATGATAGTGGATCATCTTACGAAGTATGCTTATTTTTTTTCCCTATCCCACCCATACAACACCTTCATTGTTGCTCAAATATTCCTAGTCTCTATGTTTCATCTCCATGGAATACCTAAATACATAATCTATAATAGGGACCCTACCTTCACTAGTCATTTTTGGCAAGAATCGTTCAAGTTGTAGGGAACACAACTCAAGATAAGTTTGACCTATCATCCTCAAACTAATGGTTAAACCAAAATTATGAATGAATGCTTGGAAATATACATTCATTGCTTAACCTATGAATATCCTACACAATGGACCAAGTGGTTTCCTTTGGCTGAATGGTGGTATAACACAACATATCACACTGCCACTAAGGTGATTCATTTTGAAGCAGTCTATGGTTAGACTAAACCAACACCATCTTCTTATATTCTAGATAATTCCAATATTCAAGCTATGGATTCCACTCTCCACCAAAATTATTTCATTTTTTGCCAACTCAAGATCATTTTGGACTTGGCTTAGAGCTGTATGAAATAACAAGTTGATCAACATCATACAAAATGTATCTTTAATATTAGAGACATGGTTTTTTTTTCTTATAACCATACAAACAATCCTCTCTCCATGTTTATGGTTATAAAAAAAAATACCATAAAATATTATGGTTCTTATCAGGTGTTACTAAGGATCAATTCAATAGCATACAAACTAGTCCTTCTAGCTAGTTTCAAAATTCATCTAGTCTTCCATGTATCTTCTCTCAAGAAAGTTGTTGACAACAAGGTCCAGGTGCAGTCTACACTTTTAGAGTTGGATGATGAAGGTTCCATAATTCTTGAACCTAAATGTATTCTAGACCACATATTATGTATCCTTCACCAATGTATCATAATGTTGTAGAACTTTATTATTATTAACATAAATCATTCACCATTATGCAAAAATATCAAATCATTCATCCACAAGTAATTATCCACAATAACAATCCACAAATGAGAGAGATAGATAATACCCTTAAGGTAGGGAAACACCAATAATAATCCTTAAGGAAGGAATAACTCCACAAGATCTCCCAAGATGAGAGAGCCACTTAAGGAGGGCAAAGTCCCATAAGCCACTTCGTGGGCAAAGATGATTACATATGATTGATCTCCATGATGATTACAATGACAAATATCTCTTCTTTATATATCCATATTCTTATTCTACTTTGGGGAGCCTACTACTAATATAATATTATATTATAATATAATATAATATTATAATACAATCAACCTTGGGTTATGTGTGGCCCATGCCAACCCTTATACAATATAATAATATATCCCCAAATATCTATTCCTAGGTACCCTAACATGCCACCCTTCTTACAAATGTTTCATCCTCGAAACATGTGAAGAAACAAGATAATATGATTTGCTAAGCAATGTTAGCAACTAGTACCAATCTCGATCATCCATCCATCCAAGTGAAACACGTTGATGTTGGTATGCCATTTTGTTACTTGAGTATCCAAATATACTTCGTTGGCTCCATGCTTATGTTATTGTATTTTGATAACTTGAATGATGGGTCCACTTGTTCCTTGATGCTGATGAACCGCTCTGAAAACCAGGATCACTATGCTTTCTCTACCAAACACTGCCATAGTTGGTGCCCTTCTGATTCCATGTAGAACCATAATATTGTTGCCTTGAACCATACCTCCAAGATTGTTGCTACTCATGGTGGTGTGGATGGTGATATGGTGCAACCTTAACTTGATGTTCTACCTTCTTTGACTTCTCAACATTTGGCTCCATTGTTTTAAATTCTTCTACACATTGTTCTTTCATGTTCTCTTTGTTTGGTGTGTCCTTGTGCTCTTCTATCAAAGCTTCCTTGGACTTTGTTACTATTATTTCCATGGACTCAATTGTTGCTACTTCTTCCATGGACTCTATTGTTGCTATTGCCTTCTTGGATTCTATTTCAAGTTCTTCAATTTGTTTCTCTACAACCACTTCTTGATTTTCCTTGGATCCTTGCTCCTTAAGCTGAGAAATATCCTGCAATGTTATCTTCTTTTTCTTGTACCATAACTTCATAAACTTATTTTGCACATTAATGTTAATAGTACCCAAATAATCTAACCAAGGATAACCAAGAACAATATCCTCATCATCCATATGAATAGCATGAAAATATGAATGTAAAACATATTTATCCATGGTGATCTTCAAATCTTCAAAAATTTGAACATTCTCACCCTCAAGATGTATGTCCTTAATTTTTGTTTCTTGAACTTGCAACCTCTTAGCCAAAGCAATATTAATAAAATTATATCTACTACTAGGGTCAATGGAAATAATAACCTATTCCTTTTGAATGCTTCCATGAACCTGCAAAATAGAACTTTTAGATGAATCTAAACCCTTTTGATCCTTCTCTTGCTTTTGAAAATCTAAATATGTGACTTCATTCTTCTCATTATCTTCCTTAACATTTTCCTCTTTCTCCTTGAGTAATTTTATTTCTTTTTCATAGTCTTCATTTTGTTTCTTGAAAACTTCCCATTCTCCTTTTATTTCATTCCTCTCATTTTGAATTCCTTGTAGTTTCTTTTTAAGGTCTTTGATGACATCTAATAGGCTATCTATATTTTTATCCCTTTCCTCAAGATCTTTTTCTAGTTCTTCTTGAAGCATGTTTATTGCATCTTCATCATCCTTGAGGATGACCTTCAAACTAGCTATCTTTTTATATGGGTCCCATTTACTCAAGAATGCATGCTCCATTTCATCCCAAGTGACGACACTATTAAAACTATAAAACCAAGAGAGAGCTTCTCCTCCAAGATAGTAAGGAAGCACAATTTTCCAAAGACAATGATGATGATACAATGATTTAAAAATTTTCCACCAATCCCTAACATCAATATCATCTTCTCCAAAAAATGTTGTAGCTCCATAGTTGATACCCTAATGCAAACTAGGGTTTTTTGACAATATATATCATGCCCTAATGCAAACTAGGGTTTTATGAAAATAAACATCTTCCCACTGAGTTGAAGCTAAAATTCCATAGAGATAACTAGATCTATAATTTTTCTTCCAAACAAAATAAATTGCAACTGATTTGCTTACCCGAACTAAACAAATTTTATCTTTCAAAAAATTTAGAATTGAAAATTCATCACTGCCCTTGTTCTAGATGGCTGACTTCAGAAGGTCATATCTCCCTTAATACTACTCATATTCCTTCATATGACCACTCATTTTAAAGCTCTTCAAATTCTGCACAAACTGATCCAAGAATCATCTAAATCAGATAAAATTTCATAGAGATATGGCTCCTAAAAGATGAGATGTTTTTCTAGAAAAAATCTGCAAAATTTGTCATTATCCTTGTTCCATATGACTAACTTCAAAATGTCGTATCTCCCTCAATATTGCTCATATTCCTTCATATGACCACTCATTTTAAAGCTCTTCAAATTTTGCACAAACTGATCCAAGAATCACCTGAATTGGATAAAATTTCGTAGAGATATGGCTCCTGAAATATGAGACGTTTTTCCAAAAACATTGCCCTAATTCTACAATTTCACACAAAAATCCCCACTTTGCCAAAATCGTTGCTCTGATACCACTTGTTGCAGAACTTTATTCTTATTAACATAAATCATTCACCAATATGCAAAAATATCAAATCATTCATCCACAAATAATTATCCACAATAACAATCCACAAATGAGAGAGATAGATAATACCCTTAAGGTAGGGAAACACCAATAATAATCCTTAAGGAAGGAATAACTCCATAAGATCTCCCAAGATGAGAGAGCCACTTAAGGAGGGCAAAGTCCCATAAGCCACTTTGTGGGTAAAGATGATTACATATGATTGATCTCCATGATGATTACAATGACAAATATCTCTTCTTTATATATCCATCTTCTTATTCTACTTTGGGGAGCCTACTACTAATATAATATTATATTATAATATAATATAATATTATAATACAATCAACCTTGGGTTATGTGTGGCCCATGCCAACCCTTATACAATATAATAATATATCCCCAAATATCTATTCCTAGGTACCCTAACATGCCACCCTTCTTACAAATATTTCATCCTCAAAACATGTGAAGAAACAAGATAATATGATTTTCTAAGCAATGTTAGCAATTGGTACCAATATCGATCATCCATCCATCCAAGTGAAACACGTTGATGTTGGTATGCCATTTTGTTACTTGAGTATCCAAATCTGCTTCGTTGGCTCCATGCTTCTGTTGTTGTATTTTGATAACTTGAATGATGGGTCCACTTGTTCCTTGATGTTGATGAACCGCTCTAAAAACCAGGATCACTATGCTTTCTCTACCAAACACTACCATAGTTGGTGCCCTTCTGATTCCATGTAGAACCATAATATTGTTACCTTGAACCATACCTCCAAGATTATTGCCACTCATGGTGGTGTGGATGGCGATATGGTGCAACCTTAACTTGATGTTCTACCTTCTTTGACTTCTCAACATTTGGCTCCATTGTTTTAAATTCTTCTACACATTATTCTTTCATGTTCTCTTTGTTTGGTGTATCCTTGTGCTCTTCTATCAAAGCTTCCTTGGACTCTATTATTGTTATTTCCATGGACTCAGTTGCTACTACTTCTTCCATGGACTCTATTGTTGCTACTGCCTTCTTGGATTTTGTTTTAGGTTCTTCAATTTGTTTCTCTACAACCACTTCTTGATTTTTCTTGGATCCTTGCTCCTTAAGCTGAGAAATATCCTATAATGTTATCTTCTTTTTCCTATACCATAACTTCATAAACTTCTTTTGCACATTAATGTTAATAGTACCCAAAGAATCTAACCAAGGATAACCAAGAACAATATCCTCATCATCCATCTGAATAGCATGAAAATATGAATGTAAAACATATTTATCCATGGTGATCTTCAAATATTCAAAAATCTAAACATTCTCACCCTTAAGATGTGTGTCCTTAATTTTTTTTGCTTGAACTTGCAACCTCTTAGCCAAAGCAATATTAATAAAATTATATCTACTGCTAGGGTCAATGGAAATAATAACTTGTTCCTTTTGAATGCTTCCATGAACCTGCAAAATAGAACTTTTAGATGAATCTAAACCCTTTTGATCCTTCTCTTTCTTTTGAAAATCTAAATATGTGACTTCATTCTTCTCATTATCTTCCTTAAAATTTTCCTCTTTCTCCTTGAGTAATTTTATTTCTTTTTCATAGTCTTCATTCTGTTTCTTGAAAACTTTCCATTCTCCTTTTATTTCATTCCGCTCATTTTGAAATCCTTGTAGTTTCTCTTTAAGGTCTGTGATGACATCCATCAAGCTATCTATATTTTTATCCCTTTCCTCAAGATATTTTTCTAGTTCTTCTTGAAGCATGTTTATTTTATCTTCATCATCCTTGAGGATGACCTTCAAACTAGCTATCTTTTTATATGGGTCTCATTTACTCAAGAATGCATGCTCCATTTCATCCCAAGTGATGACACTATTAAAACTATAAAACCAAGAGAGAGCTTCTCCTCCAAGATAGCGAGGAAGCACAATTTTCCAAAGACAATGATGATGATACAATGATTTAAAAATTTTCCACCAATCCTTAACATCAATATCATCTTCTCCAAAAAAATTTGTAGCTCCATAGTTGATACCCTAATGCAAACTAGGGTTTTTTGATAATATATATCATGCCCTAATGCAAACTAGGGTTTTATGAAAATAAATATCTTCCCACTGAGTTGAAGCTAAAATTCCATAGAGACAACTAGATCTACAATTTTTCTTCCAAACAAAATAAATTGCAACTGATTTGCTTACCCAAACTAAACAAATTTCATCTTTCAAAAAATTCATGAATTGAAAATTTGTCACTGCCCTTGTTCTATATGACTGACTTCACAAGGTCATATCTCCCTTAATACTACTCAGATTCCTTCATATGACCACTCATTTTAAATCTCTTCAAATTCTACACAAACTGATCCAAGAATCGTCTAAATCGGATAAACTTTCATAGAGATATGGCTCCTGAAAGATGAGATATTTTTCTAGAAAAAATCTACAAAATTCGTCATTATCCTTGTTCCATATGACTGACTTCAAAAGGTCGTATCTCCCTCAATACTTCTCAGATTCCTTCATATGACCACTCATTTTAAAGCTCTTCAAATTTTGCACAATCTGATCCAAGAATCGCCTGAATCGGATAAACGTTCGTAGAGATATGGCTCTTGAAAGATGAGACATTTTTCCCAAAAAAAATTGCCCTAATTCTGCAATTTCACACAAAAATCCCCACTTTGCCAAAATCATTGCTCTGATACCACTTGTTGCATAAATTTATTCTCATTAACATAAATCATTCACCATTATGCAAAAATATCAAATCATTCATCCACAAATAATTATCCACAATAACAATCCACAAATGAGAGAGAGATAGATAATACCCTTAAGGTAGGGAAACACCAATAATAATCCTTAAGGAAGGAATAACTCCACAAGATCTCCCAAGATGAGAGAGCCACTTAAGGAGGGCAAAGTCCCATAAGCCACTTCGTGGGCAAAGACGATTACATATGATTGATCTCCATGATGATTACAATGACAAATATCTCTTCTTTATATATCCATCTTCTTATTCTACTTTGGGGAGCCTACTACTAATATAATATTATATTATAATATAATATAATATTATATTATAATATAATATAATATTATAATACAATCAACCTTGGGTTATGTGTGGCCCATGCCAACCCTTATACAATATAATAATATATCCCCAAATATCTATTCCTAGGTACCCTAACATGCCACATTTCTTACAAATGTTTCATCCTCAAAATATGTGAAGAAACAAGATAATATGATTTGCTAAGCAATGTTAGCAACTGGTACTAATCTCGATCATCCATCCATCTAAGTGAAAGTCTTTCCTTCTTTTTGCTTTTTACCCCCCCCCCCCCCCGCTCCCCTTTTTTTCTTCCCCCCCCCTCCCGGGGCCCCTTTCTTCCTCCCTCCCACTTCTTTTTTTTTTTTTCTTCTTTCTCTTTTTTTTCCTTTTCTTCTCAAGCTCCTTGCTCTTTTTTTTTCCAGGAATAGTGCTTCTACGTTCTATGGACTCTATTGTTGAAACTACCTTCTTGGATTTTGTTTCAGTTTCTTCAATTTGTTTCTCTACAACCACTTCTTGATTTTCCTTGGATCCTTGCTCCTTAAGCTGAGAAATATCCTGCAATGTTATCTTCTTTTTCCAGTACCATAACTTCATAAACTTATTTTGCACATTAATGTTAACAGTACCCAAAGAATCTAACCAAGGATAACCAAGAACAATATCCTCATAATATATCTGAATAGCATGAAAATTTGAATGTAAAACGTATTTATCCATGGTGATATTCAATTCTTCAAAAATTTGAACATTCTCACCCTCAAGATGTGTGTTCTTAATTTTTGTTGTTTGAACTTGCAATATCTTAGCCAAAGCAATATTAATAAAATTATATCTACTGCTAGGGTCAATGGAAATAATAACTTGTTCCTTTTGAATGCTTCCATGAACCTACAAAATAGAACTTTTAGATGAATCTAAACCCTTTTGATCCTTCTCTTGCTTTTGAAAATCTAAATATGTGACTTCATTCTTCTCATTATCTTCCTTAACATTTTCCTCTTTCTCCTTGAGTAATTTTATTTCTTTTTCATAGTCTTCATTTTGTTTCTTGAAAACTTCCAATTTTTCTTTTATTTCATTCCGCTCATTTTGAAATATTTGTAGTTTCTCTTTAAAGTCTATGATGACATCCATCAAACTATCTATATTTTTATCCCTTCCCTCAAGATCTTTTTCTAGTTCTTCTTGAAGCATGTTTATTACATCTTCATCATACTTGAGGATGACCTTCAAACTAGCTATCTTTTATATGGGTCTCATTTACTAAAGCATGCATGCTCCATTTCATCCCAAGTGATGACACTATTAAAACTATAAAACCAAGAGAGATCTTCTCCTCAAAGATAGTGAGGAAGCACAATTTTTCAAAGATAATGATGATGATACCACAATTTAAAAAATTTCCACCAATCCCTAACATCAATATCTTCTCCAAAAAAAAATTGTAGCTCCATAGTTGACACCCAATGTAAACTAGGGCTTTTTGATAATATATATCATGCCCTAATGCAAACTAGAGTTTTATGAATATAAACATCTTCCTAGTGATTTGAAGCTAAAATTCCATAGAGATAACTATATCTGCAATTTTTCTTCTAAACAAAATAAATTGCAACTGATTTGCTTACCCGAACTAAACAAATTTTATATTTAAAAAAAATTTGCAAATTGAAAATTCATCACTGCCCTTGTTCCAGATGACTGACTTCACAGGATCGGTCATTGTCCTCGTTCCAGATGACTGACTTCAAAAGATCATATCTACCTCAATACTGCTTAGATTCTTTCATATGACCACTCATTTTAAAGCTCTTCAAAATGTACACAAACTGATCTAAGAATCGCATGAATCGGATAAACTTTTGCAAATATATGGCTCCTAAAATATAAGATGTTTTTTCAAAAAAAATTATCTTAATTTTACAATTTCACACAAAATCTCCACTTTGCCAAAATCGTTGCTCTGATACCAATTGTTGCGGAACTTTATTCTCATTTACATAAATCATTCACCGTTATGAAAAATATAAAATCATTCATCCACAAATAATTATCCACAATAACAATCTACAGATGAGAGAGAGATAAATAATACCCTTAAGGTAGGAAAACACCAATAATAATCCTTAAGGAATGAATAACTCCACAAGATCTCCCAAGATGAGAGAGCCACTTAAGGAGGGCAAAGTCCCATAAGCCACTTCGTGGGAAAATACGATTACATATGATTGATCTCCATGATGATTACAATGACAAATATCTCTTTTTTATATATCTATCTTCTTATTCTACTTTGGAGAGCCTACTACTAATATAATATTATAATACAATTAACCTTGGGTTATGTGTGCCCATACCAACCCTTATACAATATAATAATATATCCCCAAATATATATTCCTAGGTACCCTAACACATCATCGATGTTCTTATCCAATGGTGTGGCTTACAACCTAAATATTCTACATGGGAACCACTTTAATAGCTCTAGCAATAGTTTTCTCATCTTTAACTTTGAGGATAAATATTTTCAAAGGGGAAAGGCATGTTAGAACCCCATCCTAACACTAAGATGTAATAACCCATGTTGAATGTGGGGGACACCCATGATAATATTTTGTAATAGTTGTGACTTTAGAAGTGCCTAGATAAGTGGCACAATTATATATAATTGTTATCAAGAATGTAAATGTTATGTAGGTAGCAGATTCTAGCTCGGGTGGCATTTTACATGTAATCCAACCTTGAGAGTTAGGTGGTAGATAAAGTCTTTAAAACTACGAGGGACATGAATAGATTTATTTTTTTGCATAATTAAATGAAAGTATTGAAAGGGTTCCCCCTCAAAGTGGCCTACGATTTTGTGTTACTTTGTGAGATTGTTTTATTTCTATACTTATATTCCATATTGCAATAGTTTGTGTTTCAAGCATTTATGTTTAGTTGCAATGTTTGTGTGAATGTGTTATTTTTAATGAAAAGGTCCCTAGCATTTATCCACCAATTTAGACTAAGTTTTTATTATCTTACAACTAAAATTAGAAAATGAAAAATTATTAGACAAGAAGAATTTTTATGTTTACTCTGCATCTAAGTAGAAGTTGAGGATAAGAAACATATGATGTTACATTGACCTTCATACCAACATATAAGAAAAAGTACTTATTGCAATATAATAACTTAAGTAGATTATGAAAGTTATTAAGTTTATGATCTAGATGAGTGATATTGTAAGGAGGCTTTGGAATATTATAAATTGAGCATAAGTAAGATCCTTGTGGCTTAATGTACAAAAATATTTAAATAAATTATTATTGAGCTTCCAAATAAGAAAAAGTTTATTTTTGTAATTTATTTTTTCTTTTCCATGCAATAGATTATATTAGGTCTCTCATAGATGATATTAAGATATGTAATTATTTCCTTTCAATTTACTATAAATAAATTAACCCTTCATATTAGATAGTTGATTATATTAGGTCTCTCATAGATGATATTAAGATATGTAATTATTTCCTTTCAATTTACTATAAATAAATTAACCCTTCAGATTAGATATTTGAATGTATATTTCTATGATATAACTTAATATTTCATAATTCTAAAAATAATAAATTTATAGATAATTTTATCAAACAACACGCTCAACTAGTTAAATTCCTTGACTTTGAAGAAGGAAAGCTAATTTATATTTTTAAGTTTATTTAAAAATTACATCTATGCATTGGGGTGCAGCGCAACAGTTTGGGCTTTTGCTCTTCTTCGGGAGGTCCAAGGTTCAAATCGTGGCGTGGGTGAGTGTGTGAGGGGATGGATGTGTGTCTCCCTAATGGAGTTGTTGTAACAGGTTGGAAGATTCCTGATCAAAACCCCATATCTTAATATTACTATAAAAAAAAAAATTAATTAAAAATTAGTTAATTTAATAAATTTTTAAAATAAATAAAATAACCATAAAACTCCTTTTTTTTTAATAATTGAAATAGAATCACACATATGTATGATCACATCAAAAACACCACTTCCAAAGTAGCTTAGTTGATATTCAAATATACTTCATTCATTATTTTAAATATTAAATTTATGAGGATAATGTACTTGATATGATTACAAAAGCATGTCTTTTTGAGGAAATGTGCAAAGCTAAAGTTTCAAAAGATATGCACACCTGTGCTAATGGAATATTCTTTCTCCTATATCTTAATAAAATTCTAAAAAGCTTAGATGCTATTAAGCAAGGCAAATATCATGTTCTTTATTATGATATCAACGTGCAATGTGTTTCCCAGCTCATTAAAAATGATTATATCTGTGCAATGTGTTTCCCAACTCATTAAAAATATTATATCTTGGTTTTGTGAAAGAACCTACTTACATATGTGGAAGTAATGATGATGAGTTGAAGTTGTGCTATGAGATTATAAACAAACGCTGGTAGATAAATCTTTTTAATAAGAGATAAGTTTATTGGTAGGGGTTGAGTATTTGCTGGCAGTAGGGGTTGAGTATTTGCTGGCAGTTGTTTTAATTGGATTTTTTAAATGATTGAGTTGGTTAAAATTTATAAAATTTTTACATATATATTATTGACAAGTTCCTTCAATTTTCAAAAGGAGGTTTTTGGTTCAAGCTTAGCAGCCTACGTCTGATACACAAAAAAACCCGGTTAACCTAAGGAGTATACTCAGATGGGACATACCTCGTGGAACGGAAAGTCCTGGCCCTTAGGGGATACGAGGAATGGTTTTCTTTAACATAAGGTTTTGTCCTGAAAGAATAATGCAACAGTTCCAACTTTGGTTCTTTTTTTGGGAGGTCTAAGGTTTAAACCGTGAAGTGGGCGAGTGTGTGAGGGGGTGGGTGTGTGGGTTTTGTCCTGAGGGAACAATGCAACAGTTTCGACTTTGGCTCTTCTTTGGGAGGTCTAAGGTTTAAACCGCGACGTGGGCGAGTGTGTGAGGGGGTGGGTGTGTGGTGGTTGTGTGTTAAATTCCCTATTGATAAACATAACTCTCGGCTTTATGAGGGGTCATGGTTAGGAGGAGCCTGCTCAGCCCTGTGCATTGGTCATATGAATTTCTCACACTAACATAGAAAAAAAATATTTTTTCAATATGAAGATTATTAGAAATTAAATGATATAAGTTTACTGGATTACAATTTTTTTTAATTAAGACAAAAAGTTTCAAACTTTGCTAAATAATATACATGCATTATTATCATAAAAGTATTATAACATTATAATAATATATTATAACATAGATCTGCTTGTTGTGGTGTAGTGGTAGGCCTATCTAGATTTCATTCCCTCTGCCTCCATCCTGTAGATATATGGTGCAACGCATCTAGTAATGTCCTATGTGTTGGTAGATGATGATAGGGCTCCATTCTTCTTATGCCTATCCTATTGATAGGGATCTTGGACCCTTTAAAACTCGAGTGTTTACCCTAAACATTTATCCGTAAGGATGGTGTAGTGATTAGGGCTTTGACCTCTCTTTACGAAGGTTCAAGGTTCAAACCTTTGCATACTCAGAAAGGGATAAGCTGGATGGTGTTTTACCCAATGAGCTTAGGGTTTATAGACGCAACCTATTCATAATATTACCAATTTTCTAAAAATAAAAATATATAAATAAATAAATAAGATCCTTTCAATATCATATAACCAATTTATATATATAACTTTTATATAAATTTATTTATAATCTTAAATTGACTTAATCTAAGTCTTATTAAAAGTAAATAAGATTATCTCACTTAAATTATTATTTTAATAATAAAGTCCGTGAGTAAATGTTTTCAAAATTTTAGAGCATTTTAAAATCTTAAAATTTTTATTTTATTTATAATGAAGATATTCCACGAGATTAACCAATTGATAATGTAAATTTGCTTATAATCTTAAATTGGCTATCTAAGTCTTATTAAAAGTGAATAATATGATCACACTTAAATTATTATTTTTTTGGTTTGGATTTAAATTATTTTTTTAATGTATGTGACTAAATGTTTTCAAAGTTTTGCATTATATTATTTAGGTATTTTAAAAACTTAAAAAAATTATTTTATTTTTAATGAAGATATTCCATAAGATATTGTGTTGAATACCTTATTGATTGGTGATATTTTAAATATATAACCAAAATGAGGAATTTAATAATTACATTAATTATTATTTTTGGTTACATAGGAGAGTTGGTTTCAACACACTATTTTTAGTAATAGAGTAGGGCGGTTTCAAACCACAAGGGTTGCTCTCACATCAATTATTGTGTATAGTTATTATTTGATATTGACAATATTGTGTGGAATTAGTAAATTTAAAAAAATTGTGTATAATTTATATTATGAAAAATAATTTTATTATTTTTATTATTTTTTAATTGGTTATATGATATAAAGATAGTTTATTTATATTATATCATGATTATAATATTATAATATTTCAATCAACTATATTATATATTTTTAAAGATCTGGTTAGTGTGAGAAGCCTCTACTACCGACAAGGTTGGGCATCTCCATCCACCATGACCTCTCATAAGGGAGAGCTTAGCTTATCAATAGGGAATTTAACACACAATCAATACACACTCAAAGGTTTAAACTTTAGACTTTCCATTGAAATAATTATTTCAACTAGTATGTATAGTTATTATTTCATATTGATATTGTTATGTGGAATTAGTAAATTTAAAATATGGTGTATAATTTATAAATAACTTTATAATTTTCATTGTTTTTTAATTTGGTTATATGATATAAATATAGTTTACTGGTATTATATCGTGATTACAATATTATAATATTCAACCAACCATGTAACAGTGTGAGAAACCCCTACAAGCGACGCTCAGGGCTAGACATCTTCATCCTACCATGACCTCTCATATAGGGAGAGCTGTGCTTATCAATAGGAGGATTTAACACACAATCCCATACATGGTTTTAACTTTGGGCCTCTTGAAGAAGAGCCAAAGACCAAACCGTTGCCTTGTCCCTTTGGAACAACCATGTAACAATGTTAATACAATAACACTTTGACACCTATGCATAAATCATCTCACAAGAGTTCAATCTTAGTCTTTATCATGAGAAATCATATTTCTAACCACCTGGACTCATGTCATTTAATAAATGTTAAGGTTAACTCATGGGATTTGAACCTTGACTTACGATGTGAAACTATTCACCCTCAACCACTTGTTCTATAGTCAATGGTATCATAACCTTGATTATTAATATAAGGGTTGTTGAGCATTGTGTTTGTTTTGGCCCTCCTTTTTGAAGTAGCATTTTTTTTTTAATAAGATAAAAAGAAGGGATTTTGAAAGGGAATTTTACTTTTTTCTTCGTATCTATAAAGATTCTAACATTAGGTTCATATCACATAGTTAATTGATGAGACATTGTGTATGTTTAAGTCACTATTATTGCATATAATTATGGACATGTTGACCCAACCATTTTGATTCTCCATCATAATATGATAATAACTTTTTGATCCTTGATGTATATGGCTGAGATTACCCACAATTTTGAGTAATGTTTTTTGGGTTATGGTATATATATTTTATTTTTTTGGGGATGAAGTTGAATAAGGTCAATATTGATATAATAAGATATACCTTAGTATAAATATATAATGTTGTTATGAAATTTCTTTAGCGTTATTAACTATTATCAATAATTAATTAACCTTTTACATGGATGAAACATATGATTTATTAATAAAAAATTAAAGGTGGGTGGGTTTACCTAATTTTAAGTAATGTGTTATAGATATTATAATTTAAACAAATTCCCTTCTTTTGGAGATGATTTAATTCAATAAAAAAGTCATTCATATGAGGATGTTACAATTCTATCTTTTTAAATTTGTATTTAAGATAGAACTCAATGATGGGCTATCATTGAATGAAAGGTAGGTAAATAAGAAATAAATCAAAATGGGTGCTCTGAGCTTAGTCATGTAATTCTAATCATTTGATGATGGTGATGGTGAGATTGGTGTGTTAGTAGAGAATGATAGGGTGTGAGGGTAAAATCATTAGTAGCATATAGATTTCTAGGGATCTTGCATGGAATTATTTTATAGCATTGTATCTATTTTACCTAAATTTGGATGATCCTAGCAAGATATTACAACCTATAAATGAAGTCAATAATAGCCCTAACTTATATTAAGTAAAATCTAAAAACTGAGGCAGAGGTAGGGATTTTGGCAATAAGGTCTTTTAGAAATAAAATACAGATGTTTTGGTAGAGGCATGTGAAACTTTAGTGTGAGAGGCTATGGGATATGGAATACGTGGAGATTGCAATAAGTGGCGCCTATTGATTACTCCTTTGACCCAGTTACGGTTGATTTGGAGAAGATCCAAGATGAGGCTGTAGAGGCTTATTGTTGCAAGAAAGTTCTTTCTCTAAAATTTGGACTTGTTTCTACAGGTATTGGTACTTTTATTTCCTTTTTTGGGGACTTGGGTTTCCATTCCTCTGGAACAAAAGCCAGTGTCGAGGTTCCTGGTAGTGCTAAGTTTGATGTTGTGAAAGCTTGTTTAGAACCTTCTACTCACCAAATTGAAGGAGGTGTGATGTTAGCACCTGATTTTGTTCCTCCCTATTTCCCATTAGGGTGGTTTACCAGAATTATATCGAGGAGCCTAGTCTTCCTCAAGATAGTGCTTGCATTTCTTAGCAAGCTCTGACTCAAATAAAGACTCTTCCATTGGAAGAGGGGATAGGCTCTTGAAAAGCACGTGGTGATGGGATTAGATATTAACTCAAAGAGTGCACTTATGATGGAAATATTTTCTTCTCAAACTAAGCTGGAGATCTTAAGATATGATGTTCCTTCTTTCCTTCTATCAGACAATGGAGAGTATAGAGGTATGGTCAAGAATTCTGATTTTCGAACTTCTGTGGGTCAAATTTCTTCTGGTTACTTTGTGCTCAATCTGGGCCAAAAATTTTCTACTGAGGTGGATCTCATTTCAAATCCAACTCAGGTTTTCCAAGTGGGGTTGGATATTCCTTTGAAGTGTCATGAGGACATGTCTAATATTTTGGTTCAATCTTTGGTGGACTCTATTTCTTTTTTGAAATCAGGTCTTATTTCTGATGTTGCAACTATTTCCAATGGAGGCTTGAAGTCTCCTCTTTCATAGTGTTTTTGACCTCAATCCGATGCAGAACTCTTTATCAATGCACATTGATTTGCTTAAACTGACTATGGATGAAGGTGGGAACTCTCTTGTTGGGAAATTCTTAGGAAACTCTCCAGACACGATTTAGATTCAATAAGGAGATGGGTAGCCTTTAAGTGGTCTCCTAAAGGTCATATGGGGTTGGTCACTTTGATGAAAGGTTTCTTTCTTATTAGATTATCTTTGTGAGAGAACTATCAACATATTTTGGGAGATGGTCCCTGGATCTTTGGTCAAAGAAGCCTCTTCTTGCATAAATGGGGTACTAATTTTGATCCTGATACATAAAAAATCAATACATATCTAATTTGGGTTAGACTTCCTAGCCTTCTACTTCATTTTTGGCATGAAGAAATCCTTAAAGGAGTTATAAAATTATTGGGATATTTGGTTTCTATTAACTCTACTACTCGCTCTAAATTTCGTATGGTTTTTGCTCGTATGTGTATTATTATGGATTTAGATGTTGAGCTTCCCAGTCACATTGATCTTCTATTAGAGATTCGTTCAAGAGTGCAACCTCTAATCTATGAGAACAAACCTTTATTTTGTTCTAATTGCAACAATTATTATCACAAGTTGTCCAAATGTCCCAATCGAAAGGCTAAGTTTTCTACCTCCTAAAAGGAAAACTTTTATGAGGTGGAGAATGCTACGGAGGAGCATCCGTATAGGGAACTTAAATTTTTGAATTCTTTTGGTCAATATTCTGATTCAGAAAGGATTGTGACCACGATCCCTTCTTTGGAGACCCCTAATGATACTCCTTTCAAGAAGGATTTTGAACCCCCTCTTTCAAATGCTTTTGATTGCCTTATGATAGAGACAATTTTTTTTTGGGAATGATGGGCCTATGGGCGCTTCTATAGTTTTCAAATGCATAGATTCTATTTTAGCCCCTCTAGAGGGAAAAGTCTTTGGAGCTTCTCCTAGTACAATAAAATGAGGGAAATCTAGTAAAGGAAGAACTTATCAATCTAGTACTGAGCCTAAGAAAATGTCCATCCTTCCCTCTTCCAGCCAAAATCCTGGAGATCGAAGACGATGCAAATTTCTCTGATACATTTTGCTAGTTCATTGGGCAAAGATTTTAGGCAGGCTTTCTCAGGCCCTTTTTCAAATTCAAATTGATGCAACTTTCTCATTTATTAGTGCTTGGTTAGCTTTTTGAAGTTGGTTGACTTTTTGAATCTTTGGGCTTGTTTCCCTCCTTTTAGCGCTTGGATTTTACTATTTGAATTTTGAATCTCACTTTTGGATTTCTTTTCAATTTTTAGTTCAACCACTCTTTTTTCTAGTTTTATGACTTTTACATCTTGGCAACCTTTTTTAGGTTTGGATTTTAGTCGGTTCTCTTATCTATTTTTTTCCTTGCTAGTTCTTTATCTTTTTTGTCCTTGAGCTTGCTGGTTTGTAGATTCTTTTTGTAAAATGTTTGGGGAGCCGTTAAAAATCGCTATCTTTTCCACCCAATAAAAAAATCTAAAAACAAAGGTATAAAGTGGGTAAGATTAAAATTTTGGATATATATAAATCTAAGCAGTAAAATACAGCTACATACATATCCTAGATAGTAGAGAAACAAATGCAATAAGATAAATATTAACAATTACAAATAAGAGGTTTGCACTAAAATTTGTTGGTACTAACATTGAAAATGAATGTCATTTAACGAAAATACTTAGTTTAGGTGTTTTTATTTGGATGCTTTTATTTTCTTTAATTATCCTTTGAAATTATCTTGAAGAGGTTTTCTAAGGAGGATTTATTGAAGACACCTTTCTTGGTTGTAACACCATATAAATATCTTGAGGTAAGGAACTCCTCATAGAAGGAGAAGACTAATATAGGGGTGAAAAGAGAGTTATTTATCCTTAAAAGGATGATTGTATGAGGGGTTTGAATAAATATCCTAGAAGGGGTATGATGTAGGGATGGATGACAAGACTAAAATGAGGTTGCTAGGGAGATTTTGGTAGAAGAAATTGTCTAATTATTATTCCCTTGATTCATCTAGATTTATGGACCAATGGTTGGATTGATGATCCTAAAATGAAGTCTCAATATGCCATATCTATACTAATTTGATGTTTTAAACTAATTCATCAAGACTGTTAGCCAACACATCAACCAAAAAAATAGAGCTAAGAATATAGAAAATGGTTAAACAAGGCCACAAAAGCTTTGAGTTAATTGAGTTTTTATCTATCTAAATGAGAACGATTATCATTGTTGGTCTTACTAAAATATCAAAATTGATGGAATGAGTCAAATAGACATCCATGTAAACAAAGGGTAAAGTGGGTGGGTATGAAAAATAACATCAAAGTGGAAAAATTTATTTGGTTTCATAGATGGATTTATTTATTGATTCTATGGTGACCCAAATAATTAAGGAATATAAAATTACCATTTGTATTTATTTTTTATGCAATTTGAATTTGATATATATTAAAAAGTTCTAGAATATCTTATAACTACTAAATAAAATGTAACATGTGTGTAGGTACCTTGGGAAAATAGAGGGATCTCATTGCATGAGTCCTTGTTATTATTGCTATTGAGATTTATTTTAGTATTGCTTCTTGTCATACCATCCATCGAGTTTTCTTGAGTTCTAGGTAGCTATTTGTATATATTCACCCTTATCTATAATAGAAATGATACCTTTTTGAGTCTTTAGTGGTGGGTATGTCAAGCGGATGAGGGTATCCTTTCTATAAAATAAGATAGAATGTGAAAAGGAGAAGAGCTAGATGATGAATATCCTTAAGAGGGAAACAACCACCTTAATAGAAGACCCTACTATCATAAGTGGATAGATTTTTAGGTTAAGATTGAGATAGTATAGGTACAATATAGACATTGAGCATTTAAGGACATTATCTTAGGGTACCATGAGTAGTGTATGATAATATCCTAAGAAGGAAGGTTAGTCATATGACATATAACCAGTTTTTAGGATGTATACATATGAAGTTTGGATTGCTAATGGACTACAAAATTATTTCCATGCACTATATATGTTTTTATGGATATATTTTGTCAATGCATGTGTACTTTTTGTTATGTATCTATTTTTCCCAATGTATATATTTATATATACATATGACACATTAGGCATGTAGAAAATTTGAAATGACATAACCTTCTAACAAATAAATTAGGTAGGATCATGAGAATATAGGTAATGATCAAGTGAATGTAAAGCATGTATGTGAATCAAATGAGATGAGACTTTATAATCCTCTCTATAAGAAAATTGAAGGGGTAAAAGTAAATCAATATGAATGTAATAAAGGTGTCTAAAAGGAAATATGATTTGATTTGGGAATCAATAGTTTAGTCTTCCTTTATCATATATGAAACTTTGTACTTGAGACATAACCGTTTTCATCTTTGGCATAATTAAGTAATATATTACATGTGATAAATGAACACAATGATGAATTTTAATTAATTATGGATGAATTATGAATGACTAATATATAAGAATACACATGGTCTAGTACATGTAACAATAGATACAAAATGAATCTCATAGGAGAGATGATCTTATAATAATGAATAATCTCAGTATAATAAATGTCATAGTGCTAAAATAGTATCATAATGATATAAATATCTTGGTATGGTGCTAAATATTATATGCATAGGTATACATTATCATCCTATTAGGTTTTCTTCCTCTTTCTTTTTGCCAATTTTTTTTTGTTTTTTTTTTTATTATTTTGAAATTATAAATATTAATTGTTTATTATTTAAAGTACTAATATCCTCAAAGAGTTGAATGACCAACCCTCAAGACTAGTTTTATATTTGCTATTGGATCATTGTAGTCACTTTAGGAAAACACTTAGGTTTATGCAAATCAAATGATATAAGACTTTATAAAACTAGTTATAAGAAAATTTAAGAGACACAAATAATTGTATATCAAATTATCATCAAGGGGATAAGTAAATCAATATGAATGTAATAAAGGCACCTAAAAAAAAAAAATTACTTTTATTTAGGACTCAATAGTCTGTCTTCCTTATTTGATAATATTTGACACATTATACTTGAGCCATAATGATTATCAAGTAGTTATTATGAAGGATTAATGACTAGTATATAAAAATACACAATATCTAGTATATGTAATAATAGATCGTATAAGAAATTAATCTCATAGGAGAGAATATATCATAAGAATGAATAATATAAAGGCAATGAATGCCAATGCTAAAATAGTCTTATAATGGTATAAATATCAGGGTATGATGTAAAATGTTATATAAATATCTATACATTATCATGCTAATGGGATTTTCCCTCTTTTATTTTGTTATATATATATATATATATATTGTTTTTCCCTTGTTCTATTTTTAAACAATAAAAATCAATTTTTTATTTTTTAAAGGACTAAGGTCCCTAATAAGTTGCACTGCCAACCCTCAGAACTAGTTCTTTAACTACTATGGGACTAGTGTTGGCACTTTAGGAAAAACCTTAGCTTTATGATTGTAAATTTCTTATGGATTTATATTGTCAACTCCTAGATTAATTTTATAGCTATTATGGCATTAGTATAGTTGCTTGGGTAATTTCATTAATCTTGTAGATTAATTTTAAGAAAAAAATATTATATGGACAAAGCAAACTTATGCTAAACAAATTCCTTGACTCAAATTTTGTTAACTCTTGGTTTTGGCAGATTAGATGTCAAGAAAACATTTTCTATTTTTTTTTAATTGGATAGGAATTTGATAATTTTTTATTTAAATTTGACAATTTTATGCTAGATAAATAATGTGTTTATAAGGAAGACTTTACAATTTTATCTTACATCTTGATAATATTTCTCTATAGTGCTATAAATATGGAAGATAGATTTTATTGGGAAACTAGTTATGTTTATCAGAAAAGATGTGGTAAAACAATGAGAAAATGACACTTGGTGATTGTTCATACTCTAAAAAATCACACTTGGTAAAAAAAAATAAAGCCTAGAAATATATGAATTCATTTTACAATCATTTGATATACATTGCTCTCCATAGTATTGGAGGGTAGGAATGCTCCTCAAGGGATTATGCATAGAAAAGATATGTAATATACTTTGGAGGATATGTCTCCAAAGTAGTTTTATTGAGTGAGTATGCAATATAATTGTTTTATCCAGTAGCCTCAACAATAATATAAGGTAAGTGTCATTTGTGTGAAAATTCTCGTTTGTTATGATAAGAATTTTTGTTATACTTTTAGCTATTCTTTAATATGAATTATTTGTAAGACTAAATATATATTTTTTACCTTTGTGAAATGCCTTAAGATGGATAATATGATTATAATATTGTATTATATGATGATATATGGCATATTTGGGTAGAGATTTAGGATTAAGAGTGTGATGAAGATGACAAGTATGAGAAGCTTAAAGGTTGGATTTCTTCCATGTATGAGACTAGGATATCTTAAGTGGAACATAGTTGGTTGGGTAATAGGAGGAGATTTATATTTAGCATTTAATTATGATAATACAAATATGTTTTCTAGAATATGGATGGTAAAGAAGATGATTGGTAGACAAGAAAAATCCATTGAGTAACTCTTGTATATTAGAAGTTAGTGAGAAAAATGGAGCATTAGAATATTTATATTGATATTTAGACTTGTTAGACTCTTTACAAGGCTCACTAAGAATATTATTAGAACTATATTCCTCATTAATAAAAAGGAACTTTTGAGACTATAAAAGAAATTTATGGTTTGCTATAGTAAACCTAGGTATTTCGATATTTAGATTATCTTTAATTCATATTTTACACTCATGATAAAATATTTCATTATTTTTCAAGAAATCCATGTAGCTTTCATCATCTATAAGCTTAGAATATTTATAGGCCCTTTTCTTTGGTACCTTTGGAGACACTTGGTATAACTCTAGAAGGACTTTGACCAAAGGTATGAATACCTTGACTTTGACTTTTATCCATGAGACCAATTAAGTACCTTGTTTCCTCATCAAAATACACAATATTGTTTTTCTCAAAAGAAGTTTTTTGGATATTTGGATGGTTGAAAATGGATGTTTGTAAATTTCAAGATTTTGATTTATAGGATGTTGGGCATTAGATAGCTCTTAGCTACATAGTTTATAAGCAAAGAACCATATTTATATTTTTAATCCATTTGAAGAGTTGACATATGTGATATTAATGTTAACTTGATGCCATAACCAACATTTTGTATTGTATTCATTTGTATAGCTCTATGGGCCATTGTACAACCCTAGTGGTAAACATATACCTTACATAGGTGGGTTTAACGTTATATTGTAATAATAACACTAATATTAGTTCTTTAAACTTGACCTACAGTCACTTGTAATTTGGGTATTAATACCTCATGAGACCATTTTTTTGATCATCAATGTGATACAAAATCTTTTCTTTAGTGATTTTGTTTAATGTCTAAGGACACCCTTCATATCATGTGTATTTATCCATGATATATCTTCTCTTTTCTAGGTAATGTATTGATTCTATTTATTTATGAAAAATATTATGAATTATTACATGGTATTAGAGAGGGTGTGAATCTCCATAAAATACCTCAAAACTTTAGCGTAAAGTATTCTATGGAAATTCCAAAATTAGTGTGATTTTTTAAAGAAATTTTATTAAATGTTGTGTCCAAAAATATTTTTAGGTTTCACTAAAAAAACCTTATTTAAGCTTGAATCACAAGAATCTCATTGAATAACAACAATATTGGATGGTTTGGGAGAAATATTCACCAATAGGTTCATTTTATCTCTCTTTGAGATTCAATTTAATTGGTTAGCCAATTTTTTATAAAAATTACTCCAATATTGTCACAACCCAAATTTCTAATTCAATAATAGTTTTTTTTCTATTCTTTAGTCAAGGAACTAACTTAAGTTTAAACATCATTCTTTCAAGAGTTCCCAACTACGAGGAATACTCTTCCTTTATATATATATATATATATATATATATATATATATATATATATATATATATATATATATTCGAGGCTCACCCATCCCTACACCTTACATATTTTTGGCTATGAAAGTGTACTAGGTGTAGATGTTTGATTTACAAGATATCCTTCTCATTATCCTTAAATGAGCTAGCTTCCCTTATTTCATCCTATCGAAATAAGTACGTTATCCTTCTCACACCACATAAGTCTTTCTATGTAGGTGCTAGGAGTGTATTAGAATTGACTATCTTTCTCCTTTATTTGATGAGCTAGTCATTCCATTGTTATACCTCATTTTGAAACTTAATTTATGGAACCAATAACTTAAGTAACCCTATTTACCAATATACCCTTAGGTTTATTTTCCCTCAAGATACTCAAGGAGTACTAGGAGGATTATCACTCTTTCTATTTCCTTTTTGAGTCATCTAGTTGCCATACACATCATGATCCTTTATGTTTGTACTTGCCTAATATTGTGGCACAATTCATTTCCATTACATTTTGTGGTTTACCAAGTTTGATTTAATCTAGCCATTTAGTTAATGATAAGCATTACACCAAGTAAGAAGAAACCATAAATAAGTGCTCATTTATCGAAGGTCTTTAGGGTATCACTATCATTTCTAAAACTTGAATCCTTTAGCAAGATAGCAAGATAGCAAGATAAAACATACAAAGCTTATATTCTTCCTATGGATTACATTTCAGATTTTTAAAGCATAAACAAGCTAATAGTAACTCATAATGATTTATTTTCTTTCCTTAAAAGCAAAATATCAAGGTCATAATGAAAACTATCAGCAATATACAACATTATACCATAAAGAGAAGACCACAATAGATCATACAACATCATATTTATCTTGGGAGAAACCCCGAAGGGAAAACCCAACCTTAAAACTTTTTCTTGCTTTTTATTAAATAAAGTGATCAGTCACTTACATAGAACTAAATACATCCTTTAATCATTTAGAACCATCTAGGAAAGTTTCATAATCCCTAGGATTTACAACATGATTTATCCCTTCAAACCATATCTGCCCTTGGTCCCATATTCTGGGCAATGAAGGTACTTCAAGTAACCTTCTTTATGTCCATGATTTACCAGTGCTACTCAATTAATACAAAGCATAATTGGCTCTATTTATACAAAACTTAGCTTGATTCTAAGTGTAAAGTTCACCATGCACAATCTTGAGCTCTCGGTAGGGTCTTCAAGAAGATCCAAATTTGTTTCCAACAATTAAATTGTATTTGGAAAAGGGTAGAGAGTAACCTATCAGTAATCTCTCTACTTACTGTCCTTATCATTACTTAAAGTACCTAGAGAACTTTTAATATCTATCTTACAAATTTATTTCCTGGAGCATAAAATAAAATTATTTCTTAAAACCTCTAAAAGATGTTTTAACAATGACAAAGTTCTACCATGAACTCCAGAAAACCATACTTAAAACTAAAGTCACAAGTTAAGATCTCTAACATAGACGTGTCTAATGGTCCAAAGATAATTCAGGATTGGGTAGCAAATACAATATTTTTGACTCAAATCTATAACCAAATTCACAATACATAGAGAACCTCAACCAAGGTATGTAGATGTTGAACGTAAACATGAAGTTTTGGGCTTGGTATTAAATAACTACCAGGTTGCATTATTTTGAGACCTATCTCACTACCAATCTACAAAATATCTTTTGCAAACCTAAAATCTAAAGTCCCCCTCCACTACAATATCCTATCACAAAGGAAACTCATCTTCCACTCCAAGTAGAACTCGAACGACTCGGTAAGTATTAATTATCGACACAAAATTATCAAGTTTACAAAGAAAGGCTTCAACCAGTTATTCTAAGCTATAAATGCTATATCTTTAATGGAAGTAAGATATTTTAAAACAAACAACAACACAAGTTCTAATCCATAGAACCAAGCTCAGATTCCTACCTAAATTTCCATAGTTTAAAAGTCCAACAAGATGATACAGGCATTGTCGTCCAAGTTCTCTATCGCTAGCTCTCTCCTCCAAAATATTCCTTCTTTTATTTCTTTCTTCCCAAAGAATAACCATCCCTTTTTTCTCTTACCCGGTTACATGAGATGTTATGGAATCATGTTCATCTCTACCTACCACTTTGCATGATATCCATCATTCAAATGCATCAACACTTATCCACCAACAAAAAACCAATAAAATAATTCTTTCAACTCATTCGAACATATATATATATATATATATATATATATATATATATATATATATATTGGGGTATTTCCTTTACCAAGGTATAATTGATGGTGGTGTCCTTTATTTTATTATGACCCACTTATCAGTAAGTTTGGTCTAAAAATAAAATGATGTTTTGATCAATCACCATAGTCTTTTAAGATTCTTCTAAATAGACACCTTCTTCAAGTACAACAATATTAATACAAAACCTTGGTCAATATTTCTTTTGAAGCTAGCAAGAGAAAACATAATCTTTTCTTACTTAAGTCAAAGCAATTTTGACAAATGAAAGATAAATTCTTCTATACCTTTCCCTACAAAGAATTCAATTTTAACAAGTAAAATTATTATTCAAGAAATATTATGTCGAATGGAATCATATCTAAAGAAGGTTATCAAACAACAAATAAGTTTTCATCCAGAATCCAACATTTTCCATTTGTGCAAATTAGGATATATATATATATATATATATATATATATATATATATATATATATATATATATATATATATATATATATATATATATATATATATATATATTTTATAGATAGATAGATAACTACATAACGAGAGCAATCATCCTAATTCCTTCTTCCACCTTCAAATAATCTTGTTCCTACATAAATGCAAATCCGTTAGCAACATCATATATTTTTTATGACAATATAAGTCTTGCAAAAATTCAAACATGAAATAGCCAATTAGTCCATCTACAAACTGACATAGTCAATCATGAATCCATCAAACAAAAATTTTTCCAAGGGAGGGTCATGACATACTCCCCCCTTAGGCTTAACATAGTCCTCTGTGTTTCATTAAAGTCCATCATAAAGTAACAATTACATATCATTTTCAAACAAGAATGGAAAGTGTCTCTGCATATTTGCCACTTTCTCCCAAGTAGCATTCCTCACAGAGTAGCGGTCCCACTGGACCTTGCATTGCTCTAGAGTCCCTTTCCTCATCGATTTGGAATAGAACTCAAGGATATTTACTGGACGCACCTCTATGGCCTCTAGATTCGCCATATTTATATTAGCAAAGTTCCACACATGATAAATATTAGAAATGTATTTTCTAAGCAATGATATGTGAAAGGTATCATAAATCTTCGATAGGTTGGGTGGTAAGGCAAGTTGATATGCCACAAGACTGATATTTTCTATAATTTCAAAGGGTCCAACAAAACAAGGGTCTAATTTTATGGATTTAATAGCACTCTTCAATTGTTGCACCCTCAAAAATACTCTATCACCTACAATAAACTCTCTTGGTGACCTCTGAAGATTGACATAAATTTTCTAATGATTCGTGACTTCCTTAAGCCTTTCCTTGATAATCCTTAACTATTGCTCCATTTTCCTGACCATGTCTAGTCCAAGCATAACCCGATCCTTTGTATTATTCCATGAGAATAGTGTCCTACACATCCTACCATACAAATATTTGAATGGAGCTATGCCTAAGGTTGAATGATATCCATTATTGTAGGAAAATTATACCAGGTGTAGATAATCTTCCCATCGGATCTTCTAATCCATACAATAGATGCAAAACATATCCTTTAACACCTAATTCATCCTTTTAATTTTCCCATCAGTTTTTGGGTGATTTGAATAACTGATGTTTAGCTTGGTGCCAATGGCACGATGTAAAGCTTACCAAAAATCAGATGTGAATCTTGAGTCTCTATCTAAAATAATCATTTTCAAAAACCATGAAGCTTGAATATTTGCTTAGCAAACCTATTAGCCATAATCATGACATCATCCTTGGTGTTTTTTAGTATAAAATATGTAACCTTGGTCAGTCTGTCGACCACAACTAGTATTGCATCATGCTAAAACCTGGTATTTGATAAACCTAGAATGAAATCCATTTAAATCACCTACCATTTATATGCACGTACATGATGAGGATACAATAGTCCTACAGGATGGCTATGCTCAACCTTAACTTTTTGATATTCAACACATCAAATTCAGTGTTGTTTCTTTTCATACCTGGACAATAGAAGGTTTTCTTCACATTCTCTCTCATATTTACCCCTCCTGGGTGAGAAAAATATGGAGATATATGTACTTAATTCATGATCATTTTTCTTATATCATTCACCTCAGGAATCACTACCCTTTCTTTGAAACATAAGAAATCATATTTGATGCTGAAATCCTTACTTTCATAAGTTTTTTTTCATCTTTGCTTGATTTTGGTTACAATATTCATCATGATGTTGCATTCTCTTGACTTGTTCCATCAAATCTACATGGATGCGGGTCAGATAATCAATATGTCTATGCCTATTGAGAGCATCGACAATATTTTTTTATTTCCCTTTGATGTAATCAATGTCAAAATCATACTCGATGAGCAAATCCATCCACCTTCTCTACCTAGCATTTATAAAAGGTTGAGTAAATATGCATCTTAGACTTTGGTGGTCTATTATTAACTCAAATGGGTCCTCCTACCAAGTAATATTGCTAGATCTTGAAGGCACACACTACTGTTGGCAATTCCAAGTCATGGGTAGCATAGTCGACCTCATGCCTTTTGAGTTTCCTTGATCTATGGGCCACCACTACTTCATTTTTCAAGAGCACTCCCCCAAAACCTTCCAATGATGCATCTATACACATAAAAAAACTACCCTGAGGGTCTAGAATTTTCAATATGGGAGCTATAGTAAGTTTTTGCTTGAAAAAATTAAAAATTTTCTTATATTTTTTTATCCATTTGAACTCCTTTCCCTTCCTATGAAGGTTTTTTATTATGACTGCTATCTTAAAGTAGTCTTTCACATAGCACCTAAAGTATCCAATCAAACTCATGAATCTCCATACTTTGATCACACTAGTAGGTGTTGACCAATTCAGTATGGCTTCTATCTTCTTGGGATCCACAACTATCCCTTTAGTTGATATAATATGTTCTAAATATTGCACTTTCAACTCGTAGAAGTTACATTTAGATATATTCCTATATAACTGATTCTCCTTTAGTACTTCTAGCACAATCCTAAGGTGCCTATCATACTCTACCTTATTTTAAGAAAAATCAAAATATCATCCAAGAATACAAGAATAAATCGATCTAGGTATTTCCTGAATGCTATTCATCAAATTCATGAATACTTTTGGAGTATTCACTAAATAAAAAGGTAATACAATGAACTCATAATATCCATATAAAGTTTTAAAACTTGTCTTATGGGTATCCTCTTCACGGATCCTCAATTGATGGTATTCATATTTTAGATCAATATTTGTAAATATAGTGGCATCTCTCAACTAATCAAATAGATCCTCATTTTGGGTAGAGGATATATATTTTTAATATTTTCCTTGTTAACTATTCTATAATATATGCATAACATCAAGGAACCATCCTTTTTCTTTATGAACAAAATAGGTGCACCCCATGGTGATACACTTGGTCTAATCAAACCTTTCTCTAACAACCCTTGCAATTGTACTTTTAGCTTTTGCATCTCAATGGAGTTCATTCTGTAAGAAGCCCTATGAATAGGCTCTACCCTGGGTTTAAGCTCCATTTTGAATTCAAATTCATATTTTGGAGGTAATCTAGGTAAATCTTCTGGAAATACATCCCTAAATTCCTGAAGTACTGGATGTTTTCCAAACACCTCTTTATTTTTATTTTATATCTCATTCAATTTTACTACATGAATTGTTCCTCCTCTTTTGATGGCTTTATTAAGTTGCATTTCCAAGAGTATTTGGGGTTGAAATACCCCTTGTAAGCTATACACTTTCTATGTTTTCCTACCATCTTCAGTTTACTCAATCGATCTTTCCTAAAAATTGATCATAACCTTATGTGCTTGTAACCAATCCATTCCTAGGACTATATCAAAAGCATGTAGCGATGCTACATATAGACAACCAATGGCCGTACTATTGGGTAAGGTAATTTTGATCATAGGACAGCCCCAGTTCATAGAGTAGGTTTATCCTAAACCATACTCGACCTTCCACCCATGTGCTAATATTTCTAGCCTTTTTGATATATATTTAATCAAAATAGAGGAAAAAAAATATCCGTAGCTCCACTACCAATCAAAATTTTAATATTTGTTTTAAGCAAAAAACCCCTTGTAGGTCTGCCTTGGTCTGAGATACCATGAACAGGGGGTTCTACACCATCAAATTCACCCGTAAGTCGCACCCGACCCTACCCGCACCAACATTATCAATTGGATTTTGGGTACCCAATTCAAATTTTTGTCAGGGTGGAGATTCAAACCTGGGACCTCCATTGGAGGATTGCCCTCTCCTCTCCAACTCACCTACAACACCTAGGTAATAAAATTTTTAATATTTCTATAAAAAATATTACCCCTTATAAGTAGCTATGTGGATTGTCCTTCCGGATTCTGACTTCCTATCGTTGCATAGATTCTTTGGAGTCTTAAGCTAGTTCTTTTTCTTTCAAACTTGGTAGTAATCTGAGTGGATAATTATTAGCAATAGTGTGGTCCACCATAATCAAAGCATCTAGTCTTGGGTCCTAGATGAGTTTTTTGCTTCTACCCTTCTTCTACTTTCATTACTAATGGGGGGTTATCCTGACCTTGAGGTAAGGTTTTATTATTACCATTGAGGTGATTGTTAGAATTACGGTTCTTTCCTCGTAACCTGCTCCTAAACTTTCACTACTTCCTATCATTTCTTATGTCATGAATCTTGGAGATTTTATTTAGCTGCTCTCCTTCCCATTTCATGAAGCTTGCACTATTTCTTTTCCTTAGTGTCTCTCTACCCTATTTTGGTAACCCTTCATAGTCAAAGTAGGGCTTAAGGTAAATCTTAATTTTCTTGCTCAGGTCATAGGACTTCTAAAGTGTTAGATTTATATGCAGCATGTAATGGGAGATAACAATCACAAGATGCTGAATAATATGAAAGAATGTAAATCTACGAGATGACTGAAAATATTCTATAAATAGAAATAATGGAAATATATACAAAATATCTATGGAGAAAATGAACACTCCATGAACTCTACATCACATCACATTGTGCTACATCACGCCACACTGCTCTACACTGCTTCTTGCTATGTTTCGTATATCCTGCTCTATATTAATAATCGTACTCTATATTCCCTATGTCTATGTCTATGGCCCTTTATATAGGAATATAGGTTCCTTGGCCAACACTCTATATAGCTATGCAAGGGACAACTTGCACATGTGCAACTTGGATATTGACACTTGTGCATTTATTACATTGCATGAAGTAACTATATAACTTCCCCTAAAGTAATATAATGTCCTAAGTATGTACCAAGAAAGGTACATTTACATGACCCAAATGATGTAATATAATCTATTTCTAACCTTCCCTTGTATTACATAATTTGGATATTGAAGACTTTAGTCTTCAATGTGGATATTCTTCTTGACCTTGAGATTTTGAATCTTCTTCTCTATTTTTTATAACTTGTTCAAGCAAGTAATTAGTGTTTTCATAAGTTTCATTCTTTCTGAAAGATATTTGATTTCATAATAATCTACTGATTCTTCCAGTTCTTCAATTTCTTCTATCCTTTGAACTAGATGTCCTTTTTTATTTCTTTTTTTATCCTCCAATTGGGGTTAATTGGTTGGACGCTGGAATTGTTACTGATGAGGATTTTGATATTGTCATGCTTGAAATTGATTCCCATTATTCATCTAATTTCCTTAATTCTAATTTTTAGGATTGAACCTGTAATAGCCGGTGTTATGAACTTTTCTCTTGCATATCTGAAAATACCTATTGTACCATATTTTATGTCCTTTTGATGAAGAAGCAATGTTTCCCTATGGATTATATTTAGATGATAATACAGTGTTATGACACTTTGTGCACTCCTACATCTATACACATTCACACTCTATTACATGACACTTACACTCTTTCTCGCTCATCACACTTGCATGCATAATTACATGACACTTGTGCACATTCTCACTCTTCATATTACACACTTAATTACATGATACTTGTGCACATCCTACACATGAACATATACATAAAGGAAAATATAAATCGCACTCCTAAAATTTAGACTCACACCCTAATCTATTACATATTATAATTGTACTATAAGGTACCATGGGGTACATTATCATGTATAAAATAAAGTAATATTCTTCAACAATTTTGATTATTCATATTTTATTTTTTTCTCCTAATTCTCCATGCAACATTGTAGATCAAACATTGGTGTGGACTATGAATATGGTAATATTACTTTGGGGTATATAATATTTAGGGTTTTCATAATGACCAACACCTATTTTTCAATGAATGTGTACCTTCTTCATAGTTTTGAAGGGCTTGAATCATGAAGGAAATGGGATGTCCATTCTTATCATTCTTTTGGATCAAGAATGTAAATTGCTTTCACCTATATCAAACACATAGAGCCTAATTTTTTTGGATAAATTGAGTTTTATGAGGAATTGTGCTTTGCTTATGTAATATTTTATATCTATGAATTTCCTTTTTCCTCCTTTGGTACATATTAGAGTTACATTCTTCTTCAACATTTTATGATTGGTCTAATCAACTATAAAAAATTGATTATAAACTTGGCTATAATTTAGATTTGACTTACAAAGTGTTGTGGCTGATCCACAACACACCCCAAAATTGGGGACCCACCTTTTTTGCATGCTTTCAAAGAAGACCGTAGTGGCCCAGATGCTAAAAATCAAAGGAAGAGCAAAATACAGCAAGAAAAAGAAAGTGTCGCGATATCGCGACATGTTGCTCCGTCGCGGCCGAAAATGAAAAGGTGTCGTGATATCGCGACATGTCACGTTTTCGCGGTTCAAAATAGCAAAAGTACAGCCGAATGAAAAATGTCGCGATATCGCGACATGTCGTGTTTTCGCGGCCCAAAGCAGAAAAATATCACGATTTTGTGACATGTCGCGTTTTCATGGCCAAGAGCAACAGAATGCAACAGGATGAGAAAATGTCACGATTTCGCGACATGCTGTGAAATCACGGTCAAAACGGTCAAACATAACAAGATGCCAAAAATGTCGCGATATCGCGACATGTCTCATTTTCGCGATGTCTGGCGGGTGAAAAGGCTAAGTGCAAAAAAATGTCGCGATGTCGCGACATGTCGTGCTTTCGCGGTTAAGAGCAACAGGATGCAGCATGAAGTGAAAAACGTCGCGATATCGCGACATGTCATGAAATCGCGGTTCATAGAAGAGAGAGAAAGACCAGATGTTAGAATGTCATGATATCGCGACATGTTGTGAAATCACGGTCAAAGTGGTCAAATAGAGGCAAGGTGCTAGAGTTGTCGCGATATCGCGACATGTCGTGTTTTCGCGATCTGAAGATGAGATGAAGGGCAAACAAGAAAAGCGTCGCGATATCGTGACATGTCTGAGTTTCGTGACCCGAAGCAGCCAAAGTGAACATAGAGAAAAAGTGTCACGATTTCGCGATAGAAAGCAGCGAGACAGCCCGAAAGAGAAAAGCGTCACGATTTTGCGACAAAAAGTAGCGAGATGGTACGGAATGAAAAAGTGTCACGATTTCACGATAGAAAGCAATGAGACAGCCCGAAAGAGAAAAACATCATGATTTTGCGATAGAAAGCAACGAGATAGTACCGAAGAGAAAAGCGTCACGATTTTGCGACAGAAAGCAGCGAGACAGCCCGAAAGAGAAAAGCGTCGCGATTTCACGACAGGTTGCATCCACGCGGCCCGAAGCAAAAAAATGTCACGATTTCATGACATGTCCCATTTTTGCGGTGCATGAAGGCGGACAAGGCTGTTGGCAAAAAAACATCACGATTTCGTGACATGTCTCATTTTTGCGATACAGGTAGAGGGGCAAAGCTACATACATAAAAACGTCGCGATATCGCGACATGCTATTTTTGGTCACGATTTACAGGGGGCCGTTATGGAACATGCAGAGAAAGCACGGAACACGTGGCATAAAGGTGTAAGGGCTACAAAAGCGTTACAGTTCACAGAGAAGATCAAGCGTCTCGATGTCGAGCATAAAGTCAAAAACAACGAAGAGGCGGGGAAGGTGAAACGAAGTGATCTGGGAGATGAAGCGAAGCGTCACAGGGAAAAACAGAGAGCATTGCCAGAAAGTATAAAAGCAAAAGCACAAATTGGTACAGGGGTCGAAAACCATTGCGAACAGTGTTGCAAAGTTGAAGGTGATAGGCCATTCTGGACCTGCTTTTGGAGCGTTTTCCTTCATTTGTTCTGGTTTTGATAAACTGGAAGCTTCTGTTGTTGTAAACTAACATATTTTAATACAAAAATTACAGAGAGTTGCATCTCATTAGCAAGGAAGAAGGAGTTATTTTTTGCATGCTAGATTTAATGTTCATTTTCCCCTTTTCAGATTTTTAGGCTTATAGGTGAAGTTTAATACAAGTTTTCTTGGTTGCTTCATGCAAATGTCTAAATCTGAAAATCACAGTCAAAACCTAGAAACCAGCACTTAGCTTATCTGGATTATGCATGTTTGCAGGTTCAATAGGTTAGGTTGTATGCAGAAAACCTCATATCTTCGGTTTTGTTAACACTCTGAATGTATTTTAGTTTTAGTTTCTTTGCATTTTATTTTCATTTCTTTAAATTCTTTGCATTTTTATTTTCCCAAAAGTTTACCCTTAGTTTAATTTACAGTCATTAGAATAAAATACTTGAAAATCTACCGAAATTGAAATTCACATTGAATTCATTCTGATTAAATGAACAATCATTACAATTTTAGAATAAAATAAACCACAGTGCCCCTTGTTAACAGTTACTTGCAATCACTAAGGTATTCCAAGCATTCAAATTGAACAATATTATTTGTGCAAAATGCTAACATAGCGGAGACCTTGGAGAAGTTACTTATTTAATTTCTTTGCAAGAGAGGATTTGGAGCCCAAATCCTATCGGAGAGTGTGTTTTCACAATCGGGTGAAAATACCACTCAACAGATTGGCGCTAGAAGGAGGGCCGAATTGGTTTACTTTATTTTGATTTTCATACAGAAGTAATGTGTTTTTTTTTATTCGATTTCTTAAATCTCATTAAAGGCTAAACTGCAACATTTTTTTTTTTGTGTTGCAGGTTTTCTTGGAGATATCGAGAGTTTCGTCAGGCAGGCTAGACCCACCGCGTCGTATCACGACTAGGTCCCAAACAACTAGGGAAACCATATTCCACGACCTTACACTCACTTGTACTCCAAAAAATAAAACCAAGCAAGCTGTAAACCTACCAGTCACAAAAGATCTTTCTGCTTTAGGAACATCGAGCGGACCTACACCGGTGGTATCAATTGCCACTAGCATACCTATCGTTAGTACCATTTCCACTGCTCTTGTAGGGTTGTCCTCATCAATTCTGAGTCAAATGGCCCAACCTCCAGCAGCTCCTTGGTACGGAGCTAATAATATCCCTTTGAATATTGTAGGGGATATTCATGAAATCCCTAAGAACATAGAAATATTCTTGCCCAAATATAAACCAGATGGCCCAAGGACTGTAGAGGAGCATATCCAGGCCTATAGGGATGTTTTGATAAGGTTGCAAGTCCAGCATGAAGATGTGGCTTGCAGAATTTTTCCCATGAGCCTAGATCCAGTAGCCTATGAATGGTATATATGCTTGCCTACTGGTTCAATCACTTCATGGACGCAAATGGAGAACGCCTTTGTCAATCAGTTTAGGTCACCTTTGGATCCCGCAACCATCTACAATCAATTTATTACATGCAAAAGGGGCCAAGGTGAACCAATCGAACCTTTAATCGAGATTCCAAAAATGTTATAATAGAGCAGTTCGGCATTTTGCCATAGACCCCGTGGTAGCTTTACAAATCTATTTTGGGGCATTGGATCCGATGACAACGATGTTTGCCAGGCAAAATCCTCAAGTCACCACGCTTGCCTTAGCTTACAACGAAGCTATGACCATCGAGCAACAAATGACACCACAGGGCTATGGGTTTCCCTAGATGCCTATGATGGGACAATATGCTCCATATGGTCAAGCTCCCATGGCAAATCAGATCATGGCACCACAAATGCCAAACATGAATGCTTTCCCATATCAACAACCATATCCACCAACACCTGCCTATGCACCCATTCCGATCCAACCGATCACATCCATTCCACCCGTTCCCGCATTTTTGCAAAATAGTCAATCGACTATGCAAGGAACCAGCCAGGGTAATTCTCAGGCTATAGTTCCTTTCCCAAATCCAACTCCGATCCAAAGTGTAAATCCATATATGAATCAAATTCCTCAAAATCTGACTCAAATGTTAAATCAAGATCCCACGAATTATGCAAACCCAACGGGAACTAACAACAATGTAGCTCCATCGAAAGAGATTTATTCGGATGTTGAAGAGCTCAAGAAGATAGTTCACAAGATGAGTAACGACATGGTTCACAAATAGAAGTATGAGTCCCATGCCCCTCACCCAAGTCAAAATTTTAACAATAGAGGGAGACATTGGAACACGAAGCCAAACAATGGGGGTGTACCTACCCCTATTGCCAATCAACTAGATACTTCTGCGGGACCCAGTCAATCCAGTTCCCTTCTGAATCTTTCAGATCTTGCATGGGAAAAGGGGTGCAGATTGCACAATACAAAAGAGCACAATGAGAGGAATTGTCCTGAAATCGCTAGATACACTCATTGTCTCCAAGCCCAAGTAGATGACCTGGAACTTGTGCCAAGTGAGGGTCCACCCCAACATCAAGATGATAGCATTATGGTGGTGGAAACTTTATACCACCAAGAAAGTGAGAGTGAGGAAGAAGAAGATGAAATTTTGGAACAGGAGGTGCAAGCTTTTCGAGAGTTTAGAAAGGGGAATCACGGATATCATTTGAGAAGTAAATCTAAAGCCCCTAAAACATCATCAACACCACCAAATAACTCTATCCTTCCTCCGGATACTAAGGCAGATAATAATCCTCCTCCTCCACTTAGAAAAGAAACGTCTAATGACACACAAAAGACAGTCAAACCTGAAAAATCAAACTATGACATAGTGGAGGATTTAAGGAAATCTAAGTCGAGCCTTTCATTTTTAGAGGCGGCCAGGTTGCTCGGCCAAAAAGAAGCATTGATAAAGGCTCTGGACTCACCTAGTCAAGTGTGGAAGGGAAAGGAAGTTGAGTCTCAGTTGATTTTACGAAAGGAGAGACGGGATGTCCCGCCATTTTTATTGACTCTAAGAATTGCTGGTAAGAATTTGCATAATTGTTTGGTAGACACGGGTGCCACGAGCAATCTCATGCCTTCAGAGATATGTCAAATGCTAGGCCTACAGCCTGTTTCGTCCAAATGCAAGGTTTTGCAATTGGACCGATCTGAGGTAAATGTGATAGGGACCCTATATGATGTCAAAATTCAACTAAATTCTGAACCCAGGGTCCAACAAGTGGTCGACATTTTGGTTGTTAATATCCCAAGTAGATATGGAATGCTACTTGCAAGGGATTGGATGAAAACTTTGAATGGCTATTTTTCAACCGATTGCTCACATATGTGGCTACCCTGGAAAGGAATTGCAAATCAAATCAGAGTAGAAAATGAACCGAGGCTTAAAGAAGTCATAATAGAATTTAATAAGCCAAATGAAGTTCAATTTTCTGAGCCAGAATTGGGGATTTATGCATTTGATGTTGAAGAGGCTACTGAAGAGCCTAAAGGGGAAATATTTCATGGTAGCTCTCTTGAGGAAAATGATTCCATATGGTTGCTTAGGTTTGATGGATCCAAATCCAGACAGGGAGCAGGAGCCGGAGTCGAGCTCACTTGTCCAGGAGGTAAACCTTTACTTGCTGCCTATAGGTTACATTTCCTTGCACGAATAACATGGCAGAGTATGAAGCACTGATTTTTGGTTTACAACTGGCGTTGAGCAAAGGGGTTAAATGCTTGAAAGTATTGGGAGATTCTCAACTGGTAGTCAAACAGATTAAAGGACAATATACATGTCACGATAAGAGACTGAGCCTTTATAGAACTAGGGTAAGAGACCTCATTGAGGAATTCGACGCTTTCAATATAGCCCTTATTTCTAGAAAAGGAAATCGCATAGCAGATTCTCTTGCAGTCGCCACAGGTATGTTAAATCCAGTTGATATAAAAAGGTGTAAAAAGTTCTCCATTGAATTGGTTCCTTGTCCATCGATACCTGATAATGTCAAGAATTTCCAAGTTTTTGAAAATGACAGACACATATTCAAATTTGTCACGAACTCAGGTGTTTTTGAAAACCAGGTGATTGATGAGGAGCAAAGATGGCAAGAAGAAGCAGAAAATGAAAGTAAAACTACATATCGATCCAACAAAATACCAAAAGACATAGTTTCATTGGAGAAAATGTTCGATATGGGATACAAGGCTAGAAAAGAAAAAAAGGTTCCACTCCCCAAAGATGCATGTGATCTAATTAATCTAGGGAGTGCAGACAATCCACGGGAAGTGTACATCGCAAAGGCATGTACAGTTGAAGAAAGAGAAAATATAATACATGCACTAAAACACTACGTGGATTGCATTGCTTGGAATTATAACGAATTGAAAACATACAACCAAAACGTCATTACACATACCATCCCTCTAAAGCCGGACTCCAAGCCTTTCAGACAAAGACAACGAGTTGTTAACCCGCTATTGGAGCCCTTGATAGAAAAGGAGGTCAAGAGATTATTGGAAGCAAAGATTATTTTTCTTGTTAGGCACTCAACCTGGGTTGCTAACCTCGTTCCAGTAAGAAAGAAGAGCGGAGAGATTAGGCTATGTATAGATTTTTGAAATCTTAACAAGGCCTCTCAAAAGGATAACTATCCATTGCCATCCATTGATGAAATTTTACAAACGGTGAATGGATCTGAAATGATGTCTTTTCTTGATGGATATTCTGGATATAATCAAATTCTTATTCATCCCAATGACAGGATGAAAACAACCTTCACAACCAAATGGGGGACATTTGCCTACAAGAAGAATGTCGTTTGGACTATTAAATGTTGGTGCAACATTTCAACGCGCCATGGACTATGCATTCAAAGGGCTTATAGGCAAGTGTATCATTGTGTATGTGGATGATATTCCAGTATTTTCAAAGAAAAGAGAAGACCATGTCAAGGATTTGAAAAAGGTTCTTCAAAGATGCAGAGAGCATGGAATTTCTTTAAATCCCAAAAAATGCATCTTTGGAGTAACAGAAGGAAGACTACTTGGTCACATCATTTCAAAAGAAGGTATATCCATTGACCCAGAAAGGATAGAAGCTATCCAAAACTTACCTCTCCCGGGTAGTAAAAAAGAGTTGAGATCCTTCTTTGGGCAAATTAATTTTGTGAGGAAGTTCATTTCGAGCTTCGCTGAGATAGCCAAACCTTTGAACAAAATGCTCAAGAAGGATGTAGATGTCAAATGGAACGAGGAAAGTAGGGTGGCCTTTCAAAACATTAAGGATGCTATTTCCAGAGCCCCTGCCCTCATAAGTCCAAACTATGCCAAACCTTTCTATATTTATGCTTTCGCATCGGAACACTCCTTTGCGAGTGTCTTGACCCAGAAAGGTGAGGATAGCGCAGAAAATCCCATAGCGTTTTTAAGTGCTCCTTTAAAAGATGCTCAATTGAGGTATTCCATCCTTGATAAGCAGATGTACGCACTTTTTAAAACGGTAAAAAAATTTAGACATTACATTGTGCACAGTAGAGTTTTTGCCATTGTGCGTGACCCTGCTGTCAAAACCATGTTTTTACAGAACGAGCTAGGCGAGAAAAGAGGTAAATGGATTTCTACCATCCAAGAATTTGATCTTGAAATCCAACCTATGAAACTAGTTCGAGGATAGGGACTTGTGAAGGCGATCGCTGAGAATAATCCGCAAATGACATGCCAATATTCAAATGCAAAATACATTTCTAAGGATGACTGGTATGTTGACATTGTGCATTTTCTATTAAACGGTAAGTGTCCTTCCAATTTGAATTCCACTCAAAGAAGGGCTTTAAGACTTAAATCTGTTAATTATCTGATTAGATCTGGTGTTCTGTATAGGAAAAATCATGAGGGGATCTACTTGAGATGCCTGAATAAAGTAGAAGCTGCCAAGGTTCTGCAGGAATTTCATGGGAAATATGGAACTGGCCACGGTGCGGAAAATGCCACAGCGCATCAAATCTTGAGAGCAGGATACTATTGGCCTCACATTTTTAAAGATGCACACACCCATGTGAGATCTTGCCACATTTGTCAAGTAGCTGCCAACAGAGAAAGAAATGCAGCCATGCCATTACAACCTGTAGTTGAGATGAGACCATTTGCACAATGGGGATTAGATTTCATTGGGGTTATTAACCCAAATTCTTCTGATTCCCATAAATTCATACTAACAACTACATATTATTGTACAAGGTGGACAGAAGCAGTTCCTACAAAACATGCCACTACAGACGTTGTAATAAAATTCCTTGAGGATCACATCATAACAAGATTCGGAATGCCCGATTCTATCGTTAGTGATAATGGTAAAGCTTTTGTTTCCACGCAATTTGCAGATTGGGCATACGACAATAAAGTGAGTTTAAAATTTGCATCTAATTATTACCCTCAAGGAAATGGTTTGGCCGAATCCTCAAACAAAAATTTGTTGAATACCATTAAGAAATTACTGGAAAGGAACCCTCGAGATTGGCACGACCGAGTTAAAGTTTGCTCTTTGGGCAGATAGGACCAGAGTAAAAGAATCAATAGGGAATACCCCCTATCATTTGGTCTATGGACAAGACCCAATCTTTCCTGCAAACTTGAAGCTGCAAACCCTACATTTCATGCAAGAATACTTGGGAACAGATAACCACACTGAAGCCAGACTAAGTCATTTACTGCACCTCGATGAAAAAAGGGAGGAAGCCATGATTAACATGAATAAACACCAAGAGGTTGTTAAAAGATGGTTTGACAAAAGAGCTAAAATCAAGTCCTTCAGAATTTCAGATTTGGTCTTACTGTGGGATAAAAGACATGAAGAAAAGGGAAATCATCAAAAATTTGATTGTCTTTGGTTAGGCCCTTATCAGATTTCAGAAATTCTAGGGAAAAATACCTTCAGGTTGAGAACTTTAGAAGGGAAAGATCTGACGTTACCAGTTAATGGGCATGTTTTGAAGCACTATTTTAGCCCTTAAGTCGTAGGAGATTGGTATCAGTTTTTTTTTTTTTCAGTTTTGGTATGGATTTTCAAATTTTGTTGTTTTTTGTAGAATTGCTAGTCTAGTCAGGATTTAAGTTGTGTGTTTGATTTCACTTGACATGTTTAATTTGTTTTTATATAAAAAAAAAAAAGAAGAGGAAAATTTTGAGATGTCAACTTATGCCTAAGATCAGGAGAGTATGAAACATTGGAATTGTGTTGTAGAAAGCTCCACAAGTAACACAAACATCTTAAATAATATCGTTTGAATCTTGTAATGCATGAAGTTGTTAGTTTTACACATTATGGTAAAGTAGATGATATATTCCATCCACATTTCAAAAGAAGCAGTGCATTCATATCTCATGTCACATTCCTCATTGCATATACATGTCATCTCAGGTACATTTTTCATTTCATGTGCAATCATTGAGAAGGTGTCGAATCCTCTTAGGGTTATTACATAACATATATTAAAAGGATCCTAAGGTTGGGAACTGATGCCCGAACTATCTTGAACCAAGCACGTTCTATGCACATTAAAGAAGATCTTGGGCAAAATGATCAAAACCATGCTTGGAAGAAAAGGTGAGGTGAAAAGAATATTTCATGTCTGTCCTATCATGCAACATTATCCTTAAAACAGTGGTTTTTACCACTCCCATAATGCTTAAAGCCTAAAATCAGAGTAGTAAGGATAGGGTTAAATCCTCATCTCACTTAGGTTGAGGATCCAATTCCCCAAAGCTCTGATTTGACCTTCATGGAGTAGTAAGGATAGGGCATAATTCTCATCTCGCTTAGGTTGAGAATCCGATTCCCCAAAGCTTCCATTTTTCCCATTTCATCATAAATCTTGGATTGGAAGGATCGTACTACATGTCCTCTGCAAAGGATGGGTAGTCATCCCAAAGGTCCAAGAAATAAAAGTAAAACTAATTTTTCCCATTTCATCTCAATATTGGATTGGAAGGATCGTACTACATGTCCCTAGCAAGGATGGGTAGTCATCCCAAAGGTCCAAGAAATAAAATTAACTAATATTTCCCATTTTATCTTAATATTGGATTGGAAGGATCGTACTACATGTCCCTAGCAAGGATGGGTAGTCATCCCAAAGGTCCAAGAAATAAAAGAAAAAGAATGAATGAAGCCAAATTATGGATTATGGGGTTAAGTATGCTCATGCGTGGCAGCATGTCTTGTTTAAAGCAAGACCACTGACTGCTCATATGGATAGACTAGCCTGACCATTTCATCCATAACTGGTTAAATCATTTTGCTCAAAGTGAGGTAATGAATTCCAGATCAGAGTAGTAAGGATAGGGTTAGATTCCCATCTCGCTTAGGTTGGGAATCCGATTCCCCAAAGCTCTGATTTCACTTTCACTTGCACATGGGTTCAAGATGGTAGTGACACATAACCAACTTTGGGATCTAGTAAATTAATTCAGTATACATATATTTGGTCCTAAGAGGGTTTGACAGCTTTAATATGTTTGTTCATGATATTAGAAGGTTTGAGCCTTTGTAAAGCAAGGTTGTTATATCTCTAGCATCTTCATCATACATCAAATCCTGCACAAATCATTCATAGCCTTGCATACAAATCATAGGTGAAACTGACAATGGAATGTTGATCAAGTTCAAGCGATAGGGAATGAAAACACATTGCACACATCGAGCTGATACTTAATGATTCTGATGTTTCATGTATTTTTGATCTATCGGTATTTGTTTATCTATTATGTGCTGATGCCTATATCTAAGCTTGTATATTTCAGGTTGGGTTCTCACCAAAATGCTCGGGAGCATTTGATAGCAAAGTCACCATTTGTTGTGGCTGATCCACAACACACCCCAAAATTGGGGACCCACCTTTTTTGCATGCTTTCAAAGAAGACCGCAGTGGCCCAGATGCTAAAAAATCAAAGGAAGAGCAAAATACAACAAGAAAAAGAAAGTGTCGCGATATCGTGACATGTTGCTCCGTCGCGGCCGAAAATGAAAAGGTGTCGCGATATCGCGACATGTCGCATTTTCATGGTTCAAAATAGCAAAAGTACAGTCGAATGAAAAGTGTCGCGATATCGCGACATGTCGCGTTTTCAGCCAAGAGAGAAAAAGTGTCGCGATTTCGCGACATGTCGCATTTTCGTGGCCAAGAGCGAAAGAATGCAGCAGGATGAGAAAATGTCACGATTTCACGACGTGTTGTGAAATCATGGTCAAAACGGTCAAACAGAACAAGATGCCAGAAATGTCGCGATATCGCGACATGTCTCATTTTCACGATGTCTGGCGGGTGAAAAGGCTAAGTGCAAAAAAATGTCGCGATGTCGCGACATGTCGTGCTTTCACGGTTAAGAGCAACAGGATGCAGCATGAAGTGAAAAATGTGCGATATCGTGACATGTCATGAAATCGTGGTTCATAGAAGAGAGAGAAAGACCAGGTGTTAGAATGTCGCGATATCGCGACATGTTGTGAAATCACGATCAAAGTGGTCAAATAGAGGCAAGGTGCTAGAGTTGTCGCGATATCGCGACATGTCGTGTTTTCACGATCTGAAGACGAGATGAAGGGCAAACAAGAAAAGCATCGCGATATCACGACATGTCTGAGTTTCGTGACCCAAAGCGCCAAAGTGAACATAGAGAAAAAGTGTCACGATTTCATGACAGAAAGCAACGAGACAGCCCGAAAGAGAAAAGCGTCATGATTTCACGATAGAAAGTAGTGAGACAGCCCAAAATGAAAAAGTGTCATGATTTCATGATAGAAAGCAGCGAGAGACCGAAAGAGAAAAGCGTCATGATTTCACGATAGAAAGTAGTGAGATAGCCCGAAAGAGAAAAGTGTCGCGATTTCATGACAGGTTGCATCCACGCGGCCCAAAGAAGAAAAATGTCACGATTTCGTGACATGTCCCATTTTCACGGTGCATGAAGGCGGACAAGGCTGTTGGTAGAAAAATGTCACGATTTCGCGACATGTCTCGTTTTCGCGATATAGGTAGAGGGGCAAAGCTACATACATAAAAATGTCGCGATATCGTGACATGCTATTTTTGGTCACGATTTACAGGGGGCCATTATGGAACATGCAGAGAAACGTGGAACACATGGCATAAAGGTGTAAGGGCTACAAAAGCGTTACAGTTCACAAAGAAGATCAAGCGTCTCGATGTCGAGCATAAAGTCAAAAACAACGAAGAGGCAGGGAAGGTGAAACGAAGCGATCTGGGAGATGAAGCGAAGCGTCACAGGGCGAAACAGAGAGCATTGCCAGAAAGTATAAAATCAGAAGCATAGATTGGTATAGGGGTCGAAAACCGCTACGAACAGTGTTGTAGAGCTGAAGGTGATAGGCCATTCTGGACCTGCTTTTGGAGTGTTTTCCTTCATTTGTTCTGGTTTTGATAAACTGGAAGCTTCTGTTGTTGTAAACTGACATATTTTTAATACAAAAATTATAGAGAGTTGCATCTCATTGGCAAGAAAGAAGGAGTTATTTTCTGCATGCTAGATTTAATGTTCATTTTCCCCTTTTTAGATTTTTAGGCTTATAGGTGAAGTTTAATACAAGTTTTCTTGGTTGCTTCATGCAAATGTCTAAATCTGAAAATCACAGTCAAAACCCAGAAACCAGCACTTAGCTTATCTAGATTATGCATGTTTGCAGGTTCAATAGGTTAGGTTGTATGCAGAAAACCTCATATCTTCGGTTTTGTCAAAATAGGATTCGTAACACTCTGAATGTATTTTAGTTTTAGTTTCTTTGCATTTTATTTTCATTTCTTTAAATTCTTTGCATTTTTATTTTCCCAAAATTTTACCCTTAGTTTAATTTACAGTCATCAGAATAAAATACTTGAAAATCTACCAAAATTGAAATTCACATTGAATTCATTCTGATTAAATGAACAATCATTACAATTTCAGAATAAAATAAATCACAGTGCCCCTTGTTAACAGTTACTTGCAATCACTAAGGTATTCCAAGCATTCAAATTGAACAATATTATTTGTGCAAAATGCTAACATAGCGGAGACCTTGGAGAAGTTACTTATTTAATTTCTTTGCAAGAGAGGATTTGGAGCCCAAATCCTATCGGAGAGTGTGTTTTCACAATCGGGTGAAAATACCACTTAACAGAAAGGATTGGATCCTTTTGATATATGTGGATAAAATAAGTTCTTGAACTACCTTTATTATTAGTAACTATGTCTAGACCATGTTTAGACACCATATGCCCTAATAGTTTGCCTCCTTATGTTGGAATTCTCAATGCTTTATAAAAATGAATAGAAGATAGATATACACACAATATTATATAGAAAGTGAAAGATACAAAATAATTAGTGTGCTTATAAGAACAACAAATAATAACTATCCATATATTATATTGTACAACACTTTGGTGATGAATGAGGAGTGTATGGGGGGTATTTATAGCAATACCAAAACCCAAAATTACATCATAAAGTTTAACCTAAGTTGACATAACAAGTGGGCTTTAGGTTAATTACAAATATTACATAAGGTTTATCCATAAAAATTTTAACCATGGACCATTGGGATCACATAATAAAATATTACAATTGCACAAAGATGTGCCCTTAGTCCTATCCAATAAATCACACAATGTTAGCTCTTAGCCATAAATCATATTATAAATTCAACACCCCTATAATTTAAAATGAGCTTTCAGCAGCATAAAAGGTTTAAAATGATTGTGGCATGGTGGTTATAGGGGCAGACTGCATGAATATCTGTGTGGCAACTTCCAGGGTGGACAACACAAAATACTGTGGTGGCCATGAAAGCTGGATAGCCTACCCGAATTCCTGGCGGCTACCGATTCCACCATGTAAATACAAAAAAAAAAAAAAATTAAAATGAGGGACCAATGAGAGAATATATTATTGATAATAATATATTTCCTCCATAATGGATTCTCTAGTGGGCCTCTACAAATGAGGCATATCCATTAGAATCTCCCTCACAATTTGAAATACATTCACCTTGCTTCAAGAACTTAGCTTTAGTCTTCTACAACTTTGGTAAAGACCTATATATAGGATTTCCCTCCCTTTTATATTATCCTCAAGTGGTTTTTATTTTATTTAAAGGCATAGATATTCCCATAGGCCCTTAGGTCTTAGCCTCCTTATATTGGAATTTCTTTGTAGGAGCCTATGTTTGAAGAGTTCTACCACCACAATTTTGCATTGCAATCTAAAAGTGAACTAGAAGAGAGAAAATCTTAACAAGTGTAAGGGTATTTATGATTCCAAGAGCATAGGAGTTGTATGAACTATAAGGTTCAATATTTAAAAGGAGGAAAAGAGATTAGAAATGATAACCTTAACATATTTTGCATCATATTTATTTTTACCTCTATAAAATGCAATATTTGCCCTCAAAGCCTTAAATCTCATAATATAGTTCTCAACATTATCATATTCAACTACCTTAAGATAAGAAAGTTCTAATTCCAAGTGACTTACTTCAGTAGCATGAACCTTTTCAAAAATCGCATGTAGCATTGACTATACCTTGAAAGAGTTACTTTCTTCTTTGATATAAAAAAGCAACTCGAGTTTAATCAACAAAGAAAAATAAACTTAGAGTTTCTTCTACATTTTGATGTTGAGCTTTATTATCAATAACCATTGATTTATACTCTAGATATATATACCACAATTTATTACTTTATAGTAGGACAATCATTTGATCTGACTAGATACTATAGTTTCATCCATGAAGATGAATAATTAGGGTTTTGTGGTTCATCTTACATAATCCACCCTCTAAAACTATTGGGGGTGCATGAACTAATTACATCAATGTATAAAGATCAATAAACTATGTGATTTAATAAAAATTTAGCTCAAAATACTTATGTATGTAAAATTTATAACATCAAGAATATTTGCCCTAATAACCCCTCCAAAAAAAAAAAAAAAATACAGTTTTCAAACATTAGAAAAGGAATGGCCAGTTTCTTGTTGCCATGTGGTGATCCACAATTTGTTGATGTTGTCCACTAACTATTTCCAACTCAACTTATCTAAACTATTATGGTTTCAAAACTTACAAAAATATGATTTGTGAATATTGAATTAATAATACTTTTTATGGTATGTAAAATCCCCATGTAATCCATAAGATGTTTTTCATCAATTGGTGTTAGTATGATTTGATATCAAGTCTCCACTAGAATAAAAACATGTTGTCCAAGTCAGCATTGTTAGCTTTTGATGAATGAGTGCTCACAATAATATGGCCTCAAGATCAATAATAAAGTTACAAATATAAAATATATGATAATGCTAAGAAATCAAGCATATAAACTCATAAACTACTATAGAAAATAACTCAAATAATGCTAATGACAAATGCTCAAAGAACTATAAAATATTATTGAATAAAGACCTCAAATACATCATATTTCACCACTCTCCATTGTTACTATATATCACAATATATCTCTCTACATCACTTGATATCTATCCTTCACATCCATATAAACATATATAGAATGGAATGTGACTCTTCATATGGATTATTCTTGGCCTTCACTCTTCCTATGACTCTTCATATTCCTATTTTATGGACACATGTACATAGGGACAACTATGCACATTTACATTGCCAAAATACTTTGCACACTTGTGCATTTATTACATTGCATAAAGTAAATAATTTCATCCTAATCTATGACAATCTTTCCTAATCTATAGATGTACCCATGGTGGTACATTGGCATGAACCAAATGATGTAATATATTCCAACACCCTCCTATATTACATTATTTGGTTATTGAATACTTTAGTCTTCAATATGGATCTTCGATCATCATATGTTCTTTAGCTTGATCTAGTCCTTTGTATTATCTTTAATTCACATTGCATTGTATGCCTCCTTGATTTGGTTCCTCTTCTTCTTCTTCTTCTTTATTCTTGTCTTTGGAGTTAGTACTTTCATAGGTGGATGTACTATCACCTTATTCTTGCAAAAGTATCTTCTCTATGCCTTTGTCCTTTTTATCATTTTCTAGGTTTTGTATAGAAGCTTCTAAACAAACACTTAATGCATCATGATAAGATTTTGTGTTAGTATAACTTGAAGTATCAATACTGCATGAGGATTAAATATCTTCTCTAGGTATGATTCATCCATTTTTATTTTTATTTTAAGTAATTCTATCAATCCTCTTTATTCTACATTCTCATCCTTGTAACATTTGAATGTCAGTAATGCCATATATAATATGCAACCAAATTCTAAATGAATTTGAATGTCACTCTTTCCATTATCAATTGCTTCATTGATTCGAGCATGTAGATAATATTCCATGATTTTAAAGTTATCTTTTAAAGCTTCACAATGATTTTTTTTAAGTAAGATCTAAGTCTCCTTCAGACTTTATGAGTATATTCTTGATTCCAATTTTTATGATACTTGCTCTTTCCTTTCTAATAGTGTTGTTCATATCATTGTTTATTGTATTCTTTAAGGTAGACATCTTTCTTAGTTTTATCTCTTTATGTTTTAAGAACACTTTTGATAGATCCCTTGTAGTAGACTACCTTATGACTCCCTAGTTTAGAGTTTATGATCAAACTACTAACTTTCAAGTATGCTTTGTATTCCTTTTGCCTCCTTAATATTTTAATTAAGGGTTTTGTAGAATACTATATATTTCTCAAGTAAATTGAGTATATGATCAAACTTGATAAAACCTCTTCAATTCTTAGGTTTTGTAGGATTCCTTATATCTCCCAAGTGATTTAATTAATCTAAGGTTTTGATAAAGTTATTTATAGTAAACTTAGCTTTTAGGTTTCCTTTGAGTTAAATCTCTATTGACTTCCTAATGGTCTGATGATATAATATTCAACTCCTAATTTTCTTTCTCCTAATGCACTTTTCAATTTGTTGAAGTTCTATGTGTTTGGATTCTTTTGTCCCTAATGTGAGTATGAGACAAATATAAGAAATTAATTCCAACTCTTTTAAGTAAATAATGAGCTTCTTTTTATCCACATAATATCCAATAGTTTAATATTTTTTATTTCCATTAATATATTTTGATGTTGAATTCCTTATAACTCCAACTCCAAAAATTTAGAAATTCTAAAATAATATTTGCAAGTTTTGGATTCCTAGTTTGATGTAGAATACCTTATTTCTCCAAACTTATCAAATTGCAAATATTTAACTAGTTTTGTAAACTTAAATGTGCAATTTTACAAAACTCCAAAGTTAATGTTTCAATCTCCAAAATAATATTCAAATTTTGATAAAAGGCATCCTAATACAATATTCAGATTTCCTAAGCCTTTAAATAATGCTTATCACTCCAAAAATATCTCTAAACTTTAACCTTAGATAATATTCCACTTTATTCCTTATAACTCCTACTAACATAAGCTTTAATACCAAAAACATAGTAAATGTTACCTTTACTACTCTAGGTGCTCCCTCCTTAATGCTTGACTTGAACTTGCTCAAAATGTTGGGTGCTCTATCTCCTCTGGTCAACTCTTATTTGAACTTGGTCAAGGTGCTTCACTCCTACGTAAATGACTTCTAGCTTGTTGTTTTTAGACTCATGCAATAAATGGGTGCTCAAAACCTTTCACCTTCCTTAGTAACGTTTATATTCTATGCAAGATAGGTGACATGTGTTACTTGAGTCCTTCCTTGGCTCTTTGGTAACGTAACCTGGTGCTTCTCCTCTCCTATGACAAATGGTGAACTTACTACAAATGCTCTTGTGGCTCTTGGATGATATGTAACACTACCTCTTCCTTGTGACAAGTGTCTCATGCAATACAATAACGTTCCCCAAACCTTATGGAGGAAATGGTAATGTTTTCTTTGATAAAATTGAGGCACTCAAATCTATAACATTCTCTAATTGTGTTACATTCTCCTTTTTCATACTTGGTTGTGCATGTACTATCTTCAATCGTGCTATATTTTGTATGTCTTCCTTCTTGCTAGCTACACTAACTTAGATCTTGGATTACGTTAAAACATATTCAATAGCAAAATGTAGTCTTCTTTTTTTTTTACATTTATAGAATTGCAAGTGGCACTTTGAATTCACCAATGACAACTTTAGGTACTCTTGGTGGTGATTCCATTATGGCTATATTTCTTGTCTTAGGTGCTCTTTTCAGTAACTCTCTCATTGTGACTCTTCTTGGCTTTGGCACTTATTTTGGTGTCGGTTCATCTAGACACTACTAGGGTGTTTGCCCCCTTGTAATATATTGTTCTAGGATACTTGTCCCCCTATAATCTAATGTCACTTCTACACTCTCCAATGGTGCTCAATCTATGCAACTTGGTGGTGATTCCAATGGTGGTTTTACCACTCTCTTTGGTGGTTTCCTTCACCAATGTTATTTTCAAGCTTGGTATTTTTAAACACCTTAAATCTACCTTCATTTTGAGGACTCTTTGGCCTCAATATTATTTAGAAAAATCTACCTTGCTTAGAGGATTATTTAACCTCACTAAAAATGTAGAATAAATATGCTCTTTGCTTACTATAAAAAACAACATATACTAATCCACTTATTTCTCCTTTTAAGCACTTTTATAAGCTTTAAATTTTTATTGTTATAATTTGTAGATTTCTACAATAATAATGGTGTGCAATGGTGTCTATTTTCTTAGCTTAGAGATGCTCTAAAAGAATCCTTTTTGCTAGCTCTTAATAGCTCTATATTTTATGCTCTTAAAAAACTTATAATAAGTACTTTCAAAGATTCTAAAATAATACTTTGTATGGCATCAATTTAACACACCTTTTATGGAGTTTTTTATAGCCCCCTTCCTTGATAGCTTGTTATATCGAATTACAACAATACTCCTTTTCTCTTGTTTTTTGTAGGCTCTTTATATTGTAGTTGTAGTTGCTGCCCAAAATCTTCTTTCTCACATTTAAATGTGTGCTAACAATCTCTAAATCTTCCTTCTTGTTTTCCAAATATGTATTAGAACTCCTTCTCAAATACTCCTATATCTACTTGTGCTTTGTTGTTCAAAGCTATTCCAAATCTGTCTAAAAGCTTCTCTAAAATGCAGCTTGTTTTATTCTTTCAATGCTACCCAAATCTACATCTTAATCCTCTCTAATATTTGCTTACAAAATATGATTAGTTTATATACATGAACCTTTGAATATACTACTCTCTTTACTATCAACTCTTCTCTTAGTTGGTTGTACAAATATTCTTCAAAAGCATCACAGCTTTCTACTTTCATCGACTTGTTGTCCTGTGACCTTTCGACTTATCCTTCAAAAAACAACTTGTGCTTTTACAAATCAGACTATAAAACATTTGTGGCTATCTCCAAATCTCTCAAAATTGTGACCTATGCAATATTCTTAATTTCTTCAATATTCTTGTCAAATTTTGACTTCAAATCTGACCTCGTTCTCTATCTTCTTCCTCAAGAATCTGATGTCTTGAGATCTTCAAAATATTCTCAAAATTTGGCAAAATTCTTGCCAAATCCATTTTCTTTTGGGTTGTTTTCGAATGGTGATAATTATCCTAATATATTATGGTTAGGTGCTCCTTCTACTTACAATATTTTGACATGAACTCTACTTCAAATCTCCTCCAATGGTCACTACTTTGGCTTTTGTAATAAGGCCTTCTCTAGCCTTATTTTCCTTCTTTGAAATATTCTTGAGACCTCTACTCTTGGGTATTATAATCCTAAAGCCTTCAAATCTCTTAGTCAATACTTTAATGAAACCCTATTTTGGTTTCTTCAATTTTCCAACTATGAAAAATTCTTCAATGGGATCTATTTCCTGGATCTCCAAAATCTACTCCTTATGTCTACAATAGGACCTTCTATAGTCCTTATCAGTATTTAGTCTTCAATATTCAATATTCCAAATTTGGAAGTTCTTCAATATGACCTCTTCTTAGGTATATTAAATATATAATCTTCAATGAGAACCTTCTCCTTAGTTCTTCTCAATCTTCAATGGGGTCTTCTTCTTATACCTCTTTCAATTTCTACTTTTTTTGCAACAAAGAGATATTCCCTACACTAGAAAAGCACATAGACTTTTAGGCAATCGAAGATGAAATTATTCTCTATCCATTATAGGAAGCTTCTCAACTTCTAAGAACTAATATTCTGCAACAAAACTTAGACAATAATAATCATATATATTCAAAGTTCCAAAATCAATAATCTTCACTAGCTATCTTAAAAACTAGTGGAATCAAATCTATGCTAAATCCTAGTCTTCAAGGGTTTTCCTTCAACCCTATGCAAATATTCTAGATAACTACTAATATAGAATTTTTACTCTATCAATATTATCAATAGGATCTCCTCTAAGGGTCTCTTTATCTCTTCAATATCTAGGTCTATCTTCATGACCTGTAAATCACCTTTTATATTGACTTTGCTCTTGGAATAGGTAAATGCTTAAATATCACTGGTTTTCCTTCAACACGGTGAGAAATGCTATCTTCTCGGGTTTCCATTTCTAAAGGTAATTCCTTCAATATTACTAGTCTCTTCTTAACCAATAGAAATATTCTCTACAACTAAAACCTTGTTGTAGCTCTGATACCATTGTTATCTTTTGATGAATGAGTGCTCACAATAATATGGCCTCAAGATCAATAATAAAGTTTCAAATATAAAATATATGATAATTCTAAGCAATCAAGCATATAAACTCATAAACTACTATAGAAAATCAAATAATACTAATGAAAAATGCTCAAATAACTATGAAATCTTATTGAATAAAGACCTCAAATACATCATATTTCACCACTCTCCATTGTTACTGTATATCACAGTATATCTCTCTACATCACTTGATATCTATCCTTCACATCCATATACACATATATAATGGAATGTGACTCTTCATATGAAGGATTCTTGACCTTCACTCTTCCTATGACTCATAATATTCCTATTCTATAGATACACGTACATAGGGATAACTATGCACATTTACATTACCAAAATACTTTGCACACTTGTGAATTTATAAAATTGTATAAAGTAAATACTTTTATCCTAATATATGAAACTCTTTCCTAATCTATAGATGTACTCATGATGGTACATTGGCATAAACCAAATGATGTAATATATTCTAACAAATATAGGACCTATTGGATCCTTGAAGTGACGCACAAGCTTCTAAGTCTTCAATAACCACAAGATAAATTAGCAAATAATAAATAGGTTTAAATGTATGCCTAAGTGCTAGCAAAAAAATTGGTTATCTCACCATAGGCAACTAGTTGGATCTCCTCGTTGAGATGGTGATATCAAGCCCATAGGAAAATGACCTTTTGTAGCTCTATAGAAGATGATAAAAGGACTAGGCCAATCAAACATAAATCCAATCCTTTGCAATGCTCTTAAATCACTTTACCTAGCCAATCCATAGTCAACATAATTCGGGATAAAAGATAATGGCATACCAACCAAACCCTTCCAACTAGAAATAAACCAAGCTAGGACCATTCTAAGCAATCAAAGAGTAGTTATGACTCAAACTTATGTCATAAAGAGAAAATACCTACATATTCCCTTAACTATCTACCATGTTTCCTCTAGTGAATGCATTCACATAGGTGTCTTCATATTAAGGAAGATGACCCCTATGTATGCAATATTATTGATTATGCACATAAGAAACTAGATCCACTTGAATTCAAAACTGTCCCTCCATTTATTCATTTTGATCCATGGCCATGGAGGAATGGTGAGGGATCATTAGAACCCAATTCTATGGGCAAAAAGTATGGCATAAATTCTCCAAAATATTTTAAGAAGAAATAAAAATATGGATAAGGGATTTCTTTTGATTTTTACTACAAAAATTCTTATGGAAATCTAAGGAAGAATTCAACCTAAAACTTGGAAGAAAAATTGGAGGCGCCAAGTTGTCTTCCTACTTGACCAATAAAAATTGTTGCATACCCAATCTAATACCATGTTGAAATTCATAATGCTTCCTAGAAATGAATAGAATACATACACTCAAATCTAAAATAGAAAGTGAAAGAGACAAAACAAATTTGGGTGTCTGTAGGCACCATAGATAATCTATATGTATAGATTGTATTCTACAACACTTTGCCAATAAATGAGAAGTGTAAGGGGTTATTTATAGTAATACGAAAACCCCAAACTACATCATAAAGTTTAACCTAAGACAACATAATAATTGGGATTTAGGTTAATTAAAAATATTAAATAAGGTTTAACCATAACAAGGTTAACCATGGTCCCTTAGTCTTACAAAGTTAAATATTTTAAAATATTAGATGCACTACACAATTATGTGCCCTTAGGGATATGCAGTATATCACACAATATTATTTCTTTGCCTTGAATTATATTATAAATTCAACACCTTAGACCACAAAAATGGACTTTCTATGGTTTAGTGAGATACAATATTCTCTACATCTTAAAAATATAGATTACAAATGTAAAATGTGCTTTTTTATTTCATTTGAAAATTCAATTATATCATCAAGGTATATAATAATGATCTCATTAACCAATCCTATAAAGGAAATATTCATGGATATTTAGAAGGTGTCTCTGATATTTGATATCCTAAAAGGTATTCTTTGGTACACAAAGGTTCCCCATTTGGTTGTAAATTTTGTCTTGTTTTGATTATTGTCCATGAGCTAGATTTGGTTGTATCTTGAGAAGCCATCCAAAAGTGATGACTATATAAGACCTTGCCAGCTTTATAAAATTTAATCTAAAGTAAGTAGATGTTATTGATCCTTTAATGATGTCTTTTCCAAGTCTCTGTACCCATTCAATTTGATCTCACCATTCTTATTTTGAATTAGTACCAAGTTGGATATGGAGGTGGAGTGCCTAATCATAAAGATGATTTGGGATTGGACTTTTAGTAACTCCTCCTTCATGACTACTTCAATTTTAGGGTTCACATACCTTTGGTTCTACCTAAAGGACTTTGCACTAGTTTCTAATTCAATGGTTTGCTCTATGATGTTTATGTTATATACCTTCAAATATTCATAGGATAGTAAATAATGTATTCATATTTCCCATATAGCTCTTTGAATAGACAAATTTCTTCTTTAGCATACTCTTTGCCTAAAAATAGTTTTTTCCCTTTGGAAACCTCAATGTCGTGGTAGGAAGAGTCCTTCATTTGATATTCGATTTCTTTACATTATTATTTGGATTGGACAAAATTTCCATATGTGATCAAACCTTCAACAATTAATTTTTCTTTAGCAGAATCACCCCATTTTTATATTATGCTCACATTCATCATTATTTAAGACTTGCTAATGCTTAGAAATATCAAGTATTTTCAATATGAAAACCAAATTTAACTCCTTTGGTTTATCCCAATTTTCAGTGGTGGGATCATATTTTATTGTCATCAATGCCTACCCATCTACTTTATCATATACTTCTTGAGAAATTACTTTGATTTTGTAAGAGTTGAAGCTTTCTAGTAAATTCTATATATATATATATATATATATATATATATATATATATATATATATATATATATATTGCATATACAACCTCAAATGCTTGTTTTTAGTGGTCCAATAGGAATTGACCTAATTTATGATCAACTTGGAGTCGTAAAATACCTTAAAATTTGTTATTTCCATATTTTTATATTTCTTCAAACCAATGAAGAATGATTTTATTCAACCATATTATTAGTGCAATTGAATAAAAGCCTACATATAAATTTTATTTTCATAGCTTATGGGTTGATGAATTAAATTCTTGCACAAGTTTATTTATGGTTATTGAATCATAAAAGTGCATCACCCACATTTTATTTGGACCATGTGCTTGTTGGTTGGCTAGAGATGGGATACTTGTCAATTCCTCTAATATTAAGTCATTTTCTAGCTTAGTTTTATCAAAAAGTATTTTTTGGTCGTCATCTTGAAACATGCCAACAATCATGTCAATTTTATATATTTGATCATTTTCTAGGACTTTATCATCTATAAATTTTGGCAACTCATTCAAATTAAACACACCATAATTTTCTAACTTATGCAATAAGTGGTTTCATTAGGGCTCATTCTCAATTTTGATCATCTTTCCATCTTTTAGTACCTTCATGTGAATGTAATCTATCACCAAGTACCCATCCGTAGATAGATTAGAAATCCATTCCTTTGATAATAATATGCCAAAATATGGGATAATTCAACCACTATAACCTCCTAGATTATCACTAGTTCAGGATGCTTTGCTATAGTGATGATTATGTACTTCATAATCCCACAACATTAACCCTAGTGACATCCATCTAAATTGTATTACTAGTGGTCTTGGTATTGGAAAACCCCATTTCTTAATAAACAACCTTCGGTATTACTAGTATAACTACCCTAAATTAACTATTAAACTCCTTAATAGATAATTATTAATGCTCAAGGTCATGTAGAATAGTGTAGGCTTTAGGGTTTGAGGCTTGGGATCATTTGACATATGATCACATTAACCTGAATTTTAGAAGAGTCCTCTACTATTAGGTTTTATTGTTCATATGGATTAGGATGAGCTGAATAGACATTCTAATTTTTGGCATAACTTCTCTTGAGTTCTTTGAGAGCCTCTTGAAGTCCTTTGTTTTGGTGTGTGATGCATGATTAAATATCGCTACACAAAAATTTATGGAGACCCATTGATAAGGGGATACATATTATAAAATATTTGTACAAATTTTTGGATGTCAACTAAGGCCTAGACAATGGATACAACCATACTTTATTGACTCTCAATATAGATATGTACACTAGGATCAATAGGATTAGAAATAGGATTACCAATTTGAGGGGTAGTAGGAGTGATAGGAGGAGATTTATTGGAAAGAAGAGAGGAAGGACAAGAGGTGTTGGGAGGAGGTAAAGCAATGGAATTTACGTAATAAAAAATGCAATGGTCAAAACTATTAATATTTGGATTATTGTGATGCTTACCAAAATTTCTAGGTTATCACTTCTTTCTACTTATGCACACATCCTCTAAATAACCAATGTGTTGCAATTAGCCATTGATTCCTAACCAACCAATAGTGATAGTAGGTTCACTTATACACTAGGGAAAATTGCAAAACCTAAAACTACTTGGAATGTTATTGAAAAAATATTATTAGAAACATATCTTTCTTTTATTATCTTGAAGATACAATTAAAAAGATAGGTCTTCTAAAAGGATCCTAGCACACTCACTTCCCAAAAAATAATTGTAAGAAACACACCTTTTTTTAGCCATGTTAAAGAGAAGATCATAATGGGACAAAGCTCTCACAAGGGTCTGATGACACTATTCTAGAAAATAAACTCATCAAAATATTAATAAATAAATTATGAAAATTTTACTAGGAAGTAGGAAGTAGTATTTTTTAATGGAGATTCTAGAATGGTTTGTGTGCCCTTTTGTTATAAATTTTCACCACCATAGAGATTTGAGATCAAATATCTAATACCACTTGTAATAAAACAACTTCAAGAAATATAAAAATAATATTAGCAATCTAATAATGTGCAGTAAAAAAATATCCTATGATAATAATAATTTAGATCCAATTATTAGAAAATAAAATATCCAATTATTAGAAAATCAAATATGCAATAATGAGACTCCAAATTTGAATCAATGCAAATCCTTAGACACTTAGAGAGGAAAACATCTCATATGTGTAATAGAGATGACTAAGATTCAAGTATGAAATATGGTTCCAACTATCACATAACATTTTCTATTTATAGACTTACTCAATATTAACCCTAACCATAATGTTCAAGGGTTGATTGTATAAATATAAAGCCCAAGCTAATAAAAATAAAGATATTTGATGTGGTTATATTAGATTCATTACATTCCACTAGATTCAGCTCCTTATTGGTTTACACATATGGTGTTATCATCAAACATAGAATCTTCATCTTCCTCAAATGATAAAGTTGATCAATATTTCATTGTTAGGGTTTGGCAACACAAGGACTACTTGTTGCATTAGACATTGAGTTTGATATACTGGTTGGTTCATAACAATTAGTTGTTAGGTGGGTTGAATCATTATTGATATAATTTAACCCATGGCATTGGATTGTTGAGCTTGAAATTGTTGATCATATTGATTTATTTATGAATACCTAATGGTCACCATGTAGTTTATGGTATTATGTCCTATATTACATAGAAAACACCATAATGTGTTGATTTTGAGTTGATGTTTACCATATTGGTTTACACCTAATTTATTTTTTGAATAGCATTTTATCTTGACACCTGATCCTTGGTGATGTGAGCAATTTTCCTTGGTTATAAATTATATTTATATTGCCACCCACTATTATGTGGCCACTTCCTCTTTATTTGTGTTATTTTTATTCACCATTATCCTTTCCAACTCTAACATCTCTTTCATGTTGAACTTACATTATTCCATTTACTAATGGATGGTATTGGCATCAATATTCTTCAATGATGGATTATGGAGCAGGTAAAGATAGTAATTAAGATTAAAAAATGGCATTGATAATGAATTTTAGCCTAGATGTGTCATGATGTATGATATTAGGGTTGAATGGGTAAATTATTGGGCACTTGGGGTGGGTGAAATGTTAGGCACATATCTATGGAATTGTGGATTTTGGGTGGTCTAGGAAAGATAATTGAAAATTTTCCTACTCTAATTAAAATATCCTCTACATGGGTCACTTATTCAGAGGATATTGCTAAGGTGATATGCTTAGCATTAAAAAAAAGGCAGTAAATAAAATTACAAATCTTTGATGTAATATGGCAATTCCTCTTCTTCCTTTGACATAACATTTGGCAATATTAGAATGAAAGGTTCTCATGAAAATGGTGTTATAATCATGAATATAATTTCAAGGATACATTTATATAGTATTTAATTGAAACAAAATAGAATACTCATTGCCCATGCTACCAAATTTACACATGAAAGGTTCCACAATTGATAGCCAATTAGTAGTAACTTTTTTAATAACCCCATATATGATAAAGTAGCTTTATCACATAATGAATAGATAAGTGTACCAACATGTCTTCATATTGGATATGGTGGATTGAATTAAGTGTGGAGAACTCATTCAAATTATCCAATGTTATCTTACTACCACTCCCACCAAAGTTAGGTAATGCTTTCATAGCAATAGGCAGGATAGGAGAATAGGTCCTTAGGTTTATTGGTCCTTGGTAGGTCCAATATAGAAGTTGATTTTCAGAACTAGGTGGGTGAGGTGCTAGATTATATTGTATAGGTTAAACATATTTAATAGGACATGGGTAGACCATAAAAATTTGAGGTGGAGATGTATACATAGGTATGGAGGCATTTATGATCAGTTTTATGCTAGGAAACCTTGGGGATATTCATAATGATTGGAAATAGAATTTAAGTTTTGCAAAGGTAGTGGATTATGATAGGTCAATTATTGATTTGGATAGGCTTGCATATTTTGGTATGGAGGAGGATATTGCATTCCTTATTGAAGAAATTATTGATTTTGAAGTGGTTGGTATTGTTATAGATTTTATGATGGCTAACTAGTTGGAGATGACATTTGGTCTAGTTTATTTCCTTGTGTCCTTACAACCCCATTTGACCAATTAAAACTTGTAAATTTTGAGCAATACCTTGGTTATAGTAGGAATGAAAATTTATCCTAAATATCTTGTATTTGGTGACATAGAATATTCAAATAAATAATTTTCCTAATTGGATGTGTTAGTTTGCTGGCTAGACCTAGGTAGGATTTAAGAATTGGATGTTAGAAGTTGACTCACATTATTCAAGTTAAAAAATACGAGGAATGGATCATTGATAGGATTATTCATATTGATTAATTAAATTATATAGAGGGTTAGTATGATTCAAGGTGGGACCTATATTATCCTATGTTTTATTAGAAAGAATGGAAGAGTAATTATAAGGGAAATTAGAAGAGATCATTTCTTAGGATGTAGGATTTTGACTCATTTTGTCAGCCATTGGATCCATCCATTTAATTGGAGTAGATTTCAATTTAATATCTTCTTCAACCTTATCATCTTGATGAAACCACATGATAATTTATTCCTAACTTTTTCTTTTCATGTTTCATTGTTGATATATGATTAATTTTATTGACTAATGTTATTTGCTTGATCATTGCAATTTTACACATATATTCATAATCCTCGGTATCCTCATGTACATACTTGCATAGACAAATTTTTAAGGTCAATTTTTGAGTTTTATAAAATTATAGTCTATGGATTGAATCACTCCCTAGTTGGAGCAAAAATCACTACCTAACAAAGAAATTGAACTTAGAAAATTTTACAATTAAAGGGTAAAGAGAATCACTTCAAGCAAATTGTTTTGATTCTAGAGAAAATTGCTCCCATTATGTAAGTCGAGAATATTTATTTACCTTATGAGAAAATCACTCCTTAGAATATAAATGAATCATTCATTGGATTCTACTTGAAAAATATTACTATTGTGAAGTGAATCACTAGCTAGATTGGATTTTGAAAAAAAAAATGATTTTTCCAAGCAATTGGATCTTCATAAACTAAATCACTCCAAATATAAAGTGAATCACTTCAGCAAAAATTCTCCAAATTTATCTCAACTATAATATGCCTATGGTAGATGCAACTTTAAAGCTAAAGTGAAATTCTACTTTGCAAATAAATTAGATTTTTGAATCCATAAAGCACCTACAAAATTAAACAAAAGGAATAATTTTTTTATGAAATTATAGATCAATTTGGGTTTGGGCTTGAGATATCAAGTTCCTAATCCCATTGAATCACTCTAAATTCAAAATGGAATTTTTTTGCACATATAGAGTGAGTCACCATATTAGTAGAGTAAATCACTCTCTAAATCAAAATTTAAAGATTTTTTATCTTCAAACAATTGTTTCCAAGCAAAGAAAATCATTATTTGAATGAGGACTTGGCAAATATTATTCAAAATAGGTCCAACTACTATTCACTTATGGAAAATTCAAATTTGGCACTAAAAATGATAAATTTAAACAATTAGAAAACCAAATGACTAGGGTCCCACTAAGCATGCTAGAAATAGATGTTGAGTTATAGAAAAGTATGACTTCTTATGCATCAAAAATTCTAGTTTCAACGAAATTAGATGGAAGGGACAATGTCTTTTTCAACATCCACATTTAGGCTAGCTCCTTGTTGCCCTTGATTAAATCTAACCAAGCTAATACAATCTAATAAAATTAAATGAAATAAAATTCCAAAAAAGTAAAATGGTAAGTTTGGGGTGCAAGAGATTAAAATAAAATATATCCATAACCATAGCAAGAAGAGTATTTGAACAATCAACAAATGATAAAAGTGAATAATATTGTATTCCCATTCACATGGTTTGAAATTGTGAGAGAAGTGATAACATGAGAAAAAGGGTAGTGTCACTAATGGAAAGAAAAGGACTTATCAAATTCTTATTAATATCAAGAAGAAAAAGAATAATGTGGGTCTTACATAGTGTAGCTATGATATTTTCAAGGATAAAATATGTATATGATGGATCCTATAGCTTCTATTTATAAACAAATTTCACTGCTTAGTTACCTTGGGTGATAAATTCTCTACTTCATAAAAGTAACAGCTTGGAGGTATCTCTAACAAAATGATTCACCTCAAAAATGTTACATCTATCTAATTACATCTCCAAATGGGTTAGTAGCCTATGAAATGATTGGTGGCACCACTATGTATCAAAATTTTATTTTCAAAGATCTTCCTTAGGATTTGTGCTTCTCCTTTTACTCATCTTCTTATCCATGAGTGATACTTTAAGAGATGAGAAAATTGCTCTAATATTCTAGTACTTTGCTATTGTGAGTCAATCGCAAGATCTTCCTTAGGATTTGTGCTTCTCCTTTTACTCCTCTTTTTATCCATGAGTGATACTTTAAGAGATGAGAAAATTGCTCTAATATTCTAGTACTTTGCTCTTGTGATTCAATTGCCCCATCATGCTATTGGATCACTCCTATGATCCAATCACTTCCTTTCGACCAAATCAGTCCTTAATATTCACTTATAAAATTTATGGGGTTTTAGAGGTTTTATTGATTGATTGTAATGGTTTTGTAAATCCCAAAATGACAGAATTCTCAAGATAGTGACTTGTCACTATAGGTAGCTCCATCGATATTGAAAGAATTTATGAAATATTAGATTAATTTATTAAAAGGTAAAGTATTATAAGTTCTTTGGAATATGGTATTTCCATTATTTATGGGAATATATGTCTTGAAAAGAATAATAGATTTTTTTAAATAAATATTAGGATAACTGCCCAAGTTTGGAATTGTAGTATTACCTCTCTTATGGAATGTTTATAAACATGGTATCGTCATGGGAAGTTTCAAGTGTGGAAAAATATATGCTAGTATCTTGGTTATAAGATTTGAATATGCATGCAAGGGCCATCAATGACAATGGAATTAGCACAAAGGATTTGTGTCAATCTATTGTAAAATATAAATATCTAAAAGTTGGGTTCATCACAATTAATTTTGATGGTGTTAAAGAAAATTCAAAAAATGTTGGTGGAGGTATTGTTTCTTAAAAAAATGAAGGAAAAATTTACCTCATTTACTTAGAATCATATGGAACTTCAACTAACAACTATGTATAGTCTAAGGCACTTATTATTGAGATTAATATTATTATTATAAAATGGGGTAATTATATTTCAATTAACGGGTATTTAAAAATTATTATTAATTCTATCAAGAAAAATGGATGTGGAGATTGGATCAAATATAGTATTTTTTTATGTAACTCATCTATTGTTCGAGGTAGTCTCTTGGAAATATCAATAGATCTAAAGATAAGGAAATGGGATAGCAACTAATTTAGTCAATTGCGGCATTGATATTTGTGTTGACAAAATTCAAATCTTAGAATGCAACTAATGGAGTGAGATTTTATCTCTTAATGAAAATGATATCAAAGAGTATATTGTGAAAACATAATAGTTTGAGTAAGATGAAGAATACTTTGATAGAAATATAAGCTAGATATCATCTAATTTACCTAAAAATAAATGTAAAGTTTTTTATTTTGATGAGAGCGGACCCTAATAGAAGTCATACATAACTTATTAAAAAGTGGTTAAAAATATACATTTCCAATGCAAATACCTATGTTTAAACCCATAGATTAATAAATAGATAGATAGATAATATTAAGTAAAAGAATTGAATTTTTTTTCATATTTAAGTTAAAGTATGAGATACCTCAATGAATATGACCATATATAAGTGCTATCAAATTAAAAATATATATATACCTCATAGCTAGGCAATTTTTCAATAAATATATCTTGTGACTTATGGTAGCTAAGTAGAAAGCTACCTCTTTGAAAGGAAAAATGCATAAATAAAAAATGATGACAAGGATTCAGAAAAGGATAAAGTAAAATAATTGAAAAATTACCATATTTAAGTATAATATACCTCAATGGATATGGCCATATATAATTTTTAGTAAATTTAACAAAAATTGGTATATCATAGCTAGGCAAATTTGCCAAAAACTATATCTTGTGATTCATGGTAGCTAGATAGAAAGCTACTTTTTGAAAGGAAAAATGCACAAGCAAAAAATAATAAATGATAAACATTAACCACCATATATCTATCTATCTATATCACATAATCATTCTTAAGGTTAGAGAGATAATAAATAATTTATATTAGAAAATACAATTTGAGTATAAAAAAATTAAGGCAAAGATAATGGACTAAAATTATGGTCGCAAACATAGAATTTAAAATTACTTGCATAGTTACTCATCTAATTATTCAAAATGAAATGATGGGACATGATAAATAGTTTTAAACTTGCAATGAATTTGGATAATTATAACATAGTCCAATATGTTGTGGAGGAATGAAAAATAGATGAAAGAAAATTTATAGTAATATTGTTTGATGTAATACTATAATAATAATGCAATAAATTAAAATATTAATCTCATTTAATAACCTAATCAAATATATTTTAAAGGAATGAAATATTTTTTTGGTAGGTAAGATAGCTTAAATTAAATGGGTTTTAGTTGGACCCTAAAACTAGGAGAATAAACAGATGGAAGAGTAATAAGCTAAGTTGAGCAAGGGACCCAAGCATGGGCACCAAAGAAACATAACAAACTAAGACCACACAGAGAAACAAAAAATAGATTACCCACACCAAGATAACTCAGACAAAAAATATTGTATCCGAGCACTACCCACGTAGGGGTTGTTGAGAGGATACACTAGAACTAAGGTGAAGCCCATGTAAGGGCTGTAATAAATAAAAGCAAACCCAACCTAAGACCCATGCAGGGATATGAGTGAAACCAACCAGACTAGCAAAATTACCACATAGGGGATCAGAATAGAAAACAAATAGACCATCCACACAAGGAGACCATCCATGATAAAAAAACCAACCCTGTGACTAAGTAATTCCTTTCCATTTGAAGGTATTGGCATAATTCATAAATACTTTAAGCTTTGGATCCCAATTATGATGATCCCTATGCACCACACGCCTGGTAGCAAGTAGCTCAGTAACTTCAACCAACATCTTAACTGTAACTCAAAAACGGAGGCTACGGATAATGACATACCCATTATTCCATGTATTAATGAAAACCTCCATGATATCCTGCTTAGCTCCCTTAAAATTTTTGAGTAAGGGAATAAGGCCTTGGGCTTCCAAAAAATATTGGGACAGGGGTCGAGATGTAGATTGGAAGGTTCAAGCAGAGCCATGGGGGCAGGGTAAAAATTTGAAAATACATAGGAAAAGCAATAACTTAGGCTACAAGATCTCCACCTCATAAGTTACACAAAGGCAAATAACACCAGATAATAAAAATTCTCAAATTGGAAATGGATTTAAAATACCCCTTAGCACAATATGAGGGCATATCGAAGGGTACAAAAGGAAATATGATGATCACAGGATAATTGATAGTTAGCCATCAGGAAGAGGTAAAAAACGTCTATGACATAGCATGAGAAAAACACTCATAGGGAAAATAATATCTAAGAAGGTTATCCATGTGAGCGATTAATTTTTAGGATCATACATGCAGATCCAAATCATTAGCAACAACATTAAGGACACTTTGGGGAAAATTTTGGCACCAAATAGATAGATTTTTGTGAACAACCCCAATATTGGTGAGCACATCATCAAACTTATTTGCTTCTCGATACACGTGATTGGTCATGGTGTTGCTGAAATTTTGAATGTACTTTTTGGCTTCCTGGATAACAGTTCTCACATTCCATGAAGGAATTCTATTGCTATTGATAGAATTTGTAATATTCAAGGAATCTCCTTCAATTTGTAAATTGCCCTTGTAGTCTTTGAGTGTGTCTAAGCCTCTCCATAAAGCTCGAGCTTCAGCATAATAGTTAGTTTGAAGGCCTAAGTTCTCAACATAGGCCACTACAATTTACCCATTTTGATCCCTAACCAACCCTCCAACTCTTGCAGCTCCAGAATTCTCTTTAGAAGCATCATCAAAATTTGGCTTAAGCCACCCAACAAGAGGTGTCCAGTGAGCACCAATTCTAGGATGGGGGTTTGAAGGAATGAAACTAGAGTTAAAGAGAATCTTGAGAGACATGAAAAGGGTGGACTCAATTTTGGACTCAGGAATCTTGAGATAACAGAACAATTGAGAATTTTCAATAGCAAAGGTGATATCTTTGTTGGCAACAACGATAGGATCATTAGAGGTATTAGAGAAGACTCTGTTGTTTCTTTCAAGCCAAATTTGCCACATGAGATGGTGAAGATAAAGCAATGAAATATTAGATAAAAGGTAAAACGAGTTTAAATTTGTAATGGCACAATTTGTCCTAATATTGTCATAATGTGATATGTTGAAATACTAACCTAATATAATCAATTGAAAATTTATATTTGAACTAAAAAATATATCATAATTTAATATAAATTTGATGTGCTTTTAAAAAATTATAATTTATATTAACAAATCCCTTTCCTGATGCTTTAGCAATGTAAAAGGTTTAAAATGATTGTGGCATGGTGGTTATAGGGGTGGACTACGTGAAGAACTTTGGGATGACTTCTAGGGAAAACATCACAGAATACTGTGGCGACCATAAAATCCAAACAACCTACCTGATTTCATGGCGGCTACCTATTACACCATGTAAATTCAAAAAAAAAATCATGTATAAAATTTATATGATATATTTTAATATAGGTATATTATATCTTTGTATTGATGGCAGAAGTAGGAGCAGGAGTGGGACTAGGAGCGGGATCAGGGATAGCAATAGGATCTGGAGCAACGGGATCTACAACAATGGGATCTAGAGTAGCGATAGGTATGGGGCAAGTTCGGGCCATGTTGGACCCAGCATCGGACCCTGTCAAGCATCTAGGGGCCCAAGCTCCGAAGGCAGTAAGGGTGCCCCTACCTAGAAAAAGAACCACCTGACAAATTCATTGAGGGATCTTCCCTCGAGGGGTCCAGTAAACCTTCATTTGTGCAGATCCTGGCAGGAGATTCCAATCATCCCCAGGCCCTATCCTTGGGGCTCTCCTTGGTAAGGATGCATATTTCAATCAAGGATGACATGTTTTCATCCTTCGTGTCAGACTCCTCCTTCTCCCTGGTCAAGAAATTCATTGGGGGTCACCCGGATATGGAAACCATATGTCGGTGGGCTTTCTCCAAATGGAAAACCATAGGAAACATGCAGATCATTGCCCTGTCGAAGGGGTTCTTCCTCATCAAGCTTAACAACAAGGAAGACACAAGCAGGATTCTCATGGGTGGGCCCTGGTTCCTAGGGTGTAGAAGCCTCTTCCTCAGGCGTTGGGCTATCGATTTCAACCCCAACACTTAGAGCATAAACTATGCCTCGATCTGGGTCAGACTGCCTGATCTCCCCTTCCACCTCTAGTGGGAGGACGTGCTCAGACTCATCGCCCAGGCCATAGGGGAACTGGTGGCTTTCGACTCAACCACCAAGGCTAGATCTTGCATGGTCCATGCCAGGTTATGCGTAACTGCAAACCTTGAATCGAAGCTCCCATCCTCGGTCACCATCTCGTTGGGATCATATTTTTGGTGCCAAACCCTAGAATATGAAAATAAACCAGCCTTTTGCACCCACTACAACATGCAGGGGCATCTCCCCAATCAGTGCCCCCTCTCTAAGAAGCTTGAAGCTCCAGCTCCAGAGGATCCCCCTCTGAAGGCATCATCGCATGATAGGTTCCCCTCCCATGCCCCCCTCGATATGGGTGCCCTCCTCACAGACATCCACCCTAGGAGTGGCATGGGAAGATGGCCATTCCAGCTGACAAAGGAAAATAGAAGGCTGACCCCATCCCGAACGGATGATCAAAACTAGGTATGCTCCAACCCTGACCCCAACCTCGAGGTTTCATCTATGGCCCTGTGATGTCCTGAGGAGCTTCCCCACCAGCTCGATGGTCCTCCCAAAACCCCTTTCTCCCAGGTGACCTCCCCGATCGAGTCCCTCCCCTCCCATCCCCTAGTCGAGGGTGACCCCATCCCGGAGCCAGCCCCGGAAAGCCTCCTTGAGCATCCCGTGCCTCCCCCCTTCACCGAGGACCCTCCATATTCTGATGATCCCCCACCCCCCTGAACCTCTCCCTCCCTCTTTAGGATTTCTCAAAAGTTGGATCAGAGGCATCTAAGGGTGATGACGATGGTAGCCTGACTTTCTCCCAGTCTGTCCCTAAAGGGTTCAGCCCCAAATGGACTTGCAGCAAAAAATTTACAATGAATTTTGGAAGCAAGAAGAAAAGAGGTCGGCCCACTCTTAGAGAACAACGTAACAAGCAAGCAGAGGATGAGATTTCTAGTGGCCTACATACAACCCTCTTGGTTGATACCCTCAGCCTCTCGAAATAAGAACTCCTGAGATCCAAACCTCCTGCACAACAGGGGAAGGGAGGCAAGCGACCCCCCAAGGGTGTTAGATGAAGATCATTACCTGGAATGCAAGAGGGCTCAATGGAGCCCCCACGAGGCGCATCCTAGCCCAGCTCCACAGGGACCATAAACCTACTATTCTGCTTCTCCAAGAAACCAAGCTTGATGAATCATCCTCCCCCAAGGTTGCCAAGGTGATCTGGAACAATGGTGACTCCCTCTCTACCCCGACCCTCGGCTCCGTAGGGGGCTGATGTGCCTATGGGACCTAGGCACAGTCGAAGGAATATTGATCTCATCCTCTCCCAGAATCCTCAACGTCATGTTTCACAGCCTGGAGTCAGGGCAGACCTGGATCCTTTCCAACATATATACCCCCAACAACCCAGTCGAAAGAGCCTCCCTGTGGAACGAAGTCAGCCTCATGAGAGAGGCATTCACACCCCTCCCCTGGATCCTGGCGGGCGACTTCAATAGCCCCCTCTTCCCCTTAGACAAATGTGGGGGAACAGTCTTGAATTCTAGAAGCATGGAGGACTTCGGGGAGTTCACTGATGCCAATGAGCTCATGGATGTTCACCTGAAGGGCGCCAAGTTCACATGGAGCAACAGACGAGCAGGGGCCAACCTCATACAGGTCAAGCTAGATAGAGTGTTCCTATCCAGGGAGGCCATTCCCCTATTTTTTGATGCCACTCTCCTGGCCCTTCCCAAAATAGCATCGGATCATAGCCCCCTCCTCTTCGAAGCTGGTAGACACCCTCCCCACAAGCACCCTTTTTGGTTCGAATCCATGTGGTTTCACCACCCCGACTTCAAGGATCAAGTGGGCAGGTGGTGGAGCCATCCCACCATGGGGCACCCCATAGGACAACTCTACCAGAAGTTGAGGGTTCTAAAGGACAACCTCAAGGTCTGGAATAGGGAGGTGTTCAAAAATATCTTCGAGAGCAAGGAGATTCTGAAGAAAATATTGGAAGACCTTCAGGGCAAATTCTAGGATGGAAGTGAGGACCCAGGGTCAAGGGAGGAGGAACAAAGAGTCCTAGCTGAATACCACAATGTTTTGGCTAGGGAGGAGACCTTTTGGAGGTAGAATTCGAGAGCCCTCTGGCTCAAAGATGATGATGCCAACACCAAATTTTTCCATACTTCCACCCTCAAAAATTGGAGCACCAACAGAATCCCTGAGCTCATTTGTAGTGATGACAGGACCACGAGGGATGAGGAAGAAATCAGATCAGAGGCAACTAGCTTCTTCCAGGAGCTCCTCAACACCGATTCCCAGCCTTCCCCCCAAGTGGCCATGGCCCTCCTCGAGCACATCCCCCCCTCCATTTCCCCTGAGACCAATGAGGTGCTTCTCAGCCCTCTCTCAGATGGGGAGATCAGAGTGGCCCTGTTCTCCATGAAACCAGATGCTACCCCGGGCCCGGATGGCTTCCCTCCCCGCTTCTTCTAGACCTTCTGGGACCTGGTCGGCCAAGAGGTGTGTGCTACTATTCGTGACCTCCAGTTCACCAGATCCATCCCCAGAGGCATTAATTCCACTTTCATCACCCTGATCCCCAAAACCCCGATGGCCAAATCCCTATCAGACTTCCGCCCCATTAGCCTATGCAATGTCCTCTACAAGATCCTCACCAAGGCCCTAGAGAATAGACTCAAAGACATCCTCCCCCTTATCATTGCCCCCTATCAGGGGAGCTCTATCAAAGGAAGAATGATCACAGATGGGATCGTCATCATCCATGAGGTCCTCCACTCAGCTTCCCTGGCCAAAAGACCAGCGTTTCTCCTCAAGCTGGACATGAACAAAGCCTTCGATAGGGTCAGCTGGGAGTTCCTCGCCAAGGTCCTCCTCAAATTTGGCTTCCACCCCTCTTGGGTTGATCTCATCAAGCGGTGCATGTCATCCCCGTGGTTCTCGATTTTGGTCAATGGATCCCCGGCTGGCTTCTTTCCCAGTGCCAGAGGGCTCCGATAGGGTGACCCTCTATCCCCCATCCTCTTCATCATTCTGGCAGAGGCCCTGGGATGCTCCATCTCGAGTGCAACCAGAAGTGGGCTCATCTCTGGAATCAGACCAGCTTTAGGCTTGGCCCCGGTGTCCCACTAGCAATTTTTGGATGACACCATCTTAGCTACCGTCGCTTCGGTGGCTCAAGCTAAAGTCATCAAGAAGATTCTTCACCTGTATGAGGAGGCAACCGGGCAGAAAATCAACCTCCGAAAGAGCAAAATTTACTTCATCCACACTCCCCCGGCCAGGCAGGCTAAGATAGCCCAGATTCTGGGATGCTCCCCGGATACCCTCCCCACCACCTACCTTGGGCTTCCCCTATTCGTGGGTTTCCCCTCCAAGGCCCTGTGGAGTAACCTGGTCGAAAGAATCCAGAAGAAGTTGACCTCGTGGAAAGGGCATCTCCTCTCCCAGGCAGGCAAAGCCACCCTCATGTTCGCCTATCTCCAAAGCATCCCGATGTACTTCATGTCCATTTTTAAAATCTTGACCTCGATTGGTGCCCGCATCGAGTAGATCCAGAAGCACTTCTTATGGTCTAGAAGCGAAGAGAGGAAGAGGATTCCACTGGTCGCATGGCCCCTGGTCTGCCGACCCAAAGATGAAGGTGGGATCGGCCTCCATCGGGTTTCCCTGATGAACAAATCCCTCTTGGCCAAGCATGCCTGGAAGGTTTTCACCAACTTCCCAGTCGAGTGGGTCAGCATTGTAAGAAGGAAATACCTCCAACAACACCCCTTCCTCAGTGACCATCAGCCCCGGGATGGATCTGCCTTCTGGAAATCCCTGACCCACACAAAGGACCTCATCCAAAAAGGAACCAGGTGGATTCTTGGTGACAGGACCAGGATTGACTTTTGGAATGATAGGTGGCTCCAGGACGAGGCCTTGAGAGAAGATACCGACCTCCTGGTCTTGAGACCACACCTGGAGACCTCCAAAGGACCCAAGGTGGTAGATTATATCATCAGGGGTCAGGGCAGAGCAGGTTGGGGGCCCATTGAAGTTCCCTAGTTTCCCCATCAAGAAGCCAGACCTCTCGGCCCTTCTTGACACTACTATCATCCCTTCAGGTGAGGGTGAGGATAGGTGTGTCTGGCACGACACCAGCAGTGGCTCCTTCTTGGTCAAATATGCCCATGCCCTCCTAAGGGATCCCCAAGAGGCCCATTTCCCAGTCAAGCAGGTGTGGGCTAAGAAGTTGATCCCCAAGATCAACTTCTTTGTCTGGACTGCCATCCAAAACAAGATCCTCACCATTGAAAATCTAGCCAAGAGGGGATTCCTGATCCCAAACAGATGCTACTTGTGTTGCACTGATTGGGAGTCGATGACCCATCTCTTCTTCAGATGTCCCTTCTCCTTTGAGGCTCTAGGACATCTCCTCACCTAGTTCTCCATCTAGTGGGACCCTCCCAGTTCCATCCCTAACCTCCTCATCCAGTGGCCCAATCCCTTTTCCCATCCCACCCTCCAATCCCTCTGGGCCTACTGCCTACCCCACCTGCTCTGGCAACTCTGGCTTGAGCGTAACGGTAGAGCTTTCTCCTCCCCGCCCCGGGACCCCTGAGCGGTGGTAGTCAAAGTGCTCACCTTTGTGATAGAGAATTCCCGCATCCTTCCCCCGACCTGCCCTCCATGGAAGGCGAGCGAGTTAACCCTCCTCAGCTCCCTTGGAGTGCAGATGCTTCCCCCTTGCCCCCATCCCTCCCCCTCTCCTAGAGCCTCTACTAGATGGTTGGCCCCCCTCTCGGGTGGGTCAAGCTAAACTTTGATGGAGTGTCTAAAGGCAATCCCGGCCCCTCGGGCGCTGGTGGGGTCATCCATGACCACTCAGGGCATTTGATCCTTGCCTACATGGAGTTCTTGGGCGTTCAAACCAACAACTTTGTGAAAGCTTCGATGCTCCTCCATGGGCTGATCGTTCTCTAGGATTCCCCCAAAAGGGTGATCATCGAGGGTGACTCCCTAAACATTATCAATGTCATGACCAAGCAAGGGGACCTATCATGGCGAATAGCCAACATCATCCAAGAAGCCTGAGTCATCCTTCAAGGGCTCCCCCAATTTTCCATTTGCCACATCTACCGTGAAGGGAACAAGCTAGCAGACTACATGGCCAACTCAACGGCTTCATCAGCAGGTCTCTGTATCTAGCGGGATGGCTTTCTCGATGACCTATTGGATGCGGCATCCCAAGACCAGCCTTCGAACCACGATGCCAACATAGATGACTAGCATTTTTGATCTCAAGGCCCCATTGACCTAGAGCCCCAGGCCCCACTCTATTTTTCTGGGGGTCATTGACCTCTGCCCGAAGCTTCCCAAGGTCATCATTTTTTATGGTCTTATCCATAGCAGACACCTCAACACTAGGCTAGATTCGAGTAGGTCTCACCGCATCCGTATTGGCCTCATCATCAGTTCCTTGTCTGGCCCCATGCCACCTCAGCCTACCTGTCTCACCATCCTCATCTTATCCCTACCTCTTTATGCCAAGGTAGTTACCCCATGCAAGCCATCCACCTGGCCCACTCCTGGTGCGCCACCTCATCATTCATATCCCAAGGTGCTCGCTTCCTATTGGCTTTCTCCTATTAATTGTCGTGCCCACCACCTTTCTCCCTATCTCCACCACCTTTCGAGCATGTCGCCCATCTCCCTCGGTGCAGAGTCCCGATGCATGCGGCAGCCTTGTGCCCCTTCGGCTTCCTCCTCACCTATTTCTTCCCTCTCGAGCACGTCTGTCTCACTTCCCCCTAGTCTCTTCCCCCTCGTCGGCTTCTTGCAAGTGTGCTCTCTAGTCGGCTCTGGTCCCCTCTACTACTTCCCATCGTTGCCTACCTCTATTTCCACCATGTCCTCATCCAAAGTCATTTACGTTGAGCCCTCTTCCCTCACCCTGAGTGAGTCTACCAAGGTGTTCATGGATGCCAAGTCCCTTACCCCTTTCCTTCACAAATTCGTAGGCCCTAATGAGGAGATTACCCAGGCCTTCCTCGACACCTGGAACAATGGTGAGGTGGTTGTGAAAGGCGTCCATTTTAGGGTAACCAAGGAATTCATGTTTGAAGTTACAGGGCTTCACCACGAAGAAAAAGGGAAGTATATCCAGTGCGACAGGCACAATTGGGAGGAGGAGCTCACCCACTTCCTGGAGCATGACTGGGACAAGACCACCCTCTTTAGACCGCAGCTACCCAAACCCTTCGATGAGGCCATCGTGCCCATCATGCAATTCATTACCTATGATGACCCTGACCAAAAGCTGTGCAGCTTCCATCTCAGCTTCATCAATCATATCCGCGGTGCCACCCTTTTGTGCACTCCTCGATACTTACTGTACTCCCTCACAATGGTTGTCGAGAAGGCCCAGAAAGCCCACACCCACCCCATCCACCAAGGCCTCATGGTAGTCCTTTACCGCCATGCTCTCACTAACCAGCCCCCTATCCAGCATATCCCTCCCCTCTCCGCTAATCCCCCTCGGGTCTCCGGCCTCTTCCAACCCTGAGTCCAAGGCTAGGGAGGGTAGCCCTAGCGACCTCGATAATTCTCCTCCTCCCAAGAAGTGCAGGCCCACCCTAAAGTGACGAGCGTCGGCTCAGGTCCCTGGCGGTTGTAGTGCCCTAGGTGGTTCTACCCCTAACGATAGCTCGGCCCCAAGGGGTTCGACCCCTGGCGGCCCTGGTGCTCCTAGTGGATGTAGATCCTCAAGCAGGCTCAAGAAGCCAAAAGTGGAATTCAAGGGCACCACCGAGATCAGCTCGAACTCTAAGGGCGAATTGGGGGTCTTCCCGATCAGAATTCTCTTGGACATGGCGATAAACTCTCTGACCTCGGCAGCCAATGCGGCTTCGACCTCTGTGCATGTTTTCAAGGAGCTCCACCGTAGGCTAGGGGTTGGTTTCGACAGGGATGAGAATTAGTCATGCCAGTCCTGTTCCAATGGGGCCCCCTTCCCGGGGTGGTTTTGGTGGTCCAAGTTTTGATGGCAGGGTTTCCAGGCTAGGTCTGAAGCTGGGGCCTTTAGCAGGCTTTGCAGGTGTTATGTTGTTTCCAGTTTTTTCATTTGAATCAATGTGGGGTTCTGTCCTGTCCCGGAGCCAGGTTTCTTTTGTTGGCTGTCGGGGTTCCCACAGCCTTGGGTTTGTTTTGTCTGGGATCCCGGACCCCGGTTTCTGTAATGGGTGTCCACCCCTGGTCTAGCATGTCAGGTTTTTTTGGCATGTTAATGTTGTGGCATATTTTGTATTAAGGTTTTGGGTCCCTTTAAAAAACCCCTCTGTATATAAATTATTACTTATCTATATATCTATATATATATATATATATATATATATATATATATCTTTGTATTCATGTATAAAATTTTAAGATACCAAACTTAACACCTTGTGAATATTGTTAATGCTTATCAATATTAAAATATAGTTACAATTCTATCTTATGCTTTATATCATAGATAAATTACTTTTAAGAATTTATATAATATGTCTTTCCTCTTTTCTTTTCTTTTCTTTTTCTAACATAATCATATTATTATATGGTCTAAAGTATTTGGAATAAGAGGTGGGAAGCAAAGCATTTTATATTATTGATAAGTATAGAGTTCATGGTGAACCTTAACATTTAATCAAATGACATAGTTCAAGTAATTAAAATATCAATATATATATATATATATATATATATATATATATATATATATATATATGTTAGTGAAAAACCTCTACGACCGATGCATCCCCATCCCACCATGACCTTTTATATATATGATCAAATATATATATATATCTTTTTGGTTAGTGAAAAATCTCTACGACCGATGCATCCCCATTCCCATCCCCATCCCAAATGCTTTCTTTCCTCTTTTATTTTCTTTTATTTTTCTAACATAATCATATTATTATATGGTCTAAAGGATTTGGAATAAGAAGTGGGAAGCAAAGCATTTTATATTATTGATAAGGATAGAGTTCATGGTGAACCTTAACATTTAATCAAATGACAAAGTTCAAGTAATTAAAATATCAACATCCTATATATATATATATATATATATATATATAGGTTAACAATATGAAATATATTTAAATATAAAATGTGTTAAGTTTGGTATCTTAAAATTTTATGAAATATCTAAAATAACAATATTCATATTTATCCTAAAATAAATATGAAAGATCTAAAATGGAAAATAAATATTTGGAATATTAAATCTTTTGGGAAGATAATCCAAGCTCAAAATTTTCCAAGAGGTATTAGCAAATAATAGCAAAGAATCGAATAGATTAGATTACATATGTGCAAAAAAAACGATTACTTTCTATCATAATATATTGAAAAAAGAGAAGTCATTTGGTTCAAAAATTCTAAGGAGAGGTGGCTCAAGGAAGAAGATAGAAACACCAAAGTTTTCGTGCTATAATCAAAATAAAATTTTCTTTTTATCATACCAAAATTATTTAAACTCTAATGGAATAAATATTAAAGAGTAAGTTATGAAGAAGGAACCAATTAACTATTTCAAAGATATTTTTTTAGTTGTTTGGCAATATAAGGAGGCATAAGGTAAGCTTTTGCAAAATATACCATCAATTATCACACAAGGACAAATTGAAAGCCTAATAAAAAGATCTCTATGGAGGAACTATATGAGATAGTTTTCTCTTTTCATTTTAACAAGGCATCTAGCCCAATGGATTGTTGTTATTTTTATTTATTTTTTAAATAGAATTTATTAAAGAGTGATATATTGGCTATAGTTGAAGAGGCCCAAAAAGGGAAGGATATTGTAAGTGAGATCAATGCAAACTTATATTGCATTGGTTCCTAAGAAAGGTAAAACAAAATATTTGGAAAATTTTCATCTAATAAATTTTTTGTATTATGATCTATAATATTGCTCAAATAATTATGGAAGATAAATTGAAAGGTATTTTAGATTGTATTACCTTAAAGGAACAACTTGGTTTTATTCACAATAAAAAATCCTTCTTGATTTATTCATTATATATCAGGCCATACATTCTTTTCATTCTGTGAAAAACCAAGTTATGCTTATATAATAAGATGTAAACAAAGCATATAATAGTGTTTGTTGAAATTTTCTACATAATATTCTTAGAAAGTTTGGTTTTAAAAAAGGTTAGTTTGAATGGATTATATGTTGTTATAACACTTTGAAAAATTTCTTTTTGATCAATGGATACCTTTCTTGATACTTTGAGTCATCCCATGGACTCAAATAAGATGACCCACTATCTTCTTATTTATTTATTATTCTTGCAGAGGCATTAAGGAGATAATTCTCAAAGGCAAAAATAGAAGAGAAAATCAAATATATTTAGATTGCAACAACTATCTCCTCTAAATATCATCTCTAATATGTTCATCATACTATTCTTTTGGATCATCCCTCATCCATTGAGACAATGGAGTTTAAATAATTTTTAGAAAGTAATTGGATGGTTAATACTACAAAATCCAAGATAATTTTCATTAATACTACCCTTGATTAATATATTATTTTAGACATTTAGGGTTAATTATATATTTATTTGTCTCTAAAGGAATGAAGAAGAAGCTTTACGACTCAATTTTATATAGAATAATCACTTATATTAAGTATAATATAAGATATAGAAGAAAAAATTACTTCTTTCAATATTAATCAATCATTGAGGATTTTGGTGTAGGAGAAAAAATTTTTGGAAGATCAATGAGGATTTCGAAGACAGTTGTGTGAGGGTTTCATCTGTGGGTTGAGCACAGGCAACAACAAGGGTTGTTTTTTGGGGTCATGGAGCCCTAGGGTCCAGTTTTTTTTTGCCCAAGATAAATGTAGGATATGTTGCAAGAGACTCATGAATGGTTAGAAATTTTTCATTCAGTAAATCTTCATGCTCCAAAATTGATTGAAAACTACTTCCAATTTACTGCCCAAGGAAAAAGAAAAAAATCACACCTTTACTCAGCATTTGAGGCATGGATTAAAGAGACCCCAAAACAAGTTTTAAGTTGCAAATAAAATAAGAGAAGCCTCCTTAGGAAAAGAAAAAATGGTTCAGAACTCAAGCAATCTCATTGCTAAGGAACGCCTCCAAAATAAATCCACAATGGAAACCCCTTTCAAGGGTAAGGATTTCAGGGATTTTGCCCCAAAAATAAATTTTAGGGATGCCCTTAATGGTGGATAGTCCTAGACTAATGCTAATATTAATCTTAAGGCACCTCATAGACCTCTAAGAATGCCTAATATTGATCCCAAAAAAAATGATTCAGGATATCTAAGAGTAGTTGATGGAAACCCAATTGCTAATCTAAAAATGGGTGAAATTCAATATGGAATAGAATATCTGGAAAGAAGATGAATGATTTACCCTTTTTTTATTTTCATTTGAGCCTATCCACTTTCAAAGTGTGGGCTACAAAATACTGGAAAACACAAGGTGATTTACAAATATCTATTCATCCCACTGGTTATTTTCTTGTTATTTTTGCTAATGATGAAGATAAAGAGAAAATATTCCTAGTTATAAATACAAGGTTTTTCATGAAGCCTTGGAACACTAAATTTAAATTCAAAGAAGATATGCCTTCTACAGGACTTGTGTGGATTAGACTGTTTGACCTCCCAATTGAATTTTGGAATCTAGTTATTTTTTCTACATTTGGAAACTCCCTTGGAAATTTCATTATGACTGATGATTGTACACACAAATTTGAAGACATTATTTATGCTTGAATTTGTGTCTTAATGGATTTTTATAAACCCCTTCCACAAAGGATATCATTAAAATTTGGGGAGGACACTTGGGAGTAAGTGATGGATTATGAGAACATTCCTTTCCATTATAGAATATGTAATTAATATGGTCATTTGGCTAGTGTATGCCAAATAAGATTCCAGTTCAAAAAAAGAGGACACAAAATTAGAAGGTTTTAAAATACCTAAGAAGAAGAACTTGCAAGAAAAACTAGTTATGAAGGATCAAGCGATGTTGTCAACTAATATGTTTGGAATTTTATGAGCACCAGAAATGCTCATATTTTGTACACATTTTCTTGATCATTATACGGTTGTATAATAAGGATTGCATACTTTTATAAATTATTATATAGATATTTGATGAAATTATGCATGTTATCTAATTTGTGTGTTTTCAGTGTGTTTTATGGAATTGCAGTTGGTTTAGTTATATTTGGATCAGTCGAGGTCTTTTTGATGGACCTGGAACTTTGTTTCTTATGGGGTCAATGCAGATAACATAGGCGCCTTCCTCTTCTAGGAAGGCACAAAGAGAAAGTAGGCGCCTTCCTCTTCCAGGAAGGCACCAAGAGAATGTAGGCACCTTCCTCTTCCAGGAAGGTGCCAAAAGTAAGTAGGTGCCTTCCTCTTCCAGGAAGGTGCCAAGGAAAGAAAAGTGCCTTCCTCCTCCAAGAAGGTGCCAAAGGGAAGGAACTACCTTCCTCTCATAAGGAAGGCACCAACGAGAAGACGCCACGACAGGCAAAGCACCTTCCTCCCATAAGGAAGGCGCCACTAGAAGACGTGCCTTCCCAACAGAAGGTGAGTGACTTCCTCCCATAAGGAAGGCACCACTAGAAGGTAAGCACCTTCCTCCCACAGGAAGACGCCAACAAAGTGTAAGTGCCTTCCTCTTCCAGGAAGGAGCTACGATAATAAGATACCTTTCGTATAGAGAAGGTGCCCAATATACTTAGGTGCCTTCCTCATAGGGAAGGCACCTCTGTTCTTCACTCGTTGACCATATTTGCATGATGTGGATAGCAGCGGCTGGTGTAGTTCCAACTCTACATCATGTAGAGCTAAATTGGAGATCACACCAATGTATGAAAATGTCTTACCAATTCTAGGCGAAGCACGAACCAATCAACGAACACGCCACCGTTAGAACCAAATGCCAATTTTAAGCAAATGTCGATTGCATTCACCAGACTATCTTAATTTATTTTGGGATGAATCGACTGATGTAACCTCTTTGTAACAAAATTTTTGTGGGTGTATTATATAAACATGTGCAGACCATTCTGAGAGATATAGATTCATATAGAGATACAGAGACAGATAAATATTGTAACACTTTGATAAATATATTACAGTTCTAAGAGTTCTAAGCACGTGTTCAGCTGGGAGGAAGCTGCTGGAGCCTAGGCCCACTCCAAGCCAGTATTTCTTCCCCACTTTTTTTATGTTTTTCTAGATTAGTTTATTGTTTTTGTAAGGTTTTTTACCACATTGCTATTTCCAGTATTTGTAGTAGATTCATTTTTAGGAATGTGTGAATGTTTCATTTTCGTAGATTTAATTATTTTCTTCTTACGTAAATTATTAAGGAGTGCATGAATGATTGACAACCATTTTGAAAACACCCTCCAGTTGTAGGATTAGCAGATTCATCTCAAGTGGTATTGTAAGAAATCTTATTCATAACCTTCACAAGTTTATGAAGCTCCCTGGGTTGATAATTAAATGCACGGGCATGTGACAAAAGTAGGAAAAATTTAACCTTGTTTGGCCCGCAACATTTTGGTGCCATTGTCGGGGAAGCGTCTCAACTAGATTATTTACAATACCCTGAAACCTTCCATTTGACCTTGTATGATTTATTTGAGAAGAATAGGATTGGACAGTTGTTTTATAAGAACCAATCCATCAGAACCAGATTCAGTCGAGTATTCTAAATTTGAATTAGACTTGCTTGACCCACCAAAAATCCATTGGAGTGAGGAATCGCACTTTGTACAAAGTTCCTCCTCATCCCATCAACATGGGGAAGAACGAATCATCATAAATCCCCTGTTTAATAGAACTCCCTTAGAGGAAGCCCTATTGTGGAAGGCTATAGAAGATCGAACGATCTCACCAGAAAACCTTAGAGCTTTGACTCAAAAAGTCTTAAACGACCATAAGGCCATAAGCACTGCATTAGAAACCACATTTCTTGAAAAAATGGTTGATAACGATGAAGTCTCATATGGATTTAGTTTCCCGATAGAGGAAGGAGTAGGAGATGCCAAAATGAAAAACATATCCCCTGCTCACCTTTCGTCCTTCATAGGATACCCGATTGAGGACCTTGACCTATTTTTATTTAAGTTTAATGTCGTATGCAGGTCTGTGGGCTACAAATCCAATACGCAAAATTTGAAACTCTTTCCTTCTACATTAGACGATGCAGCTCTACAGTGGTTCATCGATCTGGGATACAAACACATTGCCACTTGGGACCAGATGAAGAGGCTCTTTTTAGAGCAATACCAAGATTTTATGAGAGCAAGAGACTCCAGGGAGGAGGTCTTGAGCATGACATAGAAAGAAGATGAGTCTCTCGAGGAGTACTAGGAGAGATTCAACTTTAATCTTCAATGATCTCCTCATGCGAGACTATCTGATAAGTCCCTCAAAAGCATCTTCTTGAGAGGACTTACCAATGAATCATTGGAGGCTCTTAACATGATCTCCGGAGGTGATGTCTACCAGCATGCTATGGAAGACATCAAAAAACTATGTCAAAACTACTCAAGAAGGTGAGGCAAGGCCACCTCCAAAACCATGAAAGTGACTGCTTCAGTCACAAAGATAGAAATAGGTAACATGCTAGAGGATTTAAAGAGCGAAATGCTCTCATCTCTAGCATTGCGGATGGATACGTTGCTGTTAGAGAAAAAGAAGCAAGAGAATGATGCAACATTGGCTTATTTCTATAAAAAATGTAGAGGGAGGCATGCAAAGAATGCATGCCCGAAGAACAAATTTAGAGTATGCGCAGTTTGCAGGCTGAATCATAAAACTCAATTGTGCCCACAACTGCCCAGTAATCAGGAGGAGGCTAAAATCATGGATGCCTATTTCATAGGCAATCAGAAGAGTTGGCCACAGTCCCCCACGAGGAATATGCTAACCGAAATGCCACCATATGGTTAGGGCCATACATGCACCAAGGACCACCTCAACCACCTAACATGGGGTGGTGGGGGCCATCACCCTAGTCTAATGCACCCCCAGTAGCATTCCTAAACTAGCAGCCATGGATGCCATATCCATATCCTGGGCAGTAGTGGAGAGGCCACACTGTGTGGAATCAGGCTCCATAGAATGTAGCACCTGCTCACCCCCAACAAAATTTATCGACATTTCTAGCAATGAGACCTCCATAGCTACCCACAAAACCTACAACAAATTCGAATAACAGAGTGAACCAACCAGCATACAATGTGGAGGGTGAGATGTATCCTATGTACAATATTCAACTTAGGTCAGGTAGGCAGCTAGGAGTAGGAACACCTCCACTGGTAGAAGAGGAGGAAGAGGTAGAAGAAGCACCTTTGGTAGAGGAGGAAAAAAAACTTGAGAGAGCGAAGGCTCCATTTCCTAGCCGGCTGCAAGAACAGAGAAAAGTAATGCAGTCAAAATTTGACATCTTATCAAGATTGAAGAACCTGACAGTGACAATTCCATTATTTTAAGCAATCCGATATGTTCCAATATATACCAAGGCAATCATAGAGATGTGTCTGAGGAGGCCAAGATGAAGAGCAACCCAAACTATTTATGTTGTGGGTAAACTGGCAGATTTTATGATGTGCAGAACATGCCATTCGAAGTATGCAGACCCAGACAACCCGATGCTGACTGCAAAAATCAAGGAACATTTCCTGTCTAATATGTTGGTTGATATCAGAGTAGTCATCAACGTAATGCCTCAGGATACCATGTAGAGGTTATAGCTCACATACCTAAAACCCACCATGATAGTGCTACAGCTAGCCGATCGATCAACCGTATCACCAAAAGGGATGTTGGAAGACGTGATAGTAATGATCAGTGCATGGGAATACCCAACCGAATTTTTAGTTTTGCAATCCAAAACTAGGCTAGGCGGTTACCCGCTCATCTTGGGGAGGCCATGGCTAGCAACAGTTGACACTTACAGCAGTTGTCGGGATGGGCCGATGACCATCTTCGATGGGCAAAATGTTAAAAGGCTGACCATTTTGCCCCTAGCACAGTCTGTCGACTTAGTAGGAGAAACCATGTCCACCGAGCATGGAAATCCAGAGTTGTCCATAATCCAACCGGTGATGACATTGGAGGAGTTGATAGAAGAAGACGAAGATGGTGCTATTATGGAGTTTCTCCACAGAGAGCCCTCCATCTCTGCACCTGGATTGCCGTTGACTGGTGCCCAAGATCACCATGTTCAACAGATACACATTTGGCTAGGAAGAACATTAAATGTCAGCGGTAGGTTGACGCCCACACAACTGACAAAATTAGAAGAGCTCCTAGTAAGGCACCAACAAGAATTTGCATGGGATTACTAAGATATGTAGGGCATCAGCCTAGAGATCTGTACCCATCGAATTTATCTAGATGATCAGGTAACTCCAAGCCGACAACCACAGAGAAGAATGAACCCGATAATGAAAGACATTGTCAAGGAAGAACTTCACAAACTCTTGGCTGCCGGATTCATATATCTAATTTTTGATAGTGAGTGGGTATCACCGTTAGTGGTGGTCCCTAAAAAGAATGGGAAGTGGTGAATCTGTGTGGACTACAGAGCATTGAACAAAGAAACCAAGAAAGACCACTTCTCACTCCCGTTCATTGATCAGGTCTTGGACACACTCTCGGGGAGGAAGTACTTCTCCTTTATAGATGGATTTAGTGGATACAACAAGATCCAGATAGGAGAAGAAGACTAGGATAAGACAACGTTCACCTACCCATGGGGAACGTTTGCCTATAGGGTATTGCCTTTCAGACTGTGCAACACACCTGCCACCTTTCAAAGGGTGGTGCTTAGCATATTCTCAAACATGAAGGGATACGGGGTCGAGGTATACATGGATGACTTCATTGTCTATGGATAAACCTTTGAGGAGGCAATGACGAACTTGGAAAGAGTGCTCGGCAAAAGAAAGAAAAATAATTTGTCCCTAAGTAATGAAAAATGCTTTATGATGATGCAAGAAGGCATCGTACTAGGGCACCACCTCTCTGCAGAAGGAATAAAAGTTGATAAAAGGAATATTGAGGTCATCAGGGACCTACCCAGCCCCAGAAAATAGAAAGAGGTAAGGAGTTTTCTTGGATCAACTAGATACTATTGGCGATTTATCGTCGAATTTAGCAAAATTGCCAAACCACTACACACTCTATTATCTAAGGATGTGGAGTTCAATTGGATGGAAGACTATGAAGAAGTGTTCCAATTGCTTAAGGAGAAACTGATATCTGCACCAATTTTAAGAGGACCAAATTGGGCCATACCATTCCATATCTACTGTGATGCATCCAACGGTGCAATTAGAGTAGTCCTCGAACAAAAATATGATGAAGAATTTTATGCCATTATTATGTCAGTAAAAACTTGGTAGGAGCAGAGCTCAACTACACGGTGATAGAGAAGGATTTCCTAGCAGTTGTCCATACTATAAATAAATTCTACCACTATATCATCGAATATAAGGTATTTGTCCATACGGACCACGCGGCTATCAGATACCTAATGAGCAAGCCGTCCATTGGTAGAAGAATTATCAGATGGTTGTTGCTACTACAGGAATTTGACATCACCATAGTCGACAAACCAGGCAAGGATAACGTGGTGGTAGATTTTCTATCCAAATTGACACCATCAGACCATCAAGTAGTGGAATACCAGTTTTCGAATGAACATTTGTTCACTATTAGTGAGCAAACCTCATGGTATGCAGATATAGCCAATTACTTGGCCACCGGAAGGACCTCACCTGCTCTCTCTTACTGATAAAAGCAGGCAATCATAGAGAAAAATGCATCATTCCTATGGATGGATGGCCTCCTATTTAAAATAGGACGTGACCAAATTATAAGAAGATGCATATAAGAACAGGAGTTCTCAGAAGTACTCAAAGCATGTCATGATGAACCATGTGGAGGAAACTTTGCAGGGAAATGTACTGCCTACAAAATCCTACAAGCTGGGTACTTTTGGCCCACTCTGTTTAAGGATGCGACTGCATACACCAACAAGTGTGATGAATGCCAAAGGATGGGCAGACCAACCCATCAATATGAAATGCCCCTCCAGCATCAGGTACACCTAGAACCTTTCGATAAGTGGGGCATGGACTTCGTGGGACCATTTAATCCACCTTTGATGGGGAGGAGGTTTATTTTGGTCTGTATGGATTACGTTACCAAATGGGTTGAAGTACAGGCATTGAGGGATTCAAAGGAAAGAATGATCGCTGATTTCTTATTTGCCCGTATTTTTACACGATTTGGGGTCCTTAGGGAGATAAAAATAGACTAAGGGCCTTAATTTACCTCCAAGTTGATCGAGGAGCTGATGGAGCAATACAGAGTTCGACACAATAAAACTACACCCTACCATTCGCAAGCAAACGGGCAAGTGGAAGTGACAAATAGAGAAATAGAGAACATCCTGATGAAGACCCATGCAGCAACACAGGAAATATTGGGCTACACGATTGCTAGAGGCAGTCTGGGCATATAACACCATGTGGAAATCCACCACAAGTTTTACACCTTTCCAACTGGTCTATGGGAAAAATGCGATGATGCCCATCGAATTTGAAATCAAGACGCTAAGAATGGCTTCAGAATTGAACTTGAGCTTGGATGAAGCTCAAAAACAAAGGATTCGACAGCTAGATCAGCTAGATGAAATCCGATTAGATGCTTTGCAAAGAACAAAAATTATACATAAGCAAAGAAAGCGGTGGCATGATAGCCACATTAAGCTGAAGTAGTTCCAAGAAGGGGAATGGGTACTATTGTATGATTCTCTATTCCAAGAGAGGAAAGGCAAATTAATGCAGAGATGGATGGGGTTGTATGAGGTGGTAGAGCCCATCAAGAATGGGGCAGTGCATGTTAAGACAATTGACGATAGCAACATCGTGTTCACAATCAATGGCCATCGACTACACCCCTATAATACGTTTGAAAAATTATAGGTAGAATCCATAATAGGCGTGGGGGAGACCCCATCTTGCTAGATCTGGACCAAACTCTCACAGGTGAAATGGTGGGCATGGAAGTGCTCACCCAAAATTAGTTAATGTAGTTTTTTTTCTATAGTGTGTTTTTGTAGGGACGATGCCCGCATGCTAGCTATAGGTATCCTAACCCAGGGCCTAACAGGCATGTAATGCATCTAAATGCCTTTATTTTCCTTTATTTTTTGGTTGCTTTTTACAGGTGGAGGACCTGACAAAGACGAGGAATAGGTATCTGGGAAACCAGGCCTGATTTGGCTCAGCATTCTGACATCAGCTTATAGGTATAAGCTGAGGCAGCATGAAACAAGACTGAGAAGGCTTGATCACCCTTTCCTAGTCAATCGCAACATGATTTTCGAGAATAAGGTGTCTTCCTTATAAATAAGGTGCCTCGCACAAATAAGGCGCCTTCCACATCCAAAAGGCACCTCGCCAGAATAATGTGCCTTCCTTATAAAGAAGGCACCTAGCAAGAAGAAGGCGCCTTCCACATCCAGAATGCGCCCTGCCAGAATAAGGTGCCTTCCTTATAAATAAGGCACCCAGCAAGAAGAAGGCGCCTTCCACATCCAGAAGGCACCCAGCCAGAAGAAGGTTTCTTCCACATCCAAAATGCGCCCAACCAGAAGAAGGCGCCTTCCACTTCCAGAAGGTGACCAGCTAGAAGAAGGCACCTTCCACATATAGAAGGTGCCCAACCAGAATAAGGTGCCTTCCACATCCAAAAGGTGCCCTGCCAGAAGAAGGCGCCTTCCACATCCAGAAGGCACCCAGTTGAAGAAGGTGCCTTCCTTATAGAGAAGGCACCCCGCCAAGGGAAGGCACCTTCCTTATAAAGAAGGCACCCAGCCCAGTAAGAGTTCAAAAAAATATATATTTATATATAGGCGCCCTCCATGGATGGAAGGCACCATTAAAATAAGAAAAAAAAATAGAAAAATCCAAGGTGCCTTCCACATCTGGAAGGCGCATGCAGATCGAGACGCCATCCACATCGGGAGGGCACATGCAGATCGAGGTGCCTTCCACATCAAAATGGTGCATGCAAACCGAGGCACCTTCCACATTGGGAAGGCGCATGCAGACCGAGGCATATTCCACATCAAAAAGATGCACCCAATTAGGAGCACCTTCCATAGCAGGAAGGCGCCATCATCAAGAAGGTGCCTTCCACCATCGAACAACATATCCAATCAGAGGTGCCTTCCATCATCGAAAGACGCATCCATTCAGAAAGCACCAACAACATCGAGAAGGTGCCACATCAGTGCCTTCCACATGGGGAAGGTACCAAAGAATGCCTTCCATGTATAGCCAACACTCATGCCTCTCGGATGCCTCGATCGAAACAAAGCATCACATAAATGAGCAGAACCAGATGACCATACCCCTCCCCTATGTCACAAATTGATGAATCAGTGGCCTTCACGATGCCTGACACATCAAATCAGGTACGCGCATGTTAATTCAAATTTTTATATAATTATTTATAAAATATGCAGTACTAGAAAAGATACCACTGTCATTAAGATCATTTCCCCAATAGCCAAAACCGCATGCCAATGATATGGTGCCTTCCATAACTGCTAGGGTTAGGTGCCTTCCCTATAAGAAGGTGCCTTCTTGAGGAAGGAAGGACAAAAAAAAATAGCAATAGTAAGGGAAGGTGCCATGGGAGGAAGGTCTAAGAATCACGTAGTGAAGAAGAATGAACCAGGTGATACGGACGGAATTAGAGGAGCGATGAAGACACAGTTCGAGGTCGAGGGATGGCTTGAATACTGTACCTTGGTCAATCAAGGCTAGGACATGGAGTCAGCCAGGGATTTAGCTGCCTCCTTGATGGGCGATGTGGTCCAAGTGCGAGGGGTAGAAATTCCAGTCACCCCCGAGTTCATCTCATAGGCAACTGGATTGCCCCTCATAGGGGAATGTGTATATAAGGGTGGACTGTTAAAGCCATACATTGAGGTGCTATTTCCAGGAGAGAATGTGCAGATAGACAAGGAGGGGTTACCCAAAAATAGTCTCCCCATGAATCTATGAAATATGTTCGAGCAGGTTGCTTGATTCTTCACATGCATCGAGAAATATACCCATCTGCATGCTAATCATGTGTAGTTTCTCAATCACCTGGTGCATGGAAGGAAGTTGAACATGCCCTTCTACTTGGTGAATGCTCTAAAGGATGAAGCGGCTCGGTGCCAGAAAGGGGCATCGTCTGCCTTAGCCCACCATGGGCTGATATCAGCATTGGCCCACCATGCAGAAGCGCAGAGGCAGAACCCCGATGCAGGGGGAGATGGCAGACAAGAAAGGCAACACGATGTTGTTGCCGAAGTAGGGCCAGACAAGAGATGCCCTATAGAGGAAATAGCAAGCATCAGGCAATTGCCATTGCCCTATTTAATAGAGGAAAGAGGGCAGTCACCAGTGCCCGAAAACATAGAGGAAGGAGGGCAGTCACCAGTGCCCGAGAACATGGATGGAAGAGGGCATTCCCCAATGCCCGAGCATGAGGAAGAAGAAGCGTCACTTGTTAGAGGTGAGGATGAGTTTTGGTCGATAAAACTAGTCCCTAGGAGGAAACATCTGCGATGACTCCTCTCGACATAAGAAGAATAGAGCGACCTGAAAGTAGACATTGCAGCCCAAACCCTCTGGGAATTGATGAACCGAAGCCCACAAGATGTAGGGACTTTCGAGAACAATTACCAAGTCGATGCGGCATTGGAGGAGGCGATCGAATGGCAAACTAATTTTTGTATGACCCAAAAAATTCTAGAGGACTTCTAGAACAAGCATGTAGGGGAGTTGAAAGAACGAGATAGATGAATCACCCAACTCGAGCAGCTGGTCTGGTAGTTGCAGGAGGAAAACTAGCTACTTCAGGATAGGGGAATAGAAAGAAGGGATGCATACACTCAAACTGATTTGGTGAAAGAAGTCTCGACGAATTCTCCCACATCTATCGAATGAGTATTCTCTTTGGGGGAAATTTGATCGAATGCCCGATAGAGCAGCCCAAAGGTAGGGGAGGATTCCTCTTTTTTCGAGAGTGAAGGGGAGAGAAGTCCCACAGTACCCCCTATCATTCTCTTGAGTGATACAAAGCAGTACGAGGGCCTCCAATAGCAGAAAGGACTAGAGGATAAGGAGAAACTCCCTAGATCTGAAGAAGGAGAAGAACCTGAGGGGTCGACATCGGACAGATAGGAGAACAAAGGATCACCCCCAGAGATAGCAGCACATAATGAAGAGAACGCTCCAGAGTAGGCCCCTCAGAGCGAGGAGACGTTCGCTAGGGAGAAAGAGAAGACCCCTATTCAAGCCATCGCATTTTTTGCAAAGGCTAGAGGAAAAAGGCCCAGGAGGGCTTGAAATAAGGCAAAGGTGACCTTTGACGAGCCAGAAGAGGACGAGTGGGATATGCAGCCATTTTTTGAAAGGTGAAAATGGTTGGAATGACTACTCAAGGAGATGAAAGAATCCAAAGAGGCCAGGAAGGCAACCTCGAGGATGCGAGGAGACTCTGGCATCTACGTTAATCCGATAGAGGATAGCTAGTTCTGGGATATTTATAGTTCCCTGAGGATGGCCCTCCATGATGAGGAGGTATTTGGAATGATGGGGGGAATATGGCCCCCAATTGGAGGCCGTTGCATTTGTAAAGGAGAACGTAGGGCTTACTCCTAAAGCAGACAGATTATACAAGGCCCAAGTAGTACCTTCCAGGAGGGATAATTTAGATATCCCTCTGGCAGCGGTCAGACCTCTAGACGCTGACCTTTGGCAAGCTGCCAAAGATACATTCCAGTTAGCAAAGACGACACTGGCTAGATCACCGCTAGTAGCGACCAGAACAAGAAAGGGATAATCGACAGCCGCACCCTCAGTTCCACGTAGGAAAAGGCAAGCCACACCTTCAGATGCCAATGCGTAGAGGAGACAGACTCAAACCACAGGGGCAACCGAACCCTCCAAGAAATGGCAATGATGAAGGATCAACAGGGCTACCTGCAGTTTGGATGCCATGAGGGTGTGGCATATGTTAGGCATGGGGGATGATGAGCACCAAAAATGCTCATATTTTGTACACATTTTCTTGATCATTATGCGACTGTATAATAAGGATTGTGTACTTTTATAAATGATTATATAGATATTTGATGAAATTATGCGTGTTATCTAATTTGTGTGTTTTCAGTGTGTTTTGTGGAATTGCAGTTGGTTTAGTTAGATTTGGATCAGTCGAGGTCTTTTTGATGGACCTGGCACTTTGTTTCTTAGGGGGTCAATGCAGAGAACATAGGTGCCTTCCTCTTCCAGGAAGATGCCAAGATAAAGTAGGTGCCTTCCTCTTCTAGGAAAGCGCCAAGAGAACGTAGGCGCCTTCCTCTTCCAGGAAGGCGCCAAAGGTAAGTAGGCGCCTTCCTCTTCCAGGAAGGCACCAAGGAAAGAAAAGTGTCTTCCTCCTCTAGGAAGGCACCAAAATGAAGGAAGTGCCTTCCTCTCATAAGGAAGGCACCGACGAGAAGGCACCACGATAGGCAAAGTGCCTTCCTCCCATAAGGAAGGCACCACTAGAAGACACGCCTTCCTCATAGAAGGTGAGTGCCTTCCTCCCATAAGGAAGGCACCACTAGAAGGAAAGTGCCTTCCTCCCATAGGAAGGCACCAACATAAGGTAAGCGCCTTCCTCTTCCAGGAAGGCACCATGATAATAAGATACCTTTCGTATAGGGAAGGCACCCGATATACTTAGGTGCCTTCCTCATAGGGAAGGCACCTCTGTTATTCGCCTGTTGACCAGATTTGCATGACATGGACAACAAGTGCTGGTGTAGTTCCAACTCTACGTCATGTAGAGCTAAATTTGAGATCACACCAATGTATGAAAACATCTTACCAATGCCAGGAAAAGCACAAACTAATCAGCGAACACGCCACCGTTAGAACCAAATGCCAATTTTAAGCATACATCGATTGCATTCACCAGACTGTCTTAATTTAGTCTGGGATGAATCGACTGATGTAACCTCTTTGTAACAGAAGTTCTATGGGTGTGTTATATAAACATGCATAGACCTTTCTGATAGATATAGATTCATATAGATTCATATAGAGATACAGAAACAAATAGAGATTGTAACACTTTGATAAATATATTACAGTTCTAAGAGTTCTAAGCACGTGTTCAGCTGGGAGGAAGCTGCTAGAGCCTGGGCCCACTCCAAGCCAGTATTTCTTCCCCACTTTTCTTCTATTTTTCTAGATTATTTTATTGCTTTTGTAAGGTCGTTTACCACATTGCTATTTCTAGTATTTGTAGTAGATTCATTTTTAGGAATGTGTGAATGTTTCATTTCCATAGATTTAATTATTTTCTTCTTACGTAAATTATTGAGTGCATGAATGATTGACAACCATTTTTAAAACACCCCCTAATAGTAGGATTAGAGGATTCATCTCAAGTGGTATTGTAAGCAATCTTATTCAAACCCTTCGCAAGTTTACGAAGCTCCTTGGGTTGATAATTAAATGCACGGGCATGTGACAAAAGTAGGAAAAAGTTAACCTTGTTTGGCCCGCAACATAATTATTTCCACAAATAACCTCATAGGTGAGGAAGAGGACATAATGGAGACATAAATATTAGAAACACAGTTTAAATATGCAAGGAAGAACTCAAAAATAAACCAAGAAATCAATGGTTTTCAACATAAAAATAAGGGAGAAAACATAAACAACAAGAACAATCTTTTAAATTCTAAAAGTTCAAATAATTTAGACCCCAAGATAGACTTTGTTGAACCTTCCAATAAATCTAACACTATTATTTATAAATTACAAAGAGGAGGATTTCCCTCCAAAACTCATGCAAAGATTTCAAGATGATAGTTGCTTCTAAAACTAGGTCATCTTTTGTCTAAGTTGCTAGTCCATCCAAGGTTCTCTAGATTTGGTATCTTAAATTCTACATGGTTTAGAGCCTTCAGATGATCAACTACTGCTATTATTTCAAACTACCCCTTTTGGAAATCCTTAAAATATAGGTGTAGAGTATTTTTGCTTTTAATGCTTTAGATTCGAGAATAGCCTTGTCATGAATTTCTAGCTACTATTATTCTTTCTGAGAGATGCAACATTCCTTTTATAGTAAATGAAAGTATCTTCTAGAAGATTGTGCACCTCAATAAATTTTAGATTTTTGGGATGTGGTGTCTCTTCCTCAAAAATTTTCCTAACCATTTGACATTGAAACTTTTCTTATCTCAAGGTTTTTGACTATCGAACCTCCAATGTCATAGCTTTTGCTTTTCCATTTTTGATCAAACCTAATAAAGTTCCAATCCTTAGAATTCATCCTAGATAACCTTTTGATCCTTGAAATATTTGATGAAAGTTTTCTATTTAGTGCCAGTGTGCTTCTTTCACTTTGCTTTTATTGTCAAAAAATGGTGTGGTGAGAAATCACTACAATATTGGTGACTCACAAGGGATATTTAGCTTGCAAAAGATAAGGAACCTAGGGAAGCCAATGCCTTGGCTCATTGGACATGGATTTGGATAAATAATCTATCACCGTGAGTGTGGTCTACCGACAAGAATGCCACTTGCATTATCGATGATGTGACCCGGGTTCAATCCCCATGGTGGATGTGTATAAGAAGTATTACTCAATAAAAAAGAATCTACCTAACAAAGGTGTAAACTTTGGTAGTCAACATATTCATGTCTCTATATTTGGTAGGACTTTCATCATCCCATGATTTTAGGACTACAGTGCTACATATAATACATGTGTACAAGGTGGGTAGCCTTTATCTAATTGATATGGAGTCAAAAAATGGTCTCCACTAGCTGTTCAAGTCCTCTTTTTCATTTTTCTCTAGTTTCTTGGGTGAAATATCATCATCCTTAATAAATTGGGACTTCCTAGTAACCCACTTGATGCAAATAGATTGGTATCAAGAACAGATACTTTTCTTGGAAAAATGGGATCAATACAAGCATGGACTCTCTTTTTGCTTTTTACCTAATTATCATGCATATTCCACCTCCAAATTAGATCCTTTATTTCTTCTTCACTTTTATAGGGGTGGATTGCTTCCTTATGGCTTGTAGAAGCATATGACCTTATCTTCTCAAACACCTTTGAGGTAGCGGGTTCCACTACCTCTATTATTCTCTAGCCCATATGATTTTTGATCTAGCTTCAGGGCCTTTCAGGATTTGTTACCTCTACATCTATGTACTTCTCCTCCTTTTCCCATATTGGCATAATTTGGTTAGCAGTAGTAAGTTTTTGAGTAAGATAAGACCGTGGAGTAGTAGGTTATATAGTTGGGGTTTATTGCTTCATCTTCCTAAATTAATTTATGAATAGGATAACAAGTTGAACCCATTCAACAATTGAGTACAAAGAGAGAGAGTAGAAACCCTTACAACACCTTCCTTTGAATGAAGTCATGAGCATCCTTAGAGCCATATTTTTCTTCATGATATGTGCAATTGCTAGAAATAGATAATATCTTGCAAATGCTCACATGTGGTTAAAAATCCTTTATCATCTAGTAGATTTTGAAGTATGGACATTGGATAGTCATACCAAATATCTAGTGGCACTAGAGGTTACAAAGGGCTATCTTCACTCCATGCTAAAAAAATCACTAGCAAGGAAGATATAGCCTCCATGGTGGAGCTTTCATAGCCTTTTGGGTTTTTTTATATATTTTGAGTAGAGTCATTAGGTGAATGTAATATTTTCTCTAAAAGCATGTAGACTAAGGCCTTTACCAAAATCTCAATCTATTATCCTTAGAAATGCCTTCCTCTAGTTTTCATTATAGAGAAGAGTCTCCAAGTGAGTGAGAGATGCTTCAATAAGCAAGGGTAGGCTCAGACCCTCACTACGTTAAGTCTAATTTGATGTTGTGATTATGAGACCAATGATATGTCAATAAAGTCCCACCGGGAATGCCATTAAACTATTATAATTTTCAATTATCCCTATTGGAATAATTACATCTCAAAAGGAGTGACATAAAAGGGTTAAATTTAAGAGCATGGGGTTTGACTCAATCGAGGGCCTTTGGGAGATTTTACAAGGTCAAATCCTTATTAATATGTGATATTTAAGGTGCAATAAAACTCAAAGAGAAAAAGGATGCGAGAGATAAAAAGAAAACAACTCAACAAAATAAAAAAGGGGTGGCAATGCACCAAAATATCTGGTAAGATCTCTCTGCATAATAGTCCAAAACTCTATGTGTCAATGGTGAACACTTTCTCTCCTAGCATAGTTAAGCACAAACAAGATTCATCAACATAAACATACATAAATAGGTGGGTTCGTAGGAAGCCATAGATGGTTGATCCAAAAATTGATACAAGCCTCCATACATACATACATACATACATACATACATACATACATATATATATATATATATATATATATATATATATATATAGAAAATAGTTCAATTACAGAGATTGTGCTAAGACAAAGGGATTGATTTACCCATAAGTTGCTCAGGAATAGACCGTTGTACAAAAATAAATGAATGGAAAGAGTACAAAAAAATACAGTTACAAACATGTTGATCCCTTACAAATCTAACACTACTATTTATAAATTTCAAAGAGGAAGATTTCCCTCCAAAACTCATACGAATATTTCAAGATGACCACTAGTTCTAACATTGGGTTATATTTTTTTTGAGTTGTCAATCCCTCCAAGGTTATATAGATTTGGTATCTTAAATGCCAAATGGTTTTGAGCCTTCAGATGAGTAGCTACCACTATTATTTCCAACTACCCATTTTGGAAATCCTCCCAATTTAGGTGTAGATAATTTTTGCTTTTAATTCTCCATATTTGAGAGTGGTCTTGTCATGGATTTCTAGCTACTATTGTCCTTTTATAGAGATATGTAACATTTATTTTATAGTAAAGGATAGTACCTTCCAGAAGATTGCACACTTTAGTAAATATTAGATTTTCAAGATATGGTGTCTTTTCCTCAAAAGTTTTCCTTACCATCTAACCACAAAATATTTCTTACCTCAAGACTTCTAGCTATTGGACCTCCAATGTTGGAGCTTTTTCTTTCTCCTTTTTGGTCAGACCTAATAAAGGTATGGTCCTCAAACTTTATCTTATTTTATATTTAGATTCTCAAAACTTTTTATTTGAGGTTTCTCTTTAGTGCTAGTCCACTTCTTGCACTTTGCTTTTACTATTGAAAAATATTCCAGTGAGAAATCACTATAGTAACTTATGGATGTCAAGCAATAATAGCATAAGCACTGGGTCAGACACATACAGATTCTAGTCCTCCTATAGTGGATCTCTCCGAAGTGATAACACATAGAGTATCTAGTAAATAAATAAGAAGGATTACTAGAGGTTTTAGGTGTGTCAATAGCAGCATGGTATTTACAATATATATCTTAGGTTCAATGGATGATCCCTATTGACAAGGCATCAAGAGATTTAATATTGTTATGAATATGTTCAATTGATTTTTAGGAAGCAAAGTCATCAAACAATGTAGAGAACCCCAACATCTTGATAAGAGTGAGGGTGTAGAGTGGGGTAAGTTAAACCTTCATGAAACACCATCGAATAAAGGATTAGGATGTGAATGCACTTAATAGTCGTCACAAAAGAGGAATTCCAAAATGATTAAGGATATCAAGAGTCCAACTAGTTAAGTTATATTGGATGGAATAACTCATAGGAGGTTTCCCCCATGGGCTCAATACCAATATAGGATTGAGTTGAGCATGGGTGAAGGGATATTTGCACTAAGTTGTGTGGGGGTGGTTAATTTAAAATTTAAATTTTGAAAAATCAATCCTACCTAATGCCTAAAAAATATGGTGAATTTTTCCATCAAGAAAAAAATGCCAAAAAAATCATTTTAAGAATTTCAAAGAAAATTGTTCATGATTATTATTCCGCTAAATATGACTTATGAAGTATCAATGAAAAATTTTCTCTCCCAAAAAAGAAGAGAGATATACTTTAAATTAATTTCTCTATATGACCAAGTGACACCACTCCATAACAACTTTGGTACCATGTTAGATTTCATAATTATTTTCACAAATAAACAAAAGCAATACATTTATCCAAATCTTATGCACAATAAATTAGAGAAGTAAAATATAAATATTAGTAGACAATAATACAAGGATGCCCATGGGAACCCACATAAGATATTACATGGGATCACACCAATGCAATAGATCAGGTGCTTGAGAAATATTTATATAAATTCCTCAACGTTAATAATTAAATAACCTATGATGATATAACATAATGCATTGATTTTATTTTATAAGTTAATAAAAAATTTCCTCTTATAAATTGCAAGTTTAGTTAATGTTAACAACAATAGCGGTTTGACCAATGTCAACAACATCAAATCATAGCAATGTACATTGCATCATGTTTTTTCATAAGCTCATAGAATGATTATATCATATACTATCAGCCTTGACCAATAAGGTTAGATTTTACGTATTCTAACAAACACTACTAAACTAAAGTCATAGTTAATTTTGTACACTCCTAAATAGTTACAATTTTTTTTTATCAATTCTTGATACTTTAACTTTATCCATAAACTAAAATTCAAATTTCTGGCTACTATAATCAACACTTGTAAATACAACTAGAGTTAAAAGAAACTCAAAATTAACTTCTCATATTCTTGATGCCCAACCTGAGAGTGATATATGGTGTAATATGTTCTTTCCATAAACATACTATATGTTGATGCCATCCATTAAATTTCAACTTGATTTTTATTTTTACATAGTCCAAAATCATTGTACCTCTATATAGCATAACTTTGACAAAAAAAAATGAAGATAAAATAATAATGGGTTATGAAAACCCTAAAAAGTATGACCTTAGTACTCGTAGCTACTTTCCACAACTTACATCACAAATTATCCATGAGTGGGGATACTAGATTAAATAATGGAGATTTTTTCTTGTATTAATACTATATAAAAAATTATCATGTAGAGAGGAATAAATTGAATTAACTAATCACTTTGATGGATAATATGAAAAAAATGAATATCATGAAGACAATATGACATATTTGAAATGGTATCCTTGGAATTCAAATGCTTTATTTACAATAAAAACATCTCCAATCAATGTACAAAATGACATTTGAGTGAGAGTAAAAGTGTTATCCATGCTTGTAACTTTCAAACTAAAAGATGTTAAATCATATGCTATAATATATGGATCACATCTCATGGTATAATAGTGTTTGTAGAAAAAGTTTATATAACCATGAACAAAGTGAGAATTACCACTTTTAACAAGAACATATTTGGTCCACATATACATAAAGAGAAATATTATAAACCAAAGGGTTAAGAAAATACTTTAGTCATGAAAAAGTAAAACTAAAAACTAATGACCACCATGCTAGGTAGGTCCCCATAAATATATTAAGACCTAACTAGGAATTCACATCCTTTTCACGTACACAAATGAGACTATGCTCCATGGATATTGACATAGTGAATCAAAGCAAATTTCTAACATAAATAACTTAGGTAAATTTTTAATATCCATGAGTATTGTCCATAATAGAGTACCCCACACTCCTTGAGGTCTATTATATGTAGTCGGAGGTACTTGTGTCATGTTATCTACCTATAGGACATATATACCTTGCCTCCCTTTTGATTTAAACTTTGGACTTCCTATATAGGGTAAAAAAAATTTTGTCATACTCACATTCATTGAACCATGATGATTTTCTTCTAGACACCAAGTCAAATATCTATCATTTTAATGTGATTAATTCTAATAAATAAAAAATAACAACAACCTTTAAAAAAACCATGTATATACCTCAAATGATTTATAAGCTATGAATACATTTAGTAAATATAAAAGGAAAAACAATTATTAAGAATAAAGTGACAAAAAAAACTTACTATTATAAATTGATTATAGGAATAAGAAAGGTTGGTAAAGTTATCGAGAGAAACTTAAAAACGCTTTAGCTTAAGGTTTTTTTATGCATTTCATACATGGCTAAAAATTTTAATAGACAACCATAATGGCAAATACACCATGAAAATGACACATATTTAAAGTATCTCATGAAATACCAACATTTTTAATCATAATAATTTTAATATATGGATCAAGTGACATTAGCTCAACTGGTTAGATTCCTCAATAGTTAAGAAAGAGGAGACCAAGGTTCAAATCTTGTCAAGCAATACATGGATAATATCCAAGCTTTGTTGCAATACTACTATATGATAATGATGTAATACGAACAGGACCGTTTCAATCTCATGTAATCAATTAAAAATAATTTTTTTAATGTATAAATTATGAAGAAGTTGATTATAAATAAAAATAAAATAATAAAATTTTAGTAGTTGTTATAAAACTTCATCAACTAATATTTTTTATTCTATAAAATCTAATTTACTATATTAAAAGTAATGTTTTGGTTCTCAAGAAAATAATTCTTTCTATTAATCTTTTAAATATGAAATGAAAGACTATGTCTAACTTGAATATATAATAATATTCTTAAAAAAATCGATGGTTATTTATTCTAAAGACTTTTAAACTTTAACATTATTATTCATTTAAAGGTTGATTTCGTCACGTGTAATTCTTTGCCTTCTCAATGAATAGAAATTAACTATATATCCTCTAGAACTAGAAGATGATGGAACATATAAAAAAGTCAAAGTAAATATAAAAGTTAATTTTTTTCACTATAATCGCTCAAATTACATATCACAATTTATATCAAATTGACCAAAAAAAAAAAAAAACACTCAAAACCTTTAAAATATGCTATATAATCATTTTTTATAAAATCTGGGTAAAATGCTCTTGTCTAATTTTTTTTTTTTCATTTAAAAAATAGGCAACTCTCAAACTACATTATAAATGGTCGTTTAAAATAGTTTCTAAATAAATATTTTAAATGATAGAGTCAATATTATATTTACAATAAGCAAAATTTAAAAGTTTTTATATATGTCTGTTTTGAATGTATGATTGTTTAGTGTGTTTTTTCTCTTTTAAAAATTGGGATTTCTTTTTAAAAAAAAACTTTCTTTCATTTAAAAAAAAATTATAAGTATTATATTCATAAAATGTATTGAAAGAGGCTTCTTTTTCCAAAAGTGGCTGGGATAATGATGAATCAGTACATGAGGCAGCATGTTGAAAAGCTTGAGAAGAAGCAAAGATTCGAGGAATTATCAAGAAAATTTTGGGATCCTGCGAATTCAGAAGCAAAAGGTATCAAGATGAATGCCGCTCAAATAGGTTTTGCAGAGCTCATATGTTTGCTTTGTTTGTGACTAAACAACTAGATTCATGGGCTAAGCAACACAATCACCCATGAAAATGGATTACCATTACAGAGGCTGTTGAATTATGTTGCTATGTCTGGATGCGAACAACTCTTCGTAACTGTGCCACTTTTCTTTCTCTCAGACAGAAAGTCTCATGAATTATGTTGCTATGTCTGGATGCGAACAACTCTTCATAACTAAGTCTCATGAATTATGTTGCTATGTCTGGATGCGAACAACTCTTCATAACTGTACCACTTTTCTTTCTCTCAGACAGAAAGTCTCATGTACACAGCCAGAATCAGATGAAGGACCCCCCTCAATAGTTAGAATAAGTTCAATCTTTGCTTCTAGGTGCCTCATCGCCTTAGAAGGTGGTTGCTCAACTTAGAATTATAGTGTGAAAATATTTAGTTTAGTTCAATTGCCCAAAACTTGTTAGGCATAATTAATTAAGGTTAGTTGATTCGTGTGATAAGGAGATGAAGGCATTGTGTGAAGGGCAATTCTTTAATTCAATGAGCCTTTGTAAGTTATATCTTAAAATTGTATAACAAATTAAGACATACTATTAGATGTTAAACAAACAAAAGTGATAACAAATAAAAATATTATAGAAAATATAAAAACGGAGAGATTTTATTTATGGTAGAATAAATATAAATAAAAAATAAAATACAAGATATTTAGGTGATCAATTAAATGGCAGTTAAATTTTTTTATTTTTAAAGAGATAATGTAGATTTGAAACTTGTCATACATTTATAGTTATCAAATAGTTGTTACACTACTTTGTGGTCATAATGTAATATGGGTGGGACTTGTATGAAAAAAATTATTTAAATGGACAACTAAAAAACAAAACCAAAACTTAAACTACAAGTTGAAGTATTAAACTAAAAATCAAATACAAAATATCTAAATATAATGTCTAAAAAACCATTGGACTAAAACTTGATAGATGCATTAAGGGGTCTATGATCTATAAAATTGTGTAAGGTTTGAATAAATGTTAGATAAATTACCATCCCAAATATAAGGATGGTCACAATTTTACATCTAAAATAAGTACACCATTATTTCTTAACTTAGTTTCTCTATTAATTTATAAATTGAAAGCAATTCTAAAGAAGTATGAAGTAAATCTTGCAAATATATATTTTGTATTTGTAATCCCTTATGTACATAGCATATTCGTAGCATGTGAGGGGAGATATTTGAACCTGGGGTCTCTTGATTTCAACTAGAGAGTTTTAACTACCCACTTGCTCTCCAACTCCTCTACATGAGCGGATAAATCTTGCAAATATTACGGAAACAAACTTGAAGGCTTAGTTTAGTATAAATAATCAAATTACTATATATTAAATATAAAAGAATGACATATCAAATGGTACTAGTTCTACAACTTAGATTCTTCAACTTTCAAGGAAAATATTGAGGTTTGAATCTTGTCAAACAATGCATATATAATTGTCAAATTGTTATAACACCATCATGTGGTCATGATATAATACATGTAATATTATTTCAAACCTATTACAATTTTTACAAACTTAATCGGTATAAAGATGGAAATATTAGTCCCATGAAGGATATCATAGTGGTATGTCTTTAAGTTTTCAGCTAGGAGACTCAAGTTCAAACCTGAAGGGAACCATGACCCCTTTTAAAAGTCCATGCTTTACCCTAAATTTTATTGTCTAAATAAAGATAGGTTGTAGATGGGCTGCCCCGGTTTGATTATTTGAAGGTTGGGGATCTTATTGACTTCATATTTACCTAACAAACTAGAGATTATAAAGGTTCTCTACACAATCTCATTCCCAATAATATAAAACAAAAAGTAAAAACATTAAAACTTTGAATAAATGTGTAAGATTTGAATTCCACATGCCGTAAGGTTATGCACCATAGATAACCATACATGAGGTAAATAACATCTTTCACAAGTCTTTTCATATAACCTATAACCTCACCAATTTTTAAAAACTATTTTATCAATATCTCTTCTAATTTTTTATATTATAATTAAAATAACTTTAAATATAGATTATGATATGCCGAATAATAACCATAGACATAGGTTTATGCATGATTGTGATTCCATGCATCTTTTCAATTTATAGATACTTTATATTTGTTGTTTTTTTAAAGTAAATATAAAATACAATTTAAGATATGAAGTACTATCTTCGTGCAATAACGTCACATTTTCTATAACTAAAATTTAGATTTAAAAAAAAAAAACTCAAAACTCGAATGTTCCAAATTGTTCGGTATTAAATAATATATATATTTTTAAAAAGTATATTAAGTGATTAAGTGTTTTAATTTTTGATGAAGAATTTTAAGTTTTAGATGTGCACTATGCAATGAATGATATAATAAAGGTGAAAGTAAAATGGTTTTTAATGTTCATGAAATTATAGGTTATATGAAAAAATATTTTTATAAAGGATGTTATTTATACAATATATATTTATCCAATCAAACTCGATTTATAGAAATATGGTGTACAACTCTATCCCCTATTAGATTCAAACCTTTTACCTCCTATTTAGAGTTCCAAAGTCTTACCATTAGAGCTATGGTTATGGAGCATTTTGGATATCTTCTACCTCATCAAAATCTAGTTGAGATGATTATGGTTCTCGTTGAGCTATTGTTAAGAGAAAATTATGTGGAATTTGATGATGTGCAATATGAATAAGTTATAGATACTACTATATGTAGCATTTTTACAATTATTTATGCATGTATATTTCTTTGGTACCTTGAAAAGCACCTAGAAGAGTATTAATATGTTAGTAATCTTCATGTCTACAAAGGTACATTGATGATGTCATAGATGTTTAGGTTGGTTCCAAGGAACAACTATAGGTTTAATTATAGCAACATATGAGTTTCTATATAGAAATCAAAATTGCCCCAACCATTTTGAGGAGTTTGTTGACATTTTGGACATCATTTTCTTCAAAGGAAAGGACTTCCCTATCTTAAGTTTGTTGACTAAAATATGCTATTAGAAACCACTAAATAAATTCTAGTACTATACACACCCAATTTTGAGCATCAATTCATCATCAGTTAGTCATTTTGACCAATTTAGTGAAATCAAGCATTTTGCAACCAAATTAAGGGAGAAAAGTAGCTTGATATTTGAGCATTAAAATAACATATATATTTTTTTACAAAAACCTTATAAAATTAGTACCCTTAAGAAGGGATTGAAAAGAGCTTTTTAATGAGTATAAACATGCTTATGATTGTATGAATGTTGGTACCTCAAAATGCCTCAATAAGAAAGCATCATAACCTTTACAAAAGTGTGTTTAATTATTTTTTCATCCTATGGCACTTTTGTTAGGTCAAAATTTAGAATTCACAAAAATATAGCAAAATTTAACAAAATTTTATAAAGTGGCATGTTTAGAAAGAGTTTGAAAAGATTTTTCTAATGAGTATAAACTGAAGAGAATTTACATAAACATATTCTAGAAATAATGCAGAAATAATAACTAAGGAAATAATGACACCATTCAATGCACATATAACACACAAGATTTACCCTGGTTCACCCAATTTGGGCTAGTCCAAACAAACAAGAGTCTATCCTCCTTGATATATTATTCTCTCTCTCATCCCTAAAATGGGACATTACAATAATTATATAAGGAAACTCATACAACCCTAAACCACCAAGTGGTATTAGGGTACCGTGGATACAACACCATGGGCTAAACCACCCACACCCACTAACCACCCACCAACCGTGGGAATCCCGGGGTCGCTCCAAAAGTAGCGATAAAAGTAGGTGAAAAGTAGCGATAAAAGTAGGTGAAAATTTGTCGACGGCTGCTTCGCAGGCTTCTCTCGGCCGGCTTCGTCGGCATCTATCACTTTCACCGTATCCGAGGGCGTCCCCCTACGCACCCCGAGCCATCACCTATTACGTAATCACCTTTACCGTAGCCGTGGGTCCTTGGGGGCCTCCGGCCCCCGGACCCCCCTACCCGTCGTCTTTTGCGCTGTAGTGCCTGTCGTACAATTCTTTTTCGACAAAGAATGAGACACATCCAACATTCTCCCACTTGTTGAATACTTTGCCAGACCCATTTCAATTGTACATAATCTAAACTTTTCAAGTGCTTACAGCCTTGGTTAAAGCATCTGCAACATTTTCCTTGGTGTCTACCTTTTCCAGAGAACACTTTCCTCTGTTCAAGCATGTCCCCGCAGAAATGGAACTTTGTATCAATGTGCTTCGTTCTAGAATGGTAAGTAGTGGTTCTTTGCCAAAAATATGGCACTCTGACTGTCACAGTTTATCTTCACAGACTCCTTGAAAGAACCCAATTTTAGCACATAGTCTTTGCAGCCATACAACTTCCTTACTTGCATCATTGGCTGCCATATACTCAGCTTCAGTAGTTGAAAGAGCAACAACAATCTGCCTCTTGCTCATCCAACTAATGGCCCCTCCGAACAAATTGAATACATAAGCACTAGTAGATCTTCTCCTGTCCAGATCTCCAGCCCAATCTGCATCAACAAACCCTTCTATATCCAATTGTCTATTTTCTTTACCTGTACCCTCATAGCAGATTGTAAAATCAGAGGTGCCACGCAAATATCTGAAAACCCTTTTCACAAGCAGTCCAATGCTCTTTACCAGGTTTAGACATATATCTACTCAAGACTCCCACCGCATGGGCAATGTCTGCTCTAGTACAAACCATGGCATACATTAAACTACCTACAACATTTGCATAAGGAATATGTGACATTTCCTCTACCTCTTCTTCTATTTTTGGACATTGTTCAGCAGACAATTTTTCACCTAAAGAAATAGGTACCTTCACCGGTTTGCAATCCTGCATATTGAACCTTTTCAACACTGTCTCAACATACTTTTTCTCGATCCAGCCACAACTTTCTGTTAGAGCGATCTCTTTTTATTTGCATACCCAATATAAAATTTGCAGGGCCAAGATCCTTCATGTCAAATTGTGATGCCAACTGAGACTTTACTTCCCTGACCAGTTTCTTGCTATTTCCAATTAGTAACATGTCATCAACATAAAGAACTATAATGACAATTACATTACCAATTTTCTTTGAATACACACAGTGATCAACATTGCTACGAACAAAACCAATTCCTAAAACATAAGTATCAAATTTTTGGTACCACATTCTAGGTGATTGTTTCAGTCCATACAATGATTTCTTTAACTTACATACCAGATCCTCCTTTCCTACAATAGTGAAACCTTCAGGTTGCCTCATATAGATTTCTTCCTCCAAATCTCCATGAAGGAATGCAGTTTTCACATCCATCTGTTCTATTTCAAGATCAAATGCAGCAGCCACAGCTAACATAAATCTAATTGATGTTAGCTTTGCAACGGGAGAAAAAACTTCACCATAATCAATTCCTTCAACCTGGGAAAAACCTTTAGCAACCAGGCGAGCTTTATATTTCTCCACTTTACCTTCAACATTCTGCTTCTTCTTAAAGATCCACTTGCAACCTATTGCTTTCCTACCACTTGGTAATTTCACTAAATCCCATGTTCTGTTCTTTTTCAGGGACATCATTTCCTCATCCATGGCCTCTTCCCAACGGTTTGCCTCTCCAGAATTAATAGCTTCTCTAACTGTTCTAGGATCTTCATCAGTAACAGATAGTACAAAAGAAGTAGGAAAAGTAGATGGACTGTACCTTTCAGGTTGCTTCCTTTCCCGTGTTGATCTCCTTACCACAGGTGTATGAACCTCTTCTTCATCCTCTTCCAGATCCTCACCTGTATGCTCCTCTTCCATATCCTCATCCGTATGCTCCTCTTCCAGATCCTCTACTGTCTCGATAGTTTTCCATGAGATCAAATTGGACCGTTCCAGGTTCCTCTTCTCGTAACTACCTTCCTGGAATCACCGATCATCTCCCTAAACACCACATCTCTACTATACACCGTACTTTTAGTTTTTGGATTCCAAAGCTTATATCCTTTAACACCATCTTTATAACCAATAAAGATACATTTAAAAGCCTTATTATCTAGCTTACTTCTTTTCTCCTTTGGAATATGCATGTATGCATCACACCCAAAAACTCTTAGATGTGAAATAGAAGGTTTCTTACCAAATAGAGCTTCAAATGGAGTTTGATCTGGCAATGCTGATGTAGGTGACCGATTTCGCAAGTAGCATGCTGCACTCACTGCCTCAGCCCTGAATTCCTATGCCAAACCTGCACCACCGAGCATACTTCTAGCCTTCTCCATCGCTGATCCTGTTCAACCTCTCTCGCAACTCCATTCTCGTTGAGGTGTATATGGAGTAGTCTTCTGTCTTGCAATACCACATTGCTTACAAAATTTCTCAAATATATTAGAACAATATTCCCCTCCATTATCGGACCTCAACACCTTAATCCTTTTATCAGCTTGATTCTCAACAAGTGCTTTAAATTCCTTAAATTTTTCAAACACTTCATCTTTGCTCTTAAGAAAGTAAATCCATGCATATCTTGAAAAATCATCAACAAAGGAAGCATAATACCATGATTTTCCAAGAGACGGCATAGGAACAGGACCAAAAATATCACTGTGGATCAAATCTAGTACCCCACTAGATCTTGTGGCACCAGATGGAAAACTAACTCGATTCTGTTTACCATAAATACAATGTTCACATAACTCGAAAGACATTGAGTAATTAGGGATACCATGAACCATACCTTTTGTGTACAGGGTACGCAATCCCTTTTCTCCAATATGTCCCATCCTTTGATGCCAGAGTGTTGAGCTTTTATCAGAATCAACCTCAGGAACAGCTTGAGCTATTGCACTCATTTGTCATAGTGCTTCCCAATAGCTTATACAATGTTCCAATCCGAACTCCCCTTGCCAACACCATTGATCCACGAACCATTTTGCATGAATCCTTGCCAAAACCGACATTCACTGCCGCATCGGCCATTTTGCTTACCGAAATCAAATTTCTAGCAAGTCCCGAAATATGCATCACACCCGGTAGGGTCTTAACCCTACCATCCTCGCAAGAAAATTTTCACTCTTCCACGACCCATGATTCTCGAGTGGTGAATCATCTCCCAATAGTACCTCCCTCCATCATATCTTTCATATTCATTGAACCACCCTCTATGAGGAGTCATATGAAAGGAGGCACCAATGTCAATCAACCAATCATTTTTATCTGATCGTGTGGAGCACGATGAGCAGGATGCCGATATACATCCCCTGCTTCATCAATGGATTTATTCATCTCTGTGGAAGTCGATTCATCAGACTTTTTTCTAGACTCAACTTTCTTTGATCTGCAATCCTTCTTCATATGACCAAGCTTGCCACAATTCCAACATTTTCTCTCAAACTTCCCCCGAGACTTGGATCTACCTTTAGACTTAGACCTATCACCATATCTAGATTTGTCCTTCTCCTTGGCACGCCCTCTCACCGTTAGGGCTTCCTTAGATGTGCCCTCCATGGCTTTTCTCCTCATATCCTCAGATAATAGAGATGCCACTATATCTTCAAACTTCAATGTGGATGAAGTTGTACTACCAATTGCTACTACTAAGTTATCCCATGAATCTGGTAAAGAGCATAACAAAGTAATGCATTTATCTTCCTCACTCAACTTAATTTCTACAGATGTTAGTTGACTTACCACTGTATTGAATGCATTCAGATGATCTGCAACCGAATCCCCGTCATGCATCCTAAGATTGTACAGTTTCTTTCTGAGGAATAATTTGTTCACTAGGGACTTCGATTGATACAAAGCCCCTAACCTCTCCCAGAGATCCTTTGCTGTAGCTTCTCCCGAAACATTGATGAGCACCGAATCTGCAAGACACAGTCGAATCAGACTCCTTGCTTTTCGATTCATCTTCTCCCAATCTTCATCGAAAGTACCCGTAGGTTTTGTTGTTTCTGAAATAGCAGCCCACTGATCTCTGTCCACGAGCATATCTTCCATCTTTAACTTCCATAGCTCAAAACTTTTGCCGTCAAATTTCTCGATCTCTATCCTTGAATGATTTCCCCGACATTTTTCCTTCAAACTCCTTCTGCGTAACTCCCACTCCAGAATAGGTTTCCTCTCACTCCTAGAAACCCTAGATCTTCTTCAAACGGATTTAAACCCTAGCAATAAAGGCGTCCCCCTATGGCTAATGACTTGGCTCTGATACCAAATGAAGAGAATTTACAGAAACATATTCTAGAAATAATGCAGAAATAATAACTAAGGAAATAATGACACCATTCAATGCACATATAACACACAAGATTTACCCCGGTTCACCCAATTTGGGCTAGTCCAAAGAAACAAGAGTCTATCCTCCTTGATATATTATTCTCTCTCTCATCCCTAAAATGGGACATTACAATAATTATATAAGGAAACTCATACAACCCTAAACCACCAAGTGGTATTAGGGTACCGTGGATACAACACCATGGGCTAAACCACCCACACCCACTAACCACCCACCAACCGTGGGAATCCCGGGGGTCGCTCCAAAAGTAGCGATAAAAGTAGGTGAAAAGTAGCGATAAAAGTAGGGTTACCCGTAGTCTTTTGCACATATGGTTTAGCAAAGATGAAGCAGGAAAAACTGTCATGATTTCGTGACATGTTGGCAGAGAAGAAGAGCAAGATGAAAAGTGTCACGATTTCGTGACATGTCGTATTTTCATGACTCGGACAGTGCAGGAAGGCAGAGAAAGAAAAGTGTCACGATTTCGTGACATTCTGCAAAGGAGGCTATATGGACGAAAAAAATGTTGCGATTTCGTGACATGTTGCAGAAGAGAGAGTCTGTAGTGTGAACTGTCATGATTTCGCGACAAGATCGAAGAGAGAGAAAGTTATTCAGGAACTTTTGTAGGGTTACATCACATTATTTTTTTGGATTATTTTTTTGTAGGGTTACCCATAGTCTTTTGTGCTGTAGTACCTGTCGTACAATTCTTTTTCGACAAAGAATGAGACACATCCAACATAAACATGCCTCTTTTTTGCCAAGGTTTGATACCCCTAAAATCCAAAAAAATAATGTGATGTAACCCTACAAAAGTGCATATGGTGCATTTACATTGGCATGGCACATTTGTACCACCACTACCAAAACTAAAGTATTGATAGCCTGTCTTCCTACCATCACTAGTTAACTCGACATATCACATCATCAATCGATCAATTGCATAATTCAAGTGTTTTAACTGCCAATAAATCTACTTGTGTGAAATTGTGCTCTTGTTAAACACCCTATCAACCTTAGTTATCTCTAATAAATCCAATCATCCCTAGTAATTGTGAATCACTCATTTTCCACCCCATCCTATTAGCTACAACCTCTCAACCTTTATGCAAATATTCTAATGGGCCCAAGAAATATTATAAAACTACCATCTAGGGGTAGTCAAGGGCAATAAAAAATATTTATTTTATAGGTACTTCTTATTGCAATCACTTATTAGGTCATAAGGCTTGAATATCCACCAAAGTCCTTATAGATCCATATTTGTTTTCTATTTACTTTAGATAAAGCATTCAAAAGAGCAATCAAGGAACACATACCATGGATCTTGGCAAGCATGTTGCATGAAGTATTAAGGGGTAACCTATTATATTGGTTATGATTTCTCTCTCATCATTTCTAGCATTATTTTCCTTTTCAATAGCTTGAATATTTTCACATGTATATTCTTTATGAATTTATCTAGATCAATAATCATAAAAGGGAACTAGGGTTTGATCCTTCTACCAAGAAATTATGTTATTCCTATGGAAATCTAGACAAACCCTATGCATTGATCATCATTTTTTCTATTTTGGTCATATATTTACTATTTTGTAGGAACATGATAGGTTCTCCATAGAGTTTTAAGTGTGCCATAGAGCTACAAGTATGCCATGAAGTTGTAAGTGCACCATAGAGCTACAAGTGTGTCATAGAGTTGCAAGTGCACCATGCAAAATTTGCACTTGTATGACACATTTGTGTGTAAGGGAAATTTCACTAGTACAATGCATCTATATGCCAGGGTAAACTTCACTAGTATGATGCATTTGTCTAGACTATGAAATCAGTTATAATATTTTGTATTTCTACTTTTCATCTAATTTGATTGTTAGATTAGCATTTCTATGTTGTTTTGTGATTAGTTTATCTAATTTTATGCAAAATAAATGAATCTTGGCATTGGATGATACAAAATCGTAATAGATATAGACATAGGTTTAAAATATATACCTAATATACTTTAATTTGAAAACCTAGTTATTGAATTCATAAGACAATTCTATCAATTTGCATGTTGTGTAATCTCCAATTACATTTTGTAACTAATTTTTTGAAGGAATTCAGGCAAATAAAAAATTCCATGAAGTGGTAATGTATAGCAAAATCTGATCTCCTTTTAGCATTTAGACAAGGAACCTAAAGTGCATCTAGCAGAATCTTAGGTGCGCTTCATTTTTTTGCATACACGTTTTATGATCTATTACTTTTAAAAAGAGATATTTACTTGTTTGCAATCATTTAAAGTGAAAATCACATAGATATAGGACTTATATTCTTTCATTGTTGATTTAACATGCATTGTATTTATCATCCAAAATTTACACTTACAATAGGATCTAAGATTTTAAGTGTATTCCAATCAACCCATCAAATATAGATTGGTAGAATTCCACACTAATTCCTACATAACCCTGAGTGTGGGTGTGTGCTTCCATGTGTCCACATATTTGGTGAAATCGATGTGAAAACCACACAAGTCCAAAAATATTTCTATTCTTTCCAAAATCTCTAATTAAAGATAAAAATTGATTAAATAGTTAAACAGGACTATTAAAATTGCTTATGGAGTTAGAAATATTTAATAATAATAACAAATAATCTAACCAAATATTAGTACTACTAGGGATTGTGTACAACCCCTTGAGTAGCCATTATATGAACCTTAAGGCTATATTGGGTATATAGTAGGCCTGGAATGCCAACCTACCATATAGGACCTCATGCACACTTTAAGACTTCTAGAGAGCATTTTATAGCAGGCTAATGAGTCATAAGAAGGTATCTTGATTACCTCTCATGTACCATCTTAGGTCATGTATCTAGGTGTGGTCATTCTCATGTATTTTTCTCTTTCATGTACCTCAAATTTTCTCACATGTATGGTTGCATATATTATTGAAAGGTGTCTCAAAAGGGTAAGTATATCAAAAGATTTAGGTATATTGGGAATCCCACATAAGATATGTTGATTAGATTGGTATATTGAGAAAATGTGATATAAGGACATTTAAAACTCTAATTTATTTTTTTCTAAATAACTTTAAAAATAAAAGTTTAATATATTTAAGCCTTCCTATGTAAAGACATGGCCAAAAATCATTATCTTACCTTAGGTTTTTCCTTCTAATTTGCTCATAGCTCTAACTCCTTTCCCTCTTTGCTTGAGGTCTAAGGGGATCAAGTCACACTTGAAAATCCCATATTTGACAAAGAAGAGGAGGAAGCTTCTTCATTAGGGACCATATTTCCTATCCATAATGAACAAGGGGAAGTCATATTTAGGTCTATGGATCATACGACTATCTTCCTATCTGGATATAAGGAAGCCATAAGAACTAAATGGCTGATGAAGAACACTTAGCTACTTTTGCTATAAAAGGGTCCCTTTTAAACCTTCCTCAAGTCCACTCCCACAAATTTGAATCATATATATTTATCTCATGGATCCCTATATGTAGAACATAGTGTGTCAAACCTCAATCACATGAGTTCAAATCCCTCATTGTTACAATTACTATAAAATATGGGGCACCAAATATCCCATCCTCTTTAGGACATCATTCATCCTTACCCCTAGTTGTATAAGTGCTTTATGTTAATACTAATTTTCCTAAATCTCAACCAATAAGTGCTATCCAAGTACAACATCATGATATCCTTCCTAGCACTCTAATATCCTAGTCCTTTATCCATAACCTCCCTCCTATTCCAAGTGTGAATATATAATTTACCCAAAACCTTGATCTTATAATTTCTAATACCACACCTTCAAATACCCTAATCCTAAACAATTTAGGGATATATTACATGATGTCTACATCATATACCTCAATCACTTAGTCTCATACCTTATTCAATTACCAAATCCTGTTACTTTCTTAACAAATAACACATGTCCCTCAAACCCCTATCTCTCTAGAACTCTAGGCCCTTAATTCATAGATATACCAACTAATCCAATGATAAATTCTATATAAGGATCATCCTCTAGCCATAAGTACTCTATTTTATACTCGTATAATCAACCCTTAAACTCTTTGATAGTCAATCATCCATTCCCTCCAAATTTTGAGACACTCAAATTCTAGATGTAGTAGGGAAAGAGGATCTCATATATCACCTTAGGCTCTTTTGTTCAACCTATAATGACATTGTATATGACAAAATATTACTTCTTAAAATATTCCCTATAATCCTTAGTGGTCTAGACCTAGGGTGGTACTATTAGATACCAATACAATCTTAAAACCTTTAAAAATTTGATTGAAATGTTCATCCAACACTGCTCAATATATTCAGGAAACGGTCATCCTTAGTGACTTGCATGCACTTAAATAGGTCCAATATGAGAGTTTCATTGACTTCCTAAAGAAGTGGTGAGATCTAGTAGGGAGACTTCAATACACATTCCTAGAAAAGGAACTCCTAAATAATTTTATATGTACCCACATTAACTATTGATCTACCCATTAGACTTGACAAAAATATCCTCTTTTGAAGAGGCAATTGATTTGGAAAAACATGTAAAATATTTTTGCCTATGGATAAGATAACTCAAAGTAAATAAGGAGGAGTAAAAGTCCTCCTCTATCCATACAAGATAGTATAAAACTAGACACATTGTAGGTGACAAAGTCATAAACTCTCATTCATTTAACAATATAAAAACTATAACAATCATCAAAAAACTTGTCTTAGAAAAGCAAAAATATTCTAATCACAATTTTACTAAATTATATTAGCCTCTTGTCATCATATTATAGTAACTTCAAGATAAAATGATAGAACTCCCACCCATAAAGCCTTTAGATCCTAAGAGGGAGAAATCTCCTTCATACCATTGTAATGAGTATTGTGCCTTCCACTATGTTCATGGTCATTCAACCAATATATGTAAAACACTTTGAAACCTTACACAATAATTCATAAAAGGAGGCTAACTTATCATCAACAATACTAATTCTTAGTCCTCTTCAACCTAATATCTTAGGATCTTCCAAGACCCATTGTCAAACCATACCCAAAAGGAAACAAAACCAAGTTCATTGAGGGAATGTCCTACCTCTGAATCAAGGGATTGTGGGAGCACTCCATCCTTTTGAAAAATATTTCCTATGAAGGTAACATTAAAATTCTCTACATCCTAGTCCATCTTCATTAGCTCCTCTACAAATCTATGACATATTGAGATCTCTAAAATTGAAAATTTAACACAATCAACCTGATAGGATAGGGATGATATGTGATGGAGTATATTTCCAGTTGTAGTTTCCCACTTCATCATCATCCAATAATGATAATTAAGCCTATATTTAACCTTTTGGGGTCCCATGATGATACCATTCCTATAAACAAATTGAGTTGAGGCAAAAAGAATAAGGATATATTACTCCCTATAGGTCTTGGCTCATTTTTATTCACATATAAACATGGATATTTCAACAATAGTTTCCCCTAAACATAATTCATCAAAAATAGATATTGCATTTGTGTCTCTATTGGTTTCCCGATACCTTGCCTCCTTACATAGTTTCCTACTTGTATAACTACTTGTCATAATATATGTTTGCACACATGTGCTTATAGCTACCTAGATTACTTGTTGCATATTGAGTCAAGAGAATCTATCAATATGAATGATGATCCTTTTTAGGTCTGGATTATTTATCCATTTACACTTGAACTAGGTGACTGATGCTAGCGGATCTCCAAGTCCCTCATATTTGGGATTCAAATCATATTTTACACAATCAATCTATCCTAATTAAATTTTAATTAGTCTCACTATCAATATATCTCTCTTCTTAGCAATTCAAATTGACCTACCTTTGCCAATATACATTGTCTATCTCAACATAAATCATCCCTATTATCTATTTTTCAAAATTATGTCTCTCTCATCTTCTGCATTACCAATTATTTGTTATGTGATGACCACTATGAAGTGTTGGAATATATTACATTATTTTGTACATGCCAATGTACCACCTTGGGTACATCTTTAGATTAGAAGTATGCCTTAGATTAAGGTTTGAATATTTAATTTATGCAATGTAATAAATGCACAAGTGTTAGAATGTGCAATGATGTAAATGTGCATGTAGTCCACATGTACATGAGTCATAGGATAGGAAGATGAAGAGTCATGGGTAGGTGAAAGGCCAAGGGATATATCTCCCTATATATAGACCCTTGATAGAGTAAAGTAAATGGGGGAGATGGTAGAGAGAAGCATATAGAATAGTAGAGTATAGTGATGAGAAGAGAAAGTAGATACAATGTAGATCTTGCATGAATTTTTGGAGTGTTTGAGACCTCCATTACATTACATTGTACTATTTTCATGAGCTTTCATTAATGGCTATTTTTTGAGTTATTGTAGAAGTTTCTCATATATTTTTCCTACATATTATATTGCCATTATCATATAGTTAACATTGCTTGCTCATTTTAGATCTTGTGGTTGCATTTCCTTAAATATATATCAAAAAAATCTAACAATGGTATCAGAGCACAAGGTAGATTGATAGGAAATAGAGAGAGCCACAAAAGATATTAAGAGGAGATAGAAAGAGTTCATTTCTAAAAGTCTTAAAATTTTTGGAATTATTATTTGGCTAGAGTCTTTCCACATAGTTGCACAAAAACTTGTGAAGACTAGGACTCAACATTGATATCTTTCCACTAGATTGAAAAATCAACTAGTGAAGCTTATTCATTTATAGATCTAGAGATTTGCATGGAATTTCTTACTACTATATAAGTGTTTTACTACAAAAAATTAGTTCTCAGAAGTTGAGAAGCTTCCTACAATGGATAGATAATAATTTCATCTTCAAATACCTAAAATTCTATGTGTTTTTCTCATGCAGGAATTAGTTATTTTTTGTAGAAAAATAGACATTGAAGATTGATGAGAACCAAGAATAAAGTCTCCATATAAGACTTTAGATTGAATATTGAGAAGAGAATAAAGAGGTCAAAGCAGTCCTATTGAAGATTTGAATATTGAAGAGACTTAAGAAGAAGATTCCCTTAGACGATTGAAGAAGTTGAAGAGACCCAAAGGAGGTCCCATTGAAGAACTTTCAGATTTGGAATATTGAAGATAGAGAAGGACTAGAAAAGGTCCTATTGTAGATTTTAGAAGCAATAAAATTTGGAGATCCAAGAAAGAGATCTCATTGCAAAACTTCCATAGTTGAAATATTGAAGAGATCAAGGAAAGGTCTCATTGAAGTTTTGAAAAGAATATTTAAGGAGTTGCAAAATTTGAAGGCCCAAGAGAAGAAGACCTCAAGCATACTTGAAAGGAGAAAGAAGGAGAAGGCTAGGAAAGCCTCATTGGAGAATTTGAAGAAGGCCATTGGAGGAGATTTGAGAACTCAAGTGAGAATATTTCTAGAAAGGAGAAGTTCCTGATAGAGAAGAATTTGGGATAATTATTGCCATCCAAAAACAAGCCCAAAAGGGAGAAAGGTTTGGCAAGAAGTTTGCCAAATTTTGGAAGAGATTTTATGAAGACCTCAAGACATTCAGATTCTTGATAAGGAGGCCAAAAAAGAGCCCAAGATTGAAGTCAAAATTCAACAAGGAGGTTGAAGGAGAAAGGATCTAGAAGAAGCCACCAAATATGAGATATTTGAAGATTACCATTGAAGGCTTGAAGGCTGATTTGTGGAAGAAGGAGATTACTAATTTTATAGCAACAAATTTCAGGGTCTTAGAACAATAAGTTGAAGGAATATAGGCAGCATTGAAAGCTGCAAGATAGAGAAGCTTAGGATAACAACTAAAGGAGGATAATTTAAGCATTTACAACAAGTTTAGGACAACAAAGATCAAGGAGTTGAAGCTACAAAGTTTACAAATCCAGGGTAGCAAATAAGTGAACCAAATCACCAAGCAAGATTGCTACAAGGAGGTCAAAATAAGGTTTGATAATTGGTGTTATTAAATTTTCTTATTCAAGTATTATTTAAGTTCCTTGAAAACACCATATTAAGAGTTATTAAAGGTAGCAATAAGGAGTTTGAGTTTAAAGGTTTTCAAGTTAAGTAAGGAGGTAGCATTATCATCTTGAAACCTACAATATACATCAACACAAGTTAGTGTTATAAGTTGATTAAAAGGAGCAATAAGGAGAAATATATAGTGCTTAATATAAGTTATCTCTAAGAGTTATCAAAGTGCATTAGTATTAAGCAAGAGAAGGAAAGAGTGCACAAAACAAGGTTGAGTTAAAGTGTCAAAAGACACCATTGAACATAGGTAAAGTTGCAGCAAGTCTTGGTGAAGAGAAGTTGTCAAAGGAGCACTACAACCACCAAGAAATAGAGAAGGTGCCACCCTACTAAAGACAAGAAGTGAAGCTACAAAAGGAGACTAAAAAGGTCTCAAAATTTTGGTGCAATAAAGGTACTTTATCCCAACTTAAAACAGATTTATCTCTAGTTTATAATAGCACCATATTTGTCTTTTCTAAAGTAGCAAAAGGAAGACAAAAGTTGAAGTGTCTTGACACCAAAGAGGCACATAAATTACAGTCATTAGTGGCAGCATTATCAAGTTTAAATAAGCTATGAAGTGAAGGAGAAAGATCTGACTAAGGGCTCAAAGTTATCTCATTCGAGGTGTCTAAAGACACCAAATAGGGTGCCATAGTTGCAAGAAGGCAGTGCCCATAGTGAAAAGAAACCTACAACAAGAAACCTGCAACAAGAGATGAAGACTAAGCAAGGATGAAGGTGCAAATAGCAAGGAAAATAACACAAATAACAAGTGTTACCCAAGCAGAAGAGGAGAGAATCTTGGCCGAATAACCACCAAGGAAAGGAGCATCAAAACACCACCAAAGGAAGAGCCACCTTCTTTGGAGAGGAGCCACCACCATATGTTGGAGATCAAGAAGCACATTGCTATTACAAGAGAAGACCAAATAACTTGCAAGGAGTTGGCAAGTACATTAAGGAAGATAAGGGAATGTTGAGCGCTAGGTTACATACAAGAGAAGAAGCTACCACTTGTCACAATGAGTAAAGGAATCATATGCCATTTGGAACAAAGGAGAAGAGCACCAATGAATTCTTAGTAACACCTTAGGAGGGAATATATCATTCAAGTTTGAAATAATGCCTACACTTGTACCATCGAATATCAACAGTCCTTAGTAATACCCCATACAAGCAAGGAGAGAATAAATCATCATTATTTCAATGTCCAAAGGTTGAAATAATGCCCACACCACCTAAATCAATACCATCTAAATATTATGTCTTTGCACCACCTAACAAGGAAGAACAATGTCCAAGGGTAACGTAAATGCCATGTGGCATGCAATCCAAAGGGAGATAGTGAAGTATTAATAGCCCAAGCCTGAAGAGTGTGCATAAATCAAGCTTCCAAGGTTAGAGAGCATTGAAGAGGAGAAGAGGATAGTCTAAAAGTGTGCCATAGAAAGAGGTGCAATTAATGCAACATTGTCATACCTTGAAGTCTGAGGAGAATACAACATTCAAATAGTTTGAAAGTGTAGCGCCTCACATCAAAGGTATATTGACATTAAATTAATATTTGCTTTCCATCAAGTTTAAGGAGACATAAGGTCTATTATTCCTAAGGTTAAGTTTAACTAATCATTGCATGGAGATATAAGGAAATTACAACCTTAGATAATTCATTGATGGATTAGAAAGGAAAATTAAAGTAAGGAGATTATAACCTTAAGAGTTTTTTCAAAAGTGCATTATTTGAGACTCAAGTATTGAAATATTTGCAAATTATTAAACTAGGAGATATAAGGTTTTCTACCTTGAAATTGAAGCATTATTTTGCAAATATTATCATTTTATAAATTTATAATTAGGGAGATATAAGGAGTTCAACACCAAATTAAATATCTTGAAATTTAGAAACCATATCATTGAGAATTAAAGGATATAGGAAGCAAAACATAGAATTGCTTGAAAGTTGGAAATTATTGTTGATACTAGTCTCTTATACAAATTAAAGGGACAAAAGGAATCCAACTATAGAGTATTGAAGATAGAAAAACTTCATCAATTGAAAAGTGCATTAAAATTATCTTTAGCTTTCTATTTACAAATAGGGAGAGATAAGGTGAAATATAGAAGTTGAACATTATATTAAAATTATCATCAAAACATTAGGGATTCAACTCAAAGAAAATTTAAAGAAAGCTAAGCACTTTATCAAGATCATAGTACATTCAAAACACTTGGGAGATATAAGGGGTTCTACAAAACTTAAGAATTGAAAAGGTACTATCAAATACTCATAATACTAGGGAGCTAAAAGAAATACTACCTAGAGATTTGAAATATTACAAATAAGAAGTTACAAAGCATAATACAAAGTTGAAGAATTGGAAAGATAGTATTTGATCATATACTCAAAACTAGGGAGTCATAAGGTAGACAACTTCAAAGGTTTTGAAAGATAAAAGATTATATAAAAAATTCTCAATATCAAATACTAAGGAGCAAAAAGGATGACTACTCCAAAGAATACAATGAATAAATATATGGAAAACATCATTAGAAAGGAAAGGATAAATGTCATAAAAATTGGAATCAAGAATTTACTTACAAAGTCTAAAGGAAACTTAGATCTTACTTCAAAAGTGATCCATAGTGAAGCCTTAGAAGAAAATTTTAAAACTCTGGAATATTATCTACATGCTAGAATTACTGAAGTGATTTATAATGGAAAGGATGATATTCAAATTCCTTTAGACATTGGTAGCATATTATATATGGCATTGCTTACATTCAAATATTACAAATATGAGAATGTAGAACAAAAAGAATTGATTGAATCACTTAAAGTGAAAAAAAAAATAGATGAATCCTTCTTAGAGAAGATATTTCAATCCTCATGCAATATTGATACTTCAAGTTATTCTAACTCAATATCTTATCATGATGCTTTAAGTGATTGTTCAAAATATTTTGTACTAAAGAAGAACTGTGATGAGAAGGACAAAGGCAAAGAGAAAATATTTTTTCTAAAATCTGATGATAGCATGATAGCTCGTGAAAGCACAAATATTGACTCTAATGATGAAGTTAAAGAAGAATAAGAAGAGGAACCTGACAAAGGAGGCATACAATGCAAATTAAATTGAAGATAATACAAATAACTTGTTCAAGTTGAAGAACATTCGAAAGATAAAGACCCATATTGAAGACTAAAGTATTCAATACCCAAATAATGTAATACAAGGGGGTGTTGGAATATATTATATTATTTGGTACATGTCAATGTACCACCTTGGGTACATCTTTAGATTAGGAGTTTGTCTTATATTAAGGTTTGAGTATTTACTTTATGCAATGTAATAAATGCACAAGTGTTAGAATGTGCAATGATGTAAATGTGTATGTAGTCCACATGTACATGAGTCATAGGATAGGAATATGAAGAGTCATGGATAGGTGAAAGGCCAAGGGACATATCTCCCTATATATAGCCCTTGATAGAGTAAAGGGGGCAATGTTGGCAATTTTGGGTACCTTGGGTACATTGCCTTTGCTCTAAGTGTAGATGTTGTCATTGATGTCAAGAAGGTCTTGAAGCAATTTGGTTTGATGTCAAAGAATGTGTTTTGATGAAGGTTTCAGCTTGGACAGTGAGTTTCCAAGAAGATCAAGGTAGCCCAGTTGCAAAAGATCAAGAAAAAGACAAGTAAGAAAAAGTATGCAGGCGGCTGGAAAAACTGTCGCGATTTCGCGACATGTTTTAGGAGAGAGAAAGCGCTGGCAAAACTATCGTGATTTCATGACATGTTTTAGGAGAGAGAAAGTTAGCAAAATTGTCATGATTTCGTGACATGTTTGAGGAGAGAGAAAGTTTGGGCAAAAGTGTCACGATTTCGTGACATGCGGAGGAGAGAAGGGAAAACTATCACGATTTCATGACATGGGCTTGGCATTGGAGAGAAGTAGAGCAAGATGGAAAGTGTCACGATTTCGCGACATGTCGCATTTTCGCGACTCGGACAGTGCAGGAAGGCAGAGAAAGAAAAGTGTCACGATTTCGCGACATTCTACAAAGGAGGTTGTATGGACGAAAAAATGTCGCGATTTCGTGACATGTTGCAGAAGAGAGAGTTCATAGTGTGAACTGTCATGATTTCGCGACAAGATCGAAGAGAGAGAAAGTTATTCAGGAACTGTCATGATTTCGTGACATGATGCAAAGTTCCAAGTGAGGACTGTCGCGTTTTTGTGACATGCTGCAGAGGTCAAGTTGAGGACTGTCACGATTTTGCGACATGCTGAAAAGCTCGAAGTGAGAAGTATCACGATTTCGTGACATGCAACAAAAGGGAAGAGTCTGAAAGGAGAAGCGTCACGATTTCATGACAGGTTGAGATGGCAACTTGCAGTTGGAGAAAGTGTCACGATTTCATGATAGAAATAGTTAGCAAGTCTTAAACAGAAGAAGCGTCATGATTTCACGATGAATTGAAGAAGGAAGAGCTCGAAGGCGAAAGCATCATGATTTCGTGACATGTTCCAGTTTTGCGGGCATATGGCAAAAAAGAGCTTAAGGCAGTGAAAGCGTCACGATTTCATGACAGAGTTGTAGATGATGTCAGCAGAAGTAGATGTGTCATGATTTCATGACAAAAGCAGAGAAGAAGGCATTGTAGACTAAAGCGTCATGATTTCATGATAGAGTGAAGATGACGTCAGCAAAAATCATAAGTGTCACGATTTCATGACAAAAGCTGAGAGGAAGGCCATGAAGACTAAAGTGTCACGATTTCATGACAGAAGTGAGATGACGTCAGCAAGAGGCAAAGGTGTCACGATTTCATGACAGAAGCACAAAGGAAGTCGACAAAGGCCAAGGTGTCATGATTTCACGACAACAGGCTATAGAAGGTGTACGGCTATAAAAGTGTCACGATATCATGACATGTTGTAGTTTCGTGAGAAAAGCTATAGAATAGCAGAGGCGGTTGAAGCCGACAGAGTTAACCTTGAGCCGACGAAGTGTAGGGTTGTGCAGCCGACGTTGTTTTAGGGATATACAGCCGACTAAGATCAAGAATCTAATCTTGAGATTGTCAGTATAAAAGGAGGGTTGTTTGGAGAGTTTGATTATCGAATGTGTGTATCGAACTTGCGCAAGCGAAGTCCACGGTGCGCAAAGACCGAGTCGAGTCGATTCGAGTGAGGTGTGCGAGATGCAGCCATAACAGTGTAGATAGCGCAGAAGTGGCGAGTTGATGCGCTGAATGAGGAGTTCGATCGCAGAGTGTTGAAGTGCTGTTGTATTTACGAAGACAGTGCAAAGGTTGGATTTCAATCAAAGGGCGGCTGTGATTGCGGCTGTGTTTGCGTAGACAGATTTGTGTTTCATGTTCTTAAGAAAAGCATATTACATATATCTTATTCTTTTGAGATTTGAGATTGAGATTGGGAGTTAAGTATAGAACATATTGAGTCTCTAACAATTCTCTTTATGCTTCTATGATGTTAATGAATCACATTGGGTCTCTAACAATTCTCTTTGTGAGTTCATGCTAAGCAAGTTGTCTTTGTGAGCTTGCTGAGGTTTTGGACAGGTTTCGGTGGGGATGTATGAGCAGGTTTTGGACAAGTCATTGAGAGGGCTTGTTGGACAGCATTGAGCAAGCTTTTTGTTGAAGCTTGTGGAGCAGTTTGGGTAGGTTCTAAGTGAGAACTTGCAAAGCAGATCTGAAACAAGTCTTGAAGACTTGGGTGAAGATCAAGCCAGCATTAATGCAAGCTGGTGAACCATTTCTGTGAACCAGATTTGAGGACCATTTGAGGACAGAGATTGATGCAGAGTTGAGAATAGATTTGTGCCAGATCGAAGGACTGTGTTTGGTGCAGACCTAAGAAAGAGGAAGAGGACATTTGTGCCAGACCGAAGGACTATGTTTTGGTGCAAATTCGAGGACCAACGTTGAGGTGATAGAGTGAGGACAGAGGTCTCCAGCCAGAGCAGGGAAGACAGGTGTCTTCTGTGGATAGAGTTCCACTTGCTAAGGGTAGAAGAGGCAGAGGTCTTCTAGAGGATCACCAGCCAGAGCAGAGTTAAGGGGAAGGTATCTCCTTTGAGCAGAGGCTCATAAACTTTGTAATTGGGAAGGTTTCCCAGAGAACTACGATATAACTTTTAGAGAAAAGTTTTATCCGTGGAGTAGCCCACTTTGGGTGAACCACGTAAATTGTTGTGTCACTTTGTGGATGGTGTTTTGTGCATTGCTTTGATTACTGTTGTTGTTACTGCTATCTTTATACTGCATAATATTGAATTGAAAGTTGTTTTGAAAGAAAAAGTTAAAAGTGGTCTTATACTGTTCACCCCCCCTCTCAGTATAAGCTTGTGTTCTTCAATTGGTATCAGAGCGGGTTCCTTCGAAAAGTTTAATAGCTTGAAGGAAAAGCTAGCAAAGAACACAATGGATCATTCATGTAGTAATACAACACCTATTATTGATGAGTCTTCTAGTGATGATGAGACTTATTACAGCAAGAAGGGCAAGTTCTCAAGAAAGCACAAAGGTATGAAATTTGTCAAATGTTTCAATTGTGGAATGGTTGGTCATTATGCTACTAACTGTACTGTTACCAAGGATGAAAGTGATAAAGACAAACAGGATTGTAAGAGCAAGGATTCTGAAAGGCATAGGCATCACAGGAAGAATAAATATGAGCAAAGCAATCAAGGAAAGAGGTATTCTCACAAGCACAAGAAGAGCTTCTACCTAGACAAAGCAAGTAAGTGGTCTAGTAATGATATTGAAAGTTCTTCAAGTGATGTTGAAAATGAGATGCTGTTCATTTCAGAAAAAGAGGAAGAACCGAAACATAGATTCATTATCATGAAATGTTTTAGATGTGGAAATTTTGGGCACCTTGAGGATGAGTGCACAAATAATGAATTGTTTTTGAGTATGTATGAAGATGCTTCAAAAAACTGTAAGGAAGATGCTTGTATGGTTTTTGAAAAAGGTAGCACCTCTAGTGATAAGAAATCTAAAAAAGGGTTTGATGATTCAGAAAGCAAACAAATAAAGGATCTTGAAAGAGAACTTATTAATGCTCTTAGTGCTTTGAAAAAGGAAAGAAAGAAGAATGTTGAACTCAAGGATGAGTTAGAGTTTAAGGCTCTTGAATATAGTGAGTTAGAACAAAAAATGGCTTCTTTGAAAAAGGAAACTAAAGAGTACAAGGATAAGCTGTACAGGTTTCAAGATAACTCCAAAAGGGTTAAATCTCTCATCAAAGGTCAAAGAAAGACAACAGATAAAACAGGCCTCGGTTTTGTTAAGCCGCACAAGGAACAGGTTGGGGAATCTAGTAAGAGATTTCAAAAGGAAGAGAGTTCTGATGAAGAGAGTATTTCGAGAAAGAGTCCATGAGTGATAGATGCGTAGAAACAGAAAACAGAATTCAGAATGCGAAGAAGAAGTTTTTGGGACCCAAGAGGTCGAATAAAAGAAAATTTCATGATAGATGTTTTGCGTGTCACAGGTTTGGTCACATGGTTGTACATTGCATGGCTCAAGTGAAGAAGGTAAATGACAAATTTCAGAAGTGCTAGTTTCTTTCAAGGGTATTGCTACTCTTGTCAACAGTTTGGGCACAAGGCAATTTTTTGCAAGGAAAATAACAGGAACAGGGTTAGTCAGAACAGGCGGATTCAAAGAACAGATATGCTAGAAATTATGTTACTTGTTATAAATGCAACAATGCGGGTCACACAACTAGACAGTGTAGAGCTGAACTTCCAAGGTACAGGAACAGGAAAAGTGGTATGAACAGGTCCAAGGATCAAGGCATGGATAAGAATAGGAATGATAACAAGAACAGTGGTATGAACAGGTCCGAGGATCAAAACAGTAACAAGAATAGGAATATGGACAAAGAGTTCAAGAGAAGGCCCGACAAGGAAGTTTTAGACCCTGATGATGATCAGTGCCTAATGGGAGTTTTACTCCCACCCCTGTTTTAAATCACCTCATCAGGAGGTGGGGGAGGGACTAAGCTAAGAAGCTCATTCTTAGTCCCAAGCCCCAAAGGTGACCCTTTGCCATTGATGACAAAGGGGGAGAGATATGAGTAAGGGGGAGAGCTTCATAGTGAAGAAGAGAGCTTCAAGTCAGGGGGAGCAAAAACTTCAAAGGCAGATTCTCAGTTGTTGGATCAGTTGTTTTCAGTTTTGGCTCTTGACTAGTGTTTTCAGTTAAGGTTTGCCATCAATGACAAAGGGGGAGATTGTTGGCAATTTTGGGTACCTTGGGTACATTGCCTTTGCTCTAAGTGTAGATGTTGTCATTGATGTCAAGAAGGTCTTGAAGCAATTTGGTTTGATGTCAAAGAATGTGTTTTGATGAAGGTTTCAGCTTGGACAGTGAGTTTCCAAGAAGATCAAGGTAGCCCAGTTGCAAAAGATCAAGAAAAAGACAAGTAAGAAAAAGTATGCAGGTGGCTGGAAAAACTGTCGCGATTTCGTGACATGTTTCAGGAGAGAGAAAGCGCTGGAAAAATTGTCATGATTTCGTGACATGTTTGAGGAGAGAGAAAGTTCGGCAAAACTGTCACGATTTCGTGACATGCTGGAAGGCAGAGATGAAGCAGGCAAAACTATCACGATTTCGCGACATGTTGGCAAAGAAGAAGAGCAAGATGGAAAGTGTCACGATTTCGTGACATGTCGCATTTTCGCGACTCGAAAAGTGCAGGAAGGCAGAGAAAGAAAAGTGTCACGATTTCATGACATTCTGCAAAGGAGGTTGTACGGACAAAAAAGTGTCACGATTTCATGACATGTTGCAGAAGAGAGAGTCCGCAGTGTGAACTGTCATGATTTCACGACAAGATCGAAGAGAGAGAAAGTTATTCGAGAACTGTCATGATTTCACGACATGATGCAAAGTTCCAAGTGAGGACTATCATGATTTTGTGACATGCTACAAAGGTCAAGTTGAGAACTGTCATGATTTTGCGACATGCTGAAAAGCTCGAAGTGAGAACTGTCACGATTTCGTGACATGCAGCAAAAGGGAAGAGTCTAAAAGGAGAAGCGTCATGATTTCACGACAGGTTGAGATGGCAGCTTGCAGTTGGAGAAAGTGTCACGATTTCATGACAGAAATAGTTAGCAAGTCTTAAACAGAAGAAGCGTCACGATTTCACGACGAATTGAAGAAGGAAGAGCTCGAAGGCGAAAGCGTCACGATTTCGTGACATGTTCCAGTTTCATGGGCATATGGCAGAAAAGAGCTTAAGGCAGCGAAAGCGTCACGATTTCATGACAGAGTTGCAGATGATGTCAAGAAGCAGATGTGTCATGATTTCATGACAAAAGCTAGAAGAAGGCATTGTAGACTAAAGCGTCATGATTTCATGACAGAGTGAAGATGACGTCAACAAAAATCATAAGTGTCACGATTTCGTGACAAAAGCTGAGAGGAAGGCCATGAAGACTAAAGTGTCACGATTTCATGATAGAAGTGAGATGACGTCAGCAAGAGGCAAAGGTGTCACGATTTCACGACAGAAGCACAAAGGAAGTCGACAAAGGCCAAGGTGTCACGATTTCGTGACAGCAGGCTATAGAAGGTGTACGGCTATAAAAGTGTCACGATATCGTGACATGTTGTAGTTTCACGAGAAAAGCTATAGAACAACAGAGGCGGTTGAAGCCGACAGAGTTAACCTTGAGCCGACGAAGTGTAGGGTTGTGCAACCGACGTTGTTTTAGGGATATACAGTCGACTAAGATCAAGAATCTAATCTTGAGATTGTCATTATAAAAGGAGGGCTATTCGGAGAGTTTTATTATCGAATGTGTGTATCGAACTTGCGCAAGCGAAGTCCACGATGCGCAAAGACCGAGTCGAGTCGATTCGAGTGAGGTGTGCGAGATGCAGCCATAACAACGCAGATAGCGCAGAAGTGGCGAGTTGATGCGCTGAATGAGGAGTTCGATCGCAGAGTGTTGAAGTGCTACTGTATTTATGAAGACAGTGCAAAGGTTGGATTTCAATCAAAGGGCGGCTGTGATTGCGGCTGTGTTTGCATAGACAGATTTGTGTTTCATGTTCTTAAGAAAAGCATATTACATATATCTTATTCTTTTGAGATTTGAGATTGAGATTGGGAGTTAAGTATAGAACATATTGAGTCTCTAACAATTCTCTTTATGCTTCTATGATGTTAATGAATCACATTGGGTCTCTAACAATTCTCTTTGTGAGTTCATGCTAAGCAAGTTGTCTTTGTGAGCTTGCTGAGGTTTTGGACAGGTTTCGGTGGGGATGTATGAGCGAGGTTTTGGACAAGTCATTGAGAGGGCTTGTTGGACAGCATTGAGCAAGCTTTTTGTTGAAGCTTGTGGAGCAGTTTGGGTAGGTTCTAAGTGAGAACTTGCAAAGCGAGATCTGAAACAAGTCTTGAAGACTTGGGTGAAGATCAAGCCAGCATTAATGCAAGCTGGTGAACCATTTTTGTGAACCAGATTTGAGGACCATTTGAGGACAGAGATTGATGCAGAGTTGAGAACAGATTTGTGCCAGACCGAAGGACTGTGTTTGGTGCAGACTAGAGAAAGAGGAAGAGGACATTTGTGCCAGACCGAAGGACTATGTTTTGGTGCAAATTCGAGGACCAGCTTTGAGGTGATAGAGTTGAGGACAGAGGTCTCCAGCCAGAGCAGGGAAGACAGGTGTCTTCTGTGGATAGAGTTCCACTTGCTAAGGGCTAAAGAGGCGAGAGGTCTTCTAGAGGATCACCAGCCGAGAGCAGAGTTAAGGGGAAGGTATCTCCTTTGAGCGAGAGGCTCATAAACTTTGTAATTGGGAAGGTTTCCCGAGAGAACTGCGATATAACTTTTAGAGAAAAGTTTTATCCGTGGAGTAGCCCACTTTGGGTGAACCACGTAAATTGTTGTGTCACTTTGTGGATGGTGTTTTGTGCATTGCTTTGATTACTGCTGTTGTTACTGCTATCTTTATACTGCATAATATTGAATTGAAAGTTGTTTTGAAAGAAAAAGTTAAAAGTGGTCTTATACTGTTCACCCCCCTCTCAGTATAAGCTTGTGTTCTTCAGGAAATAGAGAGAAGCATATAAAATAGTAGAGTATAGTGATGAGAAGAAAAAGTAGATACAATGTAGATCTTGCATGAATTTTTGGAGTGTTTGAGACCTCCATTACATTACATTGTACTATTTTTGTGAGATTTCATTAATGGCTATTTTTTGAGTTATTGTAGAATTTTCTCATATATTTTTCCTACATATTATATTACCATTATCATATAGTTAACATTGCTTACCCATTTTAGATCTTGTGGTTACATTTCCTTTAATATATATCATCAAAATCTAACATGAAGTTCATATTGCTAATGATATTTTTATTATTTCATCAAGAGTTATAAGATTTCCACTATGAGAGCCATTAAGGTAATCTTCTCGTGTGATGGAAAACCTATAGATATGTGAAATATCATTCTAAATTGGGGTATTAAGTCTACTTACTACATCAAGGATACTTAAATGAATGAATCAACTCTAGCCAACAAGTCTTCAATTTAGTTATGTGCCTTTAAATAGTCCAATTGTTTATATGATCTATTTTAAAATACTTTGTATATATTTGCACATATTTTATATCTTAATAAAATTAACAAAATTTCCCATGGGTAATGGAACACTCCTTAAGCACCTTGCTTGAGGGTGAGCCCTTATCATTGTTTGAAATTGTACACTTACTATCATAAAAGACTACTTAAAGTTGAATCGATACCAAATATTGTATATATCTTAAAGCATCTTAAGGGTGAATCATTATTAAATTTTGTATATATTACCTACCCCACCTACCCTCCATGTGCAAGGAAAGCTACCCAAAAGATACAATTCCCCCTTAGCTAAGGGTATCAAATCTAAAATTAAATATAAAAAATGGTCAAAGTATATGTATTTAAATAGGTCAAATCAAATCATGTGCTTTTAAATAAGCCTATCAACTATGTGCCTTTAAATAGGCCAATCAAAGTATATGTCCTTAAATGGACCAATCAAAATTATGTGCCTTTAAATAGGCCAATCAAAGCATGTGTCCTTAAATGGACCAATCAAAATTATGTGCCTTTAAATAGGTCAACCAAATTATGTGCTTTAAAATGGATAAATCAAATTTATGCACCTTTAAATAGGCCAATTAAATTGTGTGTTTTTAAATGAATCAATATCTTATGTGCTCTTCAATGAGCTGACCTATTATGTGCTTATCCATGTGTTTATAGATGGTCCAATCAAGTATGTGCTCTTAATTGATCCAATCAAAGTATGTTCTCTTAAATAAGCCAATTACCTATGTGCTCTTAAATTATCTAATCAAGTATGTACTCTTAAATGAGCCAATCAAGTATGTGCTCTTAAATGAGCCAATCAAGTATGTGCTCCTAAATGAGCCAATCACATATGTGCTTTTAGATGAGCCAATCAAATTATGTGCTTTCAAATAAGCTAGTCGAATACATATACCTTTACATAGACTAGTCAAAATCGTGTGTCTTTAAATAGATTGCTCAATCATATACCTTTAAATAGGTTGATCAAATTGTGTTCTTAAATGGATTGAGTTGTATATAGATGTATCAAATAGACCCCTTAAGTGTGATTAAATTGACCAGTTTGTATATAAATGACATCAAATTTATCCTTCAATGGACCAATCTATATAAATAGAATCAAAATATATTTTTAAATATACTACTTAAGCATGCCCCTAAATGAGCCAATTAATCGTGTGTCTTTACACTGACTAGTCAATTACATGTTTTTAAATGAACCTCTCTCTATATAAATGCATCACAATGTGTCTTTAACTAGACTAGCTTGTACATCAATAGAATCAAAATGTGTTCTTAAATGAATAAATTATTTGTGTCTTTCCATAGAATAATCTTTTAGCATGATCAAGAAAAAAACCTCACTTAAAAATTGCTCAACCATAGCATAGTTGAAAATAACCTAGTAAAAATTAGTACCTTTTCCCATTATTTCTTTTATCCTTTCTCTTAATCACCCTTCTCCTTACATACTCATTTAATGTTTACTTATCTACTCCTTTTCATCTCAAATGATTGTTCTTCTCTCTTACCAATCCAATCTCTAATCAATCAAACATTTAATCAATCATTATTCTTATTTTAATTCTAATCAACTCACCCTCCTTTGCCTTGCATGGTCAAAATTAACACCTCTCTCTCCCTTCACCCTTTTTTTATACCCCATTATTTTAACTTTTCCCTCCTAATTTTCTTTCTCTTTCCTCTTTTTTTTTTCAAATATTCCTCCCCTTTTTAATTTGTCTTCCCTTTTTAATTTTCCCTCCTCATTTTTCTTGTTCCCTCTCTTTTCAATTTTCAAGTTCTTTACAAATCTAACCTTTAGAAATTTTTTTGCTTGTAAAGGCTCTTTCAAGTTTTCTCAGTCTAATTTGAATTTCCCTTCCAAAATGAAAAGGGGTATGCTAGAACATACCACACTCTGATTGAACCTCAATCAAAATCATAGATATGACTTTAAGAAAGTAGGTACCCCTTTTTGCCATAAAATTAGGACATATATGATGGTTTTTAATGTGTTCATAATACAATAAACACATAAAAGGGATAAATATAGGCCCTAAATTTTGAGTGTCAATTACATCATTTGGTCAATTCATGAAATCGACCATTTTGTGTCCAAATTAGGGGTAAAAATAAAAATGATATTTGATCTTAAAAAAACCACATCAAATATACACAAAATATTATAAAAGTAGTGTCATTTGAAAGGGATCAAAAAGAGATTTCCAATGAGTATAAGCATGCCTATGCTTATATGAGTGTTGATACCTCAAAATTCCCCAAAACCAAAGCACCATAACCCTACAAAAGTGCATATGATACATTAGTCATCATGTGGTGCTTTTTTTATGTCAAACTTAAGGATTCACAAAACCACAACAAAATATAACAAAATTTAATAAAAGTGATATCATTGGAAAGATCTAAAAAGATATTTCCAATGAGCATAAACATGGCTATATTTTGCCAAGGTTTGACACCCCAAAATTCCTAGAAATGAATGCATCATAAACCTATGAAAGTGTGTATGGTATATTTGTACCACCATCACTAGAACTAAAGTGTCAATAGCTTGATTGACCATCATCGCTAGCTAACTTCACATCTTGCCTTAGCAATGGATAAATTGCATGATTAAAGCAATTTTAACTATAAATCAATATAGTTGCATTAATTTGTGCTCCTCTCAAACTCCCTATCAAATTTAGTTATCTTTAATCAATCCAATAATCCCCTACAATTACAAACCACTCATTTTCCACCTCATCCTCTTATCTACCACCTCTCCTTTATTCAAATCTTCCAATAAACCTAAGCAAGATTATAAAATTACCTCTTAGGGGTAGTTAGGGGTAATGAGTAATTTTTATTTTATAGGTACATGTTGCTATGATAAGTTCTTGGCTTGTAAGGATTGAAGATCCACCAATGTCTTTATAGATTTATATTTATATTCTATTTGCTTTTGATTAGGCATTCAATAGAACAATAAAGGAACACCTACTAAGGCTCTTGGCAAGCTTATTGCATGAAGTATCAAGGGGAAATCCATTAGATTGGTTGTGATGTCTCTCTCTCATCAGACCTAGGAATTTTATTCTTGCATTGTTGATTTCATGTGCATTGCATTAATCACCCAAAAATTTCACTTAGGATAAATCTAAGATTTCAAGACCCTAGGTATATTTTAATAAACCCATCAAATATGGGTTGGTGGGATTCCACACTAACTACAACATAATAGTGAGTGTGGTCATGTGTTTTGTGTGTCCATAGGTACATTTCCTTCCCTTATTGGTATCCATAACATCAAAAGATGTGTTTTATTGTCAACAAGCTTGAAAAGTGTTTTCTCGTGGAATTAGAACAAATTGGTTTCACCTAAATCAAATAACATGTGCATTTTAGGCTTCAAGCTTGAGGATATCTAAGGAATTTTTTGTTATGAAATTTCTAAAAGGTATCTATGACAAATCATTTAGCTTTGTTAAACAAGATTTAGTATTCTATTCAAAAAGAAGAGCAAGAACCCCCCTTGTTTTCAAACCAGATTTTAGTTCTTTAACAAAGTCACCTCAACTATAGTATCTCCCCCCTATGAAAGTTTGCTAGAGAAGTCTTAGAAATATGGGTTCTTTAACAATACATAATGGGTTCTATTACATTTCCATTTCTAGATGAAAAGTCCTAATGTTTTCTAGAAGAAATCTTAATAGAGAAAAAATATATTTTTATAAAATTTTATTAAAACAAAAACATAGTGTTTTTATAGTTGCTACTACAATGAATATTTGAGCATTTGATCAATGTAAATTTTAAAATTTAGATTTTTCTTGTCTTAATCCTATGGTTTCTAAAGTGCCTAAAATATTTCATACATAATGTATATTTTTTACCCATGCCAAACCCTAAAATGTCTCTCTCTATATGTTGTATAACTCGTGCTTTAATAACTAACAATTCCAAGTCCTTTGATGAAGTAGTGAAAACTTACAAAATCAATTTAGACTGTGAGGATATTATTCCATTTTTATAATAAGTATCCAATAGATTTTATTATAGTTGAAACTTCTCAACATAATTATTTTACTTTTTTTCTTTTTATATAGTTTTTTTTTACAATTGTTTTATTAATTTTTTTTATTTTTATTGTATATCTATACAATTTTCACTATTTAAAAGCAACTAATAATCAAAAGTTATTATATATATATATATATATATATATATCATTTTATCCTATATAACCAGTTTTATAGAAACATACACACACATTATACAACTATCTCTATCTTGTTACTAGAATTTAATATTATAAGATATTTGTTACAAGCTTATAAGAACGAATATGCATCTTTTGCACAGTAGTAGTGGAGACCAAAAAACATTTGCCATGGAATGTGAAGACTACAAGAAAATCAAGATTTCATATGAGGACACTCTAAAAGTAACCTCACTAATAAAACATTTCAAAGAATTAAGAATAAAAAAAGAGGAAAAAATCTCATCAAAATAAATAACAAAGGAAACACACTCATGATAAGAGGATAAAAGGATGTTGAGCATTTTGACTTTATTGAACAATTTTCTTTCTTGGATATTAAAAAACTTGGAACTTTGAACAAGAGGTCCAAGGTTTGAATTGGAGTAGGGTTGTACAACATATCCTATATTGCATTAAAACGCCTGGTCCTATAAACTATTTTAATCTCGTAAACATAATTAAAATCATTTCATTATATATTTATCATTATAATAGCCTTATTTCTTTTTAAAATATAAAAAAAATAACTATATATATATATATATATATATATATATATATATATATATATATATATATATATATATATATATATATATATATATATATATATATATATATATATATATATATATATATATATATAGTTATTAAAAATAAACATTATCAATATAACTATATAGTATCTAATGACATGAATTTAGGATAGTGCTTATTGCATCTAATTTACCAATTAAACATCATACAACTTTTTTTTATTAGAATGATCAATCATATATTTTCCTTGCAGGTTTACCCTTCTTTGTTTGTTATCATAAAATCAATAAATGGGGTACTTTAAACACAGAATAAATAAGTTCTATTTTAAAAAGTTTAAAATTTTTAAGGCAACAAAATCACATTAAGTTCTTACATTTATTTGATTGATCAATCACATTTACTTTTATAGATGTTTGAAAATTTACTTGAATAAGTTTAATAGTAGAAAAGTTAGAACTAAGGTTTAATGTTAAAATTTAATAGGTAGTAGGGTTGTACATTGAAACTAGAGTATAATTAGATGAATGTTTATTAAATAAACAACATATATTTACCTTGAAGATATTAAAACCTACTATATATTGACCTTTTACCAATGATACACTACCTTGCAATTTTGTGTTAAGACACATTATTCTCTCCACCCTCTCTAAGGAGGAATACCCTAGTGACTGAAAAATACCATATATTTTGATTTATTTATTTATTTATATTATTCATGTATACAAAGAGTATTTATTTATATTATGCATGTATACAAATATATTTGAGAGTATAAATAGAATTATGTATTTAGAGGGAACTCTAAATCACCTAAACTTTAATTATTATTATTATATCAAAATTTATCATCTTAAGTTCCATTATCATTATAAAAAATTTGATTTATAAGTTTATCTTATTTAAAATTTAAATATTTGTGATAATATGAAATTCTTCATTTATTTAAATTTTTATAGTGAAGCTAGGTTAATCCACTTTTAATTATTAGTCTACAAAAATTTGATGTACAACTGATGCAAGAGCATCCAGTGGTGTAAGTGTGATCTTGCATCATGCAAATTTGTATTTGTTTTTTTTGTTCTAAATTTTATTTAGTTGTTTAGGTGATGTAGAAATCGACTTAACGGTGAAAGAATCACCCCAATATCTTGAACGATTTGGAAGATATATAAGCTTAATGATAAAAACCCTACCAAAATAGTGAAAATCCTACCACTAAAACTTAAAGGTGAATTTTGAAGGCCTTAGAGGCCTCGTAGAGGGGTGAAAATTAAGCGTAATATCCTTTAGGACATTATGTTGTTGTAGGTATTTTTGAGAGCTTTCCAAAAACATGCACTAATAGTCAATCCGAGCAACGAGCGAGGAGTTATGATCCTGGGAAGTTTGCCCCCAAAATTCAAATTTCAAATGAATTTTCCTAGGAAGGAAAAGGGAAAACAAGGTATTTTAGGGGAATTTCAAAATTGTAAAGGGGTTGGTCTCTGTAAGCTCTATTTTTAGAAAAGTAATATAGGAAAATCTTTGGATCCTATTGCATTTTTCTCTGTTTTCAGTAGTTGGTTTGTATTCTGTTGATGTTGTTCTGCTTCAACAACTTGAGTGTTGATCTAACTATGGAGACTTTGAAATTTGAATAGAGGTCTAAATTTTAATTCCTTCGAAAGCTAGGGTTGTATATCTATCCTAAATAAGTATGCACCATCATGAAAATAATGCAAGTAAGCCTATGATGTAACTATGTAAAAAAATAAGGAGGGTTGGAATAAGTAGAACCTATTTTTCACTCCAAGTGATGTTTGACACTCAACCTTGCTCCTCACACTTTTAGCATTACTACTCCATGTAACAAAAGGCCTGAAAAAATTACATAAAATGTTAGGATTTTAGGGATTTGTTTGAATCAAACCCTTGTTCTTGTAATATAGAAACGAAATTATGAAATATTGAAAGAAAGGGAAATCTTGGGTTTCTGATCAAATCTATAGAGACATTATAGTAGAAAAATGATAGTTGTAGCTCTAGAAACACTATAAAATAGAATTGCCCAAGGGTGCACTGTTGTCAATAATAAATGTAAAATAATTTCTTGATTTGAGAAACTATAGGGTGAAATAGTAGTATAGGATCCTAGCTAAAACATAACGTAGAGATCAAAATGCAATGCCATTATTGATTTCAAAATGATTCAAATATTAAACGAACAAACAAAGAATGAACTTAAATAGATAAATAGGAAAGGTAGAGATCAAAGAGAGGTTATGTTTAGGATAAGTTCAAGATTTTTAGGTGAGTACTAGATGCACCTACAACATGCATATAGAGGATGCATATCTCTTTTTTACCCTTTTTATATAAAATGTGAGACCTATAGGACCATTATTGATAGAACAATGTTAATGATAGAATAATGTTAATGATAGCTTTGGTAGCACTAACAAAAGTGCTATTGCGTTGTGACGCTTTTGTCTTAAATAGGATAATACCTTGATACATAAGCCTATAAGATAATATAACCCCACAATATCTTATCTATAGTAGGAACTTATTAAATAGATTAGTCTCAAAAGACTCAAATTTTATATAAATATAAGATTCATTATATTTGATCTTTAATGGAAAAATGGAAAAGACAAAATGAGGAGGTGAAAGGTTGAGTTGAGGGTAAATCCAGAATGTTGAGGTAGATAGTCAGTCACCCCTATATTCATACACAAACTAATTCCCAACTTCTTTCTATAATAATTTAGGCAAGGATTTAGTGCACTTCTAGAACTTTAATCTTCATGCCTTTGGCAAGATTATTCTCCATAGATTGTTAATAAAAAATTATCCTTAAGGATTAAATATTTTAATTATTGATTACCCTTATTCCAAGAAGAAAGTAAGATCTTATAGAATATGCAAGATTGAAAGATGTGTTGGATGCTAAAATTCAATAAAAAAAACAAGATGTAAAGTTGTCCATGTGATTAAAAGTTGCTTGAAATATGATGTAGAGTTTATTTAGTTGCAAGAATGTTGATGGAAAGTTAACAAAATTGAATAGACTATTAGAATTTATTACTCTAGAAGCATGGATGTGATTCTCAATTTGGGGGGACAATATTGAAAGTTAAATGAATTCACATGGATATTTGTATGTGATGAGGAGACAAAGAATCATGCACAACTTCCTATTTTCTTTTTTGGTTTATGATCAAGTAATAGCATTGGATTCAAAAGCACAATGATACTAATGTGTCCTAGCACTAATGCAAAATGACTATTGGTCAGTCACCCAAGTGGGAAAAGCTCGTGCTTGAATTTTAGATAATAGCATTTTGTATCAAAATCACCATCAAAGTTACTAATTTAGGTACAACACTTTTAATTTAGGTCATTAAATGCACTTTTGATTAGCTATGATCATGTTTGATTAGGTATGTGTTTGATATTCTTGATAGGGTAGAGAGGTTATCAAGGGATTGATAGAGGGGAGCCAAGGCTTTATACAAAAACCCAATATGTCCTAAAACCAAAATCTCAATTAAAGAATGAGAGATCCTAACCTTGAACATAGTTAGTTTTATAATGAATATCTCATTTGCACACACACACACATCTATATATATATATATATATAAATTTCATTTGACAAAATGTGTTTACATGTATTTAAAATGCATTTATGTAGATCCACAAACTTAGGCCAAATTTCATTAAACCAACAAATCAAACCATGATCCATATAAAAGGCTATATATTTTAGCTCCATATCAATAAATGGAATAGTTTCTATCTTATCTCCTAAGAAATGATTGACCAAAGGAAGTCAAGACATCTTCTCTAGAGGGGTTTGAGGGTTTGGTTCAATGGTCAAAACGCTTCTATAGGAGCGTAGAGACCAGGGTTCCAATCCCTCGGGCCCCGTAGTATTGGTGGGTGTGTCGCATCAGCATAACGAACTACGTAAAAAGTTTACCCGATGCAACCGAAGGTTATAGTGGCGACAAAAAACGGGATTCGAATCCATGAAAAGCGTAAAAATTTGTAACGAATTACCAATTCCTCTAAATAATAATAAAAAAAAAACATCTTATTTAAAATATCCTTAAAAAAAATTATGTCATAAAAATTCATAAAAAAACAAAATAACTTTATTTTTATAAAAATCAAAACCTATAAAAAAATACGACAAAAATATCTAATCTACAATTAAGATTCTCTAAGGTATTATCACTTTATGCCCGTGAACCCTTATACACAAGTCTCCTTCACTCGACATGCACAAAACACCAACTTTCATCTAAACAATCATTTAAAAACTCTAATCTTCAAAAACTCCAATCTTCAATTTTGACATCTCTTACTTAAATATACAGACACCAATCAAAACCACAATTAACATTAAGCTTCCAAATATAGACGAATATGGAAACCCTTTTCCATGCCAGCGGTAGGCATGACCTTGTTGTAATCTTTCCCTTCTAACTTGACAAAAGATACAAAGAAAGCAAAGTTTCGACAAAGATATGTTGTGGAGCTTTCCAAGCATTATATTTGGTTATTTATAAATTATAATCATTTTTACTCAAATTTAAAGTATAACTAAATGTGGGCGTTGCCTTTTCTTCATGTCTTCGTCTCAGGACAAGATATTCCATTGATGTATAGCTAATTAAAATAGCGACGACACTTTCAATGATATAAAATGGGTAATGTAATTATATAAATATTTATTTGATTCTATTAAAATAGTACAGAAATTTATTTAAAAACAATTATGTGGAGGAGGCTTAAAGGGAGACGTGAGTATATTTTGTCACTTAGCTAGGGGAATATTTAAAATTTTATATGTAATACCAAACCAGTGTGGTAACCGGCCTTAATCGTGACGTACATTATTTATTTTATTTTTTTCTGGGGACTGACGGAGATTCTTGTAACTGCTACCTATTTTGGAGAGCAGTCAACACAATAATAACGCTATCATCTGGCAAGTGGAACTTTTTGATTTTGGAGTCTAGTTTCGACTATGGAATAAATCCAGGCGGTTTCACGGGAGGGTGGGTCGGGTAGGCCCGCCTTCAGAGTCATCTTCAATCATATGGATCCACTTGATGGCTTGGACCACTCTCTCATATGATTTCGTGTTGAATGGTCAAATAGTGGGATGATTGTTTTAAATAGTTAGTTTTACTTATATATCTTATGGATAATGTTATCCATCTTTTTAACTCAACATTTTTTATGGTAAAATTTAGCACCTTATCTTCATTTTATAAATGGTTAGATAGATTGGTGGAACACTACAATTGAACACACCATGTTTTTCCTATGCACATATTATCACCAATTGGTCCTTTTTCATCGATGGTACTATGCAGCCACTTTTTCTATACTCAAGAAAGCCACAATGACCTTTGAAGCCCAATCTTGCTTTGCCTCTCTCCAATTAGAGGTAGCCAAGTTGAAGCATCAGCAATAGGTGGTTGACACCTATGCAGCCTAGGGTACCCTACTCATGGCCAAAATGCACTGGCTCACTTCGGGTGATAGAGTGTCCATACAATTTTTCTTTTACACCAGAGGCCATGAACAAACCTAAACAATCAAGTCTATATGGGAGGGACAAGCAGCTCTTTCAGACCTCATAGATATAGTGCAGGTTTTTGTTCATCACTACCAACAAGTGTTCACTACACAAGATCTCTCCCTCGATCAAGACCTTTCTCTACAACAATGTTTGCAAGTGGTTTCTTGTCATCTCTCGACAACCCAACAAGCCCTCTATGACAATATTCTAACACTGGATGAGCTTAAAATTGCAACCTTTTCCATAGCCAATGACAAAGCTCCTTGCATTGATTGATTCCCCTATAAATTTTATAAGGTGATTTGGGACATAGTGGGTCCATACATGTATCAAGTCTATTTCGAAGCCCTTAGGATGCACACCCTGAGCCCGCTAATTAATAAAGGCAATATCAAGCTCATTCCCAAGGTTGGAGACCTTGAAGACATTTGTATTTAGAGGCCAATTACTCTTCTCAATGTTTCCTACAAGATTATTGTTAAAGCCCTTGCTCTCAAATTGCACCTCTTGCCTCTCATCATTTGGCTAGAGCAAACAGGATTCATCAAGGACAAACACATCCTAGACAACATCATAGTTGTTTGGGAGGGAATGGAATGGGCATGATAATCTCAATAGAAAACCTTATTTCTCAAGATTGATTTTGCCAAATCCTATGACAGGATTGAGTGGCCTTTCATTTTGGCCATGCTGCAAACCCTTGATTTTGGTCCTAAATTTCTAAGTACTATTAAAATTATTTTAGTAGATGCTTTAGCCTACATTACTATCAATGACCAACATTCCTATTCTTTTTGTTTATAGATCTATTCGACAAGGATGTCCTCTTGCCCCAACTTTGTATGTCCTAGCTACTGAGGGCTTTGACTACCTCCTTGTTGATGTTGTTACCAAAATCATGGGAAAGGAATCGCACTTCCTAACACTTCCTAGCAATTGTCAATGGGCATTTTGTTGATGACTCTTTTCTCACCTTGATTGAGGAAGAGAAAAATGTGGCATAAACCCTCCATTGCTTAGATATCTTTTGTTTAGCCTTTGATTCGAGCATTCAATAGAAAAAATGTAGTGCTATAGGTAGTTTTTTGTGCCCACATCCCTTTGGATTAACAATTATAGATGAAAGTGGATACAACATGGTGAGATGTTTCGCTTTCTTAGAATCCATTTTGCCTTTCAAGATTCATCATTAACCTATGGCAGTATGTTTTAGAGACGGTAGAAAAGAAACTTCAAAAGTGGCTTCCCAAGCCACTTTCTTTAGCAAGAAAATTTCAAGTTTGCTCCAAGATACTTGTTGCCACACATGTCTATTATTCTTCTTGTTGGGTGCCCTCGAAAGCTTCCTATCACAAATTGGATAAGCTTCTATGATATTTCCTATGAGCTTATTAAGGGTTATGCGTAAGGGATCGGCCCCAAAATATATTTATAAAAATTTGGTGAATCGGTTTTGAAATCTAGGCGAATAGTGTCCAAATGCATGTAGAAGGTTCACTATTATTAGGGCAATGTTGGAAATTTAAACTTAAAATGGTCAAATTATTATAAAATTGGGGCTAATCAACCCAAAAATAAATTTGCACCCAAAATGTTTTGGCTAATGGGCCCTAGTCAAGGGTCCCAAATATTAGCCAATTCTAAATTTTGAAAATCCTAATTTTAGCCAATTTGGCGATAAATAGCGGCTATGCATAACCTTGGCCTATTCTCCAAAAAAATAGGGTTTCCATAGAGTTTCATGGGATTACTGTTGTCTTCCACGAGATTTGGGAGGGTTAGGGCTCCTTGATACTTTTTGCCAGGGCACTGCCTTATGTACCAAATAGGTCATTCATGCTATGCATGATAATGAAGTCTGGAAATACATGCTCCAACACTACATAGCCTCTAGTGTTCCCCATGGGAGAAAATCCTAGAGGGGGCTTGGTCTGCAATCCATTATGGTGATGAAGGTGCTAGTTCAAATTTAGGGTACTTTTGTTGCTAAGAGTATTTGGAAGGCTTGGGAAGCTCTCTAACCTTTGTTGCTAGAGAATGGCAATGATTTTAGTATTGGACTCTACTAATTAGCAATCACTATGTTGGTCTCCCATTCTCACTTATTAAGAGGAGCCACTGGTCAAAATTCCTTGGGTCTATGCCCTTTGGTTTTTCCATAAGGCCATTCAGGTCATCTCTAACATCTTTTCCAAGTGAACCAAGAATTGGCTTTCATAGACAAAAGTTAAAATGCAATTTTACCTCTTTGAGGTCAACAAAGAAATATTTTAGGCAATTCAAGCCACAGTCCCACCTGAAATACCTCATAAGATTAGGGTTTGAACCTTACATCCTTGGTGGAAGGATTGGAAATGGTATCCTGACACTCCTTTCAGTAACTATAAGTCATGCAAAGGGTACCATTGGCTCTCGCCACATCTACCCATGGTCCCCAAGTTAAATGAGTGATGGAGAATCCAGGCAACTAGCAAAGATTGGTAGAATAGATTTCACACTCTATGGGATGTTGTTTTGGAGCCTAAAGTGGCTCACTTTCTTTGGTGTCTCCTTTTTCAAGGACTTCTTGTAGGAGAATGCCTTCATCATTTAGGACTGCACATTCCCAATTATCCTTTTTGTCATTGCAAGGAATCCATTGAACATTTATTTTGGTATTGCCCTAGGGCCCAAGTGGCATGGAAATGGATTCATGATTTTTTTAACCTTTTTGGCCATAGCTCTTTTCTTGGCCTATGGTTCTTCTTGGGCATACAACCCAAATACCAGTAAATATGGAGTAGATTTGATATATTTTTAGGGCTAAGATTCTATTTAACATATATAAAAATCATAATGGAATATTTTTTTCTGCTCAGCATACATCTCCAAAGTTTTCCATGTATTCAAAAGCTCTAATATCCTCCAATATTTACTTTAGATTCAAGCACAGTCGAACAAGATTGCCCTTAAGGTTCAACATCTACTAACTCTGTTGGATAGTTGGGTAGATGCTCCCTGCACTGTGGCTCAAGTTTCACCCTGCCCACCTCGCCAAAGACCTTCTTCTCAACAACAAGATTGAGACCGTAGGACTTTGATTGCTCATAGCCCTCACCTACAAGACCAATGTGCTAGGGAAGGATTTCACTCCATGCCACAATATTACCATTGGGGCTTATCATCCGGTTGGGCTACCACTTTGCCTTAAACTGCAAACAACACTTCGAAGTTACAAAGCGACGACTTTGGGTGGGATTCAGTTCCCACAAACCCTGATTCTCCCCTCTGCTAGTGCTACTCTTATGATGACTTGAGTACTAGTGGGCCTTTTACCCTTTCTTTTTTGTTGATATGTTAATTATTTTATAGTTATCCCACATCTTTATTTTTTTTGGCCCTGGGTTGATGTTTTGTATATGCTTTTGGGGTGTGCTTCCATACCACCCATTTTTTTGAATGATGTATTCTTATTTTTTTTAATAAGATCAAGTCACTTTTAACAACAACAACAAAAAAAAAAAAACATAATCCATATAAAAGGCTCTAAATTTTGGCTCCATATCAATAATTATAATAGTTTATATCTTATCTCTTAAAAATGATTGATCAAAATAGGTCAAAACATCTTCTCTAAAGTATCCTCAAAATATTGTGTGTCATAAAAATCCAAACACAAGCAAAGTAATTCTATTCTTATAAAAATCAAAATCCATACAAAAAAATATTCAATCTACAATTAAGATTCTCTTAAGTATTATCACCTTATCCTTACAAACCCTTATACAAGTCTCCTTCATATGCACAAAACACCAACTTTCATATCTAAACAATCATTTAAAAATTCTAAACATAAATTACCATCATTTAATCTTCGTAACTCTTGCTTAGATATACATACAACAATCAAGACCACAATTAACATTAATTTTCCAAATATAGACGAATAGGAAAACCCTTTTTCATGCCAGCGACAGGAAAGTAACGCATAAGATCGTCCTCTAGCGGTTCCCATCTGCATATTATAACTCGAATTAATCACTGCAGGTTCACAGTATGAAAGTTTTGACCAAAGACGTAATACACTTCGACATTCTCAGACTCTTTCAAACTAGCTTTCTATTTCTTGTTCATAAAACATGCGTTTTAAATCGTATTCGAAACTTTATTTACATTTACTAAAACCCTTACTATAATCTCCTTATTCGCTTTTAATTAATGAAAAGTCCTTTTATTAAAAAAGGAAAAATAGACAATGGACTTAACTTGAACTTGGTGACGAAGTTATGCAGAAACAGAGCAATTTCCAATCGGGCCAAATGAAAACCAGGACACAGCCTCCCACCTTTTCCAAATGGCATCAAGGCCGGGTTTTCCGTCAGTTCCTGCAACACAATATCAATCCCTTTACTGGATTAATTACTGGAATTAAATATTTTAAACCAAAACAATATTAAAAGATAGATGATGGCGTACATGGCCCTCGTTTTCCCAGCGCCACGGGTCAAAAGCAAGAGCCCCGAAATAGTTCCTCTCGTCCAGATGCATGCCATTCAGAAAAACTGTGACCCGCCATCCTTTGGGAATGACAAAATCTGTTTTCAAGGAAAACGGAGATACTTATTATCTCACACTGAACAGTAAGTTCCCCTTTCTAAAAATTAAAAAATATTAGTTTACCTTTATACTTCACTTCCTGAGTGGATTCTCGGGGAATGGCGGAAACGACAGTCCCAAGGCGAAGGGTTTCCTTTATGACCTTCACATGGAAAATACAGAGCAATTAGCAGCTGGGAACCTCTTTGCTCAAACCCTAAACAGATAAAAGATAGCAGAATAAAGTTTGTGTACACAATGGGTGAATTTCATTGATAAATAGTCGTCCCAGGTTAGCTTTTCGCCCCCCTTGGCCTTCAAGATCGCATCGTGCTCAGCCTGTCATATACCACCCACACCAATATCTCAGATCCCCAATTAATTGAAACAAATTCTAATTTAAAACCAGGTAGTATTGTTAGCTTGATTGCCTTCAGCTCTTCCAATGATCGCGGATTGTCTGTAAGGAACTTGACGGCAAAAGCCATGGCGACAGAGGAAGTTTCGTAGCCTGCAAAGATTAAAAGGATTATCAAATCCGCAATGATTTCATCTGAAAACTGACCGTCCCTCACAAGGCTTGTCAACAGGTCATTCCTCACTATCTCCGGATGATTCCTCCTCTCCTCCATAGAGTTGTATATCATTTTTATCAAAAATTCTCTCGCCTGCGAGAAAACAAATTACAGGAGGATTATATCAGACCTCCATTCCCAAACATCGAAAGCAAGAATATCATTATGTCAAACCTTCATTCCCTTGGCGTAGGTTGAGCCGGGGATTTTGATGGGCAGGCTAACCGCGGCGGCCGTGAATTCCTGAAAGGCCTTATCAATTTCGCCTCTCTCTTCGGACGGAGAAATGTCTAGCAATTGTTTGGCCATCAACTTGAGAACGACACGGCGACACTCGTACTGAAGATGGATGTCCCTCTTCTCTTCCCACTTTTTCATTCCGTCGAGCAGCAGGTCTTGTACATCGTCCATGATCACCGAGCTCAACCTCTCGAACCTCAACAGATTGACGGCGATTCCGTGGAGCTTCCTCTGCATTTCTCCGTGAGTAGACAGCAAGCTGTATTTTCCCAGTAAATGACGGAAAGACCCCTCGTATTTGGCATGGAAAAGCCTTCCCTCGTTCGCCAAAACATACTTGTTGAACTCCGGATCCACAGAGAAGACGGTGCGCGAGTCTCCGAACAAAGTCGTTCTGAAAACCGGCCCAAGCCTGTAGCGCTTTTCGTCAATAATTCGTAATAAACATAGAGATAACTGAAATCCTAAGTTCTGAAATCAACATAATAAGAGATATGCCTGCGCTGTCGTTCATCGAAAAACTTTCTTGGCTGGAAAGACCATCTGAGTAAGCTGATCGTGTCCCCGATGAAGGGCAATCCCCTGGATCTGGGCGGCAATTTGTGTTTTTGGTGGTTTCCGCTCTTAAGCCATATGATTACAAGTGCAATGCAGAAAGAAAGAAGCCCCGCCATCCACGAATACATAATCTGCTGCTCCATTTTACCCTGCTGAGCTGAGCAAGGCTGCTACGCTACTTTGAATATCCGTAAAGTTGGAGAGACGACTTTTCATTCTTTCCATAACCACAAGTCAGTTTGCACGTGAAAGTCACTTTGACTGGTGCCACTGCTTGATGGAAGTGAGATAGGATTGGATACTTACCACTGCTTGATGGAAGTGGGATAGGATTGGATTCTAAGTAGATTATTATTTTTGTAAAGGGTGGCTTTTTTATGGTTTGAATTTAAGTTTTTTTTATAACACTTATCAATCCACTTAATATTTAGGGATGATTTTCCATGGTTTGAACCCAGGTTTCTTGATAACACTTACCAATGGACCTAATCTTTAGTGATGATTCTTTATGTTAATGATTAAACTTTATTTTTTTTTAAATGTTGTGAAATATTATAAAAACAAATTCTTGATTTTTACCACGTTCCTACTTATTATCTTAATACCTCAAAGTTTAATTAGATAGTTTTTATTATTGAATTTCAGTAGATAATGGATGTATTATAGATAATAATCTTCATAAAAATGTTACTTATCTATTGAGAATCAAGATGGAGATCTAACCATGTGTGAAGCCGTTGCACTCTTGCTGTGGGTTACAACACAAGCCGAGGCCATTACGCTTTGTGTGTAAAGAATTCACCGGATCATTAAACATAGCTATGCTAGGGAATGCGTTCATTTACTGTCACTGTGGAAAAAGTAATTATAAAAGCATTTTTAAAGAAGAAAATGTGTAAAAAAATAAAAATTATTTTTAGTAAATTTATTAATTTATATTTTTATTTATTTTGATTTATTTATTTATTCTTATTTGGTGGGTAATTAACTTTGGTATTTATATAATCAACTGATTATTTATCTATTTTATCTTCACTTAAATGAATAATCTAATTAATATATATATATATATATATATATATATATATATATATATATATAGCATTAAAATGTATAAAAAGGAGTGACATGGCTACAAATTTTATATGATATAGTAAAGAATATTATATGGAGTTGATGACAACAAATCTGTCACAATAATTATTAATTCAATAAAATAGAGAAGCTGTCACAATATTGTATTGAATTGGATGACAACAAAGTTATTAAGTCAATGGAGTAGTTGCTTCATTAATACAATAATGAATATTATATGAAGTTGGATGAAAATGGAGTGGTTGGATTTAAAATAATTAAATTGCATGAAATGGATTGAAATGACCATATAATTCAGGTAGGTGATGTGATGTAGTGGATAATATCAGTATGAAATTGGATGACAATAAATCTATCATAATAATTATTAATTTAATGAATAAAATAATTGAAAATTTCAACTAAATCTAAATTATACATATAAACTATATTTTAGATATTATGTATGAATGAATTTATGCTTCCCCAATAATTGATGTAAGAGAAACTTTTTTTTTGGGGGGGGTTTATACATAGAGGAATCGGTCACATCCACAGTCTTTTTCTATTATCAATCAGGTTTTAAATCTTGGGGATGTCCCTATAACCTCTATTCCAACTCTTTTATAACCCAACATGGAAGACTAGTGGTGGCTCAGAGTTGGTATCGTCATTATCGGCCTGGCACACACTCAAAGGATTTAGATTGGACTACTACCTTTGCAAACAGCATACCCCTCGAAACTGAGAAGAGTATTCTATCTTTACACCAACGTCATCTGAGTCACCAATCACTCTGCACTAATTTTATGTTTGTACTTTATACTCTATACCTCTGCCTAAGAAAGACCTCTCCTTCAGTGCTAGCATTGTGTTCAACATAGTTCCTTCCTCTTCTTCAGATCCACAAAACAACCATGGAATTGTGTTTATCTTAACCCTTCACAAGCACCTAGCACCCTTCAGTGAGGGCCTTACCTATGCATTCCCTTGGCCTATTTAACTTCTCCACCTATTCTCAACCTTCAAGTTAGACACCATATCATCTCTTTACCATCAAGTTAGACACCATAAAGAACAATGAAGTCCATGACACTGATGACAATTAGGTTGGCATGGATCTCAACGACCTCACCTCCTTAAACTCTGTGATTGCAAATCAGTTATAAAACCTCCTTCATTAGGTACCTTCCTAACACGTACAAGACATACAAAAATACAAGCCATAACTATATTATTCATATCATAGATAAAAAGTATTTAAGGAGTCATCATTTCATTAGAATCATTGGTCTTGAAATCTATCATTTTCTAGCTTTGCTAATATTACTTGATCTGACTCCTAAACTGCCCTTATCAAGGTAGGAATTTCTTTACCCTCCCTCCAAATATAGCTCTCTTATTATAAAACTACATTATTTGTTAATATATCTACGAGAGCATTCCCTTCATGAAAGGTATGTTGAATCCTAGTATCCTTGAATCCACTTAATAGATCTAGAATATCTTCTATCATATCCATCACATACCAATTGAATTTATTCTTTTCATCGAGGCAATTCACTAGTACCTATGAATTGCACTCCACTTCTAGCTTGCTTATGCCCAATTTCTATGTCAACTTAATTCCAATGAACAATACCTTGAATTATACCATAGTAATTATAGTCTCATTAAAGTTACCTACAAACATCACTCTTAATTTTTGTATCATCTCTCACTATTCCTCCTCATCCTGGAGGGTTGGATTCTCTTTGGACCCGATTTGTATTCGATTTGTGCCACCCCTTGGATTTTTTTTAATGTTATATTTGTTCTATTTTCTACTCCTTATGGTAGGAGGTAGTTGAATGCACCATATTTCCAAGGTATCATGCTCTTAAGTATGTGTTTTATTCACTTGCACTTTGGTATTTTGTTCTTTCATTGAAGATTTGATTTGATTATAGACTCTAATTGCATTCATTTTTGTGTTTTGAGTACACCAATTGTGTTCCAACAAAATATTTTAAAGGGATATTAAGGGCACCATGTTCTATATGGCCAAAAAATTTCACTTTTTGAAGGGATTTCTCCATTGGGCTAACTAGTCCATGACCCCCTCTAGTTGGATCTATGTAATAGAGAAGTCCCCTTCAACTTTTTCCCAGACTTCTCTATTAAATTTACACTTCATAAACATATGATAACATGTTTTCTTGCCCCACATAAAATGCACTAGGAAGGCCCATGAAAGCCTCTCTTTCTAAGATTATCCACAACTATCATTCTATTGTGAGCAACTAGCCAACTAAAAATCTTAATGTTTGAGATTGTTATATTTTCCCATACTTTTTTTTTAAATGTTTATCGTTTAATAATTAAAGCACATGATTACATTAAGCGGGTGGATAAACACACCTCCAGTAGGGTCCCTAATAACTATTACGTAGCATATCCACAACATATGAGAGGGAGAAATTTGAACCTGGGGCCTCTCCAACACGAGAGTTTCAACTACCCACTTCTCTCCAACTCCCCCACATGGGCGGATTTTTTCCCATACTTTTGTCCAATGCTTCTCATTAGTTCCTTCCTCAATGACTTTTCATACCACTTTTGACTTAGTATTCTCCATTCAAGCTTGTTGATGATTAATGAGTGTTTGTAACCTTCAGAAAAATATAAGCAGAACAAAGTCTATAAAATGATTCAAACTTTATTTCAATAATTGAAAATAATACAGAATGGGCATGGTTTCATTGAAATTAAAATTTGAAAAGCTATGGAAGGTAAAAGTAAAACAAGATCTATAATTAGTTATTGGGTACTCATATTTTTTTTAATTCAGCAACTTTAAAATTTAATGGGAATTATTATTTTTTATTTATTTTCAATTTTTTTTGTTTATGATAAAATATGTGTTTTTGAAAGGGCCCAAACCCTTTTACAATCCCAAACTATTCTATGCAACATTACCAACCAAAAATCCTCGTCTTCAAAGGCTACAAGACATTCAAAATATTGAACTACCTTGTTTAAAAAAATTACAAATTTATATTCATTACTAGCCTATTTACATTCATATCTTTGAAAAGTCTCTAGAAAATTGAACCCTCAATAGGCAAGTCCATAGATCTTTAGAAAATGGAACCCTCAACAAACAAGTCCACAAATATTTAGAAAATGGAACCCTCAATAGACAAATCCACATATCTTCAAAAAATAGAATCCTAAGCAAACAAATCCATAGATCTCTAGAAAATAGAATCCTTAGTAGGCAAATTCCATGAAAACCCAAATTGATAGATTTCTCACTCAAAACCTCACAACACATATATAAACTCATAAATCCACATATCCCAAAAAAATGAGACACTTAGTAGACAAGTCCATAGATCTCTAGAAAATGGATAAATCTCCATAAAATAGAACTCTCAATAGATAAATTGATAAATCTCTAGAAAATGGAACTCTCAATAGACAAATCCATAGATTACTAGAAAATGGAACCGTCAGCATACAAATCCACATATCTCCAAAACCCTCAGCAAACAAATCCCTCAAAAATCAAAATTGACAAATTTCTCAATTTCATTATTGAAAGTAGATAAATCCCATAGATCTCCAAAAAAAGGAACCCTCAACAAATAAAATAAGTCTACTATGTATATTTTGAAAATTGGAACCTTCAACTAGTGAATTGAATTTCTATATTTTCTTCCTCCTTTACCACTAACTGGAGTACATCTAGATGGATCCCATATAGCAATGTACATATTTTATCTTTCTCTCTAAGAGATCCATCATTGGATAACCAATAAACCACTCATTTTCTTCTCTATACACATGTACCATTTAAATTTCTTCTAGTGAATTCAAGGATCTTAACGTATATGTTATTATATTTTCTACTCTCTAGCTTTCCACCATCCTTTTATTGAGGTAATTAACAATATTTAGTGAATATCTCTCAATTATTAATTTCTTATCCCCTAACTGAACCGCCATATATACTCTTACCAAGACTACTCTAGCTTTAGCCTGATGTCTAAGCATAATACCCAAGTACTCACTCATCACTCTAATCACCATTCCTTGGCTATCCCTTAGCACTACTCCTCCAACCTTCTTCAAGTTACCTTTAGAAGACCTATCAAAATTTAGCTTTAACCATCATTATTTGAGTGGTAGCCACTTAGTCTGGTTCCTTAAGTCTCCTTAGGGATTGTCATCCATCTCAATTGGACTTAGGCTCCAATTTTTAGTTAATGTTTCCTCATTTAATGACTCTAGACTCTCATGCATTTTTAATTGTTTAATATTATTCATTATGGTTGTTATGATGTGCTCTCTATTCCTAGCAGTAGGTCTCTTATCCCCTTTAAAAATCCTTCTATTTTTTCCAACTAAACTCTCGATGCATAATGAAAGGGAATTGAATTACAAATAGAATTTAGTCTTGGGTTCTTAAATGCCTTTTCCCAGAATTCTATCCAACTTGCCATGTTATTAGGTAGCATCCAAACCACCCCATCTTCTTTATTTTATCATATAATATTTTGAAGGAGTATTTACATTCTAGAAATACATGACTCATTGATTCCTCATGAGCTTCACAAAGGTAATATTTGTTAGGGAATTCAAAACCTCTCTTATGCAAGTTATCTACTACTAAAAACTTGTTTTGGACCACCAACAAAAGAAAAATGGTTAACATTGGTATTGCTTTCCTTACCCATAATTAATCCCATTGAAAGCCCCCCCAAGAATTGCAAGGAAAATATCATAGGATGATTTAACAATGAACCCTTCGTAAGTATCTCCCTATACTTTTGTATCCTCAACCAAATTGGGGCTTACATAATATGCTTTTTAGTTTAACTATTAGCTTTTGTAGCTCTTCGTCATATTAATTATGGATCCTCATCTCCTTCCATCTTACCTCTCCTTCTATAGCCAAATAATCACTCACCATATTCCCATAATTATATTCTAGCTCTACTCTAATTCTTTCTAACTCCTCATCCTTCACTAAAGGGTACTTCTCCAACCATGCATCTTCCCAAAAGTGGATAGACCTACCATTCCTTACCTTCCATTGGATGCTTTTCCATAGCATCTCTCTAGATTTTACTAAAATTTTAGGGTGAAGCATGGTTTTCTGAAAGAGTCCTAATCCCTTATGCATTGGTTTGAACTTGGATCTTCTAGATGAGAATCCAAAGGTATACCACTACGATGTCCAAATAAGTACATTTAATTTAAAATTTTAAACATTTTTTTTTTAATAAATCATATGTGATTTTTATTAGGGTCATTTTCATCAAATATTTGATTTTATAATAATTAAATCATATCCATTTTTAATTTTAGTAAAAACATATTTTTCCTTTGTATCAAATATATTCTTTATCTTTCTCAAACTCCTATATTTTCATAATTAACTTCTTGACATCATTTTCATTAAGAAATAAAATTTCACATGATCAATTGCCTTCTAAAACTGAAATTCTTTGGGAGCAACCATCACATGCATTCTTTAAAAATAGCTTGAAAATAGCTTTCCAATGAGTATAAACTTGCATATGCTTCATTGAAGTTTAACACCTCAAAAATATTTAAAAATCAATGTGTCATAACCTTGTGAATGTAAGTACAATGGATTTGAACTAGCATGGTGCATTTGTTTTATCATTGCCATAACAAAAGTGTTGATAGCCTAAATTTTCATCATTGTTAGTTAACACTGTATATTACCTTGCCAATAGGTCAATTGCATGATTCAAGGGGTTTTAACTATCAATTGATCCAATTATATAAAGTTGTGCTCTTGTTAGAATTCCTATCAAAAGTAGTTATCTCTAATTAATCCAAACATCCATTTGTGAATCATTCATCTACTACCTCATCCTCTTAGTTACCACCTCTCAACCTTCATGTAAATCTTTCAACGTTTTTGAGCAAGATTATAAAGCTACCCATTGGGGGTAGTTAGGGGCAATAAGCAATTTTGGTTTTATAGGTATATGTTGCAATCACTTCTTAGGTTGTAAGCCTTGAAGATCCACCAAAATCCTTGTAGATATGGATTTTATTTCTATTTATTTATGACTAGGCATTCAATAGAACAATCAAGGAACACCTACCAAGGATATTGGAAAGCTTGTTGTAAGAAGTATCGAGGCACAATCCATTTGATTGGCTATGACCTCGCTCTCTCTCATCATTTTCAGTATTTATTTTCCTTTTCAATCTCTTGAATATTTTCACATGCTTTACTTCTTTATGCATTTATCTGGATCAATAACTAGAAAAGAGAATCAAAGTTTGATCTTTCTACCAAGGAATTATGTCATTCCTAGATAAATTTGGATAAAACCTTCATATTAATCTTCATTTTTTTTTATTGAGTAAATACTTCTTATACATATACATATCCACCATGGGGATTGAACCCGGGTCACATCATCGATAATGCAAGTGGCATCCTTTCCGGTATTAATCTTCATTTTTGTCTATCTTGGTCATGGATTTTCTATTTTCTAGGAACGAGATAGGTGTATCATGTAGCTACAAGTGCACCATAAAGATACAATTGTGCCATGAAGCTACAAGTGCACCATAAAGCTATAAATATACCATATGAGAAATCATACTTTTATGATGCATATAGCTATAGGATAAACCACACTAGTATGATGCATCTATCTACAAGGGAAAACTGCATTGGTATGATGCATTTGTCTAGATTGTGAAATTAGATATAATATTTTTAATTTCCACTCTTTATTTGATTTTATTGTTAGATTAGGGTGTTTATTATTTTGTGATTAGTTTGTCTAGTTTTTTTTTTTAAAAGGAATAAATCTTGACATTGCATGATTCTAAAATTGCAATAGAGATAAGGATAGGTTGAAATTTAAAGCAGTATACTTTAATTTGAAGAATAGTTCTCAAATTCATAAGACAATTCTATCAGTTTGCATGTTTTGTAACCAATTTTGTGAAGTTGCAATATATAACAGAAATATGATCTTCCTTTTAGCATTTAGGCAAGGAATTTAAAGTGCAACAAGTTGAATCTTACGTCTGCTTCATTATTTTGCATGCATGTTTTATGATCTATTACTTCAAAAAAAGAAAGACTTATGTTTTTGTATGCCTTTAAAGCAAAAATCATATAGATCTAGGACTTGTATTCTTGCATTGTTGAATTCATGTGCATTTTAGTTATCACCCAAAATTTGTACTTAGGATATGATCCAATATTTCAAGACCCTTGGTGTATTCCAATAAACCCATAAAATATAGATAGGTAGGCTTCCACACTAACACCTCCATAACCTTAAGCATGGACATGCATTTTGCATATCCACAATTACATTCCCTTCTCTTCTTGGTATTTGTAATATCAAAATATATCTTTTATTGTCAACAAGCTTGAAAGGTATCTTCTCAAAGAATTCAAACTCAATGATTTCACCTGACTTTAGGAACTTGTGTACTTTAGGCTTCAATATCGAGGATATCCAAGTAAGTTTCTGCTATGCAATTTCCACAATGTGTCTATCAAAAATCATTTAACTTTGTCCTATTCAAAAAATAGAAGCAATAGGGTCCTCTTGTTTTCAAAATAGATTTTAGTTCTTTAGCAAAGCCATTGAACTTGAGGGCCACCTTAAATCCTACACTCTTTTGGCTTTTCCAGGAAGACCCTCAACTACAATATCTTCCCCCTATGAGAGTTTGTTGGAGAAATACTAGAAAGTTGGGTTCTTTCTAATACATAACAGGTTCAATTCCATTTCCATTTCTAAATAAAATATTTTGATGTTTTCTAGAACAAGTCTTGACATACAAAAATATATTTTTATAAAAGTAAAATAAAATAATTATTTTTATAGTTGTTATTACAATGAATCTTGACCATTAGACCAAGTATGTTTCAAATTTTGGGTTTTTCTTGTCTTAGTTACAAGGATTTTAAATTGCCTAAAAGGTTCCATACATAATAACTAATTTTTACTCATGCCAAACCCTAATGTGTCTCTATCTATATATTGTATAACTCATACTTTAATAACTCACTAGTCCACTGATGAAGTAGTGAAAACCTACAAAATTAATTTAGACCATGAGATTGAGATTTTTTTTGTTTTGATAATAAGTATTCATTAGATTTTCTTATTATTGAAACTCCTCCATGTAATTATTTTACGTTTTTTTTCATATATAATTTCTAATATTTATACAAATGTTTTATTCAATTTATTAATTTTTACTATTTATCTACACAAATTTCATTATTTAAAAGCAACTGATGATCATAATTTATATAAATAAAGTTTATTTCAATATCATATAACCAATTTTATAAAAATAATAAACACACGTTGTATAAATAACCCTATCTTATTACTAGAATTCAATTTGATAATATATTTATTACAACCTTATAAGAACAAATATGTCTTTTGCGCGACAAGAGTAGTGGAACCAAAAAATATTTTATCATGGAATGTGAAACCTACAAGGACATAAGGATTGCATATGAGGACACTATACAAATAAATCACTAATGAAACCTTCTAAAGAATTGATAATAGATAAAAGAAGGAAACTTCTTATCAAAAATATTTTGTCAAGGAAAGTGAAGCCCACAAGGACATCTAGATTGCATATGGGGACACTCTTAAAGAAAACTCACTAATGGAACATTTTAAGAATTGAGAATAGAAAAAGAGGAAAACTTCTCATCAAAATCAACAACAAAAGAAACACACTCCAAAATATGATAAGAGGATGTTGAGCTTTTTGACTTTTTTGAACAATTTTCATTCTTGGATGTTGTTAAAATTTAGAACTCTGAATAAGAGGTCCAAGGTTTGAATTCAAAAGGGAGTAGGGTTGTACAACATACCCCATATTATGTTAAAACGCTTGGTCCCATAAATTATTTTGATCTCGTAGACATAATTAAAATAATTTCATTTTATATTTATCACTATAATAACCATATTTCCTTATTAAAATGTCCAGAATTTAACTATTAAAAACAAATAAATTATTTTTAAAAAATCTCAATATAACTATATAGTATCTAATGAAGTGAATTTAGGATGAATATTTTTGCATCTAATTGACCAATTAAACATCAAACGATTTTTTTTATATTCACATGATAAATCCTATAATTTTATTGCAAGCTTACCCTTCTTTATTTATTATCATAAAATCAATAAATGGGATACTATAAACACATAAAATAAAATAAGAAGATTTATTTAATTTTTTAAAAAAATTTTAAGGTAGCAAATTACATTAAGTTCTTACCTCTATTTGATTGATCAATTTGTAGAAGTTTGAAAAATTACAACTTGAGTAAGTTTAATAATAGAAATATTGGAACTCTGAATGGAGGTTTAAAGTTCAAATTTTATAGGTAATAGTGTTGTACAACATAACTAGAGTATAGTTATATAATCACATACTGAATAAACAACATCCTTCTTTAAATCATCTCATATAACCTTAAAGATCTTAAAAAATACTTTACCTTTTACCAATAATATAATACCTCACAATTTTGTCTTAAGAAATATTACTCTATCCACCTCTTTCATGAGGGAAATCCTCATGACTCTGAAAACTATAACATTGTGGACACCTATGAAAAGGTGTCAAAAATATCATCAAGAGATGCCTTGCCGGTGAAATTTTTTTAGAGCTATCAAAGTTTTCATTTTTTCCATAACCACATGTTGGTGAAGCCACTTTGTACATCAAGGTGACTTTGAATCATGCAAGTCAAATGTTTTAGCAAGTTGAGCAATGTGACAATACCTATAAATTGTAGTGCCATCCAAATACTTTGACGTCCCTCATGTAACTATAAGGAAACACACGAATATTTTGATATGCTCACAATTTTGTCCCTACGTATTAAGCCTCACGCTAACTGTGAATCAATCGACCTCTACCTTCGAGCAATATCTTTCCAAGTGGAACCAAAGGTTGTGCAATAGAAGATTTGATTGGGTGGAGCGTCACATTGGTGATGCTTGGGTAGTCACTGGAGAGCTTAGAGTTTTTTTAGTTTGACCTCATTAGCTACATCCAGCCTCCCAAAACTTTAGATCTTATCCAGAGTCGTACAATGACAAAGATGGTATCATTTATGGGAATGAGCATCCGAGCGTCGCTATAAGTTTTGTTGTGAGGAGGCAATCTGGTAAGGCAATATCCACATTGTAAAAAAATATAATCATCACTAGATACAGTCGTGGTATTGACTATGGGAGGGACCAAAAGAAAAACATGACCTTGTCAAAGATATTATCGATTCCTTCTAATCGATGCAAAGCCGTTATGACCGAAATCCTAATGCCAAATTTATAATGATCATTTTTATAGTTTTTGCCAGCCATGAACATGTATAAAGATAAGTTTTGATGACAGTTAGTGGATTTGAATACAATGATGGCGGGTCAGGGCTTGGATCAAGTAGAAGGGCTATTTCTAGAGAGTTTGATGGTGATTTACAATTGTTGGAAAAGACAAAGGTCCCTATAGGTGGCCATGGAGGTGGGTCCCCAATTTTTGGACAACCTTTTTTCTAGGTGCATTTTTTTTTGCTTCAGTTGCTGCAAAGGGTTACAGGTCCCAAAACCCTAGTGATATGTTTGATCTTTCCACATCCTGTAATAAGCTGATCATTCTAGATGAGCTGATGACTGTAACCATGTAGGAAGGATCATGGAATTTGGTTGGTAAACTCCAAGGGGGCAATTTTAATATTGATGCCTTAAGGAGATGGAATTTAATCAAGTGGAAATCCAAAGGATCTTTGGAGATTGTGGTGGTTTCCATTTCATTTTTCTTAATCAAACTCAATTGTGAAGAAGACTCACACTGTATCCTTGGAGGATGGCCCTCGTTCTTCGGTATAAGGGGATATTCCTGCAAAAATGGGGGTCAAATTTTAACCTAAGGACTCATAAATTTAATTTGGCTCCTCTCTGGGTTAGGCTCCCAGATTTGCCTTTCCACTTTTGGCATGAAGATATATTGCAAGGTATAGCTAAAGTTGTTGGGGATTTAATCTTGATCAATTCTACAACTCGAGCCAAGTTGAGAATGATTTTTTCTAGGATGTGTGTAATGGTAGACCCGAAGGTGGATTTGCCAAACCATATTGATCTCATTTCCAGTCAGGGTTCCAAGAACTAATACATACTTTACGAGAATAAATGTCTCAGATACTTAGTCTATAGTAGTTTTGGTTATTCCTTTGGTGCATACCCTAAGTATTTTTAGAACAAAATGGAGACTCTTAAAAGGGATCCTCCAAAAAAAACTGGGCTAAGAAGCAACCAATGGCATCTTAGGGTCATATTGAGCATGAGGACCTAGTTGTAGGGGATAATATCATGGATGAGCTGGTGCAGGTTGATATTAGTAATATAGGAGTGGCAATTGTGAAGAATTTGAATAGTAATCTAGGAGTGGAAGTTGTGAAGAATCTAGATAGTTCCTTCAATGGTCATTCTCAGCCTGACCAAGTGATGCAGGAGCATCCAACGAAATTGTCGAGGCCATAACTTCTCAACCGTAGCTCTGATTGACGTGAAATTTGACAGGGAGCTAGTTGGGAGAGTTCTAAACAAATATGACTCCCTAGAGTCCTATTTGTCCAAAAAAATCAGTTTTCGAGGCCAAATTCCATCATCTAGTGCCCCGAAATTAGGTTTTAAAATTTCTTACCTACTTTTTTATGCTTTTTGAGTTGTTCGGAGGTTAATATATCCTAATGTATTTAGATTTAGGACTGGAAACTTTATTTTTGGCTTGTTTATTGTAAGAGGGATGCGCACCCCAATTTTTGGCCCCATCCGACTCATTTCAGTTTTTAGGGTTTTTTTGGCTATATAGCCACAGAATGAGGGTTTGTGAAGGGATATTTTCCAAGTTTTTGAATGAGAATTGGTTTGAGCAAGTTTGGCTCTCCATAAAGTGGTATTGAGAAAGTTTGGCTCTCCATCAACCAGGCTGTTCTAAAATCTGAAACTCCTATTCCTCAGGAGTTTCTTCAAAAATATTTTCTTGGCTTAAATTCTTAGGAAGCGACTCAAGAGAAACATGACATTCCTCAAGTTGTAGCTCAGGGTGGGTCTCCACCTTCGAAGGTTGTGGTGGAGCTTGGTTCTCATTTGAAATCTATGGTTTCTCAAAAATATATTTAGTCCCCTCTCCTTAGGAAAGGAGCACCAAGGGCAATATATTCTTGACCTTAAACAAGAAGCAGTCGAAAAGTTTAGTCATATTTGGGGATAAAAAGAAATATTGGAAAATAACCCAGGTTTTGGGTTGTAGATACATGGGATGCAGATGATCTTCAATTCCTATCGAAGATTGAAAAGAAGCCAAAAGGTAAACAACTTAATCTTGATTCATTTTGCCAATCCTCTGATCCTAAGGGGGGAAATAGTATCAAATCTCATAAATGAAGATTTTACCTTGGGCTAGTGAAATGTGAAATTAGTTTTAGTTTTGAGTGGAAGTTGGGGTTATGGTTTTTGATTTCTAGATTTTAGCAGAGGTCCAGTTGTCTCAGCCGAAAGGATTCAAATAATGCTTCTATGTAGATTGGTGGGTGTCCTTCCCCTAGTAGATATCCACATTGCTTCATCAGGAAGGGGATGGATTTAGTCTCTACATTGACAATTTTGGGTGTCAATTCGATGTAGTTTTCTATGCTGGTTTTGATACTTTTTGTATGGGCGGTAGTTTAGATTTTATTTATCTATTTTTGGTCTATTTAAATTCTTTTTAGTTTAAATATTTATGTTGGATTCCTTCTTGGTTGGGCAACATTCTATTTTCAAATTTTAAACTTTTTTGCCGATGTAATTACTGCCTGATAGCTCTCTGGTTGGCATCTTGATATTTGGTTGAAGTGTTTTGTTACCTTTTTGGTGACTACTCTGCCTTGTTAAAAGGTTTGGAGACCCTTTCAAAACTCCTTCATCCATATAATAAAAAAAGACTATCATAAGGCTAACCTAGGAGACTTGGGAGGTACCATCTAGACGGGAACTATGCGATACCATGCACACTTGCTGAGCCTATCTTAGGAGTCATATTGTTGAGACAACATGAGATATGCCTTCCAATGAGTCCTCAAGATCCCTACACAAAAATAAACCAACAACAACCCACTCGACAATAAACTTAGCATAAGGCTAGTGAGAGTATCATATTCAACAACAAAGGCATATCATTCACTTGTAATTGCAAATAAAAGGAAATACCATGCATGCACCACAAGTATATGATAGTTGGAGACAACAAGAGTGTTTTATTATTATTCAACATGGGACCTAGGGTCCAATATTACATTGCTAGATCTAAAGGCTCTCAAATATCTCTTATTATGTTATGGCCTAACTTGGCACAATGACATGCCAAAGATACTCTCGTGTGCTCATTGGGCTTGTAGGCCTTCAGATATATTCATAGACTAACCTTTCACCTCACTTAGAATTTGGATTACGAGTAGGCCGTTGGTACTCAAACCCTTCTCACTTTGTCTCTACCCAACACCTTGTCCATATAGCCAATCTCTCACTTTTAGCATGGGAAAACACAAGCCATACTACATTGCTCACTAAGGCAATTTTTTCATAAGGAAGACATGAGAGTCGATGAGAAGTGTTGATATGTACACCCCTGATGGCTCTCTCCTTCCTAAAATTGGCGATGCCCTCAATGTCAATACAAATCTAAAGTACGTCATTGGTTCTTCTACACCAAATTCTTGTTCAAGCTTCATCATTTTCATGCTCTTCAACTTGTGCTTGCCTTCTTTATTCTCTTATCTTGTATTCACCTCACTTATTCTTGGATCACACCTACCTTGCTTGTACTCTAGGGTCACACTTTCTTTGCTTGTGCTATTGACTAACACTCGTATTTCTTATATTTTGGCTTGCACTTGCCTTGTTTGTGTTCTTAGCTTATAGCTTGATCCTATCCAGAGTTGTTCAACTAAGACGTAAAGTATATATCTCTTTTTTATCATTGGCATGCTAGAGCTCATAGTTGTTAGTGTATCGTTAGGACTTACCATCTACACCTACCTTTGACATCAAATCCTCTAATAAGATGAACATCCTCTATCATACTCCCCATAACACTTTTGCTTTGCTTGACATTTGGGATTAAATTCCCCTCCTCTACTTGGAGTTTATATACCCTAGTGTTTGAACCTCTATTCACCCTTTTACATCAACACACATAGAAGAAGAATTTGCCTTCTTTGCTAGTCTCCTTAGCATATAGCAATGTCCCATACCACTACTTACTAGATAAAAAATGGTCTCCTTGTTGCTTTACCTAACATATGCTTCATCTCCCCAGTTCAGTCTATTCTTGAATCAGTGTGCCCCCAAGCTCACATCACATAAATTCAACAATGGTTGCTCTTTAGTTTTTGACCTAGCTCATTCTTGACTTTGGCTTGCTCTTCTATGCCTTTCTTTGTTTTATATGTCTTGGGTCCATTTTGTATTTGTGATGTTCTATATTTTTCATTACCTCTTCATTGGCCATCTAGTTTTCCACATCAAATATGGCTTCCAATCTTCAAACACCATCTCTTTTGGCCTACTCCAGGTGACAAGTTACCTCTTCCTTGGTCTATTTTAGCATGTGAGCTCCATCTTGTTTGGATATCTCCTCCTTGCCCTTAAATTAATTTTTGGCCATGCTTTAACTCCTCAACTTTCATGGTAGGGGCAATAAAATCCATCTAACTAACATGTCCTTCCTTGGGGTACTATGGGTATTCCTCTCCAATCCAACTTAACTAGTTGGACTCTTGATACCCATAGTCATTGTGGAATTCCTCTTTTGGGATGATTGTCAAGCACCTTCACATCCTGATTCTTTATTCAATGATGTTTAATAAAAGGCTTAACTTACCCCACTCTTAAGTGTGATGAAAGAATGACCTATGTTGTTCCTTCCTTTCCTCAACCCTAATATTTCTAATTCTCCTCAACCTCTTGCTTGAAGTCATATAATCCTTTTACAATGGTGATGGCTTCTTTGACCAACTTAGGTTTGTGGCACTTGAGCTTGTCCTAATCCCATGGCTTAAGAACATGCTAAAACAAGAAGAGCTTATAGTCTTCTAGAAGCCACTTCTCCAACAAAAGATCTTGAAAGGTTTTGGTGTACTCCTAGATTATCTTCATCTATTTTAGATTTTGAAGTTTGGTCCTAATGAACTGGTTAGTGTTTTTAGGATGGAATTACTCTATTAATGTTAACTTCATATCCTCCCATAAATCCACCCTCCTAGTGACTGGTCTTGCCACCATATCATTACTTAGATTCCTCCACCATGTTTTGGCCATCCCCTTCATGTACCATGCCATAGTTCTAAATTGAAGTTCATCCAACAAGGTTTCCAACCTTACTAAATAGTCCCCATATCCCAAACGAAGTCATCTATGAGGCACTCATGTCGAGCCTCATCATAACACTTTGGCTCCTTCAACTTGGACAACTTGAGGGTTTGAAGAGGTAGAAGCAGTTTTCTAGCTCACTACTTAGAATGCTGCCACTAGATACAACAAAACTTCCTTCTAAAATCTTACCATGGCATTCTGGTTCTTCTCCATCCTGGTTCTCCATTTGATCAAAATAAACTCAATAGACTTGAGTCTCTACTTGTGATTCTCATGGCCCATTTGCAACTCAGTCACTCCTTCATCCATGAATAATATTTTCTCCTTAAGCTTGTCCCCTCTTTGCGACACTATTTGCTTGAGGTCATCAACTAGCATACTCTGCTTGTGTCATAGGTTCTCGTGCCATCACCTCCTAATTTATCGACTTCTCTCCCCGCGAAACGTGACAGAAAGAAAACCGAAACCTAACTGAAACAGTAAAAACAAAGAAACACATACAGGGGTCTGAAAGAAAAGCGAGACGTAACTGAAACCGTATAAACAAAATAATCAAACATAAGGAATAAGAAATACGTTGGCAAGGACACCTGGGTCATTCATTGCACATGAAAATAATTAAATAATCATACGCTTGGAATAAAGGCTGCTTCGACGCCCTCAGCGTAATTCTCATGCAGAAGGATCTCTTGTTACTAACATTTCTCCTTAAAAAGTAATTTTTTTTTATCAATCTGTTGTAGGATGGAATTCAAATTCGTGTTTAAAGGTAATATTGTTTCTTATTAATCCTTTTTAGAGTTGAACCCAAATTTCAATATCCATAATGCAACTAATTTTGACTGCTGCCAGGTTGACTGCTCAAGACATCAACCTTCATGTCTCCTTCGCTTGACATGCACAAAACATCAACTTTCATGTCTAGACAATCATTTAAAAACTCTGAACATAAATTTATTCATTCAATCTTCAATTTTAATACCTCTCACTTAAATATACATACACCAATCAAAACTACAATTAACATTAAGCTCCCAAATATAAACGAATAGGAAGACCCTTTTCCATGCCAGGGACAGGAAAGTAACGTATACGATTGGCCTCTAGCGGTTCCCAGCTGCATGGTATAACTCGAATTAATTAGTCCAGTTTACAATATGAAAGTTTTGACCAAATGGTAAATGACGTAATAGACTTTTCTTACATGAAATTGTATAAGATCGTAGTCAACTTTATTCGGACTTTTAAAAAATTTAATAAAAAAAAATTATAAAAAAATTAATTAAAACAACTATTTAAAAGCACTTCTGTAATTTACCACTTTAATTAAATTCCAACTATAATTTTATAGATTTTTTTTTAATTAGAACCTTACAACCAGACTTCCCTAAAACTTTGATAGACAAGTCTTTATCTAAAAGAAAGTCAATGTAATCTTCTTCAAAGTCTTTTTATTTAAAAAAAACCTGAACTTGGTGACGAAGTAATGCAGAAAGAGAGCAATCTCCAGTCGGGCCAAATGATAACCAGGACACAGCCTCGCGCCTTTTCCGAATGGTATGAAGGCCGGGTTATCCGTCAGTTCCTGCAACGCAATATCAATCCCTCTGTACTGGATTAATTAGCAATCTAAATTTTGTATGCTAGATTAAAACTAAATTAAAAATATTAATTACCGGAATTTAGTATTTTAAACTAAAATAATATTAAAAGATACATGATGGCGTACATGGCCCTCGTTTTTCCAGCGCCACGGGTCAAAAGCAAGAGCCCCGGAATAGTTCCTCTCGTCCATATGCATCCCATTCAGAAAAACCATGACCTGCCATCCTTTGGGAATGACAAAATCTGTTTTCACGGAAATTGGGGATACTTATTATCTCAAGCTGAACAGTAAGTTTCCCTTTTCTAAAAATTAAAAAAAATGCGGATTACCTTTATATTTCACTTCCTGAGTGGATTCTCGGAAAAGGCAGGGAGCAACGTTCCCAAGGCGAAGGGTTTCCTTTATGACCTTCACATGGAAAATACAGAGCAATTAGCAGCTAGGAACCTCTTTGTTCAAACCCCAAACAGATAAAAAAGAATAGCAGAATAAAGATTGAGTACACAATGGGTGAATTTCATTGATAAATAGTCGTCCCAGGTTAGCTTTTCGCCGCCCTTGGCCCCGAGGATGGCATCCTGCTCAGCCTGTCATACCACCCACACCTATATCAGATCTCCAATTAATTGAAACAAATTCTAATTTAAAACCAGGTAGTATTGTTAGCTTGATTGCCTTCAGCTCTTCCAATGCTCGCGGGTTGTCTGTGAGGAACTTGACGGCAAACGCCATGGCCGTAGCGGAAGTTTCGTAGCCCGCAAAGAGTAAAAAGAGTATCAAATCCGCAATGATTTCATCTGAAAACTGACCGTCCCTCACAAGGCTTGTCAACATGTCATTCCTCACTATCTCCGGATGATTCCTCCTCTCCTCCATCGACTTGTATATCAATTTTATCAAAAATTCTCTCGCCTGCGAGAAAACAAATTTGTATATCATTTTTTTATCAAAAATTCTCAAAACAAATTACAGGAGGATTATATCAGACCTTATATTCTCCAAAAATCGAAAGCAAGAATAGCTAATGTCAAACCTTCATTCCCTTGGCGTAGGCGGAGCCTGGAATTTTGATGGGAAGGGTGAGTGTGGCGGCCGTGAATTCCTGAAAGGCCTCATAAATTTGGCCTCTCTCTTCGGACGGAGAAATGTCGAGCAATTGTTTGGCCATCAACTTGAGAACGACACGATGACACTCGTGCTGAAGATGGATGTCCCTCTTCTCTTCCCACTTTTTCATTCCCTCGCGCAGCAGGTCTTGTACATCGTCCATGATCACCGAGCTCAGCCTCTCGAATCTCAACAGATTGACGGCCATTCCATGGAGCTTCCTCTGCATTTCTCCGTGAGTAGACAGCAAGCTGTACTTTCCCAGTAAATTACGGAAGGACGACAGGTATTTGGCATGGAAGAGCCTTCCCTCGTTCGCCAAAACATACTTGTTGAACTCCGGATCCACAGAGAAGACCGTGCGCGAGTTTCCGAACAAATTCGTTCTGAAAACCGGCCCAAGTCTGTAACGTTTTGCGTCAATAATCTGTAATAAACATAGAGATAATTGAAATCATAAGTTCTGAAATCAACATAATAAGAGATATACTTGTTCTGCCGTTCATCGAAAAACTTTCTTGGCTGGAAAGACCATCTCAGTAAGCCGATCGTGTCCCCGATGAAGGGCAATCCCCTGGATCTGGGCGGCAGTTTGTGTGTTTGGTGGTTTCTGCCTTTAAGCCATATGATTACAAGTGCAACGCATAAAGAAAGAAGCCCCGCCATCCACGAATACATAATCTGCTGCTCCATTTTACCTTGCTGAGCTGAACAAGGCTGCTCCGCTACTTTGAATGTCCGTATAACCTACGTCTTGGACTTTTCATTCTTTCTATAACCCTTCTCATTATTTCAGTCAAAGTCACTTTAATGTTGTTTATATAAACCTTTTCCACCTTAATGTTGTTTATATAAACCTTTTCCACTCTTCTTTTGAAAAAAATACAAACTATTTTTTCGTAAACAATATAATATGAATGAACCAATAATCTCAAGAAGATTGCGACCTCAAACAGCCAAGGTCTCTCTCACTACAAGAAGTAAACCAATAAGCATTGTCTATTGCCAAGGACCTAAAGAGAACAAATGAAAATTCTGTGGTTCAAGGTATATCACAAAGAACGTTGGATTTATGTTTTATGTTGTAATGATGGGAAGGTCGCTATACAATTATATACTTAGCCTTTTAAAATATTTAAAAATTAAAAAAAAAATATATATATATAAAATAAAAAAAAACCAATCGGTTGAATATATATATTTTAGCTATTCATCTATTTATTGTTTTCTATTATTAATTTTGGGTTGAAATTTTGGGTTGTCACTATTTTCTTAAAAAATCTTTAATAGCTCAAGATTGGTATCATTATCTTTAAGCTAACATAGCTCAGGATTTGTATAATCATCTTTAAGCTAACATGTACTCAGCAAAATTAAATAAAACTACTATTCCAACAATTTTTTATTTTTTATTACATAGGAGAGTTGTAACAGCCACTAGCTTAGGGTTCAAATCACAAGACTGCACCCAACAAACCTATCCATGTCGTTAAGGTTACAGGGCCTGCACCCAATAAACCTATCCATCTCGTTAAGGTTAACAGACATGATAACACTCACAAAATAAAAACAGATCACTACCTTTGCTTCCCAAAATTTATTCCAACAAAATTATTCTAAAACAAATTGAACATGATGAACTCAGGTACGGGCTCAAAAAAAACTTAGAGAAGAATCATTGTAAGTGTCTAAGGAAGCGTACAGCACACTAACGTGTATTGTCATTATGAGACGTTACATATCTTATCTAAAAGTTAAAAGATGCTGTCTGCCACTGACATATATTATCTAAAAGTTAAAAGATGCTGTCTGCCACTGACAAAGTAGTCGTTTGTCAGCGAGAGTTAAAGTCCAAGATGCGTTGCCTGCAACGAAATTTATCAATACTTTGACTGATGCCACTGCTCTCGAGTATTAAAAAACAAATTCTTGATTCATACAACGTTCCTACTTATTATCTTAATATCTCAAAGTTCATTTAAATAGTTTTATTATTGGATTTCATGTAGAGAATGGATGTATTATAGATAATAATCTTCATAAAAATGTTATTTATCTATTGAGAATCAAGATGAAGGTCGAATGCGTTGCACTCTTGCTGCTGGTTACGACACAAACCGGCGCCATTAAGCTTTGTGTTTAAAGAATTCATCGGATCATCAAACTAATCTCTGCTAGGGAATGGCTTCGTTTACTTGAACCCTTGGAAAATGTAATTATTAAAGTATTTTTGAAGAAATAATTGAAAAATTAAAATTTATATATATTTTTTCATGTATTTAACATTAATTTATTTATAGGTCCGAGATGTAGACCAATTGGTTCATCCAAACCCCATAAGGGGGAGGAGGTCCAAGGTTCAAATCTTGGGCCTCGTTGGACTGAACGCTTGTTCTTTTTTGGTGCTTTCAGCGGCGTAAAAGGTTTAAAATGATTGTGGCATGGTGGTTATAGGGGCGGACAACGCAAAATACTGTGACGACCATAAAAACTAAAAACTGGACAGTCTGCCCGGATTCGTGGCGGCTACGGTTCCGATTCCACCATGTAAATTAAAAATAAAAAACATTAATTTATTTATTATTTTTATTGGGTGAATAATTAACCTTAGAAAAAAGTAATTATAAAAATATTTTAAAAAAAATTTGAAAAATTAAAATTTTTATTTATATTTTTATGCATTTAATATTATTGATTTATTTATTCAGTTTTGTTGGGTGAATAATTCTTTGTATATATATAAAAGGTTGATTTATCCATTTTTTTTATTTAGATAGATTATCCAACATATATATATCATATGTATATATCATCTATAGTTAGATTAAATATGGAGTGAGATAGCTACACATTTTATATGATATAGTCAAGAATATTATATGGAGTTGGATGACAACAACTCTATCACAATAATTATTAGTTTAATAAAATAGTTAAGCTGTGGAGTTAGACCTAAATTAATTAAAATTATATGGAGTGGTATGAGATGGCCACAAAACTTAGCTTAGGTGATGTTGAGATGTTAAATATCATATGGACAACAAAGTTAGTAAACCAATGGAGTAGTTGAACCTAATTAATGCAAATAATATAACAACAAAATTTTTAATATAAAGAAGTAATAAAGTAGTTGGAATTAAATTATTTAGATTGTATGAAATAGAATGAAATGAATATAAATTTTAATAAATAAAATAATTGAAAGTTAGAATTGAAATTAAATTAAATATATAAATTGTATTTTAAATATTATGTGTGAATGAGTTTATGCTTCCCCAATAATTGATGGGAGAGAAATTTAATTATCAGTCTTTGAAGAGAGCATTCCATCTTTACACCAACGCCATCTGACTCACCAATCAGTCCGCGCTAATTTTCCGCCGTGCTTTATACTCCCTACCTCTGCCTAAGAAAGACCTCTCGTTCCTTCCTCTTCTGTATCACGATGAATGGGAGCAGAGGATGGTGCAGCAATGTTCTGCTCGACTTGTAGCTTGGGATAGGAGACAACCCCAGGCAAGACCTGGAATCAGATTAGTGGCGCTACTACTTGAAGGCCAGATGAGGTAAGTGGTCCTCTAATTTTTAACAGATCGGTCATTATAATGTTTTTCTTCCTACAAGCTATTAGCAAATTGCAGTTGCCGAGATCTCGCGAGATGAAGTGGAGAGAGCCGCAATTGAGTAGGATCCTTCTTGTTCGCTATATATAACTATAACGAAAGTATATTTCTAAGAACATATAATTATACGTTATATTTCTGAAAACATATAATAAGATACCACTTGTTCCTTAAAATATAACTTCTAATACTTTGATTATCTACGACAATAATACTTTGATTATTTTCTCTAATTTGTGGTTGTCACCTAATTTTTTATATATATATATATATATATATCCAAACGTTAATTAAATATAAATAATTTTACAGTTTAATTTTTTTTAAATGTATAATATATATTTTTGTGGCAACAAATCTAATAAAATAATAAGAGAATGTTGAATTTTTTAAATTTTGTTCATAAAAGTTATAAACAAATATAATATTAAAATTTAAAAATGTTTTTAAAACTTTTTACCATTTAAATATTTTGAATTAATGAACATAATTAAAATATTTTTGTCTAAAAAAAATTAATATCAAAATTTCATTCATGGAATGGTTGAATATACACATTTGTGGAAGGTGAAATCTTTTAGTTTATAGTATTATCATATGTGTCATTGTATTTATAGCTTTTTAAAGAATAAATGCTTTATAGAAAATCTTAAGTTGGGAGAAAGATTTGTCTTTGGGAGTGCTAATGCTTAAAGTTTTTTTTAATATGGTAAATGAGGTTTTGACTAAGTCCTCAAATCAATTATAAAATCTCTTTTATTAGGTGCCTTCCTAATGCCTACAAGACATACAAAAATACAAATCATAATTATATTACTCGTATCATAGACAAAATGGATTTAAGGAGTCAACATTTCCTTTGAATCATTGATCTCAAACTTTGTCATTTTTAGCTTTGTTGATATTACTTGATTTGACTCCCAAAAATCCCTTATCAAGGTAGGAATTTCTTTACCCTCCTCCAAATCTATCTCTCCTATTATAAAACTATTTTATTTGTTAATATGTCTCCTAGAGCATTCCCTTCATCAAAGGTATATTGAATCCTAGTATCCTTGAATCCACTTAATAGAGCTAGAATCTCTTCTATCATATCCATCACCTACCAGTTGAATTTATTCTTGTCATTGAGGCAATTCACTAGTACTTATGAATTGCACTCTACTTTTAGCTTACTTATACTCAATTTCTATGTCAACTTAATTTCAATGAACAATGCCCTAAATTCTACCATAGTACTTACAGTCTCATTGCAGTTATCTACAAACACCACTCTTATTTTTTTGTATCATATCTCACTATTCCCCCTCATATTGAAGGGTCAAGATTCCCTTTGGGCCCCATTTGTATTCAATTTGTGCCACCCCTTGGATTTTTTCATGTTATCCTTACTCTATTGTCTACTCCTTATGGTACAAGGTAGATGAATGCACCATATTTCCAAGGTATCACGCTCTTAGGTATGTGTTTCATTCACTTGAACTTTGGTATTTTGTTCTATCATTGAGGATTTGTTTTGATTATAGACTCTAATCACATCCATTTTTGTGTTTTGAAAGATACACCAATTGCGTTTCAATAAAACATTCTAAGGGAACCATGTTCCATATATTAAGGGCACCATGTTCCAGATGTCCAAAAAATTCTAATTTTTGAAGGAATTTCTCCATTGGGCTAACTAGTCCATGACCTCCTCCAGTTGGATCCATGTAACAAAGAAGTCCCCTTCAATTTTTTTCAAATCTCTCCATTAAATTTACACTGATAATCATATGATAACCTTTTTTCTTGTCCCACATAAAGTGCACTAGGAAGGCCCATGAAAGCCAATATTTAAAATATTATCCACCACTATCATTCTATTGTGAGCAACTAACCAACTAAAAATATTAATATTTAGGATTGCTATATTTTCCTATACTTTTATCCAATGCTTCACATTAGTACCTTCCTCAGTAATTTTTCATAACCACTTTTGACTTAGTATTCTCCATTCAAGCTCATTGACTAGTAATGAGTGTTTGTACCCTTTAGAGAAATATAGGTAGAACAAAGTCTATAGAATGATTCAAACTTTATTTCAATAAGTGAAAATAATACAAAATGAGCATGATTTCAATGAAATTAAAATTTGAAAAGCTATGGAAGGTAAATGTAGAACACAATCTATAATTAATTATTGGGTACTCAATTTTTTTTAATTCAACAACTTTAAAATTTAATGGTAATTTTTATTTTTACTTGTTTTAATTTTTCTTTGTTTAGGATAAAATTTGAGTTTTTGAAAGGGCCCAAACCCTTTTACAATCCTAGACTAGTCTATGTATTATTACCAACCAAAAAGCCTCATATTCAAAGGCTACAAGACATTTGACACATTTACATTCATTACCAACCTATTTGTAATAACCCAAGTCTACTCACCTGGTTGTACCACAAAAATAAGTCAAGCAATTTATAAGGTATTTTTTTTCTTTACTTAAGTCTAAGAAGTGCTTTCATGACATAGCCATTATGATTGTGCTTTCATATTTATCCAAGTCCATCTGGGTAGATCTTCACACTACTCAAGTCCATTTGAGTAGGTAATATCAAATCTATGTTTCACCCAATGAATTAATAACATAAATTTTAAATTAGTACAGGTATATCAAATAACTTTTGTGTTCAAGACTACTGCAAATAGCTACCCAAGTGGATGAGATTGACCAAATCCCATAGAAGTGCCATTTTGTGGAATCGACTTGTATTATTTATCTACCTTTGATTCTGGCATGTGGGTCAATCCACGGTTGGGATCATCCTCTAGGGACCATACCACCTAGAGGGAGACACTTTATTTCCCCATACCTAAGCATTTTTGAATCCACGACCTAACCGATTGACTTGTTCTGAACCCACAACCTATTTGGTCGACTTGTTCAATATTCGTAAATCAACAACCTATCTAGTCAGCTTAATTAAAACTTAAGTTATGCAAGGGATCAACATACATATGCCTCCATGACTAACTTATTGTCCCCTACCCAGAGTTAGTTAGTGCCATGTCAATACCCTAACCTTGGACTTCATCACACATACCCATTGTGACTCACAAATATTTATCCCATACCAAACATTGTGGTTAAACCAACTAAGTCAAATGAACATGGGACATATCATAGTACTACCTGGATAGCAACCTAGAGATGGAATTCCATACCACCCCTTGTTACTAGTTATGATTGAGTCATTTATCCAGAACAATTTTGTCAATCTATAGTTGCTCTGAGACTTGTTCTATGCAATATCCGTAGCTTAGCAACATTGGGTGTATAAATATCTTAATCATATTTCATGATGATTAAATTCATTTACATTTTAACTTAAAGACTTATTGTATGCACACCCACACCTCAAGAAGTTGTTCATCATTCACTATGAATTAGACCAAGAATTTAGCTGCAGTTATAGCTAGTAATCGTCACTAAGATTCTAGATAGAATCTAATTAAAGGAATCACTTAACTTATTCCATTATCACCCAATTTCCATGTTGGGATTTATACTGCAATGAACTTGTAAGGATTATTTTTATCTTTAACTTGGTTCTCAAGACACATCTTCCCAAATCTATGGGTTCAAATGTCTCATAATCATATTTTTCCAATAAAGCTATTGGTAGCTAAAATTTATTTGCTTCAATCCAAATTTTGTGCTTTCCATAGATTATCTACCCAACTAGACGAAATTTAACCAGTTACAAGTTTTCCTCATCGTTCATCTCTAAGTTTTATTCTCAAAATAAAACAAGATTTTCTAACTCAAATCCATGCCATGGTCATATGGATTCATAACCGGTACATTATTTCCTTAGCACAAACATTCAAATACATTAATCAATATTTAACTTAGCGTACATAAAAAATAATTATTTTTCCATTTCTAGCCATAACATGAACGATACACTTTTCCCATTATTCTCTCCATCCAAAATTTCTAGTAATTAGTATAATAAAGTCAACCATATTTTTTTGGCTATTCTACTCGATTTTCTTTTGTTGACTTCCATATATCACTTCGATGACCAGGCGATACTCCTCTAGAAATTGGTAGTGGTTAGCAATTGATTTACTTGCTCCATTATCTCACCAAATTCATGTGCAAGGTTGCTCTTCATAAAAATAGTTGAGTTTGTGTTTTCAAGACATCAATGCCTATCCTTAATTTACCACATAGAGCATTTCTCTTTTTCATTTTTTAGAAGGAGGGTAGGTAACATGTAAATAGGCTACACACTTGTGTTCTACATTGTTTAAATTTGTTGGGCAATATCAACTTCTTTAATTCATCCACCATCAGTTCTAGATAAGTCACTCGTTAAATACAACATTCACTCATCGATTTTTATAAACATAAGTCTATAAGGAATAAATGAAATTTTAGAGTTTTTAACTATTACAGGTTCACAACTTGTTTATCATATACCATTTTGTTTTGGTAACTGTGACACACCCATTCCCAACATGCTTCTATCTCCAATTCATAGCATAACTTAAACTTTACCATGAAAGGTCTTAACTAAATTGTTTTCTTCAAACATGTTATTATTTGTGTCACTATTCATATAGTACTAAAAATTAAAAAAACTATAATTATTAGTTCATATTCAATTCTGAATTAACAATAATTCAAATTCCACTCTCCTAAAAGCTCTGTCATTATTATAATAACTTTAGTTCACTATTAATTGTGGCTAATATCTTTATGTTTTAAGAGTGCGCTCGAACTCCATGAGCACAACATAATAGAAGCTCATCTAAACCTTCCTGATAGCCTCTAAACATAAATCAAAATACATGAATACAAGCACGAAAGCAATGATCTGAATACCTTTTTTTTACTATTGAAATGACAAGGTTTCACTGCACAAATAGACTCACAAGCTACATTCAATGTTGTTCCAATTCCCAGCTTCACATAGCATCAAGAGCCATAATATAGCAAAACTATTAAGTCATTAACTTTTAAATTATTAATAAATTGTGTACATGGCTTTCTGGAAAATAATTTATTCCAAATAAAATAAAAGACGGAGCCCATTGAGTTTTTGGTATTCAAAGCATTTATACCATAAAGAATACAATTCTAACATTACATAACTTCAGATTTCATAACCAATACAGGGATGTTTGATGTCAACACTAAATAAGTTCTATATGACATTGTTTCCTATCATTTCAAAGGGCTCGGTTTACATAAAAAACACTTGGTCAAGACAATCATTTACACCTAAAAATTGTTCACAATAATTACAAATTATAACATAATTTTTCTTGAATTTCACAGAATATTTTGATAGTTATCCAATATATAACTCTTAGTTTTCATCCTCATAGATTGTTTCAGTTGGCAACACATTTTTGGGTCCGACTCGCATTTCAATAAATGAAAGGCCATTGCACTACTCTACTACTGTACTTTACCAGGAGAAAATTATCTGAATCCTCTTTTCATGGCACCCATAGAAAAATTCTCCTCTCCACCAATACCACAAAATTCAAATTTCTTCGATGGGATTAGATTTGGCTCTTTTTAAACATGCATACATGATACTAATGTATTTTTTCTATTCACAATATCCAATCATACATACTAAGGATATTCATTCTCACAATGACATAGTTCCCAACTCAAAATCAAGAGTAATCACAGAACTATTGCTCATTGCCATAACAAGTTGACATGCAAAGACCAACCATTCATGATAGCCACCAAAGACTTCTATCCAAAGCAAAATTATTATGCATGCACCAACAATATATTTTATCTCTAAAAATAATCACACACACACACACACACACACACACACACACACATATATATATATATATAATTTAGGAAATATTTGTTCAAAAATAGTGCTCAATTAAAGACTTTAATTAGCATACAACAATCATGAATTATATCATTTTCAGACAACAAATAAGCTTTTTTAACTCATTCGATTTGCTCAAATAATATATAAACATATTTAACCAATAAGGTAGTGTAACACCTAATATCAAGAACACCAACCTGTGATCCCAACACACGTATTGAACACTTCTATTCAATTTTTGAACCAATCAGTTTCCTCCTTTCATCCTTTCTCCTAAACGATGAATCCTCTATTTTTTTCTAGAATAACAAACAAAGAACACTCATCTCCTTTTTTTCCCACTCTCCTCTCTAAATGTGCAAAAACAAGACAATTATGTCACCTCACCTTGTATTTCCTTTCTTTTCACAATTGGATATGGAGGAGGTTTAGTTTTATCACTATCCTTTATGCCTGACCCCTAGTGTGGTTAAGCCAACATCCAATACATATCATCTTCACTATATCCTTGAGCAAGAATTATTTTGATTCAAACATTCACTTCTAAAATTAATATCACTTATAACATTTATGTATAATGCATTTGTATTATGTATGAGTATGCATGTTTTTTTTAGTTCCTAAGCATGGTAACGATTTTCACGTATTTCCCTATCATCACACATATGCATATAATAATTGAAATATACCTATTTTAATATTTTTAACTTTATATTAATAAGCATTTAACAGTCTTTATTCTTTCAAATACCTCATAATAAAATGCTCCCATGCATATAGCACTTTCATTACCTTCCAAAAATAAAATTACACTATTATCATAGACAACAACATAACCACGAGTAAGGTAAACACAAATACATAACAACAAATCATCCACACAATTCTATATGAAATGCAAGTATGGGGCTTCCATGTACCCTTGAGCTAGATTATCACTTCCCTAGACACCTTTTTCACTGAGCAACATGTCCATCCAATGCACATACCCGATCTTGCACATACAAAGGATATCAATAGTACCATACTCCAAAAGATAAAGGTAAGTTTAATTCATTAATCTATCCATAACCAATGGTCATGCAGGGAGGGTTGTTACACTATTTACATTTATATCTTTGAAGAGCCTATAGAAAATGGAACCCTCAATAGGCAAGTCCGCATATATTTCAAAAATGGAAAATTCAACAAACAAGTCCACAAATCTTTAGAAAATAGAATCTTCAATAGACAAATCCATAGATCTTCAAAAAATAGAATCCTAAGCAGATAAATCCATAGATCTCTAGAAAAAGGAATCCTTAGTAGGAAAATCCCATGAAAACACAAATTCATAGATTTCTCACTTGAAACCTCACAACACATCTAGAAACTCATAATTCCATACATATCCAAAAAACAGGACCCTTAGTAGACAAGTCCATAGATCTCTAGAAAATGGAACCCTTAGTAAAAAAGTACACAAATTTCCATAAGATAGAACCCTCAATAGACAAATCCATAAATAAAAAATGGAACCTCCAATAGACAAATCTATAGATTCCTAGAAAATGGAACCCTTAACAAATAAATCCCTCAAAACCCCAAATTGGTAAATTTCTCAACATCATTGCTAAAAGTAGACAAATCCCACAAAAACTATGTACATTTCAAAAATTGGAACCTTCACCTGGTGAATTGAATTTCTATATTTCCTTCCTCCTTCACCACTAACTAGAGTACACCTAGATGCGTCCCATCTAGCAATGTACATATTTTGTCTTTCTCTCTAAGAGCTCCCTCATTGTCTAACCAATTGACCAACCTATTTTCTTCTCTATACACATGTACCATTAAAATTCTTCTAGTGAATTTAGTGATCTTAGTGTATTTTTTTATTATGTTTTCTACTCTTTAGATTTACACCACCCTTTTATTGAGGCAATTAACAATATTTAGTGAATCTCCCTCATTTATTAATTTCTTATGCGCTAACTGAACCACCATTTATACTCTTTTCAAGACTGCTCTAGCTTTAGCCTAATGATTGATCATAATACCCAAGTACTCACTCATCACTTTGATCATAATTTATTGGCTATCCCTGAGTGTTGCTCCTCCTTCAGCCTTCCTTGGGTTACCTTTAGAATCCCCATCAAAATTTAGCTTCCACCATCCTTGTTCGAGTGGTTACCACTTGTTCAATCTTCTCAAGTCTCCTTAGGGATTATTTATCCATCCCAAGTGGACTTAGGCTCCAATGTTCACTTAATTTTACCTTCTTCAATGACTCTAGACTCTTATGCACTTTTAATTGTTTAATATTCTTCACTATGGTTTTTATGATGTGCTCTCTATTCGGAGTATTAGATATCTTCTCCCCTTTAAAAATCCTTTTATTTTTTCCAACTAAACTCTCGATGAATAACAAAAGGGAATTGGATTACATATAGGATTTAGTCTTGGGTTCTTAAATGGATTTCCCCTATTCTATCCAACCTTTCATGTTATTAAGTAGCACCCAAACCACCCCAACTTCTTTATTTTATCATACAATATTTTGAGGGAGTATTTACATTCTAGAAAGATGTGACTCACTGATTCCTCATGAGCTTCACAAAGTTAATATTTTTTAGGAAATTCAAAACCCCTCTTATGTAGGTTATCTACTATAAAATATTGTTTTGGACCACCAACCAAAGAAAAATTGTTAACTTTGGTGTTTATTTCCTTCCCCATAATTAATACCATTGAAATCCCCCCCAAGAATAGCAAGGGAAAGATCATAGGCTAATTTAGATCCATAATTAATCCCATTGAAATCCCCCCCATGCTATTGTATCCTCAACCAAATTGGGACTTACATAATAATATTTTTAGTTTAGTTGTTATATTTTGTAGCTCTTCCTCATATTTATTATGGATCCCCATATCCTTCCATCCTACCTCTCTTTCTTCTATAACCAAACAATCACTCACCATATTCCCATAATTATAATCCAACTCTACTCTAATTCTTGCTAACTTCTCATCCTTCACTAAAGGGTACTTCTATAGCCATGCATCTTCCCAAAAGTGGATAGACCTACCATTCCTTACCTTCTAGTGGATGCTTTTCCATAGCATCTCTCTAGCCTTTACTAAAATTTTAGGGTAAAGCATGGTTTTCTAAAAGGGTCCTAGTCCCTTAAGCATTGGTTTGAACTTGGGTCTCCTAGATGAGAACCCCCCAAAGGTATACCACTATAGTGTCCCATTAGGTATAATTAATTTATAATTTTAAACATGTTTGTTTTTAATAAATTATATGTGGTTTTTATTAGGGTCATTTTCATCAAATATTTGATTTTATATTAATTAAATCATATACAATTTTTTATTTTATTAAAAAAATATTTTTCCTTTATATTATATATATTATTTATATTTCTCAAACTCCTATGTTTTCATAATTTAACTTATTGACATCATTTTCATTAAGAGATAAAAGTTTACTTGATCAATTGTCTTCTCAAATTTAAGTTTTACCAAGACAAAGATCAACACTACGATTGGCTAAATTTTCCTTTACTTGATTTCCCTCTCAAAATTTATGCTCATATTTCTAAGATATTACCTCTAACAATAGTTGATGACCATCACCAATAATATTATATTTTACTGATGTAGAAAAAATTGGGTTCACAAGCAATCTTGCATCACTAAAAAAAAAAAATTCATAACTAAAAAAGAAAAATTTATTTTATTCAGATTGAAATTTTAACCAAATTTAATCTTATTATATTTTATCTAGATTGCAATACATGTTTGAGAAAATATATAATTTTTATTTGGATTTGATTTTTTAAGATTTTATTTGAATATAATTTTATAGTATGTTTAATGGATCTATATAAAGATGACCTTGTAACCATTTGAGATATTCCAAGCAAATTGAAGAGCTTTCTATAAATGTGTTAACTGTGACATCTCTCAAAAAATTTTATGTGAGTAATTTGTTATTGTTCATTTTCTAGTTTGTGAATTTGTGAGATATTCAAGCTACTAGAAGAGGTTGTAGAACCCCTCATCTATATTGCATCATTTGATATCAAAGCATAGAAATAAGAAGACATGGCACACATAGGAAGATTAAGGGAACCTAGAAATGGTGATATAATTGAGATATTGAGAGGTATTACAATCACTTTGGATGTAATATAGATAACAAAAATAAGGGTAGTACATATTAAGGATGTAAGTGATGATGAAGTTGAACTTCAATGGCATAAAGAATAAGACCAAAGGGATGAGCCTAAGATCATATTTTTTAAGGTAATTTTGAAGATGGGTAGTAAACCAAAGTTGGGTACTCCTTGCTATAGTGGAAGACTAAATTATGAGGATATTATAGATTTGGCCATGTACATGGATAAATAATTTAATTATGAGTTGATGGAGGACCCAAAAAAGGTGAATTTTACTTGCACTAGGCTAAAGGGTCACTCATTCTGTGATGGAATCATGTACAAACAAAGAGACAAGGAGAAAATTAAATCTTGGGATAATATGGTTGCTAAATTGAAGGCTAAATTCCTACCATCAAATAATCATATGAGTCTATTCAAGAAGTTGCAAAACCTAAAGCAAAAGGAGATGAATGTGAAAGACTACACAAAGGAATTTTACAAGTAAAATATTTGGGTTGGCCATATAGAGGGTGATAAAAACAAATTTAAGGTATTTTAATGGAATCCACATATCTACTCATGACGAGTTTAGTATGATAAGTTTGAGCTCAATAGAAGAAGCCTATTAATGTGATTTGAAGGTAAATATGTTGTCTCAAAGGTAAACAAATATTCCAAATGAAGAGGGTGGTTCTATATAGGAAGAAGATAATCAAATAGTGGTAAAGGGTAACATATGCAAGAAGTAGAAGCTAACACTTGTCAAAAAAATAATTTTAATAAAAATACAATAAGAAGAGGAAATTCCTCAAGAGGAAGAGGCTACTACAGTAGAGGAAGAGGTAAGATTCACCAAATATTGTTATAGGTGTGGAGAAGTTAGTCATAGGTAATCTGAGTGTCCAAAAGCACATCAAGATAGTGGTAGAGGAAATGAAGAGAGAAATCACATTTCTCAAGTGGAGGAAGAGAGTGTTACCTAGCCAAAATACATGGAGGAATCACAACAAGGAGAATCTCTCATAATTAAGATAGTGTTATTGAGACCAACCAAGTTGGAGCATGAGCCAATACAAATAAAAAGCTTTTTTAGATATATATGTAAATAGGGAGGTAAAAGTTGCAAGGTCATTGTTGATAGTGGAAGTACAAATAATTTGGTGTCTAATAAGATGGTAGATAAGCTTGGATGAAAGAGGATTGAAAGCCCAAATTCATACAAAGTTTCATCATTGCAAAAGGGATGTTAAGTCTTGGTAAGTGAGCATTGTTTGATAAATATTTAAATTGGTTCAAGAAAATATATGATTTTATGTGATATTATGCCCATGGATGCCTAACATGTTTTCTTAGGAAGGATTTGGAAATTTTCTAGAAAGGCTATGTATGATGGTAGAATGAACACTTACACTATTGTGAAGGATGAAAAGAAATATACATTGAGTCCATTGAAATACAAAGGGGAAGAAGTGGACAACAATCCTAAAGTATGTTTAATCTTAGGAAAATAGTTTCTAAGAGGGATAAAAAAAAGAAATTTTGTCTTGCTATCATAGCTAAACCTATGGAAATTGGGGTAGAGAATAAAGTGGATGAAATTTCACATGATATGGAAAGTATGTTGAAGGGCTATGTTGATATCCTATCGAAGGAGTTGTAGGATGGGTTGTCACCCATGAGAAGCATTAGCCATCATATGGATTTCATTCCCAGACCAAGTTTATAAAACACGGTAGCATATAGGATGGCACTTATGGAGAATGTAGAGATGAAGAGGTAAGTCTAAGTGCTATTGGATAAGGATTTAATTAGAGAAAGTTTGAGCCCATGTGTAGTGCTAACTATACTAACACCTAAGAAAGATCAAGAATGATGTAAATGTATGGATTCATAATCCATTAACAAGATAGCCATACAATACAAATTTCTATTGTTATGATTTGATGATTTGATGGATTACTTGAGTGGAGATTTGTATTTAATGAATATAGATTTAGGAGCAGATACCAAATCTAGATTACAGAATGGGATGAGTGGAAGATTGTATTCAAGGAAAAGTATGGGTCATATGAGTAGTTTGTTATACCATTTGGATTGAAAGTGCATCAAAAACATTCATGAGATTTATGAATGAAGTACTGAAGCCTTTGTTTTAGTAATTTTGTAATTCTTTACTTGAATTACATTTTGATATTTAGAAAAAGTAAAGATGATATTTAGAAAAAGTAATTGTCTAATTTAAAAAAGTGTAGTTTTATGAAGAGGGAATTAGTGTACTTAAGTTTTGTAATTTCCCAATACGGTTTGTGGATGGATCCTAAAAGAGTAAAATCCATTATGGCATGACCATTGCCAAAAAAACATGATTGAGGTAAGGAGTTTACATGGGCTAACACGTTTTTACAATAAATTCATCAAAAAATTTAGTGGTATTTGTGCACCTATCATGGAAAAAATTAAGGATAATAGAAATGAATTCAATTGGATAGTTGTAGTAGAGAAGAGTTTTGAGATTTTGAAGAAAAAAGTTACAGATTAGCCAGTTCTAATATTGCTAGATTTCAACTAGGTCTTTCAAGTGGATCGTGATGCAAGTGGCATAGTGATAGGTGGAGTTTTGAGTCGATAAGGTAATTCCATTACATATTCCAATGAGAATCTAAGTAAAGCTAAGAAGAAATATTTAGTCTATGACCAAGATTTTTATGCAGTTATTCAAGCACTCAAAAAGCAAAGATATTATTTGCCACTAAAGAATGTCCCATTTATGAATCATCAAGCACTTTAGTTTTCTAACAACTAAGGCACGTTAAAGAAAATGTATATGAAGTGGGTTGAGTTTATTGAAATCTAATCATTTGTTGTGAAGCATACGAGTAGTAGATCAAATATGGTAGTCAATGCATTGAGTAGAAGATATCTCTTGTTGAATAAAATGCGAATGGAGGTTGTTGGATTTGATTCCATGAGAGGTATTGTTGGCATTTTTGCCACATTGATTCTCATTGATGAATGCATTGATGTATTGTTGGGGATCTGACCTTTGATTGATGCAGCTTGGGCGAAAAAAAGGAGAAAAAATGAGCAAAAAATGGCTAAGTCCGAAAATTGCATGACGCGCCGACATGTTGCGAGAATCGCGGTCCAACGCGATCCAACGCGAGCGAGGTTGGCGGAACCGTCGCGATATCGCGACGTGTTCCGAAATCGCGGGTCGGCGGGCAGAAAAAGCACTAAGTTGAAAACATGCAGCGATTCGCTGACATGTCAGCGAATCGCGACCCCGGGAGCGTCGAAGGCAAAAAGTGAAAACTTGCAGCGCGTCGCTGACATGTCAGCGAATCGCGACCGAAAATGGCGATTGATGCGGAGAGAAGGAACATGTAGCGAAATCGCTACGTGTTCCGTTTTCGCGGGGCAGAGCGCAGGGAGGAGCCAACGACGGAAACATGTAGCGATATCGCGACATGTTCCAGAATCGCGGGTCTTCAGCAGCGAAGCGTACGACGTAAAATCATGTCGCGATTTCGCGACCCGTCGCGTTTTCGCGACCTGCGCAGTTTTCCCGCCAAGTGCAGTATGAACGGCCGAGAGGGTTTTTCCGATTTCCGATGATTTAATGCTGACCCGAATTAAATAATTTGCGGATTTCCAATGCGGTTAAGGTCAAAGAGTGCCCGGGCTACCAAAATTAAAGGGTTTATTGGTTCGAAGTTGCCGTTCGTGGATTAATTCAACGGTTTTTCATGCACATATTCAAAGAATCGAATTTAATGAAGGGCCGCTAGCGTTTCATGGAATTTAATTTTTATTTCTTCGAGGCTGCGATTAAGGGGATCATGTTCCTCGTTTCCTTCGCATGATTGTAGATCACGAGGAAGTGGTTTTAATTATTTAATGCTGCAAAGAGGACGGACCTCTATAAAAACCAATGTAATTTTCATTTGCAAAGGTTGGAAGTTTTGCTAAAAACTGGAAGTGCATTTGCAAGAATAAATTATTGGCTTCGGATTTTTCAAGCAATTGTTTGGGGGATTGTCTTTTCTGTTCGTTGCATTTCTAATCAAATTTATATTCCTTGAGTCTTTGTTACATTCAAATTCCGCATATTGGATTTGAATATTGCTTATAAGGATATGATTCTTGGAGTGTAGTCTTGGAGAGATTTTACGCATACGGTTGTGTGGGAGTTGAGTCATTATATTACGTTGCTTCTTTGTTGCCGCACTTTAAGTTTTCTCTTTGTTGTTCTTCGATCCCATAACTCCGGCTTTGTGGCCATATTTCATTTCTTTACGCAACTTTTAATTTCTTTCCGGCAACCCTTATCTTCAAACAGAAATTTAGAATAGTAAAGGGAACCAGACCCACTACTGGAGATTGGTGCGGGAGCCATTTCTTGCTTCCAGCCTTTCAATGTTGGCCAGGTCTAGGGTGCAATTATAAAATCCTTTCCTGTGGCGATTTTGGACCAACAGTTTTTGGCACGTCCGGTGGGACAGACTTCTTCTGTCTCACAAAAATCCACATTTGTTTTAACACCCGGAGGTCTCAAGATTTGATGAGCTGTCTTGGCCTCATAGCGGAGATTTGTAAGTTCATCCGGCGACTTTGCTTGAGTTGAAGATCCGGATTTTTGATCGTGGGCCTTTGCTGTTATTTGGTGGTCGTGTCTTGAACTCGGAAATACTTCATGATCACAAGATCACGGGTCAAAGAAATTTGGCGATCTTGTTCAGTTTTTTGAACTTGATAGTTCGAGAAGTGGTGAGCATTCTAGATTAGTTTCCTCGTCTCTTCCATCTTCTATTGTACAAATACCCAGTATTGTTGCTAGTGTTGCACCCCTACAAGTTCCACCAATGGCACAATTTCCTCCACCCAGAAAATTCTTGGCATGGAACAAGCCTTGGAGCCTTGAATCTGCAGGGCTCGGAATCCGGTACCACGAGTTGCACCTGAAGGCTTTGCCCACTTACGATGGTATCGGAAAAACGGCCTATGAGCACATAAATGATGTGGCTTCTCCGGTTGCTATTCATGACATTACTAATGAAGATGTAATGATCAAATTGTTAGTGTGTTCATTGAGAGGTAAGGCTGCTTGTTTTGGTACGAACTACGCCTCCGGCACCATAACATCATGGGATCAATTGGGTGATTTCTTTGGTGAAACATTTTCATGAACAGGTCGACCCTTTCTCATTGTTAAATCGGTTCTTGTCATACGAGAGACATCCACAAGAAGAGATACCGATTTTAATGTTCGGTTTACCGGAACTTGGCAAAGGATTCCTGATGGTATTCGACCTGCTGATGAATTAGGCTGCGATGTACTACCTCGGAGCGTTTCACTCGAGATATCGGATGGGCGGTTCGGCGAGCCTAATGTGGTGACGTTTCCGGAAATCTTTGAACAAGCAATTAAAGCGAAGCCGATCCGGTTCTTTGTAGGAAGAGCGCCTCCAAAGGTAACTATGCCTCTTATTCCGATTTGCCTCAATATTTATATGGTTCACAACCACACCCCATGCCAACTATGTATCCTACACCATCATGGAGTTCTAAAGCACCTCGGGGTTGCAATCGTCCCGGCTCCTCAATTGCTCGCTTTAACTCCTTTACCGCTCCCCTGCACCCGACATTCAACCATCTCCCGTTTCCATTGCATTTCCGGCTTTGCCGAGCACCACCGGCTCCTTTGCCCTTACCGGCCACTTCCCGCACTCGCAAATCCCGATCCATATACGACATTATTGCAAGAGGTTAAGTCTGCAAATTCTGCTATTAGAACCATGGGAAACAAGATCACACTCATTGAGAGGAAGCGGTGAGAGAGATTTCCAGCCAAGGAGATTTCAACCTCCTCAAGTTACTAGAGATCAAGTTGCCTCCACAAGCAAAGCACACGAAAAGGGCTTAGTCTGTTCTAGCAAATGAAGATGCGGCCCATGCGGGATGGAGTATATTGGTGCTCGACTTGTAATGATCCTCACGGAGAGGATACATGTATGGTCCACTTAAATTATGTGCGAGACCTTGGCGGCCGACACCTCGGGTGACCATGTTAATATGATCTCGGGAAGGCTGGTTGTAATTTGATGACTGCAGGTGGAAGATCAAGTTTCGGTTCTAACAAGGATTTGGAAAGAAGCCTATGAATGTTGATCCTACTGACTTAGAGCCGTTAAGAGTACCGACTGAAGTGAAAAGGCCAGTGAAAGCTCCTGTGCTAGCTCCAAAGCCTTTGCCCAAAGATCCAACTTTTAACAGAGTTCAAGAAAAGGCAGCAGCTGCACCAGTGAGGTCGGAAGCGAGAGGAGCGAGGCACGTGAAAAATTGAAGTATCCATCAACGACCAAGAGGTTGAGAGTGGAAGCTACACAACGGTACGAGGACTAGATTTGAGCAACCTGTTTGAGATGAAAAATTTTGTTGCGGTTTCATACAACATTGTTGATGATCTTAAAAGACTCTGCTAAGGTGAGCCTTTATGATGCTTTGCAATTGCCGAGGCCGGGTAGACTTATTACGGGGAATCATTAAAATCTGTCAAGGATAATGAAAAAGGTCCTACCCAGACAGTATATGCACAAACTTTAACCACCTCTTCTACTGGAAAAAATAGGCCACCTCCATTTTATTTGTCATTGCACATAGAGGGTTGGATTGTTCATAATTGTATGATCGACTACGGTGCTTGCCACAACGGTAATGCCCAAGGGAGTCACGTGAAGCAATGGGAATGGAGTACACACGGAGTAGTCTCGGAGTTCCGCAATTGGATGGTACGCCTTGTAAAACGAGTGGGTGTGATTAAGGATGTTCCAATTACTCTGCATACAATGCCCCAAGTTACTATTATCCAAGAAATTGTTGTGGTTGATTTAGAGCCCTACTTTAGTATGTGTTTATCTAGGGAGTTTACCGCCAAGTTAGGGGGTTATTTGGCACTTGATTATTCCCATTTAGAAATTTCTGTCAAGGGTAGGCGTCTCGGGATTCAAAATGAAAAGCCTTCTTCTTTTCACATTGAAAAGTTGGAAGAAACAGAAAAGGAAGTGCGGTCTGTTTACATGCTTACTTGACGAGTCCGAAGACTACTGTTTTCTTGAATGAAGTTTTAGATAGTCTTCGATTGGATGATCAGTTTTCTATGCTTAATTTTAATGCCATCTTTGAAGCCGAAATCGGTCGTTATGTCATCCAAAAGCTCGAGAGTGACATGAAGCGGGGAATTGCCTAATCAAGCTGATCGAGAATGTTGTCACGAGATCATTTATGGCGGCTATATTTTGATGGGGTTAAATCCGAAGATGAGGCGGGAGCAACATTATGCAAGTCTTTTGGGCAAGTCGTTGAAGATAATGAGCGAGATAGTCAACTTCTCGAATCATGAGGCCGCCACTTGTCGAAGGGAGAACTACGGGGAAGGAGCCAGCCCAATTTCAGGGACCGACTCAAGTATGACCAAATCTGGGCGGGACATTGCAGATTTACAGGATAACTCCTGAGATCGGGTTTGTGGTGGCGACATGCCAATCATGTCGTAAACTTATGTATATAATATATAAAAAAAAAAAAAAAGTATGTATATATGTGTTGCCTTTTATTGTCACCTTGGCTCTTGTTGCTTGTGGGCTGTAGGTGTTGGTTTCCCTTTTTGTCTCCTCCTTTCCCAGCAGTTGGTGGCTTTCTTCTTTTCCCTCCCCTTTTTCTTTCCTTTCCCTTCTTCATCTTCCTTCTTTTACTTCTTTTCCTTCTGCAGTTCCAGAATAAGCCACGACTGTTGTTTCTTTTCCCCTTTTCTACTTTTCCCATGTCTTCTTATCCCTTTCTTCTCGGTTTGTTTTTGTTTTAAAAAAGCATTTCTTTTCCAGCTTAGTTCATTTTCATTTCACGCTTCAAAACTTCCACTTATGTTCCATCCATTCGTTCATTCCATCTATTGCCGTTGGTAGTGTATCAACATGATGTTGTTATGTCTATCTCATTCATCACTTGCTTACTTCCACATCACTCCATTGCAGTCACCGCTTGCGCAATCGCGGGAGCTCACTCCACCATCACATTCCATTTCTTTAGTTTATAACCGCTTCTATGCGAGTTCTTCCGATTCTAGTTTTCCGTAGCGAGAAGAAGTTTGGCGGCGAGTCCCCGACATGTTTTGCGGCAGCCTAGTTTACGGTTCCAATATGACTCTGTGCCCAATGGACTAAGGCACGGATTCTTGCATACAACGAGTCTGTATACCTCGCGAGCCGCCAAGAATGTTGGCATTTTTGCCACATTGATTCTCATTGATGAATGCATTGATGTATTGTTGGGGATCCGACCTTTGATTGATGCGGCTTGGGCGAAAAAAGGAGAAAAAATTGAGCAAAAAATGGCTAAGTCCGAAAATTGCAGCGACGCGCCGACATGTTGCGAGAATCGCGGTCCAACGCGATCAACGCGAGGCGAGGTTGGCGGAACCGTCGCGATATCGCGACGTGTTCCGAAATCGCGGGTCGGCGGGCGAGAAAAAGCACTAAGTTGAAAACATGCAGCGATTCGCTGACATGTCGACGAATCGCGACCGGGAGCGTCGAAGGCAAAAAGTGAAAACTTGCAGCGCGTCGCTGACATGTCAGCGAATCGCGACCGAAAATGGCGATTGATGCGGAGAGAAGGAACATGTAGCGAAATCGCTACGTGTTCCGTTTTCCGAGGCGAGCGCGAGGGAGGAGCAACGGCGGAAACATGTGCGAAATCGCTACATGTTCCATTTCGCGAAGAGGAAGCCGGACATGTAGCGATATCGCGACATGTTCCGGAATCGCGGGTCTTCAGCAGCGAAGCGTACGGCGTAAAATCATGTCGCGATTTCGCGACCCGTCGCGTTTTCGCGACTCCGCGGTTTTCCCGCCAAGTGCAGTATGAACGGCCGAGAGGGTTTTTCCGATTTCCGATGATTTAATGCTGACCCGAATTAAATAATTTGCGGATTTCCAATGCGGTTAAGGTCAAAGAGTGCCCAGGCTACCAAAATTAAAGGGTTTATTGGTTCGAAGTTGCCGTTCGTGGATTAATTCAACGGTTTTTCATGCACATATTCAAAGAATCGAATTTAATGAAGGGCCGCAAGCGTTTCATGGAATTTAATTTTTATTTCTTCGAGACTGCGATTAAGGGGATCATGTTCCTCGTTTCCTTCGCATGATTGTAGATCACGAGGAAGTTGGTTTTAATTATTTAATGCTGCAAAGAGGACGGACCTCTATAAAAACCAATGTAATTTTCATTTGCAAAGGTTGGAAGTTTTGCTAAAAACTGGAAGTGCATTTGCAAGAATAAATTATTGGCTTCGGATTTTTCAAGCAGTTGTTTGGGGGATTGTCTTTTATGTTCGTTGCATCTCTAATCAAATTTATATTCCTTGAGTCTTTGTTACATTCAAATTCTGCATATTGGATTTGAATATTGCTTATAAGGATATGATTCTTGGAGTGTAGTCTTGGAGAGATTTTCTGCATACAGTTGTGTGGGAGTTGAGTCATTATATTCTGTTGCTTGTTGTTGCCGCACTTTAAGTTTTCTGCTGTTGTTCTTCTGATCCCATAACTCCGGCTTTGTGGCCATATTTCATTTCTTTACTGCAACTTTTAATTTCTTTCCGGCAACCCTTATCTTCAAACGAAATTTAGAATAGTAAAGGGAACCAGCCCACTCTGGAGATTGGTCTGGGAGCCATTTCTTGCTTCCAGCCTTTCAATGTTGGCCAGGTCTAGGGTGCAATTATAAAATCCTTTCCTGTGGCAGATTTTGGACCAACAGGTATATAAGGATTATATGGATTTTAAGGAGTATAGGGTAGCATGTAATAACAAAAATGAAAAGGATATAACTCCATGGTTAAATTATCCCATTCAATATGGTTTGTTGTTTAGGGGACAATGTTTGTGCATACCTTGTAGTTCAATGAGGGAGAACTTGGTGAGAAAGAAGCATAGTGGAGGTCTAGGTGGACATTTTGGGATGGAAAAAATATTAGTATAGTTGTGTGAAAGTTATTACTAGTCAAAGATGAGTACAAATGTGAAGAAATTTGTATAGGGTTATAGGTTTTTCCAATATGCCAAGGGAGAGAGCCAAAATACAAGTTTATATAAACCATTACCTATACCAAAGAGACCATGGAATATGTGAATATGGATTTTATGCTTGGGATATCAATAAGTTAATCAAGAAATGGCTTTACATTTGTTATTGTAGATAGATTTTTAAAAATACCACACTTTTACATTGCAAGAAGTCAAATATTGCTACACTATTATTTAAAGAAGTGGTAATGTTGCATGGGTTGCCAAAAACAAAAATTTAGATAGAGATGAAAAATTTGTAGGCCATTTTAAGTGTACCTTGTGGAAAAATATGGATACTAAATTGAGTTTTAGTTTATCATATCATCCACAAACTAATGGGAAAACAAAGGTTATCAATAGAAGCCTTGAAAATATGCTAAGATGTTTGGTTGGAAGGAAACCAAGACTATGGGATACTAAATTAGCATAAGCTAAATTTTATTACAACTTAGTTAATGGGAGTACAATAAAAAGTCCTTTTTATATTGTGAATGTATACAGTCATAAAAGTATCGATGAATTGAAAAATACAATTAATTTAGAAAGACTAAGTGTTGTGGGAGAGGATTTTGTTGAGTACATATATGAGTTACATTAGGAGATGAAAGGAAACTTGGAAAGGAGTATAATAAGATAAAAACAACAAGTTTATCTCAAAAGGAAAGAACAAGAATTTAAAGTTGGAGAATTAGTTTTAGCTCATTTAAGGAAGGAAAGGCTCCATGACAAACTTATAATAAAATAAAATGGAAAAAATATTGGGTCTTGTAAGTTCTTGAAGAAATTTGCAGCAAATGCTTATGAGATAGAACTTTTGAAGAAGAAGGTATATCTCCAATTTTAATGTGGAAGATTTGTACACTTACTATGAGGGATCAACATGTGGAAAATATAGTACAATGTCCTACAATTCAATGGAAGAGAGGGTATTATAGTTTTTGGAAAAAAAATGAGATGAGGTAAAAGTGGTGATAGACTCATGAGTGATTAAGAAGACAAGAGGCAAAGAGTATAGTGAATACATGGTGAAATAGAATAATATAACAGTTGACGAAGCAAAATGAATGAGTGCATTTGAAGTTGCTAAGTATGGGGCTTTAATTTCAAAGTTCATAAAATGTTCATGAGCTAGATATCATGGTACATTTCTCTTACACAACGTGTATGATGCAAGAACATCCAAGTTCACAAGCAAACTTGCATTGCCAAAAAATAAATGTAGCTAAAATTTTATTTGGATTGCGATTTCAGTTGGATCTAATCTTATAATATATTTTTTGGATTGCAATGCATGTCAAAAAAATGATATTCTATCTAGATCTAATTTTATAACATTTTATCTTAGAGTGGATTTTATAATGTTCTATCCAGATTGCAATGCATGTCAAAAAAATAATATTTTATCAAGATATGTTTTTATAATATTTTATCTGGATCTGATTTTATAATAATTTATTCTGATTGTAATGTTTATTGAAAAAATTATATATTATCCAATTGTATTTATAATATTTTTATTAGGTCTAATATCAATATGACTTTATAACCATTTGAGACATCTCTAGGCAAATTGAAGAGCCTTCAAAAGATATGTTGGTTGCAACATCTTCGAGAATTGTTTTATATGAGTAATGTGTTATTGTTTATTTTCTAGTTTATGAACTTGTGAGATATTCAAGATGATAGAATAGGCTATATTTCATTAGATCATATCATCTAGAATACATCAATTATCCAATATCTACACCCGTTTATTGATAACATTAATGATGATTTATGAATCCCTCTCGATTGAAATGTATTTCAATGTTTTTTCAATTGTAATTTTTATCCCTGTAAGAAGTGTCCTAGTATTTATAGAGTTGTTAGTTGAAGTTTCATATGATTATGAGTAATTGAGGAGAATATTCTTCATTGTTTCAAAAAACATCTTCACTATCTTTTCCAATATTTCCTTTAGAAACACTATTAGAATTAATTTGACGAAGTAAAATTTTGGAGATTTCCATTTAACTATATATCAAAAAAATCCTTATTGTTAATTATATTGTTATAGACAATGTTGATCCATGAATGCAACCTTTTTGGGGCAAGGATTTATGCCAAAATATGCCCAAAAATCTATTTTTATCATAACCACATTGTCATAAATTTGTGCTCGAGACTCCATTTTATCCATTCAAGAAGCATTTAAAAATATTAGCGAGAGAACTAAAATTTAGCAAGCAAATTTGTCATAGAAATTTGCTAATAAATTTATTAAAAAATGCTTTACAGACCCTCAAAATGTAAAACAAAATATTTACTTAAAATACTAATTTTTTATTTTTATATTTTTTTAATCCAAAATGCATTTGTAGCAATGTTGACACATCATTAAAAGATAAAATAAAAAAGGACAAGTCATATGTATATAATTTTCAATTAAGTTCACTTTGTAACTCGTGGAAGGTGAATAACCACATTTTCATATTTTTGACCTAACTCAAGGAAAATGAATCACCACATTTCCATGTGGGTGAACTTTGATATCTAGTAAGGTGGATTTCCAATACACCAAAATATTGTGATGAGAGATCCACCCTGATTGTAAAAATATGAGTAATGAACACAATGTTAAAGCCTCATATCTCTTCTTAGTGATTCCTTGCATCATACTATGTTTTCTAAGCAATAAAATCATAATGTTATTTTGCTTATATAATTTTGTGTTCTAGTTTGTTATACTTTGTTATTTTTAAATTGCACTCCTTTTTATCTTATTTTAACTCAATATTTCGAGTTCTAAAATAGTAAGAATTTTGAATTTCAAATCAATGGTATTAGAGCAATTTGTCTTTTGAGTGTAATCCCATAAACACAAGATCTCTCTGATTACCTTCCTTATTTTAAATGATCTTAGGTGATAAATAGAATAAATAACTTTGGGATAGTTTAGCCTTTCAAATAAATGTCAAACAAAGCCCTCATGAAATAGAGGAATATGATGGTGGATAAATTTTCCCAAATTATTCAATGGGACCCTATTGAAAATTGTTTAACCTCCTCCACACAACCTCTCACTATCGTAGCACAATTCTATGCTTCCACATCATTTTTTATAAAAGAAATGAATTATATTAATTTTCAAATATAAAATTATATGCCTTGCTATTCTATTCCTATGTAGCTAATGTGCTCTAGCTAGGTTTGATATAAAATTCTAAGATTCTATAACAAATAGAATGGTACAAATATTGATAGACTATAGCCATTATTCTAACCCAAATTATTAACAAACTTGAATAGAAACTAAATGAACTTGTATAGAAACTAAATATATTGTCCCAAAAACTTATTAGACTTGAAAATTAAAGGCTCTATCAAAAAAGAGATCTAGATACATTTTTTTGGGAGGGCTAGCTTTGATTCTAATGTCCTTAGTTTCCAAGAGATCTTAAAGATCCAACCTTTTCAATATTTCTCTTTTTTTTGGCAGTTAGGCTCTTTATGCTTTGTCTCTTCTTACAATTTACTTTTGTATGCAGTGTTATTTTCCATGTAATTCTATTGACTAATATTTCAATTCTTATCCTCATTTTTTTTCAATATTTCTCTTTCTTTATAAATTAGTGTGGGTGAAGTTTTGCAAAATTCTATGACTAATATTTCAATTCTTGTCTTTTAGAAAGTGATATCCTTCTCAAAGTGTTCATAAAATTTTGGAACATTAATTGATGGATGAAATATAAGTAGCAGTGGAAACAATAATGGATGGATAACAAGCGGCTAGTAGATGGTGGAAGCAAGGTGAATAAAAATAGTAGATGGATGATGGGTGGGGTAGATAATAGAGCGGGTGGATGATCCACCCTTTTCTTTGGGTGAAATGATCTAAGAGGCTTGCTTGATATTTGGGAAAACTTCTCAAAGTGGCTAGCAAGGTGTGGATATATGGAGCATCCCATCCATAGGAAGGATAGAGGTTTCGACCCATTTTGGGTGGAAATTTCAAAGCATAAATAGGATGGAATTTCGAACAAATGGTCACCCTACTTCCTGATGTTTCTACGGGTGGAAGGAAGGATAAATAATGCACTTGACCAACACACAAAGCTTCCACCATCACCTAAAATTCAAACAAAAAATATACTCATTGTTGTAGCTATTCAGTACCAGGCGATCGTATGCTGAAGTGATCGATTTGAGGTGCACTGCTCCCAAGGTGATTAATGCTAATCATTCATCACCTAACCAAAGGATTGCCAATTGAGTAAAATTATGAGGTAGATAAAAATTTATGAATTGAACATAAATGTTAGTAGTTCCAAGGGCATATATCAAATTGGATGCATCTACCTTCTAGAAGATAACCGCCATCCCAAGGAGCAGTGTACCAATTGAGTGCCTATCAGCTTCAAGTGTTGTCTTCCCACATTTCACCATTAATGTTTGAATTTTAAATTTATTTTAAAATGTTTATTATAGATAAAATTGATACAACATGAATGCACCCATAATTTAAAAATTATGAAGGTCCTAAGAAGATACACCTTTGTGAAGAGTTTAGGTCTGAGTAAATTTATTTATGTCTTCATGAGCATCTCCAAACCCTAATCAACTAATATTTTATTTTTATTAAAACTTAAGGGGTTCCCCACTTTTTTCTTACAAATATTTCACCCTTTGGATGACTAATAGAAAGTTTTATCTGATAAATAGATGTTGTCAAAAGTTAAGCACTCTTCAACTGACTTTGAAAAGCAATAGACCGACAACAAAGAGCAATCGATCGAATCTAAATATTGTTGAAAGTTTTTATGGCTAATGCCATAAGAAGAAGAGTCAATATTTTTACAAGAAAGTATTTATTCAGCAAATCGATAGAAACTTTCAATCGACCATTCGAATCAAAGAGCCAAAACAAGCGGAGCGCAAAAAATTTTAATCGATTGACCAAAAGAAGATTACTGCCAAATGTTTTTGGTCGAGCAAAGTTATGTCTATTAAAAAGCCCTTTTTTGGTCGATGAGAAGAAAGTAACAATCGAAGGTAAAAGGTATTTCGACTGACATAAGGTAAAAAGAAGTCAAATAACTGATCGATCAATCGCAAAAAGTGATAACTTTTTTGGTCAAATGTAGTAACTAGTTAGTCAAAATCTCTATCGATTGAATGTAAAGCAAGTCAGGATGAGTAGAAGGAAATTTAAAAGATTCAAAAGGCACATGCATTAGTAGGTGGTATAGGGCCCACGATGACAGATAAGGGAAAGAGAAGGTCAATGCCAACTAAGCAAGGCTTCAACCAATTTTGCTAAAAATATTTTTGAGATAGATAAATAGACTGTACAACACCTGGCCTATGGCAAGGTGGGAGATGGCACCAGGTGGACGGTTCAAATACAAGTAGTTCAAGTAGTTATAGGGCCGTTACAACTATAATAAGGACATCTACAACTAGAATCCATATTTATCTTTGAAATAACATATTTTTGCTAAGAGGTATACTCAAGTTCCCATTCTTTGTTGTTGTATCTCCTTTGTTTTATTTCTCCTTTTTTCATATCCTCTTTCCTCCCATTGTTGTGCAAGTTTTTGATAGGAATGTACCCAAGAAGCTGATAATATTTCTAGATTATTGAGCCAGAGGTCTAGAGACTTGACTATTACGATATTCAAACAAAAGAGTGAAAGGTCCTTGTTATGATATTCAAATGAGGATCTTTATTTTATTAATATTTCTAAGAGTTAAATGGTGATTCCTAGCCATATATTCATGTAATATCATTCAAATATTAATACAATTATGGGTTTATTTCTTGTTATCTTTCTGTGTTTAGCTTTGTGTGTGTCTTTGTTTTGGTTTACATTATTTGAACACATAATGAACGCTTATTTTGTTGGTCATCTGTTATGTTTATTAAGATATTTGAATGAATGTAATTGCACTAATTATTTCTTTTCTCTTTATTTCTATTTTCATTGAAGTGTTATTAAATCTTGCTACAATAGCCCAAAGTATTAAAGCACCAGTCATACATAATGCATAATAGAACTATTATTGTTTTAGCTCGGTTAAATTTTATAATCGTTAATGCATCACCATAAAATTGGAAGAGCATGAAATTAAAGAATTTAAGCTCACCTCAAGGGTATCATTACCATAATTGGTATGTCTATAAAATATTAAAATAAATCTATTCCCAAGTTAAAGAGGCATGTCGACCAAAGCCTGTAATAGCTCATTGGCAGTATGTTTTCTTGTAACATGACAACTCATCCTACAGATGCAGGAAAAATCACCAATAGTTTTTTGGTGCTATTTTCGAGGACCGAATGTGTAATTTTCATTACAGTTTAGAACCTAACGATAAATATTTGTTGGCAACAGTTGGCTTAAAGAAGGAATCAGAATATCAGTTTATCTTTAAGTCTTTTCAAATCTGTTTCCCTTCTATGCTCGTAGTTTCTAATTTTTATTTTTCAAGAATGTTTAGTTATATTGTTTTCTTGATTCTCTTGAGTTTCTTGATTTTCTAATTTTTGAAAAAGTTTATACCCTGAGTGATCAAGAGTATTTTATGTTGAGCAATCTCAAATAGATGTTTATTCCTTCCGCACACATTATGTTGATGACTCTAACTGAACAAATCTAGAAATATCATAAAGATTAAAGGAAGAAGACGAATGTGTTGGCATGAACGAGAAGAACTACTCAGGAGTTGTACCCCAAAATATCAGATCTAGAGGTACTTTTTAGAACTAGTCCTTCTTATTCATCTCCAAAATTTTTTGACGCTGATATTGTCACATTAGGATGTTTATTTGAAACACCTCCTACTATTTCCAGTGGAATTCCTAACACACCTATTGTAATTCAAGTACCTCTTGTAGTTAACATGACTAACCTACCACCAATTTAGTTATGGAGGACCAATATATATAGACCTTTTAAATTGCCAACTCCTTTACATGATATCCCTAGTAAAACACACAAATATTTACCTAAGTTTCAAGGAAACAATGCAGTTATTGGATAAGATCACATCAAAAGATTCTTGTATGCCTTAGATAGTCTAGATATAGAATATTAAGATGTGGTGTTGAGGTTGTTTTTATAGACTCTCAAAAAATATGGTAGAGAGTGGTTTAATACTCTTCCAAATAATGACATTGCTAATTTTGCCAAAATAGAGACTATCATTTTAAAACAAATTGGTGAAAGGAAGAATGTGGCAACAATGAAAAAGAAAGAAAATGAATCAATAAGTGATTTCAATAAAAGGTTTTCTAAATACAAAAATAATATTCTCACTTCTCTAAGGCCAAATGATATCTAGTCCATCTGTTTTTATAAAAAAATGTCTTTCCTAGAGAATTCAACTATGAATTAAGACAAGAATAGGTTAACACAATAGATGAGTGCATTGATAAAGCCATAGACATTAAAAGAAATATGTTAGACACTGGGAAAATGAAACCATATTCTCTAGAAGTAATCATCCTGATGGGAAGCCTAAGAAAGTGGGGTTTAACCTACAAAAACGAATTGAACACGATCCCATGGAAAAGTTGATCAATCAAGTAACATAAATGTTCAACACAATGAACAATAAGTTGTACAAGATGGAAAGAAATAAATAAAGCAATGGTGAAACTTATCACCCTCAGGTTGACAGACAACAAGGTGACAATGGACCACCTTTCAAGGGAAACTTTAATAGAATTTGGAATAACAATAATCTTGATAGATATAATGGAAATAACTGGAAAAGAGAGAAACAGAGAAGGAGCTAGACTTGGTTCTAAATCCTATTCCTACTATAAACTTGGACAAGAATTTTTCTTATTACTGTTCAGCCTGTGATGCTCCCCATAATCTAGATTATTATGGTATTTACCTGGGTATTCATCATACTATAGAATTAGAAGAAGAATTTGAATAGGGTATCAGAATCAATGCTTGCTAGACCCTTGAGGATGAATCTAGAGAAAGGTTATTTGAAGAAGATATGTATTTATATGCTTAGAATCACCACCTAAAAATCCTAGTTGCTGAAAATACAAATATCCTACAAAGAGGACATGATACTAGGTATGACAAAATGAAACAGACAAAACTTGTTCCAATAGCACAAGAGGTGGAGGATCTAGAAGCAAATGCTTGAATTTAAGAAATAAGACAATTCCTAAAGAAAATGATAAGAATTTAAACAAAGATATTAGAGAATAGTCTATCGAGAAATATCAGAACAAAAAGGTTCCTAAAACATAGGAACAAATGAACCACCCTCTCATGAATAATGCTCCAAAACTTTAGATATAAAGAAAATGGATTTCGATGCTGGTTTAGAATTGAGTAAAAAAAGGTTAACATTACCTTTTGTGAATTAATGAATATTCATAAGTATAGAGAACAAGTCTGTAAGGCCTTTGGCTTAATTGAACAAAAATAAACTCTGTCTTGTAATACTATCAAACCAACCAATCATAAAACTAGAACCCCTTCATCTGCCAGACCATTTTATGTATCACTTAAATATAATTCATATGAAGGAGAGAGGTATGCCATTCACAATTATATGCAAGATACTAGAGATGTTGAATTGATTATACAATAGATCAAAGGTAAGTATCAAACACAATATCCTAGATTGAAACAATATAAATTTATAGTTCTAACAGATATTGACAAGTTCCTGGTCTTTAACATCGCATACATTCACACAGAAAAGAATCACATTGTAGATTTGTTAGCTATTAATACTTTAGGTCCAGATTATCCAGAAATAGACACTGAGTACATGGATAGGATCCCAACTATCTCTGTATACAAACCCTATGTACTTGATAATGTTGTATATCTACAAGTGTTTCAATATGATGTAGATATCAAAGACTTCATGACCCTTCAAAATATGTATTTAGGAATTATATGTGAAGAGGAGGATGAAGAAAAATTGAAAAACATTAATGGAGATCTAGTTGAAGTAATTCAACTAAAAAACAATAGGATCCCTAAAGGATTTGTTTCTTTAGAAAGCTTGTTTGATGATTTTGATAAATCTTACAAACCACTCCTCAAAGAAATAAAAATTGGCGATGTAAACATTGGAACAAAAGAGGAACTTAGGTTTGTCAAAATTGATAAAGCTCTACCAAAACCAGAAAAAGAACACTACATTATCTTTTTGAAGAAAAATAAAGAATATTTTGCTTGGAGTTATGAAGACCTAAAGATATTTAAAACAGAAGTCATGACTCACATCATCCCCATGAAGGATGTTGCTAAGCCTTTCAAGCAGAAGTAAAGGAAATTCAATCCCACATTACATCTCGTCATGCAGAAAGAAGTTCAAAAACTACTAGATGCCAAGATAGTTAGAAAAGTGAGATTTTCTTCTTGGATAACAAACTTTATACTAGTAAGGAAGAAAAATGAAGAGATTAGAATTTGTATTGACTTTTGAAATCTGAATAAAATTTCCCTCAAGAATAATTATCCCTTGCCTAACATGGAAGAACTACTGCAAGCTATAGTAGGCTCATCCAAGATGTCTTTACTAGATGGATTCTTAGGATATAATCAAATTCAGGTAAATATCGAAGATAGATATAAAACTACTTTCACCACCCCCTGGGGTACTTTTGAATATCTAATAATATCATTTGGATTAATGAATTCAGGAGCCACCTTTCAAAGAGCTATGCACTTTTATTTTAGGGGTTTGATGTTTAAAATAGGGGTTGTTTATTTGTATGATATAACAGTGTTCTCAAAAACCCTATAGATCATTTTGAACATTTAACTACAGTTTTCATTAGGTGCAAAGAATTTGGGATATCCTTGAATCTGAAGAAGTGTATATTTGGAGTGACACAAGGAAAGCTCCTTGGACACATAGTTTTGAAAAAGGGATTAGTATTGACCCATAAATAATTGAAGCTATTACCAAGATACCTTCTCCTAAGAATCTGAAAGGAGTCAGATCATTCTTTGGTAAGATTAATTTTGTAAGAAGGTTTGTGCCAAATTTTACTTAAATAGATCAACCTATTAATAACATGATTAAAAAGGATATTGATATCAAATGGATAAAGGAAAATCTAGAAGCTTTTCAGAAAATTAAAGATGCTATCACCACCGCCCTAGTCTTGAATTGCCCTAACCACTCAAAGAATTTCAATATATATGCATTCACTTCTGAAAATACCATTTCTACAGTCCTTTCTTAGAAGTATGATGAAGAATATGAAAGGCCTATAGATTTCACAAGTGCAGGACTCAAGGGAGCTCAGATGAGGTGCAAAATGATTGAAAAATAAGCTTATATTGTTATTCAAGATCTGGAACATTTTAAATGTATTTATGGTTCAAATAATATTATATGTTGTATCCGTTTCACTACTATAAAAGATGTTTTCACCCAACCCAAGCCAATAGGTAGTCCTACTAGATGGATGGTGAAGTTACTGCAATATGATGTTGAATTTAAAGCAGTGAAAATAATCAGAGGGTAAGATTTAGCTAAATATCTGGCTAACAAAGAAGGGGAAGACATGCAGAACATTGCCACAGTTGATGATATGCACGATATTAGAAGAACAACAATGTTGAATGTAAATGTTAAGATAATATTTTGTTATACCTTCAAAACCTATCATTTTCCAAAGGCATGTCTGCAAATAAAATGAGGTCAGTAAAACAACAATCTTAGAAATATTGCATTAAGGAAGGTAAAATTTATTGGAAACATCCAGATGGCATCTTGTTGTTGTGCTTATTTGAAAAAGAGACTTTAGAGGTCATTAAAGAGTTTCATGATGGTTTTTGTGGAGGTCACTTTGCCCCAAAGGCGACTGCAAATAAAATTATGAGAGTGGGTTATTACTAGCCCTCCTTATTCAAATACGTACATAAGTATGTAAGGGGATACCATAACTATCAAGTGTTTGATGGGAAGTGTTGTGGCTGATCCACAACACACCCCAAAATTGGGGACCCACCTTTTCGTTTTGATATCCGGGTGTTGGCATTTCATTTTTAGTGTCTAATCCTTCATTTTGTCGTAAGTTTTGCAATTGTTGTCGATTTTTTGTTGACGATATTTTATTGTCGTCATTTTCTTGTCGACGATATTTTATTGTCGACAACTTTTTCTTGTTGACAATATTTTCTTGTCGACAACATTTTCTTGTCGACGATATTTTATTGTCGACAACTTTTTCTTGTCGACAACATTTTCTTGTCGACGATATTTTATTGTCGACAACTTTTTCTTGTCGACGATATTTTATTGTCGACAACTTTTTCTTGTCGATAACTTTTATTGTCGACAATTTTTTGTTAACGACTTTGTGGTTAGTTTCTCGTCGACGTTTCCTTTTTATCATCAGTTTATGTGTCGGCAAGTTTGTTTTGTCAGTATTATTGTTTGAAAGTTTGTTGTCCAGTTATTAGGTTTTATTTCATTTGTTTGGGTCAAAGAATAGAAGATGAAAATGACAAGTGAATTTAAGTATATATATCTCACACATACATGTATAGTGTTGTGGTCTACTGGCAAGGGCACCACTTGCATTTTCGACGATGTGACCCGGGTTCACCCCACGGCGGATACATGTGTGTATAAGAAGTATTTACTCAGTAAAAAGGTTAAAAAACAATAAAATATAAATAAAAATAAAAGTGGTGAATGAAGCCATGGTGCTTCATTCACCGCGTTTGGTTTACATTTTAAAACGGTTTAAATTTAAGGTTTTGTTTTAAAAATAATTTAACTTTATATTTTTAATAGAATTTATTTTGTTCTTTAAAGATTGTTTTCCTAAAGCTAATCTCCCTCTTGTTTTATGTTCAGGTTTTATGGAACGAAGCAAGTAGGCAGCCGACTAAACAAGTCACGAATGGGACCAACCAAAGCCACCGCCCGTCGATGGTTCGATAGAATGACCGGGAGTGTCACGGCAGAGGGAACTTGGCATAGTTGAACAGAGTGGTGAGGGATTTACCAGGTACAAAGCGACGCAGGTGGAATTGCAGATGACAGGCATTGTTAGGAGTTATCGTGGAGAGTGTTCCCAGCTGCATGGCAGTGAACAGCAGAGACTCCAACCGGACGGTGCCAGGTAGCAAGACAGTTCGGATATCACGACAGATGAATACTCGGACACCCTGATGCATAGAACGAAGCGGCCTGCGTGACAGCAAATGCAGGCGTTGATGTTAGGACGTGACGCAGTTTGGAATGGACAAACCCGTCAATGTGAATGTTGAGGGTTTGGGCATTGTTAGCTAAGCGAAGTAGCAACGCATGACAAAGAGATGAACGACTCTCACGAACAGCATAGGATACGGGCGTGGTTTCTTGGGCGGCGATATCAAACTTATTATCGAATATTGGTCTCGATCAAAATAGCAGGGAGTCCGATGCTGGGTTGACTGTGATTGCGCAGATGGCAACGTAGCATTGGCAGCGTCTGGCCAGGGTCGGTAAGATGGTGGTGACCAAAGAAATTTTGTTGTCTTCGAAGAATCGACAGCCAGCGACGGTGCTGCGAAATGAAAAGCACAACATCAACCTTGGATGAAATGTGAATGCACGAATCAGGTGATAGAAGCAGAATCATGCAAATGCAGGCAGGTAAATACAACAGTGTTCGACGGTAGCTCAAAGGCGGAAGCAGCGCTGTCTGTTCACGTGTGCAGGCATAATTTGATTATGAAATTCCAAGGAAGCCATAGTTTAATTAATATATTTTATAAAGCCAAAAGTTTATAAAATATATTAATAAGTTATTAAAACTTAATCGCATGATATTTTGAAGAATGGAGAAAAGTGTCCATAAAAGTGGAATGAACGTTCATTTGTCTTCATCCTAATGAAACAGACGAAACGGTTATGTGGGCTATCATTCTAATTATCATGTCAATTGCCAAAGGAAGTAAAATGAAGACGTTACGCCAAATAAATAAAATTACGAAGCCATGTGGAAAAAGGAAACGAAATGGGAGCAGCAGCAAAAGACAGCGAAACGAAGGGGCAGAAAACCAGAGAGCGAAAACCAAGCATCAAGGGAAGGAATGGAGTGAAAATGGAAACTTTAAAAACAGATTGAAAAAAACATGCACAGAGGACTGGAACTTTTGGCATGGCCAAATGGCGGTAGACTTTGATATGTAAAAGTTGGAATATAATTTGAATGCCAAAGCTTCTCTTCAGAAATTTTAGGTCTTGTTAGCAAGAAAGAATGAGAAATTTTTTGCATGCTCCATTTTAATTGTTTTATGTTTCTCCTTCTAGATTTCAGATTTGTATGTGAAATATATGCCATTATTTTTGGGTTATTTCATGTGAATGTCTGCAATCTGGAAATTATTTTAAACCCTAGGAGCCAGCAGCTAGTTTACTTTGATTGTGTTTGTTTTGCAGGTCAGATAGGTTAGGTTGCATGTACGAAACTCTCACGTATTCGGTTTTGTAGGATGGGGTGCTATCAAACTGAAGGAGCTTTTGCATTGCTGCATTTTCAACAATTATTTTGATGCAAAATTTTAATTTTCTATTTCAAAGATTTTAATTTCAAAACTTTTTCTTATTTTCAGGCATTAAAATAAACATTTAAAAAATTTCAAAATCTAAAAATAATTTCACCATTGCATAGGTTACAGTTCAAACTTCCAATATGCACTTTGAAATTTCATTTTCGGACTTGTTTAGTATTTTTAAAAACTCATCGAAGTTGCTGTTTTGTTACAGATTTTAAAAATCTGAAAATAGAAAATTTCCATTTTAAGGTCAAATTTTATTTTTCCAGTTTTGTTTTGCACTCATGAGCCTATGATGGCATTCCCTTCATGGAAATTCCAATTTCATTGAAGGAGTTATGTTTTATGGCATTTTCACAAATTTCCATTTTGGGCCTAAAATTACCCTTTCTTCATAAAAATTCTCATTTTACAAAAGAGGGGTAATTTGAGTATTACATTGAAGGTCTTTTCCTTAAAGCACTTAATTGTTCATCTTGATGAAAATTTTATTTCATTTAAGAAGGAAAGTTAAAGTGACATTTTGAAGCTACATGTAAAGACCCTATTCATCATTGAGGATTTAATGCAAGATAAAATCTATGTTAAAACCATCAAGATAAAAAGAATTAAAGCACTACATCATGGTCATATGAGGGCCAACTCACATTTGATTTACTTTGGTTCAATGAACAATCACTAAATTTTCATGGTAAAATAAACCAACATTGCCCCTTGTTTACAGTTACTTGCAATCACTAAGGTATTCCAAGCATTCAAATTGAATATCTTTATTTGAGATTACTAATGCACATATGCAAATGTTAATATAACGAAAACCTTGGAGAAGTTGTTTGTTTAACTTCTTTGCAAGAGGGGATTTGGATTCCAAATCCTAAGGGAGAGTGTCCTTTCACAATTGGGTGAAAATACCACTCAACAGGAAGAAAAAGTTAACAGTAATGCCTCTCCAATTAGTAATCATACAAGCATCATTCATGCAATGAATAATTGGCCTCAATGGAGAAATAAAATTAAACTCCTTAGGCCGACACAAATGGATCATCACGGCAACAGATTATTTCACCAAGTGGGTGGCAGCAACTCCTCTAAGAAACTCAACAACTGAAGTAGTCATAAATTTCTTGGAGGAAAACATTTTGACTAGATTTGGAATCCCAAAGAAGTTGGTAACATACAATGGGAAATACTTTATCTCATTTGAAATGATAGAGTTTTGTGCAAAGTATGAAATTGAACTTTATCATTTAGAAAACTACTATGCTCAAGGAAATGGTCTCGCTGAATCATCAAACAAAAATCTGATTACTAGGATTAAAAAATCATTGGGTAAGAATAAAAAGGGATGGTATAGTGAGTTAAAGTTTGCCTTATGGGTAGGTAGATTGTCTATTAAGAGGAACACAAGTAATACCCCTTATGAAATGGTATTTGGAGAAAAATCCTTGTTACCTCCTCATACAAAAAGAATAGTATTGTATTTGTTATTACAAGATCATGAGAGTCTTGATGCCTTACAGAGGAGATTAGATCATATTGTATAGTTGTAAGAAGAAAGAAAGAATGCACTAGATAAGATGTTTGAACAAACTCATAAAACCATACAACGCTTTAACAAGAAATCCAAGGGAACCCGATTCTTTGAAGGAGACATAGTTTTATATTGGGATACTAAAAATGATAAGCATGGATAAAAGGGTAAGCTTGAGCCTATATGGGTAGGTACTTACCAAATAATTCAAATTTATGGCCCTAATACTTACAGGTTGCAAACCTTGCAAGGAGATCTCATGGAAATCCTACTCAACGACCTACAATTGAAGTTATACCACCCCTTTTGGGGAAACCAAAAAGAATAAAAAACAAAAAAATGTTTCTTTTTTATTTTCCTTTCTAATCCAAGTTTTTTTGCTTATCTACTCATTGTTTCCAGTATTTTAGAAAGATGTTAAATTCTCTAGTTATGCTTTTCTTGTCTATAAAGGGGTTATCTTTAGTTCATGAGTGAAGAGAATTTAGGATTGAATACAAGTGAACTAACAAAACTCAAGAAGAAGAGTTTTAGTGATCATCTCATAAGGATTGGATTATAGCAAGAAATATAGGAATGCTGACACATCAAGCCAAATCTCATATAATATAATGATATCAAAAGAAATTCTAAAATTAGGGAATCTAATCAACCTTGGTAAGGCAGTTGGGCTAAATAAAAATACACTCAATATTATAGCCTTGTAGATCTTTAACCCAGAAAGCATGCTCTGAAAAATTTGCAATTTATCAAAATTCTTCCTAAAAGAAGAAAAATCTCTATAATGTAAAATGAGCAAGTGCTTAGGGCTATTTGGATAACCTCTATCAAGGGTATGGATGCCTGTTTGGAAGTAGAGTAGGTCCAAGGTATCAAGGTCACCTCCAAAAAAGCTATAAATGCTTGACTGGTAGTGGAGCAATGACAAGGTGAAAATATTTAAAAGAGTGAAATCATTAATAGGCCCAAATCCTTTCAAATTGATGAAAATTTTGCTTGATCTGAGAAAGTAATAAAATAATACCTTAGCACACACACTGGGCATAGGCTTGATATGGCAGTTATTTTTGATTAATTTTGTTTGATTCTCCCTTAAGGATATTTCTAGAACATCTAAAACTTTAAGAGTAAAAGGTTCCTTTGTTTTGAAGAAACATAATCTCTAATTTTATCTGATTAAAGATTGCTTTCTTATCAAAATATTTTTATTTTTCTATTGTTTTGAAATAATCTAGAAAAATAAGGTCATATCCTTATCATCACAGTCTTGTCATTAACCAGAGATTCTAGATTCCTCAAATACCTCATGTTTTCATCATTTTTCCCAGCCAGAGCTTATTTTTTAGCCAAAATTGATACAACATGAATGCACCCATAATATAAAAATTGTGAAGGTCCTAAGAAGGTACACCTTTGTGAAGAGTTCAGGTTTGAGTAAAGTAATTTTTGTCTTCATGAGCATCTCCAACCCCTAATCAACTAATATTTTCCTTTCATTAAAACTTAAGGGGTTCCCCATAATTTTTCTTGCAAAGATTTCACCCTTTGGTTGACTAACATAAAGTTTTAGTCGATAAACAGAAGTTGTCAAAAGTTAAGTAGTATTCGGTTGACTTTGAAAAGCAATCGGATGATAGAAAAGAGTGATCAACTAAATATAAATATTGTTGAAAGTTTTTTCGGTTGATGCCATCAGAAGAAGAGCCAATATTTTTTCAAGCAAGTAATTTTTTAACCGACCGATAGAAACTTTCAGCCGACAATTCGAGTCAAAGAGCCAAAACAAGCGAAGCATGCAAAATTTTAGTCGATCGACAAAAAGGAAATTATTGCCAAATATTTTTGATCGAGCAAAGTTTGGTTCATTAAAAAGCCATTTTTTGGCCAACAAGAAGAAATTAATAGCTGAAGGTAAAAGGTATTTTGGTCGACATAAGGTAAAAAGCATCCGACTAACCGATTGGTCGATCATGAAAAGTGATAAATTTTTTGGTCAAACATAGTAATTAGTTAGCCAAAACCTATACTGATCGAATGTAAAGCAAGTAAGGATGAGTGGGAGGCAATTGAGAAGAGCCAAAAGGCATATGAGTCAACATGTGGTGTAGCACCCATAATGATAGATAAGGGGAAAGAGAAGGTCATTGATAACTAAGTAGGGATTTGGCCAATTATGCTAAAAGTATGTTTGAGATAGATAAAATAAACTGTAAAACACTTAGCCCATGACAAGGTAGGAGATGGTACTAGGTGGACAGTTCAGATACAAGTGGTTCAGGAAGCTGCGTAGCTGCTACGATTATAAGAAGAACATCTACAGTCAGAATCTATATCAAGATTTGACATAGCATATTTTTTCTAAGAGGTATATTCGAGTGCCCATTATTTGCTATTGTATCTCCTTTGTTTTCTTTCTCATTTTTTTCATCTCCTCTTTCCTCCCATTTTTGTGCAGGTTTTTGATAGGAATGTGACCAAGAAGCTAAGAATATTTCTATATTATTGAGCTAGAGGTCTAGAGACTCGACTGTTGCGATATTCGAATGAAAGAGTGAAAGGTCCTTGTTACGATATTCAAATGAGGATCTTTATTGTATTAATATTTCTAAGAGTTAAATGGATATTCCAAGCCAAATCTTCATGTAATATCATTTAAATATTAATACAATAATGGGTTTCTTTCATGTTATCTTTTTGTGTTTAGTTTTGTGTGTGTATTTGTTATGGGTTACATTATTTGAACACATAATGAACGCTTCTTTCGTTGGTCAACTGTTATGTTTATTATGATATTCGAATGTATTTAATTGCATCGATTCTTTATTTCCTCTTTCTTTTTATTTTCATTGAAGTGATATTAAATATTGCTACAATAGCCCAAAGGATTAAAGCATCGGTCATACATAAGGCATAATAGAACTATTATTGTTTTAGATCGGTCAAATTTATAATTGTTAATTCATAACCATAAATTTGGAAGAGCATGAACTTAAATAATTTAAGCTCACCTCAAGGGTATCCTTACCATACTTGTTCTATCTATAAAATATCAAAAGAACTCTATTCCCAAGTTAAAGATGCAGGTCGACCAGAGCCTGTAATAGCTCATTGGCAGTAGGTTTTGCTGTAGCATGATAGCTCATCCTGTGGATGTAGGAAAAATCCCTAACAAGGCCTATAAATAGTAGAATGTTGATCATTCCCAAGGGCGGCTCTTTAGCCATTATAATTCATATCTAAGGTTTTACCACTGTGTAAATATAGACTTATCATTGTTTGGTCTCCAATTTTACCTTCATGTTTTTTATTGAATGTATGAATGTTTATTTCTACTTTGGTCATTTAAGTGGTTTCATATAATTCTATAGTCTGGATTTCATGGGATTCACTTAGTGGCTCTAGAATTTGCATTCATAATATGGGTTGGGGGTTTATTTTTGCTAAAGCTGATAAAATGGGAGCACTCTAATTCTGCATTCTATATTTCATACACCCATATGCCTATTCTAGAATTTGCTCTTCATCCTTTTCTTTGAAGTGTCTATTGAAGGTGCCATTTTTCGATCTATTAGGGTCTATGTTTTTTCCTGTGGTGCCATCCTTGTGAGTTATTGCTATGACAATTTTCCCATTTCTTTCCCCTTTTCCCCTTTTACCACTTCATGGTATAGATAGGTAGAACCACCATAGAGGAACCGACCTCCTATGGAGATCGACCGCCCTGTCCCAACTCGGTATTCGTTTGATGTTGACGTTGATCTGCCCCCACTCTCCATGTGGTGTTGGATTAACAACCAATAATTTTTGGTGACTCTTTTGGAGAAATCATTGAGTTTTTATGTTTCAAAAATTCAGAATTTGGCAACACTCTTATTTGCCCATATCCTCTCAAAATCACTTGGCAACTCTGATGGTGTGATATTTCTAGATCATGAGATTAGTAACCTTCCTATGCTAAAGATCCAAATATCACAAAGAATTCAAGGTTCAATAAACAACCTTGACCTCATTAGAAGAGATAGTATGTTCATCTAGAAAATTTAATTTCAAATTCAACCCCGATGGGATATTTGAAGACTAGTGCCACCATGAATTTTTTGTACTAGAATGATTCTGGTCCCCTCAATCTTCCCGATTGGCATGATATTCTAGAATATACCTTTGATACCCTAACAAAATATAACAACATTAAGGGAGTTGTGAAGGAGCACCTTGAAAATGTGACTTGTCTGGCCATTCTTCACAATATCATGCACAAGGATGTAATGATCAGGCTATTAGTTGCTTCTCTTGAGGGCAGAGCATGTCTCTGGTATAAAATATTATAGCCTAGGAGCATCTCTACATGGGTGGATCTATGAGAGCCTCTCATGGATACGTTTGGAAAACTAGAGGATATCTTCCAGCCTTTGGATCAATTCACATTTATCAAGAGGAATCCTCTTGAGAGTGAGGTAGACTTTAACATCCATTTTGAGAAAATTTGGAGGAGGATTCCATGAAAAATCCTCCAAATATTTTCCCAAGCGTATTTATTCTACATATAGGATTTAGAACCTGATATCAGGTTCCTCTTGCACCAATCTAGAGAAACTCAATTTTTGTAATTTTATGAGGAAGCTATCAGAGCCAAGAAAGTCCTGATCTAGAGGCTTCATCCAACTAGTTTCTCTCAAGAGCTGGTACTAGATCATACAATAGGCACACAACAGGGAAAAGTGTATCACGATGACCACATCCATAAGAACAACATGATATATCAATCCTAGACTCAGTTGGATCTAGGTGAGTATGTGGATACCCATGAATAGGAAAAGGTTTCGATAGCGGAAGAGGAGTCTGCCAAAATATTGGCACAACTAGCCAATCTCAAAAAGGGATAACATGAGAATTTGATCCTTGATAGATCACCACCCGAAAGGTGGAATGTGGTGGAAAATTAATTACCACTCAAGTTTTTAAGGGCCTGAGTACCCAAGTGCTCAGGAAAAATAAGAAGAATTACAATTTCATCATAATTTTGAGCCATAATGGATGGTACCAAATGTAATACAAGTAGAGCCTAAAATGCAATTTAATCTAGTCCTACCATTGCAGATTCACAAGATGATTTTCATGAATATCTTGGCTTAGGCGTGCCTATCACGCCATAATATTGAGGCTAGTAAATAAAGTCATGCATTATGTGCAACCAATACAAGGGGTATCACAGGTTTTATCAGTAGCCATTAGGGTAGAGAAGTCCAGTAAAAAGTTACTACTTGGTTGGGCATTGAAAAACATCAAGAAAGGATCTCTCAAAAAATATCTAAGAAATGTAACATTCCTCCTCCATCTCTATGTTGTTTTCCTAGTTCTCAGTTTTTCAATTTGTTGTTGTTGTGACCCTATAGTCCAATGGATGCATCCAACAGTTATCAAGACCTCTTACTTCATCCTCATGAGCTACACCAAAAGCCTAGGAACTCGTAGCCACAAAGTTAGAGCACTATAAATAGCACCCTATGGGTAGATACATATGAGACCAAAAATTATAGACTACAAAACATGGTTGAAATAGAATGGCTTCCTGGTGGATAGTAGTTAGTAAAACAGAATAATTATTGGATATGTAAAAAAGAATATTTGGGATAGAAGAGATAAAAAATAATAGTCTATTCACTCTTAGAATTTCTCAGATCCTCGATGGGTTACGTCTATAGGGATTCAATCTGAGAGAGTACCTCATGGAAAAGGGTCTATGTCCTATCGATTTCACTTGATAAGCCTTGGATTGCTTTTTCCTTTGTGTCTCCCCGTTCCCTCGCCCCACCCTTTTTTTACCTTCCTCTCCCCTTTGTTTTATGTAACTCTTCAAGTTGGTAACAAAGGCTTCTTTATCTCAATTGTTTCCTAGTGTCCCTTATCCTTTGTGTCCCCCAGTAAGCTTTTCTAGTGTTTGCTTATTAGTTTTGCTATTTGTCTTCCTACTACTCCTGTCCTTCATTTTTACCCTATCATTCTGGCTCTCTTTTCCATGTCCTCCCCTTCTACCCCCGTTTGTTGTGCCTCATTTCCCTTTCCTCTACTCTACTTTTCATCTTGTTAAGTGTATCACTTCCTCTAGCATCTTTTCGTGCCTAGCCTCCCCCTTATTTTACTTCCATATTTGCATATTCCTTTCCTCTTTGTCCTCCCCTCCTCATCTTCATCCCTCTATTTTGGTTGTTGTATTTCATAATCCTTTTGGGTTCATTTTTTTCCACAAGATGGAAACCCCTGTTAGTCACCAAAAGTGTGGGTGAATTTTTGCACCCTTCACCCACTCTTTCTTTCAGAAAGTGATATCCTTCTCAAAGAGTTTACCAAATTTTGGAACATTAATGGATAGGCAAAAGATAAGTAGCGGTGATAGCAATAATGGGTGGATAACAAGTGGCTAGAAGATAGTGGAAGCAATACTGATAAAAATAGTAGGTGGATGATGGGAGGGGTAGATAATAGAGCGGGAAAACGATATAACATTTGCTGTGGGTGAAATGATCTAAAAGGCTCATCTGATCATTGGGAATACTTCTCAAAGTGTCCAGCAAGGGGTGGATATATGGAGCATCCCACCTATAGGAAGGATGGAGGTTCCCACCCATATCAGGTGGAACTTTCAAAGCATAAATAGGGCAAAAATTTGAACAAATGGCCACCCTTATTTCAAATAGTTCCACGAGTGGAAGGAAGGACAAATAATGCATATTCTTGACACACAAAGCTCCCACCATTACCTAAAATTCAAATAGAATATGTACTCATTGTTGCAGTTGTTTAGTACCAGGAAGTCATATGTAGAAGTGATCAATTTGAGGTGCGACAATCCCAAGGTGATTAATACTAGTCATTCATTACCTAACCAGAGGATAACCAACTGAGTAAAAGGATGAGGTAGGTAATATTTTATGAATTGAACATAAATGTCAATAGTTCCAAGAATCCAAATCAACTCAGACGTATCTACCTCCTAGAAGATCACCACCATCCCAAGGAGCAGTGTACTAGTTAAGCACTTGTTAGATTCAAGTGTTGTCTTCTCGTATTCCACCATTAATGTTTAAATTTTAAATTTATTGTAAAATACCTATAAATAGTGGAATTCTGGTCATTCCCAAGGGCTGCTCTTTAGCCATTATAATTTATATGTAAGGTTTTACCACTGTGTAAATACATACTTATTACTGGTTGGTCTCTAATTTTGCCTTCATGTTTTTTATTGAATGTATGAATGTTTAATTTTTCTTTGGTCATTTAAGTGGTTTCATATAATTCTGCAATCTAGATTTCATGGGATTCACTTAGTGAGTCTAGAATTTGCATTCATAATATGGGTTGGGGTTTATTTCTGCTAAAGTTGGTAGGATGGGAGCACTCTAATTCTGCATTCTATATTTCATGCACCCATCTACCTATTCTAGAATTCGCTCTCTACCCTCTTCTCCAAAGTTTCTATTGAAGGTACCATTAGCTGATCTGTTAGGTGTTAGGTCTATATTTCTACCTGTGGTGTGATGCCTGCACGTGTCTTGATGCAGCTATATCCAACCTTGTGAGTTATGGCTACTACCATTTTCCCATTTATTTCCCCCCTTTTTTTTTTCCAATTTGTGGCATATATAGCTAGAACCACCATAGAGGAATCAAACTCCTCCAAATATCGGTCATCCCATCCCAACTAAGTGGTCGTTCGATGTTGGTGCTAGTTCATACCTGTTCTTTGCATAGTTCCAGATTAATGACCAATAATTAGGTTGTTGATGTTTTATCTCTTCTTACAATTTACTTTTTTGTGAAGTTTTATTTCCCATGAAATTCTATTGACTAATTTTTCAATTTTTGTCAACTTGTCTTCAAAGACAATTATTTTTTTGTTTCAAAATGTGCCAAATTACAAAGAAAGAAATAGAATCCCATAGTTGCTCTATGATATGCTTGTATTTTATCCTGTATTTGTACATTTTACTCCACCTGTTAATATAATTATCTAGATTTAGATTACCTATGATAGCTAATCCAAATTTAGATGACCTTAATTTTTTGGTTGTCTTTGTAGTCTTGGTGAAGTCCAATATTATTTGAGTTTTCTTTTGAATTTACATGTTAGCTTATTTTTTCTTGTCTCTTGATTTATTTTCCTACCCCTTGTAATGGATGTAGTTATTGGAGTACCTCCAATATGGTGTTTTTTGTAACTTGAGTTTCCTCTACTTCTTTCTAATTCTCATCTTCTAGGGGATTATCATTTCTTGTTTGTTTGTCTTCAACTTCCTCTTCATATTCTGTTTCCATTGGGGCTTTCCCTTTGATTTGTGTTGTGATGTCTTTAGGGAATTTTTTGGGTTATGCACAATGGCTATTTTCATAAAATTGGCTAAAATTAGGATTTTCAAAATTTGGAATTGGCTAATATATGAGACCCTTGACTAGGGTCAATTAGCTCAAAATTCCTGTGTACAAATATTTTTTTGGTCAATTCACCCCAATTTTATAATAATTTGACCATTTTAAGTTTAAATTCTCAATATTGCCCTTAATAATAGTGAACCTTCTACATGTGTTTCAAAACTATTCACCTAGATTTTGAAACTAATTCGCCAAATTTTTATAAATATATTTTGGGGCTGACCCCTTACGCATAACCCTGGGAATTGTTGTTTTAGAGGAATCTCCTCCTCTTTTGATAAAATCAAGTACCTATTTTTTTTTTTTTCTCCTTTGTCTTCTAGATCTCCTTGGTTTTATTCTTCTAATAGTTAGCAATTCCAATTCCTATGCTTTCTTTTCCTATTGAGATTTGGTTGGACAATTCCTAGAGAAATATCGATGTTGATGATAAGAGATGCACTTGAAGAAAATGTGTTCCTAGTACAGTGGTTGTGTGTGGATCCAATCAAGTACTTTTATTCTTATAACATTTGGTAGACTTTTTTTAGATTCATTTATACTCAAATATTAGCATTCACTATGTTATTAGCTTTTGGAAGAGCCTCATCTATAAATGTACCCATTTTTGGTTTCATTGTTTGAATATTCCATAAATATAGAGATAATACTGGGATCCTTATGCATATAGAAACCTCTTATGGTTCTTCTTTCTATGGATCAAAGCTTGTGGACCATGTGATCATACATAAAGGGCTTGATCCTAAAAACCATGGCACTCCATGGAAGTCTCTATTTCTTTCCTCCATTCAAGAGAAGATGACCATGAAATAGCCTCTTCCAACCATCATTTTATAGTTATATTTTTATATTGCATTTTAATTGTTCTTCATGATATGTTGGTTGTTGGTTTCTAGGTAGCTCTATTCCTATTTAATATGTAATACCTAGTTAACCTTGTTTTGCCTTGTATAAGGGTATGAGCCCTTTTAAACCCTACCTTTACCCTAATCAAAAAAAAAAAATGTATCACTCTTAAATAAATCCCAATAATTTTGAAAGGAAATTATAGGAAATCCATTGGGGTCAAATTCATTGTTAGAGTGGAATGTAGCTCCTTCATAGAGATTTTTCCTATCAATATTTTATTTTTTCTTGTTTGATAATTGATGGAATATTCCACAAAATACTACCTTTAGCCTCTTTATATTGTACAACATATATCAAGATATATTTCAAATAATCAATTGCCTCCTTTATGATATTTTATTCTTCCTTAATATTTCTCCATATAGAGTTAAAATATATTTTGTATAATTAAAAACATATCCATTTCAACTATAGCAAACAAAATCTGGTATTTTTGTCCCCTTCCTCAAGTCGTGTCTTCCTACTTTTGTGGGACCAATATTCATTTTTCAATACATTAGGATAATAAGAAAGGTATAATTTTTCTTGCACATAATTACATATAAATATCATGGCCCATTACATTCATTTCTAATCTTATAAATTGTTGTGTTTGGGTTTAAGTTCCTCCTTTGATTTTAAATATCACCAAAAGATTTGAAATTCCAAATGTTCATGTGTCCCTTTAGATATTTCATCTCTTGAACAAAGGCCATACATATATGATACTTTAAACCTTGCTTCATCCAATCATAACATAACTATGTGAAAGAAATTAGGGACTTGGAGCCATAGAGATTGAAAAAAAATGGCATTGGGTGAAAATAATTGAGTAAATCACATCTTAGAGAGTGGATTTTTTATTTTTCTCACAATAAAACATGTGAAGAGATTATAAAATTTATTGCAACCGTGTATTATATAACAAATTATTGTTCAATATTTCTATAATATGAGTTTTTCCAATACATCTATCATCCCATGTGTATGGAAATCTAGAAGTAATAACATTGTAAAGGCCATTTGAGTTGAAAAATGAAGTAAAATATTCCTTGCAAATGGGTAAAATTTTATATTTTCCTCTTTCTTGCAAAAAAGACTAGCAACTAGTTACTTTTTACTTCTAGCAACAATCCAATCCATTTATTGAAGCTCCTATAATAGAAAGCATCTTCCAAATATTTTTTAATGCATTCTTACATTCCTTAGTACTTATTTGTATTTCTTGTATTAAAATAAGCTTAATACTACTCAAACCTATTAAGTCCCTCATAAGTGTTTGTTAAGGGGTCTTACTCATACCCTCTAATATTCCAAGATATCATTTCCACTATCACTTTTATATTTATTTGTTGTCTTAGTCCCACTTATAATTAGCACCTATGATATTAGTTATTTTTTTCCCTTATCAATATCCCTATGAGTTTCATTTTCTTCTTTTTCTTGCTTTAAAGGTCTCTATATATTCTACAAAGCAATCTAAATTAGACCTCAAGAGGAAATGCATTAGTAAGAGTAGGTTAGTTAGTATTACATAAATAAATGAATTATATTATGTCAATCTAATATATTATGTAAGAAAAATAAATAATGTTGAGAATAATATCTATTATCTATAGATCATCTTGAGGTTTAACTCTAATAATAAAAATATTTTTCCTCAAAGTGATAATTTAGGCAATGTACTCCTTCTGTAACACTATCAAAATCTCTTGTCCTTAGAGTGATAATGTTTGTATAAAAACACATGACCTTTGTTGTATTACTCTTCCCAAAATGTGCTTGGAACTTCTTCCAAAATTTATTTTAATTCGACTACTCTTTAATATAAATGCCAATTTTTTTTAACAATCAAGGTCATAAAATCAATATTCCTTTTTATTTTTTTATAGGGCATCTTCATCAAGGCTTGATGGTTTCTCCTTATACAAAATGATCGATATAATATCCATATTAGTAGGAAGGCTATTTAGTTTACCTAAACACTAGAATTATGTCCATTCAAATTGGTAATAAATATCTATAGAGTAGAATAGCGTTGAATAGGGCAAATAATTTTATAGAGCATAAAAAATCATCCAATCTAAAATAATGAATGAAACTTCTTTCAAATGAAATATATATAGACTCTAGAAGTATGCCCAAATTAATATAGAAAAAACAGCAAATGATTAAAATCTTAGAGTTTACTTCTAAAATTTATACATACTACATTATGTAAAAATATTGATCAATTAATTTAAACTTGTAAATGAACTACATCATGGTACTTAATGCACTTAGAAAAAGAGGGAATGAAATGTGGCTTGATATTAGAAATGATAACATATATAAATTTATTTTTCTCTACCACCTTGATGACATGTTGTCTAGCCTCTTGGATACCATGTTGGCTACAAAATTCAATATGGATGGGCCTCATGCCATATATAAGGTCCAAATCCAACTTGCAAGGCAAATCAAGAGGGATGATCTTTTGCACTTGAAATTGTTGGACATTTTGAGTAGATGAATTTGTCATTGATGTGAAGGATGAATTGTCATTGATGTCCAAAGGTTAAATGGAGTAATGCAAAAGGTTGGTGGAAAAAGAGCTTCATAATGTTTATTTTTAAATATTATGTGAAGCACAAAATAAAAGGTTTTTATTAAAACCATGGTTGGGCAAAATAAAAGGATTTTATTAAAACCATGGTTGGACAAATCAAAAAGTTTTTATAAAACCTAAGGAGGATTTTATTTTAAATAGCCCAAATAAGATCTAAATATTTATTTTATAATATTTAAATTCTTTTGAATTTAAATAATTATAAATAAATATATTTCGAAGGTAAAGTTGGAAGTGTCGACTACATCATTGTTTCCCCTACAAATTTTCCTCTCCGCAAATGTGTGTGACAAGGGAAGGCATATGGTATAAATACCATAGCCATTACTAATATTTGGTATCCTTTTCATTTGCATCTGCCTTATGCAAAAAAGCTCGTACGAATTTTGAAACATGTGCCTCCCAAATAGCACAATGTGGTTATGTCGGTGTCGAAGGAAGAGCCAAGGGATCTTAAGGTTTTGAAGGAGTCAAAGTGCATGTTGTGCTTTGAGACTCCAAGTGGAGCATGTGTCTCACATGGCATGGAAGCCATGGCCAAGGTGTTGTGGGAGTATTACACTAAGTTTTGAGCCCCACGGATTGCAAAAAGTGGTAATAATTTTTGGAAATTATTTTAATTTGTTTTGCTAAGGTTTAGGAGGGATAAGGTGGAAAGAAGTTAAGTTGTGAAATTAACCTGAGTGTTGAGGAAATATTTTTGTGATATATGAAGGGTTATTTTTGCTAAAGTAAAAGCTAGGGTAATTTTGTTTTACCTTAGGAAAGTGAAATATTGACTTATTGCATTATTTTATAAAGTGATTTATTTAATTAATGCAATATTAAGTAGGGAGTCATAAGTAAAATTTGGGTTATTTTTTAGATATCTTTATGAAAAGGGTTATGATGAAACTGAATTGTTAAGATGTTCTTTTGATGAGGTAGAGTTTTGAAAGAAGTGTTTTGATTAAATATTTGTGGTGTTGGATATTATTTTAAGATGGAGTGATAAGGTGTATTTGTGAGTTGCTATTTGTTTAGTATTGTCACCTAACCTCCTTGAGATTGGCAAAGAATTATTTGTGGTTGAGGCAGGTTTTGAAGTCTACTCTTCATCAAGCAAAAAGGTATGGGCACATTCTTCTTTGGTTGAGTTGATTGGATGGTTTTCTAAAAAACAAAGTTTGGAGTGAAAAGGACTTGGTTAAGTTTTCTTTGTTGAGTTGTTGAGTGGAAGTGAATGCTATGAACTTTGTTTTATAAGCATTGTTGTTGAAGTGATTGATTGAGATTTTTTGAAAATAATATTGGAGTGAAAAGGAAATTGTTAAGTTTTCCTTGTTGAGTATGTTTTGAATTAATGCTTCAAGGTTTTCTGAAATAGAGGTTAAGGAAAGTAACCTTGTTTTATAAGCATTGTTGTTGAAGTGATTGGTTGAGTGAAGAACTTGAACTAGGGTTTGAAAAAATTGTGAGTATCATTTTAATGTGAAGTTTGCAAAGATCATGAGTCTCATTGTTATGTGAGATTTTTTTATAAGAATTATTGGAAAATTTGAGTGAAAGTTCATAAGTTTGGACTAGGGTTTGTGAGCAAGGATTATATCATTGAGTGATTGGTTCAGTAGAGTTGGTTGAGCCTAGTCAAGTGGATGTGTTGATGTGATAGTTAAATTTATGTGAAAAATTTGTTCTATATTCTAAATTGATTTGAGAAAGAGTTTAAGTGTTGATGAATGTGAAACATATTGAGTCTCTAACAATTCTCTATATTTTTTTGTGATAAAAGAGAGATTGAAAGTGATTGAGAGTTTGTGAGTGTGAAGCATATTGAGTCTCTAACAATTCTCTATATGTTTCTATGGTAAAAGAGAAGTTGAAAGTAATTGAGCATTGTGGTGAATGTGAAACATATTGAGTCTCTAACAATTCTCTATATGTTTCTATGATAAAAAGGAAATTGAAAGTAATTGAGCATTGTGGTGAATGTGAAGCATATTGAGTCTCTAACAATTCTCTTTATGTTTCTATGAGAATGGACAAGTTCTAGTGAGGACTTGTTGAGTAGATTTGAGGCAATTTTTTGAGAAGACTTGTGGACAAATTTGTGTGAGCTTTTGTGAAAGCTTACAATATAGAGTTTGAGGATAGAGATAGTTGAGCAGATTGGACAAGTTCTAGTGAGGACTTGTTGAGCAGATTGGACAAGTTATAGAGAGGACTTGTGGACATATTAGTGTAAGATTTTGCGGAAGCTTACAAGGTAGATTTGAGATAAGTATTTGAGAAGACTTGAGAGAAGATTTTATTGATTGATTTGTTCAAACCTTGAGTTAAGGTTTGGGGCAGATCCAACAGAGTTGATTTGTGATTGGATCAAGCTTTGTGTTTAGTGCAGATCAAAGGATGGAGATTGAGGATAGATTTGTGCTATATCGAAGAACTATTTTTAGTTCAGATCATAGGATAGATATTGAGGATATATTTGTGCTAGACCGAAGGATTATGTTTAGTGCATATCAAAGGATAGATATTGAGGATAAATTTGTGCTAGACCGAAGGATTGTGTTTAGTGTAGATTAGAGGATAAATATTGAGGATATATTTGTGCTAGATCGAAGGAATGTTTTTAGTGTAGATTTGAGGACAAAGTTTGGTGTATATTTAAGGATAGATTTGTACTAGACCAGAGATAGAGATTGAGTAGATTTGTACTAGACCGAAGGACTATGTTTAGTGCAAATTTGAGACAAAGCTTAAAGTAAGCTTTGGAGGTGATAGAGTATAGAGGATGATAGTCTTGAGTGGATAGATATACATTAACTAGGGCAATGAGGATAGGTGTCTTCAGTGGATAGATATACATTAGCTAGAGTAGTGGGGGCAAAAATTCTTCTAGAAGATCACCAGCCAAAGCTAAGGATAAAGGAGTTCTCTTGTGGATAGAGATCCACAAACTTGAATAGGGGATTGGTGTCTCCTTTAGACAGAGGTCCATAAACATTGTAATAGTTAAAGTATTCCCAAGAGATGGATTGAAAAAAATTAAGTGAAATATTTTCTTCGTGGAGTATCCCACATTGGGCGAACACATTAAATTAGTGTCTCTACTGTGTGTGGTGATTTATGCATTTCTTTGATTACTACTATTGATATTGCTATCTATACATTGCATAATATTTATTGGGAAATAAAAGTAAAAAGTGATCTTATACTATTCACTCCCCCAGTATAAGCTTATGTTCTTCAGAAACCTTATGGGTAGACACCTTGTGTTAGCGAAGTTAGCAAGGATCCACATGTAGAATTTTAAACTAGAAGGTCCTAACAAATGGAGAAATTTTATATTGGTCCCCTTTGCATGCATACTCAAAATGTGTGCTCTATCCACTCCTTAGGTTAAACCCATAACTACCTTGGTGGAAATACCCTATGCAAACTACACTAGTTGGGATCTTTGCATGCCATATTAGGTTGGAGAGAGGGCCTCCATTACTATAGGGTTTCTATATTTTCCTCACATAATAAATGTGCCCATAGGTTGTTTCCTTCCACTTTTAACATAAATCAAAGGGAAGTGGAACACATTGAAGTAACTAATTGAATATTCAATTTATATTAAAATATTCTAACATTTATCCCATTATTATTATTTTTTTAAATTTTAATACAAATTCATAAGCTTAAAATTGAATAGTCTAGATCATATTTCATATCTAAACTAAAAATATGTTAAATATTATTGGATGTCGTAATAATTTCTATAAATGAAATAAATCAACACATTCACCAAGATCTTATATAAGAGTAGATAAAAGTAAAGTGAAAAAAATAATAGATAAAATAATGTATTAAATTAATGTATTGAGTTATTAAAGGGTATTTATACCAAATTATTAGTAATTATATAATCCACAATGACATAACATAAGTCATTGGGATTAAGTACAAGTTACTAACCTTACCTATTATATATTAGGTTATAAGGGGTTTAATCAAGGTTAACCATAACAATGATTTAAATAATATTGTTAGGGATAATCAATTTAAATCATAAATTGTATTACGATTGCCTATATTATTACATAATAATTATATAATATATTTTTGGCCTTGGCCAATAGGATCAAGTGACACATATTCCAACAACCCCCCATAATCTAAACTAGAGTCCAAAGAGAGAAGACATTATTGATAACAACACCAACCTCCTTATGATGGATTATCTAATGGGATAGTTGAATCTAATAATAAAAGGAATCATATGAATATCCCTTGTCATCTAAAATTTTATCCTAACTTCAAAAATCTACTTCAATTTTCTATAATTTCTCTCTATATTTTTTCATAAAATGTTATTTCTTTTATATTATTCTCATGAAGTATTTGAATTCTTTGAAGGCTTAGAATTGGCCTTGGTGTATTGACACTTATCCTCCCCTAATTTTAAGTCCTTAGGATGAGGTTGTATCTAAGGAAGCACACAAAAATTCTCCATAGCAAGTTGAAAGTGAACAAGAAGAAAAACAAAGCATCAAGGGTTATAGAATATGATATCTCCATAGGTAGTGAAACCATATGAATTATTATTATAACATTTTAAAAGGTAAAAGTAATATTGGAAAGAAAAAATTTGACAAATTCTTCATCCATCTTCATTGAGCCTTCTAAAGATGATATATCTACTCGAAAATCCTTAAAGCGTGATGTATAGGCCTTGATGTCATAAAATTTTTAAAATCTTGAGTGTAGAGAGTTCTAACATGTATGGGGTCAAAATTTCCAAATAATTTCTTCAATGTGTACCACACCTTTATGGGGTTACTTTTTTCTCTAATATAGAAAAGAATATTCATCTCTGTTAACATAACAAATAGACCAAGAGCCTCATCCGTCCTATTAGCTAGAAGTTTTCACTAAGGTCCTCCAATGCATGAATCCAAAAGATAGGCCAAAGGATTATTTATTCTTAATGATGATATGAATGACCTATGTACTATAAATTTACCCATTAAGATGATTAATATATGTCAATGGATTCATTTTTTATTTATTTCTAGAGGAAAAAGGGGTTGAACTTGGACCGCCCACCCTTGAAAAATTACAACTCTCTTTTATAGCTTGTGAGTTCTCTTTTATAGCTTGTGAGTTAAAAAATAAATTCAATTGCCATATCAATTGAATTTTATAACTAAATACATATATATTTTTTCATAAAAAGTCTAAATTCTTTATTTATTTATTTTTGATTGATGGGAAAGGGTTTTGAAAGGGACCCGAACCTTTTACAAAGAATAAAAGTGAAACTGGGTAAATCAACAAGATTAACCCAAGAAGAAATAAAAAATGGAGCAACTAAAACAACATCTCAAACCAAACAAAGAGAGGAAAGAAACCCAAATAAACCTAAGTGCAACTAGTTCCAAGAACTGCAAAAATACTGAAATGAAATTTAGAGAAAACAAATGTCATCATCCTAATTGGCAGACCTAAGGGTTTGAGGGAAATCAACATGTCAAACCTGATGGGTCTCTTCCTAAATGCCTCTATTAGCATGTGAGTTAGTGGCTTTATTTACTTCTCTTAATACATGCTGGATAATGAGATTAGAGTACCTGCTAACAAGCCTCATGCATTCATAAATGATATTGGAAAGGCTTCATGAAGGGGATTGATAAGCTTTGAGATAGTTTATGATTAGTAAGGAATCTCCTTCAAAAATTAAGTTGCTAGAGAAAAAGCCTTCTAGGACAAGCATGCCTTGATAAAGAGTTCTCACCTCAGCCAAGTTGTTGGTTTGAAATATGATAATCTCCACATAAGCTGCAATTATTTTCCATTTGTCATCTCTGATTATGCCTCCGTTCCCAACTCTTCTAGGATTTCCTTTAGCCACTCCATCAAAGTTTAGATTTATCCACCCTGTAGGAGGAGGGGTCCAAGTAATGCTTGATATGTCAACAATATGCCAAGGAGTTCCTGCAACACAATTTGTTAGATTGAAAATTGCAAATAAGCAAGATTCAAGACTAGGTTTGGTGGTCCCATTCGATGATACACGACGAGTATTTTCTAAATTATTTATTTTAATTTTCTAGATCTTCTTCATTTTTCTTTGTAAACACAAATATTCTAAAATTCAATTTACTTCTTGACAATTTCCTATAGTAGCCTTCACAACAAAAAAAATCCACCTCTACTATATATGCATTGTATCTTAATAGTTATTTCCCAAACTTTGTGTTATCATAGTCTTCTTTACAAGATTTGAATTGCCAGTTTCCTTCCTGAAGCATAAGTACAACTAAAATAATTGTAATAAATAGTTTATATGAAAACACATTAATGTTATTAAATACAACAAATATTACCAATGGAAAACATTAAAGTAAATTCTTAATCATTATTTGATTCAGGAAGTCAACATTTTTTTGTTAGTTTTACCTAAACTTACTACTTCCTCTAACCAAAAGAGAGAACTTAAATTTACAATTCCTTATTAACATCCTCTATTGGATAGCTTATCTGCACATTTTTTCCTTCCCTTAATGTATGTGTAAACCTAATTTCTTCAAATTATGTGGTAAGGTCTTGTATTTCCACAATGATATCTTATATGTTCCATCGAGCCTTTGCTTTCTTTAAAATTGCATTTATCACTATTAGTGAATTACCTTCCATCCATACTCTATTCAATTTTATTTTTCTACATATTTTAATCCTTCTAGAACTACCCAAGCTTCAATTTCATTATTTATCTTAAATCCACTATTGAATGTGTAATGTGATAAAATATTGCCCCTATTATTTCTAATTATTCCTCCTCTTGTTGAACCCTAGATTTCCTTTAGATGCTCTAAATAACATAAGCTTATACTAATAGGGGAGGGTGAATAGTATAAGAGAACTTTTTACTTTTCTTTCCAAATCAATATTATGCAATGTATAGATAGCAATATCAACAAAAATAATCAAAGCAATGCACAAATCACCACACACAATAGAGACACAGATTTAACGTGGTTCACCCAAATATGGCTACCTCCACAGAGAAAATATTTCTTCTAAATATTTCTCAAATAATATCTTGGGAATCCTTCCAAATTACAATGTTTATGGACCTCTATCCAAAGGATATGTTGATCCCCTAAATCTGGTTTGTGGATCTCTATCCATAGGAGAACTCCTTTTCCTCTACTCTGGTTGGTGATCCTCTAGAAGACTATTGCCTCCACTGGACCAGCTTGTGGATATCTCTCCACTGAAGACTATTGTCCCCACTAAGAAGACCTGTCCTTACTGCCCTAGCTTGATGGAAATTTTTCCATTGGAGACTATTTTCCTCTCCACTCTGTCACCTCCAAAGCTCTATCTCAAAATTGTACTAAACACAATCTAGTATATCTAGCACAAACATGCTCAACAAGTCCACTCAAATATACACTAAACATAGTACAGTCGGTCTAGCACAAATCTACTCAAAAAGTCCACTCAAATCTGTACTAAACACAGTCTAGTCAGTCTAGCACAAATTTTCTCAACAAGTCCACTCAAATATGTACTAAACACAGTCCATTCGGTCTAGTACAAATCTGCTCAACAAGTCCACTCAAATTTTGACTAAACACAATCTCGTCAGTCTAGCACAAATCTACTCAACAAGTCCACATATAACTTGCTCAAATTTTCTCAACAAGTTTACTCAAAACTTTCTCAAATCTTCTCAACATGCCCACTCATAACTTTCTCAAATCTGCTCAATAGGTCCACTCAAAACCTATCCAAATCTGCTCAAAAAGTTCACACAAAACTTGTCCAAATATGCTCAACAAGCTCAAATAGAACTTGTCCAAATCTGCTCAACAAGTTCACTCAGAACTTGCTCAAATCTGCTCAACAGGTCCACTCAGAACCTGCTCAAATCTATTCAATAGGCCCACTTAGAACCTTCTCAAATCTACTCAACAGGTCCACTCAGAACCTGCTCAAATATGCTCAATAGGTCCACTCAGAACCTATCAAAATCTGCTCAACAAGCTCACATAGAACTTGTCCCAATTTGCTTAATAAGTCCTCTCTAGAACTTAATCAGATCTGTATTGTAACATTCCACAAAATCTCACAAAAATCAGTGTTGGAATATGTAATGCAACAGTGTAAATTATTCTTAGACTAAAATATAAAGTCTAAAGAATAATTTGAATTAGAAAATAATTCTATTTTATGTAAAAATATTCCCACCCAATTAATAAATAGAATAAGGGTTCTAGGGATATTTAATTTGTGGGAAAAAGTTATTTCCCCTTTTCTAGCAAATATTAGAAAGTAACTAATCACTTTCTAATATTTGATAGATGCCACTTATAACAAGTCTCCTCAAAGAATTGCTTCAAATAAGCTTAACAAGTCCACACATAGAACTTGTCCAATCTCATAGAAGCATAAAGAGAATTTTTAGAGACTCAATATGTTCTATACTCAATGCTCAATCACTTTCTCAACTCACTCAATCTCATAGAAGCATAAAGAGAATTGTTAGAGACTCAATATGTTCTATACTCAATGCTCAATCACTTTCACAACTCAAATCAGAATGTAGAATAGTTTATTTTATGGAACTTGAACAATCACTTCATACAACCACTTGACTAGGCTCAACCAACTCAACTCAACCAATTGCTTAATGAAACTCCCCTTTCTTACAAACCCTAGTCCAAGCATATATTTACCAACTCAAAATGTTTCCAACAAATCTCAACAACAAATATCACATAACAATGATACTCATGTTCTTTTCAAAAACCCTAGTTCAATTTATTTGCACAATAACTCACTTCAACAACAATGCTTATAAAAAAATCTTCATTTAACAATGATACTCATGATTTTTGCAGAACCCCTAACTCAAGTTCTTCACACAACCAATGGCTTCAACAACTATGTTTATCAAACAAGGTTTTAATCACAACTCTTAATTATAGAAAACCTTGTAGCATTAACTCAAGCACTTTCGAAAAGGAAACCCTAATCAAATCCTTTTCACTCCAAACTTTATTTTCTAGTAAGCCAATCAATCAACTCAACCAAGGAATAATTTGCTCATACCTCTTTGCTTGACAAGGAGTTGATCTCACAAATTTGCCACACTCACAATTACTTCTTTGCCAATCTCAATAAGGGTTAGAAGATAATAATTTCCTCAACAAAACACAATACAAAATTATATCAAAATTACACCTTATCACTCCAACTTAAAAATAATATTCACCATAATCTTCTTTAATAGAAAAACCCTTATTAAAATAAAATCAAGTCTCAATAGTCTTAATTCTCCAATATATCAATATATTAATTTAAGACTTTAGAAAAAATAATTAAAACCAAAAACCTCGTTATTACTCCTAATAACAATTCTCAAATACCACCACTTATCCAATAATTAATCCTTCTAAATTTTCACTAACAACCCTTATAACTCCAACATAGGCAAATAATCATAAAACCTTAAACACCCTTATACCTCCAACTTAGGCGGATAATAAAAATTTAATAAAAAATATTTACCTCACATTTGGGGGGAATCGAACCCTCAACTATGCCCACGATGTGTGCCTTAGCCACGGCCTCAACTACTGCATGAGCTACGCACTCATTTGAAACCAACAAAGAATCATGTGCTTCAAGTCGTGCTCCCTTTGTCCTTGGCAAAAAAAACATGTGCCTTGGGCACCTTTCAACCAAAATGACCTCCAACACAACCATGGCGTTTGAACATAGGCCCTCTTGCAAAAAAATGTTTTCACACTTGCCCACTCGCCACTCGGCCATGCTTCCCGGTTGGCCTTTGAAAAATTAATGCTTCCATTTTTAAATTGTTCGTTGTACACCAACAATAAAAATCTCACGAGATCTTCTCCTTTTCGCATACCAATTAATAATTTGAGCAAGGATAATGTTTATGCCCTTTGGGTAAGGTATTTATATTTTCTTTCTCCACTCCTTGGAGAACGTCGACACTTCCAAAGACTCCTTCCATGATGTCGACGAAGGTTTAATAATTTCATAAGGTGCTTTGAATGCCTTTGCCTCCAAACCCAACATTTGGGTTTATGAAATATAATTAAAATTTATAAAGCCCACTTTGATTTATAAAATATTAAAATAAAAATTATAAATATTTTATTTGGGGTTTTCACCATATCACTTTAATATTATAATAACAATTATTATAATATTATATCCTTTTGATGCCTTAGATAAATTGCTTCCTTGGGAGAATTAAACCATATTTTGACCCATTCTCTTGGGTGTAGAATATAGATAAATTAACCCATCATGAATTTCATTAAACTCCCACTTGCACTTGGGCTGATCTATCACTTGGTTCCTTGACATCAATGATAACTAATTTTTGACATCAATGACATCTGCTCAAAATTTCCAACATGCTCCATCAAGATTTTATTTGACCAACTCAATTTTCAAAGGTTTCCACTTTATATCATTTGATTTTATTTTCTTTATACCCAACATCATAATTCCATTTGATGACTTGACTCCATATATCAAGGCAAATTGATTAAAGATTAGGAATTGGGTGAGTTTATAGGTTTGGTTTAGACTCTTCCATGGATAACCAAGTCTTCCTTTTCATTACCTCTAAACTGATTTTTATTTCTTTTAAATATTATTTTGTTTATTTCCAACCATACAATTTATAATATTGTATCTTTTACTATATCCTAGATTGTTTGTAATGCCTCACTTTTAAAAGTCCTTTGTCATTACTTTAATCATTCTTCAATTCTACCGTCCATCATCATACATTTATCAAACATATTAAGAATAAATTTCCATATCTTCAAAAAATAAATGTCCTAGGATATGGTGAAGGACCATGAAAATCCATTTTCATTAGGTTATCAGAGGATAAAGTTTTCCTATGAACTACTAGCCATACAAACATTTTGACATTTGGAATGCTCAGGATATCCCAAACATCTCTCCATATTATTTTGGTATCCATATTTTTTCGGTACTTCATATTATATCTACTTCTTGTATATTCTCTTAAGCTATTCAACTCCAAAATCAACTTATCCTTAGCTTCCCTTGGAATAATCATTTTTTATCATTTTGGTTAATTTCTTCCTAGCAACAATGTCCAATATACTTATAAAAAATATTCTTTCTATTTGTAGCTTCCTTCCTGATCCTTGTACATTATGTTTGAAACCCTACCACCGTATTTATCTTTAAGTAATCTCATCCATAGTTTCAAAATTAGATCTATATTAAGTGCTTTTTTATCACACCAAGTATCCATCCAAATAATATTTTTCTCCAATTCTCACAACCCATCATAGATATTTAATCACTAGTTCAATTGGTTTTTTTAAATACTTTTCCATAGTGCAAAACCATCTAGTAGTGACAATGTAGTAAATATTAATCTTTGTTCATTGGGCTCAAAGTACTTAGAATAATTCCTGCCCATACTCATTGACTCTCTTTTTACAATATCCAAATTACTTTCCCCCTTAGAGCTAATTTTGCATCTATAAGAAATCTTAAACCAAGACCTCCCCTAATTTTATCATCATACACCTTACTCCACTTAACCAATGAAAATTCCCTTGTATCATGTAATCTTAACCATAAAATTGATCATATAACATATATTTTTGTTACTAATTTTGGCAATAATATATAAGGCCATATAATATGTTGGATGGCCTATAAAACTAATTTAATTAGTTGCACTCTTCTTGCTAACAATAACCATCTATCTTTCCATGCTGGTAGTTAATTTTGAACTTCACTGATAACTAGATTCCACATTTCTATCCTCATTATCCCCAAAAATAAGGGCATCCCTAGATATGTTACTAGAAAATTTGTCTTCTCCATTTGAAGTAACCTACATATCCCTACCTTGATTCTAGTTGGACTTTTTAGGAAGTAAATTTTGGATTTTGTCTTTTTAACTTTCTACCCTGATTCTCTTTCATAATCCTTTAATAAATTATTCAAAGCTATGGTCTCATTTATCCCTACCCTCACAAAAAGAGCTATATTATCTACAAAAAATTGATAGGTGATGTTGTTGATGTTATTACAAGACTTAAGTCCAATTATTATCCTATATTTGTATGTTTTCTTTAAGTTCCTCCCAAATACCTCTACCATATTAATGAATAGATATGATGATAGAGGATATTTTTTTCAAATACCCCTCTTGGTTTTAAATGATTCTATTACTAACCTATTTTCCAACATTGAATATGATACTATAGAGACACAATCTTTAATCCATCCCACCCATTTCTTCCAAAATCCAAATTTTTCTAATATTGAAAAAATAAAATCCCATTTAACCTTATCATAATATTTATTCATATCAAGTTTTAACATTATTTATGTCTCTTTTCTAAAAGCTACTAAATGCATTAATTCATGAGCTACTATGATCTCATATAGAATTTGTCTCCCTTTTATAAATTCTTCTTGCTCTCATAAAATATATATTTTTCTAATAGTGGTATTAACCAAATTGACATCATTTTTGGTATTATCTTATATGCCATATTACATAGGATTATGGGCCTAAATGAATCAAACAATTTTGCATCCTTCTTTTTTGGAGTCAATGTAAGATATGTTGCATTTATTTTATAAGGTATGTATTATTGTATGCTAGACTATTCCACTATCACCAATAAAGAATCCTTTACAATTTCCCAGCTAAGTTGATATAATGCTTCTAAGAACCCATTCAAACCTAGGGATTTATCCTTATCAAAAGATAAAATAGTTGAATAAACTTCTTCTAGAGTAATAGGATCCATCAATTTGTTATTGTCTTTATCTACTATAATTGAAAGTACTTCTTGCAATAGTTATCATTAAGAACTTAAATCTCCTCTAATCCTAGAGTATTATGGTAAAACATCCTTTCCTCCATTCTAATTTCATTTTGGTCTTAAATCCAAACCCCTTCTACTAATTTAATTATACTAATTTTGAATGTTTATCTCTATATGATATTCATCCTATAAAAAAAATTGTGTTTATATCTCCTTTTAACCAAGACTGTCTCAATTTCAATCTCCAAAATTTATTTGCATTACTGATATATTATGATATTCACTAAGAAACTCCTTTTACTCTAAGCTTGGATTATCGTGCTCACATTTTTGGAATTTTGATCCTCCAAGATAGTTCCTTGTTAATATTTTGATCCTATTGTACCATGTCCTCTAAGTTTTAATATAATTTTTCTTCATAGGATAAAGCCTCAAAAGAATTTGTATTTCTTCCAATATCCTATTTAATTTTCTTCATTTTTTATTTGTTTTCATCTATTTGGACCTAGTTTTTGAAAGTTGAAAACCTTCCTCATCCAAACCCATATGTAAGTTTATCTTGCGGTTTTCTGCATATATTTCTATTAGAATCTTCTTAGGGCATGATCTCTCAATATGACCCACCTTGTGACATATTCTACATCTAAAAGGTATATTTTCATAATCCATGGTTTCGGTCCACAACTTACCCCCATACTTAAGAATGATTAATTCTAGTAAAGTTTTACTAATATCAATCATGACTACTATATAAGCATAAATGTCATGGGTCATGATCATTAATATGTCATACTAATATTTTATATTTGTGCACTCCTTTTCTTTTTTAAAGTAGGATGCGAAGCACAAATGAGGCACAATACAATCACTTTCTCCATGTTTCAAATTTAGATTCTTTGATGAGAAATCAAAACATATTAACTCAAATGTATCAACATCTATAAAATCCTACCCTTTGTGATAATTATTTTGTCCCAATTTGAATTCTAATGTATCTATTTGTTTATTCCAATACATTAGACATCGATACAATTCCTTTATTTAAGACATTGCACTAACAAATATATTTTGTGATGCTAGATATTCATAGTGAGTGTCATCCTTTATTATTATACTTTCATGCATCATGCACCATAAATTTTGAATATGTGTATATATATTTATTCATTTAAAAAGCTACATATATCACACAATAATGCATTGATTAGTATAATAATCCTCATCTATTGTTTTTGAAACTATAACATATTTTTTATTCCAATTATTTGTGTAATAATATCATCACATTTTTATTTTATTATATAATATTTAGTTGTTAAACATTATACTATATTAATTTACATAAATTAATTGGTTATGTTTTTAATTGTTAATGAACAGATTTAGGTTTAAAATGTATAATTGTTAAATTGTTGCAATAGCACTATGTAATAAATGATACTATAAAGGTAAAGGTAAAGTATTTTTTAATGTCCCCACATAAGCTATATATGATCCTTATAGAGGATGTTATTTAACCAATATATATTTTTCCAAGCAACATCTAGTTATAGATGTATGGTGTACAACTGTATTCCCTATTGTATTCAAACCTTAGACCTTTATTTAGAGTTGTAAAGTCTTAATTTTAAAGCTATGGTTACGGATAATTTTGGGTACCTTCCATCTCATAAAAATCTAGTTTTGATGATTATGGTTCTTGTTGAGCTATTGTTGAGAGAACATTTTATGGAATTTTATGATGTGCAACATAAGAAAGTCAAAGGTACTACTATACATAGCAATTTTGCAATTATCTATGTATGTCTTTTTCTAATGTAGTGGTAGAGATGGGGTCAATTTGTACAACCTCCCCTAACAACAAATATTCATAGTACCCTATTACCACAATGTATTATTTGATTACATTATGATTTAAATAATGTACCCAAACTTCATAAGATGACAACTTCACAAGACAATGGTATCATTTGATAGTAATGGCAATATCTTATTGCACAATATGACAATGTGGAAGATGGTAAGGGAAAATATGTCAAAATCCTATGACAAGGTTATGTTAGCACCTTACTTCAACCCTTTCATGATTATATTACTACACAATGACAAGTTGATATAAAACTTCATGATGACAATCCATTGATGACATGCACTTCCTTGATGACATGTCCCCTTTTGGCACTCACTTCCTCGATGATAATTTCTTGTGATGACATAAATACTATAGTTTTCTTTAGTTGGCAAGATGACAAGGGGTAAGGGGTAACTTATTTCATCTTCAACTATGGGTAAGTTATAATCTGCATCTTCACCAACCAATGAAAAACAATTAGCAATCAAAACATACAAATGACATCCTTTACCATGACACCACTTTACTCAAACAATTCTTATATTTACAACAATAGCTAGGTCATGTGATGGTGAGACATGTGGAAATTACTTTCACCCGCAATCCTACATACACTAATCCAAGCAAACTACAACATACAACTTAAATTTCACAAAACAAAAATCATTTAAGCATGCAACAAAAACCAAAACTCAAGGATTTATTAGAAAAATATTGTTCATATATATTTTATTTTCATTGAGAATACAAGGCTAAGATTTGAGACCCCTATTTTTCCCTCTTCTACTCTCCCCCTCTCTTTTTCCCATGATCCTTCTTTTTCAAAGGCTTTAGAAATAGTTAATAAACCATTAATTTTCAACTTCCACAAGATGATTTTATAACAATTGTCTGATGGTTGATCTTCTAGCTTTCCACATGGATGCTCCTGCATCATACTCTCTAGCTAAGAGAAAATGTTCCATGAGCTTCAACTCATGAATTTATTTTCTAAGATATCACCCTTTTAGCTTGGTTGTCTTCACAAGGTAAATTTTGATGTCTTATCTTGGCCTTCCTCTAAATATTAAACCTCTTCATATAGAATGCACTCAACATTCATTTTACCTTACCCCATTGTGGCATATCTATCCAACTACAATCAACATGAATTTTTTTGACAACTTTCTCTTGGTTCTAACACTCACGTGTTGAGTTATGAAATCCTCCACAACTCCCACAAGGATTTAGGTTCCAACACCTAGTTGCTACATGTCCATATATTCCATATTGACTGTAACAACCCATTTGTGAACCATCATTCCTTATACTGATCTCTCTCAAAAATTTGGTCATGTTGCTTCCTGTTGAACCTGCATACCCAAGGTCTTCATTATTTGGCCTTATCTTTGGCATTATCGATATTTTCACACTTTATCCATATATTCCCAATTATTCACCATTGGACCTCATACTTTTCTTCAAATTGGACCCAATGCCTATGGTGTGCCTTTCAAAGCACCCAAAATCTTCATCACCACTTTGATCTAAATCATCATCACAATGTTTTCACCACACTCTAAAGTACCATTATCACTATCAACTCTGATAACATGGCCTTTGTCATAACCTTAAATAACTTAATAAGGTTTATCTTCCTTTGCTATCTGTTTTACACTTCTTTTCTCTTTCTCTTTCTATCTCTTTCTCCCTTTTGAAAATAAAAATTGCTACACCATTTTCTTCATCGTCACTATTGGTGAGGGTTATGTGTCTCTTTCCCATGCTTGCTTCTACATTTTCCTTTCCATTTTCCATTGGTATCGACTTATCATGTAAGCTCGATTCGATACTAGAATCTATGCAATGATCCATGCTCCTTATTGATGGTAAACCCATTTTTTGAAAGAATATCTACATATTCTTCCAAAAAATCCCTCACACCATGTGGGAATTCATTCATATTATGAATTTTTCCTTCTTATTTGGGTTTATTGATGAAATTAAAACATGATTCCTTCTTATTTCCCTTCAAGGATTATTTTTTTATACCCTTGCACATGGTAGGACTGTTGTCCACTTCTTTCTCTTTGTCCTATAATGGACTTAATGTGTATCTCTTGTTTTCCTAATCAATAGTGTAGGTGTCATCCCTACCTTACTGCACTACCTTTTCATAAAATTTCCATGATCTTCCCAGTAAAACATGAAAATCATCCATTGGTATACCATCACATAATATTGTATCCTTATAAAATCCAATTTGGAAGTCTACGATATATTATTTTGTTACTAAAATTTGATGTTCCTTTTGCAACCTTGATACCTTATATGTATTTGGGTGTTCAATGTTCTTCAACCCAAGCTTCTCCACCTTTTTTTTTGACACCAAGTTTCCACTATACACAATCACCTTACAACATTTACCTCCTAATTTATAAACCATTCTAAAGAGGATCCTTCTTTTCTTAGGCTTATACACCTCCTTTGCTAGTTTCAATAATACCCTTTTTATCACAAGGAATTATCCTTGTTTGGGTTCTTCCATGTTATTTAGTGTAGTAAATTGTCTTCATCTACTTGTAAAATATAGTTATAGGCTTCCCTTCCATTCATGCTAGTTTATTATATTTAAGGGCTTTCAAATGCCTTATGTCCAGCATCTCCACATCTATAATAGTTTCTAGAAAATTGTGACCTCTACCTATACCAAATACTTATTTTCCTCTCGACGGTTCACCTTTTCTCCACATACTTTGATTAGAATCACTTTGATAAGTACTTGCTACTCCTTGCAAATATTTACCTTTATCATTAATTGATTGTTATCTTCCTCGAGGGGATCGTATTCTTCGTCTCGTATTATTTTATTGTCTATGCAAAATATTTTCCTTTGCCTTGAGCACATACTAATATGCCTCTTCAACAATTCTAATTCAAATTATACCAATATCATGTTATATAGATAATCTTAGTCCATTTATATAACTTTCCATATCCTCATAATCTTCAATATGATCAGATATAATGGTTAACTTATAGAACTCCTATATATACTCTTTCTCTCCCGGGTATTTTTACTTAAGGTTTTGGAGTCTTTGAAACAACCCTTATTGGTAATAAAAAAGCAAAAAATTAGGCTTCAAACTGATTATATAATTATCCCAAGCTTGAATTTTATCTTTCTCTTTCAGTTACCTCTTTGTGGATGTGATCCCACCATAAGGATGCATGGGCCCTTCAGCTTTGTAAAAGTAAAATTCACCTTCTTGGGATCATCCACTAATTCAAAATTAAAATATTTATCCATATTTATAATCCAATCAATGAGTTCTTTAGTGATTAAACTTGCATCATATGATGGGGATTCTAAACTTGGCTTTCATCCCATATTAGAAATTTCCTAGATTAATCTTTCTTCTAGTTCTCTTTCTTGTCCTTCAATTTAAATTTTTTCTTTGTCCACTTCTTCGATTCACTATCACTTACACCATCTATTTGAACACCCCTCCTTTGGGTAGCTTCAAGTGCATCTAGTCGACTGATGACACCTCTCATCATATTTACTATATCCATGGTTTTAAGGGACTTGTAGTATTCTCCTTCTCCACTATGTCATCTTTCCTTTGGCATGTATTAATCCTCAAAGAACTTCTAGCTTTGATACCAAAATAATACAACAATAGAGAGGGTATCAATTTTTACAGTAGCCTTCCCTAGTAGAAAATATTCACAATATACTCTTACCATAGAGTGTGCCTTGATTATATTATTATTTAAATGATATATTCAAACTCCATAATATGACAACTTCACAATATGGTGGTGTTATTTTATAGTAATAGCAATATATTCTTGCACAAGATGACAATGTGAAAGATGGTAAGGTAAAATATGAAAAATTCTAATGATAAGGATATATCAACACCTTACTTTATCCATTTCATGATGGTATTTCTACATGATGGCAAGTCCATAGAAAACTTCATGACGATAATCCACTGACGACATGTACTTCCTTTATAGAACTTCCCCTATCGATACTCACTTCCTTGATAAAAATTTCCCATGATGCCATGTAGATGGAAGTTTTTTTAGCTAACAATTTGAAAAGGGGTAAGGTATAACTTCTTTGCTCTCCAACTATGAGCAAGCCATGATATACCTCTTCACTACCCAATAATTCCAAAAACAAAAATAATAATCAAAACAAACAGATGATATCCTTTTCCATAATTCTACTTTGCTCAAATAGTTATTAGCTTTACAATAATAGCTAGATCATGTGATAGTAAGACTTATGTGGAAATTTATTTCACCTGTAATCATGCACACACTAATCCAAGCAGACTAAAATATATAACTTATATAGCACAAAACAAAAATCATTTAAATATGCAATGTCATGACCCTCCATTGGATAAAATTTTCCAAATAAAATATTTATGGATTTATATGAAATCAGTAATGATGAATTATGTGGATTCTAAGAGGTTTTAATGACTAATGATAGGATACTAATAAACTTATCTTTTTGTAGGAATAAACATCTCCACAAATGGGTTGAGGATTGATGACTATTAAAGTCAAATTGATTTGACTAATGATTCATTTATTTTAAAATTTCTCCATGTCTTTGTAAAACTTATATGATTGTAGAACTTATAAAATAGGGAGTGATAAGTGGCATTACTAACATGGTTAATGAAGATTTAAACTTTTCTTTATATATATAAATATTATCTAGCAATGTTTTATTTACATCCTTACTATTGGGCTAGAGCATTGGAATAAATGAACATACACCATTTATTAATTGGCAATGCCATAACTTTTAAGCAAAAGAACAAGAAAATACAACTTAACAGGTAGTTTGGAAGTTTGGTTCTTTTTGAAATAACTTCTTTGGGTTAATCTTTGGAAAACCCTTATGAAAGAGAAATGAAGGAGATTGGTTATATATATTCATACTTTTTAAACGAATAGCAATAGAAGGAAAAATGGCACAAGTCTAGAAGGTATATTGAAGTAAAAAAACTAGAGGTAGAAAAAGACCCATACCATCAAAGAATGAACAAAACATCTCCAAACTTGTATCTTCGATATCTAAGGTATTCCCTTTGTATTAAGTTTGATGAAATATAATGAATCTATGAATCATTAGAGGATTGTAGCTTTCTAAGTTTTATAAATATGTCTAATTATGAAGATATAGAGACTCTACATTTGGTTTAATAAGGTGTAAATATCCTTAGGGAAACCCTATAATTATGTTGTATTCAATCAATGTTTTAAATTTGATGGGGATAAACATGAATTTATGTTGTTGATAAACTTCCTCCTTTCTTGTGATGTACTTGTGGCTTTGAGGAGTGTATCCAATAACACTAGTTAGAAATATATGCCACTAATGAATGTGCTCTCGTTAAAATAGTAAAATTTTATCAAAAAAACACCTTAGAACACTCTCATGTAGGAAAATTCACTCCTAAAGTGTTTGACGTTGTATTTGAGCATCTATTGTGTAAAATCAAATCAAAACACAACACCTATGCAATGAGATGTTGCATCGGTTCCTTCTTACAAAGTTGACTTAGGATTGAAATGAGCTATGCTATTTTGACAGTAAAAATATTTCTTTGACCCGTGTTAACTTGTTTAAACCAACCACCATAGACGTCCCCATATTACATCTTACTGCCATGACAAATTGGAACCATTGGATATTGAACTAGATCTTAAACCATCCTCAAATACGTACCTTGTAAAGCATGTAAATTTTAAAAAGTCGACAAGTTTTAGTAAGGTATTAGGTTTGATTCTCCTTTTAGTTGATACATGGGTGTTATTGTAGGAAATAATTATAGCAAAGAAAATTAAGAAAAAGCAGAATATTAGTTGATGCCTTTAAAGTGATTAAATGAATAACCCTTAGAGAATGATGAAAAAGAAATATTAAAGTTGGAAGTACAACTATTAGGTTTAATGCATGGAAGACATTTTACTTCATATATATTAAATAGAAATTTTTATGGGAATATAAGCAAATTACTGACGGGGACTGGAATTTCACACCTCCAAAAATTTCATGCTTTTCATAAAAATCTGCTAAAAATATTTACATCCATCAAAATAAAAAAGCCCATCGGCTTTACAATGGCCAGAGCTTGTCTAGTATACAACACACTCTCTGTTCTTGATATTCCAGTCCACCATCCCCCCCAAAATAATACATTAAAATGAGTTTTTATCGAGGACTCGAACCTCTAGCAATTAATGCCCCCCCTAACAAAAATTTAAATTTGATTTTCCCCCTCAACTGAGATTTCAAATTTGTCTGCCATAAATGGGCAACTGCCCGATCTGCATTGCTATCTCATCCCATACTGTCTATGGTCTGCAACTGTCACTTTGTAAGAATACGTCCCTGCAATGGCTATTCCTGGTTAATACATGTGGTTGTCATCTTCATTTTAAGATACATGGCCTTCATATTTGTTTTGATACACGTAGCTGACCGCATGTTTAATTCGGCTTTACCTTCTTCTTGTCGCATAATCTTCAATACACGTGCCCCTCACAACTGTCTTAATACACGTGGCTGTCCATGTGTCAAATTTTGGCCTTGCCTGGCCGTCCGCTTTTAAAATTCACCCTGTCTTCTTATTGGCCGCGATATCACGATAGGTCATGAAATCGTGACATGTCGCGATATTGCGACCAAAATCGCCCTCACCTTGTCGAGCCCTTTGGGGTCACGATTTCATGACATGTCGTGAAATCATGGCATGTCACGATTTTGTGACCCCCTCCTTCCTTCGCCATCCTCTTGGGGTCACGATTTCACAACATGTCACAAAATCATGACATGTCGTGATTTCGCGACCCCCCCCTATGTATTCACTTTTGTCGTAGCCTTCGCCTCGTTCTTCGCCTTTCTTTAGCTTTTGAAACTATCTCGAACTCCTGCCACGTGGCAGCTTACCATTGGTCATGATATCGTGATAGGTCATGATATCACGACCTGTCGCGATATCGCGATAGGACTTCCCCCTCACCTCAGTTGTTAAAAGACATCGCGATATCGCGACGTCACGATATCACGACAGGACTTCCCCCTTGCCTCAGTTTTTAAAAGATGTGATATCACAATGTCACGATATCGTGACAAAACTGGCCCCCGCCTTTGCTACCGCTCCTGAGGTCGCAATTTCGTGACATGTCACAAAATCGTGACATGTCATGATTTTGCAACCCCACTCCAACTTTTGCCTTAGCTTTACAAACTCCCCCCCTACTTTATAACACTGTAGCCTTGGGAAAGAACTGGAATAAGTCAAAATACAAGTGCTTAGAAAACTTAGAAAATTTTGGAGGATGCAAGATTGATCAGCTACTGTCGGATGCTCCTGCATCAGACACCCGGGGTAAATGGAGAAGTGACCTTCACTTCTATGTTTTTCGGTCCGTGTCCTTTGTAATATCTTCAAGCACTCATCAACCTTTGCAACCTGCTCAAATCTCGTCTCCTGGAAAAAAAAAATTATGCCCTCTACCAGACAAATTCTGGCATTGCTGCACACCTTCTCATCCACTGTCTGCAATGGCTTCAACTTGTGCCGCACTCCATATTTCATCAAGGAGTATGTATTTGCACGACCATCATGCACTGCACTTCGATAAAACTGCCATGGCCTCCCTAACAGCAAATGGCAAGCATCCATGGGGAAAACATCACACAGGACTTCATCCTGGTATCTCCCAATCTAGAACGTGACTAAACACTATTCACGGACCCATGCTCTATGGTCCTTTCGCAACCATGCAATCCGGTATGGATGCAGGTGTCTCCTTCTCTCCAACTGTAACTTAGCAACCATCTCCTCGAAAACTAAGTTATCTGTACTCCCATTGTCTATAATAACATTACAGACTTTTCCTGCACTTTTGCATCGTGTGCGAAACAGGCTTCTCCTCTGCTCTGGTTTGTCTTCCTTAATCAGCATGGTTCTCCTCACAATCATTGCTTCTCCTTTCTTAGCTTCTTCTGAATGTTCTGAGTCAGCATTTTCAACTTCCACAATAGCTCTGGCAGGACCCACTTGTTTCTTGTTTACTCTCTCAGGGTGCTGGGGGCACTCATATGCCCGATGTCCCTCTTCTCCATAGTGGAAAAATGTTCCTCGGAACACTCCTCTTCCATACCTACATCCAGATCTACCTCTTCCTCTTGGGTAGCCATTGTTCTAAACTTGCGGTTTGGGTTCTTCATCTTCTTTCTGATTTCGGCTGCTGCTAACCTCTTCTTTCTTCTCCTCTTTTCCTTCATCCTTTCTTCCATCGATCTTTCCTCCAGGCCCTCTTCCTTTTTGCTTGCTCTCAAACCTTCTATTCAGTTTTTCTTCAACCTTCAGAGCAAACTGGTAAGCATCTTCAATGGTGCTCACCCGCACTAAGCTTAGCTCTTCCTGGACACTGGGTCTCAACCCATTAATATAACGGGCCACCTTTTCCTTGCTTGCTTCTAAATGACCGGTTCTGATGGAGATTTTATAAAATTCCTCCATATATTCTTGGACAGTTTTATTCATCTGTCTCAAACTCTGCATTTTTCTTAGCAGATCCAGTTCATAATCTACGGGAATGAATTGTCTTTTTAATTTTTCTACCATCCATTCCCATCTGGTTATCCATTATTTTCCTCTTCTGTTTCGTTCCAGCTGTACCCCCTTCCACCATATGCTGGCATGACCCTTTAATTTGGTTTTAGCAAACCTGACCCGCTCGGGATCTTCAACTTCTTCATATTCAAAATATTCTTCTAAGTCATTTATCCAGTCAATCAATTCTTTCGGATTCAAGTTCCCGAAATACATGGAAACTTCTATCTTCGGCCTCTTCCCAATCTGGGATATGGCCTTGTACAGTCTGGCTTGTGTCGGATCCACAACTTCTTCTTCTTCTTCTTCAAACTAATTTTCTTCTTCATCCGCTTCATCTTCACTGTCTGCATCTCTTCTCGGTTCATGTCCTCTACGCAGTTCTTCTTGCAGGGCCTGAACTTGCCGCTACAAAGCCCAAAAATCTCCTACTGCCATGCCTCTCCTACCAACGAGGTTTCTTCTTGGAGGCATCTTCTCACACTCTCATGAGCCTTCCCACAAGTCCTAGTACAACTGCATCTCCTTTGGCGATCTGCTGTACGCTCAGGAACTACTGATCTGATACCACTGACGCGGACCGGAATTTCACACCTCCAATAATTTCATGCTTTTCATAAAAATTTGTTGAAAATATTTACATGCATCAAAATAAAACAGCCCGCAGGCTTTACAATGGCCAGAGCTTGTCTGGTATACAGCACACTCTCTGTTCCCGATCTTCCAGTCCACCATCCCCCCAAAATAATACATTAAAACGAGTTTTTATCGAGGACTCGACCCTCTAGCAATTAATGCCCCCGCCTAACAAAAATTCAAATTTGATTTTCCCCCTCAACTGAGATTTCAAATTTGTCTGCCATAAATGGGCAACTGCCCGATCTGCACTGCTGTCTCATCCCATACTGTCTATGGTCTGCAACTATCACTTTGTCAAAATACGTCCCTACGATGGTTATTCCTGTTTAATACACGCGGCTGTCATCTTCATTTTAAGATACGTGGCCTTCATCTTTGTTTTGATACACGTAGCTGACCGCGTGTTTAATTCGGCTTTACCTTCTTCTTGTCGCACAATCTTCAATACACGTGCCCCTCACAACTGTCTTAATACACGTGGCTATCCACGTGCCAAATTTCGGCCTTGCCTGGCCATCCGCTTTTAAAATTTGCCCTGTCTTCTTATTGGCCGCGATATCGCGACAGGTCGCGAAATCGTGTCATGTCGCGATATCACGACCAAAATTGCCCTCACCTCGCCGAGCCCTTTGGGGTCGCGATTTTGTGACATGTCACGAAATCGTGGCATGTCACGATTTCGTGACCCCCTCCTTCCTTCGCCATGCCGAGCCTCTTGGGGTCACAATTTCACAACATGTCGCGAAATCGTGACATATTGTGATTTCGCAACCCCCCCCTCTGTCTTCACTTTTGTCGTAGCCTTCGCCTCGTTCTCCGCCTTTCTTCAGATTTTGAAACTGTCTCGAACTCCTGCCACATGGCAGCTTACCACTGGTCGTGATATCACGACAGGACTTCCCCCTCGCCTCAGTTGTTAAAAGACATCGTGATATCGTGACGTCACGATATCACGACGAGACTTCCCCCTCGCCTGAGTTATTAAAAGACGTCGCGATATCGTGACATCGCGATATCGTGACGTCGCGATATCACGACAAAACTAGCCCCCGCCTTTGCTACCGCTTCTGAGGTCACGATTTCATGACCCCACTCCAACTTTTGCCTTAGCTTTACAAACTCCCCTCCTGCTTTATAACACTGCAACCTTGGGAAAGAACTAGAATAAGTCAAAATACAAGTGCTTAGCAAAATTAGAAAAGAGGATGCAAAATTGATCAGCTGTCGCTGGATGCTCCTGCATAAATTACTTAAGCTTAGGTAGTCAAAATTTAATGAAGGTTGTCCTATTATGAACTATAGGCAAGTAATTCATAGAATAAAGGAAATCCTTTAAGAAAAAAAAGGAATGGTTTGACTATGGAAAAGAAATTGACCTTGTATTATGATGTATAAGAGTATTCTATTAGCTTAAGATTAATACTTTTCAATTATATTAATTTGTATATTGTACTTTTATAGTATGAATAAATAATGCATTTTATTAGAATGGGAATATTGTAAAACAAGTTATGTAGTGATTAAGTTATTTTTGACATAATATTGAAATGGTTTATAATATATGTTTAAATTATAAGAAATGGAAATATTAATGGAAATGCTTTAATAGTTACTGCATTGGACAAGGTCCTTTTTATTATCTGGATGATTTTAAATTATTAAGATGCTTAATACTCTAGGTGGCTATATTATGTTATTCTGAAATGGAATTAGGTACCATGTGGAATATGATGTATTATAAAAAATAAGAAGAGAGTCTTTAGTGATGTAAAGTTAAATAAGTATTGGGCATAGGGCCCAAAAATATAGGAATAAACCTATGGGGGTTCCTTGCATAGACTTTAATTAGGATAATTACTTAAAGGAATATTCTTAAGTAATTATAGGTTGATGATTGAATTAGGTTGGTGTGAGGGAATTATAGGACTCCCTTGATTTGTAAAAGGGAATCTACAAACCTTTGTAATGTAAAGACATAAAAATGATGGAGAATTATTACACAAAAATGAGGATATATGGTAAGAGGTATCATGGATTTCCTCTTGTAGAATGGTTAAAGGAATTGCAAAGGTAGTGAAGATGGACAATTTTTGAGGTTGGGTTTTCTCCCTAGATAGGGTTCCTAGGATATATGATGTGTCTAATGGTTATATTTTGTGGTACTTGATATGGAATTTGTTATTTACATTTATTTCTTTAATGCTATTAGTATGAATGAAAAAGAAATGGATTTGTTTATTCTACTTTAATGAAATGTTCATCATAAATAATGTATTGATGTTTTCAATTATCTCTTTATTTACTTAAATGCTATGAAAAGTAAAAATTAGATAGATGCTTAGTATCCATTTATTTTATATAAGATAACATAGTGTTTTTCATTATATTATTATACTTGAATGAATGATATATAAAGGATAATCTTATCTTGAATTCCTTAAGATAAGTGGGTGAAATTTTGTAAGGGTTTTAATGAAAGAATACCCAAGTAGTTAGACCCTAAGGTTAGGACTAGAATTAAGGAAAATGTGATGGATAAACCCTTAAAAGTTGCCATGGGAACTTTAATAATGGATCATTAAAGTGTGCTCCAAAATAAAGAGGGCTTAGAATTCCATTGTAACTAGATCCATGTGATGGGATCTCCAAAGGAAAGAGAGGTACCCATGTGATAAATATGACACCTCCATTAAACTAGTTAAGGAATGATAGAAACTAGCTTAGTGGTGCAAAATAGTTCTAAACTAAGCCTAAAAGAAAAACTAGTTAAGGAATGATGGATACTAGTAGGGGATTTGGCATCCCTTTTCTCAAATAAATGAGATATGGTTAACCCTCGCATCATGGTCAAAAATTCCTTCGAAAAAGAAATTAAGAACATTTTGGGTGACCACACAAAGGTGTCCTTTAAGCTATATGGGCAATCAGTAAAGGTAAACCATGGATTTCACATGGGAGAATGGCCATTCCTATCCACTTGGAGGTTTCTATAGCATCTAAATTCCAAAAGTGGAAGAATAGGTTCTAAGGATTATATCCAAATTATCTGAACTTAATATTGGACTTATGAAAAAAAAATGGGTAGATTTTAGGGTTGTTATAGTTGGTATCAAAGCATGGTTATAGGTCCTTTATGATTTCCAAATCTAACCTTCTGATGTAGGAATAAACAACTACCTTAAAAAGAAATTAGCCATGAGTAAACTTTGATGAGCACCTTAGGAATAATATAATATTCCCATGGTAATAATGGTTTAAAAAAATAATATTGATCAAAATATTGATACTACTCTTGATTGTTTGATGAAGGATAGATGTTAGTTTTGTTTGCTAGAAAAAAAATAATGTTATTTGGGACTTGACTTGACATAAGATACTGGAAAAACCAGGAGTTATAACACCAATATCTAGAAAAGGGAGACACTAATATTCTTGAATCTTTATTATGAAATTATATTCTAACAAAAACTTTGATGAGGGCATAACCTATGGAGTACCTCCTCTCCAACAATTTTACCAAAGTATGACACAGTTGGAAATTTTAGTAAGAAAATTGCAGGATTAGGTTGACCAACATTAGTTGATACTAGAAATTATTGCTAAGCAAGGATAATCTAGAAATTAGGGTCTTAAGAAGATCAAATCAAGAAAACCTTTCAATAAGATCAACTACTATACCTATGGAGGACCTCACTATGCCATGCGTTACCCACTGAAAACAAGGTCTGGAAATAATCCTGAATAATCTAACCACAAGGTTAATAAGCCACTGGGAGTTAACACCTAGATGGATAGGCTGACCCAATCCATATAAATGGTATGACTTTTTTTCTATTTATAATTTTATAATATAGCAGAGTAATAGATAGTTTATTTTAGTTTAGTAAATGATATATCAAAAAAATTAGGATAATTGATAGAAGGGTGGAAAGTAGAGTATGATTCTAGATAAACCTATGTTGTGGATCAATGTTATCCTAAAGTGAAAGTCATACTACCTAATGGTTCCATAGAATGATACATATATGTATCTCCTCTCCATGCCTTTGATATAGTTTTAGGGATGGATTGATTAAAATACCAAGAGGTTGTAATCAATTTCTAGGAAATATGGATTGATTACACTGATAGTATCAAACAAAGAAGGAATTTTTTTAGTGAATAGGGTTCTTTTCATCCTCAATTACTATCAATAATGCAAGTAAATACTGAAGAACACAAGCTTATACTGAGAGGGGGGTGAACAGTATAAGGCCGCTTTTTACTTTTTCTTTCAATTCAATATTATGCAGTGTATAGATAACAGTATCAATAGCAATAATCAAATCAATGTACAAAACACCATACACAATAGAGACACCATAATTTATGTGGTTCACCCAATGTGGGCTACTCCACGGAGAAAATATTTTACTAAAATTTTCTCAATCAATCTCTTTGGTAATCCTTCCCAATTACAATGTTTATGGACCTCTCTTCCACAGGAGAACTCCTTCCAATTTTTCTCTGGATAGTGATCTTCTAGAAGACTCTGTCTCTCTGCTACACTGACTGGTGGATCTCTCTCAACTTGAAGACTCCTCACTCAGATATATCTTCAATTGTCCTAGTTGCTGGATCTCTATCCATTAATACTGTCCTCTATACTCTATCACCTCCAAAGCTCTTTCTCAATAGGTTCACTCAGAACCTTCTCAAATCTGCTCAACAAGATCACTCAGAACTTGTCCAAATCTGATCAATAAGTCCTCTCTAGGACTTGTCCAAATCAACTCAATAAGTCCTCTCTAGGACTTGCTCAAATCTGCTCAATAAGTCCTCTCTAGGAATTGCTCAAATTTGCATAGCAAGCTTCCACAAAAGTTTACTCAAAATCAGTCCACAAGCCTTCTCAAAGAATTGTCTCAAATATTCTTAACAAGCTCACACAGAACATGCCCAATCTTAGAGAATCATAAAGAGAATTGTTAGAGACTCAATATGTTCTATACTTAATGCTCAATCAATATCTCAACTCAATCTCATAGAAGCATAAAGAGAATTGTTAGAGACTCAATATGTTCTATACTCAAATCTTAATCTCAACTCAAATCAATCTCATAGAAGCATAAAGAGAATTGTTAGAGACTCTATATTTTCTATACTCAAATCCCAATCTCAACTCAAATCAATTTCATAGAAGCATAAAGAGAATTGTTAAAGACTCTATATGTTCTATTCTCAAATCTCAATATCAACTCAAATCAATAATATAGAATAGTTTGTTTTATGGAACTTGAACAACCACATGCATCCACTTGACTAGGCTCAATCAACTCAACTCAACCAAGCACCTCAATGAATAACTCTTTCTCACAAATCCTAGTCCAAGCATGTATCAGTCAACTCAAAATGTTTCCAACAATGCTCAACAACAAATCTCACATAACAATGATACTCATGTTCTATTCTAACTCAAGTTCAAGTTATTTGCAAAACCAATGGGCTCCAACAACAATGCTTATAAAATAAGATTTAGTCACAACTCTCAATCCAGAAAACCTTGAAGCACTAAACCAATCACTTTCAAAAAGGAAACCAAAATAAATCCTTTTCACTCCAAAGATATTTTAAGAAATCAACCACCATAATCAATCAATAGGATAATGTGCCCATACCTTTAATGAATATGAAGAAGCCTCTTTGAAAATCTGCCACAATCACAATATTCTTTTGCCAATCTTCACAAGGGTTATAAGATCACAAAATAATCAATATTACTCCACTTCACAATTATATTCACCAAGGCTTTTAATTAGAAATCCTTCTTAAGCATTAATGCACATCTTCCTTATCACTCCCAAAACCAGTTGTACCATAAAATAAAATAAATAAAAACATTGCATAAACTTGTCACTCCAAAAACCACTTATACCATAAAATAAATCAAATATTTTATATCCTTCCTTTCAACACTTTTGCACTCAAAAATAATCACAAAGATTTCTTAGGCAATATCTCACATTGATCAAATATCAAACCTTATTAAAATATTAAAACTTGCTCAACCTTATATCTCCCACAAAAATTATAATCAAACCTTAGCAAGAAAATATTTTAATTAAAATATTGACCCCCAAAAATATCGGAGTTGGAGCACATACCTCAAAGGAGCCCTCAAAGGGCTTTGGCATTTTGAACCTCTACCCACTGTGCTACCAAGCAATAGCTAAGCCGCATGATCTATCACTGCCAACGTGAGTGCCTTGGGCACTCTCTTCCTTGAACTGTGTACGCTTTCCTCACAAGGCACCAAAACTTTGATCGTCCATGACTTGACTGCCCACGTCACACTCCACGAAATTCATGGTGCAATATTCAGATGCATATATACTTTGGGTTTTTGAAAATCATGCGACACAACTTAGTTTTATTAAATGGAAAACCTTTGGCTTATTTATATAAGCCATCGTTCAATGTGAATACGTCAGCCCTTTTAGCATTGCCCTCATGACATCAGCGATGCCAATAAGAAAGGAGGGAAAAACTTTTTATTTAATTTTAAAATTTAAATTTTAATTTTAAATAAATTAAAATTTAAACTAAACCTTTATAATTAAATTTCTCCATCATCGGGGCACCTTTTTCGATGAAATGAAAAACCAACTTGGGTTTTAAGAAAAAACCATTTCAAATCTACCATACATTGGATTTAAATAAAACCTTTCCTTGCCTTCATTGGTTTTCATAAAAACCTTTTGCTAAGCTTCCCTTGAAGCTCCTTTTGGAACCAAATGCTATGCATCCCTTCTAGAACCTTTGATCAAAACCTTTGCTTCTCATAAGCTCTTTGTGGAGCAAAATCATAGTGCTTACTTACATGGGTCCTTTTGACATCAATGACAACTTTTAGCTTAGGGACTCAAAATTTCCAACAAATACAACCATGAAAAAGGGTGGAATTATTTTTGTGGTTAAGTTTAATGAAGTTGAGACAAATAAAAGGAAGATGTGTTTACAAAATACCCAATATTGCAAGATTATATGGATGTATTTCCTAAATATTTACTTGGGTTGCCACCAAAAAGGGAATTTTATTTCACTATAGAACTAATGCATGGAATAAAACAAAAACATACAGTCCCATATAGGATGAAACCTATAGAGATGTAGGAGTTAACAGTTCAACTTGAGGGGTTGGTAGAAAAAGGGTTGATAAAACCTAGTGTGTCATCTTGGGGTGCATCTGTTCTCTTGTAAAGAAGGATGGATTGCTAAGATTGTGTATTGACTATTGAATGTTAAACAAAGTGACCATAAAAAATAGATATCCCCTACCTAGAATAAAGGATTTTTTTGCCGAATTGAAAGGGTCAACCATATTCTCCAAATTTGACTTAAAATTAGGCTATCATCAATTGAGAATTCATGAGGAGGATACTCATAAAACTACCTTCAAAACTCGTGATGGACACTATGAATTCATAGTACTACCTTTTGGACTTCTAATGCTCTAGTAGCCTTCATGAATCTAATGAATATTGTGTTTAGAATATAGCTATATCAGTTTATCTTGATCTTTTTAGATGACATTCTAAGATATTCCAAGTACAAGGAAGAGCATGATAAGCACTTAAGGATAGTGCTTTAATTGTTAAGAGAAAATTAACTTTACGATAACCTCTAACAATGTGAATTATATGTTCTTGAGGTACAATATCTTGGGTATATTATCTCCGCTAATGGAATAGTTGTATATCTAAAGAATATTGAGGTCATTGTGAGTTTGCCATGGCCCATCAATGTAACTAAAGTATGGAGTTTTATGGGTATTATAGGCTACTATAGACACTTTGTAAAATATTACTCTAAGATTACCTACCCGAAGACCAACCTTCAAAGAAATGACAAAGAATTTAAATGGATAGACCAATGTAAGGCAACCTTTGAATTATTAAAACATAAACTCACTTTCACACTGATTATAAAAATTCTAAAGTCACAAGGAATGTTTTTAGTGTGCATAGATGCATCAATGGAAAGTTTAGAAGGAGTCCTATCCAAAGAGGACACAATGGTAGCATATGAGTCAATGAAACTTAAGAAACATGAATTAAATTATGCTACACATGACATGGAACTAGCAATAGTAGTGCATGCCCAAAAAATGTGGTGATTTTATCTGCTAGGCAAACTGTTTGAGCTTCGAATAAATCACTAGAGTCTAAAATATATTTTCACTCAACCAATACTGAATGCAAGACAAAGATGATAGATCAAGTTCTTAGCTGAATATGACTTTGGTATATAGTATATCAAAGGTAAAGATAACAAAATTGTAGATGCCATGAGTAGACAAAGACATATACCTGCTATAACTTATAGCCATGTAAACTTGATGGACAAAGTTAGAGAAATGCAAACCCAAGACCAATTTTGCAATGATATTTGGGGTAAAATGAAAAGAAATCCTGATGAAAATAAAGAATATAGCATTAAGGATGGAATCTTGTGTTTCAAGGATAGAGTAGTCATACCTAAAAAAGGTAATTTAAGAGAATGATTATGCAGGAAATGCATAAATAACCTTACTCTACTCAACTAGGAGGGGCCAAATGATGAAAAACATTATTGTACACGAATTAAGGACATAAGTGAATTTTTCATTATGTGTATGTAATATCAGAAAGCAAGGGCTAAGAACTAACATCTAATAGGATTTTTATACCCACATGATATACTTGTTTGAAAATGGTAGGTCATATCCATGGAATTTATTATGGGAATGCCTAAGAATAGATTCCAACATGATGCAATCCTTATTGTAGTAGATAAATTTACCAAGGTTGCACATTTTATACCGAGAAGTACCAAGGATGATGCAATTATAGTGGCTAACAAATTTGCCAAGGAAATATTTAGACTACATGGATTTCCTAAAGTAATAATATCAGATAGAGATTCCACATTCACATTTTTATTCTGGTAAGCCCTACATCGAGCTATAGGTACTAAATTAAATATTAGTTCTACTTACCATCTCGAGACTGATGGATAGATTGAGAGAGTTAACTAGGTTATGGAATACATGCTTTGCATGTACTATATGGATCAAAAATAAAAATGAAAATATTTTTTGCACTTGATTGAATTTACCTATAATAATTGACATCATGCTTCTTTGGGAATGGCTCCATTCAAAGTGTTGTATGGTAGGAAATATCAAACACCCCTTTCATGGGATAATCTAGGAGATCATATTGTCATCAAATTGGATGTGGTTTGAGAGATGGAGGAACAACTAAAAATAACTAGATCAAGGCTAAAATAAGCCTTTGATCATCAGAAGAGTTATGCTAATAGAAAGTGCACACCTCAGAGTAAAGCCCATGAAAAGTGCCATAAAATCAACCAAAATGGATCATAGGTTTTTTGGACCCTTTGATATCATTGAGAATAGAATTTTGGTTGCCTATCATCTCTCCTTACTGCCAAATATATCCAATATCCATAATACTTTCCATGTATCCCTAATTAGGAAGTATTTAGTTGATCCTGACCATGTATGGAATTGAAGTAAACGAAAAAACAATAATTGAAGTCCAACTAGTGAATATTTTTGGATTGGTACTCAGAAAATAATGCTACTTAAGAGAAAGTAGTTGATATGCAAAAATATTTTTCCTCATTTAATTGAATTAATAGATGTAATTTTATTCTTATTGTAGGTTACTGATGAAACACAACAGATTGTGATTAGTCCAAGGGGGTAGTAAGTCATGACACTCCCTTGGATAAATGTTTTCAAATAAAATATTTATAGATTTATTTGAAATCATTAATGATGAGTTATGTAGATTCTAAGAGGTTTTGATGACTAATGATATGGTACCGATAAACTTACTTTTTTGCAGGAATAAACATCTCCACAAATGGGCCTGAGACTAATGACTATTAAAGTCAAAATGATTTGACTAATGATTCATTTATTTTGAAATTTCTTCATGTCTTTGCAAAGGTTATATGATTTTTGCACTTATACAATAGGTAGTGATAAGTGGCATTACTAACATGGTTAATAAATATTTAAACTTTACTTTATATGTCTATATATAAATATTATCTAGCAATGTTTTATTTACATCCTTATTATTGGGCTAGAGCATTGGAATAAATGAAGATACAAAATTTATTAATTGACAATGCAATAAATTTTAAGCAAAAAAACAAGAAAATACAACTTAATACGTATTTTGGAAGTTTGGTTCTATTTTACTTTGGAATTTCCTTACAAAAGAGAAAGGAGGGGAGATCTGTTATATATATTCATACTTTTTAAAATAATAGCAACAAAAGGAAAAAGGGTGTAGGTGTGGAAGGTATATTGAAGTCTAAGATGACCAGAGGCAATGAAATACCTCTACAATCATAGAATGAACAAAACATATCCAAACTTGTATCTTCGATATCTAAGGTATCCCCTTAGTGTTAAGTTTGATGAAATAGAATGAATCTACAAATACTTAGAGCATTGTAGGTTCCTAAGTTTTATAGATCCATATAATTATGAATATGTAGAGACTCTATGTTTGGTTTAGTAAGGTGTAAATACATCGATGGAAACCCTATATTATTGTTATCTTCACTCAGATATTTCAAATTTAGTGGGAATAAACATGACTTCATGTTCAACAGTTTGTTGATGATACTATTATATCCTCTCATGCTTCCATTCCCGAAGCAAAAATCATTAAGAACATTCTTGATTCTTATGAAGAGGTAGCTGGTCAGAAAGTCAACTACCATAAAAGCAAGCTATACTTTCTCAATACTCCCAATCATAGACAAAATAGGATTGCTGAGATCCTTGGGTGCAACATTGGGAGCCTTCCAACTACTTATCTTGGATTACCGCTTTTCCATGATAGATCAATCTCGGCTATGTGGAACCCTATTTTAGATCTCCTCAACAAGAAACTAGTGGGGTGGAAAAGCTCAATCCTCAGCCAGGCAACCAAAGCAACTTTGGTCCAAGCTTGCCTTCAAAGTATCCCTATTTTCTTCTTATCTATCTTCAAAGCTCCAACTACCATCTACCAAAAAATTGAACAAATTCAATGCAGATTCCTTTGGGCTAGAAACGAAAACAAGAATAAATTTTCGCTAGTCGCCTAGGACAGGGTCTGTTCCAAGAAAAAGGATGGAGGACTCGGATTCAGAGACATCAAGCGAATGAACATGGCCCTCATTGCCAAGCAGGCCTAGAGACTTACCATCAATGAAAAAGTCACTTGGATTGATATCATTAAAGCTAAGTACCTCCATCAGTTTTCCTTTCTTGGAGAGCATAACCTCCCTATCGGATCCCATTTATGGAATGGCGTAATCAAAACAAGGAAAATTATCATGGAAGGCTTAAGGTGGTGTCTAGGAACTAGAACGACCATCCATTTTTGGGATGACCCGTGGATCCGTGATAAACCTCTCAGCTAAGATCCGCATCTTGCAATGCTCAAGGCGGCTACCAAATCCACATTTGGAGATAAGGTGTGTCACTTCATTAACCAAGGTCCTACAAGACCTGAATGGAAACACTTGGCTCTTAACAAGGCAAGGCATATCACTGAGGCTCTCAGGTGGTTACAAAACTTGTTGAGGATTTGCATCATCACGAGCTCACACAAAGATGATTCCATGGTCTAGAACCTTAAAGATTCTAGAAATTTCACTATCAAATCAGCTTACTACAGTCAAGAAACTCCCACTGATGGTTGGGACTTATCAAATCAGGTCTGGGTTACCAAGATCATTCCCAAGGTCAAATTATTTTACTGGTTGGCCATCCAAAATAGAATCCTCACCATTGATAACTTGATAATCAGAGGGTTACTCATTCCCAATTGGTGTATCCTGTGCAAAAACACCTATGAGTCAACTTTGCATATTTTTTGGAATGTCCCTTTTCTCTAGCAGTTCTCAACCAGGTTCATAACACCTTTGACATATCCACAGTCCTCCCACATTCCATTTCCCTCCTTATTAAGAAATGGCCCTGGATTTTCAAGAGCAACCAACTAAAATTCGTGTGGAAAGCTTGCCTCCACCTTTTCCTGTGGCAGATTTGGCTCAAGAGGAATGCCAAAATTTTCAAAAATCAAGCCACTGATAAGAAGATTATCATTGTCAAAATATTGGCCCTTGCTACAGAGAATGACTCTCTTGTTTCATCTTCAAAATCCCCCCTCCTGGTTTAGAATTAGACCTAACCAAACTTTTCAATCTGTCTAACATCTTTGCCATGCCCCGTAATTTTTTTGATAGGTCAGTCATCAAGTGGGTCTTACCACCTACTAGGTGGCACAAGCTCAATTTCGATGGTGCGGCTAAAGGCAACCCAGGAGCGACGGGCGGAGGAGGAATTCTCAGAAACCATAGAGGAGAAATAATTTTGGCCTTTGCCCAGAACCTGGGAATTCAATCCAACAATATGGCAGAGGCGTAGGCTCTGCTCCAAAGTTTGATCCTCTTGGAAGGGTTGACCATCAACAAAATTATCATAGAAGGAGACTCGTTGCACTATATCAACTAGCTCAATGGTACCGCTAAGCCTCCCTGGACCCTTGCTTTGATTTTCCAAGAATGCAAGACCCTAATTGGCAATTACCCAGAATTAGTCATTAAGCATCAATACCGGGAAGGAAACAAAGCTACGGACTGGCTTGCTAACAAGGGAGTCGGCGAATCTGACATTCAAGTGTGGAGAGACTCCTTCCCCATTGGCCTAAGGAATGATCCTACAAGTTTCAATGTTTGCACAATGTGAGATGTTGCCAGGGGATTGGTTTGGTATGCTAATGAAACTTGTCGCAATATCGCGACACTTTTTCCATCTTCTCCTTCGATAGAAAAAATACAACATGTTGCGTTATCGCGACAATTCTCACATTTGGCCGTGAAAATGCAACATGTCATGATATCATGACATTTCTTTCTCCTTTGGCCATGATGTTGCAACATGTCGCAATATCACGACACTTTTTTCTCCTTTGGTCGTGGTGTTACATCATGTCACGATATCGTGACACTTTTTCTCTTTTGACCGTGATGATGCAACATGTCATGATATCGCGACACTTTTTATCTTTGGCCACGATGATGCAACATGTCGCGATATCGTGACACTTTTTCTCTTTGGCCGCGATGATGCAACATGTCGCGATATCGCGACACTTTTTCTCTTTGGCCATGATGATGCAACATGTCGCGATATCATGACACTTTTTTCTTTGGCCGCGATGATGCAACATGTGATATCATGACACTTTTTCTCTTTGGCCGTGATGATGCAACATGTCGCGATATCACGACACTTTTTCTCTTTTTCCGAGATGATGAAAGATGTCACGATATCGTGACACTTTTTCTCTTTGGCCGTGATGATGCAACATGTCGCAATATCGTGACACTTTCTCTCTTTGTTCACGATGATGCAACATGTTGTGATATCGCGACACTTTTTCTCTTTGGCCGTGATGTTGCAACATGTCGCAATATCATGACACATTTTTTCTTCAACCGTGATGATGCAACATGTCGCGATATCGCGACACCTTTTCTCTTTGGCCGCGATGGTGCAACATGTCGTGATATCGTGACACCTTTTCCTTCTTTGGCTACGGTAATGCAACATGTCACGATATCGTGACATTTTTTATCCTTTTTCCGAGATGATGCAACATGTCATGATTTCATGACACTTTCTCTCCTTTGGCCACGATGTTGCAACTTGTCATGATATTGCGACACTTTTTTTCCTCTAGCTGTGATGATGCAACATGTCACGATATAACAACATTTTTTCTCCTTAGGTCGTGCTGATACCACATGTCATGATATTGCGACACCTTTTCTCTTCTATCCATGACATTGCAACATGTCACGATATCATGAAACTTTTCCTCCTTTGGTCGCGACAATGCAACATGTCGCGATATCATGACACCTTTTCTCTTGTGGCCGTGGCGGTGCAACATGTCATGATATCATGACACTTTTTCTCCTTTGGCCATGATAATGCAACATGTCGCGATATCGTGACATATTTTCTTCTTTGGCCTTGACGATGCAACATGTCGTGATATCGTGACACCTTTTCTCCTCTGGCCACAAAGACGCAACTTGTCATGATATCGCGACACTTCTTCTCTTCTGGCAGTGACGTTGCAACTTGTCGCGATATCATGACACTTTCTCTCCTTCAGTCGTGATGCTGCATGCTATCGCGATATTGCGACATATATTCCTCCTTTGGCCATGACGATGCAACATGTCATGATATCGCGACACCTTTTCCTCCTTGCTTTTCCCCTATGCTTTGGACCACGAAAATGCAACATGTCACGATATCACGACACCTTTCTTCTTGTGGTGTTCTAAATTTTCTTTGATCTTTAGATCTTGGGCCTCTTCGGTCGATTTTGAAAACATGTAAAAAATACTTTTTCAAGGTTCAGGGACCTTTCAACACCCTTTCAACCAATAAAAAAAAAACATGACTTCATGTTGTTGATAAACTTCCTCCTTACTTGTGGTGGATGTGCAAATTTGAGGAGCGTACCCTGACTGTACTAGTTATAAAGTGTTGTAGAGATTTATTAGTACTAACATAAACCATTCACCAATATGCAAAAATATCAAATCATTCATCCACAATATATTATCCACAATAACAATCCACAAATGAGAGAGAGATAGATAATACCCTTAAGGTAGGAAAACACCAATAATACTCCTTAAGGAAGGAATCACTCTACAATATCTCCCAAGATGAGAGATGCCTCTTAAGGAGGGCAAAGTCCCATAATCCACTTCATGGGCAACAACGATTACATAATATTATTCTCCAATGATGATTACAATGACAAATATCTCTTATTTATATATCCATATTCTTATTCTACTTTGGGGAGCCTACTACTAATATAATATTATATTATAATATAATATTATAATACAATCAACCTTGGGTTATGTGTGGCCCATGTCAACCCTTATACAATATAATAATATATCCCCAAATATCTATTCCTAGGTACCCTACCATGCCACCCTCCTTATAAATATTTCGTCCTCAAAACATATGAAGAAACATGATAATATGATTTGCTAAGCAATGTTAGCAACTGGTACCAATCTTGATCATCCATCCATCCAAGTGAAACACTTTGAATCTGGTATACCATTTTATTACTTAAGTATCCAAATCTGATTCGTTGGCTCCACGCTTCTGCTACTGTATTTTGATCACTTGAATGATGGGTCCACTTGTTCCTTAATGCTGATGAACCACTTTGAAAACCAAGATCCCTATGCTTTCTCTGCCAAACACTGCCATAGTTGGTGCCCTTATGATTCCATGTAGAACCATAATATTGATGCTTTGAACCATACCTCCAAGATTATTGATGTTCATGGTGTTGTGGATGGCGATATGGTGCAACCTTAACTTGATGTTCTACCTTCTTTGACTTCTCAACATTTGGCTCTATTATTTTAAATTCTTCTACACATTGTCCTTTCATGTTCTCTTTGTTTGGTGTGTCCTTGTGCTCTTCTATAAAAGCTTCCTTAGACTCTATTACTGTTATTTCCATGAACTCCATTGCTACTACTTCTTCTATGGAATTTGTTTATGCTACTTCCTTCTTGGATTCTATTTCAGGTTCTTCAATTTGTTTCTCTACAACCACTTCTTGATTTTCCTTGCATACTTGCTCCTTAAGCTGAGAAATATCCTGCAATGTTATATTCTTTTTCATGTACCATAACTTCATAAACTTCTTTTGCACATTAATATTAACAGTACCCAAAGAATATAACCAAGGATAACCAAGAATAATATCCTCATATCCATCTGAATAGCATGAAAATCTGAATGTAAAACATATTTATCCATAGTGATCTTCAAATCTTCAAAAATCTAAACATTCTCACCCTATAGTTGTATGTCCTTAATTTTTGTTGCTTGAACTTGCAACTTCTTAGCCAAACCAATATTAATAAAATTATATCTGCTATCAGGGTCAATATAAATAATAACCTGTTCTTTTTGAATGCTTCCATGAACCTACAAAATATACTTTTTAGATTTAAACAAATTCCTTTGTCCATTTTCTAATTTATCTTCTACCAAAGGTGTGGTTTCCTCTGTCTGCATACTGACATCTTTTTTATCTTCCCTGACCTTTTCCTCTTTCTTCTTGAGTAATTTTATTTCTTTTTCATAGTCTTCATTCTGTTTCTTGAAAACTTCCCATTCTCCTTTTATTTCATTCCACTCATTTTGAATTCCCTGTAGTTTCTTTTCAAGGTCTTCGATGACATCCCACATGCTATCTATATTTTTATCCCTTTCTTCAAGTTTTATCTTACAAATATCTATCTTTCTTTGGAATTGAATAGGTACCCATGTGCTCAAGAATGTTGGTTCAATTTGATCCCAAGTGCACAAGAATTTACCACATTTAAACCTTTCTATCCATTGTAAAGCTTTCCCCGTAAACAAGGTATGATAGCCATTTGTTAACCTATTTTCACTAACTTGAGATTTTACTATTTTTAGCCACTCTCTCACATCAATATCATTTTCTCCATTAAAATTTTACCATTCCATAGTTTATGCCCTAATGCAACTATGATTTTTTGATAATATATAGCATGCCCTAATGCAAACTAGGGTTTTATGGAAATAAATATCTTCCCACTGAGTTGAAGCTAAAAAATCCACATAGACAACTAGATATGCAATTTTTCTTCCAAAAAAAATAAAGTGCAATTGATTTGCTTACCCGAACTAAACAAATTTTGTCTTTTAAAAAATTTGTGACTTGAAAATTTGTCACTACCCTTGTTCCAGATGGCTGACTTCAGAAGGTCGTATCTCCCTCAATACTACTTGGATTCCTTAATATGACAACTCATTTTAAAGCTCTTCAAATTCTGCACAAAATGATCCAAGAATAGCTTGAATTGGATAAACTTTCATAGAGATATGGCTTCTGAAATATGAGAAATTTTTCTAAAAAGAACTGCAAACTTCATCACTATCCTTGTTTCAGATGACTAACTTGAAAAGGTTGCATCTCCCTCAATACTACTATTATTCCCTCATATGACCACTTATTTTAAATCTATTCAAATTATACACAAAATGATCCAAGAATCACCTGAATCGGATAAACTTTCACAAAGATATGGCTTCTAAAAGATGAGATGTTTTGCCAAAAAACAATTGCCCTAATTTTACAATTTCATACAAAAATCCCCACTTTACCAAAATTGTTTCTCTGATACAAATTGTTGTAGAAATTTATTATTAATAACATAAACCATTCACCAATATGCAGAAAGTAATTATCCACAATAACAATCCACAAATGAGAGAGAGATAGATAATACCCTTAAGGTAGGGAAACACCAATAATACTCCTTAACGAAGGAATCACTCCACAAGATCTCCCAAGATGAGAGATACATCTTAAGGAGGGCAAAGTCCCATAAGCCACTTCATGGGCAATGAAAATTACATAAGATTATTCTCCAATGATGATTACAATGAAAAATATCTCTTCTTTATATATCCATATTTTTATTCTACTTTGGGGAGCCTACTACATATATTATATTATAATATAATATAATATAATATTATAATACAATCAACCTTGGGTTATGTCTGGCCCATGCCAACCCTTATACAATATAATAATATATCCCCAAATATCTATTCCTAGGTACCCTACCATGCCACCCTCCTTACAAATATTTAGGTTGGAACAAGTTTAACATGGGGTTATACTTAAATAGGGAAATGAGCTTCCTAGTTGAAATAAATTAGAAAATTATTGTTGATCATTATGGGACACTGGCCACTCCCATACACATGGATAAACTCTGATCAAGTTGATTCCTGTGTGGTGCATAGCCTTGGAAACTCAGGTGACTACTTATTCAATATAAAAATATATATAAAAGACTCTCATACATATGTAAGTTTGTAAAAAAAAATGTTGATGATGGTTAGTTTTGGTTGGGTAATGTGGGGTTATTACATAATTAACATAAATCATTCACCATTATGCAAAAATATCAAATCATTCATCCACAAGTAATTATCCAAAATAACAATCCATAAATGAGAGAGATAGATAATACCCTTAAGGTAGGGAAACACCAATAATAATCCTTAAGGAAGGAATAACTCCACAAGATCTCCCAAGATGAGAGAGCCACTTAAGGAGGGTAAATTCCCATAAGCCACTTCGTGGGCAAATATGATTACATATGATTGATATCCATGATGATTACAATGACAAATATCTCTTATTTATATATCCATCTTCTTATTCTACTTTGGGGATCCTACTACTAATATAATATTATAATATAATATAATATAATATTATAATACAATCAACCTTGGGTTATGTGTGGCCCATTCCAACCCTTATACAATATAATAGTATATTTCCAAATATCTATTCCTAGGTATCCTACGAGAAAGATACAAGTCTAATGAATGTTATCTCATTCATACATTAATATATTCTCAAAAAAACACCTTGGAACCATCTCATGTAGGTAGATTCACCCCTAAAGTGTTTGATGTTGTATTTGAGCATCTACTATGCAAAATTGAATCAAAACACAACATCTACAGAGTGAGATGTTGTGTTTGTTCCTTTTTACTAAGTTGACTCAGGATTGAAATGGGCTATGTTATTGTGATAGAAGAACTATGTCTTTGTCATATGTTAAATTGTTTAAACTAACCACCATAGACATCCAAAGATTATATATTGCTTCCATGACAACTTGGAACCATTTATTACTGAACCAACACTTAAACCATCCTCAAACACATGCCTTGTAACATGTGCAAATTTTGAATAGTCAACAAGTTTGATTAAGGTATTAGATTTTATGCTCTTTTTAGTTAATACATGGGGTGCTATAGTAGGAAATAACTATAGCAAAGAAAATAGAACAAAGAAGAATGTTGTTTGATGCCTTTAAAGTGATAAAATGAATAACCCTTACAGAATGTGGAAAAAGAAATACTAAAGTTGGAAGTACAAATATTAGGTTTAATGCATGGAAGACATTTTCATTCATATATATTAAATAGAAATTTTTATGGGGATATAAGCAAATTACTTAATCTTAGGTAGTCAAACTTTAATGAAGGTTGTCCTATTATGAGCTATAGGTAAGTAATTTATAGAATAAAGAAAACCCTTTAAGAAAAAATAAAAGGAATGGTTTGACTATGGAAAATAAATTTGACCTTATATCATGATGTATAAGAGTATTCTATTAGCATGATATTAATCCTTTTGAATTATATTAATTTGTATATTGGAATTTTATAGTGTGAAGAAATAATGCATTTTATTAGAATGGGAATATCGTGAAACAAGTTATGTAGTGATTAAGTTATTTTTAACATAGTATTGAAATGGTTTATAATATATGTTTAAAATATATTGAATGGAAAGATTAATGGAAATTCTTTAATTATTACTACATTGGACAAGGTCCTTTTTATTATCTAGATGGTATTAAATTATTAATATGCTTAATACTCTAGGTGGCTATATTATGTTATTCTGAAATGGAATTAAGTACCATGTGAAATATGATGCATTATAAAAAATAGGAGTCTTTAGTGATGTAAAGTTAAATAAGTATTGGGTATAAGACCTAGAAATATAGGAAGGAACTTATGGGGTTCCTTGCATAGACTTTAATTAGGAGAATTACTTAAATGATGATTCTTAAGTAATTATAGATTGGTGATTTAATTGGGTTGGTGTGAGGAAATTATAAGACTCCCTCACATTGTAAAAATGAATCTACAAACCTTTGTGATGAAAAGACATAAGAATGATGGAGAATTATTATGCAATAATGAGGATATATGGTGAGAGGGATCATGGATTCCCTCTTGTAGAATGGTTAAAGAAATTGCAATGATAATAAAGATGGACTATTTTTGAGGCTAGGTTTTCTCCCTAGATAGGGTTCCTAGGATATATGATGTGTCTAATGGTTATATTTTGTGGTACTTGATATGGAATTTGTTATTTACATTTATTGCTTTAATGCTATTAGTATGAATGAAAAACAAATGGATTTGTTTATTCTACTTTGATGAAATTTTCATAATAAAGAATGTATTGATGTTGTGGATTATCTCTTTATTTCCTACAATAGCATTTGATATGAAAAGTAAAAATTTGATAGATGCTTAGTATCCATTTACTTTATGTAAGAGAACATGGTATTTTTTAGTTATGTTTATTATACTTGAATGAATGACATATAAAGGATAATCTTATCTTGAATTCCTTAGGATAAGTGGGTGAAATTTTGTAAGGGTTTTAATGAAAGAATACCCAAGAATCTAGACCCTAAGGAGAGGATGGATAAACCCTTAAAATTTTCCATGGGACTTTAATAATGGATCATTAAAGTGCGATCCAAAAGAAAGAGGGCTTAGAATTCCATTGTAACTAGATCCATGTGATGGGATATCCAAAGGAAAGAGAGGTACCCATGTGATAAAGATGACACCTCCATTAAACTAGTTAAGGAATGACAAGCACTAGCTTAATGGTGCATAGTAGTTCTACACTAAAATAAGTGTGTATAACTACAAGAAGATTACACCTAAAAAGGATACTAGTTAAGGAATGATGGATACTAGTAGGGAATTTGGTGTACCTTTTCTAAAATAAACGAGATAGGGCTAACCCTTGCATCATGGTCAAAAAGTCCTTTGAAAAAGAAACTAAGAAAATTTGGGGTGACCACACAAAGGTGTCATTTAAGCTATATGGGTAGTGATTAAAGGTAGACCCTATATTTAACATGGAAGAATGACTAATCCTATCCACCTGGGGGATGCTACAACATCTAAAACCTAAAAATGAAAGAATAGCTTCTAAGGATTATATTTGGATTATCTGAATATACTATTGAACTTATGAAAAAAATGTGGGTATATTTTAGTGTTGTTACAGTTGGTATCAAAGCATGATTATAGGTACTTTATGCTTTCCAAAGCTAACCTTCTATTGCAGGAATAGACGACTACCTTGGAAAGAACCTAGCCATGAGTAAATTTTTATGAGCATCTTAGGAAGAATAAAATCTTCCCATAGTAACAATGGCTATAAAAAGACTATTGATAAAATAATTGATCATACTATTGATTGTTTAATGAAAGATAGATGTTAGTTTTATTTTCCAGAAATAAATTAATTATATTTGGGACATGACCTAACATAAGATACTGGAACAATCAAGAGTTATGGCACTAGGATCTACACAAGGGAGAAAACGATCTTCTTGATATTTTAAGATGATAACAAATTTTGACAAAAACTTTGATGAGGGCATAACCTATGGAGTACCCCCTCTCCAACAATTTGACCAAAGTATGACATAAATAGAAATTTTAGAAAGGAAATTATAGGATTAGGTTTACCAACATTAGTTGATACTGGAAATCATTACCAAGAAAAGATACTCTAGACATAAGGGTCATAATAAGAGCAATTCAAGAAAACATTTTAATAATATTAGCTCCTACACCTGTGGAGGACCTCACTATGCCATGCGTTGCCCACTAAAAATAGGATTTGGCAATCATCTAGAAGAACCTAACCATAGGGTTAATGCATCCATTGGGAGTTAAAACCTAGATGGACAGGCTACCCCACTCAATATAAATGGTATGATTTTGTTCTATTCAAAATTTGATAATATAACGGAGCAATAGATAGTTTCTTTTAGTTTAGTCTACGATATATCAAAAAGATCAAAATACTTGGCAAAAGGGTGGAAAGTAGAGTATGGTTTCAAAAAAACCTACTTTGTGGATCAATGTTATCCTAAAGTGCAAGTCATCCTACTATTGGTGCAAAATCTACCTTTGGTTATGTTTGCGCCCAAGACTTTACCAACATTGAAATATTGGGTTAAAATAGGGTTTATCTGGTTCAATATCCGAAGGAGGCTAGTTCCTTGCTTCTTTTAGGAAAAGGGAGAGAGAAGTAAATATGTAAAGAGAGGGAAATATAGCTATTTCTAGAAGCATTTAAGGGTACAAATTAGACAACAACAAATCAAACTTAACAACACTTTTCAGAGAAGCATCTATTTAAACCATCAAATAGAACAACTAATCCTCCAATGTAAATCCACTCAAGCATAAGATTAATGGAATGGTTAATTTCAGAGTAAAGTCACGCCATCATGAATTTTGGTCTTCACTTGGCCTCTTGGTCTCAAAATGTCGCGTTGTCATGGCTTTTGCCTTATCTTTGTCTTTATCTTCAAAATATCGTGCCATCACGACTTTTTGCATTCACTTGGCCTCTTGGTCTTAAAATGTCATGTTGTCACGACTATTAACTTTATCTTCACCTTTATCTTCAAAATGTCATGCCATCATGACTTTTTTCCTTCATTTGACATCTTGGTCTCAAAATTTTGCATTGTCACAACTTTCTGCCTTATCTTTGCCTTTATCCTCAAAATGTCGCACCATTGCGACTTTTTGCCTTCACTTGGCCTCTTGGTCTCAAAATGTCATGCTATCATGAAATTTTGCCCTTATCTCCACCTTGATCTTCATAATGTCATGCCATCGCAAATTTTTGCCTTCAATTGACCTCTTGGTCTCAAAACGTCGCGTTGTCACGACTTTTTACCTTATCATCGCCTTTATCTTCAAAATGTCATGCCATCGTGACTTTTTGCCTTCACTTGGTCTCAAAATTTTGTGATGTCATGAATTTTTACCCTTATCTCCACCTTGATATTCAAAATGTCATGCCATCATGAATTTTTACCTTCACTTGGCCTCTTGGTCTCAAAATATCGCGTTGTCATGACTTTTTGCCTTATCTTCACCTTTATCTTCAAAATGTCACGCCATCATGACTTTTTACCTTCACTTGGCCTCTTTGTCTCAAAATGTTATGTTGTCATAACTTTTTACCCTTATCTATGCTTTGATCTTCAAAATGTCATGCCATCATGACTATTTTCTACTCCTTACTCCCCTATATGTGGTCATTTTGACCAACAGCTACCTAATGGTTCCATCAAATGGTACCTATATGTAGTCCCTCTCCATACCTTTGACATTGTTTTAGGGATGGATTGGTTTAAATCCCGGGAAGCTGTAATCAATTTCTAGGAAAGATGGATTAATTACACTGATAGTATCAAACAAAGAAGGTGAATTTTTAGTGAACAAGGTTTTCTCTGTCCTTAGTTACTATGAACAATGCAATTAAAGACAACCATGAAAAATGATGGAATGATTTTTTTGGTTAATTTTAACGAAGTTGAGACAAATAAAAAGGAAGAGTTATTTAGAAAACACCCAATATTGTAAGATTATATGGATGTATTTCCTGAATATATACCTAGGCTACCATCGAAAAGGGAACTTGATCTCACTATAGAATTGATTCCTGGAATAGAACCAATACCTAAGGCCTCATATAGGATGACTCCTATAGATATGTAGGAGTTAATAGTTCAACTCAAGGGACTGGTAGAAAAAGGGTTGATAAAACCCAATGTGTCACCTTGGGGTGCACCTGTTCTCTTGTAAAGAAGAATGATGGTTTGATGACATTGTGTATTGACTATAGAATGTTAAATAAAATGACCATAAAATATAGATATACCCTACCCAAAATAGAGTATTTGTTTGAACAATTGAAAGGGGCAACCATATTCTCCAAAATTGACTTAAAATTAGGCTATCATCAGTTGAGAATTCATGAGGAGTATACTCATAAAATAACCTTAAAAACTCATGATGGACACTATAAATTCACAGTACTACCTTTTGGACTATCTAATGCTCCAATAGCCTTCATGAGTCTAATGAACAGTGTATTTAGAAGATAGTTAGATCGATTTATCTTGATATTTTTAGGTGACATTATGATAAATTCCAAGAACAGGTAAGAGCATGATAAGAACTTAAGGATAGTGCTTGAATTATTAAGAGAAAATCATCTTTATGGTAACCTCTCAAAATTTGATTTTTATGTTCCTGAGGTACAATATCTTGGGTATATTATCTCTACTAATGGAATAAATATAGATCCAAATAAGATTGAGACAATTATGACTTGTCCATGGCCCACCAATATAATTGAAGTATGGAGTTTTATGGGTATTACATGCTACTATAGATGCTTTGTGAAATATTACTATAATATTATCTACCTGATCACAAACCTTAAAATAAAATACCCAAAATTTAAATGGACAAACAAATGTAAGGTAAACTTTAAATTATTAAAACAAAAACTCACTTCGCACCCATTCTAAAAATTCTAGACCCATAGGGAATATTTTTAATGTGCACAAATGCATCAATGGAAGGGTTAGGAGGAGTCCTATCCCAATATGATAAAGTGGTAGCATATGAGTCAAGGAAACTCAAGAAATATGAAGTAAATTATACTACACACAACTTGCAACTAACAAAAATAGAGCATGCTCTCAAGATGTGGGGACATTATCTACTAGGAAAATCATTTGAGCTTCGAACAAATCACTAGAGTTTGAAATATATTTTCACTCAACCAATATTGAATTCAAGACAAAGATGATGGATCGAGTTATTAGCTGAATATGACTTTGGTATAAATTATATCAAAGGTAAAGAGAACAAAGTTGCAGTTTCCATGAGTAGATGAAGCCATATAGTTGCTATAACTTATAGCCATGTAAACTTGATGGACCAATTTAGAGAAATACAAACCCAAAACCAATTTTACAATGATATTTTGGGTAAACTTGAAAGAAATCTTGATGAAGTTAAAGAATATAGTGTTAAGGATGGACTATTGTGTTTCAAAGAGAGAGTAATCATACCTGAAAAAGATAATTTAAATAGAATGATTATGCAAGAAACGTATAAATAATCTTACTCTACTCATCTAGGAGGGGCCAAAATGAGGGAAAACATGAAAAATAATAATTATTGTACAGGAATGAAGAAGGACATAAATGAGTTTATCACTCGGTGTATGGAATGTCAAAAAGTGAAGGCTAAGCATCGACATCCACCAGGCTTCTTATACCCACATGATATACCTATTCAAAACTAGTAAGTCATATCCATGCACTTTATTGTGGAATTGCCTAAGAATAGGTTCCAACATGATGCAATACTTGTTGTAGTAGACAAGTTAACCAAGGTTGCACATTTCATACCGAGGAGTACCAAGGATGATGTAGTTGTAGTGGCTAATAGATTTGCTAAGGAAATATTTAGACTACATGGATTTATTGAAGTAATTATATCAGATAGAGATTCCATATTTATATTTGCATTATAGCAAGCCCTACATTAGGCTATAGATACCAAATTAAATATTAGTTCTACTTACCATCCAAATATCGATGTATATACTAAGAGAGTTAACCAAGTTATGTAAGAAATGCTTCACATGTACTGTATGGATACAAAATAAAAATGGGAGGATTTTTTGCACCTTGTTGAATTTACCTGTAATAATGGACATCATGCTTCTTTGGGAATTATTCCATTTGAAGCATTGTATGGTAGAAAATGTCGAATACCCCTCTCATGGGACAATCCAAAATATTGGATTGCCATTGTACTGAAAGTGGTTCGAGAGATAGAGGAGCAACTAAAAATTATTAGATTAAGGCTAAAATAAACCTTTGATCATTAGAAGAGCTATGCTAATAGAAATCACACACCTAAAGAATTCTCTATAGGATACAAAGTATTTTTCAAATTAAAGGCCATGAAGAGTGCCATAAAATCAACCAAACTAGATCCTAGATTTGTTGGACCCTTTGATATTATCAAGAACATAAGTCCAGTTGCCTATTGTCTCTCCTTGTTTCCAAATATATCCAAGATCCATGATATTTTCCATGTATCCCTACTTAGGAAGCATGTAGTTGATCCTGACCATGTATGAAAATTGTCTAACTTGTAGATAAATGACCCAAAAATAATTGAAGTCCAACCAGTGAATATTTTGGAATTCCATTCCAAACAGATGATGAACCAAACTTTCTATCAATGTTAAGTCCAATGGGACAGGTACTCAAAAGAGAATGCTACTTGGGAGAAAGTAGCATATATGCAAAATCATTTTTCCATATTTACTGAATGAATAAATTTAATTTTGTTATTATTGTAGGTTACTGATGAAACACAGTGGATTGTGTTTAGTCCAAGGGAGGTAGTATATCATGATACTCCCCTGGACAAATTTTTCCAAATAAAAGATTTATGAATTTATGTGAAATCATTAATGATGAATTATGTGGATTCTAAGAGGTTTTGATGACTAATGATATGGTACTGATAAACTTACCTTTTTGCAGGAATAGACATCTCCACAAATGGATCGAGGATTGATGACTATTAAAGTCAAAATTATTTGACTAATGATTCATTTGTTTTGAAATTTCTCCATGTCTTTGCAAATGGTTATATTATTGTTGCACTTACACAATAGGTAGTGTTAAGTGGTATTACTAACATGGTTAGTGAAGATTTGAATTTTAATTTAAATATATATAAATATTATCTAGCAATGTTTTATTTACATCCTTATTATTGGGCTAGAGCATTGGAATAAATGAAGATACAACATTTATTAATCAACAATGCAATAAATTTTAAGCAAAAGAACAAGAAAATACAACTTAACACATAGTTTAGAGGTTCAATTATTTTTAACAAACTTATTGGAGTTAATCTTTGGAAAACCCTTATTAAAGAGAAATGAGGGGAGACTGGTTATATATTCATATTTTTTAAAATAATAGCAGCAAAAGGAAAAAGGGTGCAAGTCTAGAAGGTAGATTTAAGTATAAGAAGACCGAAGGCAACAAAATACCCCTACCATCAAAGAACGAATGAAATATCTTCAGTATCTAAGATATCCCCTCTGTTTTAAGTTTGATAAAATAGAATGAATTTGTGAATTATTAGAGCATTGTAGTTTTCCAATTTATATAGATTCGTATAATTATGAAGATGTAGAGACTCTACGTTTGGTTTAATAAGGTGTAAAGACATCGAGGTAAACCCTATAATGCTATTGTGTTCACTCATCAATTTCAATTTTGGTGGGGATAAACATGATTTCATGTTGTTGATAAACTTCCTCCTTCCTTGTGGTGGATGTGCGGATTTGAGGAGCATACCCAATCATACTAGTTAGAAGGAGATGATGGTAATGTATGTTCTCTCATTCAAATATTTAAAATGTTCTCAAACAAACACCTTGGAACACTCACGCAGGTGGATTCACTCCTAAAATGTTCGATGTTGTATTTGAGCATCTACTATGGAAAACCACATTGAAACACAATGCCTACGTAGTGAGATGTTGTATCGGTTTCTTTTTACTAAGTTGACATAGGATTGAGGTGGGCTATGCTATTTTGATAACAGAACTATGTATTTGACCTATGTTAACTTATTTAAACCAGCCACCATAGACATCCCAAGATTACAGCTTGTTTCCATGACAACTTGGAACCATTGATCACTAAACTAACTCTTAAACCATACTCAGATGCATGCCTTGTAACACATGCAAATTTTGAAAAATCAACAAGTTTGATTAAGGTATTAGGTTTGATGCTCCTTTTAGTTGATCAATAGGGTGTTGTAGTAGGAAATAACTATGGCAAAGTAAAATATTGTTTGATGCCTTTAGAGTGATTAAATGAATAACCCTCAAAGAATAAGGAAAAAGAAATATTAATGTTGGAAGTTCAACTATTAGGTTTAATGCATGGAAGACATTTTACTTCATAAATATTAAATAGAAAGTTTTATGGGAATATAAGCAAAATAATTAAGCTTAGGTAGTCAAACTTTAATGAAGGTTGTCCTATTATGAACTATAAGTAAGAAATTCATAGAATAAAGGAAATCCTTTAAGAAAAAAGAAAAGGAATGGTTTGAATATGAAAAATAAATTGACCTTGTATCATGATGTATAAGAGTATTATATTAGCTTAAGATTAATCCTTTCCAATAATTTGTATATTGGAATTTTATACTGTGAAGACATAAAATATTTTATTAGAATGGGAATATTGTGAAACAAGTTATGTAGTGATAAAGTTATTTTTGACATAGTATTGAAATGGTTTATAATATATGTTTAAAATATATTGAATTGAAAAATTAATGGAAATGCTTTAATTATTACCGCATTGGACAAGGTCCTTTTTATTATATGGATGGTTTTAAATTATTAAGATGCTTAATACTCTAGGTGGCTATATTATGTTGTTCTGAAATGGAATCAAGTACCATGTGGAATATGATGTATTATAAAAAAGAAGAGTATTTAGTGATGTAAAGTTAAATAAGTATTGGGCATAGGGACCAAAAATATAGGAAGGAAGTTAAGGGGGTTCCTTGTATAGACTTTAATTAGGAGAATTACTTAAAAGAGGACTCTTAAGTAATTATAGATTGATGAATGAATTGGATTGGTGTGAGGGAATTATAGGACTCCCTTGCTTTATAAAAAGGAATCTACAAAACTTTGTAACATAAATACATAATAATGATGGAGAATTATTATACAATAATGAGGATATATGGTAATAGGAATCATGAATTCTCTCTTGTAGAATGGTTAAGGGAATTGCAAGGATAATAAATATGGACTATTTTTTAGGTTGGGTTTTCTCCTTGGATAGGTTTCCCATGATATATGATGTGTCTAGTGGTTATCTTTTGTGGTATCTAATATGGAATCTATTATTTGCATTTATTGTTTTAATTCTATTAGTATGAATGAAAAAGAACTGGATTTGTTTATTTTTCTTATATGAAATGTTCATCATAAAGAATGTATTGATGTTGTGGATTATCTCTTTATTTCCTACAAAAGCATTTGATATGAAAAGTAAAAACTAGATAGACGCTTAGTATCCATTTAATTTCTATAATAGAACATGGTATTGTTTAGTTATGTTATTATACTTGAATGAATGATATATAAAGTATAATATTATTTGGAATTTATTAGGAGAAGTTTGTGAAATTTTGTAAGGTTTTTAATGAAAAAATGCCCAGGTAGTTAGACCCTAAGGATAGGACTGAAATTAAGGAAAATGTGATGGACAAACCCTTAAAAGTTGCCATGGGAACTTTAGTAATGGATCATTAAAATGTTCTATGAAAAGAAGAGGGCTTAGAATTCCATTGTAACTAGATACATGTGATGGAATATTTAAAGAAAAGAGAAGTACCCATGTGATAAATATGACACCTCCGTTAAACTATTTAAGAAATGACAAACACAAACTTAATGGTCCATAGTAGTTCCAAACTAAAAGATGCATGTACAACTACAAGAAGCTTGCACCTAAAAAGGAAAATAGTTAAGGAATGATGGATACTAGTAGAGGATTTGGTATCCCTTTTCTCAAATTAATGAGATAGGGTTAACCCTCGCACCGTGGTCACCCAAATCAAAATTACCCTAATGATTTTTAAGGTATTTGTTAATATTTTTTATATCACTTTATTTAGAGGTAAGGACTTCTCTATTATAGGTTTGTTGTCTATAATATGCTATTAGAAGCCACTGAATACATACCATTACTATAGACACCTGATTTTGTGTGTCAATCACATTGCTAATCAATCATTTTGGTTAATTCAACAAAAGCAACCATTTTGTACCCAAATTAGGGGTAAAAATTAACCTAATTTTGAGCATTACAAACCCATATCAAATCTTCTTAAAACCTTACAAATATAGTATCCTCATAAAGCACTCAAAAAGAGATTTCCAATGAGTGTAAACATATATATGACTATATAAGTGTTGATACCTCAAAATGTACCAAAATGAAAACATCATAACCACGTATAAGTATGTACAATGATTTTTTATTCTATGGGGTTTTATTAGTCACAATTTAGGGTTCACAAAACTATAACAAAACTTTACAAAAGTGGTACCTTTAAAAATTCCTCAAAAAGAGATTTCCAATGAGTATAAACATTCCTATGCTTCATCAAGGTTTAACACCCCAAAATATTTAGAAATTAATGTGTCATAACCTTGTAAATATGAGCATAATGCATTTGCACTAGCATGGTGCATTTGTTTTACCATTGACATAACTAAAGTGTTGATAGCCTAGATTTTCATTATTGCTAGTTAACACTATATATTGCCTTGCCAATAGGTCAATTGCATGATTCAAGTTGTTTTAACTATCAATTAATCCAATTACATAAAATTGTGTTGTTGTTAAACTCCCTATAAAATGTAGTTATCTCTAATTAATCCAAACATCCATTGTAATTGTGAATAATTCATCTACCACCTCATCATCTTAGTTAACACCTCTCAAACTTCATGCAAATCTTCCAATGGGATTGAGCAAGATATTATTATTACCCCTTAGGGGTAGTTAGGGGAAATAAGTAATTTTGTTTTTGTAGGTACATGTTGCAATCACTTCTTAGTTTCTAAGCCTTTAAGATCCACCAAAATCCTTACAGATATGGATTTTATTCCTATTTATTTATGAATAGGAATTTAATAGAACAATCAAGGAACACCTACCAAGGATCTTGGCAAGCTTGTTGCAAGAAGTATCGAGGCACAATCCATTATATTGGCTATGACCTCACTCTTTCTCATAATTTTCAACATTTCTTTTCCTTTTCAATATCTTAAATATTTTTACATACTTTACTTATTAATGCATTTATCTGGATCAATAACTAGAAAATAGAATCAAGGTTTGATCCTTCTATGAAGAAATGATGTCATTCTTAGAGAAATTTGGATAAAACCTTCATATTGATCATCATTTTTGTCTATTTTGGTCATGAATTTGCTATTTTTTAGGAATAGGATAGGTGCATCATGGAGCTGTAAGTGCGCCATGGAGATAAAATCATGCCATGAAGCTACATGTGCACCACAGGGCTATAAGTACACCACATGAGAAATAACACTAGTATGATGCATCTATTTAAAAGAGAAACCAGACTAGTATGATGCATCTATCTACAAGGCAAAACTACTGTTGGCAATTTTGGGTACTTTGGGTACATTGCCTTTGCTCAAGTGTATAAGTTGTCATTGATGTCAAAAGGCATTTTTGTGTTGATATCAAAAAGAGTGTGATGTCAAAAATATCTTGAGAAAGCTTCATTTTGTTAAAGGGTTTTTATTAAAACCGTGGTGACAAGGTTAAATGTTTTTCTTAAAACCATTTGGACTCATTAAGGGTTTTTATTAAAACCAAGCTTAACTTAATGCAAAGGTTTTTACTTCTTGAAAAACCTTGAAGGTCCATGTTTATTATAGATAATTAAATTAACTCAAACCTTTGACAAGGGTCTAAGTTTAATTTATTATTAATAAAATAATAATAATTATTTTTTTAATTATTATTAAAGGGTCTTTCAACCCTTAAGCGATGGAGAAAAAAAAGAAATCTTTCGCCGATGTGTTGCCATCGTTGGAGGAGTGCCGACGTCAAACAGTTAAGGAGAAATGGCTATATAAGTGGGGATGATTTTCTAAAGTGATTGTAACTCTGTGTAATGAAAATTGTAGCTCTGTGATCTTCGAGAAAGCATTGTATTTCTTTGAGAGTTGATTATCAATACAGAGTTGCCCAAGTAATTTCTTGCGTTTTTAGTTTGCGTTTTGACATCCGATAGATTGCGCTTCACCTACAGTTGTTGGGACTGCACTCAAATTACGTTTTTAGTTTGCGCTTTGACATCTGGCAGTTTTCTTTCACCTATGATTGATTGGATTGCACGAAGGATAATAGCTTTTTTTTTGCACTGTGTGGATGATTATTTCTGTTGCCCAGTAAGTTACATTTTGGACAGCACTCACCAGTTTGCATGTAGCTTGTGGAAGACATTTACGTTTTCCAAATTCTTGGGGTCAAAGGAAGATAAAATATAGGGCAACACTGTATTTCTTCATTGGGCACTTGTGACCCAACGACGGTGGCGTTTAAGCGAAAGCACTAGAAGACAAAGGTGCCGAGTTCGATTCTCTTCGTGGGTAATTTTCTTTTGGTTGCGGTGTGCAAAGGATAGTGGCTGTGAATGCGCTGGAGGTATAAGGTTAAGTTATCATATTTGCTTTGACATTGTTTTATTGATGCTTAATGTTTATGTGGAGTAATAAGGTGTAAAGAGGTTTTACTTTGTATGTATATTATGCTTCGGTGGTTTTTATTAAGTTGGAGAAATAAGGTGTTAATTTGGATCTTTATTATTGTTTATTATTGTATAGTTGCTAACTCTAATTGGTGGCAAATTGAGAGTTAGTGTTGTGACAGATTTTGAGTTCTCCTTCTTCATCAAAGTAAAGGTATGGGCAACTTCTTCCATGTATATTGTTGATGGTATATTTTCTGAAATTGAGTTTGGAGTGAAAAGGTTGTCTACTAGGTATTTTTTGTGTAAATCTTATTTTTTGGATATTGAAGATTGTTTATGCATTAAAATCATTGATGAGTTTTTGGGTGAATGCATAATTCTGGTTGAGGAAGAGGAAGCATTTTTTGCACTAGGGTTTATGTTAGTAAGTCTTGCTACTTGCATTGAGATGATGAAACCCTAGTTGTTGGTGAAAAGAATATAAGTATCATTGTTATATGAGATATTGCATAGTTGGAAATTGTTGGGTTGTGTTTCATATTCTTGAGAAAAGCATACCACATCTATCTTATTATTTTTGAGATTGAGTTGAGATTGATATTGGGAGTTAAGTATAGAACATATTGGGTATCTAACAATTCTCTTTATGTTTCTATGATATTTGAGATTGAGATTGGGAGTTAAGTATAGAACATATTGAGTCTCTAACAATTCTCTTTATGCTTCTATGAGGTTTATGAATCACATTGGGTCTTTAACAATTCTCTTTGTGGGTTCATGCTAAGCAAGTTTTTCTTGGTGAGCTTGCTGAGGTTTTGGACAAGTTCCGGTGGGGACTTGTGAGTAGTTTTTGGACAGGTTTCGGTGGGGACTTGTGAGCAGATTTGGACAGGTCCTAGCAGAGGACTTGTGAGATAAGTTTTTGAGAGTTCTATCAGAGGACTTGAGGATAGATTTAGCAAGTCTTTGAGAAGGCTTGTGTGTAGAGGACTGATGTGTTCAAGTGTTGGATAGATCTGACAGACAGAGGGAGACTTGTACTAGATCGACTGACTGTGTTTGGTACAGGTAGCTAAGCTGCTATGGATGTGATCATAGAAGGCAGAGGTCTCTTAGGCTAAGCATTGAGGACAAGAGGTCTTCGGTGGAAAGGAGTTCCACGTGCTGGCAAGAGGTAGAGGCAGTTGATCTTCTGAGGGATCATTTCTAGAGCAGAGGGGAAGGTATCTCCTTTGAGTAGAGGCTCATAAATTCAGATTGGGGGAAGGTGTCTCCTTTGGGACAAGGCTCATAAAAATTGTAATTGGGAAGGATTCCCAAAGAACTTTGAGATAACTTTTAGAGAAAAGTTTTGTGGACATAGCCCAACCATTCTAGGTGAACCACGTTAAAAATGGGCTTTCAATGTGTGATGCTTTCTGTCTTGATTAATGTTGTGTTGATGCCACTGCTATCTAAAGTTAAAAATATTAATTGGTTAAGTCTTATACTGTTCACCCCCCCTCTCAGTATAAGTCCATGTTCTTCAACTACATGGTTATGATGCATTTGTCCAGATTGTGAAATTAGGTATAATATTTTTTATGTATACTCTTTATCTAATTTGATTGTTAGATTAGGGTGTCTATTATTTTGTGATTAGTTTGTCTAGATTTTTTTGTAAAAGGAATAAATCTTGGAATTGCATGATTCCAAAAATGCAATAGAGATAGGAATAGGTTAAAATTTAAAGCAATATACTTTAATTTGAAAAATAGTTCTCAAATTCATAAGACAATTTTATCAATTTGCATAATTTAAAATTTACAATTACGTTTTGTAATCACTTTTGTGAAGGAAATCATTCTGTAAAGTTGTAATATATAGCAAAATATGATATCCCTTTTAGCATTTAGGCAAGGAATTTAAAGAGCAACAAGTTGCATATTACACCTACTTCATTGTTTTGCATGCATGTTTTATGACATCTTACTTGTAAAAAAGTAATATTTATATTTTATATGCATTTAAAGCAAGAATCATGTAGATATAGGACTTGTATTCTTGCATTGTTCAATTCATATGCATTTTAGTTATCATCCAAAATTTACACTTAGGATAGGATCTAAGATTTTAACACCCTTTGGGTATTACAATCAACCCATCAAATATAGATAGGTAGAAGTACACACTATAACCTCCATAAAATTGAGCATGGGCATGAATTTTGCATGTCCACAATTACATTCCCTTATATTCTTGGTATTCATAGCATCAAAAGATGTATTTTATTGTCAACGAGCTTGAAAGGTATCTTCTCAAAGAATTCAAAGCCAATGATTTCACCTGACTCAAGCAACTTGTGTACTTTAGGATTCAAGCTCAAGGATATCCAAGTAAGTTTATGCTATGCAATTTCCACAAGGTGTCTATAAAAATCATTTAGCTTTATCCTATTAAAAAATAAAGAGTAATAGGGTCCCCTTGTTTTCAAACTAGAGTTTAGTTATTTAGCAAAGTCATTGAACTTGAGGGCCACCTTAAACCCTACACTCTTTGGTTTTTCCAGGAAGACCCTTAACTACAATATCTTCCCCCTATGAGAGTTTGTTGAAGAAATCCTAGAAATATGGGTTCTTTCCTAATACATAATAGGTTCAATTCCATTTCCATTTGTAGATAATTTTTTTTGATGTTTTCTAGAACAAATATTGACATACAAAAATATATTTTTGTATAAATAAAATAAGAAAATTTATTTTTATAGTTGTTACTACAATGAATAATTGACCATTTGATCAAATTAAGTTTTAAAATTTAGGTTTTTATTGTCTTAGTTACAGGTATTCTAAAGTTCCATACATAACCATGTTGGTTCCTAAAAGGTTCCATACATAATAACTAATTTTTACGCATGCCAAACCTTAACATGTCTCTCTATAAATTGTATAACTCATACTTTAATAACTCACAAGTCCACTGATGAAGTAGTGAAAACCTACAAAATTAACTTAGACCATGAGACTAAGATTTTTTTCATTTTGATAATAAGTATTCATTAGATTTTCTTATTAGTGAAACTTCTCCATATAATTCTTTTACTTCTTTCCTTATATATATATTTTTAATTTTTATACAAATGTTTTTATTCAATTTATTAATTTTTACTACTTATCTACACAAATTTCACTATTTAAAAGAAATCAATGATCAAAAATAAATAAAGTTCATTTCAATCCCATATAACTAATATTATAGAAACAATACACACACATTGTATATCTATCCCTATCTTGTTACTAGAATTCAATTTTATAAGATGTTTATTAAAACCTTATAAGAACAAATGTCTTTTGCATGATAGGAGTTTTAACTACTCCAAAATCCAAACCTGGTTGAGGGATGTCACTATAACTTTTTTTTTTAAATTAATTAACAATTACAAAATTAATCTACTTTATAACAAGCAAATAATAACATGAACTAAAACATCCAATCGAATAAACATAAGAATACATCAACAATTATACATTATATAAAATACAAGGAGAGAACCAATATCCATAACACATTCATATACCCTGGGGAAAACCTTATGGGAAAACCCAACCTCAAACATGTTCCATATATATAGCATAAATTTGGTCTTTTACAATTACAAGGACCAATAGTCCTTTTCTCCCAAAAGTAGCCAATACAATGCGTAGAACACATAGTTCATACGACTTTACCGTGGATTGCTCAATTAATCCACATAATACATTGATTAACAAAATTTTCTTACTTTAGTTAATCCAATAGTCCATGACCATTACCAATTTAACCAAAGCCTCATACTTTTAGCTAATTCAATAATCACATTCATTTATCAAGCTAACCAAAGTCCCATACCTTTAGCTAACTTAATAAACATATTTTTATATAATCCTATACTAAAATATTTAGCATAATCAAATACTTTCTGGGCCTTATAAACCATGCTAACATATTATCCTATTCATTTCCTTTCGTTAAGACTACACTATTACTCTTATCTTAATCCTTAACTCTCCATTCATTATAAACTATGTTATCATTCCTAGCATAATCCAACTTTCCTTCCACTACAAGCTACATAAAAATTTCTTTCATTAGCGTTCCACTAAAATTTTAGCATTTAATAATCATTATCCATTTACTAAACTAACTAAAGTCCCATACCTTTAGTTAATCTAATAATCACATTGCTTGATGCTAAACCATTATAACTTCAGTGTCTTCCAGATGTTGAACCATTATTACATATTTCAATATTATCTAAATATAAACCATAATGAACCATTCTTCCATTATTTTCTTGATCTATATTTAACTTAAACCATCCTTCCAACATAGACCATGTTACTTGCATTTTAAACATAATCCATGTGTATTCAATATGACTATGCTATTTGCCTAACAACCTAATCCATTATTAAATACCAACCATGTTATCTACCTCATAACATAATCCATAATTTCAATACCAAATTTAACTATATCTCTTCCAATATAATTTATCCACTCTAATGTATATCTTTTTCAATATAAATTAACCAATTTAAAACCATCTATTCTACATTTCTTTCAATATAAATTGACCAAACTAAAATATATCTTTTCAATATAAATTAACTAACTTAAAATATATCTCTTTCAATATATTTTAACCATTCTAATCTATATCTATTTCAATATAAATTAACTGACTTAAACTATATCTCTTTCAATATAATTTAACCATTAACTACAATCTATGTTAAACATCTATAACACAATCATAGTTGCTCTAATCACAATCTATGTTAGCATCTCTAACATAATCATAAATTATTCTTATCACAATCTATAGTAGCATCTCTAACATAATCATAAATTATTCTTATCACAATCAATTTTAGCATCTCTAAAATAATCATAAATTCTTCTTATCACAATCTATGTTAGCATCTCTAAAATAATCATAAATTCTTCTTATTACAATATATTTAAGCATCTCTAACATAATCATAAATTCTTCTTATTACAATCTATGTTAGAATCTCTAACATAATCATAAATTCCTATTATTACAATCTATGTTAGCATATCTAACATAATAATAAATTATTCTTATTACAATATATGTTAGCATCTCTAACATAATCATAAATTCTTATTATTACAATCTTGTTAGCATCTCTAACATAATCATAAGATATATTGACTCCATTTAAATAACTCATTTATAATCATTCTCTTCATGAAAGCATAAGCTATATTAACTTCATTTAAATATAACCTATTTATAATCATTAAAACATAATGACAGAATTCCTTATAAACTATGCTTAATTTCATTTAAAAAATAATAATAAGCTTTCTTTAAAACTATGTAATTCCATTTAAAAAATAATAATAAGATTTCTTTAAAAACTATGTTTAATTCCATTTAAAACATAACAATAAGCTTTCTTTAAAAACTATGTTTAATTCCAATAACATAACTTATATCCTTGCGATATCCAAATATGAAGTATATTTATTAAATTAATATAATTAGCTAAGGTCCCATTTGGTAATATTAATATTTGATTAATCCCTTCTTAAAAAGGTGCAATTGCCATATTAGCTTTAACAACTAATTTCACCGAGGCCCTAATGGTTATGTTAAACTTAAATCAATCCTTCAATAAAAAGGTATTGGCCTTAATAGCTATATTAATCGACCACAACTTATGGTTTCATGGTCAAACCAGCATAGCATGTTAATGCTTCAAAACTACGTTCAAGCCAGGTCAACATAGCAAGACAATTCACAACGATGCCTAGCAACTGTGCCCTAGCCTATACTTGGCTAGACCAAACACCATAGAGTAGTCAAAGTGCCTCCAATTGGTGCTGGTGACCTCTGCTCAATGGCCACCATGACCACCGAGTGGTGGTTACTTCCTAAGGGGGGTGTTTCCCTTTACAAACCACTACATCGCTCCTGTGGGAGTGATGCAGGATAATCATTCCCACCCTCAAACAATAAAAATGATGGTTTCTTATATATCAAACAAACAAATTAGACTACTAACCAAATACAACCGCACTGTATCTACTGTGCAGGGTTTCAACAATCAACATGCTGAGAATAGGCTACCTACGTGCACCACCAACTAGAATTATCTTGACCACAAAGTGGTCGGTCCTTGACTGCCACTTGGTGGCTGAGACATTAGGGGAGGCTTGCCCCATTTCAAGGGCAGTGTTCCCTGAGAACGTCCCATGTGGGACAATGCTCATGACTGAATTTCGATAAGCCATCCACCTAGGTTGCCCAAACGCAGAGCCATACTTGCATTTTGCTTAGGGCATCACAAGGTGATATTACATCTTAACAACATGACTCCAATCACTCACAAGACTTCCTAAACCCCATATATGCTCCCTATTGAAAGTCACTAGAATATTTTAGCTTCGAGGGTTTGTAGCCAAATTATAGTTGATGGCTAAGACGTCTTCTTCAACACTATGCAAATTTTAGAAATGACATATCATCCATTACATAGGTCAAATAATCATTATCGTAGTTGGAGAAACGTCCTACAACCAACATGATTGCATGGGGTTCAAGAAAAGCTATCAAAGGTCACAACATTAAATACTTCTATGTCAAACCTAATCTAAAATAGCTATGCCAAACCTGATCATAGAGCTATGTACCTAAATATTATAGAGATGTTTAAAACATCAATGGAAGGTTTCTAGCATCAACATCAACCTTGAAGGCTCCTTCTAAAGTTCAAACGCCCATCAAACGCTTGATTTAAATCACCTAAATAAAATATCATTGTACACAACCATCATATTAAGGGTCAAATTATACTTTAATAAATCACCCTCTTCCTACGTCGGTTGGTAATCATATCACCATGAATACTAATAAATCATGCTTGTAGCAATGTTAAAAGCATTCACACATGGTTGCAATTTCTATGGTTTAATTCAAAGGATAAATATAAATATATCTATATATACATACATTAAATTAGAGTGCATCAAAACACCTATTTAAACATCTTTCTTCATTCAGCTATTATTGGTGAAAATATTAAAGTTGTGGATTTTATCGTTCGAACCCTCGCACCCTCAAATAAGCCTTATAAATTAGAAACTGCAATAGGACAAGTTTATTCATACACAGGTGACCTGGTTTTGTTGTTAAATCCAAAGCAATAGCATTCAAAGATCGCTTGGAGGCATTACCTAATAGAAAGGGTATTTTCAAGCTTTACGATCAAGGGATTTGAGAAATTAGCAATTGTTCTACAACAAGCATGCATATCAATTTTAGAATGGTTTATCTCATAATCAAATTGAGTTGCATTGCCTTTGATATCATTAGTGGTGCCTTGAACAAGAGTTACCACCATTGTCTCAGAGCTGTGTTGCTACGTGCAGAGGGTCTGCATCTTCACCCTCGCTCTACCAGAGTTGGCCACACATGATTGCTCATCCATCATCCCTTTCAAATGCTCCTCCCTCTCTCCTGATAATCCACCTTGCCCATCTTCTTTCTCACCCCCGAGTCCTTGTGCATACTTTTTTCCCTCATTATCGGTCGCCTGCCACCCTTAGCAGAAAGCCACATGTCCTCCCTTGGCGTTCATGCCTACATTCTTGTGAAGTCCCCCTCACCTCATAAATGCATGTCCTTCCTTTTCAAAAACTACCTCTCCCTTCTGACAGAGGCACATGCCTTCATTTCAAACCTACTACCCTCATCCATATGACGACAAAGATATGCAAATATCTTTTATTATCATAATATATGCTATTTATAACATTTTTATAAATAACCTATTATAATAATGATGTCCTTTATTTATTAATAATCTATTTGTTATAAATAATCATTTATTTATAACAATATTTTATTATAATAATATATATTATTTATAACCTTTTATAAATAATCTATTATTATAATACTTTATTTTCCTATTATATTATATATAATAGATTATATTATAATTAAACCATTTTAATTATAATATCCTATCTCCCTATTATTATATATAATAACATATATTATAATTAAACACTTTTAATTATAATATCTTATCCTACTATTATCTATATATATAATACTCTTTAGGGTTGATTCTATACATTGCAACTACCTTCTTGCAATCAAACTTCACACAAGCTACCTTCCAACAATCCATCATTCCTTTGTCTTAAGACCCACGAGGGAGGGTCATGACATCCTTCCCCACTAGAACTAAATACCATCCTCGGTGTTTCTTATACTGGATGCATACAATAATCATAAATTTCCATAAGCATTGCTTATCAGCAAATAAGCAATGTATTTTCACAATCAATAACTAGGCAATACACTTTCACCAACAATAATTATTTCTATTTTTACTCTATAGGAGTTGTAATCTTGATTATTGAGCTCCAGAAGTAGTAGCAATTCTCGTTCAGATTTATCCAAAAGAAGAATTTTATTCCTAATTTCCCACAAGGTAAGAGAAAGAAGGAAACATGGCATAACACATTACCTCAAACTACTAATTCTAGGTAGAAATTCCTTATTCTTAAAGCACAAGAGTCCATCATCTGCACTAGAATCTTAATTTCTGTGAAGTTTCTTTTATTTTTATCTTGAAATTTATCACATATCTCACCTAGAGATCAAATTTCCTTGATTTGTTCCATTAAATCCTAAGGATTTAAAGTATAAACTACAATACCTTCTTTAAGGCTAGAAGCTATTAAAATTTTATTATCTCCAAAACTTGGAATTTGCTCTCTAGATGGGTCTTGATGCCTTGCAAAGCTTAAAAATCTTAAAATATGATTTATTATTTATTCAACTTAAGGAGAAGACCCCATAATCCCCCATTAGAGTAGATTTCTTCCTACTTCCATTTAGGTAAGCAAGCTTAAATATGAAGAATAGTTCTCCGCATCTATTCTCTCTTATAGCAGTTTCCTCCTATTCCTTCTTACTAAGTACAGTTAACTTAACTAGGAATAGATACTTCACCTAATATGAGCTAACTTAAAGTATCCCCCTCACCTTTATCGATGAGATAACTAAATTTACCCATCCCATCTTGCTATGAATCATTACTATACCTTATACAAGTACCCTCTGTGTAGGTATACCATGCCTACATAAACTATCAATACCATACATGAGTACCATCTATGTAGGTATACTACGCGTTTTACTGCAAATAAGATTTACCCATATCATCATTCTTGATGTGATACAACTTATCTTCATCCAATCAAAGATTTACGTCTATAACCATACTATACACAACTATCATCTATGTAAGTATGTTATGCATATTGGACAATTTGTAATGACCCCAAATCAGAAAACAAGTATACAAAAGACACATAGAAAATAGAAAACAAATATACAAAAATTAGCAAATTATAAACCCCTAATTTTTTTGAAAGAGCTACATCTTACAAGATACCCTCCCACAAGTTCCATTTGTGTAGGCGTATCATGTAATACCACAAATAAGCCTATCTCTCTCATCATCCTTGATGAGCTAGACTTACCACCTTCAACCATTAGAAGGTGCACATGCATCTCCATACTCTACGTAAACCATTATGCGTAGGTATGTTACGTGTCCTACGAGTTAACATATGTATCTACATACTCTATGTAAACCATTATGCATAGGTATGCTATGTGTACTGCGAATAAGTTTATCCATATCATTATTTCTAATGAGCTAAAATTATCACCTTCAACCATTAGAATATGTACATGCATCATCATACCATACACAAGTACCATATGTGTAGGCATGCTACGTGTATCACGAGTTAAGCTATCCATATCGTCTCCACAATGAGCTATCTTAACTTAGATGTAATTTTCCCATGAAATTAGTCCCCATTCTTCCTAATGCCTTAATCCCTTAGGTATTTCTATGTTCACCCTAAGAGGTCTCAATCTATTAGGTCCCTGTAGCAACTAGACTACAAATTTGAGGCTCCTTACCTCTATTGAAATTTCTTCCAAGTTTTCCTTGGGGGTCTAGTTTTAGCTTAATCATGTCTAGCTAGCTTTGGATTATGAGGAGATACTCCTCTCCTCCTCCTTGTCTTGATGTCATCACATCAAGGAGTTAGATTACTTTCATTGATACTTACCAAATATTGGTTATGCTAACCTAGATCCATAATGGTCACCGTCACCCTTGTATTCCCACAAGGCATCATCTGGGTTACAACCAATATGATCTCTTTGGTAGTAATCTAGGTCACACTTGTCTTGTTACAAGGTACCATTTTCCCTAATCCCCAAGGAATTGAGTTTCATCTATCTATAGAGACTAACTCATTTTATCTACCTTCATTTGTGAAAGGTTAAGGTTATGCTTGCTTTACACAAGATAATATACCAAAATAAAGTTGCTTTACCTAGGACTAATCCTTAAGCAACCCTTAGTTTATCCAAGGAATATTTTAGCCCATCACACCTAGATCCTTATCTAGGGAAGTTTGTAACCCCATAATTACATACCTCAACTTCAAGCAACTTGTTTGGTTCAAGGTCTTCCCAGGTCTTAGCTTAACTAAGCAAAGGCCTTCATTGGAAGATACCTAAACCTTAACACATTCCAAGGAAACCTCTAGTCCATTATCTCTTAGGGTTCCCTTCATGCAAGCATTTTTTCCTATGCCTTACTGCTCTGATACCAAATGTAACAACCCCAAAATCCAAACCTGGTTGAGGGATGTCACTATAATTTTTTTAAATTAATTAACAATTACAAAGTTAATCTACTTTAGAACAAGCAAAGAATAACATGAACTAAAACATCCAATTGAATAAACATAAGAATCCATCAACAAAGATACATTAAAGCAAATACAAGGAGAGAACCAATATCCATAACACATTCATATATCCTGGGAAAACCCTTATCGAAAACCTAGCCTGAAACATATTCCATATATATATATATATATATATATATATATATATATATAGCATAAATTTGGTCTTTTACAATTACAAGGACCAATAGTCCTTTTCTCCCAAAAGTAGCCAATACAATGCATAGAACACATAGTTCGTACGACTTTACCATGGATTTCTCAATTAATCCACACAATACATTGATTAACTAAAGTTCCTTACTTTAGTTAATCCAATAGTCCATTACCATTACCAATTTAACCAAAGCCTCATACCTTTAGCTAATTCAATAATCACATTCATTTATCAAGCTAACCAAAGTCCCATACCTTTAGCTAACTTAATAAACACATTTTTATATAATCCTATACTAACATATTTAGCATAATCAAATACTTTTTGTGCCTTATAAACCATGCTAACATCTTAGCATATTCATTTCATTTCGTTAAGACTACACTATTACTCTTAGCTTAATCCTTAACTCTCCATTCATTATAAATTATGCTATCATTCCTAGAATAATCCAACTTTCCTTCCACTACAAGATACATCAACATTCCTTTCATTAGTGTTACACTAACATTTTAGCATTTTATAATCATTATCCATTTACTAAACTAACTAAAGTGCCATACCTTTAGTTAATCTAATAATCACATTGCTTGATGCTAAACCATTATAACATCAATATCTTCTAGATGCTAAACCATTATAACTTCAATATCTTCTAGATGCTAAACCATTATAACATCTTTCTATATTTATCTAAATATAAACCATAATGAAACATTCTTCCATTATTTTCTTGATCTATATTTAACATAAACCATCCTTCCAACATAGATCATGTTACTTGCATTTAAAACATAATCTATGTGTCTTCAATATGACTATGTTATTTACCTAAAAACCTAATCCATTATTAAATACCAACTATGTTATCTACCTCATAACATAATCCATCATTTAAATACCAAATTTAACTATATATCTTTCAATATAATTTATCCACTCTAATCTATATATTTTTCAATATAAATTAACCAATTTAAAACCATCTAATCTATATTTCTTTCAATATAAATTGACCAAACTAATATATATCTTTTCAATATAAATTAACTAACTTAAACTATATCTCTTTCAACATATTTTAACCATGCTAATCTATATCTCTTTCAATATAAATTAACTAACTTAAACTATATCTCTTTCAATATAATTTAACCATTAACTACAATCTATGTTAAACAACTATAACACAATCATAGTTGCTCTAATCACAATCTATGTTAACATCTCTAACATAATCATAAATTCTTCTTATTACAATCTATGTTAGCATCTCTAACATAATCATAAATTTTTGTTATTACAATCTATGTTAGCATCTCTAACATTGTCATAAATTCTTTTTATTACAATCTATGTTAGCATCTCTAACATAATCATAAATTCTTCTTATTACAATCTATGTTAGCATCTCTAACATAATCATAAATTCTTCTTATTACAATCTATGTTAGCATCTCTAACATAATCATAAATTCTTCTTATTACAATCTATGTTAGCATCTCTAACATAATCATAAGCTATATTAACTCCATTTAAATATAACCCATTTATAATCATTCTCTTCATGAAAGCATAAGCTATATTAACTTCATTTAAATATAACCTATTTATAATCATTAAAACATAATGACAAACTTCCTTATAAACTATGCTTAATTTCATTTAAAACATAATAATAAGCTTTCTTTAAAACTATGTTTAATTCCATTTAAAACATAATAATAAGATTTCTTTAAAAACTATGTTTAATTCCATTTAAAACATAATAATAATATTTCTTTGAAAACTATGTTTAATTCCAATAACATAGCTTATATCCTTGCGATATCCAAATATGAAGTAAATTTATTCAATTAATATAATTAGCTAAGGTCCTCTTTGGTAATATTAATATTTTATTAATCCCTTCTTAAAAAGGTGCAATTTCCATATTAGCTTTAACAACTAATTTCATCGAGGCCCTAATGGTTATGTTAAACTTTAATCAATCCTTCAATAAAAAAGTATTGGCCTTAATGACTATATTAATCGGCCACAACTTACGGGTTCATGGCCAAACCAACATAGCATGTTAATGCTTCAAAATTGCATTCAAGCCAGGTTAACATAGCAAGACAAATCACAACGACTCCTAGCAACTATGCCCTAGCCTATACTTGGCTAGACCGACCACCATAGAGTGGTCAAAGTGCCTCCAATTGGTGGAGGTGACCATCGCTCGGTGGCCACCATGACCACCAAGTGGTGGTTACTTCCTAAGGGGGGCGTTTCCCTTTACAAACCACTACATCGCTCCCGTAGGAGCGATACGAGATAATAATTCCTACCCTCAAACAATAAAAACGATGGTTTCTTATATATTGAACAAACAAATTAGACCACCAACAAAATACAACCACATCGTGTCTACTGTGCAGGGTTTCAACAATCAACATGCTAAGAATAAGCTGCCTACGTGCGTCGCCAACTAGCGTTAGCTTGACCGCCAAGTGGTAGGTCCTTGACTGCCACTTTGTGGTCGAGACATTAGGGAGGCTTGCTCCCTTTCACAGCCAGCACCCCGAGCACGTCCCAGGTGGAACAATGCTTACGAGTGGCTTTCGAGAAGCCATACACCTAGGTGGCCCAAATGTAGAGCCATACTTACAGTTGGCTTAGGGCATCGCAAGGTGATATTACACCTTATCAACATGCCTCCAATTGCTCACAAGACTTCCTAACCCCCTTATATGCTCCTTATTGAAAGTCACTAGCAGATTTTGGCTTCGAGGCTTTGTAGCTAAATTACAATTGATGGCTAAGACGTCTTCTTCAACACTGTACAAATTTTAAGAATGACGTATCATCCATTACATAGGTCAAATAATCATTCTTGAAGTTAGAGAAACATCCTACAACCAACAAGATTGCATGAGATTGAAGCAAAGTTATCAAAGGTCACAACATTAAATACTTCTATGTCAAACCTGATCACAGATAGCTACGCTAAACTTGATCATAGAGCTACGTACCTGAAGATTACAGAGATGTTTAAAACATCAATGGAAGGTTTCTAGCATTGACATCAACCTTGGAGGATCCTTCTAAAGTTCAAACAACCATCAAACACTTGGTTTAAATTTCCTAAATAAAATATCATTGTATATAGCCACTATTTTAAGGGTCGAATTATACTTTAATAAATCACCCTCTTCCTACGTCGGTTGGCAATCATATCACCATGAATACTAATAAATCACACTCGCAACAATATTAAAAGCATTCACACATGGTTGCAATTTCTATGGTTTAATTCAAAAGATAAATCTGGATATACCTATATATACAGACATTAAATCAGAGTGTAACAAAATACCTATTTAAACATCTTTCTTCCTTCAACTATTATTGGTGAAAAGATTAAAGTTGTGGGTTTTATTGTTCGAACCCTCACATCCTCAAAGAAGCCCTATAAATTAGAAACTGCAATAGGCCGAGTTTATTCATACACAGGTGACCTGGTTTTATCGTTAAATCCCAAGAAATAGCATTCGAAGATCGCTTGGAGGCGTTGCCTAACAGAAAGGGTGTTTTCAAGCTTTGCGATCAAGGGATTTTAGAAAATAGCAATTGTTCTACAACAAGCATGCATATCAATTTTAGAATGGTTTACCTCTTAACCAAATTGAATTGCATTGCCTTTGCTATCATTAGTGGTGCCTTGAACAGGTGTTACCACCATTGTCTAAGAGCTCCATTGCTACATGCAGAGGGTCCGCATCTTAACCCCCGCTCTACTAGACTTGGCCACCTACGATTTCTCACCCCTTATCCCTTTTCAAAAGCTCCTGAACGTCTCCTAATAATCCATCTTGCCCAACTTCTTTCTCACCCCCAAGTCCTTGCATATACTTTTTTTTCCATTATCCACTACCTGTCGTCCTTAGTAGACAACTGCCTCTCCTCCCTCGAAATTCGTGTCTGCATTCCTGTGAAGTCCCCCTCACCTCATAAATGCATGTTCTTCCTTTTCGAAGACCGCCTCTCCCTTCTGACATAGGCCCATGCCTTCATTTCAAACCTGCTGCCCTCATCCATATGATGGCAAAGATATGCAAATATCTTTTATTATCATAATATATGCTATTTATAACATTTTTATAAATAACCTATTATAATAATGATGTCCTTTTTTTTATTAATAATCTATTTGTTATAAATAATAATTTATTTATAAAAATCTTATATATATATATATATATATATATATATATATATATATAATTTATAACCTTCTATAAATAATCATTTATTTTTAACAATATTTTATTATTATATATATATATATATATATATTAATTATTTATAACCTTTTATAAATAATCTATTATTATAATACTTTGTTTTCCTATTATATTATATATAATATATTATATTATAATTAAACCATTTTAATTATAATATCTTATCCTACTATTATACATATATAATACTCTTTAGGGTTGATTCTATACATTGCAAACTGCCTTCTTGCAATCGAACTTCACACAAGCTACCTTCTAGCAATTCATCGTTCCTTTGTCCTAAGACCCACGAGGGAGGGTCATGACAGGAGTAGTGGAACTAAAAATATTTTGTCATGGAATGTGAAGCCTCCAAGTACATAAGGATTGCATATGAGGACACTATACAAGGAAATACAATAATGGAACCTTTTAAAGATTGAGAATAGATAAAAGAAGGAAACTTATCAAAAATATTTTTGTTAGGGAATGTGAAGCCTACAAGGACATCCCTACTGCATATGAGGACACTCTTAAAGAAAACTCACTAATGGAACATTTAAAAATTTGAGAATAGAAAAAAGAGGGAAACTTCTCATCAAATCAACAAAAAAGGAAACATACTCCAAAATATGATAAGAGGATGTTGATCTTTTTCACTTTGTTGAACAATTTTCATTCTTAGATGGTGTTAAAATTTAGAACTTTGAATAAGAGGTCCAAGGTTTGAATTCAAAAGGGAGTAGGGTTGTAGAGCATACCCCAAGTTATGTTAAAACCCCATCCCATAAATTATTTTGATCTCGTAGACATAATTAAAATAATTTCATTTTATACTTATCATTATAATAACCTTATTTCCTTATTAAAATTTCAAGAATTTAACTATTTGAAAAACAAATAAATAATTTAAAAAAAAAAAAAAAATCTCAATATAAGTATATAGTATCTAATGAAGTGAATTTAGGATGAAGTTTTTTTTGCATCTAATTGACCAATTAAATATCAAACAATTTTTTTATATTCAACAAATCATGAAGCTTACCTTCTTTATTTACTATAATAAAATCAATAAATGAGATACTATAAACACACAAAATAAATAAATAAGTTTTATTTTTAAAAATTTAGAATTTTTAAGGTAGCAAATTACATTAAGTTCTTACCTCTATTTGGCTTACCAATTTGTAGAAATTTTAAAAATTATAAATTGAGTAAGTTTAATAATAGAAATATTGGAACTTTGAAGATTGTGGACACCTATGAAAGAGATGCCAAAAATATCATCAATAGATGCCTTGTCACTGAAAATTTTAAGAGCTATTGACTTTTCATTTTTCCCATAACCACATGTTGGTGAAGCCACTTTGTACATCAAGGTGACTTTGAATCATGCAAGTCAAATATTTGAATAAGTTGAGCAAAGTGACAATACCTATAAATTGTAGTGTCATCCAAATAATTTGACGTCCCTCATGTAATTGTCATAGGGTCAACCTAGGATACTTGGGAGGTACCATCTAGATAGGAACCATATGACATGATGCATGCTCATCGAGCCTATCTTAGGAGTCAAATTATCAAGACAACATGCGATATGGCTTCCATGAGTCCTCAAGAGCCCTGAACAAAAGCAAACCAACAACAACCCACTCGATAACAAACTTAGCATAAGGCTAGTGAAAGCATCATATTCAACAACAAAAGCATATCATGCACTTGTACTTGCAAATAAAATGAAATCACCATGCATGCACCACAAGTATATGATAGTTGGAGATAAGGGTATTTTATTATTATTCAACATGGGACCTAGGGTCCAATATTACATTGCTAGACCCAAAGGCTCTCAAATATCTCTTATAATGTTTCGGCCTAACTTGGCACAATGACATGTCAAAGACACTCCCTTGTGCTCACTAAGCTTGTAGACCTTGAGATATATTCATAGACTAACCTTCCCCTCATTTAGACTTTGCCTTACAAGTGGGTCGTTGGCACCCAAATCCTTCTCACTTTGTCTCTATCCAACACCTTGTCCATATAGCCAATATCTCACTCATAGCTTGGAAAAAACACAAGCCAAACAACTTTGCTCATCAAGGCAATTTGTTCACAAGCAAGCCATGAGAGTTTATGAGAATTGTTGAGATGTAATACAAATCTAAAGTACATCATTGGTTCTTCTGCAACAAATTTTTGTTCAAGATTCGTCACTTTATACTCTTTAGCTTGTTCTTGCCTTCTTTGTGCTCTTAGCTTGCACTCACCTCACTTGTGCTCTTGGATCACTCCTACCTTGCTTGTACTCTAGGCTCACACTTTTCTTGCTTGTTCTATTGACTAACACTTGCCTTGCTTATGTTGTGGCTCACACTTGCCTATCTTGATCCTATCAAGAGTTGTTGAACCGACATGTAGAATATGTTTTTCCCTTTATATCATTGGCATGCTAGGACTCACAGTCATTAGTGCCTCGTCAGGACTTACCATCTACACCTACCTTTGACATCAAATCCTTTAATAAGACAATCATCATCTATTTTAAATTTTGAAATAATTTTGAAATTTGATCCTAGTGAACTAGTCTGTATTTTTGGGACGAAACTACTCTATTAATGCTAACTTTAGATCCTTACATGAATCCACCCTCCTAGTAACTTGTCTTTCCACCATGTCAATACTCAAATTCCTCCACCATGTTTTGGCCATGTCCTTCGTGTACCATGTCATGGTTCTAAATTGAAGCTTATCCAACAAAGTTTCCAACCCTACTAAATAGTCCCCATGTCGCAAAGAAAATCATCTATGACGCACTCATGTCCAACCTCATCATAACACCTTGGCTCCTTCAACTTAGACAACTTGAAGGTTGAGGAGGTAGAAGCAGTCGTCTGGCTCACTACCTGGGATGCTGCCACTAGATACAACAAAACGTCCTCGTAAAGTCTTACCATGGCATTTTGGTTTTTCTCCATCTTGGTTCCCCATTTGGTCAAAATAGACTCAATCGACTTGAGTCTCTACTTGTGATCCTCATGGCCCATTTGCAACTAAGTCACTCCTTCATCCATGAATGATATTTTCTCCTCAAGCTTGTCCCCTCTTTGCGACACTATTTGCTTGAGGTCATCAACTAGAATACTCTGCTTGTCTGGTAGGCTCTCGTGCCACCACCTCCTAATTTACCGACTTCTTTTCCCGCAAAACGTAACTGAAAGAAATCCGAAACGTAACTGAAACAATAATAAACAAAGAAACATACAGAAGGGTCTGAAAGAAAAGCGAAACGTAACTGAAATCGTATAAACAAAATAATCAAACATACGGATTAAGAAATATGTATAAGAAGTATTACTGGTAATTCATTGCACATGAAAATAATTAAATAATCATACGCTTGGAATAAAGGCTGCTTCGGCAACTTCAGCGTAATTCCCATGCAGAAGGATCTCTTGTTACTAAAAAGGCCGCCACTAACATTTCAAACATAAGGAGATCTCTCCTGCTTTGTCGCGTTGAAAAAGTATATTTTTTATTAATAATTTTTACACATTTGTTATATAAGGTTGAACCCACGTTTCATTAGTAATTTTCACTTCACGTCTAAACAATCATTTAAAACACTAAACATAAATTATCATCATTCAATCACTTCTCACTTAAATATACATACACTAATCAAAACTACAATTAACATTAAGCTAAGCTCCAGTATATAGACGAATAGGGAGACCCTTTTCCATGCCAGGAGCAGGAAAGTAACGTATACGATCGGCCTCTAGCGGTTCCCATCTGCATGTTATAACTCCAATTAATCAGTGCAGTTCACAATATGAAACTTTTGACCAAATGTCAATTGACTTAATACACTTCGACATTCTCAGACTAGCTTTCTATGTCTAGTTCATAACACATGCGTTTTAAGTCGTATTCGAAACTTTATTTACATTTTATTTTAGTTATAATTTTATAAATATTTTTATTAAAATATTATATTTATAATTTTATAGAGTATTATAGCCAATCTTCTACAAAAACTTTTATAGAAACCCTCACTATAATCTCCTTATTCGCTTTCATTTACTAAAAAGCCCTTTTATTTAAAAGAAAAAAATAGACAATGGACTTAACTTGAACTTGGTGAGGAAGTAATGCAGAAAGAGAGCAATCTCCAGTCGGGCCAAATGATAACCAGGACACAGCCTCCCACCTTTTCCGAATGGTATGAAGGCCGGGTTATCCGTCAGTTCCTGCAATCCAATATCAATCCCTTTACTGGATTAATTATTAATCTAAATTTTTGTATGTTATATTAAAATAAAATTAAAAATATTTTAATATTTTACACTAAAATAATATTAAAAGATAGTTGATGGCGTACATGGCCCTCGTTTTCCCAGCGCCACGGGTCAAAAGCAAGAGCCCCGGAATAGTTGTTCTCGTCCATATGCATGCCATTCAGAAAAACGATGACCTGCCATCCTTTGGGAATGACAAAATCTGTTTTCACGGAAGATGGAGATAAGTTATTATTTCACACTGAACAGTAAGTTTCCCTTTCTAAAAAATATTAGATTACCTTTATACTTCACTTCCTGAGTGGATTCTCGGGGAATGCCGTGAACAACGGTCCCAAGGCGAAGGGTTTCCTTTATGACCTTCACATGGAAAATACATAGCAATCAGCAGCTAGGAACCTCTTTCTTCAAACCCCAAACAGATAAAAGATAGCAGAATGAAGATTTAGTACACAATGGGTGAACTTCATTGATAAGTAGTCGTCCCAGGTTAGCTTTTCGCTGCCCTTAGCCTTCAAGATGGCATCGTGCTCAGCCTGTCATACCAACCACACCTATATCAGATCTCCAATTAATTGGAACAAATTCTAATTTTAAACCAGGTAGTATTGTTAGCTTGATTGCCTTCAGCTCATCCAATGCTGGCGGGTTGTCTGTAAGGAACTTGACGGCAAACGCCATGGCCGTAGAGGAAGTTTCGTAGCCCGCAAGGAGTAAAAGGAGTATCAAATCCGCAATGATTTCATCTGAAAACTGACCGTCCCTCACAAGGCTAGTGAGCAGGTCATTCCTCACTATCTCCGGATGATTCCTCCTTTCCTCCATAGAGTTGTATATCATTCTTATCAAAAATTCTCTCGCCTGCGAGAAAACAAATTACAGGATTATTGTTGGGTGTTTTGTATCGAAAAAACAAAAAAGCCCAACACAATTTAAAAAAAAAAAAAAAACAAAGAAACAAAAAGCAAAGAAACTGAAAAAAAAAAGTCGGGTGGATTCCTTGTATGGGGTTTCTGTGGTGGATAACACAGAATATTATGATGGTTTTAAAAGACGATAACTTAAGAATATTGTGATGGTTTTTATGATGGATAATAGAGAATACTATGACAGACGGATAACCTAGAATACTATGATGATCTTAAAAGATGGACAGTGTATCCAAATCACTGTGGCAGCTTCTGCTTTCACCATATAAAATAAATAAATAAATAAATAATTTCAACAGTGTAAAAAATAAAAAGTTTAAAGTTTAAAATAAATATAAAATAAACTACACAGAATACTATCAACTTGCCTGACAACATCCCTAAACTGAGCATGATCATGTTAGCGGGGTTCTAAAGACTTATGGGACAACCTCAGACTTTAAAATTGAGAGGCTGCTGGTTGTCAATTGAAAAGGTCCATAAGGAAAAGTCCCTTTATTTTTAAGGTTGAGCGCTTATATTATAAAAGTGAGGGTTCATCGTAACAGTTAGTGATTCCATTCTATAAAATATAAAAAGTATTGTTTATAGTTAAAAAGTTATTGTAATAATTTTATATTTGATATATTATTTTATTAGTTTGACTCATTCATCATCCTATTTGTTTATACTTAATACATCATTCAATTTATTGTATGATTCATAGTTGAATATACTTAATACATCGTCCAATTTATGGATGGTTCATAGTTGAATATAGTTGGATTAGATGTGAAGCACCAGAATATGTAAAAATGTGCACTAGATTATACATACAGAGAACAAGAAGTAATCTGATTTTTTTATTTTTATTTTTATTATTAAAAAGATAAATATTCATTTTTATTATATACATATTATTTTTTCTTTTTACTAATAAATCAAAGAATTAGGTTTATCAATGTCTTCCCCCATTCCCAAAAATTGAAAGCAAGAATATCATTATGTCAAACCTTCATTCCCTTGGCGTAGGCGGAGCCGGGGATTTTGATGGGCAGGCTAACCGCGGCGGCGGTGAATTCCTGAAAGGCCTCATAAATTTCGCCTCTCTCTTCGGACGGAGAAATGTCGAGCAATTGTTTGGCCATCAACTTGAGAACGACACGATGACACTCGTGCTGAAGATGGATGTCCCTCTTCTCTTGCCACTTTTTCATTCCGTCGAGCAGCAGCTCTTGTACATCGTCCATCAGCACCGAGCTCAGCCTCTCGAACCTCAACAGATTGACTGCCATTCCGTGGAGCTTCCTCTGCATTTCTCCGTGAGTAGACAGCAAGCTGTGCTTTCCCATTAAATTACGGAAGGACGACAGGTATTTGGCATGGAAAAGCCTTCCCTCGTTCGCCAAAACATACTTGTTGAACTCCGGATCCACAGAGATGACGGTGCGCGAGTTTCCGAACAAACTCGTTCTGAAAATCGGCCCAAGCCTGTAGCGTGTTTTGCGTCAATAATCCGTAATAAACATATATAACTCAAATCATAAGTTCTGAAATCAACATAATAAAGGATATACCTTGGCTGTCGTTCATCGAAAAACTTTCTTGGCTGGAAAGACCATCTCAGTAAGCCGATCGTGTCCCCGATGAAGGGCAATCCTCTGGATCTGGGCGGCAGTTTGTGTTTTTGGTGGTTTCTGCCTTTAAGCCCTATGATTAGGAGTGCCACGCATAAAGAAAGAAGCCCCGCCATCCAGGAATACATAATCTGCTGCTCCATTTTAGGGCTGCCGAGGTGAGCAAATGGTGCTACGCTTCTTTGAATATCCGTATATGATATTGTGGACACCTATTAAAGAACCCAAAATATCATCCAGAGACGTCTTGGACTTTTCATTCTTTCCACAACCCACTTTGCACGTGAAAGTGACTTTGACTGATGCCACTACTAGTGCCTGGCCGTCATTGACCTAGGAGTAAGCCACGGGGAGTCCTACAGGGAAGTGCCAGAGAGGACTGGGAGAGGCTATCAACTAGACCTAGGAGGGAGCCGTAGGGGGTCCTACAGGGCAGTGCTAGAGAGGACCAGGAGAGGCCATCCACTAAAGCAGAGTCTATAACTCTACCCTCCAATGTACGGAAAGGTTAGTTGATGCTTTCTTAGAAGTTGCTTCATTAATGGTCTAGTAAAAGATATAGATTTTAAAGTGAAAACATCTAATCCCACCTAGAAGATGGGAATCAATTGGGTTGAACCAAAAATTTGCAGCCGAATTCTGTACACATAAACAATCCTAACTTCAAAATCCCAATCACCATGTATGATTGATGAAAGCTTTAATGTTTATTATGATTTTTATACAAAATATTGTTTATCAATATAATTATTCAATCCGTCAATTATTAAAATTTAAATTTTTATTTATAATTTTAAAATTTCAGATGTTAAATCCACTCAAATAATACAAAATCTTGGTGAAAATCATTTATAGTTGCACAATTAATATGCAGATTTTATAAACTACACATTTTATTAATTGAAAAGTAGTACTAGAAACAAAACCAAAAAAAATAGAAATTTGTGATAAATCCTTTATTAACAAGTTTAATTATCGTAAGAAAATTTGAATTGTTTTTTTTCTAAAACTAAGAAATTTACACACTAATCAAATAAATTGTTTTTTTTTTTTTAACTAAGAAACAAGTACTTTTCAAACGTTTATGGTTTTCCAAATACAATTTAAATTTAAGTCTTGTGGAGTGGGTTGGGATGCTGTCAAATTCTAATTGATTGTAAATTAACAATTTGGACAAATGTTCAACCTTTAAATTATATTAAATTTGATGTTGTCAAATTCTATTTAATTGTAAATTGACAATTTAGATAAATGTCCAACCTTTAAATTATATTAAATTCTATCCTCTATCTTAATAGTAAGACTTTAAATTATAAAAAATGATGTCGAATATTAAAAAAACAAATTCTTGATTTTTACAACGTTCTACTTATTATCTTAATATCTCAAAGTTTACTTAAATACTTTTTATTATTGGATTTCATGTAGATAATGGATGTATTATAGATAATAATCTTCATAAAAATGTTATTTATATTTATCTATTGAGAATCAAGATGGAGGTCTAATCATGTGTGAAGGCGTTGCACTCTTGCCGTGGGTTACGACACAAACCAAGGCCATTAAGCTTTGTGTTTAAAGAATTCATCGGATCATCAAACTTAGATCTGTTAGGGAATGCTTACGTTTACTGTAACCCTTCGAAAAATAATTAAGCATTTTTAAGGAAAAATAGATTAAAAATTTATTAAAAAAAACTTGTTTTTATAGTAAATTTTTTATTTATACTTTTATGTATTTAGTATTAGTTAATTTATTTATTTATTTATTTTTATTTGAGTAAATAATTGACTTTTGTGTTTATATATTTAAGGTTGATTTATTCATTTTATTTTGACTTAGATGGATCATTCAATCGTTTATTTATTTATATTAAATTGTATAGAATGGAGTGAGATGGCTACAAATTTATATGGTATAGTGAATAATATTATATGAAGTTAGATGATACGCATAATAATTATAAATTTGAAATAGTTAAGTTGTGCAGTTGGACCTAAATTAATTAAGATTTTATTGAGTGGAATGAGATGGTCACAAAGCTTAAGTGATGTTAAAATGTTGAATATTATATGGACAAGAAAGTTATTAAGTCAATGGAATAGTTGAACCTAATTAATGCAACAATGAATATTATATGAAGTTGGATGATAATAAACTTTTTAATTCAATGGAGTAGACTTAAATTATTTAGATTGTATGAAATGGAATAAAATGAATATAAAATTTAGGTGATGTGATGTATTATATAAAATTAGATAACAATAAATTTATATAATAATTATTAATTTAATGAATAAAATAATTGAAAGTTTGAATTGAAGCTAAATTAAACATAAAAATTGTATTGTGAATGAATTTATGCTTCCCCAATAATTTATGTAAGAGAAATTTAATTATCTTCGAAATTGACAAGAGCATTCCATCTTTACACCAATGTCATCTGACTTACCAATCAGTTCGCACTAAATTTCTGCCATACTTTATACTCCCTATCTCTACCTAAGAAAGACCTCTCATTCCTTCATCTTCTTCGGACGCACAAAATGACCACGAATTTGTGTTCATCATAACCACTCAAAAGCACCCTCCAACAAGGGCCTTACCTATGATTACCTTGGCCTGTTCAACTTCTACACCTAAGCTCAACCCTTCAATCATCTCTTTGTCATCAAGTTAGACACCATAAAGAACGATAAATTCCATGACATTGACGATAATGAAGTCGACGTGGATCTCAACATCACCTCATTAAAATCTGAACGTGCAGGTTACTCGATTGGCATGAACCACTTCTGAGAATTGGATCTCAACAGTGGACATGACATGCAAGCTTAGATAGACTACGATCATCCTCAACAGGAGCTCAATGTTACTATTACACCTGTAGAAGCCTATGATATCTCTAAAAATTAAGGCGTTACCCACCATTTTTGAGGAACAAATGTATGTTGGCTTCTCTGTAGCCGTAGGAAGGTTTATTATTGAAGATCAAACCAAAGGGTACTGTAGGCGGGAAAAACAGTTGTTTATAGTTTATGGCTTGCAAAAATAATTGTTTATAGTCTATGACTACATACTAATGGAATCCTAGATAAGATGATATTGTAGAACCCAGAGAGAGTTTTCACATGTCATCCAAGGTATGGAGTTCCTAGAGATGTGGCGACGGGGCTGTTGTATCTTCACAATAAATGGAAACAAAGGGAGGCGCGTAAAGATATCAAATGCAATAATAGTTTGCTCGAATCGGAGCTTAGCGAAAGGATAGGAAAGTTTAGGCTTGCTCGATTGCACGAGCATATTGATAACTCCCATACGAGTCATGTGGTAGGAACGTTGGTATATATCAGGTCGGATCTGATCTGCACGGGAAAGGCCACTTCAGCTTTGGTGTTTTGATGTTAGAGGTTGCATGTGGAAGGCCTATTGGAGAGGGCCACATGCTTTTGTTCTATCATTTAGGATTTTATTTGATCATAGACTTTAATTGTATCCATTTTTTATGTTTTGAAAGGTATACTAATTATGTTCCAACCAAATATGCTAAAGGGATATTAAGGGTTCTGTTGGTAATTTTACCACACTAAAATTTTATTTGTAAAATTTTGAAAAGGAATATAAATGATGTAGTTGTGTTGATTTCACTGTTTAATATAATATTTCTTGTTCCTTTCCTGTAAGCAATTTCGTTTCATTTTTGAAGATGCACAGTAAATTTTTTTGATAAAAAATTTATGGCACTCATGGGCAAAACGTAGAAGGGAAAATTCAATGGCAATGGACATTTCAGAATAGAAGGATTAATAGAAAATCAACTATGACTTTGGTATTTTTTATTCAAAGTGAAGGCGCAATTAAAATTAAATAAAAATATTTTCGCCTCAAGAGGGGGCGAAAATCCCTTGCGCCCTTCCTTTGGGGCGAAACTACCTTAATAGAAATTTTTTTCCAAATGAAGAAGGAAGAAAAGATTTTTACAAGTGCTAGAAAGAAGTCAAAGTCAAATTGCCCCTGGAAGGGGGCAAAAATTATTTTCGCCCCTATCATAGGCAAAAATCCAGATAAAAGTATGTTTAGGGTGAAAATAAAATGGAGAGCATGCTGGGCACGATCAAATTCAAAGTCACCCCTCATTCAGGGTGAAAATACCTTTCGCCCATCCTGGGGTGAAACTCTAATAAAACATGATTTCAGAGTGCAAACATAAATATGGCGTCAACCAGGCAAGAATTAAAATCTCAAAGTCAAAGGTGCCCCTTAGGAGAGGCGAAAATCATTTTCGCCCTCCTTCGGGGTAAATTTCCAAATGAAAGCATCTTGAGGTGAAAGTCCTAGAGAAAGAATGTTTTTTTTCTATCGATCAAAGTCAACATCGCCCCTGGTGTGTGGCAAAAGTCATTATCGCCCATCTCAAGGGCAAAATCAATTATTTTTGCCTCTTGCCTTGCAGAAAATGTCTTTTATCATTTTCGAGGTGAAATTACCAAAGAAATGGGCAAAAGTACATTGAGGGACGAAACTTTAATTTTTTCCTATCATTCAAACAAGAAGACATTGTGGGGCGAAATAAGTTAAAACGAAAGGCAAAATTCCAAATTTGAAGGCAATCATCAACAAGGGTTACTGTCAGAAGTGCCATAACTACAATTTTTTTTGGGAAAGGATGAAGATTGATAAAATTTAATGCTTAGGACAGTAAGAGCGATGATCTAGAATTTCTACGAAGGGGATGCCAAGATTGAATGCTACATCTTCAAATTTAATGTGATTCTAGCCATTTTTTAGGCATCCTCTCATTACTTTTCAAAGCAGAATTAAATTTTGTTGATTTCCACTAACGAGGGTAAGATTCTGAGGCATAAGGAAATGTAATAGTAACTAAAATTTAATATTCAAGCTCCTAATTACCGTGTGATATTGTTGAGTTTCGATGCAATGATGTTTAGAATATTTTTCTATCATTCATCTCTACTGATTTCCCAGGCACATTCCATAAAAATAGGATCACTACTTTTTAAAGAATGTTTTGATTTGAGCATTGCCATTACCGAGGGGAAAATGGTTTGGCTGGTCTTTGACTAGATAAGCATCTTGTTTTTATTTGCATTTAATTTTATAGGTGAAATCCTTTATAAATAATAAGCATTTCAATGTAATGAAGGAGGATAGACACTTTGTAGAAAAACACTTTAAGTTTTTTGCATAAATAGAAAGATATTCAGCTTCTGGTTCCTTGAGTAGTATTGTGTTTGATCTCTTTCTACTTGGCATTTTTGATTACGTTCATGTCCATTATTTTCTGATTTTAAATTCTGCATCTGGATTTAATTGCTACTTGTGAGGGAGTGAATACTGGAATGCTGTCTTGGAAGTTATCTTGGCAAACTACGAGTGGTTTTTGTGCCTTGCTTTCTATTATATGCTAACTAATACTTGTTGTGAATTTTTGTTGTTAGTTTATCCCCACTTTTCATATCTAGCATATAGCCATATTTCCCATTCCTTTCTATTATTTCCCATTTATTTCCTGTTACCTCAATCTTTAAACCAATCATTAGTTTTAGTATGAGAACCAACCCTCTCTAGATATTGGCCCGAAGGACATTTCTTTCCTTTGGTATTTCAATGTTGGTCGGGTCTAGGGTGCACAAATAATATTTTGTACTTAGGCAAATTCATGACCAACAGTTTTTGGCATGCCCGATGGGACACTCAAAAGTTCCACTTTGAATAGTATCAAGGTTTGATGTTCACCTTTGTACTGTATGATTAGAACATCTGGCGACTCAACTCTACCTAGAAGCCTCCAAACGTGAAGTGAGAAAAATATTTCTTCATGATCACAAGATCGAAGGCCAAAAATCCAAAATATCCCATTGAGTTTTATGAGCTTGACACCCAAGTGCTAGGAGAACATCCTAGGTTAGTTACTCTAGTTGTCCCATCAAGTATAACATCTTCTCAATTAGTTGGTGTGTTCTTTGTTCCTTCGAGTCTTGCTAGCACAACCACTAGTTTTCCACCTCCCCAACCACACACTCCAGTCCACATGGCCCAAAATCCACCACCACAGCCACCAAGGTAGTTCCTAGCATGGAACCACTCTAGACCTCTAAATTTGCAAGCTCAAAACCTGATTTCACAAGCAGTAATGAAGGCTTTGCCTACTTACGATGGTACGAGGAAGACGGCTTATGAGCATGTCCAAGATGTAGCTACCTTGGCGATGATCCATAGCATCACATATGAGGATATAATGGTAAGATTACTCATGCTCTCTCTTAGAGGTAAGCTACTTTATTGGTACCGGTCATTACAACCTACCACCATTACTACTTGGGACCAATTGGTTGAATTGTTGATCAAAGGCTTCAATGAACAAGCGAAATCCATTCTCTCTGTTGCATCAGTTTACTACCATTTAGAGGTATCCATAGGAGGAAATCATGGACTTAAATGTCAGGTTCACCCGAACTTGGCATAGAGTTCCTAATGGTCTTCGATCGACTCCTGAGCAAGCGATATTTTACTACCTTTGAGATTTCAACTTTGATATCAGTATGGCCATCTGATAATCTAATGTCAACACATTTCTTGATCTGTATTCTACTGCACAAAAGGTTGAGGCTAACCTAATTGCTATTGGTAAGCTTCCACCAAAAATGGCCATGCCTATTTTTCCTGATCTTTCGTAGTATTTGTATGCTAATGCATCTTCTCAGCCTTTACCTATGTCCCCCATGTATCCAATCCCTTCATGGAATTTGAGTACATCTCAAACCATGATGACAGTTTTTGTCCCTCAACTACCTGCTCCAACCATTCCATAGTTACCCACTCTATTTCCATTCCTAGGACTACCATATTCACTTGTCTCACTTCCATTACCAGCTCTGCCATCACCCTCAAATTTTTATCCACAAGAAAAAGTGCTAAAATAGTTGCAATACATGAACTCAACCATAAGAGTGATGAGTAATGAGATCACAATTATCAAAGGGAAGTAGGTTGAAAGATATTTTTAGCCTAGGAGATTTCAGCCACCATCGATCACCAAGGAGCAAGCATCATCGAACAACAAGGCATCTAGTAGAAATCTGATGGTGCTGATAAACGAAGAAGCTAGCACATTAGAAAAAGCATACTGGTTCTCTATGTATAATGATTTACACAATGAGGAAACTTGCATGGTTCACCTGAACTACGTGCAGACATTGGCAAAAAGTTCCTATGCTAGTTAAATCAACATGATCACAAAATTCAATCATAATTTCATGGTCCCTTATGAAGAGCAAGTTTTAGTTCTCACGAGAGCTGGAAGAAAACCCATTACTATGGACCCAGCTGAGTTGGAGCCCTTGAAGGTACCTGCTAACTCAAAGGTGCAAAATGAGAAGAAACAAGTGCAAGCAAAGGCAGTTGTTCCAGTGCCCAAGCTAGATGCACCTATCCTACTAAAATATCTTTTGCCTCCATGAGCGAAAGAGAAAGTGTAAGAAAAGGCTTCGACTTTGTAGGTAAGAGCTGAAATAGAGGAGCAAGCTAGGGAGAAACTCAAGTACCCATCTTTGACCAAGCGTCATAGGGTAGAAGCTACACAATAGTATCGAAGTAGATATGAAGTTGCCAAATAAGGAAAGGAGTAATGTGCATCCATGTATAACATCGTCGAAGAGTTGAAGAGGATTCCAACCAAGGTGAGTCTCTATGATGCACTACAATTGCCTGGACAAGTGGACTTGTTGCAAGAATCACTAAAATTTGTCAAAGATAAGGGGAAGAATCCGACTCAGATAGTGTTAGCTCAAACACTGACAAATTCTACCATTGGAAATAATAGACCACCCCTTTCTACCTCCCTCAGGATGGAAGGTTGGATTGTGCACAATTACATGATCGACTTAGGTGTTGCAATGATTGTCATGCCAAAGGTAGTGTGTGATGTTATGGGTATGGAGTATACAAGGAGTAGCCCTGGCATCTTGTAGTTGGATAGAACCCCTGTCAGGATAGTGGGGGTCATCAAAGACATCCCCATCGTATTGCACAAAATGCCTTAGATCACTATGATCCAAGAGGTAGTTGTGGTTGATCTGGAGCCTTACTTCAGCATGTGCCTATCATGGGAGTTTACTGCCAAGTTGGGAGGCTACCTTTCTCTTGACTATTCTCATTTGGAAATTCCTATCAAGGGGAGGAGAATCCGAATTTATAACGAGAAGCCTTCAACTTATCACATAGAAAATATTGAAGAGGAAGATAAACCCATGAATTCTATCAACTTGATGACCGAAGAATTGGAGGAGTTAGACTTGATGGAAGAAGTTTTGGATGAGCTTCGAATAGAAGATGAGTTTTCAATGCTCAATTTTAATGCCATGATGGAGATCGAAATTGGTTGCTACACCATCACTAAGCCTAAAAAGGTTGAAGCAAGGGCATCTGATGATGAAGATCCTACTTCGGATCAGTTATGGAAGTTGTATTTTGATGGTGCTAGGTGCAAGAATGGTGCAGGAGCTAGGATTGTTCTCATTTCTTCCTCTAGTATATAGAAGATGTACTCTTACTGACTGACCTGGAGTTGCATGAACAATGCCACCGAATATGAAGCACTCTGCTTGGGTCTGAAAAAGGCAGAAAATCTTGGGATCAAACAACTGCAGATCTTTGGAGATTCTGAGTTAATCATCAACCAAGTGACTAGTAAGTGTGTCTCCAAGAAGCACTACTTGAAGGTGTACCGTAATAAATTTTGGGATATTTTTGAAGATTATACAACATTGAACATCCAAGAAATCTTATAGGAGAAAAACAAGCATGTCGATCTCCTAGCATCCCTTGGTGCTAATTTTTCTCCAGTAGAGCATGTGGTGAGGAAGCCCAAGACTATGAGGTTAATTTATAGACCTTCAGTCCCTGAAAAAAATATCCACTGACAAGTGTTCGAAAGTGATGAGCAGATTGTTAATTTCTTGATAAGAGAAGCTAGTAATGTGGAAGAGAGAACACTTGATGAGGAAGAAGTCGAGGGTTTGATCTAGTTGTAGAATAATCATATCCCAAAGGGGTTGATTACACTTGAGAGCCTCTTTGATCAAAATGATAGAGCAAAAAAGCATAGGATCAAGGTGGACGAAAAGGAGTATACTAAACTGCATCTGGGACCCGAGAAGTCGATCAAAGTCGGCACTGATTGCACTCAAGAAGAGCTAGAGCAGATTAAAGACTTATGCCATGAGTACCCAGACATTGTTGCTTGGAGCTACCAGGATTTGAAAGGCTACAACAAATATGTAATCCAACATACCATTGAGTTGCAGGAAGGAGTAAAACCCTTCAGGCAAAAGCAAAGACCGGTCAATCCCAAGATTGAAACTTTGATGAAAGTAGAACTGCTGAAGATGCTTGAAGCCAAAATCATCTACCCAATTAAGCACTCTACCTGGGTAGCAAATCTGGTCCCTATAAGAAAGAAGAATGGAGATATCCATCTATGTGTGGATTTTCAAAATTTAAACCAGGCATCTCTGAAGGATCACTATCCACTACCGTAAATTGATCAGATTCTTCATGTGGTTGTTGGTGCCCAGAGATTCTCTTTGTTAGACAAATTCTCTAGCTATAATCAAATTTGGTTCAAGGATGAAGACCAATACAAAATGGTGTTCACCACAAAATGGGGAACTTTTGCTTATCAGCGGATGTCATTTGGTCTCTCAAACGTTGGTGCAACTTTTCAGAGAGCAATGGACATAGCTTTCGGTGAGTTGTTAAATCATGTTATTATGATTTATTTAGATGACATGACTATTTTTCTCACAATAGGGAGGAGCATAGTCTACATCTAAGACAAGTGTTTGAAAAGTGTTGGGAGTTTGAAATATCAATCAACCCTAAGAAGTCCATCTTCATGCTAAAATAATGGAAGCTCTTAGGCCTTCCTGAAGATTCCTTTGTCAGCCAATAAAAAGGATTTGCAATCATTCTTCGGGAAGATAAACTTTGTTTGAAAGTTTATGGTAGATTTCACCCAAGTGGTGAAGTCGATGACAAAATTGTTAAAGAAGAATTCTGAGTTCAAATGGATCGAGTAGAGGAGAAAAGCATTCAAGGAGATAAAAGAAATAATTGCTCAAGCCCCAGTTATGGTAAATCCAGATTACTCAAAGTATTTTATCCTATACACCATTGGTGAGCAAGAGAGCTATGCAACGGTGCTTACATAGAAGGGAGATGATGGAGATGAGTGACCAATTGCTTTCTTGAGCCAAGTCATCCAACCACATGAAGAAAAATATAACTTCATTGAAAAGCAAGTATATGCGATGATGAAATCCTTGAAGAAGTTTTGGTATTTTGTTTCTCAAAGCAAGACAATAGTTTATGTGGTCCATCCAGATGTTCAGAGTTTCATTATTCAAGGAGAGCTTGGAGACAAGAGGGTTGGATGGGTCTCCAAAATCTAGGAGTATGACATTGAAATCCATCCAACCAAGCTGGTTCGAGGCCAAGCACTATGTCAGGGTCTTGCAAAAAGCGTTGCATCTGAATCCATGGTTTGCCAACTTGAAGGTTCGACAAGCAATTTTGCTAACCGCTCTACAAGCGATCATGATTGGACAAAGGACCTTGTCGAATATTTCCATTCAGGAAGATGTCCTTCACACCTTAATGCCTCACAAAGAAGGATATTCAGACTTCAGGCCCTTAGATACGTGATGCTACCAAATGGGTTGTTCCATAGAAATATTGATGGAGTACTTCTCAAGTGTGTCCGAGAATCAGAGAAACAAAGAATCCTAGAGGAGTTTCACTCTGGTCTATCAGGAGGCCATTATGCAGGGAGGCCAATGGCATTAAATATCATCAAAGTAGGATATTTCTGGCCTACTCTCTTTGCAGATACTTTCAAAGTCAGTCAAAATTATGACAAGTGCTAGAGATATGTCGGTAGAAGCAAGAATGCATCATTACCCCTTCACCCAATTCAAGTAGAAGCATCATTCCAGCAATGGGGATTAGACTTTATTAGGGTCATTGATCCCAATTCTTCTATCGAACACAAATACATCCTGACTACAATTGACTATTTCACCCGATGGTTAGAAGCAATCCCAACCAAAAAGGTGGATCAAGCAATAGTTATTACTTTCCTTGAGGGATTAATCACCCAGTTTGGCATACCAGATGCAATCATAATGGACAATGGGACTCCCTTTATCGGTGTGAGGATCAAAAAATTCATGGGTAAGTATGGAATTTATTTGAAGATATCATCTAACTACTATCCATAGGGGAACGACTTAGTTGAGTCCACAAACAAGAATTTGCTGAGAATTCTAAAGAGGACCCTAGGTGATAATAAGTGCAGTTGGCACTTACTCTTAAACCAAGAATTATGGGCCGACCGTATCTCCATGAAGAAATCCATTAAAACATCTCCTTACTCCTTGGTATACGATAAAGAAGCGATGTTGCCCATTCATATTGAATTATCGACTCTTCAATCATGGCACTTGTTGTATGGTGAAGATGATGATTCTGATCCCATGAGCATGAGATTGACACAACTTTTACAGTTAGAAGAAGAGAGGGAGAAATCATACAATGTCTTCATGGAACATGCCCGAATGATGCAAAAATGGTTTGGCAAGAAAACTTCTAAGAAGTCGTTCGAGGTAGGTGATCTAGTGCTGAAATGGAATGAAAACAAGGCTAAGCCCGACAAGCACCACAAGTTTGAAGCAATATGGGAGGGCCCGTTCCAGATTTTGGGTGTCAATCAAATCAATTCATTTTATTTGCAGGATATGGATGGTCGTGCGCTGCCAATTCTCGTAAATGGTCTTCATTTGAAGGCCTACCATCAGTGATAGAATTTTGATCAAGTATGTATATATGTACATAAGTTATTATGTTGTTTTGTTTCAGTTAAATATGTTTAAAGTGATATGATGTATATAATATATATATATATATATATATATATATATATATATATATATAAAATAAAGAAAGTTGATTTCACCGAGAAATCATTTTTGCCCCCAAGGCAAGTGGTTTCACCCCGAAAGCACCTTGCCACCAACAAAAAATTGTTTTCACCCAAAAATGTTTTAAAAGGCTTTTGTATTATTTTTGAGTGAAAAAGAGGAAAATAAAGCAGGTTGTTTTTTGGTGAGAAATTATGAAAGCACCATGGGCTCACTTGGACTTCAAAGTTTTGCTTTTTCATTAAAAGAGCGCTCCTATTTTTGCCAAAAGAAATTAAAATATATATATATGGGAAAAGAAAAAGCAAAAGTAAAAGCGAAGAAAAGAAATGGAGCACCCCACATTTTAAAAATCCCTCCAATTTTTTTAAATTGTCAAAAATGGGGGGGGAGATATAAAAAAGAGAGAGAGAGAGAGAAAAATAAAAGGCAAAAGCAAAAAATTAAAACTTGTATTTTTGCCCCCCAAAGTAAATTTGTCTTGTTTTTTCTATTTTTGAGGTGAAATCCCCTGGCACCCCTCAAGTAGGTATTTTCGGAGCGAAACTCCAAGGAGAAAAATTAAAAAAAAAATGCATGCTTTTTTTGAACTCCAGTTTGCAGCGCTAAGTTCAGCAAGGAAGGAGGCAAAATTAATTTTGCCCTACTTTTTCATGCAAAGCACTCTTAGTTAAAGCTTGCTTTTAGAAATAAGCTTTTTTAGGGCAAAATCAGAGAAGAATTATGTTTAAAAAATGGATTGTGAAGCATGAAATTTCATAAAGCAGATAGAAGAAGCAGTTTTGAAGCGTAAGTGGTGTGAAAATTTTCATCTCGAGATATTTTTAGCTGAGCAAGCACTCTCCTTCAACGTTTTTGGCTTAACGGTGCTAATGACACAAAAAAATTGAAATTAATACATGTGATTGGATTGATTTTGTCGAAAACGGTTTTAGAAGATGTTTCAATGATTTTATATAGTGAAATTAATTACTTTTGCCCCCATCTCTCACACGTGGCATTTGCTTTTCCCGAGGTAAGTCGTTAAATGTCTAGATTGCACCTTCCAAGGAAAAAAGTAGTTGAGTTCGAAGTTCGAGGAAGATTTACTGCACGAGGGCATTATTGGCAGATAATGGGTAGTTAAGTTTTCATTAAAAAATTTGCATGGTGAGAGGATCGAGAAGCATGTTCGCCCAAATTCCTTAGACGCAACATTTGCATTAAATATGGTAGTTGGGGTGAAAGTTATAAAAGGAGTGAGTCATAAGCTTGTGGAGTAAGAAAGTAGAAGCTTTTTATTTTTCTAAGTTCGCCCAAACTGTTGCTTTGTTGAAGATTTGCCAAACTGTTGCAGTAGGAGTAATGTTATAAATATGGGAAAGAAGACTACTGATTCAAATAAAGCTACAGAGCCTAAAAAATTACAAGGTGGAAAGAAGCCAAAAAAGCTAGAAGACATGAAAATACCGAGCTTGATCCATATTTTTATGCATTGGCAAAATTTGGATACTGTTCAATATCAAACAAAGGTATAGAAAAATTGTGCCAGGATGTGGAGACTACAGTCAGGCAAGGTTTGACACCGAAAATCCCATTAACCATTGCTTATCATGCACAACTTTCCTGGTACTTGTGTACACCTGTGCATCCTTACCCTAAGTTGGTAATGGTAATTGCAAAGTTTTATCAGCCTACAATAAGGGCCATCCACAATGCGAAGGGAGATAAATTATTCACCATTTCATCTGGTGCAATTAGAGATGTGTTCGCTTATGGGGTGAAACCTTCCTCGGATGTCATGTTCAAAAATATGAATCTCAAGGAGCAAGAGGAAAGGTACCAATCAACTGTAACGTTGCACCAGTTCATGGAGAACCAGTTGATAAAGGTACCCTAGTTTGGAGAGTTGTCAGCTTTGTCGAAACCCTTGATAGAATTTAAAAGCTTGGATATATATTCTATGTTGGCTTGGGTATCTGGTCTTCCTATTGATACCATAGTATACAAATGGTAAGCAGCACTGGTGCAATGCATTTTGTAGGTAGAATTTTACGCTCCTACAGCCATGCAAGCAAGCACAAACCCCATTTTCTTTGATTGGGTAGATTATGTGGCTCGAGCAATGCACACCCAGTTGGAGAGGATACAGAGTGAAGAAGTAGTTTTATTCAGGCACACTTCATTTTTGGCCTGGTATTTCTTCTTTTATATGCACCAACATTTTTCTTTTATTGCAGTAAAGCAAGTTGATGAGGTAGATAATAAGTTGCCAGTATATTTGTGGACTTCGAGCTTGTCTAGGGGGGAGTCATTCTATAATTTTAACCGCATGTTTTTGGGCCTCGCCCTCGAACTTATTTTCTGCACAAGTGAGAGAGTGCCAAGGGCAATGAGGGAAGAAATTGTCACTAAGGAGAAAGGAGATATTTTCTTATTGATGCAGGGCATTGTGGTGTGAATTTTTGGCTTCACTGGCAAGTCGTTTCTCCTTCCATATTTTTCTATCAAGTGCCTCTTCGCAATGGAAGTCGTCCATCAGACCGACTACATCAATGAAGTCTATGGGGCAGGACGAGGCAAGAAGACAACATGTACCATGCCATTTCGCTTCGATGGCATTGAGATCGACCAGGTTGGCTAGAATAAATTGCTCAATGAAGCACTTTATGACATGGGTATGGTGGAGTTACCTCAATGGTGGAAGTATGACCCTTTGGGTTGGTTCATCGATTTCATTAAAGCCAAAAATTTTCATTGTTGTCCCAGACCTGATATTCAATGAAACAAAAATAACCCAGAAGGGCATGATCTCAAATGGCATGTTGAGTAGATGATGCCACTTCCACCATGGCATGATTTTTATGAGATGGAGGTTGAGTACAACCCTATAGTTCACAAGTATCAAATTCCTCCCCTGGGTTTGTTTGGAAAAATGAAAGAACAATTGCCAACTTGGACTAAGGAAAAAATTACCAACTGGTGGGTTATGAGGGCCCATAGAGGGAAAACCGGGTCAGCTTTTGGTCTAGCAATGGATGAGGTATTTTTGGACATCTATGATGAGTACTATGATGACTATCAACCAATATATTTTGCTAAGATTGTACCTCAGACTTTTCAAATATTTGATAGTGAAGAGATCATGGTCGAACATGAGAAGCATGTGGTCAAGGAAGTACCACTTGTGGAAGAAGAAATATAGTCATCTCCAGAAGTGCAACTCCAATAGAATAAGAAGAATAAGCGTGAGGTACTCCCTTTCCTAAAGATATCCAAAAAGCCCAGAACAGGTGCAGTTCCTTCATCTATGGTGAACCCTCCTCCTTCAGATGAAGCCACACAGGCTGAAGTTCTAGAAGATCCTCCTTTGGTTTAGGCAGAATAGCTTGCCCAACACATGGAAGTCATAGATCTGGATAAGGAGGTGGAGAAGGAGCAAGACAAGGGTGAACCAATGCCATAGTCACCCTCATCATTGGCTCAAAAGGTGTTCGAGCTCGAAGGTACATTTTCTACACCTTCTTCCCTTTCTCTTGAGCATTCGGTGACTGTTGCACCCCATTTTATAGTTGTTGCTTCCATCTCACCTCCATTCGGTATACCCTCCACCTCCATTTTGCTTCCTGTTTCCCAATCCCTAGTCATCGATGCTCCCTCTTCTTCTATTCCCACTTCTACTATTTCCCTTTCTTTCAGTTCTTTTGCATCTGGTCCCAATCCATTTTTGCTCCCTTCATCCTCCATTCTAGTAATTTCTACCATGGCTATAAGTACACAAGATCCTCCTTGAGTGAGTGTAATTGTAGCTAAAACCCTCACTTCCTTCCCCTTAACCTCTTACATTAAATCAACCATTCCTATTTCCACTTCCCTTCTCGAGCCAAAACTTCAATAGGCTTGTTTTCCCCTTGCTCCTTTTCTTGAGTTGCAGGTGTTGTCGAAGCCGAAGATAGAGATTGTACCAGAGCATCCTGTTGCAGTGAATATGAGCCAAGCTTGACTAAGTTCATCACAGTGGTTGAAAATTTGTAAGAGAAAATAATCTTAGGCTCCTACAAAGACGTTGAAGAAGGTCACCTTTGACCCAGAAACTATGGAGTCTCATACTGTGAAAATGATTCCCCAGGTCCAGAAGCCTCAAGGAGAAATGGCTCCAAGTGATTACACTTATGAAGTCATTACAAAGGACCTAAAGAATATTGACACCATGGAGAAGTTGGGGAATATGCAGGTGGATATGAGCTCTCTTTACCTACACAACGAGCATTACAAGAAAAACTTCTTTGAGGCTAAGGTGAAGATTATTGAGTTGAATGATGCTCTGGCCAAAAATAGGGATCAACTGGAAACAGCAAAATCAGAGGTAGAGCGCTGGTAGAAGAGGGCAGAAGAGTTGGAGAAAGAAGCCAAGGGCTACCAGATAGCTTGGGTAGGAGCAGAGAAACAAGTGCAAGCATTAACAACCCAACTTGAGGTTGTACAAACAAGCTGGCTAAGAAAGCCATGCAATCAGTAGGCTTCTCCAAGGAGAAAATCAAAGAAAATCATCACCATTTGATGAAATATTGTGTGATAGTGGTGATCGATACTCTCAAGGTTTTATTGTATATTCATGAGGCTCGAATAGTGGTTTTTCTTGGAGAGTGAACCTTGGAGTATGTTGAGGAACAAATGGAACCAAAAATTAAACTAGTACTGAAGATTCAGATGTTGGCTCAGTTTGACTTCTAAGTTAAGCCAATGAGCGGGATGGATCATGGTTGGGCTAAGGCCAATATGATGTTGCATAGCTTCTTTTCCAAGTTAGAGCTAGTGAGAGAAGGCTAAAAGCTGATGATGATGTTTGAACAGGAGCGTTGCATTTTGCTCATCTATTTTGAGGCTCTAGCCGATGCTGGTTTCCCAAGCTTTGTTGATGAGCAGGGTGAGATTTTGCCAACCAAAGAGTTGAAGGTAGCCTAATGAAATTTTATAGAATATACTTCAGAGATCGATAGCTGGGAGGAGCCCATCATAGAAGAACAAGTTTTGCCATACATGGAGAGGATCACCCGCATTGAATCATCCCTATTGGAACTCCAACAACGAGTAAATCACATCAACATGGATCACATTGAGATGTTGTGTTTCATCATTGATTCACTAAGTTCACTCTCTACATTCACTCTGGACTCCTGGGCTGAGGCAGTTTTTGTATATGAAACTACCAATGAAAGCCTTGCTAAGCAAGAAGCATGAGCTTGAGCAGAAGTAGAACAAAAAGTAGTTGAAGAGCAGGAGAAGTAGGCACAAGAGGAAAGAAGGAAGAAGAAGGTTGTAGAATCAAATTCACCATATGATGTAGCTATCAGATCTGATGCGGTTGATTATGGTAACAAATCAACCCAATGGATAAAGGATTGGGGTCAATTGCATTCAAAATAACTGAATACCCCGAGAACCGCCAAAAGTGTTGGCAATTTTACCACACTAAAATTTTGTTTGTAAAATTTTGAAAAGAAAGATAAATGATGTAGTTGTGTTGATTTCACTATTTTAATATAATATTTTTTGTTCCTTTCCTGTAAGCAATTTTGTTTCATTTCTGAAGATGCACAGTAAATTTTATCGGTAAAAAATTAATGGCACTCATGGGCAAAACGTAGAAGGGAAAATTCAATGGCGATGGACGTTTTAGAATAGAAGGATTAATGGAAAATCAGCTACGACTTTGGCATTTTTTATTCAAAGTGAAGGTGCCATTAAAATTAAATAAAAAATGTTTTCACCTTAGGAGGGGGAGAAAATCCTTTGCGCCCTTCCTTTGGGGTGAAACTACCTTGATAGAAAATTTTGTCCAAATGAAGGAGGAAAAAAAATTTACAAGTTTTGGAAAGAAGTCAAAGTCAAAAGCGCCCCTGGAAGGGGACAAAAATCATTTTCGCCCCTCTCAAGGGTGAAAATCTAGTTAAAAGCATCTTCGGGGTGAAAATAGAATGGAGAGCATGCTGGGCACGATAAAATTCAAAGTCACCCCTCAGTCGGGGCGAAAATCCCTTTCGCCCATCTTGGGGACAAAACTCCAATAAAAGATGATTTCAGAGTGCAAAAATAAATATGGCATCAATCAAGAAAGAATTAAAAGGTCAAACTCAAAGGCACCCCTTAGGAGGGGTGAAAATTATTTTTGCCCTCCTTCAGGGCGAATTTCCAAAAGAAATCATCTTAAGGCGAAAGTCCCAAAGAAAGTTTTTTTTCTACCGGTCAAAGTCAACGTCACCCCTGGGGTGGGGCGAAAGTCATTATCGCCCCTCTCATGGGTGAAATCAATTATTTTTGCCTCCTTCCTTGCAGAAGATATTTTTTATCATTTTCGGGGTGAAATTACCCAGGAAAGGGGTGAAAGTATGTTGAGGGGCGAAACTCCCATTTTTGCCTGTCATTCAAACAAGAAGATGTCGTGGGATGAAATTAGTTAAAATGAAAGGTAAAATTCCAGCTGTGAAGGTAATCATCAACCAGGGTTACTATCTGAAGTGCCATAACTATAGATTTTTTGGGAAAGGATGAAGATTGACAAAATTTAATGCTTGGGGCAATAAGAGTGATGATCCATAATTTTTGCTAAGGGAATGTCAAAATTAAATACTACATCCTGAAATTCAATGTTATCATAGCCATTTTCAAGGTGCCTTCCATGGATTTCATTTCTTTTCAAAGCATAATTAAATTTTATTGATTTCCACTAACGAGGGTAAGATTCTGAGGCATAATAAAATGTAATAGCACCTAAAATTTAATATCCAAGATCTTGATTGTCATGCAATATTAAGTTTCGATGCACCGACGTTTGGAATATTTTTCCTATTGTCCATCTCTGTTGATTTCCTAGGCACACTCCATAAAAATGGGATCATTATTTTTGAAGAATATTCTAATTTGAGCATTGCCATTACTAAGGAGAAAATTGCTCTGGCTGGTCTTTGACTAGCTAAGCATCTTGTTTATATTGTGCATTTAATGACAGAGGTGAAATCCTCTATAAATACTAAGTATTTCAATGTAATGGAGGATAGACACTCTGCAGAAAAACACTTTAAGTTTTCTACATAAATAGAAAGATATTCGACTTTTGGTTCCTCGAGCAGTATTGTGTTTGATCTCTTTCTGTTTGGCATTTTTTATTACGTTCATGTCCATTATTTTTTTATTTTAAATTCTGCATCTGGATTTAATTACTACTTGTGAGGGAGTGAATACTGGAATGTTGTCTTGGAAGTTATCTTTGGTGAACTACGATTGGTTTATCCCCCCTTTTCATATCTATCATGAAACCATATTTTCCATTCCTTTCAGTTATTTCAAATTCCTTTCTTGTAACCTTAATCTTTAAACTGATCATTAGTTTTAGTACGGGAACCAACCCTCTATAAATATTTGCCTAGAGGACATTTCTTTCCTCTGGCCTTTCAATGTTGGCCAGGTCTAGGATGCACAAATAATATTTTGTACTTATGCAAATTTGTGACCAATAGGCTTTATGTTTCAAGTGGCCAACAAATTCTTTTGAAGGAAATTCTCCATTGGGCTAACTTTTCCATGATACCTCCACACAAAGGTATACTAATTATGTTCCAACCAAATATTTTAAAGGGATATTAAGGGCTCTATTTTTCAAATGGCCAACACTAATTTTTGAAGGAATTTATCCATTGGGATAACTAGTCCATGACCCCTCCAATTGAATCCATGTAACATAGAAGTCCCCTTCAATTCTTTCTTAAATCTCTTCATTAAATTTACACTTCATAAATAAATGATAACCAATTTTCTTGTCCCACATAAAGTGCACTAGGAAGGTAAATGAAAGCCCCTCTTTCAAATATTATCCATCACTATCATTCCATTGTGAGCAACTAACCAACTAAAAATCTTAATCTTTGGGATTGCTATATTTTCCCATACTTCCTGGGTGATTTTTGATGCCACTTTTGACTTAGTATTTTCCATTCAAGCTCATTGATGAGTAATGAGTGTCTGTACCCTTTAGAGAAATATTGGTTGAACAAAGTCTATAGAATTATTCAAGCTTTATTTCAATAATTAAAAAATAATATAGAATGGGCATGGTTTAAATGAAATTAAAATTTGAAAGCTATGGAATGTAAATGTAAAACAAGATCTATAATAAATTATTGGGTACTCATAATTTTTTTAATTCAACTTTAAATTTAATGGTAATTTTTTTTTTGTTTAGGATAAAATACGGGGTTTTGAAAGGGCCCAAACCATTTTACAATCCCAAACAAGTCTATGCAGTATTACCAACATAAAAACCTTGTCTTTGAAGGCTACAAGATATTCGAAACATTAAACCACCTTTTTTAAAAACTTTAGAAATTTACATTCATTACCAGCCTATTTACATTCATATCTTTGAAGAGTCTCTATAAAATGGAACCCTCAATAAGATATTTAGAAAATGGAACCCTCAACAGACAAGTCCATAAATCTTTAGAAAATGGAACCCTCAACAGACAAGTCCATAGATCTTTAGAAAATGGAACCCTCAATAAACAAATCCAAAAAATAGAACCCTAAGTAGACAAATCCATAGATCTCTAGAAAATTGAACCCTTAGTAGGCAAATCCCATGAAAACCCAAATTCATAGGTTTCTCACTTGAAACCTCACAACGCATCTAGAAAGTCATAAATCCACAAATCTCCAAAAAATGGGACCCTTAGTAAACAAGTCCATAGATCTCTAGAAAATGGAACCCTTAGTAGACAAGTCCACAAATCTCCAAAATATAGAACCCTCAATAGAAAAATCCATAAATCTCTAGAAAATGAAACCCTCAATAGAGAAATCCATAGATTCCTAGAAAATGGAACCCTCAACATACAAATCCATAGATCTCCAAAAAAATGGAACCCTTAGAAAACAAATCCCTCAAAAACCCAAATTGGCAAATTTCTCAACTTCATTGCTAAAGACAAATCCCACAAAAACTATGTACATTTCAAAAATTGGAACCTACACCTAGTGAATTGACTTTCTATATTTCCTCCCTCATTTGCCATTAATTGGAGTACATCTAGATGGATCTCATCTAGCAATGTACTTATTTCTATATAAGAGAATTCCTATTGGCTAGCCAATCGATCAACCCATTTTATTTTATACAAATGTTCCATTTAAAATTCTTCTATAGAATTCAAGGATCTTAGTGTATCTGTTATTATGTTTGCTACTTTCTAGCTTTACACCACCCTTTTATTGAGGCAATTAACAATATTTAGTGAATATCCCTCAATTATTAATTTATTATCCCTAATTGAACCACCATCTATACTCTTGCCAAGACTACTCTAGTTTTAACTTGGTGATTGATCATAATGCCCAAGTACTCACTAATCACTATGATCACCATTCCTTGGCTATCCCTTAGCACTGCTCCTTCTCTAGCCTTCCTCAGGTTACCTTTAGAAGCCCCATAAAAATTTAGCTTCAACCATCCTTGTTCAAGTGGTTGCCACTTTATCAAGCTCCTCAAGTCTCCTTAGGGATTATTATCCATCCCAAGTGGACTTAGGCTCCAATTTTCACTTAATATTCTTCACTATGGTTACCACGATGTGCTATCTATTCCTAGTAGTAGATCTTTTCTCCCCTTTAAAAATCCTTCTATTTTTGTCCAACTAAACTCTCAATGCATAATAAAAGGGAATTGAATTACAAATAGGATTTAGTTTTGGGTTCTTGAATGGTTTTTTCCCCTATTCTATCAAACATGTCATGTTATTAGGTAGCACCCAAACTACCAAACTTCTTGATTTATTCGTACAATATTTTGAGGTATTATTTACGTTCTAGAAATATGTAACTCATTGATTCCTCATGAGATTCACAAAGGTAACATTTTTTACGGAATTCAAAACCCCTCTTATGTAGGTTATCTACTATTAAAATATTGTTTTGGACCACCAACCAAAGAAAAATTGTTAACTTTGGTATTGCTTTCCTTCCCCATAATTAATCCTATTAAAATCCCCCCCCCCCCAAGAATTGCAAGTGAAAGATCATAGGCTGATTTAGCAATGAACAACCCTTCCTAAGTAGCTCCCCATACTATTGTATCCTCAGCAAAATTGAGGCTTACATAATAAGCTTTTCAGTTTAATTGTTAGCTTTTGTAGATCTTCCTCATATTGATTATGGATCCTCATCTCCTTCCATCCCACCTCTCCTTCTTCTATAGCCAAATATTGCTCACTATATTCCCATTATTATATTCTAGCTCTACTCTAATTCTTGTTAACTTATCATCCTTCACTAAAGGGTACTTCTCCAACCATGTATCTTGCCAAAAGTGGACAGACCTACCATTCCTTACCTTCCATTGGATGGTTTTCCATATCATATCTCTACCTTTACTAAAATTATAGGGTAAAACATGGTTTTCTTAAAGGGTTCTAGTCCCTTAAGCATTGATTTGAACTTGGGTATCCTAGATGAGAACCCAAAGGCATACCACTACGGTGTTCCAATAGGGACATTTAATTTAAATTTTTAAATATGCTTGTTTTTAATAAATTATATGTGGCTTTTATTAGGGTTATTTTCATCAAATATTTGATTTTATATTAATTAAATCATATCCATTTTTTTATTTTATTAAAAATATATTTTTCCTTTATATCAAATATATTGTTTATCTTTCTCAAACTCCTATGTTTTCATAATTAACTTCTTGACATCATTTTCATTAAGAGATAAATTTCACTTGATCAATTGCCTCCTAAAATTTAAATTTTACCAAGACAAATATCAACACTAAGATTGGCTAAATTTGCCTTTATTTGATTTCTCTCTCTAGAGTTATGCTCATATTTCTAAGAGATTGCCTCTAGCAATAGTTTATGAACATAAACAATAATATTATATTTTATTGATGTAGGAGCATTTGGGTTCACGAGCAATATTGCGTCACTAAAAAAATTCATAGCTAATTTATTTATTTAGATTACAATTTTAGCCAAATTTAATCTTACAATATTTGATCTAGATTGCAATGCATGTTTGAAAAAGTATTTTTTTATTCATATTTGATTTTATAATATTTTATCTTAGATCTAGTTTTATAATATTTCAATGGATCTATATAAAGATGACCTTGTAACCATTTGAGACATCTCCAAGCAAATTGAAGAGCTCTCTACAAATGTGTTGGCTGTGACATCTCTCAAAAAAATTTGTGTGAGTAATTTGTTATTGTTCATTTTCTGGTTTGTGAACTTGTGAGATATTCAGGTTGCTAGAAGAGGTTGTCTTTCATTAGACCCCCTCATCTAGACTGCATCATTTGGTATCAAAGCCTAGAAAGGAGAAGATATGGCACATAGAGGAAGACTAAGGGCACCTAGAAATGTTGATATAGCTGAGATGTTGAGAGGTATTACAACCAGATTGGATGTAATAGAGATAACACAAAGAAGGGGAGTACATGTTGAGGATGTAAGTGATGATGAAGAAGTTGAAGGTCAAGAGCCTAAAGAAGAAGACCAAATGGATGAGCCTAAGAGCATATTTTTTAAGGTAATTTCGAAGATGGGTAGTAAACCAAAGTTGGATACTCCTTGCTATAGTGGAAGTCTAAATCCTGAGGATCTTATAGACTGGGTCATGGACATGGAGAAATACTTTGACTATGAGTCAATGGAGGACCCAAAAAAGGTGAAGTTTGCTTGCACTAGGCTAAAGGGTCATGCATCCATGTGGTGGGATCATGTACAAATGAGACAAAGAAAAGGCAAGGAGAAAATTAAATCTTGGGATAGAATGGTTGCTAAATTGAAGGCCAAATTCCTGCCATCAAATTATCATATGAGTCTATTCAAGAAGTTGCAAAACCTAAAGCAAAAGGAGATGAATGTGAAAGACTACACAAAGGAATTTTACAAGCTCACTATTTGGGCTAGCCATATAGAGGATGATGAAGAGAAAATTTCAAGGTATGTTAATGGACTCTACATATCTATTCAAGATGAGTTTAGTATGATAAGATTGAGGTCAGTAGAAGAAGCCTATCAATGTGCTTTGAAGGTGAAGGAGAAGTTGTCTCGAAGGCAACAAAATAATTCCAAAGGAAGAGGATGGTTCTCTAGAGGAAGAGGACAATCAAATAGTGGTAGAGGGCAACATATGCAAGAAGGAGAAGCCAACACTTCTCAAAACAATAATTTTAGTCAAAATACAAGAGGGAGAGGAAATTCCTCAAGAGGAAGAGGCTACTACAGTAGAGGAAGAGGTAGATGATTCATCAGAGCTTGTTATAGGTGTGGAGAAGCTAGTCATAGGGCATTTCAGTATCCACAAGTACAACGGGATAGCAGTAGAGGAAATGAAGTGAGAAATCACATTGCTCAAGTGGAGGAAGAGAGTGTTGCTTCACCAAAACACATGGAGGAACTAAAGCAAGGAGAATCTCTCATGATGAAGAGAGTGTTGTTGAAACCAGCCAAGGTGGAGCATGAGCCAATACAAAGAAAGAGCTTGTTTAGAACTATATGTAAATCAGGAGGTAAATATTGCAAGGTCATTGTTGACAATGGAAGTACAAATAATTTGGTGTCTAATGAGATGGTAGAGAAGCTTGGACTAAAGAGGATTGAACATCCAAATCCATACAAAGTTTCATGGTTACAAAAGGGACATCAAATCTTGGTAAGTGAGCAGTGTTTGGTAAATATTCAGATTGGTTCATACAAAGATGAGATTTTATGTGATATTATGCCCATGGATGCCTATCATGTTTTGTTGGGAAGGCCTTGGAAATTTGATAGAAAGGTTGTGCATGATGGTAGAATGAATACTTACACTATTGTGAAGGATGGAAAGAAATATACATTGAGTCCATTGAAAGACAAAGGGGAAGAAGTGGACAATAGTCCTAAAGTGTGTTTAATATTAGAAAAATAGTTTCTAAGAGGGATGAACAAAAAGGAAGCTTGCTTTGCTTTCATAGCTAAACCCATGGAAGTTGGGGTAGTGGATAAAGTGGATGAAATTCCACATGAAGTGAAAAGTATGTTGGAGGAGTATGTTGATATCCTATCAAAGGAGTTGTCGGATGGGTTGCCACCCATGAGAAGCATCAGCCACCATATGGATTTCATTCCTAGATCAAGTTTACCAAACAAGGTAGCGTATAGGATGACACCTATGGAGAATGAGGAGATGAAGAGGCAAGTCCAAGAGCTATTGGACAAGGGTTTGATTAGAGAGAGTTTGAGCCCATGTGTAGTACTAATCATACTAACACCCAAGAAGGATGGAGAATGATGTATGTGCATGGATTCATGAGCCATTAACAAGATAACCATAAAATATAGATTTCCATTGCCATGAATGGATGACTTGATGGATTGCTTGAGTGGATTTGAGTATTTCATGAAGATAGATTTGAAGAGTAGATATCACCAAATCTAGATTAGAGAAGGGGATGAGTGGAAGACCGCATTCAAGACAAAGGATGGGTTGTATGAGTGGCTTGTTATGCCATTTGGATTGAAAAATGCACCAAGCACATTCATGAGATTGATGAATGAAGTGTTGAAGCCATTTCTTGGTAAGTTTGTAATTGTTTACTTGGATGATATTTTGATATTTAGCAAAAGTAAAGAGGAACATTTGATGCATTTGAGGCTTGTTTTGCAAAGATTAAGGGAGGAAAAGTTGTTGGTTAATTTGAAAAAGTGTAGTTTTATGAAGAGGGAATTAGTGTACTTGGGTTTTGTAATTTCCCAAGAAGGTTTGTGGATGGATCCCAAAAAAGTGAAAGCCATTGTGGAGTGGCCATCGCCAAAAAGCATGTTTGAGGTAAGGAGTTTCCATGGCCTAGCAAGTTTTTATAGGAAATTCATCAAAAATTTTAGTGGTATTTGTGCACCTATCATGGAAACAATGAAGGGTGGTAGAAATGAATTCAATTGGATAGTTGTAGTAGAGAAGAGTTTTCAGCTTTTGAAGGAAAAAGTGATAGAGCAACTAGTTCTAGCATTGCCAGATTTCAACAAGGTCTTTCAAGTGGATTGTGATGCAAGTGAGACAGTGATAGGTGGAGTTTTGAGTCAAGAAGGTAAGCCCATTGCATACTTCAATGAGAAGTTAAGTGAAGCTAAGAAGAAATATTTGGTCTATGACCAAGAGTTTTATGTGATTGTTCAAGCACTCAAAAAGTGGAGACATTATTTGCTACCAAAAGAATTTGTCCTATTCATGGATCATCAAGCACTTTAGTTTATTAACAACCAAGGTAAGTTAAACCAAAGGCATATGAAGTGGGTTGAGTTTCTTCAGAGTTATTCATTTGTTTTGAAGCATAGGAGTGGTAGATCAAATAGGGTAGTCGATGCATTGAGTAGAAGATGTCTCTTGTTGAATGAAATATGAATGGAGGTTGTTGGATTTGACTCCATGAGAGAGTTATATGAGGATGATGTGGATTTTAAGGAGGCTTGGGCAGCATGTAATAACCCAACTGAAAGGGATAGAACTCCATGGTTAGATTATCTCATTCAAGATGGTTTTTTGTTCAAGGGGCAATGTTTGTGCATACCTCATAGTTCAATGAGGGAGAACTTGGTGAGAGAGAAGCATAGTGGAGGCCTAGCCGGACATTTTGGGGTGGACAAAACATTGGCATAATTGTGTGAGAGTTATTATTGGCCAAGGATGAGTGCAAATGTGAAGAAATTTGTACAGGGTTGTAGAGTTTTCCAACATGCCAAGGGAAAGAGCCAAAATACAGGTTTATATCAGCCATTGCCTATACCAAAGAGACCTTGGGAAGATGTGAGTATGGATTTTGTACTTGGGCTACCAAGAACTCAATGAGGTAATGACTCTATTTTTGTTGTTGTAGATAGATTTTCAAAAATGGCACACTTTATACCTTGCAAGAAGTCAAGTGATGCCACTCACATTGCTACACTATTCTTTAGAGAAGTGGTAAGATTGCATGGGTTGCCAAAAAGCATTGTTTTAGATAGAGATACAAAATTTGTGGGCCATTTTTGGCGTACCTTGTGGAAAAATTTGGACACTAAGTTGAGTTTTAGTTCATCCTATCATCCACAAACTAATGGGAAAATAGAGGTTGTCAATAGGAGCCTCAAAAACTTGCTAAGATGTTTGGTTGGAAAGAAGCCAAGACTATGGGATACTACATTGGCACAAGTTGAGTTTGCTTACAACTCAGTTAATAGGAGTACAACAAAGAGTCCTTTTCAGATTGTGTATGGATATAGTCCTAGAGGGGTTGATGAGTTGAGAAGTACAACTGATTTAGGAAGACCAAGTGTTGTAGTAGAGGATTTTTTTGAGTACATGCATGAGTTACATTAGGAGGTGAAAGGAAACTTGGAAAGGAGTACAATGAGATACAAACAACAAGCTGATCTCAAGAGGAGAGAACAAGAATTTAAAGTTGGAGAACTAGTTTTAGCTCATTTGAGGAAGGAAAGGTTCCTGCAGAACTTATAACAAACTAAAATGGAAAATGATTGGGCCTTGTAAGGTCTTGAAGAAATTTGCAGCAAATGCTTATGAGATAGAACTTTTGAAAGGAGTAGATATATCTCCAATTTTCAATGTGGTAGATTTGTACCCTTATTATGAGGGATCAACAAGTGGAAAAGATAGTAAAATTTAGATCATTCAATGGAAGAGTGGGTACAATAGTTGCTAGAGAAATAATGAGATGAGGTAGAAGTGGTGATAGACTCACGAGTGATTAAGAAGACAAGAGGCAAAGAGTATAGTGAATACTTGGTGAAATAGAAGAATAAAATAGTTGAAGAAGCAACATGAATGAGTGCATTTAAATTTGCTAAGTATGGGGCTTTAGTTTCAAAGTTCATGAAGTGTTCATGATCTAGATATCATGGTACATTTATCTTACCCAACGTGTATGATGCAAGAGAATCCAAGTTTATAAGCAAACTTGCATTACCAAAAAAATTGTAGCTAAATTATTATTTTATTTTATTCGGATTGCAATTTCAGCTGAATATAAGCTTATAATATTTTATTTGGATCACAATGCATGTAAAAAAAAACAATATTTTATCTAGATCTAATTTTATAACATTTTATCTAGATTGTATTTTATAATGTTGTATCTAGATTGCAATGCATGTCAAGAAAATAATATTTTATCAAGATATGATTTTACAGTATTTTATCTAGATCTAATTTTATAATATTTTATTTTGATTGTAATGTTTATTGAAAAATAATATTTAATCCAATTTTATTTACAATATTTTTATTGGGTCTATATAAAGATGACCTTGTAACCATTTGAGACATCTCTAGGCAAATTGAAGAGCTCTTCAACAGATGTGTTGGTTGCAACATCTCCGAGATATTTTTTATACGAGTAAATGTTTTTATTGTTCATTTTTTGTTTTATGAACTTGTGAGATATTTAGGATGCTATAAGAGGCTATATTTTATTAGACCTTCTCATCTAGTCTACATCATTTATCCAATATATTTATCCATTTATTGATAACATTAATGATGATTTATGAATCCCTCTCAATTGAAATGTATTTCAATGTTTTTTTAATTGTAATTTTGATCCTTGTAAGAAGTGTCCTAGTCTTTGCAGAGTTGTTAGTTGAATTTCCATATGATAATGGGTAATTGAGGAGAATATTCTTCATTATTTCAAAAAATATCTTCACTATCTTTTCCAAGATTTCCTTTAGAAACACTATTAAAATTAATTTTTATGAAGTCAAATTTTGGAGATTTCCGTTTTACCATAGATCAAAAAAAATATTTTTTGTTAATTATATTGTTATAGACAATCCTGATCCAGGAATGCAACCTTTTTGGGATAGGTTTTTATGCCCAAAAATACCTAAAAATCTTTTTGTTTATCCTAACCACATTATCATAACTTTGTGCTCAGGACACCATTTTGATCCATTCAAGAAGCATTCAAAAATATTAGAGAGAGAACAAAAATTTAGCAAGCAACTTGGTCATAGAAAGTTGCTAATAATTTTATTAAAAACTGCTTTGGAGGCCCTAAAAAATGTAAAACAAAATAATTGCTTAAAATACTAATTTTCTATTTTTATAATATTTTAGCCAAAATGCATTTGTAGCAATGTTGACACATCATTAAAAGATAAAATACAAAAGGAAAAATCATATGTATATAGGTTTCAATTAAGTTCACTTTGTAACTCGTGAAAGGTGAATCACCACATTTTAATATTTATGACCTAACTCATGAAAATGAACCACCACATTTCCATGTAGGTGACATTCCATATTTAGTAAGGTGGATTCCCAATACACTAAAATATTGTAATGAGAGATCCACCCTAATTGCAAAAATATGAGCAATGAACACAATGTTATAGCCTCATATTTCTTCTTAGTGATTGCTTACATCATACTATATTTTCTAAGCAATAAAATCATTATATTATTTTGCTTATATAATTTTGTGTTCTGGTTTGTTATACTTTGTTATTTCTAAATTGCACTCTTGTTATGTTCTTTTAACTCAATATTATGATTTTTAAAATAGTCAAAATTTTGAATTTTGAATCAATGGTATTAGAGAAATTTTATCTTTTGAGTGTATGCCCATAAACATGAGATCCCTCTGTTTACCTTCCTTGTTTTAAATGATCTGAGGTGATAAATAGAGTAAATAATTTTAGGATAGTTGATCCTTTCAAGGATATGTTGAACAAAGCCCTCATGAAATATAGGAATAAGATAATGGATCAATTTGCCCAAGTTCATAAGTGGGACCCTATTGCAAATTGTTTAACCTCCTCCACACAACCTCTTACTACCCTAGCACCATTATATGCTTCCACATATTTTTTTTTTCTTAAAGAAAGGATTTATATTAATTTTTAAATATAAAAGTATATTCCTTGCTATTCTATTCCTATCTAGCTAATGTGCCCTTGCTAGAGCTGATACAAAATTCTAAGAGTCTATAAAAAATACAATGATACAACTCTTAATAGACTATAACCATTATGCTAACCCAAATTCTTAACAAAATTGAATAGAAACTAAATGAACTTGTATATAAACTAAATATGTTGTCCCAAAAACGTATTAGACTTGAAACTTAAAGGCTCTATAAAAATAGAGATTCTAATGTCATTAGTTTCCAAGATATCTTAAAGATTCAACTTTTTCAATATTTCTTTTTCTTTTTAATTTAGGATATTTATGCTTTGTCTCTTCTTACAATTTACATTTGTATAATTCTATTGACTAATATTTCAATTCTTGTCCTCAATTTTTTCAATATTTCTCTTTTGTTGTCAGTTAGGTTATCGATGCTCTATCTCTTCTTACAATTTACTTTTGTTTGAAGTGTTATTTCCTATGTAATTATATTGACTAATGTTTCAATTATCATCCTCTTGTTTTCAAAGACAATTATTTTTTTGTTTCAAAATGTGTCAAATTACAAAGAAAGAAATAGAATCCCATAGTTGCTTTATGACATGCTTATATTTTATCCCCATTTATACATTTTACTCCACTTGTTAAGACAATTATCTAGATTTAGGTTACATATGATAGATTATCCAAAATTATATTATCTTCATTTTTTGGTTATCTTTTTAGTCTTGGTGAAGTCCAATATTATTTGAGTTTTCTTTTGAATTTACATATTAGCTTGTTTTGTTCTTGTCTCTTGATTTATTTTCCTATCCCTTATCATGGATGTAGTTGTTGGAGTACCTCCAAGATGGTGTCTATTGTAACTTGACTATCCTATAATTCTTCCTAATTCTCATATTCTAGGGGATTATCCTTTCTTGTTTGTTTGTCTTCAACTTCCTATTCATATTTTTTTCCATTGGGACTTTCCCTTTGTTTTGTGTTGTGATGTCTTTAGGAAATTATTATTTTATAGGAATCTCCTCCTCCTATTTTGATGAAATTAAGTACCTATTTATATTTTTATTTTATCCTTTGTCTTCTATATGTCCTTGGTTTTATTCTTATAATAGTTATAAATTCCTATTCCTATGCTTTCTTTTCCTATTAAGCCTTGGTTGGACAATTCCTATAGAAATATCGATGTTGGTGATAAGAGATGCACTTGAAAGGAATGTGTTCATAGTACAGTGGATGTGTTTGCATCAAATCAATTACTTTTATTCTCATAATATTTGGTAGACATTTTTTAGATTCACTTATCTAGCATTCACTATGTTACTAGCTTTTGGGGAAGTCTAGTCTATAAATGTACCTATTTTTGGTTTCATTGTTTGATTGTTACATATATAGAGATAAGAATGTGATCCTTATGCATATAGAAACATCTTGTGGTTATTATTCCAATAGATCAAAGCTTGTGGACCATGGGGTCATGTATAAAGGGCTTGATCCTAAAAACCAGGGCCCTCCATGAGAGACTAAGTTTCTTTTCTCCATTCAACAGAAGATGACCATGAAATAACCTCTTCCAATTATCATTTTATAGTTGTATTTTTATATTGCATTTTGATAGTTCTTCATGCTATGTTGGTAGCTCTATTCCTATTTAATATGTAATACCTGGTTAACCTTGTTTTGCCTTGTATAAGGGTATGAGCCCTTTCAAACCCTATTTTTACCTTAAGCAAAATATATATATATATATATATATATATATATATATATATATATATATATATATATATATATATATATATATATATATATATATATATCACTCTTCAACAAATACCAAGAATTTTGAAAATAAATTATAGGAAATCCATCAGGGCCAAATGCTTTGTTAAAGTGGAAAGAGAAAATTGCCTCATGTATCTCCTCCATAGAGATCTTCCCTATTGATATTTTATTTTTTTCTTGTATGATAATTGATGGAATATTCCACAAAATATTTTCTTTAGCCTCCTTATCTTGCCAACATATATCAAGATATATTTTAAATAATTAATTGCTTCCTTTATGGTATTTTCTTCTTCCTTCATATTTTTCCATCTATAGTTAAAATATGTTTTGTACAATGAAAGGACATATTTGTTTCAACTATAGCAAGGAAAATTTGGTATTTTATCCCCTTCCTCAAGCCATATATTCCTACCTTTGTGGGACCAATATGAATGTTCATTTTGCAATACATTAGGATAATAGGAAAGTTATTATTTATCTTGCACATAATTGCATATAAATATCTTGGCCCATTACTTTGATTTCTAATGTTGTAAATCATTGAGTTTGGATTTAAGTTATTACTTTGATTTAAATATGTCAAAAAAATATTTGAAATTCCAAATGTTCATGTGTCCCTTTAGATATTTCATCTCTTGAACAAAGCCATACATTTATGATACTTCAAACATTGCTTCATCCAATCATAACATAACTATATGGAATAAATTAGGTACTTGGAGCCATAGAGAGTGAAATAAAAATGGCATTAGGTGAATATAAATGAGTAGAACACATCTTAGAGAGTGGATTTGTCATTATACTTAAAATAAAACATGTGAAGAGATTATAAAATTTATTTGCAACCATGTATTAGATAACAAAATATTGTTCAATATTTTTATAATATGAGTTTTTCTAATACATCTATTATTCCATGTGTATGGAAATATGGAAGTAATAATATTCTAAAGGCCTTTTGAGTTGAAAAATGAAGCAAAATATTCCTTAAAAATAGGAAAAATTTTAGATTTTCCTCTTTCTTTCAAATAAACTAGCAACCTAGTTACTTTTTACTTCTAGCAACAATCCATTCCATTTATTGAAGCTCCTATAATAGAAAACATCTTCTAAATATTTTTTAATTCATTCTTACATTCCTCGCTACTTATTTATATTTCTTGTATTTAAACAAACTTAATACTACACAAACCTATTAAGTCCCTCATAAGTGTTTTTTTAAGGGGTCTTACTCATACCCTCTAATATTCCATGATATCATTTCCATTATCACTTTTATTTTTATTTGTTGTCTTAGTACCACTTATAATTAACACCTATGATATATGTTTTTTGTTTCCCTTATCAATATCCCTATGAGTTTCCTTTTCTTCTTTTTATTTCTTTAAAGGTATTTCTATATTCTACAAAAAAACCTAAAACTAGACCTCAAGAGGAAATGTATTAGTAAGAGTAGGCTAGTTAGTATTCCATAAATAAATGAATGATATCATGTCAATGTATATATTATGTATGAAAAATAATGAGTGTTGAAAATAATATTTATTATCTATATATCATCTCGAGGTTTTCCTCTAGTAATAAAATTATTTTTCCTCAAAGTGCTAATTTAGGCAATGTACTCCTTCATCAACACTATCAAAATCTCTTGTCATCAAAGTTATAATATTTGTATCAAAATGCATGACCTTTTTTGTATTACTCTTCCCAAAAAGTGCTTAGAACTTCTTCCAATATTTATTTTAATTTGGCTCCTCTTTAATATAAAATATCAATTTTTTCGAACAATCAAGGTTATAAAATCAAGATTCCTTTTTATTTTATTATAGGACATCTTCATCAAGGCCTGATGGTTTATCCTTATTCAAAATAGTCCATATAACATCCATATTAGTAGGAAGGCTATTTAGTTGACCTAAACACTATAATTATGTCCATTTAAATGGGTAATGAACATCTATAGAGTAGAATAGCATTGAATAGGCCAAATCACTTTATAGAGCATAAAAAATCATCCAACCTAAAAGAATGAGTAAAAAATATTTCAAATGAAAGAGATATAGACTCTAGAAGTATGCCCCAATTAATACAAAAAAAAGAGCAAATGATTAAAATATTAGAGTTTACTTCTAAAATTTATACATGCTACATTATGTAAAAATATTGGTCAATTAATTTAAACTGATAAATGAACTACATCATGTCATCTAATGCACTAAAAAAATGAGGGAATGAAACATGGCTTGATATTAGAAAGGATAACATATATAAATTTAGTTTTCTCTACCACCTTGATGCCATGTTGTCTAGCCTCTTAGATCATGTTGGCTACAAAATATAATATGTATGGGCCTCATGCCATATATAAGATCCAAATCCAACTTGCAAGGTAAATCAATAGGGGTGATATTTTGCACTTTAAACCTTGTGGGTATGACACCTTGTGTTAGCTAAGTTAGCAAGGATCCACTTTTGGGAATTTTAAACCAGAAGGTCCTAACAAATGGGAAACTTTTATATTGGCCCCATTTTCATGCATATTCAAAATGCATTCTCTATCCACTTCTCAGGTTAAACCCATAACTATCTTGGCGGAAATACCCTATACCAACTACACTAGTTGGGATCTTTGCATACCATAATAATGGAGGACCTCCATTATTATGGGTTTTCTATATTTTCTTCACATAAGCAATGTACCCATAGGTTGTTTCCTTCTAGTTCCAACATAAAGCAAAGGGATGTGGAACACATTGAAGTAGCTATTTGAATATTCAATTTATATTAAAATATTCTAACATTTATCCCATTAAAAACTGATTCAAAATTTACAATTTCAAGAAAAATTCATAAGTTTAAAATTAAATAGTCTAGCTCATACTTCATATATAAACTAAAAATATGTTAAATACTATTATATGTCTAATATTTTCTAGAAACAAAATAAATTAACACATTCACCCAGATATTATATAAGAGTAAAGAAAAGTGAAGTGGAAACATTAATAGATAAAATAATAAAAGGATGCCCATGGGCACCTACAAAAGAGATCATATTAAATCATATTAATGTAATAAATTGTGTTATTAAAGGATATTTATACCAAATTCTTAGTAATTACATAATCCATGATGATATAACATAAGCCATTGGGATTAAGTACAAGTTACTAACATTACCTATTATATATTAGGTTATAAGGGGTTTAATGAAGGTTGACCATAACAATGGTTTTATTAATGTTTTTAGGGATAATCAATTCAAATCATAAATTATATGATGATTGCCTATATTATTACTTAATAATTATATAATATATTGTTGGCCTTGGCCAATAATATCAAGTGACACATATTTAAACAACCCCCCATAATCTAAACTAGGGTCCAAAGAGAGAAGACATTATTTATAACAACACCAACATCCTTATGATGGATGCTATATTGGGATAGTTCACTCTAATAATCAAAGGAATCATATGAATCTCCATTTTCATCTAAAATTTTATCCTAACTTTCATAAATCTACTTTAATTTTCTATACTCTATAATTTTTCATATAATGTCCTTTCTTTTATAGTATTATCATGAAGGATTTGAATTCTTTGAAGGCTTAGACTTGGCCTTGGTGTGTTGTCACTTATCCTCCACTAGTTTGAAATCCTTAGGATGAGGTTGTATCTAAGGAAGCATACGACAATTATTTATAGAAAGTTGAAAATGAACAAGAAAAAAAAAGCATCAAGGGTTATAGAACATGATATCTCCATAGTTAGTGAAACCATATGAATTATTAATACAAAAATTTGAAAGTGAAAAGTAATATTGGAAAGAACAAATGTGAAAAATTCTTCATCTATTTTCATTGAGCCTTATAAAGGTGATATATCTACTCGTAAATCCTTAAAGAATGATGTATAGGCCTTTATGTCATCAAATTCTAAAATCCTGGGTGTAGCAAGTTGTAACATTAATGGGATCAAAATGTCCATATAATTTCTTCAATGTGTACCACACCTTTATGGGGTTACTTTTTTCTCTAATATAGAAAAGTATTTTCATATCTATTAACATAAAAATATATCAAGAGCCTCCTTCCTATTAGCTGGAATTTTTCACTAAGGTACTCCAATGCATGAACCTAAAATATGGGCCAAAGGATTCTTTCTTATTAATAGATTGATGATGTGAATGACCTTTTTACTATAAATCTACCCATTAAGATGACTAACATATGTGAATAAATTCATTGATTATTTATTGCTAGAGAAAAAAAGAGGTTGTACTTGGCTCCCCTACCCTTTAAAAAATACAACTCTCTCTTTTATAGCTTGTGAGTTTAAAAATAAATTCAATTGTCATATCAATTGAATTGTTATAACTAGATACGTATATTTGTTTTTCATAAAAAGTTTGAATTCTTGATTTTTGTTTTCTAGATCTTCTTCAATTTTATTTGTAAACACAAATATTCTAAAATTCAACATCCTTTCTTGACATTTTCCTACAATAGCCTTCACAATACCAAAACTTCACCTCTACTATCTACGCATTGTATCTTAGTAGAGTAGTATTTCCCAAACTTTGTGTTATCATAGTCTACTTTACAAGATATGGATTGCTAGTTTTCTTCCTAAAGCATAAGTGCAACCAAAATAATTGTAATAAATAATTTATATGAAAACACATTGATTTTATAAAATACAACAAATACTACCAATGGAAAACATTAAAAGAAATTCTTAATCATTATTTGATTCAAGAAGTCTACATTTTTGTATTAGTTTTAGCTAAAATTACTACTTCCTCTAACAATGGAAAAGAGAACTTAACTTTATAATTCCTTATTAAAACCCTCTATTGGCTAGCTTATTTGCATATTTGTTCCCTTCCCTTAATGCATGTGTAAACCTAATTTCTTCAAATTATGTAGCAATATCTTGTGTTTCCACAATGATCTCTTATATGTTCTATAGAGCCTTTTGTTGGACATTTTGAGTCCCTAAGCTAAAATGTTGTCATTGATGTCAAAAGGTTATTTGATGTCAAAAGGATCTATGATGGTATGCACTATGTTTTGTGAAAGTGCAAGGAAGGGTTTTTATCAAAACCAAGGTAGGAAAAATAAAAGGTTTTATTTAAAACCATGGATGGCAGATTTGAAATGGGTTTTTCTTAAAACCCAAGTTGGCTTTTCGTTTCATCGAAAAAGGTGCCCCGGTGATGGAGAAATTTAATTTTAAAGGTTTAGTTTAAATTTTAATTTATTTAAAATTTAAATTTAAATTTTAAAATTAAATAAAAAGTTTTCCGCCATGTCCACCGACGTCATGAGGGCAGTTTTAAAAGCGTCGATGTTTCCAAGTGAAGGGAAAGGCATATAAATATGCCACCAAGTTTTTAAATCGATTATCCTTGCTCGTTGATAATCTTGCGTGGTATATGCGAAGGAAAGAGCTTGTGTTTTGTTTTATGTGATGCAACGAATGGTTAAAAGTAGACAATGACCACTTCCCAAATCACATTGGGCAGCGTGGCCTAGTGGCAGCTTGGATTGTGCAAAGGTGTTGATAGCACGGAGGTTGTGAGTTCGATTCCCGCGAGCATCATTTTAGCATTGTATTGGTTGAAGCGTTGTTCGTTGTTTAAAATCTCATGGGCGAAAAGAAGAAGCATAAGGAGCACAAGGTGGAATAGCTTCCACGTGGGAAGCTTAGCCCACTTGGTGGGCGGAGGGAGTGCAAAGGCGCACTCACTGCAGGTCTTGGGTTCGAGTCACCCGAAACCCATTTTCGCATGGTTTGTTGTCGCCGCATTCTTCGGAGCCGAAAAATATTTTATTTTCTAAGGTATGCCTGTCGCCGCAATTTTTGGAGAATGAATAATTAATGTTTTAATTTGTCAAAGCTAAGGTTTCAAGCACCATTATTGAGGGTATACTATGGTGATGTGATTTATGAGTTGTGGTTTATATTTTGCACTATTTGATGTGGGAATTTTTGCATTAAGGAGCTTAGTGAGTTGTGCATTAGTGCAAAGTGATTTTTAGGAGAAATAAGGGAATGGTAAATGGTTGTGGTGATATTCATGCTATGCTTAATTAATTGAGGAAATAATTATTTTTAATTATTTTCTAGTGGTGGATGTGATTTTTGACTAGGAGAAATAAGGTGTAAAAGGTTATGATATTTGTTTTGTAATTTCTCCTAACCCTCATGAAGTTTGGCAAGAGAATATTGTGATTGTGGCAGATTTCCAAAGAGGCTTCTTCATCTTCATAAAAGGTATGGGCACATTCTCCTATTGATTGATTTTGGTGGTTGATTTCTGAAAATATCATTGGAGTGAAAAGGATTGATTGTGGTTTCCTTTTCAAAAGTGATTGGTTTAATGCTTCAAGGTTTTCTGGTTTGAGAGTTGTGATTAAACCTTGTTTTATAAGCATTGTTGTTGAAACCATTAGATTGTTGTTGAAGCCCATTGGTTGTGCAAAGAACTTGAACTTGAGTTAGAAAAGAACATGAGTATCATTGTTATGTGAGATTTGTTGTTGAGCATTGTTGGAAATATTTTGAGTTGGTTGATACATGCTTGGACTAGGGTTTGTGAGAAAGGGTTGTTCATTGAGGTGATTGGTTGAGTTGAGTTGATTGAGCCTAGTCAAGTGGATGCATGTGGTTGTTCAAGTTCCATAAAACAAACTATTCTATATTTGATTTGAGTTGAGATTGAGATTTGAGAATATGAATATTCTAATTTGAGTTGAGATTGGATTTGAGTATAGAACATATTGAGTCTCTAACAATTCTCTTTATGCTTCTATGAGATTGAGTTGAGATATTGATTGAGCATTAAGTATAGAATATATTGAGTCTCTAACAATTCTCTTTATGATTCTATGAGATTGGACAAGTTCTGTGTGAGCTTGTTAAGCAGATTTGAGACAAGTCTTTGAGAAGGCTTGTGGACTGATTTTGAGTAAGCTTTTGTGGAAGCTTGCTATGCAGATTTGAGCAAGTCCTAGAGAGGACTTATTGAGCAGATTTGAGCAAGTCCTAGAGAGGACTTATTGAGCATATTTGAGCAAGTCCTAGAGAGGACTTATTGAGCATATTTGGACAGGTTCTGTGTGGACTTGTTGAGCAGATTTGGAAAGTTTTGTGTGGACTTGTTGAGCAGATTTGGACAAGTTCTGAGTGAGCTTGTTGAGCATATTTGAGAAGGTTCTGAGTGAACCTATTGAGACAGAGCTTTGGAGGTGATAGAGTATAGAGGATAGAGTCTCAATGGATAGAGATCCAGCAGCCAGGACAATTGAAGATAGATCTGAGTGAGGAGTCTTCAAGTGGAGAGAGATCCACCAGTCAGTGCAGCAGAGAGACAAAGTCTTCTAGAAGATCACTAGCCAGAGCAGAAGGGGAAAGAGTTCTCCTATGGAAGAGATCCATGAACTTGAGATTAGGGGATCAACATCTCCTTTGGATAGAGGTCCATAAACATTGTAATTGGGAAGGATTCCCAAAGAGATTGATTGAGAAAATTTTAGTAAAATATTTTCTCCATGGAGTAGCCCACATTGGGTGAACCACGTAAATTGTGGTGTCTCTATTGTGTATGGTGTTTTGTGCATTGCTTTGATTACTGCTATTGATACTGCTATCTATACACTGCATAATATTGAATTGAAAGGAAAAGTAAAAAGTGGTCTTATACTGTTCACCCCCCTCTTAGTATAAGCTTGTGTTCTTCAATTGGTATCAGAGCGGGTTCCTTCAGAAGAGTTTGACAACTTGAAGGAAAAGTGGTCTAAGAACACAATGGATCAAAAGGATCAAAGAGATGGACCCTTCAATAATGCAGTACCAGTATTTGATGGAAGTGACTTCTTATATTGGTGTATGTTGATGAGATTTTACCTGATGGCACTTGGAAATGAAGTTTGGGATGCAATGGAACTTGGATATGATTCAATAATCAATCCTCCTACAGATAAGGAAGGTAAGCTTCTAATGCATGCAAATTCAAGAGCTATGAATGCAATTATAAAAGGTTTGCGTAGAGCAGAATCTATGAAGGTTATGGAATGTAAAACAACAAAAGAAATGTGGGAACTTCTGCATGAAATATATGAAGGAGATAAAGGAGTCAGAATGGCTAAGATCAAAAATCTCAAAGGAGAATTTGAGAACCTAAGAATGAGGGATGATGAAAATATTCATGACTATCTCAACAAGGTTGATGAACTTGTACATGAGATGAAAGGTCTTGGAATGAAGGTTGATGAATCTGATGCTTGTGATAAGATCTTGAGGACTCTTCCAAAAAGGTATAGTGAAAAGGTTTCTGCTATAGAAACATCAATTGATAGTGATTCTTTGACAAGGAATTCTTTTCTTGGCATGCTTACTACTTTTGAGATAAGAACAAAAGATCCTATTCCTCCGAAAGAAGCTACTTTCAAAGTAGACAAAAAGAAAAAGGGAAAGAAGATAGAATCAAGTAGTGAGTCATCCAATGATGAAGAAGCAAATTATGGCAGAAGAGATAGAGGTTCCAGAAGACCCATAGATCTAAGATCTATCAAATGTTTCAATTGTGGATGGTATGGACACTATGCAATAGAATGCAAAGAGCCAAAAGGCAACAATGATGAAGAAAAATAGGATCACAGATACAGGGAATCAGAAAGACACAGGTACCAGAAGAGAAGCAAGGATGGACAAAGCAGACAAGGAAAGAAGTTCTTCCAGAGACAAAAGAGAAGCTACTATGCGAAAAATGCAAGTAAGTACTCAATTGATAGTGATGCTAGTTTTTCAGACAATGATAGAGATGAAGTCCTATTTATGGTTAAAGAGAAAGATCCAGTTAAGAAAAGGACTCCAGTTATTCTCAAGTGTTTTAGATGTGGTAAATTTGGACATCTTGAAGATGATTGCACTAGGGATGGTTATAGTTTTAGTGATGATGATTTTGAAGATGCACTTGAAAGACCAGATGAGAATCTTCTAATGGCTTTGGAAGATAAAGAAGATGATCCTATAGAAGACAAGCCAAAAGAAAGAAATAATATGGACAAAGGTAAAAAAATAGAGGATTATTCAGTAGAGAATGGCTATGATCTCAAGGGAGAACTTATCTATGCCCTTGACACAGTAAAGAAGGTTAGAAAGCAACACTCCAAGCTTGAAAGTCAGTTTCAAGAATGTGATGAAGAAAGGTTATTGCTCATAGAGGATTTAGAGAAGTCAAAGGCTAAGGCAAGCAAGTTCAAGGATAAGTTAGAAGAAAAGATTTTGGAATGTGAGAAGTTAGCACAAGAAGTGGCTACTCTAAAAGAAGACTTAAAGGACTCCAAGATCAAGATGAAGAGTTTCACAAATAGCTCTAAGAACTTGGATAAGTTCATCTATGGACAACAACGAACATCATGTTCAATAGGTCTTGGCTTTGGAAAGGTTCAAAAGAAATAGGAAAAAGAATCTACTTCAAGTCTTGATGAAGAAGAAACTTCAGAAGAAGATACATCAGAAGAAGACAGTTTAAGTGAAAGTGGGACATCAGAGGATGAGTTGGACAACAAAGAGTTCAACAAAGAGAGGAACAATGCACAAAGAAGATACAGATGGAACAACAATCAGAATAGGAGACCAATGAGGTCAAGACAAGGAGGCTTCAATGGAAGATGCTTTTCATGTCACAGGTTTGGACATATGGCTTCACAATGCAGGACACATGAAAGATAGGAATATGGGAAAGGACAACTTTTCCATGGGTATTGCTACTCATGCAATGGGTTTGGTCACAAGGCAATGAATTGCAGGATTAATGATAGAAGAGGATATGGCTTCACTAGGAGAAGTCCTAAGATAGTTGCACCTCCAAGGAATAATAACATTAAGTGTTATAAGTGCAATAATGATGGTCACATAGCAAGATGGTGTAGAGAAAATATTCTAGAAGCAGGCATGAAAAAGAACATGAACATGAACAGGAATATGAACAAGAAAGAATATGAACAAGAACAGGAATATGAATAGGAATAGAGACTCAGAAAAGAATAAGAACAGGAACATGGATGAGAACAAGAATGAGAACAGGAACATAAGTGATGACAGGAACATGGATGATGACTTGGAAAGAAATAGTGAGAGGATTCAGAAGACTCAGAGAAGAAGAGAGAAAGATAAAGACAAAGAACAGTGCTTTCGGGAGTAGAAATACTCCCACCCTAGAATTAACCACCTCATGTGGAGGTGGGGGAGGGGCTAAGCTAAGAGGCTCATTCTTAGCCCCGAGCCCCAAAGGTGACCCTTTGCCATTGATGTCAAAGGGGGAGAGATTTGTGTATATTGGGGAGAGTTTTGATATGGGGAGAGATTTGATATTTGAGAGAGCATTGAGCCAGGGGAGCAAAGTCCCAGGGGGAGCAGAAAAGAAGATCAGGTTTCAGTAAAATGAATATGGGTTGCCATCAATGACAAAGGGGGAGATTGTTGGACATTTTGAGTCCCTAAGCTAAAATGTTGTCATTGATGTCAAAAGGTTATTTGATGTCAAAAGGATCTATGATGGTATGCACTATGTTTTGTGAAAGTGCAAGGAAGGGTTTTTATCAAAACCAAGGTAGGAAAAATAAAAGGTTTTATTTAAAACCATGGATGGCAGATTTGAAATGGGTTTTTCTTAAAACCCAAGTTGGCTTTTTGTTTCATCGAAAAAGGTGCCCCGGTGATGGAGAAATTTAATTTTAAAGGTTTAGTTTAAATTTTAATTTATTTAAAATTTAAATTTAAATTTTAAAATTAAATAAAAAGTTTTCTGCCATGTCCGTCGACGTCATGAGGGTAGTTTTAAAAGCGTCGACATTTCCAAGTGAAGGGAAAGGCATATAAATATGCCACCAAGTTTTTAAATCGATTATCCTTGCTCGTTGATAATCTTGCATGGTATATGCGAAGGAAAGAGCTTGTGTTTTGTTTTATGTGATGCAGCGAATGGTTAAAAGTAGACAATGACCACTTCCCAAATCTCATTGGGCAGCATGGCCTAGTGGCAGCTTGGATTGTGCAAAGGTGTTGATAGCATGGAGGTCATGAGTTCGATTCCCACGAGCATCATTTTAGCATTGTATTGGTTGAAGCGTTGTTCGTTGTTTAAAAGCTCATGGGCGAAAAGAAGAAGCATAAGGAGCACAAGGTGGAATAGCTTCCACGTGGGAAGCTTAGCCCACTTGGTGGGTGGAGGGAGTGCAAAGGCGCACTCGCTGCAGGTCTTGGGTTCGAGTCACCCGAAACCCATTTTTGCATGGTTTGTTGTCGCCGCATTCTTCGGAGCCGAAAAAATATTTTATTTTCTAAGGTATGCCCATCGCCGCAATTTTTGGAGAATGAATAATTAATGTTTTAATTTGTCAAAGCTAAGGTTTCAAGCACCATTATTGAGGGTATACTATGGTGATGTGATTTATGAGTTGTGGTTTATATTTTGCACTATTTGATGTGGGAATTTTTGCATTAAGGAGCTTAGTGAGTTGTGCATTAGTGCAAAGTGATTTTTAGGAGAAATAAGGGAATGGTAAATGGTTGTGGTGATATTCATGCTATGCTTAATTAATTGAGGAAATAATTATTTTTAATTATTTTCTAGTGGTGGATGTGATTTTTGACTAGGAGAAATAAGGTGTAAAAGGTTATGATATTTGTTTTGTAATTTCTCCTAACCCTCATGAAGTTTGGCAAGAGAATATTGTGATTGTGGCAGATTTCCAAAGAGGCTTCTTCATCTTCATAAAAGGTATGGGCACATTCTCCTATTGATTGATTTTGGTGGTTGATTTCTGAAAATATCATTGGAGTGAAAAGGATTGATTGTGGTTTCCTTTTTGAAAGTGATTGGTTTAATGCTTCAAGGTTTTCTGGATTGAGAGTTGTTATTAAACCTTGTTTTATAAGCATTGTTGTTGAAGCCCATTGGTTGTGCAAAGAACTTGAACTTGAGTTAGAAAAGAACATGAGTATCATTGTTATGTGAGATTTGTTGTTGAGCATTGTTGGAAATATTTTGAGTTGATTGATACATGCTTGGACTAGGGTTTGTGAGAAAGGGTTGTTCATTGAGGTGATTGGTTGAGTTGAGTTGATTGAGCCTAGTCAAGTGGATGCATGTGGTTGTTCAAGTTCCATAAAACAAACTATTCTATATTCTTGATTTGAGTTGAGATTGAGATTTGAGTAATAGAACATATTGAGTCTCTAACAATTTTTTATTATCTATGAGATTGATTTGAGTTGAGATTGGGATTTGAGTATAGAACATATTGAGTCTCTAACAATTCTCTTTATGCTTCTATGAGATTGATTTGAGTTGATTAGTTGAGATATTGATTGAGCATTAAGTATAGAACATATTGAGTCTCTAACAATTCTCTTTATGATTCTATGAGATTGGACAAGTTCTGTGTGAGCTTGTTAAGCATATTTGAGACAAGTCTTTGAGAAGGCTTGTGGACTGATTTTGAGTAAGCTTTTGTGGAAGCTTGCTATGCAGATTTGAGCAAGTCCTAGAGAGGACTTATTGAGCAGATTTGAGCAAGTCCTAGAGAGGACTTATTGAGCATATTTGAGCAAGTCCTAGAGAGGACTTATTGAGCATATTTGGACAAGTTCTGTGTGGACTTGTTGAGTATATTTGAGCAAGTTTTGAGTGGGCTTGTTGAGCAGATTTGGACAAGTTCTAAGTGAGCTTGTTGAGAATATTTGAGAAGGTTTTGAGTGAACCTATTGAATAGAGCTTTGGAGGTGATAGAGTATAGAGGATAGAGTCTCAGTGGATAGAGATCCAACAGCCAGGACAATTGAAGATAGATCTGAGTGAGGAGTCTTCAAGTGGAGAGAGATCCACCAGTCAGTGCAGTAGAGAGACAGAGTCTTCTAGAAGATCACTAGCCAGAGTAGAAGGGGAAAGAGTTCTCCTGTGGAAGAGATCCATGAACTTGAGATTAGGGGATCAACATCTCCTTTGGACAGAGGTCCATAAACATTGTAATTGGGAAGGATTCCCAAAGAGATTGATTGAGAAAATTTTAGTAAAATATTTTCTCCGTGGAGTAGCCCACATTGGGTGAACCACGTAAATTGTGGTGTCTCTATTGTGTATGGTGTTTTGTGCATTGCTTTGATTACTGCTATTGATACTGCTATCTATACACTGCATAATATTGAATTGAAAGGAAAAGTAAAAAGTGGTCTTATACTGTTCACCCCCCCTCTCAGTATAAGCTTGTGTTCTTCACCTTTGCTTTTCTTGAAATTGCATTTATTACTATTAATGAATTTCCTTCCATCCATACTCTATTCCATTTCATTTGTCTATATATTTTTAACACTTCTAATGCTACCCAAGCTTCAGCTTCATTATTTTTCTTAAATCGACTATTGAAAGTGTAATGTGAAAAATCACACCCCTATTATTTCCAATTATTTATCCTCATCTTACTGGTCCTACCTTTAGATGCTCCATCAATATTTTATTTGACCAAATCAACTTTCAAAGGTTTCCACTTTATATTATTTTATTTTCTTTACTTTCTCCTATACCCAACATCATAATTTCATTTGATGACTTGACTCCATCTATCAAGGTTATCTGCTTCAATATCAAGGATTAGGTGAGTTGATAGGGTTGGTTTTAGACTCTTCCATGGCTAACCAAGTCTTCCTTTTCATTACCTCTAAATTGATTTTATTTCTTTTAAATATTCTTTTGTTCATTTCCAACCATATAGTCTATAATATTGTATATTTCAATATATCCTAGATTTTTTGTAAAACCTCACTTTTAAAAGTTTTTTATAATTACTTTAATCATTCTTCAATTCTACCATCCATCATCATGTATTTACCAAACATATTAAGAATCAATTGCCATAGTTCCCATGCTATTGAGTAGTGTCCCAAGATATGGTATATACTCTCCTCCTCATTTTTACATAGAACACATTGTGAAGGGCCATGAAAATCCCTTTTCATTAGGTTGTCCAAGGATAAAAATTTTCTATGATCTACTAGCCATACAAAAAAATTGAATTTTGGAATGTTTGGGATATCGCAAACATCTCTCCATATTCTTGTGGTATTTCTATTTTGTTGGTGATTCATATTATATCTACTTCTTTTATATTCTCTTGAGCTATTCAAATCCCAAATCAACTTATCCTTAGCTCCCCTTGGAATAATTATTTTTGTTACCTTTTTGCTTAATTTATTTCTAGCAACAATGTCTTGTATATTTATAAAAAAATATTCTTTCTATTTGTATCTTCCTTCTTGATCCGTGTACATTATGTTTGAAACCTTACCACCATATTTATCTTCAAGTAATCACATGCATGGTTTCAAAATTAGATCTAGATTGAGTGGTTTTTTATCACACCAAGTATCCATCCAAATAATTTTTTTCTCCAATTCCCACCATCCATCATAGATATTTAATCACTAGTTCAATTGGTTTTTTAAAGACCATTCCATAGTGCAAAACCATATGGTAGTGACAATGTAGTAAATATTAAGCTTGGTTCATTGGGCTCAACATACTTAGAATAATTCTTGCCCATAGTCATTGAATCTCTTTGTAAAATCTCTAAATTACTTTCCCCCTTAGAGCTAATCTTGCATCTATAAGAACTCTTAAACCAATACCTCCCCTGGTTTTATCATCACACAACTTACTCCACGTAACCAAATAAATTTTCCTTTTATCATGTAATCTTAACCATAAAAATGATCATATAATATACATTATTTTATATTAACTTTGGTAGAATATATAAGGCCATATAATATGTTGGTATGACCTATAAAACTAATTTAATTAGTTGCACTCTTCTTGATAACAATATCCATCTATATTTCCATGTTGGTAGTTTATTCTGATCTTAACTCATAACTAGATTCCACAACTCTATCCTCATTCTCCTCTCAAATAAGGGCATCCCTAGATATGTTACTAGAAAATTTTCCTCCTCCATTTGAAGTAACCTACATATCCCTACTTTGATTCTAGTTGGATTTTTTAGGAAGTAAATTTTGAATTTTGTCCTTTTAACTTTCTACCCTGATGCTCTTTCATAATCCTTTAAAAAATTATTTAAATATTTGGCCTCAATTATATCTACCCTCACAAAATGGGCTATATTATCTACAAAAAATTTATGGGTGATGTTGTTGATGTTATTACTAGACTTAAGTCCACAAATTAGCCCATATTTGTATGTCTTCTTCAAGTTCCTTTCCAATAACTCTGTCATAATAATGAATAGATATGGTGATAGAGGATCTCCTTGTCTAATACCCCTCTTGGATTTAAATGATTCTATTACTAGCCTATTGTCCAACACTGGATATGATACTATAGAGACACAAGATTTAATCCATCTCACCCATCTCTTCCAAAATCCAAATTTTTCTAATATTGAAAAAATAAAATAACATTTAACCTTATCATAAACTTTATTCATATCAAGTTTTAACATCATTGATGTCTCTTTTCCAAAAGCTACTAAATGCATTACTTCATGAGCTACTATGAACTCATCTAGAATTTGCCTCCCTTTTATAAATTCTTATTGCTCTTCTAAAATATTTTTGTCTAATAGTGGTATTAACCAATTTGACATCATTTTTTAGATTATCTTATATGCTATATTACAAAGGATTATGGGCCTAAAGAAATCAAATAATTTTGTATTTTTTTGGAATCAAGGTAAGATATGTTGCATTTATTTTATAAGGTATGTACTATTTTATGTTAGACTATTCCACTATCACCAATAAAAAATCCTTTACTATTTCCTAGTTAGGTTGATAGAATGATGCTAAGAACCCATTCAAACCTAGGGATTTATCCTTATCAAAAGATAAAAGAGTTGAATGAACTTCTTCTAGAGTAATAGGATCTATAAATTTGTTATTGTCTTCATATATTATAACTGAAGGTACTTCTTGCAATAGTTTATCATTAATAACTTCAATCTCCTCTAATACTAGAATATTATGGTAAAAAACCCTTTCGTCCATTCTAATTTCATTCTAGTCTTCAATCCAAACCCCTTCTACTAATTTATTTGTACTAATTTTGAATTTTGATCTCTGTACAATTGCCATCCTATAAAAAACTTTGTGTTTTTATCTCCTTCTTTTAACCAAGTCTATCTCAATTTCAATCTCCAAAATTTCTTTGCATTACTCAAATATTATGATATTCACTAAGCAAATCCCTTTACTCTGAGCTTGGATTATTGTGTTCCCCTTTTTGGAATTTTGATCCTCCAAGATAGTTCCTTGTTAATATTTTGATCCTATTGTACCATGTCCTCTAAGATTTAATCTAATTTTTCTTCATAGAATGTAGCCTCAAAAGAATTTGTATTTCTTCTAATATCCTAATTAATTTTCTCCATTGTTTATTTGTGTTAATTTATTTGGACCTATTTTTTGAAAGTTGAAAACCATCCTCATCCATATCCATTTGTAAGTTTCTCTTATGGTTTTCTACATATGTTTCTATTAGAATATTCTTAGGGCATGATCTCTCAATATGACCCACCTCATGACATCTTCTATATCTAAAAGATATATTTTCATAGTCCATGGTTTGGGTCCAAAACTTACCCCCATATTTAAGAATCATTGATTCTAGTAAATTTTTATTGATATCAACCATGGCCAATATATAAGCATAAATGTCATGGATCATGATCATTAATATGTCATACCAATAATTTATTGACTCCTTTTATTTTTTAAAGTAGGATGTGAAGCAAAAATGAGGCACAATGGGATCACTTTCTCTATGTTTCAAATTTTATTTCTTTGATGAGAACTCAAAATATATTAACTCAAATGTCTCAACATCTATAAAATCCTACCCTTCGTGATAATGATTTTGTTCCCATTTGAACTTTAATATATCTCTTTTTTTATTCTCATACATTAGGCATCGATACAATTACTTTATTTAAGACATTGTACTAAAAAATGTGTTTTGTGATGCTAGATATCCATAATGAGTGTCATCCTTTGTTATTATACTTTCATGCATCGGGCGCCATAAATTTTGAGAATGTGTGTGTATATATATATATATATTTTAAAAGCTACATATATAACACAATAATTCATTGATTAGTATAATAATTCTCATCTATTTTATTTGAAACTACAACATAATTTTTATTACATTAATTTGTATAATAATATCATCATTTTTTTCTTTTATTTTATAATATATAGTTGTTAAAAAATCATACTATATTAATTTAAATTAATTAATTGGTTAAGTTTTTAATTTTTAATGAAGAGATTTAGGTTTTAAATGTATAATTGTTAAATTATTGTAATAGCACTATGCAATTAATGATACTATAAAGGTAAAGTAGTTTTTAATGTCCCCACGATTATAGGCTATATGAAATGATCCTTATAGAGGATGTTATTTACCCAATATAAGTTTGTCCAAGCAATGTCTAGCTATAGAAGTATGGTGTGCAACTTTATTCCCTGTTGGATTCAAACCTTGAACCTGTTATTTAGAGTTGCAAATTATTACTTTTAGAGCTATGGTTATGGATCATTTTGGGTACCTTCGACCTCATCAAAATATAGTTGTGATGATTATGGTTCTTGTTGAGCTATTTTTGAGAGAAAATTTTATGGAATTTGATGATGTGCAACATAATAAATTCAAAGGTACTACTATACATAGCAATTTTATAATTGTCTATGCATATCTTTTTCTAATGTAATGGTAGAGATGGGGTCAATTTGTACAACAAACTCCCCTAACAACAAATATTCATAGTACCATCTTACCACAGTGTATGATTTGATCACATTATGATTTAAACAATGTATCTAATATTCATAAGATGATAACTTCACAAGAAAATGGTATCATTTGACAGCAGTGGCAATATTGTATTGCATAATATGAAAATATGAAATATGGTAAGGGCAAATATGACAAACTCCTAGGATAAGGTTATTTTGGCACCCTACTTCAACCCTTTCATGATGATATTACTACATAATGACAAGTCGATACGAAACTTCATGACAATAATTTACGGATGACATGCACTTCCATGATGACACTTCCCCTTTTGACACTCACTTCCTCAATGGCAATTTCTCGTGATGACATACATACAATAGTTTTCTTTATTTGGCAAGATGTAAATGGGTAAGGGGTAACTTATTTCATATTTAACTATCGAAAAGTCATGATCTACATATTCACCAACCAACCAAAAATAAAAAACAATAAAAACATACAGATCTCATCCTTTGCCATGACACCACTTTGCTCAAACAATTCTTAGCTTGAAAATAATAGCTAGGTCATGTGACAATCAGACTTATGTGGAAATTCCTTTCACCTACAACCCTACACACACTAATCCCAAAAAATTACAACACACAACTTAAATATTACAAAACAAAAAAAATTTAAACATGCAACAACAACCAAAACTAAGGGATTTATTAGAAAAATATTGTTCATATATTTTCTATTTTTATTTAGAATACAAGGCTAAGATTTGAGATCCCTCTTTGTCCCTCTTCTACTCTCCCCCTCTTTTTTCCTCATGAACCCCATTTTTTAAAGGCTTTGGAAGTATTTACTAAACCATTAGTTTTGAAATTCCACAAGATGGTTTATAATAATTTTTTGATGGTTTGTCTTCTAGATTTCCATGTGGATGCTCCTGCATCATACTCACCAGCTAAGAGAAAATGTTCCATGAGATACAAATCATGAATTGCTCTTCTAATATATCATCCTTTTAGCTTGGTTGTCCTCACAAGGCCAACTCTGATGTCTTGTCTTGACCTTCCTCTAAGGATAAAACCTCTTCTTATAGAACACACTCAATATTCATTTCACCTTACCCCATTGCAGCACAACCATCCAACTAAAATCAACATGCACTTTATTGGTGAATTCCTCTTGTTTCAAACAATCACATGTGGAGTTATTAAATCCTCCATAACTTCCACAAGGATATAGGTTCAAACACCTAGTTGCTACATGTCAATATCTTCCACACTAACTACAACAACCCATTCGTGAACCTTCATTCCTTGTAATACTCTCTCCTCTCATAAAATTGGTATTGTTGCTTTCTGTTGAACCTTCATACCCAAGGCCTTCGTTATTTTACCTTATCTTTGGAATTATGGGTATTTTCATATCTTACCCATATCTTCCCAATTATTCACCATTGGACCCCATTATTTTCTTTAACTTGGATCCAATGCCTATGGTGTGCCTTTCAAAGCACCCAAACTCTTCATCACCACTTTGATCTCGATCATCATCACAATGTCCTTCACCACACTCTAAAGTACCATTGTCAATATCAACTTTGATAACATGGTATTTGTCATGACCATAAATGACCTGATAAGGTTTTTCTTCCTTCATTATCTCTTTTCCACTTCTTTTCTTTTTCTCTTTCTCTTTCTCCCTTTTGGTAACAAGAATTTCTACACCATTTTCTTCATCATCACTATTGGTGAGGGCTATTTATCTCTTTCCCATGCTTGCTTCTAAATTTTCCTCTTCATGTTCCATTGGTTTAGACTCATCATATAAGCTCGATTCGAGACTAGCATCTATTCATGACCCATGCTCCTATTGATGGCAACCCATATTTTGAAATAATATCTACATATTTTTCCAAGAAATATCTCACACCATGTGGAATTTAATTTATCTTTTCTATTGTCCCTTCTATGGGTTTATTTATGAAAGCAAAACATGCTTCCTTCTTCTTCCCTTCAAGGATTATTTTCTATACCCTTGCACATGGTAGGACTATTGTCCATTTCTTTCTCATTATCCTATAATGGACTTAATGTGTATATCTTGCTATCCTACACAATAGTGTAGGTGTTCTCCCTACCTTTATGCATTACCTTTTAATAAAATTGCCATGATATTTCTGATAATACATGACAAACATCCATTGGCATAACATCACATAGTATTGCATCCTTATAAGAGCCAATTTGGAAGTCTACCATACATTGTTTTGTTACTAAAATTTTATGTCCCTTTTACAACCATGATACCTTATATGTATTTGGGTGTTCAATGTTCTTCAACACAAGCTTCTCCACCATTTTGTGACACCAAGTTATTTGGACTTCCACTATCCACAATCACCTTACAATATTTAACTCCTAATTTACAAACCATTCTAAAGAGGCTCCTTATCTACTCAAGCTCATACACTTCCTTTGCTAGTTTCAACAATATATTTTTATCATAACAAATTCTCCTTGTTTGGGTTCTTCCATATGCTTCAATGTAGAAAAATTATCTCCATCTACTTGTACAATCTAGTTATAGGCTTCCCTTCCATGCCTACTAGTTTATTGCACTTTAGGGCTTTCAAATTCCTGATGTCTAGCTTCTCCACATCTATAACACTTTCTAGAAAAATTGTGACCTCTACCTCTACCAAATCCTTATTTTTCTCTTTATGGTTCACCTCTTTTCTACATAATTTGATTGGAATCACTTTGAGAAGTACTAGATACTCCTTGCAAATATTTCCCTTTATCATTATTTTATTGTTTTCTTCCTCGAGTGGATCATCCTCTTCCTCTCACATTATTTGTTGTCTATGCAATAATTTTTTCTCTACTTGGAGCACATATTGATATGACTCTTCAATAATTCTAATTTTAATTAAACCAATATCATGTTATATAGAAAATATTAGTTTATTTATATATCTTTCCACCACCTCATCATCTTCAATATGATCAGCTCTAATGGTCAACTAATAGAACTACTCTATATACTCTTTCACTCCCAAGTATTTCTCCTTAAGGTTTTGGATTCTTTGAAACAACCCTATTTGGTAATCAACAAGCAAAAAATTAGACTTGAAATTGATTATAAAATTATCCCAATTTTGAATTTTACCTTTTTTTTTGTGTTGCCTATTTGTTTGGATGTGATCCCACCATAAGGACACATGGCCCTTTAGATTTGTACAGGTAAAATTCATCTTCTTGGGATCATCCACTAATTCAAAATTAAAATACTCCTCCATATTTGTTATCCAATTGATGAGTTCTTCAGTGTTTAAAATTCCATCATATAATGGGGCTTCTAAACTTGGATTTCATCCCATGTTACATTAATATTTCTTCTAAATCTCTTTCTTGTCCTTCATTGTAAACTTTTTCTTGGTCCACTTCTTCCTCTTCACTGTCACTTACATCATTTACTTGAACACCCCTCCTCTAGGTAGCTTCAAGTGCATCTATTCAAGTGATGACAACTCTCATCATCTTTGCTATATCCATGGTTCAATGGCTTTGTAGTATTCTCCTTCCCCATTGTGCCATATTTCATTTGGCATGCATTTATCCTCAAATATCTTCTAGCTTTGATACCAAAACAATGCAAAAATAGAGAGGGGGTTAATTTTTATAGTGGCCTCCCCTAGTAGCAAAGATTCACACTACCCTCTTACCATAGTATATTATTTGATTACATTATGATTTAACTAATATATTCAAACTACATAAGATGTCAACTTTAGAATATGGTGATAATTTGATAGCAATGACAATATCTTATTGCACAATATGAAAATATGGAATATGGTAAGGGTAAAGATGACAAACTCTTATGACAAGGATATGTCAAAACTTTACTTTAGACCTTTCGTGATGGTATTGCTACATGGTGGCAAATCAGCAGTAAACTTCATGATGACAATCCACTAAAAACATGCAATTCCTTTATAGAATTTCTTTATCAACATTCACTTCCTTGATAATAATTTCTCATGATGATATGCAGATGGTAGTTTTTTTGTTGGTAATATGAAAAGGGGTAAGGGATAACATCTTTGCTCTCCAACTATGAGCAATCCATGATTTACTTCTTCACTAGCCAATAACTCCAAAAATAAAAAATAATCAAAACATATAGATGGCATCCTTTGCCATGATTTTACTTTGCTCAAATAGTTCTTAGCTTGATGACAATAGCTAGATCATGTGATAGTAAGACTTATGTGAAAATTCCTTTCACCTGTAACCTTGCATACATTAATCCAAGCAAACTAAAATATACAATTTAAATAGCACAAAACAAAAATATTTTAAACATGCAACAACAATCAAAACTCAAGGATTTATTAGCAAAATATTATTCATATATTTTCTATTTTTATTGAGAATACAAGGATGAGATTTGAGACCCCTCTTTGTCCCTTTTTTGATCTCCCCCTATCTTCTCCTCATGAAATCCCTTTTTAAAATCTTTAGAAATAGTAACTAAACCGTTACTTTTTAACTTCCACGAGATAAATTTATAATAGTCATATGACGATTGGTCTTATAGCTTTCTAGGTGGATGCTCCAACATTATTTTCTTTACTGTCTCAAAAAGCAGCTAGAAGAGCATTATCTTATTAGTAACATTCAAGACTACATGAGGTACATTGATGATGCCAATGATGTTTGGGTTGGTTCCAATGAATAATTATAGGTTTAGTTATAGTAACATATGATTTTCTATTCAGAAATCAAAATTACCCCAACCATTTTTAGGAGTTCGTTAATACTTTAGACATCAATTTCTTTAGAGGTAAGGACTTCTTTATTATAGGTTTTTTCTATAATATGCTATTAGAAGCCATTGAATACATACCATTACTATATACACCTAGTTTTGAGTGTCAATAATATTGTTAATCAATCATATTGGTTAATTCAACAAAATCAACCATTTTGTACCTAAATTAGGGTAAAAAGCAACCTAAATTTTGAGCATCACAAAACCATATCAAATCATCATAAAATATTACAAATATAGTACCCTTAGAAAGCCCTCAAAAATATCTTTCCAATGAGTGTAAACATACATATGATTATATGAGTGTTGATACCTCAAAATATCCCAAAATAAAAATACCATGACCATGTAGAATTATGTACAAGACTTTTATTATCATATGGGATTTTTTAGTCACAATTTAGGGTTCACAATACTATAAGAAAACTTTACAAAAGTGGTACCTTTAGAAATAGCTCAAAAATATATTTCCAATGAGTATAAACATGCCTATGCTTCATCAAGATTTAATACCCAAAAATATTTAGAAATTGTAGGCAGCAAATCCACCTCCCAAAGAAGAAAAAGTGATTTGCTAGATTTTGATAGTTTTGGGAATAATTTGCTCAAGTTTTGTAAAACCGTACAGTTGGAGCAAATCATACAGTGGAAGGCAAAATCATACAACTGGATTGGAAAACCATACAGAGCAGTAGAAAATCATACAGGGCGCACCGAAATTCACTCAGATGCAAAGGAAATGTAATTTCGGGATGAAATGTCGCATGGATTTGCTAAACTAAGGTGTAAACTTAGGAAAATGCCAAAATAATGTATTCAGTTGTAGATGGGCAGTTGTGAATAATGGATTGTCTCAGGAACCACTTTGGAATGGCCTGGGCAACGTTATATAAGGCCCCATTTTTGAATTTGTAGGTCTGGCTACTAGTTTACTGGTTATTAGTTGCTAGAATAGAGATATAGACATATTTCTGAGTTATTGCAATTACCTTGAGAGATTTTTCCACATTGTAACTGAATTTACAGCCATTAATGAGAATAACAGACATTGTGGATGACAGTGTATGATCTTGTTGTGAATGGATAATGCATTGTGGATTAACATTGTGTAATTGAGTTTCTACCTTACTGTTATATGTTAGTTTTAGCTTTGTTGCAGCTTTGTGGAGAAGATGATCACTGGTGAATCATGGGGAATGATTTAGGAGCTTAGTGACATTGGTAAAGACATGTTGAAGTAGACTGTATGATTCTTGGATGGAATTACTTGTATGGAATCTCTCCTCAGCCCGGTTTGAATGCTTTGTTTGTGAAAGAGATTGTCTTGTTTAGGTTGTTAAACCTTTACAAAACATCCCGAAGAGAGATTGGAGCAGAAGAGCATAAAAATTAACACCTTTTTGTACCTGTATTTCATACATATCGTACATCGTACATCGTACAAATCGTACAAACAGTTGTTACCCGATTTGGTAAAACAGGCGATTGATAGGAATTTACCCGATTTGGCAGTTTTGGTGAATCGGCTTGAACGATTACAAAACTGTGTACGACAGCCTCCAAAATAGCATCTATCAGTTTTTTTGAGTGTAATATCATACCATCTTGGCCACTGTATGATCTGAGATCGTACAGTGTATGTAATTAGGGTCCGTACAAGGAATTGATAGTTCGTACAAGGGTAGTTTGGGTGACTAGAAGACTGTCCGATTTGGTCATTGAGATAAGCTTGGCCTAGGAATCATTCTTGCCTCTAGAAAACACCTCCCCACCAGGAATACTCCACCACTGTGTTACATTTGGCACCATTGCCTTATCGAATCTGGCATTCTTGTTAAAATGGGTCGAATTTGACTAAAGACTGGAGGTGATTTTTTTATGACGGACACCAGTACACAAAGGCGTGGGAGAAGGGAACCATGAGACAACATTCTAGTAAGAAGGAGCACAAGGATTTCTCAAAGAGGAAACATGAGTAACTCAGATCAGAGTACGCATGAACCAGAGATAGAGCAAGTTTGGACATCCAAAGAGGGAGACTTTGAGACGTTGTTGATTGAGATAGAAGACGAGGAGGAAGAACCACTAAACATAGAGGAGATGGGTGACAAAGAGAAAGTGCACGATGATGGAGAGTGGATGGTAAGACCTGAGGAAGTGGTAGCAAGGTTGCGAGAGGGTGTAGAGGATGGGAGTCAGGCACCAGGGCAACAGGACATGGGGACTCAGGAGGATAGACCAAGATCATCTCCATCAAACCAGCGAAGAAGGTCATAGAGTGAGGATGCACGAGAATTTGGTCATCGAGTGGAGGGACAAAACAAGATACCTTAAATTGACACTTCTGATGACAATGGGAGTAAGACACCCCCAAGGAGGAATCCGATAGAGATTCCATGGGACACCTCAAGTGAGAGCGATGACTCTCCCAAAATGGCTAACAGAGCAGCCAAACAAAGATGTCCACCATTTTTAGGTGAGGGTAAGGAAGACCCCACATGACACATAGGAACTTGCATAACCATTTGGAGAGAAAATGGTGTAGACAGACCAGAGGATTGGGTAGTCCTCTTTCCTACCACCTTGAGAGGATTGGCAATAGATTGGTACCTAAAGAGAGAAAATAACATTGATTTTTAGACTTGGAATCAGATAAAGGAGAAGTTCATTGAGGAATTTTGACCTTTAAAATATGATGGAGACATAGTCACCGAGCTTTGCGTAACAAAATAGAAAGCAGATGAGGATGTAAAATCCTTCAACCATCGACTAAAATAGTTAGTCGACAAGATGCAAATGCCATTGGCAGATGTACTGATAAAATGGTGGTTTGTAGATGGGTTACTACCGAAGTATAAGAAAAATATGAAGGGAGTACCATCTGACACATATGAGGAAGCATTGAAACACGCAAAGACCTTTGAGAGTGAATCAAAATAGACATACATAGGAATCTTGTCTCATCCCAAGTCAAAATATTTAGATAGTGAGGAAGAAGACACTATCTAGAGGATGGTAGCATCATTCCACAAGGAGTTTGATAAGATGGTTAAAGAATAGAAGATCAAACCAGATAGGAAGGAACTATGGTGCACATAATGCAAGAGCGAGGGACATACAAATATGAAGTGTCCAAAGAATGACTATTGCCATATTTGTAATGTGATGGGGCATGAAGTAATGCTCTATCCCTACAATGCAAGAATCCATCCATAGGTACTATCAATCTAGGAGCAGGAAGAAAAACCATAGGCCCAAGGGAGCGGCCAACAAGCAATGAGTGGCGGTTACAGAAATAGTAGAAGAGGTGGTAGATAGAATCAAGGTAATCGACAAGGAGGACAAAGTCACTTATAGTATGACTCGAAAGGTAGACCGATCATACAATGTCACAATTGCCAAGAGTGGGGGCATTTTGCGAAGAATTATCCTGCACCTCCGATGCAAGGAGCACCACAAACGAGCACTACACACATGTGTAGATGGTGTGGTCCGAGGAACCACAAGGAGGAGAATTGTCCAAAGTAGGCGAGTTCGAGTAACCCATAGAATGTGAGCTATTTGGACATCGAAGTTCCTCAAGTTAAAGAGGAAACTCAGGAAGTTTTAGCCATGATGAGGAATCAAGCTAAAAAGGATAAGTATCCAGAGCCAACAAAAGAAAAGCAATGTTGGCAAGCAACAAAGAAAATAGTGCAAGAAGAAACTAAGAAAACTAAGCAAGGAGAGTCGAGCACTCGAAAGGAATTATGAAGACCATCAGAATAGGAGATAGTTGTGCAGAATCTGGTAGCATAGGTGTTGGATACCATAGTGGAACTTAAAGTATCCGACTTACTAGAAGCTATCCCAGAATTGCAGAAAGCAATTATGGAGGAAATGCAACCACAGAAGGTGATGGAAGTAGAGAGCCAACCAGTTGTAGAGGAAGGATGGAAAGACCAATTTATGGATCCTACTATACTCATGATTGATGTGGGAAAGAAGCCTGCATTAATGCATATGGAGATTTTGGGGCACAAATTGATGCAAGTGATCGTGGATGGAGGATCCAGTGTTAATGTGCTACCAAAAAGAACTTGGCTAGAACTAGGCGCTCCATCCCTATGGGCATCGAGCTTTCGACTATATGGGGCTGACTAGAATGATATTAACATCAAAGGAGTTTTGACTGCACAACAAGTAATGATAGTTGAGCAAGAGTTTGTCTTGGACTTTGTTGTGATTGCAATGCAGAAACCTGCATACGATGCTCTCTTGGGGAGAGGATGGCTATGAGTAGCTAAAGTTAATCATAATTGGGGAAAGAATCAGATCACCTTCAAGAAGGGACAACATAAATACATGATCAATTTAGCTAATCAGAGAGTTAGTGAGGATGTAGCTACAACTGATGAATCAAAAAACTCATCAGGGGATGAAGGACACGAACCTGATGGAGAGGGAATGTTGTACATAGATGAATGTAGCGAGGATGAAGCTCGATCTGATAGCGGACTTCTTCATTGGAAAATGGAGGATTACGAGATGTTTCAACCCAACTGCCTCTGTATTGAGTCAGAGGAGATCAAGGAAAAACAAGACGAACCAAAAGTTAGTAAAGAAACTAAGAAGGAAATAGAAGAGAAGTGGACGTTTCCAAAAAGCTTTGCGGAGTATACAGTAGGAGATGCAGAGATTGATACAAGACCGACACACCCTGAGAACGTAATGAAAGCTATGAGTGAGCCAAAAAATATCAAGTATGAAGGACCCAAGATAGTGGACGTCAATCTAGGAATGGAGGAGGAACCTAGGATGGTCCACTATGGCGATGATTGGAATCCTGTATTGAAGGCAACAACCTTCAAGATATTCTTGGAGTACAAGGATGTCTTCGCATGGACATATAAGGATTTGAAAGGAATCCCACCCGAATTATGTGTCCATAAGATTACACTAATGCCTAGCACTCAACCTGTCAGGAGGAGGCCATATAGAATGAATCCAAAGTACGCGACATTGGTAAATACGGAGATAGAAAAGATGTTGGAAGCAGGAATTATATTTAGGGTGACAAACAGTGAATGGGTTTCACCTATAGTAATCACCTTGAAGAAGGAAGTCGATAATATAAGGATATGCGTAGACTTCAGGAGTCTAAACACAGTAACTATTAAGGATCCCTTTCCTATTCCATTCATAGATTCTATCTTGGAAGAAGTTGCAGGACATGAGATCTATTCATTTTTGGATGGATTCTCAGGATACAATCAGATCAGCATCATTGAGGAGGATAAGCTGAAGACCACATTTGTTGTGGAGAATGGCATTTACACATATAATCGAATGCCATTTGGGCTCTGTAATGCTCCAACTACGTTTCAACGAATCATACTGTATATATTTGACCAATTGGCGATGGGGAATTTCAAGGTATTTTTGGATGATTGGTCCATTTATGGGAAGATCAAGGAGCATCTTCCATCTCTTAGTGAATGTATGAGCAGGTGCAGGAATGCACAGATATCATTAAACCCAACAAAGTGTTTTCTGATGGTACCATATGGAAAATTGTTAGGACACATTGTGTGCAACGAAGGATTGAAGATAGATCCGGATAAAATTCGGGTAATATTATACATGGAAGAACCCTTTGATGTGAGTTCACTCAAAACCTTCCTTGGGTCAATAGGATATTACCGAAGGTTTATCAAAAATTATGCACATGTATCCTATCCGTTAGATTCTTTGATGAAAAAGAATATTCCTTTCAGATGGATAGAGGAGCACCAGGGAGCCTTTGAGGAGTTAAAGGCTAAGTTGGTAAGCAATCCAATTTTGGTGTTTCCTAGTTGGGATAAGGAATTCCATGTCCACGTCGATACCTCAAACTTTGCAATTGGATGTGCGTTGGCACAAGAAGGACAGTTTAAGTTGGATCAACCGATTTTCTTTGCTAGTCACCTTTTGTCAAGGCCAGAAAGAAATTATAGTACAATAGAAAGGGAAGCCTTGGGGATGGTATATGCAGTCCAAAATTTTAGGCATTACCTATTGGAAAACCCCTTTGCATTCTACGTCGATCATCAAGCATTGTTGTACTTAATAAATAAACCAGTAATACAAGGATGAGTTAGTCGGTGGCTCGTTACGCTCCAAGAGTTCGTATTCTGAGTTGTGGTGAGACCTGGAAAGAAGCATGTGATTGCAGACTAGTTGTCTCGAATACGATCAGGAGAGCTAGTAGGAATAGGAGTTCCTGATGAATTTCTGGATGCACAATTGTTTGCCATCAATGTTGTGCCATCATGGTACAAGTTGGTTGGCCAGTACCTATCCATAGGGGAGTTGCCACAAGATATGATGACAACCAAAAATAAGAGAATAATTATGAAGTCAACACCTTTCCAGATAATAGTAGGATTGCTATACAAGATAGGAAGTGATGGTATCTTGCGGAGATGTGTAATGGAGGAAGAAGTTAAGGCGACATTGAAAGAAGCTCATGCAGGCTTAGCAGGGGGACACATGGGACCAGATGCGACTACGCAAAAAATATTGTTAGCAGGTCTATGGTGGCCCACATTGTACAATGATGCAAAAGAATACGTGAAAGCTTGTGATACTTGCCAGAGAGTAGGTAAACCGGTCAAGAGGGACTTTATGCCCTTACACCCATCGCAACCATAGGAGTTGTTCGAACATTGGGGCTTAGACTTCATGGGACCATTGAAGACATCTCAAATATAGAAATGTAGATATATCATAGTGGCAATGGAATACCTCACAAAATGGGTAGAAGCAAGAGCATTACCTGATAATTCTGCTAAAAGTACAACATAATTTTTGTACGAGCAGGTAATCATAAGATTCGGTATTCCACTACGTATAATGAGTGACCGAGGAGGACACTTCGTTAACGAGATTATCAAGACGTTGACGACAGAGTTTAAGATTTTACACTCATTGTCTAGTCCGTACTACCCGAGAGCAAATGGGTAGGTGAAAGCGACTAATAAAGTCTTAGTATCAACTCTGTATAAAACCTGTGGGATAGAAGGAGCAGACTGGGAGGAAAGGTTACCATCCATTTTGTGGGCATATAGAACAACTTACAAACCAACAATGGAACATACCCCTTTCCAATTGATGTATGGTCAAGAAGCGGTGGTGCCAGTCGAGTTCTTGATACCAAGCTTGAGAGTTGCAGTAGAGCATTGCTTGGGAGATCAAGAAAGTTTGGAGGAATGACTGATGACGCTGACCAAACTAGATGAAAGAAGAGTCATGGCATAGTGGGCGATTGAGATAGCCCAAAAAATATGAAAGGTGTGGCATGACAAGCATTTGAGGAAGTTGGAACTTAGTCCAGGGGACTTGGTTCTCAAATTTAATGGAAAGAGGGAGATCAAGCCAGGTAAACTAAAGACGTTATGGCTTGGCCCTTATAAATTTATTGAAGTATTGGATAATGGAGCGGTCAGGCTACAGAACCTGAATGGGACAGAGGTTCCCAACACTGTAAATGGCTCAAAGTTGAAGCCTTACAAAGTATAATGTTTATTCATTGCTTCAGAAGAGATTGAATGAAGAAGATGAGCAGATGCTCAAGATGAGGCTCATCGTGAGCTAGGTCCACCATAAGAGGAGCCAAATATGGGACTCGCAAGGCTATTTTCTGAATGGGAGGAGATGCAACCAATAATTGAACAACAAGAGTTGGCACCTGGACCCGATGAAAGAAGAAGGGTGCGAGTACATATCAGATGGGCGGATGGAACCATAAGAGAGGGAGAAGAGTGGATCCCTCCAGCAATAGAAGGCTATCAGGAGAGGGCACTATTACCAAGAGCTTCGAATAGGAGGTACCCATAGATAGAACATAGGAAACTACCTCGCCAGTCAGAAGAATGAAGAAGGGTAAGGCTGATAGTGCGCAACGAGGATAGAGTGGATACATTTGAGATGGAAATTCTGGAGGATGCTAGGGAAGAAAGGATAGAAGAAGAACTAGTGGAACTTTCCCCATTGGCTCAGATAGGGCTATTACAATAGAGGATGAGAATGCAAACTCAACAATTGTAGGAAGAGTATCAAACACTACGAGGTCACAATGCGATATTGAGAGCACAAGTAATCCAAGAATTGGATGGTACCATACAAATATTGGATGAACAGAGGGTAGTTAGATTACAAGAGATTGGAAGTGAACTTGAGGAGGTTGAAGACTTAACTCCAAGAAATGGTGGAGGAAACAAAGGTGCAAGTACAAGTTCACCACCCCCACCAAGAAAGTAGCCTACGATAAATGAGGGCGCATAAGTACTTTGGCGAGATATAGAGGAGACCACCACATCACCTGAATTGCACCACAATGTAGTAGGTATGATAGATTCTAGTGATGAAGGAATGTCATGGTTTGTAAGAGAGCCTAGTACAGATGATGATGAACCAGAGAATCCTCATAATCCTTAGAGGGATCAAAGTATTCCAATTAGAGCATTGAGACCAAGGCAAGTCGAGAGAGTTTAGGAGGATAGACCCGAGAATGATACACAGGCATATGCAATAGCTCACCAGTAGCTGAGAAGACAAAGGAGGGAAGTTTGATGATTGGAGAGAGTGATGAATTTGCCACATGACTAGGCAGAATAGAGAGAAGAGGGTCGGACTGACTCTAGTTCTGAGATAGACTTTTCTGATGATTATAGGGAAGTATTGGCATCTTCATCCCCCTAGAGATCCTTTGAGGAAAGAAGATGGAGGCATCACTTGGTAAGGGTTGATCAAAGAGTCAGAACCTTGTGATAGTTGTCACCAAACCGGAGTCCACTGGCTAATATCGAATTGGTAGATATTACTCCTGATGACCGAGGAATAAGAGGAAGAATTGGACAAGGACCTCTAAGACTTCAATGAGGAAGAGGAAGAGGTAGATGACCAGAAAATGATGGAGACCTTGGTGATGTTGCAATTAGAGGAGGTAGAGGATGAGGAATATTTTGACCCCCTACTCCTAGATGGCTAGGAGATAACCCGCTAGCATGTATGAATTGGGTAAGGAACCCACAATATATACCCAGACTAAGAGGTATGTTACGAAACGTGTTACAAAGATGCAGAGGGGGGTGACCACCCCTAAATCGATAGGGACCCCAATGAGAAGGGGGTAATTGGCAATTACCTCGAGTAAGAGAAGAGTCATCAATAGTATGGGGAGGTTTCATGCCTAGCAGGAATGGAAGGGGGAGATACCCACGTGGTCGAAACCTTGCTGGTAGAGGAAGGGTACACTTCGTAGATGGTGGAAACCTAGGCCAACAATGGACTCGATCACCAAGTTTGGAGCCAAAAATGATCCATGGAGATAGGTGAAGAAGTCACTCAAATAATAGTAGAGTGGTGAGGACACCACCACCACGGGATCAATCACCTACATGACGAGAAGAAGGCCTACCAGGAGACGAGACTCCAACTTGCCGATGTACAATTCTGAACTGTACACATTGTAGGAGGGGAAATGAATGGGCAACAACATCATAGGCAGAGACCAACCAAGCAGAGGTACAAGAGGATACCACTAATCAGAATGTTATGGTCGAACCTCGAGGTCAAGATTGGGATGGGGTCGTATAGGTGAATGTCATTGTGCGATTACCCAGGAGGTAAGTATAATTAGACTAGAATGAAAAAAAAATGAATGAAAAAAAAAAAAAAAAAAATTGTGCCTTAGTTGTGAAAATCCCTCGGGACGCAATTAGGAAGGGCGAGGTTGAAAACCGGAAACGATGGCCTCTCCAGAGAAAAAGAAAGCAAAATTTTCTCTAAGTTATGAAATCGTACAATGAAAAGGTACAAGATGGAAATCATACAAAAGAGAGTCGTACAAGGCAAGATTGACATGCAAATCGTACATAAAGTCATATTGTACGATTTGGATCGTACAATGTATGATTTTCCAACTAACTAATTAATGCAACATGCCGAAAAGCAACGGTTGGAGGAAAAGAAGGGGGAAAAAGACAAAATTTTAAAACCAACTGCTGAGTTGGCAGTCATCTAGTAGTGGAGATGGAAAAAGCATGCAACTTGGCACTTTTTGATTCTTTTGATAGTTAGGGTTTAGGGTTTTTGAAAACTTGCTTTAAAAGGAAAGTAAAGTGACCATTTTTTCAATCACCAAGGAGAATTTGAAATTTTTAGGAGATTGAAGAGGAAAAGTGTACATTTGATAATAGAGGACTACATGGGCGAGAATTATTCACCAACACTCTAAATTTGCAGACCCATTATTAAATTTGTACTAGGGAGTTCTTTTCAGCTTCAAGGAATCAACTCGGGAAAGAAGAATTGGGGTTTTTCTCCACCAAAAGGGGGAATTCAATTTTTAGAAATATTATAGTAGAAGATGTTAGAATACGTCATTGTATAGATTTTGGATGGAGAAATTGCTGATTAGAGTTGAAGGGAGCAGAGATTGGTGGTTGGAATTGGGGAAATTGTAAGAGGATGGAAGATTGAAACCCTAAGAACTAAAAAATTTTGGCAAAAGTGAGTTGGGAAATGTGAGGAGAGAAAAGTATAGTCCGTACAACCATACATTGCAGCCAGAAGTTCATCAAATTAAAGAAAATTGTGCTAGGAGTGAAGGAGTGAAATATTGGTTGAGAAAAAGCACTCAAGAGTAGATCGGGACAATCCGACAACTGGGTCGGTGGTATATTTGGCCAAGGAGACAAAAATCTTGGTATTTTGTAGTAGTGAGGGTTAGAGAAGTTGTATTGTATGATTTGGAGGTAGATTGTATGATTTCTAGGAAGAAAAGTGTAGTTTTTCCATTTTTGGTAGTTTTTAAGAGATCATACGAAATTGTATGGAATCATATAAATTTTAAAGGGGAGGGCAGCCAAAAAGTAGTAGAGTATGGAGTACTGGCACCCTGTATGATTTTAGGTTGTAGTCGTATGATTTGGAGGAGATTTGACCATTTGAAGATTGACGGGGTAAAGGGAAAAATAGCCAAATAAGTGTACGATCTGGAAGCGACGGAGGAAGGTGAAATCGTACAAGGGACCCAAACCATACATTGTACATTTTTATAGAAGTTTGTATGATTTTTGGTATATTTCTAATTGTGGAGGAGGAGGTTGAGTTAATCGGTGAGATGTTGGAGGAATGATCTCAACAGAAGAATTTGGATGCCGATTGAGGTGGATTGCAACAAATAGGGTGGAGAGATCACCAGGTCCACTACATGAGAGAGAGGTATACTCATGGTAGCACTCCGAGCATCAGTTTTAGTCCCATGAAAGGTATGGTAATCATCCATGGAGGAGAGGAGGGTATAGGTCATGGAGGAGACAGAGCCATTGGCGAGCACACCTGGATAGAACACCATCGAGGCATAGAGAGGAAAGGATGGCCCAAGCAGCTACCTCATGGAGGGAATTGAGGAGTGAGGTACATGTACAAGAATGGGAAGAACACCTGAGCAGTGAACAGGAGGAATGCTAGGTGGAACTGTCAAACATCACGTTTGTACAACATGGAGTGGAAGCATGCAGGAAATGGTGGAGTGATGAGAAGAACAAGTCTCATCCATGGAGGAAGACATTCAAAAATGTGCAAGTGGCAGTCATTGCATAGATTCCACCATTTCATAGGACATTCTTCTAGAACTATCTTTTGTAGATAGTTCAGGCATATAATGCAGCAATGAGGACAACCTACGTCAATGTGGGCAAGAGGTCAGTGAAGGTGGAAGTTTCGATGGAGGCATTTCAAAGAACATTTGGGTTGTCGATGGAAGGCATGGAGATAGTCAAGAAATTGGTAGACCCAATAGAAGCACACCGCCTGGTTACCACCATGACCACTATCAAATCGATGATAGATGCAAATATTTTTGGTGTAGGAACACATGGAATAAAGTAGAGCCAGTTGCAAAGTGATAATTGGGCATGTGCGATGAACACAGTCATGGCTCGATTGTCAGGTGATATAAGGGCAACTGAGATGCCAATGTGGATGGCATAGTATGTAGAAGGTATTACCTAGGGGATTATGTATGATTGGGGTACCTTTCTGGAGAGAAGAATGCATGAGGCCTTGACGAAAAGATCAAAGAACTTTGGGATGGCCTTTCAGGCAATAGGATTGCTACTGAATGCAGTCACAGAAGTGGGAATGCAATTCCTAGGGTTGACGCCACCTAGAGAAATTAGGCTGGACCAACCGATAATATTGAGATGGGTAAAGGTTGTACCCATAGCAAAGAGTACTCTAGAGAAACCACGCATGAGGAGTGAGCGACATAGGAGTGAAGCTCAGGGAGATACCTCTTCGAAGGAGGATGTCGATGTACATCATCGAAGAAAGCATTCTAGATGGTTGGAGCTAGAACTAGAACAACAAGTACCTACACAAAGGCAGTAGGAGCAGCCTCTCGATCAAGAAAGGGAGAGTAGTCTAGTACAAATAAGGATGAGAAGGCAACGAGAAAGAATGGTAGATAAACCAGTTCTAGAAGTACAGAGGAAGGAACAGTCGAACTCAAAAGCGATGGAACTGGAGGAGTTATATTGGATAGAGGTGGAGAAGATAGTGCAATCTCCGGACATCTTTGATCATTTTGATAAGATGGATGCCTCTAATTTTTTTAAAGGAATTGAGGTAGGGCATGATGGAGTAGCCACTACCCAAGATGAAGCAGGAGTTGGACCGAGTACCACGGTAGAAGAGCCCAAGAAGAAGATTCATTACAAAATTGTAATAGGAGGCTCTAGTAAGCAAGAGGTCCCAAAGAATACAGAAGTGCCACAAGAGAAAGAAGCACTTGTTACTCAACAGGTCATAGTTGGGGATGCACAACAGATCCTAGAAGAAAGGGTGATGGAGGAACAACAAGTGGATGACAGGGAATAGGAAGTAGCTCAAGAAAATATGGAGGAGCCATAGGAGGGCTCAACTGAAGTAGAAAAGGCTCAGGAACAAGTTGAGCGACGATCTCAGAAGGAGATCATAAACATTATGGATAGCGAGGGGGAGGAGAAAATAGTGAAACAATCCCCACCTCAAGAAAATATAGATATCGAGAGAGTACTTAGAGAGCTTGGAGGAAGCTCTAGCCACCTTAGGGAAGAAGAAGACTTAAGAACTCCTACAGAGGAAGAATGATGGGGAATGCAATCCAGTTATCTTCTAGAAATACCATGGTTTCAGAGAATCACAATGGAGGAGGCAAGTGGAATAGAGGATAAGGTGGAACACTTCTTTGCTCAGTTAGGCCATGTGATGAATAGTGCTAGAATGGAATTTTGCATTGGCCACGTGGGAGAACTGAAGTTGTGGGAGCAACAAGTATCTCTCGAGTTGGAGAGGATAATAGAATGGGTGAGTAGTGCAGAGCGCATAGAGAGGATAGTAGATATTCATGCACAACATCCATGGAGGTTACCTAAGGAAGAGGTAACAATGATGTTAGGAAGAGAAGACTTGCCAGAAGGGATGGTCATGAATTACAGGAAGGACCCAAGGATATATTTGGATCGAGTGAGTCATCCAACCTGCCCCATCAATACGATAGAAGTTGAATATAGGAGGGTCACTACAGGAGTGTCCATTACCCTACGGAAGTTGAACTTCCTAACACACTGGATAGAGTGGCTGAGCATTGGATTGGAAGAAATCCATCGACTCAAGGAGGCACAGGTGGAAGAGACTACAACCGCTCAAAAGGAATTGGCCGTAATGGAAGATGAACTATAGAAAAGTAGAACTATGATGGAAGAGAAAATAAAGAAGCTAGAGGAGGATCTGTCAGGCCTCAGAGCAGAGTCTGAAGCCAGAGTTACCATGCTTGAAGAGGAAAAGTGGTAGATTTTCCAGATGATAGAAGATAAGATTAAAGAGTTGGAGGCACAACTCAAAGCGAAGGATGAGCAGATGACAACTCAGTTGGCCAAAAAGAGTGAGCAAATGGCTACACAAGCCAAGCAGATAGAAGAGCTGACAAGGGATAACAAGAAGTTGAATGACATGGTCATGGAGAAGCAAGCTCAAGTAAGGATTAAAGAAGACCAGGTTCGAGCTCTAGAAGCTGATATTAAACACCACTTGGAGACCATTGATGAGAAGAATGAGGAACTCTAGGTGGCTGCTCGAGCAGAAGCTCACTAGAAGGAGAAGTTGACAAAGAGTGCCTCCAATCGAGAAAAACAAATGATGGACTTCATGAAAGCCACTGAGGAGAAGGCTAACCTTCACGGAGCCAAAGCCATCGAAATGGGGAGCTACGCAGCCAAGCTGAGAAATGAATGAGAAATGTACAAGACACAAGTCAAGGACTTGGAGGCTGAAGTAGCTAGACTGGAAGCTCAATAGAAGAAGCAGAATGAGTCATCGAGGATGTCGACTAAAGTAAAGGGGAGGGCAGATGTAGGCAGCAAATCCACCTCCTAGAAGAAGAAAAAGTGATTTGCTAGATTTTGATAGTTTTGGGAATAATTTGCTCAAGTTTTGTAAAATCGTATAGTTGGAGCAAATCATACAGTGGAAGGAAAAATCATACAACTGGATTGGCAAACCATACAAAGTAGTAGCAAATCATACAGGGCGCACCAAAATTCACTCAGATGCAAAGGAAATGTAATTTCGGGATGAAATATCGCATGGATTTGCTAAACTAAGGTGTAAACTTAGGAAAATGCCAAAATAATGTATTCAGTTGTAGATGGGCAGTTGTGAATAATGGATTGTCTCAGGAACCACTTTGGAATGGCCTGGGCAATGTTATATAAGGCCCCATTTTTGAATTTGTAGGTCTGGCTACTAGTTTACTGGTTATTAGTTGCTAGAATAGAGATATAGACATATTTCTGAGTTATTGCAATTACCTTGAAAGAGTTTTCCACATTGTAACTGAATTGACAGCCATTAATGAGAATAACAGATGTTGTGGATGACAGTGTATGGTCTTGTTGTGAATGGATAATGCATTGTGGATTAACATTGTGTAATTGAGTTTCTACCTTACTGTTATATGTTAGTTTTAGGCTTTGTTGCAGCTTTGTGGAGAAGATGATCACTGGTGAATCATGGGGAATGATTTAGGAGCTTAGTGACATTGGTAAAGACATGTTGAAGTAGACTGTATGATTCTTGGATGGAATTACTTGTATGGAATCTCTCCTCAACCCGGTTTGAATGCTTTGTTGGTGAAAGAGATTGTCTTGTTTAGGCTGTTAAACCTTTACAAAACATCCCAGAGAGAGATTGGAGTAGAAGAGCATAGAAATTAACACCTTGTTGTACCTGTAGTTCATACATATCGTACATCGTACATCGTACAAATCGTACAAACAGTTGTTACCCGATTTGGTAAAACAGGCGATTGACAGGAATTTACCCGATTTGGCAGTTTTGGTGAATCGGCTTGAACGATTACAAAACTGTGTACGACAGCCCCCAAAACAGCATCTGTCAGTTTTTTTGAGTGTAATATCATACCATCTTGGCCACTGTACGATCTGAGATCGTACAGTGTATGTAATTAGGGTCCGTACAAGGAATTGATAGTTCGTACAAGGGTAGTTCGGGTGATTAGAAGACTGTCCGATTTGGTCATTGAGATAGGCTTGGCCTAGGAATCATTCTTGCCTCTGGAAAACACCTCCCCATCAGGAATACTCCACCGCTGTGTTACAAAATCAATCTGTTATAACCTTGTGAATGTGAGTATAATGCATTTGCACTAGCATGGTGCATTTGTTTTACCATTGCCATAACTAAAGTGTTGATAGCCCAAATTTTCATTATATCCATTTAACACTGTATATTGCTTTACCAATAGGTCAATTGCATGATTCAATGGGTTTTAACTATCAATAGATCTAATTACATAAAGTTGTGTTGTTGTTAAAATCCCTATCAAATGTAGATATCTCTAATTAATCCAAACATCCATTGTAATTATAAATCATTCATATACCACCTCATACTCTTAATTACCACCTCGCAACTTTCATGTAAATCTTCCAACGGTATTAAGAAATATTATAAAAATACCCCTTAGGGGTAGTTAGGGGAAATAAGCAATTTTGGTTTTATAGGTATATGTTGTAATCATTTCTTAGCTTGTAAGCCTTGAAGATCCACCAAAATCCTTACATATATGGATTTTATTCCTATTTATTTATGATTAAGCATTCAATAGAACAATAAGGAATTCCTATCAAGGATCTTGGTAAGCTTATTGTAAGAGGTATCGAGGTACAATCCATTAGATTGGCTATGAACTTGCTCTCTCTCATCATTTCCAGTATTTCTTTTCCTTTTCAATCTCTTGAATATTTTCACATGATTATTTGTGCATTTATCTAGATAAATAACTAGAAAATGGAATCAATGTTTGATCCTTCTACCAAGGAATTATGTCATTCCTAGAGAAATTTGGATAAATCCTTCATATTGATCATCATTTTGTCTATTTTGGTCATGGATTTGCTATTGTCTAGGAATAGGATAGGTGTGTCATGGAGTTTCAAGTGTACCATAGAGATATAATATGCCATGAAGCCACAAGTGCACCACAAAGCTATAAGTACACCACATGAGAAACCACACTAGTATGATGCATCTATCTAGAGGAGAAACCACACTAGTATGATGCATCTATCTAGAGGAGAAACCACACTAGTATGATGCATTTATCTACACAAGAAAACTGCATTGGTAGGATGCCTTTGTCCAAATTGTGAAATTAGGTATAATATTTTTAATTTCTACTCTTTATATGATTTGATTGTTAGATTAGGGTGTCTATTATTTTGTGATCAGTTTGTCTAGTTTTTTATAAAAGTAATAAATCTCGGCATTGCATGATTCCAAAATTGCAATAAAGATAGGTATATGTTGAAATTTAAAGCAATATACTTTAATTTGAAGAATAGTTCTCAAATTCATATGACAAATCTATCATTTTGCATGTTTTTTAATTTGCAATTATGTTTTGTAACCAATTTTCTGAAGGAAATTAATCTGTGAAGTTGCAATATACAACAAAATATGATCTCCCTTTTAGCATTTAGGCAAGGAATTTAAAGTGTAACTAATTGCATTTTACACCTGCTTCATTGTTTTGCATGCATGTTTTTGTAGACACCTAAAACACATCATGTCGAGGAGACTACCTATATGAACACCTTTTCAGGCCATATGATCCACCTTGGGTAGTCCTAGGGCTGAAGAATGGTTTTCTCGTAATGAACCTCTCTTCTCATTCCATATATATTTCAACAATATATCAAAATATTCAACATGCATCCACAAATAAATTATTTGCACAACAAATTGCTCACAATAAAATAGAGATTGATTATACCCTTGAGGTAGAGCAACACCATACAATGCTCCTTTAGGAAGGAAGCCACTCCACAAGATCTCTAGCTCCATGAGCCAAGACTTCTCTAAGAATACATCATAGATACCTTTTACAATGGGGGTACATCTCTCTTTATACAAGAGTGTTATGGTTCACCTTCCATGAGTTACAAGATCACCCATGTGGTGGTTCACCTTCCATGAGTTACAAGATCACCCATGTGGCGGTTCACCTTCCATGAGTTACAAGATCACCCATGTGGCGGTTCACCTTCCATGAGTTACAAAGTGCATAATAATATAGCAATATTCCTTACGGTTACATATGACAATATTCCCCCAAAGGTTACAAATATGATTCTATGACATAGCTATTTCTATTTTGACATGTGGCCTTCCTTACTCAATAATTAATTTATGGTTCATACCATTATATAATATAATATTAAATTATTCAATATTAGATACCTATCTTGGTACCTAACATTCCATCCCCCTTACAAATATTTTGTCCTAGAAACATTAGAAGAGGCTAAATAATATGATCTTCTAAGCCATGTTGAATAATGGTACCAATCTCGATCATCCATCCATCCTAGTGGAATTATGATTGGTGGTGGTCTTCACTGATGCCAATGCCATGTGTTGAAAGAATATATTTCATTTTTTTCATCCATACTTGATTGTATTGGTGACTTGTAGCATATCCAAAGGGTTGTCTCCTTTAGTTCCTTGTATGTCCTTGATTGTTCCTATTATACCTCAAGCCTTATCTCCATGATTGTTCCCTCTCATGGTGGTGTGGATGGCGATATAATCCAATCTTAGCCTGATGTTCAACCTGTTTTTGCTCTTCTCTCTTACTCTCAATAATTGATGTTACCTTTGCTTTAGCTTTTGTGGTTTTTTCTACTAATTTTGTTGGCTCTTCACTTTGTTGATCTGCAATAGCTACCTATTTTTCCTTACATTAAGAAATATCCTGTAATGTTATCTTCTTCTTTCAGTGCCATAACTTTATAAATTTATTTTACACATTAATGTTAATAGTACCCAAAGAATGCAACCAAGGATAACCAAGAACAATATCATCATCATTCATCTCAATAGCATGAAAATCTGAATGTAAAACATATTTATCCATGGTGATTTTCAAATCTTCAAAAATTTGAACATTCTTTCCCTCAAGTTGTATGTCTTTGATTTTCTTTGCTTGAACTTGCAACCTCTTATTCAAATACATATTGATAAAATTATATTTGCTACTAGGATTAATGGAAACAATAATTTTTTTTTTTTTTTTGAATGCAACCATGAATTTACAAAATAGAATTTTTACATTCAAACAAATATTTTTGACCATTGTTTGGCCTTGACACACAAGGTGTATTTTTAGTAGCCTACATATTTTCATCCTTTTCTTTTGATGCCCATTTTCTTAAAAATGCAACTTCAAATTCTTCCCATGTTCCATTAGAAAGCGTTATATACCAAGATAAAGCTTCCTCTTTCAAAGAACAAAAAACATGAAGTCTCCATAGTTTCTCAAAATTATCTAAAGATTTTAACTTTTTCAACCATTCCCTGGCATTACTATCATCTCTTCCAGTGAATTTCGACAACTGCATAATTTTTTTTTCAAAGTAGCTAGGGTTTGAATAATCGAAAAATTTCAAAAATTAAAATTTCTGAAATCTTATCTATTCTCTTCTTCAATAATTAAATCTACACTTTATCTTCAGAATAAAACAAACAACAATTGATTTGCTTACCCGATTGAAAGTTATGAATTTTTTTCCCCTTTTGTTGGCAACCCCAAAAAACAACACCAAATGCCCAACTTGCAACAACTATAACTCCCTCATTACTTATCAAAATTTAACAAGTAGTCATTGTTGTAGTACAAAAAATAACCTGCATGCTGATGTAAAAATATTCTGAAAATGACAACTAAATAATTTAATATAGATTTTTTTCTTTTTGAAAAAAAATCGTGCAACCAAAAAACAACTTGAACAACCCAATTTCAAACAACTGTAACTCTCTCAAAAATTATCAAAAATCCATAAATGAGTAGTCATTTTTATAGTGCTAAAAATAATCTATATTTTGATGCCAAAAGCTTTTGAAAACGACTATTGAAAAATTTAATACGATTTTTTTTATTTTGAAAAAAATATGCAGCCAAAAAAATAGCAAAAATAACCCAACTTCAAACATCCATAACTTTCTCAATACATATCAGAATTTGACAAATGAGCAATCATTTTTGTAGTACTCAAAAATATATACACAATGGAGCAAAAACCTTCTAAAAATAACTACTAAAATAAAAAATATGGCCTCCGTAAAATGTGACATTTAAAAAAAAATGCCCTAGCTCTACAAAAACAAACCCACTTTGCCCAAATCGTGGCTCTGATACCAAATTAAGGAACTTCTCTTCTCATTCCATATATATTTCACCAATATATCAAAATATTCAACATGCATCCACAAATAAATTAATTACACAATGAATTGCTTAATAAAATAGAGATTGATTATACCTTTAAGGTAAGGGAATTCCATAAAATTCTCCTTTTGAAAGGAAGCCACTCCCAAAGATATCTAGCTCCACGAGCCAATACTTCTCCAAAAATACATCATAGATACCTTTTTACAATGGGGGTACATCTCTCTTTATACAAGAGTGTGATGGTTCACCTTCCATGAGTTACAAGATCACCCATGTGGTGGTTCACCTTCCATGAGTTACAAGATCACCCATGTGGTGGTTCACCTTCCATGAGTTACAAAGTGCATAATAATATAGCAATATTCCTTGTGGTTACATATGATAATATTTTCCCAATGGTTACAAATATGATTCTATGACATAAAAATTTCTATTTTGACATGTGGTCTTCCTTACTCAATAATTAATTTATGACTCATACCATTATATAATATAATATTAAATTATTCAATATTAAATACCTATCTTGGTACCTAACATTTTCATCACTCAAATAGGGATAAATTTTCCTTTGCAACAGAGATCATCTCACCTTGAGATGGTCCCTAACTATAATTTTCTCACCTTGAGATGATCCACAGTCATGACTGTCCCACACTGAGATGACCACACTAGAAACAAGTTCTCGCGCTACAGTTCAAACGGTTACACGCCAGCCAAGCACAATGGTTTTTTGATAATGGTTTCTTGATACCAACTAATTTTTGGCTTCTCTTGCAAGCTTGGTATTCCCATTTTGGAAGTCTATTTAAATGCACTTATCCTTCATTGAAAAGATCACAAATTCATGCATCAAATTGTTGTCAAATTGAAGAATCAAAGATCTCTCAATCTCAAAGCAATGAAGTGTCATCAAAATTCAACCATGGAGCTCCCAAGCATGTCAATGGAACCTCTCAAAGGTTGAATATTGAATTCATACTTCTTGCACCATCCAACACCCTTGCTTACGTGTAAATTCCACCCCTAAATCATTCCTCATGAGTGCACCAATAACGTCAATTCACCCGTGGATCAAAACCTGACGTTTCCTAGCATCAACCATGATAAATAATTCATATTTTAGTGGCCATCTCACCTAGAGATAACCTATAAATGTGACCGTATCTCCTGATATGTCTAGTATGCAATACCGTTCTGCACAAAGATGACCTCTCGGGTAGAGATCCTTTCCCTATTTTCTTGCTTTCACTAGATTTAGCAGCATTTCAATCACTTTTTAGCATAGTTAGATTTTATTTTCATGCATTCATTTATCGTAATTTAGCTTTTTTATTGCTTTATTTATCATCATTATGGGTCTTATATTGAAATGCTATTCATATACTTTTGATGCTCTTTATATTTTCTTATGTGCAGATTACAGGTCTTTATGAGGGGAAAATGGCATAAAAAAATCATTCATCATCATTATACATTGCGAAGGTCATGAGAAACCCTTACCAAATCAATTTGTGAGGATTTCAAAAGATTTTACGAGATGCACCTAGATTCTTCTTCTTATGGTAAATATTTGTATCAAATTGATAGTAAATCCCTCCACGGAATCTCATTGTAACCTCTTTTGAAGGATACAATTGATATTAATAAAAGGACACCATTATTTTATATCTTATTTTATCATCATGGTTACATAATTTTCTATCTAGTTTTCTCTTTATTTAACTGCATAGATGTATGATATTTTTAGCATACTTCAGTGGCTATCACCTTGCCTGAGATTCATCCTATAGAACCGAACCACCCAAAATATAAGGGACATAGAGAGTACTTGTACTACTTATATCACAAACAAAATGTTCATGATACCCAAAAATGCTATGCATTTAAAAATTTAGTACAAGATATGTTCGATAAAAATCAATTACAAATTGATAATCCTCTTACCCTTGATAACCAATATATGGGAATCTTCAAATATCCCTTACCCACTCATGAGGTTAACGAGGATCAAATTATATAGGTGAAAGAAATCCATATGGCCCCACCCACTCACGGGTTCATAGGGATGATTAACATTGTGATAAGGAACCAAAGATATGATCAACTTGAACCACCTACAATTTTTGCTAGTGTTCCTTCTACATCATAATACTTGCTATCCTAAAATCCTGTCCAAGGTCCACAATCTCAATCGATGGTAACAATTAGAAGTATAGTTAATCAAAGTATACAAATGGCATCAACTAAACTCTCCATTTATGATTTAATCCAACAATCATTGAGACATAGAGAAGCTCTCATGGAGATTTTGAAGTCCATCGAATTGTAGCCCTGGGACCCCAACACCTTTACTATTTTCATGGGGTATGTCCAAAAGTGCAAAGAATATATCATTACCCTTTATGATCATAAAATAAAACTGGTACCCATAGACGTAGTCTGTCCTCCATTTTATATCATCACTTGTATAAATAGGATCCCCTACAAATGGGTGATGATAGACACGGGTTCTTCCCTAAATATCATCACCACTTCTACTTTGGAACATCGTAGTCTTCCAACGTCACACATTGTGGTGTCCACCTTCACTCTTAGGATATTTAATGATGCTCTATGCTCCATAGTTAGCACAATAGTCCTTCCTATTTAGGTTGGACTAAATATGATTTCTATGTTGTGCCATGTGTTAGAAGGTGTGATGCAATACAACATATTGCTTAGTCAACCTTGGATAAGAGATATAAAATATGTTCCATCCATACTGCACTAGTGCATCAAATATGTTCATGAAGGTAAAATCCATGTTTTCCCTTTAGATGATGAGCCTTTCAAATATGTTAATCTTGACAATAACCCAAGGGAATTTATCCTACCCTCCATGCATCTAGACATCCAACCTGATCACCCTATTAAGCATCCAGAGCATCCATAAAAACCATCACCTCCATTCACCTATTCATACACATCATCATATCCATCTCAACCTTCACCACTAACATCTTCTAACATCTCTTCTTTATCATCATATCCTTTGAGTGTGAAGAAGTTGAAAGCACCAATGAAGGAAACCCCATCAGTCATTCCTACCATCTCAATAGTAGATATTCCAATTCCTATGGAAGAAGAGGAATATTTGCTATGATGGATGAGTCACCTTACACTTCACCTCCAACATCTTCACCACAAGTTATAATCCACATGGCTAATCCTGATCTCAGTGAGTATCTCATACAAAATTTTATATTTACACCACTCATCTAGTTCGTCCAGGATATGGGCAGATCTTATGTGTCATCATTACCCATTGGTACCATTGTACCTTTGGGAATACCCTCGAACCAAATGAATTTCATATATGGGAGTTTGACAAATATACTAAGAAGTTTCCTATGATAGTCCACAATGATTAACCTTTCTTAGGAAACATTTATTACATGTCAAACCTGAAGTTTACCTTATGATATTTTTATCGCTACCATTGGCACAAAAATGGCCTTGGCTGATATGAGCAGGATCTTAGAACACCCTATCAACCACAATATGAAATTTCCATGGATAAATTTAGCTTAGGGTATTCCATACACATGCCTGATGAACTCATTGCAGAATATCTGCAATGCTTAACCATAGGATTTATTGAGGATATTGATGAGAATGATTACATCGATCCAGGCTACTCTCATCTGTTAGGAGATCATATCCCCATTACAGTAGTTTTTGTTAAATATTCTGACTCAATTAGTGAGACATTAGAGGAGTATGAGGATGAGACGAAACTCACATATCTCAGTCCTCATCATAGTCGATAACCTCTTGACTTCATCAATGAGGTATAATATGAATACAAGGATAAAATAAGTTTGGCATATCTAGGTCCTCACCACCTTCGATGAAATAACAATGAAAAATAGAATTCACCCCCATAAATATAGAAGATATCTATCATAGGGCTTTTCCTGTGCACCAACCCACCTGGGAGCAGCTTATACCTCCAAAATATCCAATCATCCTGGCTCCTCATAGGTTGGATCCATTCATTCCATTTCCACCTCAACCACATCTGACATATCTAGGACCTTCTATTTTTGATAGGTCATGCTTATCCACAAATAGAAACTATTCATCCATAAATATGGTTTTAATTGATCTAAATGCACCACTTCACAATCCCAACGACCCTTGAAAACCATTGCATCTCAATCATGAGGCCATCAATTTTGACCGTGTTGCATCGCCACCTTCGCCTGAAGAGTTCTTCCCTTGTGAGGATATGTTACAACCATTTCATTTCTCACAAGGGCCATATAAGGATGTTTGCTAAGTTGATATTGAACCCAATATGATCGACTCTCCAAATATAGCTGATGATATCCATTTAATCCCCTAAACCTCACCATCTTGAGGAGGGATCCCATATGTCAATAGAGTAAAACATTGATGTAGACATTGGTAATGATCCTGAGACTCCCAAAAACATAAAATTGGGATAAATCTTATCCCTTGAAGAGTGAGCCATCTACACATATCTATTGATAGAAAATATAGAAATATTTGCTTGGTATTACAAAGACATGTCGGGTTTGGATCTAAAATTGATCATGCACAACCTTACATTAGATATAAAAATAAAATTGATCAAGCAAAAGCTTTGTAAAATGCATCCAAAAATCATCTTAATGGTGAAATATGAGTTACAAAAATTGTTGGATGCTAGATTTTTTAACCCATCGACTATCCTAAATGGGATTCTAACATGGTACATGTAGGAAAACCTGATTAGAGGATTTGTATATGTACAAACTTTCAAGATCTTAACAAAGCAACTCCAAAGGATGAATTTCTCCTTCCAAGAATTTATGCTCTAGTTGACACCACCACAGGTCATGAAATGTTGTCCCTCATGGATGGTTTTTCAGGCTATAAATTAATATATATCAAACTTGAGGATCAACCAAACACAAAATTTACCACCCCTTGGGGAAATTTTTTCTACAAGGTGTAGACACTAAAATGTGGTCAATCCGATTATGCTACCAAAAGCAATGACTAAAATGACATACCAAGGCCCCCAGGGCAGCCCTTAGGAGGTATACAGTGGTTCTAACCACTTTGTACAAGGTTTGTAATGTTCTAGGACATTTTGGAGACCTTTGGACACCCTGGTTCTATTCATCCCACCCTGGGACGAATATAGAACATATTCATCCCACCTTGGAGAGAATAGCATCATTCATCCCAAGGTGGAGCAAATAACAAGTTTGACCATTAAAAATCAAATCTAGACAAATGACACCTAGAAACGATTACATTTTTTGCATGCCCACACCTGCAAGTCAGATCACACAATATATTTATACCTTTCTCCATAAGGGAGGCCAATTTAGGAGATTATCTTCCCCCTCCAATGCATGCCACCATGGTGACCAAGTGGCGCCTCTTGCCTCGCATGCCCTCACATGCATTTTGATCCATGAGCCTCCTTGGGCTATAAAGTGGATCTAGTTTCCACACAAATTATGGATAGGTGTTTTAGGTTTATGCAACGGAGTGCTGCTAATATTTCCTTTCACATTTTGTGCCTATTTTTCCCTCAAAATCTCTACCTAGTGAAGGAGGTTAGCGACTGAACTAGTAGGCACAATTTGTCACATAACCAAACTATATGAGTGAATTCCCTCACAAAATTTGATTAAAATACATCCCATAGTGTTTTGGACCATTCCCTAATGGAATTGGTGGTAAATTTAGGAAGAATCGGTGGGTGTCCCACCCCCGAGTGCCCCCCAATTTGTGACAGTCCTATTTGTCCCACCCTATGACAAATATAAATATGTCCACAATTTTTTGACTATTTTTAATTATTTTCTTTCTACATGCTTATATTATTCTTCAGTTAAATTTTCATGTCATTATGAGCTATATTGGCCGAGATATTGTGATTTTAGTGTTTTGTAGGGTCTCTTGCAAGTCCACGGCAGTCATTTGGAGAAACACCTAAAATTTTACTGATTTTGAAAATCTTATCATATGGATTTTCATAAAAAAAAAAAATTATGCATTCTATCAAATTTTCATGTGTTCTTGATAGGTGTAGGGGTAGAAATTTCTCACTTTGGTTTTTGTAGGTTGTGAATGGTCATTTGGATTGCAAATCCCCATAAGATTTAATTTTGAGGTAATTTATGGTGATATCTTCCCAAAACCACATATTTTACATACCTCTATAATTTCAAGTCATTTGGAGTTGATTTGATGCATGTTCTCATTACTAGCCTCTTGGTGCCTATGGGGATTGCATGTTTTTCATCATACGCACTGGCTATTTGACACTTTTGGTTTTCTTGTGTGCAGGTGCAGGTCATTATAGAACATTGGGAAGTGTAATAGGACATCAAGATCAAAGATACAAGTGGTTGCAACATTATCTTGTCCACCTCGACTATGGGTACGAGGAAAGACATTGGATGTGCACCCGAGTTACTTGAAGGATTTCGATCCTTGGGCACCCAATTTGTAAATAGTTGTATCAATAATTTGGGCCCTCAAAGGGTATATTTTTTAACCTATATTTGATCTTCTTTATTAATACAAATTTGATTTTCTTTGCTTCATTTCTTGTTATTTGCTATCCTTTCCTTCTTACTTGCATGCTTTTATTTGATGCTCATACGCAATAGGACATAGATACACACATTGTTTATCATAATTTGGTGCATAGTTTTTCCCTAATTTAATGGTGATCATGGTGGGACCTAGTCCCTTTTTCTTTAGGTGAGTTTTAGATCTCATTTTTCATCTTTTTATGTTGTTGGTGATATTCGTTCTAGACTGAAATTAACTCTGACCTGCTATTCATGCCACCCTAGGACAAATACGAATTCATACCACCCTAGAATGAATACAGACCTGCTATTAATCCCACCCTAGAGTGAATAGAAACCAAAGAGATTTCTGAGCAGAATTCTAGAAATAGCAAGTTTTGGTAGTGATGAGGTAGGCATCTGAATATTCCTTTTCTATTTTCAACTTTCAAAAACTAGTTTTTATTTGGTTTTTCCCACATATTTTGCTTGTTTAGAAAGGTTAAAAGTTAGTTTTCCTTTTTATTAAAAATATAGAATCACAAAAAACATATAAAAGGATAAAAAACAAATAAGTTTAAAGTAGAAATGCATCTCTTTGGGTTGCTTGCTTGTAGCCTACCCTATGGGTAGGCTAACATTTAGGGTTTCACATTTATAGATACATTTGTGAGTTCTTTTTATGCTAACTTTCTAAAATTAAAATGCACCTTTTGCATGCATTTAGTGAATGATCATAGAATGCTTTTTTTTCTTACTTTCTTTGGATTAAAAAGAACCACACACACCATGATTCACTTAAATGCTTGTGAGGTGGATTTCATCACCATCCACTAGTAGAGTTCGGTGAGGTAGCTTTCGTATCCATCTGCCATCTCAAATCCCATGAACCTTGTTCTTTGCCAAGGCCGATTCCAATATTCATCATAGCCTATGGGTTATAGCACGTATCTCTCTTCAGAGAGGTATATCACAGACTACGGGTGAATTGGGTGAGGAACTGGTAGGACCTATTCTCCTTGGCCGTGTGTGGACTTCATTACCACATATTATAGGTGGGATAACATGACTTGGATTTCATAGCCATGTTGTCGAGCTACGAGTATACATGTGAAATCCAATTAAACACGATATTATCATCCAATAAGATTTCAAAACATGTGACACAAGGTCATTCTTTAGAAAAAACACATTTGAAACACAAAATAGTTTAGGGATCCACATATAAAACTTAAAAGAGATAATAATATGTATTATTGAGTGCTTCCTTTCTTATTTGTTGTTTCATTAAGAATTTTTAAATAATATAATCACTGCAGGTTTGGTAGATATTTCAATGGTGTGCACCCGCAACCAAGCCCAATCATAGGTAGAAGTTGTAGAGTGTATTAGGAGATATGATTCATCTTCACTTTAGCCCTAGGGACCTGGTCATACCTCCCTGGCGAGCCTCTACTCAACCCAGCCCCAAGATAGCGGGGAATGAGCCACAATTGCGAGGGAGCCCTATGTGGGACATCCCGAGAGATAATGGATATTACCTAGGAGAGTGTTCCTGATATCTGGATACATCATGCACCTTATTTTATGAAAGGCAACAATGTTCTAAGGCACTAATAGATAGAGTGGTGCCATGCATCTGCATACCCGTTAGGACTAATATGCCTATTCATAGGCTAGAGCATGACTTCACACACTAGGTAGAGTAGGTCGATACGACCCTGCCTATACATCACCTTGATAGGGTACAATAGCTTAGGCAACCTGACGGGAATGATACTCACTGCTCGGGGTAAGCCAATTCCACCATACCCTTCCTTGTTCATGAAGGAAGGAATGACGAGATCCTAAATTTTCCTCAAGAGAAGTCTTCTATGAATGCATGATGTGCCTTTGTGCTAGTTGAATACAATGAATATATGCTCTGGCCCAAACCTCAAGTCAATGTGATGGACCTCAATCGAGGGAAGCACATGATGGATATCACAGATTATCTTGAGGAAGGTCAGCCTAGGGTGAGACTCCTAGGCCTCCTAGACCCTGCACAATATAGAAAATTAATCAAGAAGTTGCAAAATATACATAATGCTAAGCTTAGTTCAATAAGATTTGGTGAGATAAAGAACAACTAGACCACTTGCATCAGCTTGAAAAAGAGAGAATCGAACGACAGACCAATGAGTTGTTCTAGAAGACTTTACGAGAGAGGGTTCCTACCCCTAAGACCCATAGATAGGAATTCCATCTGAGGTAACCCATGCTTGTTCAAGAGAGATCTTTGAGACCCTATCCAACATTACCTTCGTGACCTCCTAGGCCATATCGGGACCTACCTCCTGGGCCAGATATAGGGTGCCCACAGCGGGTGGATACCCCTCCTTATAGACCAACTCGAGAGATGCCTTATGGGGCATACACGGAGAATGATCCAGAGATAGAGCATTTGGATATGCCTTACCAAGGTAATGGGGGTGATGTGCCACCACCCCATAATAGGTTGGAGGATCCTAGACCTCCATCGCAGGATGTGAGCAAGAATGAGGAGATTAAATCCTTAGGCCCGTACAAATTATTGCTAGAGTGCCTAGAATCAATAGAGAACAAGACCTCCGAGTCTGGGTCTCAAAATCCCACTTTGCACCAGTTACATAGTCAACCCCTACATCCTTTGATTCCTTCCCCTCCTTATCCATAGTAATTTAAGTTGCCTTAGTTGGACACATTTAAAGGAGATGAGGATGCATAAGAATATGTCACTATATTCCTTGGTCAATGCTTTGGCATCCAGGATAATGATGCTTTTCTTTTGAGGACATTCATGACTACCCTCTCTGACCCTGCCTTGGATTGATTCTACCAACTCCCTAAGCATAGCATCCATAACTTGGACCAGTTTGCAGATGCGTTTCTAGAATGCTTTACCTTCAATACCAAGAGGAAGGCGATGTTGGCTGATCTCGTTGGGTTGAAACAGTATGACGATGAGTCGATAACAAACTTTGGCAATAGGTGGAAAGCCTTACTCGCCAAGCTACCTATATAATACCCATGTTGGAGTTGACTCAAATGTTTTCCAAGAGTTGTCTAAATCCAATATCCTTGTTATTACAGTTGCAAGAGTACCCCACTCTTGAAGATGCCCTAGCACAAGCTAGGACCATTTAAGACATCAATATTCAAGAGGAAATTGTGAAGCCTCACAAGGAGTGGAAAAAGAATGCCAAGAGCACCCCAATGTAGCCTAAGCCAAAAATAGTGAGTCAGGTTGTCATTAGTGTTCCATGGACGCTGCTATCAGCACCACCTCAAAAGCCTAATTATCAGGCCAAGCCTGGGAACTATGCCAAGGATAACCAGAATAGTCAAGGGCAAAATTAACAACATCACTCCAAGTGATAGTTCATTCCCATTGTATAGTCTATGGACTCATTTTTTGAGCACCTCTTGGTATCTAATTCAATAAATATTCCAGAGAGTCAACCTGTCGATCCAAATGCACCCAGGCCCAAAGAGTACAAAGAATACCTATATTGCAAATTCCATAGGCAAAATGGGCATGATGTGCAAATGTGTTACAAGTTTAAACACTTGGTACAAGACATGATCGATAGGAACATCCTCTAGGTATACAATCCTATCACACCAAACAACTAATAGATGGAGGTCTTCAAATACCCCTTTACTACCCATGTGGAGCAAGCCAAGCCAGTATCCCAGGTGAATGAGGTTCACCATGCTCCCCCTCAGTAGGAGTATGTCGATATGGTCAACATCATCACAAGAAATAGGCAGTATCCAAACCTAGTCACACCACCTATAGCTTAGAGTGATATCCCTTTTATGTCACAGCAGTTACTACCTCCTCTATCAAACCTCCCACCTAGGCATATGGCCACAATTAAGAGTAAGCTTACTCAAAGCTTAATAATAACATTTGTTTTTCTCTTCATCTATGATATCATTCAACAATCACAACCTCATATATAAGCCTTGATGTAGATCCTTAAGGCATTAGAGCTTTCGCCCCAGGAGTCTAAATCCTTCAACAACTTTGTGGGGCATGTACGATAGTGCATAGAACCAGTGATTACCTTTTGAGAATATGAGCTTAAACTGGTTCCAAATGATATGGTGGACCCTCTCTTGCACATCGTTGCATGTGTAAATGGGACACCATACAAGAGAGTGTTTATAGACACTAGGTCTTCTAGCAACATCATCACCATGATAGCTCTCAAGCACTTGAAGCTCCCAACATCCCATATTGTTGCATCTACATACACCCTCTAAGAATTCAATGATACCATATGCTTAATGGTTGGTACAATCATCCTGCATATTCAAGTAGGATAAAAGACCATCTCGACACTGTGCCACATCTTGGAGGGTGATATTGTGTACAATATCCTATTAGGTAGACCATGGATTAGGGACATGAAGTGTGTCCCTTCCATAATGCACTAGTGCCTCAAGTACACTCATGAAGGGCAAGTTCACATCATCCCTATGGACCTCTAGCCCTTCAAGTATTGTAATATAGTGTAGCAGCTCCTCGATTCAACCTTACCATCGACACACCTAGATTTCCAATAGAATAAATCTAGCCAAGGCTTGACCTTGTTATCATCACATGCCATATTGTACTCATCATCGACACCCCCTAGATGCCTATTTTGTTTGTGGATCCTTTGCCTACGAACTCGATGAAGCAACATGTTGATAATGTCCAACTGACCATATCCACCATATCCACAGAGAAGATCCCTAGACAAGACGATGAATAGCTACCGCATAAGGAAAACAATGAGTCATATTAGGTCTTGCTGTCATTCCTCTTCTATCCACAACCTTAGGTCATGGTGCACCTTGCTTCCACTGAATTGGGAGAATACATGGTTAGGAATGTTACAACTACCCATGCTATAGAGTTGATGCAAGACATGGGTCAACCCCATCTTACCATAGGCACTATCAATCCTCTATGCATATCCCCTAATAAAACGAATTTCATCTATAGGGCCCTTGACTATGGTATTGAATCCTATCAACAATAGGAGGATGAAGAGCCCTTATCGAAATAAATCAACTACTTATCTAACCCTAACTTCACCCTGAAGTACCTTGACCTTTGCAATTGGCATGGTTATGGGTTATGCTTGTATGAGCAAGGCACACATGTTCCATTTCAACCCTAGTATCAGATGCCATATGATAAGTCCGTATTAGGACATAACCACCCTTTTTCTCTATATGTTCTTACATATGGCCTAGATTTCCTATGCCTCAATTATAGGGATGATTTGGCATGAGATCCCTTTTCCAACCCCAATCACGTCTACTCACTAGGATACTATTTCCCTATGTCCTTGGGAGATGATGACCCACCTTGCGATGGTATCCAATATTATGAAAGAGGTGAAAGTTCACATACCCTTCCCCATGGTAGTGAGGAAGAGGATCCAGGATCCCCTTATGATTGGATGCCAGATGATGATTCGGACTATGAAGTTGCACCAATTGGCTTTGATAGTTCTGATGGAGAGTACGTACAAGTCATCCCCTGGGATGATGAGGATGAGTACTATTTGTGCATGTTCCCATTATAAGATCCCATTTGGTGACAAATTCTACCTCATAAAGAGTAAGTTTACCCTCAACTACACCGACCACCACCAGTCATTCCACCACCTCCACAACCACCTCCTCAAGTCTTGTAACATTCGAAGGTTTGTGGTCACCATCAGCTACCTAGGGAAAATAATCCATCCATAAACATAATTTCCATAGATATTTTCAAGCCCCTGTGAGATCCAAATAACCCATTGAATCCATTGTACCTCGACTTTGGGGAAATTAACTTTTATCAGGGAGATTCACCTCCATTTCTCTCTGAGTACTGGCCTTGCGATGAGCTGCTCCAGCCATTTAATTTCTCTCCAAGGCCAAATCATAATGTCTTCCATGCTGAGGAGGAACCTAAGGTTCCCATTGATGATCTAAATCTAGTTGATGACATCCACATGATCCCTACTCCTCACCAGTTGGAGGAAGTATCACATATGTCAATAGAGCCTATGATTGATATAGATATCGGTTCGAATCTTGAGAACCCATAGTATATAAAGCTAGGGGAAAGCCTATCCCCTAAAGAGCAAGCTAATTACATAGCCCTTCTCACAAATAATAAGGAAGCTTTTTTATGCAGGAGCATCCGGTGGTAGCAGCGCAATCTTGCGTCAACAAATTTTTTTCTAAGTTTTTAGTCTTTGACAAGGCAGAAGTCGGTCGCGATATCGCAATGTCACGATATCGCGACGTCGCGAAATCGTGACATAAAATTGAAGAGAAGGTAGGGAAGCAGGGAGGTCACGATATCACGACATCATGAAATCATGACATAAAGTTGAAGTCAAGGCAGGGAAGCAGGGAGGTCACAATATCGCGACGTCACGATAGCACAACATCTCAAAATCATGACATGAAGTTAAAGTCGAGGCAGAGAAGCGGGGAGGTCACGATATCGCGATGTCGTGATATCATGACGTCGCGAAATCATGACTATGGAGCAGCAGCCAAAGGGAAGGAGTTGGGATGTCACGATTTCATGACATGTTGCGAAATCGCGGGGAAGGAGTTGGGATGTCATGATTTCATGACATGTCGCGAAATCACGACTATCGCAAAATCATGAAGGAGAAGAACAATCGAGATGGAGTAGTTGGAGATGTCACGATTTCATGACATTTCGTAAAATTGCGACCACCAGCAGGAGAAAGGAAGATGCCAAAGAAATCGTCGCGATTTCACGACATGTTGCGAAATCGCAACCGGAGCAGAGAAGCGAAGGCGAGGAAGGAAAACGTCACGATATCGTGACATGTCATGATATCGCGACCTAAAGGTGAGAATGGCAGGGATGAAGAGAATATGTCATGATATCACGACATGTTGCGATATCGCGACATGTCGTGATATCGTGACATGTCGCGATATCATGACATGTCGCGATATCATGACCAAAAGAAGGAAGAAGCGCAAGAAAGTTAAACTGTCACGATATCGCGACATGTCGTGATATCACAACAAACATCTGGTTCATGGCTCGAAAAGGCATGTGCTCCAAGATGATGTTTCCAAGGCGGTCAGGGGCCTCTTTAATGCATGCATTCATGGCGGATCGGGGCAGTTGCCCATTTATGGAAAGAAATTGAAGACTCGGCCGTGGAAGCCGATTTTGCCAATTTTTGTAATGAATTCTGCCAGGTGGGTCATTAATGGCCTAGAGGGTCGAGACCTCGATAAAAACTTAGAGATTGTAATAAATCGGGTTGGTAGACCAATTTTTGAAGGATGTTTTCAGAGGGTCGGGGCCTCTATAAAAACCCAGTTTCTATAATAGACTAGGGGTGGTGGATTGGAGAACGAACTCAGAGAGTGCAGTTAGAGAAAACCAAGCCGAGCGCTGGTTAATGTAAGCCTACGGGCTATTTCTGTAAGTATTTTTCAGATTAATGAAGAAAGATCAGATTTGAGATGAGTGTCATTTGCCCGTCCTCCATCAATGGTATCAGAGCTAGAAGATTCTGAGTGCACAGCAGATTCGCCGAATGTGAGGCAGTTGTGCCAGGATCTATGGTAGGGTTCTGAGAGAGGAGAGAGAGAGTTTAGGATCCCTGAGCATGTTAGCAGAGCACCGAAATTGAGGCAGCTACACCAAGATCGGTTGAGCTTTGTGAGAAAAGTGAAGAAAAATGCATCCACAAAAAATTTGGGACAGTAAGAGCGATATGATGACATTGGAAGAGTTCGAGGCATTGTAGAGGCAATTTAAAGCCCTGCAAGAGGAGTGGCTCAGAATAAAATTGCAGAGGCAAGAGGATCAGCACAGAAAGCATGAGGCTAAACAGAAGTTAAAGCCATTGAAGGCTGCAGACGAGGAGGAGCACAACCGTGCCAGAATATATCCAATAGAAGACAAAAATTTATTTGGCCAGGAGACAGAGTTGAAGCAGGCTGCAGATGAAGAAGTATGTAGCAGTGGGAGAATATTTCTAGAGGAAGACAAAAGTTGTTTTGGCCAGGAGAAGGGGTTGGAACAGGCTACAGAGGCAGATGAATGTCTAGAGGTGCTGTAGAAGGCAGTAACCAGACAGTGCAGAAGTGAAGATCACTTCTCCATCAACCCTGGTTGTCTGATGCAGGAGCATCCGATGGCAGCAGCGCAATCTTGCGTCAACAAATTTTTTTCTAAGTTTTTAGTCTTTGACAAGGTAGAAGTTGGTCGCGATATCGCGACGTTGCAAAATCATGACATAAAATTGAAGAGAATGTAGGGAAGCTGGGAGGTCATGATATCGTGACATTGCGATATCGCGACATCGCAAAATTGTGACATAAAGTTGAAGTTGAGGCAAGGAAGCAGGGAGGTCATGATATCACGACGTCACGATATCGCAACGTCGTAAAATCATGACATGAAGTTAAAGTCAAGGCAGAGAAGTAGGGAGGTCGCGATATCGTGACTATGGAGCAACAGCCAAAGGGAAGGAGTTGGGATGTTGCGATTTCGTGACATGTCATGAAATCATGATCGTCACGAAATCACGACATCGAAACAATAGCTAGAGGGAAGGAGTTGGGATGTCGTGATTTCGTGACATGTCATGAAATCATGACTATCATGAAATCACGACATAAGAGCAGCGACCAAGGGAAAACAGTTGGGAGGTCACGATTTCGTGACATGTCACAAAATTACGACTGTCGCGAAATCGCGACTGTCATGAAATCGCGATGGAGAAGAATAGTCGAGAGGGAGCAGTTGGAGATGTCACGATTTCATGACATGTCACAAAATTATGACCACCAATAGGAGAAAGGAAGATGTCGAAGAAATCGTCGTGATTTCATGACATGTTGCAAAATCACGACTGGAGCAAAGAAGCGGAGGCGAGGAAGGAAAACGTCACGATATCGTGACATGTCACGATATCGCGACCCGAAGGCGAGAAGGGCAGGGATGAAGAGAATACGTCGTGAAATCATGACATGTCACGATATCATGACCAAAAGAAGGAAGAAGCATAAGAAAGTTAAACTATCGTGATATCGCGACATGTCGCGATATCACGACAAACAGTTGGTTCGTGGCTCAAAAAGGCACGTGCTCCAAGATGATGTTTTTGAGGCGGTCAGGGGCCTCTTTAATGCATGTATTCATGGCGGATCGAGGCAGTTGCCCATTTATGGAAAGAAAATTGAAGACTCGGCCGTGGAAGCTGATTTTTTTGGTTTTTGTAATGAATTTTGCCAGGTGGGTCATTAATGGCCTAGAGGGTCGAGACCTCGATAAAAACTCAGAGATTGTAATAAATCGGGTTGGTAGACTGATTTTCGAATGATGTTTTTAGAGGGTCGGGGCCTCTATAAAAACCTAGTTTCTGTAATAGACTAGGGGGGGTGGTGGATTGGAGAATAGACTTAGAGAGTGCAGTTAGAGAAAACCAAGCCGAGCGCTGGTTAATGTAAGCCTACGGGATATTTCTGTAAGTATTTTTTATATTAATGAATAAAGATCAAATTTGAGATGAGTGTCGTTTTCCCATCCCCAATCACTTTTGCATGGTCCTACAAAGACATATCGGGACTAGATCCAAATCTGGTCACCCATAATCTGACGCTTGATCCCACGGCCAAGCCGATCAAGAAAAATCTAAGAAAATACATCCTATAATGGCTCTAATGGTCAAAGACAAGCTACAAAAGTTGTTGGATGCCAAGTTTTTTATTTCTATAGACTATCGACTATGGTTTTCTAACATGGTTCCCATAAAGAAACTAGACGGGATGATTCACATTTGCATCGACTTTCGAGACCTAAAAAAGTGAGTCCTAAGGATGATTTCCCTTTGTCGACCATCGACACCCTGGTAGATGCCACAACGGGACATGAAATATTATCCCTCATGGATGGATTCTTCGGATACAATAAAATTCGTATCAATCCGGAGGACCAACTCAAAATGGTGTTCACAACACCTTGGGGAACATTTTGCTATAAGGTCATGCCCTTTGGCCTTAAAAATGTCGATGCTACCTACCAGCGTGCCATGACATACATCTTCCATGACTACATGCATAATATTTTGGAAGATTACATGGATGACTTACTAGATAAATATTTATTACGCCATGAGCATCTCGATGTCTTGTGCAAAGTCCTCGATCGCCTTATTGAGCATAATGTGAGGTTGAACCCCAAGAAGTGCATCTTTGGCATCACGTCTGGAAAACTCTTGGGATTTATTGTCTCTAAAAAAGGCATCAAAGTGGACACCAACAAGGTCAATTTAATCCTTGAGATGCCTCCACCAACCACAATCAAGAAGCTTCAAATTTTTCAGGGCAAGATCGCATCCATCAAATGCTTCATAGCACAATTATCAGACAAGTTTCAATCCATGAACAAGTTATTGCACAAGGGGGTCACATTACATTGGGATGACGAGTGTTAGGATGCCTTTGATGCAATCAAACAATACTTGGCTTCACCACCAGTTTTGGCTCCACCTAGACCAGGAGTATTGTGCTGATTATACATCTCAGCCATTGAGATTGCATTGGGTGCCATGTTGGCCCGGAACAATGAACTGCATAAGGAACAAGCTACTTACTATCTCAGTCGCACCCTAGTCAATTATGATATCAAGTACGCATACGTTGAGAAGTTATACCTAGCAGTGGTTTTTGCCACCAAGAAGCTATGATATTACATGCCTAGCCATACCATTAATGTTATATCTAAGGAGAATCCATTGCAATACATGATGAGTTGCACTTATCACAATAGTCGCACGGTGAAATGGATCATGTTGTTGACAGAGTTCAACCTTGAGTTTATTAGAAAAAAAATAAATTAAGGGTTAGGTCATCACCGATCAACTTGTAGAGGATCCTCTCTCGGATGATCAGCCTCTTAGCATGGAGCTTCTCGATGATAGGGTCTTCTAAATATCAGAATCGTTGGATTTTAATGAGCCTAAGTTGTAGGCAGATATGACCCTATTTTTTGATTGCTCCAAATGCGAGCAAGGGGGTGGTGCAAGGATCATGTTTTTCACACCACATGTGGCTCCCATACCCCTACCATTTAAACTCGATTTCCTATGCACAAAAAATAATGCTGAGTACAAATCCTTGCTCATAGTTCTTCAGATGACCATCGCCATAAAAATCACCAAGCTTAGCATTTTCAGTGATTCCTTGCTCATTGTTAACTAGGTCAAAGGGATATACCAATGCAAGTGCCTAGTTCTACAAGCCTACAAATCCCTTATGGATAAATACCTGGAAAATTTTGAATGGTACGACATCAAGGAACTCCCTCGATCATCCAACCATTTTGCAGATATGATGGCCTCCCTAGGGTCTGTTCTCACACATTCACAAGCACTTGAATCATGCCAATTGGGGGAATATGTTCCCTCAAGCCTCTTTTGATAGTAGCATAATGCTATTCTTACGAGTTCTTTCCCAATCAGTGTTTGCTCAGGATGAACTTCAAGAGGGAAAGGCAGTTCATGCGATCAAGGCTTCCTTGCAATAGGATTGGTCTACACAAATCAAGGAGTATTTAAAACTTGGTAACCTCCCCCTGGATTGTTGCACGTCACTAAAATAACATTCAAATGAAAGGGGATAAAATATGTCTTTCTAGGAGATATTCTGTATCATCAAAGCTACGAAGGGATCCTCCTTCACTGCTTAGAGCATCAAGAATCGGCTTGGGAAATCACCTAAGCGCATGATGGTACATGTGGTGGCCACTTTAGTGGCATGGCAATTACAAAACACATTCTTCACATGGGCTACTATTGGCCAACTTTAGAGCGAGATTGTTCCACATACGTGAAGAAGTGCATAAAGTATCAACACCATGTTAACTTGATGCATGTACCTTCTCAGGCCTTACAACTAATTCAATTGACGTGGTTATTTTTACAATGGGGGTTGGATTTAATTGTGAAAATCTCCCCTGCGTCCTTAGGCTATCACATGTTTATCATCATGGTTACCAAGTATTTCATAAAGTGGGTGGAAGTAATTCCCCTTACCACTACGATATGACCAGGCATAGAGGTGTTCCTCTTGCATAATATCATTTGTCATTTTGGTATTCCATCCAAGATCATTTCAAATAATGGGACATCATTTAAAAATAAATATGTGCGTGCTTTAATAGAAAAGTATAATATCTAGCACAACTTTTCGATGCCCTACTATCCACAAGCAAATGGGCAAGCAGAGGCTTCCAACAAAACATTGATTGCCATTCTCAAGAAAACTGTCAAAGAGAATCACACAGATTGGCACACTCAAATAGCCCTTGCTCTATGGGCCTATCGCACTAGCATTCAGATGCCCACTAGGGCTACTCAATTTTTTCTAGTGTATGGTGTTGAGGCGGTCATACCTCTATATATGGAAATCCCATCATTGCACATATCCATGCAGGAGTTCATCAATGATGACACTGTGTGGCAGACTCACCTAGAACAACTTACGTTGCTTGATGAGTGACACGTGAATGCTCTTGAGCACCTACACATTTATCAAGAGTGACTTAAGAGATATTATAATATGAAAGTTCACCTTAGAGAATTTCAGGTTGGTGACCTCGTTCTCAAAGAGAACCAGTAGAATTCTAATTTGTCGCCCCACTTGAGGGACAAGTTTGCGGTAAATTGGTTAGGTCCTTTTGTAATCACTAGTCAAGTAGTACCTAGGATGTATCACTTAGCCTCTCTTGAAGGATTTGAGGATCCTAAACTCTTGAATATCCTTCACCTATGACCTTTCCATGCTTAGAGTTCCATAGTCTCCAAAATGCTCCAAGGGTGCCTACAACCCACTTGGTCAACCTGAAATGATCCTAGGTGGTCTATGACCATCTAGGTCACCCCAAAATGCTCCAAGGGTGCCTACAACCCACTTGGTCAACCTAAAATTATCCTAGGAGGTCTATGACTGTCTAGGCCACCCCAAAATGCTCCAAGGGTGCCTATAACCTGCTTGGTCAACCTGAAATGATCCTAGGTGGTCTATGACCATTTTGGTCACCCCAAAATGCTCCAAGGGTGCCTACAACCTGCTTGGTCAACCTGAAATGATCCTACGTAGCCTTTTACTATCTAGGTCACCCCAAAATGCTCCAAGGGTTCCTACAACCCGCTTGGTCAACCTAAAATGATCCTAGGTAGTCTATGATCGTCTAGGTCACCCCAAAATACTCCAAGGGTACCTACAACCTGCTTGGTCAACCTGAAATAATCCTAGGTGGTCTATGACCATCTAGGTCACCCTAAAATTCTCTAAGGGTGCATACAATCCGATTGGTCAACCTAAAATGATCCTAGGTAGTCTATGACCATCTAGGTCACCTCAAAATTCTCCAAGGGTGCCTACAACCCGCTTGGTCAACCTAAAATGATCCTAGGTGGTCTATGACCATCTAGGTCACCCCAAAATGCTCCAAGAGTACCTACAACTTGCTTGGTCAACCTGAAATGATCCTAGATGGTCTATAATCATCTAGGTCATCCCAAAATGCTCCAAGGGTACCTACAACCTGCTTTGTCAACCTAAAATTATCCTAGGTGGTCTATGACCATCTCGGTCACCCCAAAATTCTCCAATGGTGCCCACAACCTACTTGGTCAATCTAAAACTATCCTAGGTAGTCTATGACCATCTAGGTCACTCCAAAATTCTCCAAGGGTGCCTACAACCTGCTTGGTCAACCTGAAATAATCCTAGGCAGTCTATGACCATCTAGGTCACCCAAAAAGCCCCAAAGGAATCCATAAGCCCTTTGGTCACATAAAATTCTCCAATGGCCCCCAATAATCCCATTGGTCACATGTACATACATATATATATCATTCAAAAATTCAAAAACATCATCAAAATATCAAAAATATAAAAATATTGCACCGCATTGCATTTCAAAAGCATCATCAAAATATCAAAAATACAAAAAAGATTACATCGCATTGCATTTTAAAAACATCATAAAAATATCAAAAATAAAAAAATATTGCATCGCATTACATTTCAAAAATATCATCAAAATATCAAAAATACAAAAAATATTGCATCGCATTGCATTTCAAAAGCATCATAAAAATATCAAAAATACAAAAATATTGCATCGCACTACATTTCAAAAGCATCATCAAAATATCAAAAATACAAAAACATTGCATCACACTGCATCCCATTACATTTTGATAATAATTTGCATTTAGGCATACTCGTCATCACACTTTGCATCTTAGAGTTGCTCACACATGTCTAGCACTGGGACTGTATCCTAGTCATTATTCAAAATCAATGTTGTTCAAGTCATCATCTATATAATTCAATATTTCACTTATCATTTCCACCTACATTCCCACTTTACATATTTGTGTCCATTCCCTTCACCTAGTCATTTGTTCTAGAATGTTATTAGGGTTTTTCGGTCACTCAATCGTCTCTAGTTTTCTTTTCAGATTTTGTAGAAATCTATCCTAATTTTTAGGAGGTAAGAGTCTTTCTTAGATTATTCCTTGTGTACATTAGATCCCCAATACATTTACACATTAATAAATCCAAGTTTGGCACAAGGAAATATAAAATTACGAAGTGGTCTAGGTTACCTTAAGCGAAAAGTTTATCCTGTTCATCCCCATGTGTGAATGGTTCAAGAATGCTGAGAATTGTCAAAAGGACAAGGTCTTCCCTTAAAAATTCCTCAAAATAAATAGCGGTTTTCACCACTATCAAAAATCCCAACTCCCAAAATCTCAAAAAAATCAAAAAATCCCAAAAAGCAAAAATTCAAATCAAAATCCCAACAAGAAAAATTAAAAAAAAATATATATATATTAAAAAAGCAAAAATCAAAAGGAAAATCAATAGTGGTTATCACCACTTCCCAAATCCCTTGCTCAAAGAAAACAAAATGCAAAATAAAAAGTGATTTTCATCACTACATATGAGCAAGTATCCCAATAAAATTGAAGAAAAGAAGGGAGTTTTGAACTTGAATCCCTAGAATTATCAGCATTCAGAAAGCCATAAGGTGATCCTCATTACAGTTTTGGTGGATAGCCTACCCAGAAATTGCAGTATCCTTACACATGATGATATGTATGTCACATTAGCTTTTGTGTGTATAGACCAATGTTTGCATGTGGACGAGCTAGATTTTGGTAGCTTTTACTACCTAGTTGTCTAATCCAACTAAGTACAAACTTAGGATTGTGACATTCATAGGGTGATCCTTATTATAGGTTTGGTGGATAGCCTATTCTAGCAATGGTGGTATCTTTATGTGTCTCACAAGAATGAACTCACTTGCACACACAAGGATATGAAGTATCTTGGTCGTCCTCGCAGATTCATACCTTGTTTAAAAGTCTTGCATGGTTAGTATACAACTTTTGATAAATTATCTAGAGTGTTTAAGTCTCATGAAAAACTCATCTACATTCTACAACATGTCATATCATACATTTCACTTTTTTTTAGCACATTTTCATATATCCATTACAAAACACAATATAAAAACAACAAAAAGCAAAAAAAAAAGAATTAATGAATTTTATACAGTCTATGGTGCTAACATAGTGTGTCAAATCATTAGTCATGGTCCATCATATCAAATTAATCAATCCACCTCATTGTGCATCCACGCATATAGATAGCATCAAATCAAATTACAACAACATATGCATCCATCCATCAACATTCCATCATCTCACAAAAGCATCCATATGCATACACAATAAGCATATAACATATCATTAGAAATAAAATGCATACATTGCATCCTATAGACACCTAAAACATGTTATGCCAAGGGTGACTACTCATATGGACATGCTACAAAACCATATGAAGGATCTTGGATAGACTCCAAGATAGAGCAATGGTTCTAACCACTCAATTTAGGCATTATGGCCTAAGCAGTATGAACCACAGCCCAAACTTGTGGTCTTCAGTCTAAATCAAGGTTGACACCTACGGTCTACAGTTTAGACCACAGGTATGACCTGCAGTCTAAACTGGAGTTTAGTTAGGCCTTCCATCCAAGCCAAATCGGTTGGAATGGCCAAGAGATCTAGAAGGAGGCAGTTGGAGGACGAAATATTCCAAAGGCTTCCATCCCAACTGTCCTAACCAACCTTCTTGGTCTTGGCTTCTCCATGAAGCCACCCCTAGCCCGAGGGGCATGCTACAAATACCCCCTCCAAGTGGAGAGAGGAGAAGGGAGATGATTTGTATAGCGAAGTGCTAGTGAATTATCGAGCGAGAGCTAATTTATCAAGAGAGCAGTGAAGCCCTGTCAAATTGCATAATGACTTTGTGCATTTGAGACCCCCTTTACTATCCATCTAAAGACCAATTAGCCATGGATGCCCTAGGTGCCTAAGAAGACCAAGAAACATAAATTCAGGTAAATGAAGGCCCTTCATAGTGATTTTACTACTAAATCTATCAGAGGAAGACAAAGGCAACCCTTGAACATCAATTCGGATAAGGAGGTCAAGCCCACTATCCCTAATTCTGAGGGCAAACCCATCAGAGGTCAAACTCTAGCTATCAGTCATGGTTCACAGTGTAGACAATCCCTCATAGCTGTGGTTTACAACAGGTTGATGATCATCTTAATTACTTTGCTTTTAACTGCATAAGATTAGTCATGTTAGTCTTTTCATAGGTTTAATTGCATTTTAGGGAAATTTTGATTGTAGGAATTAGACATTTCATGCGTTGCATTAAGTAGGAGTATATTGGATATTTTATGTTCTTTATTGCTTCTAATTCGATATTTAATCCATGCATCATTTGATTATTCATGTCTTGTATGTTGTAGTATAATTCTTGATGTAATTAGAATAGCTTAAAGTCTTTCTTTATGCTTTCTTGTTTTACTAGTTTAATGGTATTTACATGCATGTTTCTTTAAAGGGACTCATCACGAGAGGCTATCAATATTTTTAATCGTGTGCTATTGTTTCTTGTTCGCAAAGAGACAGGTGCAAAAGGGAGCCTATATCATAATCCTTCCACATCGTGAAGAAGAGGGTTAGCTCTACCCCAAGGCTATTTGTGAGTAATCACCAGAGCACAATAAGTGCGCCTACCCTATTGAGGGCATTGGAAATTATAACATCTGTATCATCTTTGGAGTGACCCTAAGAGGGCATTTTTGTAATCCAAGATCCTTTAAAATATTAATACAAGAAAATTTGCATGCGTTGGATTTCTTTGTTCAATTTATGCATTTGTGTTGATCTTAGTGTTTTCATGATGGTATAGATCAATACCCTAGCTAGGCGAACACTCTGAAGTTACGTCAGATGGTGATCACGACAAAACCCCACAATTTTAGCCTTGAATTCTGACTATTCTTGGCTATTTATTTTCACAGGTGCTAACCGTAGATTTTAGCTACAATTATTTTTTGGCCCACGGATGTAACCTGTGGTCTCCACTGCAGCATTGCAAATCGGACTTGTGGTTCATAGAGGAAAAAGTAGACAACAGGAAAATTAGTGGGCAGCAGAGCAGGAGTTGAGGTAGATCCCAATTTAACATTCTGTGTTGAATTTTCTGCTCTGTATCTTTCCATAAATCATAAAACCGTTGCAAACTAAGAACTAAATATATATATATATATATATATATATATAAGGGGTCAATGAACAAGTCCTAGTTTATTTTTATTTTTTGTTCAATAGAAAGGCATTGTTGGGAATAGTAGACCTCTAAGTGTAGTCTACCCCTAAATATAGCGACCTTGATAAAAGGAACCACAAACACCACGTATCATTTAAACATCAGTGGCGTTGGGCTCTCACATCCAACCCACTTGATTGAGACCAACAATGGATGTCATTACCACTTGGTTGGCTCATTTGAAATTGTATTATCGGGATCCGCTCATTGCCAAGGCCAACCCAAGAACTATCCTATCCATGCAAAATAGAATGCACTCTTCTTCGAAAGGGTGTATCATTATGCTCGATGTGATGGGTGAGGGTTGGTAGTACCTATGCTACTTCGTTGAGTATAGACGTCATTACCAAATTTGTCTTGTGTGAGTATATAGGTGAAAGCCAATTTAACCGAGTTTAAAATCCAACAATATTTCAAAACATGAGAGTTTCTAAAACTGATACAACACATCTTAAAACAACATCAAACAGTTTAGGGCTCACAAGAAAAAATTAAAAGGAAATGATCATCAGTTGTATACTTTATTTGCATAATAAAATACATCTAGACGTTAGGTACACAAATGGTGAACACACAGGATGATCAAAAAAGGTCTAGGATCGATACCCATGATCAAACCCCAACTGGTTCACAGTAGCATGTGTCAAGTCCTCATACACATGAGTGAACCGAACGACGTTCGCTAAGCGTTAGAGGTGACAAATCGACATAGGGATATCCCGTTGAGTGGACCCCTAATAGAGGAGCTTCAGTACACTCCTCTAGGCACAGGACTGAGCGTGGAGCTTCTCAGCACGAGGATGCTCTACCCCAAAGCCATTACCAAGACCGCACTACACACACATCCACAAGATCGATTGAGGAATATGTGGTGCAGGGGACCAAGTTGTTTCACATATGTACTAGGTCCACAAGAGGTTCTAACCCTCCACCGTAAGAGTATAGATGAATCAGAGATCCACCCATTCAGGGGCAAGAGGATAGGCTCGCTTTCAAGCATAGGTACACCCATACTCCCATGCATGGCTCACCATGCAATATCACTATTGGTATATCGAAGGTGGGAGCTAATGGAACACCATCGCATGGGTGGTGGAGGTCTAGATAGCTATATGGTCTAGGTAGTGTTCTTGAGTAGCTAGGCTATAAGCCTACAGCTCTGCCCACTCGTGCTCCGAGTGAGCATAGCGACAGTTGTATCAAGATCACTATAGAGCATGGAGAGGCTTCTAAGTGCCCTTATGTCACACGTCCACTGTCCACACATCTATCTGATGGGTACAGAACCCATAAGGTAGCTCATAGAGAGCACACACATAGGAGGCCTCCTACGGTCAACCAAATCGATAGATCACATAGACTGGTGTCTGAGAAAAGATGTCAACTCCTCCAAGATCAATTGGATGATGCTCGCCTAGAGAGGCAGCATATTGAAGATGAAAATATTCAAGCGCAAAGGCTCCTACAATAGATATTATATGAGTAGCACATGCACAAGGAGTGTATTCTAGCTCATAAGGAGCACATAGAGCAGGAGGATCGGCTAGCCAGGACTGGCCTATACCCTCTCGAGGAGCATAGAGAGTGCATGCATAGAAGGGCTATGTCCTTAGCTGATATGTACGAGGAGTGAAGAGACGCTCCTAATCATATCAATGCCCAATAGAGGGAGCGACTACCGTCACTCAATGATCTTAGAGAGAGGTAGCATGAGCACATAAATACATATGGATACGATTAGGGGTATCCTGAGAGTTACCAAGTTGAGGAGGAGGAAGAGCCAAGTCCTCCACCTCCCCCAAAGAAAACATTACCTCATAGACCACCTCCACGTTAGCTTAGGGAGGAGGACTTTTTGTTTTCTAAGGTGTACAAGGTTTTGGTCGATAAGGTCAAAGCAATAGAGAGGTAGGGCGCGACTATGCAAAATTCGACACTAAGTAAGATACACAATGAACATCTAGACCCCTCGGTGCCTACACCTCCATATCCCAAGCATTTTGATATGCCTAAGTTGGAAAAATTCAAGGGTGATGAGGATGCACAAGAACATGTTATGAGTTTTTTGGACGCTTGTTTCCAGATAGAGAGTCAAGATGCCTTGTTGTTGTGCACTTTCATTATGATACTTTTTGGCCCGACCCGAGAGTGGTTCAACCAACTGAAGAAACATAGTATTACTGGTTTTGAGTAGTTGGCTGATGCATTTCTTGAACGCTATTCATTTGGTGTCAAGAGATAGGCTAACCTTTCTGATTTGGCTATGCTAGCTCAACGCGATGACGAGCCCATCGAGAAATACGGAAAGAGATGGCGTATAATAATGGAAAAGCTGCCATTCCCTATTCCTATGGCCAAACTGACCTGAATGTTTACAAAGATTTGTTCCAAAAACATCTTGCTACTATTGCAACTATAGCAATACCTTACATTTGAAGAAGTTGTGGCACAATCCAATGTGATCAAGGACATCAAGTTGCAAGAAGGCAGCTTGAAGCTCAAGACCAGGAAAGAGGGGTTTAAAAAGAGTACTACAAAAAAATAGGGCAAGCAAGACCACGTGAATCAAGTAGTACTAAATCTCAAAGGAGAAGATAAGGGACATAAAAAGCCTAATTATCAGGATTAACCTCCTCTTGCATGTTATGAGACATGCAAAAACAACTATAAGGGCAAAAACAAAGAATAGCGTCCACCTCGCCAGTTCACACCCTTGACGAAATCGATGACTTCAATTTTCCATCAATTGTGTGAGGCCAATGCCACATGATTTTTTGAGGTCAAATTAATAGATCTAAATGTGCCAAAGTCAAAGTGGCATCAAGACGATATGTTTTGCATATTCCACAGAGCGAAAGGCCACGACATCAAGACATGTTGGTCCTTCAAACACATAATGCAAAACATGATAGAAAAAGGAGAGCTGGTAGTACCAGGCAACCCACAGGCACCCAACAACAGAAACATGGGGATTTTAAAAAATCCACTACCTAATCATGAGGCACCTCATAACAATGTCGTCCAGGTCAATCAAGTGAGAATTGAACCACCTACCCAGGGGTTCGTAGGCATGGTAAATGTTATTACTAGACACGGGAGATACGATCAACCGAATCAACATCGTGCTTCCATTAGAATCAAGTCATTCCAAATCAACAACCAGCTCAGAATATTCTAGGCCCACCAGCTAGACTGGTGGTGACCATAAGGAGCAGGTTAGTTCAGAACCTGTAGGCAAATCCTACAAAGTTGTCAATAATAGAGCTTATTCAACATTCCCCTAGGCACAGGGAGACTCTTATGGATATTTTGAGGTCCATTGAGGTACAGTCCCAAGATGCCCATGCATTTACAAATTTTGTGGGACATGTACAATAGTGTCAGGAACCCATGATACAATTTTACGATCATGAAGTGAATATGGTTCCTAATATTACGGTTGACCCGTTGTTGCATATTATCACGTGTGTTAACCACAAGCCTTTCAAAAGGGTCTTGATCGACACTGGGTCCTCGATCAATATAATTACGACCAAGGCACATAGCCACCTCAAGTTACCCAAATCACACATTATGCCTACCACATTTATGTTGAGAGCATTTAATTATGCGATATGCTCGATGGTTGGTACAATTATTCTACCTATTCAGGTGGGACTCAAGACCATCTTTGTGATGTGTCACATGATAGAGGGCACCATGTAGTACAACATTCTGCTTGGAAGGCCTTGGATTCATGGAATGTGTTGCGTCCCTTCTATCTTGCATGAGTGTGTGAAATACATTCATGAGGTACAAGTTCACGTAGTGTCCTTGGATGAAGAACCATTCAAGTTCATGAACCTAGCAAATTTTCCTAGGGGTTTTGTACTCCCGTCGACACACTTAGATATCTATCTTGTTTCATCGATTAAGATTCCAACAGGCAAACTAGTAGCTCGTGCTCAACAATCGACATCTGTGCCAAACAAATATGAGCATATGACTACAACTTCTCTAAATCCAACTGCATCGGTAATGCATCAGCAAGTTGAGAAGCTAAAGGTGAAATTGGGTGAGAAAGTGGAGAATCATATGCCCGGATCAGTCACCAATGAGACTCCCAATCCCATGGATGTGGAAGAACCTCAATACAAAGTCAAGGAGGCATCTCAGCCTACTTCACCTGCATCTTTAGCAGGGTCATCTGCATCGTAGGTGATCATTCATATGGCCAGCACGGGTTTGGGTGATTATCTTGCACAAAATGTTACTTTTGGACCTATCCTAAAAATTGCACAAGAGATGGGCCGACCGCACGCCCATCAATTTTTGATTGGATCCGTAGTGCCATTGGGTGAGCCACCCAACTAAACAAACTTCATCTATGTAGGGCTAGATCAAGCACCCACTAGAATGTCCATAGATGAGGACGATGACGAGCCATTCTCTATGAATGTGCGCTATCTGTCCAACCCAGAATATGCCATGTGCATTTTTGAGTCATATCATTGGCATGGGTACGACCTTGGTATTTTTGAACAAGGACGTAGAACTCTGCTCGAACCTCATTATTAGTTAGCTACTAATAGGTTTGGGTTAGGGTTACAAGTACAGGGTCATGATGATTTACTTGTTGCATCATTAGATCGCATGTACTTGAGTTTGGGGGATGATGTGGATTTTGCTCCATATCACCCTTATCCTTCCAGCTATTGGAGGACTCACTAGATGGTATCATTTATTACCATAGGGCCACCTGATTCATACCATGATGGGCCCTTAGAGGGAACCCCAAAGACAACCTGGGTAATCAAATATTTGGTTCTACCAACGACACTAGTATCCAGGGGCATGACCCCCATGCTGTAGGCGATCTCAAGTCAGGAGATCTCTGTGATGATGATGGAGAGGAGTCCACCTCAAAAATGAGTGGACCTAGTTATGATACAGATGATGAGTCCTCAAATAATGATCAATCTGAGGAGGAAATCAGGCCGACCTTTCTAGGTCCAACGTTTATATGCCATCTGCTACCTATGGAACAAGTGGAAGAGACAAATGAGCGCTTCATAGTCGATAGTGATTATAAAAATGAAACTGAGGAAGCTTACTTAAAGCCTTGCCCAGCTAATTTCCCACTGTGCATAGACACAATAAAGTGGCCCATCCATGGTAGTGACCATGATGATGTAGATGAGAGGATCGATTCTAGGCTCGTGTATCCACAATATCTATTGCCTATGGAATCGAAGCATGTTATGGAGGAAGTCCCTCCCAACACTGAGCACTCTAAGGAAGGAGCAGTGCTAGTTTTTGTGGTAGTATAATATATAATATCATTCTATCAAATTTATCCATATAGTGATGATAGTGATCGTAGAATCATATACATGGGACCACATCTACCAAATCACTTCTTAGAAGAGGTGGGAAGTGACAGATTGTATTTGTACAATGATGATGAGTACTTGGTGGAGATGGCCTATATGGGACCTCACCACTTACGTAATAGTCCTCCATCTAGAGGTCCCCCACCTATTACAGCTACAAGTTTGCATCGGGAGATTAATCTCCATCGCATCCTGAGGGAAAGAAGAGAGCTCAAAGAGAGGTATCAGGAACTCTTTCTTGATACACCTATGTATGTGGAGCTCCTTGAGCCGAGAGATCCCATTTTGTAGCTAGTACATCGAGAGGATCTAGTTATACATACATCCCATAGAGAGGATCTGTTTGTGCCCATACCATATGAACCAGATCTTGGGTACGAAAGCTACGCTTCAGGGATAGAGTTTTGTCCATGTGGTTTCGAAGATCAATTCCATTCCATCAATATGGTCTCTGTTGATTTGACCATGCCACTCCACAATCCAGAAGATCCATCCAAACCATGACATCTGAACATGGATGTTATCGATTGGGATCGTGATGATTTTCCAGTCTAGTCTGAAGATTTCTTTCCTAATGAAGAAATGTTGTAACCATTCCATTTTGCACCAGGCTATGCTCATGATGTTTGTCATACCGAGAATGCTTTCCAAGAGGAACATGTGAATCCGGTTGATGAAATCCATCTAATTCCTACGTCTCACCAGCTTGATGAGGGATCACATATGTCATTAGAAAAAACCTTCGATGTGGATATTAGTAAAGATCCCACCAATCCAAAGAAGGTTAGATTTAGAGAGAGTCTCACTCCCAATGAGTGTGATAGCATCATACCTCTACTAAAATAGAGACATGATCTCTTTGCTTGCACTTACAAAGACATTCCGAGTCTAGATCCGAAATTGGTTACTCATAACCTTTTGCTAGATCTATCGAAGAAGCCAGTCAAGCAGAAAATCAGAAATATGCATCCAATAGTAGCCTTAATGGTGAAAGACGAGTTGTAAAAGCTATTGGACGTAGAGTTTGTCATCTCCATCGACTATCCATATTGGGTATCCAATATGGCGCCCATAGGAAAGCCAGATGGAAGGGTCCATATTTGCATGGATTTTAGATATCTCAACAATGCAACACCCAAATATTCATTTCTGTTGCCAAATATTGATTCTCTAGTAGACGCTACTGTAGGTCACAAAATGCTCTCCCTTATGGACACTTTTTTTGGATGCAACTAGATTTAGATTAAACCTGAATATCAGCATAAAATAGCTTTCATAACACCATGGGGGACATTTTGCTACAAAGTTATGTCATTCGGTCTTAAAAATACTGGTGCCACATATCAGTAGGCTATGACATATATCTTTCATGACTACATGCATAAAATATTAGAAGATTATATCGATGACTTACTAGCTAAGTTGTTGTTGTGAGTAGAGCATGAAGAGGTCTTAAGGAAGGTCTTCGATCGCCTGATAGAGCATAACGTCAGGTTGAATCCTAAGAAGTGTGTATTTGGCGTAACTTTAGGTAAACTCTTGGGATTCATTGTTTCTAAATGAGGTATCAAAGTGGACATAGCAAAGGTCACAACTATTCTAGAGATGTGTCCTCCCACTAATGTTAAGGAACTAAGAAGCCTTCAGGGCAAAGTAGAATCCATAAAGTGATTTATCGCTCAATTATCGGGTAAGTGCCGACCCATGAATTGAATGCTACACAAGGGTGTCCCATTTGATTGGGAAAAGGACTACCAAGCAGCCTTTGCTGATATTAAGCAATACCTAGTAATACCGCCAGTACTAGCTCCACCAAGGCCATATGAGCCTTTTATACTATATATATTGACAACCAACTTTGCATTAGGGACCATGTTAGCCCAAAAGAATGTGCAAGGCAAATAGCAAGTCGTATATTACATCAGTTGCACCATGGTGAGTTATGAGTCAGGATATGCATATGTTGAAAATCTTTGTTTAGTAGTAGTGTTTGCTACTAAGAAATTGCGGCATTACATGCTAAGTCATACAACATATGTTATATCAAAACATAATCCTTTGCAGTACATGATGAGCAAGATATATCATAAAACACATACTGCAAAGTGGATCATGCTATTGATAGAATTCGATTTGCAATTCATCAGTAAAAAGTCCATCAAGGGACAAGTCATAGCTAATCAACTGGTTGAGGCACCATTGTCCAATAGTAGGCCTCTAACCATTGAGCTTCCAAATGATGCGGTCTTCATAATATCTAAAGCTCCTGAACCCGAGGAACCAGAGAATAATGCTAATATGACATTGTTCTTCGATGGTTCTAAGTGTGAGCAAGGGGGTGGTGTAGAAATAGTGTTTTTCATGCCACAAGGAGCTCCAATGCCCTTGTCATTCAAGTTAGACTTTTCATACACCAATAATAATGCTTAGTACAAAGGCCTACTTTTGGGTCTCCACACAACCATCGCCATGTGTATTAAAATATTGAAAATTTTTGGTGATTCTCTGCTCATAGTTAACCAAGTTAAGGGGCTCTTTTAGTGTTGATGTCCCGTACTGAAAGCCTACAAAGATCTTGTTGCCACTTATCTGGCTAAACTTGAATGGTATGACATCAAGGCAATCCCTCATTTATCAAATAGGTTCATAGACACCATGGCATCTTTGGGGTCCTTGATCCCTCAAAATCCATCTGCCAATTTTACTACCATCCATGTTAGAACGCTCTCGCACCTAGCAGCGGAGTGTGCATCCTTTGATAACAAAGATTTAGTCAACATGATTATTGTGGAACCAACAACTGATTGGTTCTATAGAGCGAAAGAATTTATTAAGAAGGCACCTTGGGAGTCATTGACTTCTTAGAGTCCTACGGGGAGTGGTACTACCATTCACCACAAGGTTGTTTTCCAGTCTGCATTTACAAAGCTAAATACATAGGGGGATCAAGTTGTCTTAGCAGTCGAAGCTGAGGCTTGTCAAAGTTGGATGTTGCAAATCCAAGATTTCCTAAAACTTGGTATGATCCTAAAGGATTGTCGCATGCCACAAGATGCACATTTAAATAGAAAGTGACTAAGTATGTCTTTATAGGAGACATTTTGTACCGATGTATCTATGAAGGAGTTCTCCTTCGATGTCTTAAGCCCCAAGAGCCATCTTGGGCAATTTCAAAAGCTCAAAATGGTATGTGCGGTGGCCATTTTATCGACATGGATATCGTCATACACATCCTTTGCATGGGTTATTGTTGGCCCACTATGGATAAGGATTACAATGTGTATGTCAAGAAATGTGTTAAATGTCAGCATCATGCTAATAATATGCACTTGCCATCACAGGCCTTACAGCCCATTCAGGCGGCTTGGACATTTGCTCAATGGGCATTAGATCTGATTGGCAAGATTTCCCCTCCATCGTCAGGTCGAAATACATTCATTATCATGGCTACTAAGTATTTTACAAAGTGGGTGGAAGTCATTCCCCTTACAATGACCACTGGAGCTTGCATCGCAAAATTTATTCTCGAGCATATCATATGTCATTTTGGGATACCATCCAAAATAATTTTGGATAATGGAACTTCTTTTAAGAATAAAATTGTGCGGTTTTTAATGTCTAAATACCACATTAAACATAGTTTTGTAACTCCATATTATATGCAAGAAAATGGGTAATCTGAGGCCTCAAACAAGACTATGGTAGCCATATTGAAAAATATAGTGCAAGAACACCACAAGGATTGGCATATACAACTGCCCCTTACATTATGGGCTTACAGGACTAGCATTTGGATGCCCATTGGGGCAACGCCATTTTCATTAGTATATGGCATTGAGGCCATTATGCCCTTAGAGTTGGAAATTCCAATGTTGTGCATCGCATTGAAAGAGTTCATCGATGACAACACCATACGACAAGATCACATCGATCAATTGATGTTGCTTGATGAACATCGCATGAATGCCCTCGAGCATCTCCACATTTATCAAGAGTGATTAAAATGAGCTTACAATATCAAATTCCACTAGAGATACTTTGAAGTTGGGGATCTTGTGCTGAAAGAGAACCAACAGAACTCAAATTTTTTGCCTGACATGCGAGACAAATTCATAGCTAACTGGCTAGGGCCTTACATCATATCTAAAAATATTGGTCCAGGTACCTATCACCTAATTTCTTTAGAGGGTGTGGAAGAGCTTGAGCCTCTCAATATCATCCATCTTAAGGCGTTCTATGCTTGAGAGTGTAGTAAAGGCACCAAAGGCATCTGTAAGCCCTTTGGTCAACCCAAAAGTCTCGAGGGTTTTGTCTAAACCACTCGGTCATCCCAAAAGGCCCCAAGCTCTCTGATTAAGAAGCTTGGTCAAGTAAAGGCACCAAAGGAATCTATAAGCCTTTGTTCAACCCAAAATCCCTAAAGGTTTTGTCTAAACTGCTCGGTCATCCCAAAAGGCCCCAAGCCCTCTGATTAAGAAGCTTGGTCAAGAAAAGGCACCAAGGATTTCCAAAAATCACTTGGTCAACCCAAAGGATCCAAGAATTCCTATAACTTCTCGGTCATCCCAAAAGGCTCCACACCCTCTTGCTGAGAGTTTGGTCAACTAAAAGGTTCCAAAGGTGGCTGTAAAACCTTTGGTCAATTCAAAAGGCTCCAAGGATTTCTAAAAATTGCTGGGTCAACCCTAAAATGCTCCAAGGACATGTACTCATCGTTTGGTCAAATATGAAAGCTTAAAAATCTATAAAAATCAAGAAAAATATATAAAAGTCCAAAAAAAATTGATAAATCTTAAAATCCAAAAATATTTGCATTTGCATTTTGCATTTTCATCTACATTCACACATGCATTCACATCATCATATTGCAGTTAGGCATTTTTCATCCGTTGCATTCCATAGTAGAGTGTAATGCGTTTATCAAAATTTTACAAACAGTCACACGTTTGTATGACAATCATGCACCCTTGCATTTATCATAATTCATTGCATTCATACACGATACCTGTTGTGGAGACCTATAGATGTATATTAAGTTTTCCTGTCAATCAAACATACCTAGTGGGTTCTTTAGATATTATAGAAAGCTTGCTTTGTTGTTATAGACAAGGTCATTAGTTGGGATAGTGCTTCAACATATCAGAATCTTGTCACTAAGCAAAACAATATAAAATCCTGCTAAGACAAGAGAGGATGAAAGCCACGAAAGCAGTCTTAGGTATCTAGAGATATGGGTCTCACAACCTGCTTATCTTGCAAATATTTGATTTAGAAAGGTGTACTTTGGCAAAAGGACAAGAATTTCTCCTATAAATACCAAAGTCACAAAATTTAAATCCCAATTTACAAAGTGCAAAAATACAAATTTCAAGTTCAAAATGTAAAGTGACATAGTGAATCAAAAGCACTATAAAAATTGCTTGCTCAAAGAAAACGGTAACACGTGGACTAACAGTGATTTTTATCACTACATTTGAGCACATAAGAAGGGTGAGAACTTGAATCCCTGGATTTTCCACCTTTCAAAATCCATAGAGTGATCCTTGATCGTAGCAATGGGTTGGAAGAGTCCCGCCTGTAATCAGAGGGGTAGTTCTATTGGGTGATCCCCAAACGTAGCAATGGGTTGGAAGAGTCTCGCCTGTAATCAGAGGGGTAGCCCTGATCAAGTTGCAAGATGAGCTAGCTCTAGGTACCTAGGATTGTCTAGTTGTATAAGTCTAATCAAAGCTAAAATAAGGATGATACGATCGTATGAGGAATCTTATCTCACATATGGGTTGAAAGAGTCCCGATTGAGATACGGGGTATGCTTACGATCTATCTAAAAATACTCACATGCACACATAGGGATAATGAATAGTTGGATCTGTCATGACAAAAGCCTTGTCCAATATAAGCCTTGTACAGTTAGTATGTGATTTTTGGAGAAGTATACTAGGGTGTTTGAGTCTCAAGGAAAACCCCAAAAAGTGCTCCAATAGCAACAAGATATCACATATCTTCAAAATTTATAAATATGAGTCATTCATTCATCAAAATACATTTTACAAAGTGCAATCAATTATATAGGATAGATACTACATGAATATCAGAAATGATGTTTATATGGCCACTGACTATATAGTACAAAATGACATAATCATTCATTAGCATTTTATCAATCTATTTCACTGCATTTCATAAATGGGTGATTAATTGATTAAGTTCTTGTCATAATTTCATGTCATAATCAAAATCAACAGAAGATCCCAAAGATCGTAGATCCCTTGATCTTGTCAAAATTGCGTTCATCGTTGCAAATTATTGCTAACAACTATCATAATCTTCCCCCTTTGCTTGGGGCAAATAGCAAATATGAAATTTCATTTGTAGCTCTCATCCTTAGGTTATATAGGCCTAACTCCTATTGTAGGACCAAAGCTACCCAAATGTCTGATGATGAGTGTAGACTTTTCAAATGTAAGTCTTCCCACATTGGAAGTAATGATTCCAGGATGCACGTCCTTTTACTAGACCTGGGGCATCTAATGTTGATAAGACTAATGATCATCATAGAACCCGTGACATCATTTTAGGAGGTCTATTTTGCTCAGTGTTGTTTGATCTCACAATGCATCTCAAAAGGGGCATCTGTAGACACCTAAAATACGTCATGCCAAGGGCGACTACTCATATGGACATGATACAAAACCATATGAAGGATCTATTGAGCAAGGTGCAGCAATAGTATTGTCATTGTTGTCAACACAGTCAGATAGATCTGTTGATGCAGTGGACAGGAAGTTCAAAAGCTATTCAGATGCAGAAGACATGAGTTCAAAGGTTATTCAAAGTATGTACAGGTGATTTTCCAAGAAGACCGAAGTGGCCCATATGCAAAAGATCAAAGAAAAAGACAAGTAAGAAAAGTGTCGCGATATCGCGACATATACAGCAGGCAAGAAAAACTGTCAAGATTTTGTGACATGTTGGAAGAGAGAGAAAAAGCAAGAAAAACTATCACGATTTCGTGACATGTTGGAAGAGAGAGAAAAAGCAGGAAAAACTGTCGTGATTTCATGACATGTTGGAAGAGAGAGAAAAGCAGGAAAAACTGTCACGATTTTGCGACATGTTGGAAGAGAGAGAAAAAGCAGGAAAAACTGTCACGATTTTGCGACATGTTGGAAGAAAGAGAAAAATCAGGAAAAACTGTCGCGATTTTGCGACATGTTGGAAGAGAGAGAAAAAGCAGGAAAAACTGTCGCAATTTTGCGACATGTTGGAAGAGAGAGAAAAAGCAAGAAAAACTGTCGCAATTTTGCGACATGTTGGAAGAGAGAGAAAAATCAGGAAAAACTGTCGCGATTTAGCGACATGTTGCATTTTCACGGCTAGAAGAGAAGAGAAAATGCAAGGAGAAAAAGTGTCGCAATATCGCGACATGTTGCATTTTCGCGACCAGAAGAGAAGAGAAAATGCAAGGAGAAAAAGTGTCGCGATTTCACGACATGTATTTTTGCGAGCCAAAGCTAAGAGAAAGAGCAAGGAGAAAAAGTGTCACGATATCGCGACATGTATTTTCGGGGGCCAAAGCTAAGAGAAAGAGCAAGGAGAAAAAGTGTCACGATATCGCGACATGTATTTTCACGGGCCGAAGCTAAGAGAAAAAGCAAGGAGAAAAAGTGTCGTGATATCGCGACATGTTGTATTTTCGGGGGCTGAAGCAAAGAGAAAGCGTAAGGAGAAAAAGTGTTGTGATATCGTGGAATGTAGCATTTTTGCGGTCCGATGCAAAGAGAAAGAGAGAGAAAGAAAAAGTGTCGCGATATCGCGACATGTTGTATTTTCGGGGGCCAAAGCAAGGAGAAAGAGAGAAAGAAAAAGTGTCACGATATCACGACATGTATTTTCATGATTGAGTTGAAGCCGACGAAGTCCGATGACAACCGACTAAAATTAGGGTTTATAGTTGTTATGAAAACCGACTAAGATTAGGGTTTACATCCGACTAAGATTAGGGTTTTCATCATGAAAATGTTGTTATAAAATGAGGGTTGTTTGGAGAATTGATTAGTGTGAAATGTGTGAGCGATACAGCCATTATGCATAGAGAGCATGTTGTGTCGAATCGTGCTAAGTGCAAAATTCACAAAGAGAGTAGAGTGCACAAAAGGGAGAAGATGATCGTGAAGTTTGACTGTAACGAAGCAGAGTGTGCAAAGTGATTACATAGAGAGTGTAGAGTGCACAGAGAGCAAAAAATGTTGAAGCTCGACCAGGTGCTGCTGTGATTATTCAGAGAAAGCAGAGTGCGCAGAGATTGCAAATGTGAAGAAGACCAGTCAGGGTCTTGCAAAAGCAAAGGTATCTTACTGTCAAACTTATAGATTCAGAATTGAAGTCCAAGTTTGTGCTTGGCATCAGGGGTTGGTGCTCCTTCTAGTGGGTGCTGGTAAATTGATTGTAAAGTTGGTGCTTTGCAAAGGCTAGATTTGGATGGTAGTCCAAGCAGTCAATATTTGAGGAGTAGCCACATTGGTGAACCTCATTAAATCTTGTGTTGTGTGATGTTCTTGTTATACTTGCTATATCTAATAATAATTATTAATTGCTATGATATTAAGAGCTATAAATTCAAGTTAAAAGAGCTACACTGATTCACCCCCCCTCTCAGTGTCATTGTAAGACTAATAATTGGTATCAGAGCTAAGTTCCTGTACAAGCTTAACCGGCTAGGGTGATCTTGGAAGTAACACAATGGCAGGTGGTGAAGGCTTCTTTGAAGAACACAAGCTTATACTAAGAGGGGGGGTGAACAGTATAAGACCACTTTTAAATTTATCTTTCAATATAGCTTTCAAATCAATAACATGTAGAATAGAGATAGCAAAAATAATAGCAGTAAAACAATGCACAAAATGTAATCCACAAAGAGACACAACAATTTACATGGTTCACCCAAGGTGGGCTACTCCATGGATAAAACTTTTCTTCTAAAAGTTATATCAAAGTCCTCTGGGAATCCTTCTCGATTACAATGTTTATGAGCCATAGCTCAAAGGAGACACCTTCCCCTAATTCTGCTTTGGTTGGTGATCCTCTAGAAGACCTCTATCTCCTATGCCCTTAGCAAGTGGAACTATTTCCACATAAGACACCTGTCTTCCCTGCTCTGGCTAGAGATCTCTAGAGATCTCTATCCTCAAATCTGTCACCACAATCTGATCCTCTTATCGGCACCAAAAAACAGTCCTTCGGTCTGGCACAATTTTTTCCTCTTCCTCTTTTCTTTTCTGTTACAGTTGTACTTGGTTGAAACCAAATTTTCATAGTCTACGCAAACACAATAGCATCCGATCAACTTAAACTCTTCTACGAAAACACAGCATCACAGTATTCGCACATATAGTAGCACAGTATTCGCATGAATAGTAGCATAGTCTTCGCATGAACAACAGCACAACAGTATCGACTTTGCGCACTCTGTGTCCTTACAGTCTCCTACACTTAGACGATTCGACGAAATGTACTCTTATACTGTAATCGATCTTCACACTCTGCTTTTTTGAAAATTAAACCTCATTGTCACACTGCATCTACGAACGCCACTCTTTGAACGCACACTTCCATCGATGCCCAAACTACTCAAACAACACTCCTTTAATACTCACAATCTCAAGATGAAATCTTTGTTCTTAGTCGACTTTTTTGCCCTTCAACCACGTCGGCTGTAAAACCCTGTGCTGCATCGGCCCAGATTTAACTCTGTCGGGTTCACGGCCTCCTTGAATTTTTTGGTGTGAAACTTCAACATGTCGCGATATCGCGACACCTTTTCCTGTTGTACACCTTCTATACCTTGTTGTAGCGATATCGCGATGCTTTTGCTTTTGTCTGCTTCCTTTGCTCTTCTATCGTGAAATCGTGACACTTTTGCCTTTTGCTGACGTCATCTCACTTCTGTCATGAAATCACGACGCTTTAGACTTCAAAGCCTTCTTCTCCGCTTCTGTCATGAAATCGTGACACCTTTGTCTCTTACTGACGTCATCAGCAACTCTATCACGAAATCGTGACGCTTTAGACTCCAAAGCCTTCTTCTCAGCTTCTATCGTGAAATCGTGACACCTTTGCCTCTTGTTGACATCATCTGCAACTTTGTCACAAAATTGCAACACTTATTGCTTCTTCAACCTTTTCTCAGTCTGCACTAGCAAAAATGGAACATGTCACGAAATCGTGACGCTTTCGCTGCCTTAAGCTCTTTTCTGTCAAAGGCCCGCGAAACTGGAACATGTCACGAAATCATGATGCTTTCGCTGCCTTAATCTCTTTTCTGCCAAATGCTGATGAAACTGAAACATGTCATGAAATCGTGACGCTTTCGCCAATTGCAAGCTGCTAACTCAAATTGTCATGAAATCATGACGCTTTCGCCAACTGCAAGCTGCCAACTCAACTTGTCGTGAAATCACGACACTTCTTGCAACTCAACACTGCCAACTTAACATGTCGCGAAATCATGATAGTTTTGCCTAAAATTTCTCTCTCATCAAAACATGTCACGAAATCACGACAGTTTTGCCTGCTTCATCTCTGCCTTCCGACATGTCGCGAAATCGTGACAGTTTTGCCAGAACTTTCTCTCTCCTAAAACATGTCGTGAAATCGCGACAGTTTTTTCAGCTACCTGCAAACTTATTCTAACTTAACTTTTTCTTGATCTTTTGCAACTGGGCTACTCTGAATTTCTTGGAGACTTACTGACCAGCTAAAACCTTTCAACAAAACACATTCTTTGAAATAAAAAAAAATTGCTTCAAGAACTCCTTGATATAAAAAACAATAACTACCAAGAGCTCCTTGACATCAATGACAACAACTATGCTTAAGCAAAGGCAATGTACTCAAGGTACCCAAAATTGCCAACAATCTCCCCCTTTGTCATTGATGGCAAACCTTTACTAAAAACACCTCTTCAAGAGCCAAAACTGAAATCAATCTCTTTGAAGTTTTGCTCCCCCTGACTTGAAGCTTTCCTCTTCACTTGAATCTCTCCCCCTTTGTCATCAATGGCAAAGGGTCACCTTTGGGGCTCGGGACTAAGAATGAGCCTCTTAGCTTAGTCCCTCCCCCACCTCCTATTGAGGTGATTTAAAATAGGGTTGGGAGTGAAACTCCCATTAGACACTCATCATCATCAGTGTTAACAATTTCTTTGTCGGGCCTTTTCTTGAGCTCTTTGTTAATGTTTCTATTCTTGGCACTTTTCTTGTTCTTGTTCTCATCTCTGTTCTTGTCCACACCTTGATCCTTGGACCTGTTTAAACCACTATTCTTGTTCTTGTACCTTAGAAGATCAACTCTGCACTGTCTGGCTGTGTGACCTGTATTGTTGCATTTGTAACAAACAACAATATTATTTCTTTTAGGTATAGTTGTTCTTTGAATCCGCCTGTTCTGACTAACCCAGTTCCTATTATTTGCTATGCAGAAGGTTGCCTTGTGCTCGAACTGATTACAAGAGTAGCAATACCCTTGAAATAAATTACGACTTCTGAAATTATTGTTAACCTTCTTCATTTGAGACATGCAATGTGCAGCCATGTGTCCAAACCTGTAACACGCAAAACATTTGTTGTAAAAAATTCTTTTAATCGATCTCTTGGGTCCCGAAAACTTCTTCTTCACTTTTAGAAATCTATTTTCTATTTCTATGCATTCATCACTCACGGACTCATGATCTGAAGTACTTTCTTCATCAGAGATTTCTTCCTTTTGAAATCTCTTACTGGATTCCCCAGCCTGTTTCTTGTGCGGCTCAACAAAATCGAGACCTGTTTTATCTGTTGGATTTCTTTGACTTTTGATGAGAGACTTAACTTTCTTGGAGCTATCCTGAAATCTGTACAGCTTATCCTTGTAATCTTTATTTTCCTCTTTCATTGCAGCCATTTTTTGTTCTAATTCACTATACTCAAGCATCTTAGATTCTAACTCATTCTTGAGTTCTTGAGTCTTAGCCATAGAGATGTCAAGACTTTCTATGAGTTCATCTCTCTCCATACAACATTCATCTAACTTTATCTTGAGTCTATCATTCTTCTTTCTTTCCTTTTTCAAAACACTAAGAGCATTATTGAGTTCACATTCAAGATCCTCCATTTGATTGCACTTTGAATTATCAAGGCCTTTTTTAGATTTCTTATCACTAGAGGTGCTACCTTTTTCAAAAACCATACATGCATCTTTCTTATCATTTTTTGGAGCATCCTCATACATACTAGCAACCAATTCATTATTTGTGCAATCATCCTCAAGGTGCCCAAAATTTCCACATCTGAAACATTTTATGACAATGAATTTATGTTTCGGTTCTTCCTCCTTTTTTGAAATGAACAGCATCTCATTTTCACTATCACTGGAAGAGCTTTCACTATTACTGCTAGAACACTTACTTGCTTTGTCTAGATAGAAGCTCTTTTTGTTCTTATGAGAATACCTCTTTCCTTGATTGCTGTGCTCATATTTGTTCTTTCTGTAATACCTGTATTTTTTAGAATCCTTGCTCTTAAAATCCTGTATATCTTCATCACTTTCATTTTTGGAAACAGTACAGTCAGTAGCATAATGACCATACTTTCCACAGTTGAAACATTTTATATTTTTCTTGCTTTTGTGCTTTCTAGAGAACTTGCCTTTATTGTTGTAGTATGCTTCTTCCTCACTAGAAGACTCATCACTCTCTTGAATCTGTTTGCCTTTTGATTTCTTGGCAGCTTTGAAAGCTGCCTCTTTCTTTATATCAACATTCACTTGAGTTCTCAGCTCAAATGCTGCAAGAATACTATGGAGTTCATCCTTTTTCAACTTAACTAAATCTTTGGCTTCCTCAATAGCAGAAATATTTTCACTAAATCTATTAGGAAGAGATCTTAAAATCTTATCACACACATCATTTTTAGCAAGTTCAAGACCTAGGTCTTTCATAGAATTAACAACTTCATCCATACGGAGCATGTAGTCACTAATATTTTCATCATCATTCATCTTGAGTTGTTCAAATATACCTTTGAAGTGTCTCAACTTGGCCTTTCGAACATTTGCATCACCTGTATGAACAACCTGCAATTGTTTCCACATTTCACTGGCTATCTTGTAGTGAATAACTTTGGTAAGATTAGCCTTCTGTAAACCCTTCAAGATTGCATTCATGGATTTTGAGTTGATTTGATGTAGGAGCCTGTCTTCTTTAGTATAAGGACCATTTGCAGGAATGGTGTATCCATCTTCAATAACTTCCCATACCTCATTACAAAGAGCCATAAGATAGACTTTCATTCTTGCACTCCACAGACTAAAATATGATCCATCAAGAATAGGTGCTGCATTGCCACCTAAAAAATCCATTTTGTTCTTAACTAGTTCTTTCTTTCGGCTGTAAAACCTTTCTGAAGGAACCCACTCTGATACCAATTTAAGAACACAAGCTTATACTGAGAGGGGGGTGAACAATATAAGACCACTTTTAACTTTATCTTTCAATACAGCTTTCAAATCAATAACATGCAGAATAGAGATAGCAAAAATAACAGTAGTAAAACAATGCACAAAATGTAATCCACAAAGAGACACAACAATTTACGTGGTTCACCCAAGGTGGGCTACTCCACGGATAAAAATTTTCTTCTAAAAGTTATATCAAAGTCCTCTGGGAATCCTTCCCGATTACAATGTTTATGAGCCACAGCTCAAAGGAGACACCTTCCCCTAATTCTGCTTTGGCTAGTGATCCTCTAGAAGACCTCTATCTCCTATGCCCTTAGCAAGTGGAACTCTTTCCATAGAAGACACCTGTCTTCCCTGCTCTGGCTGGAGATCTCTGTCCTCAACTCTATCACCACAAGCTGATCCTCTTATCTGCACCAAAACACAGTCCTTCAGTCTGGCACAATTATGTCCTCTTCCTCTTTTCTTTTTTGTTACAGTTGTACTTGGTTGAAACCAACTTTTCACAGTCTGTGCAAACACAGCAGCATCCGATCAACTTAAACTCTTTTGTGAAAACATAGTAGCACAGTCTTCGCACATACAGCAGCATAGTCTTCACATGAACAGCAGCACAGTCTTCGCATGAACAGCAGCACAGCAGTATCGATTTCGTGCACTCTGTGTCCTTACAGTCTCCTACACTTAGATGATTCGATGAAATGTACTCTTATACTGCAATCGATCTTCGCACTCTGCTTTTTTGAAAATCAAACCTCACTGTCGCACTGCATCTACGAATGCCACTCTTCGAACGCACACTTCCATCGATGCCCAAACTACTCAAATAGCCCTCCTTTAATACTCATAATCTCAAGATGAAATCTTTGTTCTTAGTCGGTTGTTTTGCCCTTCAACCACGTCGACTGTAAAACCCTATGCTGCATCGGCCCAGATTTAACTCTGTCGGCTTCACAGCCTCCCTAAAGTTTCTGGTGCAAAACTTCAACATGTCGCGATATCACGACACCTTTGCCTGTCGTACACCTTCTATACCTTGCTATAGCGATATCGCGATGCTTTTGCTTTTGTCTGCTTCCTTTGATCTTCTGTCGCAAAATCGTGACACTTTTGCCTTTTGCTGTCGTCATCTCACTTCTGTCACGAAATCGTGACGCTTTAGACTTCAAATCCTTCTCCGCTTCTGTCATGAAATCGTGACACCTTTGCCTCTTGCTGACGTCATCAGCAACTCTGTCATGAAATCATGACGCTTTAGACTCCAAAGCCTTCTTAGCTTTTGTCACGAAATCGTGACACCTTTGCCTCTTGCTGACGTCATCTGCAACTTTGTTGCGAAATCATGACACTTCTTGCTTCCTCAACCTTTTCTTGATCTGTACCAACGAAAATGGAACATGTCACGAAATCGCGACGCTTTCGCTGCCTTAAGCTCTTTTCTATCAAAGGCCCATGAAACTAGAACATGTCACGAAATCACGACGCTTTCACTGCCTTAAGATCTTTTCTACCAAATGCTCGTGAAACTAGAACATGTCGCGAAATCGTGACGCTTTCACCAACTACAAGCTGCTAACTCAACCTATCATGAAATCGTGATGCTTTCACCAACTGCAAGCTGCCAACTCAACCTGTCACGAAATCACGACACTTCTTGCAACTCAAAACTGCCAACTCAACATGTCATGAAATCGTGATAGTTTTGCCTAAACTTTCTCTCTCCTCAAACATGTCTGAAATTGCGACAGTTTTTCTAACTTAACTTTTTCTTGATCTTTTGCAACTGGGCTACTCTGAATTTCTTGGAGACTTACTGACCAGCTGAAACCTTTCAACAAAACACATTCTTTGACATAGAAACAAATTGCTTCAAGAACTCCTTGATATCAAAAACAACAACTACCAAGAGCTCCTTGACATCAATGACAACAACTATGCTTAAGCAAAGGCAATGTACTCAAGGTACCCAAAATTGCCAACAAAGGCTTCTCATCAAACAAAGCACCATTGTTTGACAGATCTAATTATTCATTCTAGAGAATCAGGATGCAGACATATCTCTGTGCTTTGGGATACGACATCTGGGATTCAGTAGTTAGTGGATACACAATACCCATCACTCCTCCAAAAGAGGCTGACAAAAAGAAACAGTTTGAAAATAACTCAAAAGCAAAGAATGCTCTCACGTGCGGATTAGCAGACAGTGAACTAGTAAATATCATGAGCTATAAAACGACAAAAGAAATATGGGAAAAACTGAGGAGTATTCATGAAGGAGACGATAAGATCAAGGAGGCCAAGTTACAAACACATCGATCTCAGTTCGAAGCATTAAAGATGAATGACGATTAAAAAATTGAGGCATATATGCTGAGAGTTAAAGGAATCATTAATGCGATCAGAGGACTCGGTAAGGATATTGAAGACTCTGCCATCGTGAAAAAGGCATTAAGATCTCTTCCTCAAAGGTTTGATTCTAAAGTCTCAATGATAGAAGAATCTAAAGTCTCAATGATAGAAGAAGCTAAAAATCTAAATTATTTTAGTATAGATGAGATGTATGGTTCCTTGACTGCATATGAGATGAGGATAGAAAGATCTAAACCCTCAAACAGAGAAGCGGCTTTTAAAGCCCTTAAAAATAAAAATGCAAAACAAGAGTCCGAGGAAGAAGAGACATTAGATGAAATGGAAGCAAACTTTGCTAAGAAACTAAAAATGCGAAAAATAAAATATAGAGGAAAGCTACCATTTAAATGTTTCAACTATGGAGGCATTGGGAATTTTGCATCTAAATGTCCACTTAATAAGAAGAACAAAAATGATGAAGGATCGCACCAAGAAAGAAGTGACTGGAAGAAGAAAACAAATTTCAAAAAATGCAACTTCAAGAAGAAAAGTTTCATCTCCAGGAATTCCAGTTCATAAGAAGACAGCTCCGGTGAGGATTCTGAAGAGGAAACAGGTGAAGCTCTTTTCATGGCATTTGAAGAAGTAAAATAAAAAAATGAAGAAGGAGTGAACTCTAAAGTATGTGGTGAAAACCCTGAGGCTGAAGTAGATCTAGAAGGTGAGTTGATCTCTGCACTTGAAGAGTTGACAATAGAGAGGAAAAAGAATAAAAAAATTTCAAAAAAGCTTGAGGATGCAAACGAAATCATAACCAGTCTAAAAGTACAAACAGAAGAATACAAGAAAATATCTGAAGATCTCGAAGTACAAATTACCATGAAAATAGATTATTACTGCAAACTAGAAGAAGAGAATGTTTGTTTACGGATGCAGATAGAAGAGATGAATCACAAAATTAGTTGCTATCACAAATGCAAAGAAAGTTCTATGAAGCTGGATAAGATTATAAATGACCAAAGGCCTACAGGCATCAAATTTGGTCTAGGTTTCATCGAAGGAGAATCATCAAATGGATCAAAGGCCAAAAATGTAGAATCCATAAAGAATGAAAATAAGAAACAGGTTGATCAAGGAAAAACATCTCATGCAAAAGAAAGCAATGATGCCAGGCACGAAAGGAGAATTGAAAATGATGGATTCACCAATGTCACACATCAAAGAATAAGAAGACCTATGGCTCCTACGGCAACATGGCAAAGACCATCCCCCGGGTTCAATTATCCCTTTTCTGGTTTTTGTTTTAAATGCAATGGCTATGGACATAAAATCTCAGACTACAAATATAATGTAAGACCAAGGAATTTCACCAGTAGAAATGCTTTTTCTCCTTTGATGAATTATACAGTAGAATGTTATAACTGTCATAATTTTGGGCACATTGCAAGAAAATGTATAAGTACATTTGCATCAAATCAGTTTCAAGAAAGAAAATTTCAACCAAATAGGATGATACAAAATAGAAAACTTCTCGAAAAACATGCACAAGCTATTGATAAGGGAAAGGCAAAACAAGAGCCCAAAACTACTATCAAAATGGAGTGGAAAGAAAAAAAGTGACTTAAGGAAGAAAAAGAATCCTTAATCGTACAAATAGCATTTAAAGCACAGAATAAATATGTACCATGGATACTTGATATTGGATGCTCTAGTCATATGATAGGTGACAAACAAAAATTTGAGAAGTTACATAAATATGAAGGTGGTTCAGTAAAGTTTGGAAATAATGATGGAGCTAAGATAGTTGGAAAAGGTTCAGTTAAAATTAGTGACGAAAATATTAAGTTAGAAGAAGTCTTGTTTGTGGATGGTTTGAAACATAACTTATTGAGCGTAAGTCAGATTTGTGATAAAGTTCATGAAGTAGTTTTTAAGAAGCAAGGTTGTGAAGTCAGAAAAACAAATAGTGGAAAACTAATAGCAACTGGATCAAGGACATCTGGCAACCTGTACATGCTCTCAGAGACTTCAGAAGGAGCTTGTTTTATTGGACAAGAAGAAGAAAATTGGTTGTGGCACAAGAGACTCGGTCATATCAGTTTTGATAATCTAGTAAAAATCAACTCAAAAATGGCAGTGAGAGATATTCCCACCATCATCAAACCTGCAAACAAAATTTGTGCTTCATGCCAAAAGGGGAAGCAAACTAGAGTCACATTCAAAACAAAAGAGTACTACACGAGAAAACCTTTGGAACTAATACACACTAATTTATGTGGACCCATGAGAACACAAAGCATAAATGGTGACAAATATTTTATGTTGTGCATTTATGACTATTCCAGAATGACATGGATATTTTTCTTCAAGCATAAATCAGAAGCTCTTAACATGTTCAAGATTTTCAAAAACCATGTTGAGAATGAAATAGGAAAGAGGATCAAATTTTTAAGATCAGACAGAGGAGGAGAATTCATTCAGAGGATTTTACAGAGTACTGTGAAAAATACGGTATTAGGAGACAGTTTTCAGTAGCCAGGACACCTCAGTAGAATGGAGTGGTAGAAATAAAGAACAAGATAGTGCAGGAAATGGCATGGACTATGTTGGTTGAAAGTAGAGTAGTAGACATATTTTGGAAAGAAGCAGTCCATACTGCGGTGTATATCCAAAATAGGTACATGCTAAGAACACATGAAAGCAAAACTCCTTATGAGTTGTGGTTCGGTAAAAGGGCAACAACAAAATACCTCAAAAATTTTTGCAACAAGTGCTACATCAAAAGAACTGAAGATAATCTTGGTAAGTTTGAAGATAGAGCGGATGAAGGTATTTTTGTTGGTTATTCATCAAAAAGCAAAGCTTACAAATGCTACAACAAGAGGCTAAAGAAAATTGTGGACAATGTCGATGTTAAATTTGATGAAGGTAGAGAACGAGTAATTAGCTATGAAATGAACTACCCAATTTATGAAGAGGTTATTGAAGGAGATGAGGAAAACAAAATGGAAAAGATACAGAAAATTGACTTAGATGATTTAAGTTGTGATTCAAAAGTGGAAGAAAATAAGAAATTCAAAACAGGTAGCTGGCAAAAAAATCATCCTAGAGAGAAAATAATTGGAGACCCCAATGTTGGTGTTCAAAAAAGAAGAAGAGTAGTAAGTAACTACTCTCTATTATCCAGCATTGAGCCCAAAAATATTGCTGACGCAAGTAAATATGAAAGTTGGATGAAGGCAATAAATGAAGAATTAGATCAGATCGAGAAAAATGAAACTTGGAAGTTAGTACCTAGACTTGCAAATAAAAATATAATCGGGACTAAATGGATTTTTCGAAACAAATTGAATGAAGATGGACAGGTAGTCAAAAATAAAGCAAGATTGGTATGTAAGGGTTATGCACAAGTTGAAGGCATTGAATTTGAGGAAACTTTTGCACCAGTAGCTAGACTAGAGGCAATTAGAATGTTTCTGGCTTTAGCAGTCTACAAGAATTTCAAATTTTATCAAATGGATGTGAAATCAGCGTTTTTGAATGGGAAACTTGAAGAAGAGGTTTATATTGAGAAACCAGATGGTTTCCAACTTGGTGATGATCCCAAATTGGTTTGCAAGTTGAAAAAAGCATTATATGGCTTAAAACAGGCACCCCGAGCATGGTATGCAAGGCTAGACAACTATCTCACTCAACAAGGGTTTAAGAAAGGTATGGTGGATAGTAATTTGTATATCAAAACAGAAAATGGGCATCTTATTGTTCTTGTTGTATACGTAGATGATATCATATTTGGTAGCAACAAAGATGAGTCATGTAAATATTTAGAAAATAAGATGTAGAAATAATTTGAAATGTCAATGATTGGTGAACTTTCATATTTCCTCGGGTTGCAAGTTAATCAAAATAAGAAAGGCATATTTATTTCTCAAGTTAAATATGTGAAAGAGATGTTAAAAAATTCACAATGGAGGATTGTAAGCCAGTTAGCACTCCCATGACGATAGGTTGCAAGTTGAGCAAGGATGACAAATCTCCACCTGTTGATCAAACCATGTATAGATCTATGATTGGGAGTTTACTGTACCTGACAGCTACCAGACCGAATATTTTATAGGCATTATGCATGGTAGCATGATTTTAGGCTAATCCCAAGGAGATTCATGTGACAGCAGTGAAAAGGATTCTTCGGTACCTCAAGGGTACTATGGAGTATGGGTTATGGTATCCGAAAGGCAAGGACTTCACCCTTATTACATATTCAGATGTAGATTGGGCAAGATGTGTAGATGATAGAAAGAGCACCAGTGGAGGTGCATTCTATCTTGGAGACAAGTTGGTCGCATGGCACAGTAAGAAACAAGAGTCAGTTTCTTTATCGACAGTAGAGGCATAATATATTGTAGCGACAATATGTTGTATGCAGGTTTTGTGGATGAAACAAACCCTGAAAGATCTCGGTATTAGCTTTAGTGAGCCAATATCAGTTAAGTGTGATAACACCAGTGCCATTAACATCTCCAAGAATTTGGTTATGCATTCACGCACAAAACACATTGCTATCAGGTATCACTTTTTGAAGGAGAAAGTTGCAAAAGGTGAGGTTAAGTTGGATTTTGTTCCAACTACAGAGCAAGTAGCAGATATCTTCACAAAACCATTGCCCAAGGAATTTTTTGAGTACCTTCGTAATAAATTGGGAGTGGTCACACTTCCCAAGAATTGACTAGCTACAGGGATCACATTCTTAGGGGGAGCATTTAAGTATTTGATTATCTTTTTGCTCATGTTCATGATTTTTGCTAAGTGTAATAAATTTTGCCTAAGAATGTTGTGCATGGACTCAGGGGGAGTCTGCAGTAGCCCTTTGGTATTATTTTCAAAGGGGGAGAAGAGTTACAGGAAATTGCACATGTGTTGCCAACAATTCCAAAGGGGGAGATTATTGAGCAAGGTGCAGCAACAGTATTTTCATTGTTGTCAACACAGTTAGATAGATCTATTGATGTAGTGGACAGGAAGTTCAAAAGCTATTCAGATGTAGAAGACAGGATTTCAAAGGTTATTCAGAATATGTACAGTGATTTTCCAAGAAGACCGAAGTGGCCCATATGCAAAAGATCAAAGAAAAAGACAAGTAAGAAAAGTGTCACGATATCGCGACATATACAGTAGGCAAGAAAAATTGTCACGATTTCGTGACATGTTGGAAGAGAGAGAAAAAGCAAGAAAAACTATCATGATTTCACGACATGTTGGAAGAGAGAGAAAAAGTAGGAAAAACTGTCATGATTTCGCGACATGTTGGAAGAGAGAGAAAAAGCAGGAAAAACTGTCACGATTTCGCGACATGTTGGAAGAGAGAGAAAAAGCAGGAAAAACTATCGTGATTTAGCGACATGTAGCATTTTCGCGGCCAGAAGAGAAGAGAAAATGCAAGGAGAAAAAGTGTCGCGATATCACGACATGTTGCATTTTAGCGGCCATAAGAGAAGAGAAAATGCAAGGAGAAAAAGTGTCGCGATTTCGCGACATGTTGTATTTTCGCGGGCCAAAGCTAAGAGAAAGAGCAAGGAGAAAAAGTGTTGTGATATCGTGACATGTTGTATTTTCGGGGGCCAAAGCTAAGAGAAAGAGCAAGGAGAAAAAGTGTCGCGATATCGCGACATGTATTTTTGCGGGCCGAAGCTAAGAGAAAAAGCAAGGAGAAAAAGTGTCGCGATATCGCATCATGTTGTATTTTCGGGGGCTGAAGCAAAGAGAAAGCGTAAGGAGAAAAAGTGTCGGGATATCGTGACATGTAACATTTTTGTGGTCCGATGGAAAGAGAAAGAGAGAGAAAGAAAAATTACCGCGACATGTATTTTCGGGGGCCAAAGCAAGGAGAAAGAGAGAGAAAGAAAAAGTGTCACGATATCGTGACATGTATTTTTGCGGTTGAGTTGAAGCCGACGAAGTCCGATGACAACCGACTAAAATTAGGGTTTACAATTGTTATGAAAGCTGACTAAGATTAGGGTTTTCATCATGAAAATGTTGTTATAAAAGGAGGGCTATTTGGAGAATTGATTAGTGTGAAATGTGTGAGCGATACGATCGTTGTGCACAGAGAGCAAGTTGTGTCGAATCGTTCTAAGTGCAAAATTTGCAAAGAGAGTAGAGTGCGCAAAAGGGAGAATACGATCGTGAAGTTCGACTGTAACGAAGCAGAGTGTGTGAAGTGATTACACAGAGAGTGCAGAGTGTGCAAAGAGCAAAAATGGTTGAAGCTTGACCAGGTGCTACTGTGATTGCACAGAGAAAGCAGAGTGTGCAAAGATCGCAAAGGTGAGGAAGACCAGTCAAGTTCTTACAAAAGAAAAGGTATCTTACTGTCAAACTTATAGATTCAAAATTGAAGTCCAAGTTTGTGCTTGGCATCAGGGGTTGGTGCTCCTTCTAGTGGATGCTAGTAAATTTATTGTAAAGTTGGTGCTTTGCGAAGGCTGGATTTGGATGGTAGTCCAAGCAGTCAATATTTAAGGAGTAGCCACATTGGTGAACCTCGTTAAATCTTGTGTTGTGTGATGCTCTTTTGTTATACTTGCTATATCTAGTAATAAGTATTAATTGCTATGATATTAAGAGCTATAAATTCAAGTTAAAATAGCTACACTGATTCACCCCCCCTCTCAGTTTTATTGTAAGACTAACAGGATCTTGGATAGACTCCAAGATAGAGTAGTGGTTGTAACCACTCAATTTAGGCATTTTGGCCTAAGTAGTTTGAACCACAGCCCAGACCTACGGTCTCCAGTATAAATCGTAGTTGACACCTACGGTCTGTAGTTTGTACCATAGCTATGACCTACGGTCTGAACTGGGGTTCAGTTAGGCCTTCCATCTAAACCAAATCAGTTGGAACGGCCAAGAGATCTAGAAGGAGGCAGTTGGAGGATGGAAGATTCCAAAGGCTTCCATCCCAACTGTCCTAACCAACCTTCTTGGTCTTGGCTTCTCCATGAAGCCACCCCTAGCCCTAGGGGCATGTTACAAATACCCCCTCCAAGAAGAGAGAGGAGAAGGGAGATGATTTGTATAGCGAATTATTGGCGAATTATCGAGCGAGAGCTAACTGATCGAGAGAGCAGCGAAGCCTTGTCAAATTGCATAACGACTTTGTGCATTTGAGAGCCCCTTTGCTATCCATATAAAGACCAATTAGCCATGGATGCCCTAGGTTCCTAGGAGGATCAAGAAACACAAATTTGGGTAAACGAAGGCCCTTCACAGTTATTTTACTGCCAAATCTATCATAGGACGACAAAGGTGACCCTTGAACATCAATTCAAACAAGGATGTCAAGCCCACTACCCCTAATTCTGAGGGCAAACCCATCAGAGGTCAAACTATGGCTATCAGGCATGGTTTACAGTGTATACCACCCCTCATAGCTATGGTTTGCAATAGGTTGATGATCACCTTACTTACTTTACTTTTGACCGAATAAGATTAGTCATGTTAGTCTTTTCATAGGTTTAATTGCATTTTAGGAAAATTATGACCATAGGAATTAGATGTTTCATGTGTTGCATTATAGGAGTATATTGGATATTTTATGTGCTTTATTGCTTCTAATTTGATATTTGATCCATGCATCATTTGCTTATTCATGTCTTGTATGTTGTAGTATAATTCTTGATGTAATTAGAATAGCTTAAAGTCTTTCTTTATGCTTTCTTGTTTTACTAGTTTAATGGTATTTACATGCATGTTTCTTTAAAGGGCCTCATCACGAGAGGCTATCAATATTTGTAATCATGTGCTATTGTTTATTTTTTGTAGAGAGACAGGTGCAAAAGGGATCCTATATCATAATCCTTCCACATCGCGGAGAAGGGGGTTAGCTCTACCCCAAGGCAGTTTGTGAGTAATCACGAAGCACAATAAGTGCACCTACCCTGTTGAGGGCATTGGAAATTGTAACATATGTATCATCTTTGGAGTGACCCTAAGAGGGTATTTTTGTAATCCGAGATCCTTTAAAAGATTAATACAAGAAAATTTGCATGTGTTGGCTTTCTTTGTTCAATTTATGCATTTGTGTGGATCTCTGTGTTTTTATGATGGTATAGATCAATACCCTAGCTAGGCGTGTGCTCCACAATTACATCACATCCATCTCATAAATAAATAACGAAGACACATGATGACCATAAAAAAATCTCATATATATATATGGGGCAAAAATATACATCATAGTTTTTGAAAATGCTTGTGGTCTACAATAAAGTTTGTCCTTAGACCTCACCAATAGCAAAAATCCAAAATACAAAAGATTCTCAGGAGTCTCCATCATCATGGTCACACAGGACCAGTGCTACGACTCACACTTCCACCTATATTTTGGGTTTGTTGTGACCCCCTATGCCTGTTGCCACCAGTCCTATTAGTCCTCTGCCTAGAAGAAGACTGCAATGTCTTACTTTACCAAGTTTGGTGTGATATTCTAGTCTCTCCATCATCAGGAAGATGCCCTCCAAGGCACACTACCTCCATATCTAGCTGATCCACATAAAACTACCTCTACTACCTCGTGATTGGTATGTCTCCACCATCGACTACAGTTGCACACCTTCACCCGTAGCCTCTCTACCTCCCCACTACTAGATCCCTCCTACCTAGGACCCTATACTCTCAGCTGTGCCCATAGGGATGATATCTCAATCTGATCCTCCTACACCTATGCTCAAAGGAGATATCTCCCCTTATTGACCATGCCTAGCTAAGCCTACAACTCCAAGTATCAATTACCCCATATACCATGTTGTACTTATGCCCCATGATCCTCTACATCCACATCATCACCCTAATCTCCCAAGTCTATGAGATCTACCTACTCATCCACCTCTACCTGGTCCTCCTCTGGGGCATCCGGTATCATATCGCCTACTACCCCAACAAAATTACCCCCTAGGGCCCCTACACCTCACCACTAATGCATCATACATCATGAGTCATACTCCTCCATAGCCCCAGTGTCATCCACATCAGGAAAAACTACTACAAGATCTAACTCCTCACCCACCTCCTCCACTGTCAGCCACCTCAGTGTCCTCTCATCCTCGTGATACCCATATACCACTAGATCTCTAGGTAGCCCCTACCATAGCCCAAACTATCGTATGACCTAAGAAAAATGAAAGTACTCCCGATCAGTCCCATACCTTATGATCAAAAACCTACCTTGCCTCACCCTATAGAGATGCTCTTCAACATCAGTCCAACCTGGATAGTCTCTATAGGGATACCATATCACCTGTCCTAGAGCCAATCATGAAAGAGCATCTAGATAATGCTTCACATCACCTACATTCCACCAAATATACCCTCTCTCATGAGCCCTCTGCCATAGGGTACCATATCTTATCTCCCTATCCACTAGCTATGCTTGGGTCATCCATGGCAGTCCATGTGGTTGTCCCATAGCTATGTGCTACCATCCCCAAAACTATAATAAGAAATTGCACCCCAAGCCCTTATGGTTATGGTAGAAAATATCATATATCTCATCATAGAGTTGTTCTAGCAGTGCAGTATCCTAGGCCATCACCAATAGCTCCTCCTTGGTGCACCCCACTAGGGCATACACCAGCTCTAATAGGTTCCAAGGGAACCTGGCTCCTGAGGAATCAAGGAGAAGCATATTGGAGATGAGGATCATCAATAGTGCATGCCTCACCCCTAATACCCCCTCCTTATGCCATAACCCCACTAGTATCCCCCCATTCAGGTAGTCCCTCTCCATAGAATTTACATCCTCATCGAAGTACCTCATCAATACTACACCTCTTCGATTGTGGTGCATCGAGTGGATCGATCACCCCTCTATCAGAATCTATAGAATCTAGTAGACATCCTATAGCATCACCATCATCTCCCCCATTGGTAGGTGGAAGATGTTGGTATGTGAGTCCCACAAGCTAATAAGTGCAATCAAGTAGGCTCGGTCGCCTACCACAGGCTCCAACCGGGTAACCTGCTTGAGCCCCATGGCATCAAGCCACTCCTAGTCAACCTCATTCAAGGCACCCCGAGTGGTCTCAAAGAGCTTCAGTTTTTGGTACCGACTCTTCACCACCTAGTAATGATAAAAACAAAATAATAAGCAGGTATTCACCATGCTTCAAAATGGCCTCCAAAAGGCCCAAAAAAAATGTAAATATAATCTACAAAAGCAATCTAATTGCATAAAAATATACAAAAATGTAAAATATGGTATATTCAATTTATGTAGGTTTTAATTACCTATTATTTAATTAAGTATACCCAAAATAATATATATACACAAAAACAAAACAAAAACAAAAGCAACAAACATTACAATTTTCAATAAACAAGGTCGTAGAGTTAATACATACTCGTCTCACACCGGTTCCTTCGTTGTATGCCTCTGCTTGGTGAATCATGTTGGTAGTAGGATGATTTTGGTAGTGCTTCACTATGAAAAATCACTATCCTCCTCCTCACCTCTCAAATCGCAAAAGAAAACATGCAATAATGAGCCCAAAACTCACATTTGAGGTTTATATAGGGGTGCAACGGTCCTATTCATCCCAAGGTGGGATGAACACACTTCTGGCCATTCATCCCACCCTGGGATGAATACCAACTTTGCATTCATCCCAACTTGGTATGAATATAGCATTTTTAGGCCAAAACAACTTCAAATGCCCCAAAAAGGGTCCAAAAACCCACAAAAACAACCCAATTTTGGTCCAAATCTTTGCATAATATAATAGCACAATAAAATACCACCATGGGCCTAGTAAGTACATCACTTCATTCCCCAAGAAGTCTATTTTATCTAGACCACTCCATGGGAATGAGGTTTTTCTTCCTTTCCTCTCTAATCGGCGCTCAAACAAAAGGGTTCCAAATCCTACCAAAAACAAGTCAAATATGATGGAATTCATTCAAGGTCAATATGGAATGCCAACTTATCATGGATGCATAGACAAGTTACTAATTCAATCCCAAAGAAGGCCACTGTGGCCAGACCGCCCCATGGGAATGAAATTTTCAACTCATAGCTTCCAGGAAATCTCCATAGCATCATCAAAATCCTTCCAAAAATATGTTGTTTTTCAAATGATTACAACTGAAGGTAGCCTCAACCAAAGTCATATAGATCAAGTGACTCATTGCTTTTCTCACTATTCATTCCCTCATCAACTCATCGCATGAGGGGGTAGTCATACTCAAGTTACAATCAACAATCACACACTCAATCATGTGAATTGCATTCATTCAACAAATCATTGACAAAGACAATCACGCTCTTGCTTGGGGCAACAAACAAGAACAAGTTAAACAAATTCTTGGAATTTTGGAAGCATGAAGGAATTGGAGGCCTCGCCTCTTCATGACTGAACAATGTCCAAGATCAAGTAAGCCTTACCCAAAAGGTTGTACTTGAAGCAAGTTCCTTAGCTCATCAGAAGCAAGGATTCAAGAATGCATGCTCTTTCTAGGATTGGGGCATCTAAAGTTGGTTAGGTTATGGATTAATCCTAATCATTGGACATTTTTAGTTATCTATTTCTGCTCAGTGTTGTGTTGCACACAACCCATCTCAAAAAGGGGCATCCGTAGACACTAAAATCTAGTCAATCCGATTATGCTACCAAAAGCAATGGCTAAAATGACATACCAAGGACCCTAGCAAATCCCTCAGGAGGTATACAATGGTTCTAACCACTTTGTACAAGTTTTGGAAGGTTCTAGGCCATTTTGGAGACTTTTTGGACACCCTAGCTCTATTCATCCCACCCTGGGAAGAATACAAAACCTATTCATCCCACCCTGTAGTGAATAACAACATTCATCCCAGGGTGGAGTGAATAGTAGGTTTTACCAAAAAAAAGTTAAATCTGGACAAATATAACCGTTTGCAGAAAATATAACCGTTTCCAGGGTGGAGTGAATAGTAGGTTTTACCAAAAAAAAGTTAAATCTGGACAAATATAACCGTTCCCAGGGTGGAGTGAATAGTAGGTTTTACCAAAAAAAAGTTAAATCTGGACAAATGGTGCCTGGAAACGGTTATATTTTCTGCATATCCATGCCTACAAGTTAGAGCATGCAACATCTTTATGCCTTGCTCCATAAGGGAGGCAAATTTGGGAGATTCTCTTCCCCCTCCAATGCATGCTGCCCTAGTGGGTAAGTGGTGCCTCTTGCCTCGCATGTCCTCACATGCCTTCTGACCCATGAGCCTCCTTGGGCTATAAAGTGGATCCAATTTCCACACAAAGTATGGATAGTAGTTTATGTTTATGCAACGAAGTGCTACTAAGATTTCCTTTCACCTTTTGTGTCTATTTTCCCCTCAAAATATCTACCTAGCAAAGGAGGTTAGTGAGTTAACTAGTAGGTGCAATTTGTCATGTAACCGAACCATATGAGTGAATTCCCTCACCAAATTTTATGACAATACATCCCATAGTGTTTTGGACCATCTCCCAATGGAATTGGTGGTAAATTTAGGAATAATTAGTGGTCTTCCCACCCCCAAGAGCCTACCAATTTTTTATAGTTTTTAATTAGTTACTTTCTACATGCTCATATTATACTACAGTTCAAATTTCATGTCATTTTGAGCTATATTTCCCGAGATATTGTGATTTTAGTGTTTTGTAGGGTCTCTTGCAGGTCCACGACGGTCATCTGTAGAAAAACATAAAATTTTACTAAATTTGCAAATATGATCATATGGGTTTTCTTAAAATGTTTTTTTATGTATTATTCCAAGTTTCATATGTTTTGGATATGTTTAGGGGCATAAATTGCTCACTTTGGGTTTTGTAGGTTGTGAATGGTCATTTGGATTGCGAAGCCCCATAGGATGCAATTTTGGTGCAATTTCTGGTGATATCTTCCCAAAACCACTTATTTTACATACCTCTGAAATTTCAAGTCATTTGGAGTTGATTTGATGTATATTCTCATTACTAGCCTCTTTGGCACCTATGGGGATTGCATGTTTTTCATTATACGCACTGGCTATTTGATATTTTTGGTTTTCTTATGTGTAGTTTCAGGTCCTTATATCACATTGGGAAGGATCATAGTATATCAATATCAAATATACAAGTGACAACAAAATTGGCCCACCCACCTCGAATGTGGGTACGAGGAAAGACATTGGATGTGCACCCGAGTTACTTGAAGGATTTCGATCCTTGGGCACCCAATTTGTAAATAGTTGTATCAACAATTTTGGCCCTCAAAGGTGACATTTTATAACATGGATTTGATCTGCTCTATTAATAAGAAGTTGATTTGCTTTGCTTAATTTCTTGTTATTTGTTATCCTTTCCTTCTTACTTGCATGCTTCCGTTTGATGCTCATACGCAATAGGACATAGATACATGCATTTTTTATCATCATTTGGTGCACCTTTTTGCCCTAATTCACAAGGCAATTCCATTTGGTCTTAAAAATATTGGTGATACTTATCAGCGGGCCATGACATACATATTCCATGACTACATGCATATAATCCTTGAGGATTACATAGATGATTTGCTAGCTAAATATCTACTATGTCACGAGCATGTTGATTTTATAAGAAAGTTATTTGATTGCCTCATTGAGAATAATGTCAGACTAAATACCAAAAGTGTATCTTTGGAGTCACATCTGGAAAAATTGTGGGTTTTATAGTCTCCAAGCAAGGGATTGAAGTTGATCCCACCAAGGTCAAAGCAATACTTGAAATGCTCCCTCCTACCAACCTTAAGCAACTTTGTAGCTTACAAGGAAAGGTAACATCTATCTGATGCTTCATAGTGCAACTATCAGATAAATTTCGACCCATGAATTGACTGCTAAAAAGGGGGGTCCCACTCCATTGGGATGAGGAGTGCCAAGAGGCCTTCAATGAGATAAAATAGTACCTAGTATCGCTGCCAATTTTAGCTCCACCCTAACTAGGTATGTTATTTTTGGTATACATTTTAGCCACCGACTTTTCCTTAAGGACCATGTTGACCCAAAATAACGAGGTAAATAAGGAACAAGCTATATATTACATTAGTCGCACCTTGGTGAGCTAAGAGCTCAAATACGCATATGTTGAGAAGATTTGCCTAGAAATGGTATTTTCCACCAAGAAGCTTCAAAATTACATGTTGAATCATATGATGTATGTTATTTCCAAATATAATCCTTTGTGGTACATGATGAGTCGCACATACCATAATAATCACACCGTAAAATGGATTTTGTTGCTGATCAAATTTGACCTTATATTTATAAGTCAAAAATCCATGAAGGGTCAAGTTATTGCAAATCATCTAGCAAAGGCTTCTCTCCAGGATGATAAGCCTCTCATTATTGAGTTTCCTAATGATGTAGTCCTTGCATTATCCGACTCCCTAGAACTCAAAGAATCTAAAAATAAAGTTGGCATGACTTTGTTCTTTAGTGGTTCTAAATACGAGCAAGGGGGTGGTGCAGGAGTCATTTTTATTACACCACAAGGAGCTCCTATGCCCCTACTATTTGAACTTGATTCCCATGCACCAATAATAATATTGAATATGAGGCTCACATTTTGGGCCTTCAAATAACTATCACCATGAAAATAAAGAAGCTTAATATCTTTGGTGACTCCTTGCTCATAGTCAACCAAGTCAAAAAAATCTATCAATGTTGATATCCGATCTTGAAATCATACAAAGATCTTGTGGATAATTTTTTAGCCAACATGGAATGGTACAACATTGAGGCAGTCCCTTGGTCGTCTAATTAGTTTGTAGATACAATGGCCTCTTTGGGGTCTTTAATTTTGTAGAACGCTTCTAATGATATCACAATTACTATGTCAAAACACTTTTGCAATCAGTGATCTCGTGTGAAGCTTCAAACAATGAAGAAGTTGTCCACGTGATCCATATTCAATTGAACCAAGATCAGTTCTCTTAGGTACATGACTTTTCAAAACAAGAATCCTAGGGGTCCTTAATCCAATAGGGTCCTTATGATAATGGAATGATCATTCATCTTAAGGTTGTCTCCCAATCCACATTCATTCAAGATGAGTCATAATGGGAGTAAGTTGTTCATTCAGTAGAGACCCAAGCTTATCAATATTGGCTCACTCAGCTAAAATATTTCTTGAAACTTGGTAGTATCCCTTTGGGATTATCACATGCTAAAAAATAAATGTTTAAACAAAAAGTGATCAAATATGTCTTGTTAGGAGATATCCTTTATCTTCAGAGCTACGATGGTCTTCTCCTTCATTGCCTAGAGCCCCAAGAATCTTCTTGGGCAATCTCACAAGCTCACAATGGTACTTACAGTGGGCTATTTTAGTAGCATGGCCATCGCTAAGTGCATCCTTTAAATGGGTTATTATTGGCCCACTATGGAAAAATATGATTGTGCCTACATCAAGAAGTGCATAAAATTCTAGCATCATGTACATCAAGAAGTGCATAAAATTCTAGCATCATGTTAATCTTTCGTACTTACCTTCTTAGGCCTTACAACCGATTCAATCGATATGACATTTTTTGCAGTGGAGCTTTGGTTTAATTGGGAAAATATTACCCCTCTTTGAGGGTCATCACACGTTTATCTCAATAGCCACAGATTACTTCACCAAGTGTATGGAAGCTATCCTTATTACCACTATGACTGGATCTCGCATTATAGAGTTCATACTCAATATCATATGTCATTTTGGTATTCCATTCAAGATTATCCTAGATAATGGAACTCCATTCAAAAATAAAGATGTGTGTGCTTTAACTTCTAAGTATAATATACAACACAAATTTTCTACACCCTATTATCTATAATCCAATGGACAAGCAGAGGCATCCAATAAAACTATAGTTGCCATCCTTACGAAAACTATCAAGGAAAACCACAAAGATTGGCATCTTCAACTAACTCTAGCATTATGGGCTTATCGCACTAGCATTCAAACACCCACTAGGGAAATCCCATTTTTTCTAGTTTATGATGGTGAAGCCATCATGCCCCAAGATTTGGAAATCCCTTTGTTGCGTATATCATTATGAGAGTTCATCGATGATGACATCGTGCAACAAGCTCGCCTTGACCAATTGACCCTTCTTGATGAACAACGAGTTAATGCTCTTGAGCACCTCTAGTTTTATCAATATCACCTTAAACGAGCTTACAATATGAAATTCCACCTAAGGGATTTTAAATTTGGAGACCTTGTGCTTAAGGAAAATCAATAATACTCCAACTTACCATCGTACTTGCAAGACAAATTCACGATAAATTGGTTAGGATCCTTTATCATCATGTAGAAGATAGGTCTAGGGACTTACCATATTTCTTCTTGAGGGTGTTGAGGAACCTAAATCTCTTAAAACTCTCCATATACGAGCATTTCATGTACAACACATAATGCATCAAAAACACAAAACAACAAAAAATAGCAAAAAAAAATAAACAAAAAAATATAAAAACACAAAAACAATACAAAATATAAAAAATACAAAAACATTTACATTGCATTATCATGCATCTCATTGCATTCATTGATTAGTTGCATTAGGCATATTCATCCATTGCACTTGCACTAGGACAAGTTGTGTTTGCATTCTTACGAATGACACCATGTTTGTATGCCAATCATGAGTCTTGAATCAACCTTATCCATCATCATCATTTGCAGTTTTCCTTATGAGATTTTTCTTATTAAGAGATCCTCATAAGATAGGATAGATACTGGATGAATATCATAAATGATATTTAGATGACCATTGACTATTTTACGCAAACCTTTTAGTTTGCAAAAGAGCATAGGAAAAACCCCCACATATCACATATCACTACCATCCATATTTCCCTTTGTGAGTAATTGTGTTTTTCAACACAACCAATAAGTTGCTATAGGGTGTTCACTAGGGTTTTTGGTAATTCAGCCATCCCTAGTTTTATTTTCAGATTTTGTAGAAATTTATCTTGGATTTTAGAAGGTAAGGTATTTATTTGATAGTACCTTGCATATCTCAAAATTCCAAACACATTCGTACATTAAAATCCAAGTTTGAACAAGGAAGGATGAATTACAATGTAGTCCTTACCACCTTGAGTGAAAGGTTTCCCTTGCTCATCCTATTATGTGCATGGTCTAGGATGCTAAGAATTGACAAGAGGACAAGATCCCTCCTACCCAAGCAATCCCCTTTCTCTTCAACAAAACGATCAAGTTCCCAAAAAACAATAGTGGTTATCACCACTAATCAAATCCCTTGCTCCTAAAAAGAGTGGTTTTTACCACTAACTAAAAAAAAGTAGTTTTCACCACTGCAAATGAGCAAGTATCCTAAGTAATTTAAAATAAAATAAGGGGTAATGAGCTTGAAATCCCTAGAATCCTCAATCATTTAGAAACCATGATGTAATATTAATTACAACAATGGGTTGAATGAAAACCGCCTGGCAATGGAGGAGCCTTACGCGTGGTGATATGTCTATCACATTAGCAACCTTCTTTTCTATAGAACAATGTTAGATTGAGCATGAGCTAGATTTTTTTGGCTTTTATTACCTAGTAGTCTAGTCCAACTACATCCAAACTCTGGATAAATATGACCATAGAGTGATCCTCATTACAACAATGAGTTGCATGAAACCCCCCTGGAAATGAGGTATTCTTATGCATCATCTAATACATTCACTTTGAACACATAGGGATATTGAATATCTTGGTCTTCATAACATACTTGTATCTTTAAAGAGTCTTATGTAGTCAGTAGACAAACATTTGACTAGTCAACTAGGGTGTTTGAGTCTCATGGAAAAATTTAAATTCCCTCATAGCACTTAACTATTTCATCATTATTTGTAGTTTTCCTTATGAGATTTTTCTTATTAAGGGGTCTTCGTAAGATAGGATGGATATCAAATTAATATCAAATGAATATCAAAAATAATATTTAGATAGCCACTAACTATTTTACACACACCTTTTATTTTACAAAAGATCATAGGGAAAACCCTCACATCTTACACATATCTCATATCACACATTCATGTCCAAATGTATAACTTTTGTGATAAGGTTAAATTTTGATTCATGACTTTTATACATTTTGTCGTGTGTACCATTAAGTTTTTTAAACACATTTAGATTCATTCATTATTTTTTAAAGTAATTAAAACATACATCCATAATTTGCATTAGAACATCCATATAAAAATTAATGCATCTCATACACATTAGATCTGCCATATCAGTAACATGAATTAACATTCATAATCAATTAAACAAATCTAAATCATACATTTAACGTCAGATGTTGCATCCATACATACATATATCTAGGCATACATCTATGCATCTATACTACAATGTCTAGGTATACATCCATCATCCATAATCACATCCATCATTGCATCCATACATAAAATCAAAACATGACATAAACACATGATGGGCCATAAATAAGAGATATATCATATATATGGTAAATTTTTGATACATCATGGTACAAAAAATTGTTCATAGGCTACAATTGTGTAGGTCCTCGGACATTACATCCAAAAAGAAACCAATACATAGGCATATGTCATGCGGTGCCTACACCCCCAAAGTCACCTCTGCCCTCTTTCGTATCTCTACAAGGCTACCCTAATCCACTAGTTACTAACCTCTCTAGCCTGGTTGATGATCTATGACTCTACCTCACTGACGACTGCCTCAACTCACTACACCGACTTAGTTGGGATCCTCCTATCGAAGACCGCTCATGTATATGACTATGATGTAAACCATTTCAAATCGATGTCGAACCTAATAATCATCTAATAGCATATGTATCCTACTCATATCAACCTATAATATTGCAACATCCCCTACAACCTGTCCACCTAACCTTACCTACCCTTGAGTCACAATCGCAATCATTAATTGTGCTTGAAAACTACCCACCTCCTCCTGAGAGCTTTGTATTTGTGTAGTAATAATGTCCTTCTCCTTATATAAGACCTCCCCATTTTTTGATCTCTAGATAATTGGTTTTACAGTATCATAATGGTGGTATCTCGCTCTGCTAACTGTACCTACAAGGATTGCACTTGTACCCTAAATTGAGCACCCTCATCCTTGAGATCCTAATCATCCCTACCCTAATACTTTGGCTCATCCACTCCCTTGATGGCCTGGCCCCACTACACCTCTATTTTATGATGCACTCACCATCCTCCCTCATTGGTATCATCTTCTTATCCCTCATCTGTTGCCACTCCAATTGGCCTACCCATAGGACCACCTCCTTGCCACAACTATGTCACCCACCATGTATCGTACTCTACTATTGTACATGTATCCTCCACATATGGATCAATTAGAGGTTGATCCACCTCATCCCCTAATGGATCTACTCAAGGCCACTCCAACTAATTCTATGTCCCTCAATAGTGGTAAATGATAGGCTCCTTAGGTGTGTCCTAGCAAACCCTAAAATGTTGAGTAACATGAGAGTACTAGAAGTACTCCTACTCTATGCCATGTCATCAAATAAACCATCATCTATGCTTCACATGCCTCAACTGCTCTGCTACCTCTGTCCAATCCAAGAAATTCCTATAGGATCTCCATATAATATACCTCAGTCTCAATCCCTCAAAGGACCATGTATAGTAAACCAATCAACCTGCATGTGGATGGATACAACCCAACTCATGATATCACCTCCATCGAGCTGCATATCCTATATTTGTATCCTCCATCTAAGCTTTCTCTGATCGAGGAAGCCCCTCTGGTCTATCCACTCTAATATGCTTCCAACCCTAGATCTGGAGTAGGAATCTACAACCCAATTTGTACCTACCTCGATGTCATATCTTGTATAGCTCATCATATAGATGTGCAAGTAGAGTTCTCCTCCATGCCATGATCACCAGCTTCATAGTATTGCACTCTATCAAATCCTATACGACCTCAAGGAGGTTCCACAGGAACCTCGTGCATAAAGAATCAGGTAGCAAGATGTTAGACATGAGCGACATAAGTACTACATGTCTACTAGTGAATATTTGTATGGTGTACCATACCTCAACGAGGACCCCATCATTGTCCATGCACTACGTCGCAACCTCCCATTCATCACGAAAGACTCTCCAAAGAAATCTCTCTTGTTGACTAATGTGGGTGGAAGAGATGGGATGCCCCTTAATCAGAATCCTAAAAATATTGTAGACATCCTCCAACGTGACTATCATCTCACCAGTTGGGAGGTGGAAGGTTTTGGTATGGCTATCCCAACGATCAACCAAGGTGGTCAAATAGGCTTGGTCCATCATCACCGCCTCTAGACTTATCAACTACTTAAGGCCAATTGTCTTAAGCTATTATCCAATCAATCCTTAAGAGGTATCCTCGCACCATCTCAAATACTATAGAAACTGTATGAAGAGCCCTCAAAAGTTGAATACACAAGTAATTAAATCAAGCAATCATGTACATAAATTACAAAAAAATCTTGGTTGTATCGAGGCTAGACAATTCATAGATGCGACCGTCTCACCCCAAGATGGCTGCCACAATGGTTAAAAATATGACCATTACAATTTAAATGTGGTCATTCCACCCTGAGATAGCCCCCAAACCCCCAAATAGGGATCATCTCTGCCTAAGATGACCCCAAAAACAAAAAAATATGCATCCAAACAACCTAAAAAAAAAAGTAATCTAATAACCTACACTACATATTAATCTAGGGTGTGTTCTTTGCTTTCAATTTAAGGTGAAGTTCATTTTTCCACATTAATTAGTGAGGTTCATTTTAGTTTTTTGAATAACGAAGTAGAGAACAAAGTAACTACCTTCCTCGCTCCAGCTTCTTTGCCCATCGAGGTTTTGGGTTGATCCATACTCGCAACAGATAGAATTTTAGTATCACTCTACTTCACAAATTTCTCTTCTCCTCCTCACATCTCCTTTTCTTCAACTACAAACTATGCGAGATGATTGCATTTAATGCGACCACCCCACCATGGGATGGCCCTATAAATTATAAAATACAACCATCTCTTTATGAAATGGGCTAAAAAAAAATCAAAAAACATAAACCACAAAAAATACCTAAAAAACCATCGAAGTAAAAATCTCGAGTGAACCTCGTATCTAGTGATCTACTCTAGTCACTTGGTGGTTGCAATGATTGGCTATCCATGCAATCTAGTAATATGAGTACATTACCATAAGGCCACTCACAAAAAAACAAAAAACCCCAAAAATGCCCTAATTCCTTTGATCAAAAACATTTCAAATGGATTCCAAATGAATTGAAGTGCTATCATCTCAACTCCCTAAAAAAATCATACAGTTGGACTGCTCTAAGGGAAAGATATGTACATTTCCTTCTTCCACTCAACCTCAAGCGATCCTTGTATGTAATGATCCACCTCTCAAAAAAATCAAATTGCTATCATCTCAAATCCTTAAGAAAGCCATGAAATTGGACTACTTTAAAGGATCGAGATGTACAATTATCAATAATGGTCGAAATCATAGTTGTAATGGGATTTTTTCCCTTTTCACATTCATTGGAGTCCTACTAAATCTAAAATAATTCATATTGGTCAAGCAAATCTTCACTTTCATCACTCTCCATCTCCTCATCAACTCGTTGCTTGAGGGAGTAGTCATACATCACAAAACTCATAATCAAATTCAATAATCAAACACTCAATAATGCAAATTGTGTTTTTCCAAGAATCATTTCCAAAAAAAATCATGTCCTTGCTTGGGGTAGACAACAAGAAAAAACCAACTCAAAAAAAACTATCAAGTATGTTTCACACCTATGTCTTGGTTAAAAGGTTTACTTGAATTAAGTCCTTAATTTTGTCAAAAGTAATGATTCAAAGATGCATGCTATTTCCATGATTGGGGCATCTAACATTGATTAGATCAATGAACACCATCAACCCTCAACTTGAATTTAGGTCATATATTTTTTCTCCGCATTGTGCTTTCACATAATGCATCCTAAAAATAGGTATATGTATACACCTAAAATACGTCATGTTAAGGAGACTACCTATATGGACACATTTTCAGGCCATATGATCCACCTTGAAAAGTCCTAGGGCTTAACAATGGTTTTTACCATTCAAACAGGGATAAATTTCCCTTTGCAACAGAGACTATCTCACCTCGAGACAGTCCTTAACTATGACCATGTTACACCGATATGACCCACAATCATGATCGTCCCACCCTGAGACATCCTTGCCAGAAGTAAGTTCTCGTACTATAGTTCAAACGGTTACACACTATCCAAGCACAACGGTTTCTTGATAACTATTTCTTGATACCAACTGCTTCTTATCTTCTCTTGCAAGCTTGAGACTCCCATTTTAGAAGTCTATTTAAATGTGCTTAGCCTTCATTGAAAATATCATGAATTCATGCATTGAATTGTTGTCAAACTAAAGAATCAAAGAGCTCTCAATATCAAAGCAATGAAGTGTTATCAAAATTCAACCATGGAGTTTCCAAGCATGCCAATGGACCTCTCGAAGGTTGAAGATCAAATTTGTACTCCTTGCACCATCCAACGCCCTTACTTCGATGTAAATTCCACCCCTAATTTATTCCTCATGAGCACACCCAGAACATCAGTTCACCCATGAATCAAAACCCAGTGTCGCCTAGCATCGACCACAAGAATTTGCTCATAGTTTAGCAACCATATCACCTAGAGATGACCCATAGGTGTGATCATCTCACCCCGAGATGTCAAGTAGGCAAGACCGTCTTGCACAAATATGGCCTCTCAGGTAGAGATCATTTCCCTATTTTCTTGTTTTCACTAGATTTAGCAGCATTTCAATTACTTTCTAGCATCGTTAGATTACATTTTTATGCATTCATTTGTCATAATTCAGCTTCTTTATTGCTTTATTTATCATCATTATGGGCCTTATCTTGAAAGGATCTTCATATATTTTTTATGCTCTTTAGATTTTCTTGTGTGCATATTACAAGTATCTACAAGGGGCAAATGGCATAAAAGATTCATTCATCATCATTATACATTGTGGAGGTCATGAGAAACCCTTCCTGAATCAGTTTGTGAGGATGTAAAAATATTTTACAAGATACACCTAGATTCTTCTTCTTATTGTAAATATTTGTATCAAATTGGTAGAAAATCCCTCCACAAGATCTCATTGTAACCTCTTTTGAAGGACACAATTGATATTAATAAAAGGGCACCATTATTTCATATCTTATATTGTCATCATGGTTACATAATTTGCTATCTAGTTTATTCTTTATTTCATTGCATAGGTGTACAATATTTTTAGCATACTTCAGTTTTATGATCTCTTACTTAAAAAAAATAAAGCTTTATGTTTTAATATGCATTTAAATCAAAAATCATGTAGATATAGGATATGTATTCTTGCATTGTTGAATTCATATGCATTTTAGTTATCACCCAAAATTTACACTTAGGATAGGATCTAAGATTTCAAGACCCTTGGTCCAATCAACCCATCAAATATAGATTGGTAGGATTCCACACTAACACCTCCATAACCTTGAGCATGGGCATGCATTTTGTATGTCCATGATTACATTCTCTTCTCATCAAAAGATGTCTTTTTATTATCAACAAGCTTGAAAGGTATCTTCTCAAAGATTCATACCCAATGATTTCACTTGACTCAAGCAACTTTTGTACTTTAGGCTTCAAGCTCGAGGATATCCAAGTAATTTTTTGCTATGAAATTTCCATAAGGTGTCTATAAAAAATCATTTATCTTTTTCCTATTAAAAAAAGAAGAGCAAGAAGGTCCCCTTGTTTTCAAACTAGAGTTTAGTTTTTTAGCAAAGTCATTGAACTTGAGGGCCACCTTAAACCCTACACTCTTTTGGATTTTCTAGGAAGACCCTCAACTACAATATCTTCCCTTATGAGATTTTGTTGGAGAAATCCTATAAATATGGGTTCTTTCCTAATACATAATAGGTTTAGTTCCATTTCCATTTCTAGATAAAAAAAATTCTTATGTTTTCTAGAACAAATCTTGACATACAATTTTTTTTAAAATAAAATAAAATAATTGATTTTATAGTTGTTACTACAATGAATCTTTGACCATTTGATCAAAGTAGGCTTCAAAATTTAGGTTTTTCTTTTCATAGTTACAAGGATTCTAAAGTGCCTAAAAGGTTCCACACATAATAACTAATTTTTACTCATGTCAAACCCTAATGTGCTTCTCACTATATATATATATATATATATATATATAGTATAACTCATACTTTAATAACTCACAAGTCCACTGATGAAGTAGTGAAAACCTACAAAATTAATTTAGACCATGAGACTAAGAATTTTTTCATTTTGATAATAAGTATTCATTAGCTTTTCTTCTTTTTTTAAACTCCTCCATATAATTATTTTACTTTTTTCCTTTTTTTATATATAATTTTTAATTTTTATACAAATGTTTATTTAGTTTTTTAATTTTTACTACTTGTCTACACAACTTTCACTATTTAAAAGAAATTGATGATCAAAAATTATATAAATAAAATTCATTTCAATCCCATATAACCAATTTTATAGAAAAAATACACATATATTATATAGTTATGTCTATCTTGTTATTAAAATTTATTTTTATAATATATTTATTACAACCTTCTAAGAAAATATCTTTTGCATAATATTAGTGGTACGAAAAAATATTTTTTCATGGAATGTGAACCCTCCAAGGACATAAGGATTGCATATGAGGGCACTATACAAGTAAAATCACTAATGGAACCTTTTAAATAATTGAAAATAGATCAAATAAGGAAACTTCTTATCAAAACTATTTTGTTAGGGAATGTGAAGCCTACAAGAACATCCAGATTGCATATGAGGAAATTATTATATAGAACTCACTATTGGAACATTTTAAGAATTGAGAATAGAAAAAATAAGAAAAATTCTCATCAAAATCAACAACAAAGGAAACACACTCCAAAATATGATAAGAGGATGATGAGCTTTTTCACTTTTTTGAACAATTTTCATTCTTGGATGGTGTTAAAATCTAGAAATCTGAATAAGAGGTCCAAGGTTTGAATTCAAAAGGTAGTAGGGTTGTACAACATACCCCATCTTATGTTAGAACTCTTGGTCCCATAAATTATTTTGATCTCGTAGACATGATTAAAATAATTTCATTTTATATTTATCATTATAATAACCTTATTTCCTTATTAAAATGTCAAGAATTTAACTATTTAAAAATACATAAATTATTTTTTAAAAACAAAAATTCTCAATATAACTATATAGTATCTAATGGAGTGAATTTAGGATGAATATTATTGCATTTAATTGACCAATTAAACATCAAACAACTTTTTATATTCAACAAATCATGAAGCTTACCCTTCTTTATTTATTTTCATAATATCAATCAGTGGGATACTATAAACACATAAAATAAATAAATAAGTTTTATTTTTAAAATTTAGAGTTTTTAAGGTAGCATATTACATTAAGTTCTTACCTCTATTTGACTGATCAACTTGTAGAAGTTTGAAAAATTACAACTTGAGTAAGTTTAACGATAGAAATATTGGAACTTTGAATGGAGGTTTAGAGTTCCAATTTTATAGGCAATAGTTTTGTACAACATAACAAGATTATAGTTAGATAATTGCATATTGAATAAACAACATCTTTCTTGAAATTGTCTCATATAAACTAGATTACCTTTTTCCAATAATATAGTACCTCACAATTTTGTGTTAAGGCATCTTACTCTATTCACCTCTTTCATGAGGGAAACCCTCATGACTCTAGAAACTATAAAATTGTGGATACCTATGAAAGCGATGCCAAAAATATCATCAAGAGATGCCTTGTTTGTGAAAAATATTAAGAGCTATAGACTTTTCATTTTTTCCATAACCACATGTTGGTGAAGCCACTTTGTACATCAAGGTGACTTTGAATCATGCAAGTCAAATATTTTATCAAGTTGAGAAATGTGACAGTACCTATAAATTATAGTGTCATCCAAATACTTTGACGTTCCTCATGTAACTATCATAGGGCCATCCTAGGAGACTTGGGAGGTACTATCTATATAGGAACCATGCAACACCATGCACTCTCGTGAAACCTATCTTAGGTGTCATATCATTGAGACTAGGATACACCTTTTGATGAGTCCTACACAAAAATAAACCAACAACAATCCACTCAATAAACTTAGCATAAGGCTAGTGAGAGAATCACATTCAACAACAAAATCATATGATGCACTTGAACTTGCAAATAAAATAAAACTACTATGCATGCACCACAAGTATACGATATTTGGAGACAACAAGAGTGTTATATTATTATTCAACATGGGACCAAGGGTCTAATATTACATTGCTAGACCCAAAGGCTATTAAATCTCTATTATAATACTTTGGCCTAACTTGGCATTATGACACATCGAAGACACTCCCTTGCACTCACTGAGCTCATAGACCTTAATATTTATTCATAGACGAAACTTTCCCCTCACTTATAATTTACCTTACAATTGGGTCATTGGCACCCAAACCCTTCTCACTTTATCTCTATCTAGCACCTTGTCCATATAGCCAATATCTCACTCTTAGCATGGGAAAACACAATCTATACTACTTTTCTCACTATGGCAATTTGTTCACAAGGAATCCATGAGAGTCGATAAGAAGTTTTGAGACGTACATGCCTCATGTATCTCCCCTTACTAAAATTGGTGATGCCCTCTATATTGATACAAATCTGAAGTACATCCTTGGTTAATTTGCACCAAATTTTTGTTCAATATTTATTACTTTCCTACTCTAAAGCTTGTGCTTTCCTCCTTTGTGCTCTTAGCTTGCACTAACCTCAGTTGTTCTATTGTATCACACCTACCTTGCTTGTACTCTAGGCTCACACTTTCCTTGCTTATGTTATTGACTAACACTTGCCTTTCTTGTGTTGTGGCTCGCACTTGCCTTGTTTGTGTTCTTAGCTTCTAGCTTGATCCTATTAAGAGTTGTTCAACCGACATGTAGAGTATGTTTTCCTCTTTGTATCGTTGGTATGCTAGGGCTCATAGTCATTAGTGCCCCATCAGGACTTATCATCTACACCTACCTTTAACATCAAATCCTCTAATAAGACAAACATTCCCTATCACACTTTCCTTCACACTTTTGCTTTGCTTGACATCTAGGGTTGAATTCCCCTCCTCTATTTAGAGTTTATGTTATCTATTGTTTTAACCTCTATTCACCCTTTTACTTACTTCAACACATCTATGAGAAGTATTTTCCTTCTTTGCTAGTCTTCTCGACACCTAGAAATGTCCCATACCACTGCATACTAGATAAAAAATGAACTCCTTGTTGTTTTCTAACACATGCTTCATCTCCCCAATTCAATATGTTATTGAATTAGTGTGCCTCCCAAGCTCACCTCACTTGAATTTAAATGAATAATTGCTATTTAGTTTTTAACCTAACTCATCCTTGGCTTTGGCTTGCTCTTCTATGCCTTTCTTTATTTTACAAACCCCTTGAGTCTATTTTACATTTGTGATGCTCTAGATTTTCCATTACCTCTTCATTGGCCAACTAGTTTTCCACATCTTATATGGCTTCCAATCTTCATATGCCATATCTTTTGGCCTACTCTAGGTGACAAGTACCCTCTTCCTTGGTCTATTTTAGCATGTGAGATCCATCTTATTTGGATATCTCCTCATTGCCCTTAAATTTAGTTAGGTCATGCTTTAGCTCCTCAGCCTTTCATGGTAGGGGAAATAAAATCCATCTAACTTAAATGTCCTTCCCTTGAACTAGGTCTCTAGATGAACTGGCTACTTTTATCCACTTGGTGCCTCAAGAGGAATGAAGGCCCAATTTATTTGATTTTCTAGATGTCTACACAATATGGAAAGCACTTAGAGGTTCTAGTTCCATGGTTTCTATTTCTCTTAAGCACCCTATACACAACTAAACACAAATATCTCTTCACACCTACTTGAATCAATCCTATTCTTGGAATTGAGCCCATGGGGGACACCTACTATGGGTCATCCCCTCCAGTTCAATTTAACTAGTTGGACTCGTGATACCTGTAGTCATTGTGGAATTCCTCTTTTGTGATGATTGTCAAGCACCTTCACATCCTGATTCTTTTTCCAATGATGTTTCATAAAATGTTTAACTTACCCCACTCTACACCCTCACTCCCATTAGGATGTTGGGGTTCTAGGTATCATTTTATGACTTCACTTCCTAGAAATCAATCGAACCCATTCATAGGACATTGACTCTTGTAATGCCTTGCCACTTAATTGTATCTTGTGAATACCATGTTATTAATGGCACACCTAGTACCTTTGGTGATCCTCCTTGTTTGTTTTCTATATAATTTATATTTTAATACTTTGGAGAGTTTTTTTGTAGGAGAGCTAAACTCTATCTATATTTTACCTTGTGCCTATGCTATTTTTAGCTGACACCCACAAGTTACATCCTTTGATCTAGCCATTCCATAAACTCCCCTCAACCTATAATTCTATGCTTTTTGAATTTACCTCCCTTGGAATATTTGAAAGGCCATCCTATATTGAACCCTCTCGACAATTTTGATCGATCGATGGTTCTAATGGAATGCGGTCACCCTCTCACTTATTTTGTTGATTTTGGTGTTTGGGATTGCTAGGTCAAGGTCAAGGCATATTGGCTTAAACCAACATTCCATTTGCATCCTATTCAAACCTAATATCCTATTAAATTTGTGTTGGCTTAACACCCAAGATGAAATTTATCTATTGCTCACCCTCCTCATTTTTTTGTTCTTCTTATTGAACAACTAACACCTTTTGTCATAAGGGATATTCTCTCTAAACTTGTAGTCCATTGCAAGTCCAGTTTCTCAACCAAGGGTTACTTTACCCCTTTTGGTTATCACTAGTGTTCCTCTACTAGTCGGTGGACTTGGACCCCTTAGATGACTACATGCCAACCTTCCTTCTTTGCATCCAATTCTTAGGTGTGATTAAAGAATGACCTATGTTGTTCCTTCCTTTGAAATTAGAACCCTAATATTCCTAATTCTCCTAAACCTCTAGAATGAATTCATCGAATCCTTTGACAATGGTGATGGCTTCATTGACTAACTTAGGTTTGTGGCACTTGAGCTCCTTCTAATCCCATGTCTTAAGAACATTCTAAAATAAGAAGAGCTTCTAGTCTTCTAGTAGGCACTTGACCTACGATAAAATATCTTGAAAGGCTTTGGTGTAATTCTAGATTGTCTTTATTTCTTTTATATTTTGAAGTTTGGTCTTAGTGAACTAGTTGGTATTTTTGGGATGGAACTACTCTATTAATGCTAACTTCATATCATCGCATGAATCCACCCTCCTAGTGACTTTTCCTACCACCATGTCATTACTCAAATTCCTCCACCATATTTTGGCCATACCCTTCATGAACCATGCCATGGTTATAAATTGAAGCTCATCCAACAAGGTTTCCATCCCTACTAAATAGTCCTCATGTCCCAAAGTAAATCATCTATGAGGCACTCATGTTGAACCTTATCATAACACCTTGGCTCCTTCAACTTAGACAACTTAAGAGTTGAAGAGGTAAAGGCAATCATGATGCTACCACTAAATACAACAAAACTTCTTCCTAAGAATCTTACCATGACATTCACATTCTTCTCCATTTTGGTTTCCCATTTGGTCAAAATAAACTCAATCAACTTGAGTCTCTACTTGTGATCCTCATGGCCCATTTACAACTCAATCACTCCTTCATCCATGAATAATATTTTCTCATCAATCTTGTCACCTCTTTGCAACACTATTTGTTTGAGGTCATCAACTAGCATACTCTCCTTGTGTGATAGGTTCTTGTGCCACCACCTCCTAATTTACTGACTTCTCTCCCCATGAAACGTAACTAAAATAAAAGTGAAATGTTACTGAAACATAATAAACAAAGAAACACATACAAAGTTCTGAAAGAAAAGTGAAACGTAACTGAAATCGTATAAACAAAATAATCAAACATACATAATAAGAAATACGTTCACAAGGACGTGGTAATTAATCACACAAAAATAATTAAATAAATCATACACTTAAAATAAAGGCTGCTTCAGCACCTTTAGGGTAATTTCTATGCATAAATACCACCACTAATATTTTAGACATAAACTTTGAAAGATTAGTGAATTGGTAAATGTTTGTTTGGTCAGATATTTATTAATAAGATACTTGAATTTAAACTTTGGAGGTAGTCTATTTGCAAAGGTAGTAGTCTAATATGAATCCTTTGAGTGCACGCTAAATTGAAGATGATGGTATGAATCCCAAGTGACTGGTGGTACCCTTCATGCCATGTTGACAAAAAATAAAGAAGAGGAATAGGTTTGGAGGCCAGCCTATTTGTAAAGGTAATAGTATGATCTGAATTATCTATGTGCACGCTAGACTGAAGATGATGGTGCAAATCTCGAGCGACTGGTGGTACCCTTCATGCCGTCGGGTCAACAATAACGAAGTAAAATAGGTTTAGTGGAAGCATTCCATGTGATTTAAACCTAAACCTTTCAATTACTAAAATAGGCCTGCGACAACGTGCAACCCTATATCGCATCAACAGTTCATGGATGACACTCTTGTTGCCTGTGTAGCCACGGTGGAGGTAGTGGGAGAAGTTAAAGCTATTCTTGACTGTTATGAAAGGGAAGTTGGTCAGTAAATAAGTCTTGCCAAGAGTGGGTTGTTATTTATTAATACTCATGCTACGGTCCAGAGAGATATTGCAAAATATTTTAACTGCTGCACTACTTCTTTCCCTTCTTCATATCTTGGTTTACCTTTGTTTGTGGGGAGAGCAAAATCTGAGTTGTGGTCTTTGTTGGTTGAGAGAATTCAATGAAAACTTACTACATGGAATGAAGCATTGTTGAGCCAAGTAGGTAAGGTGGTTTTGATGTAGAGTACTTTATAGAGCATCCCTATTTACTTTATATCAATGTTTCATGTGCCTCTTAAAATAGCATCAAAAATTGCAGAAATTCCATCTTGTTTCTTGGGAGGCATTTTGTAGAAAGAAATCCAATGGAGGGTTGAACTTAAAAAGTGCAGTTAGAATGAATAAATCTTTGATTACCAAAATTGGGTGGAAGTTGGCATCTAAATCCTATAAATTGTGGGGATCCATATTAAAAGCCAAGTATAGATTTAGCTCCTTTCTTTTTGAATATTTACTCTCAGGTGGTTCGTATTTTTGGAATAGTCTGGTTAAGACTAGGGATTTGCTTATAAATCATTGTAGGTGGGTAATCGAGAATGGTAGGAAGGCCCTATTCTAGGAAGATGCTTGGCTCTGAGATCATCCATTGGTAGAAGAAGTACAATTTTTGGGATTGGATGCTAATTCCAGAGAAATGGGTTTGACCTATGTGGCTGATTTCCTTGAAGACAGAGGAGATAGAATTGCTTAGGCTACGGTGTCAGTTTGTGTAAGGGATGGCGGTGATAGATAGGTTTGGGAGAGCCTTGGGGAGGAATTGCATCTTTGCATTATTCACCAAGCAAATTTTGAAGACCGGTTGATCTAGAGGTTGGAGAGTTTAGGAAGGTATATAGTCAAATCGGCCTATAATTTCTTAAATATGTAGGAGGGGTCGCATTTCCCATTCAAGTTGCTCTGGCTTAAGCATATTTCCCCCAGGGTGAATATATTTTTTTGGTTGGATACTCAAACCAAATTTTAACTGTAGATAATCTTCTCAAAAGGGGCTCGCATATGGTCGATCGGTGTTATCTTTGCAAATCTGATTGGGAGTCGACCTCTCAGCTGTTGCTCAATTGTTGTATTTTAAAAGAGATAATTCTTTCTATTCTCATATGTTTGGGTGTGGAGTGGGTCTTCCCAGAAATAGTTTATTATTGTATCCTTCAGTGGTCTTCACCCTTTCATTTCCCTTGCCTCAGGTGTTTTTGGTGGTACTTGCTCCCCCATGTGATGTGGGAAGTTTGGAAAGCAATAAATGCAAAGATATTTAGGGAGAAGATGATGGCTATGATCTTATTAAGTAATTGGATTATTGGTAAAATGGTGGATAATGTGGAAAGCGTCATGGTGTCTATGGACTTTTTGGAGGCATCAAAGCAGTGCAAAATTAGGTTGGAATAATTTTTGGGCTTTGGTAATACAGATCAACCACTGCCGGTGCCTAACATAAGAAATTATATTAAATGGTATGCCCCCTATTGGCTAGGTGAAATTAAATTTTGATGGGGAAGCAAAGGGAAGAATGGGGAAGGCGGACTTGGGTGGCATAATTCGGGACCATTATGGAAATATTTTGCTGGCGTATGCTGATTCTTTGGGTGTGAATTCTTCGCAGGTGGTGGAGGCAAGGGCGGCTTACCTTGGGATTGCCTTTCTTAACAAATTTATTTTTAAGAAATTTTTATTGAGGGTGATTCCCGCAACATTATTAATATGCTTATTGGAGCATGCCATGTTAGTTGGAAGGTTGCCAATATAATTGATGGAGTAAAGTTGTATCGGGAGTTGGAAGATGTTCAAATTTATCACACGCTCAGGGAGGGAAATGTTGCTACTGACGTGATGACGAATATTGGAGTGAATCTTCATGGATATAGGGTATGGCAAGGGGACTTTCCATAGGACCTCATCAACTGTGCTCATTTTTATGTTGGTTAATTGATCTCGGGTGGTGGTAGTTCGCTTGGTTAGAATATTTGGTGCAATTTTTAAAGAGGTATTTTTAAATACCTCATTTAATTAATTAATGAAGGTATTTTTAAATACCCAATCAATTTATTAATTATGGGTCATTAATGAAGGTATTTTAAATACCCATTTAATTCATTAATGAAGGTATTTTTAAATACCCCATTTAATTTATTAATGAAGGTATTTTTAAATACCCAATCAATTTATTAATTATTGGTCCTTAATGAAGGTATTTTTAATACCCCATTTAATTCATTAATGAAGGTCATTAATGAAGGTATTTTTAAATACCCAATTAATTTCAAAAAAAGGAGTGGGAATTATTTCGAATATGAGAAGCGAGAATTATTTCAAAAATGAGGAGCGGGAATTATTTCAAAAATGGGGAGCAGGAATCAAGAATATGTTTCTGCCTTGGTTTGTCTGCCTACCTTGGGAAGTGGTTATCTGCTGGGACCATTGGGATGCGGCTCAAATGTTCGGTGGGATTATATTAGAGTTAGATTTTGTGTTGTAGAACTAACTTGGCTCTCTCATAGGTCTTCTCGGATCTCCCGACCCTTTGGATCCTATGGTTTTTGGTGGCGATTTATGTAGTTACTGTTTTGTTTTGGTTAGTGTTGTAGTACAGTTTTTGTACTCTTCTATTTGAGTGCTGAAGTGCACTGTTTTAGGTTGTTTTCTTTCAATTGTAAAAGTTTTTAGGGCCCTTTCAAAACCCTCTTCCCTTAATTTTATCAATATATATATATATATATATATATATATATATATATATATATATATATATATAGTTGTAACTTTGGCATGCTTTTTCAAAAAGTAATTTTATTTTTATCAATATTTTTAACACAGCTTGGACAAATGGAGCCCCACCAAATGCGTGTGAGACGATAAAACCAAGGAAAAACATTGATATCACTATTTAAATGCAACTTGCATCTTCCCCTAATAAGATTTGTTTATATACAAGGGAAGGGAATCTTAACTATTTTACACCTCCTTAGCTTTGCTCATTTTCTTGAGATGCAAGAAACGCTAAGTTTGTCACTTCCATGAACGTTGGGCCCACCATGCAAGTACGCATAGAAGGCCTACTTCCTATCCTATGACACAATTTTAAAGACATTGACCTTTGCGATTTATTTTTATTGGTTGAATTTTCTAAAACATTTTTTTTAATGTGTTAATTGGACCTATATATGGGTTCATTTAAGGCTAACTGCTAACAAGGTTTTGAGCCTCAGGATTTATTCTTATAGGTAAGACTTTAAATTATAAAAAATGTTGTCGAGTATTAAAAAAAACAAATTCTTGACTTTTCAATGTTCTTACTTATTATCTTAACACCTCAAAATTTAATTAAATAATATATATTTTTAATTTAATTAATTAAATAGTTTTTATTATTGGATTTCTATAGGTAATGGATGTATTATAGATAATAATATTTAGAAATATGTTATTTATCTATTATTGTTTATTCAGAGACACTCATACACTAAAATCTTGGATTAATTATGAAGATAAGATATGCATTGTCCTTTTCATTCAGGAATTATTCAATCTCAGGAAATAATTACTTAGTAACAGTTTGCAGAAGATAATAAGATCCTGATTTATCACTTCATTCTTCTAGCCTCTAGAGGCCATGACCAGGAAGCGCTAGGGTTGTCATAGAGATACAAAAAAATCAACTCATCATCAACTCCAACAAAGAACATCTACGACGACATCCAACTCTTAAATCACTCACTTCTCTTCAGCCTTGAATGTTGGAAGTAATCCTTGATCCACAAATCTTGTATATCATATGTCATCCTATTTACTGTTTTTCTTACTTTATTTTCTCTGGAGCTGCATTAGGCACTCTCGTTGCTTTGTACATGTCTTACTTTACAGTTCTATTGACATTTTTTGATCACTGATGGACATTAATACAAATTCAAATTCAATTCAAATTATTGAGAATCAAGATGGAGGTCTAACCATGTGTGAAGGCATAGAGTGCACATGGGAAGAAGGGGGGGCTTGGGAAACATGGAGCACAAAGTTATTAATAAATATTATATTAGGCTAGATGATAACAAAGTTATTAATAAATATTATATCAGGTTGGATGATAATAAAGTTAATAATTTAATAAAGTAATTAATAAAGTGGAATTAATTAATAATAAAATTGTAAAATAAATAAAATAATTTTTTTTATTGAGTAAATACTTCTTATACATATACATATTCGTCATGGGGATTGAACCCAGGTTATATCATAGATAATGCAAGTGGCGTCCTTATCGGTAGACCACATTTTATTAATTTAATAATAAAATAATTGAATGTTACAATTGAATCTAAATTAAACATATAAATTATTGGAGATTTAAATAGTTTTTTTGAAAGATTGAATGGGTGACCTCCTTCTCTGGGCAAAAGGTCACCTTTTCGCATTCTTGTTCCCTCATTGGCTCCTCGTAGGGATCTCAAGTGGATCTCCTGCTAAGCTGTCGAATTTCAGGCAAATCTCCTTGTTTTCCTAGGGTTTCTGGCTCTTCCTATCATTGTCTAGTGCTTGGAGGGTTTCCATGGCCATTTTTGCTTCTTCCTATGGTGTTCTAGGAAAGAGGAGGCATATCTCTTTTTCTTCTAGCGGATCTATAGCACGCTCAAGAGATGCCCTAGTGTGGGAGCAAGAGACCTCCCACTATGGATGGGAGGTCACCTCTTCATATTATTGCTCCCTCTTTGGCTCTTCCTAGGGCTCTTTGGAATATTTCTTGCTTTGTTGTGGATTTCCAGGCAGATATCCTAGTTCTCCTAGGGTTTCTAACCTTTCTTGCTAGTGCTTGGTGCCTAGAGGGTATCCAAGCCATTTTTTGCTTCTTCTTGAGGTGTTCTAGGTAAGAGGAGGTAGATATTATTTTCTTTTGGAGGATCCTAAGAATGCTTAGAATATGCCCTAGTGCTTGAGCAAGAGACACATCTTCATATTCTCGCTCCCTCCTTGGCTCTTCCTAGGGTTCTCTCATGGATCTATTATTGTACTATGGTTTCTAGGAAGATCTCCTAGTTTTCCTAGGGTTTCTTGCCCTTCCTACCATTGCTTGGTGCTTGGAGGGTCTCCAAGGCCTTCTTTGCTTCTTCCTAAGGTGTTCTAGGAAGTCTTCTTGGGTGATGTTGCATGATCAAACAAACCTGGTTTGTGGTATCGGTGTGGGGGTTGGCTTTGCTTAGGAGTGGGATCTAGTTTATTTTGTTTCACTTCCCAAGAGGGTCATTCATTGGTTTCTAGGCTTGGGGGAGGCCCTAATTGTTCTCAACTGAGTGTTTCTCATGGTTTGCATTTCATGGCTAGTGGATTAGGGTTTTTGGTGGCTTTGTTTTGCTTTTTTTGCTTGCCGGGATGGCCTTTCATTGGTTTCTGGGCTTGGGGAGGCCCCTTTTGTTCCTAGTTAAGAGTTTCCCATTGTTCACGGTTCGTGGCTGACATTTCAAGATTTTTAGCAGATGCATTTCTTTGTTCTGCTTTCCAGGGTGGTCATTCACTACCTTATTTGGGCTTGGGAAGACCTCATACTTATAGTTGAGTTTTTCCCGTGGCTGGTGTTTCAGGGCTCATGTCCATGGGTTTCTACTAGATTTCTTCTCATATTTTTTTAGTCTTGGGGGGACCATCTATGGCAGAAGGATTATGTGGTTTCCCCGCTACTGGTAGGGTTAGGTTTTCTTGTTGATCTAGGCGTCCTCCTTCCATGGTTTGTCTTCTATTGTGCTTCACATTCTTCTCTAGGAGTTTGCATGGGGGATTTTATGGGTGGTTCGGTTTGGTTTACGGATGGACCTGGGTTGTTTTATGGATGACCCTATGCTGGTTTTTGGATGGTCCTTGTTCCATTGTGGATGGTCCTATTTCATTTATGGATGGTCTTGTGTGGTTTTCGGTTGGTCCTGTTTCCTTTGTGGATGGTCCTATTTCGGTTGGCGGATGGTCTTGTTTCATCTTTGTGGGTGACCCTATTTAATTTGCAAATAATCTTGATTCAGTTATGGATGGAATTCTTAGTATGATATTTTTTCTGTGTGGAAAAACCCTTTTCATTTGGGTGCGAGGTTTTTTTCCTTTATGAAAAACCCTTTTCTTTTTTGTGTTTACCTTTGAGGTTTTTCCCTATTGCCCCTACAAGGGCTTCTCTTCTCAACTGGTGTGGCGTTCTCTCTTGCTCCTGCATGGGCTTCTCTTAGTTGTTTTTCTCCAACAGCCCACATAGAGTCTATTTCTTCAACTATTTTATGGTTGGGATATCTTCTCCCAACCTTCTCCTTTTGTAAAAGGTTACAAGATCCTTTCAAAACCCCTTTTTACCAATAAAAAATAAATAAACATATAAATTTTTAAATTTTTAAATTTTTAAATAAATATATTTATTTATTTAATTATTTATTGTGGTGGTCATAGAATTTTGTTATATATTATATATATATATATATATATATATATATATATATATATATATATATTTATATATATATTATTATATATATATATATATTTTTTTTTTTTTTATTATATATATATATATATATATATATATATATATATATATTTGTGGTGGTCATACAATTTTGTATTATATATATATATATATATATATATATATATATATATAACAAACTTTAGTTAAATATATAAATATGTTGATTAACTAAATATTTTGATATTTTAAATTTTTTTAATGTACATTGTATATATATATTTGTCCCAACAATAGGATGTTGAATTTTTAAAAATTTGTTTAATAATTTTTACTTAAGACTTATAAAAAAATGTAATATTAAATTTAAGAAATATTTTTGAAACTTTTTATCAAGAAATGTTTTAGTATATTGTATTATCATATGTGTCTTTGCATTTATACTTATTTTAATAATAAATGCCTTATAGAGAATATAAATTTAGGACAAATATTTATCCTTGGGAGTGCAACATTTTAATACTTAAAGTTTTTTTTAGGTTATGGTAAATGAGGTTTTAAATAAGTCCTAAAATTAGTTACATAATCCCCTACATTAGGTACCTTCCTAACCCTTACAAGACACATAAGTACAAGTCATAACTATAATACTCATATCATGGACAAAAAAGGATTTATGGAGCCAACATTTCCTTTGAATCATTGATCTTAAAAATTTTCATATTTCAGCTTTGTTGATTTAACTGATCTAACTCCCAAATTACCCTTATCGAGGTAGGAATCTCTTTACCCTCCCTTCAAATCTAGCTCTCCTATTAAAAAACTACTATATTTGTTAATATGTCTACTAGAGCATTCTCTTCATGAAAGTTATGTTGAATCCTAGTATCCTTGAATCCACTTAATAGAGCTAGAATCTATTTTATCATATTTGTCACCTACCAGTTGGATTTATTCTTTTCATTGAGCCAATTCACTAGCACCTATGAATTGCACTCCATTTCTAACTTGCTTATGCCCAATTTTCTTGTGAACTTAATTTCAATGAACAATGCCTTAGATTTAGCCATAGTAATTGTAGTCTCATTTAAGTTATCTATAAACATCGCTCTTATTTTACCTATATCATCTCTCACTATTCTCCCTCATCCTGTTTGGTCAAGATTCCCTTTAGAAGCCCCATTGGTATTCAGTTTGTGCCACCCCTTGGCTTTTTTTCATCTTATCTCTCCTCTATCTACTTTATATTATCTACTCCTTATGATAGAAGGTATATGAAAGAACCATCCTATCAAGGTGTTACACTCTTAGGTATGTGTTTCATTCACTTGCACTTTGGTATTTTGTTCTATCATTGAGGATTTGATTTGATTATAGACTCTAATCAAATCCTTTTTTGTATTTTGAAAGGTACACCAATTGTGTTCCAACCAAATATTATAAAGGGAGATTAAAGGCACCATGTTCCAAATAGACAACTTCTAATTTTTGAAGGGATTTATCCATTGGGCTAACTAGTCCATGACCCCCTCTAGTTGGATCCACGTAATAGAGAATTCCCCTTCAATTTTTTACCAAATATCTCCACTAAATTTACGCTTCATAAATATATGATAACCTATTTCCTTGCCCCACATAAAGTACAGTAGGAAGGCCCATGAAAGTACCTTTTTCAAAGATTATCCATTACTATCATTCTATTGTGAGCAGCTAGCTAACTAAAAATATTAATATTTAGGATTGCTATATTTTCCCATTCTTTTATCCAATGCTTATCTCTAGTACCTTCCTCAGTGATTTTTCATAACCAATTTTCACTTAGTATTATTCATTCAGGCTCGTTGATGAGTAATGAGTGTTTGTACCCTTTAGAGAAATGTAGGTAGAACAAAGTCTATAGAATGATTCAAACTTTATTTCAATAATTGAAAAAAATATAGAATGGGCATGGTTTCAATGAAATTAAAATTTGAAAAGCTATGGAAGGTAAATGTAAAACAAGATCTAGAATTAATTATTGGGTACTCATATTTTTTTAATTCAACAACTTTAAAATTTAATGGTAATTGTTATTATTAATATTTTTTTAGGATAAAATATATATTTTTTGAAAGGGCCTAAACCATTTTACAATCCCAAACTAGTCTATGCAGTATTACCAACCAAAATGCCTTGTCCTCAAAGGCTATAAGACATTTGAAACATTGAACTACCTTCTTTCAAAATTTTACAAATTTACATTCATTACCAGCCTATTTACATTCATATCTTTAAAGAGTCTCTATAAAATGGAACCCTCAATAAGCAAGTCCATAGATATTTAGAAAATGGAACCCTCAATAGAAAAGTCCACAGATATTTAGAAAATGGAACCCTCAACAAACAAATCCACAAATATTCAAAAAATAGAACCTTAAGCAAACAAATCCATAGATCTCTAGAAAATGGAACCCTTAGTAGCAAAATCCCATGAAAACCCAAATTGATAATTTTTTCACTCGAAACCTCATAACACATCTAGAAACTCATAAATCCACATATCTCCAAAAGATAAGACCCTTAGTAGACAAGTCCATAGATCTCTATAAAATGGAACCCTTAGTAGACAAGTCCACAAATCTCCATAAGATAGAACCCTCAATAGACAAATCCATAAATCTCTAGAAAATGGAACCCTTAATAGATAAATCCATAGATTCCTAGAAAATGGAACCCTCAACATACAAATCCATAGATCTCCAAAAAATTGGAACCATCAACAAACAAATCCCTCAAAAACCCAAATTGGAAAATTTCTCAACTTCATTGCTCAAAGTAAACAAATCCCATAGAGCTCCGAAAAAAGGAACCCTCAATAGATAAAATAATTTTACTATGTATATTTAAAAAATTAGAGTGAATTGAATTTCTATATTTCCTCCCTCCTTCGACACTAATTGAATTACATCTGGATGGATCCCATCTAGCAATGTACATAATTTATCTTTATCTCTAGTGACAATTTCTTCCCTCATTGCCTTGGGCACTCTTTCACTTGTGCAGTAAATGAGTTCGAGGGCGGGTCCCAGGAACATGTGGTTAAAATTGTAGAATGATTCCCCCCTTGACAAGCTTAAAGTCCATGAATATATTGGTAGCTTATTATCTGCCTCATCAGTCTATTTTACTGCAATAAAAGAAAAATGTTGATGCATATGGAAGAAGAAATACCGGGCCAAAAATGAAGTGTGCTTGAACAAAAAAATTTCTTCACTCTGATTTATTTCCAACTAGGTATGCATTGCTCGAGTTATGTAGTCCACCCAATCAAATAAAATTAGATTTATGCTTTACTTTCATGGTTGTTGGAGCATAAAACTCCACTTATGAAATGCACTAAACCATCACTGCTTGCCATTTTTACACTATGATATCAGTAGGAAGACCAAATACCCAATATAACATAGAATATATATCTGGGCTTTTAAAATTTGTTAAGGGTTTTGGCAAAGTTGGCAACTCTCTGAATTGGGGTGCCTTTATAAGCTAATTCTCCATAAACTGGTGCAATATTACAGTTGACTGATACCTTTCCTCTCGCTCCTTAAGATTCATATTCTTAGTCATGACGCCCAAGAAAGGTTGCACACTGCAAGTAAACACATCTCTAATTGCACAAGGTGAAATAGTAAATAATTTATCTCCCTTTGCATTACGGATGGCCCTTGTTGCAGGTTGGTAAAATTTTACAATCGCCATCACCAGCTCGGAGTAAGGATGCATAGGTGTACACAAGTACTAGGAAAGTTGTGCATGATAATCCATAGCCAATGGGATTTTTGATGTCAATACTTGCCTAACTGCATTTTCCATGTCTAGGTGCAATATTTCTATGCCTTTCTTTGAGATTGAACAATCTTCGATATTAGCCATTGTATCTGAATATGGATCGAGCTTTGTATATTCGTGTTGCCTAGCCTTTTTTTCATTTTTTTACCACCCTATACCTTTTTCGGCTCTACAAATTTCTTCGGTTCAACCATCTTCTTCTCCATATTTGTACCGAAACTCTCACTAGAACAATCTGGTAATCTTGCAACAAAACAGTGATTTGGACAACAACTTTACAATTCTCACAAAAAAATATTTTTGCGCTACAAGCTTCTACTTTGCCTTTATTATATATTTCACCCTAAATTGTCGAATTTACTGTAGGTGATGCTCCCAAGGGATTCGGGCGAACATGCATCTTGGTTCTTGTACCCACACATTTTTTAATAATTTTTCAAATGACCCCTTAACTGTTAATAACTTCCTTTCACCCGAAATCCTCTTTGAACCTCATGCTTGGCTGCCTTTAACTTCAAAGAGTGCAATATAGATTTCCAATAGCTAATTTCAGAAAATTAATTTGCCATGTGTGAGCAAAGGGCACCTTCCGAGACAAAAACGTTGAATTCTGCTTCTCGAGGACATCAAAACGTCAACCAAGGCAAAAATAGGTATAATAAATTTGCTCCGAGCACTTTAAAATCTCTCAATGATGTCAATCAGGTGCTCCAACTCGAATTTAACCGATAAAATTATCGATAAAATTATTTTAATGAGAGAAATTGATTTGGCAATGCACTCCTCCTTTTCACCTGTGCTCCCAAGAATTGTCTTCTCCAACTTGTTGAATTTTATGCTTGGAAACCCTCCTTTTAAAACAATTCCCTCCTTATAATTTTCCCCAAATTGAAAAAAATATGATAGTGCTTTATTTAGAAAAAGTAAATTAAAAAAAAAACTATTTTGCCCTCCTTTTTCGGAAATAACCTTGATAACTTGGAGTTGGCCAAAAAGCATGCAACATTTTAAAGTATCTCTATTTTTTCTTCTTTGAGTTTCACCATGTATTTTAATTTTGCCCAAAAAATTTCATGGCAAAATTAAAAAAAAAAAAAACTCTCTCTATTATTATATATATTTTTTCCTTTTCTTTTGCTTTTTTTTTTATCTCCCCATATCCTTTGATTTCTCTTCTTTTATTTTTTCAGCAATGAATAATTGGGGTGAAATTAATTTTAATGCATTTGTTTTTTTTTTAATTTGACCTCTTTGATCTGAAAACGCTTGCTAAAAAATGTTTAAATTAATTTTGCCTAAAACTAATAATGCACTTCGTAATAACATTTTTGGGGTAAAATTAATTTTCGAATAATGAGAAAATATTTTGGGGCAAAAATGATGCTTTGGGGGTATAACAAAGTTCTTTCGGCAGTCATACACACACATATATATATTTTATATATTAAAGCAATAAAATACTTCTGAAAAATGAAATTCAAACATCTGTACCTATAAACATACTTGTTTATGCAATTTTCTCAGTGATAATAGGCCTTCAAATGAAGACTGTTTATCAGAATTGGAAACTCTCAACCATCCATGCCTTGGATATGATAAGCATTAAATGAGTTCACCCCTAAAATTTTAAATGGACCTTCCCAAATTACCTCAAAATTATGTTGTTTTCCTGGCTTTGCTTTATTCTCATTCCATTTGAGCACCAAATCACCGATTTTGAATTTACGCTCAATTGTCCTTTTTTTGAACCACTTCTGCATCATATTGGCATGTTCCATGAAAGCATTATATGCTTTTTCTCTTTCTTCTTTAATTTATAGAAGTTGGGCTAACCTTGTGCTCATATGATCAAATTCATCATTTTTCGTCATTGAGTATTTGCAAGGTTCAGAGAACTGAGAGCTCGATATGGATGGGCAGGACTACTTTCTTGCCATACACCAGGTAGTAGGGAGAAGATTTGATCAATTTCTTAACTGATATGTGATCCACCCAAAATGCTTGATTCAAAAGCAGATGCCAACTTCTCTTGTTGCTTCCAAGGGTTTTTTTTTTAATTTTGAGCAAGTTCTTGTTTGTGGACTCGACCAAACCATTTCCCTACGAGTAATAATTAGATGAAGTTTTGGGATAGATCCTATACCTGCCCATGAATTCAATGATATTCACCCCAATTAAGGGAGTCCCATTATTTTTCATGATTGCATTTGGTAGACCGAAATGGGTGATCAGTCCTTTGAGGAAAGAGATACTCATTGTCTGATCTACCTTCTTGGTTGGAAAGGCCTCTGCCCATCGAGTAAAATATTCAGTCACCATCATGATGTATTTGTGTTTGGTATAAGAATGGGGATCAATAACTCTGATAAATTCTAAGCCCCTCTATTGAAATACAGCTTCCACTTGGATTGGGTGGAGAGGTAAAGATACCTTCTTGCTCTTGCCAACATATCGTTGACAATTATTGTAACTCTGACTAAATTTATGTGCATCTGTGAAAAGAGTAGGCCAAAAGTAACCAACTCTGATGATTTTCAATGCCATAGGCCTCCCTACATAGTGGCTGCCTACTAAGCCAGAGTGGAACTCCTCTAGAACCTTCTACTTTTCAGATTCCTTGATACATTTAAGGAGTACTCCATCTATTTTTTTATGAAATAAACCACTCGGTAGCAAGATGTATCTAAGGACCTATAACTCGAATATTCTTCTCTATGAGGAGTTCAAATGTGGTGGACACCTTCCCTATGTGAATAATTCGACAAGGTCCTCTATCCAATCACGGTTTCTTATTGATTGATTTGCAATATTGCTCTTGTTGATAACTTCATCGTGTAGTGGTATCGTCAATTGAGAAGCAGCGCTTTTAGCCAGCTCCTAACAAAGTGCTCGATCATGGACCAATTTTGTTGGTCGAATCTCAACATCATACTCCTAGATATTTGAAACCTGACATGCTCTCTTATCACAAGCAAAAATCTCCATTCTTTTTTTGTAACTCAGGTCAGGTCAGGTTTCAAATATCTAGGATTCTTTGCTTGTTACCTAGGTAATTAGTAAATACGAAGCACTTTGTTTGGGTCTGAAAAGGTAAAAAATCTCAGGATCAAGTAACTATATATCTTTGGAGAATCTAAGCTAATTGTCAACTAGGTAATTAGTAAGTGTGTTTCCAACTAGCATTACTTGAAGGCGTACCGAGAAAAGGTATGGGACCTTTTCGAAGCTTACACAACATTGAATATCCAAGCGACCTCATGGGAACAAACAAGCATTCCAATCTCCTAGCATCCCTTGGTGCTAATTTTTCCCAATTGGAGCATGTGGTGATAAAGCCTAAGACTATGAGGCTGATATATAGACCTTCAATTCTCGAAAAAATGTCTTCTAGCAAGTGTTTGAAAATGATGAATAGATTGTGAATTTTTTGGTAAGAGAAGCTATTATGGTGGAAGGGAGAAAGCTTTATGAGGAGGAGGTTGAAGGCTTAATCCAACTAAGGAATAATCATATCCCAAAAGGATAGATTATGCTCAAGAACCTCTTTGATCAAAATGATAGAGAATAAAAGCATAGGATCAAAGTAGATGATAAAGAGTGTATTGAGTTGCAGTTGGAACCTGACAAGATAATCAAAGTTGGAACATATTGTACTCCAGATGAGTTTGAGAAAATTAAGAAGTTATGATATGAGTTCTTGAATATTGTTTCCTGGAGCTATCATGATCTAAAGGGCTACAATAAATATGTGCTCCAGCATACCATTGAGTTGCAGGAAGGAGTAAAACCCTTTAGACGGAAACAACGACCTGTTAATCCAAATATTGAGGTGCTAATGAAGGCAGAATTACTGAATATGTTGGAGGTAAAAATCATATATCCTATCAAACACTCAACTTGGATGGTGAATCTGGTCCCGTAACAAAAAAAGAATGGAGATATTTGATTGTGCATGGATTTTTGTAATTTGAATCAAGCGTCACTGAAAGACCACTACCCCTTATCATAGATCAACCTGATTCTTCATGTAGTCGTTGAAGCATAAGATTTTTGATGCTAAATGGTTTCTTCGGCTACAACCAAATCTGATTGAAGTATGAAGACCAACACAAAATGGCATTCACCACCAAGTGGGGCACTTTTACCTACCAACGAATGCCTTTCGGTCTATCAAACATTGGTGCTACCTTTTAGAGAGTAATGGACGTAGCCTTTGGTGAGTTATTGAATCACATTATTGTGATATATATGGATGGCATGACTATATTTTCTCATTATAGGAAAGAGCATGGTTCTCACATAAGATAGATTTTTGAGAAATATTAGGATTTCAAAATCTCTATCAATCCCAAGAAATTGATTTTTGCGATTAAAGAGGGAAAACTGCTAGGTCATATGATTTCTAAGGATGGGTTGGCCATTGATCGTGTTAGAGCTGATGATATTTTGAAGCTGCCAATACTAGCCAATAAGAAAGAATTATAGTCATTTGTTGGACAAATCAATTTTGTTCAAAAATTCATTACAAACTTCACTCAAGTTGTGAAGTCAATGACTGAGCTTCTTAAGAAGAATGAAAATTTTAAATGGATAGAGTGAAGGAAGCAGGCCTTTTGGAATATCAAGGAGAGAATAGTCCAAGCACCTATTTTGATCAATCTAGACTACTCAAAGGATTTTATCCTTTAAACCATGGGTGAGTAGGAAAACTATGTTGATGTGCTCACGTAGAAAGAACATGACGAGGATGAGCAACCGATTGCTATTTTGAGCCAGGTTATTTAGCCACATGAGGAAAAATACAATTTCATTGAAAAATAGGTCTATGCAGTTATGAAATCCTCGAAAAAGTTTCAATATTTTATCTCATAGAGTAAGACTATAGTCTATGTTACTCATCCAAATATCAGGAGTTTCATTATTCGAGCAGGCTACCAGACTCAAATATCTAGGAGTATGATGTTGAGATTCTTAACAAGCAAAGAATCCATGCACAAGCAAATATCTCAATTCGTTTTTTGTAACGGGACCAGATTCACCATCCAAGTTGAGTGTTTGATAGGATATATGATTTTTACTTCCAACATATTCAGTAATTCTGCCTTCATTAGCACCTCAATATTTGGATTAACAGGTCGTTTCCGTCTAAAGGGTTTTACTCCTTCCTGCAACTCAATGGTATGCTGGAGCACATATTTATTGTAGCCCTTTAGATCATGATAGCTCCAGGAAACAATATTCGAGAACTCATATCATAACTTTTTAATTTTCTCAAACTCATCTGGAGTACAATATGTTCCAACTTTGATTATCTTGTCAGGTTCCAACTGCAACTCAATACACTCTTTATCATCTACTTTGATCCTATGCTTTTATTCTCTATCATTTTGATCAAAGAGGTTCTTGAGCATAATCTATCCTTTTGGGATATGATTATTCCTTAGTTGGATTAAGCCTTCAACCTCCTCCTCATCAAGCTTTCTCCCTTCCACCATAATAGCTTCTCTTACCAAAAAATTCACAATCTATTCATCATTTTCAAACACTTGCTAGAAGATATTTTTTTGAGAATTGAAGGTCTATATATCAGCCTCATAGTCTTAGGCTTTATCACCACATGCTCCAATTGGGAAAAATTAGCACCAAGGGATGCTAGGAGATCGGCATGCTTGTTTGTTCCCATGAGGTCGCTTGGATATTCAATGTTGTGTAAGCTTCGAAAAGGTCCCATACCTTTTCTCGGTACGCCTTCAAGTAATGCTAGTTGGAAACACACTTACTAATTACCTAGTTGACAATTAACTTAGATTCTCCAAAGATATATAGTTACTTGATCCTGAGATTTTTTACCTCTTCAAACCCAAACAAAGTGCTTCGTATTTAGTGGCATTGTTTGTGCAACTCCAATTCAACCAGTAAGAGTACGTTTTCTGTATACCAAAAGGAGAAATGAGGATAATTCCAACTCCTGCACCATTATTACACCTTGCACCATCAAAGTACAACTTCCATAATTGATCCAAAGTTGGACCTTCATCATTAGTCACTTTTGATTCAACTTTTTTAGGCTTGGTAATGGTGTAGTATCCTATTTCGATTTCCATCATGGCATTAAAATCAAGCATTGAAATTTTAACTTTTGTTTGGAGCTCATCCAAAGTCTCCTCCATTAGGTCCAATTCTTCCAATTCTTCTATCATCAAGTTGACATAACTCATGGGTGCATCTTCTTCTTCTATCTTCTCTATATGATAAGTTGAGGGCTTCTCATTATAAATTCGGATTCTTCTCCCCTTAACAGGAATTTCCAAATGAGAATATTCAAGATAAAGGTAGCCTCCTAACTTAGCAATTAACTCCCATGACAAGAACATGCTGAAGTAGGCCTCCAGATCGACCACGACCACTTCTTGGATCACAATTATCTAAGGCATATTATGCAATACAATGGGGATATATTTGATGAACCCTACTATCCTTATGGGGGTTCCATATAATTGCAAGATACCAGGGCTGCTCCTTGTATATTTTATGCCCATAACATCACATACTACCTTCAGCATGATATTCATTGCAGTACCTGAGTCGATCATGCAATTGTGCACAATCCAACCTTCCATCCTAAGGGACAGGTAGAAAGGGGGAAGTCTATTCTTTTTAGTGGTGCATATTATCAATGTTTGAGCTAACACTATCTAAGTCAGATTCTTCCCTTTTTATTTTATAAATTTTAATGATTCTTGAAACAAATCCACTTGTTTGGGCAATTGCAGTGCATCATAGAGACTCACCTTGGCCAGGATCCTCTTCAATTCTTCAAAAATGTTAAATGCAGATGCACATGAATCATTGGCTTCATTAGTAGTTTCATATCTACTTTGATATTGTTGTGTGGCCTCAACCCTCTAATATTTTGTCAAATATGGATATTTAATCTTTTCCCTAGCTTGCTCATCATTTTCAGCTTTTGTCTAAGAAATTAAAGCCTTTTATTGCACTTTTTCTCTTGCTTGTTGAGGTAAAATATATTTCAGCAGGACGGGTGTGTCTAGCTTGGGCGCTGGAATAGCTGCCTTTGCCTCTAATTTTTTCTTCTCATTTTTCACCTTTGAGTTAGTAGGTACCTTCAAGAGCTTCAACTCAGCTAGGTCCACAATAACAAGCTTTCTTCTAGCTCTCATAAGAACTGAAACTTACTCTTCAAAAGGGACCATGAAATTGTGATCTACTTCTATGATCATGTTTACTTGACTAGTGGAAGCACTTTCTTCCAATGTTTGCACGTAGTTCAGATGAACCATGCAAGTTTCCTCACCATGCAAATCATTGCACATGGAGCACCAGTATGCTTTATCTGATGTGCCAACTTCTTCGTTTGTCATCATTGTTGGATTTCTCTCAAGCACTTTACTGGTCGAAGCTCCTTGCTCCCTGGTGATTGACGGTGGTTGAAATATACTAGGCTAAAAATCCTTTTCAACCCACTTCCTTTTGATTATCATTATTTCATTTTCCATCGCTCTTATGGCTAAGTTCATGGATTGCAACTCTTTCAGCATTTTTTTCTTGTGGATCAGGGTTTGAGAGTGTTGGAGGAGCTAGTAAAATGGAACAGGTGGAGATGACAATGCTAGGAATGGAAATATAGCTGGTAACTACAAAATGGTTGGAGTAGAGAGTTGAGGAACAAGAATTGTCATTGTGGTTTGTGGTGTACATGAATTCCATGAAGGGATTGGATACATGGGTGATATTGGCAATGGCTGAGAAGATGCATTAGAATACAAATACTATGGAAGATCAGGAAAAATAAGCATTGCCATTTTTGGTGGAACTTATCGATAGCAATCAAATCAGCTTTAGTATTTTTTGTAGTAGAATATATATCAAGGTTAATATCTTTCCTTGAACATGAATTATCGATAAGAAATCAACAAGAGGAATGAGTGAGCTAAGGTTTAGTGGGTGCGACGAGAGTGAGGGTTTGAATTTTCTAGGCAGGAATCTCAACCAAGGTGGTAGAGGTAGAGCAGGTATGGAAGGGGCGAGTGGGAACCTCAAGCATGGATCAAGCGAGGATCCAGAGGAAGGTAGTCAGGCTGTGACATATTTTGATGCGGGTATCACATGGGGGCCCGAACCTCCTCAAAAAGACCCCGACAAAAAATATATGAAGGACAATGTGGGGCCCAAGAAGTGGTTGTATTTTTCTAAGACTCTTAGAGGAAAAAGAAAGGAGATTATATCTCTTTTGCCTCTAGTTCCAATAAATAATAAAATTTCAACCCCGGCAAGTTCCATGAGCCCTTTTATTTTAATGGAAGAATTCTCCCTGGTAGGCAAATTTTTGGGAGGTAGGTCGGACATGGAGACTATCAGGGCTTGGGTGACGAGTAAATGGTGACTGGTAGGCAACTTGGAGTTGGTAGCTCTAACTCGAGGGTTATTCATTATATTTTTTAACAATATGGAGGATGCTAACCATATTTTAATAGGAGGTCCTTGGTTTCTAGGCAAAAGGAGCTTTTTATCAAACGATGGGGTGAATATTTCGACCCTAAAAAGCAAAATATTAACATTGCCCCTATTTGGGTTCATCTCCCGAGTCTACCTGCCCTGTTATTCAATTAATATTGGCTACAGGGCATATCCAAAAATATAGGAGACCTGATCTCCATTAACCATGCGACCTTGGCCAATACTAGGACGACTCATGCATGAATCTACGTAAATGCTAATTTGAATAATGAATTGCTAAGGTTTGTGGAGCTATAGTATGGAGAATACTATAGAAAATAGTCGGTAGAATACGAGAACAGACCAGTATTCTATGTGGAATGTAAAAATCAAGGACATCTATGCAATCAGTGCCCTAACCTAGCAATGAATAGAGAAAAGCAGAAGCAGGGAATGCTAGACAGAGAAAATTTGAGGAGTTTCCCTAGCAGAGGTGATTTCAATCAGGTAAAATGTCTACCAAAAAAATAAAAGAGAGGGTGCAGGGTCCTAGCAATACAAAGGAAAAAAACAGGTTGTTGGCAACCAAAATACTCAGGTAGGTTCCAATCCTCTAGTTTCAAATAAATTTTCAATTTTATCTAATATGGGAGTAGGAGGATTATTAGAAGACATGGAAGCCCAACACCTTCAAGCTAACCTTTCTGACTCTTTTGAATCCCCATCTAAGTCAGGATCCTCAAACCCTAATGCTAAAATTATTGTAATCCCCATGGGCATCACAAATCCAAACCCTAATGCATAATTTCTAGAATCCACATCCAAGTCAGGATCCTTAAACCCCAATGTTGGAAATACTTCAATCCCAGTGGGCATCCCAAAGCCAAACCCTAATGTTAAAGAACTTAGGAAGAAATTTGAGGCATTGGAAAATAAAAAATCTCATCTCCCTAACATCATCACTAGGAGCCAAGTAAATCCTATTGATGGGCCATCCCATAGACCAGGGTAATACAGGAAAAAAGGAGAATATTTGGATGTAGGGGTGGAGATATGTGAAACTCTTCAGACTGAGGAATATGGCAGTCTGGTTCTACAACAAATTACCTCCCCTCAGTTTAGTCCTAAAAAAACTAGGAGCACTGTGAAGTCTCCTATAGATTTTGGCAATGAAAAAAGAAGAGGGAGAATATCAAATGTTGAGCATCAAAAAATTAAAACTGATAATGACATTGCCAATGGAAAATAGAGAACCTTGTTTCAACAAGTTATTCCGAGTTCTGAAGACAAAAAATTAGGAAAACCCCCTCAAGGGAGGTGGAGAGGAAGAAATACCAAACAATCTAAATGAAGTTCCTCTCATTGAAAATGAGAGGCCTCAATGGCCTGCCCAAGCACAAGGAAGTCAGTGCAATAAGAAATCAAGTGAATCCAACTATTATCATGTTGCAAGAAACAAAAACTGATGATATTCAGTCAAAAAAATAGCAAAAAAAATGTAGAATCAAGGGGATATGGTTTTCAAATAAGCCAGAGGAGCATCTAGAGGCCTTATGACTTTGTGGGATCCTCGGATAGTAGAAGGCACCATTATTCATAAAGATGACAGGGTTCTTAGTGTTTTATTTAAGGAAATAAACAACAACAGGTCATGGATCCTTTCAAATATTTATGCCCCGACTTCAATTCAATGGATAGCTCTATTGTGGGAGTACTTAGGCAATCTGAGTGAAATCTTCCATAATATCCCTTGGATTTTGGCTTGGGATTTTAACACTCCTCTTTACCCTTCAGAAAAAATGGGTGGAAATGGACCACCTATCAGGAGCATGGATGAGTTCAATGACTTTGTTAACTTCAACATGTTGATGGATGTAAAACTTAGAGGAGTGAATTATACCTGGAGCAATCGGTGGATAGGGTGTCATCTCATTCAAGAAAAGCTTGATAGATTTTTCTATCAAAGGAGGCTACAAATTTATTCGATGATTCTACCCTACAAGACCTTCCTAAAATTACCTTTGATCATAAACCCATTTTTTTGGAGATCCCTAGCTCTCTGTCCTTCAAGAAACATTTCATATTTCAATCTATGTGGATCAAACATTCCAGTTTCAAAGATAACTTACGTCAGTGGTGGCAACAGCCTGTCAGGGGTAGTGCAACTTTTAAACTTGCTGGCAGATTAAAGTTTGTCAAGGAAAAACTTTGAACTTGGAACAAAGAGGTCTTTGGGAACCTCTTTGAAAGTAAAAAACAAGTTGTTGAAATTTTGAAGATAATTGATCATAAGGATCCAACATGGTGATGCTGATGAAACTACTAGGCAAGAGGAACGAATAAAACTAGCAGAGTTTCAAAACATTTTGGCTTGTGAGGAAATCTATTGGAGGCAAAAATCAAGGGCTCTTTGGTTGAAATATGGAGATTCAAATTCTAAGTTTTTTCACGTCACCACGCTTAGAAACAGAAGCAATAAAAAGATAAAATTAAAAAAAAAGCAGATGGTTCTATTACTCAAGACTTAACAGAAATCAGAAATGAGGCAGTAACTTATTTCAATTCTATCCTTGGTCAAGAATCGCAGTGCAATGAGGAGGCCAAAGATATTCTCTTGCAATCCATTCCTAGCATAATAAATTAGGATATAAACCTTAAGCTTCTAGCTCCCTTTTCTGATGAGGAAATTAAGGAATCCTTGTTTAGCATGGAGCCAAACAAAGCCTCGGGACCCGACGACTTTCCCCTTCATTTCTATGAAGATTTTTGGGACATCGTGAGGATGTAATTTCTGCTGTCATAGAATTCCAAGAAAGCAATCATATCCCAAAATGTATCAACTCTACTTTTATTTCTCTAATTCCTAAGAAGCAAACCCCTGAATCTATGGCTGACTTCAGGCCAATCAGTCTGTGCAATGTTTCTTACAAGATCCTAACTAAAGCCATTGCAAATAGAATAAGAGATATTCTGCCCCACATCATAGATCCATGCCAGGGAAGATCTTTCCAAGGTAGGTCAATCTTGGATGGAGTTATCATAGTTCATGAAGCTCTGCACTCTGCTCATAAGACTAACATGTCTGTTTTTGCCCTCAAGCTTGATATGAACAAAGCGTTTGACAGGCTAAATTGGGACTTTCTGATTACTATCCTCCTTAAGTTTGTTTTTCACCACTAATGGGTTAATTTTATCAAAGAATGTATTTCTAAAGCATGATTCTCGATTCTAGTTAATGCAACAACTACTGGTTACTTTCAAAGTCGTAAAGGAATTCGGCAGGGGGACCCTATCAGCCCCATGTTATTCATCATTTTGGCAGAAGCTTTAGGTAGAACCATTAAAAATGATTACAGTTCAAGGATAATATCAGGAATCAAGGAAACATCTCTCACTAGGGTTTTTTCTCACCAAAAATTCATCGATGATACCTTTATATTGACTAAGGTATTAGTGGTTGAGGCCAAAATAATTAAATACATTCTGCAACTCTACGAGGACGTTGCTGGTCAAAAAGTTAATTTTAGTAAAAGCAAGTTATATTTCTTGAACACCCCCATTCAGAGGTAAGGAAGGATTGTAGAAATTTTAGGGTGTGATATAGCAAACCTCCCCACTTCGTATCTTGGTCTCCCTCTTTTCATTGGTTCTCCGAGAGATTCAATGTGGGACAAGGTTATTGAAAGAATTCAAAAAAAACTAGTTGGATGGAAAGGTCATCTTCTATCTCAAGAAGGAAAGCTGACCCTCACTAAGGCCTCTCTTTAGAGCATTCTAGTATATTTACTCTCTGTTTTCAAAGCCCCTGTGAAGATTTTCCAAAAAATTGAGAAACTCCAAAAAGAATTTTTATGGACTGGATCAGAGGAGAAAAAAAGGATACACCTTATAGGATGGACCAAAGTGTGCAAACCCAGGGAAAATGGGGGATTAGGATTGAGGAGAATTGCTCATATAAATTTAGCTTTACTAGCTAAGCAGGCATGGCATCTCATTTCTGGTGAATAAAATGAATGGACAGCTATCATCAAACGAAATTATCTTCAAAATATGGAATTTCTAAGTGACTTAGTTCCAATCAGAGGTTCTGATTTTTGGAAAGCAATTCTTAATTGTAAGGAAATCATCAAAAAAGGTTTAAGATGGGTTTTAGGCAATGGTGAGAGGATAAATTGCTGGAATGACAAGTGGGCTAAGGATGAACCACTAACGCAATATCCTAACTTAGCCCGAATTAGAGATATCACAGAAGAACTCATTGGCAGAAAAGTCTTTGATTATATGGTTGAGGACAGAGGTAGAATGAAGTGGAAACAAATAAGAATTCAAGGATTTCAAGTAGAATCAAATGATATTTATAACATTCTCGGGCAATATTTTATCCCCATGAGACCCAAGGAAGATCAAGTGACCTGGGCTCCTACGAAAAATGGGCAGTTCACTGTTAAATCAGCTTACAAGCTTTTGCTTGATGACGAGGATTTTGTCCTCCTAAAGGACTTAGTTTGGATAAAAAATTTAATTCCAAAAATTGTTGTCTTTTCATGGCTGGTTATCCAAGGAAGAATTCTAACCATTGATACTATGATGCACAAAGGTATTTGTATCATTAATCATTGTTATCTGTGTAGGGCTAATTGGGAGACCATTTATGACATTTTCCTTGAGTGCCATTTTTCCTTGACTTTCCTAAGTGGGATTTTTTAGGCCTTCAATATTTCATGGGTTAAACCAGCCATCGTACTTGATTTTTTCTTCTAGTGGCCTTACCCATTTTCAAGCCAAAGACTTAGATACATGTGGAAAATTTGTCTCAATCACTATCTTTGGAAGGTGTGGTTAGAAAGGAACCATAGAGTCTTTAATGAGTCTATCCATGATCATAAAACTATCATTTCCAGGATCCTATCCTTTGCCAATGAGAATGTGAACCTTATCCCTTTTGATAGTTGTAAACCTCATTTGCAGGAGATCACGATTGCTCAATATTTAAGCTTAACCTTGTTAGATGATTCTGTGCCTAGGGTAATCAACCCTAGAGCCAATGTTAAGTGGTCTCCACCTCCTATAGATTGGTTTAAGCTTAATTTTGATGGACTAGCTACGGACAATTTTGGCAGAGCAGGCACTGGTGGCATTGTGATAGATCATAATGGGAATATGATGCTTGTGTTTTCTAAATATTTGGGAACAAGGACGAACAATGAAGTTGAAGCTAGAGCTATGTGGAGAGGCCTTCAAATGACTCAAGACTTAGAAGGCAATTTGATCATAGAAGGATACTCTATGCATGTTATAAATCTCCTCAATAATTGGAAAACACCTCCTTGGAGGATTAAAACAATTGTTGAAGAGGCTAGGATCCTTTACTAGGGAAGACAGGACAGAAAAGCCCAACATGTCTTTTGGGAGGCTAACAAAATTGTTGATAAGCTGGCCAATTTGGGTGTTGATGGTGACGAACTTTTCAAATGGGAACATGGTGTCCCGAGTGAAGTAGAGGAGATCAACAAGAATGCCAAGAATGCTAGTCAAATTTACCAATAGGGAAGGCACTGTAAGTTCAAATGCTAGGATTATTCCCATCTCTTTTTTGAATTGGACTCACAGTAAAAATTATCTGAGCTATTAGTATTCGTGGATGCTTCTTGGAAATACTACAAAGACTAATGGGGATAGTCACATGTCATATAACATGGCTCCTAGGTGTCTTAGTAATTTGAGGTTGTTTAATAATCATAGGGAAGGAAAGAAATGGAAATATAAGACTTCGAACCAAAGCCACGTGGACCACCAGATAGCCATCGCCATAAATCTAGCTAGCAGGTTCACTTCTCCAAGGTTGATTGGCCAAGATAGTATGTGGTACCAAAACATGTCATATATGAAAGAAAGCAATTACCAAAGGATTATTAAGAGCAAATGTCAATACAGAGCTTGTGGGAGTTTTTTTCAGTACTCTGCTATGTGTGTCTACAGATTTTTGTTTCTCCATTGTCTCAAGGAAGGGATCTGTGTCTGTTTCTTTTTTGTAATTATGATGCATGTGTGTTTTCTCGGGGTATACCCAAAATGTTGTATGGTAAGTTTCTTTTTGATAACAAGCTATGTGCCTTATCGGATGTAATGGATTTGGTGGCATGTAGATTTTACATATATAGGATCCTTAGTAAGGATATGTTCATCAATAGTCTTGGGATGATTTTTGTAAAAGGTTTTGGGTCAACTTGTAAAACTCGGTATTAATCCTATAGTATCTTATCTACCAAAAAAAAAGAATATAGATCAGGGAATGTATTGATATTAGACTATCGGATGGCCATACTAATATTAGAGTTGAAATCTTGAAGATAGTAAAAGGTTTCTTGTTTAGGAATCAACTAAAGATCATCAGGAACTCTATGCCAAGTTCGAGTGAACCTAACATTGAAGTCAACAATTTTCTCCTACGAATGTATTTGAATAGTAGTGAACTAATGTAGCAGGGAGAATGGATCTACTTACTCATTAAATCCTTTGATTAATAATTCATCCAATTGGTCCTATGTAGTGATGGTGGCAGGTTATAGCGACCGATACCAGTAAAGCAATTTTTATTTAAGAGAGAGAACAAGCAATCTTACCATTATATCCTCATCTGTGATACCATGGATTGTCGCCAAGGTAGCTATATTTTAAACATGGTCATAATTCATATTCCCAATACCGTCGTAGGTAGGCAAAGCCTTCATTGTCACTTGTGGGATCAGGTTTTGAGCTTGTAGATTTAGAATTCCATAGTGGTTCCATGCTAGAAACTACCTTGGTGGCTGTGGTGGTGAATTTTGAGCCATGTGGACTGGTGTGTGTGGCTGGGGAGGTGGAAAAATGGTGGTTGTGCTATAAAGACTCAAAGGGATAGAGAACATACCTGTAGACACCAAAATTCAACACCCACAAAATCACATTTGCCACCCCACCACAAAATCTTGCATAATAAAATTATATGCCTAAGTTCCAACTTAGGGATATAAGACCCTGCACATTATCCTATTTTCCAGATTTATTAAATCTAGAAAATCAGCCTAGGATACCCTACCTACCCACTAGACATGTGTCCTAGCCACCTCACCCAACACCCTTGCCACATCTCATCCACTCTTGTCCCCCTTGTCCCTTCACATGGGGTAAAATCCCACATACCACTCCACTTGCAGCCACATCACCCCAGTTAAGTGAGGCACACTAGGTGACTCACTATAATTGTCCCCTCCATTTGGTAGCCCAGAATTACCACTTGGCAATCCAGGCTTGCCACCTCCCATTTCCCTCCAAAACCCTAAGGGGCCTATAAAGGCACCCTTACCCCACCAAACAAAGGGAGCTGAATATTTATACCACTAGGCTACTGAAATAGGTCGAGACCTCTATGCACATCCCGAGAGACATCCATTACTAGAGCTTGGAGGCCTATTTTTTGAAGCAATCTATCCTTCAGCCCAAACCGCTAGTCCATGGTTCCATAGTCAGAATCGTGCATCCACGGTTTCACAACCGTGCACCCATGGTTTCCAGTCCACCACCAAGCACCCAGATTTTTACAGAGTCAAGATCACCATGATAGCACGATCAGTAAAAATCTATTTTGCAAGGCTTTTATTTTACATGCTTTTGTTATTTGTATTACATGGTTATCTGCTTAGGGTTTGGATTTAGCATCAGTTTTATACCTTGGTTTATAGGTGCTACTAATGCCTTTGTTGGTTCTCATGTGTGCAGGTGACAGGTACCTTGGAGAAGCTACTGAAGCTGGAGTGGCCCCACGTTGGATACCAAAGCCCACTCACCTCTTGAAGTTGTAGCGAAATATTGGAGAACACCGTACTTTGTTGAAGATCTGGAAGACCCCGTTCGAAAGAATATTGTACCATACAGAGAGATATTATTGTAACATTGCTCCCAAGACACTTGGGGTAATTCAAAAATTGTAACATTTGTATCAAAAGAAGATCAATATAAAAGCAATTTTGTCAATACTTCTGTCTCTATGTGTTTTATTTCGTGTTCATATCTTTTTGCTATAGAAAATGGTGATCATGGTGGGACCCCCTAAGGGTTCCATTTTGTTTTGCCTTACTTTTATTTAATTTATTGATATGTATTTTCTACATCTATAGGTTTCAGGAGCTCGAAGTGCATGCAGATTCGATCTCGGGTCGACAGATCTGAGAGTTGTTACATTCGACCTTGTTATTGTGAAACTGCATAGACACAGTTTCAGTTCTAGGAAATCATGCATCCATGAGATTTATGACACATCCATAGTGGAAGAAATTTAAGAAACATGAACCTGCGATTGAGGAGTGATAGAACCATGCACCTATGGTTGGAGACTTGGTGAAATGCATACATGCGATTGTTGCACTATGGAACCGTGGACCTACGGTTGATAGCTGGAGGGAGCAACGAAAGGATAAGAGGTCTGTACCCCTATCCCATTTTTTGCTTACTATTTTTTTGGTTCTAGTATGCATCTAGGGTAAATTAGGAGTCTTAGTCCTGTGTGCTATTGTCTGCATTTAGGTCTTAGGATAGAAATTTACTTAGATTTTGCATTCATCCACACAATAAAAGGAAAAATTAAGAGGATCTACATCTGCATATAGGAAAATATCATACTACATTGCCCAGTTAGTAATAATTTGGGCATTCTATTTAGGGATTAGGTCATATTTGGTTTGTTCTATTGCATAGTCAGACCCATGGACCCACGGTTGGGATCTCCCAAACATGGACCTACGGTTGGCAAACCGTGCACCCATGGTTTACTAGAACCAACCGCGCACCCGTGGTTGGCCTCTGATAATAGAATCAACTAAAATCTTGCTTGGAATCAGCTTTTAGCCCCTGATATATTTTGTCTGCTATTCTCTATTTCCTATTTTCTACATTTAGGCATAAAAATAGAATTGCATTTTAGTTGCATTCCACAATAAATTAAACAAACCTCACACACTCACTTGAATATTGGAAAATGGCTGGATTTCATCACCATCAGGTTTGGATTTCATCACCAAACCACCAACATTATTACCCTATTTTTGGCCAAGGTCGGCTCCAATAACCATTCGTAGCTTGGAAAATTTACATGTATTTCTCTTCGGAGGGTATAACATTGACCAAGTGAGACTGGGTGAGGACTGGTAGGACCTGTGCTCCTTGATCGGGTATGGGTTTCATCTCCATACTTTGGTGGGTTTACATGATCAGACTTCATCACCGGGTTGTCGAGCTATGAGTATACAAGTGAAATCCTAGATTCATTTAGGGCAAAACATTTTGCACACGTCTTTTTCTTTTTCAAAACTCCAAAACTCAAAAAAAAACTTTCAAAAAAAATCAAAATCAAAACTGGCGCAAACTTAGGACCAAAAACCTTGCTTGTTTATTTGCTTTGGGTGTTGTATTGCATTGTACTTTCATTCCACCTACATAGACTTGCATTTGCATTTCACACATCATTGCATATTAGCGTATGGTAATGACCCATGGTCAGGCCAGAAAGTTAGCATTACTTCAGAGTTAGTTGTCTTCCCCCATGGCATCTCAGTCTAGTGAGGTCCCTAACACTTCGGTGGTAGGGCAAGTTAGTATACCTCCTCCTATGTCCTAGAGCCTAAATGTAGGGCCCTCTAGTAGTGCCCCCATTTTAGACATAGATGTTATGCATAGGGCTACACATACCGCTATTCCTGAGACTCCTAGGAGTGAGCCACCCACCCCAATGGATGGTCATGTCACACTTGTAGACATGGATACCGTTAGGATGTATCTGAATGTGGTTGGAATGGTTTTTCCATCATTAGCACCACTTACCATCCCATCCCACACCATACCATCATTGCATCAAGAGTCCACCTTCACACACCCATAATAGTCTAGACAAGTCTTTACAAATCCACTTTTTGAGTTGACTACTATGACCTTGGCTAGCCACCCATCATCTTCTAGCCAACCACCCCTCACATTACCTCAATAGACCATCACTTGCACCAATCCCCTATACGAAGTAATGACTCAAGTTGCTTTGTAGATCCCCACATCCATTTCATCTATCACCCCTATAGGCTCCATACATCATATCACCCCTCATTCAATGGCAATACCTTTTTCTACCTACCCTCCACTCACATCCACTACCATGGTTGTCTCACAACCAACCCAACCAACCACCTCATATGTGGTTGTGCCCACATCATCTACACTTGCCATGCAATAGGATTTCTTGTAGCTACAACAAATGATTTTGGATAATGCTAATCATAGCGTTAACCTTGACCCTAATCAACATTTGTAGAGGATTGAGCATAACCTACCACCTACCTCTCACCAAACCCATACCTTTATCCAAGATCCATCTTGGGTATTGCATCCCCCAACCACTACCATAGCAACTCATCCACCACATCACATGTATGCTAACTCATCAGGTCAACATACTATTATGCCCCCATCACTGCATCCATATCATAACCTTCATCAACCATCATATCATCATACATTTTAGCCTAGCATCCCTCATCATCCACAATCCACATACAATGCACCTCGATACCAGTAGTATCAAACAAACTAGGGTTTTAACCCTATGGATGATCCTAAGTACTAGTTCCTATAGAGCTATATTGATAGCCTTGCCATGTAGACCCTAGGTTTGCAATATCAAAAGCCAACATTAAGGCAGCTACTCAATCACCCGATCCATGCTTCGGTGCCTGCACCACCCTATCCGATGGATTTCTAGATGTCAAAGCTTGAATTTAAGGGGGAAGAGGACCCTCGAGAGCATGTAACAAGGTTTGTAAATGCATGCTTTAGGATCAACAATAATGATGCACTCATGCTACACACATTTCCTCAGACACTTGGGAGGAAGCCCAAGATTGGTACAACCACTTACCGCATCAGAGTGTTTACACTTTTGAGCAGCTTGTAGACCAATTCTTGGAGTGATTCACCCTGAATGTCTAAAAGAAGACCACATTGACTGATCTGATTAGTCTAAAGCAATATGATGATGAATCGATCCATGATTTTGGTAACCATTGGAGGGTGGTTATGATTAAGTTGCCATTCACCCTCCCCATGTCAGAAATAACAAGAATGTTCATGAAGAGTTGTGCCAAGCCCATCTCTTTGTTACTACAATTGTAGTAGTATAGGACATTCGATGAGGCACTCACCCAAGCCAAAGTGATAGAAGAGATAAAAATCCAAGAGGGTGAGATCAAGCCTAAGAAAAAGGAATGGTAGAATAAGAACCAAAATGGGAATAACCATGGCCAATCCAAGGCCACTCAGGTTAATCAGATAGTCTTGGGCCAACCTTCACAGTCAAATCAACAAGCCCAAGTTCAGATCCAACAACCCCAACAACAACAACAACAACCACAACAATTGAATTATCAAGTGGTTCCACCCCCACAATAGGTGCAAAATCAAACACAACCTGCAGAGAGGCAACAACATCACTTTAGGCCTAGGTGCAACTACACACCACTACAAGAGCCCTATTCATCTGTGTTTCAGAAGTTGTATGCGACACAACTTTTTACATTACCAAAGATTAAACCCGAGGACCCTAGCAAGCCAAAAACAAAAGGCTATAGAGAGCACTTATACTGCATCTATCATCGACAAAGAGGACATGACATCGAAGCTTGCCATGGGTTTAAGGGTATTGTGCAAGACTTATTGGAAGTGAGAAAGATCAAAGTCGACAATCCACTAGCCCAATCCAATCAGAACCTTGGTATATATCAGACACCTTTGCCTCACCATGAGGCAAATCAACAAGCAATGGGAGCATCAACTTCTACAGTTCCTCCCAACCAAGTCAATTACATGTCTCAACTACACCAAGGTTTTGTAGGGGCTATCAGTGTGGTCACCCATGGGAAGAGACAAGCAAATCACACAACCCAAGCTCCTACAACACAACCAAGTGTCCCCATACAACTAGGGCCATCAATTCCACCTCCACCATTTCATAATCCAAGCAATCCATCTCACCCAACTATCACCCTAGGTAGCCGGTTAACCCAAAGTTTGAAAATGGCATCGACAAAACTATCAATCTATGAGCTAATACAATAATCACCCCCACATCGAGAAGCATTGATGGAAATCCTAAAATCCATCCAAGTACAATCAGAATATCCCAATGCTTTCAACTCCTTTGTGGGGAGTGTACAAAAAGTGCATGGAGCCCTCGATAGCATTTTATGATTTCGAGGAGAAGAAAGTTTCATCAGATTTATCAGATCCTCCATTGCACATAGTAGCTCATATTGATAGGAAGTCATTCAAGAGAGTCCTTATTGATACTGGCTCCTCCATCAACCTCATTACCACTCCCACCATCAAAAATCTTAACATACCACCATCACACATTACATCATCCACCTTCACCTTAAGAGCCTTTAATGATGCCTTATGCTCAACTATGGGGAACATGGTTCTTCCTATCACCATGGGGGTGAAAACTATACATGTCCTCTTCCACATATTGGAAGGGGTGATGCAATACAACATACTTCTTGGATGCCCCTGGATCAGGGAGATGAAGTGTGTGCCCTCAACATTGCACCAATACCTAAAGTATGTACATGAGGGCAAAGTACATTGCATCCCAATAGACATAGAGCCTTTTAAATACTACAACTTGATCTCAAATCCTTATGAGTCGTTACTTCCATCAACCCACCTATCCATCCAACCACTCATCATCTGAACCACTCCCACTAATATCACTTCATCAAAATCCCCCATACCAGAGGAGTTGTCGATAGTTGCCTCTTTTGCATCTAAAAGTGATGCTCTTTTGATTAAAAGTAGTTTTTATAACTCTAGTCAACCCTCAAACACCACATTCCATTTTTCCATCGCACCTAATCATCCCGCTAACCAATCATCAACTCCATCAATCACACCACTCAATTCACAAATACCATTCATATTCATAACTCAACCCACCCCATCAACTAACAACCCCATCCAATCTCATCCATCTCAAACTTCACTACCCATAGTCTCATAGATAGGGTCACCTATCCGAGAGGAGCCACCACCTCCACCTGAACCACAAACTACCCTAGAAGCACCCTCTTCATCCACTGAGCCATCATCATCCCAACCTTCCCAAGTTGTAGTACATCTCGCTAATCCCAGCATTGGTGAGTACATCATTGAGAGTGTCACAGTTACACCACCTATTGAGTCAGTTAGAGACTATGGTCACCCATGTGACCCACCTTTAGCCATAGGTGCAGTGTACATAATGGGTTCCCAATCAGATAAGATTAATTTCATATATGGGGGAGTGGATTCTTCATCCGATCCACCTCCTCCTAATGAGGAACCCTTGCAAGAATTTAATGGAAATTTAGATTATCTGTCCAACCCAGATTTCCCTTTGCGATATTTTTGTAGGGTCAACTAGCAAGGATATGGACTTGGATGACATGAGCAGGGTCCATGTTACATTGTTGAGCCTGAATATAGAGAATCACATGATCACTCTGGTCTAGGGTATAGACCTTCTACCTCAGACTCTTCCTTCAACCAAACCTTTCAATGACTCACTCTTGAGTATGAAGAAGAGGAAGAGGAGAGCGAGGAATGTGATGATTCTGATGATACTGATGATGAGTACCTGGACCCTAACTTTGCACCTCATCTACATGAGGCTTTTTCAGAGATTGTATTGCACACATTCATGATTAATCACATGCCAGATGATTACATCTCCGATGAAGATTTTGGAGATTATATCTTCGATGAAGATTTTGGGGAATTTTGACAAATGGAAGCAAATCTAGACTGGATCATTCGAATATTTGATGGTCCCCAAGATGATGTGGTTCCTACTGAACCCATCGAGAAATATGAGTGGTATACAAAGATGTTTCCCATAGATCACACCATATTTCACTTCAACAAAGAGCGTGAGCACCCTGAGCCAGATCCTCCACCACCACCTTGGCCACTCCCATAACACCACCATTCACCCACACTAGGTCAGTTGCAACCTAGAGAGAGTGAGTCATCACCTCTTGAATCACAACCACCTCATTTCCACCAAGTCAATATGATTTTTATTGACTTGTTCACCCCACTCTATAACCCGTATGATTTGGCGAAGCTAATTCAGGTCGATGCTAGCCTTATCACCATGGATAGGATTTCATCCCCACCATCCATCATCGAGTTCATCTTGTCTGAAGAGTTACTGCAAGCTTCAAATGCTTACATTCCACAACAACCTTCACCCTCCTCTACCTTAGTTTTTCAAACTAAAGTAGAGGGGGAGACCTCTGAGACATTTGAGAATGTGGAGGATGATATCCATCTCATCCCAACTCCACATCAACTAGAGGAAGGTTCTCACATGTTGATCAAAGAATCCATAGATGTGAACCTTAGCAAAGATGCGGATAATCCTCAAATCATCAAAATTGCAAAATATTTATCCGTAGAGGAGAAAGAATGTATGATCGATGTCTTGACAAGAAAGAAAGATATTTTTATGTGGTCATACAAAGACATGCCTGGCCTTGACCCCAACTTGGTGGTCCACAACCTTACTTTGGTGCCAGATGCTAAACCTTTCAAGCAAAAGCTCAGGAAACTTCATCCAACTATTGCATTAATTGTAAAGGAAGAGCTACAAAAACTACTGGATGTGAATTTCATAGTCCCAATTGATTATCCAGAGTGGCTCTCTAACATGGTACCCATTCGTAAGTCGAATGGGGGGTACGCGTATGCACTAATTTTCATGATCTAAACAAAGCATACCCCAAGGATGATTTTCCTCTACCTAACATCGATCAATTAGTAGACTCCTACGTAGGCCATGAAATGCTTTCACTAATGGATGGTTTCTCAGGATACAATCAAATTTGAATTAATCCTGAGGACCAACACAAGATAACATTTACAACACCTTGGGGCACATTTTGTTATAGGGTGATGCCTTTCGGCCTTAAAAATGTAGGGGCTACATATCAACGTGCCATGACATACATATTCCATGATTACATGCATAAAATTATTGAGGATTATGTGGATGATCTGATTGCCAAATCAAAGACACATCTTGAGCACATTGAAGTCCTAGAGAAAGTATTTGATCGATTGCTTGAACACAAGGTAAGGTTAAATCCTAAGAAGTGTATATTTGGTATCACATCAGGAAAACTTCTAGGATTCATTATCTCCAAGCGAGGCATTGAAGTGGACCCTGATAAGGTCAAGGCCATTATAGAGATGCCACCTCCAACAAACTTGAGAGAGTTGCATAGTTTACAAGGAAAGATTCAATCTATCCGATGATTCATTGCACAACTCTCAGATAAATGCAGGCCTTTCAATCACTTGCTACAGAAGGGGGTGACATTCTCTTGGACAACTAAATGTCAAGAGGTATTTGATGACATAAAGAAGTATCTGGCTTCACCACCAGTTCTTACACCACCTCGTTCAGGAGTCCCTTTTCATCTCTATGTCTCTACAATAGATTTTGCATTAGGGACAATGCTTGCTCAGAAAAATGAGAATCATAAGGAGCAAGCCATTTATTACATTAGTCGAACATTGGTAAGTTATGAAACAAGATATGCTTATGTCAAAAATTTGTGCTTAGCAATGGTTTTTGCCACTAAGAAACTCAGACATTACATGCTAAGTAACACTACTTATGTCATAGCTAGAGAGAATCCTCTATGATACATGATGACTCGCACATACAACAACACCCATACCACAAAATGGATAATGCTTTTAATAAAATTTGATCTCGAATTCATCAGTCAAAAATCCATCAAAGGTCAGGTGATAGCCGATCAACTTGTCGAAGCTCCATTACCAAATGATAAACCACTTATCATTGAGCTTCCAGATGATTCAATATTTTTTGTCAATGAACAAGAAGAGCTAGTCCCTCCCGAGGATGAGGCTGACATGACAATGTTCTTTGATGGATCAAAGTGCAAAAGAGGACAAGGTGTTGGAGTTATGTTTTACACACCTAAAGGAATCCCTATTCCTTTATCATTCAAACTTGACTTCTCATGCACAAACAATAATGTAGAGTATGAAGCCCTAATATTGGGACTTCAATCAGCTATAGCTATGGGTATTAAATGACTAAGCATATTTGGTGATTCTCAACTCATCGTTTATCAAGTGAAAGGAGAATACCAATGCAAGGAACCAATCTTGAAATAATATCATGAAGTAGCAATGAAGTTGCTAGAGAAATTTGATTGGTATGAAATTAGTAACTTGCCTCATTTGACTAATAGATTTGTGGATGCAATGGCCTCTTTGGGATCCTTGATCCCTAAGAATGAACATGGAGAAGTCCAACCGCTAATCATAACAATAGTGTCCAAGCCAACAATTAAGCGAGTAGAGTCTAAAGGTGAGAAGAGTGTTTGTTTGGTCCATGTCGAACCATACAATTCTTACCTTGATGAGATCAGAGACTTTCTCAAGTCTGGGACCCTCCCAATAGAAATGATGTAGACTACAAAAAGGATATTCAAACAAAAAGTAACTCACTTTACTCTCTTGGGGGACATGTTGTATAGACATGGCTATGATGGAATTCTATTATGATGTCTAGATCCCGTTGAGGCACAATGAGCTATAATGGAAGCCCATGATGGTACTTGTGGTGGCCACTTTAGTGGAATGGCCATTGCAAAGCGTATTTTGTGCATGGGTTATTATTGGCCCACCATGGAAAGTGATTGTTGTCAATATGTTAAGAAATGTCAAAAATGCCAACATCATGCCAATTTAACTCATGTACCATCACAAGCTTTACAACCCATTCAAATCCTTTGGCCCTTTTCACAATGGGGCCTTGATTTGATTGGCAAAATTTCACCTACCTCATCAGGACAACATAAATTCATCATCACTACCATGGAATACTTCACCAAATGGGTCGAAGCAATTCCAATGACCACTACGACTGGACCTCGAATAGCGGAGTTTATACTTCAACATATTATCTATCATTTTGGGATTCCTTCCAAGATCATTTCTGATAATGGCAAGTCATTTAAGAACAAGGATGTTCGAGCCTTATGCAACAAGTACAATATTCAACATAGTTTCTCGACTCCTTATTACCCATAGGAAAATGGACAAGCCGAAGCGACTAACAAGATAATGATAGCCATTCTCAAGAAACTCATCAAGGAAAATCATAGAGATTGGCACACTCAACTCCCCTTGGCACTATGGGCTTATCGAACAAGCATCAAAATACCAATGGGAGCAACACCTTTTTCACTAGTCTATGGCATTGAAGCAATTATACCTCTTGAGCTAGAGATTCCTTCTTTGCGAGTCACATTGCAAGAATTCATGGATGATGATACAGCTAGACAAGCACATCTTGACCAATTAACACTCCTTGATGAAAGGTGTATCAATGCCTTGGAACATCTACGAGTATACCAAGACCGAATCAAATGTGCTTACAATACAAAAGTCCATCCTCATGAATTTCAAGTAGGGGATCTCATGCTTAAAGAGAACCAACAAAATACCAATGCATTGCCACACTTGAGAGATAAATTCATGGCTAATTGGTTAGGTCCATATATTGTCAAATAGAATTTGGGTCCAGGAACGTATAGACTTGCCAACTTGGAAGGAGAATTGGAACCTGAGCCATTGAACATAATACATCTAAAGGTATTTTATGCATAATGTGATTTATATATATGTATATATACATGGCAAAAAAAATATATAAATATCAAAAACATTTCATTTCATGCATTCCATATAGGCATATTGTTCATCCCATTCATTACATTAGATCATGTGGTAAAACTGGATGATAGCTAGTCCATCATGTCTTGTTGCCTTAATCAAGGGCACCTCAAATAAAACATCACTACAATCATCAATCATAATAATACATTGCTTCCTAAGAAAAATCCTAATATTTTCAATCACTCAACCATCTCTAGTGTCTCAAGCAACCTCATTTGAAAATTGAACAATCTTTAGATGCAATAGGTTATTCTTGGTCAATCAAATTTCCTCTTAGATCATGCACAACAAAGCACATATAAAAGCATTATGAGTCTTAGGAATAATGAAGTCAAAAGTTGCTATTGCCATAAGTGAAAGGTTTCCCCTGCTCATCCAATTATGCGCATGGTCTAGAGTACTACAGAGTTGGCAAAAGGACAAGCTCCTCCTTCACCCCCCCAAAAAAATATCCCTTGCTCTTCATCAAATCGAGCAAGTATCCCAAAAAAAAATTCCTTGCTCCACCTCAAAATGAGCAAGTATCCCAAAAAGTATCTCAAAGCAATAAGTTCCCCTATTTACCCATCCTCAAAGTGGGCAAAATCCTAAAAAAAAAAAGGTATAAGCAATAAAATCCAATGCTCCATCACAAAATGAGCAATCCCCAAAATCCAAAGCAATAAAAGAAGGAAAGGAGCTTGAATCCCTGGAACTCTTAGTGTCTCAAAAATCATGGGGTGATCCTCATTACAACAATGGGTTGAATGAATCTTGCCTGGAAATGAGGTATCCTTACGCATGGCATCAAATCTATCACATTAGCGACCTTCTTTTGTATAGATCTATGGCCACTCTCGGATGAGCTAGCTTATTGGCATAAGTTACAATTGATTAGTTTGACCTAGCTCATGATCAGAAATGAACAATCATTACACACACAGTTGGTCCTTGAGGAAATTTGAAAACACTAGGACAACCTTAGCATCATGAAGATTTGCGAGATCGTAAGATAAGTTTGTATGAGTCACTAAATTGTTTGAGTCTTTGCAAAATATCCTAGACATTACATTCAATCATACCATATCCATCACATTATTACACATCATAATATCCAAAATACCATCTATCTATGCCCCTGATTAAGGAATAAAAATAATGATGATCAAGCTAAGTCTAATACCAATCACCAATAAAGCATAAAGCAATAAACATCATTCCATTTTGCATCCATAAATAAACAAAGACACATAACACAAAATATAATAAAAATCCATGTATATATATATATGTGTGTGTGTGTGAGTCGCATAGTACAAAATGCCTGTAGGTTGTATACATCAGAGCACTGAGGCTCATAAGCAAAAATACAAAAATATAAAAAGAGGTAATAAGGTGCTACTAGCTAGCACCATCATGACCCCTATGAGGTCCCTATGTTGATGAAGCACCATGAGAGCTAGATGGCCTTTGAGTCTTGGCACTCACCTCGGTCCATCGATTGGCACCCAAAACTAATGAAGAAGGAGGAATAGGGAGAGGGATCTCATGCTCATGCAAAGTGCTCTCTAACATCACAATGTACTCACCCTGCCTATGAATGGTCCTCAAGTCCACACCCTGGTGAGCCACTCATTGAGAGATCTATGCCCTAAGGGAGGTAATAGTAGCAGTAACATCATCCCTAGTCGATGCATGTTGTACCCTATCCAACTCACCCTACAAGTGAGTCACCTCACCCTACAGCCTCATGATATCTACATCTCGAGTCATGATAGCATCCACACTCGGCCTACCATGTAGACCATCCACCTCAACCCGTAAGCTATCCACCTCACCCTATAGTTGGGTCACCTCACCTTGATGCCAAGCCAGCTCACCCTTAACCTGACTCACCTCCAAATCTAGACTATCTCACTCAACCTGGAGTATACCCCACTCCTCCTCTGTATGATGAGGAGGAACATCCTGCTCTCCCTTGCCACCATCACCACCATCCTGATCTCCATCATCTCCCTGGCCTCCATCATCGCCCTGGCATCCATCATCGCCCTGGCCTCCATCATCTCCCTCTCCATCATCCCCATCACTACCATCATGCCCAATATCCACCTCTAGTTGTTGTACATCTACAATAGATTACCTCCTACCACCACTACCCCGATGGTGCTTAGCCTACCTAGGAGCCTGATCCCTAGTATCAGGCTCATCCCCATTGATTACATCATCCATAACCTGGCTCGATCTCCAAGGAGGCTGGGCTGAAAACCATGCATCATACTCTATAGTGGTACCTACATCATCCACATCATGCACCTCGATAACTAGATCATCGGATGCATCATCCATGGTCTAGAATTTAGGAGTCAAGGGTAGGCCTAGCTCATCGCCCCACTACCTATATATCATGAGAGCATCAGGAACTCCCTGAACCAATCCAAACTACCTCTACACCTAAGAGAACTAGATGTACTCCATCTCTCGAGTGTGGCTACCCATCAACCATCTCCCTCATCTGACCTGATGAAGCTCTATAACATCCCTCTCCCAAGTCAGACCCCTCCATGGATGCCAACAAATACAATCTCTAGTCACTCCACTCAGGCTATCCCTATAGGTAGCACCCTCAATAGCAGGGCATGGGAGAAGACTCCTCGCTAAGTAACCATCGATAAGCATGAGGAGCAAGAGGATCACAAGCACAAGGTAATCCCTTAGGATGACCCACACTGATATGCTCCCATGACCAGATCTGGAGCAACAAACTATAGCTAAGGCCCTTCTGCCCCCACCTCTTCACCTCATAAAGCTCATTGTAAACCTGACATAAGAGAGTGGGAGCCCATGCCAACCTCTATGGATCTGACATCATCTAAAGAATAATAGGCACCTGGTTCCATGGGATCCTTGATCCCATGCTATTGGGCAACACCATGTTGCTCAATATGTACATCAAAAATGTAGGAACTACATCTAGTCTCCTATCCTTGAAAAAGTCAAGGTAGGATATCCCCCTTGTTGTAGTCCACATCCTAAAGCTCACCATAAATGGTTCAGAGTACCTCCTACTTGTCATGACCCACCCTCACTGGTGGACCCTCGATAGGCACTCAAAAAATATGATACACATCCTCCAATGTAATAGTGAGCTCCCTTGTCGGAAGCTGAAATGAACCCCTATCTAGGTCCCATCTCTCAACTAGAGTGGAGAGGAGTGCCTCATCTACTCTAATAGTCTCCATCCATCCACACCCATCTAGACCCACAACCTCCAAAAACTCCCAATCATCTAAAGTGAGGGCCTTGCGCACCTTGGAAATAGTGCGAGGCCATCTATGTCTAGCATCCAGGAGCTTCACCTGCAGAAAAAGCAAGAAAAGCAACATTAGATCATCCAAAAAAAAAAATTAAATAGAAGTATGCATCACATTGTACCAAAAAATGCATCTCATAAAAAAAATTTCAACCTACCCCATGCATGGTAGTAAAAAAAAAACAAACATTCTAGATAAATTGCATTAGTAAAAAAAAACATTAGATTACATTGCATTAAAAACACAAAAAAAAAAAAAAAAAAAAAAAAAAAAAAAAAAAAAAAAAATCCCCATAATGTTAAAAAAAAAAAACAAAAAAAAAACAAACAAAAAACAAAAATAAACTACACTAAGGGCCTTTGAAGACCTACCTGTGCATATTGCACATCGACTTCCACTCCAATCGAGCCACCACCTCCAACACCCACACCCGCATCACCACCACCGCCACTCCCCTCACCAATCTCCATCTCACTCATCTCTTAGAGCAAGAAAAAGATAGTTGGAAAATAAAATAATGAATGAAAATGACATACGACCTATATATAGCCGCTTTTCATGGTGAAAATTGTGCATCCATGGTTTGCAATAGAAAATGTGCATACGCATTTTGCAAAGCGTGCAAAATTGTATACCCATGGTTTGTAGTGAAAAATGCCAACCCGCGGTTTAGATACTGCAAAATCACGTGCTAGTGGTTTGTCAAAAAAAAAATTCACATCATGCATTTCCACAAACAAATTAATCATCATCAAATCAAACCTTGTATCTAGTGGATTACCCTATACACCTAGCGGTTGCAATGATTAGCAATCCATGCAATCCGGTAGGATGGGTAGCTCACCATAAGGACACTCATTCAAATATTCAACATCAAATCACTATGGCATTAAATCAGCTAGGTCCCTAAATCTTTGAGCTTGGTTGTGTTCAAAACAAATTTGCACAAGGTTATCCTTCAACCCCTTCCATTGGGTCAAAAGTGGAAAACAATCAAATCAATTTTGGTATAATCAAAAATCACTCAAGTATCGAGGTCTTAGTGCACTGGCTCCGATGCACAGGAGTGACTAACAGTAGTAGGACTCACGAGCTCACAAATGTGGTTAATGATTTTACCACAATATTTTGCACATCATCGAACCAAAGGCAAATTTGCAAAAACACAAACAATCCCAAACTTGGGGCATCAAGTTGATCAAAATGCCATACATTTGCATCACATCCACATCATTCAATCAACCACCTCCTTTCATCATCCACATTTGGTCAATTGGCTCGTGGGTTTCATCCTTTACCCATTCGCCAATTGAGGGGGTAAGCAAACAAATCAAAATTTTCAAGTCATTCATTCTTTGCATCGAGAAGATTTGAGTCCATTTCTCCATTCAAATAAAATCAGGTGTCATTGGTTTTTGCACTGCATCATGTTGCACACAATGCAGTACAAAAAGGGGCATCTGTAGACACCAAAATTCAACACTCACAAAATCACATTTGCCACCCCACCACAAAATCCTACATAATAAAATTATATGCCTAAGTTCCAACTTAGGGATATAAGACCCTACACATTATCCTATTTTCTAGATTTATTAAATCTAGAAAATCAGCCTAGGATACCCTACCTACCCACTAGACATGTGTCCTAGCCACCTCATCCAACACCCTTGCCACATCTCATCCACTCTTGTCCCCCTTGTCCCTTCACATGGGGTAAAATCCCACATACCACTCCACTTGCAGCCACATCACCCCAGTTAAGTGAGGCACACTGGGTGACTCACTATAATTGTCCCCTCCATTTGGCAGCCCATAATTACCACTTGGTAATCTAGGCTTGCCACCTCCCATTTCCCTCCAAAACCCTAAGGGGCCTATAAAGGCACCCTTCCCCCACCAAACAAAGGGAGCTAAATATTGATACCACCAGGCTGTTGGAATAGGTACAGACCTCTACGCATATCCTGAGAGACATCCATTACCAGAGCTTAGAGGCTTGTGTTTCTAAGAATCTGTACTTCGACCCAAACTATTATTTCATGGTTTCATAGTCAGAACCATGCATTCACAGTTTCACAACTAAACGCTCGTGATTTCCAGTTCATCACCATGTGCCAATATTTTTACAGAGCCAAGATCACCATGACAACACAATCAGTAAAAACCTATTTTGTAAGGATTTTATTTTACATGCTTCTGTTATTTGTATTACATGGTTATCTTCTTAAGATTTGGAGTTAGCATTAATTTTATACCTTGTTTTATAGGTGCTACTAATGCCTTTGTTGGTTCTCATGTGTGCAGGTGACAGGTACCTTGGAGAAGTTGTTGAAGCTAGAGTGGCCCCACATTGGATACCAAAGCCCACTCACCTTTTGAAGTTGTAGCAGAAGATTGGAGAACACTGTACTTTGTTGAAGACCTGGAAGACCCCATTTGGAAGAATATTGTACCATACAGAGAGATATACATATTGTAACATTGCTCCCAAGACACTTGGGGCAATTCAAAAATTGTAACATTTGTATCAAAAGAGATCAATATAAAAGCAAGTTGTATTACATGGTTATCTTCTTAGGATTTGGAGTTAGCATCAGTTTTATACCTTGGTTTATATGTGCTACTAACACCTTTGCTGGTTCTCATGTGTGCAGGTGATAGGTACCTTGGAGAAGTTGCTAAAGTTGGAGTGGCCCCACGTTGTATACCAAAGCCCACTCACCTCTTGAAGTTGTAGCGGAATATTAGAGAGCACCGTACTTTGTTGAAGATCTGGAAGACCCCGTTTGGAAGAATATTCTATCATATAGAGAGAGATATTATTGTAACATTGCTCCCAAGCCGCTTGGAGTAATTCAAAAATTGTAACATATATATCAAAATAAGATCAATACAAAAACAATTTTGTCAATATTTTGTCTCTGTGTGTTTTATTCCATGTTCATATCTTTATGCTACAACCCCATAAATATTTAAGATGTAACACTTAATGGGATAGTTGGAGTAACTAACCTAGGATGTTCTCCTATCCCTTGGGTGTAAAGATCATAAAAATCAATGGGGTCTTCTGGATTTTTGGCCTTCGATCTTGTGATCATGAAGAAAGCTTTTGCTCACTTCACGTTTGAAGGCTTTCGGGTAGAGCTGAGTTGCTATATGTTCTAATCATATAGTAAAAATATGAACATAAAACCTTGATATTTTTTAAAGTGGAACATTTGAGTGTCCCACCAGGCATACCAAAAACTGTTGGTCACAAATATTCCTATGTACAAAATATTACTATTTATGCGCCTTAGACCCGACCAACATTGAAATGTCAAAGGAGAGAGATGTCCTTCAGGCCAATCTCCAAAGAGGGCTGGCTCCTTTACTAATCTAATCCAGTTTAAAGCTTAGGGTGATGGGAAATAAATGGGAAATAACATAAATAAATATGAAATATGGCTATAATTCGAAAAAGTGTAGTGGGGATAAACTAACAACAAGAAATTACATCAAGTTCTAATTAGCATGAAATAGAAAGGTAAGCACATGAACCACTCACAGTTTATAGAGACAACATCCAAAACACATTTTGATGTTCATTCTCTTACCAAAAATGATTTAAATTATATTCAAACTTTAAAAACAACTAATAATAGACATAAATGTAAGCAAAAATGATAAGCAAAAAGTTATCAACCACAAGACTACTCTAGGAACCAGAAGCCGAATATCTTTCTATCGATGCAGAAAACTTAAAGTATTTTTATGTAGAATGTCTATCCTCCTCTATTACATTGAAATGCTTAGTATTTATAGAGGATTTTACCTCTTTCATTAAATGCACAACACAACAAAATATTGGTTGGTCAAAAATTTGGGGTAGTAATTCCTTCCTCGATAATGGTGATGCTCGAATCAGATTATTCTTCAAGGGACAACAAAAATGGATGATAGATAGAATGTTTCAAGCATTGGTGCATTGAGACTTAGCAAAGACATGCAGTAATTGAGAGCTTCAATATTAAATCTTGGGTGCCATTACATCGTTCTCTACCTTACCTCATAATATTACCCTTATCAATTGAAATCAGTGCAATTTAATTCTGCTTTGAAAAGGAATGAAGTGCCTCAAAAATCATCAAGATCACACTAGATTTGAGGACGTAGAATTTAATCCTTGCAAAAATTCTAGATCATGGCTCTTGTTTCCATAAGAATTCAATTTTATCGATCTTCACCTTTCCCAAAAAGATCTACAATTATGGGGCCTCTAGGAATATCATTGCATTGATGGTTGCCTCCAAAGATGGAATTTCACTCTTTTATTTTAACTGATGTCACATTTTTCTTGAATGATTTCACCCTGAAAATGATAAATAATATATTCTGCAAAGGAGGAGGGGAAAAAGTATTTGATTTTACCCTTGAAAGGGGTGACAATGACTTTCATCCCAGTCCAGGGGTGACATTGACTTTGACTAGTGGGAAAACTACATTTTTAGGGATTTTTACCTCAAGTTGTTTCCTCTTGGATTTTTGCCCCAAAGAGGGGTGAAAAGAATTTCTGCCCCCTCTGAGGGTTGATGTTGACTTTGAATTCCCCTTCTATGCCTCGGCGACATCATCCTCATGCTTGCGCTTTGAAAATTGCTTTTATTAGAGTTTCGTACCTAAAAGGGGCAAAAATGATTTTTGCCCCTATCAAGGGGTGATTTTGACTTTGACTGCACCCACCTCATTCTCCTTTCTATTTTCAGCTCGAAGAAGCTATTTATTAGATTTTCACCCCTGAGAGGGGTGAAACTGATTTTTGCCCCTTTCCAGGGGCAACGTTAACTTTGACTTCTCCTTCACTTGCACATTTTTTCCTTCTCTGCTTTCAACGGGTGAAATCACTTATCAATATAGTTTCACCCCAAACAAGGGGTGCAAAGGAATTTTGCCCCTCCATGGGGTGAATCGTCTTTACTTCAATTTTTGATGCCTTCACCTTGAATGGAAAAGACCAAAATCATAGCTAATTTTTTTAAGCAATTTGTCTATTTTGCAACTGTCCTGAATTTATCTTTAAAACTTTCCTTGCATTAATCACTTCCCTTTTCTGCTTCATCCATGAGCACCCTTAATATTTACTGGAAGAATTTTTACAGTGCATTTCCGAAAACGAAATTAATATTTTTATTTTAATGGAAATGCTTACATGAAAGGAACAAAATATTTCATCAAAACAATAAAAATGGTAGAATTGCATCATTCATATTCTTCTTCAAAATTTTACAATAAAATTTAGTGTGGCAAAATTGCCAACAGATGGTGGATCAATTTGCCCAAATTATTCAATGGATCGCTATTGCAGATTGAATAGGATTTATATTAATTTTCAAATATAAAATTATATCCCTTTCTAGTCTATTCCTATCTAGCTAATGTGCTCTAGAAAGAGCTGATACATAATTCTAAAAGTCTATAAAAAATAGAATGATACAACTCTTGATAGACTATAACCATTATGCTAACCAAAATTCTTAACAAACTTGAATAGAAACTAAATGAACTTGTATAGAAACTAAACATGTTGTCCCAAAAAGTTATTAGACTTAAATCTTAAAGTTTTTATCAAAACAGAGATCAAGATAATTTATGTTGGGAAGGCTAGATTTTATTCTAATGCCATTAGTTTCCAAGAGATCTTAAAGATCAAACTTTTTCAATATTTATCTTTATTTGTTAGTTAGGCTCTTGATGCTCTGTCTCTTATTACAATTTACTTTTTTATGAAGTGTTATTTTCCATGTAATTCTATTGACTAATGTTTCAATTCTTATCCTCAAATATATTTCTCTTTCTTTGTCAGTTAGGCTCTTGATGTTGTATCTCTTCTTACAATTTACTTTTATGTGAAGTGGTATTTCCCATGTAATTCTATTGACTAATGTTTCAATTTTTTTCCTCTTGTCTTCAAATACAATTATGTTTCTTTGTTTCAAAACGTGTCAATTAACAAAAGAAAGAAATATAATCCCATAGCTACTTTATGAGATGCTTGCCTTTTATCCCCCATCTATACATTTTACTCCACCTGTTAATACAATTCTCTAGATTTAGGTTACCTATGATACCTGATCCAAATTTAGATGACCTTCACTTTTTTATCATTTTAGCCTTGGTGAAGTCCAATATTATTTGAGTTTTCTTTTGAATTTACATATTAGCTTTTTTTGTTCTTGTCTCTTGATTTATTTTCCTATCCCTTGTCATGGATGTGGTTGTTGGAGTACCTCTAATACGGTGTCTGTTGTAACTTGAGTCTCCTCTCCTTATTCCTAATTCTTATATTCTAAGGGATTATACTTTCTTGTTTATTTGTCTTCAAATTCCTCTTTAGATTTTATTTCCAGTAGGGCTTTCCATTTGTTTTGTGTTATGATTTCTTTAGGGAATTGTTGTTTTAGAGAAATTTGATAAAGTCAATTACCTATTTATTATTCTAATTTTCTCCTTTGTCTTCTACATCTCCTTGGTTTTCTTATTCTAATAGTTAGAATTTCCTATTCCTATGCTTTCTTTTCCTATTGATATTTGGTTGGATAATTCCTTGAGAAATTCTGATGCTAATGATAAGAGATGCACTTGAAGGGAATGTGCTCATAGTACAGTGGATGTGTGTGGATCCAATTAAGTACTTTGATTCTTATAATCTTTGGCAAACATTTTTTTATATTCACTTTTACACACATTCTAGCATAAACTACATTATTAGATTTTGGGAAAGCCTAGTCTATAAATGTATCCATTTATTATTTTATTGTTTATTTATTTCATAAATATAGAGGTAAGAATGAGATCCTTATGCATATAGAAAAATATTTTGGTTCTTCTTCTTATGGATCAAATATTGTGGACCATAGGATCATGTGTAAAGGTATTGATCCTAAAGACCATTAACCTCCATGGAAGACTAAGTTTCTTTCCTGCATTCCAGAGAATATGACCATGAAATAACCTCTTCTAACCATCATTTTATAGTTGTATTTTTAGATTGCATTTTTATTGTTCTTCAGGCTATGTTGGTTTTATGTTTCTAGGTAGCTCTATTCCTATTTAATATGTAAAACCTGGTTAACCTTTTTTTGCCTTATATAAGGGTATGAGACCTTTTAAACCCTATTTTTACCTTTAGCAAAAAAAAAAAAAAAACTTATCACTCTTCAAAAAATCGCAAGAATTTTAAAATGAAATTACAAGAAATCCATCGAGACCAAATGCATGATTAGAGTGGAAAGATAAAATTGCCTCATGTAGCTCCTCCATAGAGATCTTCCCTATCAATATTTTATTTTTTCTTGTGTGATAATTGATGGAATATTCCATAAAATTCTACCTATAGCCTCTTGATCTTGCCCAAAATATATCAAGATATTTTTTAAATAATTAATTGCTTCATTTATGATATTTTCTTCTTACTTAATATTTTTTCCACCTAGAGTTAACATATTTTTTGTACAATGAAAGTATGTATCTGTTTCAACTATAGCAAGGCAAATTTCATATTTTTTTCCCCTTCCTCAAGCCATGTCTTCCTACCTTTGTGGAACCAACATGAATCTTCATTTTTCAATACATTAGGATAATAAGAAAGTTATTTTTTTTCTTGCACATAATTGCACATAAATATCTTGGTCAATTACATGGATTTTTTATTTTGTAAATTGTTGAGTTTAGATTTAAGTTCCTCCTTTGCAATAAGTATTTCACCAAAATATTCAAAATTCCAAATTTTCATGTGTCCCTTTAGATATTTTATATCTTGAACAAAGCCATGCATATATGATAATTCAAACCTTGCTTCATCCAATCATAACATAACTATATGGAAAAAAATTAGGGATTTGGATCCATAGAGACTGAAATCAAAATGGCATTGGGTGAAAATCATTGAGTAAATCATATCTTAGACAATGGATTTGTGATTATGCCCGCAATAAAACATGTGAAGAGATTATAAAATTTGTTTACAACCATGTATTAGATAACAAAATATTTTTCAATATTTCTATAATATGAGTTTTTCCAATACATATATTATCTCATGTGTATGTAAATATGGAAGTAATAACATTCTAAAGGCCATTTGAGTTGAAAAATGAAGCAAAATATTCCTTGCAAAATAGGAAAATGTTTATCGTTTCCTATTTCTTGCAAAAATGACTAGCAACCTAGTTACCATTTGCTTCTAGCAACAATCCATTCCATTTATTGAAAATCATATAATAGAAATCATATTTCAAATATTTTTTAATGCATTCTTACATTCCTTATTACTTATTTGTATTTATTGCATTAAAACAAACTTAATAGTACACAAACCTATTAATTCCCTAATAAATATTTTTTTAAGGGGTCTTACTCATACCCCCTAATATTGCAATATACTATTTCCATTATCACTTTTTTTTTTTTTAATTTGTGGTTTTAGTACCACTTATAATTAACATCTATGCTATGTATTTTTGGTTTACCTTATCAACATCCCTATGAGTTTCTATTTCTCCTTTTTCTTGCTTTAAAGGTCTTCCTATATTCTACAAAGAAACCTAAAACTAAACCTCAAGAGGATATGCATTAGTAAGAGTAGGTTAGTTAGTAATCCATAAATAAATGAATGATATCATGTCAATATATATATTCTATATGAAAATGAAATAATTTTAAGAATAATATTTATTATCTATAGATCATCTTGGGGTTTTCCTCTAATAATAAAATTATTTTTCCTCAAAGTGCTAATTTAGGCAATGTACTCCTCAACACTATCAAAATTTATTGTCCTTAGAATGATAAAATTTGTATCAAAACACATGACATTTGTTGTATTACTCTTCCCAAAAATTTCTTGGAACTTCTTCCAAGATTTATTTTTAATTTGACCCCTCTTTAATATAAAGTGTCAATTTTGTCAAACAATCAAGGTTATAAAATCAAGATTCCTTTTTATTTTGTTATAGGGCATCTTCATCAATCCTTGATGGTTTCTCCTTATTTAAAATGATCCATATGACATCCATATTAGTAGGAAGGCTATTTAGTTTACCTAAACACTAGAATTATGTCCATTCAAATAGGTAATGAACATCTATAGAGTAAAGTAGCATTAAATAGGCCAAATCACTTTATAGCGAATAAAAAATCATCCAATCTAAAAGAATGAGTAAAAATTCTTTCAAATGAAAGAGATATAGACTCTAGAAGTATGCCCCAATTAATATACCAAAAAGAGAAGATGATTAAAATCTTAGAGTTTACTTCTAAAATTTATACATGCTATATATGTTATCTTTTGATGAATGAGCCTTGGGAGATAACAATCACAAGATGCAAAATAATATGAAAGAAACTAAATCTGCTAGATGACTAAAATATGTTGTAAATAGAAATCATATAAAATATTACAATGTAGATATGGAGGAAATGAACACTCCATTAATAAAGCTATTGAACTACATTGTATCCATCACCAATGAATGGTGAGGCACACAAAATTGTACTATCCACTAAGCTACACTATCTCACTATGTCCCTCGACTCTATATCTATCTATCTAAGAGACCATCATTATATAGGAAAAATAGGATACTTGGAAAACACTCTATCTAGTTGTGCAAGGGACAACTTGCACATTGACACTTGTGTGTTTATTACATTGCATGAAGTAACTAGATAACTTGCACATAAAGTAATCTAAGTATGTATCTTGGAAGATACATTTACATAATCCAAATGATGGAATAGACACTATTTATAACACCCCTTGTATTACATTATTTGGGTATTGAAGACTTTAGTCTTCAATATGGATCTTCTTCATCATCTTCTACTTGATCTTCATAGTCTTCCTCTGCATTACTTGTATTTTGGTTCAACAAGTAATCTGTGTCTTCATATGATGCAGAGTAAGTTGTAGCTGGAGCTAGGGTTATGCATAAGGCGTTGGAATAAAAATATACTTGTAAAAAAATAGCGAATCCTATTCAAAATCAAGGTGAATCATGGCGAATCCAAAGCAAATTAAATCAATCATCTTCATACCAAAATTTGGGGTATTTGAAGCCCTAAAACATAAGGTCATATTTGGGATAACATTTAACCTATTAAATCACCTTATATATTCATACAAACACCACCATTAGATCAGGCTCGAAAAGAGCTTTCCAACGAGTACAAATATACCTATGTTTAGATATATATTATGGCAAATTGACCCTAAGAAAAAAATTGATCCTAAAAATTTTAGGCAAATGGGCCGACGTCAAGGGTCCTCATGTTCGTCAATTTTCAATTTTGAAAATCCTAATATTTGTCCAATTGGTGAATATTCTCCACTATGCATAACCCTGGCTTGAGCTTCTTCTTTCATTGGATGATCTTTGGCATGTTCATATGTATATTCTATCCAACCACCTTTATAGTTCTCCTTGCAAGTGCCTTCATTTGATTCAGATTGTTGATGAATGAGTAGGGCATGGTGTAATTATCCTCATTCTTATGTGCTTACCTTTTTTGTGTTTTGGTTTTTCCTCTGTTGCTTCAGTATTCATGTTTGTATTTAATTTAGCATGTCTCTTCTTCCTTTTTCTTCTTATCTTCCTGTGATATTGTTTTGATGCATGTGAAATATTTGCTTTATAACAAGTTAGTCTATCATCACAAAAGTATTGTTATTTATTACCAGCTTGTTTCTTGTGTTGAGTAAGTACAAACACAAGATTATGAAAAGGGGTGGAATATGGTTGTTGATTTTTGTGGAAGTGGGTCTTATGGTTTTTAAATTTTAGAAGGCACGAAGGATTTAATTCAAAATTTTGGAGGGCGGGAAGACTGTTCTGCCCCGCTTGGAAGTGCCTCTATAGAGAAATTTGGCATACCTTTCACCTTTGAGCGGGAGGATGGTCTCAAAAGTGTTCCTGAAGGTAGGAAGAACCTCATTCAAAATTTGGAAAAGAAGGATGTTGGACCCAGGTCCAGCTCAGTTCCGCCTAGTTCTGTCATTGTGGAAGATTCTAGGTTTTCCTCTGGGCGGGAGGATTCTTTCAAAATTCTGGTTCCAACCAATAACTCTGATTCTAACCGGATCAAATCCTTCTGGGGGGATGACATTCCTTCTGACCCTAAACCTTCCTTTGCTAAGGTTTTGGGTAGTTCTTCCCACTCTTTTGATACTTCCCTCCCACCTTTTGAGGTCTCTGGAAATAGAGTCAAGATTCCAGTTAGTATTGCTGAAAATTTTCTTGTCGAAGAATCTGTCTCTCTAGTTGGAAAAGTGGTGGGTGGTAATCCTAGCCTTGATATTATCAGGCATTGGGCATTCTCAAGATGGAAATTTTGAGGATCCCTCCAAATTTTTGGCCTTTCTAATGGCTTTTTTGGTATTCGCCTTAATGCAAAAGAAGACGTTGCTCAAATCTTGTCTGGTGGACCTTGGTTCCTTGGGTCTAAAAGTGTCTTCTTGATGAAATGGACTCCATATTTTGACCCGGATACTCAAAGTATCAATTTTTCTCCCATATGGGTTAGACTTCCAAATCTTCCTTGGCACCTATGGTGGGAATCTATTTTCAAATCCATTGCTTCAACCATTGGAGACCTGCTCCTCATTGACAGGGTTACTTTGTCCAGATCAAGAATGCATGTTGCTCGTCTTTGCATCAATGCTAATCTCGACTCTGCTCTCCCCACCTTTGTCGAGTTGGAGCATAGAAATTTACTTCGTAAGTAGGCCATTGAGTATGAAAACAAACCTCCTTTCTGCATCGAATTCCAGACTCAAGGTCATCTTCGTGCTCAGTGCCCTTCGCTTAAAAAATAAACAATCTCTACTGAGGCAAATTCAGATCCCACAATCTCTGGCAAAGGAAAGGATTTCTAGACTCCTTTCAAAAAGGATAAAAGAAGATTTCCCCTTCAAGAGGAGTTATTTTTAGGCCCATCAAGGACCAAAAAACAAAGGATGCACATGGTAATGCTTCCTTCAACAAATCTCCAAGCGACAAAGGGAAAAATATTGTCCCTTCAATGGCTGCTCCCAATGAGGTTAGTCCTTTTGCTCTTCCTAATAAATTTCAAATTCTTGGAGATCTAGATCCTGAGGTGGGTGTTGATGAAACCGTTAATCCTGATCCTCTTCCAAACCCATCCTCAAACCTAATGGAAGTCCAGCAAGAGTCTAAACCCTTGGCTATTAATCCCTCATATCCTGATGCCTTCAATGCTGACCAGCCCTTGGTTGATGATGTCTCCATCCCTGCTTCCTTTCTTGAGCCTTCTAGCCCAGTTATTCAAAAAATTCCTACCAATAATTTCAGCCCCAAAATTACTAGAAGCCACAAGAAATCTCCCATTGATTGTGGAATGGAAAAAAAAAGAGGAAGGCCTTCTAACTCTGATCAATGGAAGCAAGGAGTAAATGATGATATTGCCAACGGAGTACAAAAGACCCTGTTTTCCACTGGTATCATATCCAAGGAAGAATCAAAGTGCACCAAACCTCCCCAACCATCTGGAAAGGGAGGCAAAAGAACTTCAAAATATTCCAAATGAAGATCCTCTCATGGAATGTGAGAGGCCTCAATGGTTTAGCCAAACAAAGGTTAGCTAAATCATTAAGGAAAGAAATCAGACCTACAATTTTTGTGATTCAGGAAACCAAGATTAGTGAACCTCTTGATAAAAATATATGTAATCATATTTGGAAGAATTATGAATTTCTTGCTTGTAAGGCTAAAGGTGCTTCAGGAGGCCTTCTGTGTTTATGGAACCCAAATATTGTGGAAGGAAATCTCATCCATTCCACTGATGAGATGATGAGCATTCTCTTTTTTGACAAAGACAACAATTCACCTTGGGTCCTCACTAATATATATGCTCCCAATTCCATTTTTGGTAGGTCCCATATGTGGGGTAATTTATCTTCTGTCAGAAGCACCTTTCCAAATATTCCTTGGATCCTCGCAGGAGACTTCAATACTCCTTTGTTTCCTTCTGATAAAAAAGGAGGTGTTGGCTCCTTTTCTAAAAGTATGGAGGACTTTCAGGAATTTATAAGTGAACATAATTTAATGGATGTAAATCTGAAAGGAAATCAATTCACTTGGTCAAATCGAAGGTGTGGACCTCAATTAATCCAAGTTAAACTTGATAGGGTTTTATTATCTCAGGAAGCTATCGACATCTGGGGGGATGCTAATCTGCAATCCCTACTCAAAATTGGATCTGACCATAGTCCTATTCTTCTAGACACAAATAATCCAAAAATATTCAAAACTCCTTTCAGATTTGAAGCCATGTGGATGCTACATCCTGATTTTAGAGAAAGGATCAATCAATGGTGGCAATCTGATATCCAAGGAACTCCTTCATTTGTTTTGGCTCAAAAACTCAAAAATATTAAAGAAAATATAAAAATATGGAACAGAGACATTTTTGGAAATATTTTCCAGAACAAATAGGATATTATGAATAGGTTAGCCATAATAGAAAAAGAGACCCAGGAAAATGAAAATTGTTCTGCCGAGGTGAGAAGTGAAGAAAGGAACTTATTAGCTCAATATCACAACATCCTACAATGTGAAGAAATATTCTGGAGACAGAAGTCTCATGACATTTGGCTCAAAAAAGGAGATTCCAACACCAAATTCTTTCATGTCTCCACCATGAGACATCGAAGTAACAACAGGATCAAAGAAATTCATAGCCAGGATGGAAGGACTATTACTGATATCAAGGAAATCAGAACTGAAGGGATAGCTCACTTCATGCAATTACTCCAAGAGGAATGCAGACCTAATTCTTTGGTAGGCAAGGACTTTTTCCTTCAATTTATTCCTCATCTTATTTCTGATGATATGAACAACAAACTTACAGTTGTCCTTTCTGATGAGGAAATCAAAGAGGCCTTATTCTCAATGAAACCTGATAAAGCACCTGGTCCAGATGGGTTTTCTCCAAGATTTTTTTAGGCCTTCTGGGATGTTGTTGGTAAAGATGTTTGCAAAGCCATCAGGGAAATCCAAGGTTCTAAAGTCATTCCCAGAGGCTTCAATTCTACATTTATTGCACTCATACCAAAAATTCCAAATGCTTCCAATTTTAATGAATTTAGGCCAATCAGCCTCTGCAATGTCATTTACAAGATTTTAACGAAGGCCATCACTATCCGTATGAGAGAGGTTATGCCTTTAATCATAAATCAGTGTCAAGGAAGCTCGGTCAGGGGGAGATCTATCTTGGATAGAATCATCTCTGTCCATGAAGCAATCCATTCCATATCCTTCAACAAAAAAGTTGCTTTCCTTCTCAAGCTTGATATGAACAAAGCCTATGATAGACTGAGTTGGGATTTCCTCCTTGCCATCCTGCATAAGTTCGGCTTTCATTCTGATTGGATTTCCTTAATTAAAGGATGCATCTCTTCAGCTTGGTTTTTTGTCCTCATTAATGGATCACCTACTGGTTATTTCCAGAGTAGCAGAGGCTTAAGGCAAGGGGATCCTTTGTCCCCTCTCCTTTTCATTATTGCAGTAGAGGCTCTTGGCAGATCAATATTGGCAGCAAAATATGCAGGATTAATTTTTGGACTTCAGGTTACTTCTCAGTGTAATCCCATTACTCATCAACAATTTGTTGATGATACCCTATTGTCCACTTTCACCTCTGTCAATGAAGCCAAAATCATCAAACGTATCCTTCTCCTGTATGAAGAAGTTGTTGGCCAAAGGATCAATTTTTAGAAAAGCAAATTGTATTTCCTCAATACTCCTTTAAGAAGATAAAATATGATTGCCAACATACTTGAATGCTCCATAGCCAATCTGCCTTCTTCCTACCTGGGCTTACCTCTCTTTATTGGAAATGCCAAAGAAAGCCTATGGGATAATGTCATCGAGAGACTTCAAAAAAAGTTGTCCACTTGGAGAGGTAATATTCTATCCCAAGCGGGTAAAATCACTCTTACCATGGCCTACCTCCAAAGTATTCCTGTCTACTTCCTTTCTTTGTTCAAATCTCCTACTACTATTTACCAAAATATGGAAAAAATTCAAAAACATTTTCTTTGGACAGGATCTAAAAATAAACACAGATTCCATTTAGTTGCTTGGGACAAAGTCTGTAAACCCAAAGATCAGGGAGGCTTAGGACTAAGAAGGATCTCTCTTCTCAACCTTTCCCTCCTTGCTAAGCAAGCCTGGAGACTCATTTCCAATGAAAAAGTTGAGTGGGTCAAAATCATGAGAAGGAAGTATCTTCAAGCCTCTGAATTCCTATATGGTCAGGTCCCCTCTACTGGGTCTATTTTCTGGAAATCCATTTGTGAAGCTCGTTCCCTGTTGCAAAAAGGACTCCGATGGCAACTTGGAAATGGTAATTCCATTTTCTTCTGGGAGGACAAATGGACTGGTGATAATCCTCTTATTCAGATTCCTATGTTTCAAAGGATTATCAACATAACTAAACATTTGGTTGGTCCTTTAGTGGCTAATTTCATATCCTCTTCCAATGGTATTATGAGCTGGAAAAGACTTTATGTCCCGAACTATGAGGATGAAATTTCTTGCTTGCAAGCTCAATTGTCTTCTATCAAAATTCCTGCTGGTGATCTTAAGGACCAACCTATTTGGGAACCTACCGATTCTGGAGAATTTTTAGTCAAATCAGCTTACTTGCTTTCCCTCAACAATCTTGAAACACCTATTCCATTTAAGCTGGTTTGGACCAAGTACCTGACTCCCAAAATTGCCTCCTTTTCTTGGCTTTGTATTCAAGATCGTATCCTTACTATTGAAAACCTAATCAAAAGGGGCATTCCTCTTCCTAACAGATGTTATCTCTGTCTTTCTGATTGGGAGTCTACTTCTCACCTTTTTTTGTTTTGTCCTTTTTCAAGAATTGTGATAAGAAAGCTTTTTCTAAATTTCCAGCTGGTTTGGGCTCATCCACCTTCCATTGTTGAGTTGTTCCTTCAGTGGCCCAATCCTTTTAAAAATCCAGTGCTTAAAGGACTTTGGAAATTCTGCCTACAACATTACCTTTGGCAAATTTGGCTTGAACGCAATAGAAGAATATTTGACAAAAAAGCCTTGCATGCTGATATCATTGCTCATAAAATCATCCTCTATGCCAAGGAAAATGTCCATGTAGCTCCTTTTGATCCTTTTCCTTGTCCTCCATTTGAGAAATCCATCCTCAATTCCTGCAACATATTCCTTGATACTTCAAAACCTGTCAATCCTTCAACTTCGAGAACCAACATCAGATGGTATCCTCCCCCAAGTGGATGGGTCAAGCTTAACTTTGATGGAGCTGCTAAAGGAAATCCTGGCAATGTTGGGGCTAGAGGAATTCTTCGTGATCATTTAGGCAATTCTATTTTTGCTTACTCTAAACCTTTAGGCATCATGTCCAATCACTCTGCAGAAGCCAAGGCAGTTTGGAGAGGCCTCCAATTCATTAAAAACATTCCAGGGAACATCATAGTGGAAGGGGATTCTCTAAATATCATCAATTATTTAAAAACTTCAAGACTTAGCAGTTGGAGGATTAGAACAATTATGGAGGAAAGCAAACAAATCCTCTATCAATAGCATAACACTATTGTCCAACATGCCTACAGGGAGGCCAACATTGTTGCTGACAGATTGGCAAACATTGGAGCTAACGCCCAAGGATTGTTGACGTGGACTGATACTCTACCTCCTGAGGTGGATGAACTTGTTAGACGTGATCAAAACAATGGTACTCATGTTGATTCTTGAAAATATCTTCCAGTTCATTCTCCAACATTCCCTCTTCCACGTGAAGTATTGGGCTCACATTCCAATCCTTTTGTTGGGTTTTCCTTCAAGGATTCTGCCTTACCTTGAAAATTGGCCGCATGACCCTTTGTGTTTTAAATTTAAAATACCCACCACCTCCATCCATGCTAGCACTTATTTCTTGGTAACCGATTCCTTTTGGCATCCCAAGGTGAGGCCTAGCATGATTATTAATCATTCTTCTCCCGTGTGTATTGATTTGTGTAATCTTACCTCATCGAGAACCATCTTCCACCATTTAACCAGTCGCATTGTTTCGAGACCTTGTGTGGTGAACATCCCTATCCTTTCTGTGTCTTGTGCCAGGACCTCTTATTGGCTACATTTTTTGTGCACCCTCGATGGTCAACTATTTCATTTGACATTGATTCTCTCAATTATCTGGTGCAACATCTGATGCCTAAAAATCCGCTTTGTTATCTGCCCTAGCCAATCCTTTTCCTTCAGGGGTTTTTTTCCTTTTTGAAGCATCCTTCTTGGCTTTCTTGTAGAACCCAGAGCGATGACAGTGCTTTCCTTTTATATGACTCATTGCATGCTTTGCTTAATCATCAGCCCTATACTATTGTGTCTGTTTTGTTTAACCTAAGCCATTCTTTGTGCCTTCCTTTTCATTGTTTTCTGTCTACCACCATGAAGGAAGGTAAACCCATTTTCATTGAGCCTGAGGTGTTTGATCTTGAACCCATGGTCAGAGACTTGTGGAAGGATAAAGGTGCACTTATTGATTTCTTCAAGTTGTTTTTTGGCATTGACGAGGAGGTGACGAAAGCCTTTGTTGAGACCTGGAACAAGGGCCTGGTTACTGTTCATGGGGTGGAATTCCAAATTACTATTGAGCTGTTGGCAGACCTGATGGGACAACCTATGGATGACAAGGTGATCCAGAGAAACAAACATAACTGGGAAGCGGAGCTGACATTTTTTGAGAAGAACTCGATGATTCACAAGATGTATAAAAAAGGTTTGTACCGTAAACATCTTTCCACTCCTTGGCAAGAAATATTAAAACCTATCATGCAATACCTTACTTGTGACAATCCTAAGTCCCAACTCTACTGTTTTCATTTGGCTTACGTAAATCACTTTCGTGATGCCAAAATGATGAACATCCCTACTGCTATCTTTTGGTCTATCGATTACACCATTGTTTCCACCCGGTCCAAAAAGGAGGAGGGTTTACCATGTCACCAAGGGATTTTCAATGTCCTTTACAGATTCCTCCTTCTAAAGTTCCCCAAAGGTAACATCCCTACCCCTGAGTCTGAGGAGGAAAATTCTTCCTCAACGCCCAGTCCCAAAAACTCCAAACCTAAGAGGAAGGATAAGAACGATAAACCCCATCCTGAATTCAACATAAAAAAAAAGGTCAAAGTTGAAAGCATGCCTGTTAGATGCTCCCAGAGACTTAAGCATAAATATTTGGTTGAAACCCCTCCTTCCACCTCTGTTAAACCCACTAAGGATCATTCCAATTCACCTGACCTGGTTGAAAAGTACCTTCATAAACTGGTCATCCATGCCACCTCTGCTACAATTGATCACCTAGAAACAGCTCACATGGCCATTGGTAAAGCTATCACGAAGCTTAAGGAACAGCGCCAGGCTCTGAGCCTTCTATTATTTTGTGATACTTTTGATGACACCCCTGGTTTCTCCACTATTGAGGTTCCTTCCGATGCCAAGGGTGTAGCTAAAGATGAGGATGTGGTTGAAATTGCCAAGGAAGCCTGTTTCAATGTTCTAAAGGAAAACCTGAAGGATGTTCCAAAGGATGAAGCGAAGGACACTACGTTGGACACTATTGTAGCTTCACCTATGCAAACTGACGCTCCTCTCTGAGCGTGTTGGTGGACATTCCTACTGCTGTATTTTTCCTTCTATTTTCTTGGTCCTTCGGTCTGAAGGTTTTGTTCTGGTTTGGTTCTGTTGGCTGTTAGCTCCTCTTTTTGTTCCTTTCTGTCAGAGGAAGTCTTCCTTTTGTTGTTCTAGGCTTTAAGCCTCTTTGTTGTGTTCCTCTCGAAGTTCTTCTTGTGTTCCTTTTCTGTTTCGTTGTTGTACAAGGCGTTGGGGCACCTTTCAAATGCCCTATTTTGAATAAAATTAACTTACCAAAAAAAAAAGTAAGTACAAACATAATTAATGATATATAAATCATCAAAAATTCTTCTAGTGAAAATATAACCAATCTTTGTGAGTTCCACCATGCTGTGAAGAGAATTTAATGAAGATAGTTAATCAATGTCATAAAGCTACCTTATTTGGCTTCCTTAAGAAATAAGAAGAATTTCACCTTGTCATTAAAGGGTAGATACTCGTATCCATCTAGAGTATCTATTAAGTTTTGAGAGTAGAATTCTAATTCATGGAATAGTTCTTAATTATTGAAATTTTTTCTCAAAATTTCATCCATAGTGTTTTCTTGAAATTGAAATTTGATAGAACCTTGATAGTCTATCTTATAGCTCCTTATATATGATGCCTGAAGTATATAAGCTTACTTTGGTAAAACCTTTATAGATTCTTAGGTTTTTGTGATAAGAGTATGAACACCTAATTTTAGGTTTTTAAGAAAGCTTATATCTTACCAACTTGATTATCTTAGACAAATATTATTGTTTTCAAGTTTTGTAGAATGCCTTATGACTCCCTAATGTTTTGAAGTATGATATAGTGCTTTTGTAAAAATATAGTTCAATTTTGGTTGATTTTGTACAAGATTTGTAAAGATAAAAATTCAAATTTTTAACACCTTATTACTCCTAATTGAACTAAGCACTTTTCAATTTTTGAAGAGGTTTTAATGTTGGAATTATTTTGTCCCTTTTTGAAGGTTTGAGACAAGTAAAAATATATTTATCCAACCTTAATAGAAACCCTAATAACCTCTTTTATATCCCTTGGATTATTTCTAAATGTAGCACAGAGGTGGAGTATTCCCATTGGGGAGGTATTTTCTAGGGCTAATAATGATCAATAGACTAAACCCAACTCACTTACCAAATCGTACGGTCGTATGCTCACTCAAACTACCCTTGTACGAACTATAATCACCTTGTACGGTCATCAAATGCCTACACTGTACGATCTCAAATCATACAGTGTCGAATATGGTATGATCTTGCACATAGAAAAATTGACAGATCCAGTTTTGGAGGCTGTTGTACATAGTTTTGTAATCGATCAAGTCGATTTCCCCAAAACTACCAAATCGGGTAAGTTTCTCTCGATCGCCTGTTTTACCAAATCGGGTAAAAATGCTTTGTACAATTTTTAAGGAAAATGATGTACGATCTATACGAACTAATGGCACAACATGATGCTAGTATAGATGTTACACTGCTCCAATCTCTCTCTAGGATGTTTTGTAAGGGTTTGATAGACCAATCAATGCAATCTCCACAATAGGTAAAACATCCTAACCGGCTTGTTGAGAGATCCAATGTGCCTGATTACATCCAAAAATTATACAATGCTCTTCAATACATCTTCCTCAATGCCACCATGCTCCTATATCATTCTCTAAAGTTCACCAGTACCAAATTCTACCACAAGGTTGCAACAATGCATAAAACTAATCTATAACAATCAATAGAAAACACAATCACATAATATTCATCCACAAATCATTGTTCATCATTACCAGGATCGTACACAATCATCCACAAACATCATTATGCTCATTAATGTCTATGGATTCGATTACAATATGGAAAAATATATCAATGTAATTGTATTAACTTAGAGAATCAACATCTACAAGTACTATATCTTTACTCTAGCAACCAGACCTACAATTTTTGAAATGGGGCCTTATATAATGTTGCCCAGGCTGTTCCAAAGTGGTTCCTAAGACAATCCGTTATTTACAACTACCCATATACAACTGAATACATTAATTTGGCTTATTCCTAAGTTTAACACCTTAGTTGGCAAATCTATGCACCATTTCACTCTAAAATTACATTTCCCTTGCATTTGGATGAATTTTGGTGCACCTTGTATGATTTTCCACTAGCCTGTATAATTTTCCATTCCATTTGTATGGTTTTACCCCTTACTATATGGTTTTATCCTCACTTTATGATTTACAAAACTTGAGCAAACTATCACTTATGTCAAAACTGTCAAAATTGAGCAAATCCCTTTGATCACTTCTTCTTTTGGGAGGTGGATTTGCTACCTACATCTGCCCTCCCATTTACTTTGGTTGGTGTCCTCACCGAATCATTCTACTTCTTCCACCGTGCTTCATATTCTACCATGATAGCCTCTAAGTCCTTAACTTGTGACTTATACATTTCTCATTCATTCTTTAGCTTGGCCACGTAGCTTCCCATTTGCACTACTTTTTCCCCTGGAAGTTAGCCTTCTCCTCAACAACTTTTAGGAACTCCATCATCTACTTCTCATGTTCTGTAGGCACTCTTCTTCAACTTCTCCTTCTAGTGAGCTTCTGCTCGAGTTGCCACCTGCAGTTCTTCATTCTTTTCAATAATGGTTTATAGGTGGTGATTGATATCTGCCTCCATAGCTCGAGCCTGGTCTTCTCTAATATTCAATTGAGCTTGCTTCTCTAGGACCATCTCATTCAATCTTTTATTATCCTTCATCATCTCCTCTATCTTCTTGGCTTGTGTAGCCATTTGCTCACTCTTTTTAGCCAACTGAGTTGTCATCTGCTCATCTTTTGCTTTGAGTTGTGCCTCCAACTCCCTAATTATTTCCTCTACCATATGTGAGATCTATCACTTTTCCTCTTCAAGCATGTTAATCCTAGCTTCAAACTCCGTTCTGAGGCCTGACAAATCATCCTCCAATTTCTTTATTTTCTCTTCTATCATAGTTCTGCTTTTCTGCAGTTCTTCTTCCATTGCAGCCAATTCCTTTTGAGTGGTTGCAGTTTCCTCCTTCTGCTCCTCCTTGAGCTGATGGATTTGTTCCAATCCAATGCTCAACCACTCTATCTAGTGTGTTAGGAAGTTCAACTTCCTTAGGGTGATGGCCACTCTAGTAGCGACCCTCTTGTACTCCAACTTCTATCATATTTGTGGGGTAGGTTGGATGGCTGATTCTATCCAAGTATATCCTTGGATCTTTCCTATAATTTGTGACCACCCCTTCTAGAAAGTCTTCCCTTCCCAATATTATTGTTACCTCTTCCTTGGGTAACCTCCATGGATGTTGTGCATGAATATCTACTATCTTCCTTGTATGCTCTACACTGCTCACCCATTCTGTTATCTTCTCCAATTTGAGAGACACTTGTTCTTCCCATAACTTCAATTCTCCCACATGGCCTATGCAAAATTCTAATTTGGCACTATTGATCACATGGCCTAACTGAGAAAATAAGTATTCCACCTTATCTTCTACTCCACGTGCCTCCTCTTTAGTTACAATTCTATGGAACTATGGTATTTCTAGAAGATAACTGGATTGCATTCCTCGTCGTTCTTCCTCTTTAGGAGTTCTTACATCTTCTTCCTCCATAAGGTGGCTAGAGCTTCCTCCCAGCTCTCGAAGTGCTCTCTCTGTATCTATCTTCTCTCGAGGTGGATATTGTTTTACAATTTTCTCCTCCTCACTATCTATGATGTTCACAATCTCCTCTTGAGATTGTTGCTGCTCAACTTGTTCTTGGGCCTTCTCTGCTTTGGTCGAGCCCCCTTGTCGCTCTTCGATGTTCTCTCGGGCTACTTCTTGCTCAATGTTGCCCACATGTTGTTCCTCTATCACTTATTCTTCTTGGATTTGCTGTGCATCCATTTTGTGACTTTCTCAGTAATAAATTCCTCCTTTTCTTGTGATACCTCCATATTCTCTAGTGCATCTTCCTTACTTGAGCTTCCTATTACAAACTTGTAATGAGGCTTCTTCTTGGGCTCTTCCTCTATGGTATTTATTCTTGCTTCTACTTCTCCTTGGGTAGTGGCTATTCCATCTTGCCCTACCTTGAATCCTTTAAAAAATTTAGAAGCATCCATCTTCTCATATTGTTGGAATATTTTTGGATATTTTACTATTCTCTCTGCCTCTATCCAATACAATTCATCCAGTTTCATCACTTCTGAGTCTGACTGTTCTTTCTCTTGTACCTCTAGAACTAGTTTGTTTATCATTATTTCCTATTTCCTTCTCATCATTATTTGTATGGGGTTCTCTCCCTTTCCTAAGAGTGGTCTCTTTGTGCTGGTGCTTGTTGTTCTAGCTCCTCTTCTAGCTATCTAGGCCTTTTCTGCCTATGATGCACATCTGCATCCTTCTTCGGAGTACTCTCTTCTTGAGCTTCACTGATATGTCACTCACTCCTTGTTCGTGGTTTCTCTGGAGTCACTTTTGATATTGGCACTGACTTCACCCACTTCAATATCATTGGTTGTCCTGGCCTGATTTCTCGGGGTGGCGTCAATCCTAGGAATTGCATTCCCACTTTCATGACCACATTCAATAGCAATCCAATTGCATGGAAGGTCATCCCAAAATTCTTTGGCCTCTTTGTCAGTGCCTCATGCATTCTTCTTTCTAGAAAGGTACCCCAATCATATTGAATCCCCTTGGTGATACCTTCTACATATTATGCCATCCACATTGGCATTTCTGTGGCCCTTATATCACCTGACAGTCGAGCCATGACTGTATTCATTACACATGCCCAATGTTCTCCTTTCAACTGGCTCTATTTTATTCTCCATGTTCCTGCACCTGAAATATTTTCCTCTGTCAGTGATTTGATAGTGGTCATGGTAGTGACAAGGCGGTATGCCTCTATTGGGTCTACCAATTTTTTTACTATCTCCATACCGTCTTCTGGTAAGCCAAATATTTTTCAGAATACCTCTACCAAAATATCCACCTTTACTGACCTCTTGCCCACATTAACATAGGCAATTTGAGTCGCAACATTATATGCCTGAACTATCTATAAAAGATAGTTCTGGAAGAATATTTTATGGAATGGTAGAACTTGTGCAATGACCACCACATGCGCATCCTTGAATATCTTCCTCCAAGGATGATCCTTATTCTTCTCATCGTTCCACCACTTCCTGCATGCATCCGCTCCATGTTGCACAAATGTAATCTTTATCACCTCCACTTGACATTCTTCCTATCCACTACTCAGATGCTCCTCCTACTCTAGCATATGAACTTCACTTCTCAATGCCCTCCGTGAGGTTCTTTCTTGTGCCATTATTTCCTCCCGGTGCCTTGGTGGTGTTCTACCCAGGTTTGCTCGCCAATGCCTATGTCCCCTCCATGACCTCTCTCCTCTTCTCCTCCAAGGATGATTACCATGCCAATCATGGGATTGATACTATCACCCTTGGTGCTACCATGGGTATACCTCTCTCTCATGTAATGGACCTGGTGATCTCTCCACCCTATTGGCTACAATCCACCTTAATCGACGTCTAAACTCTTCTGTTGAGATCATTCTTCTGCCATACCTCTAGATTAAGGGATTATCCAACCATCACCATTTTTTACAATTTGAAGTGCCTTGAAATCATACAATCTACTTTAAATTGTACAATATGCCCTTATACACTCTCTTGTACGATTTCCCTTCCACCGATCGCTCCTAGATCGTACACTGCTCTTCTCTCCCTGCAGTTCAATTTCTAGCCCATCAGTCTTCAAACTATCATAACTTCTCCAAATCGTATAGCTACAACCTGAAATCATATAGGGTGATAGTACTCCATACGATGTCACTTTCTGGCTGCCCCCTTTAGAATTCATATGATTCCATACAATTTCGTACGATCTCTTGAAAACTGCCAAAAATGGCCTAAAAACCCTCTGAACTACACTATTCTTCTTGGAAATCATACATGCTGCTCCCAAAATCATATAGTATGACTTTTCCAACCCTAAGTGATGAAAAATTTGAAATTTTTATCTCCTTTGTCGAATCCTTCACCGACCCATTTTTCGGATTGCCCCGATCTACTATTTCAGTGCTTTTCGATAGCAATTCTTCAACTCCTTCAACCCTGGCATAATTTATTTCAACTTGATGAAATTATGGCTGTATTGTATGGCTGTATGGACTTTATTTTCCTTCCCACACATTTCTCAACTTGATTTTTTCCATATTCCTCCGATTTTAGGGTTCTAATCTTCAATTTCTTTGCAATTTCAACAACCTGATTACCAGTTTCCACTTCCTCTGGCTCCAATAGTAATTTTTCACTCCTCAATCCATACAATGATGTATTCTATCATATTTTTCTGTTATTCCTCTGAAAATTTTGAATTTCCCCCTTTTATGGAGTAAAACCCTAATTTTCTCTCTCTCGGTCAATTCCTTGAAGTTGAAAAGATCTCCCTAGTACAAAATTTAAAATGGTTCTACAAATTCAGAATTTTGGTGAATATTTATTGCCCATGTAGTCTTCTTCCTTCAGTTGTATGCTTTCCACCTTCAATCTCCTAAAAAAATTTGAATTCTTCTTGTATGATTGTGAAATTGTCAATTTCTTTCCTATTTAAGGAAAATTTTAAAACCCTAACTGAAACCCTAACCGTCAAGAAAATCTAAAATTGCGCCACATTGCATGCTTTTTCATCTCCTCCATTAGATGATTGCCAACTCAGTAGTTAGTTTAAAATTTTATCTTTTTCCCCCTTCTTTTCCTCCAACCGCTGCTTTTTTCCACATGCCGCATTAAATAGGTTAGTTGAAAATCATACGACATGGGCCAAATCATACAATGTACGATCTAAATCATACAACATGACTTCTTGTATGATTTCCCATGTCAATTTGTCAATTTTATTTGTACGATCTTTCAAATTTGCCAATTTCCAACTCAATTTTCACTTGTACGATCTAAGCACTTAGAGAAATTTTCTAGATTTCTTTCTCTCTGAAGAGGCCATCATTTCCGGTTTTCAACCACTTCCTTCCTAATTGCATCCCAAGGGATTTTCACAATTAAGGCACACATTTTTTTCATTTTTATTTTTCTTTTTTTTCTTTTTCTTTTTCTTTTTTTTCAATCCTAGTCTATTTACACTTACCGTTTTGGTAATCGTACAGTGACATTCACTTGTACGATCCCATACGAGTCTTGACCTGGAGGTTCGACCATAATATGCCTAACTAATGGTGTCCTCTTGCACCCCTTGTTCCCTTGGTTGGCTTGTCTCTGCCTGTGATGTTACTACCTATTCAACTCTTCCCCTACAATGTGTACAATTTGGGATTGTACAATGGCAAGTTGGAGTCTCCTCCCCTGGTAGTCCTTCTTCTCACCGTGCAGGTGATTGATCCCATGGGTGGTGGTGTCCTCACCACTCTACTATCATTTGAGCGACTTCTTCGCCTATCTCTCATGGATCAATTCTTGCTCCAAACTTGGTGATCGGATCCATTGTTGGCCTAAGGTTCTCTCTTCTGCAAAGTGTACCCTTCCTCTTCCAACAAGGTTCCTACCATGTGGGTATCTCCCCCTTCCATTTCCTCTTGGCATGGGACTTCTCTATACTATTGGTGATTCCTCCCTTACTTGGAGTAATCATCAATTACCCATCACTCATTGGGGTCCTTGTCTGATTAGGGGTGGTTGCCCCCATGTACATCATCTTACAGAGTTTGGTAACATGCCTCTTATTCTTGGTATACCTCATTGGTTCCTTATCCAATTCATGCATGCTAAAGGATTATCTCCTGGCCATCTAGGAGTAGGGGGTCAGAACCTTCCTCATCCTCTACCTCCTCTAAATGTAACATCATCATGGTCTTGGTTATTCTCTGGTCACCTACCTCCTCCCCTTCCTCGTTGGAGTCTTAGAGGTCTTTGTCCAATTCTTCCTCTTGTTCCTCGGTTATCCAGAGTAATTTCTACTAACTCGATATTGGCTAGTGGACTTCGATTAGGTGATAATTGTCATAAGGTTCTGATTCTCATATCAGCACGTACCAAGTGACATCTCCATATTCTTTCCTCAAAGGATCTTTGGGGGATGAAGATGCCAATACTTCTCTATATGCATCAGAGAAGTCTGTCTCAGAGCTAGAGTCGGTCCGACCCTCTTCCCTCTGTTCTACCCAATCGATTGGTAAATTCATCACTCTCTCCAATATTTGTACTTCCCTTCTTTGTCTTCTTAGTTGTCGATGAGCTATTGTATAAGCTTGCGTATCAATACAGGGTCTATCCCCTTGCACTCTCCCTGCTTGCCTTTGTCTCAATGCCCTAGTTGGAGGATCATGATCTCTCTGAGGATTATGAGGATTCTCCAGCTCATCATCATCACTACTATCTATACTAGGCTCTCTTACCAACCATGACATTCCTTCATCATTGGAATCTATCATATCTAATATTATATTACCTTGAGATTCAGGTGATGTGGTGGCCTCCTCTATGTCTCACCAAAGTACTGTTGCATCTTCATTTGTCATTGGCTGCTTGCTTGGTGGGGGTGGCAAACTTGTGCTTGCACCTTCATTTCCTCCACCATTTATTGGAGTTAATCCTTCAACCTCCTCAGGTTCACTTTCAACCTCTTGCAGTCTAACTGCCCTCTATTCATCCAGTCTTTGTATGGTACCATCCAACTCCTGGATGAGTTGTTCTCTCAACCTCACATTGTGACTCCGCAATGTTTGATACTCTTCTTGTAATTATTGAGTTTGCGTTCTCATCCTCTACTATAATAGCCCTATCTGAGCCAATGGAGAAAGTACCACTAATTCCTCATCTACCATTTCATCCCTAGCATCCTCTAGAATTTCCATTTTGAATGTATCCACTCTATCTTCATTGCACACTGTTAACCTTATCCTTCTTCATCCTTTCGACTATCGAGGTAGTTCCCTATGTTCTACTTGTGGATACCTCATGTTCGTAGCTCTAGGTAATAGTGCTATCTCTTGATAGCCTCTTGGTGCTGGAGAAATCCACTCTTCTCCTTCTCGTATGGTCCCATCAGCCCGTCTGATGTGTACTCACAACCTTCTTCTTTCACCGGGTCTAGGTGCCAACTCTTGTTGTTCAATTATTGGTTGTCTCCTCCCCTTCTACAAATAAGTGTGCAATTCCTATATCAGGTTCTTCTTGTGATGGACCTGGCTCATGGTGAGCCTCATCTTGAGCTTTTGCTCATCTTCATCATTCAATTTCTTCTGAAGCAATGAATAAACATTGTACCTTATAAGGCTTCAACTTTGAGCCATTTATAGTATTGGGTACCTCCATCCCATTCAAGTTCTACAGCTTGACTACTCCATTACTCATTACTTCAATTACTTTATAAGGACCAAGCCATAACATCTTCAACTTACCTAGCTTGATTTCCCTCTTCCCATTAAACTTTAGAACTAAGTCACCCAGACTAAGTTCCAACTTCCTCAAATGTTTGTCATGCCATGCCTTTCATATTTTTTGAGCTATCTCAATTGCCCATTGTGCCATGACTCTTCTTTCATCTAACTTGGTCAGTGTCATCATTCATTCTTCCAAACTTTCTTGATCCCCCAAGCGATGCTCTACCATGACTCTCAAACTTGGTATCAAGAATTCGATTGGCACCACTGCTTCCTGCCCATACATCAGTTGGAAAGGTGTATGTTCTATTGTTGGTTTAAAAGTTGTTCTGTATACCCACAAAATGGATGGTAGCCTTTCCTCCCAATCTGCTCCCTCTATTCCATAGTTTTTATATAGAGTAGATACTAAGACTTTATTTGTCACTTCCACCTACCCATTTTCTCTGGGGTAGTACGGACTAGACAATGAGTGTAAAATCTTGAACTTTGTTATCAACATCTTGATAATCTCATTAACAAAGTGTCCTCCATGATCACTTGTTATTTTTAGCGGAATACCAAATCTTATGATTACCTTCTCATACAAAAATCTCATTGTACTTTTGGCTGAATTATCAGGTAATGCTCTTGCTTCCACCCATTTTGTTAGGTATTCTATTGCTACTACTATGTATCTACACTTCTACCTCTAAGATGTCTTTAATGGTCCTACGAAGTCCAATCCCCAATGTTCAAATAACTCTTGTGGTTGTGATGGGTGTAAGGGCATAAAGTCCCTCTTGACCGGCTTCCCTACTCTTTGGCAAGTATCACAAGCTTTCACATGTTCCTTTGCATCATTATATAGTGTGGGCCACCATAGCCCTACTAGCAATATTTTTCGAGTGGTCACATCTGGTCCCATATGTCCTCCTACTAAGCCTGCATGGGCTTCCTTCAATGCCACCTTGACTTCCTCCTCCATTACACATCTCCGCAAGATACCATCACTTCCCATTTTATATAGTAATCCTGCTATTATCTGGAAAGGTGCTGACTTCATGATTACTTTCTTCTTTTTGATTGTCGTCATCTCTTGTGGCAACTCACCTATGGATAGATATTGGCCAACCAACTTGTACCATGATGGAACAATGTTGATGGCAAATAATTGTGCATCCAAAAATTCATCAGGAACTCTTGTTCCTGTAGGCTCCCCTGATCGTATCCGAGACAACTGGTCTACAATCACATGCTTCTTACCAGGTCTCACCACTACTCAGAATACGAACTCCTGGAGGGTGACGAGCCACCTACTAACTCATCCTTGGATCACCGGTTTGTTTATCAAGTACAACAGAGCTTGATGATCAACATAGAAAGCAAAGGGGTTTGCCAGTAGGTAATGCCTAAAATTTTGAACTGCATATACCATCCCCAAGGCTTCCCTTTCCATTGTACTATAGTTTCTCTCTGGCCTTGACAAAAGGTGACTAGCAAATAAAATAGGTTGATCTAGCTTAAAATATCCTTCTTGTGCTAAAGCACATCCAATTGCAAAATTTGAGGCATCAACATGGACATGGAATTCCTTATCCCAACTAGGAAACACCAAAATCGGGCTACTCACCAACTTAGCCTTTAACTCCTCAAAGGCTCCTTGGTGCTCCTCTGTCCATCTAAAAGGAATATTATTTTTCATCAAAGAATCTAATGGGTAGGATACATGTGCATAATTCTTGATAAACCTTCGGTAGTATCCTATCGAACCAAGGAAGGTTTTGAGTGAACTCACATAAAATGGTTCTTCCATGTGCAATATCACATGGATCTTATCAGGATCTGTCTTCAATCCTTCACTGCACACAATGTGTCCTAACAATTTCCCATATGGTACCATCAGAAAACATTTTTCTGGGTTTAATGATATTTGTGCATTTTTGCACCTACTCATACATTCACTAAGGGCAGGAAGATGCTCCTTGATCTTCCCATAGATGGACCAATCATCCAAAAATGCTTTGAAGTTCCCCATTGCTAGTTGATCAAATATATACAGTATGATGCACTAAAATGTAGTTGGGGCATTACAGAGCCCAAATGGCATTAGGTTATATGCATAGATGCCATTCTCCACAATAAATGTGGTCTTCAGCTTATCCTCCTCGGTGATGCTGATTTGATTGTATCATGAGAATCCATCCAAAAATGAATAGATCTCATGTCCTACAACTTCTTCCAAGATAGAATCTATGAAGGGAATGGGGAAGGGATCCTTAATGGTCACAATGTTTAGACTCCTAAAGTCCATGCATATTCTGATCTTATCTACTTCCTTCTTCAAGGTGATCACTATAGGTGAAACCCATTCACTGTTTGTCACCCTGAATATGATTCCTGCTTCTAGCATATTTTCTATCTCCATGTTCACTAATGCAGCATACTTTGGGTTCATTCTATATGGCCTCCTCCTTATTGGTTGAGCACCAGGAATTAGTGTAATCTTATGGACACATAGTTCTGGTGGGATTCCTTTCAGGTCCTTATATGTCCATGCGAAGACATCCTTGTACTCCAAGAATATCTTGAAAGTTGTTGCCTTCAATACCGTATTCCAATCATCACCACAATGGATCATCCTAGGTTCCTCCTCCATTCCTAGATTGATGTCCACTATCCGAGGTCCTTCATATTTGATATTTTTTGGTTCACTCGTAGCTTTCATTACGTTCTCGGGGTGTGCCGGTCTTGTATCAATCTCTGCATCTCCTACTGTATACTCTGCAAAGCTTTTCAAAAATGTCCATTTCTCTTCTACTTCCTTCTTAGGTTCTTTACTAACTTTTGGTTTGTCTTGTTTTTCCTTGACCTCCTCTGACTCAATACAGAGGCAGTTGGGCTGAAACATTTTGTACTCCTCCATTTTCTAATGAAGAAGTCCGCTATCAGATCGAGCTTCATCTTCGCTACATTCATCTAGGTACAACATTCCTTCTCCATCAGGTTCATGCCCTTCATCCCTTGAGGAATTTTTTGATTCATCTTTTGTAGCTACATCTTCACTAACTCTTTGATTAACTAGATTAATCATGTATTTGTGTTGTCCCTTCTTAAAAGTGATCTGATTCTTTCCCCAATTGTGATTAACTTTAGCTACTCTTAGCCAACCTCTCCCCAAGAGAGCATCGTATGTAGGTTTCTGCATTGTAATCACAATGAAATCCAAGATAAATTCTTGTTCAACTATCATTACTTGTTGTGTTGTTAAGACTCCCTTTATCTCAATGCCATTCTAGTCATCACCATACAATCGAAAGCTCGATGCCCATAGATATGGAGCGCCTAGTTCTAGCTAAGTTCTCTCAGGTAGCACATTGACGTTGGATCCTCCATCCATGATAACTTGTGTCAATTTGTGCCCTAAGATCTCCATATGCACTAATGCAGGTTTCTTTCCCATATCAATCATTAGTAGATTTGGATCCATGAATTAATTTTTTTGCTCCTCCTGAATTGGTTGGCTCTGTACCTCCATCACCTTCTGTGGTTGTAATTCTTCCACCATTACCTTCTGTAATTTTGGAATAGCTTCTAATAGGTTGGATACTTTAATTTCCACTATGGTATCCAAAACCTATGTTGCCAGATTTTGCATAACTATCTCTTGATCTGATGGTTTTCTTAGTTCCTTACCAGCTCTCGACTCTACTTGTTTAGTATTCTCAGCTTCCTCTTGCAATATTTTCTTTGCTACTTTCTAGCATTGCTTTTATTTTGTTGGCTCTGGATACTTATCCTTCTTAGCCTGATTCCTCATCACGACTAAAACTTCTTGAGTTTCCTCCTTAACTTGAGGAACTTCGATGTCCAAATAACTAACATTCTATGGGTTACTCGAACTCACCTATTTTGGATAATTCTCTTCTTTGTGGTTCCCCGGACCACACCATCTACACATGTGTGTAGTGCTTGTTTATGGTGTCTCTTGCCTTAGAGGTGCAGGACAATTTTTCACAAAATGCCCCCATTCCTGGAAATTGCGACATTGTATGATCGATCTACCTTCCGAGTCATACTATAAATGACTTTGTCCTCCTTGTCGATTACCTTGGTTTGGTCTTCCACCTCTTCTATTGTTTTTGTAACCGCCACTTGTTGCTTGTTGCCCACCTCCTTGGGCCTTCGATTTCTCTTCCTGCTCCTAGATTGACAATACTTGTGGATGTATTCTTGCATTATACGGACATAGCATTACCTCATGCCCCATCACATTACAAATATGGCAATAGTCATTCTTCAAACATTTCATATTTGTATGTCCCTCCATTTTGCATTCCATGCACCACATATCATTCCTATCAGGTTTGATCTTTTGCTCTTTTACCAACTTATCAAACTCTTTGTAAAATGATGCTACCATCCTCTGTATAGTGTCATCTTCTTCACTATCTGAATCCTTCGACTTGGGATGAGACAAGATTCTCGTATACGTTTGTTTTGATTCACTCTCAAAATTCTTTGCATGTTTAAGCGCTTCTTCATATGTTTCTGATGGTACTGCCTTCATATTTTTCTTATATTTTGGAAGTAACCCATCTACAAACCATCATTTTACTAGAACATCTACCAATGGCATTTGCATCTTATCGACTAATTGCTTTAGTCTATGGTTGTAGGATTTCACATCCTCATCGGATTTTTGTTTCGTCACGCAAAGTTCCATAACAATATCTCCATCATCCTTTAAAGGTCAAAATTCTTCAATGAATTTCTCTTTTATCTGATTCCAAGTCTAAAAATCAATGGTATTTTCTCTCTTTAGGTACCAATCAATTGCCAATCCTCTCAAGGTAGTAGGAAATAGGATTACCCAATCCTCCGGTCTATCTACACCATTTTCTCTCCAAATGGTTATGCAAGTCCCTATATGTCATGTGGGGTCTTCCTTACCCTCACCTAAAAATGGTGGACATATTTGTTTGGCTGCCTTGTTAGCCATCTTAGGAGAGTCATCACTCTCACTTGAGGTATCTCATGGAATCTCTATCTGATTCCTCCTTGGGGGTGTCTTACTCCCATTGTCGTTAGAAGTGTTAATTCGAGGTATCTTGTTTTATCCCACCACTCGGTGACCAAATTCTTGTGCATCTTCACTTCATGACCTCCTTCGCTGATGTGAGGGAGATGGTCTTGGTTCGTCCTCCTGAGGCCTCATGTCCTGTTGCTCTAGTGCTTGACTCATATCCTCCACACTCCCTTGCAACCCTTCTATTACCACTTTCTCAGGTGTTACCATCCACTCTCTATCATCCTTGCACTTTTCCTTTGTCAACCCTCACCTCTACGCTTGGTGGTTCTATTTCCTCGTCTTCTGTCTCTATCAACAATGCCTCAAAGTCTCCTTCTTTGGATGTCCAAACTTGCTCTATCTCTGGTTCTTGAGTACTATGGTCTGAGTTACTTGTGTTTCCTCTTTGAGAAATCCTTGTGCTCCTTCTTACTGGAATTTTGTCTCGTGGTTCCCATCTCCCATAGCTCTGTGTACTGGTGTCCATCATAAAAATCACCTCCAGTCTCAGTATTCAACTTCATCAAATTTGACCCGTTTTAACAAAAAATGCCAGATTCGATAAGGCAACGGTGCCAAATGTAGCACAGAGGTGGATTATTCCTAGTGGGGAGGTATTTTCTAGGGCTAATAATGATCAATAGACTAAATCCAACTCACTTACCAAATCGTACGGTCGTATGCTCACTCAAACTACCCTTGTACGAACTATAATCACCTTGTACGGTCATCAAATGCCTACACTGTATGATCTCAAATCGTACAGTGTCGAAGATGGTATGATATTGCACACATAAAAATTGATAGATCTAGTTTTGGAGGTTGTCGTACACAGTTTTGTAATCGATCAAGTCGATTTCCCCAAAACTGCCAAATCGGGTAAGTTTCTCTCGATCGCCTATTTTACCAAATCGGGTAAAAATGCTTTGTACGATTTGTAAGGAAAATGATGTATGATTTATATGAACTAATGACACAACATGATGCTAGTCTAGATGTTCCACTGCTCCAATCTCTCTCCGGGATGTTTTGTAAGGGTTTGATAGACCAATCAATGCAATCTCCACAATAGGCAAAACATCTTAACCAGACTGGTGAGAGATCCCATATGCTTGATTACATCCAGAAATCATACAACATCAATCAATACATCATCCTTGATGTTTCCATGCTCATATATCATTCTCTAAAGTTCACCAATACCAAATTCTACCACCAGGTTGCAACAATGCATAAAACTAACCTATAACAGTAAGATAGAAAACACAATCACATAATATTCATCCATAAATCACTGTTCATCATTACCATGATCATACATAGTCATCCAAAAACATCATTATGCTCATTAATGTCTATGGATTCGATTACAATATGGAAAAATATATCAATGTAATTGCAATAACTCAAGAGAATCAACAACTACAAGTACTATCTCTTTACTCTAGCAACCAGACCTACAATTTTGAAAATGGGGCCTTATATAACGTTGCCCAGGCCATTCCAAAGTGGTTCCTGAGACAATCAGTTATTTACAACTGCCCATATACAACTAAATACATTAATTTGGCTTATTCCTAAGTTTAACACCTTAGTTGGCAAATCTATGCGCCATTTCACTCTGAAATTACATTTCCCTTGCATTTGGGTGAATTTTGGTGCACCCTGTATGATTTTCCACTGCCCTGTATGATTTTCCATTCTAGTTGTATGGTTTTGCCCTTACTATACGGTTTGCTCCTCACTGTATGATTTACAAAACTTGGGCAAACTATCACTTATGTCAAAACTATCAAAATTGAGCAAATCCCTTTGATCACTTCTTCTTCTAGGAGGTGGATTTGTTGCCTACACTAATTTCCAATAAAATAAATTTGATGGAGTAACCCTTGTGGCTCCCAAGTTTGGAAAATTAGAAAAAAATAATTATATTTGCAAAATGTTAAATATATTAATCCAAGTGGAATTCCTTATTTTTCCTAGGTTAAATTATAAATATTAAATCAATGAGATAAGTTATCCCTTATAGATTTTGCTTTCAAAATGTAAGTTTTAACCTTAGTTTATAACCTTTATATCTCCAACTATGAAAGAAATAATAAATGAGATAAACCTTACCTTTTTTGGATGCAAAAACTCCTCACTTCTTGATGCTTTTTGTGGCTAAATATAACAACAATGTAAGTGATACCTTTGGTGCTAGAATCAACAGATATCCCTTGGAATTTCTTGTTTTTAATGCTAGTATGTAGGCATTAAATGTTTGACCTTCAAAATATAGGAGCCCTTAATGGTCCTTCTTCCTTCCTTCCACACTATGCTTTGGATGTTTTTGATTGGGCTTCACTCCCTCTTTGGAAATCTTTAACTGTGCTTCACTCACCATTTTAAATTGGACTTCGAATGCATTTTATGGAAAATTAATCATAGAACTTATGACATGTGTCATGTCTATTACAAGTGAGAACTTCCTTATTTTTGTAATACCCCAAGTTCTTTGTTCAATGCTTCTTGAAGCAATTTGAAATGTATGGGCACTCATGTGAAACTAGTGGAGAACACTTCGTTGTAACTCCTACGTGGGATTTTCTTGAATTTTGAGAGATGAATGATATCTATTATGCCAAGTGGTATCTCTACATGGATTCCTTTCCTATAACATATTCAAATATGGAGATTATAACTCAAACCCTTTTGTAACCATTCCTTTTCTTTGCTACATTTCTTGGGCAACAAGCAAGTTATTCTTCTACAAGTGGATTTATGATGCACTATGGAGCTTGGATGATGATTTGGAGCTTCCTTTGGTGGATGGTCTTCTCCAAGTCAGAGACCATGAATGTAACACCTTTTCTTCTTATATTTTATGCCTCAAATCGTATTGAATCCTTTGTAGATTTTTGATGTGTTTTAGAAATAAATGTGCACTCTGTTGTCTACATAAATGTAGCTCGAAGATAATTTGATATGAGATTTTATTTTTCAAGTACATACGCCCAAGATGAACCCTTTGAATAGCTCATTTTATCTTGGGAAGAAGATTTTTGACGTTCAACATTCCTTGGCTGATTTACCCTGTAGATAATGTGCCCTTTTGTAGCACTTCCAAATCTACACTTTTGCTATAAAAACCAGATTAGAGCAGTACAATATAATGTATTATAATATTGTATATAAGGCTTCTTTTAATATACCTTCTTTTGCACTCTATTTCCAGATCTGAAATTATGATTTTATGGATAATACAAGGGTTTTGAGGTTGTCTTTTAAGAGTAGACACACATTTCCCTTTTTTCTTGGACACGTTGATAGCAAATCCAAGCTTAAATAACACTATATAGAAGCTTTTCAATTGATGCATTTTTCTACACTTTATTTTATTGCATCCAACCTTGTAATGCTTTTGGATTTGAGGCTCACCAAATCTCAATATTTGAAGCTTCTATTTCTGTTTTTGGTTAGCTAAGTTCTTCTCCAAAATTTTGAGGATTCTAACCTTTTTGGGTGGCTTCTTTTGGCCACTACAAGTTGCATATTTTTGTGCTTCAATAGTGTCTTTAGACACTTGATGCAAATCAGATTTTATGCCCTTCAAAAAACACAAAATTAATTTGTTTTTGAGAGTAGTATAATAGTACAAGTCCTTAAATTTTAATGCACTAATATTACACCTTATCACTTCAATCAACTCTCAATTTCATGCACTAATAATATACTACAACTAATCAAGAATAACCTAAAATGAATCTTATGAGTTATTCTACAATTTCACTACAATCAATGTTGTAATACTTAGTCTTCTTTTTATTTTTCTAAAGTAGATGATAGGTAGTTGATAGAAGCTAATATGAAATATATTAAACTCCTAATAAATGTGCAAATAAATCCTTCAAAATAATATTTTTTCTTTTTCACTTTAGAAGACTGTAATCTAATTCACTTCTTGCAACTCTAATCCAAATTTAGGTGCTCTAATAAATCTTATAAGTAATCCAATTAATGAATCTTCTTGCATTGAAATTTGCTTACCTTTTTATGTAGCTCTTCTCCTGCTTTTGTAGAGTATGTAGATCTTGGTGTCTAAAAATATCAAGTTGCTACTTCAAGTAGGATGTCCTGAACAACTCCTTCACAAAATGATGGTCTCAAACTTTCTTTCATGAGCCTAGGATTTTGTGGCTTGTTCTCCTCTTGTATTCTCCTCCTTCTATTGTAGATTTGTAGAAGTATATGTATCTAAAGTGGTGCCTTCTTACTGTGAGAGACAATATTCAAATCTTCAAGATTTTGTGAGTTTATTCTGTCTTCAAGTTTCTTGTCAAATTATGAGTTCAAGTAAGATCTTCTTTTGGTATTTGGCACTCCTTGCGAAATTCTTCTTCATGGATTTTGCACTCCTTACCAAATTCTCCTTCACAGATTTGGTACTCCTTGCAAAATTCTCCTCTTGGGCTTGTTGTCGAATGGCGATAATTGTCCCAAGTCCTTCACTATCAAGGACTTCACCTTGGTAGTGGATTTCTCCAATGAGTTCTCCAAAGAACTCTCTTGATCTTCAACAAGACTCTCCTAGCCTTTTTTGGATGCTCAATGATATCTTCACAAGGTCTTTGATCTAGAAGCTTTTGATGGTCTTCCTTGAGACCTTTTCTTCAATATTATGCTCCTAGAAGTTTTAGTGGTGAGATCTCCTCCTTGATATTCTGATTCTACTACTTTTATCTTTGATCAGGACTCTCCTAGTCCTTCTTCTTCCAAGGCTAGAAGTTCTTCAATAAGATCTAATTCTGATCTCTTCTCTTTTGGTTCATGGTTGAGTTGATTCTGAAGAATATACTCTTCCTAAATTTCTTGTAGGAAGTTTCCCAACTCACTTAATCTTCTATCCCTACAACAAATATATCAGTATTGAAATATTCAGTCTGCTTCTGAATTAGATATTCTTCTCGAATTCTTCTTTAGTAACAAGGCTCCTATGACCTTTTTCAATATCAAGACTTTTATGGCCTTTTTTAGCACCAAGGATTCTATGCCTTTTCAGTATCAAGACTACTATGGATTTTTAAGTATCAATACTTTTATAGCTTCTTCTTCAAGGCTTCTATGGACTTTTTGTATCAAGGCTCCTATGGCCTATTCTTCAATTATGGAATTATACAATCCAACAATGTATATCTTTAGTATCATATCTTCACCATGATCCTTCACTAGAAGTCTTCTTCCATAATATTCTCATCTTGCATAATGAACTAATCTCTGCACTATGAGGGCATGTCGACCTTCAGGTAATGAAGTTGGAGTCTCCTAGATTTCTATCATAGGAGGAGTCCCAATCCTCTGAGAATTATTTTTTTGCAACAAAAGAAACTTTAGGTACTAGTTAGAAAATTCTAGATAACCTGGATGATCTTCACTAGATGATTTGTCAATCTAGTGGATTGAATGGTGAGTCTTGGTCTTCATGAGTTTTCCTAACAACTCTGTGGAAAATACTCTAGATAAAAATGATCTCAGTGTTTTATAAAACTAGGATTTATTTTAGTCCTAACTTTGTGACTCTCCCTAAATCTACCACCTAGATTCTTCTTAGATATTTTGGCAGTGGTTGGTCCAGAGGTGCCTCAATTTGACAAAACACTCAGGCTAAATGATAATGGTGGTTTCCCTGTTGACCTACATATACTAGATCTACCATGGCTCTGATACCATTGTTAACTTTTGATGAATGAGCTTTGGAAGATAATAATCACAAGATGCAAAATAATATGAAAGAAAGTAAATCTACTAGATGATTGAAATATGTTCTAAATAGAAATCATATAAAATATTACAATGTATCTATGGAGGAAATGAAAACTCTATTAATAAATCTACTTAACTAAATTGTATCCATCACCAAGAATGGTGAGGCACACAAATTGTACTATCCACTAAGCTACATTATCTGACTATGTCCCTCGACTCTATATCTATCTATCTAAGAGGCCATCCTTATATAGGTAAAATAGGATACTTGGCCAACACTCTATCTAGTTGTGCAAGGGAAAACTTGCACATGTACAACTTGCACATTAACACTTGTGAATTTATTACATTGCATGAAGTAACTAGATAACTTGCACATAAAGTAATCTAAGTATGTATCTTGGAGGATACATATACATAACCCAAATTATGGAATAGGCACTATTTGTAACAACATTATGTAAAAATATTGATCAATTAATTTAAACTTGTAAATGAACTACATCATGGCACCTAATGCACTCAAAAAATGAGGGAATGAAATGTGGCTTGATATTAGAAATGATAGCATATATATATTCAGTTTTCTCTACACCCTTGATGACATGTTGTCTAGTCTCTTGGATACCATGTTGGCTAAAAAATTCAATATGGATGGGCCTCATACCATATATAAGGTCCAAATCCAACTTGCAAGGCAAATCAAGAGGGGTGATCGTTTGCACTTGAAACCTTGTGGGTATAACACCTTTTTTTAGCTATGTTAGCAAGGACCCATATGTGGGATTTTAAGCCATAAGGTCCTCAAAAGTGGGAAACTCTTATTTATCCCTTTTGCATGCATATTCAAAATGCGTGCTCTATCCACTCCTCAAGTTAAACCCATAACTATCTTGGTGTAAATACCCTATGCCAACTACACTAGTTGGGATCTTTGCATACCATATTAGGTTGGAGGGAGGGCCCCCATTATTATGGGGCTTCTATATCTTCCTCACCTAAGCAATGTGCCCATAGATTGTTTTCTTCCACTTCCAACATAAAGCAAAGTGATGTGGAACACATTGAAGTAGCTATTTGAATATTCAATTTATATTAAAATATTATAACATTTATCCCATTAAAATATGATTTAAAATTTTTAATTTCAAGACAAATTCATAAGTTTAAATTTTAATAGTCTAGCTCATACTTCATATATAAACTAAAAATATGTTAAATACTATTAGATGTCGTAATAATTTCTAGAAATGAACTAAACCAACATAGTCACCTAGATTTTATATAAGAGTAGAGAAAAGTAAAGTGGAAACATTAATAGATAAAATAATAAAAGGATGCCCATGGGCACCTGCAAAAGAGATCATATTAAATCATATTAATATAATGGGTTGGGATATTAAAGGGTATTTATACCAAGTTCTTAGTAATTATATAATCCATGATGACATGACATAATCCATTGGCATTAAGTACAAGTTACTAACCTTACCTATTATATATTAGGTTATAATGGGTTTAACGAAGGTTAACCATAACAATGGTTTAACTAATGTTGTTAGGTATAATCAATTCAAATCATAAATTGTATGATGATTGCCTATATGATTACATAATAATTATATAATGTAATTTTGTCCTTGGCCAATAAAATCAAGTGACACATATTCCAATAACCCCTCATAATCTAAACTAGGATCCAAAGAGAGAAGACATTATTGATAACAACACCAAACTCCTTATGATGGATGCTCTAATGGTATATTTAACTCTAAAAATTGAAGGAAACATATGAATCTCCCTTATCATCTAAAATTTTATCCTAAATTTCAAAATCTACTTCAATTTTCTAAAATCTCTCTATGTTTTTTATAATATTTCCTTTCTTTTATAGTATTCTCATGAAGGATTTGAATTCTTTGAAGGTTTAGACTTGGTCTTAGTGTGTTGGCACTTATCCTCCACTATTTTGAAGTCCTTAGGATGAGGTTTTATCTAAGAAAGCACATCATAATTCTTCATAGCAAGTTGAATGTGAACAAGAAGAAAAAACAAAGCATCAAGGGTTATAGAACATGATTTTCCCATAGTTAGTGAAACCATATGAACTATTAATACAACAATTTGAAAGGAAAAACTAATATTGAAAATAACAAAATTGAAAAATTCTTCATCCATCATTTTTTTGGTAGATTGAAAAGTGGGTTTTGAAAGGGCCCCAAAACCTTATTACAAAAGGTGCAACATTACAACCAAAAAATTAGCAAGAATTTAAAAATAACAATCCCAAAAGGAAGATCCCAGTCACCAGAGGCACACAAAACCATGAGAAAATCCTTAACAAAACTAAAAAATAGAAATTTAGGCACAACAAAAATGATAGTACCAAATGGAATATCCCAACCAACAGGGACAAACAAAACTATTGAAACATCGTTAACAAAAAATTAAAAAGCAGAGATTTAGACACAATAGAGTAAGAAATCAACCTTCAGTGATCTCTATGTGATCTTCAGGGTTGTCATTTCTATTCTTGAAGAGTTTTTTGAGCTTCATTTTAAGGTCCTCCAAGTGGCCCTAACAACATTGGTAGCAATAGATAGGTTGATCGAAGTGTTTGAAATAAGAGTCAAAATGGAATTTTGAAGCACAATAATAGAATTTTCCTTTGGCACATTTTCATCATCAAAAATTTGGATAGGATTCATATTTGAGGTATTCCCATTGGTCTTCACCTTCTTGGAACTTCCAGAGCACCGAGCCTTGCTCTCACTTTCCTCCTTCTTGAGTTTCTTGAGTGATCGACACCTTAGTTCAAAACCTAAGTATTCAAACTCATGCTTCATAGATCAGGATTTTACATTAGGTTCAAGTGAAACAAAATTGGAATCACCCTCATCATTGGGATCCTCAATGACAAGGGTAACGTGACTAGGGATTTTTAAAGGAGGTTCAAAAGGGTTACTGGTTATGATGACTTTATTGGTATACTCTTTGAGGGTATGCTTATAAAGTATCAAGTGTAGACCCTGATGGGTTGGGTGGGTAGAATTTTGCTTCCTAACTCTTTAAATGGAAAGTTCAATGGAGTAAAATAGGTAATCAAGAATATTAATAAGCTTAACATCCCTAAGGTGGTTTAGGAATGCTATATGGAAACTATGTAACGGGAGATTAATGTTATCAACAATAAGATACTTCATAATAGTTATCATAACCTGATCCCAAGTTTATGGAAGAGAGGTCCTAACTATACCACTATTCTCCCAAATAAAATTCTTACCTTTATCCATAAATTGTCAGTTTCCACTACAAAATTATGGCTATCCCTCCTGACGGTGCACCCATCGATCGAAAATCTAGTAATATCATCCAATAAACAAACGTTGATGACAAACTCCAATTCTCTAACGACGATGCTTCCTTTGCTCCATGAATTTACAATATCATTAGAGACCTCTTCATCATTACCACAAAATTTCTTCAAGAATGGAATGAAGCCATGAGACCCTAGTATCTCTTCACTTACAGGATCTAATTGAAGTAACACTGGCTCAAGGAGGGCCATGGCACATTTACAAAAATTAAGCCAAGGATAGGGGAGCAACAAGGAAAATTGAGGTAAAACACCCCAATAATTGGATTTATAGATGTCATGCAAGTGAAATATTTTGGATTTGATGATCGTTGCATGCATCTATTGGAGGAAATGATTTAATTGTGAGCCCTGGTGTGATAGATGCTTCTCATTTGGGAAAGGTACCACCAAGTATGGTGTAAGTTATCCTTCACATTAGCAAAATTTGGAGAAATGGTACCTCAAAATTGGTAGTTTTCAAGGGTGACAAACAAGGCACTTTGGCTCAAGGAAATGTTGGTGATTAAAAAGAATGGGGTATTGGGGTATTTTCCAGACACGAGATAGCCATCAAGGCTTGGAAGGTGATACATGGTTTGATGAGAAATGTTGAGGGGGTGACAAGGGTGGATGATAGAGAAAAAGTGTAAGAACCCATGAAGGGTAAGTGGGTGGCATAGATGAATAGGCGAGGTGAACCGATCATGACAAAAAAATAGTGGATAAGCTTACCAAATTGATCATCAATGTGAAAAGTCCATATTGGATAAAGAGTTAGGCTTTTGATAAAAGGGTTGGGATAACCAATCCTTGGTAATAAAATCCATGTAAGTTCAAAGGTGGGTAAACCAACCCAGTTAACCAATAAAATGTTTTGACCAACATGTGGGCAATCACAGATGGAAGCATCAATGAGAGACTGAGGAAACTCATTGTTCCAAATGGTTAGGGATTCCACGTTGGGCCCCAGGTTGGCCATGGAGTCAGTAACTCTATTAGCTTATCTAAAAACATACTGAATAGTGGAGTCAAGGAAATGATGAAGTCTTTTGGCTTCTAATATTACATTGTTGATCTTCCATGCTGGTGCTTAATTTATGATGCAATTTATTACATTTAGAGAGTCACATTCAATGATGTTTCACAATGGAGTTTTTACACAATGATTAGGCCACATAGGAGATATTTCACTTCAACTACATGATTGGTCTGAGTGCAAATTTTTTTAGCATAGGTCATGATGATTCTACCATTATGATCACAAACAACACCCCCTCCTCCAGCTCTTCCAGGTTTACCTCTAGAGGATCCATCAAATTTTAGTTTTAACCATCCTTCAAGAGGAGGATTCCATTTAGCATTGGCTCTGATGATAGCTTGGGCTAAATAAAATGAAAGGTAGGGGATCAAATTAAGAGAAGAAGCAATGGAGGCTTCAATCCCAAGATTGGGTGCTTTGGCACAGGGTATGAGTTAGGCATTCTCAGTGGTGAAACAAAGCACTTTATTGCCAATAGAAATGGTATCTTTGGATAGGTTGGTAAAGGATCTCTTATTATGTTCAAGCTAAACTTACCATAGGAAATGATGAAGGCAGAAGGTCCATAGGGACTTGATTCTAGGATTGCAGAATGGGTTGGACCATCATAAAAACAATTCCACAAGAGAGTTAGGATGGACCAAGACGATGCTAAAAGTGCTTAAGATGAAGTTTAGAATTGCTGCTAAGAAATTGCATTTGATGAAAAAGTGGTGGGTAGACTCCTAAGAATATAAACAAAGATATCATTGGTTAGGGATGATGAGGCCATGATTCAAGATATTTTAAATTGTTAAAATTTTGTTTTGGGTAGCCAACCAAGAAAAAAAATCCACTTTAGAAATAAGACTTTTCCTCCACAAAAGGTTAATCAGGATTGGGCAAGCACATATAGTTTCTTGAAACATGTAGGCAAACTTGATAGTAAATAAGCCACTATCACATAATTTCCATAAGGGTTGGTTAGGAGGATAAGCAAAAGGAATAACACATATGTTAAGTAGGCGGGACAAAGAATTGATAGCTTGATAAATATATATACTGATGATGGAAGAAGGGATGGATTTACAAGAGGGAAAGCCTTGGGCATAAGATATGAAACTAGAAAATTTACTCCCAAAGATATGATCAGTCATAGGTTTAAGGCCAGTGAGAACAGGATCATAAATAAGGGGGTGATCACAGGCCCAAGGGTCCTTCCAAAAATTAATAGTTTGACCATCACCAAGCTACCATCTAAATTTTTTTTATTATGGATTTATATTGGATAATAGAATTCCATAAGGCCAAAATTGGCTAGGGAACTCCTTCATCCATGAATTTATGGTGCTAAATATATTTCCCTTTTACAATAGATACCCATTCAATGTTAGCTTTAGTGAATATTTTCCAGGCTTGCTTTACAATTAGGGACATATTCACCTTATTGATCCTTCTGAAAACTATACCTCCTTAAAATTTGGAAGTGTAAACTTTATCCCAGGCCAGTAAAGGGAACCTTCGTTTGTTGTCAGATATTGACCATAAGAATTTTTTTCGAATATGTTCAATTTTAGAACAAATAGCTACAGGGTCCTTAAATATGGATAAAAAGTAAAGAGGAATGCTTTTAAGGTAAGCTAAGACTAAGGTGGCTTTAGCTTCTTGACTAAGGAGGCCTTCCTTCCATCCAAAAAGATTTTTCTGGAGTCTTTCAAGGATATTATTCCACATGGATTCACTAGGATTACCTAAAAAATGGGGAAGGCCTAAGTACAAATATGGGAGATCAGCTATGGTGCATTCAAGAACTCGAGCAATTTTAGCTTATCAAGTTGCAGGGTTGTTTAAGAAATAAAATTTTCTTTTGATATAGTTCACCTTTTGACATGTAGCTTCTTCATAGAGGTTGAGGATAATTTTAAATTTTTTGCTTCAGCCATGGACACAAAGGTTTCTAAGATGGTATCATCAACAAATTATTGGTGAGTGACATGTCTTAGTAAGAAGGAAAATTTTATTCCTAAAATAGCACCAAAAGCAAAGGTAGCTTTAAGAGATCAGCCCAAGGACTCAACAAGGATAATAAAAAACAAGGGAGATAAGGTATCACCTTGTCTTAGTCCTATAACACTTGGAAATTAGCCAGTTAATATATCCATTAACAATGATAGAGAACCAAGCTGAGGTGATGCAATATTTTATGAGGTTAATCCACTCATGATGAAAGCCAAAATTTTGAAGGACAAAAAAAAGGAAATCTCAGGACAATCTATCAAAGGCTTTATTCATATCCAACTTAAGAAAAAAACCATATTTTTTTCTTTGGGAGATAGAATGCATGAGTTCATGAATGGTAATGACTCCATCAATGATGATTCTACCTTAGACAGTTCTCCCTTGATAGGGGTCAATTATGGAAGGGAGGATACCTTTCATTTTGTTGGCTAAGACTTTGGTTAAAATTTTATAGAGCACATTGCAGAGGCTAATAGGGCTAAAATCAGACATGGATCTACAAACTGCACCTTTTGGAACAAGGACAAGGAAAATTGAATTCACATCCCTGGGGATAGCTTTGGATTCATGGATATCCTGAATAGCTTTGCAAATATCATCACTCACAATGTCCCATAAAATTTGGAAGAACCGAGAGGATAAACCATAAGGTCTTGGGACTTTATCAGGTTGCATGGAGAAAAGTGCATGTTTAATCTCATCATGGGTAAAGGATTTTATGAGATGATCATTCATATCAGGGCTGATGAGATTGGGGATGTGATGAAGTAGTTTTTCACAATATCGAGAAACTATAGGATCTTGAAAGTTGAGGATATATTCAAAATGGTTGAAAGCTTCACACCTGATTTCATGAATGCATGATGTAAGAGAGCTATTGATCTTAAAAAAATTCTTCATCCATATTTATTGAGTCTTCTAAAGATGATATTTCTACTCGTAAATGCTTAAAACATGATGTATAGGCCTTGATGTCATCAAATTATAAAATATTGAGCATAAAGAGTTGTAACATGTATAAGGTCAAAATGTCTAAATAATTCCTTCAATGTGTACCACACCTTTATGGGGTACACATAATTACTTGTTTCTTTAATATAGAAAAATATATTCATATTTATTAACATAACAAATAGACCAAGATCCTCCTCCTTCCTGTTAGCTAGAATTTTTCACTAAGGTCCTCCAACACATGAACCTTAAATATGGGCCAAATTATTCTTTCTTCTTAATATATTGATGCTATGAATGGTCTATGTACTATAAATTTATCCATTAAGATGATTAATCTATGTCAGTGGATTCATTATTTATATATTGCTAGAGAAAAAAAAGGTTGTACTTGGGTCACCTACCCTTGAAAAATAACAACTCTCTGCTTTATAGCTTGTGAGTTAAAAGATAAATTCAATTGTAATCTATATTAGCTATATACATATATATTTTTTCATAAAAATTCTGAATTCTTGAGTTTTGGTTTTTAGAACTTCTTCAATTTTCTTTGTAAACACAAATATTCTAAAATTCAACATTCTTCCTGACATTTTCCTATAGTAGCCTTCACAATACTGAAAGTCCATGTCTACTATCTATGCCTTGTATATTAGTAGAGTAGTATTTCCCAAACTTTTTGCTATTATAGTCTGCTTTACAAGATCTGGATTGCTAGTTTCCTTCCTAAAGTTTCATTATTTGATTTAGGAAATCAACATTTTCTTGTTATTTTTAGCTAAAATTAATACTTCCTCTAACCATGGAAAATAGAACTTAAATCTATAATTCTTTATTAAAACCCTCTATTGGCTAGCTTATTTACACATTTGTTCTCTTTCCTTAGTGTATGTGTAAATATTATTTCTTCAAACTATGTAGCAAGGTCTTCTACTTCTACAATGATCTCTTATATGTCCATGGAGCATTTGCTTTCCTTAAAATTTCATTTACTACCATTAGTGATTTTCCTTCCATCCATACTCTATTCCATTTCAGTTGTCTACATATTTTTAACCCTTATAGAGCTACCCAATCTTAAACTTCATTATTTGTCTTAAATCCACTATTGAAAGTGTAATGTGAAAAAATATCACCCCTATTATTTCTAATTATTACTTATCCTATTGCTGGTCCTGGACTTCCTTGAGATGCTCCATCAAGATTTTATTTGACCAATTCAACTTTTACAAATTTCCACTTTATATTCTCTGAATTTATTTTCTTTCTCGTATACCCAATATCGTAATTCCATTTGATGACTTGACTCCATATATCAAGGCTCTCTGAATTAAGATTAAGGATTGGGTGAGTTGATAGGGTTGGTTTAGACTCTTCTATGGCTAAAAAAGTCTTCCTTTTCATTACCTCTAAACTGATTTTATTTCTTTTAAATATTATTTTATTCCTTTTCAACCATACAATATAAAGTATTGTATCTTTCAATATATCCTAGTTTGTAATGCCTCACTTTTTAAAGTTCTTTGTCATTACTTTAACCATCCTTCAATTCTACCATTCATCATCATGCATTTACCAAACATATTAAGAACCCATTTTCATAGTTCCCATACTATTGAGTAGTGTCCCAAGACATGGTCTATACTCTCCTCCTTTTTATATAGAACACATTGTGAAGGGCCATGAAAAAACCTTTTCATTAGGTTATTCAAAGATAAATTTTTCCTATGACCTACTATAAATACAAACATTTTGAATTTTGTAATGCTCAAGATATCTAAAACATCTCTTCATATTCTTGTGGTATTCCTATTTTTTTGGTCCTTCATATTATATCTGCTTCTTGTTGTGTATTATCTTGAGCTATTCAACTCCCAAATCAACTTATCCTTAGCTCCCATTGGGGTAATCATTTTTGGTATCTATTTGCTTAATTTCTTCCTTGCAACAATGTCTAGTATACTTGTAAAAAAGTCTTCTTTATATTTGCATCTTCCTTTCTGATCCTTGTACATTATGTTTGAAACCCGGCCACCATATTTATCTTCAAGTAATCTCATCCATGATTTCAAAATTAGATCTAGATTGAGTGGTTTTTTATCACACCAAGTATCCTTCCAAATATTTTTTTTCACCAATTCGCACCACCCATCATAGATGTTTAATCACTAGTTCAATTGATTTTTTAAAGACCATTCCATAGTATAAAATCATTTGGTACTGAGAATGTAGTAAAGATTAATATTAGTTCATTAGGCTCAACATACTTAGAATAATTTTTTCCCATGGTCATTGACTTTCTTTGTACATTACTTTCCCCCTCATAGGTAAGTTTGCATCTATAATAACTCTTAAACCAAGACCTCCCCTAGTTTTATCATCACACATCTTACTTCACTTAACCAAAGGAAATTTCCTTTTATCATGTAATCTTGACCATAAAAATGATCATATAATATGGATTTATTTTCTATCAATTTTGGAATAATATACAAGGCCATATAATATGTTGGTATGGCCTGTAAACTAATTTAATTAGTTGTGATTTTCCTAATAAAAATAACCATATACCTTTCCATGCTAATAGATTATTTTGAACTTTACTTATAACTGGATTTCATAATTCTATCCTCATTCTCCCCTCAAATAATGGTATTCGTAGATGCTTTACTAGAAAATTTGCCTCCTCCATTTGAAGTAAGCTACGTATCCCTACTTTGATTGTAGTTGTATTTTTTAGGAACTAAATTTTGGATTTTGTCATTTTAAATTTCTACTCTGATGCTCTTTCATAACCCTTTAATAAATTATTCAAAGCTCTGGACTCATTAATCCCTACACTTACAAAAAGGACGATATTATCCATAAATAATTGATGGGTGATGTTATTGATGTTATTACAATATTTAAGTCCACTTATTATCCCATGTTTGTATGTATTCTTCAAGTTCCTCCCAAATACCTCTACCATATTAATGAATAGATATGGTTATAGAGGATCTTTCTGTCTAAGATCCCTCTTGGTTTTAAATGATTCTATTACTAGCCTATTGTCCAACATTGAATATGATGCTATAGAGACACAAGCTTTAATACATATCACCTATTCCTTCCAAAATCCAAACTTTTTTAATATTGAAAAAATAAAATCTCATTTAACCTTATCATAAGTTTTATTCATATCAAGTTTTAAGATCATTTATGTCTCTTTTTTAAAAGCTACTAAATGCATTACTTCATGAGCTACTATGATCTCATCTATAATCTATCTCCCTTTCATAAATCATTCTTGCTCTCCTAAAATAATTTTTTCTAATAGTGGTATTAACCAATTTGACATCATTTTTGAGATTATATTATGTGCCATATTACATAGGATTATGGGCCTAAATGAATCAAATAATTTTCCATGCTTATTTTTTAGAATCAAAGTAAGATATGTTGCATTTATTTTATAAGGTATGTACTATTTTATGCTAGACTATTCCACTACCACCAATAAAAAATCCTTTAGTATTTAGTAGTTAAGTTGATAGAATGTTGCTAAGAGCCCATTCAAAACTAGGGATTTATCCTTATCAAAAGATAAAAGAGTTGAATGAACTTCTTCTAGAGTAATGGGATCCATCAATTTGCTATTGTCTTCATCTATTATAATTGAAGGTACTTCTTGCAATAGTTATCATTAAGAACTTCAATATCTTCTAATAGTAGAGTATTATGGTAAAAAATATTTTTCTCCATTCTAATTTCATTATGATATTCAATCCAAAACCCTTCTATTTATTTAATTGTACTAATTTTGAACGTTGATCTCTGTACAATTTCCATCCTATGAAAAAACTGTGATTTTATCTCTTTCTTTTAACCAAGTCTATCTCAATTTCAATCTCCAAAATTTCTTTGCATTACTCAAATATTATGATATTCACTAAGAAACTCCCTTTACTTTGAGCTTAAATTATTGTGCTTACCTTTTCGGAATTTTGATCCTCCATGTTATTTTCTTGTTAATATTTGGATCCTATTGTACCATGTCCTCTAAGGTCTAATCTAATATTTCTTCATAGGATAAAGCCTCAAAATAATTTGTATTTCTTCTAATATCCTAATTATTGTTCTCCATTGTTTATTTTCTTTTAGCTATTTGTACCTAGTGTTTGAAAGTTGAAAACCATCCTTATCCATATCCATTTTTATGTTTCTCTTATGGTATTCTACATATGTTTCTATTAGACTCTTATTAGGGCATGATATCTCAATATGACCCACCTCATGACATCTTCTACACCTAAAATATATGTTTTCACAATCCATAGTTTAGATCCACAACTTACCCCCATACTTAAAAATGAATTATTCTAGTAAATTTTTATTGATATCAATCATGACCAATATATAAGCATAAAAATCATGGGTCAAGCTCATTAAGATGTCATACCAATACTTTATATTTGTGGACTCCTTTTATTTTATAAAGTAGGATGTGAAGAACAAATGAGGCACAATGGGATCACTTTCTCCATGTTTCAAATTTATATTTATTTGATGATAACTCAAAACATATTAACTTGAATGTTTCAACATCTATAAATTCTCACCTTTGTGATAATTATTTTTTCCCCATTTGAGCTCCAATTTATCTCTACTTTTATTCTAATACATTAGACATCGATACAATTGCTTTATTTAAGAAATTGTACTAACTAATGTGTTTTATGATGCAAGATATCCATAGTGAATGTCCTCCTTTGTTATTATACTTTAATGCATTGTGTACCGTAATTTTGAATATGTGTATATATCTTTATTCATTTTAAAAAGCTACATATATCACACAATAATGCATTGATTAGTATAATAATTCTCATCTGTTTTGTTTGAGACTACAACATACTTTTTATTACATTGATTTGTGTAATAATATCATCACTTTATTCTTTAATTAGATAATATTTATTTGTTAAAAAATTATACTATATTAATTGACATAAATTAATTGGTTAAGTTTTTTATTTTTAATGAAGAGATTTAGGTTTTAAAGGTATAATTGTTAAATTATTGTAATAGCACTATGCAATGAATGATACTATAAAGGTAAAAGTAAAGTAGTTTTTAATGTCCTAATGATTATAGGCTATATGAAATGATCCTTATAGAGGATGTTATTTACCTAATATATGTTTATCCAGGAAAAATCTAGTTATAGAAGTATGATGTACAACTGTATTCCCTATTGGATTCAAACCTCAGACCTCCTATTTAGAGTTACAAAATCTTACTATTAGAGTTATGGTTATGGATAATTTTGGGTACTGTAAACACCTAAAACATGTCATGTTGAGGTAGCTACTCATATGGGACATACTAGAAGACCATATGGAATACCTTGGACATATCCCAAGGTATAGCAGTGATTTTAACCACTCAATCAGGAAGTTTGGCCTAATAAGTGTTAACCGCGGTTGACACCTATGGTTAGCAGTGCTGACCGTGTCTCAGAGCTGTGGCTAGCATCAAAAGTCAATTGGCCTTTGATCGATTCAAAATTGGTTCCAACGGGTATTTGGTTGCATATCTAAGCATTTTGGGGGCAAAATGATCAAGAAGCTTCCTTCCAACTACTCCAACTACCCAATCTTGATATTGGCTTTCCCAAGAAGCTAGGACATACCCCTTCAAGGTGTTATAAGACCCCATCCAAATTGGGGAAAAGTGGAGAGAAATTTTTATTTGGATGTAGCAAAGACCTATCAAATATGACAGCCACCTAATTGCGTTGTGATATTGATTTCTTACCCCAAATTGAGAGATTTAAATGGCAATTCTAGCCATGGAGATCCTAGGATGTTAGGAGATCCAAGAAACACAATTAAGCCCATTCCATCACCAAACTAAGCAATTCAACCACCAAATATGTCAGAGGACACAAAGGTGACCCTTGACCATCAATTTGGTAGAGAGATTCAGAGATTCAACCCCTGAATTGGAGCACAAACTCACTTCAAGCTCCGCTACGACTGTCAACCATGGCTAACAGTGATCACCATACCTCAGAGCCATAGTTAGGGTAGTATCTCTGATTTCCCTATTTTCTAGCCATAGGATTTGCTTAATTTTATTAGATTAGTTGTATCTCATGTTTTTTTGTTTTAATAGAGACTTTGACCGATGTAATTAGGGTTTTTAGTCATCTTCCTTCATTCTTGCAATTATGAAGCTAATGGTTCTTTTCATGCTTCCATGCTTTCAATTTCATAATTAGGCCATTAGATAGATGCATATGCATTTTCCCTTTACATGTTTTATGGTGTTATTTCATGCTTAACATAGGTTTAATATGTTTCTTGCACTTTCTTGATTTCATGCTAGTTATGTCATCTTTTATGCAATATCCTCCTAAAAGCCTCATCAAGAGAGGCATCCTTTTCTATTAATGTTTCTTGTTGTTTATTGCATGCAGGATCAACAGGGTTTTGACATGCAAGGCAACAAATTCCTCTAATCATGGAGAAGAAGGTCATCGACACCTTGGAGCAGTTCATGTCATTATAGAAGGCCCTTAAAGACACCTACCCTTGCGAGGGATTTTCATACTGTAATTGTTGTATCAAATGGGTATCCCTAAGAGGGATGGATTTGTAACATGAATTGATTCAAATTAATGGAAGATACATTTCTTGTTATGTGTTATTTCTTGTCAATTTATGTGTGCATGCTCATTTTTATATGATTTACAACTATTACAGCATTAGGTGTTAGCCTTTTAGGATGTTACAGAAGGCGATCACGATGGGAATTCCACATTAAATGCCATAGATCACTAACTTTTATATTTTGTGATGATAGGTGCTAGCTGCGTTCAATAGCCATGGTCAAAATTTGTCATCGTGGCACAGACTCGTGGGCAATAGTATCAACCACATCATAGAGCCGTGTTCAGCATATGATAGGTCGTACAACAGGGAGAAAAATCTTAATCGGATGAGGATCTAAGGTAGGATCTATTTTTCTCTGGTTTTCCTATTCTCTATCTATGTTTTTTCTAGAATGCGTAAAATGCTAGCATAATTAGGGAATGCAATGAAAGAAGATTAAATGCATTGAGTCCCTAGGTCCTTTTCTTAGGTTCCACTAGTCGCTACTAGGAACATCGGACCTCTGAGTGTAGTCTGCCCTAGTCTCCAATGGTCTAGGCCCTTTTTGTATGTTGGTTTGCTTGCATGAGGCCCAATCTAGTGGCCATCTTGTCATCATCATTAGTGTGCATTTTCTGAAAGTCATGTAGTTTAATCATGCATACTTCTAAAAATCAAACGTTCCTTTTTGCATAGCATGTAGAATAATCATTTGAGTGTTGTTTTATGCATTTACTTTTTATGCAAAATAAAAGGAACCCACACACACCATGACACACTTAAACGCTAGTGAGTTGGAAGTCACATCCAACCACTAGTAGGGTTCAACGACGGTGGTAGTGATTTCCATCTGTTGGCCCAACTCCCTCGAACCTTTTGTTACTAGACCAATACCGGACCCAAGAACCATCCGTAGCCCAAAAAATTTGCATGTACTTCTCTTCGGAGGGTATAACATTGACTAGGTGAGATTGGGTGAGGGTCTGGTAGGACCTGTGCTCCCTGACCATGTGTGGGCTTCATTACCACACATTATAGGTTGGATTACGTGATCATGACTTTCATTTTCGGTTGTCGAGCTATGAGTATACAGGTGAAAACCCTTTAACAATTGAGTATATCATCAACATATTGAAAACACAATGAGAGTTACTTATTGATACAATAAATTGCAAAACACATCAAACAGTTTAGGGTTCACTTTAAAACTTTAAAAGAAGATAATCACCATTGCTTGCTTTGTTTGCCTTAAAACTTATATAAAAGATAATATAATAGCATGGTGGTTACATGAAGAGGTTAATCTGGATATATTTTGAGATCGAGGCTGAAGCTCCACCCAACACACAACAAGATGCATGGAACCCTCAACCACAAAATCCTCCCGAACGTCGTTCGATGAGTATTAGAGGGGATAATTCTATGCACGGGGATCCTATTGAGAATACCCTAGTTAGAGGAGCTACTAGACACTCCTCGAGACATAGATCAGAGCATGGAGCTTCCCAGCATGGGGGTTCCGAACATGTTAGCATTTACCATGACTGCACTCCACGTGCATCCACGAGATCTGCTGAAGAGTTTGTCATCGAGGGATCCAGGTTGGTACCCCTTCATTCTGTGTCTAAGGGAGGCTTGAGGCCTCCAACATCTGAGTATAGATGAACTCAGGATCCACCCATTCAAGGGCAAGTAGATAGGGCCACTTTCAAGCGTAGACCCGTGCAAACTCCCAATAAGAGTGAACCATGTAGGATCACAATAGACATGTCTAAAGTGGGAGAAAATGGTATGCCACCTCATGAGCCATGGTGTAGTATATAGTTGGATGGTTTAGATAGAGTCCTAGGATAGCTAGGTTACAAGCCTACTCCTACGCCTTCTCATCTCGTGAGTGTGCATAGCAGTAGTACCATTAGAACTATCAAAGAACCTGGAGAGGGCTCCAAGCATCCTCGTGATATGTGTACCCCTACATCTCATGCAGGAACATAGTATAGGCCATAGCTAGATGTGAATGTCATCTTCATGGACAAAGGCAAGAGCGTAGCAAATCAGTCCCTTGGGGGACATACCCACAAAACTGCTCGAATAGAGCGCACACACCAGAGGCCTCATACGGCCGATCACGTAGATAGATCTCATAGGCTGGTGTTAGAGTAGAGATGTCAGATCCTCCAAGACCAATTGGAGGATGTTCATGTAGAGCGAGAATGCCTCAAAAATGAGAATACTCAGAGGCAAAGGTTCATAAGACAATGCTTATATGAACAACGCATGCATGAAAAATGCATCCTTGATCAGAAGGAGTGTGTTGAGAGGGAGGACCGATTAGCCAGGGACGGTCTACATCCTCGTGGTGAGCATAGGGAGCACATTGATAGATGAGCTACTTCGTAGCTCGAGTTGCACCCTGAGTACATAGAGACTCGTACTCACCATTCAACCCAACATAGAGATCGATGCCCCACATCCAAACATCATGGGACAATAGGCGGTAGAAAGTGGGAGGAGATCAAGGAATATCCTAAAGCCTCCCAAGTCGAAGAGGAGGATGAGCCTAGTCCTCCACCTCAATAGAAGAGGAATCGACCTCCAAAGGTGCCTCCAAGGCAATCTAGAGAGGAGGAGTTCTTATCTTCGTAGGCTTACAAAGCCTTAGCAAAAAAGGTCAAAGCAATTGAGAAACAAGGAATGACTTATCAAAAGCCTACCTTGAATAAAATCCATAATGAACCTTTATGCCCATCAGTGCCTATTCTGGCCTATCCTGAGCATTTTAAGATGCCTAGGCTGGAAAAGTTCAAAGGAGAGGAAGACGCTCAGGAGCATGTTACAGATTTTCTAGACATGTGTTTTTAGATCGCAAGCAATGATGCCTTGCTCCTATGCACCTTCATTATGACCCTCTCAGGCCTAGCTCGGGAGTGGTTCAATCAACTAACAAGGCACAACATCACCAATTTTGAGCAATTGGTTGATGCATTTCTTGAACGCTTCTCCTTCGGTGTCAAGAAAAAGGTGAACTTATCCGATCTGGCTACTTTAATGCAACATGATGATGAGCCAGTTATGGATTATGGAAAATGATGGAGGAAGATGATGGCAAAGTTGCCATTCCCCATCCCTACTTTTGAGTTAACTTGAATGTTTATGAAAAGTTGTGCAAAGCACATTTTGTTATTACTCCAGTTGCAACAATATCAGACCTTTGAAGAGGCTTTGGTGCAAGCCAAAGTGATTGAGGATATCAAGTTATAGGAGGGTAACTTGAAGCTCATAAATAAGGAGTGGAACAAGAAAAGCACTGAGAAATAATAGGCCAAGCTGGCCCATGTCAATCAGGTAGTCCTAAACCTTCAGAAAGGGGATAAGGGGCAACAACAAAGAAACTATCAAGCCCAACCTCCTCCTACACAATATGAGCAACGTAATAATAATCAAAAGGGTAAGAATAAGGAACAACGCCCACCTCACCAGTTCACACCTTTTATGGAATCGATGACTTCGATATTCCATCAACTGTGTGAGGCCAAGGCCATAAACTTACCAGAGATCAAATTATTAGACCCTAGTCAACCCAAACCAAAGGGGTATAGGGATGAGTTGTACTACATTTTCCATAGATCAAAGGGACACGACATAGAAGTATGTTGGAGTTTCAAGAATTTGGTACAGAATATGATAGAGAAATGTGAGCTAACTGTGGATAATCCTTAGGCACTAGATAACCAAAATATGGGTATTTACAAGAATCCTTTGCCCAATCATGAGGCACCAAGGAATAATATTGGCTAGGTCAACCAAGTGTGCATCGAATCTCCAACCGATGGGTTCATTGGTATGGTCAATGTTGTCACCAGACATGTGAGGTATGAGAGACCCAATCAACCTCCATCTCCCATCAGAGTCCAAGCTGCACCTCCTCCAAGGCCAGCCCAAAATGTTCCAGGCCCACCAATTAGACCGGTGGTGACGATCAAGAGTAGGTTAATTCAAAACCTATAGACAACTCCTATGAAGTTATCAATCTATGAGCTGATCCAACAGTCTCCCAAGCACAGGGAGATGCTTATGGATATTTTAAGGTCCATCGAGGTACAGTCCCAAGATCTCGAAGCATTCACACACTTCGTGGGACATGTGCAACAATTCTAGGAATTGGTCATACAATTTCATGATCATGAAGTCAAGATGGTTTCCACTATCATAGCAGACCCACCACTTCACATCATCGCATGTGTGAATCACATACCGTTCAAGTGGGTATTGATTGATACAGTGTCATCAATCAACATTATAATGACCAAGGCATTGACTTATTTGAAGTTGCCAAAATCACATATTGTACCTTCCACATTCACCTTGAGAGCATTTAATGATGCGTTATGCTCGATGGTAGGTACCATAGTCCTTCCAATCCAGGTTGGACTAAAGACCATCTTTGTGATGTGTCACGTGATCGAAGGTGCTATGCAATATAACATCCTATTAGGGAGGCCTTGGATTCGAGAAATGCATTGTGTCCCTTCTATACTTCATCAGTGCATCAAATATGTACATGAGGGATAGGTTCACATGGTGCCTTCTATATGAAGAACCATTTAAGTACATGAATCTAGAAGACTTGTCTAGGGATTTTATGCTCCCCTCAATGCACCTGGACATATGGCCTACATCACCGATTAAAGAGCCAGGAGGTAAAGTAAAAGAAGTGTGTGCAAAGCTTACAACGTCCACATCTCAATGATCGGAGCACACAACTGCTACTTCTACTAGACCATCCGCATCCGTAATGCATCGGGAGGACATGAAGCTAAAAGTAAATATGGGCAAAAAAGAGATAAAGCAAGCGCCCAAATCTATTGTTGTTGAGATTCCTACTCCCATGGAAGTAGAGAATGCTCAAGTAGAAGTCGAAGAGGCACCTCAGCCTGCTTCACCTGCATCTTCAGCAGGGTCATCTGCACCGCAGGTGACCATTCACTTGGTTAATCCCATGATTGAGGGAATACATCATGCAGAATGTGACGTTCACACCGATCATTGAGATTGCACAGGACATGGGCCGACCATGAGCCCATCGCCTTCCCATAGGGATGGTGGTACCACTAGGGGTACCTCCTAACCAAACAAATTTTATCTATGGAGGGCTCGACCAGCTTGCATCTCGCACCCCCATGGATGAAGATGATGATGAACCATTCATTGTGAATGTTCATTATCTTTCTAACCTGGAGTATGCCCTATGATATTTTGAACGTTACCATTGGCATGGTTATGGCCTTGGATTATTCGATCAGGGGTGCAGGAGGCCTTATGAACCACAATATCAGTTGCCTACTGATAGGTTTGGGTTAGGATACTACAGTGGAGGACATGATGAACTCCTAGCGGCATCTTTAGACCACCTATACCTCAGCATAGGGGGTGAAGTCGACTTCAATCCTTACCACCCCAATCCCTCGACCTTTCGAAGGGATAATCGGATAGTGTCGTATGTCACTATAGAACCACCCGTGATATATCACGATGACATCTTGGTGGCTACCGGTCTAGAACATATACCAAGAGATAACTTGGGTGAACAAATCCATGAGGCAGTCGACGACATTGGTCTGCAGGTTTAGGATGCTAGTTTAGCGATAGATTCCGAGTCAGAAGACCATTTTGATGAGGATAGAGTAGAGTCCATATTTGATATTGGTGGACCGAGCTACATGCATGAGAGTAATGATGATGATAGGTCCTCAAGCGATGAACAATCTAAGGATGGAACTGAGTTGGCCTACCTAGGCCCTCTTAATTTACGTTATCTATTACCTCTAGAGATAGTCATCGAGGATGAGCAATCCTCCATTGATGACAATAGCGGTTATCAAGAGTGGGCTCACATGGGACCCCATCTTCCTAATCACCCAATTCCAGTAGCTAGCGATGGAGGTATCCATTATGATAGTGATAAAGAAGATGAAACAGAGAGAGCCTATCTGGGACCTCCCTACTTACGTCATCGTAATGCACCTTACACGATAGAGGATATGTATAGAGATATCAATATTCATCCTCTCCTCAGAGGAAGACCACCTAATTTGGATAGGATTTATCATATGGTCTTCCCTAATCCACCAACATTTAGAGAGCTCCTTGAGCCTAGTGATCCTATTTTTGAGTCTGTCCATAGATCGGATCTAGAGATCCCCATACCCCCAAAACCACATCTCGGGGATGGAAGTTATACAAATGTAGAGTCACATGCACGTGGTCTTGGAGACATAATCCATTCCATCAATATGATCTCCATTGATTTGACCACTCCACTCTGCAATCCAACCGATCCGTCCAAACCATTGTATCTGAATGTAGATGCTATTGATTGGGATCATGTTGATTCACCATTAGAGCCTGAATATTTCTTCCCCAATGAAGAAATGTTGCAACCATTTCATTTTGCGCTAGGCTATGCACATGATGTCTATCATGCTAAGGGTGCTTCCAACGTGGAACCCATAAACCCAGCAGATGACATCCATTTGATCCCTATGCCTCACCATCTTGAGGAGGGATCCCATATGTCAGTAGAGGAAACCTTCGAAGTGGATATCAATGATGATCCCACCAATCCAAGGAAGGTTAAATTTGGAGAAACTTTAACTCCTGATGAGCATGCCAACCTCATCCCTCTACTGAGAGAGAGACCTGATCTCTTTGCTTGGACTTACAAGGATATGCCAGGTCTAGATCCAAAATTGGTTACTCATAACCTTTCACTAGATCTATCAAAGAAACTAGTCAAGCAGAAACTTAGGAAGATGCATCCAACAATAGCCTTAATGGTCAAATATGAATTGCAAAAGTTGTTGGATGTAGAATTTGTCATTTCCATCGACTATCTAGAATGGGTATCCAATATGGTGCCTGTAGGAAAACCTGATGGAAGGATCCATATTTGTATGGATTTTAGAGACCTCAATAAGGCAACACCAAAGGATTCATTTTCGTTGCCAAACATAGATGCTCTCGTAGACACAACTATGGGTCATGAAATGCTCTCCTTAATGGATGGTTTTTTTGGTTACAACCAAATTTGGATTAAGCTCGAAGACCAACATAAGACCGCATTCATAATGCCATGGGGGATATTTTGTTACAAAGTTATGCCATTCAGCCTTAAGAATGCTGGTGCTACATATCAGTGGGCTATGACATATATCTTTCATGACTACATGCATAAGATCTTAGAATATTACATCGATGACTTATTGGCAAAGTCATTGCTACGTGAAGAGCATGTCGAGGTCCTAAGAAAGGTCTTCGATCACCTGATAGAGCATAATGTCAGGTTGAATCCTAAGAAGTGTGTATTTGGTATCACTTCAGGAAAACTCTTAGGATTCATCATTTCAAAGTGAGGGATCAAAGTCGATCCAGCAAAGGTTAAGGCCATTTTAGAAATGCGTCCTCCCTCGAATATCAAGGAACTAAGGAGCCTTCAGGGCAAAGTAGCATCCATAAAGTGATTCATCACTCAATTATCGAATAAATGTCGACCCATGAATCAACTGCTACACAAGGGGGTCCCATTTAATTGGGATGAGGACTGTCAAGCAGCCTTTGTTGAGATCAAGCACTACCTAGTGATGCCACCAGTACTAGCTCCACCAAAACTAGATATACCATTCTTGCTATATATATCGATGATTGATTTTGCATTAGGGACCATGTTAGCCCAAAATAATGCACAAGACAAAGAGCAAGCCATATATTACATTAGCTAGACTTTGGTGAGTTACGAGCTAGGATATGCATACGTGGAAAAGTTGTGTTTAGCAGTGGTATTCACTACAAAGAAATTGTGACACTATATGCTAAGTCATACGATGTATGTTATATCAAAACAAAATCCTTTGCAATACATGATGAGTAAAATGTATCATAATATGCGTACTACGAAGTGGATCATGCTATTGATAGAATTTGATTTGGAATTCATTAGCCAAAAGTCCATCAAGGGATAAGTCATAGCTGATCAACTGGCTGAGGCACCACTAGAAAATAGTAGGCCTCTAACCATTGAGCTTCCTGATGATGCAGTATTTGCATTATCAGAGGGTCCCAAACCTGAAGAACCAGATAACAAAGCCGATATGACCTTGTTATTCGATGGTTCAAAGTGTGAGCAAGGGGGTGGTGCAAGAGTAGTGTTATTCATGCCACAAGGTGCTCCCATGCCCTTGTCATTTAAGTTGGACTTTCCTTACACTAAAAATAATGCTGAATACGAAGCCCTAATTTTGGGCCTCCAAACAACTGTCGCCATGAAGATTAAAAGGTTAAATATCTTTGGTGACTCCCTTCTCATTGTCAACCAAGTGAAGGGACTATTTCAATGTAGGTGTCCGGTCCTGAAGGCCTACAAAGATCTTGTTGATACATATCTAGCTCAATTGGAGTGGTATGACATCGAGGCAATCCCTCATTTATCAAATAGATTCGTAGACACCATGGCATCTTTGGGATCCTTAATCCCTCAAAATCTATCTGCTGATTTTACCACCATCCATGTCAAAACATTGTCACACTCTGTTGTGCAGTGTGAAGCTATGGATAACAAAGAGTCCATCAACATGATTCATGTAGAACCAAATCATGAATGGTTCTACAGAGCCAGAGAATTTCTTAAGAGAGCACCTTGGGGGTCATTAATCTCATAGGGTCCTACGGGGAATGGTACTACCATTCACCATAAGGTTATTTCCCAGTCTACATTTGTGAATGTTGAACCATAGGGGGAACATGTTGTCTTATCAGTTGAAGCTGAAGCCTATCAGAACTGGATGTCACAGATCCATGACTTCCTAAAACTTGGTGTAATCCCCCTAGGGATTATCGCATGCCGCAAGATGCACATTTAAATAGAAAGTGACAAAGTATGTCTTGTTAGGAGATATTTTGTATCATCGAAGCTACGATGGAGTTCTCCTTCATTGCCTTGAGCCCCAAGAATCAGCTTGGGTGATTTCACAAGCTCACGATGGTACATGTGGTGGCCATTTTAGTGGCATGGCTATCATCAAGTGCATCCTTCACATGGGCTATTATTGGCCTACTATGGAGAAGGACTACAATGTGTATGTCAGGAAGTGCATCAAATATCAACATCATGCTAATATTGCACACCTACCATCATAGGCCTTACAGCCCATTCAAGTGGCTTGGCCATTTGCTTAGTGGGGATTGGATCTTATCGATAAGATCTCTCCTCCATCATCGAGTCGACATACATTCATCATTACGGCTACTGAGTACTTTACAAAGTGGGTGGAAGCCATTCCCTTAACAATGACAACTGGAGCACGTATTGCTGAGTTCATACTCACCAATATCATTAGTCATTTTGGGATACCATCCAAAATAATTTTGGATAATGGAACTTCATTTAAGAACAAAACTATGAGGGCTTTGATGTCCAAGTATAAGATCAAACATAGTTTTGCAACTCCATATTATCCATAGGAAAATGGGCAAGCTGAGGCCTCAAATAATATGGTGGTATCCATCTTGAAAAAGATGGTACAAGAGCACCACAAAGACTGGCACACCTAGCTGCCCCTTGCATTATGGGCTTATAGGACTAGCATTCGGACACCCACTAGGGCAACTCCATTTTCACTAGTATATGGCGCTGAGGCCATTATGCCCTTAGAGTTGGAAATTCCAATGCTGCGCATCGCATTGAAAGAGTTCATCGATGATGACACTGCGTGACAAGCTCACCTTGATCAATTGATGCTACTTTATGAACGTCACGTGAATGCCCTAGAGCATCTTCGCATTTATCAGGAGTACTTAAAATGAGCTTATAATGACAAAGTCCATCTAAGAGACTTTGAGGTTGGTGATCTTGTGCTTAAAGAGAACCAACAAAACTCAAACTTACCACTAGAACTGTGAGACAAATTAGTAGCTAATTGGTTAGGTCCGTATATCATCTCTGAGAAGATTGGACCTAGTACATATCGCTTGACATCACTTGAAGGTATTGAAGAGCCTGAACCTCTCAATATCCTTCATCTTAAAGCATTCTATGCCTAAAACCATTAAAAGGCTCCAAAGGCATCTGTAAGCCCTTTGGTCATCCCAGTAAAAGGCTCCAAAGGCGTCTGTAAGCCCTTTGGTCAAATTAAAATTTCAAAAAAACCATAAAAATAAAAAAAGCAATAAAATCTAAAAACATTGCAAAATTATCAAAATTCAAAAACATTTGCATCATTGCATTTCATTCAAAATACATTGCATTTCATTTGCATCATGCATTTCATTTTGCACTTGCATCCATTTTGCATTGCATTTAGGCATATCCATCCATCGCACTTGCATTAGGATAGGTTGTATTTACAATCTGACAAACGACACCACGTTTGTGTTTCAATCATGCATCTATGCACTATCATTATCATCTGTCACCCTTGTGAGTAAATGTGTTTTTCAACACAATCCTGTTGCTATGAAGAATATACTAGGGTTTTCCGATCATTCAACCATACCTAGTGGTCTTTTCAAGAGTTTAGTAGAAAGCTTGCTTTGCTTTTGTGGATAAGGTCTAGTTTTGATAGCACTTAGCATATCAGAATCCTATCACTAATCAAACACATTTAACAAATCCTACTTAGGGTAAGGAAGGATGAACACTACAAAAGTGGTCCGGGTCACCTTAGGTGAAAGGTTTTGTTACTTGCTTATCTTGTGAGGAGCAATGGTCTAGGGTAGTGGTCATTGGCAAAAGGATGAGCATTCCCCCCTACCCGAATAAATCCCTTGCTTACAAATGAAGGAGCAAAAATCCCAAAAAATCAAATCAAGTTCAAATCATATCCCAAAATTCATATCAAAATTCAAATCCCTTGCTCAAAAGAAAGAAAAGCAAAATACAAAATAAATAGTGATTCTTATCACTAATATAAAATAAACAGTGATTTTTATCACTATACATGAGCAAGTATCCCAATAAATTGAAGAAAAGAAGGGGGGATCTTGAATCCCTGGAATGATCATTACTTGAAAGCCATAGAGTGATCCTCAATAACAACAATGGGCTGAAAGAATCTCGCTTGTCATTGAAGGGGTAGTTCTAAGCAATTTACAAGTGGGCTAGATTTAGGTGGCCTGGATTACCTAGTGGTCTAGTATTACTGAGTCCAAACCTAGGATCGGATAGAAATTTGAGGATCCCCAATACAACAATGGGCTGAATGAATCCCTGCATAGCACTGGGGTATGCTTATGCCTTATCTAATATATTCATTTGCACACACAGGGATAATGAATAGCTTGGTCATTTAGAGTGAAATATTTATTTTTCAAAAGTCTAGTATAGTCAGTATGCAACTTTTGATAAGTCAACTAGGGTGTTTGAGTTTCATGGAAAGCCTCAAAAATTCCCAAATAGCAACAACCAATTTTCAATGCAATCATCAAATATAAATTTTGTTTATGAGAGTTTGTTTATTAGAATTATTCATAATATATGTTAGATATCGGATGGATGTCAGAAATGATATTTAAACGACCACTGACTATATTATTCATACTCTTTTAATTTACAAAAGCTTATAAATAGAAACAATACATCATTGCAGCTCACACATGGGTGTCAAATCAATTAATAAATTCATAAAATATAGCAATTATCGTGCATGATTATTATACATTATGTGGTGTCATCCATTAGATTGTTAAACTCATATTGCATTCATACATTATGTTTTAAGTGATTAAAGCATACATGTCCATTTACAATAAATCATTATCATAAAACATATGCAATACAAACATGGCATGAATCATGTCATAACAACATAAATTAAATGCATACAAGTATTGTAAATCAAACCTATATTTAACATCAAACATTGCATTTAGATACATTCATCATAAGTAGTCCATCTACACATGTATATAATTGCATCTAAAAATCATATATCCATTAGCTATCTAATGCATGTCATCCATACATCCCATCATACATCATAAAATAAACATTACATCTAAGCATTGCATCCATATGCATCTCATAAAACATAAAAAATAAAATAAATAAACTGCACATATAATGAGTCTCAAATGTCAGATCATATATATATATATATGTGTGTGTGTGTGTGTGTGTGTGTGTGTGTGTGTGTGTGTGTTTGTTTGTGTGTGTGTGTGTCAAAAATAATAATAAAAGTACATCGACATCTATCAAAAATACTCGTAGGCTACATCTATGTAGGTCCTCAACCTTACACTAAAAATGGTACAATATCATCTATAAATTTATACTAGCTAGCGCATGTGCCCCTAGTCTGTGAGGCTCTACCATTGCCTCCACCCTCCCTGCAAGTCCTCATAGAGCTGGCACCAGAAGTCCTCTCTAACCTAAGAGATCTGTGACTAGAGCTAGATGATTACTGGTCTGTCTCTCGAGTGTGAGTCCTCTAAGATTCTGAAGTCATGGGCATCTCCATAATCTTGCCTCCAAGTAGCCCAATCGATCCCCTTAGAGTAGATATGTAGGTAGAACTTTGTGCACCATCATTGATGTGCTACTATACCAGATCCTGAAGTCTCCTGATCTCTACCCCCTGATCTAGCCCTGCTAATCCCTATAATGCTGGAGTAGTTGGAGCAGCTAGAGGCACTAGAGAAAACTATGATGATGAAGGATCTACCCTCATAGTCTGGAGTGTGGCAATATACACTATCATAGCATCTACTTGATACTGTAGAAGAATGCATTGCCTTGTAATATTTTGTATCTCTACATCTGTTGTAGTGATCTTAGCCTCTAGGATGATTTTCTCCTCCTTGTAATCACACCACTACATCTGCCCTACTATGAGACGAGATTGTAGATCCCACATATTTTCCTACAAAGTGGAAATGGTAGTATATTTATGTAGTAGTTGTGTCTACATGGAGCCTACCTGAGTTTGTAGGCTAGAAATATAGGCCCTGAGTTGCTCAATATCACTATCAAGTGCAGCCTCACCCTCCTCAAGAGCATCACCCTCCTCCTCAGCTAGAGGTGTCTCCTCTATAGCTCCCTCACCCCATCCACCCTCAGTCCTCTAGCAGACTTGGTGCCCCTATGGATCTACCTCAACTCCCTCAGCACCCTTAACTGCATCATCTATAATCCTACCTAAGGTGCCCTCAAAGCCTCGCCATACCTTGAGAGTCCACCAGGTATCATAATCTGCCATGGTACTTGCATCTGTAAGTTCAGACTCCTAGAAGTCATCATCCTCGTCACCTAGTGAAGTCATCCTAGGCCAGGTCAAGTTCCTGTCTAAGTTTAGGCGATGATAGATAGTAGGTAACTCTGGAATGTCCTTCCTGATACCAAACTATTAGGTAACGTGAGAGAAGTAAAATAACTCTCATACATTAGAATTGCATCTAAGGAGCCATTTGTCTCTACATTCCTGGTGCATCCAGTCATCAGCCTCCATCCATGGAGGGTAATCTAGGTATGGGTGCCATTCAATATGATCCACCTGCAATCTTGAAAATAGTATAATATAATGAGTCAGGTCCCCTGCATGAGACCTAAATCCCTCCTACTATCGGGGCCAGCATGTCACATAGCACTGTCGCACCTCCTTAATGGTGTTGATCTAACAAGATAGGCCATTAGGGTGCTCGATACTGATATGCTGCCATCCCCAGATCTATAGTAGTAGGTTGCAATCGATGCCTACTATGCTCCTCTGCGTGATATGATACAACTCATTATAGAGCTATTCTAGTAAGGTGTTATCCCATGATAGGATTAGAGGATCATCATGTGGGCTATCTAGGACGTCCATAATCCTAGCTAAGAGGTTCCAAGGGAACCTCACTCCAAAAGAGTTGGGTAGAACTATCTGCATAATCAGGTGCATGTATTGACAATATCGTATTACACAAGATGACAATGTGGAAGATGGTAAGGCAAATATGACAAACTCCTATAACGAGGTTATATTGGTACCTTACTTCAATCCTTTCATGATAATATTACTACACAATGACAAGTTGATAGGAAATTTTGTGATGACAATCCATTGATGATGTGCACTTTCTAACGACACTTCCCTTTTTGACACTCACTTCCCTAACGATAGTTTCCCATGATGACATACAAATGATATTTTACTTTATTTGGAAATATAGAAAGTGGTAATGGGTAACTTCTTTCATCTCCAACTATGAGCAAGCCATGATCTATCTCTTCACCAACCAAATAATTTGAAAACAAAAAGCAATCAAAACATATAGATGACATCCTTTTCCATGACACCACTTTGCAATAATTATTAGCTTGAAAATAATAGTTAGATAATGTGACGATGAGATTTATGTGGAAATTCCTTTCACCTTTAACCCTACACACACTAATATCAAAAAAATACAATATATAACTTAAATAACACAAAACAAAAAATATTTAAACATGCAACAACAACCGAAACTCAAGGATTTATTAGCAAATATTGTTCATATATTTCTATTTTCATTGAGAATACAATTCTGAGATTTGAGACCCCTCTTTGTTCCTCTTCTACTCTCCCCCTCTCTTTTCCTCATGAACCCCATTTTTTAAAGGATTTAAAAACCATTACTTTTCAACTTCCATGAGACAATTTTATAACAATTGTCTGGTAGTTGGTCTTCCAGATTTCTACGTAGATGCTCCTACATCATACTCACTAGCTAAGAGAAAATGTTCCATGAGCTCCAACTCATGAATATATCTTTTAAGATATAGCCCTTTTAGCTTGGTTGTCTTCACAAGGCCAACTTCTATGTCTTTTCTTGGCCTTCGTCTAAGGATCAAACCTCTTATAGAATGCACTCAACATTCATTTCACATTACCCCATTACGGTACATCCATCCAACCGTAATCAACATGCACTTTGTTGGTGACTTTCTCTTGGTGCCAACACTCATGTGTGGAGTGATTACATCCTCCATAACTCCCACAAGGATGTAGGTTCCAATACCTATTTGCTACATGTCCATAGCTTCCACATTGACTACACCAACCCATTCTCTAATCTTCATTCCATGTACTGCTCTCTCATCTAAAAATATGGTCCCATTGCTTCATGTCGAACCTACATACCCAAGGACTTCATTCTTTGGCATTATGGTATTTTTGACACCTTGCCCATATCTTCCCAATTATTCACTGTTAGACCCCATTATTTTCTTCAACTTGGATCCAATGCCTATGGTGTGCCTTTCAAAGCACCCAAATTCTTCATCACCACTTTGATCTTGGTCATTGTAACAATGTCCTTCACAACACTCTAAAGTACAATTGTCACTATCAACTATGATAATATGGTATTTATCATAACCATAAATGACCTGATAAGGTTTATATTACTTTTCTATCTCTTTTCCACTTATTTTATCTTTATATTTCTTTCTTTTGGCAACAAGAATTGCTCTACCATTTTCTTCATTGCCACTACTATTGGTGAGGGCTATTTGTATATTTCCCATGTTTACTTCTACATTTTCCTCTTCATTTTCCATTGGTGTCAACTTATCATATAATCTTGATTCAAGACTAGAATCTATGCAATAACACATGTTCTTTATTGATGGTAACCCATATTTTGAAATAATATCTACATATTCTTCCAAAAAACCCCTCACACCATGTGGATATTAATTAATCTTGTCCATTGTCCATTCTATGAGTTTATTGATGAAATCAAAACATGCTTCCTTCTCCTTTCCCTTCAAGGATTGTTTTTCTATACCCTTGCACATGGTAATATTGGTATCCACTTCTTTCCCTTTGTCTTGTAATGGACATAATGTGTATATCTTGCTATCCTACTCAATAGTTTAGGTGTTCTCCCTACCTTCATGCACTACCTTTTTATCAAATTTCCATGGTCTTCCCAACAAGACATGACAAGCATCCATTGGCATAACATCACATAGTATTGCATCCTTATAAAAGACAATTTGGAAGTCTACCATACATTTTTCTATTACTAAAATTTGATGTCCCTTTTGCAACCATGACACCTTATATGTATTTGGGTTTTAAATTTTCTTCAACCCAAGATTCTCCATCACTTCTATTGATCCCAAGTTATTTGGAATTCCACCATCCACAATAACCTTACAAGATTTACCTCCTAATTTACAGACCATTCTAAATATAGTTCTTCTTTTCTCAAGCTCATACATCTCCTTTGCTAGTTTCAACAATACCCTTTATATCATAAGGAATTCTCCTTGCTTGGATTCTTCCATGTGCTTTGATGTAGAAAAATTGTTTTCATCTGCTTGTACAATCTAGTTACAAGCTTCCCTTCCATGCCTCCTAGTTTTTTGCACTTGAGGGCTTTCAAATGCCTGATGTCCATCTTCTCCACATCTATAACACTTTATAGAAAAATTCTGACCTCTACCTCTATCAAATCCTATTTTTCCTCTCGATAATTCACCTTTATTTCATGTACTTTGATTGGAATCACTTTGAGAAGTGCTAGCTACTCCTTACAAATATTTTCCTTTATCATTATTTGATTTTTCTCTTCCTCAAGTGGATCATCTTCTTCCTCTCGTATTATTCTGTTTTCTATGCAACAAATTTTCCTCTGCCTTGAGCACATACTAGTATACCTCTTCAATAGTTCTAATTTGAATTAAACTAATCTCATCTTATATAGATAATATTAGTCCATTTGTATACATTTCCACCTCCTCACCATGTTCAATATGATCAGCTCTAATGGTAAACTTATAAAACTCCTCTATATACTCTTTCACTCCCAAGTCTTTTTGCTTAAGGTTTTGTAGTCTTCGAAACAACCCTATTTGGTAGGCAACAGGCAAAAATTTAGACTTCAAATTGATTATAAATTATCCCAAGTTTGAATTTTATTTTTTCCTTTTTGTTGAATCTCTATTTGGACATAATACCACCATAATGATGCATGGCCCTTCAACTTTGTACAAGTAAACTTCACCTTATTGGGATCATCCACTAATTCAAAATTGAAATATTCCTCCATTTTTATAATCTAATTGATGAGTTCTCTAGTGTTTAAACTTTCATCATATGATGGGGCTTCTAAATTTGGCTTTCATACCATGTTAGAAATTACCTAGATTAATCTTTCTTCTAGATATCTTTTTGGTCCTTCACTGTAAACGTTTACTTGGTTCACTTCCTCCTCTTCATTATCACATACATCATCTACTTGAACACCCATCCTATGGGAAGCTTCAAGTGCATCTAATAGAGCAATGAAACCTCTCATCAAATTTGATATATCCATGTCTCAAGGGCCTTATAATATTCTCCTTCCTCTTTGAGTCATATTTCGTTTGGAATGCATTAATCCTCAAAGATCTAGCTTTGATACCAAAACGACGCAACAATAGAAGGGGGTCAATTTGTACAATAGCTTCTCCTGGTATCAAAGGTTCATAGTACCCTCTTACCATGATGTATGATTTGATTACATTATGACTTAAATGACATATTTGGACTTCATAAAATGACAACTTCATAAGATGGTGATGTCATTTAATAGCAGTAACAATATCTTATTACACAAGATGACAATGTGGAAGATGATAAGGGCAAAGATGATGAATTGTGATGGCAAGGATATGTCAACACCTTACTTCAACCCTTTCATGATGATATTGCTACATGATTATAAGTCAAAAAGAAACTTCATGACAATAATCCATTGATAGTGTGCATTTTCTTTATAAAATTTTCCCTATCGACACTCACTTCCTCGATGATAATTTCCCATGACAACATGCAAATGGTAGGTTTTTTTAGTTGGCAGGATGATAATGCGTAAGGGGTAACTTCTTTGCTCTCCTACTATTAGCAAGCCATGATATGCCTCTTCACCAATCAATAACTCCAAAAATAAAAACAAAAATCAAAACATATAGATGACATCCTTTACCATGATTCTACTTTGCTCAAATAGTTCTTAGCTTGACGATAATAGTTGGGTTGTTGAGGATACTTACGCTTATCCATTTAATCCTAAGTTATTATTATTTATTATTTTATTAATTTCATATTTCTTGCACTTTGTATTCATGTGAGGCATAGCATGCCCATGTTGGAAATAGGTTGTTAAGTTGTTTGGGTTTTTAGTTAACTGTTAGGATATGTCTTGTCTTCTAGTAGTTAGTTGTCATCATTGTTTAGCAGATAGTTATTTGTTAGTTAAGTGGTTGGCCATGTTTGAAAAATTGTTGCAACCACTTAACCTACATGAGATTCTATTGTATTTATTATATATTCTTCTATTGCTAATAATAAATTAGCTTCACGTTGAGTTCCTACATCATTGGTAATCAGAGTTGAGGATTCATTTTTTTGCAGGAAGGAGGACAAGTTTCCACTTCTTTGCTAGGTGCCTAGTTAGATTTTTTCTAGTGCATCAGATCCTAGGTAGGTGCTAGTGGAAATTGGCTTGAAGCCACCCACAACATCAGGTGAAGTTGAGGTAGTAGAGGGCAAAAATTACCCTTGCACCAAATATCCCCGGCAGAAACCAGAGGGTAAGAAAAATTTTCTTGTTGAAGAGAAATTTGTTATATGTTTTGAAGATAAAAATATTAGCATAAAATATTTGAAGAGCAGTTGCACCAGTTTGAGGCCAATTTTTGGCCAGGAGGAGCCATTAGTAGTCCACCAGCTTTTACATGAAAATTAGATAATTTTTATGAGTGGTTTCCTCCATGCATTAAAATATTAGAAATCTTACATTAATATTAATATTTTATTAATATTAGTATTAAAAATTTTTTTTTTTTTTTTTTGAATTTACATAATCGGTAGCCGCCACGAATTCGGGCAGGCTGTCCAGCTTTTTATGGCCGCCACGATGATTCTGCTACCGTCCATCCCGGAAGCCACCACATAGATCTTCACGCAGTCCGCCCCTATAACCACCATGCCACAATAATTTTAAACCTTTTACGTCATTGAAAGCACCAGGAAAAGGACAAGCGTTCAATCTGGCGAAATATTAATATTTTATTAATATTAATATTGATTGGAGCATAAGTAAAAATATAGGTTTTTGCATATTATAGACCATTACTATTGGAAGCTTTTGAAGGGTAGGACAGCTCCAACAACAGCTCCTCGATGGTCAGACCGTTCCACCAACCCTCTCCATCAGGTACACTAGATAGCCGCCCCAATTACTGTCTGCCCTTAGCCAATCATTGCACAATTTTTACGGTCAGGCTACAAACGGATGACAGTCAGATGATGGTGGGCAGTGTTCATCGAACATCACCTATAATAGTATGCGCAACACCAAAGAGTATTCCATCGGTGCAAAGGAATACGGTCCACCTACCTTGCAAGCTACAAAAATCAGAGTTAACGTTGCTCAAACAACGATCACAGGTGGCGTAGAAAAGTTGTAGATGACAACGTAGAAGAAAATGATTGTATGTGGAATTATTTAAATAAAAACTAAGGTAAAAGTATTAACCAATCTGGTGCGAGGATAACAACCCTAAAAAAATTGCCTACCAGTGCATGCCACATGGCAAAAGGATAGGTAGTGAGAAAATTGATTTTTCGATGAGTTAATTCATCTTCGGCAAGATCTGGTCGTGGGAGGGCTGTTTCTAGGTCCTCGGTGAATGACGACAATTTTCTTGAGAGATTGTTATCGATCAACATTTCCCCAGCATGTATAATCATCTTTGATGGGTTTTTCGCTTCACGATGAAGTGCGACAGTGTGAAAGTAGCATTTCCAAAGGTTTTGAAATAGATTACCGATGAGTAAAAATAAAACTTTTCTGGCAAATGATTTTTGTTACCGGTAATGACCTTGCATTTCTAGTGATAAATTGCATAACATGCAAAAACAATTTACAAACATAGTTTCGGTGAGAGATTCATAGTAGCCCAACGAGTTTCATGATGTGAAAAGATTTTCTAATGCTGGTAATGAATTTTGATGTCCAGATCACTTTTCGGTGAAACAAAATAATTCACGACGACTTGAATATGACGAAGAAAATGCTAAATCCGACGGTTGAATTTTTTTTGGTATAGTTAGCACATTCTGGTAGGCGGGAAGCCGAAAGTTTAAAATTTTTATTACTTAAGTTAGTCCCGCATATTCCCTATTGCGGGAAGATGGGACATTAATAAGCGCGGGTGTGCTTAGATGTTTATGTGACTACACAAGGATGTGCGCTTATGCGTACAACCCACGATTGTTGCTAGCATCATCTATACTGTACCATGTCTAGTGTTATTAAATTGTTGACTTCGACTTTCAATTCATGACCATTGGATGCCTAGTGGTTTCTATGACTGTTGGATACTTTGTGCTTCGTGCTCTGGTCGTGGACTGTTTGGTCGAATGGTTGACCACATTTGTTGCTAGCATCATCTATACTGTACCATGTCGGGTGTTATTAAATTGTTGACTTCGACTTTCAATTACTGTACCATGTCGGGTGTTATTAAATTGTTGACTTCGACTTTCAATTCATGACCATTGGATGCCTAGTGGTTTCTATGACTGTTGGATACTTTGTGCTTCGTGCTCTGGTCGTGGATTGTTTGGTCGAATGGTTGACCACATTTGACTGATGGTTAGCAATCCAAAGTTCTAAAAACATAATTTGGCACCACAACCACATTTTCTGCAAAAACCCAAAAATTCAAATTTTTGAAAATTCAAATTCAAATATTAGCTCCCAAAGAAGGAAAAGGTGAAATTGTTTTTCTAATTTCTTGCAATTTTGTCAAGTTTCAGCAATTATTTTGCAAATTTTTCTGCACTTTCGCAAATTTTATCAAATTTATTTGCTTCCAAAGTGAATTTTGAAAGGATAAAGGCTAATTTTTTTTGTTACTAGTGCAAAATTTTGTAATTACAAATTTAAATTTTGTAAAAGCACTTAAATAGCCCATTTTTGTCAATTTTTGGAAGGCAAAATTTTGTAAAAATCTAGGCAAATTTTGTGCATTAGGAAACTAAAAATTGTTCCTAATAGCCTAGATTAGTTCTTGCAAAACCATTTTGTAATCCTCCTAGTCTGGCATATACACGAAACCAAATGGCTCAAGACCTCAAAACAAACATGGAAAACCTTACTGTAGCAGTAGATATTTTGGCAGATAAGGTAAAAGATATTGTGGTGCAATTAACTCCTGGTGATATCAAAATTCATCACAATCATGCTAGTAAAGCTAAATGTGAGGTCAAATTGTATGACGGATCTAGGGATCCTGATGTCTTGTCTACATGGATTTTGGATATGCAAACTTGGTTTGCTTATGCTGAAATTCTTGAAGATGAACAAGTTGCATTTGCTACAGTCAAACTCACAGGCTTAGAAAAAGTTTTAATTGTAGAAATACAAAGCCATAATGCCACCATGACTTGGAAAGAATTGATCCAAATTTTGAAAAACACATTCTTTCCACCAAACTACCAAAGTGACCTCACTACCAAGTGGTATAGATTGAGGTAAGCCTATAGTATGTCTGTTTTAGACTACATTTTCCAATTCAATAGGTTAAGGGTGCTTCTTGGTGTGAAATATTCAAAAGAGGATTTGATTAATAAGTTCACTCATGGCTTGCAAGATCAAATTTTTAGGGAAATCAAGTTCAATGTTTTCCTCACCTTGGATGTGGCATTCAACCATGCCATTCTTGTAGAGGAGAAAGTTGGTGCATATCACAAATCTCGTTCATCACAAGAGAGCTCTTCCAGAGGTGGGAATCAACATCAACAAAAGGTGAAGAACACTTCTCATTCTTCCCCTCATTCTTCTTCTCCTCCCACTTCTCCTAAAGCACATTCTTCTTCTTCTCATTCTAAAGATTCTCCTTCTTCTTCAATGTATTGTGAATTTTATAAAAAGCATGGTCATGTAAAATCCAAATGCTTTACTTTTGAAAAATTTAAGAAGAAGAAATCCCTAATTGTACAACCTACAAGTGAGGAACCACATGATGGTCCCATTGTGGCTACAGGGATAGAAGAAGAGTATCCTGCTTTAAAGGGTAAACTGAAAAAAGTTACCCTTATGTCAAATGTATTTGCTCAAGGGGGTCATGACCATTTGTTTGTCACTAGAGCCCACCTTACACATGATTTCTATGTTGATTGTATCATAGATAATGGATCACAAAAGAACCTCATTACAAAGTCCATTGTGGAGAAGTTGAAGCTTCCCATAAAGCCACATCACCAACCATATGCACTTGGGTGGAAAGATGTAGACTCCACATCTAACATCACCCACACTTGCACCTTGAATTTTGCTTTTGGTGATAAGTTTGTGGATAAAGTAAGATGTGATGTCACAGAGATGGATTATTGTGGACTATTGCTAGGTAAACCCTATCAATTTGATAGGAATGTTGTTTATCATGCTAAAAAGAACACATACACATTGGATTTGCATGATAAAACCTACTTGATACAAAGCACTACACCCACATCAAATTTGATGTTAAGTTGTAGGCAAGTTTGTAAGCCACTAAGTCAAGCACTCATTTTGGCTCCTACTTGCATAAGTTCCACACATGTTGAAGAACAAGCACCATCAAAGGCACATGATAAAGAAGAAGTTTCACTCCCACCAAATGAACAATCACAAGAGCAAGTGGTTAAGGAACCCATCACTCTCACTCATGAGAAAGATTCCATTCATTCTATTGGCATCATTTTGGGTACACCTCTGGACACACAACCACTTGCTCCATAGAAGTTACCTTTGGCTTTGCCCACTCCCACCATTGCACACATGGAGGAGCAAGCTAAGGACACTTCCTTCATTGAGCACCAGTAGAGCCTTCTAGGCAAGATACCACAGGACTTGCAGGAGACTCCATAGGAGCAATAGAGAGTGGTGCGCAAGCATCACAATCCTCACTCATCATAGGTTGGAGACAGAGTTTGGCTTCCTTTGGATAAGCTTGCTTTCTAGAGACACCATTTTAGGATCCTCTTTTGGTACCTGATCCTGTCATCAGCCCTACAATAGTAGTGGCACCTGATCGTCAGCTTCCGCTCATTTCAGATAGAGTTTTTGAGATGAAGACTCATCACACTAGATAGGGTTCTTCCACTTCTTACCTTGTCACCCGCCATGGTCACTTTCCACACATGGCTCACTGGATTCCTCACCATGAGATGGCCCATGACTTTCCACATTTGTTGAGAGCATTGGGGTCCAATGCTTCTATGGTTGGGAGGAGTGTTGAGGATACTTAGGCTTATCCATTTAAGCCTAAGTTATTATTATTTATTATTTTATTAATTTCCTATTTCTTGCACTTTGTATTCACGTGAGGCATAGTATGCCCATGTTGGAAATAGGTTGTTAAGTTGTTTGGATGTTTAGTTAATTGTTAGGATATGTCTTGTCTTCTAGTAGTTAGTTGTCATCCTTGTTTAGCATATAGTTATATGTTAGTTAAGTGGTTGGCCATGTTTGGAAAAATTGTTGCAACCACTTAACCTACGTGAGATTCCATTGTATTGCTTATATATTCTTCTATTGCTAATAAGAAATCATCTTCACGTTGAGACAATTTTTTTTCATTTTGATAATAAGTATTCATTAGATTTTCTTATTACTTGTTTCCTTATATATATATATATATATATCTTTATACAAATGTTTTATTCAATTTATTAAGTTTTACTATTTATCTACACAACTTTCACTACTTTAAAGGAATTGATGACCAAAATTTATATAAATAAAGTTCATTTCAATCCCATATAACCAATTTTATAAAAAAAATACACACGCATTGTATAACTATCCTTATCCTATTACTAGAATTCAATTTTATAAGATATTTATTACAACCTTATAAGAACAAATGTCTTTTGTATGATAACATTTATTCTATACAAATGTTTTATTCAATTTATTAAGTTTTACTACTTATCTACACAACTTTCACTACTTTAAAGGAATTGATGACCAAAATTTATATAAATAAAGTTCATTTCAATCCCATATAACCAATTTTCTAAAAAAAATACACACGCATTGTATAACTATCCTTATCCTATTACTAGAATTCAATTTTATAAGATATTTATTACAACCTTATAAGAACAAATGTCTTTTGTATGATAGGAGTAGTGGAACTGAAAAATATTTTGTCATTGAATGTGAAGTCTCGAAGGACATAAGGATTGCATGTGAGGACACTATACAAGTAAAATAACTAATGGAACCTTTTAAAGAATTGAGAATAGATAAAAGAAGAAAACTTATTATCAAAAATATTTTGTCAGAGAATGTGAAGCCTACAATAACATCCATATTTCATATGAGGACACTCTTAAAGAAAACTCACTAATGGAACATATTAAGAATTGAGAATAGAAAAAATCTTAAGAGCTATCAACTTCTCATTTTTTCTATAACCACATGTTGGTGAAACCACTTTGTACATCGAGGTGACTTTGAATCATGCAAGTCAAATATTTTAGCAATGTAAAAATACCTATAAATTGTAGTGTCACCCAAATACTTTAATGTCCCTCATGTAATTTTCACAGGGCTAGCTTGGGAGACTTGGGAGGTACCATCTAGACAGGAACCATGTGACACCATGCATGCTCGTTGAGATTATCTTAGGAGTCATATTGTTGAGACAACATGGGATATGTCTTCCAATGAGTCCTCAAGAGCCCTGCACAAAAAAAAAAAACCAACAACAACCCACTTGACAATAAACTTAGCATAAGGCTAGTGAAAGCATCACATTCAACAACAAAAGCATATCATGCACTTGTACTTTCAAATAAATGGAAACTACCATGCATGCACCACAAGTATACGATAGTTGTAGACAACAAGGGTGTTTTATTATTATTCAACATGGGACCTAGGATCCAATATTACATTGCTAGACCCAGATGCTATCAAATCTCTCTTATAATGTTCTAGCCTAACTTGACATGATGACACATCAAAGAAACTCCCTTGTGATCACTGAGCTTGTATGCCTTGAGATATATTCAAATATTAACATTTCCCCTCACTTAGAATTTGCCTTACGAGTGGGTTTTTGGCTTTCAAACCCTTCTCACTTTATCTCTTTCCAACACCTTGTCCATATAGCAAATATCTCACTCTTAGCATGGGAAAACACAAGCCATACTACTTTGCTCACTAAGATAATTTGTTCATAAAGAAGTCATGATAATTGATGAGAAGTGCTGAGATGTACACCACTCATGGCTCTTCCCTTCCTAAAATTGATGATGCCTTTGATGTCGATACAAATCTAAAGTACATCATTGGTTCTTTTGCATCAATTTTTTGTTCAAGCTTCATCACTTTTATGCTCTTCAGCTTGTGCTTACCTCCTTTGTGCTCTTAGATTGCACTCACCTCACTTATGCTCTTGGATCACATCTACCTTGCTTGTACTCTAGGCTCACAATTTCCTTGCTTGTGCTATTGACTAACACTTGCCTTGCTTGTGTTGTGGCTCGCACTTGGCTTGTTTGTGTTCTCAGCTTCTAACTTTATCCTAGCAAGAGTTGTTCAATGGACACGTAGAGTATGTTTTCCCCTTTGTATCATTGGCATGCTAGGACTCACAGTCGTTAGTACCTCGTCAAGACTTACCATCTACACCTACCTTTGATATTGAATCATCTAATAAGATGAACATCCTCTATCACACTCCCCTTCACACTTTTGCTTTGCTTGACATCTGGGGTTGAATTCCCCTCATCTATTTGGAGTTGACGTTCCCTTGTGTTTGAACCTTTATTCACCCTTTTACTTACTTCAACACACTTAGGAGGAGTTGCCTTCTTTGCTAGTCTCCTCAACACCTAGCAATGTCCCATACTACTACTTACTAGATAAAAAATGGACTCCTTGTTGCAATATCTCGTTCCTTCCTTTGAAGTAAGAACCCTAAGATTCTTACTTCTCCTTAACCTCTAGCCTAAAGTCATAGAATCCGTTGACAATGGTGATGGCTTTGTTGAACGACTTAGGTTTGTGGCACTTGAGCTCCTCTTTATCCCATGGCTTAAGAACATGCTAAAACAGGAAGAGCTTCTAGTATTCTAGAAGCCACTTGACCTCCAACAAAATATCTTGAAAGGCTTTGGTGCACTCCTAGATTGTCTTCATCTAGTTTAGATTTTGAAGTATGGTCCTAGTGAACTAGTCAATATTTTTGGGATGGAACTACTCTGTTAATGCTAATTTCACATCCTCCCATAAATCCACCTTCCTAGTGACTTGTCATTCCACCATGTCATTACTCATATTCCTCCACCATGTTTTGGCCATGCCCTGTATGTACCATGCCATGGTTCTAAATTGAAGCTCATTCAACAAGGTTTCCAACCCTACTAAATAGTCCCCATGTCCCAAAGGAAGTCATCTATGAGTACTAAATAGTCTCCATGTCCCAAAGGAAGTCATCTATGAGACACTCATGTCAAGCCTCATCATAACACTTTGGCTTCTTCAACTTGGGCAACTTGAGGGTTAAAGAGGTAGAAGTAATCGTCTGGCTCACTACCTGGGATGTTGTCACTAAGTATAACAAAACTTCCTCCTAAAGTCTTACCATTGCATTTTGGTTCTCCATCCTTGTTCTCCATCTAATCAAAATAGACTCAATCGACTTGAGTCTCTACTTGTAATCCTCATGGCCCATTTGCAACTCAGTCACTCCATCGATGAATACTATTTTCTGCTCAAGCTTGTCACCTCTTTGCCACACTATTTGCTTGAGGTCATCAACTAGCATACTCTGCTTGTGTCATAGGCTCTCGTGCCACCACCTCCTTCTAATTTACTGACTTCTCTCCAAGCGAAACGTAATTGAAACATTAATAAACAAAGAAACACACATGGGTTTGAAAGAAAAGCGAAACTAAACTGAAATCGTATAAACAAAATAATCAAACATACGGAATAAAAAATACGTTCACAAGGCCGCCTGGGTAATTCATTGCACATGAAAATAATAAAATAATCATACGCTTGGAATAAAGGCTGCTTCGACACCTTCAGCGTAATTCCCATGCAGAAGGATCTCTTGTTACTAAAAAGGCCACCACTAACATTTCAAACATAAGGAGATCTCGCCTGCTTTTTCGTGTTGAAAAATATATATATATATATTTTTTCCACATCTGTTATGAGATTAAATCCAAATTAAGTGTAAGTAATTTTGACTGCTGTAAGGTTGACTGCTCACAAACCCTTATATACAAGTCAACAAGTATTTTTCACTTGACAGGTAAAGACACCAACAACTTTCAAGTCTAGACAATAATTTAAAAACTAAAATTTTAAATTATCCTTTAATTAGTATGAGGTAACCATCTATCACTTGATCGTTATTCTTTAATCTACGTAACCACCTATCACTCCAAATTAATACCATCCTCTACCAATCCATTTGAAAACATTTAATGTTCAATTTTAATACCACCTATCACACCAAATTAATACCATCTTTTACCAATCCATTTGAAAACATTTAATCTTCAATTTTAATACGTCTCACTTAAATATACATACGCCAATCAAAACTACAATTAACATTAAGCTCCCAAATGTAGACGAATAGGGAAACCCTTTTCCATGCCAGCGGCAGGAAAGTAACGTATACGATCGTCTTCTAGCGGTTCCCATCTGCATATTATAACTCGAATTAATTAGTGCAGGTTCACAATATGAAAGTCTTAACCAAATGGCGAATGACATAATACACTTCTACATTCAGTGCAGGTTCCATCTTGCACGATTCCCCTTCACCCACGTTTCAGACTAGCTTTCTATTTCTAGTTCATAAAACATGTGTTTTAAATCGTATTCGAAACTTTATTTAAATTTTATTTATAATTTTATAAACTTTTTATTAAAATATTATTACCAATTTTCTGCAAAACTTATTATAAAAACAGTCATTGTAATCTCCTCATTCGCTTTTGAAGAAATAAAAGTACTTTATTTAAAAAAAGAAAAGACGATGGACTTAACTTGAACTTGGTGAGGAAGTAATGCAGAAAGAGAGCAATCTCCAGTCGGGCCAAATGATAACCAGGACACAGCCTCCCTCCTTTTCCGAATGGCATCAAGGCCGGGTTATCCGTCAGTTCCTGCAACCCAATATCAATCCCTTTACTGGATTAATTATTAATCTAAAATTTTGTATGTTATATTAATATAAAATTAAAAATATTAATTACTGTAATTTAATAATTTAAACTAAAATAATATTAAAAGATAAATGATGGCGTACATGGCCCTCGTTTTCCCAGCGCCACGGGTCAAAAGCAAGAGCCCCTGAATAGTTCTTCTCGTCCGTATGCATGCCATTCATACAAACGATGACCTGCCATCCTTTGGGAATGACAAAATCTGTTTTCACGGAAAATGGAGATCTTTATTATCTCACACTGAACAGTAAGTTTCCTCTTCTAAAAAGTAAAAAACAAGGTTCCACGAGCCTGGGGGACAGGGACAGGGACGGGGGACGGGTTTTTGGGGACGGTGGGGACGGCAGGCCGATTTTAGGGGATCGCCGGGGGACGGGACGGGTTTTTGGGGATGGTGGGGACGGCAGGCCGATTTTAGGGGATCGCCGGGGGACGGCTAGTATAATACTATAAAAATTGAATTTTTTTAGAAATTTAGAATAATCTACACATTCAGAATTTTACACCCAACAAAAATGATATTTCATATTACTAATCAATTATGTAAGTGCAGCCATTCATATTCAGATTAGTTACTAACACATAAGTGCAGCCATTCATATTGAGATTCGTTACTAACACATAAGTGCAGCCATAATTGAGTCATTTAACATTTTCATATTCATATTAGTTACTAATATGCAGCCATTTAATTGTTTCAAGTTCAACAACTATAACTTGAAGGTTCAGCGAAGGATATCAAGTGCAAACAATGTTCAAACAGTCATCATTTTAAGTAATAACAGTCATCATTTTTTCAGCCACCAATGTTCAAACAAAGACTGTCATTTTTAAAAAATTTCAGTCACTAACTATCACTAACTGTTCAAAATTTCAGTCACTATACCAAAAGAATTGGTATTGTTTAAATAAACCTCCTTTTAGTCTTGTAATGATGGCATTATAACATAATTTAAAAGACCCTTACCATTTTTTAAGTTAAATTTTTTTTTTTTTTTTTCCTCCTTTGGGTGAGGATGTCCAGATGTGGGGGACGGCTGGGCCCCATGGGGGACGCTCAGACCCTCCCCGGGGACGGCCGGGCCCAATGGAAAACGCCCCAAAAAGGAGACGTCCCGGGGACGGGAGGCCACAAGCCTCAGCCGTCCCGAGGACGTTTTCCAGTCGTCCCCCAAAAAAGGGACGGGGAAACGCCCCCCTTGCCGTCCCCGTGCTGAGGGACGCGGGAAACGGGGGACGCGTCCCCTCCCCATAGAACACTGGTAAAAAATATACTTCATACCTTTATACTTCACTTCAGTTGATTCTCGGGGAATGCCGGGAACAACGTTCCCGAGGCGAAGAGTTTCCTTTATGACCTTCACATGGAAATAGAGAGCAATTAGCAGCTAGGAACCTCTTTGTTCAAACCCCAAAGGGATAAAAAATAGCAGAATAAAGATTTAGTACACAATGGGTGAATTTCATTGATAAGTAGTTGTCCCAGGTTAGCTTTTCGCCGCCCTTGGCCTTCAAGATGGCATCCTGCTCAGCCTGTCATACCATACACTCCTATATCAGATCTCCAATTAATGGAAACAACTTCTAATTTAAAACCAGGTAGTATTGAGGTTCGAGGTGTAGACTAATTGGTTCATCCAAACTCTATAAGGGGGCGGAGGTCCAAGGTTCAAATCTCGGGCCTCGCCGGACTGAACACTTGTCCCTTTTCTGGTGCTTTCAGCGGCGTAAAAGGTTTAAAAGGTTTAAAATGATTGTGGCATGGTGGTTATAGGGGCGGACTGCGCGAAGATATGTGTGGCAGAATACTGTGGAGGCCATAAAAGCTGGACAGCCTGCCCGGATTCGTGGCGGCTACCGATTCCACCATGTAAAAATAAAAATAAACAAAAATAAAAATAAAAATAAAAAACCAGGTAGTATTGTTAGCTTGATTGCCTTCAGCTCTTCCAATGCTCGCGGGTTGTCTGTAAGGAACTTGACGGCAAACGCCATGGCCGTAGAGGAAGTTTCGTAGCCCGCAAAGAGCAAAAAGAGTATCAAATCCGCAATGATTTCATCTGAAAACTGACCGTCCCTCACAAGGCTTGTCAACAGGTCATTCCTCACTATCTCCGGATGATTCCTCCTCTCCTCCATAGAGTTGTATATCATTCTTATCAAAAATTCTCGCGCCTGCGAGAAAACAAATTACAGAGGATTATATCAGACCTCCATTCCCAAAAATCGAAAGCAAGAATATCATTATGTCAAACCTTCATTCCCTTGGCGTAGGCGAAGCCGGGGATTTTGATGGGCAGGGTAGCCGTGGCGGCCGTGAATTCGTGAAAGGCCTCATAAATTTCGCCTCTCTCTTCGGACGGAGAAATGTCGAGCAATTGTTTGGCCATCAATTTGAGAACGACACGATGACACTCGTGCTGAAGATGGATGTCCCTTTTCTCTTCCCATTTTTTCATTCCGTCGAGCAGCAGATCTTGTACATCGTCCATGATCACAGAGCTCAGCCTCTCGAACCTCAACAGATTGACGACCATTCCGTGGAGCTTCCTCTGCATCTCTCCGTGTGTAGACAGCAAGCTGTGCTTTCCCAGTAAATTACGGAAGGACGGCAGGTATTTGGCATGGAAGAGCCTTCCCTCGTTCGCAAAAACATACTTGTTGAACTCCGGATCCACAGAGAAGACTGTGCGTGAGTTTCCGAACAAACTCGTTCTGAAAACCGGCCCAAGCCTGTAGCGTTTTTCGTCAAAATAACTCGTAATAAACATAGAGATAACTGAAATCATAAGTTCTGAAATCAACATAATAAGAGATATACCTGCGCTGTCGTTCATCGAAAAACTTTCTTGGCTGGAAAGACCATCTGAGTAAGCTGATCGTGTCCCCGATGAAGGGCAATCCTCTGGATCTGGGCGGCAGTTTGTGTGTTTGGTGGTTTCTGCCTTTAAGCCCTATGAGCCCTATGATTACGAGTGCTGCGCATAAAGAAAGAAGCCCCGCCATCCAGGAATACATAATGTGCTGCTCCATTTTAGGGCTGCCGGAGGTGAGGAAGGGTGCTACAGCTACTTTGAATATCCGTATATAATATTTGTGGACAGGTATTAAAGGTGCCCAAAATATCATCAAGAGACGTCTTGGACTTTCCATTCTTTCCATAACGTCTTGGCGGCCCACTTTGCACGTGAAAGTGACTTGACTGATGCCACTGCTTCGTCTCTGCGGCATTCTTAGATTCGATCCTCTATCTTAATGGTAAGACTTTAAATTATAAAAATTGTTGTCGAGTATTAAAAAACAAATTCTTGATTTTTACAACGTTCGTACTTATTATCTTAATACCTTCAAGTTTATTAAAATAGTTTTTATTATTGGATTTCATGTAGATAATGGATGTATTATAGATAATAATCTTCACAAAAAATGTTATTTATCTATTGAGAATCAAGATAGAGGTTATGTGTGAAGGTGTTGCACTCTTGCTATGGGTTACGACACAAACCGAGGCTATTACGCTTTGTGTTTAAAGAATTCACGGGATCATCAAACTAAGCTCTGTTAGGGAATGCCTTCATTTACTATAACCATTATGAAAGTATTTTTAAGAAGAAAATAGGTTAAAAATTTTAAAAAAATCATTTTTAGTAAATTTATTTATTTATATTTGTATGTATTTAAATTTAGTAAATTTATTTATTTATTCTCATTCGGTGGATAATTAACTTTTATATTTATTTATTTAACTGTTTATTTATCCATTATACTTTCACTTGGATGATTCATCCAATATATATATCATCTAAAAATTAGATTAAATTATATAAAATGAAATAAGGTGGCTAAAAATTAAATCTAATTTATATAGAATGAAATAAGACGGCTAAATTTTTTATATGATATGTTGAAGAATATTATATGGAGTGGATGATGGCAACTCTATCACAACAGTTATTATTAATTTAACGAAATAGTTAAGCTTTACAGTTAGACCTAAATTGATTAGTTTTTATGGAGTGGAATGAGAGGGCCATAAAACTTAGGTGATGTTGAGATATAATAATATTATATATGGAGTGGATGACAACAAAGTTATTAAGTCAATGGGATGGTTGAACTTAATTAATGCAATAATGAATATTATATGAAGTTGAATGACAACAAAGTTTTTAATTCAGTGGAGTAGTTGGACTTGAATTAACTAGATTGTATGGAGTGAAGTGAAATGACCATAAATTAAGGTAAATACAAATAATAATATTATATGGAATTGCATGACAATAAATATATCATAATAATTATTAATAATTGAAAGTTGAACTTAAATTATTTAGATTATATGGAGTGAAGTGAAATGATCATAAAATTCAAGTGATGTGATGCACTAAATAATATTATATAGAATTGGATGACAACAAATCTATCATAATAATTATATATTTTTTTGATTTTTTTTTTTAATTTTAGCGAAAAACCTTTTGTGAGGTGGCTTTGGTTTGAGAAATCACGACCATGGGTTATACACCATCAAAATCATCCAAGAGTTGCGCCCAGCCTGATGCATCAACATTATCACCTGGATTTTGGGTACCCGATATGTGTTTGATAGGGTGAAGATTCGAACCAAGAACCTTTATACCCTCTTCAACTCACCTCGATCCTCTCCAACTCACCTAAATCTATCTTAATAATTATTAATTCAATCAACAAAATAATTAAAAATTAAAAATAAACCTAAATTAAATATATAAATTGTATTATAGATATTATATAAGAATAAATTATGCTTCCCCAACAATTGAGGTAAGAGAAATTTAATTATCAGTCTTTGAAACTGACAATTGTTAAAGAGCATTCCAACTTTACACCAAGCCATCTGTGACTCACTAATGAGTCCGCGCTAATTTTCTGCCGTGCTTTATACTCCCTACCTCTGCCTAAGAAAAACCTCTCGTTCAACGCCAGCTTTGTGTTCAGGATAGTTCCTTCCTCTTCTTCGGACGCAAAGAACGGCCACGGAATTGTGTTTATCATAACCCCTCACAAGCACCCTCCAGCGAGGACCTTTGCCTATGCATTACCTTGGTCTGTTCAACTTATCGACCTACGCTCAGCCCTCCAATCATCTCTTTGCCGTCGAGTCCGACACCATAAAGAACGACGAATTCCATGACATGGACGACAGTCAGGTCGGCGTGGTTTTCAACGATCTCACCTCCCTAAACTCGATTGGCATGAACCTGTTCCTAGAGCTGGATCTCAACAGCGGACATGATATTCAAGCTTGGATAAACTACGATCATCCTCAACAGCAGCTCAATGTTACTATTGCACCCGTCAGTTCGTTCCTTGCCCTGATATCTCTTAAAATTAAGGCCTTACCCACCATTTTGAGGAACAAATGTATGTTGGCTTCCGTGCAGACGCAGCAAGGTTTATTATTGAAGAGCAAACCAGAGGGTAGTGCAGCGGGAAAAACAGTAGTTTATAGTTTATGACTACATGCCAAATGGAAGCCTGGATAAGATGATATTGTGGAACCCAGAGAGAGTTCTTGCATGCCGTCCAAGGTATGGAGTTAATAGAGACATGGGGTGGGGCTGCTATCTCTTCACCATAAATGGGAGCAGAGGGTGGTGCACAGACATCACATGCAGCAATGTTTAAAAAATTGATACCAAAATTTCATCCATAGAACCTTTGGATACACACTTGTGGATGGTGAAATGTTTTATTTTTTAGTATTATCATATGTGTCTTTGCATTTAAGATTCTTTTAAGAATAAATGCCTTATAGAAAATCTTAAGTTGGGACAAAGATTTGTCTTTGGGAGTGCAATATTTTTGCATTTAAGATTCTTTTAAGAATAAATGCCTTATAGAAAATATTAAGTTGGGACAAAGATTTGTCTTTGGGAGTGCAATATTTTAATGCTTAAAGTTTTTTCAGTTATGGGAAATGAGGTTTTGACTGAGTCTTCAAATCAGTTAAATAATCCCTTACATCAAGTACCTTTCTAACCCTTACAAGACACTTAAATACAAGGCATAATTATAATGCTAGACAAAAAAGGATTTAAGAAGCCAACATCTCTTTTGAATCATTGATCTTAAACATTTTCATTTTTTATCTTTGTTGATTTTACTTGATCTAACTCCCAAATTGCCCTTATCGAGGTAGGAATTTCTTTACCCTTCCTCCAAATCTAGCTCTTATATTTTTATTTTTTTAAGCGAAAAACCCCTTGTGGGGCCGCCTTGGTCTGAGGGTTCTACACCGTCAAAGTCACCCGGGAGTCGCACCCAACCCTGCCCACACCAACATTATCAATTGGATTTTGGGTACCCAATTTAGCTTTTTGGTAGGGTGGAGATTCGAACCTGGGACCTCCCTTGGAGGATTGCCCTCTCCTCTCCAACTCACCTACAACACCTGGGTTTTTTTTTAAGCGAAAAACCCCTTGCAAGACCGCCTTGGTCTGAGAAACCACGAACAGGGGGTTCTACACCATCAAAGTCACCCGGGAGTCGCACCCGACCCTGTTCGCACCAACATTATCAATTGGATTTTGGATACCCAATTCAGCTTTTTGGTAGGGAGGATATTTGAACCTGGGACCTCCCTTGGAGGATTGCCCTCTCCTCTCCAACTCACCTACAACACCCGGGTAATCTAGCTCTCATATTATAAAACTACTTTATTTGTTAATATGTCTAGTAGAGCATTCCCTTCATGAAAGGTATGTTGAATCTTAGTATCCTTGAATCCACTTAGTAGAGCTAGAATCTCTTTTATCATATCCATCACCTACCAATTGGATTTATTCTTGTCATTGAGCCAATTCACTAGCACCTATGAATTGCACTCCACTTCTAACTTGCTTATGCCCATTTTCCTTGTCAACTTAATTTCAATGAACAATGTCTTGGATTCTACCATAGTACTTGCAGTATCATTTAAGTTATTTGCAAACATCGCTTTTATTTTACCTATATCACCTCTCACTATTCCTCCTCATTTTGTTGGGCCGAGATTCCTTTTGGAAGCCCCATTGGTATTCAGTTTGTGCCACCCGTTGGATTTTTTCATGTTAGCTATGCTCTATCTACTTTCTATTGTCTACTCCTTATGGTAGAAGGTAGATGAATGCACCATATTTCTAAGGTGTCACACTCTTAGGTATGTATTTCATTCACTTACACTTTTGTATTTTGTTCTGTCATTGAGGATTTGATTTGATTATAGACTCTAATCACATCCTTTTTTGTGTTTTGAAAGGTACATCGATTGTATTCCAACCAAATATTTCAAAAGGAGATTAAAGGCACCATGTTCCGGATAACCAACAACTTTTAATTTTTGAAGGTAATTATCCATTGGGCTAACTAGTCCATGACCCCCTCTAGTTGTATACATGTAACAGAGAAGTCCCCTTGATTTTTTTCCCAAACCTCTCCATTAAATTTACACTTCATAAATATATGACGACCTATTTCCTTGTCCTCACTAAAGTGCACTAGGAAGACCCATGAGAGCCCCTCTTTCAAAGAGTATCCATTGCTATCATTCTATTATGAGAAAACAACCAACAAAAAATCTTAATCTTTGGGATTGCTATATTTTCCCAGACTTTTGTCTAATGCTTATCACTACTATCTTCTTCAATTATTTTTCATAAATACTTTTGACTTAGTATTCTCCATTCAATCTTGTTGATGAGTAATGAGTGTCAGTACCCTTTAGAGAAATATAGGTAGGACAAAGTCTAAAGAATGATTTAAACTTTATTTCAATAATTGAAAATAATATGGAATGTGCATGATTTTAATGAAATTAAAATTTGAAAAGCTATGGAAGGTAAATGCAAAACTAGATCTATAATTAATTATTGGGTACTTATAATTTTAGTTTTAATTTAGCAATTTTAAATTTTAATGGTCATTGTTATTTTTTATTTATTTTAAATTTTTTTGTTTAGTATAAAATTTGGGTTTTTGAAAGGGCCCAAACCCTTTTACAACCCTACATTGGTCTATACAGTCTTACCAACAAAAAAACTCATCTTTGAAGGCTATAAGATATTCAAAACATTGAACTACATTGTTGCAAAACTTTACATATTTACATTCATTGCCAGCCTATTTACATTCATATATTTCAAGAGTATCTAGAAAATGGAACCCTCAATAAACAAGTCCATAGATATTTAGAAAATGGAACCCTTAATAGAAAAATCTAGAGATCTTCAAAAAATAGAACCTTAAGCAGACAAATCCATACATCTCTAGAAAATGGAACCCTAAGTAGGCAAATCCCACAAAAATCCAAATTGATAGATTTCTCACTTGAAACCTCACAACACATCTAGAAACTCATAAATTCACAAATCTCCAAAAAATGGGACCTTTAGTAGATAACTCCATAGATCTCTAAAAAATGGAACCCTCAATAAACAAGTCCACAAATCTTCAGAATAGAGAACCCTTAATAGACAAATCCATAGATATCTAGAAAATGGAACTCTCAATAGACAAATCTATAGATTCCTAGAAAATGGAACCCTCAACATACAAATCCATAGATCTCTTGAAAAAGGAACTCTCAACAAAGAAATCCCTCAAAAACCCAAACTAGAAAAATTCTCAACTTCTCATGGCTAAAAGTAGACAAATCCCATATATCTCCAAAAAAAGGAACCCTCAACAGACAAAATAATTTTACTATGTACATTTTAAAAATTGGAATCTTCACCTAGTGAAATGTCTTTCTATATTTCTTCCCTCATTTGCCACTAACTGGAGTACATGTGGATGGATCCCATCTAGTAATGTCCATCTTTTATCTTTCTCTCTAAGAGATCCTCATTGTCTAGTCAATAAACCACCCCATTTTCTTCTCTATACATATGTAACAACTAAAATTCTTCTAGTGAATTTAGAGATTTTAGTATATATGTTACTATGGATGATGTGGACATAATTAGACCTAGGCTTTTGTTTATTATTCTAAGTTTATTTTATCATTTTCTAAAGCATTAGTCCTAAGTCTAAGTTATAAATTGAAAGTCCAATTCTAGCTTGTAAATATCGACAACATTTAGACGACATGGTATTTGGGTTGGATTTGTCTTTTGTATGAGATAGAAATTTTGGATTTGTTAGCTTAGTTAGCTTCTTGTTAACATCTTAGCTTAACTTTAGCTTTTGGTTAAGCATCTTCTATTTTGAGAAGATTGTTGTTGTAAAAATATTATTTAAGCATCTTACATGAATAAAAATCTAGTTAGTGTTTTTCTATCTCTTATTCCAGTTCACTGGTATTAGAGCCTATGATTAGTCTTGTGAGAGTTAGGCTACTAGTTTGTCTAGGAAGTCCTAGTTTGCATAGAATTATTACATTAAAAATTATTGCAAAATTCCCTCCAAATATCCATTTTAGTTCACAAAATTATTCCTCTATGAGTTTTGTTGAGCTTATTTGCCTTCTTACATTCAAATTGATGCTATTTACACCATTAGTTTTAGTTTGTATGGTTTTGAAGGTTACATAAGGGATAAAATCAAATTTAATATTAATAGTTCTACTAAATATTAATATTAAGTTTAATTAAACTAAGGTTTTAAAACCCTAGTTTAAAAAAATTAGACATCCACTGCCTGATCAACCAATGGCCACCCCTATCATTGTCAACTCTCTATCGGTTGTCCTTGAACCCATCGACCACCTGTCGGCCATTCCTAGCATTGGACGATCGACCCCCAATGACCAGAGGTTGACCCTTGATGACCAACAAAGAGTTGATTGGCCATTTGCCAAGTTTTTTGGCCATTTACCAACCACGCTCGAAGGCAAAACCCACCCTGCTACCAAGTTGATGTCATCCCATGATCATCTCGACTTTGATTGATGTATCTCACTACTTGAAGGATATCGATGTGAAATTACCTATTAGCAATACCACCATCTTGACACTGAACTAGTGCCATCGATGCTACATTTTTTGTTTGCTCATACCCTCTTGGCAATTGACTACTAGCAAGGACAATCATGTGTCGTCCTAAATCAAATCCACTTTTCATTGATTTTAGTGGTTTCCAACTTGATTTCGATGTTACCCTACAACTTTCGATGCCTCCTCTATGTTTTCGATGGAGTTTAGGCAATTTTTAATGCTCTCCTACATTTTTCAATGATTTTTTATGTTTTTTGTCAACCTTTTACGCATTTCAATGACCTCGCGATGGCTTTGGTCTGTTTACCAATTATTCTTCAATGTTTTCTTGCGTTCACAGTGGTTAATCGGTGAAGTCTTGGTGAACCTAATTTTTGGTTCATGCTAGTGTTTCAAATTTTTTTATCCCACATTCATGGAAAAGTTGTTTTGAAAGCCTTTACAAGGTCTTCTTCATAGGAAGGAAGATAACCAAGATTTGTTGGCGAAGGCTTGATTGGTGCTCTCGTTGCCTTGTCTGTTAAGTACTTCCTAATTGGATGCCTTCCAATGCCTTGTAGGCTCATTGACGCACTAACTTGACATGTGGCAGAGAATTAATCAATTTTTTGGTTAAATGTTTGTTTTCTGTGCAAGATTTATCCCACACATGTTATGGGGTGGAAATTAGGGATTTTATAATCTGTTGAGCACAATATACAAAATAGCCAGCCCTTGCGACTGGCTAGGTGATTTTTGGTCGCCAAAAAGTTGATATAGTGCGCTCATGTGATGACTGTTGACTGCTTTGCCTGATTACCATGTTGATTGTTGATTGTACTTGACCAGTGCCAACCCGAAAGGGTTAACTTTATTTTTTAGCAAAAAAAATAATTAATTTGTACCACAATATTGTTTTGATTTTATTCCCATAGTGTTTTAAAAGTAAATTTATTTTTGCTTGGGAATAAGACAAAAAATTTATAAAAGAGGGAGGTTAATTTGTAATCCCTCTTGTAGAAGTTTAAAGCTTGAAATTTGGTTGTATTAGCCTAAGAGAGGCTATTCTTTTGTAATAATTCTAGCTTACACTAGATCTCAAATGACTTTTGATTTAGTGGATCAAATGGTCACAATAGCAATAGTAGTTAGCCTTTTGGCTGACAAAGTGAATGACATTGCCACTCAAAGTCCTCTTGATGTAAAAGCCACTAAAGATGCTAAGGCCCATACAAAATGTGAAGTCAAGTTGTATGATGGGTCTAGGAACCTCGATGTGTTAAATAGCTAGATCATGGACATGGAAACCTGGTTTGCATATATAAAAGTTCCTATCGATGATCAAGTTCCTTTTGCTAAACTCAAATTGAGTGGGTTAGCTAAACTAGTCATCATGGATAGACAAAAAAAATAAAATTCCATCACCATCTGGGAAGAATTGGTATAAGCATTGAAGGATTCATTCTATCCTTTTGATTATGTAAAAGAATTGAGAGTAAAATGGTTTATATTGTGCCAAGCTTACAATGTCTATGCAAGATTATGTCTCTTCTTTCAATAGGTTATGCATTTTGCTTCGTGTAAAAGATCCTATAGATGAATTTATTATAAAATTTACAAGTGGCCTTCAAGAGCACTTGTATAGGGAGCTCAAATATACTCCCTTAGAAATAATAGATACGACCTTCAACCATGCACAACTAGCCAAAGAGATATTTGCTACTTGGTCACAGGGAGCTTCTCGCTCTTCAAATCAACAACAATCATCGAAGGCCAAGATGCCTTCACCTTATTATCCTTCTTCTTTTTCCTCCTCTTCTACTTCTTATAATGCAAGGAAATATTGTAATCATTGTGAGAGATATGGACACTTAGAATCTAAGTGTTTTAGGAAAAATAAGAACTTACTTGTAAAATCTCCAATGGAGGAACCCCAAAAGGGTCCCCTTGAGGTTATGGGAGAAGGAAGAGAATATGTTGAGTTACGGGGTAAATTGAACAATGTTACCTTGATGAATCATAAAGGTGGTCATGACTGTTTGTTTATCATAAAAGCCCACCTCACTCATGACTTCTTTGTGAATTGTATTATCGATAATGGATCACAAACAAATTTGATTGCACAATTTGTTGTCAATAGGCTCAAATTACCTATGGAACCACATCCCCATCCATATCCATTGGGATGGAAGGATATGGGTTCTAACTCATACATCACAAACACTTGCACTATATCCTTCACTTTTGGGCCTCATTATGTGGATAGAGTCACCTATGATGTGACTCCCATGGACTATTGTGGTCTTATTCTTGGCCAACCCTATCAATTTGATAAAAGGGCTATATATGATGCATACAATCAAACCTACACTTTGCATCATAATAATAAGTAATTTATTATTCATAACCAACCACAGGCAACACTTATACCTTGCTCTTATCCATCAAAGAAGATAGCATTAGTCTTCAATTGACCTTAGGACACACTTACTTTCGATGCACCACATCCTCCCAAGGAGGCGATTTCATCATCTTTCGTTGCACTGCCTCCTCACAAGGAGGTAAGTTCATCATTTGCACCTCCTCCTGCTACCCCTATTGTTCTTCCTCCTATTTTGGAGTGGCCTTCTTCATTGTCATATTAACTAGTTCCTATTGTACAACAAACTTTGTAAGCTCCATAAAATACTTTTGGTACTTTATCCTTACCTCATCGAGACCCTATATAGATTAGCAATAAAGGTGCACCACAATATTGAATTCTAGCATCCATAACTTGTGGTCTCAATAACCTTGTTCAACATCTTAGTCGGCTTTGTTTTTAGCATGCAGTATCTCAACCTCTCACTTCTATTGTAAAAGCATTGGAGTTCAATGCTTCTATGGTGGAGAGGGATGATGTGGATATCATTAGACCTAGGCTTATGTTTATTAAGCTTAGTTTATTAGGCTTAGTTTATTTTAGTGTATCAGTTACTATGGATGATGTGGACATCATTAGACCTAGGCTTATGTTTATTAGGCTTAGTTTATTTTATCATTTTCTAAAGCTTAAGTCCTAAGTCTAAGTTAGAAATTGAAAATCCAATTCCAAATTGGAAATGTTGGCAACATTTGGATGACTTATTTGGGTTGGATTTTTCTTTTGTACGAGTTAGCAAAATTAGATTTGTTAACTTAGCTTCTTGTTAGAATATTAGCTTAGCTTTAGCTATTGGTTAAGCATCTTCTATTTTGAGAAGATTGTTGTTGTAAAAATGTTATTTAAGAACCTTCCGTGAATAAAAATCTAGTTAGTACTTTTCTATCTCTTGTTCTAGTTCAATGGCTACTACTATCTAACTTTACACCACCCTTTTATTAAGGTAAATAACAATATTTAATGAATCTCTCTCAATTATTATTTTCTTATCCACTAACTAAACCACAATCTATACTCTTGCCAAGATTGTCCTAGCTTTAGCCTGATGACTAGTCATAATGCCCAAGTACTCACTTATTGCTCTGATCACCATTCCTTGGCCATCCCTTAGTATTGCTCCTCCTTCAACCTTCCTTGGGTTACATTTAAAATCCCCATCAAAATTTAGCTTTATCCATCCTTTTTTGGTTGGTTTCCACTTTGTAAAGCTCCTCTATTCTCCTTAGGGATTGTCATCCATCCTAACCGGAATTAGGTTCCAATTTTCACTTAATTTTTCCTCCTTCAATGACTCTAGACTCTCATGCACTTTTAATTTTTTAACATTCTTCACTATGATTGCTATGATGTGCTCTCTATTCGTAGTTGTAGATCTCTTACCCCCTTTAAAAATCCTTCTATTTTTGTTCACCTGAACTCCTGATACATAATGAAAGGGAATTATATTATTAATATGATTTAGTTTTGGGTTCTTAAATGGATTTTCCTACTATTCTATCCAACCTGCCACATCATTAGGTAACACCCAAACCACCCCAACTTCTTTATTTTATCATACAATATTTTGAAGGAGTATTTACATTCTAGAAAGATGTGACTCACTGATTCTTCATGATATTTATAAAGGTAACTTCTGTTAGGAAATTCAAAAACCCCCTTATGCAAGTTATCTACTATTAAAATACTATTGGTCAGTCACACGAGCAAGAAAATATCATGTTTGAATTTTAGATAATAGAACTTCCCTTATATCAAAAGCACCATTGATGCTACTAATTTAGGTACAATGCTTTTAATTTAGGTCATTATATGCACTTTTTTTCATCTAGAAGTATGTTTGATTAGTTATAATGTTTGATATTTTTGATAGGGTAGAGAGGTCATCAAGGGATTGATAACGCAAAGCCAAGGCTTCATACAAAAACTCACTTTTCCACAAAACCAAAATCCCAATTAAAGAATGAGAGATTCTAGCCTTCAACAGAGTTCTATTTGATAATGAAGATCTCCTTTGCATACATATAGATGTAAATTTCATTTGACAAAATGTGTTTACATGTATTTGAGATACATTTATGTAGATCCACAAACTTAGGCCAAAATCCATTAAACCAACAAATCAAACCATGATCCATATAAAAGGCTATATATTTTGGCTCCATATCAATAGCAGGAATAGTTTCTACCTTATCTCCTAAGAAATGATTGATCAAAGTAGGTCAATGCATCTTCTCTAGAGTTTCCTCAAAGGATTTTGTATCATGAAAATCCAAATCCACAAGCCAAGTGGTTCTATTCTTATAAAAATCAAAACCCATGAAAAATACAAGAAAAATATTTGATCTACAATTAATATTCTCCAAAGTAATATCACTTTATGCTCACAAAGCCTTACACATGTCTCCTTCACTCGACATTTAAAAAAACATGAACTTTCATGTCTAGGCAATCATTTAAAGACTAAACATAAATTACTCTTTTTTTTTGATACATAGGGGAATTAGTTACATCCACACTATTTTTAGTAATTTCCAAGTGTAGGGTTCAAACCAATGGTGTGCTCCCAACAAGCCTATACCACCTTGTGGTTGATGATCCGATGTGAGGGAGACCCCCGATCGCTTTGTATTCATATCATCATTGTTGGTCTAGCACAGACTCATAGGATTCATATCAGACTACTACCTTTGCAACAGGCATGCCCCCAAGGTTTGAACCTAAGTCTATTCTTGATAAGTGCTTGGTCAAACAAACAATTATCAATCCACCTAACCCATGGAAGCTAAACATAAATTACTATCATTTAATCTTCAATTTTGATACCTTTCACTTAAATATACATATACCAATTAAAACCACTATTAACATTATGTCTAAATAAAATATTGAGTATATTATGACACATAGAATAGTAGTTCTCATAGCTTAATTAAGTCTTATGCATAATTGAAGTCTCAAATATTATAGAATGTGCAAGATATTATATATTATGATCAAAATGATTGTAGAGGATAAGATCTACCAGATCAACTATTTGCTTTAGGATCTAACATCTAGTATCCAAGGTGTCCACCAAGATGAACTCACGCTGAATACAAAGATTCTAGAGCTCAAATACCTAAGCTCAAGATGCCTTCAAATGAACATGAAGGTCATATTTATACAATTCTCAAAGCCAACATATAAAATGATAATACTTTGTGTTGTTTATTAGATATTTTTGGTAATATCCATTGGCAGAGAACATACGAACTTGAAAATGTGCTCTCTATACATCTTTTAACCTTGATATTAAGCCTACCAATTGGCTTGAGTTTCAGAAAAAACAAGAAGAAGAAAAGGGTGAGAAAATATTAGAGAAATATTTAGAGAAAATAAACATGGACAAATCAATATGCACAACATGATGCAACCGAAGCATTTGAGCATGCAAGATACTGCTCAATCTGAGGTTATGGCCCTAGAACCATCTAGTGGTCATGAACCACTTCAAGGCATGGCCCATGTATAGAATTTCCAACCTTCCAACCTAAAGGTTCCTATATGTAGAAACCCTAGAAAAGTGCATGAGCTTGCACATTACATCATTGGTTGGGGTGACATTCAAAGGAACTTATTTCAGAAAACAAAATATTCAACGAGATCATAAGATGAGGAGGCCATATTTGATCAAACAATTATAACCCTATTATTGCGCCTCAAGAACCCAAAAAAAGCCACTTGTTTAACAACGGGTATAAAAGGACGTCTTACATAGTGATAGGTTGCAAGAACTAAAAGGATTCTGATCTTAGATTAGGTCTGTTTTCTGATTTAGCAAAGTTGAAGAGCATAATCACTACTGATATTAGATCGAAACAGTTATGTTATTGAGTTCAATACATAGTATAGCAGAACACCATCAATTGATCATAGGATACTACAACATCTAACCATTAGATGGTATGTTACAGTGTAACTATAACCAAAGCGATCACGGATACTAAAAAGATAATCTAAAGTTCAGTGTTTTCGATCTGCGAGATCAAAACCAATGTCTTGCAGGCAGAGAGCATACCCACTTGGCTCTAATACCAAAAATTATAAGATGCAATAGAAACAAACTATGGTGCAAAGATTATAAAATGCGCAAGATATTATATATTATGATCAAAATAATTACAGAGAGGATAAGATCTACAAGATCAACTAGTGCTCTAGGATCTAACATCTAGTATTCAGGGTGTCCGCCAAGATGAACTCACGCTGAATACAAAGGTTCTAGACCTCAGATACCTAAACTCAAGATGTCTTCAAATGAACATGAAGGTCGTATTTATACAATTCTCAAAGCCAGGCAGGACAAATTTTTTTTTAAGAGAGAACACATGTCATCAATGTGATGGCTAAAGCTAACCATATTTTATGCTTTAGGATATAGACGAATAGGTAAACCCTTTTCCATGCGAGCGTTAGGAAAGTAACGTATACGATCGGCCTCTAGCGGTTCCCATCTGCATATTATAACTCAAATTAATCTATGCAAGATTCCTGTTCACCCACGTTTTAAACTAGCCTTCTATTTCTAGTTGATAAAACATGCGTATTCGAAACTTTATTTACATTTTATTTATAATTTTATAGATTTTTTTTATTAGAGTATTATAGCCCATCTTTTGCAAAACTTTTTATAAATTTACATTTTATTTATAATTTTATAGATTTTTTTTTATTAGAGTATTATAGCCCATCTTTTGCAAAACTTTTTATAAAACCCCTCTTTCATTTCCTTGGGGAAAAAAAAACAAGAGGATGGACTCTAACTTGAACTTGGTGACGAAGTTATACAGAAAGAGAGCAATCTCTAGTCGGGCCAAATGATAACCAGGACACAGCCTCCCACCTTTTCCGAATGGCATGAAGGCCGGGTTTTCTGTCAGTTCCTGCAACGCAATATCAATCCCTTTACTGGATTAATTAGCAACCTAAATTTTGTATGCTAGATTAAAACAAAATAAAAAAATATTAATTACCAAAATTTAGTAGTTTAAATTAAAATAATATTAAAAGATACATGGTGGCGTACATGGCCCTCGTTTTCCCACCGCCACGGGTCGAAAGCAAGAGCACCAAAATAGTTCCTCTCGTCCATATGCATCCCATTCAGAAAAACCATGACCTGCCATCCTTTGGGAATGACAAAATCTTTTTTTGACGGAAAATGGAAATAGTTATTATCTCACACTGAACGGTAAGTGTACTTTTCTAAAAATTAAAAAATATACTTCATACCTTTATACTTCACTTCCTGAGTGGATTCTCGGGGAATACCGGGAAAAACGTTCCCAAGGCGAAGAGTTTCCTTTATGACCTTCAAATGGAAAATACAGAGCAATTAGCAGCTAGGAACCTCTTTGTTCAAACCCCAAAGAGATAAAAGATAGCAGAATAAAGATTGAGTACACAATGGGTGAATTTCATTGATAAATAGTCGTCCCAGGTTAGCTTTTCGCCGCCCTTGGCCTTCAAGATGGCATCGTGCTCAGCCTGTCATACCACCCACACCTATATCAGATCTCCAATTAATTGAAACAAATTCTAATTTAAAACCAGGTAGTATTGTTAGCTTGATTGCCTTCAGCTCTTCCAATGCTCGCGGGTTGTCTGTAAGGAACTTGACGGCAAACGCCATGGCCGTAGAGGAAGTTTCGTAGCCCGCAAAGAGTAAAATGAGTATCAAATCCGCAATGATTTCATCTGAGAACTGACCGTCCCTCACAAGACATGTCAGCAGATCATTCCTCACTATCTCCGGATGATTCCTCCTCTCCTCCATAGAGTTGTATATCATTCTTATCAAAAATTCTCTCGCCTGCGAGAAAACAAATTACAGGAGGATTATATCATACCTCCATTCCCAAAAATCGAAGCAAGAATATTATTATGTCAAACCTTCATTCCCTTGGCGTAAGCGGAGCCGGGGATTTTGATGGGGAGGGTAACCGTGGCGGCCGTGAATTCCTGAAAGGCCTCATAAATTTCGCCTCTGTCATCGGACGGAGAAATATCGAGCAATTGTTTGGCCATCAACTTGAGAACGACACGGCGACACTCGTGCTGAAGATGGATGTCCCTCTTCTCTTCCCATTTTTTCATTCCCTCACGCAGCAGATCTTGTACATTGTCCATGATAGCCGAGCTCAGCCTCTCGAACCTCAACAGATTGACGACCATTCCGTGGAGCTTCCTCTGCTTTTCTCCGTGAGTAGACAGCAAGCTGTACTTTCCCAGTAAATTATGGAAGGACGACATGTATTTGGCATGGAAGAGCCTTCCCTCGTTGGCCAAAACATACTTGTTGAACTCCGGATCCACAGAGATGACCGTGCGCGAGTTTCCGAACAAATTCGTTCTGAAAACCGGCCCAAGCCTGTAGCGTTTTTCGTCAAAATAATTCGTAATAAACTTGCAGATAACTCAAATCAAAAGTCTGAAATCAACATCATAAGAGATATACCTGCGCTGTCGTTCATCGAAAAACTTTCTTGGCTGGAAAGACCATCTGAGTAAGCTGATCGTGTCCCCGATGAAGGGCAATCCCCTGGATCTGGGCGGCAGTTTGTGTTTTTGGTGGTTTCCGCATTTAAGCCCTATGATTACAAGTGCAATGCAGAAAGAAAGAAGCCCCGCCATCCACGAATACATAATCTGCTGCTCCATTTTAGCCCTGCCCACCTGAGCAAGGCTGCTATTGTTTACAACGGGGGCCTGCAAAACAGAGCATCAAGGTAAGATAAGACCGGAAAAAAATAATAATAATAATTCAAAATACTGTAGAGTATTAAAAAAATTAATAATAATAACTAAAAATACTGTACAGTATTAAAAAAACAAATTCTTGAGCCTCACTGTTTTAATTAAATAATTTTTTTAATTTAATTAGTTAAATAATTTTTATTATTAAATATCATGTAGATAATGGATGTCTTATAGTTAATAATCTAATAAAAATGTTATTTATTTATTGAGAATCAAGATCGAGGTCTAACCATGTGTGAAGGCATGGAACGCACATGGGAGGAAGGAGGCTTGGGAAACGTGGAGCGCACATGGGAAGAAGGAGGCTTGGGAAACGTGGAGCGCGCTTCCGTTTTTTCAATTGTTGGGGAATGAGAAAGGAGAGGAAGGGAAGTTATTAATTTAAAGGAGTCGTTGGGGTAAATATTATATGAGGTTGGATTACAAGAAAGTTATTAATTTAATAGAGTAGTGGGAGTAAATTAATTAAAGTGTATGGAGTGAAATGAAATGATAAGTGATGTGATAGAGTAAATGATATAGTATGAAATTAAATGATAACAAATTTAATACAATATTTTTAAGGGTTTGGTGGAATGGAATGTGAAGGTGTAATGGTAAGTGAAGGTGTAGTTGGACACTTACCAAGAAGAGACCTAGGTTCAAATCTTGGGAAAAGTCAACCTTTTGCAAAAGTAGTAGTATGCTTTGAATCCTTTGAGTGCATGTTTGACCCACGATGATGATATGAACCCCGATTGATTGGTTGTCCTCATCTCACGCCACAACGAGACAGATAGGATGATGATGATATGAACCCCGATTGATTGGTTGTCCTCATCTCACGCCACAACGAGACAAATAGGTTTGTTGGGAGCAATCCCTGTGGTTTGAACCCTACGCTTGCTAATTACTAAAAATAGTAATTGTAACCAACTCTCCTATATGATCAAAAAACAAATTTACTATAATAATTATTAATTCAATAAATAAAATTATTGAAAGTTACAGTTAAACCTAAATTAAACATAGAAATAGAAATTGTATGAATGGATGAATGAATGGATGTCCTCGATGTCGATACAAATATAAAGTACATCATTGGTTCTTTTACACCAAATTTGTGTTCAAGCTTCATCACTTTCATGCTCTTCAACTTTCGCTTGCCTCCTTTATGCTTTTAGCTTACACTCACCTCACTTGTGCTTTTAGATCACAACTACCTTGCTTGTACTCGAGGCTCACATTTTCCTTGCTTGTGCTATTGACTAACACTTGTCTTGCTTATGTTGTGGCTCGTACTTACCTTATTTGTGTTCTCAACTTCTAGCTTGATCCTATCAAGAGTTGTTCAACCAACACATAAAGTATGTTTTCCTCTTTATATCATTGGCATGTTAGGGCTCACAGTCGTTAGTGCCTCATCAGGACTTACCATCTACACCTACCTATGACATTGAATCCTTTAATAAGACAAACATCCTCTATCACACTCCTTCACACTTACTCTGCTTGGCATCTGGGGTTGAATTCTCCTCCTCCATTTGGAGTTTATGTGCCCTAGTGTTTGAACGTCTATTCACCCTTTTACTTACTTCAACACACCTGGGAGAAGGAGTTGTCTTCATTTCTAGTCTCCTCAGCACCTAGAAATGTCCCACACCACTGCTTACTAGATAAAAAAAATGGACTCCTTGTTGCTTTACCTAACACATGCTTCATCTCCCTAATTCAGTTTGCCCCTCAAGCGCATCTCACCTAAAGTTCAATGAATGGTTGCTCTTTAGTTTTTGACCTAACTCATCCTTGGCTTTGGCTTGCTTTTCTATGGCTTTCTTTGTTTTACAAACCCCTTGGGTTCATTTTGCATTTGTGATGCTCTAGGTTTTCCATTACCTCTTCATTGGCCAACTAGTTTTCCACATAACATATGGCTTTTAATCTTCAAATGTCGTCTCTTTTCACCCACTCTAGGTGAAAAGTACCCTCTTCCTTGGTCTATTTTAGCATGTGAGTTCCATATTCTTTGGATATCTCATCCTTTTCCTTCAATTTATTTTGGCCATGCTTTAGCTCCTTGGCCTTTCAAGGTAAGGGCAATAAAATCCATCTAGTTGACATGCCCTTCTCTTGCACTAGGTCTTTGGATGAACTGACTACTTTGATCCACTTGGTGCCTCAAGAGGAATGGAAGCTCAGTTTCTCTTATTCACTAGATGTCTACACAATGTGGGAAGCACTTAGAGGTTCTAGTGCCATGGTTTTTCTTTCTCTTAACCACCATATACACAACTCAATGTAAATAGCTCTCCAAACCTACTCGACTCAATCTTATTCTTGGCATTGAGCCCATGAGGCAGGGTTATGCATAGTGGCGAATATTCACCAATTGGGCGAATATTAAGACTTCTAAAATTTGAAATTGGCGAATATGAGGACCCTCGACATCGGTTCATTCGCCTAAAATTTTCAGGACCAATTTTTTCTTAGGGTCAATTCTCCATAATATGTATTCAAACATAGGTATATTTGTACTCGTTGGAAATATCTTTTCAATCCTGATCTAATGGTGGTGTTTTTATGAAGTTATAAGGTCATTTAATAGGTAAAAATATGCCCCAAAGATGAATTTACATTTTAGGGCTTCAAATACCTCAAAATTTGGTGTGAATATTGATTTGATTTGCTTAGGATTCGCCATGATTCACCTTGATTTTTATTAGGATTCACCATTTTTTTACAAGTACATTTTGAGTCTAACCCCTTATGCATAACCCTACCATGAGGGACACCTACAATGGGTCATCCCCTTTAGTCCAACGTAACTAGTTAGAATCTTGATACCCATAGTCATTGTGGAATTCCTCTTTTGGGATGATTGTGAAGCACCTTCACATCCTAATTCTTTGTTTAATGATGTTTCATAAAAGGCTTCACTAACCCCACTTTGCACCCTCACTCCCATTAGGATGTTGGGGTTCTAGGTATCGTTTGATGACTTTACTTCCTAGAAATCAATTAAACCTATTCATAGCAACATTGGCTCTTCTAACGCCTTATCAATAGGGTCCTCTATTGAACTTGAGTTGCATCTTGTGAATACCATGTTACTACTGACACACCTACTACCTATGGCAATCCTCCTTGTTTATTTTCTAGATACTTTATGTTTTAACACTTTGGAAAGTTTTGTTGTAGGAGAGCTAGACTCTATCTATGCTTGGCCTTGTCCCTATGCTATTTTTAGCTGATACCCACAAGTTACAAAGGAACCTGCATGCTGGTTGTGGCCGACCGAGGTTCCATTCCCACTGCCTCCACCCTGCTGGATATGTAGGCATAGTTGGCAAATGTCCTATGTGCTGGTAGAGGCCGACAAGGCTCCATTTTCTCTATGCCCAACCTGTGGATATATTAATAATTCAACCCCCTTATGACTGATGCCATGTGGTATACCCGGATGGGACAACTACGGTTGGCCATAGAGCTAGGTTCTTGGGGCTTCTAAACTACCCAATTTTTAATGTCCGTGGGTCTAGGTGGATTGGTAAGTTGGGGCGCTTACCAAGAGGAGACCTAGGTTCCAATCCCACGGGCTTGCCCATGCATAGACAGTAGCCCAGATCCGATTCCTCTGAGTGGTGCGCTAGATTGATGACGACGGTGCAACCCGTGTGCGTCCAGCGGTCCCCATCTCACGTTGGGTTACCATGTACCGAGACGGTGGAAGTCCTGGGAGCCTTCGTAGATAGTTTGAACCCTACCAACTATGCTGGTAGTTACTAAAAATCGTGATTGTAACCATTGCTTCTATATATCAAAAAAAAAAACTCATCCAACAAGGTTTCCAACCCTACTAAATAATCCCTATGTTCCAACCCTACTAAATAATCCCTATGTTCCAAAGGAAGTCATCATGAGGCACTCATGTCAAACCTCATCATAACACTTTAGCTCCTTCAACTTGGACAACTTGAGGGTTGAAGAGGTAGAAGCATTCGTCTGGCTCACTACCGGGGATGCTGCCACGAGAACTTCCTAGACTCAATCGACTTGAGTCTCTACTTGTGATCCTCATGGCCTATTTGCAACTCAGTCACTCCGTCATCCATGAATAATATTTTCTCCTCAATCTTGTCACCTCTTTGCGACGCTATTTGCTTGAGGTCATTAACTAGCATGCTCTGCTTGATAGGTTATCGTGACCGACTTCTCTCCCCGCGAAACGTAACTGAAAGAAAACCGAGTCGTAACTGAAACAGTAATAATCAAAGAAACACATACAGGGGTCTGAAAGAAGAGCGAAACGTTGCTGAAACCGTATAAACAAAATAATCAAACATACGGAATAAGAAATACGTTCGCAAGGACGCCTGGGTCATTCATTGCACATGAAAAGATCTCTAGTTACTAAAAAGGCCACCGCTAACATTTCAAACATAAGATCTGTTTTATTTATTCGTGTTTTTTATCGATATTTTTTATACATACTACCCAATTTCATTGCCCATAATGTAAGTAATTTTGATTGTTGGCAGATTTGACTGCTCAATAACCCTTATATACAAGTCTCCTTGACAATCATTTAAAAAATCTAAACACAAATGATCATCATTCAATCTTGAACTTTAATACACTAATCAAAATTACAATTAACATTAAGCTCCCAAATATAGACGAATAGGGAGACCCTTTTCCATACCAGCGGCAGGAAAGTAACGTATACGATCGTTCTCTAGCGGTTCCCATCTGCATATTATAACTCGAATTAATCAGTGCAGGTTCACAATCTGAAACTTTTGACCAAAGACGTAATACACTTCGACATTCTCAGACAGTTTCAAACTAGCTTTCTATTTCTTGTTCATAAAACATGCGTTTTAAATCGTATTTGAAACTTTATTTACATTTTACAAAAACCCTCACTATAATCTCCTTATTCGCTTTTAATTAATGAAAAGTCCTTTTATTAAAAAAGAATAGACAATGGACTTAACTTGAACTTGGTGACGACAGGTATTTGGCATGGAAGGACGACCGCAAGCTGTATTTTCCCAAGTAAATTACGGAAGGACGACAGGTATTTGGCATGGAAGAGCCTTCCCTCGTTCGCCAAAACATACTTGTTGAACTCCGGATCCACAGAGAAGACGGTGCGCAAGTTTCCGAACAAACTCGTTCTGAAAATCGGCCCAAGCCTGTAGCGTTTTTCGTCAAAATAATTCGTATTACACATAGAGATAACTCAAATCATAAGTTCTGATATCAACAAAATAAGAGATATACCTGCCCTGTCGTTCATCGAAAAACATTCTTGGCTGGAAAGACCATCTCATTAAGCCGATCGTGTCCCCGTTGAAGGGCAATCCCCTGGATCTGGGCGGCAGTTTGTGTTTTTGGTGGTTTCCGCTTTTAAGCCATATGATTACAAGTGCAATGCATAAAGAAAGAAACCCGGCCATAAACGAATACATAATCTGCTGCTCCATTTTAGCCCTGCCGACTGATGCAACTGCTTCATCTCTGCTGCATTCTTACCTTGGATCCTCCATGTAATGGTAAGACTTTAAATTATGAAAAAAGCTGTCGAGTATTAAAAAAACAAATTCTTGATTTTTTCAATGTTTCTACTTATTATCTTAATACCTCAAAGTCTAATTAAATAATTTTTTAATTTAATTCAGTAGTTTTTATTATTAAATTTCACGTACATAATGAATATATTATAGATAATAATCTTCTTAAATATGCTAGTCTATCTATTGAGAATCAAGAGCCATGTGTGAAGGCGTGAAGCGCACATGGGAAGAAAGGGGAGGCTTCGGAAACGTGGAGCGCACGTTTTTTTTTTTTAAATTGCTGGGGAATGTGAAAAGAGAGGAAGGGAAGTTATTAGTTCAATGGGTAGTTATTCTTAATTAATGTACGAGATTGGATAACAAGAAACTAATTTAATGGACTAGTTGGATCTAAATTAATTAAATTTTAATGGAGTGGAGTGAAATGACCAATAATTTGGGTGATATGATGTAGTAAATAATATGGCATGAAATTAGATGACAACAAATCTGCTATTATAATTATTAATTTAATGAATAAAATAATTAAAAGTTTTTTTTTTTGAATTTAGCTAAAAAACTTTTGTGGGGTTGCTTTGGTTTGAGAAACCATGACCAGGAGGTTCTACACCATCAAAATCATCCGAAAGTCGCACTTAGTCTTAATTGTACCAGCATTATCAATTGGATTTTGGGTACTCAATGTGCGTTTGGTAGGGTGAAGATTCGAACTAGGGATCTCCTTTGGAGGATTTCCCTACCCTCTCCAACTCACCTACACCACGTGGGTTAAAATAATTGAAAGTTACAATTGAACTTAAATTAATTAAATATATAAATTGTATTTTAGATATTATGTATGAATGAATCGATATTTTTCCAAGAAATTTGATTATTAGTCTTCAAAACAATAATTGCTCTCAGATCATTCTATGTTTACACCAACGCCATCTAACTCATCAATCAGTTTGTGTTAATTTTTCTTCGTGTTTTATACTTCCTACCTCTGCCTAAGAAAGACCTCTCGTTAAACACTAGCTCTTTGTTCAACATAATTCCTTCATCTTCTTTGGATGCACACAATGGCCACAGAATTGTGTTTATCATAACCCCTCACAAGCACCCTCAAGCGAGGGCCTTACCTATGCATTACCTTAACCTATTCAACTTCTCCACCTATGCTCAACCCTCCAATCATCTATTTTTTGTCGAGTTAGACACCATAGAGAATGATGAAATCAAGTCGACGTGGATCTCAACAACCCCACCTACCTAAACTTTGAGCCTATACATTACTCAATTGGCATGAACTAGTTCTAAGAACTATATCTCAACAGTGGAGATGACATGCAAGCTTTAGATAGACTACAATAATCCTCAACAACTCAATGTTACTATTACACCTGCTACTTTGTTCCTTGCACCCATAGAAGCCCCTAATATCTATTGAGATTTGAAACTACTATGACAGTGCAAGTTAATTAGTTGTATTTAGGATAACTGATGCAAGCTAGAAAATTACATTCAGAAGATCGCATGAGAATAACTAGTGCAAACTGATATTTCAAATTGTCATGCAGAGTTAGAGAGTAATAGTTCATTCGTCATTCTCATGCTTATAAATAATAAGAGAGGGAAGAAAAATTCAACCAACAAAATCTTTCTCCTATTCAGTCAAGTTGTTGCAAACCCCCATCATGGTGCAGTAACATGTACGTAGCTCCAACATATTGGAATGGGCCTGCACAACAGATGAGTAATGATCCGAACTAGAATAGATGGAGCAATCAACAGAACCAACTTTGCCATGATTGTAATTTGTGCAAAGCAGGGCATGCAAGATAGGGGTTTTATGCATGTAATGATTGTATTAAGGAATGATACAATTTTTCTTTGAGGTCTGCAATCTTAGTGTTAATTCCTTTGCTCATGCATGTTCATGATCACTGTTCTCTTTTGTTAATTTCTCTTTAGTGCATATATTACTTTTGTTCTTAGTTATTTAATCATTTTTCTTCTACACTTACTTTTATGCCAACAAGTGGTATCATAACGTGAAGGATAGGGGTTGTTCTTCAATGAGAAAACTTAGGCATAGTTTTGGCCTGTGGAGTCTAGGGAAAATTTGGAATTGGCTACAACAGTCACAAGAGTAATGTAGAAGATGAAATGGAGAAGTCAACCATTGAGAAGTTCAATGAGCATAACTTCAATATGTGGAAATGGAAGATGAAGTATCTTCTGGTGGAGAGAGACTTGAAGGAAGCAATCATGCATGATACAAAGTTAGGTGCATTGTCGTATGAGGATTAAGATGAGAAAAATGGAAAAGCCATTGCATTGATATGAGTGAATCTAGCTAATTTAGTTCTATCAAATTTCATTGGAGCCACAAAAGCGAAGGAGATGTGGGACAACTTGAGATAGTTGTATGAATCCAAATCTATGTTGAGCTTGATCTTATTGAGGAAAAAAGTTGTATGGATTGTGGATGGTGGATAGCGAAAGAATATGAGAACACCTGAACACCTTCAATACCTTGATACATTAGTCGAGGTTAGTCCAAGATCAAGTCAAAGATGAAGAGTAGTGTATCTGCTTGTTGTGCAGTCTCTGAGATTCCTATGATAATTTTATTATTGCGATCAATGGAAGCACAAAAGTGACCGATCTAAAGATGGATGTCATTGTGGGACAACTCCTGCAAGAGGATACAAGGAGAAAGACTGTAGAAACCACAAAGAGTGTTGAGACCTTGACTATGAGAGGCAAGAATAAAAAAAAACAAAAAAATAATGAGAAGGTAGGAGAAAAAGGGTATAGATCAAAATCAAGAAAGCGATTCCAAGCAAATGTAGGAAGCAAGATTTGATGTGATGGAAGTGCAATGAAAAAGGGCACATCAAAAGTGAGTGCAAAGCTGTTTCTCAGGAAGAGAAGGCAAAATCTACCATAGAAGGGGTCGTAGGTATTCCCATATGCTTGGTGATTAATGCCTAGGAGGAATCATGGATGATTGATTTCAATGTGTCATTTCGTATGACACCCCACAAAGAATGGTTTGAGGCGTACCATGAGGGTCACTATGTTAGAGTATTTTTTGGGGATAGTTATCACTATTACGTAAAAGGAAAATATAGAGTGATTAAAGCTTAGATATGGAAGGGAGAAGTACATAAATAATGTGTCATGTTCCTAGACTAAAAAGAAATTTGCTCTTAGTGAGCCAATTTTATTATGTTGGTTTGGAGACTATCTTTGATAGAAATGGCTACAAATTGGTAAAGGGATCCATGGTAATGATAAGAGGAGTAAGGCCAAGATCTTTATACAAGTTGGATGCAGAACCTATCAATATTAGCAATTCATACCTAAGTGAAACAACAAGTAAAAGTCCATCAGAAGATTATGTTGTGGCACAAGCATATGTCACACATCAATGAAAAGAGTTTGTAGGAGATGTGTAGCAAACAACTGGTACAATATTTGAAAGGTAAGAAGTTTGATTCCTTTGATTTTTGTAAAGCTTATATCATGAAAAAGCAATTAAAGAGAATTTAATTCTATTCAAGTGAGTGTAGGAGTGGTGATGTTTTAAATTTAGTACACTCAGACATCTATGAACCCAAGGAGGAGCAATCCATGATAGGGTCCGAATATTTTATCACCTTTATTGATGCTTTCTCTGGGAAATCTTGGGTGTTAATCATGAAGCAGAAGAGTGAAGCATTGGAGAAATTCAAAAACTTTGTTGTTGAAACAAAGAGGTATACCAACAATAAGGCCAAAGTTTTGAGGATAGATAATGGAGGTGAGTATTTCTCTAGAGAGTTTGATACCTTCTACAAATTACATAGGATTGCAAGGCAAAAATCCACACCTTGCAAAAATCCACTCTCATGGATAAGACATGGAGCATGAGAGAAGATGTAGGTCTAGACAATAGGTTTTGGGTTGAGGCAGTTCACACTGCCAATCATGTTAACAATTTGTCATCAAGTTCAATCTTAGGAGGAATTAATCTATAGAAGAAGTGAAGTGCAAAAAAAACCATTGTAGAGAATTTGAGAGTGTTTGTATGCAAAGCTCACATGCATGTTTCAAAGGAGAAAAGGACCAAGTTGGACAATAAGTTTATAAAATGCATTTTTGTGGGTTATCCTAATGGTGTGAAAGGCTATAGATTATGAATACCATTAGAGAGGCATCATACGATGAGTTGTGACATGATATTTAAGGAAAATGTGGCTAGTGAAAGGAGGGAAGGTTAGAAAAATTAAATTGAGGTGAAAAGGGATGATCAATAGCCTCTCTTAGATCATCATCAACCTTTCATAGCTAGTTGTAGTAGTTAGCAAGAGTCTTCTAATTCACAATAATATTTTGTAGTTGGTCAAAAACCTTCTATAGGTGGTGGTAGCATCAAAAATTAGCCTACCATAGCAGGCCCTAGTGATCAACAACAAGCTATCAATAGTCAAATTGGTAGCAATAATGGTGAGACATCTACTAATGATGAAATTGGAGAGGAGACCCAACTAAAAAATAAAGTGCAAACTAGAAATGTTATAGAGGTTGAGGAGTGTAGCCAATCACTTTGAACGAGTGAACGCAAAAAGAGAGCACCAAGAAGGTATGGCTATGATACTAGTGATTTTAGTTATTCTATACTAATTGCACTTTGTGAAGAGCCTAGGAATGTGAAGGAGGATCTGAATTGCATTGAAGCTAGGTAATGGAGAATGGCAATGGAGGAAGAGATGAAGTCTCTTAGTGATAATTACAATTGGGATTTGTATCCAATGCCAAAATGGAGATAATTGGTTGGATGCAAATGGATATTCAAGAAGAAATATAATCCATATGGCTCGATGAAGTGGTGCAAGGTAGGGCTAGTTGTAAAGGATTATACTTAGGTTGAAGGCATTGATTACACTAAGACATTCTCATCGATAGCCAAGATAGTTTCAATTTGATTGTTGTTGGCAATGGTAGCAATAAATTATTGGGAGATTAAGTAGATGGATGTGAACACAATATTTATTCATAGAGAATTAAAGGAGAAAATCTACATGTAATAGCCTAAGGGGTTTAAAACTAGTGGGAGCAATCTAGTTTTTATATTAAAAAAATTGTTGTATGGCGTAAAAAAGCATCGAGAGAATGGTATAAATGATTTTATCATTACGTGATTGAACTTGGATTTGTAAAGAGTAATGCAGATCACTATATTTACTATTTTAAGTATTTAAGTAGGTTTGTTATACTTAAATTGTATGTTTATGTTGTACTACTGATAAGTAGTTCACAACATGCAATTCAGAAAGTAAAGGTAAAGTTGTCAAAGGAATTCAATAAGAAGGATTTGGGAGCCCTTCATTACTTTATAGAAATCAAGGTCAGGAGGAATACTTAATGAATAAGTTGTGGATCAGTGACGGCGCACCGGGAAAACACGCTTCTGCTAACCCCATTTTTTTTCATTAAAATCAACTGAAAATATACATGCAAAAATCAACAGCCCACAGGCTTACAATCACCGGCCCTCGGCTCGGTTCTCCGCTTCCTCACTCCTAAGATCTAAGTGTATTTCCCCGATCCACTGTCCCAACAAATACAATAAAATGGGTTTTTATAGAGGTCCCGACCCTCTCAAACTTGAACTCCCGCCTAAACGGGTTCACCAACCCGAATAATTACAATTTCAAAAATCGGGACACCAACCCAATTAAATTCTTCATCTTGCATGGCCTCTATCACTGTAGATCCCTGTCAAATAATTCTGCGCGTCCATCCTCTTTGATTCCTGCGCTTCCTGGTCTTGTCCGCCTTCATTGCATCTCGTGCCACATGACATCCGTATCCACCCTCGAAACAACCGCCTACGTGTTTCCCGCCATCTTGTTTTCTTCCTACGCCATTTTCTCTCTCCATCGTGATATCGCGACATGTCGCGATATCGCGACGTTTCTGGCTCTCTGCACCCTTTCCTCATTTTGGTCGCGATATTGCGACATGTCACGATATCGTGACCATTTTCTATCCTCGCCTTGTTGGCAAATTCTTGTCACGATATCACGACGTCGCGATATCACAATGTCTCTGCTGCTTTCTCCATCTGCTCCCCTGCTGTCATGATTTCACGACGTCGCGAAATCACGATGTTGTGATTTCGCTACCACTTTCTGCCTTCACTCTGCATTCCGCTTCGATGTCACGATTTCGTGACGTGTCGCGAAATCGTGACACTTCTTCTGCCTTCCTCCTGCTGCTGCTCTGACGTTGCGATTTTGCGACGTTGTGAAATCGTGACGTCGCGATTTCGCTACACCTTTCTGCCTCCTTGCCCGCTTTCAAAATCTGTCGTGATTTCGCGACATGTCACGAAATCGCGCCCCCTTCTACTGCATTTTCTCTCTCCTCCAAACTATCACGATTTCGCGACATGTCGTGAAATCGCGACCCCTTCTGCTCGACTTGCTCCTTGCCAATTTTTGTCGTGATTTCGCGACATGTTGCGAAATCGCGACGATTTTCTGCTTCCTTGCCTTCTGCTTTCTCTGTCGACTCTTCAGCACTGTTTTTCCCGAAACTTGATGCCTCTGCATCAGATGCTGCCGGATGCTCCTGCATCAGACACCCGGGGTACGTAGAGAAGTGATCTTCACTTCTGATTGGTCCGGTTGCTGCCTCCTGCAACACTCCCGGACTCATCTCTGCCTCAGTAGTCTGCTTTAACCCCGGCTCCCGGTCCATACTTCTGTCTTCTACGGACAGATTTCTCCACTGTTGCAAACTTCTTCTACAGCATGCTATATTTTCTCCTTTTGCATAGAAAAATCTGTGCCTTCTTCCGGGCAGGTCCCGGTACCGCTGTACTCTTCCTCACATGCGGTTTTCTTTAATTTTTCTTCTTTCTTTCTCCGTCTCTCTTCTCGTCTTTTCTGCCGTTCTTCTTTCTCCCGTAATTTCATTTCGAACCATTCCTTTTGCAAGGCCTTTAATTGTCGTTGCAAAGCTAAGACTTCCTTTTTCGACACCACATCCTCCTTGCTATCCCGTCTTCTTCGGGAATGCATTCTTCTCTCTTCCTTTTTCTTTCTTCTTTTTTTTTTTTATCGGGTCTTGGCATAAACTGCCTCCCGCTCGACGAATCTGCTTACGCACTTGAAGACCGAACTCACTCTCTCTCAGAACCCTCCCGCAGGTCCTGGTGCAACTGCCTCACCTTCGACGGATCTGCTGCACACTCAGGAACCACTGGCTCTGATACCACTGACGGGGCACCGAGAAAACATGCTTCTGCTAACCCCACTTTTTCATTAAAATCAACTAAAAATATACATGCAAAAATAAATAGCCCACAGGCTTACAATCACCGGCCCTCGGCTCGGTTCTCCGCTTCCTCACTCCTAAGCTCTAAGTGTATTTCCCCGATCCACCGTCCCGACAAATATAATAAAATGGGTTTTTATAGAGGTCCCGACCCTCTCAAACTTGAACTCCCGCCTAAACGGGTTCACCAACCCGAATAATTACAATTTCAAAAATCGGGACACCAACCCGATTAAATTCTTCATCCCGCATGGCCTCTGTCACTGCAGATCCCTGTCAGATAATTCTGCGCGTCCATCCTCTTTGATTCCCATGCTTCCTGGTCTTGTCCGCCTTCATTGCACCTCGTGCCACGTGGCATCCGTATCCACCCTCGAAACAACCGCCTACGTGTTTCCCGCCATCTCGTTTTCTTCCTACGCCATTTTCTCTCTCCGTCGTGATATCGCGACATGTCGCGATATCGCGACGTTTCTGGCTCTCTGCACCCTTTCCTCATTTTGGTCGCGATATCGCGACATGTCACGATATCGCGACCATTTTCCATCCTCGCCCTGTTGGCAAATTCTTGTCGCGATATCGCGACGTCTTCGCTGCTTTCTCCATCTGCTCCCCTGCTGTCGCGATTTCGTAATGTCACGAAATCGCGACGTCGTAATTTCGCTACCACTTTCTGCCTTCACTCTGCCTTCTGCTTCGATGTCGCGATTTCGTGACGTGTCACGAAATTGTGACACTTCTTTCGCCTTCCTCCTGCTGCTGCTCTTACGTCGCGATTCGCTACACCTTTCTGCCTCCTCGCTTGCTTCCGAAATCTGTCACGATTTCGCGACATGTCACGAAATTGTGCCCCCTTCTGCTGCATTTTATCTCTCCTCCAAATTGTCGTGATTTCGCGACATGTCGCAAAATCGTGGCCCCTTCTGCTCGACTTGCTTCCTTGCCTTCTACTTTCTCTACCGACTCTTCAGCACTGTTTTTCCTAAAACTTGATGCCTCTGCATCAGATGCTGCCGGATGCTCCTGCATCAATCAGCCAAAAGAAGTATGTGGCTAATATCTTGAAATAATTTGCGATGGAGGTATGCAAACCAGTAAACTCTTCATTCTTGATGGGTGCTACATTATCTAATGAGCAGAGCTCAAATACTATTGTAGAAAAGAATGAAATGAAAAAGGTGCCATATGCAAGTGTAATAAGAAAGTTGATGTATGCAATTTTGTGTACAATATATAACTTGGCTCACGTCGTGGGAGTTGTGACCAAAATTATGTCAAATCTAGGCACGCAACACTGAATAGCTATGAAGATGATATTTTGGTATCTTCAACATACAAAAGATACTGTGATTTGTTATTAGCCTATAGGAGATAACTGGTTTAAGGTATATGTAGATCTAGATGGATCTCATCTAGCAATTTCAATTAATTATGAATGGACATTAGCAATGTATTTGAATTATCTGGGAGATCCATTAGCTAGAGAAGCAAGAAGCAGGATGTTGTTGCACAATCAACAACAGAGGCTAAATATATTGCGGCAACAAAGTCTTGTAAGGAAGAAGTATGGCTAAAATTTTTATGTACATATGTTGGTGTGTAATAGGGTCCAATTCTATTGTGGTGTGGCAAAAATAGTGCTAAAAACCTTATTATCAATCCAAAATTCCATAGTAGGGCCAAGAAAATCAGGGTAAGATTTCACTTCATCAGAAAAATGATTGAAAAATGTGAAGTAAATCTACAGAAGGTGAATATTGAAAAAAATGTAGTTGATGCCTTGATAAAGGCATTGAATACTCATAAATTCAATTGGTATCAAGATCAAAATGGGATAAGCACTTGGCTGTAGTAGTCATTAAGTGGAAGATTGTTGAGATTGGTAACTACTATGACACTACAAGTTAATTCGTTGTATTTAGGATAAGTGATTCCAGTTGGAAATTTGCATGCAAAATATTGCATGAGAATAACTAGTGCAAACTGATAGTTCAAATTATCATGCATAGTTAGAGAGTAATAGTTCAGCCATCATTCTCATTCTTATAAATGAGAAGAGAGGGAATCAAACTTAAATCAATGAAATTTTTATCCTATTCAGTCAGGTTGTTGTAAACCCCCATCATGGTGCAGTTACATGTACGTGGGTCCAAGGTATTGGAATGGGCCTGCATAGGGGATAAGTAATGATCCAAACTATAGTAGATGGAGCAACCAACAAAACCAACTTTGCTATAACTATAATTCTTGCAAAGCAGGGCATTAAAGATAACGATTTTATGCAAGTAATAATAGTGTGAAAGAATGATACATTTTTTCTTTGAGACCTACAATCTTAGCATTAATTCCTTTGTTCATGCATGTTCATGATCTTTGTTCTATTTTGTTAATTTCTCTTCAGTGCATACATTAGTTTTGTTCTCAATTATTTATTCATTTTCTTCTAAACTTATTTTTTTCCAACAATATCTCTGAAAATTAAGGCCTTAACCACCATTTTTTAGGAACAAATCTATGTTGTATTTTCTATAATCACAAAAATGTTTATTATTGAAGAGCAAAGAAGAGGGTACTGTAGGTGAGAAAAATAGTTGTTTATAGTTTATGACTACATGCCAAGTAGAAGCCTCGATAAGATGATATTGTGGAACCTAGAGAGAGTTCTCGCATGTCATCCAAGGTATGAAGTTCCTAAATAAGTGTCAATGGGGCTATTGTATATTTAAAATGAATTAGAGTATAGGGTGGTGCACAAAGAAATCAAACGTAACAATGTTTTGCTTGACTCCAAGCGTAGAGGGAGGATAGAATATTTTGGGTTTCCTTGACTGCACAAGCATGAAAAGAACCCGTAGATGAGTAATGTGGTAGGAGTGTTAGGATATATCATGTCAGTTGATCTACACCGAAAAGGACACTTCCACCATGAATGTGCTCAAATTTGGCATTTTGATGTTGGAGGTTGCATGCGAAAGGACAGTTAGAGAGGACCACATGCTTTTGGTCAACTGGGTGAGAAAGTTGCTTGTCGACAAGAGGACCATGGATGCTATGGATCCAAAACTTGACAATGAATATGATGAGGATGATGTGAAGATATTTTTGAGATTGGGAGTGCTTTGTTTTAATCCTCAAGCCCAGGAAAGACTTAGAATTAGACTATTGGCACAACTATTTGAAGACTAGATGAGGTAACCGGTCCTCTAATTTTTAACCGATTAGTTGATATCTCATGAGAAGAAGTGTAGGGAGCTGCAATAGAGTAGGATCCTTATTGCATATGTTCATGTTCACTAAAAATAACTATACAAAGTATATTTTTGACAACATATCATAAGATACAACATGTTCCTTAAAATATAATCGAGGTATAGCTTGTAATGCTTTGATTATCTACAATGATAGGTTCAAACAAAAATATTATAAGAGGTATTTTCTCTAATTTGTGGTGATCATGTAATATTTATCAACTTTAATAATATAATAAGAAGTTGAATTTTTTAAATTTTGTTTAATAATTTTTACATAAAACTTATAAACTAATATAATATTAAATTTTAAAATTGTTTTAAATTTTTTTATCATTTAAAATATTTTGATTTAATGAACACAACTAAAGTATTTTTGATTTAAAATATTGATATCAAAATTTTATTCACAAACCAGTTGGATATACACACTTGTGGAAGATGGAATGTTTTAGTTTATAGTATGATCATATGTGTACTTGTATTTATACTTATTTTAAGAATAAATGCCTTATAGAAAATCTTAAGTTTGTACAAAGATTTGTTGTTGGGAGTGCAATAATGCTTAAAGTTTTTTTAATTTTGTAAATGAGGTTTTGACTAAGTCCTCAAATTTGTTACAAAATCCTCTACATTAGGTACCTTCCTAACCCCTACAAGACCCAAAAATACAAACCATAACTATACTAATTGTATCATTGACAAAAAAGGATTTAAGGAGCCAATGTTTCCTTTGAATCATTGATCTCAAACTCTATTATTTTTTAGATTTGCTAATTTTACTTGATCTAACCCTCAAAATCCCTTTGTCGAGGTAGGAATCTCTTTACCCTTCCTCCAAATCTAGCTCTCCTATTATAAAATTTTTGTATTTGTTAATCTATTTACCAGAGCATTCCCTTCATGAAAGGTATGTTGAATCCCCGTATCCTTAAATCCACTTAATAGATCCATAATCTCTTCTATCAAATTCATCACCTACCAGTTGGATTTATTCTTTTTCTTGAGCCAATTCACTAGAACCTATGAATTACACTCCACTTCTAACTTGCTTATGCCCAATTTCCTTGTCAACTTAATTCTAATGAACAACACCTTCAATTTTGTCATAGTACTTGTAGTATCATTAAAATTATCTACAAACATCACTCTTATTTTACTTGTATCATCTCTCACTATCCTCCCTCATCCTATAGGGCCAAGATTCCCTTTGGAATCCCAATTGGTATTCAGTTTGTGCCACCCCTTAGCCATTTTCATGTTATATTTTCTCTATCTACTTTTTGTTGTCTACTCCATATGGTAGAAGGTAAATGAATATACCATCTTTCCAAGGTGTCGCACTCTTAGGTAAGTGTTTCATTCACTTGCATTTTGGTATTTTGTTCTATCATTGAGGATTTGATTTGATTATAAACTCTAATCATATCTATTTTTGTGTTTTGAAAGGTATACCAATTGTGTTCCAACCAAATATTCCAAATGGATATTAAGGGCACCATGTTCCAAATAGCCAAAAACTTATTAATTTTTTGGGATTTATCCATTGGGCTAACTAGTTTGTGACCCCTTCCAGTTGAATCCATGTAATAGAGAAGTCACCTTGATTTTTTTCCAGATATTTCCATTAAATTTACACTTCATAAACATATGATGACCTATTTCATTGTCCTCGGATAAAGAGCACTAGGAAGGCCTATGAAATCCCCTCTTTCAAATATTATCCATTGCTATAATTCTATTGTGAGCAACTAACCAAATAAAAATATTAATATTTAGGATTGCTAAATTTTCCTATATTTTTATCCAATGCTTCTCACTAGTGCATTCCTTAATGATTTTTCATAACCACTTTTGAATTCATATTCTCCATTTAAGCTCATTGGTGAGTAATGAGTTCCTATACCCTTTAGAGAAATATAGGTAGAAAAAAGTCTATAGAATGATTCAAAATTGATGGGGCACCGGGAGATCACACATTCTCACACTCATGCACATTCAAAAATTCTCTTCTATTAAATCTGAAAATGCATATACATACAGCCCGCAGGCTTACAAATGCTAGCTCTCGGCTTAGCCTTCACACTTCTACACTCTGCGTGCATTCCCGATCCCCCCGTCCCGACTAATACAATAAAATGGGTTTTTATAGAGGCCCCGACCCTCTCATGCATAAACTCCCGCCTAAAGGATTCACCAACCCGAATTTAATTTTCAATTTAAAAAAAAACCGGGACACCAACCCGATTAAATTTCCGCACTCCGCACGGTCCCTGCCACTATTGACTTGGTCAGTAAACCTTGCACGCCCCTTGCTTCTCGTCCCTCGTGCTCCTGGAATTCCTCGCTTTATATTCAGCTTCTGTCACGTGTCAAATTTGTACGGTCCTTGAAAACACCGTTCCCGCCATCTTTTTCTCTTCCTCCCGCGCCATTTTCTCTCTCCGTCGTGATATCACGACATGTCGTGATATCGCGACGTTTCTGGCTCCTTGAGCTGGCTTCTCATTCTGGTCGCGATATCGCGACATGTCGCGATATCACGACCATTTTGCCTCCTGCCCCTCCGCTGAGAAACTCGTCGCGATATTGCGACATGTCGCGATATCGCAACCAAATTCCTCCGCACCTGCTTGTCCAATTTGCGTCATGATTTCGTGACGTCGCGATATCGCGACGTCGCGATATCGTGACGTCGCGATATCGCGACCGTTTTCTCATTCTCTTCTCTGCTCTGCAACCTGTCGCGATTTCGTGACATGTTGCAAAATCGTGAGTCACGATTTCGCGACATGTCACGAAATCGCGCCCCCTTCTGCTGCATCTTCTTCCTCCTTGCTTTGACGTCGTAATTTCACGATGTCGCGAAATCGCGACGTCGCGATTTCGCTACACCTTTTCGCCTCTTCGTCCGCTTCCGAAATCTATCACGATTTTGCGACATGTCGCAAAATCGTGGGTCGCGATTTCGCGACATGTCGCGAAATCGTGCCCCCTTCTGCGCCTTCGTCCCTCTCCGACAAACTGTCGTGATTTCATGACATGTCACGAAATCACGGGTCACGATTTCATGACACGTCACGAAATCACGGCCCCTTCTGCTGCACTTCCTCCTTGCTTCCTGCTTCTTCTTCTCCCGACTCTTCAGCACGATTTTTCCTGGACTTTGCTGCTTCTGCTGCTGGTGCTGCCGGATGCTCCTGCATCAGACACCCGGGGTAAGTGAAGAAGTGATCTTCACTTCTGCTGGGTCCGGTTGCCGCCTCCCGCAACACTTTCGGATTCATCTCTGTCTCTGCAAACTACTTCAACCTTGGCTTCGGACCCGTACTTCTGTCTTCAACTAGACAGATTTCTCCACTGCTGCAAACTTCGGCTGTAGCCTACGGTATTTCCTCTTCTTGCATAGAAAAATCTATGCTTTCTTCCGGGCAGGTCCCGGTACTGCTATACTTCTCTACAACCTCCTTTATCTTTTCTTCTTTCTTTCTCCGTCTCTCTTGTCACCTTTTTTGCCGTTCCTCTTTCTCTCGTAATTTCATTACAGACCATTCCTTTTGCAAGGCCTTTAATTGCCATTGCAAAGCCATGTATTCTTCTTCCGTAACCACATATTCCTCCTTGTCCCGTATCCTTCGAGAATGCATTCTTCTTGCTTGCTTTTCTCACAAACGTAAACTGATCCCGGTGTAGCTGCCTCACGTCCGGCGGTCTGCTAATACGCCCGGGAATCTCAACTCTCTCTCAAACCCTCCCGCAGGTCCTGGTGCAACTGCCTCACCTTCGGTGGATCTGCTGCACACTCAGGAACTACGGCTCTGATACCACTGACGGGGCACCGGGAGATCACACATTCTCACACTCACGCACATTCAGAAATTCTCTTCTATTAAATCTGAAAATGCATATACATACAGCCCGCAGGCTTACAAATGCTAGCTCTCGGCTTAGCCTTCACACTTCTACACTCTGCGTGCATTCCCGATCCACCCGTCCCGACTAATCCAAAAAAAATGGGTTTTTTATAGAGGCCCCGACCCTCTAATGCATAAAATCCCGCCTAAAGGATTCACCAACCCGAATTTAATTTTCAATTTAAAAAAAAATTGGGACACCAACCCGATTAAATTTCCGCACTCCGCACGGTCCCTGCCACTACTGACTTGGTCAGTAAACCCTGCGCACCCCTTGCTTCTCGTCCCTCGTGCTCCTGGAATTCCCCGCTTTATCTTCAACTTCTGCCACGTGTCAAATTTGTACGGTCCTCGAAAACACTGTTCTCGCCATCTTTTTCTCTTTCTCCCGTGCCATTTTCTCTCTCCATCGCGATATCGCGACATGTCGCGATATCGCGACGTTTCTGGCTCCTTGAGCTGGCTTCTCATTCTGGTCGCGATATCGCGACATGTCGTGATATCGCGACCATTTTGCCTCCTGCCCCTCCGCTGAGAAACTCGTCGCGATATCGCGACCAAATTCCTCCGCACCTGCTTGTCCAATTTGCGTCGCAATTTTGCGACGTCGCGATATCGCGACGTCGCGATATCGTGATCGTTTTCTCGTTCTCTTCTCTGCTCTGCAACCTCGTCGCGATTTCACGACATGTTGCAAAATCGCGAGTCGCGATTTTGCGACATGTCGTGAAATCATGCCCCCTTCTGCTGCATCTTCTTCCTCCTTGCTTTGACGTCGCAATTTCGCGACGTCGCGAAATCGTGACGTCGCGATTTCGCTACACCTTTCCGCCTCTTCGTCCGCTTTCGAAATCTGTCACGATTTTGTGACATGTCACAAAATCGCGGGTCGCGATTTCGCGACATGTCACAAAATCGCGGGTCGCGATTTCGCGACATGTCACAAAATCGTGGGTCGCGATTTCGCGACATGTCACAAAATCGCGGGTCGCGATTTCGCGACATGTCACAAAATCGCGGTCGCGATTTCGCGACATGTCACAAAATCGCGGGTCGCGATTTCGTGACATGTCGCGAAATCGCGCCCTCTGCGCCTTCATCCCTCTCCGACAAACTGTCACGATTTCGTGACATGTCACGAAATCACGGGTCGCGATTTCGCGACACGTCGCGAAATCGCGGCCCCTTCTGCTGCACTTCCTCCTTGCTTCCTGCTTCTTCTTTTCCCGACTCTTCAGCACGATTTTTCCCGGACTTTGCTGCTTTTGCTGCTGGTGCTGCTGGATGCTCCTACATCAAAAATTTATTTCAATAATTGAAAATAATATAGAATGGGCATGGTTTCAATGAAATTAAACATTAAAAAACTATGGAAGGTAAATGGAAAACAAGATATATAATTAATTATTGGGTACTCATAGTTTTAGTTTTAATTCAACAACTTTAAAATTTAAAGGTAATTATTATTTTTTATTTATTTTAATATTTTTTGTTTAGGATAATATATGGGTTTTGAAAAGGGACCAAACCCTTTTACAATCCCATATTTGTCTATCCAATCTTACCAACCAAAAATCCTGGTCTTCGTAGGCTACAAGCCATTCAAAACACTGAACTATCTTATTTCAAAACTTTATAGATTTATATTCATTACTAGCCTATTTACATTCATATATTTGAAGAGTCTTTATAAAATGGAACCATCTATAGAAAAGTCCACAAATATTTAGAAAAGGAAACCCTTAATAAACAAATCCATAGATATTCAAAAATAGAACCCTAAGTAGACAAATCCATAGATATCTAGAAAACGGAACCCTAGTAGGAAAATCCCACAAAAAACCAAACCAATAGATATCTCACTTAAAACCTCACAATACATCTAGAAACTCACAAATCCACATATCTCTAAAAATGGGACCCTTAGTAAAAAAGTCCATATATATCCAAAAAATGAAACCCTTAATAGACAAGTCCATAAACCTGTAGAAGATAGAACCCTCAATATACAAATCCATAGATCTCTAGAAAATGGAACCCTCAAACAAATCCATAGATTCTTAGAAAATGGAACCCTCAACATACAAATCCATAGACCTACAAAAAAGGAAGCCTAAGAAAAAAAATCCCTCACAAACCTAAATTGAAAAATTTATCAACTTCTTATGGCTAAAAGTAGACAAATCCCATAGGTCTCTAAAAAATGAACCCTCAAAAGATAAAATAATTTTACTATGTACATTTTTAAAATTGGAACCTTCACCTAGTGAATTGAATTTCTATATTTCCTCCCTCTTTCACTACTAACTAGAGTACATATGGATGGATCCCCTCTAGCAATGTCCATATTTTATATTTTTCTCTAAGAGCTCCCTAATTGGCTAGCCAATCAATCACCCCATTTTATTCTCTATACACATGTACCATCTAAAATTCTTCTAGTGAATTCAAGTATCTTAGTGTATCTATTACTATGTCTTCTACTCTCAAGCTTTCCAACACCCTTTTATTGAGGTAATTAATAATATTTAGCGAATCTCCCTCAATTATTAATTTTTTATCCCTTAATTGGACCACCATCTATACTCTTACCAAGATTGCTCTAGCTTTAACCCGATGATTGCTCATAATTCATAAATACTCACTCATTGATATGATTGCCATTCCTTGGCTATCCCTTAGCACTGCTCCTCCTCTAGCATTCCTCAGGTTGCCTTTAGAAGCCCCATTAAATCTAGCTTTATCCATCCTTGTAAGGGTGGTTGCCACTTGGTCAAGCTCCTCAAGTCTCCTTAGGGATTATCATCCATCGCAACTAGAATTGGGTTTCAATATTCACTTAATTTTACCTTCTTCAATGACTTTCGAATCTCTTGCACTCTTAATTATTTAACATTCTTCACTATGGTTGCTATAATGTGCTCTCTTTCCTAGCTATAGATCTCTTCTCCCCTTTAAAAATCCTTCTATTTTTTTCGAACTAAACTCTCAATGCATAATGAAAGGAAATTAGATTATAAACATGATTTAGCCTTGGGTTCTTAAATGGCTTCTCCCACTATTCTATCCAATTTTCCATGTTATTAGGTAGAACCAAAAACATCCCATCTTATTTATTTTATCATACAATATTTTGAGGGAGTATTTACATTATGTAAAGATGTGATTCACTAATTCCTCATGAGCTTCACAAAGGTAACATATTTTAGGGAATTGAAAACCCCTCTTATGTAGGTTATCTACTATTAAAATATCATTTTGGACCACCAACCAAAAAATAATGGTTAACTTTGGTATTGCTTCCATTCCCCATAATTAATCCCATTGAAAACCCCCTAGTAATTTCAAGGGAAAGATCATAGACTGATAACTTGCTAAATTAGGGCTTACATAATAAGCTTTTAAATTTAGCTATTAGATTTTGTAGCTCTTCCTCATAGTGATTATAGATACTTAGCTCCTTCCATTCTAATTATCCTTATTCTATAGTCAAATAGTCAATCACCATATTCCCATAAAAATATTCTGGCTCTACCCTAATTCTTGCTAACTTCTCATCCTTCACTAAAATGGTACTTCTCAAACCATGCATCTTCCCAAAAGTGTATATATATACCATTCATTAACTTCCATTGGATACCTTTTCATAGCATCTTTTTAGCCTTTACTAAAATTTTAGGGTATAGTAAGGGTTTCTGAAAGGGTCCTAGTCCCTTATGCATTAGTTTGAACTTGGGTCTCCTAGATGACAACTCAAAGGCATACCACTATAATATCCCAATAGGGACATTTATTTTAAATTTTTAAACATGTTTATTTTTAATAAATTATATGTGGTTTTTATTAGGGTCATTTTCATCAAATATTTGATATTATATTAATTAAATCATATCCTATTTTTTATTTATTTATAATATATTTTTTCTTTGTATCAAATATATTATTTATATTTCTAAAACTCCTACGTTTTCATAATTAACTTCTTGAAATCATTTTCATTAAGAGAAAATTTCACTTGGTCAATTGCCTTCTAAAATTTAAGTTTTACCAAGACAAAGATCAACACTATGATTGGCTAAATTTTCTTTTACTTGATTTCCCTCTCTAAAGTTATGCTCATATTTTAAGATATTACCTCCAATAATAGTTGTTAAACATAAACAATAATATTATGTTTTATTGATGCAAGAGCATTTGGGTTCATGAGCAATCTTGCATCGCTAAAAACAAAATAACTTTATAGATAGAAAATAATTTTTAATTTTATCCGGATTGCAATTTTAGCCATATTTGATCTTATAATATTTTATCTAGATTGCAATGCATATTTGAAAAAACAATATTTGGATTTTATTTTATAATATTTTATCTTAAATTTAATATTATATTATTTTATAATATTTTTAATGGATCTGTATAAATATGACCTTATAACTATTTGAGACATTCCAAGAAAATTGAAGAGCTCTCTACAAATGTGTTGACTATGACATCCCTCAATTTTTTTATGTGAGTAATTTGTTATTGTTTATTTTCTAGTTTGTGAACTTGTGAGATATTCAAGCTACTAGAAGAGGTTGTCTTTCATTATAACCCCTTATCTATATTGCATCATTTGGTATCAAAACATTGTAAGAAGAAGATATGACATATAGAGGAAGAGTGAGGGCACCTAGAAATGGTGATATAGTTGAGATTTTGAGAGGTATTACAACCAATTTGGATGTAATATAGACAACACCAATAAGGGGAGTATATGTTGAGGATGTAAGTGATGATGAAGTTGAAGGTAAATGACATAAAGAAGAAGACTAGATGGATGAGCCTAAGAATAAATTTATTGAAGGTAATTTTGAATATGGATAGTAAACCAAAGTTGGATACTCATTGCTATAGTGAAAGTCTAAATCTTTAGGATCTTATAGATTGTACCATGGACATGGAGAAATACTTTAGTTATGAGTTGATGGAGGACCCAAAAAAGGTAGTTTACTTACAATGGGCTAAGGGGTCATGCATTCATGTGGTGAGATCATGTACAAACAAAGATACAAAGAAAAGATAACGAGAAAATTAAATATTGGGATAATATGGTTGTTAAATTGAAGGCTAAATTTCTTCCATCATATTATTATATGAGTCTATTCACAAAGTTGCAAAACCTAAAGCAAAAGGAGATAAATGTGAAAGACTACATAGAAGTATTTTACAAGCAAACTATTTGGGTTGGCCATATAGAGGGTGATAAAAAGAAAATATAAAGGTATGTTAATGGACTTCGCATATCTATTCATGATGATTTTAGTATATGATAAGTTTGTTCTCAGTAGAAGAATCCTATAAATGTGCTTTGAAGGTAAACAAGTTGTCTCAAAGGCAAAAAAATATTTCCAAATGTACAATATGGTTATGTAGAGGAAGAAAATAATCAAATAGTGGTAAAGAGAAACATGTGCAAGAAGGGAAATCGAACACTTCTCAAAACAATAATTTCAACCAAAATACATGAAGAGGAAATTCCACAAGAGGAAGAGGTTACAACAACAAAGGAAGAGGTAAAGGATTCACAAAAGCTTGTTATAGGTGTGTAGAAGCCAATCATAGGCCATTTGAGTGTCCACAAGTACAAGATAGTAGTATAGGAAATGAAGAGATAAATGACATTTCTCAAGTGGATGAAGAGAGTGTTGCTTAACCAAAACACATTGAGGAACTAGAGCAAGGATAATATCTCATAATGAAGAGAGTGTGATTGAAACCAACCAAGGTGGACCATGATCCAATACAAAGAAAGAGCTTGTTTAGAACTATAAGTAAATAATGAGGCAAATGTTGCAAGGTCATTGTTGATAGTGGAAGTATAATTTGGTGTCTAATTATATGGTATATAATATTTGACGAAAGAGGATTGAAAACCCAAATTCATACAATTTTATCATTATAAAAGGGACATCAAATATTGGTAAGTGAGCATTGTTTGGTGAATATTTAGATTGGTTCATACAAAGATGAGATTTTATGTGATATTATACCCATGGATTCCTAATATATTTTCTTGGGAAGGTATTGGAAATTTGATATTAAGGTTATACATGATGGTAGAATGAACACTTACACTATTAGGAAGGATGGAAAGAAATATACATTGATTCCATTAAAAGACAAAGGGGAAAAAAAGGACAAAAATCCTAAAGTGTGTTTAATCTTAGGAAAACATTTTCTAAGAGGGATGAATAAAAAGAAAGTTTGTTTTGCTATCACATATAAACCCATGGAAGTTGGAGTAGTGGATAAAGTGGATCAAATTCTACATGTGGTGGAAGGTATGTTGGCAGACTATGTTAATATCCTATCAAAGGAGTTGTTGGATGGGTTGCCACCCATGAGAAGCATAAGCCACCATATGGATTTCATTCCTAGGTCATGTTTACCAAACAAGGTAGTATATAGGATGGAACCTATAGAGAATGAAGAGATGAAGATTCAAGTCTAAGAGATATTAGATAAGGGTTTGATTGGAGAGAGTTTGAGTCTATGTATAGTACTAGATATACTAACACTCAAGAAGGATCAAGAATGATGTATATGCATGGATTCATAATCCATTAACAAAATAACCATACAATACAAATTTCCATTTTCATGATTGGATTACTTGATGGATTACTTGAGTGGATCTTAGTATTTCATGAAGATAGATTTAGGAGCAAACATCACCAAATATAGAATAGAGAATGGGATGAATGGAAGACTATATTCAAGGTAAAGGATGGGTCATATGAGTAGATTGTTGTGCCACTTAGATTTAAAAATGTATCAAACACATTCATGATATTGATGAATGAAGTTTTAGAGCCTTTTTTTTGTAAGTTTGCAGTTGTTTCCTTGAATGATATTTTATATTCAGCAAAAGCAAATAGGAACATTTGATGCATTTGAGGTTTATTTTACAAATATTAAGAAAGGAAAATTTGATAGTTAATTTGAAAAAGTGTAGTTTTATGAAGAGGGAATTAGTGTACTTCGGTTTTTTAATTTCCCAATAAGGTTTATGGATGGATATTTAAAAATTTAAAGCTATTGCGGCTTTGCCTTTTACAAAAAAAACATGTTTGAGGTAAGGATTTTCCATGGCCTAGCAAGTTTTTATAGGAAATTCATCAAAAAATGTAGTGGCATTTATGCATCTCTCATGGAAACAATGAAGGATGGTGGAAATTAATTTAATTGGATATTTGTAATAGAGACAATTCACATTTTAAAGTAAAACGTGATGGAGTAGCTAGTTCTAGCATTGTTAGATTTCAACAAGGTCTTTCAAGTGGATTGTGATGCATGTGGGATAGTGATAGGTGGCATTTTGAGTCACGAAGGTAAGCCCATTGTATACTCCAGTGAGACATTAAGTGAAGCTAAGAAGAAATATTTAGTCTATGAACAAGATTTTTTTTGCAATTATTCAAGCACTCAAAAGCAAAAATATTATTTGCCACCAAAATAATATCCCATTTATGGATCATCAAGCACTTTAGTTTACTAACAACTAAGGTAAGTTAAATTAAGGGCATATGAAGTGGGTTGAGTTTCTTTAGAGTTATTAATTTTTGGTAAAGCATAGGAGTATTATATCAAACAAGGTAGTCGATGCATTGAGTATAAGATATATCTCATTGAATAAAATGTGAATGAAAGTTATTGGATTTGACTCCATGAGAGATATACGAGTCTAACCTGGATTTTAATGAGGCTTAGGTAGCATGTAATAACACACAAAAAAATGATAAAAATCCATGGTTAAATTATTTCATTCAATATGGTTTGTTGATCAAGGGGAAAGTTTTATGCATACCTTGAGAAGTTGGTAAGAAAGATGCACATTGAAGGCCTAGGTGGATATTTTGGGATGGAAAAAATATGGGTAAACAAAGGTTGTCAATAGAAGCCTTGAAAACATGTTAAGATGTTTGGTTGGAAGGAAACCAATACTATGGGATACTAAATTAGCATAAGCTGAGTTTGCTTACAACTTAGTTAATGAGAGTACAACAATGAGTCCTTTTTAGATTATGAATGTATATAGTCCTAGAGGTGTCAATAAGTTAAGAAATACAATTGATTTAGGAAGACCAAGTTTTGTACTAGAGGATTTTGATGAGTACATGTATGAGTTACATCAGTGGTGAAAGAAAAATTGGAAAGGAGTATAATGAAGGAGTATAATGAGATACAAACAACAAGTTGATCTCCATAGGAGAGAACAAAAATTTAAAGTTACTGAATTAATTTTAGCTCATTTAAGGAAGAAACGGTTCCATAAGGAACTTATAATAATATAAAATTGAAAAATATTAGGCCCTGTAAGGTCTTGAAGAAATTTGCAACAAATACTTTTTGATGAGCACCAGAATTGCTCATTTTTCGTATAAGTTTGGATGGGTGTTGTGTGGCATTATTAACACTAGAATTGTCTTTTTATGTAATTATTACATACATTTAATAGAAATTTATGTATTATGTTTGATTGGTTGTTTTTAGTAGAAATTATATGTAGATGCAGTTTTTGTTCTTTTTTCATATTTTTTAGTCGAGTTCCCATATGGACCTGTCATTGGACAACAATTTTAATGCATTTAAGGAAAATATGGGTGGTTGAAAGAATATAGTAGCGCTGGAAAAGGCATAAAAATTCGCTAAGGAATGATGTCTATATTATGGCCACATGCCAAAAGGCACATATATTCCAATGACAAAAAGGTGCCTATCTTCCAATGACAAGGATATGCTTATCTTCCAGTAACAGTATCAGTGCCTATCTTCCAGCAATAGGAAGATATCTATCTTTCAATGATAGTGAGTTCTTGTCTTCCAGTGATAGGGATGCGCCTACCTTTTGATGATAGTACTAAGAACCTATATTTTGGCAACCTAGTAAGTGATAAATCAAAATAAAATAACAAAGGCCTATATGCGGTGCCCACATTCCAGTGATAGGTTGGAAAGGTGCCTATATTTCAATGATAGGATGATAAATGTTTTTATTCGGTAAGATAAAAGTGCGCGTTGACTATGTAATTCGAAGACCATGCATAAAATTAGACGAATATTGTTGTGAAAGCATAGGGAGTGCTATGATTATTTTGAAAGGTTTAATTTTAGTGTGACCTCTCTTTTATTTAGACAACCAATTAATTCATGCACAAACCATCGTAGTGAATTGCATCAAGTTGATTAAAATTAGACACACCTATTTTTGTAATAGGAGATGGTCACATTTTGTATAAAATGCAGTCCACCCTTGGAATAAACAATGCCAATTTTTACCGCAAATTGTATTATGTATTGCATTTAATAAAATCCTGAGTTCTTTCATTTGCATGTTTGGAAGAGTGATTACATGAATTATTTGGGAGGATGGTTGCAGGAGCTTGGGCCCACTCCAAGCAGTAATCCTCCCCTATTCTACTTTCATTTATTTTTCCTATTTGTATTCATTTATGTATTTTTCCTACTTTATTTTATTTCTACAATTTCCTGTTTTAATTTATTTCTACAAGTGTGTTTAATTTTTTGCAGTTTTGATTTTAGTTGTGTTTAAAATTCTGACAATTTCCGTTTAGTCATGTTTTTGTTAATGATAGTTATATTTAATGTTCCTGCAGTTTCAATTAGATTTTAAATTCTTGCATTTTAATTGTTGGTTTGGATAAAAGGAACTACACGAATGAACACCGAACCCCCCAAACCATGTGACACATAGGAATCATATCTCGAATACTACAAACATATATTGCACACTGGTACTCAGAAAGTTTATGAACTCCTAAATTGAAAAAATCAAATGGAAGCAAATTTTCTATTTTTAGAAATACCATTTTTGATAATCATTTTGGCGTCATTGCTGGGGAGTGCCAACTATAGTATTACATATAGGTTAGCCAGCTTAAACTTAGTCATTCAAAATATCTCACCCATAGGTTTTTAACTTGATAATGTATGATTCCACCAATATTAAGAGGATCAGATGACCATTTTATTAAAAGCAAAGATATCACTCCACAAATGCTTGAAAATCCTTCTGAAATGTTTGGAACCAATCCCAAAATTAAGATACCATCTTCTCTAGTGGTACATTGGCATAGTCACCCAATTTTTGAATATAGTTCTCACCATTTAAGGTAAACATATTTTGATGGAAGACTAGTTTTAGACCTTGGTTTAGGACATATTTTTGAAAGAACCCAACTTGAGGATGATTTATTTAATAGTTAATGGTGGAAAGTAGTTGAATATGGAACCATTTAAAATGTTGAATTAGGAATATTGTTAGAAGATAAAATAAATGAGTATGAAGCTTTAAAAGCTTCCTTGGAAGAAGAAGGTGTAGAACCTACATCACCTAAAAATATGGCTACCAATGAAGAAGCTTCAACCAACTTTGACTTTCCAATTGAGGAAGTTAGAGGAGAAACCAATATGAAACACATATCTCTTGCTCATCTTCCCACCTTTATAGGACTCCAAAATTAGGAACCTAACCTATTAATTTCTAAATTAGACGTAATATGCAGGTCAGTGGAATACAAATTAGATGCCCAAAATTTGAAACTTTTCCCTCTACACTAGATGATTCAACACTATTCTGGTTCATCAGTTTAGGGAACAAACACATTTCTACCTAGAAGGATATGAAAAAATCTTCCTATACCAATACCAAAACTTTGGTAGGGCACGATATGTTAGGGAATAAGTCCTTGATATGTACCAAAAAGAGGAGGAATCATTGGAAGACTATTGGGATAGATTTAACTTCAATTTGCAAAGATCACCCCATGCAGAGTTGGGTGAGAAGTATTTAAGAAGTGTATTATTGAGGGATATCACAAATGAATCCTTAGAAGCTTTAAATTTGATATCAGAAAGGGTTTTTTACCAACACCAAATGTTATATATATGATAGTTGTGTCAAAATTATTCATGAAGAAAAGATAAACCCACCAACCAAGTCACAAAAACCACAACCTCCATAACTAAGGTAGAAATAGGCAATATGTTGGATGATATGAAGAGTGATATGGTATCCTCTCTCGTACTTTAATTAGATACACTCCTAATTCAGAGAAAGAAGCAAGAAACTAAAGCAACATTAGCCTTATTTTACCCAAAATGTAGGAGAAAACATCCTAAAAATGAGTGTCTAAAAAATAAAGTTAGAGTGTGTGCTATTTGTCAAAAGGATCATAAAATGAGGTTGTGCCCACAAATAATAAATGTCAAAGAGGAACCTAAAGTAGCAAAAACTTATTTTATGGGTAATAGGAGAAACTAGCAATAGTTTCTTTCTAGAAACAATAAGCCATGAGGAGTACCACCTTATGGGGGAGCAAATTATATGAACCAAGGTCAGACTCAACCACTCAATATGGGATGGTGGGGTCAAGCACCTTGTATGAATACCACCCAAGGATCTACTCCTTATACCCTATATCCATGGATGCCATACGAGCAACCTAGACCATAGTGGTGAAATTACAATACATGGACTTCATCTCCACAAAACACAACTCAAGCTCCACTGTAGCCTAGTTTATCGACACCTCCTAGTTCTAGGTCAAATTAGCTACCTTCACAACCAACTCCAAATCCGAACAACAAGATAAATCATCCCACCTATCAGGTAGATAGGAAGATGATTTCCATGTATCATATAAGAGTAGATTGCAATCCTGTACAACTTATATTAGATAGTCAATTAGGAGTTGATCCAAATATTCCTATATTTGAGAAAGAGGATGTATAATTAGAGGTAGAAGAACAACCATATTTGATATAAGCGATGGAAGAAAATAAAACTACTGAAAAACACAAAATTTAAGGGGTTCCACCCTTACTGAAGATATTAGAGGAACCCATATATCCAATGCAATAAAAATTTGATATTATGGAAGGCTTAAAAAACTTGATAGTCACAATTCCATTTTATCAGGCCATTAGATATGTTCCCATCTACACAAAGTTCATTAGAGAACTATGTTTGAAAAAAATAGGAAGAAAACCATTGAAAGCAGTTAATATGGTAGGTCAATTGACTGATCTCATGTTAGGCAACACCTACCATCCCAAGTACTCTAATCCATGAAATCCAGTGTTAACAGTTCAAATTGTAGGTTTATAGTTACCCAACACATTAGCAGATCTAAGATTTGCCATAAATGTCATGCCCCAAGAAACCATGAAAAAGATGCAACTCACAAATATGAAACCAACCAAAATAGTGCTCCAATTGGCTAATTGATCTACCGTACTCTCGAAGAAAATATTGGAAGATATTTTTGTAATAGTAGATGCATGGGACTATTCGACAGATTTTCTAGTGTTGCAATCTAGATATGGATTGGGTGGCTATCCACTTATATTAGGACGACCCTAACTGGACATAGCTAATGCTTATATAAGTTGCATGATAGGACAAATTTTGATCTCAAATGGATAGAATATAACATGCTTATATAGATAACTGGACACAACTAATGCTTATATAGGTAATTGGACACAACTAATGCTTATATAAGTTGCATGATAAGACAAATTATAATCTCAGAGGATATAAGTTGCATTTTTAAGGTTGATAATAAAAAAATTAATGTAATTGAAAAGCTACCTACTACCCAAACCATGAGAGATGCTCATAGTTTCCTAGGCTCCGCTGAATATTACATGTGGTTTATTCAATAGTTTAGTAAAACTACAAAACCTCTACATTACTTGTTTACTAAGGATACCAAATTATTTTGGACCAGTGAGTGTGAGCAAGAACTTCAATATTTGAAGGAAAAACTAACAACTGCCCTTGTGCTAAGAGGTCCTAATTGGACTCTCCCCTTCAACATCTATTTAGATGCATCTAGTAATGCTATAGGGGTAAGATTAGGGTAGTATAATGGAAATGAATTATATGCTATTTACTATGTTAGTAAAAATATATTAGGTGTTAGACTCATCTACATTATTATAGAGAAATAATTCCTTGCAGTGGTGCATGCTATAAATAAATTTTACCACTACATCATAGGCTAAAAAATATTTGTGCTTATTGATCACACAACTATCAAATATCTCATGAATAAGTCGATGGTGAGTGGTAAAATTATTATATGTCTTCTAATTTTTTAGGAATTTGATGTAACTGTTGTTGACAAACCCAACAAGAACAATGTAGTTGTAGATTTTCTTTCCGGGTTAGTCACTCAGGATAACAATGCCATTGAAGATCAATTTTTGGAAGAGCATATTTTTGATATTGATTAACAGGTACCATGGTATGTGGATATGTCTAATTACTTAGCCACCGATAAGATATATCCTGCACTCTCACCTTGATAAGCTCAAACTTTAATTGTGAAGAGTGCATCCTTCTCATGGATTGATGCATGTTTGTTTAAAATACTGATCAATCAAATCATGTGTAGATGTGTTCTAGAAAATGAATCTACAAAAATCCTAAAATCTTACCACGATGAACCTTATAGGGGATATATTGTAGATTATATAATTGCATTTAAAATATTGGAGGTTGGATATTACTGGCCTTCATTATTTAAATATGTAATTTAACATGTCAGTGAGTGTGACCAATATCATAGGATGGGTAGACCAACTCTTCGAGATGAGATGCGACTCCAACCCCATGTGCATATTGAACCATTCAACAAGTGGGGAATAGATTTTATTATCCTTATCAATCTATAGTCCAGTAAGAAAAGGTATATTTTTATTTATACTGACTATGTGACTAAGTGGGTTGAAGTGCAACCACTATAGAATGTTGTAGACATTAAAATCATGTCAATCCAATCAGGTGACCGGAAGCATTGGCTAAGTGACATTATATGGCCCCCTTGGGCAACCCTCAAAGGTTACATAGTGGTCCTAACCACTCTTGGGAGGATCTACCCCACTTTTGGGAGGTTTTGGGCCACATAGGCATGACCGTCCCACCCTAGTATGATCACAATTCATGATTGTCCCACCCAGGGATGATCGCAAGTGGTCATCCCTAGGTGGAATGACCATGGACTTTGAGTCCCAAAAAGTTAAATTTTGAATAAATGGCACCCAAAAACTACCATTTATCCCACCTATTCGAGCATGCAGACCTGAGGGCACAAAATACTTATGATATGCTATAGAATGGAGGCTAAAAATGGAGGTTCTCTTCCCCTTCTAATGCATGCCAAAATTTGGATAAATGGCACCTCTTTCCCTGCATGTCCTTACATGCCCATTTGGCCATAGGATTCCTTTGGCTATAAAGTGGATCCATTTTCAACCCAAAAACATAGAGAGGAGTTTTGAGACATAGCAACGATGTGCTGCCAGGATTTTCCCTCACCCTTTTGTGCCTTTTTCCATCGAAATATCTACCTAGTGAAGGAGGTTCTCGAGTGATTCAAGAGGCATAATTGTTTTGTAAAATTGAACAAATTGAGTGAATTTCACCACCAAATTTGATGAAAACACTATTAAGAGGGGTTTTGACCAATTCATAGAGGAATTGGTGGTAAATAATCATCAAAACTAGTGGTTATCCCACCCTAGGATGGTCCCCATTCTGTGATAGTCACCACCGTATATGCAAGGGACTATGATATATTAAAGCATTATTTTTATATATTTTTAAATATTCATATTCTAGGATAGTCCAAAAACCTATTTTTCAAATTTCATGTAATTTGGAGTTATATTGAGTGAGTTATTACATTTTTAGTATTTTGTAGGTCTACTTGGCCCATATGAAGGTGCACATGAATATGTGATCAATTTTGATAATATATTCACATGGATCATCTCTAAATATTATTTCAAATATGCTCTTCAAGTTTTATTTGATTTGGATATGTTTAGGGCCAAAAATTACTTGTTTTGGGTTTCATAGGCTTCATAGGTACACCGCAATTGCAATACGGATTCAGATGCAATATCTGTTATTTTTTCAATTATGTCTTCCCAAAATCATATTTTATGCATGGATATGAAATTTGGAATCAGTTGGAGTTGTTTTATATGGCTGCATTGCATATTTGCACTTTCTAGCCTTTATTATATGTACTGCTTTTGCATATTTCATAATTTGCACTTGTTATTGACCAAATTTGGTTTCCTTGTGTGTAGATGCAGGTTTTACAGTGCATGAGAAATTAGAATAGGATCAGAAAATAATAAAACAAAGTGGCTGAATCATAGGTCTTCCTACTTAAATCGTGGGTACGAGGAATAACATTGGAAGTGCACCTGAGTTATTGAAAGGAATTGATCCTTGGGCACCATTTTGTAACAAGTGTATCAATCTAGAGCCCTCAAGGGGACATTTATGTAACCATGATTCAATACATCAAATGAAATAAAGAGATAAACCCATTTCATGCATTTGCTTTGTCTTATCATGCTTACTTGAATGCTCCTTTTGTAATACTTATTCAACACTAGCGATAGATGCATATTGTTTAACATTGTTAGGTGCACCATTTTTCCCATACTTAAAATGTAAAGGAAGAAATTATAGTAGGATTCTTGTATGAATTCATCTTCACAAAATTTGATATTCCTAGAGAAATAACCATTGACCAAGGAACCCAATTTACCTTGAAGTTGATACAGGATTTGATGTAGTATCAAATCCGGTATAATAAGACCACCCACTATCATCTGCAAGCGAATGGGTAGGTGGAGGTCACAAATGAAGAGTTGGAGAACATCCTCACAAAAATTGTGTAGCAACACAAGAAGGACTGGGCAATCCATCTACCTAATGTAGTATGGGCATATCGCACTACCTAGAAGACTACTACGAGATTCACACCATTCTAATTGGTGTATAGAAAAATGCCATGATGTCCATCAAGTTCGAGATCAAAACAATGCAAAATACTATAGAATTAAACTTGAATTTAGATGTTGTGTAATGATAATGAATTCACCAACTTATCAATTGGATGAATATTGTAAATATGCACTACACCATACAAAAATCATGTAAAAGTAGAGGGCCATGTGGCATGACCACCACATACGACCAAAACAATTTAAAGAGGGTGATTGGGTATTACTTTTCAATTTTTGGTTCCAAGAGTGCAAGATAAAGCTCACGTAGATGTGGATGGGCCCGTATGAAGTGGTCGAGTTGATTAATAATGGTGCTATCTGTGTTAAAACAATCTATGATAACGACATTGTGCTAACCGTCAACAACCACCGCTTACGTCCATATCATGCACCTTCCATCCACATAATCAGCTCTGAAGAAGACATGGGGGAGACCTTCATTCAATAAAAAATAGTTATTTGATAGATGCTTATAGTGCATGAGGAAGGAGCATAGGATTATAACATCATAAACCAAAGAGGGGGCATCATAGGCCCGCCCACTTCAATCGTGGGTACAAGGAAGAACATTGGAAGTGCACCAAAGTTATTGAAAGGATTTGATCCTTGGGAACCATTTTGTAACAAATTTATCAATATAGATCCCTCAAGGGGAAATTTATGTAACCATGATTTGATCCATCAAATGAAATAAAGAGATAACCCCATTTCATGCATTTTCTTTATCTTATCATGCTTACTTGAATGCTCCTTTTGTAATGCTTATTCAACACTAGCGATAGATGCATATTGTTTAGCATTGTTAGGTGCACCATTTTTCCCATACTTCAGTGGTGATCATAGTGGGACCCTATCCCAATTGATTTGGTTAAATATTTGATCCTATTTTTACCTTTGTTTTGTTGTATGAACTGACTGTTCTAGCCTGAAACGACCTCTGGACTACTAACCATACCACCCAGGGATGACCACACAACCGTCCCACCCTAGCATGACCATAAAACTAGCAGCCATCCCACCCTAGTATGGCCACAAAATAGAAGCTTTAATGCTCATAAATCAAAAAACAACAAGCTTATAGGTCATCAAGGTAAGTGCCTAAACCTTCAGTTTTCATTTCTACTATTCAAAACTGCTGAAATTTAGTTTTTCTCACCTCCATTGATTGCTTGAAAGGTAGAAAGATAGGTTTTACTTTTCTATAATTGCAAAAATAATTAAAAAAAAAAAACAAAAAAAAAACTAAGTAGATTTGCATTTCTATGGCTTGCTTTTTTGTAGCCTACAAAATGGGTAGGTTATCATTTAGGACATGCAGTTTGTAGGTTGCTTTTTACATAGCTTTTTTGAAAGTAAAACATGCCTTTCCTTGCATTTAGAAAAATATCATTGGGTACTTCAATGTTTACTTTATTTTAGCTTAAAAAGAACCACACACACCATGTTCCACTTGAACTCTAGTGAGTTGTATTTCATCACCAGCCATTAGCAGAGATCAACGATGGTGGCTTTTATCTCCACTTGTCTCAAATCCCATGAACCCTTGTTTTTAGCCAAGGTCAGCTCCAAGATTTGATGTAGCTTGAAAAATTTGCATGTAATTATCTTCGAAGGGTATAATGTTGACCAAGTGAGTACTGGGTGAGGATTGGTAGGACCTGTGCTCTATGATCGGGTATGGGTTTCATCTCCATACTTTAGTGGGTTTACATGATTGGACTTTCATTGTTGGTTATCGAGCTGCGAGCATACAGGTAAAATCCAATTAAACTCAATAATATAATTCAACAAGAGAAAAACATGTGACACAAGGTCTTATTTACAAAAAACACATCTAAACACACAAAACAACTTAGGGAACACACATAATCCTTAAAAGAGATAAACATATATATTATTGTGTGTTTTCATTCTTGTGTGTTTCTTTATTAAGAAATTTGTAAAGGAGATAATCATCTAGGGTTTGGTAGGTAATAGGAATGGTGTGTACCCATAGCCAAGCCCACTTAAGGGTAGACACTATGGAGAGTAGACCTGGAGACACAAGTCATCTCCAATTTATCCCCAAGGACTTGATCATACCTCCTTGACAACCTTCTATTCATCCAAGTCCTAGAACAACTAGGCAAGAACATAACCTACAAAGGATACCTCTGTGGGACATCTCTATAGGTTTTTATCTTAATCCGAGAGAATATTATCATATCTATACGCTTCACATGCCTTATTTTATGAAAAGCAATCACATATTGAGGTGCTAGTGGATAGAGCAGTACCATGCATCCACGTGCTTGCTAGGTCTAACATGCCTACCTTTGGGCAAGAGCAAGAGTACACACATGGGGCAGGGCCAATTGATCACACTTCCCCCTTACACCACCCTAATAGGCTATAGCAGCCTAGATACCAGGATGAGTATGATACTCATTTCTCAAGGTGAGCCAACTCAACTCTTCCCTTCCTCATAAATGAAGGAAGACACAAGGAGATCCTTGATTATCCTCAAGAATAGTTTACTGTGTAGGTACGATATGCATCTATGCCATAAGAGTATAAATATCCCATGCTAAGGCCTGAAACTCAAGTGAACACAACTACCCTCAATTGAGGGAAGCGTATGATTGATATCTTGAATCATCTTGAGTGAGATAGACCTTAGGGTGATGCTGCTAGGTCTCCTATGTTGGAAATTTTGAGTCCTCTAAATTAGAGTTGTCATTTATGTCACCTGATATAGTTAAAACTCATCTCAAGGAATTTGGAAAGAAATAAAGTTGCCCAAGTCATCCAGGAAAAAGCTTCATCGGTGCAATATTGAAAGGAAAAGGCTCCATAATATTTTAATATTATTGGAAGCACAGGTTAAATGATTGGTTTATAAAAACCCAAGATGGGTTATTGCAAAAGTTAAAAAGGAGGTTTAATAATTATTTATAAATAATTTAAATTCACAAGGAATTTAAATTTTATAAATAATACCAAGGTTGGGCATTAAGACAAGGTTCTAAGGTTTTATTAAACCTAAGGTTGGCTCTTTAAGACAAAGTTCTAAGGTTGATTTTAATTTATAATATTTAAATTTAAAATTAAATTTAAATTTATTATAAATTAAATCATGCCGACGTCGAATTCATTTTAAGCATCGATGTGATGCTAAGGAAGGCAAAAGGTATATATAAATGCCAAAAAAAATCATTTACCAAGCATCCCTTGCTATTGTTTTCGAAGTACATGCGAAAGATATTTTTGTTTTGAAAGCCTTACGATTTTTGTGAAGATTAAAACTATGAATATTCGGAAGCCCTAAGCGCAAAGTCCAACATGGCCTAGTGGTACGTTGGCTCGATGCTAAGGAGAAGGTTCTGAGTTCAATTCGCATGATGTCTAGTTTTTGGATTGCAAGGAAGAAGCGCTCTACGCGATTGTTGTTTTTTGGAGGTTCGTTGTTCGAAGATATTGCATGGTGGATGTGCCCTTTTAGACATGTCACGAAGCATGACCCAACAACGTCTTGGATGCGACTAAGGCATTGGGAAGAAAATAGTCAGGGGATTGAATCCCGTCGAGGTCAAGGCAAGTAAATTTAATTTTTGTTTAATATTTCTTTTTTTGCCAAGGTTGCCTAAGGAGAAATAAGGTTATGGTATGCCCTAGGAAAGATAAATATTTCAGCTGATTTTATTTGTGGAAGTATATCATATTATATATAATTGGAAATCTATTTTCGAGAGGTACTTGTTTATATTACTTTGAGGAAGAAATAAGGTGTGTGAAAGAGATATTTATGGTTTTATCAAGGAGTTCCAAAAGTAAATTTGATTCATTCTTTTGAGGGATTATTTATTGCATAAGAGGGTTTGGTGCATTTTTATTTTGTAGGAGTAATAAGGTGTTATTGAGATTATTTTTATTATTGTATTATTACTCATGACCTATAACCCTTGTTGAGATTGGAAAAAGAAAGTGTGTTGAGTGTGGCAGATTTAGTGGACAACTCATAAGGCATCAAAAAGGTATGGGCAATATTCTTCATTGACTTATGTGGGTGATTGATTTCTAAAAATATATTTGGAGAGAAAATGATTGATTATGGTTATCCTTTTTGAGAGTTGTTGGTTTAATGCTTAAAGGTTTTCTGAATTGAGAGTTTTGATTAAACCTTATTTATAAGCATTGTTGTTGAAGCCCATTGGTTGTGCAAAGAACTTGAACTTGAGTTAGAAAAGAACATGAGTGTCATTGTTATGTGAGATTTGTTGTTGAGCATTGTTGGAAACATTTTGAGTTGGTTGATACATTCTTGGACTAGGGTTGGTGAGAAAGGATTGATCCTTGAGGTGATTGGTTGAGTAGAGTTGATTAAGCCTAGTCAAGTGATTGTGTGAAGTGGTTGTTCAAGTTCCATGAAACAAACTATTCTATATTCTGATTTGAGTTGAGATTGAGATTTGAGAATAAAACATATTGAGTCTCTAACAATTCTCTTTATGCTTCTATGAGATGGATTTGAGTTGATATTGGGATTTGAGTATAGAACATATTGAGTCTCTAACAATTCTCTTTATGCTTCTATGAGATTGATTTGAGTTTAGATTAGAATTTGAGTATAGAACATATTGAGTCTCTAACAATTATCTTTATGCTTCTATGATATTGAGTTGAGATATTGATTGAGCATTGAGTATAGAACATATTGAGTCTCTAACAATTCTCTTTATGATTCTATGTGATTGAGGCAAGTCTTTGAGAAGGCTTGTGGACTAATTTTGTGTAAGTTTTCGTGGAAGATTGCAATGTAGATTTGGACAAGTTCTATGTGAGCTTGTTGAACAGATTTGGATAGGTTCTATGTGGATATATTGAGCATATTTGATTAGGTTTTGAGTAGACCTATTGAGCATATTTGAGCAGGTTCTGAGTGAACCTATTGAGCATATTTGAGTAGGTTCAGAGTGGACTTGTTGAGCAGATTTGAGTAGGTTCTGAGTGAACCTATTGAGCTTGAGCATATTTGAGAAGGTTCTAAGTGAGCCTATTGATAGATATTTGGAGGTGACAGAGTATAGAGGATAGAGTCTCAGTGGATAGATATCCAATATCCAGGACAATTGAAGACATATCTTATGAGTGAGGAGTATTCAAGTGGAGAGAGATATGCCAATCAATGCAGTAGAGAGATAGAGTCTTCTAGAATATCAGTATCTAGAGCAGAAGGGGAAAGAGTTCTCTTGTGGAAGATATCCATGAACTTGAGATTAGGGGATCAACATCTCCTTTGGATAGAGATCCATAAATATTGTAATTGGGAAGGATTCCCAAAGAGATTATTTGAGAAATATTTAGAAGAAATATTTTCTCTATGGAGGTAGCCCACATTGGGTGAACCACGTTAAAATATATGTCTCTATTGTGTATGGTGTTCTTTCCATTGCTTTAATTACTACTATTGATACTGATATCTATACACTTCATAATATTGAATTGAAAATAAAAGTAAAAAGTGGTCTTATACTATTCACCCCCCCATCTCAGTATAAGCTTGTGTTCTTCATCCTAAGCCCTACACGGTAGAACAGATCAATCAAGTTATCACAAGGTATGCATAATGCCAAGTGCAATTCAAGTAGCTTTGATGAGACAAATAATACTTGGACTACTTACATCAGATATAAAAATAAAGGATTGAACAAAATACCAAGAAGTTGTTCTATAAAACCTTACATGAGAAGGTTCCTATCCCTAGTACCCACAAACAATAATTCCATTAGAGGTAACCTACTATCATTTGAGATAGGTCTCCTAGGCCTTATCCAATGTTACTTCCATGACATACTAGGCTGAATCGAGACTTACCTCCCAGGCAAGACATAGGGTACCCACCGTAGGAAGTTACCCCTCTCTATAGGCTAGCTCAGGAGATGCATTATGGGGCTTAACCGAGCATGAGCCATAAGTGAAATATATTGAGATAGCTTATTGAGGTAGAGGGATGATGTTCTACCACCCCACAATAAGCTTGAGGTTCCTCGCTCTCCATCACAAGATCAAAGTAAAGAGGAGGAAATAAAATTATTCGATGCATATAGGGCATTGCTAGAGTGCCTAGAATCAGTGGAGAACAAGACCTCTGGTTTTGGGACTCAGAAGCCCACTCTATGCCAATTTTTTAGTCAATCGTTCCATCCATTGGTACCTACCCCTTCCTATCTAGAGAATTTTAAGATGCCTCACCTGGATACCTTAAGGGAGATGAAGATGCATAGGAGCATGTTACCAAGTTCCTGAGCCAATGCTTTGGCATCCAAGATATGATGTTTTGCTTTTGAGGACATTCTTGACTACCCTCTCTAGTCCAACCATAGAGTGGTACACCCAACTCTTGAATCATAGCATCCACAATCTGGATCAACTCATAGATGCATTCCTAGAATTCTTTGCCTTCAATACCAAACAAAAGGTGACCCTAGACGACCTTGCAGGGTTGAAACAATTTTATGATGAGTCAATTGCAAACTATGGCAATAGGCGATGAGAATTACTTACCAAGATGCCATACTTACTCCCCATGATGGAGTTGAATAAAATTTTTGCTAAGAGCTACTTAAATACGATCTCCTTGTTTCTGCAACTCCAACAATTTCCAACTCTTGAAGATGCTCTAGTGCAAGCTAGAACAATCGAAGACATCAATATTCAAGATGGAGACATTATGAAGCCTCGTAATAAGGAGTGTAACAATAATTCTAAGAACAACCCAATGCAACCTAAGATAGCATCATTCAATCATGTTTCCATTAGTTTCCTAGGGCTTGTGCAACCAGTTCCACCTCAAAATCCTAATTATCCAACCACACCTAGGAACTACAAAAAAGATAATTAGCTAAACCAAGATTATAATCAACAACATCATCCTAAATGATAGTTTACACCTATTTATGAGTCCATGGAATCTTTTTTTGAGCATCTTTGTGCAACTAAGGCAATTAATCTGCCTGAGATTCGACCTATTGATCCAAATGCACCAAAGCCCAAGGGATATAGAGAACACCTATACTATAAGTTTCATAGGTAAAATGGGTATGACATGCAGATGTGCTATAAGTTCAAACATCTAGTACAAGATATTATTGATAATAATTACCTTCAGGTCGATAATCCTATCATACCAAACAATCAACATATGGGTGGTTTTAAAGATCCATTACCTGCCCATGAAAAATAGGTAAAACTAGTGCCACAAGTGAATGAGGTTCATCATGCACACCCTAAGAAATAATACATCAACATGATCAACATTGTGATGAGGAACAGGTAGTACCTAAGTCCAGTCACACCACCTGTGGCTTCTGTCACAACCTCTACCACCTCCAGTGTCGATCCTCACACCTTAGCCTATAGTCACAATAAAGAGCAATATCACTCAGAGATTCAGAACAACATCTACCCAAATCTCCATATATGAGCTCATTCAACAATATCCACCTCATCAGGAAGCTTTAATGAAAATCCTAAAGGTTATCGAGCTATAGCCCCAGGAGTCTAACTCCTTTAAAAATTTTGTGAGGCATGTGCGATAATGTACAGAACCACTGATCACCTTTTGGTAGGATGAGATCAAGCCAGTTACAAATGATATGGTGGATCCACCTTGCATATCATTGCATGTGTAAATAGAACACCCTATAATGGAGTCTTGATTGATACTAGTTCTTCCAACAACATCATTATTACAATAGCTCTCAAGCATCTTTGGCTCCTGACATCTCATATTTTCACATCTACCTACACCCTTCAAGCATTTAATGATGCCATATGCTCAACAATTGGAATGATAGTCCTACCCATTTAGGTGGGACACAAGAATATACCAATACTGTGCCACATCTTGGAGGGTGAGATGGCATACAATATCTTTTTGGGTAGACCTTGGATCAGGGACATGAAGTGTGTACCCTCCATCGCTCACCAGTGTCTAAAGTAAACCTATGAAGGGCAAGTCCATATCAACTCTACAGACCTTGAGCCCTTGAGTGATCAAGAGATACCTCACAAGGTCAACTGATCTTACGATAGAGGTTAAAGTTTGGATACCCTTCCACACGATAGTGATGAAGAAGATCAAGGGTCTCCTTATGAGTGAAGATCTAATGATGAGTCAGATTATGAAGTCGCATCCATTGCCTCTTCTAGTTTGCATATCGAGTATGCACAAATTGTCTTGTTGGATGATGAGCATGAGGGTTACTTGCGTATCTTCCACTTACACAACCCTATCTAGTGAGATTTTCTCCTTGTAGAAGAGAAAGCTCACACATTTCCATTGAAACCACCTCCACAAGTCTTGCAACACCAAGATGTCAATAAACACCATTAGTCACCTAGGGGAAATCATTCGTCCATTAATATGATTTTTGTAGACCTTTTTGCACCCATGCAATATCTAGATAACCCATAAAATCCACTACATATAGAATTTGGGGCAATTGAATTCATTCAGGAAGATTCACCTCCCTCACCTTCTGAGTATTGGTCTTACGATGAGATGTTATAGTTATTTCATTTCTCTCCAAGGCCCACTCATGATGTCTTTCATGCTGAGGAGGAACCTAAAGTTCCAATTGATGATCTAAACCCAACATATGAAATTCATCTGATCCCTACTCCCCATAAGTTGGAGGAGGGGTTGCATATGTTAATTGAACTAATGATTGACAAAGATATCGACTTAGATCCTGATAATCCTCAGTGTATCAAGTTAGGGGAAATCTTGTCCCCCATCGAGCAAGCTTCTCACAAAGAAGAAGATAAATTTTTCATGGTCCTATGATGACATGCTAGGCATGGATACACAACCTATAAATTTCCCTCTATCTTCCTTGATAGCCATCCCGTCATCGCCTACACTATCCTTAAAGTATATCTTGGATAGACTAGACAACTTAGAGTCACAAGTGAGTCAACAACACAATGCTTTACAACATATCTTGAATTGACTCACAAGAATTGAGTTATGATTGAGTCATTAAAACCCTCAACCCATCGATTTTCAATACCAACCCCCTCCTCTACAATACATTATCAACCCTCAATAGAGCATGAGGTAAAGGTACCAAGGCCATCAACCACAGTGACAATATACTCATTTGTCAGAGCCCTTAGCATTGATCTTTAATAAACTCTATGAGGCAAAAGCAATCACACTTCCTCCAATCCATCCACTAAACCCTAATAGGTATAGATCAAAGCCACATAAGCACAACCTATATTATATTTATCATAGACAAATGGGTCATGATATCCAGACATGTTACATCTTTAGAAATTTAGTCTAGGATATGATTGATAGGCAAGGAATTCAGATAGGAGTCTTCCAAGACCCCTTTCCTTTCCATGAAGTATACGTAACACCTGGTTATCAAGTCAAACAACCTAATAAGGTGTACATTAATACACCTTCCCAAGGATTCATAGGTATGATCGATGTTGTAACAGAGCAACGACAATATCATAATCGATCTATGCAAGCTGCAATATCATCCAATGTTTCACCTTTGCTCGTCTCACCCTAGAAGGACGTTGGTACTACACAAGCTTACACCTCATAGTAGGGATGGTCGATTATTACCATCCCCTTTAGCCAAGCCAATCACAGTACATCAAACACATGGTACATTGGGGGTACACAAGGTACCACACCTTCCTCCTAGAACCACCAAGCCATCAACACCCTAAAATGCTCCAAGGGTATCTACAAACCACTTGGTCAACCTAAAACACTCCTAGGTAGTCTACGACTATATAGGTCAACCCAAAATGCTCTTAGGTAGTCTACGATTGTCTAGGTCAACCTAAAACACTCCTAGGCAGTCTATGACTGTATAGGTTAATCCAAAATTCTCCTAGGCAGTCTACGACTATCTAGGTCAACCCAAAATGCTCCTAGGTAGTCTATGACTATCTAGGTCAATCCAAAATGCTCCTAGGTGGTCTATGACTATCTAGGTCAATATAAAATGCTCCTAGGTGGTCTACGACTATCTAGGTCAACCTAAAACACTCGTAGGCATTCTATGACTATCTATGTCAACCTAAATTGCTCATAGGTAGTCTATAACTATCTATATCAACCTAAAATGCTCTTAGGTGGTCTACGATTATCTAGGTCAACCTAAAATGCTCCTAGGTGGCCTACGACTATTTAGGTCAATATAAAATGCTCCTAGGAGATCTATAACTATCTAGGTAAATCTAAAATACTCATAGGTAGTCTACGACTATCTAGGTCAATCTAAAATGCTCCTAGGCAGTGTACAATTATCTAGGTCAACCTAAAATACTCCTAGGTAGTCTATGACTATCTAGGTCAACCTAAAATGCTCCTAGGTAGTCTACGACTATCTAGGTCAATCTAAAATACTCCTAGGTAGTCTATGACTGTCTAGGTCAACCTAAAAAGCTCGTAGGTAGTCTACAACTATCTAGGTCAACCTAAAACACTCTTAGGTAGTCTATGACTATCTAGGTCAACCTAAAACACTCCTAGGCTGTTTATGACCATCTAGGTCACCCAAAAATATACCAAAGGCATCTATAAGCCCTTTGGTCACCCAAAAAGCCCCAATGGCATCCAATAAGACCATTGGTCAAAATGTATCTACATATATATCAAAAAAAAAACAAAAGCATCATCAAAATAATAAAATACAAAAATATTGCATTTCATCACATTGCATACCATTACATTAAAAAATCACTTGCATTAGGCATACTCATCATTGCATTTTGCATTATAGCATTGATCATACAAGTCTAACACCGAGACTGTACATTAGTCATCATTTAAAATTAATTTTGTGAAAGTCATCATTCACACCATTTCACATTACACTTATTATTTCCACATATATTTCCCACTTTTCATATTAGTATTTGTTTCCCTTCACCTAATCATTTGTTCTAGAATGTCTTTAGGGTTTTCAATCACCCAACCATCTCTAGTTTTCTTTTTATATTTTGTAGACAGCTATCTTGATTTTTAGGAGGTAGAGTCTTGCTTAGATTGTACCTTGTATACGTCAAAATACCAACATATTTTCACACTAATAAATCCAAGTTTTACACAAGGAAATATGAAACCCATGAAGTGGTCTAGGTTACCTTAAGTGAAAAGTTTATCTTGGTCATCCCCCATGTGAATGGTTCAAAAATGCTAAGAATTGACAAAAGGACAAGCTCCTCCTTACCCAATTCCCAAAAATAAATAGTGGTTTTCACCACTATCAATAAGCAAAATTCCAAAAAGCAAAAATCAAAAGCAAAATAAATAGTGGTTATCACCACTCCCCAAATCCCTTGCTAAAAGAAAACAAAATACAACATAAATAGTGATTTTAATCACTAAGTATGATTAAGTATCCTAAATCAAATAAAAGAAAAGAAGGGAGTATTGAACTTGAATCCCTGGAATTCTTAGCATTTGATAAACCATGAGGTAATCCTTTCTATAGGTTAGGTGGTATCAATCCTACCTAGCAATGGAGGTATCCTCATAAATGACGATATGTCTATCACATTAGCATCTTGCATGTGTACAAACCAATGTTTGCATGCGAATGAGCTAGATTTTGGTATCCTGCACTACCTAGTGGTCTAATACAACTACATACAAAACCTGTTATCGTGATATTGATAGGGTAATATTTAGTACATATGGGCTACATAAATCCTATTTGGCATTAGGGTAATATTATGCATATTACAATAATGAACTCACTTGCACACATATGGATATTGAGTATCTTGGTCATCCTAGTAGATTCATACCTTGTCAAAAAGTCTTGTATGGTTAGTACATAAAATTTGATTAATTAACTAGAGTGTGTTGAGTTTCATGAAAACCTCATAGAAATTCTATAACATTCATTTCATTCATTCCATTTTATCACATTTCATTAAGTTTACATTTCCATAAATCCATCACATAACAACATTACAAATGAATCGATGAATTCTATACAATCTATGGTGCTAACATAGTATGCCATATAGTATTCATATTTCATAATCTAGATAAATACATCATCCATATCATTATGCATCCACGCATATACATATAATCAAATAAAATCACATCACAACATATGCATACATTATAAGCATCTATCACAATATCATAAAGCAAATATATACATTGCATGCATCTCATAAAGCAGTATGAAAACACATGATGATAAATAGATAAGCTCATATATATATATGTATATATGGGGGGAAAGATACATCATAATCCTTGATATTCCTATAGGTTACAATAAGGTGGGTCTTCAGACCTCACACTCCCAAAATCCAAAAATACAAAAAGATCCATAAGAGTCTCACCAACCATGGTCACACAAGACGGATACTATGACTCTCACCCCCACCCTCAGTCGAAGCCCATTGAGAACTCCTATATATGCTACCCCCTAACTTGTCTAACATCTGTACCAAGCCAGGTACCTCCATCCTAGCATAAGACTACCCTGTACCACTCCCCCAAATTTGGTGAGACCCACTAGCAGATATATGGGTTGGTAAGTGCCCCCTAAGACACATAATATCATCCTCAAAATCCTCCATATAGGTTCGCTCCTCATGAAAATGAGCTTGGAAGACTCCTAATAAGCCCTAGAGCTATACCACCTCCTCCCGTAGCCTAGCCATCTCACCACTTCTAGATCCCTATTGAATATGGCTTTGTGATCTAACCTATGCCTGTAGAGCCACTATATCTACCTGTGCACTCTATACCTATGCCTACAAGAGATCTCTTTCTTGCCTAATACTTGTTAGCTCATCCCATAACTCAGTATCCATGCCACCTCATGCTACTCACTATGTTGACACCCCCTGATCCTCAGAGTCATCCTCATCCAAGTCATCTCCTAAATATCCTAAGTCAATGAGGTCTAACTTGATGAGGGCATCAAATAGACAACTAAGTTTTAGGTTAGATAAAACCTTAGTTAGCCTAAGTCTTAGTTAGGGGCTAGTATTATTTTTAATTTTAATGTATTTGGTAAGACTTAGTGCTCACGTAATAATTGCCAGCCACCTTGTATATTAGGCTAGCTGGATTGATAATAGTCAATCCTTAAATAATTCCTTCAGATGCGAGGAAAATTTCTTCATTTGGGATTTTGTTGCTCTATCATAGGACATTAGTTGTAATTTTTGGGACTATATTATGCCCTTCATTCTAATTTAATGTGCAAGTTGGTTTATACCACAACAGTGGTATCAAAGCGAAGGCAAATTTTGGAGGTTCTGGGTCATTTCTGACTTACAAAGTCTTGGGTTGGGTTATTTATGACCAAAACTTATCATTTTTGAAGCTCTCTTATTTGCTATTCAATTATTTTCATCAAAAAAAAAATTGCAGCAAATGCACAATTTGATGCTGTAAAATTGTGTTGACAACAAAATTGTTGTCCATAATTTGTTTTAGTGAGCAATTATATTACAAAAAAAAAGTAGTGCAGGCCCAAATGTTAGGCCCACACCCTCTGCATTAGTAACATCTTGTAGCAGTAGCAACACTGAGGCAACACCAACCTCAACCACTACGCAGCCCTCCTAAATATGTAGGAGTTTTATCGATTGATAGTCGTCGATGACTAGAGGATGCCGCCATGGCCACTGATGACAACATTCAGGTTGGGCTTTCCTTAGCCCACATCCACACCAAGGCCACAAATTGGCTGATGATAGGAGGTCACCAACTTGACCCCTGGTGGCACCTAGCCTACGAAGGCTTGAAACCTTGTGAAGGAGTCATAGGGTTGATATCTAACAAGTTGTCCAACTCTTCTCTCTACATACTAGAGGTGATAGGACGTTCTCGCTTGTTGAGGGAGTTGCGATGTTCTAATTTGGATGTTCTCTACTATTATTAGGGTGACATTGCTACCTGTTGTACGCTCACATGCAAATTACCACAATCAAACCATATTCTCACATAATATAATGTAAACCTACTGCATTTAAATCCAAAATGCTCCCATTTTTTGATCGAGCTTCAACCACTAATTTTTTGACTGCACATTGATTTGTGAATATGATAGGAGATTAGGTTTGGGGAACTGCCTTCTGGTCATTCACAATGATGGATGGGAGAAACATTCCTTTTTACACAAATGCTTGCCACTATCCGGTTTCATGCCGATCGAGATCCATAAAATTTGGTGCAACATCATTTTATATCGACCACATCTTCCTCAATCCTACCGACTCATCACCTTTGTGATTTGTGCATTTTGTGGTTCTTTCATTCTCTACGTGATGAGCAAAGGTGAGTGGCCTTGTGGTACGAGTGTGTCAATTTATTCCTATCTATTTTTAGTCCCACATTTTATGTGGGAAAGCCTTTGTAGGCTTTATAAGGGTAAGCATGCTCTTTTGTTAATAGCCATATCACGCTGGCTAGTTTACGCTTGACCAATGTGCACACAAGCTAAGCTCTTCATGAGATGCAAAAGAATTTCTATTGGACCCATAAATTTTCAAAGATGTTTGCATGTACTCATTTCGAAGTCAACTTGGTGGTTAGTTTACTTGCGAATAATCAACCCTTGTTGACTAGTTAAAAACAAATTTTTGCTATAAAATTATTGTAAATGGGATACAATGATTTTAAATTTTGCACAAGGGGGGAATTATTATTTTTTTAAAGTGGAAAATTATTTCAATTTTTCAAGGGGGGAGTTATTTTAAAAGGGGAATTTGTATTAGTTTTATTTTTGCCCATTTCAAAACATTGTAAAATTGCATTAAACTATTATAATTTTTACAATTAATTGGGTAAATAACACTAATTATTGTAACCCCTTGGAATTTTTGTAACCTCTTTATTTTCGTCCTCTTGGCATACACCCAAGGACAAATGGCTCAGGATTTGGCATAACAAATGACTGCAATCATCGCAGTCATTAGTACATTTGCCAATAAGGTCAACGATATTGCCTCTTCTAGTGGTCCCACTCAAGCTCATAAATATTGTGTGAAAGCAAAATGGAAAGTCAAAATATATGATGTCTCCCATGATCTTGAGGTTCTAAAAAATTGGATCCTTGACATGGACACGTGGTTTGCCTATAGAAAAATACCAAAATATGAGGAAGTTTCATTTGCTATCTTAAAACTTTCTGGCATAGCCAAAGTTTTGATCATGGACCACTTCAGTAATCAGAACCCCATTGACCTTTGGGATGATTTGGTGAAGACTATGACGGACCATTTTATCCATAAAACTATGCATAAGATCTTGAATTTCGATGGCTTCGATTGAGGCAGGGCTACAACATGAGTGTCTAAAACTACATCAGCCTATTCAATAAATTGCAAATTTTGAATGGTATTCAGGACTCTACTACTAATTTTATCACCAAATTCAAGAGTGGATTGCAGGAACCACTTTTTAGGAAGTTGATATATACTCCTATCATATATTTGAATGCCATGTATAATCAAGCACAACTTGCAAAGGAGAATCTGGCTGCTCAATCTGGTGGATCTCTCTCCTCTAACTCCACCAAAGCTTCTAAAAAAAAGTAATCTCCATAGCAACAGATGAAGACTTCTCCCTCTTCTTCCTCTTCTTTTAACACTTATTCTACTCCTTTTCATCCTAATAAATTTTGTGATTATTGTAAGAAGATAGGCCATAAAGAATATTTGTTTTTTAGGAAGAAGAAGAATCTTATTGTAGAAGCTCCACCAAAGGAAAAAAAAATGGCCTATTAAGGCTACAGGAGAATTTCACCCTTATCCAAAGCTTCGAGGGCTTAAAAATCATACTTTTTTGACACACAACATGATTGAAAGAGGCCGTGACCATTTGTTTGTCACATGTGCCCACTTAAAACACAATTACTTTGTAGATTGCATAATCGACAATGGCTCCCAAAAAACTTGATTTCTAGAGCCATTGTCGATCAGTTGAAGCTTCCTGTACAACCCCATCCTCATCCATACCCACTTGCATGGAAGGATGCGGGTACCTCCTCCATGATTATAGAAACATGCACTATGTCCTTTGCATTTGGGCCATGCTATGTGGACAAAGTCACTTGTGATGTGACTCCAATTGATTGTTGTGATCTCATTATTGGAAAGCCCTATTAATTTTAAAAATAGGCTCAATATGATGCGTATAACAATACCTATACATTGCATCATGAGAACAAGAAATTTCTCATCTCTTCCATGAAGCCCACATACAGTTATATAGGTCCACACCATACAACATTGATCTTTCACAAGCCAAAGGACACACTACCTCTACTTGCACTCAAGGAGGCTCCTCCTCCTCCTTTTTTATCACCTCCTATTTCTCTAGTTGCTCCTCCTCCTGCTTCTACCATGGACCAAGTTCCTAATTTTACGTAGACCTTGTAGCCATCACCACATCAGCTTCATCATTAACCTCATCCACAAGCTTTCACTCAAATTGGACCTCCAGTCATGACCAGGCGAGGCCCTCTAGCATTGGCATCACTTGTAATTCTTGACATCATCAGTGCCCCTGCTCATTCATCATCTCATTTTCCACTTCTGCTTCCTCTAGCTCAAGTTTTTCACCCTCTACCCACTACTATTGTACAAGCATTGGAGTCCAATGCTTCCTTTGTGGGGAGGTATGATGAGGGTATCAAATAGGAAACTAAGGTTTAGGTTAGATAAAACCTTAGTTAGGCTAAGTCTTAGTTAGGGCTTGGTATTATTTTTAATTTTAATGTATTTGGTGAGACTTAGTGCTCACGTAATAATTGCTAGCCACCTTCTAGATTAGGCTAGATGGATTGATAATAGTCAATCCTTAAATAATTTCTTCATATGCGAGCCGAATTTCTTCATTTGGGATTTCATTTCTCCATCGTAGGACATTAGTTATAATTTTTGGGCCTATATTATGCACTTCATTTTAATTTAATGTACAAATTGGTTTATACCACAACATACCGACTCATACGCTAATAGGTGATGCACATGTCACTCACCTACATCTTCCTGACCCTCATCAGGGATATCATTGTGCCCCCCTTCATTGTCACTACCACAACCACAACTAGTACCCACACCAGTATTCCTTCGCTCATTAAGTCGCGTACTGCCTCCTACTCCCTACCAAAGTACCTCTTCATGAATGTATCCCTTATGTCACGGTGAGTAGATACGATCGACCATCCCTCTATAAAAATTTACAATATATAATAGATGTCCTCAAACATCACCATCATCTCCCCTATTGGTAGGTGCAAGGTGTTGGTGCATGGATCACATAATTCAATAAGAACAGTCAAATAAGCACGGTCGCCCACCACAGGATCTAACTGTATCACATGCTTAAGGCCAATGTCATCAAGCCATTCCTAGTATTACCCTATCAATAAGTCTTTTGTGGTCTGAAATAGAGTAAAAAATCAATACCGACTCTTAACCACCTAGCAGAGGTAGGTCGGTTAATAACAAGCACCAAACATGCTTCAAAATGACCCAAAAATACCCAAAAACACCCAAAAAAGGGCCCCTTTTTAGGCCAAATTATGGCCATCCTACCTAGGTATGGCCCCCAAATATATGACCATACCAACCAGGTCTGGACACAAAATAGCCCAAGCTATCTGTCCCACCCAGGGACGACCCCCAAACTGGGCCAAAATTAACCTTCTAGGCCACCAAAAATAGTCAAAAAGTAGCAAAAAAAAGAAAAAAAAAGCAATAAATTGGCACAACAACTCAAATACATGAATAAAAAATTATAGGAAATACCTACTAAGGTTCAATTATTGAGTATTTATTGTGCTCTACCAAAAATAAAAAAATAAGCCACAATTACACTTCTAACACTAGCAAAGTGTAGTAAGGAATGCAATCCTTACCCATCTTGCACTGGATATACCACTGTATGAGTCTGCATGCTGGATCATGGTGACTGTAGGATGATTTTGGTAGTGATCCATTGCATAGAATCACTCTCCTCCTCCTCACCTCTCAAACTACAAAGTTAGAAATGCACAAATGAGCCCAAATACCCCATTTTTGGCTTAAATAGAACTCCAAGAGGCCTGACCATCCCTGGGTGGGATAAGCAGCTAATTGGATTATTTTAACAGCTTGGGATAGTCATAAACTATGCAGTCATCCCACCCTAGGATGGCCACCAAAAAATTACATCAAAACAACTCAAAATGCACCAAAAAGGGTCCAAAACCCACCAAAAACAACTCAAATTTGGTCAAAATTCACTAGGGATCAATATGAACCTAAATTGATCATGAATGTAGGGAAAATTTACTAATTCAATCCCTAAGAAGGCCAATGTTTCCATACCACCCTATGGGAATGAAGTTTGCAACTCCTTTCTTCCATAGAGCATCAACAAAATCACCAAAATCCTCTAAAAAATGCTCCATTTTCAATGGGTAAAATTGAAGGAAAAATCTAGCAAAGTCATATTGGTCAAGAAATCATCATTTTTATCATTGGTTATTCCCTCATTAAATTTTTTCTTGAGGGGGTAGTCATACTTAATTATTTCGTAATCAAAATCAATAATCAAACACTCAATCATGCAAATTGTGTTCATCCAATGAATCATTGATAAAAACAATCATGCCCCTACTTGGGGCAACAAAAAAGCATACATTTTAATTAAAACAAATGCTTGGCATTATAGAATCATGAAGTAATTCAGGCTTCACTACTTCATGAATGAAAAATGCCCAAGATCAAGTACACCTTACAGGAAAGGTTGTACTTGAAGCAAGTTCTTTAGCTCATCAGAAGCAAGGATTTAAGAACACATGCTCTTTCCATGATTGGGGTATCTAAATTTGGCTAGTTTATTTAATAATCCTAATCGTTTAACATTATAGTCATCTATTTTTTCTCAGCATTGTGTTGCACACAATGCATCTCAAAAAGGGGCATTTGTAGACACTAAAATCATGTCAATCCTATTAGGCGATCAAAAACATTAGCTAAGTGACATTATATGTCCCCCTTGGTCACCCCTCAAAGGTTACATAGTGGTCCTAACCACTATTGAGAGGCTTTACCCCACTTTTGGGAGGTCTTGGGCTACATAGACATGATCGTCCCACCCTGGGATGATTATAGTTCATGACCGTCCCACCTAGGGATGGTCGCTTGGTTTTGGGCCACATAGAAATGACCGTCCCACCCTGGGATGATCAAAGTTCATGACCGCCCCACCCAAGTACGGTCATAAGTGACCATCCCTAGGTGGGAATACTATGGCCTTTGACTCCCAAAAAGTCAAATTTTGAAAAAATGACACCCAAAAACTATCATTTATCTTGCCTGTTCGAGCATGCAGACCTGAGGGCATATAATCCTTAAGACATGCTACAAAATGAAGGCTAAAAAGGGAGATTCTCTTCCCATTCCAATGCATGCCAAAATTTGGATAAATGGTGCCTCTTGCCCTGCATGTCCTTGCATGTCCATTTGGCCATAGGCTTCCTTTGGCTATAAAGTGAATCCATTTTCCACCCAAAAACATAGAGAGGAGTTTTTAGACATAGCAACAAAGTGCTGCCAATATTTACCCTCACCCTTTTGTGCCTTTTTCCCTCTAAATTACTACCAAGCAAAGGAGGTTTTTAAATTATCCAAGAGGTGCAATTTATTTGCAAAATCAAACCAATTGAGTGAATTTCACCACCAAATTTAATGAAAACACTATTAAGAGAGTTTTTGACCAATTCATAGAGAAATTGGTGGTAAATAATCAGCAGAACTAGTGGTCGTCCCACCCTAGGATGGTCCCCATTCTGTGATAGTCACCATCGTCCTTACAAGATATAGTGATATATTGAAGCATTATTTTTCTACTTTTTTAAATAGGCATATTCTAGGATAGTCCAAGAACCTACTATTCAAATTTCATGCAATTTGGAGTTATATTGAGTGAGTTATTGTATTTTAGTATTTTGTAGGTCTACTTGTCCCATATGAAGGTGCACATGAATATGTGATTATTTTTTCTAATATATTCACATGGATCCTCTCTAAATATGATTTCATATATTATGTCCAAGTTTGGTTTTATTTGGATATGTTTAGGGCCAAAAATTTCTCATTTTGGGTTTTGTAGGCTTCATAGATACACCGCGAATGCGACATATATTCGAATGCTATTTCTGTTCTATTTTCTATTATATCTTTCCAAAATCATATTTTATGCATTCCTCTAAAATTTGGAATCATTTGGAGTTGTTTTAGATGGTCGCATTGCATATTTACACTTTATAGCCTTTATTGCATGTATTGCTTTTGCATATTTCACAATCCACACTTGCTATTGACAAAATCTGGTTTCCTTGTGTGTAGATGCAGGTTTTACAGTGCATGAGGAAGGATCATAGGATTAGAACATCATAAAACAAAGTGGAAACATCATAGGCCCGCCCACTTCAATCGTGGGTACGAGGAAGAACATTGAAAGTGCACCAGAGTTATTGAAATGATTTGATCCTTGGGCACCATTTTGTAACAAGTGTATAAATATAGATACCTCAAGGGGATATTTATGTGACCGTGATTCGATCCATCAAATAAAATAAAGAAATAACCCCATTTCATACATTTGCTTTGTCTTATCATGCTTACTTGAATGCTCCTTTTGTAATGCTTATTCAACACTAGCGATATATGCATATTGTTTAACATTGTTAGGTGCACCATTTTTTCCATATTTAAAATGCAAAGGAAGACATTATAGTAGGATTCTTGTATGAATTAATCTTCACTAGATTTGGTGTTCCCAAAGAAATAACCATTGACCAGGGAGCCCAATTTACCTTGAAGTTGATATAGGAGTTGATGAAGTAGTATCAAATCCAACATAATAAGACCACCCACTATCATCTGCAAGTGAATGGGTAGGTGGAGTTCACAAATAAATATTTGGATAACATCCTCACTAAAATGGTGTAGCAACACAAGAAGTACTGGGTAATCCATATACCAAAGGTAGTATGGGCATATCACACTACCTAGAAGAGTACTATGAGATTCACACCATTCTAACTGGTGTATAGAAAAAATGTTATGGTGTCCATCGAGTTTGAGATCAAAACACTGTGAACTACTACAAAATTGAACTTGAATTTAGATTTTGTGCAATGAGAATGAATTCATCAACTTATCAATTGGATGAATATCGAAAAGATGTGTTACACCATACAAAAATCATGTAAAAGTAGAGGGCCATGTGGAATGACCACCACATACGACCAAAATTATTTAAGGAGGGTGATTGGGTATTAATTTTCAATTTTTGGTTCCAAGAGTGCAAGGAAAAGCTCACGCAAATATGGATGGGCCAGTATGAAGTGGTTGAGCTGATTTATAATGGTGCTATCTGTGTCAAAATAATCGATGGTAGTGATATCGTGCTAACCGTTAATGACCACTACTTACGACCATATCATGCACCTTCCATCCATGTAATCAGATATAAAGTAGGCATTGGGGAGACCCCCATTCGATAAAAAAAATTAGTGATTTGACAAATGCTTACACATATCCATGTAAAAAATATATAATTTTTCTTTATATATTTTTCATTTTTTATTTTTTAGTTTTGTAGGGATATGTGGACACAAACACAATCTGTAGGCATCCTAGTAACTAGACCTATCAGGCACGAGACCTTGATCTCTTTTTATTTATTTTTCTTTGGTGTGTTTTTGTAGGACATATGAATACGAATGCAATCTTTAGGCACTCTTACGACTAGGCCTACCAAGTAGGGGTCCATACTACCCTATGTTTTTTTTGTTGTCTAGGAAGATAGAAGAAGCAAATAAAGCACCAAATTCCCCCAAGGACAGGAAATTTTTATCTAGATTTGTGTATGAGTGTTTAATTCCTAACGAAAGACAACAAGACAACACTCATATGTGGGTCAACACAACACACTCTAACTTTTCAATGAGGAGAGGCGCTTGTATGCAGATCATGAAAAAAATAGACAGGGTGTTGTATGCAACACATAAGAGAAGGTGCTTGTATCCTAAAACAAGGGCATATCCTTATTTTGACATCATAGATGCAACAAGTACCTGTATTCAACATAATAACAAGCACCCACAAATTTGGAACCATAGTGGCATAGTCTTCATGCATAATTTAGTAAAGTTTGACTTTCCAATAAAACAGAGTATGCCTATTTTTTGTTCTTTTTTCAATGATGAAGTACATGTGCTTCCCTATTGTTGACCACTAGAGTCCACGAATTTCACTCAGTGATATGAGTATACTCCTAAGATAGATATAACAACTTTCAGGGGGGACGTGTATCGTCCCATAGTAACTAAAAATAATATTTAATTTTCCATTTTTTGTACGAGAACTCAAGACTAATAAAAAATTGTAGCACTCGATAATAATAAATCGACAAGATTTCCCCACACAAAAAATTGCACCCCGCTTATTCACCCCAAAATATTGTCATCATGCATCGACCAATCAAGTTGCACCACCAAGCATTTTCATCGCATGCTTCGCAAAAAAATCCATCCAGGTATGTACCAATTTTTTTGTTATGTGTGTATGGTTATAATAAAATAATATTTTTCTGTAACATGCCAGCATGTACCCAGGAAACTATTGTTGAATCAAGTAACTTTCTGTCTACACTGGGCCATGTGTCACCAATCGAATGTAAGGAAAAAAATTATAACGGTATCCACATAAATCTAGCATACAATTTAAGAATTGATTACGTAGATTACCTATAATTACTATTTATTATGTGAAGATAGATGCCTTGTATGCACAAATTCAATTACATGCTTCGGCATGTTTTTTTAAAACTGATTAACAATGCCTATTCTGCAACCAGAAAGAGAAAAGAATAGAGAACAAACGATGACACCATGGGAGGACGATCGACAAATTACGCGCTTAAGAAATATGAGCTCAAGGATCTTTTAGGTATAACTAGTTTTATTCGAGAGAAATTTGATGTTGTAGGGTGTATGTATTACTGTCGCATGGTTAGCCAATATCAAGATCTGGTGGTAGTAGGTGAATTTGCGACTGCCATGAATGAAGGTGTCATCATATGTGTGGACTGGTCATACTAGTCACAAAGGAATTTATTGCAGAGGTGATCAGTCTCCCATGTGCAGGGTATTGGATATACAAAGAAGATAGTGTGGCACATTGTGCTCAAAGATTCTTTGGGTAACCCACAATGTAGTTGATGCGGTATGGGTTATCAAAGCAGCACAACCCAAAAGTTTTACAAAAGAATATTAATTAATTATTTTATTTATTTATTTATTTTTGTGCTATACAAGGAAATTGGTAACAGTCTTGATGGGCACTGTTGGAAAGCTACCACTATAATTTATTTATTTATTATTTTTGTGTTTTTGTAAGGAAATTTTACAAACTTCAGGTCATTGAGTAAAGACAAAGCATTGAAATCTACTACTATAATTTATTTATTTATTATTTTTGTGTTTGTGTGAGGAACTTTTACAAAATTTAGGTCATTGAATAAAGACAAAAAATTGAGGCAAAAAACCATTAAATAATAGACTATTATCAACCTACATATTTTTTATAGGTATTTCACACATGAAAATCTAAATACATACCACCAAACAAAAAGTATAAAATAAAACTAAAGTTTTTGCAAAAAAATGATAATTTCTAAACACCAACTTATGCTACATATGGGGAAGTCATGTCATATTAAATTTGGTTTAATATATGAAATTATATACCATACTAGTATTTGTTGACAGACCCTCTAAGGCATGTTTTTCTATTCAACTGGTCGTTTAGTTTTACATCGTAGAAAAGAATGATAATTGCTAAACAGTATTTACGCTAAATACGTGGGAAGTCATGTCGTCCATTAGTTGCTTTAATATATGAAATTGGAGACCACACCAGTATTTGTCGACGGACCCTCTACGACATGCTCATCTATTCAACTGGACCGTTTGTTAGTTTTACATTGCATAAAAGAACAATAATTGCTAAACAACAATTTACACCCAAGATGTGGGAAGTCATGTCATCCCTTAGTTTCTTTAATATATGATACTAGAGACCACACCAATATTTTTTGATGGACCCTCTATGAAATTGTGATTTTCTATTCAACTGGGCCATGTGTTGGGCAAAAATAAGATGTTGCAAACATTATAAACTTATTTTTATGGGTTAAAAAGTAGGATTTTGAAAGCACCCTTTGTTTTTTACATTGATTTAGTCATATTGAACTATTTGGTGTCCCATAGATTTGAATCTTAATATATACTATATCCTATTCATCCTAACCCTTAAAACAAAATCCTATTAATCTACCCATGACAAACTCTAACTTCATATTATTTTTCACAATTCAAACTTATCGTGTAATCTCTCCAAAGTTTATCACTTCCTTCTTTGTCAAGTGGAAGCGGATAGAGAGAAAGTAACCTACCTATTCTATATGGAATATGAATCTCCTCGTGGAATATCTTCGTTCTTCTTCAAGTAGAAGCTAAAAAAAGCAAGTAAATTTTACCCTTGGAATCTAATGGATAAGGGTTTTCAATGGACTCAATGTATATCTCTTTCCATACTTCATAATAGTGTAAGTATTGATTCTACTATCATGCATAGTTTTTATATCAAATTTCTAAGATCTTCTTAATAAGATGTTATAGGCATCCATTGGAAAATTATCACATAAAATATCATCTTTGTATGAAACAATATGAATATTTACCAAACATTACTCACTTACCAATATTTGATGTCCCTTTTGTAACCATTAAAATTTGATATATTTAGGTGTCCAATCCTCTTTAGTCCAAGCTTATCTACCATATCATTAGATGCAAAATTATTCATACTTTTGCTATCAAAAATGAACTTGCAACATTTATCTCTTGATTTACACATAGTTCTTGTAGACACCAAAGCCTAGCCACTTGTCAGCCATCTAGGTTTTCCCACAATTTTTACCCATTATTTACATATATTACATATATTTGTTTAATATATATTTAAATATTAATATTTTATATTATATTTTTATATATTTAATAAATGTGTATATATGTGTAAATTAATCCTAGACATCCATATTATTTTAATCATATCCATTCATCTGCCTTGATCCATACCACCTACCATTATTTAATCTCCACCCTCCATCACATTTTAATCTTGACCACACAAATTGTATCGTTGAAACCCTAACATTCCCTAGGGAATATTATAAATAGGAGTCATTTTGATGGCTCAAACCCTAAGTTTCCTGAGTCTAAGCCTAAGCAATTCGTACCCCTAATCCTAAGTTTTCCCTAAGTTTTTAGAGTTCTCAAGCTTCCAAGCATTTTTGTCATCATCCCTCACTCATCGTAGCCTCTACATCCATTGCCACCCACTTTGCTCAACAAGATATGCTTCTAAATTTTTTTATCTTAGTTATCAAGCACATTTGGGCATCTCTTATTACCACCAAGCACCTTTGGACATCTTTCCTCCACCACCAAGCACCTTTGGGTACCTTTCCTCCATCACCGAGCACCCCTGGGCACTTCCTACTGCTATCGAGCACCCGTGAGCGTCTCAAACCCCAATTCTACTAACAAAAAAACCCTCGGGTGTTGCTAGGGAATCTACCCACCTATTTCCTACAATGATGACAATGAAAAATCAGAAAGTGACAAGTTCACAAGGTAAATCTTCCATTATTGTATTTATTTTTATTATTTCCATATTTGCATTCAGTTTATCATTTGGCATTTAGGATTTTTATTGAGTTTTGAGGGTCTCACATAGTGTAGCCCTCATAGTTACTACTAATCCTATTTTATCATTTTTTGTATGCATATCCGGAGATATACATGTATTGAGTAGTTGTTTAAGCTGTAGTGGTCCAATCAATGGATATCTGAAGCCCACTCACTTTTGTTGGGATTTATCGAGCGTAAAGACACCACCTTGATTTGTTGGCTAAGGTTTCAGAGAATCCTAGCATATTGAGATTATTGTATTGAGCAATAAATATTTGTAAAAATCCCAATCTAGGGAATATTTGGTTGTATTATTAGAAATCCACTTAGCAATAAAAATTAAATTTATTTATGTGCAATCACGTGTTTATTTTTCTTTAATTGTTCATTTATTTAAGTTTAGTTATTTGGTGTTGTTTGATTTTGTATCTACAAATGGCAATCATAGTGGGAACCCCTAAGGATTTCTTAATTTGATTTATCTTATGATCTAACTTGTTGTTTTTGTTTCATCTTACAGGTTTTCGAAATCATAGATCGTACGATTTTTATAGAATCTAGATTTTTGGAGCAACGTAAAAGTTGTAGAAGGTGCATAGAAGCCCTGTGGCATTCATGGGATATTCAAGAAACATCTAGGTGCATTTCACAGGCATCACAGGTGCCCAGGTGCATTTCACAGAGAAGAGGAAAAATACATAGGCTTCTTTGTAAGCTTACCTTGAAACCCTAATCTTTGTTTTATGCATTTTTACATTTTATGTTTCTCTATTTTATTTCAGATATTGGATTAAAAAGAACATAATAATATATCTATTAGAAATAATATTTCTAGTGTGAATTTAGGCATCAAAGTAGTTGTTGCATATAGTTGCATTTACACATAACACATTTCCATTTAAAAAGAATTCATGTTTTTTTGTGTGCTGCATCTTTTATCAGCATATAAAATATTAAAATCATAAAGTAGTGTGCATCCTAAGGTTAGAAATTTATATTTTTATTAATATAAGTAGTAAAAACATTTAAAAAATCAAAATTACCCCCGTATTTTGTGATTCAATGCAGAGGAGTAGACGAACCCTCCTCTATTTAGAGAGTGGTCTTAAGCGGTGTACTCTACTTCCTTTGGGAAAATTGGTATTTTGATGTTGGATTCTGATTTAGATTGATGAAAGTAGTTATTTTTTGACATTCTATGAGCACAATAGAAAAAATAACTTTAAAAAAAGAAATCACACACTATGCATGGCACTTTTAACAGTAATGGTTGGATTTCATCACCAACCATTGCTTGAGATCTGGTGATGGTGTGTTTCATCTCCATCCACCAATCTCTACCCCTAGACACCTTAGGTTACCCCTGAGAAAACTTGCTATATTTCATCACTAGTAAGAATATTGTTGCCCATTCCTAGCCATACTATTCACCCATTTTAATTTCAGATTAATACATTCAAACACACAAAAAAAAAATGAAAAAACATTAAAAGGAAATAAGTAATGAATGAGGTAAGATAGTTGTTTTATAAACATAGTATTGATTGTATTAATTTAATTTCTATGAATTTCAGTTTTTGCATTTCCTTTAAAACACATTTTACATTTGGTTTTTTCTCTTATGGTCTTAACAACAAATTAGAAAAAAAAATTAAACCAAAACAATACATCTATGGACTGTTCATCTTCATTTTCCACCACTTCTATGGTAAATATCGTCAATGTGGTTCAAACAAATTGTATAAATTTATTTGTAGGTCCATCACACACTGTGCAGGATAATGATGTCTTGCACAAATACACCTCCACATATATTTTGTAAACCTAATCATATTCACCCACTATTGACCACAACATTACCCACATAGACATGGCCCAAGTAGAGGTTTTCTACAAATTGGCTAATTATGTCTTGCATCCCCCCCATAATATCTCAAATTAAGATCCTTCTTTACAGTAGGAACTTATTCCTTCCCAGCTATATAGCTTCACCCAGGTGTACACTAACCCTCTTTTTGAGGCATCAGTTGCACCTTCATCCCATTTTTTTATTCCCTAATCATCATGTGCTCCCAACACTTCATATGTATCCACTTATACCAACCCCTTGTATGAAGCACAAGTTAATGTTGCTTTACAAGTACCCATTTCATCCAATAAAGTTGAAATTATCATTGCCACTTATCCTACATCCACATCATATATTCCATATTCATTCATACCTTCCAATGATAATGCAGAGATTAATGAAGTATGGAAACATTTGAACAAATTGCTTAAGAAGCGATAGAATGCTCAACAACAAGTTCAAGCAAACCCTAATACTTAGTCAATTTACATTGAACCCACCTTCATCACACAAATTCAATCATGGGTGCCACAATTTTTATTGGTTTCCATCCCTATACCTCCATCCACCCCATACCCATTCCATCCCCATAGGCCAACCCAACCACAGTTCTCATGCATTGTCTCATTTTCAATGGTCACCATCATTTCTCAATCAACCCATCATCATCAATTCCAATCCAATCTACCTATTCATCATCATATTGTCACTTCATAATATATTTCCATTCCTTCATAAAATAACCAAGTGATTCAGGGCTTTCACATTCCTGGGGAATACCCTAGAATCAAGGCTATACAACAACAAATAGATAATTTGATACAACATACTACTGGTTACAATAATCAGAATCCAACCTTACATCAATTAATCAATCAACCAATTCACCCTTCGGTACCATCACCACCATATTCGATAAACTTCATGGTACCAAGGTTTGACAAGTTCAAAGGGACTAAGGATCCTAAAGAGCACGTGAGCACATTCGTGCAATCATGCTTTAGAATTCAAAATGACAATGATCTCATGCTCCACATATTTCCTCATACATTGGGGGGAGATGTCATAGAGTGGTATAACCAATTGCCCAATCATAGTATTTATACTTTCAAACAATTGGTTGACCAATTATTTGAATGATTTTCCCTTAATGTAAGAAAGAAAGTCTCATTTTTTGATATCTATGGTTTAAGACAACATGATGATGAGTCTATCTATAATTTTGGCAACCATTGGAGGACCATAATAACAAAAATATAATTCACCCTACCAATGGAAGAACTTATTAAGATATTCATTAAGAGCTACCTCAAACCCATTTTTTGGATGCTTCAATTTCAAACATAGCGTTCATTTGAGGAAACTCTCACCCAAGCTAGTGTCATCGAGGAGATAAATATCCAATAGGGTATACTTAATCCAAGAAAGAATGAATGGCAAAAAAAGGGCCAATACAAAAGCAATTATTCTGGCTAAAATGACCAATCAAGTCAATTATGTCAATTAAGTGGTGATGAGCCAGTTGGTAATGCCCCAACAACAACCAATGTAACAACCAATGCAAAAAATTGCCTATCATGTGGTACACTCAGTAACCCAATCTATGCAAAACACAATGCCAACTGTGGAGAATCACCAACGTCGATAATCTATTTGACAAAATCATCAATACACCCCTCTATATGAATCTTATGCTTCCATCCTCTAAAGGTTGTATGACACTAATAGATTTGATTTTCCTAAGGTCAAACTAGATGATCCCCCCAGATGTGGTAAAAACTATAGGGAATATTTATTTTGCCCTTATCATAGAAAAATGGGCATAACATAAATAATTGCCATGTGTTTAAGGATATAGTACAAGACCTCATCGAATTGGGGGTCATCAAGCTCGACAACACCCTAGATCAAGAAAACCAAAATATTGATATCTTCAAAACATCACTTCCTCATCATGAGGAGGTGCAATCCACAATGGGAGGGTCTAACATAAAGACCCCTCCCAATCAAGTTAACAATTTTCAGCATTACCAAGGTTTTATAGGTGTCATTCATATGGTGACCCAAGGTCAACAATGACAAAACAATAAACAGATGCATGACAACAACCCATTCAACAACCCATGAACTCACAAGCAAGGGAGTCTTAACCTGTTCCATCACCACCCATCCAAGCTTCCTTAGATATTTTTCCATCAATCAACATTCATAACCACTATAATCCATCAAGCCATCCCATCAACCATCCTCAAATTCCAATTGTTTATTTTATTAGTTTATTAACCATGATTTTAAAAATGGCTTCATCAAAAATGTCTACTTATGACCTAATTCAACAATCTCCCCAACATCATGAGGCATTAATGGTTATTCTAAAATCCATAAAACTTCAATATCAATATTCCAATGCCTTTAATAACTTTGTAGGGAGTATTCAAACATGCATGGAGCCTTCCATCACATTTTATCACTTTGATATTAAACCAATATCATCAGAATCTATGGAGCCTCCATTGCATATAATGGCTAAATTGATAGGAATCCATTTAAAAGAATCTTAATTGATACCAGTTCCTCCATTAACATCATCACCACATTTACCCTCCATCATATTAATCTTCCTCCATATCACTTAACCAAATCCACCATCACATTGAAAGAATTTAATGATGCTCTCTAATCTATAGTTGGCACTATTATTTTACCCATCAAAGTAGGGGTAAAAATGTTGTATACCTTGTTCCACATCTTAGAAGTATCCATGGCGTACAATGTACTCCTTGAAAGACCTTAGATGAGAGAAATGAGATTTAGTCCTTCCATATTACATCAATGTCTAAAATACGTACATGAAGGGTAGGTACATTGCATACCAGTAGATGAGCCATTTAAGTATTGTAACTTCATATAGAATCCTTATGAATCCATGCTTCCTTCTACCCACATTTTCCTCGCATCATCCACCACATCTTAAATCACTCCATGCAATACTTTATCAAAATTTCCCATTTTAAGAAGCTTCCCATCACCAATTCCAACCAAGCATCCACTTCTACACCTTCATTATCATCATCATTGACTACATGTATGTGTGGTTGATACCAATCTATGCCATACACATCATCATCCCCTTTATTGGTTGCAATAATTCCTTCACAACCAAATCCATATCCCTCAGTCAATGTTTCACAAGTTGAATTGTCAAACTGTGAGATTACCACATCTTCCTCATCGTCCGAGCCATTAGCCAACCATGAGCCTCCCATATCCACTTCATCCTCATCATCCTAAGTTGAGGTCCACATCACCAACCCTGGTATTAGTGAATATGTGGTCCAAGACATCACCATCACACCGCTCAATATCTCAACTACCAAATATTTCGATCACCCACGTGATCCACCTTTATCTATAGAAGTGGTATACAATATGGGTTTGGTGCCTAATAGCATAAATTTTATGTATTGAGGGACAAAATCTTTGTCTAATCCTACTACCCTAGAAGAACCCAAATAACCATCACCTTCCAATATCCAAAAAATGACGAGTTTTCCATCCTGCTATTTTCACAGACATAATTGGCAAAGACATGGCTTAGGCCGATATGAATAGGAAGTGCCTCAACTTATTGATGTCCCATATCAAGAAGTGTACAACTGTTTAGGTCTATATTATCACCCACTTCCCACCATATCTTCTTTTGAACAAGCCTTCCAAAGGCTTAATATGAATTCAAAATAAGACCTACACCCCAATAACTTTGATGAGAAAATGTATGAAGAATTTGACCTCATGTCGATAGCTTTTGATGAATATAATAAAGAATCAGAGCCCATCATGCCCTACACTGAACAATATGAGTTTTATCTCAAAAATTTTCCCATCCATGAGCTCATGTTTCACTTGCTTCTTCCACAAGAGAGAGCTGAACCTACCAGTGAACCACCACATCCATATCATTAATCCATCTCATCAGAAAAAATTGTAACATATGTATATAATGAAAAAAAAAAAGAAAAAAAGAAGAGAAAAACATAAAATATTTTATTTTATTTTGCATTTCATGTATATAGCACTTAGTTAAAGTGCATTTATTTGTGTTGCTTACTGGTGTCTAGGTTTACCAAGGTCCTAGAATTGATTCTTAAGCTCTATCCATCCCATACATTTTTACTTCCTCCATTTTCCCTTAAGTCAACATGAATCCTGCTGACTTATTCACCCCACTTCGTAATCCATACGATTTGGCAAACCAAATTACAATTGATATGAGACTTATTGATATGGATCATATTTCCTCACCACCATATTTTTTTGAGTTTGTCCTATCTGAGGAACTATTAAGGGCTTCAGCCAACTACATTCCTCCATCTCCTCCACTTTCACCTTCACCTTCACCTTTGAATCTCAAGGTTTTCTAGGCAAACATAGATGAGGATAAGTCAAAAGATTTTGATGACATCATAGATGAAATTCATCTAATACCAACTCCCCATCAACTTGAGGAAGGTTCTCACATGTCTATTGAAGATACTATCGATGTGAACCTTAGTTCAGATGTATACAATCCCCAAATTGTCAAGCTTGGCAATAGCTTATCCAAAGATGAGCAAGATCAATTAATTGCTCTCCTCAAGAGAAAGAAGGAGATATTTGCATGGTCCTACAAAGATATGCCCGGTCTTGACCCTAAGCTAGTTGTCCACAATCTCACCTTACATATTGATGATAAACTAGTCAAAAAAAAACTTAGAAGGATGCATCCTACCATTGTCCTCTTGGTCAAAGAAGAGCTCCAAAATCTATTAGATATGGGTTTCATTGTACCCATTGATTATCCTGAGTGGCTCTCAAACATGGTGCCCATTCACAAGCCTAACGAGGCGATACATGTTTGCACTAACTTTCAAGATCTTAAAAAAGCGTGTCTTAAGGATGTATATCCTCTTCCAAACATCGATACTCTTGTCAACACTTATGCTAGCCATGAAATACTTTCTCTCATGGACAGTTTTTCAAGATACAACCAATTTCGAATAAATCTTGATGACCAACACAAAACAACATTCACTACACCTTAGGGAAATTTTTGTTACAAGGCGATGCTCTTTGGCCTTAAAAATGTAGGTTCCACTTATCAATGTGCCATGACATACATTTTCCATGACTATATGTATAAAATAATTGAAGACTATGTGGATGATCTCTTAGAAAAATCTAAAACTTGATAAGAGCACATTGGTGTATTGGAGAAAGTTTTTGATTGATTTCTAGAGGATAATGTAAGGTTGAGCCCTAAGAAATGTGTCTTTGGTGTTACCTCTAGAAAACTATTAGGGTTCATTGTCTCCAAAAGAGGCATTGAGGTGGACCCAAACAAGGTCAAGGCTATCATGGATATGCCTCCCCCAACAAATTTAAAGGAATTATATAGTTTACAAATAAATATCCAATCGATCCATCGTTTCATTGCATAAATTTTTGACAAAGGCAAGCCATCCAATCACCTGATACAAAAGGGGGTGCCATTCTCTTGGAAATATGAGTGCCAAAAAGCCTTTGATGACATTAAGCAATACTTGGCTTCTTCACCAGTATTAGCTCCTCTCGTATGGGGATCCCCTTCTATATTTATGTTTCAACAATGAACTTTGCATTAGAGACAATTATTGCACAAAAGAATGAATAAAATCGAGAGCAATCTATCTATTACATTAGTCGAACATTGGTAAGCTATGAAACCCGATATGCTTATGTGGAAAAATTGTGTTTAGAAGTGGTTTTTGCCACTAAGAAACTCAGACATTATATGCTTAGTCACACAACATATATCATAGCTAGATAAAATACTTTGTCTTATATGATATATCGCACTTAAAATAACACCTACACTGCTAAATGGATAATGCTTCTTACTAAATTTGACCTTGAATTCATTAGCAAAAAAATCATTAAAGGTTAGGTCATAGCCGATCAACTTGTGAAAGCTCCACTACCTAGTGATCATCCCTTGATTATTGAGCTCCCAGATGATTCGGTATTCATTGTCACCGAACAAGAAGAAGATGTCATTCTAGAGGAAGATGTTGATATCAAACTATTATTTTATGGCTCTAAGTATGAGAAAGGTCAAAGTGCTGGAGTCATGTTTCATACACCCCAAGGGGTACCTATCCCTTGTAGAAGGAAACCACCATGTGCAAATAAAGTGTAAAGACAAAGGAAATAAGACCAATACACAAATTTGATTATGAAATGTGAAACTTTTACAATGTAAAATATCAACCCCTTTGTCTTTTAACAATATAGTGAAGCCTTGAAGGCTTTTACAAGAGAATATGGTGTAATGCTTCCTTTTCACAATAAAATTATAATGTGGGGTGTGTGATATTCCTCTCTCCCAAGGTTGCTCCAATGCTATTTAATACCTGCATGCAACACTCAAAAGAGAAGGTTAGTGATAAAATAAGCCTACCTTGGTTGGTTGGGCTCTTACTCAAGCAAGATGATATTTAAAACAAGTAAATGCTCCTATTAAAATAGAATGTAAAAGAGTGTTATTCTTACCACTCATGCAATGATGGTAGGCTGTCCTAGATTTCTCTTTCTTCCTTCATTCATTACTTCATTCATGCCTTGATTTCTCCTCCTTCAATGAAGGGAATGAGGGGGGTATTTATAGAATTTTAGAATAGAGGGGGGTGAGGATGATGTGGCACATGAGTTTGACATAGTGGAAGACAAGACTAGGTAGGTGAAGAATTTTAAATGTTGAATGTGTTGGCATAAAAGACTTTTGGGTGGGTGAGAGAATATAAAATTTTTAAGTGGGTTGGTAAGGGAAGACTTAGGATAAATGGAGGAATATAAAATTACTAAGTGGTTTGGCATGCAAGAAATAATCCTTGACTTTGGTGTGCATGGGTGGTGGTGAGTGTAGAAAATGTAGAATAAGACTAATCTAGAACCCTTAACTTGGGCATAAGCATATGAGAAGGTAGGTATAGAAAATGTGGTTAATCTAGAATACTTGACTTGAGCTCAAGCATGTGAGAAAGTAGGTGTAGAAAATATGGCTATTCTAGAATCCTTGACTTGAGCTCAAGCATGTGAGAAGGTAGGTGTAGAAAATATGGCTAATCTAGAATCCTTGACTTGAGCTCAAGCATGTGAGAAGGTAGGTCTAGAATCCTTGACTTGAGCACAAGCATGTGAGGAGGTATTGAAAATTGATTTAAAAATATTAAATTCGTGAATAGTGAATAGTGAACAGTGAATAATGAACAGTGAAAAGTGAACAATGAACAGTGAACATTAAACAGTGAATAGTGAACAGTAAATAGTGTACAGTGAACAGTGAACAGTAAATAGTGAACAGTGAACAGTGAACAATGAATAGTGAGCAGTGCATAATAAATGAAAATAAAGGGAATTTAGATGAATTTAAAAATATCGAAGAGATATTAGAAGAACCAAAACTTGGATAAAATGATATTTTTAGGTGTCTACAGATGCTCCTTTTTGCAATGTGTTGTTTGTAAAAAACCAACATAGTGCAAAAACTTGAACTAAAATTTTCTTGTTTGTTGCCCCAATGAAATTATTATCCTTATGGGAGTATATTTGATAACCCCATCAAGTGGCGAGTGCGCAGGGGAAGACACATGACCAAGGATGAGCCACTTGACAAATGTGTCAATGGGTAGGAGAGATAAGGGTGAGGGATGGGTAAGGTGTGAGATTAAAAAAAAGTTGAGGAGGGGGATATAGGTAACAAGTATGTTCAAAGTGGAAAAAAAAAATTGGTGCCCAAGGAGGCAATATGAAGGTAGTGGATAAGGGAGGTGTTCAAGGGGATGTACGAAAGTGGAAGGCAACCATGAAAAAGAGTAGACCGAGATAGGAAGAGACCACATGTGCACTACGTAAAAATGTGTAGAAAAATATGTAGCTGAAGGAGGCTAGTGAAAAATGCGTAGCCCAAGGGGGTGGTATAAAAAGAGATGCCCAAGGAGGCAAGTTGAAAGGGGTTCCCAAGGAGGCAAGTAAAGATAACAATAGTGCAATGTGAGGGTACTGCCAGGTCTGGAAAGTATCATGGTGCAATGAGTGTGGTGAGGGTAGTGGACCAAACGAAGAGCAATAGGATAGATTTGGGGTCGATGCAGTAAGAGGTGTACTAGCAAGAGTAGGAGGCTATAAGATTGAGGTTGGTGAGATATCTTGGGTATTTGGACTACCTGTGTAGATGGCTGAGATAGGATCTACCAATTCTTTCAGGAGGAATCTAATGTTTAGCCTTCCTGATGGGATACAAGAGTGAATCTTTGCACTGAGTGCAAGTGCCTCTCGAAAAGCAAATTTTATTCGATCCCTTAAGTCATGGATATCTGATAGGGTTAAGAAGATGTCATCAAAATTCTAGATTTCATTGAGACTCAGCTTAGTGGAGCCATTGTATTGTCCTATCATTGTGTTGTATTCTACAGGGGTTCTGATTCTGGTTCATCTCATGAATTGGGATCTATATGATTGGAGGAAACCAAAAGTGATCTCTCTGTGTAAGAAGTTGATTTGGTATAATTCCATTGGGCTTGTAGAAGCACCAATCCTAGATTGGAATATGTATTGTTATGATTTGAACTCCCCATATCTTAAGGCTAATCTAATAGCTTGTAGATTCATCCTTCAATTTGATAAGGGATTCCGTCAAGTACTTCAACGGACACGAAAGGTGAATTATGCTAAAAATGTGACTGATAGATTGGAATGGGGATTCATGCCTAACTTTTTATTTTTTAGTATTGTGATTGACAAACAAGTGACATGGTTTGCAAGTGGCCCTTGATGTGTGGTAGATGTACAAAGTGTAAACTATTATTCTTGTGTCGTGCAAGAAACTATTGCTTTATCTTATTTTAATGAGTTTGAATGGCCAAAGCATATTAGATTTAACCAGCATTGGGGGTTGTCAGCGAATCAAAAAATGTGGGAAGATGTAGTAACTTCAAATTATTTTGACTCTAAAAGTGAGTAGATTTTTTTACGACGAAGGTTGTAGGGGGCCCATAACCTATGCACATGTGTGACGTGTATTGTTGAAAAGTGAAGTGCATCATAATGTTAAGGGTATGGGCAGGTTTTTGTAAAGGAATGTACTTAATGTAGTTGATGACATCTGTCCACTTGTCATGGTCCATTTATTGTGAACCATTGACACATACCCTTGTCTTAAATGTCAATTTTGGATCCAGTTGGAGGGCACTAAATCTGCATCTATGTACATATGCATGTAGGGGAAACATATCTCAAATGTATGTAGCATTTGTTTCATATATCAATATAAGAATATTGATCTATTGATTAGAGATGTCACTTTTTCATGATATATGTGTGATATTGCTTGTTCTTTTGAGTATATATTCAGTTGTCCCGACAGTGTTCATAGTGATTGTTTTGTTGATTTTTGCAAAGATTTTGGTTCATATGCTTTAAGAGAAAATAACAATTCGAAAGATCATGGATTCACTATAGGGTAGCGAAGGGTTCGTTTGGGGTATTAAATTGCACATGCAAGATGCTGCACGGGATAGAAGCAAGGGGTGGAGGCAAAAAATAGACACAAAGTATTGTTGAGGTTTACCAAAGCTGCGATGAAAGAAGTGTGTCACACAACAGAGAAGGAGAAGAGCCAGTGAGTGAAGTTTTATTTTATGTATTTAGTTGCTAATTTATTTATTGTAGATGGAGTAGGAAGATAAAAATTGTTTTGGTGGGTTTGTGGCTGCGTGGGTGGGTAGAGATTTTTATGGATTTATTTATTTATTTATTATTGTTGTTTGTTATGATTTTTGCATGGGGTGGGGCTATGTAATATGAGTATAGTTGAAAGTATTGCGGCCGCGACATCGACATCGACCATTGGTTGGAAATTTAAGGTGATTGATGACATATGAGGATTGGAGGTGGTTGGATATGGTAGGGTTTGCAGGTGTTGCCTAGGTTAAGATGGTGTATGCTGATATGATGTACCTATCAACATTATGTGAGATATGGGATCTAGATAGGGGTACATTTCATTTTCCTACGGGGGAAATGATAATTACCCTGGAGGATGTTTATCGGATTTTGCGATTATCGATAGAGGGTGCTATCATTATAGTGGCAAATTGACGATAAAAAATATTAGTGATGGAGGAGATATTTGGTAGTAGTTGGCATAGTGTTGATATCAATAGTGAGGGGGTGTTGTATGAGGAATATTTTGAGGTAGGAGTATTATCAGTAAAACAAACCCTGGAAATGGTATTGATATCAAATTGGATTTTACTTGATTCATCAGGGGTATGGTTTCCATGGAATATGCTAGGGGTTGTAATAGACTTGGTGAAGAGGTTAGTAGTCTTTGCATGGGAACCAACCTTATTAGCACAAGCGTATAGGGAACTTTATGAAATTAAGAGGACAACACAAAATGGATTGAGTTGTAGTTTTCTAGTGCAGGTGTGGGGGTGGGAGCATATAGTAGTAGAGAGACCACTAGGTCTACCTTATGATGATCATAAATTTATGGGATCAGAGGTACCGTATGTCTTAATATGGCTAACAACTAAGGAGACAAGGTGGAGTAGACCGTATGCAAAGAATGGAGATCACTATCGCGAGGCCTTTGGGAGTATGAGGCCACAAGATATTTATTGAAGACCATGGAGAGGAGGGTCAATATGGAAAGATGAAGCAAGGCAATTGGCTCATGTGTGACAAGGGATATGGTTAATTGGGCGAAGGAGTGAGCAAGTTGAGTATTTTTAGTATACTCGAGTCCTACGCCAATTTGGGTTGAGACAAGGGGTACCAGATCCACTTGTAGTATATCAAAGACGATATAGTTATACTATAGCTGCCCCAATGATAATTGTATTAGACAGGGATATAGATGAGCCTTAGGTGGTGTATGATGTTGATGATGCAGGAACAACCCCAAATTTTGAGAATTGGTGGGCTACACAGCATTGGAAAACAGGGAGAGGAGTAGAAGAGCATGTGGGTGAGGTTGGAGAGGTAATTAGAGAGATGGTGGAGGCTACTAGTGGGGGAGAAAATATGATACATGAAGGAGGGTAAATAGTGATATAGGAAAAAGTGGATGAAGATGTTTGTCATCAAGTGGACGAGATAATTGGGACCTCCAATGCACCGATTGGGGAACAATTAATGACCATTTCTAAGGGTGTAGGGATTGGTGGATGAATGGGTGCAGTATTAGGGGATGGGTTGACATGGATTGAAAGAGAGGTTGTGAATACTGAGGAAGATATGATGGTTATGCAGAAAGAGGTTTCACAGCCACAACATGTAAGGGAGTATTACAAGGCAACTTTTTTAGTGTCTTGTTTTGATGCATTGGTGAGTCATGGGTTACTTGTTCCTTCAAATCCTTCATCCCAACACCACCAAGGGGGACCACCAGTGATGGGTTCAAGAATACCACAAGGCATAGATCCAGTAGCTACACAATTTCTAGGAATTTCTTCACCACTAATAAATAGGAATCAAGAGGGGAGTGAGGGGACTCATCAAAGTGTATAGGAGAGAGTTGCAGAAGCACAACCAAAGGAGGGGAAGTGGGGGTGGTGAGAGGATCAATATTTGTATATGGCTTAAGAGGCCATAATTTTATATGTATTCATGAAATTTTATGCCTACGGGCCATTGTTATGTAACCTATGGGCATGAAGAATGTGAATTGAAATGTGATTCATGATTGATGTTGTGGATGTGTTATGCTTAGGTTTTTTTTTTTTATTTGCACACAACTTGTTAGAAAGTAGATGTTAAATGGTGTGAACAATTTAATAGGATAGAGAAGGAATGTAAGGACAATGGGTATGTATGTGTAGTACCATGCATGATTGAACTCATTAACTAAGGACATATACATGATTAGAAGCATAGAATAACAAGGAAGAAATATAGAACAAATGATAAATAAAGAGAACTCCAATGTTGTAGGTTGTTGAGTATCTAGAGGTGTTTTCTAGAGACTCAAAGATCCCAGTTCTCCTCTCAAGTGGTGAGGTTACCATGTAAAGGTCATTAAGATTTAGAGGTCCCTTGAGACGTATCAAGACATCCTAGAATCACTGTGTGTGAAGTGAGTTCATTAACCAAATTTTGCAAAGGTTTGGACTCAACCAAACATAGTCCTAATGATAAAAATAGAGCTCAATCGTGAAGGCATACTCCACTACCAGTCAGGCATCTATAGCCTCGATGGAGATAGCACACGGTCCATCAACGTTGCTCCACTTCCAGCCAGGAGTCTATAGCCCTGATGGAGTCATCTAATATGCCCAAGGATTCAGGATATATTATTATTATCATCATCATTTTTTTTAGGTTGAATCCTTGGGTTTTGGATCGCTAAAGGATACACAATGAGCTAATATGAGCATTGGGACTAATCATGATGTCATCCTTACCTAATAAAAATAATATTAATATGTGTATTACATGTGGGTCCTAGGATGCCTCGATAGATCACAAAGGGAAGCTCTAAATCATCATGGCTTTGAATGGGATAAATGCGCACTTGAGGAGGATACTAGGTATGGCTGAGTGACTAAAAAGGATTTCTAGAGACTCATCAATCCAGTTCTAAGAGGTAGAAGAATGGACACAAGAGAAGGGAAGAAAGTAGAATAAAAAGACCATACTAGAGGTTTTGTATATGCCCTTAATTAAGGGAAGTCAACCAATTATGGTCCAAAACTAGATACCCATTGTTCAAAGTAATATGGAATGAACTAAATCTAAAGGAATTAGCATCACAAGGGCAGAAAGTGAAGGATGAGATATGGTGTGAGTTTTTTTTTTTATAAGGAAGAAAATTTTAAATGAACTAAGCATAAAAGGCTCTCAGATGAATAATATTGATGGGATCGAGCTCTTCAACTCCTTCAAGAGTGGCAAGCCTATAAGTTTTAGGTCCATATTTGTGTTTAATGATGAATGGTCCAAGCCAATTAGCAGCAAATTTGTTACGCAAGTGAGGTGAGATGTGAGAATGTTGTTGATTAGCTTTAAGGACAAGGTCACCTACTTGGAATTCATGAGGATGGACATTTTGATCATAGGCTCACTTGATGCGATCATAATAAACTCGAAGATGCTCCAGGGCATTAATCCGATGTTCATCAAGAAGGTTTAATTGATCAAGCCGTGCTTTATGGGTTGTGTCATCATCTATGAATTCCTGTAAAGAGATGTGAAGTGATGGAATTTCAAGCTCTAAAGGCATAATTTCCTTAGTACCATAGACTAGTTAAAAAGGAGTTTTCCCAGTCGGGGTACGAATACTAGTACGATAAGCCCATAGTGTGAGGGGTAATTGTAAGTGACAATCCTTATGATTATTCTTAACAATATTTTTCAAAATAGAACAAATGGTTTTATTGGTGGCTTCGGCTTGGCCATTGGCTTGTGGGTAATATGGAGTGGATAAACTGTGATGGATGTGGTATTTTTGGCATAAGTTACGAATGTCCTTATTTTTAAATGGGGGACCATTATCTGAAATAATCTTGGATGGTATCCCAAAACAACATATAATATGATGAATAATTAACTCTGTGATTTTATCCCCAGTGGTAGAGGTAAGGGGAATGGCTTCCACCCACTTGGTAAAATATTCGATAGCCGTTATTATGAAAGTGTGTTGTCTAGAAGAAGGTGGGGAAATTTTACCAATAAAGTCTAACCCCCATTGTGAAAATGACCAACATGCTTGTATGGGCTGAAGAGCTTGTGAAGGCATATGTGTTAAGGGGGCATGCATTTTGCATTTGACGCATCGTTTAACATATTCAAAGCAATCATGTTCCATGGTGGGCCAATAATATCCCATTCGTAAAATCCGTTTGGCAATAGCTAAGCCACTAAAATGGCCTCCACATGTGCTATCATGTGCTTGAGTGATTGCCCATTGGGTTTCCAAGGGTTCCAAACAACAAAGTAGGATACCATCATAACTTATTTTATATAATATGTCCCCCAGTAGCACATATTGTGCTACTTTTTGTTTGAATGCTCGCTTTGTGGTAGAAGGAGTATTAGGAGGAAAAGACCCAGTTTGTAAATAGTCTCGTAATTGGGTAAAGAACATGGAATAGTGGTTAGTGGAAGTGGTAGTGGTGTGGCAATCTCCTGCAACAATGAAGTTGGATGTTGTGGGTTGGTCTATTCTTTGGGCGAATATTTTGAGGAGTGGGGCAGTAATAGAGGGATATGAAGTGGTTATAGGCTAAGTATAATGAGAAATGTGTCTATGGATGAAGGCTTGGAGGATTCATATTTGGGAGGTTTGAGGAGATTCGGTAGTAATAAGATCTACATATTGTTTGATGTCAGATGTGGATGAGTGAAGAGCATATTGGGCCAAGGTTTTGACATGGAGAGTAGTAACATTGTAGAATGGATTCTTAGGTATGAGGGACCCTAAGGAAGCCATAGTCTCTGCAAACCGATTAGATGAGCGAGGGATGGCATCAATGTCATACCAATCGAGTTGGGCTAATAGTTTTTCTATGATGTCTTTATGTAACTTTATAGTTGGATCTTTACATTGATAAACTCCCTTAATTTGGTTGACGATCAAAAGAGAATCACCAAAGTTATGTAAATGTCTGACACACATCGTTAAAATAGTTTGAAGCCCAAGAATGTGAACCTCATATTCTGCATTATTATTGGTGCAAGGAAAGTCTAGTTTAAAAGAAAAGGAGATAGGAATCCCTTGCGGGGTGACTAGAACTACTCCTACACCACCCCCTTGTTCACATTTAGAACCATAAAATAATAGATTCAAGTCATCATCAACATCATTAGGTGATATTGATTCATCTATTTTATCAATAGCAAAGATGAAATCATCGGGAAGCTCGATTTTAAGAGGTTCATCATTGGGTAGAGGAGCTTTTGCAAGTTGATCAACAATGACCTAACCCTTTATGGATTTTTGGCTAATAAATTCTATATCAAACTCACTAAGGAGAATGATCCATTTGGTGGTTCTACTATTGGTATATGTGTGACTCATCATATATCTTAAGGGGTTTTCTTTAGTCACCACATATGTAGTATGATTTAGCATATAGTATCGTAATTTATTGGTGGTAAATACTACAACAAGGCATAATTTTTTGACATAAGGATAGCGGCTCTCATAATCGACAAGGGTGCGACTCAAGTAATAAATGGCTTGCTCACAATTTAGATCATTTTTTTGTGCAAGCATTGTTCCTATGGCAACATCGGTGGCATATATGTACAAAAGGAAGGGAGCATCAGGTTTGGGAGGAGTGAGAATTGGAGGGGATGCAAGGTATCACTTGAGATTATCAAAAGAAACCAGGCATTCGACTATCCATTCAAATTTAACTCCTTTTTGTAAAAGGTGATTAAAGGGTTTACATTTATCAAATAATTGTACTATAAATCGTCGAATGACTTGGATCTTGCCTTGCAAGCTCCTTAATTCTTTAAGGTTTCAAGGAGGAGACATATCCATTATTGCTTTAACTTTATTGGGATATACTCAAATGCCTTCTTTGGAAACAATAAAACCTAGGAGCTTTCCCGAGGTAACACCAAAGACACATTTCTTAGGATTGAGTCTAACATTGTGTTCGAGAAGTCGATTAAAGACTTTTTGTAGAACATCAATGTGGTCATGTCGATGTTTAGATTTAGCAAGGAGGTCATCAACATAATCATCCATGAGATTATGCATGTAATAATGGAAAATATAACTCACGGCGCTTTGGTATGTGGGCCCAATATTTTTGAGTCCAAAGGGCATTAATTTATAACAAAAATTTCCCCAAGGAGTGGTGAAAGAGGTCTTGTGTTGATCAGCATGATTGACTCGAATTTGGTTATAACCTGAAAAACCATCCATGAGGGATAACATTTCATGTATGGCTGTAGCATCTACTAGGGTGTCTATATTAGGTAGCAGAAAATCATCTTTGGGACACACTTTATTAAGATCTCAAAAGTCAGTGCATACGCGTATCCCCCCGTTGGGTTTAGAAATGGGTACCATATTAGAAACCCAATCAAGATAATCAATAGGTTGTATAAAGCCCACATAAATTAGTTTTTGTAATTCATATTTTACCATGAGGGCAATGGTAGGATGTAGTTTGCATAATTTTTGTTTAACAAGTCGAACATAAGGACTTAACACATGATTGTGGACCACTAAATTAGGATCGAGTCCAGGCATATATTTATAGGACCAAGCAAATACCTTCTTGTATTCTTTAAGGAGTGCAATAAATTGTTCTTGTTCCTCCTTAGAAATACCTTTTCCTATTTTGACTATTTGTGGTCTGGTAGGGTCAGAGCTAAGGTCGACATCTAAGGTTTATTCAATTAACATATGAGAGCCTTCCTCCAATCGGTGCGGTGTAGGTATAAGGAGTGGGTCATTGGCAGATATAAGTGTAAGAGGAGTATTAGATGTATCAGTAGTGGATACAGTAGGGGAAGAGGATGAGATGTAATTAAGAGTATAGGGGACAAATTGTTGTATGGGTAGGAAGTCATATGGAGTTGGAAAAGTGGAAATGCGGCTCATATCGAAGGTGTTGGGTTGAATAGGTAATAGATGTTTAGGCTCACTTGTAATTTGAATAGGGGTGAAGAGATCAAAATATATCATGAGGACCGAAGGGTGTGAGGAGGGTGATATATTAGGGGAGAGTATCTCCTCCTCATCCTCTTTGAAGGTATAAGGAGAATTGGTAAAGGAAGCAAGGGAAAGCATGTCTGTATATCCAAGTCCAACTCGACTATTGGGTAATTGACCTGGAAGGTGAATAAAGGTGCGATTGCCTTGTTCATATCATCATAGATTGAAGCCTTGCCAATGAAATTTTTGAAAATAATATAGGACAAAAGATGGTTTGGATAGGAAACCAACACTAGCACAAAAACGATCTTGGGGTGAAATGGAAGCAGATGGTAATGTGGGTGTACCAAAATTGGTATGGCTAGAGGATGATCCTAAGGACACAATAGCATCTATAACTACAGGTATATCATGGGGTCTACAAAAATCTCTAATAGACTCTACATATGGTAGATTTTTAATATTTACATCATGTACAAGATATTCACCTATGGCCGTGTTGGACATATGTATTGTGATGTGTGGGATCGTAGAGTGAGAGGATATAGGGTTTATAGAAAAGACAGGTGTGTTGTGTGGAAAAGTAGTCAAAATAGGTGTTGATGAAGGGGTAATATTTGGTGAGGTGGGATCAAGTGGTATATGGTGCGAAGCATGGGGATCCTCTTATTGGCAAGTAGGAGTGGTAGAATATGGGGTACGATTAGTAAGAGGATGGCTTGCATTTTTAAGTAGTGAAAGGGGTGCTTGGGTAGGTATAGGATTTAGGGTTTGGGATGAGGTGGGTGATTGAGCCTTTGCTAAGTTCAAAATATGAGAAATGGTTTTGGGTACGAGTGAGGAAGTAGGGGTATTAGTATTAGGGGTGAGGGAAGAATGGGTGGTGGGTAGTGAAGGTTGGGATGAATCATTGATTAAATTGCAATATTTAAATGGTTCATCATCTACTGGTATACAATGGATAAGGCCATCATGCACAAAATTTAACCAATGATGTAGAGTATATGTGTAGACACCAAAATCCAGCCACTTATACCTTCCTGCCAGTCACGTGTCAGTCATCCATCCTTCCTGCTATTATTTGGCCCAAATCCACACTTTCCCACCATTATTTGGCCCAATTTCACTTTTCCCGCCATTTTTCATCCCCAAATTTATTTAAATTAATATTTATATATATATATTTTAATATTTTAATATATATATATATAAATAAAGTTTAAGTGATTTAATCTGAGCCGTCCATCCTTCATTTAATCTCATCCGTCCATCCATCTTAATTCGTTTCACAACCTAGATTTATTCTCTACCCTTGGATCCACTTTAATCTTAGCCACACGTTCAAAGTGTCGTTAAAACCCTAAAGTGTGCCCTAAGAGTAGATTATAAATTGAGTCACCTTGATGGCTCAAACCCTATCTATCTCTTCGGCTAAACCTACTTATCTTCCCTATCTAAGTCTGGAGTTGGCTATTGCTGTTAATCCTAAGTCTTCTGAGTCTTCTATGGCCCTAAGTCTGAACTAAACCCTTTCGTCGCATCCATCGCCGCCGCCTGGTCTCGCCGCATTAACAGGAAAAGGTATAGATTCGTCTAAAGCAAGTAATATTTCTTTATGTATTAATCTGCTGTTGAATTTTGCATTCTGTTTATTTTTATTTCATAAATCTAGGGTTTTAGACTGTTTCTGAGGGCTCACATAGTGGAGCCCTCTTATTAGTTTCTAACTCTTTGATAATTTTAATGTGTGCAGGATTCTAGTGGTAGATCTGATTTGTTGATAGCAGCTGCTTAAGCTGGAGTGGTCCGAGCCAAAGGATACAACAAAGCCCACTCATTCTGTTGAGGTTAAGGATACATTCTTCGGAGACGCCACCACATTGTGCCAGCTAGGGTTTCGGAGAAACCTAACACAAATTATAACTTTGTATCACGAAAAGGGTTACAGGCCCTGTTGTACTTAAAAGGAGTTTCTAAACTCCATTGATTAATAAAAATCATTCATTTTGTACAACTGTTCTGCATTCTTTTATTGTGATTTCTTTATTTCTGTTTGGTGTTGTATCTTTAATCTACAAATGGTGATCACGGTGGGACCCCCTAGGGTTTCATGTTTTTAATACTTGCTTTACTGATTTATTCATGTTTTTATTTTATTTTGCAGGTTTCAGAAATCGTGAAATTCGCTGTTCCAGCGAACTAGGGTTTCTAAGGAGTTTGCAGAAAATGCAGCAGATGCAGAGCGGCGTCTGGAAGACCGATCCGAAATGCAGAGGTGCATTTCAGCCTGCGCAGACTCCCTTGGGCGTTTGAAGGCAGTTTTACAGAAAAAGCGTAGGCTTCCGAGTAAGTGCATTTTTTTTTTCTTTGTTAAACTATACTTTTTACGTTTTTGGTTTTTCTGCTGTATTCTGTTTCTTTTTCAGATCATTGCTTTAAAATGAACAAAAACTAAGTAATCTGGAAAAGAACAGTTAAGCTGTATATACATTTTTTTTGTTACATTTTTAGTTACATTTTTTTGCATTGCATTATTGGTTGTTGCTTGCATAAAAAAAAAAATTGCATACCTAGCTGCATATTAGAATAGCTACGAATTATCTGTTTTAATTATCTAAGTAGGACTATTGATTGGATGTCAATAGTACTCCTGCCATTGGGTGATTCCAGGCAGAGAAGTGGACGAACCTTTCGGTTGCTCCTTTGATATCCGATATCATTGGTAGGCAGGGGGTTTTAAACGGTGTACTCCACTTCTTCAGAGGAAATGGCATATTTTCAATGGCCTCTTGCTTAGATCATTAGAACTTTTGATTTATAGCTTTGTATGTATACATTAGACAACTAAAACACTTAAAATAAAATTCACTACATTTCATATTGCATTTAAAACAGTAATATCTGGATTTCATCACCCGGTATTGCTTGAAGTTTAGTGACAGTGGAATTCATCTCCATCCATTAAACTTCTGCCTCAGACACCATAGGTCACCCCTGAGCAAAATTGTTGGATTTCATAACCAGTAAGAATATCGTTGTCCTTTCCTAGCCATAGTTTTTACCTTTTTTTTTTTTTTGTGAATAATTCAAGATTAGATCACATGCAAAACTCATAAACCGGACACTTAAAATTTACTACAGATTAAGATCAGAAAATAATTAATTAACCGCAGGTAAGACACATTGGTTGAAACCTAGGTTGTGACTGTTCTCTGATAATTTCTTTAGTGTAAATTTATCATTCAAGTTTTGCATTCTTCTTTTCTGAATTTGTTTAGATTTATTGCGTTATGGTCTTAACAAGGAATCAATCTAAAGTGTTAAATATAAATAATCAAATTAATAATTCACAGAACATCCCCACCACCAACATGACCACTTATCCTAGTGAATTTCAGGCAGGTTCGCCTGCAGGTCTTTCACGTCCTTCTACCGTCTATCGCATGGCCATGCCCATGGAGGAAGACAATTCCTGTCATATTATCCACATTGATATGGCCCAAGTGCAAACTCACTTAAGAGATGGCACTGGTTATATCCTTGAGCCAATCCAAGATTCCCCTATGCAAGATTCTATTTTTCAGCAGGATATTGCATCAACCATACCCGTTGGTTTCACTCAGGTCTACACTAACCCTTTTTTTGAGGCTAATGTTGTATCTGCTCAACCGGCTTCATCTCCAACATCTTCCCAGATTCTCAATTGTCCTCCTTTGGAGACAAATGTAGTGTCTTCCCGACCACTTTCTCTCCATTTACCCGGGTGTACACCAATTCTCTCTATGAGGCTGGTGGAACCTCCTCTAGCCATGACCAATTTCAACCCTCTTCTTCCCAAACCATTTATGGTTTCACCCTACCTGGGGCATAGTCTACTATTTCTTCCCAGGTACCGCCTACTTCAGCCACCTTCATTGCCCCTGCTATGCAGTCTCCTATGACTACCATGGCAGCCTGCCCTCCACCTTCATACAATAATCCCACCTCCCTTGGGTTAGAGATTAATAAGGTTAGGGAGTACCTCGACAAGTTGCTTCAGCAACAATAGCAACAAAATTCCCAACCACCTGTCATAGTAAATCCTACACCCCAACCAATTTCTACCCAGCTAGCTTTTCTTAGCTCAGGCCCCACCTGGGTACCCTAATCTTCGGTGGTGTCCATTCCTACCCCACCTTTCTCCCAACCCAGTCCAGTTCATCATTCACCCCAATCACCTTCTTTTCGGTATCGTCCATACCAACAACCTGTCCATTCCACACCGCCTAATCCAGGCAATTTCATCCCATCTCATCATTTTTCCATTCCTCCATTGCATCATCATAATCATCAAATGAATCAAAATTTTCATGAAGATTCTCGACTCCATGCTATGCAACAACATATTGACAACCTTATGCTCAACATGCCTGGCTCATATAGTCAGAAACCTACGCTAAGGTCGTTGATCAATCAACCAATTCATCCTTCGGTACCTTCACCGCCATATCCGACTGATTTCACATTACCGAAGTTTGACAAATTTTGAGGAACTGAGGATCCTCACAAACATGTGAGCTCATTCATGCATGCCTGCTTTAGAATCCAAAATAATGACGCTCTTATGCTCAGAACTTTTCCTCAAACATTAGGAGGAGATGCTGTACAATGGTACAATCATTTACCTCACCATAGCATTTATGCTTACGAGCAATTGATTAATCTGTTTTTAGAACGATTCTCCCTAAATGTACAAAGGAAAGTCTCATTGTCCGACTTATACAAGCTCAAGCAACATGACGATGAGGCTGTTTATGACTTTGGAAACCGTTGGAGGGCTATCATTAATAAATTGCCATTCTCCCTACCAATGGAGGAGTTAACCAAAATGTTCACCCAGAGTTGTTTAAAACCTATCTCTTGGTTACTCCAATTACAACAATACAGGACTTTTGAAGAGGCTTTGGCCCAAGCAAGTATCGTAGAAGACATTAAAGTCCAAGAGGGTGTTTTAAAACCCCGTAGAAAAGAATGGCAACAAAAATGCCAACAACGAAATAATAATTATGGCCAAAAAAAACAAGCACAGGCTAGTACAACCTCAAATGTTAACCAAGTTAATCAAGTGGTGGCAAGCCAGCCCGTAATGGCTCAACAACAACAAGTAATGCAAAGTCAACCGCAACCAATTGCTTATCATGCGGTACCTGCCCCTCCTCAACCAGCTCACAATACTAGGCCAACCATGGAAACTCGACCTTGGCAAACAAATCGTCCCAAGCGACAGTTCACACATTTAGATGAACCATATGCGGTCATATTCAACAAGTTATATAGCACAAATCAGTTAAATTTACCTAATTTTAAACCTTTAGAACCATCTATAAGGGGGAAGTATTACAAGGAGTACCTATTTTGTCCTTATCATAGGCAAAATGGGCACAATATCAATAATTGTACAACTTTCAAACATGTGATCCAAGATCTTATTGAGATTGGAGCCATTAAATTGGATAGCCCCTTAGCCCAACAAAATCAAAATCTTGGTGTATTTCAAACACTCCTTCCACATCGGGAGGAAGCTCCAACAACTTCAGGGGGAGTAACTCAGGTAACTCCTCCTAATCAAGTCAACCATGTACAACAATACCAAGGTTTTGTGGGTACTATTAACGTAGTAACCCGGGGTCAAAGGGCGAACCAACCAAATCAGGCTGAACCACATCCACCTATACAAACCCCCAGTCCACCTCAGGTAACAGTGACCCAACGATGTGCTAGTACTTCTCAACAACCGCTAAATCATTCTACTCAACGCCAATGACCCATCATGTCATTGAGTAGCCGATTAACTACCAGTTTAAAAATGGCTTCTGCCAAGTTATCGATCTATGACCTCATTCAACAATCTCCCCCACATAGAGAGGCATTAATGGAAATATTAAAGTTAATCGAGCTTCAAACTCAAGATACTAATGCCTTCAACAACTTTTTGGGGAGTATTCAAACATGCATGGAGCCCTCCATCACTTTCTATGATTTTGAAATCAAACCTTTGTCAACAGAAAGTATAGATCCTCCACTGCATATCATGGCCAAGATCGATCACAAGCCATTCAAGATTGTCTTAATTGACATCGGTTCCTCAATCAATATCATTACAACATCGGCATTGAGTAATCTAGAGCTGTCGCCATCCCTTATCACCAAGTCGACTTTTACTCTTAAAGCATTCAATGATGCTTTATCTTCCATGGTTGGCACGGTTATCTTGCCCATTGAGGTAGGGGCCCGAACTTTGCATACCTTGTTTCACATCTTGGAAGGGTCCATGGCATACAATGTATTGCTTGGACGGCCTTGGCTTAGGGAGATGAGATGTGTCCCTTCTATATTGCATCAATGTCTAAAGTATGTATATGAGGGACAGGTTCATTGTGTACCTGCTGACATTGAACCCTTCAAACATTGCAACTATGTCTCAAATACTTATGAGATTGTGTTGCCATCCACTCATATTTTCTTGACCCCATCTACTTCTTCTATACCATCTTCTTCTAAATCTCCCATTCCTGAGGAGCTACCCATCATATTGCAACCATATTCCTCTTTCGCTATTCCATCTCATTCACCACTTTATTCATCTCCTAATATTCCTTCTTCTTCATCAGTGACCACATGCACATGTGGCCATGACCAATCATCTCTTTCCACGTCATTACCCCCTTCTTCTACACCTTCTTCAACATCACCTATTATTCCTCCATCTTCCCAACCATCACCGGCTGATGTTTCACAAGTCGGTGAAGCATCAACCCAACCAAATCCTTCCAATTCTTCTATCCCACATTCTTCTATTCCATCATCTAGTCCATATCCCTCCCAAGTCAAGGTCCATCTAACCGATGCAGGTATTGGTGAGTATGCCATCCAAGATGTCCACATCACACCGTTCAATGTGCAAACGAGTTAAAGATTTTGGTCATCCACATGACCAACATTTATCCATTGGATCGGTTTATAACATGGGTTCTATGCCAAATTCCATTAATTTTGTATATGGGGGAATAGAGTCATCTTCTAGTCCTACCACCATACTAGAACCCAAGCATCCAGTCCCTGCCAATATCGAAAGGATGGAGGGTTTTCCCTCTCGCTATTTCCATAGACATAATTGGCAGCAATTTGGCCTAGGTCGATACGAGCAAGGGGTAACTGAACGCATCGATATGCCATACCAGAGACCCACGAGCGTTTTGGTTTGGGCTACCAACCACTTCCATCCCTTTCTTCTTTTGAACAAGCTTTTCAAAGCATTAATCTTAATTCAGAAGAAGAAATCCTCCACCCCGACGAATCCGAAGATGAAGCCTATGAAGAATTTGACGTCATGTCAAATGGTGATGAATCCGAAGAAGAGTCGGCGCCCATTGTTCCCCTCACTTGAACAAGACGAGTTTTATCTCCAATTGTTCCCTCTCCAAGAGGCCATCTTTCGCTTGCTTCTTCCACAAGAACGAGGTGAACCACCCCCTCCGCCACATCCATAAGCCATAATCCAAACCTGTATTATATGTATATACTAAAATAGTGGTTTTCACCACTACCAAAAAAAAAAAAAATCAGAAAATTCCCAAAAAAAAAAAAAAAATTAAAAATATATAAAAATACTTTATTGCTTTATGTATGTGTGTAATAGTGGTTTTCACCACTACAAAAAAAAAAAAAAAAAAAAAACTCAAACTACAAAAAAAAAAAAAGCTGAAAAACTATGTTGTTTTGCATTTCAGGTCTTCCGAGGTCTTCACCGGTTTTCCCTTCCATTCCACCCATCCTTTCTTCCATAAGTCGACAATGAATTTTGAAGACTTATTCACCCAGCTCCATAATCCATATGATCCGGATAAGCCAATCCCGATCAACCCAAACCTGATTGACATGGATCGGATTTCATCCCCTCCATCTATTTCGAGTTCATCCTTTCCGAGGAATTGTTAAGGGCTTCCGCCAACTACATTCCTCCTTCACCTCCACATTCACCTTCATCTTCTAAGCCGAGAGGTCTTCCAAGCGGACATAGACGAGAGCAAGGCGCGGGAGCTCGATGACATTTTAGATGACATAAATCCGATCCCTACTCCCCATCGGCTTGAGGAAGGTTCCCACATGTCTATTGAAGAAACTATCGATGTAGACCTTAGTACGGACCAAGATGGCACCCAAATTGTGAAGCGGCTAAAAGTCTATCATCGAGAGGAACAAGAGCAAATGATTGCTCTACTCAAGCGGAAGAAGGAGATATTTGCATGGTCTTACAAAGACATGCCGAGGCCTAGACCCTAATTTGGTTGTCCATAACCTCACCTTACAAAAAGATGCTAAACCTGTCAAACAGAAACTTAGGAAAATGCATCCTACCGTGGCCCTCATAGTTAAATCGGAGATTCAGAAACTTATGGATGTTAAATTTGTCGTCTCGATTGATTATCCTGAGTGGCTTTCTAACATGGTACCCGTTCGCAAGCCTAACGGGGGAATACGTGTTTGCACCGATTTTCGAGATCTAAATAAAGCGTGTCCTAAGGATGACTTTCCTCTTCCAAACATTGATACTCTTGTCGACACCTGTGCTGGTCATGAAATGCTTTCGTTCATGGATGGATTTTCGGGATACAACCAGATTCGAATAAACCACGAAGATCAACACAAAACAGCATTTACCACACCTTGGGGAACTTTTTGTTACGGGGTGATGCCCTTTGGCCTTAAGAACGCAGGTGCAACCTATCAACGAGCCATGACTTATATTTTCCATGATTATATGCATAAGATTATCGAAGATTATGTGGATGATTTATTGGCAAAATCTAAAACTCGACAAGAGCATTTTGATGTATTGGAAAAAGTTTTTGATAGACTTCTAGAGCATAAAGTAAGGTTGAACCCTAAGAAATGTGTCTTTGGTGTTACCTCAGGCAAACTCCTAGGTTTTATTATCTCTAAACGAGGTATTGAGGTGGACCCAAACAAGGTCAAAGCCATTATGGAAATGTGTCCCCCAACTAATTTGAAGGAGTTGCGTAGTTTGCAAGGAAAGATTAATTCAATCCGTCACTTTATTGCACAACTTTCTAATAAATGTAGGCCATTTTGCCACCTACTACAAAAGGGGGTACAATTTTCATGGACAGATGAGTGTCAGAAAGCCTTTGATGACATCAAGCAGTACTTAGCGTCTCCGCCAGTCTTAGCTCCGCCTCGTCCAGGGGTCCCTTTCAATCTTTATATCTCAGCAACGGACTTTGCCTTAGGGACAATGCTTGCACAAAAGAATGAACAAAATCATGAGCAAGCTATCTATTATATTAGTCGAACATTGGTAAGCTATGAAACCCGATATGCTTATGTGGAAAAGTTGTGCTTAGCAGTGGTTTTTGCCACTAAGAAACTTCGTCATTATATGCTTAGCCATACAACATATGTCATAGCTAGAGAAAACCCTCTGCGTTATATGATGTCTCGCACTTATAATAACACTCGTACCGCTAAATGGATAATGTTGCTTACCGAATTCGATCTTGAATTCATTAGCCAAAAATTTGTTAAAGGTCAAGTTATAGCCGATCAACTTGCGGAAGCTCCACTACCTAGTGATCATCCTTTGATTATTGAGCTCCCAGATGATTCGGTATTTGCTATCACTGAACAAGAAGAGGACATCATTTCGGAGGAAGATGTTGACATCACGCTATTTTTTTGATGGCTCTAAGTGCACGAAAGGTCAAGGCACTGGAGTTGTGTTTCATACACCTCAAGGGATTCCCATCCCTTTATCATTCAAACTAGACTTCCAATGCACCAATAATACAGCGAGTATGAAGCCTTAATTTTAGGTCTTCAATCAGCCATAGCTATGAGCATTAAGCGTATTCGAATATTTGGGGATTCTCAACTCGTGGTTAAACAAATTACAGGAGAATACCAAGCCAAAGAACCTACCATTAAGCTTTATCATGATGTAGCAATGAAGTTGCTCTCTAAGTTTGATTGGTATGAGATCACTAGTTTGCCTCGTTCGACTAATAGATTTGCGGATGCCATGGCCTCTCTTGGATCATTGATTCCAAAGGACTCCCTTGGAGAGGTACAACCCCTAATCATTTCCACAATCTCTAAGTCTGCAATTGTCCGTGCTTGAGTCTAAGGATGAAAAAGATGTTTGCTTTATCCATTCGGATCCATATGAGCCTTGGTCTAGTGAGATAGTAGCCTTCCTCAAGTTTGGAACACTCCCATCTGATTTGTCTCGAACTGCCCATCGTTGTTTTAAGCAAAAGGCAGCTCGTTTTGTTCTTTTGGGGGATGTGTTGTATAAACGTGGATATGATGGAGTACTCCTCCATTGTCTAGAAGCAGGTGAAACACATAGAGCTATTGCTTGAAGCCCATGATGGTACTTGTGGTGGTCATTTTAGTGGAATGGCCATTGCGAAGCGTATTTTACGTATGGGGTATTATTGGCCCACTATGGAACAAGATTGTTGCAAATATGTTAAACAATGTAAAAAGTGTCAAGAACACGCTAATTTAACCCATATACCATCACAAGTTTTACAACCCATCCAAAGCCTTTGGCCCTTCTCACAATGGGGTCTCGATTTAATTGGCAAGATTTCACTGCCTCTTCGGGACAACATACTTTCATCATTACGACCACTGAATACTTCACAAAGTGGGTTGAAGCTATTCCTCTAACCAGTACGACAGGTCCTAGAATTGTGGAGTTTATACTTCACCATATCATTTGTCGTTTTGGTATTCCCTCTAAAATTATTTTTGATAACGACAAGTCTTTTAAGAATAAGGATGTTCGAGCTCTTTGCGAAAAGTATAATATCCAACATAGTTTCTCAACTCCTTACTACCCACAAGCCAATGGACAAGATGAAGCTTCCAATAAGACCATAATTGCTATTCTTAAGAAACTTGTTAAAGAAAATCATAAAGATTGGCATACACAAATCCCCTTGGCATTATGGGCTTACGGAACAAGCATCGAGAACTCCCATTGGGGCAACGCCATTTTCTTTGGTCTATGGAGCTGAAGCAATCATGCCTCTTGAGCTCGAGATCCCTTCCTTGCGAATTTCTTTGCAGGAATTTATCGATGATGATATTGCTAGACAAGCACGTCTTGATCAACTCACACTCATAGATGAAAAATGAATCAATGCTTTAGAGCATTTGCGAGTTTATCAAGACCGATTGAAACGTGCTTACAATGCCAAAGTTCATCTAAGAGAATTTCAAGTAGGGGATCTTGTCCTTAAAGAGAATCAACAAAACACCAATGCATTGCCGCATCTTCGAGATAAATTCGCGGCTAATTGGTTAGGTCCATATATGGTCCTTGAAAGAGTGGGTAATGGAACTTATAGACTTGCCAGTTTAGAGGGAGAGGAAGAACCCGAACCACTTAATGTTATACACTTGAGGGCATTCTACGCATAGTTTGAATTTTATATGTACATATATACATGGCTTGTACAACAAAAAAAAACAAAAAAAAAAAAAAAAAACAAATAAAATAAAAAGAATTTGCATTTCATTGTTAGTTGCATACATCTCATTCAAAAACATTGCATTTCATGTGCATACATCTCATTCAAAACCATAACATTTCATTTTCAGCCATAGTTGCATATCATGTTAGAGACCATTCTATCTTTTGGATATAAAATTTGGTCAAGCAAAAGTCATGTTGCCTTAATCAGGGGCACCTTCATAAAATCCATCAAACCGAATTGTCATTCGTACACCCATTTTCCATTTGCACATATTTACATTGCCAAAATGTTTTCAGTCACTCGGCCATTCCTAGTGTTTTAAGCAAACTTCGAAATGCATGTCAAAGTTCTCTAGGGCCATATCACAAATTACACTAAATAAAATCTTGAGTATTGGGAAATGATTTCAAAAGCGGTCTTGAACCTATCACATTTTCACATCTTAAAAACATCTTGTGTCAAAGAGAGATAACACCATCCTTGGGTTGTGCCTTGAAGTGAAAAGGGTAATCCTCGTTTGTCCTATCATGCAAACATAGTCCATAAAATAGTGGTTCTTACCACTATCACAAGCAATCACAAAATATAAATATAAACCGAGTAGTAAGGATAGGGTAAAATTCTCATCATACTTCGGTTGAGAATCCGATTCCCCAAAGCTCTAAGGAAATGAACATTTTTCACACACCACTGATCCCAAATAAGTTGTAAGGATCATACTACTTGTCCAGTCAGACGGATAGGTAGTCATCCCCAAGGCTTACAAAGGTCAAAAACAACATGGACTATGGAGTTAACCTTCACCGGGGCTATAGACGCTTGACTAGCAGTGGAGTATACTCATTGCGTGGCGACATGTCTCTCCTCAAAAAGAGACCTCTGAATGCTCATACGGACAAACTAGCTTCGGGGTCTTCTCCATAACAGGGTTACCTAATTTATGCAAGATGAGGTTAATGAACACACTTGCACACACACGGGTTTTTGATTGCCTAGAGTCACTACCATGCTTCCGATTTGGTTAATGAACTCGCATGCACACACATTTGGTCCTAGTTGAATTAGGCGGTGTTAGTAAGTTTGTTTGATACCACTAGCATGTTTGAGTCTTTGTAAAACAGTCTTCCATATCAACCTCCATATCACCCTCCATATCTTCTTCCATATTCATGTCATTCCATACGTCATCCATTCACAAGCCACCAAGTTCGGTGCCCCTGATTAAACAATTATGATAACAGTTGGCTAAATCTAACTATCTAAAAGTATGAGTGCTTCTTAGTGCATATTTCATTTACTTAGTCTCCTTCCTTCGCCTCCATGTTCTGCTCGCATTAATCATCGCCTATAAGTTTGCATTCCATTCCATCACATATGCATCAAAAACATTAAAACATATAAAAACATGCATCACAAAAACATAGGCATTCACACAAAAGAGAGTAAAACACCAAATAAATAAAAGCCATGTATATATATATGTATAAAGGTCAAAAATGTATAGTGAATGCCAAAAGGCTACAATATACAATAGAGCACCAAGGCTCATAAAGAGTGCATCTAAGCACTAAGCTAACCATCAAAAGAGGACCACTGAGACCTAGTAGGAGCCCTAGACCTAGTGGTGTGCCTAGACTCACTACGCCTAGAGACGAGAGGAGGATGGAGGATCGGGCAACACAATGTGATGCCTAAACAATGTGTCCTCCGGAGCCTCAATGTAACGAGTCCTAGACCTAAGCCTAGCTATGTCTATCCCGTGCCGTCGCTCCCGCTCCGCTAGCTCTGCCTGGAGTCTCGTCACCCTGTCATCCTGGGGCACCCTGGTCGCTCCATCCAAGTCTGCCTATAGCTGGGCCATCCTCTCCTCTTGAGCAGCTAACAGGGCATCCCGCTCTGCCGCCTGCTGCTCCAGCCGAGCTATCCTCTCATCCCGGGCAGCTAGCATAGCATCGCGCTCCGCTATCTGCTGCTGCAGCTGCGCCAGCTCGTTCTCGTGCCCGCTAGGGGGTACCTCCCTAGCCTCTCCTACGGCCTCTCCTAGGCCCTCTCCGCCATCCTCCCCATCATCTCCGCTCCCCGGAGCCTACCGCGCCATCTTCCCCTTTCGCCTTCGACTGTCAGATCGAAGGCGGGGACCCTCCCTACGCTTGGGAACCTCCGCGGTTCCCTCGCCCTCTCCAACCCCAACCTCGGGCTCTCCGGCTCTACCAGCCACCAATGGTGGCTCCCACCTCGGCTCTGCGGCCATCCATGCTGCATACTCAGCTGTCACCCCGACGTCGTCCACGTCGGGGATCTCCATGTCCTCATCGTCCTCTGCCGCCTCCCTCCATGGCTCGGCACACGACAAATCCCCCTCTGATCTATGCCTCCGATAGCGCACTGGCTCATCGGGGACATCCTGCCTCAATCCGACCTGGCGGAGTACTCGAGACATCTGTATGTACTCCACCTCGCCGTGGCTCCGCCCTACTACCCATCTGGCCTGTCGCACCCATCTCAGGTGCTCTCCATCCCCGATCCACCTCGCCTCCCGCCAGGGCCTCCAAATGACTTGGGCATCTGTCAAGTCTGCCCATAGTCTCCTATACCATTGCCCCGATCTCACGGGGTGGCTCGGTTGTCTCTCCTCCGCCACTGGCCATCTCCTACCATAAGCCTGGCTCACGTCCCAGTGAGCCCATGGCAACCCCTCCGGTCGGGCCACTCTGAAGTGCTCCCAGCCCCAGCATTGGAGCACCACACTGCAACCCAGGCCCTTCCGGCCCCGTCTTCGAACCTCATACAACTCCCGGTACACCTGCGCCAATAAAGCGGGCGCCCAGGCATACACTACCCTATTAGTGAGCATCTCGCTCACTACACCCATCAGGTTCCATGGGAACCTACACCCGATGTTGTTCGGGGCCACAATGTTGGCCAACACGAACATCGTCAGAGCCTCCACCGCTCCCAACTCCTTGGCCGTATACATGGCCAAGTATGGGATCCCCCCGCTCTCCGTCCGGATCTCCCTCCAGTCATCCCCAAACACCTTGGCCATCTCTGTGGCCCTATCTCGTCCAACCTCCACCCGCGCCCCCTCCACGGGCACCTTGAGGATGCGGTATACATCCTCAAGCGTCACCGTCATCTCTCCAGTCGGGAGGCTGGAACGTCCCCCGATCTGGATCCCACCTCTCGGCCAAAGCCGAGAGGTACCCCTCATCCGCCCGAACTACCTCCAACCGGGCTGCCTCTGCTAGCCCCATTGCATCCAATATCTCCCAGTCTGCCTGGGACAATGACCTCCTCATCCCCGAAATGATAGGGGAGAATCGGTGTCGTGCCTCTAACACCCTAAGTTGCAAAACAACAAAACAAAAATTTGTTACAAATTTTTCCAAAAAAAAAAAAAACACATAATAAGTACTTGCTTAAATGAACAAATACCTCAGCTGGCTGCACTGGCGCGTCCGCTCCCATCTCCGCCATAGCTCCCGCGTGCTTCACTCTCCCACACAACCTTTCACTCCACTCCCTCCACTCCCTCGAGACGCACTTCTCTTAAGCTCGAACGCACAAATGAGCGAAATTCTCGCTGAAAGCTGTTTAAATAGCTGATTTTGGTGCCCTGAAACGCAGTAGGGCGTTTCATGGCGCCTAAACACCGGCGGGCGTCTCTGCCAACCACAAACGGAGACCGGCGTTTGGTGTCAGTATTGAATAAAGGAACAAAACTTACAAAATTGAAGCTTACCTCCTCCAAATTTCATCAAATTGCATTCATCCATTCTTCTTATCATAATAAAACATTTTGTGAAGGTTACAACTAGTTTTGGACACAAATTTTGTCATTTCGCTCAAAAAGCGCATCATTCATCATTGTTTTACAAATTGGGTTAAAAATATTCAAAACCTTCACAAAATTAACCACATTCATCAATTCTTCTGATCTATCGTCAATTTCATTCTTCTTTCATCATGCATATTTTTGCCAAATCAAATTAAAGTAAACCTCGTATCTAGTGGTATATTCTATCACCTTGGCGATTGCGGCGATTTGAATCCATGCAATTCGGTAAGAGGATTAAACCACCATAAGGACACTTACCATTTATCATCATCAATTATTTCACTTGTTTGAAAATTGGAAATCAATTTTGGGTATTCTACTTTTCAAGTGACCTCATACCAAGATTAATTTGCTCAACGGTTGTCATTGATGGCCTAGTTCATGGGGCCTTAAACATGGACAATCTTTCATATCGTCATTATTTTAAGTCTTGCTAGAGATTGTGGCTACCTAGGTTGATTGGTTCCGACCCGAGGAATTATCCATACAGTCACTAGGAGCATCTCTGAGTTATGGACTCTTTCATGCATCTTTCATCTCTGCATATCAATGGCGCCAACAAGGCAATTTCATCAACGGTATGGATTCACACACGGGAGTTGGGGCATCCGTTATCAATTTCTAATTTTCCTATAGTGGAATTCATCTTACATGATCATGGAATTTAGAGTTTGGCAAAAATCCCTTTATAACCGTTGGGGCAGAAAATGGTCCATCTTTCACATCACTCATATCGTCTTCAATCATATTCTTTTCTGGTTTGTACACCAACCCCTTTTCTGTTGGGACATAAACAGATGGTGCATGCACCAACCCTTTTTTCACCGTTGGGGCAAAAACGGTTCATTATCTTCCGAATTTCTTCCAATTGGCTTGTGAGAACCATTCTCGCTCGCCAATTGAGGGGGTAAGCTGAAAATTTTTAAATATTCTTTTATTCTTTGGTCTTCAAAGTTGTGCTTTAGTCTTGAGAGAGAGTTGCGTCTGATCCGACTTTTCGGGTGTCTTAAGTTTTTGTGCTACATTGTGTCTTCACACAAAGCGGCTCAAAAAGGGGCATCTGTAGACACCAAAATCCAGCCACTTGTAAGTCATCTATACCTTCCTGCCGGCCACGTGTCAGTCATCCATCCTTCCCGCCATTATTTGGCCCAAATCCACACTTTCCCACCATTATTTGGCCCAATTTCACTTTTCCCGCCATTTTTCATCCCCAAATTTATTTAAATTAATATTTATATATATATTTTAATATTTTAATATATATATAAATAAAGTTTAAGTGATTTAATCTGAGCCGTCCATCCTTCATTTAATCTCATCCGTCCATCCATCTTAATCCGTTTCACAACCTAGATTTATTCTCTACCCTTGGATCCACTTTAATCTTAGCCACACGTTCAAAGTGTCGTTAAAACCCTAAAGTGTGCCCTAAGAGTAGATTATAAATTGAGTCACCTTGATGGCTCAAACCCTATCTATCTCTTTGGCTAAACCTACTTATCTTCCCTATCTAAGTCTGGAGTTGGCTATTGCTGTTAATCCTGAGTCTTCTGAGTCTTCTACGGCCCTAAGTCTGAACTAAACCCTTTCGCCGCATCCATCGCCGTCGCTCTGGTCTCGCCGCGTTAACAGGAAAAGGTATAGATTCGTCTAAAGCAAGTAATCTTTCTTTATGTATTAATCTGCTGTTGAATTCTGCATTCTATTTATTTTTATTTCATAAATCTAGGGTTTTAGACTATTTACGAGGGCTCACACAGTGGAGCCCTCTTATTAGTTTCTAACTCTTTGATAATTTTAATGTGTGCAGGATTCTAGTGGTAGATCTGATTTGTTGATAGCAGCTGCTTAAGCTGGAGTGGTCCGAGCCAAAGGATACAACGAAGCCCACTCATTCTGTTGAGGTTAAGGATACATTCTTCGGAGATGCCACCACATTGTGCCAGCTAGGGTTTCGGAGAACCCTAGCACAAATTGTAACTTTGTATCACGAAAAGGGTTACGAGCCCTGTTGTACTTAAAAGGAGTTTCTAAACTCCATTGATTAATAAAAATCATTCATTTTGTACAACTGTTCTGCATTCCTTTATTGTGATTTCTTTATTTCTGTTTGGCATTGTATCTTTAATCTACAATATGGAACACATCGCATATCTCGGATCCATGGTCGTCCTAAGAGAATGTTGTATTGCATTTATCCCTCAAGGATGTATAAGAGGGTATGAATGGTATTAGGGCCAACTTGGATAGGTAAGACCACAATCCCTAAGGTAGAGCAAAGGGCATCATTGAAGGCACGAAGGGTGGAATCAATATGGATTATATAGGAAGAGGGAATGTTGAGGTGTTTAAGGGTCACTGATGTAATAATACTAATGGAAGATCCTGTATCAACCAAGACCCTATTAAAGGGTAAGCCATTAATTGAAACAATAATATGCATGGTGGGATTGAGTGCTCCCATAGGCATTACCTTAATCTCATAGTCATAAAAGGCAATAGCAAGTTCGGTGCATGTTCGAATATGACCCATAAAATTGGTAAAGGCATGTGGGTCTTGAGAAGGAACATCAATTACTTTTAGGATTTCCATTAAAGCCTCTCAGTGGGTAGGGGATTTTTGGATAAGATCATAGACATAAATTTTAGTAGGAGCAAGTTTAAGGCAATTGGTTAATTTTTGGATAAGGGTAAGGATTGGTTTAGGAGGGGTTTGTTTGGAAGCTACGGTAATAATGGGGGTTGGCAATTTTTGGGGATTGGGTGGAGCATTTGGGGATTGAGTTTGAACTTGGGTTTGAGAAGGATGTTGGTGGTTGGTTTGGCATTGACTTCGAGTGGTCACATGCACCATTCCAACGGAGTCGGGTTTGTGTTCAATATGATTAACTTGGTTAGGAGGTGTAGAAGATGTGGAAGTTGTATTGTGTTGGGGCAAAGGGTTTTGATAGATCATAAGGTTTTGATTAGAGGGAGCTACGATATTGTCAATACGAATGTCCCCTCATTCTATCATATCTTGGACCACATTTCTAAATTGAATACAATGTTCAATGTCATGTCCTAGTTGATGATGGTAGATATAGTAAAGATGTGCTTTGTAAGATTTAGGTAAGGGCTTATTGGGATCATAAAGAGGCTTTATTTCAGGTAAGATAAGGGCTTGGTATTTGATAAGATGATGAAATATGTTGGCTAAAGGCTCAGCGAGGGGAGTAAACTCTTGTCTTAGTGCTCAATGAGGTCTATTTGAATGTTGGAATGTGAAAGTGGAGGTCAAGGGTTGGGTGGAGAATGGTTGAGGTGTTGTTTGGGGTTGGGTTTGTGGAGGAGATTGGATAGTGGTAGTAGGAGGTGGTGTGGTAAGGAAGACTTGATTGAATTGGGGTGATTTGGAGGAAGTGGCATTACCCTTTTGATTTTTGTTGTTCCACTCTTTCTTTTTAAGTTTAATGATGCCCTCTTGGATATTAATAGCTTCAATGACCTTAGCTTGGGCTAACACCTCTTCAAAGGTCCTATATTGTTGTAATTGTAAGAGTAAGGAAATATATTTGTTGCAACTATGAGTAAAGAGGCAAGTTAGCTCAGTGAAAGACAAGGAAAAATGATGTTCATTAATAATAGCTTGCCATCGGGCTCCATAATCAAGAATAGATTCATCATCAAACTGTTTAAGTTTATAGATATTAGTGAGGTTGGTTTTCTTCTTGACTAAGAGGGTGAAGCATTCAAGAAAGAGATTGGCCAATTGTTCGAAGGTATAAATGCTATGTTGTGGTAAAGCATTATACCATTCGAGAGTAGTGCCACTTAGATATATAGCCAAGGTACGAAGAAAGAGATGGTCACTACCACTAATGAGGAAACAAGCATTCAAATATTTGCTTAAAAAATCTTTTGGATCCCCTTGTCCTATAAAAGGCTCAAGTTTGGGTAGCTCAAATTTATAGGGGTAGACTAGGGCAGGCACAGATGGATGAATAGGTTGGGTATAGTTTTGGCTAAGGGTGGGCTTTTGGTATCCTATACCTATAGTTTGAAGTTCCAATGCATTCATGCGACTGATAAGTCATTGTATCTCATCTTGGGAGGTTGTCTGTAGCATAGGAGAGGATGATGTGAGATTGTAAGTGGGATTAGTAATGGTAGTGGTACAATTGGATGGTTGGGAAATATAAGTTTGGGTGTTAGTTTGAGGTGGTATGGGTTATGGAGGGTAGGAGGAGGGAGATGGGTATGGGGGGTAATATTGAAGTAGGTTTGAAGGGGGTTGAAAATATGGGGTTGGATGGGAGAGATTTGATTATGGTTGAGTAAGGGGTTGAGGGACTTGTAGGGGGTAATATTGAGGTATTTGAGACTATGCGGGTTGAGGTTGGGGGGGAGGTTGAGGGACCTATAAAGGAGGAGATTTATGGGATTGATATGGTTTTTGGAGGGAATTTTTATGTTGGGGGTAAGAAGGTTGAATGGGGGGATTTGGGGGAAGTTGTTGAGGTAGGGATGAATATATCTAGGATGGAGTGCATGTAGGTTGGTATGGCATAGGTTGGGATAAAGGAGATGGTTGAGGGACTTGTGATTGATAAATTTGGGATGAGGTATGTTGGGATTGGAGAGGAGGTTGAGGAACTTGATATGATGGGTATTGATATTGGGGATATGTGGCTAAATTTTGGGGCCATTGAGGTGCTTGGGGTGGTTGTTGAGGAAGAATTGGATATTGGGAATTAGGAGGTTTGCTGGGAGGATTGGAGGGAGATTTTTGTGGTGATACAAAGGGTTGATTTTGAGATTGAAGTGAGGGTATGTGTTGTTGGGTAAGGTTAGGGACTTGTGATGGAATAGAGAAATTAGATGGTAATTGGATTTGATGTGGTGTTTGAGTTTGAGTAGTATTATATTGGAGAGGTGGATTTGGATTAGTAGGTGGTTGTGAGGTTAAAGAAAGAAGGAGATTGGTTGGATGTGGAAGGTTAGGTATGGCAACACCAGGGTCATGAAGTAGCATATGCTAAGTTGTGGTATAAGGTGAAGTAGTGCTAGCATTGGGTTGAGTAGGGAGTGTGGAAGAAGATGGTTGAGAAAGTGTAGCGCTAGTAGCAACAAGGGTTGAAGTGGAAGAGGGGATGATGGAGTGGGTAACTAAATTAATTTGAGGTTGAGCCATTAGTTGTTGGAGCGGAGGTGGAACTGAAGTAGAAGATTGATTAGAGGTTTGGGTGGCAAGATAATCAATAAGGGACTGAGATAAAAGGTCAAGAGTAGTGGTGGAAGTCGATGGGGGTTGGGGAATTGTGATTAAGGCTAAGGTAGATGTCAATGGATCAAAGGGTGAGGGATTTTGTTGGGTGTAGGTTGGAGTACCTTCTTTAGAGGTATGTGAAGAGGTGGTCTCAACATTGGCCATAATGGGATAAGCATCATAATTGTGATGGGTATCAGGAGGAAAGGGATTATGTCGTAAAGAAGAAATACTTAGAGTGGCTAAATATTCACTCACATGTGTTGTATTGGGTGTAGTGGAAGATGTTAGGGTAGAATCCATAGTGATTTGGTTTAGATCTCGGAATTGACTTTGAGTTGAAACCATAGGACAAACAATATGGCCAAAAATTATTCACACAAAAATATATTATGTTAATGGAGCACAATTCCTAAGAGGTACCAAAAAATAGAAATCTAAGCTAATTATTGCTATTATCTAATTAAAGAAATCTATGCTAAAAGGTAATTTTTTTTAAAAAAATAAAGCTATGTAAAATAAATTAAAACACTAAAATTAGAGATGCAAGTGCAACTAATCATTCTAATTAAGGAGAGTAAACTAAAAAGGGTTATTGTGTGTGCGTTAAGGTAAAGGAGACTTATGTGTGTGTAATAAATGGAGCCTAAGGAGATTTATGTGTGTGGAAAAAGTAATACCCAAGAAGGTAAGCTAAGCTAGATGTATGTGCAAAATAATCCCACGAAAGCTAAAGGTAATAAAAGAAAAAAAATCCTAAGAAGGTTTGTAATTGTGAAAAGAGTCAAAGGGTGCAAAGTGTGCTAAAAGAGAAGCCTAAGGAGGCTTGTGGAAAAAGAGAGAAGCCTAAGGAGGCTTGTAATTGTGAAAAGAGCCCAAGGAGGTCAATTGGGCTTAAAAGAGGAGCCTAAGGAGGCTAAGTGTGTTAAAAGAGGAGCCCAAGTAGGCTAAGTGTGTTAAAAAAAAAAGGAGCCTAAGGAGGCCTAGTGTGGTACAAGAGGAGCCTAAGGAGGCTAAGTGTGTTAAAAAAAGGAACCTAATGAGGCTTAGAGAGAAGCCTAAGTAGGTTAAGCATAAAAAAAAAGGAGCCTAAGGAGGCCTAGTGTGGTAAAAGAGGAGCCTAAGGAGGCTAAGTGTGTTAAAATAGGAGAAGCCTAAGGAGGCTTAGTGTGGCAAAAGAGAGAATCCCAAGGAGGCCAAGTGTGGTAAAAGAGGAGCCTAAGGAGGCTTAGTGTGGTAAAAGAGATAAGCCTAAGGAGGCTAAGTGTGTTAAAAGAGGAGCCCAAGTAGGCTAAGTGTGTTAAAAAAAGGAGCCTAAGGAGGCCTAGTGTGGTAAAAGAGGAGCCTAAGGAGGCTAAGTGTGTTAAAATAGGAGAAGCCTAAGGAGGCTTAGTGTGGTAAAATAGGAGCCTAAGGAGGCTAAGTGTATTAAAATAGGATAAGCCTAAGGAGGCTTAGTGTGGCAAAAGAGAGAAGCCTAAGGAGGCCAAGTGTGCTAAAAGAGGAGCCTAAGGAGGCTTAGTGTGGTAAAAGAGAGAAGCCTAAGGAGGCTAAGTGTGTTAAAAAAAGAGCCTAAGGAGGCTTAGTGTGGTAAAAGAGAGAAGCCTAAGGAGGCTAAGTGTGTTAAAAAAAGGAGCCTAAGGAGGCTTAGTGTGGTAAAAGAGAGAAGCCTAAGGAGGCTAAGTGTGTTAAAAAAAGGAGCCTAAGGAGGCCTAATGTGGTAAAAGAGGAGCCTAAGGAGGCTAAGTGTGTTAAAATAGAGAAGCCTAAGGAGGCTTAGTGTGGCAAAAGAGAGAAGCCCAAGGAGGCCAAGTGTGCTAAAATAGGAGCCTAAGGAGGCTTAGTGTGGTAAAAGAGAGAAGCCTAAGGAGGCTAAGTGTGTTAAAAGAGGAGCCCAAGTAGGCTAAGTGTGTTAAAAAAGGAGCCTAAGGAGGCCTAGTGTGGTAAAAGAGGAGCCTAAGGAGGCTAAGTGTGTTAAAATAGGATAAGCCTAAGGAGGCTTAGTGTGGTAAAAGAGGAGCCTAAGGAGGCTAAGTGTGTTAAAATAGAGAAGCCTAAGGAGGCTTATAATTGTGAGGAGCCTAAGGAGGCTAATTTTATTTAAAAAAAAAAATCTTAGGAATAAACTAGGCTAGGCAAGTATGTGAAATGAACCTAAAATAAAATATAATTTAAACTAAAATAAAAGCCTAAAGAAGCTTATGTGTGAAAATGAAAACCCAAAGTATGCTATCCAACAAGTCTAGGGACAAAGAAGGAGGACTTAGCTGGAAGCCTACGTGGATGTTGCAAGTTGGAACCTTCTAGGATGAAACCATCTCTACCCAAGTGATATAGAAATGTGAGACCATATCCACCAAGGTGATCTTGACTTTTTCCTTCAAAACAACATAAAACAACAACAATTAGCAAAAATATGCAACAATAGTTGAAAGTATGAGCAAAAATTGCATAAAATAAACCTACATTTTATCCCTATAATTAGTATAAATTAAAACTCAACAAGGGCAAAAGTGGAGGTCAATGGAATGGTCCCACTGGGCGTGACATTTTGTAGAAGAAGGAAACCACCATGTGAAAATAAAGTGTAAATACAAAGGAAATAAGACCAATACACAAATTTGATTATGAAATGTGAAAATTTTACAATCCCTTTGTCTTTTAACAATATAGTGAAGCCTTAAAGGCTTTTACAAGAGAAGATGGTGTAATGCTTCCTTTTCACAACAAAATTATGATGTGGGATGTGTGATATTCCTCTCTCCCAAGGTTGCTCCAATGCTATTTAATACCTGCATGCAATACTCAAAAGAGAAGGTTGGTGATAAAATAAGCCCACCTTGTTTGGTTGGGCTCTTACTCAAGCAAGATGATATTTAAAAAAAGTAAATTCTCCTATTAAAATAGAATGTAAAAGAGTGCTATTCTTACAACTCATGCAATGATGGTAGGTTGTCCTAGCTTCCTCTTTCTTCATTCATTCATTACTTCATTCATGCCTTCATTCCTCCTCCTTCAATGAAGGTAATGAGGGGGGTATTCATAGAATTTTAGAAGAGAGGGGGGTGAGGATGATGTGGCACATGATTTTGACATAGTGGAAGATAAGACTAGGTAGGTGAAGAATTTTAAATGTTGAATGTGTTGGCATAGAAGACTTTTGGGTGGGTGAGAGAATATAAAATTGTTAAGTGGGTTGGTAAGGGAAGACTTAGGATAAATGGAGGAATATAAAATTACTAAGTGGGTTGGCATGCAAGAAATAATCCTTGACTTTGGTGTGCATGAGTGGTGGTGGGTGTAGAAAATTTAGAATAGGACTAATCTAGAACCCTTGACTTGGGCATAAGCATGTGAGAAGGTAGGTGTAGAAAATGTGGCTAATCTAGAATCCTTGACTTGAGCTCAAGCATGTGAGAAGGTAGGTGTAGAAAATATGGCTAATCTAGAATCCTTGACTTGAGCTCAAGCATGTGAGAAGGTAGGTGTAGAAAATATGGCTAATCTAGAATCCTTGACTTGAGCTCAAGCATGTGAGAAGGTAGGTCTAGAATCCTTGACTTGAGCACAAGCATGTGAGGAGGTATTGAAAACCGATTTAAAAATATTAAATTCGTGAATAGTGAACAGTGAATAGTGAATAGTGAACAATTATCAGTAAACAGTGAACAGTAAACAGTGAATAGTGAACAGTAAATAGTGTACAGTGAATAGTGAACAGTAAACAGTGAATAGTGAACAGTGAATAGTGAATAGTGCACAATAAAATAAAATAGAGGGAATTTAGATGAATTTAAAAATATCGAAGATATATTAGAAGAACCAAAACTTGGATAAAATGATATTTTTAGGTGTCTACATCTCCTTATCATTCAAACTTGACTTCCAATGCACACACAACACTGAAAATTACAAAGCCTTAATCTTAGTCCTTCAATAAACTATAGCTATGCACACAATGTATCAGGATATTTGATGATTTTCAACTTGTTATCAAGAAAATTAATGAAGAATACCAATGCAATATCCTACCATTAAGCTTTATCATGAAGTAGAAATGAAATTGCTCTCTACATTTTATTGGTATAAATTCAACAATTTTCCATGCTCGACTAATAGATTTGTAGATGCGATGGCTTCTCTTGGATAATTGATTTCAAAAGACTCCTTAGTAGAGGTACAACCTCTAATTATCACAACAATCTCTAAATCTACAATTTTCCATTCTAAAAATAAGGATGAAAAGGATGTTTGCTTTATCTAGTTGGATCCATATGAGCCTTGGTCAACCCAAATAGTAGTCTTTCTCAAGTTTGGAACACTCCCATATGACATATCTTGAACTACTACACACACTTTCAAGAAAAAAATAGTTTTTTTTGTTCTCTTGGGAGATGTGTTGTATAAATGTGGTTATGATGGAGTCCTCGTTCGATGTCTCAAGGCTATTAAGACACAAAGATCCATAGTTGAAGCTCATTATGGTACTTGTGGGATGAACATATTCTAAACATGGGTTATTATTGGCCCACCATGGAATGAGATTGTTGCACTTATGTCAAACATTGTAAGCAATGTCAAGAGCATGCTAATTTAACTCATGTACCATCACAATCATTATAACCTATTCAAAGCCTTTGGCCCTTTTCATAATGGGGTCTTGATTTAATTGGAAAAATCTCACCTCCTTTCTCGGGATAACATACATTCATCATCATAGCCACTGAATACTTCACAAAGTGGGTTGAGGCAATTCCTTTAACTAGTACGACAGGACCTAGAATTGTGGAGTTTTTACTTCACCATATAATTTATCATTTTGGTATTCCCTCAAAAATCATCTTCGACAATGGCAAGTCTTTCAAGAACAAGGATGTTCGAGCACTTTGTGAGAAATATAACATCCAACACAGTTTCTCGACTCCTTATTACCCATAAGAAAATGGACAAGTTGAGGCTACCAACAAGATCTTAATTGCTATTCTCAAGAAATTGGTTAACAAAAATCATAGAGATTGGCATACTAATATTCCCTTGGAATTATGGGCTTATTGAACAAGCATCCGCATGCCTACTGGGCAACACCATTTTCATTGGTTTATGGAGCTAAAGCAATCATGCCTCTTGAGCTTGAGATCCCCTCCTTGCGAATTTCTTTGCAGGAATTCATAGATGATGACACTTCTAGACAAACATATATTGACCAACTCACACTTCTTTATGAGAGGTGAGTCAATGCTTTAGAGCATTTATGAGTTTATCAAGACCACCTAAAACGTGCTTACAATGCCAAAGTTCATCTACACGAATTCCAAGTAGGAGATCTTGTCCTTAAAGAGAATCAACAAAACACCAATGCATTACCACATCTTCGTGATAAATTCATGGCTAATTGGTTGGGTCCATACATTATCACTCAAAAAGTGGGTAAAGGTACTTATAGGCTTGCTAGTCTAGAGGGAGAGGAAGAGATCAAACCACTTAATGTTATACACTTGAGAGAATTCTATGCTTAATGAGATTTATATATGTATATATACATGGCTAATACACAAAAACATTGCACTTCATTTGCACACATTTCATTTAACAACAATTGCATTCATACATTCCATTTCACAAATTACATTTCATACATTCCATCCACATTTCACATTTCATATTAGGGATCATTTATTCAGTTCAAGGTTTTAATTGGTCCAATAAAGTCATGTTGCCTTAATCAAGGGCACCTTCAAACCAACACCCACACCATTCCATAAAGTCAAATTGTCATTTGCAAAACCACATGCCCATAATTCCTAGGTGTTTTTAGTCACTCAGCCACTCCTAGTATTTTAAGCAAACCACAAATACATGTCAAGTTATTTTTAGGACCATTACACATCTTCACTAAGAAAATCTTGAGTTTTGGGAATTGACTCCAAAATATTCTTGAACCAAACACAATTTCACATCTTAAAAACATCTTGTGTCAAAGAGGGATAACACCATACTTGGTTTGAACCTCGAAGTGAAAAGGGTAATCCTCGCTTGTCCCATCATGCAACATAGTCCACAAAAATAATGGTTTTCACCACTATCACAATTCTTCAAATTCAAAATATAGAGTAGTAAGGATAGGGTCAAAATTCTATCCACTTAAAATAAAAACTCTAAATATTTTACACATCACACACCACTGATCATTGGGTTGTAAGGATCATACTACATTTCCAGTCAGATGGTTAGGTAGTCATCCCCAAAACTTGAGAGATCAAAATTCTTGGACTATGGAGCTAGTCTCCACCAAAGCTATAGACGCTTGACTGGCAGTGGAGTATGCTCATGCATGGTGACACATATCTTTTAAAGAGACCTCTGATCGCACATACGAACAAGCTAGCTTCTTGGTCTCATCCATAATAGGTCACACCCAATTTACTCAAGATGAGTTAATGAAATCACTTGCACACACATTGGTTCTTGATTACCTTGAGTCATTACCATGCTCATGATTCGGTAAATGAATTCATTGCACACACATTTGGTCCTAGAGGGATTAGGTAATTTTAGTGAGTTTGTTTGATGCCACTAGTATGTCTGAGTCTCTACAAAATATATCAACTTTTTCCATATCAACATCCATATCTTCTTCCATATCAACATCCATATCTTCTACCATGTCAACATCCATGTCAGTTCATGAGTCTTTCACCCCACATATCACCAAGTTTGGTGCCCTTGATTAAACAACAATATTAAAACATTGGCCAAGCAAACTCTAAACTATAAATGATCATTAGAACATTTGCATTACCACTTGCATTAATCATCCATATACATATGCATTCACACAAAAGCATTCACATAAAAACATTCACACAAAAGCATAACACAAAAGTAAAATCCATGTGTATATATATATATATATATATATAAATATCGCATGTACAATGAATGCCCAAAAAGGCTACATACAATGGAGCACCAAGGCTCATATACAAAAAGTGCATCTAAGAACTAGCTAACGCCTATGAGAGGACCCCTATGACCCTGAAGGAGCCCTAGACCTAGAACTATGCCTAGACTCACTAGGCCTAGCTGACCCGAATATGGATGAGGAGGGCGGTTCTGGAAGCCCAATATCGTGCTCCATCAACCGATCCTCCAAAGCCCAGACATATCCCTCCTAAGCCTAAAGGTGATGTACATCATGCCTCTGCCTACGATACCCCTCTAGAATCTCTACCTAGAGCCTCATAATCCTATCCTCGTCTCCACCTACTACTGACTATGCCTCTAGCTTCATCTACAAACGAGCTATCTCCACCTCTAGAATCACCTCTCTACCCTACAACTGAGCTATCTCCACATCTTGAGCTGCTATCATAGCATCTCTCTCTACCACCTGCTACTCCAACCTCACCTAATCATCCTCACTTCGACTAGGGGGCCCATCCAAAATATCCTCTATATCCTCCATATTTCCTCTCCATCTCCCCCAAACTTAGGAGCCTACTCTACCATATCCCCTCCATCTTCTCCATCCTTTTAAACCTGCTCCACTACCCTCCTAGTCTACCTCCTTCAATTGCTAGCTCGAAGATACCTCTAGTGCTTAGGAGCCTCCTCGGCTCCCTCGACCTCATCCCCATCTCCCTCTCCACCATCTATCGCTAGACTCGATACCCATGGTGGTTGAGTCATGAACCATGCATCATACTCCTCCATAGTCCTCGCATCATCCACATCGAGGAGATCAATCTCCTCATCATCCTCCAGTGTGACCCTCCATGCCTCGATGCACGGTAACCCTATCTCATCCCAATGCCTCCTATAGATCATTGGCTCATCAAGAACACCCTACCTCAAGCCAAACTACCATAGCACTCATGGGAACTAGATCAGCTCCACCTCCTTCATGCACCTCGCAACCACCCATCTAGCCTACCGCACCCACCATAGATGCTCTCCATAACCTATCCACATGGCACCCCACCATGGCCTCCATATCACCTAAGCTACCATTAGTCCAACCCATAGATCCCTATACCACTACCTCATCTGAGCAGGATGGCTCAGCTGCACCTCCTCCACCACTGGCCACCTCATAGCATAGGGCTACTCCCTATCCCATCCCCTCACCGGTAAGCCCATAGGTTGAGCCACATTGAAGTGCTCCCAACCCTAGCATTATAGTAGCACACTACAACCTAGTCCCTAGTGCTTCTGCCTCTTCACCTCATATAGCTCTTGGTATAACTACGCCAATAAAGTAGGAGCCCATGCATACACCCATGGTGTAGCGAGCATGTCGCACACCAACCCGATAAGGTTCTAGGGGAACCAACATTCGGTGTTGTTCGGGACCACTATGTTGGCCAACATGAACATCACCAAAGTGGGAAGGGCATCCAAATTCTTGTCCACATACATGGACAAGTAAGTAATCCCTCCACCCATCACCTCCACAGCATCCCATCCATCCCCAAACATGTAGCTCAACTCAACCTTCTTGTCATGTCCAACCTCGACATGCAAGCCCTCCACCAATAACTTGAGGATGCGATAAACATCCTCAAGTGTCACAATCATCTCTTCGGTAGGGAGCTGAAAGGTCCCCCTATCCAGATCCCACCTCTCTACCAAGGCTGAAAGGTACCCCTCATCAGCCCTCACCACATCTATCTAGGCTACCCCCACCAGCCCCACTACCTCCAACCAATCCCAATCCTCACTCTGCAATACCTTTCTCATCCTAGGGATGAGAGGTGAGAACCGATGTCGAGCCTCCAAAATCTTTAGCTACAACACAACACAAAAACATTAATGTTAATACATGTACATTACTCAAAAAAATAAAACAAAGGAAAATTTTTGCACAAAAATAAAATAAGGTCAAAAGAACTTACCTTGGCAAAGCGCACACCTACTCCAACCCCTGCATCCACTCCCTCTACCACCATAGCTTCCACAACTCACCAAGCACTCACTCCACTCCACTCCCTCAGACGCAGCTTCCGAAATTCGCGGATGCACAAATGAGCTTGGTTTCCCCTCTGCAGGCCTTATATAGCTATTTTAGGTGCACTAAAACACCCATGGGAATTTCTTGGTGCACTGAAGCACCCACCTGCGTTTGGAAACATGCCAAATTTTAGTGGGTGTTTGCGCAGGCAATAAGTGCCCATCAATGTTTGGCATCAAAATTGACAAAAGACCAAAATCAATCCCAAAAGGTAGCTTACCTCCACCAAATCACTCCAAATTGCATCCTTGCATCAATTTCATCATAATAACATGTTTTGTGAAGGTTCCAACTGATTTGGATGCATAATTTTTGTTTGCAACCAAAAAGGCATAAAATTGCTTATCAATCTCCAAAATGCTTCAAAAATGGTCTAAATTTTCACAAAACGACCATAATCATCATTCTCATCCTCAATTCTTCATTCTCACACCATTTTAATTCATCAATCATAACATTTGCACATTTTCCAAGTTCACCTACAATTTCAAGTGAACCTCATATCTAGTGGTTTATTCTATCCCCTTGGCGATTGCAATGATTTGCATCCATGCAATTCGGTAAGATGAATAAACTACCATAAGGATACTTGGCCATTTTTCATCATCCAATATCTCATTGCTCAAAAACAAAATCACTTTTGGTACTTCACCTTTAGAGTGAGACTATGCCAAGACCAATTTGCTCAAAAGTTATCATTGATGGCCTAGTTTGTGGGGCTTGAAACATGGACAAAATCACATTTCATCATTTCCCATTTCCTTGATAGTCATCATGGAGATTGGCCTTAGCTAGGGTGATTGGTTTTGACCATAGGAATTACCTAACAATCACTAGTTGGCCCTCCAAAGTTGACTCTTTTTTTTATTGCATCTTCATCTTTGCATATCAATGACGCTAGAAGGCACATTCTTCAACAACATGAAATCACCCCAAATTTGGGGCAACCACATTTGGTTTTGATTTTCCCACAATGGGATACATCTTACATGATCATGGCATCTACACTTGGCAAAAACCCCTTTCTCTGTTAGGGCAAAAATAGATTCAATCACATGCATCTTCCACCAACCCCCTTCCACCATTGGGGCAAAAACGGTATCATTTTACATCATTCATATCATCCACAATCACATCATTCTTTCACACAATCATTTGCACTCATCTATAAATTGGCTCGTGAGATTCATTCACAACTCATTCGCCAATTGAGGGGGTAAGCTACGCAATCAAAATTCTTTTATCTCCAAGCTCATGTCCACATCTCAACAAAGCTACTTCACCATCAAGCCAAAATAGGTGTCTCGTATTTTTGCACCACATTGTGTTTCACGCAATGTGGTACAAAAAGGGGCATCTATAGACACCAAAACCTAGCCACTTGTCGCCCATCTAGGTATTCCCACCATTTTTACCCATTATTTACATATATTATATATATTTGTTTAATATATATTTAAATATTAATATTTTATATTATATATTTAATAAATGTGTATATATATATGTGTAAATTAATCTCAACCATCCATCTTGGTCTAATCCTAGCCATTCATCCACCTTGATCCATGCCACCTACCCAAATTTAATCTCCACCCTCCATCACGTTTTAATATTGACCGCACAAATTGTGTTGTTGAAACCCTAATGTGCCCTAGGGAAGATTATAAATAGGAGTCATTTTGATGGCTCAACCCCTAAGTTTCCTGAGTCTAAGCCTAAGCAATTCATGCCCTGAAGTTTTTCCCTAAGTTTTCAAAGTCCTCAAGCCTCCAAGCATTTTCATCATCTCCCCTCGCTCATCGTAGCCTCCGCATCCACCGCCACCTATTTTTTTGCACTAGATCTGTTTCTACAGATTTTGTCTCAGTTCTCGAGCTCCTCTAGGCATCTCTTGTTACCATCAAGCACCTCTCGAGCACCTTCCTCCATCATTGAGCACCTTTGGGCACCTTCCTTCCATCACCGAGTGCCCCTGGGTGCTTCCTGCTATTTTCGAGCGCCCGCGGGCATCTCAAACCCTAGTTCTATTGACCAGCAAATCCTCGAGTGTCGCTAGGGCATCTACGCACTTGTTTCCTATAATGACGACAATGATAAATCAGAAAGTGATAAGTTCACAAGGTAAATCTTCCATTATTGTATTCATTTTTATTATTTCCATATTTGCATGCAGTTTATCATTTGGTATTTAGGGTTTTTATTGATTTCTGAGGGTCTCACACAGTGGAGCCCTCACAGTTACTACTAATCCTCTTTTGTCATTTTTTGTGTGTAGATCTAGAGATATACAGGCATTGAGCAATTGTTTAAGCTGGAGTGGTCCGATCAATGGATATTTGAAGCCCACTCACTTCTATTGGGATCGATCGAGCATGAAGACACCACCTTGATTTGTTGGCTAGGGTTTCGAAGAACCCTAGCATATTGAGATTATTGTATTGAGCAATAAAGCTTTGTAAAAACCCCAATATAGGGCATATTTGGTTGTAATATCAGAAATCCACCCGAAAATAAAAATCAAATTTATTTTTGTGCAATCACATGTGTTTATTTTGCTTTAATTGTTCATTTATTTAAGTTTAGTTATTTGGTGTTGTTTGATTTTGTCTCTACAGTTGTAAACAAACTCTTTTTTTTGTATTGTCTCATGCTCCACCTTGGCTAGTTTCAATAACACTCTCTTCATTATGAGAAATTATCCTCGCTCTAGTTCCTTCATATGTTTTGGTAAAGCAAAACTTTCTTCCTCCACTTGCACAATGTGATTTCTCACTTTATTTCCTCTATTTCTATATTGTTGTAGTTATGGACACTCAAATTCCCTATGACCAACTTCTCCAAACCTATAACAAGCTCTGGTGAATAATATACCTCTTCCTCTACTTTATTAGCCTCTTCCTCTTGAAAAATTTCCTTTCCCTCTTGTATTTAGTTGAAATTATTATTTTGAGAAGTATTGTCTTCTCCTTCTTGCATATGTTGCCTTTTACCACTATTTGATTATCCTCTTCCTCTAGAGAATTATCCTTTTGAAATTTTGTTGTTGCCTTCAAGACAACTTGTCCACCTTCAAAGCACATTGATAGGTTGCTACTAACCTCAATATTATCATACTAAACTCATATTGAATAGATTTGCAAAGTCCATTAACATACCTTGAAATTTTCTTTTCATCATCCTCTATATGGCCGACTTGAATAGTGAGCTTGTAAAGTTCCTTTGTGTAGTCTTTCACATTCATCCCATTTTGCTTCAAGTTTTGAAACTTATTTAATGACTTGATAAAAATATTATAAAATCAAATATTAGATAAAATATTATAAAATATTTTAACATTAGATCCAGGTAAAATATTATTTTTTCCAACATGCATTGCAATATTGATAAAATATTATAAAATTAAGTTTAAGATAAAATGATATTTTTTTTGACATGCATTACAATTTGGATAAAATATTATAAGATTATAGTTGACTAAAATTTCAATTCGATTAAAATTAGAAATTCTTTTTTAACTACAAATTTCTCTTATTTTATTTAGCAATGCAAGAGTGCTTGTGAACCCTAATGCTCTTGCATAAATAAAATATAATATTATTTTTGATGTTCATCAACTATTACTGGAGGAAATCTCTTGGAAATATGAGTATAAATCTAGAGATGAAAATTCACTAAAATAAATTTTAACCAGTCATTATGGTTATCTTTGTCTTGGTAAAACCCAAATTTTAGAATGCAATTGGCCAAATAAAATTTCATATCTTGATGAAAATGATGTCAAGAAGTTGATTATGAAAACATAGGATTTTGAGGAGTATAAAGAATATATTTGAAAAATGGAACCAAAAAAATTAATAAAATAAAAAAATGGATATAATTTTAATAATACAAAATTAAAAGACCCATGAGGGATACCATAGTGGTAATTCCTTGGGTCCTCATCTAAGAGACCCAAGTTAAAAACATGGTGTAACATATGCTTGATCCCCTCTTACCATGGGTCCTCATCGAAGAGGCCCAAGTTCAAATCAATTATTTTGGTGAGCCAAGAGGGATTGTGAGCTAAGATCCAGTCATGGCAAAAGAGATCTAGAGTGCACCAATGTCTCAAATCCTTACCACAAATATGTTCAAAATTATTTCTAAAATATTATTGAAGTGAAGGAACATTGGTAAATATAAGAGACAAGGGCTATTACGAGCCAAGAGGGAGTGCAAGCCAAGAGCGAGTGTAAGGCAGGAGAGAGTGCAAGCTCAGAGGAAATATGAGCCAAGAGGGAGTGCAATCCAAGAGCAAGACCCATTAGCTAGTAGGAAAGGAAAGTCATATTTGAAAGCCCAAATGGGAAGTCAGGATGCCCTAGTTAGAAGTATGAAGGCCCAAGTTGGATATAAGCAGAAGAGTGAATACATGGCATGTTTGATCTAGATAGCAGATGTTACACCAAAATTAAGTATCAAGGATGAGATGATTGAGCATGATATAATGGTTATTAACAGTGGAGGGTTAATATGTAAGTTCCATAAATCATGGACAAGGTTTCTTGAGATTCAAAATTAGATAAAGTGGAAGTGGGGATTAAATTCAAATTACTATGTGATTTTTCTTCCTAAAGGTTTTTTCCTCATCATATTTTCTAGTTTAAAAATTAGAAATAAAATAATGGTTGGTGGCCCATGGTTTAGGGGAAGAGATACACTTTATTTGAGACCATGGAATGATTTTTTTTTTTTTGAGACATAGACTATTAAGAAGCTTCCGGTATAGGTTAGGTTTTTTGGACTTCCATATCAGCCTATACTTAGGATATTGGAAATAACCTAGAGGAGTTTATCAAGGAAGTACTAACTACTAATAAGTGAAAGCATGCTGTGTGTACTCAAATATTGCTATGGATATTTTAAAACCTTTGCCACAATCCATTAATAATATATATGAATCAAGAGAATGTGATCAACAAGTAGATTATGAAAATATTGCATTTTGTTGTCACAACTGTTATGATATTGGACACATGGAAATAGTTTACAAAGTGAAAACTATGAAGAAAGAGATAAAAAATTCTAGCCATGAGATAAACTTCAAGATAAAACAAGGAAATCATACAATAATAGAATCCAGATCAAATCAAAGATATTCCACTAAAAATAATAGGTAAAAAAAGTCTATCTATATCATAATTTGGCAAGTTAAGAAGGAATTAAAGGTACAAAAAAAGATGTGGAGAGAAATCCTAAAATAAAGATGACAAAAGAGGTCGAGTTTATTCTAGGTAAACCATCTTCATTTTTCTCAAGTAGTATAGAATCCTCTTAGGTTAATAAATGTGAAAGGGGTGAAGATGTTATCACTTGCACTTTAATGTTTCAATAGCATCATGATAAAGAAATGAGGATGGAGGAAACCCATAACAATTTAGGTTTTATAGGGTAGAATAAGAAAATAATTTCTACAAAAGAGCATCCTTGCACTTTAGGGTTTCTGGGGTAACATAAAGAATATTGTGCTTTTGAGGTTATTCCATGCACTTCAAATAATTTAGAATAAGGTAAACCTAAAGATGGTAAGTCTTACTATGATCAGTGTGAGAAGCTTGAAGAGATTGATGAACATGAAAGTATTATTGAAAATGAAAAAATATAGGAAGACCCAAGAAGCAAAAAACAATAGAAATAGAAGCCCAAAGGGATATTGATATGGGAAAACAAAAGCAAATATCACAAGTGCTAACAAGAAGTGGGGCTAAACCCATAAATAAAAACAAAAACTATTAGGGGAATAAATAAGAACCCTAAAAAAAGTATTAAGATGTTATGATGTTATTATAGACAAGATACTTATATATATATATATATATATATATATATATATATATATATATATATATATATATATATATATATATATATATATATATAAGTCGAGCAACATATATTTTAGCCATTTGTGGTGTTTTAAATTTTAAAAGTCACTTGATATAAAATGAGTTGATTATGAAAACTTACTAGTTAGTAGCTTGAGGAAGATGGAGAATGTCTTTGATAGAAAGGCAAATGAAGAATATATTTGATAGAAAGGTAAATTTGGATATGCTTTAATTAACTTGTTAAAAATGTAATCAAATCAATTAATGTTTTGTTTTTGTTATGGGAGTGACCCCCAATAGAAGCCACACAACTTATTAAAAAATACAAAATCAAATATTTGATGAAAATGACTGTAATAGAAACAAAAAATAATTGATTAAAAACAAAAATGCTTAAAGTTTTAAAATAAATAAAAAATAACAATTATTATTAAATTTTAAAGCTGCCAAATTAAAATTAAAATTATAAGTATCTAATAATTTTTTCAATATGCTATATGTAGCTTCTATTGGTGTCCACTCCCATAAACATACCAAAATATTACATTTTTTGTTAGGTCAATCAAACCATATCCAACATCCCTTTTATCACATTTTTTTTTCATTTCTTTTTATATTAAATATATTCTTCAATGTCTTTGAATGTTATGTTTCTACAATCAACTCTTTGACATCATTGTGATTAAGAGATAATATATCACTTGGCTAGTTGCATTCTAAATTTGAATTTCATATAGATGAAGATCAACACTTCGATTGGCTAAATTATTTGCTAGCTGAATTTCTTCTCTATCAATATGCTTACATTTCCAAGAGATTGCCTCCAATAATAGGTGGTGAACAATAGTAATAATATTTTTTAAATCCAATCTACACATCCATTTTATTGATAACATTGATAATAATTTGTGAATCCCCCTCAATTGAAATATATTTCCATCATTTTTCTATTGTAATTTTAATCCCTGTAAGAAGTGCCCTAGCCTCTACATAGTTGTTAGTTGATGTTCCATATGAATTTGAGTAAGTGAAGAGAATTTTACCTTCTTTATTTCTAAAAACACCATGTCCACTAGCTTTTACCAAATTTCCTTTAGAATTTCCATCAAAATTAATATTGATAAATCCAATTTTTAGACATTTCCATTTTACCCTAGATCGAAGCAGATCATTTTTTTTAGTTCAAATCATGTAACCAAGTTGTTACCACCTCTTATTTTACACTTAATACTTCTAATGATGAGCACCATGTTTGTAGAAATTCTACAAAAGGCAATAATACAGTTCCAAACCTAGGCATGATTTTGAGATTTATTTTTTAAAATTATATTATTCCTTTCAAGCCATAAATTTCAACAAATAATGACAGACCCAATACTCCACAAAATACATAATATTTTAGCTTTCAAATAATTAATCCAACATTTCATCAACTCTTTTAATTTTTATGGGGTTATCCAATATATTTTCATATTTAAAAAAAAGTAACTCCAAATGGTGTGAACAAAGGAACAATGAATAAGCAAATGGTTTGATGTTTCTAAATTCTTTTCACACAAGGCACATCTAAAAGGTCCATGATATTCTCTTCTTTGTAGACTCTCTCCTATAAGAATATTACTTTGAACTACCAACCAAAGGATTTTGGAGGCCATAGAGAGAGACTCTAATGACCAAACATTCTTCCAAGAAAAATATTTGAGAGTAGGAAGTTTTGATTGTTATAAATCCTCATATCCCAATTTGACCGAGTACCTACCATTATTTAATAGATTCTAAAACAACTCATCATTTTGTGTAAATATAAACAAAAAAAACGCTTGAAGCATCTTTTGAAGTTCATTTGCAATTTGTTTGAGTTCCTCTCATTCAACTAGGTTAATAAAATAAATCCATGATCTAGAGTTGTTGCTCATATTAATATAGTATTTGAACTTTGGATATTTACAAGCTAAGCATGCCTAAGCCATGAGTACACAATAACTAATTATAGATCTTGTTTTTCATTTACCTTCCTTAACCTTTCCAATTTTAATTTCATTGAAACCATGCCCATGCTATATTATTTTTAATTATTGAAATAAATTTTGAAATATTATGTAGAGACTTCATTCTACCTATATTTATTTAAAGGGTATAGACACTCATCACTCATTAGTGACTTTGAATGGAAAATACTAAGTCAAAAGTGGTTATGAAAAATTCACTAAGGTATTAGTGAAAAGCTTTGGACAAAATGGAAAAATAGAGCAAACCCAAAGACTAAGGTTTTGAGATGGCTAGTTTCTCACAATAAAATGATTAACAATAAATAGTCCTCAAAAGAGGGGTTTTTATAGGCCTTCCCAATGCACTTTATATGAGGATGAGAAAATAGGTCATCATATTTTCATGAAATGTATGTTTAGTGGAGAGATATGGGAAATATTGAAAAGGCCTTCTCTATTGGATGGGTCCAACTAGTTGAGGTCAAGGATTGGTTAGCCTAGTGAAGAAGTCCCTTTAAAAATGAGAATTTGTTGGCTCTCTTGAACATGTTGCCATTATTAGTCCTTTGAAATATTTGGTTGGAACATAATCAACGTACCTTGCAAAATATGAAACTGGATGTGATTAGAGTCTATCAAATCAAATCCTTAATGATAGAACAAATTTTTAAAGTGCAGGTGAATTAACCTTGGATTTCAAGACCTAGGATATATAGTGCATTCATATACCTTCTACCACAAGGAGTGGACAATAGAATGTAGCCAGAGCAAATATAACATGAAAAATTCCAAGGAAGGGTGTCATAAACTGAATATCGACGGGGATTCTAAAGGGAATATTGGCCCAACATGAGGTAGGGGAGTGGTGAGAGATTAAACATGTAAAAAAAGAGCAATATTTATAGATAAATTCAATGAGACTACAAGTACTATGGCAATATCCAAGGTGTTGTTCATCAAAGTTAAGTTGACAATGAAATTATGCATAAGCAAGTTAAAAGTGAAGTGCAATTCAAAGGTTCTTCTGAATTAGCTCAACAACAAGAACAAATCCAACTGGTAAGTGATGGATATGATAGAAGGAATTCTGGCTCTATTAAGTGGATTTGATAATACTAGGATTCAACACACCTTTTGTGATGAGAATGCTCTGCTAGGCATATTGAAAATTAAAGAAGTTTTATAATAGGAGAGTTGGATTTGGAGGGAGGATAAAGAGACTCCTACCTAAATAAAGAAAATTTAGGAGTTTAATCAAGTAAAATTAGCAAAGTTGTAAAATGACAAAGTTTGAAATTAATGATTCAAAGGATATTTTGGCTCTTTAATTTTTTTTTTGTCTATGATACAAGTAATATAGTTAGGGTTTGTATTTTTGTGTCTTATAAGGGTTAGAAAGGTACCAAATGTATGAGATTTTATAACTAATTAGAGGACTTAGTCAAAACCTTATTTACCATAACTAAAAAAAAATTAAGCATGGAAATGTTGCACTCCCAAAGATAAACTCTTTATCCAACTTAATATTCTCTATAAGAAACTTATTCTTAAAATAAGTATAAATGCAAGAACACATGATAATTCTATAAACTAAAATAATGCACCACCCACAAGTGTGTATATCCCATGATTTCATAAATGAAATATTTTAAAGCTAAAATATTTGAATTATATTCATTAAATCAAAATAGTTTAAACGTTAAAAAGTTTTAAAAATATTTTTAAAAATTATAATTATAATTATTTATAAATTTTATATAAAAATGATTAAACAATATTAAAAAATTCAACATCCTTTTATTAATTTATTAATTTTTTTTTAACCTGTAAAACATTAAAAATAATTAATATGTTAAAATATATATATGATTTAGATAACATAAGATGTTGTATTAATATGAATAATTTGTAAGTCGCTAGAAATAAATAATTTATGTGAGAAAAAACTTAAAAAGTAAGACCAACTAATTATACATCTATTTAATAATTATTTAATAATTTTTTTTTGAATTAACATAATAGAATTGGTAACCACCATAAATCTATTATTTAATAATTAAAAGGAAAAAAATTATTCATAGAGATATTCTTCATGGGAAGTTATGTTTATGAGACAGGAAATACTTTTTATTAAAAAAGACAGCACACTTGGAGCTTACAAACTTTTGTTTGAACCTACCGTCTTATCTTAGTTACGCCGATAGGTGTCTTACAATGGCAGCCAGACATTAAGGGTTACTTTGATGTAATAGAGATAGATGCCTCCATATTAATAACTCTCGGCCTATATAAATATATATATTTTATATATCTAAGCTATTATTAAAGGTTATACCCCAAACATGTGGTATTTTATTATATGATTTTTTTTTGGCTTTTTGAAGAGGAATAGACGAAATATCATTACAGCAATTTGCTAGTAGCTTGTAGGTCGGTTAAAAATTAGAGGAACTACATTAGAGGACCAAGACTCCAGGTTTCACCTCACCGTCATCATAATCACCGTCAAGCTTTGGATCCACGGCATCCATGACCCTCTCACCGACAAGCAGCTTTCCCACCCAGTCGACCAAAAGCGTGTGGCCCTCTCCAAACGGGCCTTCCGCATGCAACCTCAAACACCAAAACGCCAAAGCTGAACACGTCCGTGGCGGAAGTGGCCATTTCCGTGCAGATCAGCTCTGGCACGATATACCCCCAGCGTTCTTACCACATGACTCATCTGCGGGTTCTCGTCATGCTCGTTCAATCGAGCAAGCTTGAAATCCTTTGAGCAAAACAATGGTGCATTTGATGTCTATGTGCACCACCCTCTGTTCCCATTCATTGTCAAGATACAGCAGCCGCGCCGCCACGTCTCTAAGAGCTCCATACATTGGACGGCATGAGAGAACTCTCTCTGGGTTCCACAATATCATCTTATCTAGGCTTCCATTGGCATGCAGTCATAAACTATAAACAACTGTTTTTCCCGCTTGCAGTACCCTCTCGTTTCCTCTTCAATAATAAACCTTCCTGCGGCTGCAGAGAAACCAACATACATTTGTTCCTAAAAAACGGTAGGTAAGGCCTTAATTTTGAGAGATATCGGGGGCTTCTGCGGGCGCAGGGAACCGGCGGGTGCAATAGTAACATTGAGCTGCTGTTGAGGATGATCATAGTCTATCCAAGCTTGAATGGTGTGTCCACTCTTGAGATTTAGCTCTCGGAACTGGTTCATGCCAATTCAAAAACCTGGAGGTTCAGAGTTTGGGGAGGTGAGGTCGTTGAGATTCACGCCGACGTGATTGTCGTCGATGTCATCGTCGTTCTTTATGGTGTCGAACTCGACGGGAAAGAGATGATTAAGAGATGATTGGAGAGCTGAGCGTAGGTCGAGAAGTTGAACAGGCCAAGCTAACGCATAGGTAAGGCCCTTGCTGGAGGGTGCTTGAGAAGGCGTACTATGATGCAATAAATTTAAAGGAAAACATATGAATACAGGTTTTTTATTTTTTTTAAAGTTTTATTTTTTATTTTTGGTGAGTTATGTTTGTATTATTATTATTATTATTTAAATATTATTTTGGTTTTTTTTTTGCAACAGTAATATTATATTTATTATTAATGTAGTTAGGTTAGGGAGGTTTAGATATTCTTTTTTATAGGTGATTATTATGTGAAGGTGAAGAGTAGAATTAATAGTTATAGTAAAATGTTATTGTTAATTCATCTATTTAATGGAGATCACTATGAATATTTGATGATAAATATGATAGGTGGTTTTTTAAAAAAGTATGGGATATGAAGAGCCTCTAGATTGGAATTCATTGACAACACAATAGAGGATTAAGAAGAAAGAGACAAAAAAGAAAGATGTCTTAATCATGTTTTAATTCAAAATGCTTTAGAAATGAGCATTTTTCTTAGAAACACTACAATGAAGAATGCCAAGGAAGATTGGTACATATTGCAATCTGCTTACAATGAAAGTATACTAGAGATAACTCTAGAAAACATAACATGAGCTTTTACGATGAATGCTAAAGTTGGAGAAAAAAGCCACTATAATAGTTCTCAATGGAGGCAAAGGTTATGGACATGATAGTCCAAATAAAAGAAACATGTGGTGCCATTGTTGTAAAATATTTAGGAATTTGAAAGAGAATGCAAAAGTCACGTATAGAATAAGAAGACAAAATTTACCCAAAAGGAAGAAGAGCATTCTAGATCTAACAATTTTCTCTTGTTGTATGATAGATAAGTCTAATGATGATGTTTGGTTTCTTGATTTTGGTTGTTCAATCAAATGGTAGGTGACAAAGATTTATTTGTGAAGATTGATGAACCAACAAAAAGTGAAGAGAAGCTTGGATAGGATAAGCATGTGGAAAATGTTGGTTTTGTACACCAAGCAAGGTGAGGTAAAACATATTCAAGACATTGTGTTAGTTCCTAGTCTAAAACATAATGTTTTGAGTGTAGACTAGTTGGTTGAAAATAGTTAAAAAATATTATTTGATAATGAAACATGTAAGATCATTAATAAAAATGATGGTGAAAAATAGTTTCAATAGTTCCCATTATATCAAATCTTGGGCCTCGTCGGACTGAACACTTGTCCCTTTCCTGGTGCTTTCAGCGACGTAAAAGGTTTAAAATGATTGTGACATGGTGGTTATAGGGGTGGACTGCATGAAGATATGTGTGGCGGCTTTTGGGGTGGACAACGCAGAATACTATGGCGGCCATAAAAAGTCGGACAGCCTGCTCGGATTCGTGGTGGCTACCGATTCCACCATGTAAATTCAAAAAAAAAAAAAAATAGTTCCCATTATAGCAAATATAATGTTTTCAATGAATATGGATCCAACACACTCAAATTTTTTGCAACTACTGAAGACAATACTTGGTTGTGGCATAAATATTATAGCCTTCTAAGTTTTAAGGGGTTGAATATGTTATATACAAAAAGGATAGTTCAAGGCTTACCCAAAATTGAAGCAAAGAATGAAGTGTGCTCTAGTTGTGCACTAGGAAAACAACATATAAACAAATTTTAAATTGGAAAATCAAGGTGGGCTTCACAACCATTGTAGTTGGTTCACTTGGATATCTGTGGCCCCATGCAAACACCATGCATTGGTATTTTTTTTAAATATTCATAGATGATTTTTCTAGTAAAACATGGATTCATTTATTGAAGAATAAGAAGGAAGTATTTGGTTGTTTTATGAATTTTAAATCCTTAGTTAAAAAATAAACTAATCATTCCATTAAAATTTGAGGACTAGTTGAGAAGATAATTTGCTTCTAAGGAATTTAATGAATATTGCACTAATCATGGAATCAAAAGATAACTTAAAGTGGCATACACACCATAGAAAAATGGTGTTGTTGAGCAAAACAATTGCATAATTGTTCAAATGGTGAGGTTTATGTTGTAATCAAAACACATGAAAATAAATTTTGGGCTTAGGAAATATATTCTAAAAATCAAACCTACACTAGTAGTGAATAATTATACACCAAATGAAGTATGACCAAGTAGGAGATACAACATAGGACATTTGAAATTTTTTGGTTCATTGGCATTTTTGCATGTTCTAAATAGATCCAAGAATTAGGATGCAAAGAGTGAATAATGCATATTTGTTGGTTACTCTAAAGAGAGTAAAGCATACAAACTTTGGAATCCCCAATTAGATTGAATGATTATATAACATAATGTAATATTTGACAAAGGGGAAATCTGGCAAAAAGGTATGCAATAGGACAAAAGATCAAATGTGAAAATTGAATCATTTGAAGATGATATCACTTCTTGTAACAACACAAGTTCCAATGGTAGTAGCCCAACATCATCACCAAGAACTTCTTTAAATGCAAGGACAAGTCTAGTATCAACTCCAAGGAAGATAAAATATCTATTTAAAATTTATCAAAGGACTGCCAATGAAGAAGGTACAAATCAATTTGTTAATTTTGCACTATTATCTCAAATTCATGTTGTACCTAATTGTCATGAAGATGTTGTGAATCATATAGTCTAGAATGATATGGAAGAAGAAATAAGGGTAATTAAGAAGAACAAATATTGGGAATTGGTTGAACTTCCAAAAGATAAAGAAGTGATAGGAGTGAAATGGATATATAAAAACAAGTATAAGAGTGATGACATTATTGAAAGGTATAAGGAAAGGGTCCTTGCCATTGGATATGCAAAAGTCTATGGAATAGATTATGAAGATATATGTACACCAATTTCTCAATGAGACACAAGAAGAATAGTGTTAGCACAAGCAACTCATAATAAGTGGCTCGTCCAACAAATAAATGTAAAAACAACATTTAGTTTCATTGATAAGGAAATTTATGTGTAGTATTCACTTGGGTGTGAAATAAAAAGAAGATAACATCATATCCATAAATTAAAGAAGGCACTATATGGTTTGAAACATGCCCCTAGAGTTTGGTATTTGAGAATTAATAGCTATTTCCAATGACATGGATTTAGTAGACAGTAAAATAAACCAATATTATATGTGCAAAAACAAACTTGTTAGAGTATACTACATAATTTGGGTTATGTAAATGTACCATGTTTGGTACATAGCTAGAGTAGGAATTTACATTAGAGTGATGTAGGTTAGTTACTTCAAGTATTGTAATAAATGAACAAGTATCAATGTGCAAGTTGTAAATGTGCATGTAGTCCACATGTACATAAGTCATAGGCAGAGTAAGGGCCAAGGAATCTATCTTTCTAGATAAAGGACTCATAGTGAGTGTTTTAGGAGTGGAAATGAATATATAGAGAGATGAAGTGAATATAGAGAGTGTGTGTTATATTTTGGGAGTATAGTACAATGTAGTCCTTTCATATTTGTACATGGAGTGTTCATGTCCTCCATTATATAGCATTGTACTATTTTTGATACTTTCATTAATGGTATATTTTTGAGTTATTTTTAGATGTTCATCTTATTACTTTCCTACATATTACTGTTCCATTAGTTTACATTCATCTCAAATTAGTTATTTTACATATTGTGGTCATCCTACCTCCCATCAAAAGCTAATAGTAGTATCAGAGCACATGGTAGATCAAACCAATAATAGGGAGAGCCATAAGTGAGACTAAGAGAAATAAAAAAATCTCATCTACTAAATTTTTGAGATTACATTTCGCTAGAGTCTTTCCATGGGATTATAGGAAAACTCATGAAGACTAGGACTTAGCATGGATTCCACTAGATTGACAAATCAACTAGTGAAGATTAGTCATATCTAGATTTAAGAGTGTCATACATTTTAGCTTCTAACAACTTGTTGCAGGAAAAAGAGATTCAAGAGAGTCAAGAAGCTTCCTACATAGATCTAGAAATAACATCTTCATTAGAATCATTTCAACACTTACAACAACAATCAAAATATTGAAGATTTTAGAAACCTGAGAAAAAGTCCCATTACTAGAGATTGTAAACCTGCTATATCGCTCCAAATTTTTCACACCCTTACCTTCAGGCTATAGGATCCATGCCCGAAAGGGGGATGTGAAAAGGATGGCACGGTACCTCGGACTGAGAGGCCTTGCGAAGGTCCCGCCTCTCGGGGGAGGTGTATTATGGTGATTTTTCGACGGATGGTGGGTTCACCAGGAAACATTTAATGGCAGTTTCCATGCCTAGGTTGGGAATGTGTTTTATGTGTTCAGTTTTATCCTTAAACATTCAAGTCCTAGGTTTGGCCAAAATGCATCTAAGCTATTCTATATGAAGATGCAGATTAAATGAATACAGAAGAACAGAATTAAGACAAAAAATAGAGAAATTAAGCAATATTAAAAGAAAATACCTGATCCGGATGTCTGATGAAGATTCTGATTCTTGAAGCAGTCAGGATCACCTCTGATTTGATAGGATCATCTGCTATCAGACAAGATCATCTGAGATCTGATGAATTCATTAGACGAATTCGTCAGAGACCTACAAACAGAGAAATAGGTGCAAAACATAGAAAATACAACAATGCTAACATAGGGAAACAGTGTAAAATGACAATAACAATATCAAAATGAGAATTATAAATAGAAACATGAATGCATTATACTGATTTAATGACAATTATGACTTAATTATGCATTTGATCTAGATGGGTGAACTCCAAAATGCAAGATAGCATAAAATAATAAATAAACTAGCTAATTGCAAAATAAAATAGCAGATTGAAAGGAAGAAAATGCAAACTCTGGGCACTGATTGCCTCAATGTTGACTACAGTTGAAATCGTCTCGCATTGGTACGAAATCGTCTCTGATTCGACAGATCACCTTCGATCTGAACAGGATCGTCTACGACGATGTAAGCTTGCTTCGGCTGAAAAACACTAAGGTACCTGCAACAAAATTTGGATAGAACTAATGCAAATAGCAATTTAGGATGTCTTAATGCGTGTGAAGTCGAGTTACAGGAATTATCAGCCAGGGGGATGCTAAGGGGAGGGCTTAGGATTAAATAGGCTTAGGAGGGAGGTTAGGAGGTTGGAGATCATCCCTATTTGGGAGATCTCCAACGGGGGAGGGTCTCTAACGACGCAGACATGCTTCTGCCCGGATTAGAGACCCGTTGGAACAGAAGCTAATTGTGAAAAATCAGTTTTGGGACAAGATCGTCTGGACGTCCTAGCCCAGATGAAATCGTCCGATCTGAGGCGATATCGTCTGATCGGCGACGATATCGTCAAACGGTCAAAACAAACTCTAAAAATGGCACGAGAAATGAGGAAACGGATTAAGCGACGGTTTGGGAGCGGTTTGGGAGGTTAAAATTTGAATTTGAATTATTTACTAGAGTAAATGTAATTATTAAGGTTTCACTGCACCAATTTTAGGGTGCTACATTTTGCCCCCTCTTTAGCGAATTTTCCGAAGAAAATGCGTTAAAGATGAGTTCTTCTCGATCTATGAGAAAGCAAAAATTATTCCCATTTTTAGGCGACGATTCTTGGTCGAATCGTACGATAGCTTACTATGGTGCCCCCTCCGTGTTTTTACCCAAATCGAACGTTTGAGGTAAAAACGCGAAAAAGCAAAAATTTTAAAATGTTTTTAATTGTGTTTTGAATAAAATTAAGAAAAATAGGGTAAAACCCTAATTCATTTTTACTGTTCATTTTTCTGGTTTTTAGAGCTCTGCAAGCAAAAATGGTGGAGACGATGCACAGATCGATAGAGGTCCGACGCGGGCTACGGGTAAGAGTCTAAACTTAGCTTAGAATGGTTTAAGTTGAATTTACATGCTTTTTAGGTGAATTTTAATCAATTTTTGAGCATCACGGCCGTTTTTGGGTCATCGACGTCGTCGAGACGAAATCATCCCAATTTCAACGAAATCGTCCCGATTTCGACGAAATCGTCTCAAGTTCACCGATTTCATCGAAGGGCGAAATCGACGAAAGGGGGACGATTTCGTCAAATTAGGGACGATTTCGACTTGCGAAATCGGAGACGATTGTGCTCAAATTTGGGACGATATCATCCAATAGTGGACGATATCATCATTTGTATAAAATTGAACTGATTTTAACTTGCATTATTAATCACTTGAGTTTTTATTAATGATTTTTATTGTTTTGTTGTTTATGTTGCAGAGAGGTTTGCTAAAGAGCAAAGAATGGAAATATGGTGGGTTGAGAGATGACTTGGCCACTCTATCATAGGCAGAGCGGGATCAGCTGGCTCAGGTCGGCTTACAAGATGTGGCGAAATGCCACAAGTTTCTACAAACATGGGGCTACCGACAACCCCGGAGAGAGGTGGTGACGGATTGATCTTCCGATGTCCCGTAGCTGGATGACCTTGTCCTGCGATCTGAGGCCTTGGAGGGAGCATCCAAGGTGGGCCAAGGATGGATAGGAGGGCTCACGCTGGCGAGTCTGTGGTTGCGGATGGAGAGGGGAGAGGTGGAGCTCCACCGCTACGACCGAGTTTTGTGATAGTTCGATCTACAATAGGGGATCCCATCTCTCAGGGATTACGAGTTTTCTCGGACTATCCGGGATAACACCACAGTTAGCGGGGCTCCAGACATGCAGCGCTTTTGGAGTCAGGACGTGGATGATGCCCCCATTCAGCCAGTGGATGGGGACGATGCAGGGGTAGCCGATGGCTACGATGCCTGGTACGTAGGCATCCGCCCTCCTCGGATGACGAGGGCTCAGGGTCCGATTCACGCAGTTGTGCGTCGGATAGGGAGGCGACGCCAAGCGGCTATGGAGGCGGCCCAGGGTCATAATGGGAGAGAGCAGAGGAGGCCACAGGTGCAGGAGAGGCCACGATAGCGGGAGAGGAGGGAGGAGAGACCCCCTTCTCCATAGAGAGAGAGGCCACCATCGCCCGATAAGGGCAAGGGTGTTGACATAGGGGAGAGTAGCGAGACAGCGACTCTCCGAGCGGAGACAATCCATCTCCAAGCACAGGTGCAGACCCTACAGGAGGAGGTTGCACGACATCGAGCTGAGGTGACACAGCTCAGAGATGAGATTGCACGCCTCAGAGCACGGGGCGGAGGGGCGAGCACTAGGGAGCTGGCACGGGCTATTGCCCAAATCACTTTCTACCAAACATTATACTATCAGATGGTGCCAGAGGAGGATAGACTACCACTGCCGGCTAACATCGCAGATCCGATCTAGATTGGGTCATCGAGGACTTCGTCTCGATCGATGACTAGGACTCGTAGTACCACACATACTGCGATGGGGCCACCTCGTCCACCTCAGGGCAAGGGAGGAGATGAGGCTGAGAGCTCGAGGGGTTCTCGAGGCTAGACTACTGCACTACATTGTACAGATTGATATGATAGCTTTTATTATTTTTGATAGAGGATTGAGTATGCCGAGGTACAGATTGTGGCATACCAATCCAGTTTTGAGATGATGTATATATTGTTGATATATATATGAGATGAGATATTTTTTGATCATATGACTTGTGTCTTGTATTTTTATGATGCTTTTATGTTTGATTGATTGATTTGATGATTGAGGATTCATGTAATTATGTCGTTGGAAATATTATGGTTTTGATGTCATGCTGTAAGATTTTAAATGAAATAATCTGATGTAACAAATTGGTTGTTTGTGATGTAATGTGATAAAAAATAAAAGAGACTTCTAACAATAATTTCAAAGGACATTGTCGCTATTATAGACCATTTCATGGAGTCGCCGCTCACTCGGTCGTCAAGCTAATCCCAAGATAGAAATATTGTTAAAAGTAAAAGAGTGCTTAAGAGACTGTCTTAAGACTTTGGTGCAATGGTGCAAATGATGATGATGATGGTTTGTTTTCAGATTTTCATAAAAATAGTATGCATGAAATAATGTTAAAATGATTTTTGCTAGGCATAAATTCCTAAGTGTGATAAATTTTTTGGATAATTCCCTAGGAATTATACCATCATTGCAAAATTGAAGGTTGACATAATGACATGAAATAATGATAATGTGCATGCTTGTTTGTTTAAAAGCATAATTGTATAATATAATGATTTAAGTCATATGGTTTTCATGATTTTTAAATAAATGGGGAATAAAAATTGTTACAATGGTTTGCGCTAGGCATAGAATATGTAGGTATAGACTTATACCATCATCACGAAAATCAAAGAAGAAAATATATTGTTTTATTGCATGGTTGATTTTTAATAAATATAAAATATGAAGATGAGGACTTGCGCTAGGCATAAAATTCCAATTTTGGTTTTGGAACTATACCATCGTCACGAAAGTCAATAATATATATATATATATATATTTGTGTTTTGATTGTATGGTTTTGAAAGAAATTTTGATGTTTCTATTATGCATGTAGTTGTCTTTATGCTAAACAACTGTACTTGAAAGAAGAAAATGAATTATTCCAAACAATTTGCAAAAAATATTTCAAAGTATCTTAAAGACAAAAGTTAGATTTATAAGGAATCCCATGTGCATATGTGAATTCATTTCCAATCTTGATTTATCATAATGATACACAAAATCTCTCAAATATAAAATGTGTGTGCAATTGCTATGTTCATTTACCAGTTTTTGAGCAAGATAATATGATACAAGTGATTTGAATAAACCAAATAAGTGTTCATTAACCATGATGTAGATGCATATAACCATACTAGACTACTATGTAAGTCGGATTATCAAGAGCTAGCTAATCCATAAGCAGACATAGGTTCGTACAAAAGAAGGTCGCTAATGTGACAGACATATCGCCACGCTAGGAGTTACCCAAGGCCAAGCAGAGTTGGGCACAAACCACCTGTTATGGGGCTTACCTCATGCTTTTCGAATAATTGAGAATTCCAGGGATTCAAGCTCATCAACCCTTCTTTTCTTTTCAAAGGGTAGGGAAAGGGATTTTATTGCTTTTGCTTTTGCTTTCTTTTTTCTTTCTTTTGTATTTTTGCTTGATTTTTGAGATAATGCTGAAATAACTTGTTTCTTTTTTTCTTTTTTTTTTGAACTTTGCTTTTCTTTCTATGCTAGGGATACTTGCTCGGATTAGCTGTAGAGCAAGGGATTTTTATTCTGGGTAGGGGTGAGCTTGTCCTTTTGCCAATTCTCAAAGATTCTAGACCATGTGCATGATAGGATAGCAGGGGAAACTTTTCGCTCAAGAAACCACTTCTACTATGTAGCAAAGCATGGAAATTACAAATATAATCATTTTATTGTGAAAAGATGTGCTTGGTTTAAGTAAATAACAAGATCAATTCTCTATGCTCAAACTTTATTTAATTGAATTTTGTGGACTTTGATATAAGAGAGATTAGTAATCATGCCATATAAAATCAAGATATTTATTTTTGTGTTTGTGAAAGTGAGGGATTCCAAATAAATGCTAATTTATCCAAAATAATTTGAAACATATAACTGCAATATTTGTAAGAAAATATATATATAAATACTTTTTTTGAGAAGTTTTGAGAATGTTGACTCTCTCTTTCTTCTTTATGTTGTTTTGGTTTCGAAAGAGTCAAGAATATTGTTGTTTTTATTTTTATTATTTTTGTTTTTTTGAAAGAATTAACAAGTGCCATAAATAAATACAACAAATAGTTTTGAAGATTTTGATGATTATGAATGTTTTTGGTGTTTTTGAATTTATAAATTGAAAGAAATACAAGATAGTGATTTTGAAATATTTTAAACAAATATATACAAGGATGAAATGACCAAATTTATACATAGTAACGTTTAAGATGCAAAATATTCATGGGTTCTTTAAGTTCTTTACCATCTAAGGTAGATAATTTGTATGCTCCTGATTCAAATTTAGCAATGATAATGTATGGTCCAAGCCAGTTGGGCTCAAATTTACCTTTAAGGTCCTTAGTTGCATTAGTATTTTTTTGATTTTCTTTTAAAACAAGGTCGCCGATCTCAAAGGATCGATGACGAACTTTTTTAGCATATGATCTTTTAAGCTTGTTTTGGTAGGCACGGAGATGCTCCAAAGCATTGATGCATTTTTCATCTAGGAGTTCCAACCGACCGAGTCTCGCTAACTCGATATTCATCTCCTACTTTGGTATCTTGAAGTAGTAGAGCCAAAGAAGGAACTTCTAATTCAAAGGGAAAACTGGCTTCAGCACCATAAACCAAAACAAAAGGTGAAGTTCTAGTGGGGGTTCGAACACTAGTTCGATAGGCCCACAAGGCCGGATATAATCGAATGTGCCAGTCACGCCAGCTTTATTGACCAATATTTTGAGAATTTTGATTAAGGTTTTGTTAGATGCTTCTGCTTGACCATTACCCTGAGGATAATAGGGAGTGGACCAACGATGTTGAATCTTATATTTTTGGCATAATTTTTTAACATCTTTATTTTTGAAACAAGTTCCATTGTCAGAGATGAGATTTGCAGGAATTTCGAACCTACAAATGATTTGATTAAAAATAAATTTAGAGACTTGTGTGCTAGTGCAGGAAGCTAAAGGCATAGCTTCAACCCACTTCGTGAAATACTCAGTGGCGGTTATGATGAATTTGTGTCCATCAGATGACACAGGATTGATTTTGCCAATAATATCTAAACCCCATTTTGAAAAGGGCCAAGGAGATGAAATAGCCTGTAGTTCTTGTGCAGGCGCATGGACAAGGTCAGCATGTTTCTGGCACTTGTCGCAATGGCGCACATAATCATGTGCATCATTCTCCATGGTAGGCCAAAAGTATCCTATCCTAAGGAGCTTTTTAGCAATGACACTACCATCGAAGTGTCCTCCACAAGATCCATCGTGGGCTTCACTCAAGGCTGATTTGGATTCTTCTAAATTCAAACATCTTAATAGGATACCTTCAAAAGATCTCCTATATAAAGTATTGCCAATTATTACAAATCGACTTGCTCGTCTACGTAATAACCGATGCCGGTTTCTATTAGAATTGGCAGGGAAAGTCCCATTTTGGAGAAAATCAAATATATCCGTATACCAAGGTTCAGGAGTAGTTTCATTGATTAGAAACACATCCAAAGGTTCTAAGCATGACTTATTTGAAGTGGGTTCCCTGGAGTCGACGAATAATGATAGTGGCATATTCGTCATCTAACTCCAAGGGCAGGAGAGATGCAACTACGGCCATAGCATCAACGCACGGTTGCAAGTTCGAGGAATAGCTTCCAAGGTAACTTGATCAAATAGAGACATTAATTGTAAAACATAGGCCTTATATGGGCATAGTTTATCATCTCTGGTCTGATAAACTTCATTAATTTGGTTTATAACTAGTTGAGAATCACCAAAAACTAATAGATGTTTAATTTTTAGCGCTAAGGCAGCTCGTAATCCAAGGATTAGAGCTTCATATTCAGCAGTATTGTTGGTGCAAGCAAATGTTAATTTGAAGGACAGAGGAATAAGATGTTTTTGTGGGGATATTAAAATAATACCCGCACCAGCCCCACTCATGCATCGGGCTCCATCAAAGTATAAGGACCATTGTTCAATATGGTTCGCCTCTAATTGAAGGCATTCATTAGGAAACTCAATGATGAGGGGATGGGTAGACTCTAAGGGTGCAACAGCTAATTGATCTCGCTATGATTTGACCCTTAACGGACTTCTGTCCTATGAATGTGAGATCAAACTCGCTTAGAGCAAGAACCCACTTGGTTGTGCGACCCGATAAATAAGGTCGACTCATGAGATACCTCAAGGGATCATATTTAGCAATGACATAAGTTTTCTGACTAAGCATATAATGTCATAATTTTTGCGTAGCAAACACGACTGCTAGACATAGTTTTTCTAATGTTGTGTAGCGGGTTTCATAATCGATGAAGGTTCGGCTAATATAATAATTAGCACGTTCTCTCTTCGCATCATCAAGCTGAGCTAACATAGCTCCTAAGGCAGAATCTGAAGCTAAAATATACAGGAGAAATGGGCGATCAGGTTTAGGCGGTGAAAGCACAGGTGGATTAAGGAGGTATTGTTTGAGAAGTTCAAAAGCTTCTCTACATTCGTCATCCCAATTAAAAGGGACATCCTTCTTAAGGAGTTTAAGAAAGGGACCAGTTTTGTCCGCCAGCTTATCGATGAAGCGACGGATGGCTTGAAGCTTACCTTGTAAACTTCGTAACTCAGATATATTAGTAGGTGCGGGCATATCAATGATAGCCGCAATCTTGAGAGGGTCGATTTCGATACCACGTAAAGAAACTAAAACCCCTAATAGTTTATCGGACTTAACTCCGAATATGCATTTTGCTGGATTTAATCGAATAAGATATTCTCGTAATCGATTAAAAACTTTTCTCAAATCATCTAAATGATTATCTTCATTAATAGAGCGAGCTATAATATCATCTACATAATCATGTAGGATATCATGCATCATATCATGAAAAATATAAGTCATAGCTCGTTGATAGGTTGCACCCACGTTCTTTAAGCCAAATGGCATCACTTTCCAACAAAAAGTACCCCAGGGGGTAATAAAGGCTGTTTTAGCCTGATCTTCAGGAGCTATCCTGATCTGATTATAACCGGAGAATCCATCCATTAAGGACATCATCCCACTCCCGACAATAAATTCAATGATTTGATCCATGTTTGGAAGAGGAAAATCATCTTTAGGGCATGCAACGTTAATATCTCTAAAATCTGTGCAAACCCTAACTTTGGTGGCTTCTTTCTTGGTGACTCGGAACTACATTTGAGATCCATTCAAGGATAATCAATAGCTTGTATAAAAACAACATTCAGGAGTTTTTCTAACTCCCCTTTGACTAGCAGAGCCACTTTGGGATGCATTTTTCTAAGTTTTTGTTTAACAGTGTTTAGCATCCGGATGGACCACTAGATGATGCATGACTACGTAAGGGTCTAGACTCGGCATATCTTCATATGTCCAAGCGAAGACATCTTCATACTCTTTAAGGAATGCAATGTATTGTTCTTGTTTTTCTTGACTTAATTCTGATCCAATATTGATTATGTGAGGATTATCCTCAGCTCCAATATTAATTTTAATGACGTTTTCTACCTCCATGTGTAGATCTCTTTCAAAATTAGGTGGGGCGGGTGAAACGCCCAATTCTTGTAATTCTTGTAAGGTTAATTTGGATAATTCATCTTGAGGATTAGTGGTCTCAAGTTGGGCTATAGTTGGTATAGAACCATCAAAATAAAATCCATTGTGTAACATCTCTTCAACGGAGACATCGTGGAAGATATCTCCTTCCAACTCTTCATCGAGGTCAGCAATCATTTCATGGTAAGCTATGGATAGCATGTTACATGTAAATGGCTGATTTTTTAGAGGCAAATCATCATGCCTATCCAAATAATCTTGATAACATATGAGTTGATCATCATCTTCAAAAGGAAAGGGTTGACCCTTACTAGGAAATAGGCCCACACCACAACGGGTAGGCCACGGTTCTACCTCGAAAGGTTCTTTCATGCCATTTTGGAAAGGTCCCAAGCCTTTCCCTTTATATCCCATTTTAAGCATTATGGGTTTAGCTTTAATATATTCATTGGTAAAATAACATCGAGCGTATCCCTCATGATGAGTTTTGATATTCCGAGGGATTCTTCCCCAATCATATCCTTTATAAATGAAGGCACAACTCCCGACTTGGTAAGTACTTCCCATAGGTTGTGGGAGGCCCAAAGTACGAGGAGATGGCGGCAAGTTATTTAAAAGAATTGAATCTTGCATGAAAGCATTTGTTTTTTCTGATATTAAGATTGTGGATAAATCTGGTAAAAGTTCATCATAAAGAGCATAAGATGTAGAAGGATCATTCCCTATATCTTTAGATGTGGAAGGTATGATAGATGTTGATAATGTGGAAGTGTTAATAGATGGGTCTATAGGTTTTGAAATTATAGGGATAGAACATGAAGGATTGGTTGTAGATTGAAGATCTTTTTGAGGTTCTAGAGTGATTTGTTTAGAAGATTGTTGATCTATATATGAGGATGAAATTAATGGAGGGGAAATAGGTGAAGCTATGGGTGTGTGTTTCACAGTTTTAGATGAAAAATAAGAATTAGGATGTGTGGATGACAGAGCAGGGCAAAATTGCACTCCAACAGGTTTCGCCAAAGCACACATATCAAAGGGTCTAGGGTCACCATGGATAGTGACCAACTGATTTTTAAATTCGAATTTAACACATTGGTGTAAAGTTGATGGGACAGCCTGCATCGCATTGATCCAAGGGCTGACCCAAGAGTATATTGTACGATGCGGGGCAATGTACAATAAACACGGTGGTATCTAGGGTTCTAGGACCAACTTGCAATGGGATGGTAATAACTCCACACGTTTCTTGTGTTTCGTCATTGAAAGCTTTGATAATCATGTCAGTTTTCTTCATTTCATCACTTCTAAAGCCAAATCTTTGGTAGAAGTCAAAAGTGCAAATGTTTAGAGATGAGCCATTATCAATCAAGACTCGTTTGACAACTACATCTCCAATTAGAGCAGTAATATATAAGGGATTATCCTTATGTAAACCGTGTTGTGGGATATCTTTATCCCGAAAGTCAATACAATCAACCTCTCGAGTGATGATAGTATTGGCCATGGCTTCAGGTTGAATGTTTTGAGGTACCATCATTTGGCTTAATGTAAGCATCAACTCATCCCTATGGGTGGGAGAAGATCTTAATAAATCCAAAAGGGAAATTCTGGTTGTAGTATTGGATAATTGCTCATTAATATTGTAAGGGGGTTTAGGTTGAACATTAGAAGCATAATTCCCTTTATTGGGATTTTTCAAAGCAAATGGAGCTGATCCATCATTCTGGTTTGGTTCTTGTTGAGAATTTTGAGCCTGTTGTCGGGTAACGACTCCAATGGTACCTACAATGTTATATTGAGGACGCTGAACTGGTCTCGGTCGAGCGTTTATGGCTTGTTCATTAGGGAGGAATTGATTAGAAGAGGGTCGAGTAGTAACTCTTCTAGGAAATGGTTCTTCTGGAACCATAGCATCTGTGATGGGTTGAATAGGATCTGATTCATTTTTAGAACTATTCGATTGGTTTGAAGTGATGTCTAGTTCACTTTCAGTATCTGATTCTATATCACTAGAATCTGGAGTTGGAATATTATGTAGGGGCCTGGTCGTAACCAGGGATAAGGTTGTGTCAAATATTTGAGGATCCTGAATAGGTAATTGTCCGCTAATAGTTCCTACATATCGGGTAGGAGGAGGAACATTATGATGTTCGATTTGATTGGCCACCTCTTTACCATGTCTTGGTAAAGGGTGTTGAAATATGTCTAATGATTGATTAGCATTTTGATTTTGATTTTGGGGAATGGTCTTTTGAGGATTATTAGGAGCATTTTGTTTAGGTTGGAAGGCTTGCACCTCCATTTCATTATTATCAATCAGATCCTGTATTTTATGTTTCAACCTTTTACAAGCGTTGGTAGAGTGTCCATGTCCTCTATGGAAATCACAATGTAAGTCAGCTCTATATCCGGGTATAGTTGGATCAGGTTCCTGGATAGCTGGTAATTGGATCAAACCTCTTTCGAGTAATTGAGGTAAAATAGTTGATAATGGTTGATTCAATCTAGTAAATTCTCGAGGAGGCTTATCAGAGGTTTCAATATAAATTTTTTTGTTGTCTTCGTTGCATTGATATTAGCAACATTTCTGCTATCGCTGACTCCGTCACCAACAACTTGTTTGTTTTTATATTGATTTCTGGATGTTTTCTCATCATCCTTCTTCCTAAGTTGGCCTCTCCTAATGAGGGCATCTTCTACTCTTCGAGCTAAATCTATAGCTTGATCGAAGGTAGTTAAAGTAGCAGTTGATAGCTCATAAGATATTTGTTCTTGTAAATTATTGATAAAAATGTCCAACATTTCCCTATAAGGTAGCACAAAGTGCAGTTTTCCTGTCAACTGCCTCCATCTAGCTAAGAAATCGGCAAAACATTCATCCTTGTCTTGTTTTAAGTTGTATAAATCTTTAATGGTTACATGCCTCTCGATGTAGGCACTAAATTGATGGACAAAAGATTCAGCTGTTTCTTCAAAGTTTCTCAAAGAATGAGTGGGCAATTGATAGTACCACTCTAATGCCATTCCACCTAAACTTTTCGGGAACATTTTTAGTAATAGCAAGTCATCATGTGATATATCATGACATGCTATCCTAAACATGCGAAGATGCTCTATGGGATCTTCGGTTCCTTTATATATAGGCAAGATGGGCATGGGAAAATGCTTAGGGTATGGTTGAGCTACAACTATGGGATCCAAAGGTTGACTACATATCTCTCGATAATTGTACGAGGGACGATAAGGATCTATCTCGGTCCATACGCGAAGCTAACTGTTTCACCATGGCTTCCAGATTACTAGTTTGCCCACCATATTGGTTCGGTAGGGCATTGATATGGGATTTGTGAGCATATGATGGAGGGACATGAAGATTAGATGCTATGTTGCTATTGTGTAAATTGTTGGTAGGAAAGGTGTTATGAAGGAATTTTGAAGTGGTATTATGATGTATTCCAGATTGTTGAAAATTGGTGTTTGGCTTCGTTTTAGGTTTTTGTTTACTTGAAGCATATTGATCAATAGTTTGGCGAAGTAAAGTAGTGAAGGAAGTTTTCTTTTGTGTGGGAATGATTTTAGGTTGAATAACAGGTTCCTTAGGAGGTTGGGTAACCTGTTGTTTTGACATGTTTTGAATCATAGTGACCATATCTGTATTGGATGGTCCAACCTTATCACTTTCTTGATCAATGAAAGACAAGGGATTAGTGCGCACATCAAACATATGTTCCATGGCTGCTTGAGTGTCACTAATTTGCCCTTTATCAATACGAACTGCCACATTAAGAGCATCAATGTTATCATTGAGAAATTTCCGAAAATGATCTACGTTGTCAAAAGCAATAGTTCCATCTGGAGCTACTCTAGGGGATGAGGGTCCATCCTCTTTAACACTTTCTTCTTGTTCATTATCTTCACCTAGGTCATCTTCTGGTTGATCTAGAGTTTCTCCTTCCGAAATTGGATCTTCGTGAAGGACATTTGGGTCTCTAGTTTTATCTTCTAACCAATCTTCTTCTTCTCCTTCAGTTTGTTTACCATTCCTAAGTTTAGGCATTGTGCTTAATTTTAGATTTCAGCAAATATATATATATATATATATATATATATATATATATATATATATATATATATATATATATATATATATATATATATATGCAATAAGCTTAAGAGGTATATATTAATTATATACCTACTACAATATTTAAAATGAAATGGTTTTGGTTTTTGTTATGTTTTTTTAGTTTTTCTTTGTTTTTGTAATAATATTGTAAAGATAACAAACAACACAATAAATGCAAGAAATAATAGACTGAAAGTAATGATCTAGTTTTCTATAAACAATTTATAAATATCATTAATGGGCTCGAGTTCTTCAGGAGTCATGAAGTGTTCTTCTTCAAATTGAAAATTTTCCTTCAAAAATTTAATGAAAAGAGCTATAGTGATATTATCTATTTCAGATGTTGGTTGATAGAAGTAAAGCTCATGGCAATACTCTCGATATAACATAGCTCTAGGAACTCTATTCCATCTTTCCCTATCCATAAGAACAACCTCTTGGTCTTCTACATGACCTAGGAACTGGTGTACAATGGCTGCGTTCTCGAGGTATTCCTCGAAGGTGAACAATTTTGAAGACACAAGAGCTCTCCTATAAGCTAACCATCTATGGCAGTGCTCTCGAAGTTCATGATAAAAGACAAGTTGATGAGGATCCAGGATTCTATCTAGGACAAGCCTCTTGATTTGTTTAAGTTTTGTTGACCTAGATGAAATGACACTAAGTCTTCTATCAAGTTCGTCCCACAAGAGTTGATTTCTATCTGCTTCGTGCACACTAAGCACATAATTGATTTCTATGGCTGCCAATTGGTTTTCAACATTTATAGTAACTGCTAATATTTTCTTAGGAGCTACCATCTAAACATGATATGCAACTTATTAATTTTAAATGATTTGAAATGCATCTATGTTTTAGTTGTTTTATTTTTTTTGTTTTTGTTTTCAAAAGGTTTACAATGCATTCACGTCGGGTTCACCAAAATGTATCGCTCCAAATTTTTCACACCCTTACCTTCAGGCTATAGGATCCGTGCCCGAAAGGGGGATGTGAAAAGGATGGCATGGTACCTCGGACTGAGAGGCCTTGCGAAGGTCCCGCCTCTCGAGGGAGGTGTATTATGGTGATTTTTTGATGGATGGTGGGTTCACCAGGAAACATTTAATGGCAGTTTCCACGCCTAGGTTGGGAATGTGTTTGATGTGTTCATTTTAGCCTTAAGCATTCAAGTCCTAGGTTTGGCCAAAATGCATCTAAGCTATTCTATATGAAGATGCAGATTAAATGAATACAGAAAATAGAATTAAGACAGAAAATAGAGAAATTAAGGAATATTAAAAGAAAATACCTGATCCGGATGTCTGATGAAGATTCTGATTCTTGAAGCAGTCAGGATCGCCTCTGATTTGATAGGATCATCTGAGATCAGACAAGATCATCTGAGATCTGACGAATTCGTCAAAGACCTGCAAACAGAGAAATAGGTGCAAAACATAGAAAATACAACAATGCTAACATAGGGAAATAATGTAAATTGATAATAACAATATCAAACTGAAACTTATAAATAGAAACATGAATGCATTATACTAATTTAATAATAATTATGACTTAATTATGCATTTGATCTAGATGGGTGAACTCCAAAATGCAAGATAGCATAAAATAATAAATAAACTAGCTAATTACAACATAAAACAATAGATTGAAAGATGAAGAAATGCAAACTTTAGGCACTGATTGCCTCAATGTTGACTATAGTTGAAATCATCTCGCATTGGTATGAAATCATCTCTGATTCGACAGGATCACCTCCGATCTGAACAGGATCGTCTACGACGATGTAAGCTTGCTCCGACTGAAAAACACTAAGGTACCTACAACAAAATTTGTATAGAACTAATGCAAATATCAATTTGGGATGTCTTAATGCGTATGAAGTCAAGTTATAGGAATTATCAGCCAGGGGGGTGCTAAGGGGAGGGCTTAGGATTAAATAGGCTTAGGAGGGAGGTTAGGAGGTTGGAGATCATCCCTATTTGGGAGATCTCCAATGGGGGAGGGTCTCTAACGGCGTAGACACGCTTCTGCCCGGATTAGAGACCCGTTGGAATAGAAGCTAATTGTGAAAAATTAGTTTTGGGACAAGATCGTCTGGACGTCCTAGCCTAGATGAAATCGTCCGATCTGAGGCGATATCGTCTGATCGACGATGATATCATCAAACGGTCAAAACAAACTCTAAAAATGGCACGAGAAAGGAGGAAACGGATTAAGCAACGGTTAAGGAGCGGTTTGGGAGGTTAAAATTTGAATTTAAATTATTTACTAGAGTAAATGTAATTATTAAGATTTCACTGCACCAATTTTAGGGTGCTACACCTGTAGATTGCAAAAGAAGAAAAGGCCATAGTAGCCTTATAGTTGATTCAAGAGACTCTAGAGAAGAGTCTAGAAGAATATTGGAGGTTGGTGATCTCCATTAAAGACTACAGACAACAGATTAAAGAAATCATCTTGAAGAAGTTGAAGAGACCCTTAGAAGGTCTAGTTACAAAACTTATAGTTTTGGAAGATTGGAGGTTGGTGATCTCCATTAAAGCCTACATATTGTAGAAGTAAAGAAGGACCAACAAGGTCCTGTTCTAGAATTCCAACAACAATAAATTTCAGAGATCTGAGAGGAAGATCTCATTACCAACACTTCCATAGTAGAAGGTTGAAGGAAAGGTCTCATTTGGAAGACCAGAGAAGCTATAAGATTGAAGACCTTGGTGAGGTCTCAAGGAGAAATAAGGAGAAGGCTTGGAGAGCCTTAGTTTAGAATTTAGAGAAGGCCATTAAAGGAGTTCCTAGGAGAACTCATTGGAGAAATCTACCAACAAGGAGAAGTTACTGATAGAGCAGAATTTGGGACAATTATCGCCATCCGACAACAAGCCCAAAAGGAGAAGAATTTGGCAAGGAGTGCCAAATTTTGGAGGAGATTGTTGAAGACCTCAAGACATTCATATTCTTGAGAAGAGGGTCGAGATTGAAGTCAAAATTCGACAAGGAAGTTGAAGGAGATAGGAGCCTAACTTTACTACCAAACCTGAAAGGTTTGAAGATTGCCATTGAAGGCTAGAAGGCTCATTCAGAGATAGGGGTTTGCTGAATCTTCAGCAAAATACTGAAGGGTTCTTGAAGGAAAACTCAGCTATGATTTGGGAGAAATCCCTACCAAATTTTTGAGTTTCAAGGACAACATTTTAGTGCAAAAATTGACTGTGAGAAAGCAACAATCAAGACAACATTACTAGTTGTAGAACTTTAGATCTATAGAGAGCATTCTGAAGGAGAATCAAAACCACCATACTACAGTTTCAAGCAACAAGATAGAGGAGTTACTAAGCTATGAATTGGTGAGTTAAGGAGTTGTTACGGATAGCCAAGAAGAGTTGCAAGATCATCAAGTCAAGGGCAGTAATTTGGTGAATCAAATCACCAAGACATCCACCATCCTCAGGAGTTATTAAAGGTAAGCAACTTGGGTGCAAAAGGTTCATTAGTTGAACTTTAAACTATGGTTTATTTAGAGATTCATTAAGCACCATATTAAGTGAAAGTTGCAAGGAGTGGATTCATTTTAAAGTCTTCAAAAAGAAGTGCAGAAGGAAGTTATTTTAAGGTTTATACCTACACATTAAAATAGGAGTTAGATCATCTTCCTATTATTCAGTTACAACAAAGAAGACTATATTAAGTTACAAAAATTATAGTGCATTTAGGAGCAATTACTAGTGCATGATTTAAGGTTCATTTGAAGGAGTAATAAGGTGAAATCAATATTGCACTATACTAGTTGTTCTTAAAAGGTTTTTTAAGATGCACTGAATACATCAAGTTACAGAGATTCAAGGTGCACTAAGTATTTTAAGTTACAGTGAAAATTAGTGCATACTTCGAGTTACCTTGAGAGTTCATTATTACTGCACTATACTTTAGTTAAAGTAAACAATAGTGCAAAGTTAAACCTCTTGAATAGCACATTAGTTGCATACTTGGATTCATTCTTACTAAGTTATCCAAGTGCAAAAATTAGAGGTTAGTGTTGTCTAGTAAGGAAGGCAACATTTGCTCTCAAGAAGTTACCTTACCAAAAAAGTTAGAGAGCTTGGAAAAGGAGACTTTCAGTCCAAAACTTGGTGCAAGTTAAGGTACATTATCTTAACTATTACAACTAATATTTATAGTGAGAAAGGAGCACCATTCTTGTCCTTTAAACAATAATAGAAGGACAAAATTTATTGCCATTAAAAGGCATTACATCGGCCAACATTATACAACCATCAAGTGATCGCAACATCGATGTCAAGGGGGGAGATATCTAGGTAGAGAAATCAAGCCATCAAAGGCTCATAAGTTGGTGTTCGAAGGTGTATAGAAGCACTAGATCAATACCTACATAATAAGAGCCTGCAACACATAAAGGGAGGCATAGCACTCAGTGTAAGGTAGATAGCTCTAAGGTTAACCAAGCATAGATTATGTAAAATCAAGAGGTGGATAAGGAATACATTACCCAATTGATCATGTGGACAAACTGCTAGTGAAAGCTATCATCGATTGGAGATGAATCACCAGCTAGGAAAGAAGTGATCAAAGCAACCATCGATTGAAGCCATATCATCTACCAAGAGGGTAGTGTTGGAGCATCCTAGAAATACCATAGTTGGAGCCAACCTTGAGGAGAATACAATCATCATTTGCTGGAAAATGCATAAGCTTGCACTCACTAGCAAGAAGGAGAAAAGTATTGAAGCCAAGATTGCACAACTTGCACCCATTGGAGAAGAAATACTAAAGGAAAGGAGACATTGAAGATGTCCTCACATGCAAGTGACACTTGGTAGATCAAAAGAGAGTGTTACATAATGCCTTGCATAGGGGGAGAGCATCCAAACAGTCATAACACTCATCTTGGAAGCGTTAAAGGCATATTTTGAAGGAGTGAAAGGTGTAATAATCATTTCAACCAACCGAGAGCATTGAAGACTCATTGACCAATGTTCGAAGAGACTATAACATCTATCTTCCATCCTCACATCCGAGCAATGAATACACCAAGTGTCGAGAGCATCAACATATTACAAGGAGGATTAAGCATTGAAGAAACCTAATGTAACTCTCAAGCGACACTTGTCCAATGTCAAGAGATGTCCATGCTATTTAAAGCACCTAAACTCAAGGAGGAGAATAGTGTATCCACAACGAGCTGAAAAGAGTATCCATATGTAGTGAAAGAGGAGCGGACTGCATTAAAGGACCGAGGTCAAGGTTACCAAAAGGGTCAAAGCAACATTAAAGAATCACTGCCATTGTCATATGTCTACCATTGAAGGAGAGCAACGCATAGTAAGACAACGTCCAACGTTCATTACTTAGGAGTTGGAGCATTATAAAGGTAAGGGTTTTACCTTAATCAAATTGCTTTCATTAAGGAGGTATAAGGAGTATAATATAAGGTTGAAACTATTCTATTATTTACCTTGGAAATAATAGCAAAATCAACCATACATTTGAAAGCAAAAGTAAAGGAGATTTATATACTTAATAGTTTAATATTTGCAATTAAAAAACCATAGGAGTTATAAGGGTTTCTACTTGGAAAATTAAATTCTATTATTGCAAATATTATTGTTTTCTAATATTCCAAATTAGGGAGTTATAAGGTATACTACACCAAAAATATATTATTGGAATTTAGAAACATTAAACTATTAATATCAAGGGGTATAAAAAGAAGTTCTTCATTTACTTAAAGGAGTTGGAATTATATACTTAAACTTGTCTCATACTCATACTAAAGAGACAAAAGAAATCCAACTATAGAGAACTTCAAAATTAAGTGCATAGTTCATTAGGAGAGATAAGGTGAAATAAAAGTTGATTATTGTTATTTACAAAACATTACAAAATCAACTCAAAAGGTGAACTATTATTTACTAAGCACTTTATTAAGCTTATAGCTTATTCTAAATCACTAGGGAGACATAAGGAATCCATCAAGGATCATCATGACAACAAATAAATTCATTCTTACAGAATCTCAACTACTTAAAGGTCCAAATTACTCCTCATGGAAAAACAAAGTGAGGGCAATTCTAATAGTTGAGAAGCTTTGGGAGATAGTCAAAGGAATAACTACTAAACCTAATTCAGGTGATACAAAGATCCAAAAGTTTGAAGAGAATGATGCAAAAGCATTGATGATAATAACTTTTGCCATCATAGATGAAATACAACCTTACATCAGTTCAACAGGAACATCCACAGAAGCTTGGAAAACCCTAGAGAAAATATTTGAAGGGAAAAATAAAGCTACTATCCTAAATATTCAAACTCAATTACATTCCCTGAAAATGAATAGTGGAGAAAATATAGAACTATTCCTAAGGAAGGTAGCAAACATTAAGGGAAAATTATTAACCTTAGGAGAAAAAGTTGAAGATAAATTCCTTGTTCAAGTTACCATGAGAGCACTTCCAGATAGCTACAAGCATCTAGTTACATCTTTATAGGTTCTAAGTAAAGATACATCATTTGATGAGCTAATCAATATTCTTCAAGAATATGAGGTGGATAATATAGTGAAGGATGAAATGACTAACAATGCATTGGTTTCAAAAGATACTTCACAAGGAAATGTTGCCTCATCATCAAAAGGATGAAGACCATGGAATAACCGATATTGTCATGTATGTAGGAGAAAATGTCATAGTACTAATTACTACAGATTCAATCCCAAAAACTAGAATCAGGGAAATCAAACAAACCATGGAAGCCAACCAAATAGGGTATTCCAACCAAGGCAATATCAAGCTCAAATTAATCCTCATTAGCAATAATTTTAGTGACCATACAATTATCCTCAATTGGAATATCGAGAAGGAAATCAGAAGGGACACATAGCTCAAAGAATTCAAGAAATTGAAGAACTAGAAGATCCTACGGATGATCATGAAGTCAAAGCTCTCTCAACAAAGATAGTATTTTATGAAGACACTAACTACTCACTTGAACAAGATACAAACAACAAAGAAGGAGAACTCAAACTCCAGTACCAGATAAAAGATCCATATTGAAGACTAAAGTCTTCAATACCCAAATAATGTAATACATGAGGGTGTTAGAGTATATTACATCATTTGGGTTATGTAAATGTACCACCTTTGGTACATATCTAGAGTAGGAGTTTACTTTAGAGTGAAGTAAGTTAGTTACTTCAAGTATTGTAATAAATGCACAAGTGTCAATGTGCAAGTTGTAAATGTGCATGTAGTCCACATGTACATAAGTCCTAGGTAGAGTAAGGGCCAAGGAATCTATCTTCCTATATAAAGGCCTCATAGTGAGTGTTTTAGGAGAGGAAGTGAATATAGAGAGTGTGTGTTATAGTTTGGTAGTATGGTACAATGTAGTCCTTTCATATATGTACATGGAGTGTTCATGTCCTCCATTATATAGCATTGTACTATTTTCATCACTTTCATTAATGGCATATTTCTGAGTTATTTGCAAATGTTCATCTTATTACTTTCCTGCATATTATTGTGCCATTAGTTTACATTCATCTCAGATTAGTTATTTTACATCTTGTGGTCATACTACCTCCCATCAAAAGCTAACAAAACTAATCATATTTTTATTGTTTGCTTTTATGTATATGAATTGATTTTCATAGGTAAAACTTTCATCATGATGGATGAATTCAATCCAAGATTGACGAAAGAGTTAAAGATCACTAATTTAGGTTAAATGCATAATTTTCTTGGCATGTAGGTACATCAATCAACTGATGGTATCTTCATTTGTCAAGTGAACTATACACAAGATATATTAAGAATATTCAAAATGGACAAGTGTAAGGAGGTGGCAACCTCTATAGCATAAGGCAAGAAGCTAAGCACAAAATATGGAAGCAAGAATGTCGATGGGACTCTATTTCATAGATTGGTTGGTAGCCTAATGTATCTTTCAACTACTAGGCTTGATATTACTTTTATTTTGAGTCTTGTTTCTAGGTTCACGATAAAACCTTATGATAATATTATAAGAGCACTAAAAAGAATACTTTGATATATCAAAGGTAGATCATGGTATTTTTTATACAATACTTGAAAATTTAGAGTTCCTTGGATATTCATATTCAAATTAGATCGGGTCAGTAGATGATCGAAAATCAACTTTAAGATATTGCTTTAGTCTTGGTAATTGTCTTATTTCATGGAGTTCAAAGAAGCAACAAAGAGTTCCTCTTCCCATAGCAAAGGTTGAATATATACTAGACGTGTCAACAAGTTGTCAAGCATTATGACTATAATGAGTTTTAGATGGATTTTAATAAGAGATCAATTCCCCCATTGCTATATAATGTGATAACAATAACACCATTCAAATAGGAAAAATCCTATTTTTCATACAAAAACTAGGCATATAGATATTCATCATCACTTCATTCAAGATTTGATTTAGGATGAAATAGTATAATTGTAATTTTATAGGATAGAAAATCAATTAAAAAATATTTTTATAAAAGTACTTCTAAGAGAAAGATTTATTTTATTTCCTAGACAATTAAGGGTAGGACCTTAAGTTTTAAAAAGAATGTTAAAAATAATGCTTAATGAAAAATAGAAAAAATATGTTTCTAAAAATAATGTTTTTCCTAAAGAAAAAATTATCGTTAAAAATTAAAAATAATAATAATTGAAAAATCTTGTTCTTATTAAAATAGGATATATATATATATATATATATATATATATAAAGCACCAGTTAGAAATACTTTATTTAAATGCAATAAATTCAAAGGAAAACATATGAATATTTTTTTTCTTATATACCCAGAGTTTGGTATGTTTTCTTTATTTGTTCTACCACAATAATGTGGTTGGATACATAGTGATTTGGAGTAGTTATCGCGCAAAATAGCGAATAAGTCGGCAAGAACCAAATTGAACTCTTTGTTTTCTAATTAGTGGCATCCCGATAAAAGGCTTTGGGATCGTCGATTTATGAAATCAACTTGTATATAACATCATTATTAAAAAAAAAATCTCTTTGATGCCCTTTAAAGCCGACAGCAGACCACTGATTGACAACTTGCTTGCCACTACACTCGGGACCGTCCATTGTACGTTCCCTTATCCCGAACATTGTCTTCCATTCCCTTATCCTTTATCTCAGCATGGTGACTGTTCGGCGGCAACGAACAGCGCTCCCGGATACGGATTCCATCATGCAAAATAAATAAAAAAACATAGTCTTCTATTCCCTTATCCCGAACATTCCAAATCAACTAGTTTAATACATAGCAATCATGAACCACAGGCTATCTTCGCAACATGGAAGACGGCTTGTATTTGATCTCATCAATTGGCCCAAGTATAGATGAATATAAAGATGGATGCAAGGAATCTCGTTCTTGGGTTGTTACTCTTTTTATTCGCCTGTCATATGTGCAGGGTCGAGGCTGGTGTAGAAGATGTGGAGCGTGCGTCAACGTATATTGTCCATATGGATAAATCCGCAATGCCTAATGTTTTTGCAACTCACGAAGATTGGTATAAATCGTTGCTTTACTCTGTCAAAGGAGCACAAGGCCCGAAAATCAAAGCGATCGAGGATTCACATCTTTACACTTACAATAATGTCCTGCACGGTTTCAGCGCAAAACTCACACAGTCAGAGCTTGATATGCTGGAGGAGATGCCTGGACATGTATTAACGTTCCCTGACCCCGTAGGCACTATGGATACGACTCATTCCTTAGAGTTCCTAGGATTGAGCCCCGGATTGGGTCTGTGGCCGGCATCCCGCTTCGGTGACGAGATAATCGTTGCCGTTCTCGACACCGGTATTTGGCCTGAAAGCCGAAGCTTCCTCGACAATGGAATAGGGCCGGTGCCCTCCAGATGGAAGGGAACCTGTGAGAACGGCACCGCTTTCGACCTTGCCCTCTGTAACAGAAAGCTTATAGGAGCGCGCTATTTCAACAAAGGCGTGGTGGCCAAGTACGGGAATATCGACCCTGGAAAAGACTTCGACTCTGCAAGAGATTTTGAAGGGCACGGAAGCCATACTTCCTCGACCGTAGGAGGTAACTACGTCGATCACGTGGATTTCTATGGGTATGCCCCGGGAACCGCACGCGGCGTCGCTCCTGCAGGCCGAATCGCAATGTACAAGGTGTTGTGGTCGAATGGGATTACGGGATCCGACGTACTGGCGGGTATGGAGAACGCCATTAACGACGGAGCTGACGTTTTATCTCTCTCGCTCGGCTTCGGTTCCCCTCCCTACTTTGAAGACATCATAGCCCTTGCAGCCTTCGAGGCCATCAAGAGAGGCGTGCTGGTTGTTTGCTCTGCTGGCAACGAAGGGCCGGAGCGCGGACATATGCACAATGGTGCGCCGTGGATCTTCACCATCGGAGCCAGTACCATCGACCGAGATTATGCCGCTTCGTTGACGTTGGGGGACGGCACCCTCATCAATGCTTCTTCCTTCTACTACAACACTAACCTGACGGGGAACGTGAGGGTATCTCAGGCTCCACTTGTTTACCAGAGTGGAGATCCTGCGTGCAAGAACGAGCTCGACCCTCGGACAGTCGGAGGTACGGTGTTGTTGTGCATGAATACAAGTTTATCACTTTTGGAGGCTGCGAAATCCGCGGGAGCGTTGGCGCTGATCTCGGCCATCAATACGGATACGTTCACGTTGTTTCCGGAGGAGTATTTCCCTGTCGTATACTTGGAGAGAGAGCAGCCGTGGTGAACTACGCTTCTTCTTCGCCAAATCCGGTGGTGGAAATTCAGTTCGGCGTCACGGTGCTTGGCGCTAAGCCCGCGCCTGCCGTGGCTTCATTTTCTTCTCGGGGGCCGTACGAAGCGAGCCCCAATATTCTAAAGCCCGACGTCATAGCCCCCGGCGTAGACATCCTGGCGGCGTGGCGGTCCAACGTCACAGGAGAACCGGATTACAATATTGTCTCTGGCACGTCGATGTCGTGCCCGCATGTGGCCGGGCTGAGCGCTCTGGTGAAAGCCGTTCACCGCGATTGGAGTCCTGCAGCGATCAGGTCTGCTATCATGACCACTTCCTATACGGTAGACAATTCCAATAACCGCATTATAGACATTGGCTACCGAGGCAACCCGTCCACGCCTCTGGATATGGGCGCAGGCCATGTCGATCCAGAGAAGGCCATCGATCCCGGTCTCGTCTACGACCTGACCGCGATGGACTATGTCAACTTCCTGTGCACGCTCAATTACACGACGCAACAAATCCAAATCATCGCCCACACTGCCGTTTCTTGCCCGACTGGGGTTGACTTCGGTTCGGACGCGTTGAATTACCCTTCCATCACAGCCATTTTCAAGAAGAACGCCACCGTATCTTCTTTCCTGACATTCAAAAGGACGTTGACAAACGTAGAAGAGGAAGCATCGTATTATGAAGCAGTGGTGGAGGCTCCAAAAGGAATCACTGTTCAGGTCAATCCTTCTGCTCTTGAGTTCAAAGCGAAGTTTCAGAAATTGAGATTTACGGTTACGGTGGAGGCAGAGGGAGGTACAATCGTTGGGGACGAAGACGTGAGATATGGATATTTGAGTTGGATCGATAAGAAAGGTCATGTTGTGAAGAGCCCACTCGTGGCGCTCCTTCAATAAGAGCGAGAATTTGTTCCCAGATGTGCAGCTAGTGGCAGAAAAAAAAACTAAAAAAACTCTTCGAATAAAAAGTATGTAAAGTCATTTAGTTTGGATGGTTTCATGAAATTTGCATGTTAATGTTGGGAATGTAACGATATACTTTTCTCAGCTAATACGAGCATGTTTCATAAAATTGATATAATTACGCAGCCAAATATCTATTTGTTTAGCATCTTCATCAGCGGTTAACCTCGTTCATGTTTTTTCTTTACACAGTATGATTCGACCTATTTTTAATAAATTGGATGTTACCTACAACCATTAATGTTACCTATGTTCTAAAATTGCTAGCAGTTATGTTTCAACTCCTGATTACTTTGCTTTCAAATAATTGATCTTTTCATAAATTAATCAATTTATAATTATATATTTTGCAACAAAATAACAATTTTATTGTTTTATAAGTTTGATAAAATTTTAAATGGATTTTTTTTAATCAAGAAATCTACTAGTAGCTTAATAAGTAAATTAAATATTTAATCACCAAAATAAAATTCAAAGTTAAGGATATTATACTACAAAGGTACAATTACAATGTTTACGCATTTATTATTGCATTATGCAATAGAGAATATATTTGTTTCTTATTATCATATCATATATTAACATATGATACCATCCTAAAGTAGGGGTTAAAGGATTTATGATTTCTTCCTATTTTTTTTATTAAATGATTTACATATTTTTTTTATTATTATTTTGGTTATATTTAGAAATGGATAACGTCTCCATCACTTTATTTCCGTGGAGGTGACTCAAATTCATAAAGCTATCATTATACCCCATCTCATCTCTCCATCTCATCTCTGGTAAACTTTTACTCCATGTGAAAGGGCCCTACTACCTTGACCTCACATGTTATATTATTAACAAAATAAGTGAGAGACACAAAAACTACTTCTTAAGAGTCTATGAATACCTCACCCTTAGAAAGTGGGAAGTGATCATCCAATTGAATCCAAAAATATAAATTATTTTATTTTAATTAAAATTTTAAAATAATGAGTAGGAACATTGTAAAAATCAAGAGTTTGTTGAAGTAACGTAAAGTAGAACTGGGGCTCTCTCCCATAATTTATATTGAGATTATCAAAATGAAATTCCAATATACGATTAAAATATCTCTCGATAAACAAAAACATGAGTTTATTTTTTTAATACTAACATTATTTTTCATAATTTTAAGTTTTATCGTTAACATAGGATCGAACGTAAGATCGAACTCATAATGTTAAATCGGGAACGTCAAAGACTTTGGACGGCATACAATTATAGGCATTGTCACGTTGCTCAACTTTCTAAAATATTCGACTTACATGAAAAGTGGGTAGCCATTAAGATTTTTCACCGACAAGGCGTCCCTTGATCATATTTTTGGCACCTCTTTAATAGTTGTCCACAAATATCATATGCGGATGCGGATATTTAAAGTAGATTTTAAATATTCGACTTGATTATATGTTGGGCACCTTTACTAGGTGTCCACAAATATCATTTACGGATATTTAAAGTAGATTTTAAATATTCGACTTGAGTGAGTCGAAGTCACTTTGACGTACAAAGTAGGTTCAGGGGTTATAATGAAAAGTGGGGAAGTATTGAGATTTTGCAGTGAAAAGGCGTCTCTTGATGATATATTCGGCACCTTTGATAGGTGTCACAGTTTTATATTTTCTAGAGTCATAAAGAAGTGGAAAGAGTAAGGTGTGTCAACCCAAAAGTGTGTAGTAGTGTATTATTGGTAAAAGCTAAAGGTTTAAGGTTTATCTAGAGTCCTTTTAACATTTTAAAAAACCAAAGATAGTTGTCTAAACAAATATTGGAGTGTATTAAAATATTGGAGTGTATTAAAGAACAAATTTTCATAAATTAAATTTTGAAGGTAGATTAATTTTTTTGCTACAAATTTTTTATTATTGTTGTTCCACATAGTATATGAAAAGAGTTAAATTAGATGACCAAAATTTTTTTAGGAGAGGAACAAAAGGAGAGAGGAAATGGGCATTAGTAAGCTGGGAGAAATTAAGCCAACCTAAGGTAAAAGGAGGTTTGGGCCTGAGGAGACCGGATCTAAATAATAAAATTTTATCTAGAAAGCTTTGATGGATGTGCATTACCTAACCAACTTCTTTATTCAACAGATTTTTAACTAGTAAATATTTGAGACAAGCAAACCCAAATGAGGTGAGTTGTTTCCCTTTGGATGGCAATGGGTTCCTAGTGTGGTAGGCTCTAAAGCTAGGATCTCAAGTAGTGAAAGATGGATTATTTTGGAAAGTGGTGAGAGAGAAGACATGATTTTGAACGGATTCATGGGATCAATATCCATCTATCATTGTTGAATTCCCAAAATTACAACCAATAAAAACAACCATGGAAAATAAGGTTTGGGTCAATATTGAAAGGTATTTCAACATTAGTCAGCTAGGGGATTATATGTTTAAGTAGCTTAAAACATTGAATGAGTGGCCAGTTCCAATCCCTCCCTACAGAATTATCACTCATCATCACTAAAATATTGGTAAAAATAGTTCTTACAAGTAGGGATGAGGAATATGAATTAGCTTGGGGTATGGGAGCCTTGGAGTCTACACAACGAAGAATGGATATGAAAATATTTTTCCAAAACATCCCCCTTATGCATATCAAGTCGAGGATTAGAGAAAGATTTGGCACTCCAAGGGTTGGCCGAAAGTAAACTTCTTTGTGTGGTAATTCATTCATAATGGAATTCTGAATATGAGGCGTAAGGGAATAGTTGGCCCATCCCAATGTGTCTTATGTTACAAAAGTGAGAAAATATCTAACCACTTAATTTTTGAGTGCATGTTCATGTGTTAAATCTAGGAGAGATGGGTTTTAACTTATAAAATCCAAGCCAATGCTAAACCAACTTAATATTTGGAAAATATGGAAGAGGAGCAAATTTAAATCTGAAGATCTTAGTATCGAATGAAGTCTTAGTTTTAAATTTATTTGGTGGTAATTATGGCTGGATATAAATGGTAAAAGTTTTAGAGAAACATTTTCATCTTTGGATGGCATCTGACAGATCATTTAGAGCAAAGTCACAAAAACTGTGTCAACGTATGCTGAAGATGAAACTCAAGTTGATATAGGGATGATGGAGAAGGAAGCTAAAGTGCATGAGAGGTAGGACAAAGCTAGTTGGAAAACACCCCAAAAGGATGGATTAAAATTAATAGTGAAGGATTTGCAAAAGGTAATCTAAGATATAGCTAGTTGGAAAACACCCCTATAAGACTGGATTGAAATTAATATTGATGGATCTATAAAACGCAATCTAGGTAGAGCTATAATTGGAGTGGTCTATAGGAATCATGTTGGGATAATGCTCTATTGGGAATTGTAGATCCTATGTAAAGCCACAAACAATGAAGCATAAGCCTTAGCTATAAAATTTACTTATATATGGCAGTAAGACAAGGTTATAGGAGAATAATCATAGAATCAGATTCTCAAATCTTGGTAGGAGCTCTAGATTGCATGAGAAACTTTTATTTAGAGACATGGAGCTTGAAGAATCTTGTCACCCAAATTAAGGAAGTGTGGAGGGAATTGGATGATATGATCCCAATTTATGTGGGTAGAGCTTTGAATATAGTGGTAGACTTCTTGGTTAATAGGGGTACCAAGGAAGTAGTGGTTTAGTGGCACAGGGGTATGGCTATTGAGGAGAGGAATAGTTTGGTTGGTGAGCAAATATGTCATTTGGCTATTTTGGATAATCATTACAGATATATAGTTTAGGATATTTGGCTCCAATGCAAATTTGCTTTTAATGTTGTAACCAAATGTGGTTAGTTCTTAGGATCTTAGGCTCTAAAGTTATGGAAGTTTGTTGGAAATTTAAAAGGATAAAATGGGTGCTTATGTTGGCTAAGGCTGGGAGGAGTCTCTTCCCAACTTGTAAATAATATTTTTTTTAATATAGTTTTTCCAAATTAAAAAAAAAAAAAAAGTAAAGGTGAAGGTTATATTTGACGATTTTAATAAGGATGTTATTTATTTAGCATATGATTATCTAATTATATTCTAGTTACAATATAGAACCTTACTAACTATATTCTAGTTACGATATATAATCTTATTGTTTATGCAATTTGAATATTAAATCTTTTATTCAAAGTTTTAATATTTTTACTATTAAATTTATTTAAATTATAATATTTCAAACATCTTATTTGATTGATCAATCAAATAGAGGTAAGAACTTAACGTAATTTTGTTGCCTTAAAAATTCAAATTTTTTTAAAATAAAACTTATTTATTTGATGTGTTTAAAGTATACCATTTATTGGTTTTATGATAACAAACAAAGAAGGATAAGCAAGCAAGGAAAATATAGGAATGCTCATTTGAAAATAAAAAAAAATTTATGAGTGCTAGGCTATATACAATTATCTCATATGATGCTTAAGAATCACAAGTTGTGTTATCCATACAACACAAGTCTAACTACTAGCACATTCAAAAGTGGTAGAAATTCATGTATGGTTAGAGTAAAATAAATTCTGAAGAGAAGCATTTAAGGGGTATCCAGTTTTTTCGTAGGACTGCCCAAATTGCCAAACTCGTTTTGGCCATATCTCACTCATCCGGACTCGGATTGAGCTGAAATTTTGAGGGTAGATGCCTGAAAAACCCTAGAACGTCTCCACCAATTTTCATATCATTTGGAGCAACACAGATCCTAGCGCATCCCTATGTGTGAACGAGATATTTGGCAAGCGACTATGCGAGGGTTTCATCTCGGGTTGAGTGCAAGCAGCTCCGGAGGTTGGTTTTTAGGGCCTTCGGGCCCTAGCGGCCAATATTTTTGTGGTTTATGCTCAATATTTTAGCAGGAAATGTTGTAGGGGATCCAAGATGGGTTAGAAATTTGTCTTTCAATAGATCATACCGTGAACTTGAGTGACAACGGCTTCCAATTTGCTGCACAAAAGAAAAGTGAAAACCATACCTTTCCACGACGTCTAGGGCAAGGATTAAAGAGATCACAAAACAAGTTTCAAGCAGTTGATCAAAAAATGGCTCATATCTCAAGTGAATCTGGTGCTAAGGTGCACCCACAAAATAATTCTACTATGAAAACCCCTGTCAAGGGTAAGAATTTTGAAGACTCAGTCCCAAAAATGAATTTTAGGGATGCCCTTCATGGTGGACAACCTCAGCCCAATGCTAATATCAATCTTAGGGCTTCCCATAAACCTCTAAGAATGCCTAAGATTGATCCCAGGAAAATGGAGTCAGGATGTCTTAAAGCAGCTTGATGGAACTCCTATTGTTAAGCTTGATATGGGTAACATTCAGACTGGCATTGAAGATTTGGAAAAAAGAGGACTAATTTGTCGGTTCGTGGGTTTTCATCCGAGTCTATCTGCTTTCAAAGTCTGGGCTGCAAAAATCTGGAAAACTAAAGGTGAGTTACAAATCTCTATTTATCCAAATGGTTATTTTCTTGTTTTATTTGCTAATAATGAAGATAGAGAGAAAACTTTTCAAGGGGGTCCTTGGTTTTTTGGAAGGGCAGGGCTTTTCATGAAGCCCTGGCATACTAAATTTAAAGCCGAAGAAGAGATGCCTTCTATAGCTCCCGTGTGGGTTAGACTCTTTGGCCTCCCTATTGAATTTTGGAATCCTACTATTTTTTCTTCAATTGGAAACTCTTTAGGAACTTTTATGATGACTCGTTGATTGTACTCAAAATTTTGAACATATTATTTATGCTCGAATTTGTGTTTTAATGGATTTTGACAAACCCCTACCTAAAAAGATCACATTACAATTTGGGGAAGACACTTGGGAGCAAGTAGTGGACTATGAGAACATTCCTTTTCATTGTAGAATTTGCCATGAATATGGTCATTTGGCCAGTGCTTGCCCAAATAAAATTCCTGATCAAAAGAAAGAAGATATAAACTCAACATGTTTCCAAATACCTAAGAAGAAGAACACTAAAAAAAAACTAGTTATGAAGGATCAATCAAAGTCATCTGCTAATATGTTTGAAATCCTTTCCACAAATGATGTCCCAAGTGAGGAAGAGGAAATAATGGAAACTGAAATCTTAGAAACACAATTTAAATATGAAGGGAAGAACTCGGAGACAAACCAACAAATCAAAGGTTTTCAACAAAAAAAGAAGGAGAAAATTTACACAAGAAAAACAATCTTTCAAATGTCAAAACTTCAAATAATGCAGGTCCCAATATAGACTCCGTTGAACCATCTAGTAAAATTTTGGTTGTGTACGAGCATTCTTCAAGGTTAGAAGCCATCTCAGATTCAATTGGAATAAGTCAAGAAATAGGGAAAAAAATTGAAGATGGATTCTAATCAAAAAGCAGGTCGCAAGACCAATCAATATCATATGGTAAAAGAAGGTGAAAATCTTGTAGAGGAAGGTAAGATTAATGCCCTTCCCAACTTTTTTAGCCCCGGTATTAATGAAGATCATCACTTGGAATATTAGAGGACTCAAAGGGAGTCTTTCAAAACAAAATGAAATTAGAAGAATGATTCAGATAAATCATCCACATCTTGTTTTCCTTCAAGAAACAAAGATGTCAATGGAGGATATGGACTCAATTGCCAGTAAAATTTGGCCAGCTAGAAAAGTGGTTTCCCTCAGTTCCCAAGGGACTTCGGGTGGCATTGCTTGTCTTTGGGACCCAAAAGAGGTAGTTATTCACCATATGGTTGGCAGTTGGGGTTTTTTGGCTATAGCTATTCAAAGTAGACATTCCAACCAGATTATGCTCTGCATTACTATTTATGCTCCGACTTCTTTGGAGGAAAAAAGAAGACAGTGGAAGGATATTACTCATATTATCTCTCATTTTCCTAAATCTTGGATCTTGATCGGAGGAGATTTCAATACCATCCTCTCTCTGGATGAGAAAAGGGGGGAAATAGAAATTTGGACAAAAGCACCGACCTCATGAGGCGAATATATTGCAAACCTCCATCTTGTGGATATCCAACCGGATAATGGCCTTATGACTTGGTCTAACAGAAGGCAAGGCTTAGCTTGTATAATGGAGAGATTGGATAGGTTTTTGCTCTCTAAAAATTTCTTAATCCATGGTCACATTCCTAAAGTGAAGACTCTTAATAATGTTGGTTCGGATCATTGGCCACCATGGTGGAAATGTGGAAAACCAATGTGAGTTTCTCTCCTTTTTGTTTTCAATTAATGTGGCTTAGAGACATTTCCTTCAGACCTCATGTGCAACAATGGTGGAAGGAAGGTAAACCTAGGCATGGGACTAAGATGTTCTATTTTTCCAAAATACTGCAATACATTAAATCCAAAATCAAGACTTGGAACTGGAAAGAGTTTGGGGATGTTCATAAAAAAAACATGAAGTTATTGCTCATATTGAAAATTTGAATAAGAAAATCCGTTTAGATGGCCTCACAGAGAAGAGAAGTGCAGATGAAATTAAACTCACAACTTAGAGGAATGGGAAAAAGAGAAGAAATCTTATGGAAGCAAAAATCTAGAATTCAATGGCTCAAAGAAGGAGATCGAAACACAAATTTCTTCCACAAATCTCTTCTAGCTCGAAGATCTCACAACTTTATTTCTTCCTTAAAATCAGATTCTGGAGATGTTGTTTATACTTGGGATGGCATGAACTCTATTGTTGTTGATTACTTTTCCAATATTTTTGCTGCTACTCCTCTTGACTCAGCTTCACAACAAAATGTTCTTCAAGCAATCCCTTCTCTTATCACTTCTGAGGAGAACTCTATTTTGACTGCTCCTGTTACTATCAATGAGCTTCAACAAGTAGTTTTTAAAATGCAAAAATGGAAAACCCCAGGTCCCGATGGTTTTCCCATTGAGTTCTACCAAGAGTTCTTGGGATATCCTTCATGTTGATTTATTAGAGGTGGTGGAAGAAGCCAGGAAAGCCAAAGAAATTTTGAAGGTTATCAATAAAACTTATATTACTCTTGTTCCAAAATCTCAAGAGGTTGATCATATCTCAGCTTTTAGACCTATTGCTTTATGTAATGTTCTTCTCAAAATCATTACTAAAATCATGGCAGTAAAATTTGAAGCCTCTTTTGCATAAGATTATTTCCCCGGAGCAAGGGGGTTATGTGGAAGGACGTCAAATAGTAGATGAGATAGTTCTTGCTCAGGAAGCCATCCATTCCATGGATATGCAAAATTCTCCTTCCATGTTCATTCGGTTAGACTTATCCAAAGCTTATGACAGAGTGGATTGGCACTTCCTTATCAAAGTTTTGAGGCAATTTGGTTTCTCTAAGGATTGGATGGATTGGATTATGGGATGTATCTCTTCAGTTTCCTACTTAGTTCTTATCAATGGCAGGCCTTCTCAGTCATTCCCAGCTTCCAGAGGTATTAGGCAAGGTGACCCGCTATCCCCTTATTTATTCATCATTCTTGTTGAATGCTTGGGTAGGACTATAACCAAAAAGAGGGAAAACAAAACCCTTGAGGGAGTTACCATTGCTCATGGAGCTAGACCTATCTCTCATATTCAATTTGTGGATGACTCTACTCTTTTAGGTAAAGCTACAGTTAAGGAAGCTTCTAATATTAAGCAAATCATTAGCTATTTTTCTAAGGCTACTGGGCAGTTGATCAATGAAGACAAATCTAAAGTTATTTTCTTTCACTGCTCTGCTAGACAAGAATCCATGGTCTTGGATAAATTAAGATATAAGAAGACCTCTCTTCCAATCACTTATTTAGGTATTCCCATAAATATTCAAAGGCAGAAAAATAAATATTGGAATTGGTTGTTGGACAAAGTCAAGAAGAAAATTGGAAAGTGGACCAACAAGTGGCTTTCTTCCGGGGGTAGAATCACCTTGGTAAAATCAGTCCTTCAAGCTATTCCTATTTATGTTTCTTCCGTTTTGAATATCCCAAAGGTTGTTCTTCGAGAATTGGATCAAATCAGTCATCGTTTCCTTTGGAGTGGTACTAAGGAGAAAAGAAAATGGGCCTTGGTGAAATGGGATACTTTATGTCTTCCTAAGAGTGAAGGGGGGTTAGGATTCCGGTCTTCTATTAATAACAACAAAGCTTTAGCTGCTAAATTATATTGGAGGATGTTGCATAACCCCAATGCTCTTTGGGCCAATAATCTCCGTGCTAAATATGCTGAGAACAAAAGTCCCGAAGACCTTGTTCGCTATCAACTTCCTACCAAAGGTTCTCCCATTTTAGCAGCTCTTAAGACTGGTGAGGATTTGATAAAGAAAAAATTATTTTGGATCATTCATAATGGTCAACAGGCAAATTTTTGGACAGATTCTTGGGATGGTCACAAGCCTTTGATAACTCAGTTTCCCGATTGGAGGCCTTGGATGGAGGAGCTTCACCGAGCTAATTGGATAAAGGTGGCTAATTACTATCGGTACCATACCGGTAATTCAAAGGTTGGTAGATATTGGATCCCTATTGAGGACTGGCCTATTCAAATCCTAGAAAGGCAAAGACAAGATATCCAAGGCATCCTTCATATGAGATCCCTCTCTTGGTCCCATGAAAAATATTGTTTTGGATGGAACAACACTACTAAGGGTGAGTATTCAGTTGCTCAAGGTTATTTGACCTTATGCCATAATAATCCCAACCATTCTTCTGACATATTTTCTCGATTGTGGGCTCAAAAGCTCTGGCCTAAGGTGAGGTTCTTTAATTGGCTTTTATTGCATCGTAGGGTGCTTACCGGTGAGCAACTTATGAAGCATGGTTTTCATGGCCCTTTTAGATGTGAAATGTGTGAAGAGAATGTAGAAAATCTCAACCATATTTTTATTGAGTGTACTTTAGCCTCTGAGCTATGGAGGAGAATGGCCACTTTACTTGGCTTACAGTGGTCCAATTTTTTTACTTTTGAACAACTTTGGAGGGATTGGCCTAATCAAGAGGGTGTTGATCATTTTATTAGGCAGTTAGTTTGGATGGGTTCTACCATTCTTCTTTGGAATATTTGGAATGAAAGGAACAACCAAATTTTTAATCAAGATAGGAAGGATATTCACTATATTTGGCAAAAGACCATAGCCAACTTAGTTGAATCAGTCCATCAACTCCTTAATCACCCCCAAAACTCCCACCAAAGATGGGATCAAGTGATGCAAATATTGAAGATTAAATCTTCTAAGGGCAACCAACTTAAAGGGAATGTGAGTATTAGTAAGATGGATAGGACTAGAAATTGGCAACCTCCTCCTAAGGATTTTGGAAAAGTCAATACCGATGGAGCCTCTAGAGGGAACCCTGGAAAAGCCAGTGTGGGAGGAATTGGTAGACTTTCGGATGGCTCCCTGGTTTTTACTTTTGCTGAGAATTTGGGTATTCTTTCCAATAACCTTGCTGAGGGGTATGGTATCCTCAGAGGCCTTCAGGAGGCTACTAAGGTTGGATGGGAAAAGGTGTTAGTTGAGTCTCGACTCTCAACTTATGATTAATCTCTTGAAGACTCCTTCTAAGAATCATAAGGTGGATTGGAGAATAAAAAGAATTATTGAGAAGATTCAATTAATCCAGATGGGATTTTTGAAAGTTGATTACAATCATGTGGTCAGAGATCAAAACAAGAGTGTTGATGCTTTAGCTAATTGGGCTTTGGACAAAGGTGATCTTACTTGTTATGGCCACCCTCCTATATGGTGGGCTTCTCAAATTAGGGAAGCTCTTCTTTCTATCATTTCTTTGGATGGCTCCAGTTCCTAAGGTACCTAGTTTCTTCTTGTTTTTTTTTTGCTTCTCTTTGGTTCATTCAGTTTTTTTTAGTTCCCTAGCTCATTCTATTCTTTATTTTGTTTCCTCTATTGATTCTTGCCTTAATAGTCTTCTGGTCTAGATAGGTCATTGTTATGTTCAATTTTTTTTTTTTCTTTTTTGTTTTTTTTGTTTAGTTTTTTGGGGTTTTTGTTTTGTTTTTTGTGTTCTTTGTGTTGTTTTTTGTTGTTCATGTGTTTTTGTTGTTTTGTTTTTTTTATGTTTTTTGTTATTGTTCTTGTGTTTTTTTCGTTCTTGTTCTTGGGTTTCTCTTTGTTTGTGTTATTTCGTGTTTTTATGTGTGAGTGTTTTCTATGTTTTTTGTTTTTGTTTATTGTCTGTTGTTGGTTGTTTTTTATTTTTATTTTATTTTTTAATTTTTTAGGTTTTGGTTGTGTTTATTTTTCATGTTTTTTTTGGGTTATGTCTTTGTAGTGTTCTGTTGTTTTTGTCTTGTTTGTGTTTTGTTATGTGGTTCTTGTGTTTTTCTATGTGGTTTGTGTTGTGGTTTCTTTTATCTTATTGTGCGTGTTTGGTTGTGCTTTTGTTTTTGACACACTCAAGGAGCATGTTTTTTATTTTATTTTATTATTTTTGTTGTTATTTACTTATTTTTAAATTGGTTTTGTGTGTTTGTTTGCTCCTTGAGTATGTCAAAGGTGGTAGGCCAGGTCCGAGTCCTGGGCATTTTTGGCGGAATGGATACCCCCTGCCTCCTTGGGTCTTACCCGAAAGTGGCATCCCTTTTGGGATGTTTTCCACAAATAAAAAAAAAAAAGTATGATGTTTAATTGATCAATTAGATGAAAAATCACCATCCTAAATTTGTGTTATTAGATACAATATAGTTATATTGAGAATGTTTATTTTTAAAAAATACACTTTTAAATAGTTTATTTTTTTACATTTTAAAATGAAATAAGGTTATTATAATGATAAATATGAAATGAAATAATTTTAATCATGCTTACAAGATTAAAATAGTTTATGAAACCAACAATTTTTATATAAGATACGATATAGTGTACAATCATACTCCCTTTTGAATTCAAACCTTAGGCCTCCTATTCAAAGTTCCAAATTTTAACATCCAAGAAAGAAAATTGTTCAACAAATTCAAAAAGCTCAACATCCTCTTATCATCTTTTGGAGTGTGTTTCTTTTGTTGTTGATTTTTATGAGAAGTTTTCCTCTTTTTTCTATTCTCAATTCTTTAAAATGTTTCATTAGTGAGTTTACTTTTAGAGTTTCCTTATATGCAATCATGATGTCCTTGTAGGCTTAACATTCCATAACAAAATGTTTTTCAGCCTCTACTACTCCTTTTGTGCAAAAGACACACATTTATTCTAATAAGCTTGTAATAAATATCTTATAAAATTGAATTCCAATAACAAGATAAGGATAGTTATACAATGTGTGCATATTTATTTCTATAAAATTGGTTCTATGAGATCAAAATGAATTTTATTTATATGACTTTTGATTATTGGTTGTTTCTAAATAGTGAAAGTTGTTTAGATAAATAATAAAAAATTAATTCAATTTAATAAAACATTTGTATAAAAATAAAAAACTATATAAAGAAGGAAAAAAGTAAAAAAATTATATAAAGGAGTTTCAATCATAAGAAAAGCTATTGAATACTTATTATCAAAATGAAACAAAATCCTCATGGTCTATATTAATTTCACAAGTTTTCATTGCTTCATTAGTGGACTTGTGAGTTATGTAAGCATGAGTTACATAATATATATATAGAGAATAATATATATAGAGAGAGATAGACGTGTTAGGGATTGTGTTAGCTTTTGATGCAACATGTAATGGGAGATACGAAATAAAGTAAATATGTGAGATGACTGAAAATATACTATAATAGAAATGATGGAGATGTTTATAGAAGTAGTTGTGGAGGAAATAAACACTCCATGAATATATCTACAGCTCAAGAATTGGTATTGAGAATATTACACACCATAACTACATCGCACTACTACATCATGCCACTCTGGTCTTTATGACTATCACTCACAATGACATATATGTTATATACATATGGCCCTTTATATAGGAAATAAGTTCCTTGGCCAACACTCTACCTAGATGTGCAAGGAACGACTTGCACATGTACAACTTGCACTTTGACACTTGTGTATTTATTACTTTGCTTGTAGTAACAAGATAACTTCCCCCTAAAGTAATTAAATGTCCTAAGTATGTACCAAGAAGGATACATTTACATTATCCAAATGATGTAATAATATATTTCTAACACCCCTTTGTATTACATTATTTGGATATTGAAGACTTTAGTCTTCAATGTGGATCTTCTTCCAGTTGATGATCTTCAACTTGTTCAGACTCACCATCCTTGTATTCTATCCAAACACTTTTATTGTTCTCTTTGCAAATGTTTTCATTTGGTTTTGAATGTTGATGACTGAGTAGAGTGTGGTGTACTTGTCCTCTCATCTTGTTGATTTTTATTCTTCTATGCTTCCTTATTTGATGTATTGGTTCTTCATTTTCTTAAACCTGTTCCTTTGAAAATATGTTAGCATCATTATGAAACATCACAATAATTTGTGAGCTTTCCATTGAATCTAGGATATATGTATTTTCATGGATTGTTCCTGTTGCTTTTATTTCACCATGTTTCATAATGAGACGTGTATTGATTCCATCCATATATCCAAATTTGGTCATGTAGTTGTCTTCTACTAACTTTCTTACTGAGATGAGATTGAATGTTAGTTCAAATACATAAAATACATTTTGCAGTAGAATATTTGGAAATGATCTGCTAGGTGTTACACATCCATATCCATGTATGGGATAGGTTTGGTTATCTGCAATTCTTAATCTATAGCCTTTAGCATCTTCAAGACAATCAAACCATTGTATATTCCCTGTCATATGATGACTTGCCCTTGAGTCAATATACCACATGTCTTCGTGTTTTGTAGAATAATTTCTATTGGAGCAAATTCCACATCCATTATATGACATTCCTTTTTCCATTTGAAGAAGTAGAAGAAATGATATAGGATTTTCTTTGTTTTCTACCTTATGACTCTCTATGTTAGGATATATGATTCTTGAAGAAGAAATATAAGCTTGATTTGATAAAACCTATAATAATAATCCTTGTTTTGTAGACTACCTATATCTCCCAATTAAGGTGAGTATATACTCCTAAGGATTTTTAGGTTATGAGGAAAGCTTATATTTTATAACTTGATAATATATGATGCATGATTGATATTACCATGTTTTGTAGAATGCCTTATGACTCCCTAGTATTCTATGGATAAGGTATAGTGCTTTTGTAGAATTATAGTTCAATATTGATTAATTTTTGTAAGGTTTTGCAGAATACCAAAATCAATTCATGTTATCTCTTATTACTCCTATTGAACTAAGAATTGTTCCCAAATTTTAAAGAGGTTATAATGTTGGATATTTTATCTCCTTTTGAAAGGAATGAGACAATAATATTATGAATATCCAACCTATGAGAAAAATCTCTTTATGAATAACCCTTTGGGAATTAGGTTATGTGTATCTAATTTTCCAATTAAATGATTTGTAGTAGCCCTTGTGACTCTAATATTTAGACAAATTAGATCACAATTAATATTTGCAAATATTCAATATTTATCCAAGTAGAAAACCTTATTACTTCTAGGTTTTATATTGCAAATATTTTATTTGATTTGATAAAATATTTTCCTTGATATATATGGATTCCAATGTAAATAAAATCCATTTATTTAACCCTTATAACTCCAAGGAAATAAAGAGCATATTAATGGAAATTATTTTACCTTTCGTCAAGCACTGTTTGATGCTGATTTCAAAGAAGTTTGGACTATTGTTCTACCTAGATGTCGTGGATGCTTTAGACCTATCCTCCAATAAAATACCTTCTAAGTTTAATGAATTCTAAATTTGGTGTCCTCTAGTCTCTTCCCTTGACTTTAGTTTCCTTAGCATCAAAGCCTTGAACACCTTATTGACTGCTGCAACTCGTCCCTTTTCTGCTCAAACAATGTGAGAGTAATTTTGACATCCTTAAATTGGGATGATTCATATCTTATGTGCCAAGTGGTAAAACCATTTTATTTGAGTGCTTGAGGAGATTTTGGTGCCAACGAACACTTTGAATCCTTTCTTGTAATGTAATAATGTTACGTTATTTAGTGAAACACCCAATATTTCTTTTTGAAAAGTGTACTCAATGCACCAAATACATCAGGTTGTACATGTAACTCCTTCTTGAATATGAGTGCTCTCTTGAATTAAATGTTAGGGTTTCTCTTGAGTGACAAGTGTTACTTTATTCTTTGCATGAATTTAGACCCTATTGCTGGTTCAAACAGATCCTGAGACCTTTTTACCCTTGCAATTCTCCTCCTTTGCCTTCATTCGTATGCACAATCTTCCACAAGGATATGGAGCAAGAGTATGAAGGCCTTGAGCACCACTTTATACGAATGTACGTGGAGTAAGTAGTACTCCAAATGGTGCTTCAACTTTCTTTTGCTTTGTACTTTATTTTTGCCCTCCTTATATAGACTCTCTTGCTCTTTAATAGCATTGTGCTTCCATACTTTTGTACGTGTATCTTGTAGGTTCGACACTTTTGAATATGAGGAGTATGAGCCCTTCGTATGGATCTCAAGCTAGGATTGGATGGCTACTTGTGTATGACTGCTTTTGGCTAGTTTTTCCAACAAGAGTAGTGTCTTTTAGGCACCTTTGAATCTGTCTTATTTTTACGTATAACTATATTAGAAATAGTGCACTATCATGTACAATAATTTTAGTACAAGATGACCTTGTTGCACTTTATTTTGCACTCCTCTTTTTTTATCATGAATTTTGGTTTTTTTAGGCAGAATATTGAGTGCAATATAGGGGTTTTGAGGTTGTCTCTGGATTAGACACCTTCCCTTGTTAGCTTGTATATTTTATAAATGAATCTAAGCTTGGAACCATATGATATAATCTTATTTTTCTAAACTTTTTCTTTTGTGCTTTTAACTTGAGACTCACCAAGTCTCGTTCGAGACTTATTTTTATGCTCTTATGGTGGTTACATTTTTATCCAATGCTTGGAGGATTGATATGATTTTATGGATTCCTTAGGCCACTTCAAAGTTCCAGATCACAGTGCATTAACAGTGTCTATAGACACTTTGACAAATTCTATTTTTGTGCCCTTCTAATGAAACACAAATAATAATATTTGAGATCTATATAATAGTGCAAAATGAATCTAATAATACTTCACTAAAAATTTCACCTTATCACTTCGATCAACTCTCAAAAGTAATGCACTTAAATAATTTACTGCAACTAATCAATAATAATCTGAAATGAATCTTCAAGAATTATTTTGAAATTTATTTATAAGTAAGGTAATAGGGGTTAGTCTTCATTTTATTTCTAAAGTAGATGATAGGTAGTTGATAGATAGTTTAAGATTCTAAAATCTAATCAACCCCTAAAGTGCAAATGAACCTTAAATAATCCTTTCTTTTTTCATATTTGAAGACTCTTAATTCAAATCTCATTTTTGCAACTTTACTCCAATCAAGGTGCTTAAACAAATATGAAAAGTAATCCACTTAATGAATTTACTTGCACTAATATTTGCTTATATTTTTTTAAAAGACCTTTTTTCCACTTCTGTAGAGGATACAGATCTTAGTTTTTAAGATCACCAAGTTGCTATCTTGAGTAAGATCATGCAACTCTTTGTAGGCTACCTTGAACAACTTCATCTTCACCAAAATATGGTCTCAAAATATCTTTCATGAGCCTAGGATTTTTATGGCTTGTTCTTCTATTTTAGTCTCCTATTTTTTGCTGTATATTAGAAGAGATATTCAATTCTGAAGTGGTGTCTTCTTGTTGTGAGAGGCAATCTCCAAATCTCCTAGATTTGGTAGTCTTCTTCTATCTAAATCTTATTTTAAGATTCTTGTCAACAATTGACTTCAAATATGATCTTCTTATCAATATTTTGAATGTCTTGAGGTATTCTAAGATTTGGCACTCCTTGCCAAATTCTTCTTCTTGGGATTGTTTTCAAATGATGATAATTGTCCTAGATATTTTACTATCTCCAATAGTGAATTTCTCCAGTGAGTTCTCCTTGGAACTCCTTTAATGATTTCTTTAGTAAGGCTCTCCAAGCCTTTTACTGGATGCTCGTAGAGGCCTCTCCAAGACCTTGCAGCTCCTTCTGGTCTTCTTTGATACCTTATCTTCAACCTTCTAGTCCTAGAAGTGTTGGTGGTGAGATATTCTCCTAGATCTCTAATTTTTCTTTCTCTATATTCAAGAAAGACTCTCCTAGTTCTTCTTCATCAATGAGATCTTATCCTAATATCTTTTGCTTCAGGTGTTGTATTAATTCTGAATAAGATACTCTTCCTAACATTTTTGTAGAAAACTTTCCCAACTCATTGAATCGACCTGTTTCTACAACAAAGTATTAGTACTAAAATCTACTTCTAATTTACATACTCCCTCCTAGAGTTTTCTTTAGGATCAAGTCTTCTATGGCATTTTCTTCAAGGCTTTTGTGGCCTTATATTTAGTACCAAAGCTTCTATGGCATTTTATTAAAGGATTTTATGGAATTTTTCTTTGGATCAAGGCTTTTATGGCCTTTTCTTCTAGATCAAGGCTTCTATGGCCTTTTCTTTTAGATCAAGGCTTCTGTGGTTTTTCCTTCTTGTGAAGTTTCCAATCTATCAATGGATATATCTTGTCTCCAAACTTCACTGCAATTTTTCTCTAGAAGTATCTTCTATAGTGATCTTATCTTGCAACAACTAATATTTGCACTATGAAGGCACTCCAACCTTCAGGAAACAAAGTTGAATTATCCTAGATTTTTGTTGTGGGAGATGTCTCAATCATATGAATATTAATTGCCTACAATAAAATAACCTTCAGGTTAGTTTCTCTAGATATTTTAGATGGGATTCACTAGTTGACTCATCAACCTAGTGGATCAAGTGTTGAGTCCTAGTCTTCACAAATTTTCCCTTGAAACTTTGGGAAAGACTCTAGCCATATGCAATATTAGTATTCCAAAATATGAGATTATATTTAGTCCTTACTTGTGGCTCTCCTTAATTCTACCACCAAGATTCTATTGAGTATTTTTGACAGTGATTGGTCTAATGGCGTATCAAGTTCTTTAAAAACTTAGATTCAATAATAATGGTGGTTTTCCTATTGACCTACTGTGGTTCTGATACCATTGTTAGATTTTGATGCAACATGTAATGGGAGATAGCAAATATAGATGCAAAATAATATGAAATAAAGTAAATCTGCGAGATGACTAAAAATATACTATAGACAAAAATTATGGAGATGTTTACAGAAGTAGTTGTGGAGGAAATGAACACTCGATGAATATAGCTACAACTCAATAATGGGTATTGAGCATATTAGACTCCATTACTACATCACACTACTACATCATGCCACTTTAGTCTTTATGATTATCACTCAAAATGATATATATGTTATATACCTATGACCCTTTATATAGGAAATAAGTTCCTTGGTCAACACTCTACCTAGATGTGCAAGGGGAAACTTGCATATGTACAACTTGCACTTTGACACTTGTACATCTATTACATTGTATGTAGTAACAAGATAACTTCCCCCTAAAGTAATCCAATGTCCTAAGTATGTACCAAGAAAGGTACATTTACATTATCCAAATGATGTAATAGTCTATTTATAATAGTTTTGCATGGGTAAAAATTAACCATTATGTGTGACTTTTTAGGTGCTTTAGAAACCCTAGGACTAAGATAAGAGAAAGCCAAAACTTAAAATTTACAATGATTAAATGGCCAAATATTTTTTTGTAGTAGCAACTACAAAAATAATTTTTATTTTTGTTGTATAAAAATTTATAAAAATATATTTTTTCTCTATTAAGATTTCTTCTAGAAAATATTGGAATATTTTAGCTAGAAAAGTGATGCACCTTGTCGGAGCCATAACTTGTGAACTATATGCCCGTTTGCCTTGAAATTTAACAGGTGGTTCCACGTGCATGTTCTGCATCAGGATGATCTTTGATCCTCTTGACCCTCCAAAAATCATGTTTTTGGGACCTAACTCCGACATCTAGTGCCCCAAAATTAGCTTTTAGAATAGGTTCTCGGGTTTTTTGGGTTTTTTTGGCTGTTAGAAGTTTATTATATTTTGTTATACCTTAAGTTGAGACCTAATATTTTAAATTAATGTTCATTATTGTAAGAGGGATGTGTGCACCGAATTTGGGCGCAATCCGACTCATTTCTATTTTTAGCAGTTTTTAGGAAAAAGATCTATTTTTAGCAGTTTTAGAAAAAATACATTTTTAGGGTTTATTTGGTTTTCGATTGCTATATGATGGATTGTAATATTTTGTATAAGGGGTGTGAATTCAAGAATGAGAAGAATATCAATTGGTAGTTTTCTTCCATTATTGCATTTGTGTTATGTGATTGGAGTCCATTTTGTTGGTCTCTTGTAGCTGAGTTTACACCATTTGGTATCAGAGCGGGTGTGATATCGCTAGTGAAGGGAAGATGCCACCTAGAAGATATGCCTAGATGAATAGGTAGATCAAGGATCTAAATGTAGAAATAGCATGACTAACTAGTGTGATTGATCGCATGGGAGAGAGACATCCCAGGGCACGTGCAGATCAAGGATCTAATGATGAAAACATACCTGAGGAACATGGATCTGAGGTCCATGCAGAAGTAGAACCATAAGGTCCTAGAGGAAGAAGGGCACAATTTTGAAAATTGATTGATACGAGATCTAGAGGGGCTTAAGGGGAATCAATATGGGATCAAGATCGAGGTTCCCGAGTATGTTGGTGGGTTGAAACTAGAGGAGTTGATCGATTGGATCAATAGCCTAGAAAAATATTTTGAATGGAGTAACCTTGCTGAAGAGAAGAAGGTTAAGCTCACATGCACAAAGTTGAAGGGACATGCATTGATTTGGTGGGATAATTTACAGACTACATGATAGAGGAATGGAAAGGAAAATATTAGGGATTGGACAAATATGAAGAAGTTATAGGAAAAATTTATACCTGTAGACTACTCCCAAACCCTATTTTGTAGATTTTAGAATCTTCAACAGAAGGATCAAAGCATTGAGGACTATACTAATGAATTCTACAAGCTATCCATTCGAGTGGAGCACAATGATACGGAGGACCAAAAGGCTGCCAGGTATGTAAATGGCCTAAGTTTTGTTGTTCAAGATGAGATGAGCATGCATCACACTCTTATAGTGGAGGATGCATATCAAATGGCCCTCAAGGTGGAGGAGAAATTGAAAAGGATTAATAGAAGAGGTAAGAAGGGATTCACACCCTCTTCAAGTTGGGGTCAAAGTGGATCTAATTTTCTCAAGGGAGAATCCTCAATACCTGCTAAACAAGAAGAAGATGGGAAGAATCTGAGAGGAAGAGGATACCAACAAGGTAGAGGTTATGGTGGTGGATGAAATGGGAATGATCCAAGGAGGTCGTATACCTATTATGGATGTGGTGAGGAGGGGCACAGATCATTTGAGTATCCCCAATGTGATGTCCAAGAAAGGGGTCAAGGAGGACAAGGAAGGGTCAATCTGGTTGAGATGGAAGAGCAGGATGAGGATGAAGTTGTTGTTGACATGGGGGAAGCACTTATGATAAGGAGGACATTGATTGCTCCTAAGAAAGAGATGGTGTAGATCAAATCAAATGGGCAGACCATAGATGGTGAATATTCTTGGCTATGAATGAACATATTTCGAACAAGGTGTACATCAGGAGGGAAGGTATGTAACATTGCCATTGATGGTGGTAGCTGTGAGAATATGGTGTCAAATGTCATGGTTGATAAAATGCACCTAAAATGTGAAAAACATCCTTATCCATATCGCATATCATGGGTTAAGAAGGGGAATGAGGTAATAATAGATCAAAGGTGTTTAATTAAATTTTTAATTGGGAGCACTTACAAGGATGAAGTGTGGTGTGATGTGATCTCGATGGATGCATGTCACATTCTATTGGGAAGACCTTGGCAGTACGATAGGGATACTAACCATAATGGGAGAAAGAATACTTACACATTCTAGAAGGATGGTGTAAAGGTAGTTCTTGTACCTCTAAAGGAGGATGGGCTGAGTGAGATCTTGTTGACGATGAAGGAGTTTCTTGTAGAGATCAAGGACACTAGCTTCTATTATGCCTTAACATCTAGGAAGCTAGAAATAGAGGAAGTGGTTATACCTACAACAACAGCTAAGTTGCTAAGTGAATATAAAGATATCACACCAGAGGAGTTACCATATGGGCTACCACCAAAAAGGGATATCCAACATCACATGGATTTGATTCTAGGATCAACGCTCCCAAATCAGGCAGCTTATCGATTGAACATGACACAGAATGCAAAGTTGAGTAGGCAAGTGACAAAGTTGATAAATAAGGGATTAGTTAGGGAGAGTATGAGTCCATGTGCGACTCTAGCATTGCTAACCCCAAATAAATATGGTGACTGGTGAATGTGTGTAGACAGTAGAGCCATAAAAAAATCATAATAAAGTATTGGTATCCTATATCGAGAGTGGATGACATGATGGATGGATTGGCTGGAGCTAAATACTTCAGTAAAATTGATCTATGGAGTGGCTACTACCAGATCATAATTCGAGAAGGGGATGAATGGAAGATAACTTTTAAGACAAAATATGGATTGTACGAGTGGATGGTGATGCCATTTGGGTTGTCTAATGCACCTAGTACATTTATGCGGTTGATGAACAAAGTACTATAGGAATATAATGGTAAGTTTGTGGTTGTGTATTTTGATGATATTTTGATTTATAGTAAAAGTGAAGAAGACCATTTGTTACACCTAAAATTAGTGTTAGACGTGCTTAGGAAGGAGAAATTATATGTCAACCTAAAGAAATGTAGATTTCTTCAAGATAGTTTAGTGTTTTTGGGATTTGTAATCTTGAGAGATGGCATGAGGATGGATGATGAGAAAGTGAAGGTGATTCTAGAATGGCCTCTTCCATGATCTATAACAGAAGTAAGGAGCTTTCATGGACTAGCTACCTTTTATAGGAAGTTCATCAAGAACTTTAGTAGTATAGTTGCCCCTATAACTGAGTGCACGAAGGGGAAAGAGTTTGTATGGACTATGACAACAACAAAGAGTTTTGAACTCTTGAAGAAGAAGGTGTCGGAAGCCCCTGTTCTAGTGTTACTAGATTTTAGTAAGGTGTTTGAGGTTGATTGTGATGCCTCATTTATTGGAATTGGTGGTGTCTTAAGTCAAGAGGGCCGACCTGTAGCATTTTTTAGTGAGAAGTTGAATGATGCAAGGAAGAATTATTCTACATATGATATGGAATTTTATGCAATTGTGCAGGCATTACAACATTGGAGGCACTACTTAATATCAAAGGATTTTGTGTTGTTTACTGATCATGAAGCATTGAGGTATGTCAATTCTCAAAAAAAGTTAAATAGCAGGCATGCCAAATGGGTTTCATTTTTGCAATAGTATACATTTGTCCTAAAACACAAGTCAAGAAAATAGAATAAGGTTGTTGATGCATTGAGTAGGAGAGTCTTGTTGTTGACCACTATGGAGAATGAAGTGGTAGGATTTGAGGGGATTAAATATCTGTATGAATCTGATGCGGATTTTGGGAATATTGTGCAACAGTGCAAAAGTGCGATAGGAGGAGAGTCTCATACTATTTTTGAAGAGTATTTTTTATAGAATAGTTACTTGTTTAAGGGTAATCGATTATGTATTCCCAATGGCTCTATGAGAGAGAACATCTTGAGGGAATTACATAGTGGGGGTTTGGCTGGTCATTTTGGAGTAGCCAAAACTACCACTCTTGTAGAGGAGAAGTACTATTGGCAAAAAATGAAGAGAGATATAATCATGTTTTCTCTAGATGGGTGATGTAAGGGCCATGCACAAAATACAGGGTTGTATATGCCACTGCTAGTTCCTATAGGACCATGGACCGATCTGAGTATGGATTTCATGTTGGGGTTGCCCAAGACACAGAGGGGTAAGGATTCAATTTTTGTTGTGGTAGACAGATTTTCAAAAATGGTGCATTTCATTTCTTGTCAAAAAACTAATGATGCAACTAGGACTGCAGTCTTATTCTTTGATGAGATTGTGCGGTTGCATGGTGTTCCAAATACTATTACTTCTGATCGAGATACTAAGTTCTTGAGTCACTTTTGGAGGACATTGTGGAAAAAATTGAATACCAGGTTGCAGTTCAGTAGTGCTTACCACCCACAGATCGATGGGCAAACAGAGGTAGTGAACAAAATATTGGGAAACCTCTTATGATGCATAGTTGGAGAAAAACTAAAACAATGGGATTTAGCCTTGTCACAAGCCGAATTTGCATACAACAGTTCAGTGAATAGGTCAACCAAGTAAATCTCCTTTTCAAATTATTTATGGTCAAAATCCTAGAGGTGTATTAGATTTGGTTGAGTTACCAATTGGGGAACAAGTTAGTGATGATGCAGAAGCATTTGCTGAGCATATCCAAAAAGTGCAAGAGTTAGTGAGGGAAAAATTGCAGAGTAGTAATGCTCACTACAAAGAGTCTGCTGATGCACACAGAAGGGTGAAAGTGTTTGAAGAGGGTGATATGGTCATGGTTCATCTTAGGAAATAAATATTTCCTAAGGGGATGTATAACAAACTAAAACTTAAGAAAATTGGGCCATGCAAGATTTTGAAGAAGATCAATGATAATGCCTATAAAGTGGAGCTGCCCGATGAATTTGATATTTTGCCCATTTTTAATGTTTTTGATTTATTTTAGTATCCTGGTACTGCCGAGGATGGAGAATTACAGGAGACAGTAAATTGGGCATGATAGATGCCTAAGAAGAAAAATATAGAGTTGCACAGGTGCTCGATAAGAAGGTGATCACCACCAAACATGGGAGCTACAATAAATTCCTGGTTCAATGGGAAGGATTACCACAGTTAGATAACACTTGGGTTTCAGATTCAGAGCTAAATAAAATTGATAACCAGAATCTACAAGATTTCAATTCAGCTGAACTCATAGGAGCTGAGTTCTTTTTCACCAAAGGAGAATGATGCACCTTGCCGGAGCCATAACTTGTGAACCGTACGCCCGTTTGCCTTGAAATTTAACAAGTGGTTCCACGTGTGTGTTATGCATCAGGATAATCTCTGATCCTCTTGACCCTCCAAAAATCATGTTTTTAGGACCTAACTCCGACATCTAGTGCCCCAAAATTAGCTTTTAGAATAGGTTCCCGGGTTTTTTGGGTTTTTTTGGCTGTTAGAAGTTTATTATCTTTTGTTATACCTTAATTTGAGACCTAATATTTTAAATTAAGTTTCATTATTGTAAGAGGGATGTGTGCACAAAATTTGGGTGCAATCCGACTCATTTCTATTTTTAGCAATTTTTAGGAAAAAGATCTATTTTTAGCAGTTTTAGAAAAAAACATTTTTAGGGTTTCTTTGGTTTTCGGTTGCTATATGATGGATTTTAATATTTTGTAGAAGGGGTGTGAATTCAGGAATGATAAGAATATCAATTGGCAGTTTTCTTCCATTATTGCATTTGTGTTATGTGATTGGAGTTCATTTTGTTGGTCTCTTGTAGTTGAGTTTATACCAAAAAGGAAATAGAACTCAACCCATTATGTATTAGGAAAAAACCCATGTTTCTAGGTTTTCTCTAATAAAATTTCATAGGGGGGAGATATTGTAGGGTATTTCTATAAAATCTTAAAGAGTGAAGGGCTTAGGGTGGCCCTCAAGTTTAGTGACTTTGCTAAAGAACTAAAATCTAGTTTGAAAACAAGGGAGCCCTCTTGCTCACCTTTTTCCAAATAGAAGATGAAGCTTAATGAACAAAGCTAAATGATTTTTCATAGACACCTTATGTAAATTTCATAGAAAAAAATTCCTTATATATCCTTGATATTGAAGCCTAAAGTACACAATTTCCTTAAGTTAGGTGAAATTTTTGGGTTCTAGTTCTCTGAGAAAATATCTTTCAAGCTTGTTGACAATAAAAGACATCTTTTGATGTTATGGATACCAATAAGATAAGGAAATGTATTTGTTGATATGAAAAACACATGACCATACTCAATATTATGGAAGTGTGGAAGCCTACCATTCTATAGATGATGGGTTGATTGGAATACAACTAGGATCTTGAAATCTCAGATCCTATAACACAAATTTTGGGTGATAAATACAATGCACATAAAATCAACAATACAAGTGTAGACATCTAAAATGTGTAATCACATGGTGACTTCCAAAAAGGCTCATTTATAACTCACATCATACATCTTAGGCAACCTTAGGGTTAATATAGCAGTTTCCCCCAATAGTAGGTAAATTTTCCCCATAGGAAGCCTAACCATCTTGACCTAAGATGATCTCAAGCTTGGGACCATCTCAATTCAATATGGTTGCATATAATCAAATTCAAAAAAATAAACAAGCAACCTAACTGCCTATCAACACAACACCTAATTTGGCATTGATTCCAGATGTCATGTAGGCGACAGTTTCACTTACCACCTATAGTCTTTTGGTGTTAGGTCAATCAGGCTACCCCTGATTGACACTTTCCCCATTTGATGTTGCTCTTAGTGCCTATAAAATGGTACCTTTTTTCCATTATTTAGGATCCAAAAATCAAACACTCATGCAATGAAGTGCTAACAAAATGACCTGTCATGCCTTCCTTCTATCGAATTAATGCTACTAGATCACTGTGTAGTTCTCAAAGTTGTATTTCTCTCTCACATGATCATCCCCATCACTAAATTGATCATCCAATTATTCTCACCCACCTTCAAACTCACCAAAAATTTGTTGAAAACACAACCCAACATTACCCAAAATGCCATCCAAACCTAGTCATGCAGAAGTGTAGTCTTGCGACATCAACTGTCTCACCCCATGATGGTTTGCAAATGAAACCATATCAACCCAAGACGATCTCATTTAGGTGACTATTTTTTAGTATTTTATTGCATGTTAACTTAGATCTTGGTTTGCATGTGCATTTTAGCATTAGATCTTTCATATTTCATGCATTATACTATTTCTTATCTTAGTTTAAATTTTTCTATTTGATATGAGTTCCACCTTTGATGGATCCTACATGTGTTAGTGATCCACTTTATGTTTCTTTCTATGCAGGTTACAGGGTTCAAGGATTCAATTCTCACATGACAATCACAAGAAAACTTACTCTCAAAACACTATACTAGCACGGGCATATCAATATTACACCTGGGAAAATTCTTTTCGATGAAAAGGAGAATCATGTCCCTCATTATAATATTGTATCATCAGTAAAATTCCTAAGTGGGGACTCTATGCAACACTTTGAAAGAATAAATACAAATTATATATGAGATTCATTGTCATTTGATTTCACATTATGTTTCATATTATTTTGTATGGTGTAAATTTTTATCATTCAAACGGTGATCATGGTGGGACCTTTGGCTCTCCCTTTTTAATCATTTTTAATTTTTTTACATCAACAAAATGACTAATTTTTTCTTGTTTTTGGTGATTGCAGGTACTCAGACTTAACTATCTAAGGTTGAGATGATCCCTATGCTACAATCATGTCAAGTCGATATGGTCTATATTCAAAGGAAAAATAGTCATAGAGTTATTAAAATCCACATCAAATGAAAAGATCTAAGGTTAGGATTTAATTTCTCCTGATCATTTTCTATTATATTTTGTATTTTGAAAAGAAAAACAAAATAGAAAAAGATAAAAAGAAAAAAATATAGCATAGTTGTATGCATTTCTAGTTTTTAAGTCTACCATATTGTGACCGTCTCAGGTCGAGATTGTCCCTATTTATGATCATCTCAATTCGAGACAATATCCTGTCTATGATTGTCTCAAGTTGAGATGGTCTCTATGCACCTCACTATTTTCTTGTATTGTTGCTTGATAAAAAGGATAGATCTTCATGTAGTGAAAATAAATGCATTTTTGCTTCATAGTTTGCATTGTTGTGTGCTCTCTACTTTTATTTTAATTAATAAAAATAATTCATACGCTCACGAGGCACTTCAACATTGGTAAGGTTGGATTTCATCACCAACCCCTATCGAGACTAGAATGTTAGACTCACAATGACACTGAGAGGGGGGGTGAATCAGTGTAGCTCTTTAAACTTAACTTTATAGTTCTTAATACTGTAGTAATTAACACTTATTACTAGATACAACAAGTATAACAAAAGAGCATCACACAACACAAGATTTAACGAGGTTCACCAATGTGGCTATTCCTTAAAAATTGACTACTTGAACTACCATCCAAATCCAGCCTTTGCAAAGCACCAACTTTAAAATCAATTTACCAAAACACATTGGAAGGAGCACCAACCCCTAATTTATTTGTACCAACAGAAAGGAGCACCAACCCCTAATTTACCAGCACCAACTAGAAGGAGCACCAACCCCTGATTTACCAGCACCAACTGGAAGGAGCACCAACCCCTAATGCCAAGCACCAACCTAGACTTCAATTTGAATCTATAGGTTTAACAGTAAGATACCTTTGCTTTTGTAAGACCCTGACTGGTCTTCTTCACCTTTGCATTCTCTACACACTCTACTATATTTGCACCATCACTTCACACACTCTGCTTCATTACAGTCAAACTTCATGATCATCTTCTCCCTTTTGTGCACTCTGCTCTCTTTGCGAATTTCATACTTAGCATATTTCGATACGACTTGCTCTTTGCGCACTACGACCGAACTTCGCACACTTCAACTTCATACTCAAATATCCAAAAAACCCTCCTTTTATAAAATTTTTTTTGTGATGAAAACCCTAATCTTAGTCGGTTGTAAACCCTAATATTTGTTGACTTTCATGAGAACTATAAACCCTAATTTTAGTCGGTTGTCATCGGACTTCGTCGGATTCAACTCAACCACAAAAATACAACATGTCACGATATCGTGACACTTTCACTTTCTCTCTCTTTCTCCTTGCTTTGGCCCCCAAAAATACTAGATGTCACGATATCGCGACACTTTCTTTCTCTCTCTTTCTCTTTGCATCGAACCGCGAAAAAGCTACATGTCATGATATCGCGACACTTTTTCTCCTTGCTCTTTCTCTTAGCTTTGGCCCACAAAAATACATGTCGTGATATCGTGACACTTTCGCCTCCGTACACTTTCTCTATTCTTTTGTCATGATATCGTGACACTTTTGCTTCCAAAGACTTTGAATTTGCTTTTGTCGTGATATCGCGACACTTCTGCTTCCAAAGACTTCGACTTTGCTTTTGTCATGATATCGCGACACTTTTGCCTCTGTAGTCTTCAACTTAGCTTTTTTTGCAAAATCCTGACACTTCTACTTTCGTACTTAGCTTCTTTGCTTTTGTTGCAAAATCATGACACTTCTGCCTTTGAAGTCTTCTTCTCTGCTTTTGCTATGAAATCATGACACTTCTGCTTTTGTACTTTACTTATTTGCTTTTGTCATGAAATCACGACACTTTTGCTTTCAAAGTCTTGCTTTCTGCTTTTGTCATGAAATCATGACAGTTCTGCTTCCGTACGCTTCCTCTCTTTCTTTTGTCACAAAAATGTGACATGTCGCGATATTGCGACACTTTTCAAACTTGCTTTCTCTTTCCTATTTTAGTCACGAAAATGCGACATGTCACAAAATCGTGACACTTTTCTTACTTGTTATCTTTCTTCAAACTTGTCGTGAAATCGCGACACTTCTTCCTGCTTTCTCTTTTTCTTCCAACATGTCGTGAAATCGCAATAGTTTTTCCACTTGCCTTTTTCTCTTCCAACATGTCACAAAATTGTGATAGTTTTTCTTGCTTTCTCTTTCTCTTCCAACATGTCACGAAATCACGATAGTTTTTCCACTTGCATTTTTCTCTTCCAACATGTCACGAAATTGCGACAGTTTTTCCTACTTTTTCTCTCTCTTCCAACATGTCATGAAATCATGACAGTTTTTCCACTTGCCTTTTTCTCTTTCAACATGTCACAAAATCACGATAATTTTTTCACTTGCCTTTATATTTTCCAATATGTCGCAAAATCACGACAATTTTTCCACTTGCCTTTTTCTCTTCCAACATGTCACGAAATCACGATAGTTTTTCCTACTTTTTCTCTCTTCCAACATGTCGCGAAATCGTGATAGTTTTTCTTGCTTTTTCTCTCTCTTCCAACATGTCGCGAAATCATGACAGTTTTTCTTGCCTACTATATATGTCGCGATATCGTGACACTTTTCTTACTTATCTTTTTCTTTGATCTTTTGCATATGGGCCACTTCGGTCTTCTTGGAAAATCATTGTACATACTCTAAGTAACCTTTGAACTCCTATCTTCTGCATTTGAATAGCTTTTGAACTTCTTGTCCACTGCATCTGATTGTGTTGACAACAATGAAAATATTGTTGTTGCACCTTGCTCAACAATATCCCCCTTTGGAATTGTTGGCAACACATGTGCAATTTCCTGTAACTCTTCTCCCCCTTTGACAATAATACCAAAGGGCTACCTGCAGACTCCCCCGAGTCCATGCACAACATTCTCGGGCACAATTTATTACACTTAGCAAAAATCATGAACATGAGAAAAAAGATAATCAAATACTTAAATGCTCCCCCTGAGAATGTGATCCCTGTAGCTAGTCAATTCTTGGAAAGTGTGACCACTCCCGATTTATTGCGAAGGTACTCAAAAAATTCCTTGGGCAATGGTTTTGTGAAGATATATGCTACTTGGTTTGTAGTTGGAACAAAATCCAACTTAACCTCACCTTCTGCAACTTTCTCCTTCAAAAAATGGTACCTGATAGTAATGTGTTTTGTGTGTGAATGCATAACCGGATTCTTGGAGATGTTAATGGCACTGGTGTTATCACACTTAACTGATATTGGCTCACTGAAGCTAATACCAAGATCTTTCAGGGTTTGTTTCATCCACAATACCCACGTACAACAAGTTGTCGTTGCAATATATTCTACCTCTGCTGTCGATAAAGAAACTGACTCTTGTTTCTTACTGTGCCACGTGACCAATTAGTCTCCAAGATAGAATGCACCTCCACTGGTACTCTTTCTATCATCTACACATCTTGCCCAATCTGCATCTGAATACAAAATAAGGGTGAAGTCTTTACCTTTCGGATACCATAACCCATATTCCATAGTACCCTTGAGGTATCGAAGAATCCTTTTCATTGTTGTCACATGAGTCTCCTTGGGATTAGCCTAAAATTGTGCTACCATGCATACTGCTTGCAAAATATCTGGTATGGTAGCTGTCAGATACAGTAAGATTCCAATCATAGATCTATACATGGTTTTATCAATAGGTGGAGATTTGTCATCCTTGCTCAACTTGCAACCTGTCGTCATGGGAGTGCTAACTAGCTTACAATCCTCCATTGTGAACTTTTTTAACATATCTTTCACATATTTAACTTGAGAAATAAATATGCCCTTCTTATTTTGATTAACTTGCAACCCGAGGAAATACGAAAGTTCACCAATCATTGAAATTTCAAATTCTTTCTGCATCTTATTTGCTAAATATTTACATGACTCATCTTTGTTGCTGCCAAATATGATATCATCTACATATACAACAAGAACAATAAGATGCCCATTTTTTGTTTTGACATACAAATTACTATCCACCATACCTTTCTTAAACCTTTGTTGGGTGAGATAGTTGTCTAGCCTTGCATACCATGCTCGGGGTGCCTGTTTTAAGCCATATAATGCTTTCTTCAACTTGCAAACAAATTTGGGATCATCACCAAGTTGGAAACCATCCCGGTTGCTCAATATAAACCTCTTCTTCAAGTTTCCCATTCAAAAACACTGATTTCACATCCATTTGATAAATTTTGAAATTCTTGTAGACTGCTAAAGCTAGAAACATTCTAATTGCCTCTAGTCTAGCTACTGGTGCAAAATTTTTCTCAAAGTCAATGCCTTCAACTTGTGCATAACCCTTACATACCAATCTTGCTTTATTTTTGACTACCTATCCGTCTTCATTCAATTTGTTTCAAAAAATTCATTTAGTCCTGATTATATTTTTATTTGCAGGTCTAGGTACTAACTCCCAAGTTTCATTTTTCTCAATCTGATCTAATTCTTCATTTATTGCCTTCATCCAACTTTCATCTTTGCTTGCATCATCAAAATTTTTGGGCTCAATGTTGGATAATAGAGACTAGTTACTTACTACTCTTCTTCTTGTTTGAAAACCAACTTTGGGGTCTCCAATTATTTGCTCTCTAGGATGATTTTTTTTCCAGCTTTCTGTTTTGAATTTCTTATTTTCTTCCACTTCTAAATCATAACTTAAATCATCTAAGTCAATTTTTTGTATCTTGTCCATTTCGTTTTCCTCATCTCCTTCAATAACCTCTTCATAAATTGGGTAGTTCGTTTCATAGCTAATTACTCATTCTCTACCTTCATCAAATTTAACATCGACACTGTCCACAATTTTCTTTAGCCTCTTGTTGTAGCATTTGTAAGCTTTGCTTTTGATGAATAACCAACAAAAAAACTTTCATCCGCTCTATCTTTAAACTTACCAAGATTATTTTCAGTTCTTTTGATGTAGCACTTGCTACCAAAAACTTTGAGGTATTTTGTTGTTGCCCTTTTACTGAACCACAAATCATAAGGAGTTTTGATTTCATGTGTTCTCAGCATATACCTATTTTGGATATACACTGTAGTATGGACTACTTCTTTCCAAAATTTGTCTGCTACTCTACTTTCAGCCAACATAGTCCGTGCTATTTATTGCACTGTCCTATTCTTTCTTTCTACCACTCCATTCTACTAAGGTGTCCTAGCTGCTGAAAACTGTCTGCTAATACCATATTTTTCATAGTACTCTATAAACTCCTTTGAAATGAATTCTCCTCCTCTATCTGATCTTAAACATTTGATCCTCTTTCCTGTTTCATTCTCAACATGGTTTTTGAAAATCTTGAACGTATCAAGAGCTTCTGATTTATGCTTCAAGAAAAATATCCATGTCATTCCGGAATAGTCATCAATGCACAACATAAAATATTTGTCACCATTTATGCTTTGTGTTCTCATGGGTCCACATAAATCAGTGTGTATTAGTTCCAAAGGTTTGCTTGTGTAGTACTCTTTTGTTTTGAATGTGACTCTAGTTTGCTTCCCCTTTTGGCATGAAGCACAAATGTTGTTTGTAGGTTTGCTAATGGTAGGAATATCTCTCATTGCCATTTTTGAGGTGATTTTTACTAGATTATCAAAACTGATATGACTGAGTCTCTTGTGCCACAATCAATTTTCTTCTTTTTGTCCAATAAAACAAGCTCCTTTTGAAGTCTCTGAGAGCGTGTATAGGTTTCTAGATGTCCTTGATCCAGTTGCTATCAATTTTCCACTGTTTGCTTTTCTAACTTCACAACCCTGCTTCATAAAAACTACTTCATGACCTTTATCACAAATCTGACTTATGCTCAACAAGTTATGTTTCAAACCATCCACAAACAAGACTTCTAACTTAATTTTTTCATCACTAATTTTAACTGAACCTTTGCTAACTATCTTAGCTCTATCATTATTTCCAAACTTTACTGAACCACCTTCATATTTTTGTAACTTCTCAAATTTTTGTTTGTCACCTGTCATATGACTGGAGCATCCACTATCAAGTATCCATGGTACATATTTATTCTATGCTTTAAATGTTGTTTGTACGATTAAGGATTCATTTTCTTCCTTAAGTCACTCTTTTCCTTTCCACTCTGTTTTGATAGTAGTTTTGGGTTCTTGTTTTGCCTTTCCCTTATCAATAGCTTGTGCATGTTTTTCAAGAAGTTTTCTATTTTGTCTCATCCTATTTGGTTGAAATTTTCTTCCTTGAAACTGATTTGATGCAAATGTACTTCTACAGTTTCTTGCAATGTGCCCAAAATTATGATAGTTATAACATTCTACTGTATAATTCATGAGAGGAGAAAAAGCATTTCTACTGGTGAAATTCCTTGGTCGTACATTATATTTGTAGTCCGAGATTTTATGTCCATAGCCATTGCATTTAAAATAGAAACCAGAAAAGGGATAATTGAACCTGGGTGATGGTATTTGCCATGTTGTAGTAGGAGCCATAGGTCTTCTTCTTCTTTGATGTGTGACATTGGTGAATCCATCATTGTCAATTTTCCTTTCGTGCCTGGCATTATTGCTTTCTTTTGCATGAGACATTTTTCCTTGATCAACTTGTTTCTTATCTTCATTCTTTATGGATTCTACATTTCTGGCCTTTGATCCATTTGATGATTCTCCTTCGATGAAACCCAGACCAAATTTGATGCCTGTAGGCCTTTGGTCATTTATGATCTTATCCAGCTTCATAGAACTTTCTTCACATTTGTGATAACAACTAATTTTCTTATTCATCTCTTCTAGCTTGCTGCAATAATCTATTTTCATGGTTATTTGCACTTCGAGATCTTTGAATATTTTCTTGGATTCTTCTATCTGTACTTTCAAACTGGTTATGATTTCATTTGCATCCTCAAGCTTTCTTGAAATTTTCTTATTCTTTTTCCTTTCTATCTTCCACTCTTCAAGTGTAGAGATCAACTCACCTTCTAGATCTACCTCAGCCTCAGGGTTTTCACCACATACTTTAGAGTCCACTCCTTCCTTTTCTAATTTTACTTCTTCAAATGCCATGAAAAGAGCTTCACTCGTTTCCTCTTCAGAATCCTCACCGGAGCTGTCTTCTGATGAACTAGCATTCCTGGAGATGAAAATTTTCTTTTTGAAGTTGGCTTTTCTGAAATTCATTTTCTTCTTCCAGTCACTTCTTTCTTGGTGTGATCCTTCATAATTTTTGTTCTTCTCTTTAAGTGGACATTTAGTGGCAAAATGCCCAACACCTCCACAGTTGAAACATTTAAGTGGTAGCTTTCCTTTGTATTTTTCTTTTCCCCTTTTTATTTTTCTAACAAATTTTTCTTCCATTTCATCTGATGTCTCTTCTTCCTCAGAATTTTGTTTTGCGTTTTTATCTTTAAGGGCTTTAAAAGCCACTTCTCTGTCTATGGGTTTAGATATTTCTATCCTCATCTCATATGCAATCAAAGAACCATACATCTCATCTATACTACAATAATTTAGATTTTTAGCTTCTATCACTGAGACTTTAGAATCAAACCTTTGAAGAAGAGATCTTAATACCTTTTTCACGATGGAAAAGTCTTCGATATCCTCACCGATTCCTCTAATTGCATTAATGATTCCATTAACTCTCAGCATATATGCCTCAATGTTTTCATCGTCATTCATCTTTAATGCTTCGAACTAAGCTTGATGTGTCTATAACTTGGCCTCCTTGATCTTATCATCTCCTTCATGAATACTCCTTAGTTTGTCCCATATCTCTTTTACTGTTGTATAGCTCATGATCTCTACTAGTTCACTGTCTGCTAATCTACACATGAGAGCATTCTTTGCTTTTGAGTTATTTTCAAATAATTTCTTTTCGTCAGCCTCTTTTGGAGGAGTGATGGGTATTGTGTATCCACTAACTACTAAATCCAAAATGTCATATACCAAAGCACAGAGATATGTTTGCATCCTGATTCTCCAGAACGCGTAATTAGATCCGTCAAACAATGGTGTTTTTTTTTATGAGAAGCCTTCACCACCTGCCATTGTATTACTTCCAAGATCACCCTAGCTAGTTAAACTTGTATAGGAACTTAGATCTTATACCAATTTTTATTCTCACAATGACACTAAGAGGGGGGTGAATCAGTGTAGCTCTTTAAACTTAACTTTACAGTTCTTAATACTGCAACAATTAACACTTATTACTAGATACAACAAGTATAATAAAAGAACATCACACAACACAAGATTTAATGAGGTTCACAAATGTGGCTACTCCTCAAAAATTGACTGCTTGGACTACCATCCAAATATAGCCTTTATAAAGCACCAATTTTACAATCAATTTAATAGCAGACACTAGAAGTAGCACCAACCCCTAATTTATCTGTACCAACAGAAAGGAGCACCAACCCCTAATTTACCAGCACCACTAGAAGGAGCACTAACCCCTGATTTACCAGAACCAACTAGAAGGAGCACCAACCACTAATGCCAAGCACCAACCTGGACTTCAATTTGAATCTATAGCTTTAACAGTAAGATACCTTTGCTTTTACATGACCCTGACTGGTCTTCTTCACCTTTACATTCTCTATGCACTCTACTCTCTCTACACCATCACTTTGCACACTCTGCTTTGTTACAATCAAACTTCACGATCGTCTTCTCCCTTTTGTGCACTCTGCTTTGTTTGCGAATTTCACACTTAACATCTTTCGATACGACTTGCTCTTTGTGCACTACGACCGAACTTTGCACACTTCAACTTCATACTCAAATCTCCAAACAACCCTCCTTTTATAACAAAATTTTTGTGATGAAAACCCTAATCTTATTCGACTGTAAACCCTAATATTAGTCGGCTTTCATGAAAACTGTAAACCCTAATTTAGTCGACTTTCATCAGACTTCGTCAGATTCAACTCAACCGTGAAAATACATGTCGTGATATCACGACACTTTCACTTTCTCTCTCTTTCTCCTTGCTTTGGCCCTCAAAAATACTACATGTCACGATATCGTGACACTTTTTCTTTCTCTCTCTTTCTCTTTGCATCGGACCATGAAAAAGCTACATGTTGTGATATCACGACACTTTTTCTCCTTGCTCTTTCTCTTAGCTTTGGCCCGTGAAAATACAACATGTCACGATATCATGACACTTTCACCTCTGTATGCTTTCTCTATTCTTTTGTCATGATATTGCGACACTTCTGCTTCCAAAGACTTCAACTTTGCTTTTATCATGATATCGTGACACTTCTGCTTCTAAAGACTTTGACTTTGCTTTTGTTGCAATATCATGACACTTCTACCTCCGTAGTATTCAACTTATCTTTTGTCGTGAAATCATGACACTTCTACTTTCATACTTTACTTCTTTGCTTTTGTCATGAAATCGTGACACTTTTACTTTCGAAGTCTTGTTTTCTGCTTTTGTCATGAAATCGTGACAGTTCTGCTTTCGTACTCTTCCTCTCTTTCTTTTGTCACAAAAATGTGACATGTCGCGATATCGTGACACTTTTCAAACTTGCTTTCTCTCTCCTATTTTAGTCGTGAAAATGCGACATGTCATGAAATCGTGACACTTTTCTTACTTGTTCTCTTTATTCAAACTTGTCACAAAATTACAACACTTCTTCCTGCTTTCTCTTTTTCTTCCAACATGTGAAATCATGATAGTTTTTTCACTTGCCTTTTTCTCTTCCAACATGTCATGAAATCATGACAGTTTTTCCTACTTTCTCTTTCTCTTCCAACATGTCATGAAATCGTGACAGTTTTTCCACTTACCTTTTTCTCTTCCAACATGTCACGAAATCACGACAGTTTTTCCTGCTTTTTCCCTCTCTTCCAACATGTCGTGAAATCGCGATGCGTTTTTCCACTTGCCTTTTTCTCTTCCAACATGCCACAAAATCATGACAGTTTTTCCACTTGCCTTTTTCTCTTCCAACATGTCATGAAATCGTGATAGTTTTTCCACTTGCCTTTTTCTCTTCCAACATGTCATGAAATCGCAATAGTTTTTCTTGCTTTTTCTCTCTCTTCCAACATGTCATGAAATCACGACAATTTTTCTTGCCTGCTATATATGTCACGATATCACGACACTTTTCTTACTTGGTTTTTTCTTTGAAAATCACTGTACATACTCTGAGTAACCTTTGAACTCCTATCTTCAGCATCTGAATAGCTTTTGAACTTCTTGTCCACTGCATCTGACTGTGTTGACAATAATGACAATACTGTTGTTGCACCTTGCTCAACATAGAAATATTGGAATTCATCTCCTTTCGCTAGCTCACCCCTTAAACACCATAGTAGCCCCCGTGAGTGGTTTTTCAAATTTCATCACTAAGAAGCCCCCTACTTTTGGGTGCATCCCAAAGTAGGTTAGGTTTAGATGCCCTTTAACCATGGGGCTTAATAATTTGTGGAACACAACTATAATTTGTATCCAAGCATGCTTGAGTGTGAAGCAAAATCTTGAATAGGCTAGTAGTAGGATTTAGATAGCACGACTCCTCCTTGGGGGAGGGGGTATTTACTATTCCTATAGTATTACCTATCACCTATTCATACTTATAGAAAGCCATTTTTACCATTTGTGTCACATTACTTGATAGGGGTTGTGTGCAAGCTACCTTTATATAGCATTCATTTCATCTACCTTAGTCTTTTAGGAATAGGATTTTGAAAATGAAAACACACCAAAAATTTAAAAAATAAAGTCAAAATGAAAAAAATGCTTGAATTTATTGTTTGCTTTTGTTTGCTCTATGTGTGTAGTTTAGAAATTGTACACCATTTTCCTAGCTTATGGTTGTGACACGTAGTCAAGCTCAATCATGAATGAACACGACTAAGCCAGCACAAGGAGTCATGGATCACTTTCAAATTGATCCATAGGACCTTATCATACTTGAGTGGCAACATGACCCCCAAGATTCGAACATCATTAATCATCCCACTGACCTTGACATGTCAGGTGTCACCACTCAGAATCCACCTATAGGTCCTAATTATGATCATGATATGGATTATCCAGACTAGGCCACCTTGCATGCTTTTTATAGGGACAACTACCTTCAAGCTAAAGCACCTAGGAAGTCATTACCATGCATCCACATCCTAGCTAGGCCTACAAATCCATTAGATCAAGATCAAGAGTACACTCTATACCAAGATGAGGATGCTCAAGCTACCATAGTTGAGCACCCTTAGATGAATTGTGTGTATGATCATGTAGATGTGTACACCATTCAAGGTCATAACAAGCCTACTATATCAGCTCATGCATGATGGAGGGTGATCCTAATTATCCCTCTACATCTTACGATCAATAACCTAGTCAAGTACATTGTACTTCGGTGCCACCTTATTATGTGAAACCCATCTTGCATCACCAATATCAAGTCAATATTACCTCTCGTGACCCTAGAAAACAAGTTGTCAATATTTCCTAGGCTCAAAGCACAAATCACACCCATCCACATTACCAACACATGTGTGAACCACCCTCACACAGCTGACTAGTTGAATCCATCTCATTAGGCACCCAGGCCAAACCCTGGTTACCAACAATAGTTGTAGTGGATAATGTACCAATGTTTGCCCACACATGTGCATCAAAGTAAACCTATCCAACATCAACCACCTCACCCAACACAACACCATAATCTTCCTCCTCGACCAAATCAGAACCTTCCACCTCACCCATGCCCAAATCTACTTTACACCCAACATCATAGACCACCACCCATTCATCATCAAGAACCTCATTCACCCCAAAAATACCAATATCAATAGGAATATGAGACCCATGAAGAACCATAACCAGAATATCAAGAACAAGATGATACATATCCTAATTTAAATTATGGTGAAGTACCTATTGATAACACTTATCCACCACCACCTCAACACCAAAACTCATAGCTTCCATCTCATTAAGGACAAAGGTGAGCAAACCACATCATCTCACTGAAAGCCTACAAATTTCTGATTGACCACATTAATTCATTGGAAAAATAAACCTTAGGTGTGGGTTACCAAAAACCTACCTTGCGATAACTTAGCAATCAACCTTTGCATCCATTGATTCCATCACCTCCATATCCACCTCACTTTGAGATGCCAAAACTAGATAAGTTCAAAGGTGAAGAAGATGCACAAGAGCATGTGAGCAGCTTCATAAACAATTGCTTTCATCTTCAAGATAGTGACCCCTTAATGCTGAGAATATTTCTCATCATGCTTGTTGGGGGTGCTTTGGAGTGGTATAATCATTTGCCATGCCATAGCATATATACTTTTGAATAATTGGCTAACACATTTTTGGAATGCTTCACCTTTAGCATCAAGAAGAAGGCTACCCTAACTGACTTGTATAACCTTCATCAATTTGAATATGAGCTAGTCATGGACTATGGAAATAGGTGGAGAGCAATCATTACAAAATTACCCTTCACACTACCCATAATGGAGCTTACTCGGATGTTCACTCAAAGTTGCTCAAAATAGATTTCACTCTTATTGCAACTTCAACAATATCGAACATTCGAGGAAGCCCTAGCCCAAGTGAAGGTCATTGAGGATATCAAGGTCCAAGAAGGAGATATCAAGCTCTACAAAAAGGAATGACCTAACAAGAATGCTAAGGGGAGCCAAAACCAATAGAAGGTAGCTCCAATGAACCAAGTTATTTTGAGTGCCCTAGGGCCCTCAAATTGAACCCTACCTCAACCACCTAATTATTAGGCCCAACCTCCATCGGTGCAATATCACCATCAATCCAACCAACCAACCACAACAAAATTAATAGTCCACTCAACCAAGGCATCCACCTCACCAATACACGTCATTGCCAAAACCCTTGGTGATAATTTTTAATTAGTTGTGTGAGGCACAAGCAATCACTCTCCCTAAAATTCATCCATAGGATCTGAATTGACCAAAACCTAGGAATTATAGGGAGGATCAGTACTACATCTATCACAGGAAAAAGGGTCATGACATTCAATCATGCTACTCATTTAAGAATCTAGTGCAAGACATGATCAAAAGGTAAGATATTCAAATCGATAATCCTCTTGCCTCAAATAATCAAAACATGGGGGTCTACCAAGATCCCTTACCTCAATGAGGAATAACCACAACACCTACCATCATAAATGAATAACCAAAGTAGGTCAATCAAGTGCACATCACCCCACCTAACCAAGGTTTTATGGGGATGATAAATATTGTGATAAGGAACCGATGATACCCAATGCAACCCACACCAACTATGGATCCATCCAATGTTCCTTCCACGTCACAGGCACCTCCATGCCAAAATCTGATCATACCTCCTCCACCTTGCTCGATGCTCACGCTAAGAAATAGACTTACACAAAGTCTAAAAATAGCATCAACAAAACTCTCCATCTATGAGCTAATCCAACAATCAACTCCACATCATGAAGCTCTAATGGAGATTTTAAAATCGATTGAATTGCAACCCTAGGATCCCAACACTTTTGCCAACTTTGTGGGACAAATTCAATATTGCAAAGAGCCTACAATAACTTTTCATGATCATGAGATCAAGACAATACCTATTGAAATACCTGATCCACCACTACACATCATGGCTAGTGTGGATGGGATTACCTACAAATATGTCTTGATCGATACTAGCTCATCAATCAACATCATCACCACCTCCACCCTCAAACATCTCAACCTTCCACCTTCCCACATCGCATCATCCACTTTCACCCTTCGAGCCTTCAATGACGTATTGTGTTCCACCATTGGGATAGTGGTCCTTCCTATTCAGGTTGGACTAAAAGTTATTCACACACTATGTCATGTCTTGGAAGGGGCCATGTAGTACAATCTCCTACTTGGTCACCCCTGGATCTGAGATATGAAGTGTGTACCTTCAATATTGCACCAATGTATCAAATATGTGCATGAAGATCAAGTGCATTGCATCCTTGCAGACTTGGAACCATTTAAATTTTATCACATGGTCTCACATCCTTATGAGTCCACTCTACCATCAACTCATCTAGACATCCGACCAAACCATCCCATCAAACATCCAAATCATTCATCAAAGGTATCCATACCTTCATCATCACAACCATCACCACAGTCGCAATCATCAATTTCCATGGGAATCCCTTCTCATCCATCAAATCCTCCCATGAGGAACCTAGAGAAGGTACCCATGTCATCACCTTCATGTCCACCCTCACCAACTCATGCATCCACACCTCAACCATCCAATCTACCTCCTGCACCTTCAATTTCAACCATCTCCACCACATCCACCCATACCTCCACCATAGGGGAAGAATCATCATCTACCACATACATTCCATCACAACCCACACCACCATCATCATCTTCCCCACCACCACAAGTCATAATTCACATGACCAATCTGGGTATAGGGGAGTATTCAGTGCAAGATGTCACATTCACCCCCTTTATAGAGTCAATCAGGGACTTTGGTAGACCTCGCAATGCATCACTACCCATAGGTACCATCATCCCCCTTGGGTCCTTCCCAAGCCAAACAAATTTTTTCTATGGTGGCATTGATGCCTCCATAGACACCCCTCTTATACCGAAAGAGGAGGAGCCATTTCAAGCAAATATTGACTATCTTTCAAACCCATCCTTTGCATTGTGATACTTCTATCACTACAATTGGCACAAAAATGACTTAGGTCAATATGAGCAAGGTCCTTAGACCCCTCTAGAACCACATTACCAATTACCAATAGATAAGTTAGGGTTGGGATACTCCATTTGAATGCTTGATGAGCTACTTGTAGATTCCCTTCAATACCTTAACCTAGGCCTTGAGGAAGACATTGATGGCAATGAGTATGTCGATCCTAGCCATACTCATTTTCTTAGCAATCATCTACAAATTGCTACATTATCTATTGATGATTTTGATGGGTCAGATGAGGAGTCAAAATATGATTGTGAGGCCTTATCTATTGCCTCTTCTAGCTTAGAAGAAGAATCTTCTCCCATTGAGCCTCTCACAGATCTAGATGAATTCTATCTTCATCTATTCCCTAGGTAGCTACCCATTTGGTACCAACTTCTCCCACCCAAGGATCCGATCATCCCTGTTCCACATAGAGCACACCCTATCATTCCCATTCCACCCCAACCACCTCCTCCACATTTGCACCCACCTATATTTAACCACTTGTTTCCACCCGTGAATGGAATTCATCTATCATCCATCAATATGATATCCATTGATCTCACCATGCCACTCATCTATCCTAGAAATCCTTCATAATATTTATCCTCTCAATCCTTGAGGCTATTGATTTTGATCATGTTGCTCTTCCTACCATCACCCTATGAGTTCCTTCCCTATGAGAACATGCTACAATCATATCATTTGGCATCACAACCAACCTTAGTAGTTCTCCAAGATGATATAGAGTCAAACGACACATCCGACTCTTTCAATCTAGCTGATGATATCCACTTGATCCCTACTCCTCATCAATTGGAAGAGGGATCCCACATGTTGATAGAAGATATGATAGACATTGACATCAACACTAATCCTGAACATCCTCAAATTTTGAAATTGGGGAAAAGTCTCTCAGATATAGAACATGCTACTTATACCGCTCTTCTAAAAGAAAAAGAGAAGTTTTTGCATGGTCATACAAGGATATGCCTAGGCTGGACCCAAATCTAGTGGTCCATAATTTGATGCTTGATCCAACGATCAAACCAGTCAAGCAAAAAATTTGCAAACTACATCCAACAATCACCTTAATGATAAAATATGAATTACAAAAATTGTTGGATGCAGGCTTCATCCAACCCATTGACTATCCTAAATGGGTCTCCAATATGGTACCTATCAGGAAGTTGAATGGGGGGGTTTGCATATGCACCGATTTTTGAGATCTTAACAAAGCGAGCCCCAAGGATGAATTTCCCCTTTAGAGCATTGATACACTCATAGATACAATTGCAATTCATGAAATTATTTTCCTCATGGATGGTTTCTTGGGCTATAATCAAATTTATGTCAATCTTGATGATCAAGCCAAAACCACTTTCACCACTCCATGGGGGATATTTTGCTACAAAGTCATACCTTTTGGACTAAAGAATGTTGGTGCTACCTATCAATGGGCAATGACATACATATTTCATGACTATATGCACAAGATTGTCAAATATTATGTAGATGATCTTTTAGCCAAATATTTATACGTTGTGATCATATCGATGTTCTATGAAATGTATTTGATCACCTCTGAACATACAATTGAGTCCTAAAAGTGTGTTTTTGGTATAACATATAGAAACATTTTAGGCTTCATCGTGTCTAAGCAAGGCATCAAAGTTGACCTAAAAAAGGTCGAAGCAATCTTAAACATGCCTCCCCCACCAATATTAAGTAGCTTTGTAGCTTACAAGGGAAGATACAGGTCATCCGATGTTTCATTGTGCAACTATCGAATAAATATTGACCGTTCAATCATCTTCTACAAAAGGGGGTGACTTTCCATTGGGATCAAGATTACCAAAAGGTCTTCGAGGATATAAAGCAATACTTGGCTTCTATGCTAGTATTATCTCCTCTGTGACCTGGTGTGCCTTTTCTACTATATATTTTTGCAACTGAATTTTCCTTAGGGACTATGTTGGCCCAAAATAATGAGGTAAATAAGGAGCAGGCCATCTACTACATCAGTCACACCTTCATCTCTTATGAAGTTAAATATGCTTATGTCGAGAAGTTTTGCTTAGTGGTGGTCTTTACCACCAAGAATCTTCATCATTACATGATCAATAGAACAATATATGTTATCTCCAAGGAAAATCCTTTGTGATATATGATGATTTGTACATATCATAATAGTCGTACTGCAAAGTGGATCATGCTTTTGATAGAGTTTGACCTTGAATTTATTGGAAAAAAATCTATCAAAGGTTAGGTCATCGTAGACCAACTAGCAGAAGTGCCTCTTCTTGATGATAATCCTATTACAATTGAGCTACCTGATGATGCAATATTTGCATTATCTAGCTTGAAAGAGCTAGAAGAACTAGAGCACAAAGCTGACCTCACACTATTCTTCGATGGTTCTAAATGTGAGCAAGGGGGTGGTGCTAGAATTGTGTTTTTCACACCATAAGGGGCTCCTATTCCCCTTTCATTCAAACTTGATTTTCCATGCACCAATAACAATGTTGAGTATGAAGCCCTCCTTTTGGGTCTTCAAATGGCTCTCACCATGAATATCAAGAGACTTAACATCTTTGGTGACTCCTTGCTCATTGTTAACCAAGTAAAAGAGATCTATCAATGCAAGTGCTCAATCTTGAAATCATACAAGACCCTTGTGGATAAATTGCTTGCTAAGTTTGAGTGGTATGACATCGAGGCAATCCCTCATTCCTCCAACCATTTTGTAGATACAATGGCTTCCTTGGGAGCCCTAATTCCACAAAACCCTTTAGATGATGTCACCACCATTCATGTCAAAATGCTCTCTCAATCCATAGTTTCATGAGACACTTCTAAATAAGAGCAAAGCATCCACATGGTATAGATTGAACCATACCAAGATTGGTTCTCTCAAATTCAAGACTTCTTGAAACTTGCTTCCTAGGGATCCTTGATCCCGTAGGGCCCTTATGATAATGTCACAACCATTTATCTTAAGGTCCTCTCTCAATATGCATTCTTGTGAGATGTTTCTAGAGAGGAGAAAGATGTTCATTTAGTCCAAGCTGAGCCTTACCAAGATTGGTTCTCACAAATTCAATATTTCTTGAAGCTTGGTAGCCCTCCTACGGGCTTTTTGCATACCACCAAATGAAAATTTAAGCAAAGAGCAACTAGATATGTCTTTCTAGGAGATATATTGTACCATCAAAGTTATGATGGTCTCCTTCTTTGATGCTTAGAGCCCCAAGAGTCTACTTGGGAAATTTCTCAAGCTCATGATGGTACTTGCGATGGCCACTTCAGCAACATGGTTATTGTAGCAGGGGAAATTTGACCCATATCAAATTCTCCCCCTTAGCAAACAATGTTGCTAACCTCTAGCAATGTCCCCCTAACCCTTCTTCCCCTTTCCTCATTTTGCGTGCCCATTTTTTGGCCATTTTATCCTCTCCGGAAATTTTGGGATGTTTGCGATAATTTTGGGTTGTTACGAAATCATCCAGACATGAAATTTGCCTAATTATGATGATTAGTTAGGAAATCATTGTGTTTGTCCTTATTTGGGCCAAAGCGCATCCCCGATAAATTTGGGACCTCCCGAATCTATCTAAATTAGGGTGAAGCCTTAATTTCTTGTTATTTCACCCAATTTAGCGAACAAACTTGATAGATTTAATCCGAGACTTCTCCCTGGATTCCTCCTAGCTCCCTAGTGTCCTAATTTCCCTTTACTTGTTTCAATCCTTTAGAATTGTTAGAGAATTTATGTTAATTTTACATGTTGCAGGTCACGAAATTGCAGGTTACAGACCTAAAATTGTGAAAGGGGTAGAAATTTGACCATTGCTTTTCAAAGGATGAATTCGTGAGCTTACAAATTTATGAAATTTCTCATGAAATTGTGAGCTTACTCTCAAAATCATCTGCATCACACTTGGGGGCATATTCAGATCAGATTTTGCATATTCTCGATTTCATTTCATGTTTTCAATACTGTAGATCATATTTCCTTATTGAATTGAAGCATTACTTACCACTTTATTGTGTTAAAATTGCATGATTTCAAGATAAAATTGTACTTCATCTAGCATATAATTACTCAAATTTAAGATCTATAATCTGATTATTTTCTAGAAATTTGTAGAGATCTAATTATATTAAATCCTAATCCATTGATGATCGGATCTAATCTCTGATTTTCAATCAGGTTTTAGTGTCGTTTTATGAAATTGCAGGTTTTAGACAATTTTGTGGATCCCCAAAATCAAATTCGTAAAGTTACAAATTTGCTCAAAAGGCCCCGAATTCATCTGCAGGACCCGAATTTACACAAACAAGTCAGAAAGCTTCAAAATTCAACCATCCAGATCAGATAAGGCTTAGAATTCCTTTTAATCTGAAATTGCACAAAAATTTATTTCTTAGAACATTTGTGTGTATTTGTTTTCATTGAATCTAAATCGCATATAGGTTAGTTTAGTTGCATTGGCCAAACCTAGGTGTATGTGAGTAAGCTTAAAATAACACATCAAACAAATCCTCACCTAGGCGTGGAAACCATAGAAAGTGTTTCTTGGTGAACCCTCACCCCATTCATCGACAAACACCAAGGAGAGCGCAACTCAAGCGCTTCTCGTCTGAGATGCAGATCCATCATTTTCCCTCCCCCTTTCAGGCGTGGATCCATTAGCCTAGGAGAAAGGGGTGCAAAAATTTTGGGTCTACATTCTTTGGTGAACCCGACGTGAACTACACCATCATTGTCAAACTTTATTATCTTTTCCTTTTTCATAAAACAAAATAAAACAAAAAAATAAAAATCTCACTAAATGGTAGAAAATAGTATTAAAGAGTCTTCACTTATAGACCTTAGAAGAACACTCATAGAGCAAGAGGTTGATCTCTTCTACAAATGTGATCATTCAAAACGTCAAGTGGACTTATGGAAAAACTTTGGTATCATTGAGAATAGATCTGAAGAAATAAGGGAAATTAAAAGAATTGATGTTGCTAGAGCCTTAGGGCCAAGTTATTACTCTCCCTATTTTGAAATCAAAAGAGGTTGTGAACGTTGGCTCATAAACAAATGAGCTAGTGTTCATTCAAACATCTATCCTTGGGATAACTATTTAGAAGAAGCATTAAAAGTTCATCAATTCTTAGCATACTTAGAGGACAATGAGGTAACCCTAGAACAAAGAAGAAGATATCACAAAGCACCTAGGGCAGTCCTCTTTCGAGACTATTGTTATGAATTGCAAGCTCAACCTTCTACCTCAAATACTAAGGAACTTACCCTTGTCCACTTCATCCAACTTCTAGTACATGATTTCTCTTTTGAGGAAGAACACTACATGAGTCCTGAAGATCTAGAGCCCATTAATGACATTCACAAGCTTTTCAAGGAAGATTAAACCATTTAGCATTGTTATCAAAATTTTGTAAATATTTGAGTTAAAGCATAGTAGATTGTTTTCTTTTTCAAGATAAAAAACAAAAAAACAAAAAATAAATAAAATAAAAAACAAAAAATTTTTTAATTAGCATCGATAGGAAAGATGCCTAAAAATTTAAGGAGTGGTAAACAAGTGGCTACTAGCTTCGAAGATGAGTCAAAAACTACAAACCCTAATGCTGAAATGGAAATAGAAGAAATTCTAGAAGAACAACAATTACAAATAGAACAAGATGAAGAAAATGAAATAATCAACGATATTGACCCAAATTTGGGACCTCAAGGGGACATTCATTTTCAATCTATGCAACACTTTTGTGATTTTTTAAATCGTAATCGAGATTCCCTTACTAATGTGTTGGAAATAGAAGATCAACTTGCAAAGGGTGACTTCTCGATGGAAGCAGCTCTAGAAGCAACTTTCAAACTTCACCCAAAACCTGAGACATATATAAATGCATCATTACAACATGACACTTATAATGATCATTCCTTAGATAATACCCAAAATATACCTCCTCAAGAAGATGATGCTCAAATAAACATCTACAACAACAACCTATTTTTGCAACTACCACAACCACTTCCACCCAAAAGCAACCTTCTCCATCTAATAATAATACTATTCTTTCTCAATATTTCCAACATCTATTTGCTCAAAATGCTACTTCTCAAAAAAATAAAAATATGCAAATTCTCAATTCTCCTCGACAAAATACTCAACAAAATACTACAAAAACCCTAATACTTCAAACACTAGGTACAATCATGTCTCTATTTCCACTCCTTATATGGTAGCACAACAAACATATTATCCTCCACATAGCAACATAGTAGCACAAAACAGACATGATGAGCAACCACATCATCTTGAAACTATAGTAAAACAATTAGCTTCACGATTGGATCAAATAGACCCTTATCGCCCTACATACAACTATAAGGAAATGTGCAACCAACCATTAGATCCTATTGTTGCTGCTAGACCATACCCTAAACGTTTCCCCATGCCGGTTTTACCGATTTATAAGGGGGTCGAAGATCCAATCGAGCATATTCGTATGTTTAGGACAACTTGTCATGACATTGCATATGATGATATGTTATTATTAAAGATGTTCCCAAAAATTTTAGGAGGTATGGCATTAGAATGGTACTATCAATTGCCAACACATTCTTTAATAAATTTTGAAGAAACTGCAGAATTATTTGTACATCAATTTGGTGCCTACATAGAGAGACATGTCACAATCAAATATTTGTACAACCTTAAACAAGGAAAAGAAGAGAGCTTCACAAAATTTCTAGCTCGATGGAGAAAACTTTTAGGAAAACTACATTTCACTTTACCTCCAAGGGAAATGTTAGATATTTTCATTGGGAATTTACAAGAGCAATTATCCTATGAGTTAGCTACTACAACCGTAACATCCTTTGACCAAGCTATAGACTTGGCTAGAAGGGTAGAAGAAGCCCTAATTAGAAGGGGATAATTTAAAAATAAGGATGAAGATAAGTCATCTAAAAATCAATACAAGAACAAACATGTGGTAGGATATGGGGTTACAGATAGTAGACCCCCTCCAAATGTTAATACCATAGAAACTACAAAGAAGTTTGTGTTAAAAGCACCTCAAAGACCTCCACAATGTAACTTCACAAGATTAAACCAACCTTTGACAATGGTCTTACCACAATTGGTAGAAAGAGGTTTGATAAAATTGCCAGAGATACGACAACCTGATCCCTCTCAACCTTGGTATAGACCAGACCAACATTGTGATTTTCATCAAGTTGATGGACATCCAACAAACACTTGTAAAATATTAAAACATTTGGTGCAAGACTTAATTGATGATGGAAATTTGGAAGTGGAAAGCCCTCCACCAAATAAAAACCCTCCAATAGCAAATGCACAACAACAACAGGCACAAAATGCCAATCAAGATTTAGATATATTTCAAAATCCTTTACCAAACCATGGTAAGGAAGCTGTAAATCAGCTAGACTATAAGATTGTTCCTCATCCAACATGTTATGTGGGAATGATTAGTGGTCACTTACCATCACAACCTTTACAAACTCCCTTTGTGCCTACTCAATCTGTTGTCACAATTGAGCCAATTCATGGAAAGACAATACAATTCTCATCCTTGAACCATATAGAAAGTGAAACTGAATCTGAGGTAGATATTAGTTCATTACATTCTAATAGTTCAGAATATGAATCAGAACCAATTTTACCCATCACAGATTCATTAATTCTAGAGGAACCATTTCCAAGAATGATAACAACCCATCCTTCTTCACAACAACTTCTTCCCATAGAACAAACATCAAATGCTAGATCACAACTTATTCAAAATGATCATCCCATTCCCCATCAATCAAACAACATTGTGGCTACAGTTGGAGCCATTACTAGACAACAAGCTCAAAACCAAAATTCTCAATCTCAATTACCTACAACTCAACCAAATAATGAGGATCAACCACCTTTTGTTCTGAAACCACCTTATAAGGGAAATAATGTAATTCGACCTCAACAAAAGGCTCCCTTTGATATTAATGAACAACTAGCTAATACAACAACTAGGATTTCCCTCTTAGATCTTCTTAGAACTTCATCAGTTCATAGAGAAGAGTTAATGAACACCTTGAGTCAAATGATGGTACCTCAAGACATAGAACCAACTGTTGTAGTGAATGTTGTAGCTTCTCATGGAGTTGATTACATTGACTTTCATGACAAAGATATACCTCCACATAGTATGCATAGGGATAATCCCTTATACATAACAACATTAATTGGAGATGTAGGTGTTAAGAGAGTATTAATTGACAATGGCTCATCCTTAAATATCTGCACCTATGACTTTTTCAAAAGGTTTGGGTTCAGAAATGAAGATTTACGAAGAACTAAAATGATTATAAAAGATTTTAATGATGAAACCCAAGAAGCTTGTGGTGTGATATCTATCCCATTACAAGTTGGCCCTAGAATATTGGACACATCTATTTTTGTTGTATCTTGTCCTGCATCATACAACATCCTTCTAGGATGCCCTTGGATTAATGCAATGAGGGCAGTTCCCTCTACACTACATCAATGTGTCAAATTCAAATTTAAAAACCAATTGGTCACCATCCATGGAGATCCTAGACCTTTTGATATGTGTGCAATGGTGGAACCTATTGATGTTCCATTTTTTCCAGCCTTATCATCATCAATACCTGTTCCCTCTAAATCTTCTTCCCCAAAAATTGAACCTTTACCTTCTTCTGACACAACTATACCATCTAAAATTGATAATCCTTCTACCTCATATCCCCTCATAGATGAAACTTTAATAGACTTATCTACCATATTAGCACCTATAGAATATGTAAATTTTGTTGTACAAGACTCCATTGTCTTGTCCCAATTACCGCCATCCCCACGTATGATAGGTTTACCTCACAAACGAGGAAACATATATCATGTTGGAAGTTGTACTTTTATTTCTGTAGGGTGTTCTCCCGATAGAATTAACATCAAGCAAATGAGCTTTACGTTCGATGAGAATAGTTTTGCTCAATGTTACTTTTCCAACAAATATATAAAATCAAAACAAATGATGTGTGATATGGGTTATAGAGGTAAAGGCTTGGGTCCTTTTGAAAATGGTATACGTGAGCCATTTGAGGTTGAGGAATGGCCTACCTGATGTGGTATAGGCTATATCCCTACAAAATCTCAACCTTTCCCTTTTGATGATGATGATCATCTAATCACCTATGATGAATATTTAGAAAATAAAAAACATTTAATAAATAATAAGAAGAGAAGACAAACTCATTTTTCTTGCAATATGATTTCAATAGTCCATCCAAAAATGATTGCCACTCTAGATGAATGTATAGAAGGAGATGTCTTTTTCGACACCTCCCTTGAAGAAGTCATGAGGAATGGTTTCTTCTTTGATGGGTCTATCCCATGTATAGCCCATGTTCACACAGTAACCCCACAAGAAGAATTAGCCAAATTATCCCTAGAAGAACTTCAAGAAATGGGTGTTTCACCCGCCCCTCCTAACTTCGAAAGGGATTTAAATATTTTGGTAGAAGATATCTTGAAAATCAATATTGGAACAGAAATTAATCCTCACATGGTCAAAATTGGAGCTACCTTGAGTAAAGAAGAACAAATAAAATACACAAAACTTCTTGTGGAATACCTTGATATCTTTGCATGGACATATGCAGATATGCCTGGCTTAGATCCTTCTGTTGTCATGCACCACTTAGTGGTGCATCCTGATGCTAAACCAATGAAACAAAAACTTAGGAAAATGCATCCTAAAGTAGCCTTGTTAGTAAAATATGAGTTACAAAAGTTATTAGATGTTGATTTCATTCAGGCCATAGATTACTCTGATTGGATATCTAATGTCATCCCAGTAACCAAAAAAGAGGCTACTAAAATTAGAGTATGTACTGATTTTAGGGACATCAATGTTGCATGTCCCAAAGATGATTTTCCCCTTCCTAATATGGATCAAATCATTGATTTCATAGTAGGAAGTGGGATGTTATCCCTTATGGATGGATTTTTTAGATATAACCAAATCCATATAGCACAAGAAGATCAACCTAAAACTACTTTCATTACACCTTGGGGGACTTTCTGTTGGAAAGTAATGCCCTTTGGTTTAAAGAATGCAGGAGCAACTTATCAATGGGCTATGACCTATGTGTTCCATGATATGATGTATGACATCTTACATGATTATGTAGATGACATCATAGCTCGATCCATTAAGGAAGAGGATCATATTCTCGACTTGCGATGAGTCTTTAATAGACTCCATGAATATAAAGTCTGCTTAAATCTAGACAAATGTGTTTTTGGAGTAAAATCAGGAAAATTATTGGGATTTATTGTGTCTATGTGAGGAATAGAGATAGATCCTATCAAAATCAAGGTAATCATTGATATGCCACCACCAAAAACTTTAATAGAACTCAGAAGCTTACAAGGTAAGCTCCAATCTATCCATCGTTTCATTGACAAATTGGCGGATAAATGTCAACCCTTTCTTAAGTTACTTAAGAAAGATACTTTTTTAAATGGGATGAAGAATTTCAAGAAGCCTTTGAAGCTCTTAAGACATATTTTCTTACACCACCAGTACTCGTTCCTCCTAGGCCCGAGCATCCTTTTATTCTATACATTTCTACCTCAGAACTTGCGTTAGGAGCAATGCTAGCACAACATGATGAGGATAAGAAAGAAAGAGCTATTTATTACATAAGTAGAACTTTAATAAGCTATGAAACTCATTACACACCTTTAGAAAAAATTTGTTTAGTTGTGTTTTCTACACAAAAATTGCGCCACTATATGCTTAGCCAAAAAACTTATGTCATAGCAAAATTTGATCCATTATGATACTTGATGAGTAGACCTTATTTATCAGGACGTGCAGCAAAATGGGTTCTCGCTTTAAGTGAGTTTGATCTAACCTTTATTGGGTAAAAATCCATTAAAGGGTAAGTCATAGCAGATCAACTCATCGCTGCACCCCTTGAATCTACTCATCCATTGACAATAGAATTTCCTGATGAATGCCTTAATCTAGAAGGTGATTCTTCAGAATCATGGTCTCTATTTTTTGATGGAGCCCATTGTATGAGTGGTGTAGGTGTAGGTATTATATTAGTATCTCCACAAAAACAACTTATCCCATTATCTTTTAAACTCCAATTTTCCTATACAAATAATACAATAGAGTATGAAGCTTTAATCCTTGGGTTATGAGTAACTTTAGCCTTAGATATTAAAATCTTATCAGTTTTTGGAGACTCACAACTCATGGTAAATCAAATTAATAATATTTATCAAACCTGAGATGAGAAACTCCACCCTTATAAAGAGTATGTTTTAAAACTTATCTCTTTATTTGAGAAAGTTACTATCGAAGCTATCCCTCATACTAGTAATCGTTCTGTGGATGCTATGGCAGTAGCTGCTTCCCTTATCCCTTTGGAGTTGGATGATGATCATGCTACTATCATCATTCACCAACTTTGAGAACCCACATCATTAGAATCTTGTCTAGCACCCTTAGATATCTTCATAATTGAAGAAGCATCTTCAGAATCATGGTATGGAGATATTTTAAATTTTCTCCAAAATGGGTCATACCTCGATGGCTTAGATAGGAATCAACGATGATTATTACGTAAGTGAGTTGTTCATTTCATAATCATTGAAAGTACTTTGTATAAAATATCTTTTGAAGGTATCCTTTTAAGATGCCTCAATGTCAATGAGTCTAAAAAAGCATTAAGTGAGGTCCATGATGGATCTTGTGGAGGCCATTTTAGTGGAGGATCCATAGCCAAAAAGCTCCTATGAATGGGATACTTTTGGCCCTCCATGGAAAAATATGCCAATGAGTATGTGCGTAGATGTGACAAATGTCAGAAGCATGTAAATCTCATCCATGCTCCTACCCAAGAGCTTCAAGCTATCTCTTCCCCTTGGCCTTTTTCAAAATGGGGCCTAGACATTATAGGGAAGATTAACCCAGTTTCATCATATGGTCATAAATTCATCATAACAACAACTGAATATTTTACAAAATGGGTAGAAGCTATACCATTGGCTTCTTGCACAGGAACCCAAGTCTCAAAATTTATTTTCAATCAAATCATCTATAGATTTGGGATTCCATCTACACTTGTTTCAGATAATGGAACTTGTTTCAAAAATAAAGACATTCAAAAACTTTGTGCTAAATATAAAATCCAACATAGATGGTCTACTCCTTATTATCCACAAGGAAATGGCCAAGCTGAAGCATCCAATAAAACTTTAATTAAAATACTAAAAATATTGGTTAATAAATCAGGATGAGATTGGCATACTCAATTATATCCTACTTTATGGGCTTATCGAACTAGTGTTCGAACCCCTACTGGCGCTTCACCTTTTGTCTTGGTATATGGTGCTGAAGTCGTATTTCCTTTTGAGCTTGAAGTCCCTTCTTTAGGTCTTTTACTTCAAGATGCTAAAGTAGGAGATGAATATCATGTTGGATGACTAAGCCAATTGGAATTACTAGATGAAAAGTGTATAAACGCCTTAGAGCACCTTCGCTCATATCAAGATAAACTCAAAATATCATATTCTAAGAAATTTCATACTCGATATTTTGAGATTGGAGATCTAGTTCTTAAAGAAAATCAAAAAAATACAAATGCTCGAACTGATTTAAAAGGAAAATTTCAACCAAATTGGCTAGGTCCATTTATCATCACTACAAAATTTGGATCAGGTGCATATCGTTTGGCTACCTTAGATGGAAAAGACCTTAAGGAACCAATGAACATCATGCATCTTAAAAGATACTATGCATAAAATCAAGAAATCTCACCATTGTACATAGTTGTAAATACCTTGTATATAAATTTCTTGCATCTAATTCAATCATTTTATTTAAATCATCTTCAACTTAGTTGTATTTATCTATGAATTTATTCCTATTAAATTGTGATCCAATTGCACAACATCATATGGTCACATCCAATTATTATTCTACTTAAAATTAGACCGATGTTATCAAAATTCATAGTTAATTTTGGTTTACTTTGGAAGAATTCAAAAATTATCTTGAACCACTCACCAAAATACACATTTTAATAAAATCTTGATTCTTAGTATTGATTATAAATCTCTCTTGAACCAAAAGCACTACTGTTTCACTAAATAAATTTTGAAGTTTTGGGAACTGATCTTGCCACTTTTTGAACCAAGAATCACACTTACACATCTTAAAAATGATTTTGCACAAGGGAAGATGATGCTACATAGTAGTCCTAGCTCCTTAAGCGAAAGGTTTCCCTTGCTATCCTATTATGTGCATGGTCTAGAATATTGAGAATTGGAAAAAGGACAAGCTCCTCCCTACCCAAATAAAATCCCTTGCTCTTTGTATAATCTGAGCAAGTATCCCTTGAAAAAAAGAGAAGAAAAGAAAAAAAGCAAAAGAAAATACCTTTTACTACAAAGAAATAAAATCCCCTTGTTCAAAAAAAAAGTGAACAAGAATCCCTACTCAAAGAAATCAAAATAAAATAAGGGGGTAATGAGCTTGAATCCCTGGAATTCCTTAGTTATTTGAACACCATGGGGTGATCCTTATTACAAGTATGGGGTGGCATCAAGCCTCGCTTGGAAATGGGGTAGCCTTATGCATGGCGACATGTCTATCACATTAGCGACCTTCTTTTGTACATACCAATGTCATCTTGTGGATTAGCTAGCTTTTGGTAGCTTGTATTACATAGTAGTTAAGTCTAACTGAATGCATACAATCATGGTAAATGAACTCCTCATTTTGCACACACATTGGTTCTTAAAGTTGGCTTGCATCATTACCTTACTCAAAATTGGTAAATGAATTTCATAAGCACACACATTTGATCCTTGAGAGATTTTGTATCATAATTAAGGTCAAGATGGAAAATGAATACACAAATCACACACTGGTTCTTGATAAATTTGACTTCATCCTAGAAATGACCAAAATTCTCCTTGAAGTTTGATTAGCAAACATCATTATTTCATCATGGATTTGTATGACTGTTAGCATATGCAATTGGTCCTAAAAAATAGTTAATCTTACATTTTCATACCTATCACTTAGCATAAATGCTTCCATTTTACTATATTGCATGATTGCTTATCATTTACAAAAACTTGCATTTGATCATACATAATCACTTTCTCATATAACTACATATTGACTTCACGATGATGGCATGAGACAACCCTAATAAAATCTTTCTATTTACTTCACACTAGGAATATTATGCCTAGCACAAGTCCTCTACCCAATTTTTCATGCTTAGTCACCTTCATCTTACTTCCTTTTAATATTAACTTAGAATTAATCTTAAAAATCATAAAATACTTTTCATCAAACTTATCACTTTTAAACAACAACAAAATTTCAAAATTATTTTGTTGACCACAACCCTTTGATGTTAACAATATGGTAAAATCTCATACAGGATCTGCTTAACGACCAATGCGAGGGGCAGCCTCCATAGATGATCATATACAAGCATACATCCTCAAGATATATTGTTAACTGATCAAAATCAATAGGGTTCATTTTCAAAATACTTTTCTTCTACAAAACAATCCAATCACACTACATTACAAAATATCAATTTCATTAAATCACACCTTACTTTTTCCATATCTTGATTAAGCATGATAAAAAAGACATTAAAAATTAGAACATGATTAAAAGTATGATTATGTAGATCATCAAAAACCCAAATCACATACATATCAAAATACCAAACCTGTTTACTCAAAACCAATTTGGTGATCATGCCCATCCTTCTTGGGGCTCGTGTCAGGGTTTATTAATGGTTAAGCTTCCTTTGTACCTTGAAAAATTATGCTACTCTTTTCAACCCATTTCGACCTTTGCCCTAGCCAATCCTTGCATGGAAAAGGTTTTATTTTTTTTTCAATGTCGCTTCTTTGGATACATATCAGGAGTCCTAACGATAGTGCCACCCTATAATTTGATTCATTGCATGCCCTTTTTGTTTTTGAGACTTTTCCATCCTTTCTGGTCTTGCCCATTCCGATCCTTTCACCTAACCTTCATCTGTACCATCCCTTCCCAACCATAATGAAAGAAAGCAAACCTATCTACATTGAACCAACTTTTTTTGAGCTCAAATATTTGATTAGAGAGTTGTGAAAAGACAAAACCAATAGGACCCTGATTGAGTTCTTCAAGTTATTCACTGGGGTTGAAGACAACATAACAAAGGCCTTTATCGAAACGTGGAACAAAGGTGTCACAATCCATGATGTTCAATTCCAAACTACCTTTGAGTTGTTGGTAGATCTAATAGGTCAACCCGTGTATGACAAAGTAATTCATCGCAACAAACACAACTGGGATGTGGAGCTGACCTACTTCAAAAATAACTCAGAAGTTTACAAAAACTACAAAAAAGGTTTGTTTCGTGAACATATCTCCCCTCCTTTGTAGCAAATCCTTGTTCTTGTAATGCAGTACTTAACATGTGATAATCCAAAATCACAACTATGTTGTTTCCACCTAGCATATGTTAACCATTTTCGTGATGCCAAGGCCATGAATATCCCTGCTACCATTTTTTGGTCTATTGATTACACCATTGTGTCTACCCGAAAAAAGGATGATGTCTTACCCTGTCACCAAATGCTTTTCAAGGTCCTTTACCATTATATCCTCCTCAAATTCCCTAAGGGTAATATTCCCACTCCTGACTCTGAGGAGGAGAACTCTTCCTCTACTCCGAGCCCCAAACCCTCTAAACCCAAGAGGAAGTACAAAAATGATAAACCTCAACCTGTCTCTAGGAAGAAAATTAAAATTGAAACCACCCTTGTTAGAAGCTCATAGAGACTGAGGCTCAAATAATTAGTGGAAATACCATCCTCCATTTTAGGTAAACCTTCTAAAGTTCAATCCTCTTTTCCTGACCTGGTAGAAAAATTTCTCCACAAACATGTTGTTCATGCCACGATGGCCTCTATGGAGACTGCTCATACTGCTATTGGTAAGGCTATTGCTAGCCTTAAATAACAGAGGCATAACCTTAGCCTTTTGTTCTTCTATGACAACTTCAATGATTCCTCCATGATTTCTATTGTTGAAGCCCCTTGTGACACCAAAGGAGGCATCAAGGATGAATACATGGTCAAAGACGATGATGTTGTAGAAATTGCTAAGATAGCATGCCTTGAAGGTCTGAAGGACAACCCAAAAGACACCCTGAATAATGAAGAGAAGGATTAAGTGAAGGACATTGCTCTTGAAAATGATGATGATTCTGCTCTACATCTTGGTGCTAATCCTTGAATTGCACCTACATCATTTTGCTTCTTTGGGGTTTTTTGTTCATTCCTTTTTTCTGAATAGTGTTCCTCTGCTCCGTATGACTGTTGGGTTTGTTATTGGATGAAGGTTGATAGTTTTTGTTTATGTTCCTATTGATTCCTCTATCCCCGAGGAAGGTTTCTCTTGGTTTTTCTAGCCTTTGGCCTTTTAGTTTTTCTTTATTCGGTTCAAGCTAGTTCTATAGTGTTCTTCTTGAATCCTTTCATGTAAAAGGCATTGGGGTGCCTTTCAAATACCCTTTTTGAAATAAAATTAGTTAACTTAAAAAAAATATTAAAATACCAAATGAGAACAATGATACTCACACACACATACACACACATATATATATATACATATATATATATATATATATATATATATATATATATATATATATATATCATAAATAGTATAAACAAATTTGACTGGTATGCCACAACTCTCACAATCAGTATACTCGGTCACCAGGGGGTATACCACAAAATCCAACCTTGGTATTTCATCCCCTAAATCCCTTAGATCCCATGGAGCAATGGGGATCATCATAATGACCTGGTGATTGAGATACCCAAAATTGTGGTGCCTCAGATGCTGTCCTAGAAGCTAATCTAGCCATAGATCCAGAGTATCTTGGATCTACAACCTTCGGAGGCAATTCAACCCTCTAATCCTCAAGCACTAGATGGAAGTAGAGACTTTTCTAGAATTTTTTACACTATGCTACATGGGTGGTCTCTGCCTATGCACTCCTTAATGCGCTCTCTAATCATTTGATCCTAGAAGACTGTCCAAAGGCCTTACTCCTTGAATAGGCCAACTAGGATGGTGTTAGCTAAGATACCTCCAATCTCTCTCTCTAGTCCAACTAGGCATGTGCATGTGCAAGCTCACCCTCTAAATACTGAATCATGCTAGCCTGAATATAGATTTGTGTATTCAAGTTTGCAACCTCACACTCTAGAGCAGTTATCCTCTCTACATCATTGTTCTCTCCCTCCTCTATAATGATTCCCTTATTGGGTGAATCCCATCTAATATTCTACTAAGGATACATTCTGCCTTGTCCTAGTGGGGAAAATCTCCTCCACTCCTACCATATTATCTTCTCCCTGAATACCTCCTCTCATTTGAGGCCCCTCTCTCCTAGAGGGTACCTGTATCCCACTATGTTGTTGCTCAACATATTTTCATCAAACAATATCCTGATAGGCCCGTCACACCTAGTAGGCTCGATATCTCTCTTAAATAATACTCATAGGATGAATCCTTATGTATCACTTTGTATATACATTAGTGACACCTTCATCATCTCCCATAGCCAATGGAACTATAGGATCATCCTCTTGAGCATCTAAAAATTTGATCAGGTTAGGTGCCCTGATGACTATAGTCGTGTCATGCATCAACCTCAAATACTGAAAATCCCTAACCTTAGGGATGCCCTAATAAAGCCCAAATTGGTGGAGCACTCTATCTTCTCAATGAAGTTCAACCTCACCATGCTCGATCTAAAGCCAAATCACTCACTGTATGTGAGCCAACTCCACTATGTCCTCCTAGGTCTCCTCACTACTATGTGCTCCCAATACTATACCTACAAAAAATATGTAAAAATAAGTCTTGTGTCCTTCTTGTACACAACTTTGAATAGAGTCTTATACAAGCGTTATAATATTTAGGGTCTATATGCAAATATGAGACCTGAATCCCTCATATCTGCTATGATCTCTGCTAGGCCCCATGGTAGATGTCAACCACTCTAGTGACACACTAGCAAACTTGCAACTACACTTGGAAACACTATTGTAAGTGTAAAAACTCCTCTCTCATTATCAGTCTCTCCAGGATAACACCACTCTAATCAATTAGAAAGGTAGGATATTATATCAATCTCCTCATCACCGGCCTCTAGTTCACCGATAGGTATACAAACTGGCCCCTGATGGGCACTCTCAAAATCCTCCAAACATCCTCCAAATTAGGTGCCATCTCCCCTGTAGGTAATAAAAATGTAGAAGACCCCATATACCATCTAAGCCATCAAAATTCTATAATCTATAGGAATTTGTGGCATCTCTACCACATGTTTCAGCCCTGTTGCCTCCAAGACTGATCTTTTATCTACATTCAGGGATTCTACATATCCCTAAAATCCTGTACATCTCCATTCCCTATTTATCAATACTCCTCTTTGTAAAAATAAAACAAAAATAAAACAATTATTAGGCATCATATTATAGAAACTTAAAAAAAATCAAAATTATATAAAATTAATTCTCCAAATTTGAAAATTTTGACTCAAATTTATGAATTTGAAAGTCAAATTTTGGCTCGAATTTGAAGATTCGGATCATTTTTAGAAAATTTGAGATGTTACAAAATCATTGCAATGCCCCAAATTTGTTGTTGCAATCATGAAATGGTGAGCTGCAACTAAAAATTTCAAAAACATGACAAAAAAATTGTAACAAACAAAAATTTTCTACACTAATATGGCTTGAATCCTTACCCAGATCTAGATGCCCTCCCTATTTTTTGCATGAACCTCATCTACCCAATGTTGTGATTCCACCATTTTTATTTCTCCAAAGTAAAATTTCTGAAAATATAAAATGTAAAAATGAATTAGGTTTTACCCTAATTTTTCATTTTATTCACTTTTTACCCTCTTTTCAAAATTTTGAGTTTTGCACTAAAATTTAGAATTTTATACAAAAATCGAAAGGGGTGTCTCAGATAATAAAAAAATGAATAAATTTTTGTATAAAAAAATTGGTTTTCTTGTAAAACATATTTTACCTTATTTTTGCTACATATTTTCTTTAATGCATTTTTTTCAATAATATACTAAAGAGGGGATAAAATATAGCAGGGGAAAATTGACATATCAAATTCTTCCCCTTAGAAAATAGTGTTGCTAATCTAGCAACGTCTCCCTAACCCTTATTCCATTTTCCTCATTTGGTATGCTCATTTTTTGGTTGTTTTCTTCTCTCTAGAAATTTTGGGATGTTATGAAATTAGCCAAACATGAAATCCACCTAATTATGACAATCAGTTATAAATCATTGTGTTTGTCCTTATTTGGGCCAAACGACATCCTCAAAAAATTTGAGACCTCTCGAATCTATCTAAATTAGGGCGAGGCCTTAATTTCTTGTTATTACACCCAATTTAGCGATCAACCTCGATGGATTTAATCCAATACTTCTCCCTAGATTCTCCCTGGCTCCTTGGTATTCTAATTCCACTTTTACTTTTTTTAATCCTTGAGAATTGATAGAGATTTTTTGTCAATTTTTTAGGTTGCAATTCATGAAATTGTAGGTTACAGACCCAAAATTACGAAAGGGATGGAAATTTAATCATTGCTTTTTAGAAGATGAATTCGTGAGCTTACAAATTCATGAAATTATGATATTACTCCTAAAATAATTTGCATCACACTTGGGGGCACATTCAGATCAAAGTTTGCATATTCTTGATTCCATTTCATGTTTTCAATACCATAGATCATATTTTCTTATTGAATTGAGGCATTATTTATCATTCCATTCTGTTAGAATTACATGATTTCAAGATAAATCTAAATACATATAGAATAAAGTCATTTGAATTTGATATATGTAATATGAATACTTTCTAAAAATTTGCAAAGATCTAATCATATTAAATCATAATCTATTGGTGATCGGGTTTAAGATCTTATTTTCAATCAATTTTTAGTGTCATTTTATGAAATTGCAGGTTTTAGGCAATTTTGTGGATCCTCGAAATTGAATTCGTAAAATTATGAATTTGCTCAAAAGATCACAAATTTATCTGCAAGACCCAAAGTTGCACAGACAAGTTATAAAGTTTCTAGATTCAGCCAACTGGATGAGATAAGGCTTAGAATTTATTTTTGATCTGAAATTGCATATAAATTTACTTCTTAGAACATTTGTGTGTATTTGTTTTCATTGAATCTCAATCGCATATAGGTTAGTTTAGTTGCATTGGCCAAACCTAGGTGTATGAAAGTAAGTTTAAAACAAAACATCAAACAAATCCTCACCTAGGCATAGAAACTACCATAGAAAGTATTTCTTGGTGAACCCTCACCCCATTCATCAAAAATCACCAAGGAGAGCGCAATCCAAGTGCTTTTTTCTGAGATGTAGATTCATTATTTTCCCTCCCCATTTCAAGTGTGGATCCATTAGCTTGGGGGAAAGGGGTGCAAAATTTTTGGATCTACAGCTATCACAAAGTGCATTCTTTGCATGGGATATTACTGGCCTACGATGGAGATACTATTGTTCTTATGTCCATAAGTGCATTAAGTGTCAGCATCATGCAAATCTATCACATGTACCCTCATAGACCTTACAAAAATGTATTTTTGTGGCATTTTTCATAATGGTACTTTGATCTAATTATAAAAATCTTACCCTCATCTTCAAGATGACACATGTTAATTCTAAAGACCACATAATATTTTACAAAATGGGTGGAAGCTATTCTCCTTACCACTATGATAGAAGCACATATTGTGAAATTTCTACTTCATAACATAATATGTCATTCTTGTATTCCATCCAAGATCATCTCAGATAATGGACCCTTGTTAGAAAATAAGGATGTTCAATATTTGTGCAACTAGTATCATATCCAACACAACTTTTCAACTCCTTATTATCCATAGACTAATGAACAAGCTAAGGCATCAAATAAAATTATTATCACCATCCTAAAAAAAATAATTAATAATAATCACAAGAATTGGCATCTTCAATTGCCTCCGACACTTTGGGCTTATAGGATAAGAATTCAAACACCAACTGGATCAAATCAATTTTCACTAGTATATAGCACTGAGTCCATTATACCCTTGGAGCTTGAAATTCTCTCATTATGCATCTCATTACAAGAACTCATTGATGATGACACCACACGACAAACTCACATTGATCAACTTACTCTTCTTTATGAACAACACATTAATGCTTTTGACCATATTCACATTTATCAAGATCATATTAAGTGATCCTATGATACAAAGGTTCATCTTAGATTTAATTTGGTGATCTTGTCCTAGAATATAATCAGTAGAACTCTAACTTGTCTAGCCATTTGTGGGACAAATTTGCCATAAATTGGTTAGGCCCATTCATAATTTATCATAAGCTAGGACCGGTAACTTATTGATTAGCTTCACTTGAGGGTGTTGAGGAGCTTGAACCCCTTAATATTCTCCACCTACGAGCATTATATGCATAAAAAAGTCATAAAAAAAAACAAAAATGCATAAGCACCACACATAGTTTCATTTTGCATAACATTACATTTCACTTCACATCATCATTGCATTACACATTACCATTTATAACACTATGCATCTCTCTTGCATATCATTTTGTCTAGTCACATGTTTCATCATTAGACATTTTGTTCACTACACTTGCATTCATCATTCATTATGTTGATAATTTTATGTAGCACCATGTTTGTACAATGTCATTTTTTTTATGTAATCTATTTATCTAGGGCATACACCTCATTCCATTGTTTATCCACATTTGTATTCCCCATTTTAGGTGTTTGGTTACTTGTCTCCTACTCCCCTTTAGTCATTGTTACAAGGGGTCCAATGTGATATTTTGGTCATTCAATCATTCCCAATTTTCCATTCAGATTTTGTATAGTGCCATCTTGATTCCTGGTGGTAGGGTCTTTCTTTGATTGTACCTTGTTAATCTCAAAATACCAACACATATTCACGCTCTTAATTATGATTTTCAAACAAGGAAATATGACACTACAAAGTAAGTCTTGCCTCTTATGCAAATAGTTTCCTTGCTCTTCCTATCATGCACATGGTCTAGAAAGCTGAGAATTGATAAAAGGACAAGCTCACCCAAAAAAAAATCCCTTTGCTCCTCTCCAAAATGAGCAAAATCCCCAAAAATATAAAATAAATCCCTTTTCTCCTCTACAAAACGAGCAAAATCCCTAAAAAAAATCCCTTTGCTAATCTCCAAAACAAGAAAAATTCCCAAAAATCCCAAAAAATGAAGAAAAAAGAGCTTCAATCCATGGAATTATCATTGTTTGTTAACTGTGGGGTAATATCCATCAGGGCTATAGACACCTGACTGGTAGTGGAGTAGCCTTATGCATGTAAACATGCTTGTCACATTAGTGACCTTCTTTTATACAAATAAATATCAGCTTGTAGAGGAACTAGCTTATTGGTGGCTTACATTATAGAGTAGTTAAGTCCAATTGTGTACAAAGTCAAAGTAATGAACTTCACTATGCACACACAAGGATATTAAATATCTTGGTCTTCCTAGAAAATTTTTATCTCTTAGGTTCTTGCATGGTTAGTAAACAACTTTTGATTGGTCAACTAGGGTGTTTGAGTCTCTTGAAAGCCTTGTTGTTCACTTGTAACCTCTCATTGTTCACAATCCACTATCATCATAATTATGCATTACATATCTTGTCTTATTTGGTTTCCATTTGGGTGTATGTTCTTGATGAAAATTTTTTACATCTTGATTTGTGACTCTTATACATTCTATAATTCCTACACTTAGTTTGTTATTTCATCACAAATTCATTTATTATGTCCCATCATTTAAACACACATTCATATGTTGCATAATTCAAAGTATCATAGGTCATTAGCGCATTACATACATACCTAGGTATATGCAAACATAAAAGCTCTATAATTTTAGTCATCTAACATACATACATGCATCATCATACATATAAATCTAGGCATACATATATACTCATTTACCATTACATTAATGCATTCATTTCATCCATAAACATAAACATAAATAAACAACATAAAATATGCAATAAGAGATCATCTCATATATATAATAAATAAACAATACATCAAATGGTACAAATTGCTCACAGGCTATAATATGATGGGTCTTTAGATCTCACATCCAAAATAGGCTAACATACAAAGGACCCATCCTCAAGTTGATCATGATCCATCACTCTCACTACTACCCTATACCTTATATCTATGAGGCTACTTAGATCTATTGGTCCTTGACATATGAGATGTGTTTGGTGATGAGAATCATGGAATAGGTGGTCTCACTGAGGGCTCTCCTGATGCCCCGCCTCATCGACTTTGACGAGACTGAGATTATGATTCTCATGATGGAAGCACTCCATCAAGTCTATATATCTCATCCTCCAATCACCCAACATAATCCTAAATTTTCTAGTGTCATGAGTGATATCTAGTCACCCTGGCTTGCAACTGTACCACCTCTACCTATAATCTAGCCATCTCATTTATAACCTATGCACCTACAAAGGGTTGGGCCTATCAAACGATAATTTTTTCCACCTAAGTCTATAAATCATATTACTCTACCATAAGTCTCTCCCTCTCCTCTTGAAGGCTCTAGACTTGGGCCCATAAGGTGTACCTAACCTCTATCCAACCCCACCATATCTATATATCTGTCCCCCCATAGCTTTACTCTATGGTATAAATTGTGTCCCTATTGGTCTACTAAACTTGGAGGACACAAACTTGATAAATCAAAGCAACAATCTACTCCTATGGATCCTCCTCATCATCTTCATCCCCTTGCTCCTCATAGAATCTTCCTTAGTGGCTCCCTAAGATCCACACACATCCCTCTCCACCTGAAAACACACACATGTCTGTGATGGATCCTTTGTTATTCTAGTTGCTCCCTCTCCTCCAGTTGTTGCCACTCCTTGAACCTATTGAATAATCCACCATACATCATACTCTGCTATAGTGACAAGGTCATCCACATATATATTAGTCAAGGCCTCATATGTCTCCTCGCCTAGAGGCTCATCTCATGGCCACACCAACTAGATATCAGTCCCCCTCCACCTGTACACCACTGGGTCCTTAGGAACACCCTACCTCACTCCAATATGGTGGGTCACTTATGAGTACTAGAAGTACCTATGCTCCATGCCATGTCACCTTGTCAACCATCTATCACATTACACCCACCTTAGGTGCTCATCCTCCTTAGTCTAGGTTGATGCTCCCCTCCAAGATCTCCATATAACATATCTTGGTTGTATTCTAACCCATGAGTCTATGTAGTCCTCTAGAATACCTTGGAAGGGGTGGCTCTTGCCCTACTCTAACTCATGTAGCCATTACATGGCATAAGGGATCTCCCAGTTCACCATGTCCCTGCAAGCTACAAGCAGTCCACAATAGTCTATTCATATTGTCAACCCAAAAATACTCCCATCCCAATACATACAAGAGAAAGCTACACCCTAGGCCCAGTTTACCTCATTGTCTAATCTTGTATAGCTCCTTGTAGAGCTATACTAGTAAAGTAGTTCCCCATGCCATGATCCTTGGATCCTCTACTAAATCCATCACAAGGCCTAGAAGGTTCCATAGGAACCTAGTACTAGAAAATTTGAGCAGAGTAAAATTGGACATTAGTGAAATAAGCACTACCTATCCTACTATTATGAGTCCTATCTCATATCTAGTGCCCACACTAACTCCATCGTTGTTAGCATTACAATATACAATGTGCCATCAATCTCTGTAAAACCTCTATAGTACGACCTCCCTTTAGGAAATCATAGCAGTTATAATTAGTGCTCCCTCTATAGGGACCCATATAATCCATAGGGATATGCCTCTATAGGGACCCACATAATCCATAGGGAGATACCTCTATAGGGAGCCACTAAGGAGGATTCTATGAGGATAGTTAGACAAACACCTTTGAATTGCCCACTAGGGATATTACTATTACATTAGAGTCCATCCATGTAGACTAGGACTATATGATGGCCTTGATATATCAATGAGATAGTTAGAAAAACACCTTTGAATTTATTTTTGCTCGACATTGCGCTTTTGTACAAAGCATCCCAAAAAGAGGTATTTGTAGACACCTAAAATGTGTAATCACATGGAGAATCCTAAAAAAGACTCCTTTATAAATCCCATATCCATATTATGTAACCTTTGATCTAATTTAGTGGTTTCCCCCTATATTAGGTAATTTTTCTCCATAGGAAGCTTGATTGTCTTGACCTGAGATGGTGTTAGGCTCAGGATCATCTCGACCCAATATGGTCATGCAAAATCAAATTTAAAAAAATAAATAGATAGTGTAATTGACTATTAGTGTCATGCCTAATTTTGTACTAGTTCTATATGCCTTGCAGGTGGTAGTTTCACCTACCACATGTAGTCATTTGATGGTAGGTCTACTAGGTTACCCCTGATTGACACTTGCCTCATTTGTTGTTTCTCTTATTACCTATAAAATGGTGCCCTTTTCTATTGTTTAGAATCCATAAAATCGAATACTCACACAATGAAGTGCTACCAAAATGACCTACCATGTCTTATTGCTACTGAATCAATGTATTTGGATCATTGTGTAGATCTCAAAGCTACATTTCACCCTCTCACATGATCATCCCTATCACTCTAATGATCATCCACTCATTCCACCTCACCAAAAGTTTGTCAAAAACATAGTCCAACATCACCCAAAACATCACCTAAACCTAGTCACACAAAAGTGTGGGCCTGTAATAATGATCGTCTCATCTTGAGATGGTCCACAGATGAAACCATGTCGACCTGAGATGATCTCGGTCAGGTGACTAGTTTTTAGTTTTTTTGCATGTTAACTTAGATCCTAGTTTGCATGTACATTTTAGCATTAGATTTTTTATATTTAATGTATTCTACTATTTCTTATATCTATTTATGTTTTTATATTTTATATGTGTCCCACCTTTCGTAGATCCTGCATGTGCTACTGATCTGCTTTTTGTTTCTTTGTATGTAGGTTATAGGGTTCAAGGATCTGATTCTCATGTGGTATTCTTAAGAAAAATCACTCTCAAAACACTGTGCTAGCATAGGAATGTCAAGATTATGCCTGGGAAAATTCTTTTTGATGAAAAAGGGAATCATGTCCCTCATTGTAATATTGTATCATCGATGAAATCCCTAAAGGGGACTCTATGTAACACTTTGAAAGAATCAATACAAATTAATATACGGGATTCATTGTCATTTGATTTTGCATTGTGTTTCATATTATTTTTTATGGTGAAAATTTTTGTCCTTCAGCAAGAATACAAGTCCTAGGTCTACCTACTTTTTGCTTTGAATGCTGGAAAAAAAGTAAAGCTTTCTCTTTTTTCCAAGTAAGAAATCATAAAATGTGCATGCAAAACAATGAAGCAGGCCTAATATGCAGCTAGATGCACTTTAGATTTCTTACCTAAATTTTAAAAGGGAGATCAATTTTTGCTATTTATTGCCACTTGAAAAAATCATTTAATTCACCTTAGATTCCTTCACAAAATTGGTAACTAAACATAATTGGAGATTGCAAAACATGAAATTGATCGTATTATCTTATGAATTTGAGAACTAGTTATTTAAATTAAATTAGCCTTATGAATTTTAACTTATACCTATATTTATTGTAATTTTGTAATCATGCAATACCAAGATTCATTTATTTTCCAAAATTCTAGACAAATTGATTTGAAAACAACATAGACACCCTAATCTAACAAGTAGATCACATGTAGAGAAAAATCCAAAAATATTATACCTAAATTCACAATATGAACAAATTCATTATACCAATGTTGTTTCCCCTTATAGATATATGCATTGTACCAATACAATTTACCTTGTAAACAAATGTGATTTAACAATATATTTTTCATGTGGAACCCTCATAACTCTATGGCACACTTGTAGCTCTATGGCACACTCGTAGCTTTGTGGAACACATATAGCTCCATGGCACACCTGTCCTATTCAATTTCTTATAATTGAGTTCAAAGATATTTTTGCCTAGTCATATTTCAATATGTCTACTCTAGATCCCTCCTTAGTTGTTCATCTATTTATCACACTTGAAGCTAAACCTATTAAACAAAAGTTATATAATATCCATATTAAAAAGTCATATTTTGGTTAAATAAGAGCTTCAAAATATTCTTGATGTTGGTTTTATAAAATCAATCAACTATTTTTATTGACTTTCTAGCATTTTTCTAATAGATAAAAATAATTCAAGCATCAAAATATTTATCAAATTTTAAGACATTAACAAGGCACATCCCAAAGATGACTTTCCTCTCCCATATTAACATAATCATTGACTTTATTGTGAGATGTATAATTTTCTCTCTCATAGGTGGTTACTCGATATAATCAGACTAACATAACTCCTAAATACTAGTATAACACAACCTGCACCACATCTTAGGGAACCTTCTTCTACGAAGTGATACCCTTTGGGATAAAAAATGTAAGGGTAACCTATCAAATATCCATAACAAATATTTTTTATGACCTCATGCATGTTATCATGGAAGACTATGTTAATGAACTAGACCACTCAATTAAAAGAGAATACCAAATATGCAACCTAATATGTATCCTTGATGGGTTGAGAACCTGTAAGGTGCATTTGAAATTTTAGAAATATGTCTTTGGTGTACCTTCTAGTAAGATTCAAGGATTTATAGTTTCTTAAAGAGGTACATAAATAGATACCAAAAATATAGAAACCATAGTTAATATACCATCTCCTAAGAACCTTTCTCAATCTAGAAGCCATCAATGTAAAATTCAAGCCATTAGTTAGTTTATCTCCTAACTCATTGAAAAATACAAACCATTCAAAAAATTGCTAAAGAAATATATAAATTCAATTTAGACAATAGTTGTCAACAATAATTTAATGACAAATCCTCCTTATTTCTCCTAATCTTACTAAAAATTTTACATATTTATGACCAACAATGTCTTAGATAATTTACTAGCTTAGTAGGATGATGATGGTAGAAAAGGCCAATCTTGTATAACTATAGAATATTGGTCAGCTATGAGACCTTGGTATACCTTGTTAGAAAAAGGTGTCTCCCTAATGTTTACTTCTTATAAGCTTAGGAACTATATGTTAAATCATAAAACCTTTATCAATACATGGATGGACTTGTGGTATATCATGATCACATCCCAAGTGGATGGATTACATAGCTTAGCAAATTTGATCTTGAATTCATTACCCAAATGTATATAAAATTTTATTTCATAGCGTATCAATTAGAAGATGTGTGCTCAAAAGCTAGCCAACCCTTGAAAATTGAGTTCCCAAAAAAATCCATCCTTTGTGTCAAATTAGAACCTAAGGAGGAGCCTTTATTATTTAATGGCTCTAGATGCACCAAAGGATCAAGGGTGGGAATCATATTATATCCATTTGTCCTTTAAACTTAATTTTGCATGTACTAACAACACTAGAGAGTATGAATTTCTCATCCCTAGACATAGGGTTGCTAGAGATTTGAAGATGAAAAACCTTGATATGTGACTCCTAATTATTTGTCAATCAAATCACTATAGTATTCAAATATGAGTAATCTAATCTTGTTTAGGCCAAGGCCAAATTTGTGAAGAAGTGCTTATGATCACTATTAATGTATCATATGAGAATGTGATTATGTAAGCCTACGATAATTCATCATTTATGTAAGCCTATGGACATGTTTATATAAGCCTATGAGCCTCTTTCATATTTCACTCTTAGTGGTATTGGTTAATCCACATTTATGGATAACCTTACTTAAATAATATTTTATTATTATTATTATTATATTGTGAGGTTAACCTGAAGATTATGTTAATATCCACCTGAGGTTAACCTATCATTATGAATTTGGAATAACTATAAATACCTATCAATGAGGATATATTTTAATTATAAGTGTGAATAAAATATGATATATTGGGATACCCATGAGTACCCACATTCAACTTCTTGTCATATTTCTCTCTTCATTTATTCCTTTCGTCTCTTAATGCTATATTTTATTCACTTCTACATATTTTTTGGATATAATCATAATGCATGCATATTTTGGAATGTTTCTAGAAAATATTGTGAATTCCAACATAGATTCTATTAGACTAAATATAAGAAACTTAAGCCTTATAAGGAGATCATCAACTAGTTGTTTGTAGCTTTTAACAAGGTCATGATTGAATCCATCCCTAGATCTAACAAAGGCATATGGATGTTATGACTTCTATAGTATCCCTTATTCCATTAGAGTTTTATGATGAGAAAACTTAAAATTATGGAAATAAAAACATGTATATATTATTTTTTAACTATAAATTCAAATTTAAAGGAAATTGCCAAAAAATATAACATGTTCAATGTTAAATCATTTATAACTATAATTAAAATAAATGCATCATATAAAATTGTCACATTAATAAAACACAATAGATCCTAGTTAATATTATAATAAATTAATACCTAGTTACCTTCATTTGGGATATGTTCATCTATATTGTGTCCGTATTCCATGACCTCGTAATAACAACAAAAAAAAACTACAATAATTTATTAAGAAAATATGATATTTTTTAGTTTAAATGATATTAAACAAATACATATAACATAAAAACAATTCATGTCCAGCTCACTTGGATATTGTCAAAAAACTTAGGTAGTTCTATATGCATGTGATAAACAAATGATTATCCAACCCAATTATCATACTTATAAGCACAAATAACTATTTCTATATTTTGTTATCTCCTATCCTTAATGTTTTTTTTTGGTTGAAGAGTGACTTTATATTATTTTAAGAGAAAAATAAATTTAAACAAATCACAAAAAATTGGGTGGTATAATAGCACACCCCCAAAATACTATGTTGTGGGCCTAGCCCAAGAACAAACTAAGTTCAAAAACTACAAACTAAAATCTAAAAACAATAACTAAAAATGGGAACCTACTAGAGATTTATGCAAAAGTAGGTATAGCACTTGTCTGATAAGTTGTGCCCCTTAAGAATGGGCTCTCACCCAGTTTGTCACCATATGTACTAGAGAGAGCTATATCGATGGTGGCTAGTTTTGGGATTAGAAAATCCTAATTTATTAAGCATGTAGAACCATGGTGCCCTTTTACTTGCTATCCATCATAGCGGTTGACCACCATAATTATCTAATGAATGTGGCAACACCACCTTGGCCTAGTTCATGATTGTTGTGAAGGAAGTGGATCATTGGCCAGATGGCATGATAAACTATGGAGAGCAAAAAACCTACAACTTTTAATTCTTGTAAGCAAATAATGTCGAGATTTGGGAATTGAAACTTCTTGCACAACATATTTACACTTAGAGTGTGACATTGAAAGGGGTCTAATGACATATCCTTTTTGTTAAGAAACTTCAAATCACCATAGCTATTATGGAAACTAGTTGGCTTTGAATTGGGTCTATAACTTCTTAATTTAAAATTAGATAAGTTCAATTGTTTCTCAGGTACAAAATCTTCATCCTCCATGTCTTAGGTGGATTGTGTCAATATTGAGAACTTACTAAAGGGTAGTAGAGGGTATTCATAATGAGTGGTAGGCTATGAAGATATCACATTGACCACCCTTAGAGTCTAGATTAACTATGGTTTAGAACCCTATTTACCTTTTGTATCTACCATAGATGGTGGGCTAGAAATCTCTTTCTCCTTTGCCTTATCAGAGGGCTTTGAAGCTACCATGATAGTTTTTGTGGCTATTACCTTGGGTTGTAAGTCCTTCAAATAATTATAGAAATTATTTTTTTCCCTCCAATAGTGGTCCATCCATCCTCACTAGTTTGAGGGGGAATAACACTAGTTGGTTTTGGGGTCAACTTATATGAGGCATAAGAGGAAAATCCTTGACTTTGTGGTGGGAATATTTACACCTAAAATATGTATTAGAAAAATTGATTTACAAAACTCACTATGATAATATAATTATATATCAATTGATTCTATGAGATCCTTAGAGATATCTAGTTTGACATAAACACACATTTGAGGACAAGCAAGAAAGAATTTGTTTATTTCAACAAGGATGATCTGACCTAAAGGAGTCACTATGCGGTTTAATAATGGATAGAGGAGAAGGGGGAGACTATGTAACTCAAACCATACCAAGACCTTGGTGTTACCTTTCCTTGAAAACAACAAAGTCTCAATTTTAGGAAGAAAATAGAAGTAGGGATATTTTAAGAAACCATGGCCCATGTTCGTATATAGATTTTGCATGCTTGAAATCCACAAAGCAAAACAAACAAAAAAACCTTTGGTAAGATTTTATATATCTCCATATTGACTCCATTGGGATCCAAGTAGAGTTCACCCAATATTTTAGGGTGGACTTTTTGGGGATGTGCCCCACAAAATAAACTATCAAAATGAAATATTAACCATTTTCATGCATTACCAAACTCAAGAAAATGTAAAACTACATCGGGATTACCTCATATACCACTTTTAGGATAAATTTTCTAGGTTTCTTGAATGGATCCATCACTACATGCATTCTTGCCTTTATTGCTAGCATTAACTACTAGCCTACCAGGGTTCGGGACCATTTTAGTTGTGTCCATTATTGGTTAACTTAGAACATCCCTCTCTATGTTTTTTTTATTTTGATAGTCTCCTATCCATAATATTAGATGCAACATGTGTCTATGTCCATATTCATCTATGCATACCTTTGATTTAACATTATTTTCTATATTCATCTCTTCTAATCCTTGTCCACATCTCTACCAATCATCATAATTGCAACATATCTCTCCATATTTTTTTCTCCTAAAATACCACCTAATCATTGTCATCATTTAGCTTTTGTTTGCATTTATATCTTCACCACATCTATAATGTTGATCTTCCTCATGATTGCTCCTATAATACAACTCATTCATCATATTTTTTCTCTTCATTCACATCCACACTTATTAATCTCTTTCCATTTTCCCATAACTCCATTATATTATTATCATCCTCCATATTTAATCCCCTTTAACCTCTTTCAATCTTCAATTTCTTCTTCATCTTGCTAACCATAGATTTAGCTTAATATTTTTTTAACATTTTTCATGCAAAAATTATCAATTCTATACAATAATATATGAACTAAAAATATAAATATGAAAAATATTCTTATTCATTAAATCTCAATCAATATACATTAGTTTCAAAGAAAACCATAAGTAAATGAAACACTATATAATATTTTAAATAAGTTATTGAAAATCAATTAAATGTTGAAAAGTATAAAAATAATCAAAAGTTGTTTTTAACTTATCTCTTGTTGCATGATATTGATATTATATTTATTAAATTCCCATAATCTCTTAAAATATCTACAAAAGAAAAAAACTAAAAATGATGAATGCATTCACTAGATATATTGTCATGCTTCTTCTACATGTATATCATAATTGTATGGTAACTATCTCATTACTACAAATAATATGAATTGTTTTGCTACATTCACAAACTATTTTTCTCCTCTACATCCACCTCCGTCCTTATCTTGTATATACCTTTGCTTTGATTTTGTATCTTCACCATATCCATAAACCACCCCCACACCTCTATCTCCACCATACTGGTAATTTTTGCCTCCATCTCAATTGTTTTTATAATGCAACCCAAACATCAACATCTTTCAAATTCTCATATTCATCACCATTTTATTCCCCACACATATTTATATCTTGACCACACTTATAACAAACTTCTCCATCCTATTTTATCTTGTAATTGAACTCAATGATCCTCATCTTATTCTCATTCATATTGACCTACTCATTAATCTCTTTTCACTTCACACATAATCCTACTTCAACACAACCATCCTCTACCTTTATTTTCCATTCCTTTCATTTAACCTCTTTTCATCATCAAGTTCTCCTCTACATCAATCATTTTATATTACAACTCTATATGCATACTAATTTTCAAGTAAAAACACATCAATTCTACATAAAATTATATCCCATTCAAAGCCTTGAAACATCCTAATGGAACTCAATACTATAATCATTAATATTCTAGGTTGAAAAATATAATATTTCCCTAATAAACTAATGACACAAATAATAAGAACAAATTTAAGAGCAAGGGAATTGTTGTGGCTGCTCCACAACACACCCCAAAATTGGGGACCCCCTTTTTTGCACACTTTCCAAGAAGATTGTAGTGGCCCAGATATAAAGGAGCAAAGAAGAAAGTTGTCGCGATATCACGACATGTTGCTCTATCGTGGCCAAAAATGAAAAGTTGTCACGATTTCTCGACATGTCACATTTTCCCGGCCAAGAGCAACAGAATGTAGCAGGATGAGAAAATGTCATGATTTCACGACGTGCTGTGAAATCACGGTCAAATAGAACAAGATGCCAGAAATGTCACGATATCGCGACATGTCTCATTTTCATGATGCAAGACAAAGAATTAAGTTGAAGACTCAAAGTTGTTGCGATATCGTGACATGTTGTGTTTTCGTGATGTTTGATGGGTAAAACAACCAAGTACAAAAATTGTCGTGATTTCGCGACATGTCATGTTTTCATGACTTGTCATGAAATCACGGTTAAAGCAGGCAGGAAGAAGTGTTGACCGAAAATGTCATGATATCGCAACATGTCATGAAATTGTGGTTCATAGAGGAGAGAGAAATACAAAGTGAAAAACGTCGTGATATCGTGACATGTCATGAAATCACGGTTCATAGAGGAGAAAGAAGATAAGGCGCCAGAATTGTCGCGATATCACGACATGTCATGAAATCATGGTCAAAGCAGTCAAAATAGGGCAAGGAGAAAAAATGTCACGATATCACGACATGTCAGGTTTTCGCGGCAGGAAAGTGAGGAAGGAATAAAGGAAAGAAATTGTCGCGAAATCGTGACAGGTTGCATTTTCGTGATCTGTCGACGGCAACAGAGATGAAGATAGAAAGTGTCACAAAATCATGACTTGTCTCATTTTCGTGATTTGCGATGACCTACAAGCTAAGCAAGGGAAATATGTCGCGATATCGCGACATGTCAAAGTTTCGCGACCTAGAGCAACCAAAGTGGATATAGAAGGAAAGTGTCACGATTTTACGACAGAAATCAAGAAGATGATGCAGAATGAAAAGGTGTCGCGATTTCGTGACATGTCACGTTTTCGCGGCTAAGTGCAGCGAGACATCCCAAAAAAGAAAAACGTCATGATTTCATGATAGGTTGCATTTGCATGATCTGCTGATAGAAAATTATCATGATATCGCGACATGTCTCATTTTTGCGATGCATGAAGGTGAACAAGGTTGCTGACAAAAAAATGTCATGATATCGTGACATGTCTCATTTTCGCGATACAGGTAGAGGAGCAAAGCTGCATACATAAAAATGTCGCGATATCGTGACATGCTATTTTTTGTCATGATTTACAAGGGGCCATTATAGAACATGTAGGGAAGCGTTGAACACGTGGCATAGAGGCATGGAGGCTATGATAACGCTTCAGGATCGACAATTACAGTTAGTAGAGTAGACCAAACATTTCAAACCCAAGCAAAAGGGCCAAAATAGCACAGAGGCATGGAGGCTATTATAACACTTTAGGATCGATGATTACAGTTAGCAGAGTAGACCAAACGTTTCAAACCCGAGCAAAAGGGCCAAAACAGCAAAGAGGCAGGAAGATGAAACGAAGCGACCTGGGAGATGAAGCAAAGCGTCACAGGGCGAAATAGAGAGCCGTAACAGAAAGTTTAAAAGTAGAAGCGAAGACAGGCACAAAGGGGGAAACCGCTACAGGCAGAGTTGCAGAGTTGAAGGTGATAGGCCATTCTGGGCCTGCTTTTGGAGCATTTTCCTCCACTTTTGTCCAGTTTTGTTAAAACTAGAAACATTCTGTTCTTGTAAACTGATACATTATCTTTAATACAGAATAGAGAGTTGCATCTCATTGACAAGAAAGGAGTTATTTTTTGCATGCTAGATTTAATGTTCATTTTTCCCCCTTTCAGATTTTTAGGCTTATAGGTGAAGTTTAATGCAAGTTTTCTTGGTTGCTTCATGCGAATGTCTAAATCTGAAAATCATAGTTAAAACCCTAGAAACCAGCACCTAACTTATCTGGATTGTGCGAGTTTGCAGGTTCAATAGGTTAGGTTGTATGCAAAAAACCTCATTATCTTCGGTTTTGTCAAAATAGGAATCGTAACACTCTGAATGTACTTTAGTTTTAGTTTCTTTGCATTTTATTTTCATTTCTTTAAATTCTCTGCATTTTTATTTTCTCGAAAGTTTAACCTTAGTTTAATTTACAGTCATTAAAATAAAATACTTGAAAATCTACCGAAATCGAAAATAAAATAATTTCATCATTAAGATTAATTCACATTGAGTTCATTCTGATTAAATGAACAATCATTACAATTTCAGAATAAAATAAACCACAGTGCCCCTTGTTAACAGTTACTTGCAACCACTAAGGTATTCCGAATGTTCAAATTGAATATTATTCTTTATGCCAAATGCTAATATAGCGGAGACCTTGGAGAAATTATTTATAGGATTTCTTTGCAAGTAGAGGATTTGGAACTCAAATCCTATCGGAGAGTGTGTTTTCACAATCGGGTGAAAATACCACTCAATAGATTGGCGCTAGAAGGAGGGCCTGATTTGGTTTATTTCATTGTGATTTAAATGGTAAAGGGATTTAAATTCTGAATATTTCATGCCCTATTGATTATTATCTTTGGCTCTCTTTTAACAATACATATTTGAACTATTAAAAGGAGGACAGGAATTGCTATGCACCGTTCTAACGTTGTGATTGTTCATACAGGAATAATGTGATTTGATTTAATATAAAAAAAAAAAAATTGGTATTAAAGTTGTATCCTCTAAGATTCACTAATGGCTATGTTTTCACCATGGATGCCAGGTAGCCCATTGAATATACCAGGAGTTCAACATTATTTGCCCATTGGTTTTGAGAGATGTCTTCCTCAATTTTTGTCTAATGGGACAAATACTACAGAAGAACATATTCAAGCATTCAAATTTGTGGTGAATCACTTAACAGTTTGGTATGATGATGTTGCTTGTAAAATGTTCCCTTACACCTTGGACAAAGTGGCATATGATTGGTTTACAAATTTGCCTTTAGGGTCTATCACTTCTTGGGCTCAACTAGAGGCAACATTTCTTAATCAATTCAACAAAAAGCGAGTTGACCCAGTCCTCATGTATGAGCAGTTTTTCACGATTAAAAAAGGACCAAATGAAAATGTGAAGTCATTTTCTGAAAGGTTTTTTGGACTATACACTCAATTAATGACATTTTATGCTCTCCGAGAAGATATGGCTCTCCAAATATACGTCAATGCTCTTGACCCGCTAATTTCCACATATTTGCGAGGGATGCCTCTAATCACATCTTTGTCACAAGCCTATACTCAAGCAATGGCAATTGAGCAACAACTGAGTTATCAAAATTATGGTGTGGGTTTTGGATCATATAATCTTCAATCATTTAATACCTCCCTTACCCACCCGATGATTTATCCACCTCAACCGAGTTCAAGTTTGAATCAATTTCAGAATCAACAATCGTTCCCAAACTTCAATCAATTGCAAAATCCCCAACCTACTATGCAATATCAATCATCTTTCTTAAGTATGAATCAACTTCAAAATACTCATATTGACTCAAAAGATGTTTCTAAAATCAATTTCAATGATTTTCACAATATGATGATTTCAGGCAAGGGAGGAGTGCTAGATCCAACTAGTATTGAAACATGTGATAGATTGGGAACCCTTGACTCACCAAAAGATGAATTCTATGAGGATGAATCCGTTTTGGATGACACATTGGATGACATTGTTGAAAATAATGGCCAAGAAAATTCACACCTTCCAAATTATGTTAAACGTGAATCATGGGTTACAAATGTGGACTATGATAGCCTTATCAATTTGAATACAAGCAATAACCCAATTTTGGAAGTAATTGAACCATCTAAGGAAGGTGAAGGTAAATTTGATGAGAAACATGTTGATGAATTGAAATATGATGAAGAAATAGTTGAGCATCACAATTTGATTTTGAAAGATGATTATTATGATTCTGGGGATAAATGGGAAGAGTATGCTCACTCCAAACCTTCTAATGAATTTTGTGTGCCTATTGATATGCAGGATAATACAATTGCCCTTTCATATGAGGATATTACCGGTATTGTACAATCCGAGAATGTTTTGGAAGAAGGCTTGGAATCTCATCAAAGGTTGGAGAAGGATAGTGATTATACTGCCATGGATACAGACAAAGAATCAATTGATTTTGTTCCTCTTGTGGGACAGGAAATCAAAAAATTTGATCCACCTATTGATTCTACAATGTCTATGCCATCTCAAAATGATGAAATTACAAAACCTAAGTGGTGTGGGTTTGATACTATTGATGATCCTAATGAAAATGTGGATTTCGAGGCAACTCAAGCCATTGATCATGGAAGGGTGTCACGCGACACATATCTTGAAAAATTAGGCTCTTGTTTTGAAAAGGATGGACACTTGTTTGATTGGGTGCCTAACTTTGGTGTTTTTGAATAGGCATTGGATGATGAAGAAGACAATGAGAAAAAAGAAAAGGCTACTAACACTCATCAAGTTATGGTAAATTTTAATCATGATGGGTTGAGTATGGATGACAAGGTGAAATCTTTACCTTTGGTAGTAGCTACAAAAATTTTAAGTGATAGGTTACATGATGTCCCTGTGGATGCTAATATCATTAATGAGGAAATGTCAAATTTTGTTGATGCTTGTCAAGTTTTAAATGATTTTCATTGCTTTAAAATCTTGAAAAATGATTTGAAGTCAAGACTTTTAGAAATAGGCTTTTGTTTGCGACATCTCATATTTGAAAAGGAAGGCCTGATTTTAAATCATGAATCGAATTATGAAATGGATATTTTCAAGAATAGACAAGATAAAATTGAATATCATTTATTGTCTAATCATTTTAGTAATTTGACGCTCGCCTATGAGAATACTAATAGAATTAAATCTAATTGGTGGGGTGAGCAAGGTAAGTTAAAAGTTGTTGCATGGTGCGGTCTAATCTTGTTTTGGTTGGATTCCTATAGCATTTGGCATGCGTATCATGTTATATTTTTGTTGAAGTGTTCTAATCATGTCTGGGATCTAGGAAAGTAATAGTCCAAGCTTGGCATCATCTTGTACTATATTGTATATAGATTTTGGTTTTGGTTTTGGTTTGTGTTTTTCAAGTTTCATTTTTGGGATTGTTAGTTTAATCATGATTTAAGTTGTGTGTTTATTTGACATGTTTGGTTTGTCTAAAAAAAAAAATGATGAAAAAGTTGTTTTTTGAGATGTTAACTTATGCTTTAGATCAGGGAAATATGGAACATGGGAATTGTGTTGTAGAAAGCTCCGCAAGAAACACAAACATTTTAAATAATATCGTTTGAAACTTGTGATGCATGAAGTAGTCAGTTGTACATTTTTTTTAATTATGGAAATACTCCATCTACAATTCAAAAGGCAATGCATTCATATTACATCCCACTTTGCATATACATGCCATCATAGTTGCATATGCATTTCAGATACAAATCATTAAAGTGTGTCAAATCCTCTTAGGGTTATTCTATAACATAAAGAAAAAAAAAATCCTAAGGTTGGGAACTGATGCCCGAACTATCTTGAACCAAGCACGTTCTATGCACATTAAATAAGATCTTGGGCAAAATGATCAAAACCATGCTTGGAAGAAAAGGTGAGGTGAAAATAATATTTCATGTCTGTCCTATCATGCAACATTATCCTTAAAATAGTGGTTTTTACCGCTTCCACAGAGCTTAAAGCCTAAAATCAAAGTAGTAAGGATAGGGTTAAATCCTCATCGAACTTAGGTTGAGGATCCAACTCCCCAAAGCTCTGATTTGACCTTCATGGAGTAGTAAGGATAGGGCATAATTCTCATCTCGCCTAGGTTGAGAATCCGATTCCCCAAAGCTTCTATGTTTCATTTAATCATAAATCTTGGATTGGAAGGATCGTACTACATGTCCCTCGTAAGGATGGGTAGTCATCCCTAAGGTCCAAGAAGTAAAGTTGCTAAGTCTCATTCCATCATAAATCTTGGATTGGAAGGATCGTACTACATGTCCCTAGCAAGGATGGGTAGTCATCCCCAAGGTCCAAGAAATAAAAATTAATATTTCCCATTTCATATTAATATTGGATTGGAGGGATCATACTACATGTCCCTCGCAAGGATGGGTAGTCATCCCAAAGGTCCAAGAAAAAAAAAAAAGAGAATGAATGAAGCCAAATCATGGATTATGGGGTTAAGTATGCCCATGCGTGGCAGCATGTCTTGTCTAAAACAAGACCACTTACTATTCAAACGGATAGACTAGCATGACCATTTCATCCATAACTGGTTAAATCATTTTGTTCAAAGTGAGGTAATGAATTCCAGATCGAAGTAGTAAGGATAGGGTCAAATTCCCATCTCGCTTAGGTTGGGAATCCAATTCCCCAAAACTTTGATTTCACTTTCACTTGCACATGGGTTCAAGATAGTAGTGACACATAACCAACTTTGGGATTTAATAAAGCAATTCATTTTTATACGTAGTTGATCCTAAGAGGGTTTGACAGTTTTAAAATGTTTGTATATGATACTGGAAAGTTTTAAAGCCTTTATAAAGTAGGTTGTTGTATCTCAAGCATTATCAGACTGCTCAAATCATTCATAACCTCACATGTGCATTCATAAAAAATTGACAACAGAATGTGGATCAATTTCAAATGATAGGAAATGGAACACATTGCACACACCGAGCCGATACTTAATGATTCTAATGTTTCATGTATTTTTGATTTATCGGCATTTGTTTATGTTTTATGTGCTAACGCCTGTATTCAAGTTTGTATTTTTTAGGTTAGGTTCTCACCGAAATGCTCAGGAGCATTTCCCAGTAGAGTCGCCATTTGTTGTGGCTGCTCCACAACACACCCCAAAATTGGGGACCCCCTTTTTTGCACACTTTCCAAGAAGATTGCAGTGGCCCAGATATAAAGGAGCAAAGAAGAAAGCAAAAATGAAAAGTTGTCGCGATATCGTGACATGTTGCTCTATCGTGGCTAGAAATGAAAAGTTGTCACGATATCGCGACATGTTGCTCTATCGTAGCCAAAAATGAAAAGTTGTCGCGATATCGCGACATGTTGCTCCGTCGCGGCCAGAAATGAAAATTTGTCGCGATATTGCGACATGTTGCTCTATCACGGCTCAGAAAAGAAAAATGTCACGATATCGCGACATGTTGCTCCATCACAGCTAAAAAAGAAAAGTGTCATGATATCATGACATGTCACGTTTTTGTGGCTCAGACAAGCGAAGTACAGTGGAACAAAAAAGTGTCACGATTTTGTGACATGTCACGTTTTCACGGCCAAGAGCAACAAAATGCAGCAGGATGAGAAAATGTCATGATTTCATGACATGCTATGAAATCGTGGTCAAAGCGGTCAAATAGAACAAGATGCCAGAAATGTCGCGATATCGTGACATGTCTCATTTTTGCGATGCAGGACAAAGAATTAAGTTGAAGACTCAAAGTTGTCGCGATATCGCGACATGTTGTGTTTTCACGATGTTTGATGGGTAAAACAGCCAAGTACAAAAATTGTCACGATTTCGTGACATGTCATGTTTTCGCGACTTGTCATGAAATCGCGGTTAAAGCAGGCAGGAAGAAGTGTTGACCAAAAATGTCACGATATCGTGACATGTCATGAAATCGTGGTTCATAGAGGAGAGAGAAAGACAAAGTGAAAAATGTCACGATATCGCGACATGTCATGAAATCGCGGTTCATAGAGGAGAGAGAAGATAAGGTGCCAGAATTGTCACGATATCGCGACATGTCATGAAATCACGATCAAAGCAGTCAAAACAGGGCAAGGAGAAAAAATGTCACGATATCGTGACATGTCAGGTTTTCGTGGCAGGAAAGTGAGGAAGGAATAAAGGAAAGAAATTGTCGTGAAATAGTGACAGGTTGCATTTTCGCGATCTGTCGATGGCAACGGAGATGAAGATAGAAAGTGTCATGAAATCATGACCTGTCTCATTTTCATGATTTGCGATGACCTACAAGCTAAGCAAGGGAAATATGTCACGATATCGCGACATGTCAGAGTTTCATGACCTAGAGAAACCAAAGTGGATATAGAAGAAAAGTGTCACGATTTCACAATAGAAATCAAGAAGATGATGCAGAATGAAAAAGTTTCACGATTTCATGACATGTCACATTTTCACAGCTAAGTGTAGTGAGACAGCCCGAAACAGAAAAACGTCGCAATTTCACGATAGGTTGCATTTGCGCGACTTGCTGACAAAAAATTGTCGTGATATCGCGACATGTCTCAATTTCATGGTGCATGAAGGCAAACAAGGCTGCTGACAGAAAAATTTCACGATATCGTGACATGTCTCATTTTTGTGATATAGGTAGAGGAGAAAAGCTGCATACATAAAAATGTCATGATATCATGACATGTTTTTTGTCATGATTTACAGGGGGCGTTACAAAACATGTAGGGAAGCGTTGAACACGTGGCACAGAGGCGTGGAGGCTATGATAACGCTTCAAGATCGATGGTTACAGTTAGTAGAGTAGACCAAACATTTCAAACCCAAGCAAAAGGGCCAAAATAGCACAGAGGCATGGAGGCTATGATAACGCTTCAGGATCGACGAATACAGTTAGCAGAGTAGACCAAATATTTTAAACCCGAGCAAAAGGGCCAAAATAGCAAAGATGCAAGAAGATGAAACGAAGTGACCTGGGAGATGAAGCAAAGAATCACAAGGCGAAGCAGAGAATCGTAACATAAATTTTAAAAGCAGAAGCGAAGATAGGCATAGGGGGGGAAACCGTTGCGGGCAGAGTTGCAGAGCTGAAGGTGATAGGCCATTCTGGGCCTGCTTTTGGAGCGTTTTCCTCCACTTTTGTCTAATTTTGTTAAAACTGGAAACATTTTGTTCTTGTAAACTGATACATTTTCTTTAATACAAAATTACAGAGAGTTGCATCTCATTGACAAGAAAGAAGGATTTATTTTATGCATGCTAGATTTAATGTTCATTTTTTCCCCTTTCAGATTTTTAGGCTTATAGGTGAAGTTTAATGCAAGTTTTCTTGGTTGCTTCATGCAAATGTCTAAATCTAAAAATCATAGTTAAAACCCCAAAAACCAGCACCTAACTTATCTAGATTGTGCGAGTTTGCAGGTTCAATAGGTTAGGTTGTATGCAGAAAACCTCATTATCTTCGGTTTTGTCAAAATAGGAATCGTAACACTCTGAATGTACTTTAGTTTTAGTTTCTTTGCATTTTATTTTCATTTCTTTAAATTCTCTACATTTTTATTTTCCCGAAAGTTTAACCTTAGTTTAATTTACAATCATTAAAATAAAATACTTGAAAATCTACCAAAATCAAAAATAAAATAATTTCATCATTAAGATTAATTCACATTGAGTTCATTCTGATTAAATGAACAATCATTACAATTTCATAATAAAATAAACCACAGTGCCCCTTGTTAACAGTTACTTGCAACCACTAAGGTATTCCGAATGTTCAAATTGAATATTATTCTTTATGCCAAATGCTAATATAGCGGAGACCTTGGAGAAATTATTTATAGGATTTCTTTGCAAGTAGAGGATTTGGAACTCGAATCCTATCGGAGAGTGTGTTTTCACAATCGGGTGAAAATACAACTCAACAGGAACAATCTATAAATTCCTTCATTCATTTTATGGTGGTAAATTATCATATTTTTTCTATGATTCTATGATCATTTTTCCATTCTTCAATTACTATCTATTTTTGTACTTTGAGTTTAATTGTGTAATTGTTTGATCATATTTAAAATTTTATTTGAAAATATATTTCATAGGCACATGGAATTTCCTCATTATTCGTTTCTTAATTTAAAACATACACTTCAAGTTTCTCTTATGCACTACTCATTATTCATTTTAATCTAGTATTATCATTTTTATCTTCTTTAAAATTTCAAAGGGTTTCTTCCTCACTTCAATAAATGGAGAGAAATTTTTCTCCATATTATTATTTTTTATTTGATAAAAGAAGGGTTTTGTTAGGGTCCCTCAAACTTTCCAAACATATTTTTTTCTCCATATTATGATTCTTACCATGTCGAGTATAATCTCTCTCCATATGACTATTTTCATGGAAAAATTTCATCTAAATTTTAAAACAATTATAATCCAAAAATTCAACACATTTTCATTTTCATATTTTAAACTAAACTGTGATGTTTTTAAATTTGACTGGATCTCTTATCAAGGGATGAGATCTAACATGAACGTTTCATAAAATTACTAATATTTTGAATTCTTACTTCTTGCATTACATAAAAGGGAAGACCAAATAATCTAACCAAAAGTGACACCTAGATCATTTGTTTTATAGCAAGATTATTGAAATATTCATCCAAACCATCATAAATATACCTTTATTACTATAAAACGTGGTCCCTATAAATATTATTGTATTTTTATCTATCAAAAAGTATTAGAAAAAATACGTATAAAATACTTATTTTTCAATTTCATTACAATTTTATTTTAGAGAATCCTCACTAGTATAGAGGAAATTTGCATATCAAGCACAAAATACAAGATTCAACATAAATGGTCCTCTCCTTATTATTCACAAGGTAATAGCCAAGTTGAAGCTTCTAATAAAACTCTTGTCATAATCCTCGAGAAACTCATTCAAAAAATTGGTAAAAATTGGTATCTCTAGTTGTATCCCACCTTATGGGTATATCACAATAGTGTTAGAATGTCCACTAGCATGATGCACTATTCTTTGATTTATAAAATTAAAGTAGTCTTCCACTTTGATATAGAGGATCCTTCCTTGTATATTTTGTTGCAAGATACCTCTATTAGGGATATATATCATATAGTCTATCTCAACTAGCTAGAGCTACTTGACAAAAAAATATTACATGCCTTAGAGAACCTAAGGGTTTATCAACAAAGAATTAAATGTGCCTATAGCAAGAGGGTGCAATATCAGTCCTTTGAATTTGGTGATCTTGTCCCCAAAGAGAATAAAAAAAAACTATAGGGAATTTTTCCTTAGAGTCCTATTTCCCTTAAGGAAATTCCCTACTCGAAAGTGAGATAATCATAAGGTAGTCAAAAGGTGTAGCTTGGCTTAAGTAAAAAGGGTGGGTGCCAAATCCACAATAATAAAAGGAAGAAAATATTTAATTTGTGTCAATAATTGGATCTCTAATCAATGGTCAGTGCTCATATTCCATCCAAATCTAACGACTTGAAGATGTTGAGGCATGCAAACCATCAATTTTCCATCCAATGGCTTGTACTAATATTTCTATGGTAAAAGGCATAAGAAATAAAAGGAAACACACCACAACGTGGGTCAAGCACATGGCATCTAGTTGAAATTAGGAGGAGGTGAGCACTAGGGCATGGTTAGATAAGGCCTACCATTAGCTTAAGGACATCCTACCTTATCCAAGGATACATGGTGGCCACTTGCATGTACAAGAAGTCATCCAAAAGGGCATTTAAGAAGACATCTACCATTGGCCACTAAATTTTACTTATATGGCCTAGCCTATCAGAACCATCTATGTAGAAGTTGTGATAACTTCACATCATACAAGTAAGTCTACCCTGCCATCCTACACCAATCAAAGTGGCTATGTTCACTACGTTAGAAAGCAAGAGACTCCAAAGGAAATATAGTGAGACCTTAATTATGCCACTCCATAGCCTCAACAATGAGCGGTGAAAGTGACAATTTTTCGTATAAAGCCTCAAAAATATCCAACATTGATGGCCCCAAATCTAGAAAACTTAGAGCTGTCAATTAACAGTTGTAGAAGGATTTTGGTTGCAATGTAGAGAATAATGTGTAGTCCTTCTACACAAAGTTTCAAATGGAAAGAGCCCATATCTCAACCTATTAATAGGACTATGATTTCATTTTAAATGCATTGGTATCAACCTACTTGTGCCTCATAGCTATCCTTATGAGCTCTTCCTTTCATCCCTTCTCAATTGTATGAACAGGGCTCCAACCTTGAGCCATTGACTAAGGAGCATTGAGCCTCTTCATGTTGCATGTCTTTTAATTATTCTAACACATGAATGAAATCTAAGACTAATTTTAGTCTATCCTACTTCTCTAAGTATGTTTAAATAATAGGATATGCATAATGTATTTTGTTTAAATTATAGCTATTATATTATGGTGAATGTATTTATTTTTATCTTGTCCATGAAATTAGAATGGAGATCTTAATCTTGGAACATTGACTCCATATCTTAGGTTTTACTCTCCTACAAATTATTTTCCTATTCTTTACATTTATTGTCTTTTATTTTCATTGCAATTCCTTTTCCTACACCCCCCAAGAAAAGTAGGCCTTAGCTTACGAAGCCTTAGAATGCACAAAGATAAAATATAAATATGGTCAATCTCAACAAAAAAATCCTAGATTGTAGGTGATCCTTTTGTAGTAGAGCTTCTTGATGTATCATCTATGTGATACACAAGTATCTCAAGCATGTTGGGCTTCTACCTCAACAAGATAAAACATATAGAGATAAAAATTTATTTGGCACACCTGGTGGGACCAAACTTCTACGTTCACCCCACAAAGATAAACAAAGAATATTGAATTTGAACTCAGTGAATTTCATAGTCAATCCACTTGTATCAAAGCATCAAGATATTTACCTGAAAACTTCACTAAAAATAAAGACTTTGAATATATCATTCAATAAAATTTAAGACTAAGATTTTGGTGGGGTTATCTGTCTCTTAAGCTTGTTGAACATTATCACCACCCCTGATGACTCCATTATCAAGGAAAGAGTCTAGAATTATGAGTTAAAGGCATATAACTAGAACCTTTGCCTAAGTTAATCAATAAGAGCTAGTGTCACCCCTGAATCAAAGAACAAGGAGGAGGAACCGATGATGCAACATGGTATTCTTGTTGAACCATACTCCTCAAAAGTTTCTAATATGGAATGATAGAGATCCATTGATCCTGCCTTCGCACTCAAGTCCCTACCTTATTTCTTGAGAGAATTTTTTGTCACTCTGAAAAAGCATTTGCATCACTTTGTGAACTTATGCACAATGCATTTTATTGAGAAGAAAGATATTATCCCAAGGCTATTGGCGACCTCTTTTAGAGGGAAATATCATGAATGGTATATCAAATGTAACCCTCAATTATTTAGGATATAGAACCAACTAGTGGACCTCTTGATAAACATATTCAAAGAGAAGGAAGATAGGGAATCTCCCCTAAATCTTCTCACAACCATCAAAAGGGTTCCCATGAAAATGATGGATGATTTCAATATTTGGTTCCATAATACTTGGTAGAGGATTCTCTATGAGAATCAACCACCTTTATGTATGTCATTTATCTATTATTTGAAATCTTTTAATTCTAAACTTGCCATGATGGTCAAGTCTAAGGGAGGGAAATCATTATTGAAAACCTATAGCCATCCAGGTTGAAAAGGATCTAATCAAAATAGGGAGGCTAGCCCCTAGAACACCTATACCATTGTTCTCCTCTATCCATACCTTACATCACCTCTCTTTTATCATCTAATTGATCACCAATATGATTACCCCTGTTACAAGCTTCGAGCAAACTCAAATTCCTACTCCTTTTGTGGTAAAAATTAAGGAAATGGGGAACATGATGATAACCTTCTCTAACAATATCACTACTCTAAAAAAGAATTCACAAAGGTTTCCCTACCAAAATTATCCAAAATATCCCATCTAATAAGGAAATCATAGTTTTCAACTACCTCCAAATGGATATTAAAAGCCTTCATTTATGACCAATAGGAATCATGGTCCTTTGTAGGCTCTAAATCGGTAGATAGTACCAATACCAATCCTAGTCCAAAAAATATCTACAAACCTATTTAGGTAGTTAGTCTCCATACAAAATAATTATGTTGAAGATCCCAATGGATGGTACTATCCTAACCCCAACTATTACCCCTCTAATTTTCATGTCAAAACTAAGTCTCAAGAAATCAAAATGACTCCATATAGCCATAATGTTACCCCATTTTCTTAGTTTAAATCCCAAGTGTTGAGTCTAGAACCTACCTCATAGCCTCTAACTACACCACCAGTTACCAATATCATAGTCATGGAGTAGACCTTTGTCACTTGAGATGAAGCAAAAGTATATGTCATGTGAAACAAAGCAAGCCCCTATATTTTTGGGAATCCATAAGTCTTATCAAAATATATCACCAAGGATAATAGGAATGCCATCAAAGAGTAGGGAAATTTTATTCTAATATATACTAGATCCTAGAGAAGGAAAGTAGATAATTAGAGGAGCACCCTAGCACAAGCTCCACTAGAGAGTCAAACCTAAGTATTCCAGATGATTACAAGAACATATTTTAGCCTCTAGAGAAACCCATTATAGGTCCACCTTGACCTCCTTTGACAACTAAAAGGACTAGAACTCTAACTACATTGAGAACTATATCAAAGGCTATTGGAAATTTAAGCATGTTGTGTTTTCATTGATGTCAAAAGGTTTAATTTCGTAAGGTTGATGGAAATATTTGTGAGAATATTCTTCAAAGGGAACATGAGGCATAAGGCAGCAAAAAGAGAGAAAAACCTTCTCCATGGTGGTATTGAAAAATAAAAGGGTCAATTTGATTTATCATGGTGGCATTTGAAAAAGGAAAAATAAAAAGGTCTATTTGATTTACCTTGGTGGTAATTCCACAAAAAGAAAAGGTTAAATTGATTAACCTTGGTGGCAAAAGTTTAACCTAAGAAAATAAAATTATAATATTTAAATCCCTTGGATTTAAATAATTATAATTAAAATATAATATTTTATTTGGTGCCAAAGGTTTAAAAAATTTGAGCACCGATGTCAAATATTAATGCAACCATTGCATATAAATATTGCAATGATAAAGTGGTTGATAAGGTATTTGTTCATTGAAATCTATGTGCCCATTCGATCGTCATTCGACTCACGATGGAGAGGAAGAAGATGCAAATTTTTGGAAGTCAAGGTGGAGGAAAGGACAAGGAGTAGAGGCTCAAAACTTCTATTCAATCTAAGCAGGCAGCCCAGAAAGCAATGTCCACGGCGGTAAGTCATGGTAGACAATAGGTCTCGAGTTCGAGATGCGACAAAGGTAGGTGACAAGGTTTTACTTGAGGTTTTATTTTGCATCGATGATAGAGGACAAAAGAGAGCAAGTGCTCTTTTGGTTTGTGTGGGTGGCTAGCCCATGTGGTGTTTGTCCTTGTGCTAGGGTGTGGAGGCTAGCGAGGTCACAGGTTTGAGCAGCAACGACAACGCTTGAGGGCAGAATAATTTTTTTATAAAGGTATGCAAAGTTGTGTTTGGTTAAGGAGTTATAAGGTTTAATAAATTTTGTCATTGTGGTATGGTATGGTTAGGGAGTTATAAATTTTGTTATCCCCTTTCTATTTTAAAAAGGGGATGAAAGGTGAAAATTTAGATTATTAATACTTGGTTGATGCATGAGATAAAGTGGAAATTTCTTTGATCTTATTGAAATTTGAAGTGCATTATTTTGGTTTCATAAGAAGGAGGTATAAGGTGTATAAGTGAAATTCATGTGTGTAATTTCTAGTTGTTTTGTTGAGCATTATTTTGCATGAAAGAATAGGAGAAATAAGGTGTAAAAATGATTTGATATTTTATTGTAATTTCTATATGGTGAAATATCTTTTGAGAAGAAAATTCATATGAGAGAGTATTTTGATAACTAAATCTTGAAGTGGCACTAGAAATATTTATTGTGTATGAGACATATTTTTTAAGGCATATCTCCACAAGTGCAATTAAGAGGTATGGGCACATCATCCTTTATTTAAAGTGTTTCTTGGAATGAATGTTTGAAATATAAAGTGGAGTGAAAATGATTGTTTGATAAGCATTGTTGGAAATAATTGAGTTAAGTTTTGAGACCTGCTTTATGCATCTTTGTTGAAATAAAGTGGAAACACTTGTCTTAGGGTTTGTGAGAAAATTGTGGTTCATTGTTTGAATGATTGTGTGAAGCTTTTGGGCATTGGTTTTAACTGATATTAAAAAGTGAATGTGCAAACATTAGAAATCAGATTTGAGAAAGCAAGTGTGTAAATCAGGAAGATAGGTGTCATGTGATATACTATATCTATATTTAAAAGAGCAATAAATGTGAGACAAGCGAAAGCAACAGACTTAATGATTGAGTAGAACATTTTGAGTTTTTGATAGAGCATATAATTCTCTATATTTTACAAAGGTTAAAGGAATTCTAAGTAGAATTTGTTTGTGTGAAGAAATATTTTTGAAAAATATTTAAGTTGTGTTTGTATGCAAGTTGTGGAAATATTTGAGTAGGTTTTGTAAGTGGTTTGCAAACATGTAGGCTTAAGGAAAAAATTGAGCAAGTCTTTGAGAAGGCTTGAAGATAGATTTTAGTAAGTCTTTGAGAAGACTTGAAGGTAGATTTAAGAAATTCTTTGAGAAGACTTGGATATATATTTGAATAGGATTGAGAGTAGGTTTGCTTGTAGATTTGTTCAAGATTTGTGTTAAGGCTTGGGGCAGATCTGAGATAGAATAAAGAGCAAATTTATTCAAGATTTGTGTTAAGGCTTGGGGTAGATTTGGGATAAAGTTTGGTGTGGAATTGTGAGCAGATTTAGAGCATATTTGTGCTAGACTTGTGATAGAGTTTGGTTCAGATTTGAGATAGAGTTGAGAACAGGCTTTGGAGGTGATAAAGCAAAGAGGACAACAATCTCTAGTGGATAGAGATATGTCAACTAGTGTAGTGGTGACAGAGGTCTCCAATGGAGAGAGATCCACAATACCGAGAAATGGGTGTAGAAGTATTATAGAAGATCACTAGATAAATCAGAGGAGATAGAGTTCTCATGTGGAGTAATATTTTTGAACCAACTAGGAAGATAGAGTTCTTCTATGGAGAGAGATCCATGAACTAGTTGAGGAGATAAAATTCTCTTGGATCAAGTTCCATGAACCAGATCAAGGGGATAGAGTTCTCCTGTGGAGAGAGATCCATGAACTAGAGAAATGGGATAGAATTCTCCTGTGGAGAGAGATACATTAACCAGAGCAAGGATATAGATTTATCCTATAATGTGAGATCAATGAAGCAACTGGAGAGATAGAGTTCTTCTATGGAGAGAGATCCATGAACCATTTGAGAAGATAGAATTCTCCTGGATCAAGTTCCATGAACCATATCAAGAGGAAATATTTGTCCTATGGAGAGAGATCCACAAATTAGAGCATAGGGGATAAGTGTCTCCATTGGATAGAGGTCCATAAACATTGTAAGAGGGAATTGATTCCCTAGAGATTTATTGAGAAAAATTATAGGAAATATTTTCTTTGTGGAGTAGCCCATATTGGGTGAACCATGTTAAATTTGTGTCTCTCTTGTGTGTGATGATATGTGCATTGATTTAATTATAACTATTGATATTGCAATTGATAATATTGGATACTATTGTTTGGGAAAGAAAAGTAAAAGTTGATCTTATATTGTTCACTCCCCCCTCTCAGTATAATCATGTGTTCTTCAAAGGCTCCTTTAGTTAGATCCTTACATGTGGTGGAGAGACTAAACATATCCACCATAGTGATACCTCCTTAATACATCCTCGTAATTATCAATAAAATGAAGCATTTGGAAGAGCCATCTAGAACCAAAAAAAGTTGAGCAAACAAGGGACACATATCATGCTATAAATTTCTATCTTAGATCCCATTCAAACCAAATCTATTAAATTCTACTAACCTTGATATGTGGATATAAGCTATTATAAAACTACCTGGCGTATTTAGGGTCTAGAAAATTGATCATTCCTAAAAGGGTAGTGAATGTTCTTAGCTTGGTATAAGATCCTACTAGCAATCAGGTAGTCTAGCTAGATGAAACTCTAGTACCAATCTTTGAATTGGCATGGAATCTTCCTCTAGCATTCCTAGCATACTCCAACTTAATGATATGCTAGGATATAGTTGTTATTGAGCTATTGACCACATTCAAAATATGCATTTTGAGGGACTTCACGACGAAAATTAGAGGATACCTATCCTTGGACTAGACTCGCATGCCACTCTAAATTAGGTATGAGACCAAATTTAAGATTCCATCAAAACCCCTTCATGTACACCACATTGAACAAGTCCTCTCTATGGAGACTAAGGAGGAACAATCCTACACAATTGAAGAGTAGTCATTGAAATCAGAATACTATATATATAAGATGCATCCATACATTCTCGATAACCACCTGGATTAGTGGGCATCTGATACATGGGGTTGAATTTCGATGAAACATTCAAGCCAATTGGGATGGCATGACCCATCACTGTAAATATGATGTATATATTGTAATTAGCAAAAAAAAAGTAGATATAAGGGAAGTTTTTTATGAATTAGAAGGTCTTTCCAAAGTGCAAAGTGGACCATTTGAAATATGTAGCCAAGCTCAAGGCAACCACATTACTCATCTAGTCAAAAGAAGACATCCATAAAGATACTTGGCTTGGTATTGGGAAATAACTCTAGATGAATAAGAGATATTTTCCAAAGGAGCATTTATCATTTGATCAAATAACAATGAAGGATTAGGATGCTAAGAGGTTTTTATTTTTTCAAAGCAATACCAACTCACAAACCATACATGTGAATAATCCATGAAAATCCAAGATCAGGATCAAAATGTGTTAAAGGAAAATTAGCACCAATTATCAAATCAAATACCAAAAACTATGAACGAAACCAATAAATTTTAAGATAAATCCCATAAGTGACCAAAATTAATGGCAACACATGATCCAACCTCAATTTTAAAAAACAAGCACTCAATCTACTCCTAGAAGGGTATTTCTATACATCTATCACAAGGTAATTCCTCGTAAGCCATGATGGTTGAAAATTAGAATGTGCATTTCAAGTCCAATAGTGAAAGGGAGAGATCTACGTGACATGTATGCCAATGTAATGGATGATATTTGTATAGGAATTGAGTCATTCAACCTATATAATTGAATACAATAAGGGCCCTAAACTATTAAAAAAACAACATGCTTTCGCACTACACTAATAAGGCATGTCCCTAATACACCATTGGCTAGATTTTAACCAAGCATTATTGATGCCACATTGGTCATTCTCCATAATAGCAACATGTATGGATTTGATGCATTGGTTTGGATATTATATCTAATGGTACACATTTATGGTGGGTGATATGGTTGATCTCACAAAGAAACGAGTTCTTGTTAGGACCCCATCCTAACATTATTATGTAATTCTTGTATTATTATGTAATGAACCCTTTCCAATGTGGGGACCCTATTATAATGATATTTTGTAATTTTATGTGGTAATTTAAGTGCCTAGATAAGTGGGGTCATTTCATCTAACTATTATCAATAATGTAACTATTTGTTTGGTAGAAGATTCTACCTCAAGTGGAAATTTTCATGTAAGCCAACTCTTGAGCATTAGGTTAGGGTTGCATGAAGTGTATCTTTAAAATACAAGGGTTTATAAATGAAAGTATATTTTTTCATATTGAATGAAAGTATTGAAGGAGTTTTCCCCCTCAAAGAGGCCCATGATTTTGTGTTGTGATTTTTGAGATTAATATATTTTTGCATTTACATTTGCATATTGCAATATTTTGTTCTTTCATGAATTTTTGTTTTTATTGAAATATTTATATAAATGTGTGTATTCTAATTAGAAATTTCCTACTAAGTGGTATTAGAGCATTTTCAAGGTCATATTCCATTGTGACTATGACAGTTCTTGACCTGCCATTTTGACCGTTAGGTATAAATGTCCCATGTTTTCATTTTTTGTCTCTTTCATTATTTAAAAAAAATCCAACTCTTTTTGAATTATTTTATTAGGTTATAAATACTATTTTTGAGATTTTAAAATATCATAAAGGATTTATCATTATTGGCTAAGCTATATTATCCATAAAACATCTAGTGAAGTGAGGAACGATCAATCTCCAATATCTAGGCCTCAAATTACACATGTATATGAAATTGAGCTCCCACATATATTTGGGTATATCAAAAGACCCCCTAGGATTAGGAGAAACCTTTAGCCATAGGAATATTTTTGAACATGTATTCTCCATAGTGCATTGGACACAACATCCAAGAAGATCACCCTCCCATACTATTGTAGAGGTGGGAGTGTGCTCAAGGGTATGAATGGAATCCTCCTTGAGTAGCATCCTAAAATATTGGTTGGGGCACTATCGTTCATCATTATGGTATAATAGAAGGCCTATAAGTAGTACACGCACCCTAGTGTTGCACTTACAGTGACACTGAGAGGGGGGTGAATCAGTGTGATCTTTTAAAATTTTAAACTAACAATACTTAATGCAAAAATGAAGAAAATTTAAATCAGAGATAATGAGAGAGCATCACACACAACATAGATTTAACGAGGTTCACCAATGTGGCTACTCCTTAAAAATGACTACTTGGACTACCATCCAAATCTAGCCTTTGCAAAGCAACTCCTTTACAACTCATTTACCAGCACCAACTAGAAGGAGCACCAACCCCTAAATTTTTCTACACCAATAGAAAGGAGCACCAACCCCTAATTCACCAGCAATTATTGGAAGGAGCACCAACCCCTTGTGCCAAGCTGCCACTTGGACTTCAAGGAAAATAATAGAAAGATACCTTCAACCTTTTGCAAACTATCTACTATTTTTGCACACTCTGCTGCTTCTACGCAATTTCTTCACACCAATAGTTTGCCTTTACGCAACAGTCCCGCACACCAACAACTGATTGCCTCTGCTCCTTTGGATTTTTCTGCACTTAGTTCACTCTCACTTCACACTTAGATTGACACATCTCGCTCGCTGCTCAATGCGGACTTTACTTTCACAAATTTGATACGCATTCGATACACTCAAACTCAAAAATTGCCCTCCTTTTATAGCATAAATTCATGAGCAAAGATCTAATCTTAGTAGGCTAAAAAACCCTAATTTTAGTTAGCTACAAACCCTAAAAATCATCGGCTACAAAACCCTAATCTTTGTCGGCCCAGATTCAACTTTGTCGTCTTCAACCGCCTCTGCTGCCTCTATCATTTTTCTTGTAGCTTCTCCCACGAAATGGCAACATGTCACGATATCGCTACACCTTTTGCGGCCGTACGCTTTCTTTACCCTGCTATAGCAAAAATACGACACTTTTGGCCTTTGTCTGCTTTGCCACCGTTCTTGTCATGAAATCGCAACACTTCTAACTTTCACTAACGTCATCCTTGTTCTTGTCGCAAAATCGTGACCCTTTTTCCTTCTAGGCCTTCTTATCCATTTTTGTCATGAAATCGTGACATTTTTGGCACCGTATAGTCTCTCTCTTCCTAGAGTCGTGAAATCGTGACATGTCACAAAAATGTGACATCTTCATCCTGCTAGCTTCTTCACTGCTGCCTGTCATGAAATCGTGACACTTTTTCCATCCGTACGTCTTTCTTCCATCCTATCGTGAAATCGTGATGCTTTTAGCTTCTGGAGGCTTTACTTGCAACCTATCGCAAAATCGCGACACTTTCTGCCTCTTTGTCCTTTTCTCGGCTTGCACCCGTGAAAACATGACATGTCGTGAAATTGCAACACTTTTGTTGCCTTAAGCTCTTTTCTGCCTTTCACCCGCAAAAACATAACATGTCACAAAATCGTGACACTTTTCTTCCTTAGTGCTTTTTCTCCAAACATGTCACGAAATCGTGATAGTTTTTTGCCTTAGCGCTTTTTCTCCAAACATGTCACGATATCGCGACAGTTTTCTGCCTTAGTGCTTTTTCTCCAAACATGTCGTGAAATCACGATAGTTTTCTTCCTTGCCTTCTCTGCTTCCAACATGTCGTGAAATTGTGATAGTTTTCCTTGTGCCTTCTCTCTCCTCGGCCATGTCATGAAATCACGACAATTTTGATTGCACTTTCTCTCTCCTCGTCCATGTCGCGAAATCATGACAATTTTATTTGCACCTTCTCTCTCCTTCGACATGTCATGAAATCATGATAGAAAACATGTCGCGATATCGCGACAGTTTTCTTACTTGTCTTTTTCTTTGATTTTCTGCAAAAAGGCAACTATGGTCTTCTGAGAAACTCACTATCCAAGTTCTGAATAACCTTTGAACTTCTATCCTCTACATCTGAATGACTTATGAACTGCCTGTCCACTGCATCATTGGATCTAACTGACTATGTTGACAACAATGACAAAACTCTTGCAACACCTTGCTCAACAATCTCCCCATTTGGAATTGTTGGCAACACCTGTATAAACTCTTGGAACTCTTCTCCCCCTTTGTCAATAATACCAAAGGGCTGCTGCAGACTCCCCCTGAGTCCATACACATAATTTTTAGGCACAATTTGTTGCACTTAGCACAAATATGATCATGAGCAAAAGAATAGGCAAATACTCAAATGCTCCCCCTGATAAAGTGATCCCTTTAGCTAGTCACTTTTTTGGAAGTGTGACTACTCCCAATTTGTTTTGAAGGTACTCAAAAACTTCCTTGGGCAAAGGTTTTGTAAAAATATTTTCTACTTGTTCTGTGGTTGGAACAAAATCCAATTTAACTTCTCCTTCTGCAACTTTCTCCTTTAATAAATGATACCGGATGGCAATGTGTTTTGTCCATGAGCGCATTACTGGATTCTTGGAGATGTTAATTGCACTGGTGTTATCACACTTAACTGATATTGGTTCACTGAAATTAATACCAAGATCTTTCAAAGTTTGTTTCATCCACAGAACTTGAGTATAGCAAGTTGTTGCTACAATATATTCTGCCTCAGCTGTTGATAAAGAAATTGACTCTTGTTTCTTGCTGTGCCAAGCAACCAACCTGTCATCGAGATAAAAAACACCTCCACTTGTACTTTTCCTATCATCAACACATCCTGCCTAATCTGCATCTAAATAATATATAAGGGTGAAGTCTTTACCTTTCGGATACCATAACCCATACTCCATAGTACCCTTGAGATATCTGAGAATCCTTTTTACTGCTGTCACATGAGTCTCTTTGGGACTGGCCTAAAATCTTGCTACCATGCAAACTTCCTATAGAATATCTGGTCTGGTAGCTGTTAAATAAAGTAAGCTGCCAATCATTGATCTGTACATGGTTTGATCTGCAGGTGGAGATTTGTCATCTTTACTCAACTTACAGCCTGTTACCATAGGAGTGCTAACTGGCTTATAGTACTCCATTGTGAATATTTTTATCATCTCTTTCACATATTTGACTTAGGAAATAAATATGCCTTTCTCATTTTGATTAACTTGTAACCCAAGAAAGTAAGACAGTTCACCAATCATAGACATTTCAAATTCTTTCTGCATTTTATTTTCTAAGTCTTTACATGATTCATCTTTGTCTTTGCCAAATATGATATCATCTACATAAACAACTAGAACAATGAGATGTCCATTTTCTATTTTGACATACAGATTACTGTCCACCATACCTTTCTTAAACCCCTGTTGAGAGAGATAGTTATCTAGCCATGCATACCATGCTCGGGGAGCCTGTTTTAAGCCATATAAAGCTTTCTTTAATTTGCAGAAAATATTGGGATCTTCACCAATTTGGAAACCATCTGGTTGTTCTATGTACACTTCTTATTCAAGTTTCCCATTTAAGAAAGCTGATTTTACATCCATCTAGTAAACTTTGAAATTCTTATGACCTGCTAAGGCTAGAAACATTCTGATTGCTTCTAATCTAGCCACGGGTGCAAAAGTCTCTTCAAAATCAATGCCTTCAACTTGTGCATACCCTTTACAGACCAATCTCGCTTTATTTCTAATTACCTATCTGTCTTCATTCAATTTATTTGAAAATATCCATTTGGTGTCGATTACATTCTTATCTATTGGTCTAGGAACTAATTCCCAAGTTCAGTTTTTTTCAATCTGATCTAACTCTTCATTTATTGCCTTCATCCAACTATCATCTTTGCTTGCCTCAGCTATACTTTTGGGCTTAATGCAGGATAAAAGAGAATAATTACTTACTACTTTCTTTCTTATCTGAACACCAGCTGTGGGATCTCCAATTATTTGATCTCTGGGATGATTCTTCTGCCAGCTGTCTGTTTTGAATTTCTTGTTTTCTTCCACCTCAGAGTCATCAAATAAGTCATCTGAGTCAAGTGTTGATTTCTTTTCTATTTCATTTTCCTCATCACCTTCAATGGCTTCTTCATAAATTGGGTAATGTTCTTCATAGTTAACTATTCTTTCCCTTCCTTCATCAAATTTAACATCAGCACTGTCCACAATTTTCTTGAGTCTCTTGTTGTAGCATTTATAAGCTTTGCTTTTTATCGAATACCCAATAAAGACACCTTCATCTATTCTATTTTCAAACTACCCAAGATTGTCATAAGTGTTTCTGATGTAACACTTACAACCAAAAACTTTGAGATGTTTTGTTGTTGCCTTTCTTCCAAACCACAACTCATAAGGAGTTTTACTTTCATGAGTTCTTAGCATGTACCTATTTTGAATGTATACTGCAGTGTGGACTACTTCTTTCCAAAAAAAATTTACGATTTTGTTCTCAGCCAGCATAGTGTGTGTCATTTCCTGTACTATTTTGTTCTTTCTTTCTACTACACCATTCTGCTGGGGAGTTCTAGCTACTGAATATTGTCTCCTGATCCCATGTTTTTCATAGTATTCTTTAAATTCATCTGAAATGAATTATCCTCCTCTATCTGATCGTAAGCATTTGATCCTTTTTCCTGTTTCATTTTCAACTAGATGTTTGAAATATCTGAACATTTCAAAAGCTTCATTTTATTCTTTAAGAAAAATATCCATGTCATTCCGGAATAATCATCAATACACAGCATGAAGTATTTATCGCAATTTATGCTTTGAGTTCTCATCGGTCCACATAAGTTTGTATGTATAAGATCCAGAGGTTTGCTGGTGTAGTATTCTTTTGTTTTGAATGAGGTTCTGGTTTGTTTTCCTTTTTGACACGAAGCACAAATGCTATTTGAAGGTTTTCTAATGGTTGGAATGTCTCTTACCGCCTGATTCGAGCTAATTTTCACTAGATTATCAAAACTAATGTGACCAAGTCTCTTGTTCCATAGCCAATTTTCTTCTTCCTGTCCAATGAAACAATTACCTTCTAAGGTTTTTGAGAGTGTGTACATATTTCTAGATGTCCTTGATCTAGTAGCTATCTATTTTTTGCTATTTGATTTTTTGACTTCACAACCCTGCTTCTTGAAAACAACTTCATGTCCTTTATCACAGATCTGATTGACACTCAATAGGTTGTGCTTTAAACCATCTACAAACAAAACTTCTTCTGATTTGATCTTCCCATAACTAATTTTAACTGATCCTTTTCCAATTATCTTGGCTCCATCATTATTTCCAAATTTTACAGAACCACCCTCATATTTTTGTAATTTTTCAAACTTTTGTTTATCACCTGTCATATGACTTGAGCATCCACTGTCAAGTATCCATGGTACCTTTTTTCTCTGTTCCTTGAAAGCTATTTGAACTATTAAGGATTCTTTTTCATCCCTAAGTTGTTCTTTCTGCTTCCATTTTGATTTGACTGCGATATCGGGTTCTAGTTTGGACTTCCCTTTTTCAATATCTTTTGTATATCTTTAAAAAAAAATTCCATTTTGTCTTGGCCTCTATGGATGAAATTTTCTTTTCTGAAGTTGATTTGAAACAGAGGTACTGCAACAATTTCTTGCAATATCCCATAATTATGACAATTAAAACATTCTACTGCATAATTTTTTAAAGGAGCAAAAGCATTTCTACTAGTAAAGCTTCTTGGTCCTACAATATACTTGCATTCTACAATTTTATGCCCATAACCGTTACATCTGAAACAAAAACCAGAAAAGTGATGATTGAACCTGAAAGATGGTCTTTTCCAGGTTGTAGTAGGAACCATAGATCTTCTTTTTCTTTGATTTGTGACCTTGGTAAAACCATCATTGTCAGTTCTCCTTTCAGATCTGGCATTACTGCTTTTATTTGCTTGAGTTGTTTTTCTTTCATCAGTCTGTTTCTTCTCTTAATTCCTCACAGTTCCTACATTGTTGGCTTTTGGTCCATTTGACGATTCTCCTTCCATGAAGCCTAGACCAAATTTGATGCCAGCAGGTCTTTGGTCACTTAAAATTTTATCCAGCTTCATCGAACTTTCTTCATGTTTTTGATGATAGCTGATTTTTCGATCCAGTTCTTGCATCTGCATTCGTAGACTGACATTCTCTTCTTCTAGTTTACATAAGTAATCTATCTTCATGGTTATCTGAACTTCGAGATCCTCAGATATTTTCTTGTATTCCTCTATCTATATTTTCAAACTGGTTATGATGTCATTTGCATCCTCAAGCTTCCTTGAAAGTTTATAATTTTTTCTTTTCTCAGATTTCCATTCTACAAGAGCAGAGACCAGTTCACCTTCTAGATCAACTTTTGCCTTAGGTTTTTCAACACATGCTTTAGAGTTCATTCCTTCTCTCTTCTCTGATTTTTCTACCTCTTCTAATTTTTCTGCTTCAAATGCCATGAATAGAGCTTCACCCATTCCTTCTTCAGAATCCTCACTAGAGCTGTCCTCTAAAGAATTTGTATTCTTGGAGATGAAGCTTTTCTTTTTGAAGTTGCCTTTCCTGAAGTTTTATTTCTTCTTCCAGTCACTTATTTCTTGGTGCAAAGTTTCCTCACCCTGGTTCTTTTCATTGAGTGGACATTTTGTCACAAAGTGCCCAATGCCTCCACAATTAAAGCATTTAAATGATAGCTTTCCTCTGTATTTTCCTTTTCCCTTTCTCAAATTTTTGACAAAATTTGCTTCCATTTCATCTGATACATCCTCTTCTTCAGACTCTTGTTTTGTGTCTTTGCATTTTAGGGCCTTGAAAGCTACTTCTCTAACTGTGGGATTAGACCTTCCTATTCTCATTTCAAAAGTAGTCAAAGAACCATGCATCTCATCCATGCTAAAATTATTTAGATCTTTAGCTTCTTCTATGGCTGAGACTTTCAAATCAAACCTTGGAGGGAGAGATCTTAATACCTTTTTCATGATCGTAGCATCATCCATATCTTCATCGAGACCTCTGATAGAATTAGTGATTCCATTGACTCTTAGCATGAAAGCCTCTATGTTCTCATCATTGTCCATATTTAAGGATTTGAATTGAGCTCGATGTGTTTGAAGCTTGGCCTCCTTGATCCTATCGTCTCCTTCATGAATGTTCTCTAGTTTATCCCATACATCTTTTGCGGATTCACATTTTATGATTTTGACTAGCTCATTGTCCACTAATCCACACATGATGGCATTTTTTTCTTTCGAATAATTTTCAAATGCCTTTTTATCGGTAGTGTCTGTTGGAGTAGTGGTAGGAGCTTTGTATCCATTAACTACTGCACCCCAGATGTCAAAACCCAAAGCATGAAGATATTTCTACATCCTTATTTTCCAGAAAGCATAGTTAGTTCCATCAAACAATGGTGCTTTGTTTGAGGAGAAACCTTCACCACTTGCCATTGCATCACTTCCAAGATCACCCTAGCTGATTGAGCCTATTCAGGAACTTGGCTCTGATACCAATTGTTGCACTTACAGTGACACCGAGAGGGGGGTGAATCAGTGTGATCTTTTAAAATTTTAAACTAACAATACTTGATGCAGAAATGAAGCAAATTTAAATCAGAGATAACGAGAGAGCATCACACACAAAATAGATTTAACGAGGTTCACCAATGTGGCTACTCCTCAAAAATGACTGCTTGGACTACCATCCAAATCTAGCCTTTGCAAAGCAACTACTTTACAACTCATTTACTAGCACCAACTGGAAGGAGCACCAACCCCTCAATTTTTTTGCACCAACAGAAAGGAGCACCAACCCCTAATTCACCAGCAATTACTGGAAGGAGCACCAACCCCTTGTGCCAAGCTGCCACTTGGACTTTAAGGAAAATAACAGAAAGATACCTTCAACCTTTTGCAAATTGTCTGTTGTTTCTGCACACTTTGCTACTTCTGCACAATTTCTTTGCACCAACAGTTTGCCTCTACGCAACAGTCCTGCACACCAACAACTGATTGCCTCTACTCCTTTGGACATTTCTACACTTAGTTCACTCTCACTTCGCACTTAGATCGACACATCTCGCTCGCTACTCAATGTGGACTTTACTTCCACAAATTCGATACACCCAAACTTGAAAACTGCCCTCCTTTTATAGCATAAATTCATGAGCAAAGATCTAATCTTAGTCAGCTAAAAAACCCTAATTTTAGTTTGCTGCAAACCCTAAAAATTGTCGGTTGCAAAACCCTAATCTCTTTCGACCCATATTCAACTTTGTCGACTTCAACCGCCTTTGTCGCCTCTATCATTTTTCCTGTAGCTTCTCCCATGAAATGGCAAAATGTCACGATATCGCTACACCTTTTGTTGCCGTACACTTTCTTTACCCTATTATAGCAAAAATGTGACACTTTTGGCCTTTGTCTGCTTTGCCATCGTTCTTGTCGCAAAATCGTGACACTTCTTTCGCTGACGTCATCCTCATTCTTGTCGTGAAATCGTGACCCTTTTTGCTTCTAGGCCTTCTTCTCTATTTTTGTTGTGAAATCATGACATTTCTAGCGTCGTATAGTCTCTCTCTTCCTAGAGTCGTGAAACCATGACATGTCGCAAAAATGCGACATCTTCATCTTGCTAGCTTCTTCACTGCTGCCTATCATGAAATCGTGACACTTTTTCCATCCGTACGTCTTTCTTCCATCCTGTCGTGAAATCGCGACGCTTTCAGCTTTCGGAGGCTTTATTTGCAACCTGTCATGAAATCGTGACACTTTCTACCTCTTTGTCCTTTTCTTAGCTTGCACCTGCGAAAACATGACATGTCGCAAAATCGCGACACTTTTGCTGCCTTAAGCTCTTTTCTGCCTTTCGCCTGTGAAAACATAACATGTCGTGAAATCATGACACTTTTCTTCCTCAGTGCTTTTTCTCCAAACATGTCATGAAATCGTGACAGTTTTTTGCCTTAGTGCTTTTTCTCCAAACATGTCACGAAATCACGATAGTTTTTTGCCTTAGCACTTTTTCTCCAAACATGTTGCGAAATCGCGACAGTTTTCTTCCTTGCCTTCTCTGCTTCCAACATGTCGCAAAATTGCGACAGTTTTCCTTGTGCCTTCTCTCTCCTTGACCATGTCACAAAATCATGACAATTTTGATTGCACTTTCTCTCTCCTCGTTCATGTCGCGAAATTGTGACAATTTTCTTTGCGCCTTCTCTCTCCTTCGACATGTCACGAAATCGTGACAATTTTCTTACTTGTCTTTTTCTTTGATTTTCTGCAAAAAGGCAACTATGGTCTTCTGAGAAACTCACTGTCCAAGTTTTGAATAACCTTTGAACTTTTGTCCTCTACATCTGAATGACTTCTGAACTGCCTGTCCACTGCATCATTGGATCTAACTGACTGTGTTGACAACAATGACAAAACTCTTGCAACACCTTGCTCAACACCTAGTTCACCCTAGTTTAGAGTACCCTATTTTTTTTTATCCCGCGCATCAAAAAGATACATCACAAAAATTGAACATACTGAGAAGACTACACTATCCTAGAATTAACTAGACATAAAAAATTGACAGAAAAAACTAGTGGTGAGAATAATAGTCACAACAACGTCTATTAATAGTTAGTAATAGTTAAGACAAAGTTTTCTAATATTAGTAACAATTAACTATAACATTAAAGAATCATAATAGATATGGAATTTGTTTGTAATAGATTCAACCTAGATAATTGTTAGATAGTAAGATATAGTGTCAATGATAGAATAAAATAGAGTCAATAATAAATAGTGGAATATTGCAAGCGATTTTCAGACAAAAATCGATTTTCTAAGAGAACCAAAACTCCAAGAGAAAAATTGACAACAATTGAAGACAACACTTCCCAAAACAATTTTTGGGTACTAAAAAATAGTTTCATGGGATATAGCCCATTGTGATCATCTCATCAAGTTGATAATTTTGGTATATAGCCTCCATGCATTTTTTCTAGGGTGTCGAATATTGTTATTTTGAGACCTAGTCCATTGTTTTCATATTTTTGAGTTGATCATTTTGATATATGGCACCCAAACACTTCTTCTAGCCCATTACTAAAAATAGTAACTCTTGGAACAAGAATTCTATTTTTAGCAAGTCATTGGGAGTGGTTCAAATCATACATAAATTGTTGGAGGAACTAGAGGAGCACAAAATGAGTTATAACAAACCGAATTTATGGAGAAAGTGAGTATCACACTCACTAACCTTAGAAATGGATTTGAATAGATGGGGGAATAAGTATCAATTATGAAATATGGTTAGATTAGATCCAAAGCTAAATTTGAAGAAAAATTCCTAAATTTTGAAGACCTATTAAGGGAAATCCTAAAGGTGTTTGAGCATATTAACAGTGAAAAACTAGGTGGAAGTTAGGGCAATAAATAAAAAGGGAGTCCATAAGGAGAAATAAGAGTACCATTCTCTTTTTGACATAGATACCCTATTTAAGATGGCAAATTAGGCTTTCCTAAATTCAATGGAAAGGATGTTGATGGGTGGTTATGTTGAACAGATTAGTTTTTCAAACTTCATAATGTATCTAAATATTTATGGGTCACCATGGCATATTTTAACTTTGAATCTGAAGCCTTACAATAGTATCAATGGTTACAAAACATAACTCCAAGCCCTTCTTAGGAATATTTTGAGTCATAATTACTCACTCATTTTTATCCTAGTGAGTATGAGGACTTTATAGGAGCCTTGATCAAATTAAAACAAACATCTATTGTTCTTGAATATCAAATCCAATTTGAGAAACTGGATAATAGGACAAATAGGTTGAATGAATGATTTTTTTTAGAGTTGTTTTATTAGTGGCTTGAAATATGATATCAAGGTTGATATGAAAATGTTCAAATCACAATCTATGATGCAACCCATAGGATTGGTGAGATAAATAGAAGATAAATTTTTGGTTCAAAGAAGACCACATAAATTTCCATAGGCCAAACCCACATTTCCTTCCAAGTTTATATCAAATATTGGCACTAATTCTATCCAATTCAAGTGTTTGACTATGGAAGAAATGGATGCCCATTGAGCACAAGTCTTATGTTATAATTTTGATGATAAGTATTCACCAGGGCATAAATGTACTCAAAAGAAGCTATTTTTGTTGGATGTAGAGGAATCATTCAATAGTGAACAACTTGATGAAGAAGTATAACCACTAGAGGAACAACTTAAGGATTAGGATGAAACACAAAAAGAACCACAACTAGAAATATTTTCCCTTTCGCTTGCAAGAATTTTTATCCCTTAGATGATGAAGGAAGTAGGATTATTCAAAGGGTAACGTATTTCAATTCTCATTGATTTAGGTAGTATGCATAATTTTATTGATCCCTGAGTAGCCAAGCAAGCAAATTGTTACATACATGCTTGTAAATCCTTTGTGATTATGGAGGCAAAATTATGGAAAATTACCTTGTAAGGGTAAATGCCATAATGTTAAGTTGAATATAAGGGACTATGAACTCAAAAATAATATGTTTGCTCTTCAAATGGGATGATTTGATGTTGTACTAGGAGCTCAATGGCTAGGTACCTTAGGAAATATAGTGTGGAACTATGTATAAGTATGGATGCAGTTCTCATAGAATGGTAAGTCCTATACTCTTTGTGGTTCACAAACAATATCTCCACAGATTATCAATTCAAGTCATATGGAGAAGTTAAAAAAATATTCGCATGGGGTAGTAGCTCAAATATTTGTAATTCAACTATAAATGTTAGATGATGACAAGCTGCAAGAAGATTCACAACTCATTCTGACTAAGCATATTGTAATTTTTATGGAACCAATAAAATTACCTCCACGTCATTCCCATGATCATGCAATACCATTGGTACCTGATAGTGTGCTACCTTACATCATACCTTACCTATACCCCTATGCCTTTAAGTCAAAATTTGATAAATTGGTATATAAATTGCTACAAGCAGAGGTCATTTGGCCTAGTAACAATACTTGTTCTTATCTAATACTATTGGTTATAAAGAAACATGGGTCATGTTGGTTGTATATAGATTTTTGTGAGCTCAATAAGCTCACCATTAATAATAAATTTCTTATCCTAGTGATTAATGAATTGTTGTATGAGCTAAATGGTGCAATATTTTTCTCACCGTTGGACCTTCTCTTAGGATATAATTCCCAAGGAGGAATATATCCCTAAAACAACCTTTCAAACTAATAAGGGTCATTATGAATTTTTTGTCATGTCATTTGACCTAATGAATGCACGATCCATATTTTAGAGCTTCATGAATAATGTCTTTTTCTCATTCCTTCAAAAATGTTTTGTAGTCTTCTTTGATGATATTTTGATTTATAATCACTCTTGGGAGGAGCACCTCATACATTTGAATCAAAATCTACAACTTTTATCTCAGCATAAACTATATGCCAAGAGGTCTATGTTCTTTTGGGATGATAGAAGGCAAGTATTTGGGTCACATTGTCACCAAATATGAATTTAAAGTTGACCCTAAAAAGATTCAAGTTGTTGAATATTAGTCTTAGCCTCACACTCTCAAGGGAATTCAAGAGTTTTTGTGACTCATAGGATATTATGATAAGTTTATCCAAAACTATGGCAAGATAGTAGCTCCTTTAATAGCCATGTTGAAAAATAATTATTTTACTTGCCCAAATCCAACTAAGAAGACTTTCTTTAACTTAAAACAAGCCATGAAAACCACCCTAATGTTAGAAAAGCCTAATTTTGCTAAAAATTGTTGTAATTGAATGGGATGTCATGGGTAATGGTATAGGGGCCATTTTGATGCAAGAGGGAGGACCATTGGCCTTCACCAGTAAAGCATTTTCAATCTAAAATTTAGGAAAATATACTTATGCAAAAGAGATTCTAGCCATTTTGCATGTTATTAATCACTAGAGGCCCTATATCATTGCGTGTCATTTTTCAATCAAAACAGACCACCAAAATATCAAGTACTTCTTGGAACAATGAGCCATCACACCTTAACAACAAAAGTGTGTCTCCAAATTAATGGGCTCTAATTATGAAATCACATATAAAAAAGTAAAGGACAACATCATGACCAATGCACTCTCCCAATAATTTGAGGATCAAAGTATGTTAAATGTTATCTCTTATCCCATACCTCAATGGATTAATTCTATCAAAGAGGACATAACCAAGGATTTAGAATTGCAAACTTTGATCACAAAATTTCAAAAGGAGCCTAACTCATGCCCAGGATACACTTGGAATGGCCAATATTTGAGATATATTGATCACCTTATTATTCCCCAAAATTTGCAACTTCGAGAATTCATATTAAATGAAATGCATGCCTCACTAACTACAAGATATTTTGGGTTCCTAAAGACTTATGAAAGGATTAAGTGTAATTTATTCTAGAAGGTAATGAAGAAGGATATACAAAATTTTATGGCTAAATGTGATATGTGCCATAGAATTAAAGGAGTAATGGTGAAATCCCCTGTAAATCTCTAGCCCTTTCTAGTTCTAGAGTAGGTATGGATAGATATTTCCATAGATTTTATTGAAGGGTTACCTAAGTCAGGAGAAATATCTGTTATTCTAGTGGTTGTAGATCATCTCATAAAGTATGCTCATTTTTTTCTCTCTTGCTCATTTTTTTCTTTCCCATCCATAAACAACCTCAGTAGTAGCCCAAATTTTTCTAGACTCCATATTTTGCCTTCATGGCATGCTTACATCTATTGTGTTTGATAGAGACCTGACCTTTACTAGTCATTTTTGGGAAAAACTATTTAAGTTGCAGGGAACTCAACTGAAAATGATTTTAGCCTATCATCTATAGATGGATGGGAAAACAAAAATTGTTAAAAAATTCTTGGAGACCTACCTTCATTACTTTACCTCTAAACATCCTACACAATGGGCGAAGTGTTTTTTTTGGGACGAATGGTGGTATAATACTTCATATCACATCACAACCAAGGTTACCCATTTTGAGGAAATATATGGTCATCCTCCATCAACACCCTCCTCCTACATTCCATGAAGCTCCAAGGTTCATGTTGTTGACACTACACTCAGCTAGTATGTCACAATCCTTAGCCAATTGAAGATGAATCTAGAATTTACCTAATATCGTATGCATCAACAAGCTTATCAACACCATTCTAAGCATAAATTTGAAGTAGGAGATATGGTTTTTATTTTCCTATATCCATACAAACAATCATCACTCTAGCTCTACAAATACCAAAAAATAGCTACCAAATACTGTGGATCCTACCAAGTATTATAACAAATTGGTACAACGACCTACAAATTGACCTTGCTGGCTAAGTCAAAGTTCCATACATTCTTTCATATATCCTCTCTCAAGAAGGTTGTGGGTAATAAGATATATATTCAATTTGCTTTATCATAATTGGATGAAGAGGGTTCCATCTTGCTTGATCTTGAACATAATTTGGATCAAATATCATGCACCCATTGAAATTGTGTTATCATTGAGGTTCTTGTTCAATGGCTTGGCTTACAACCTAAAGATTCCACTTGGGAGTCTTTCCAATAGCTACAACACTAGTTTCCTCATATACAATTTTGAGGAAAAAGCTTATTTAAGGAGAAGGGCATGTTAGGATCCCATCCTAACATTATTATGTAATTCTCATATTATTATGTAATGACCCCTTTCCAATGTAGATACACCATTATAATGATATTTTGTAGTATTTGTAATGGTATGTGGTAATTGAGGCACCTAGACAAGTGGGGGAATTTCATGTAACCATTATCAAGAATGTAATTTTTTGTCTTGTAGGTAACAAATCCACATCCCAGAAGAAGAAGAAATGATAAAACTTGAATTTGCACAATTTTGTCAAATGTTCAATTTTATCTAATTGTATAGTGTAGGGTTGTAAATGTACAATTGTGTAATTGTAAAATTTGTCATAAATGTATAATTAGAAGTTAAATAAAATAAAATGAAATGCACATTAAAGGTGATTTGATAAAAACCAATTAGGACTTAGTAAAACCTTAGTGCATTAATTGTTTTAAGATATTATGGGAAGGCAGTTGTTAATGATGTGTTGTACCAAAAACCACTTTGGAATGGCTTGGGTAAGAATTATAAAGCCCCCCACTAAATTTTTAAGGATTTTTCATGAATGTTGATGATTTTCCATAATTACAAGATGTTAATGGTTGTTTATTGCTATAAATTTTAGACCATGCTTATAGATGATTCATTGAAGGCTATTGATTACCATTGATTGTTGTTGATAGTTGCCCATGCATAATGAAGAATTGTTCATTGATGATTGTACATGTTATTGATCATTATTGCCATTGAACATGAATGATATGTTCTATGCAAGTATGGTTAAAATGATAGTGTATATGGGTAATTATATAGTGGAACTGAGGTGATAATTGATTCCCAACCATGTATGATGATTGTGGATGTGAATATTGACCAATAACTTTCTTTGGAAATGGTAATTGATACATTTGCATACCATTGTACAATTTTTGGAAATGAACAAGGAAGTGTAATTTTTGGTATAGACTAATAATGGTTATTCTAGATGTGCATTTTGGACTACTATAGTGGCAATTTCACCATTAGGGTTAATCAACCTTTGTTGTGATGAATTCTTGCATATAACCTTGTAGATCTAATATTAATGAATTGTAGTAAGGTTTTGCTACAAATCATATAGTCAGCCTCTCTAAACCGTACAGTTGATCAATTGCCTTATTTTATATTCACAATTGCATATTTGAACTTATCCAAGGTGAAAAATAAGAGTTTCAGAATGAACGGTTGAAAAATTGTCAAGTTTTCATCTAAAAATTTAGTTTTGGTGTATTGTATGTTTGTAAAATCATATAGTTCAAGGTGTTATATGGTTATAACCATACAATTGAATTATTTGGATATGTATAGTACCTTTTTTTGATTTTTGTAAATCATATAGTTGCAAATTGTACAACTATATGCTTTGGACCAAAATAGTTATAAAATGCTAGAATTCATCCCAAAACCTACCATTTCACCTCTCCTTCTAGGAATACTCCCCCCTGTTCTACATTTGGAACCATTTTCATTGTGGAATAACATAAATTATTTGGAACAGTGCTACATTTGACATCATTGCATAATTGAACTTTAAGTATTTGAAATGGTATTATCGAAATGGGGTCAAACTGTCACAGTTGAGAAGGACCTATGATTGACAATTTTGAGTAGAAACTAATTGGAGGTGAATTATAGATACATGTTTGTGAAGACTTGGAAGATGATATCAAGGATAGGAGAATGTTATAATAAGGAGAAGTACTAGAATTGCTCAAAGAGGGAATGTGAATAGTTCCACACAAAATATGAATGAACTAGTGATAGAACAAGTATGGACTTCAAATGAAGGAGATATTGAAAGGTGGGAGACATTGCTAATAGGAATAGAAGGGGTACAAGAGTCACCAAGAGTTAAGAATAACATTGGTGTAATAAAATACATTGATGAATAAATTGTGCAAGGATACAATGAATGGATGGTAACACCTAAGCAAGAGATAAGAAGGTTGAAAAGGAGTGCAGAGGATGGGATTTAGGCACCAGAGCAATAGCGCACAAGATCTCAAGAAGTAAGACCAGGGCCATAGTTGACATACCAGTGAATAATGTCATAGAGTGAGGATGCATATGAGGTTAGGAGATGACTATTTGGAGACAATTGTAGACACCTAAAAATATCTTAAATAATATTTTGCAAGAATATTTAACATAAAAGAGACAAAACATTAGAAAATCAATTCCAAAACCCTAAAATCCAACATGATGTTATCCAAAACCCTAAGAGGCAATAAAATAGGAAAATTCTTCCCCCCATCCAATGCATCCCCCCTCACACCCCTTTGTACACTTTTCAAGACACCTACTTGCTCCCTTTTTCAAAATGCACCCACCTTCCTTAAAATGTATTTAAGGAAAAATATTGAAAGGGGGTTTTCCCTTTTCCCCAAGTCTTATATGGATATAACACACCCATGCTCACTTAAGGATCTTAGGTGGGAAATTATTACAAATTTCTTGCAAAATAAAATGGGGTCCTCTCTCTCCTCAACTTCACTCACCCCTTATCTTGCCTAAAATGTCTATAAAAGGAGAGCCTTGTCTACAAATTGGAGAAGAAAAATAGTAATGTTATGCTACCCAATTATTGCCTAAAGTGTCCATAACCTTTTTGAGCATGTGACCTTCCTCCCATACATCTCTCTTGTAGGTTACATGTGGTTTGTAGGGTAGAATAGGCACCTACAATATTTATGTCAGAACCATACAACACCAACAATTTTTATGAATAACAAATAGACAAATCCAAGTTACAAAACTTAGAACACACCTCGAGGTACATTTTCTAGTTTTAGGTCATCAAACTGTCCTAACAAGTAACATGTCAATATTTTATTAGTTTTAGCTCATTTTGTATCTTCTATCATGTATTTTTATTTAAAATTTGTCTATATGTCTATGTTTACATGAGGCCTAATTGAGATAGGCCTCTAAATATTCTAATGTATTTTGTAGGGTTACACAAGGTCACAAATTGGTGTAGCTCATAGTGGCATGCTTCATAATCCCACTCCAACATTAATAAATTGAAAGAAGATGTTTTCAATGTTGTAGACTTATTCCATGCTAGGGTCCCTACTAATATAGTCCCTCTTTTGTAGCTCTTTGGGGCATATTGTAAAAGGATAACATTTCTATATTGTAAAAATTTACAAATTTATAAATATAAAGAAGCATGTTTTAATTCACTTGATTTTGGTGATCACAGTTTTCTTGTGTTAGTTTGATATATAGCTAAATTTTTATGGTATTTCTCTCATTGCAGGCATTACAAAACAAGCAAGGACTCTCCCAAAGCCCTGAAACACACCTTAGGCCCAACATAAACAACTTTGTGATTTGTTTTGTTTCATTTTACGATTGTTGTTTTTCATAGATTTGATGTCCTTTTCAATATTTTACATTGAAAATAGGCTTTATTTAAGTTTAGAAATTTTTTGATATTTTCTTGCAAAATTATAGGTAGAGACTAGTGTTAACTTTTGATGAGTAAATACTCAAAATAATATTGCCTCAAGATAAATAATATAATTGTAATATGAAAGATATAATAATGTTGATCAATCAAGCATATAAATTCTGAATCTACTAGAAAATAACTCAAGGAATGCTAATGCCAAATACTCAAAAATACTCAAAAATCTGTATTGAATGAAGAGACCAAAAATATAGAATACTACATCACATTCCATTGCTTATATAGGTGACTCTTCCTCCTTCACCATGTATATTTTACATCAATATTTTACATCAATACATCCATATATATAGAATGGAATGTGACTCTTCATATGGAGTTTTCTTGGGCCTCAATATTCCTATGAATCTTCATCTTCCTACTCTATTGACACATGTACATAGGGACAACACTGCACATTTACATTCCAAAATATCATTGCACACTTTTTTATTACATTACATAAAGTAAATCCTAATCTAATAATATTTTTCTAATCTATATATGTACTCGTGGTGATACATTGGCATGTACCAGATAATGTAATATATTCCAACACCCCCTATATTATATTATTTGGTTATTGAAGACTCTAGTCTTCAATATGGATCTTCTTCATATTTCTTGAACTTATGTTCTTCATATTGTATGTACTCTTCATTTTGTATAGGTTCATCTTCTTCTTCATGTAGACTTTTGTATGATGTTGTGCTATCATTTGATCCTTGTAGTAACTTATTATTTTTCCTTTTGTTCTTCATATTACGAGTCTCCATTTTCGCTTGGTTTCTTATCTTTATCTTTGATTTCTGCTTGGGTTTCTTGATGCAGTCAATCATGAGATATCTTTATTTAGCTAGAGCTCTAATTAAGTCTTTAGTCCAAATTTAATTTTCTTGATCTTTGTGAAGTCTTATTTCCTATTCCTCAAGCTTGTACTTGTTGTTATTAAATTATTTAAAAATAATTCTTTGAAATAAGCATTGTAACTTGAATGTTAGAATTCTTTCAAAACTCATGTAATACTCCTTTCTGTAATATCAAAAGGAATATGAGTGAGATCCTTTCCCACAATATATGCAAGGATGTAAGTCTCAACAATTAGTTTTTTTATGGCCTTCTCTGTTACAGTAAGTACATTTTTTAATACCTCGACTTCATATGTTTTCTTGATCAACTGATACAGCCATGCATGGATGGTGGAAGCAATTTTACTTTTTCTTCTATCATAGACTTGTAGAAGAAGTTCTTGTTCTACATGTTTATTGTGATTGTCTTCTATCATATTGTTAGAATGTCTCTAAAGTATTTCTTCTCATTTAACTAATTTGTGATTTTTTAAGAATGTTTTCCTTCTATCCACATGTTTCATTTTGCTAATATTCTTAGAATCAAGTAGATCTCTAATTCAATTTGATTTATTGAACCCTTTGTATTTAATAAAAATTTCCATTGTTTCAACTTTAATCCTTTGAGGTAGGATTCCTTATGACTCCCTAGGTTATTTCAATTCTATGTTTTTTAGAATACCTTTTATCTCCCTAAAGTTTGAAATGCAATGCAATTTTAATATCAATGTGTGCAATTTCAATCCTTTACCAATCTTCAAATCTCTAAAAATTTTGAACTTAGAGATTAATATTATCAAATGCAATATTTTTATCAATAAATAGGATTCCTTTTATCTCTTAAATTTATAGATAAAATAATTAATTCTCATTTTCATATACTATATTTGATGCATAAATCCCTATACCTCAAATTTTAGAAATTTAGAAATTCTAGAAATAATATTTGCAATATTTTGTAATCCTAATTTGATTTTGTATGCCTTATTTCTCCAATATTTAGCAATTTGCAAATATATATATATATATATATATATATATATATATATATATATATATATATATATATATATTGTAAATCTAAATATGCAATTTTACAAAACTTCAATTCTCAAAAATTCTTCAAAATATGATAAAAGGATTTCAAAAATAATATTCAGATTCATCTAAGGTTTAAAATACTTATCACTTCACTAATATATTTAAAACTTTAACCTTAGAATATATTCCTTTAGTTCCTTATTTCTCCTACCAATATAAGCCTTTAATATGAAAAATACTATGGTAAGTATTACCTTAATAATTCTGGTGCTCCTCCTTTGCTTGTTGGGTGCTTCTCTTTAGGTTTGGGTGCTTCTCCTTTGGTCAAATCTACTATGTATGAACTTGGAAGATGCTTTGACTCCTTCTTTAATGCTTCTAACTCTTTTTTTTAATGTGTATGGTACTAGAATTTGCTATATATGTGCTTCCACTCTTATGTTTTGGCTATATGAGTGCTTCTCCTTTATTTTATTGAATACCACATATTGCATATGTTATAAAATATTTTGACTCCATTATTGGTGGTACCAATATTCACGAAAGAGTAAAATGAACACTTGGCACAATATTCCTTGTTGTTTGGGAGTTACCTATCCTTTCTTGAGCACTGGGTAATGATGTAGAGCATTGAGCGCTCCTCTTTCTAGCAATTTATGTTTCTTCCCTAGTGATTTACGTTATGGCTTATTAGCCAACTTTGATCCTTGTGTCAAATGGCAATATGCATGCACTCCTTTCTCCAATGTATGAAACTAGACCTTTTCATCCAATGTATTCTTACATCTTTATAAATGTATTCCAGATTCTTTGTAGCTACACTTCATGAGGATTGTTCTCTCCTTGGTTGATGGTGGATGTTAACGTATTATTGCTTCTTTGTAATTGAACTTTGTGAGGTTTCTTCTCTCCTTGGATGATGGTGGATGTTTTCACTAATGGCTCCAACTATAATAACTCTTGTATGCTCCAATGGTGACCCTATAATATTTTTTTTGGTTTTTTATTGATGATTTTCCTTTGATAATGCACCCTATAATTTTTTTTGTAACCTACCTTGCTTTACGCAGATTGATATTTTACAAGTGGTTGAAATTTTCTTGCTCCTTTGGCTGGCTGAATCTTGAGCCTAATGGTCCTTCTCCCTTAAGAACTTTTATTAGTGATTGTTTCTTGCAAATATATGGACGTGTGATGTAGGGATTTCCCCCTGTATTCTGGTGTTGAATGGTGCTCAATATGGTGGTGTCTTCAACCACTCTTTTAGTGGTTTTATTTACCAATGTTTGCTTGTACATATAGTGTTTTTAAACACCTAAAATCTACCTTGAATTTGGAGCTCTTTTCCTTCCAAAATTTGCTATATGTTTGAGGAATATTTTTCCTCTCAAACGTAGGATAATATTACTTTTACATTCACTTAAAAAACAACATATACTATTCACTTATAACTCCTTTAAAAATCAATCTAATGTTGTTATACTCTTGTTGGATTCTATAAAAATGAGAGTAAATATATCTCAATAATGAATTTAAAATAAATTCAATATTTTTCTATTTTAAAATAGCATATATAAAACTCCTTATCACTCCTATTAAATTGTAACTTTTTGTTGTTTGTAATATGTATGCTTTCTATAAAATTAATGGTGTGAAATGGTGTCTTTTCTTATCTTAATGACACATTAAAAAACTTCCTCTTTGCTAGCTCTAAATGTCTCTAATATTTGATGCTCGAAAAACTCTTAATAGGCACTTTCAAAAAATTTGCAATAATAATATATATGTTATAAAATTAACACACCTTTTTGTAGCTTCTTTCTTTGTAGCTTTCTATATTGTATTTGCTATAATTGCACATTTCTTTACTATCTTTGTAATATTTAGTTTGTAGCTATATTTTCTACCCAAAACTTGCTTTCTTTTCCTCTAAAGAGGTGCTAGCTATCTCTGATTTTTGTAGCTTCAAATGTTGTGCAAATCTGTAGTCAATAAAATATGATTTGGTGCTATATTAAAACCTTCAAATTTGTTGCTCTTTTTTTATCAGGCCTTCTCTATACTGTTCAAATATTATCTGAAAGATTTTCCAAATCTTTCTCCAAATTGCATCTTTTCTCTTCTATTTTTCATTGTCTTTTTAGCTTCTCTTTCTACAAATTTGTTCTTTTATAAATCAGCCTTCTAAAATTTGTGGTTGTCTCCAAATCTCTCTAAACTATGACCTCTTTAATATTCTTACTTTATTCTAACTTCTTGCTGAATTTTTATTTCAACTCTAACTTTATCTTCTTTCTCAAGAATCTGAATGTCTTGAGTTCTCAAAATCTTCTCAAAATTTGATAAACTTCTTGTCAAATTATTTTTCCTTTGGGCTAGTTTTCATATGGTGATAATTATCCCAATCGCTTCTGGTCAGGTGCTCTATCTACTTGCAATATTCTACTTAAGGTCACTAATTTAGCTTCTTCAATAAGGCATTCTCTTGCCTTCTTTTATTTCTTAAAAATATTCTTTAGACCTTTATTCTTGGGTATTCTAATTTTGCAACCTTCAATTCTTTAGTAAATGTTTTTAATGAAACCTTACCTTGGTTTCTTTAATATTCCATCCATGGAAAATTCTTCAATGAGATATATTTCTTGGATCACTATATTCCTGTTACTTCTATCTGCAATAGGACCTTCTATAGTCCTATCATCTATATTCAATATTTAATCTTCCAATCTTGGAAGTTCTTCAATATGACCTCTTTTTGGGTATATTTCTTCAATCTGTAATCTTACAATGAGAACCTTTTCTTGGTTCTTATCAATATTCAATAATATCTCCTTCTTGGACCTCCTTTAATGTCTACTTTTCTACAACAAAAGAGTTAATCCCTACAAGAGGAAAGCACATAGAATTTCAGGAAATTGAAGATAAAATTATTATCTATCTATTGGAGGAAGCTTCCCAACTTCTAAGAATAAATATTTTGCAATAAAAAATTAGATAGTAATAATCAAATGTATTCAATGTTCCATAAATAATAATTTTCACTAGTTATATTAAAAACTGGTGGAATCAAATCTATACTGAATCCTAGTCTTCACAGGTTTTCCTTTCAACCCTATGGAAATATTCTAGCCAAATAATCTAAAATCTCTTTTTATCCATAGGACCTCTTCTAAAGGTCTCTTAATAAAGGTTTATCTTCAAGACCTATAGATTCTATTATATTCCAACTCTATTCTTGGAATATGTATATTCAATATCAAGGTCTATCTTCAAGACCAGTAAATTTCCTTCTATTCCAATTTTATTCTTGGAATAGGTATCTTCAATATCAAGGTATGTCTTCAAGACCTGTAACTTTTCTTCTATTCTGATTCTGCTCTTGGAATACGTATATTTTCTTCTTCTCATTATCAAAGTCTAACTTCTAGACCTGTAAATTTTCTTCTATTTTGATTTTATTCTTGGAATAGGTATATCCTTAAATGTTATTGGTTTTTCATCAACACAATAAAAAATTTTATCTTCTCTGGTTTCTCTTTCCAAAGGAAATTCCCTTATCTTCTCTGGTTATTTTTCAGATAAAATTTTCTTTATATTCTCTGGCTCTTTTTCTAGAGGAAATTTATCGTTACTGGTCTCTTCTTAACCACTAAAAATATTCTTGCTTTTGAACTCTATCATGAATCTTGAGACTCTTTCAATTTCTATCTAGATTTATTGTAGCTCTGATACCACTATTAACTTTTGATGAGTAAATACTCAAAATAATATTATCTCAAGATCAATAATATAATTACAATATGAAAAAAATAATAATTCTAATAAATCAAGCATATAAATTCTAAATATACTAGAAAATAACTAAAAGAATGCTAATGCCAAATACTAAAAAATACTCAAAATTATTTATTGAATGAAGACACCAAAAATACATCATACTACATCACCTTCCATTGCTTACATAGGTGACTCTTCCTCCTTCGCCATGTATATTTTACATCAATACATCCATATATATAGAATGGAATGTGACTCTAAATATTGAGGTTTCTTGGGCCTCACTCTTCCTATGACTCTTCATATTTCTACTCTATTGACACATGTACATAGGGATAACTATGCACATTTACATTCCAAAATATCATTGCACACTTTTGCATTATATTGCATAAAGTAAATCCTAATCTAAGACTCTTTTTATAATCTATAGATGTACCCATGCTGGTGCATTATCATGTACCAAATAATGTAATATATTCCAACTACTAAAACACCTAGATTCTATCTTCTAGACCTGCTACAGGCCAAAACCCACCCCAAAAATCTCTTTTGGAGAAAAACATACCCCAAGGTATGTTTTGACCAGAAAACACACCTCGAGGTGTGTTTTGAACTTTGACACATGAAATGAACCTTGTCATACCACAGAAGCATCCAGAAGCTAGAAAATATAGGTAGACTATTCCAAACCCTAACTTTCACAAATTTTTAGTTTATTCTTGTTTACTTTTGAAAACCACACACTCCTTTCTAATTTATTTTACAAAAAGACACTTAACTCCTAGATCATTATTTTGTTTATTTGCTTTCCCAAAGCCACCTAGAACATTAGGTCCATTTGAAATATAGATTAAATTTGCTTTCAAAATGCACTAATCATTTGGTAAATTTTCTAGTTAGTATAGTTTCTTTTTCAAAAAGGTATTTTCTTTTTAATAGTGCATTTACAAAGTATGTTGGATTCTTGTTTTTGCTTTAGCATGGTTTCCTTTTAGTCTTTTCATTTCAAAAAAATAATACAAAATCATGCACACACACGTAATACATAGCATTGGTTCGTGTTGAATTTCATCATCAACCGCCAATAGAGATCAATGGAATTGGCTCTCACTAGCAAGCATTGACTCGCCCCCCTAAACAACTTAGTAGCCCCCATGAATGATCTTCCAGACTTCATCTCTATAAAATATTTTAATCTTGATATTATCTCGAGGTAGGATTAGACTAGACACACCTACTCATAGGGCTTACATAATTTTTGAGTGTAGCTATAATTATTGACTACACCCATTGAAGGGTGAAGTGAAATCTTGGGTAGACCGATAGCAGGTATTAGACAGTGCCACCTCTTTTATACAAGGTGTTTTGCATGTTCCTTCTAGTAACCTCGAGCCTTTCACCATAATAAGAAGCCTTCACCTATTTTTGTCTCATCACTCCTTATGTACTTTCGGGTATAGTGGGAAGGGTGTACATTAACATACCTTTTCTAGACATCATTCACATACCTTGAGTTTGTAGTGGTATTTCACATCAAAACACACAAAAACTACAAATCAAGATCATCCCACATCAACTTCAATCTAAATCACACACTCTATTTGTTGTTTGTGATTGAGACAAATTATTCAAACACATAGTTATAAAATCACTCAAAACACCACCAAAACTATTGAAAACTGCACAAATCTAGTTCTAAAGACCTCCAAATTTGATTTGGCCACTTTCTGAACATCAAACACTTGTTTCACTAGAAAACATATGTCGAGGTACATTTTGACCTAAAAATGTACCTTGAGGTACGTTTTCTAGAAAACAACATTTTTTTAACAAAGCAAGGCCTGTCACAGCACAAACTACTAACATTTATGTATTTTTCACTAACAAAGTTGGTACAAGTTCTAACTTCCACATGATATGGTCCACACACAGAGCAAAGCACGCATTCAAGAGTGCACAATCATGAAACACACTTGAATGAATCCATTGTTTGAATACCAAGGAGATGCATCCCTCTCTCCCTTCAGTAGTCATTGATGAGCATAAGATATGCTCATATTTTTGTATAAGTACTAATGATTTTTTCATGGAAATATATTATGAGTTGTATATTTTTATGAATCATTATGTATTTATTTAATGAAATCATGTGTATTATCTAATCTATGTGTGAAGTGTGTTTTGTGTAGTTATTCACCTAATTTTGTCATCTTTTGCTTAGTTGAGGTCCTACATGGACCTGACATGCTTCCACTTCATCAAACTAAGGCATACTAAGTAGGCATCTTACTCAAGTAGATACCTCACTCAAGTAGACACCTCACTCAAGTAGGCACCAACTGAAGTAGGTGTCTTACTCAAGTAGGCACCTTACTGAAGTAGGTGCCTTACTCAAGTAGAGGTTAAGTAGGCACCTTACTCAAATAGGTGCCAAGCAGGCACCTTACTCAAGAAGGTGCTAGAATTATGTGTGTTGACTATATGGCTATAGAATGACCCCCATGGACCACCATTCCATGTCAAACCACTGAATGAATGAGCTATCCCAGTTGGAGTGGATGAACACATAACAACTCAATGAAGCAGAATCCCAAAAAAGTAGAAATCATCCGATTGCTAGGAAATGATAAAAATTTGTTTATCATGTGCCTATTACTGTAACTAAATTGTCCCAATTTAGATTGTAACCAGGATGCCTATTGTAATAGAACTACAATAGGAAGTCCTATGTGTGTTATATAAACACACAAATTTATCTAAAGCAAGGGAAGCAAATATTTTAGATAACATTATCGCATGTAATATTCCATTGCACTGTTAATAAAATATTGAGAGTTATTTCCTTAGCATATTGTCTTCATGATTCATTGGGCAGGATCTGCTAGAGCTCAGGCCCACTCCCAACTAGTATTCCTCCCCTACTTCTTATTTATTTTCATAGATTTAAATATGCATGGTAGTATGTTTTTTCTTATATTAATATATTTGCTTTAGCATGGTGTGCCTTTTTAATTATGCAAGTGTGTTTACCACTTTCAGTGTGGTGTGTTTACTTTTACGTATTTTCTTCATGCCTAAATTTTTATTGATGCAAAAAAATCAATTGATATTTTATAAAAACCCCTAATGATTGTTGAACAAATTCATATCAAAAGTGGTAGTATGAGCAGTCACAATCATGGTACTTCAAAAGTCTACAAGCTCCCTGGTTTGAAAATGTAAATGCGAGGGCTGTGACATATATAGGATAAAATTAACTAGTGTTTTGCCCCCAATATTTTGGTGCCATTGCTGGGGAAGTTCCACTAATATATTGACTACAGTACCCCTTAAAAACCTTCTATTTGACCTTGTATGAGTCCATCGAGAAAAATAGGACCCGACAATAATTTTATAAGACAAAGCCCATCATGAAAATCTGAGTGAGCCAAAGAATTAGAGTTTGAATTAGATTCTCCCAACTCATCACTAGCAATCCACTAGAGTGAGCACCCTCACTTTGTGCAAATATCCTCCTTGTCTCATACACTTGGGAAAGAGTAGATCATTCTGAATCCTTTGTTCAAAAGGACACCCTCGAAGGAGGCCCTACTATGGAAAGTCATAGAGGATCAGACCATAACACCTATTGACTTAGAGGCTCGAGTACAAAATTTTTTGAATGATCGAAAGGCCATAGAAGTTGTATTAGAGACCACACTTCCTAAAAAATGGCTAAATAAGCTTCATATAGTTTCAAATTATTGATAGAGGAAGGATTAGGGGAAACCAAAATAAAGAACATATCCCCTAACCATCTCCCTACCTTTAGGGGATACCCAACTGAAGACATTGACCTATTTTTATTTAATTTTGATGTATTTTGTAGGTCTGTTGACTATAAATTAGATGCTCAAAAGCTAAAACTCTTTACATCAACATTGGATGACTCAAATCTATGCTACTTTATTAGGTTGGGAAATAAGTAGATCACCACATGGGAAGAAATGAGGAAGCTCTTCCTAGAACAGTGTCAAGACTTCGGTAGAGCACGAGACTCCAGAGAAGAGGTACTAAGTATGATGTAAAAGGAGGATGAATCTCTATAGGAGTACTAGGAGATATTAAATTTCAACTTGCAATGATCCCCTCACACAAATCTGGGTGATAAGTCCCTTAGAAGCATTTTTCTGAGGGGACTTAACAATGAGTCATTGGAAGTGCTCAATATGATTTTTGGGGGGGACATCTACCAAAAGATAATAGAAGATATCTGACAAATGTGTCAAAATTACTCATGAAGGAGAGGCAATCCTACTCCCATAACCATGAATGTGACTGCATCGATCATAAAAGTAGAGATATACAACATGCTAGAGGATTTAAAAAGTGAAATTCTCTCATCTCTAGTACTATAGTTGGATACGCTCTTTTTGGAGAATAATAAACAAGATAACAAAGCAAAATTGACCTATTTTTTCCCAAAATACAGAGGGAAGCATGCTAGGAATGCATACGCAAAGAACAAGGTCAGAGTATGTGTAGTTTGCCAACAAAATCACAAAACTCAACTATGTTCGCATTTGCCCAATACCAAAGAGGATGCTGACGTAAGTGAAGCCTATTTTGTGGATAATCAAATAAATTGGTAGCAACCCCCTATGGGGAGTATTCCAAAGTGGATGTCACCCTATGGAGGAGGACTATATATGCCATAAGGGTAGCTACAACCACCTAATATGGGATGGTGAGGATCGCCACCATGGATGAACGTACCTACAGGAGCTGCATTTCCCAATCAACAACCATGGATGCCATATCAACATTCTGGTAAGTAGTGGAGGAACCATGTTCTATGGAACTTCACTCCACAAAACATAGCATGGGCTCCACCACAACAAGTCCTACCATACCTACCTACGGTGAGACTTGCATAGTTACCAGCATAGCCTATGGTGAACCCAAATAATAAGGTAAACTATCCAATATATCAAGTAGAGGGAGAGATGTATTCAATGTAAAATATTAGTTGTAATCCCATTCAACTTAGGTTAGGTAAGAAGCTAGGAGTAGAAGCACATCCCCTGGTAGAAGAAGAGGAAAACATAGGAGAATTCTCTCTTATAGAAGAGGTAGAAGAAAAATTTATTGAGAAAATAGAGGCTCCATTTTCTAAACGGTTTTAGGAATAGAGGAAGCCAACACAACCCGAGTTTGATATCCTTTCTAGCTTGAGAAATCTCATAGTTACTATCCCATTCTTCCAATATATCTAAGACATCTCGATATACATCAAAGTGATAAAGGAGTTGTGCCTAAGGAAACCAAGACATAAATTGGCATAGACCATCAATGTCATAGGAAAATTGGCCGACTTGATGATGGGGAATGCATATCGTCCCAAATATGTAAACCTAGGCAGCCCAGTGCTGACTATAAAAATAGGAGGGCATTCACTGGCTAACATATTAGTTGATATGGGTGCAACCATTAATGTAATACCATAGGATACCATGCAGAAGCTGAAGCTCATGAACCTAAAGCCCACCAAGATGGTATTACAACTGGTTGACCAATCAATCGTAGCACTAGAGGAAATTCTCGAGGACATCTTTGTGACAGTCGACACATGGGAATGCCTAGTGGATTTCCTGGTACTACAATATAAAATAGGACTGGGTGGTTATACACTCATCTTGGGGAGGCCATGGCTACCTATGGTTGATTCCTACATGAGCTTCCATTATGGACTAATAACATTCTTGAATGGGCATAACATCAAGAGATTGACAATCTCTCCCCTTGTGCAGTTTGTGGATTCATTGGGAGAACCCACGTTGGCCAATCAATATGATGGTTCATTGTCCATGCTCTAGCCAATGATGACACTAAGAGAATTAGAGGAGGACACCGATGAAGATAGTGTTATTATAGAATTCCTTCAAGAAGAATCCTCCCTCATAGTTCCTGAGTCACCATTGGTCGATGCTCAATACCACCACACTAGACAAATTGATATTGGTCCTGGTAGGATGTTGAATGTCAACAGTGGGTTGACCCTCACATAACTAACATAATTAAAAAATTCCTAACCAGGAACCAATGAGCATTTACCTAGGATTATTTGGATATGAAGGGAATCAACCCAGACATCTGCACCCATCGAATTTACCTTGAAGAGAAGACAATCCCAATAAGACAGCCATAGAGAAATATGAACCCAATCATGAAGGAAATTGTTAAAGCTAAGCTACAAAAGCTCTTGTTAGCAGGATTCATCTACCTAATCTCTGATAGCGAATGGGTGTCACCACTTATGGTGGTCCCTAAGAAAAATGAAAAATGGTAGATCTATGTTGATTACAGATCATTGAATAAAGCAACCAAGAAATATCACTTCCTACTTCCCTTCGTTGATTAGGCATTGGATACACTATCTAGAAGAAAATACTTCTCCTTTCTGGATGGATTCAGCAGATACAACCAAATCCAGATCAGGGAGGACAACCAAGATAAGACAATGTTTACTTGCCTATGGGGAATCTTTGCCTACAAAGTGTTGTCCTTCGAGTTATGCAACGCACCAGCCACCTTCCAAAGGGTGGTGTTAAGCATATTATCGAATATGATGGGGGAGTCATTTGAGGTATATATGGATGACTTCACCATTTACAGGGAAACCTTTGAATAAGCGATGACGAACTTGGAACAAGCACTCCAGAGGTGTAAAGAAAAAAAATTATCCCTCAGCAATGAAAAGTGCTTTATGATGATGCACGAGGGCATAGTGCCAGGACATCACCTCTCAACAGAGGAAATTCAAGTTGACAAAAAGAAAATAAAAGTCATAAAGTACCTACCCAGACCAAGAATGCATAGGGAAGTAAGAAGTTTTCTCGACTCTATCAGGTACTATAGGTGATTTATCATTGATTTCAGTGAAATCACCAAACCACTGCACACCCTATTGATAAAAGACAGATTTTATCTAGATGGAGTACTACGAGAAAGCATTTTCGATGCTGAAGAAGAAGCTAAATTTTGCCCTAGTTTTGTGGGGCCTAAATTGGGTTTTCTTGTTTCATATATATTGTGATGCATCCAATAATGCAATTAAAGTGGTCCTCATGCAGATTTATGGCAAGGAGTTCTACACTATCTATTATATAAAAAAATAACTTAGTAGGGGTTGAGATAAACTACATAGTAACAAAAAAATAATTCCTTGCAGTCGTGCACGCCATCAATAAATTCTACCACTATATCACTAGGTACAAGGTGTTCATTCACACGGACCATGTGACCATCAGGTACTTAATGAGTAAACAAGTGATCAGTAGCAGGATCATTAGGTGGATTTTAATATTGTAGTAGTTTGATATTACCATATTTGATAAGCTCGATAAGGACAATGTAGTCAAATACATCCTATCTAGGCTAATACCAGCATATCATGCAATGGTGGAGGACGAGATCTTGTATGAACATGTGTTCATCATCAATGAATAGACATCATGATATGCAGACATCACCAACTATCTGGCCACCAGTAGAACTTCCCCTGCTCTTTCATCTAGAGAGAAGTAGGTGATGATTGAAAAGGGTGCTTTCTTTCAGTGGATTGATGACCTCCTATTCAAAATAGGGCTTGATCATATTGTAAGGAGGTGTGTAGCAGAGCATGAATTTTTAGATATACTCAAAGACTATCATAGCAAGCCATTTGGAGGGCACTTTTCATGGAGAAGGACTATGTATAAGGTGCTACAAACTAGATATTTTTGGACCCCTCTATTCAAATATGTACCACATATGCCAACAGGTGTGATGAATACCAGAGAATGGGTAGGTCAACCCATAGGGACAAAATACCCCTTCAACCTCACATACATATAGAGTCCTTCAAAAAATAGGGCATGGATTTTATGGGACCCATCAACCCACCTTCGTCTGGGAGGACATATATTCTAGTATGTATAGACTACGTTACTAAATGGGTTGAAGTCCAGGTACTGAGGGACTTCAAGGAAGGGACAATAGCTGAATTTCTATTCACATTTTTACAAGGTTTGGGGTGCCCAGGCAAATTAAAATAGAACAAGGACCCCAATTTAGATCCAAGCTAATTGAGGAGTTGATGAAGCAGTACAAGGTTCAACATAACAATACTACCCCCTACCATCCACAGGTGAACGGACAAGTAGAAGCGATCAATAGGGAAATCAAGAATATCCTAAAAAAATTATGCAGCAGCATAGGAAGGATTGGGTTTCTAGATTACCAAAGGTAGTGTGGGCGTACAACACAACATGGAAATCAACCACAGGCTTTACACCCTTTCAATTGGTAAACGAGAAGGATGCAATGATGCCCATCAAGTTTGAGGTTAAGATGCTCAAAACAATGGTAGAACTAGACTTAAGCCTAGACGAAGCATAGAGGGAACAAATTCGATAGCTGAATTAGTTGGAAAAATTTTTAATGGACACCCTACAAAGAACAAAAATCATGTAGAGATAAAGGAAGCAGTGGCATGACCACCAAATTAAGATGAAATAATTCAAATAAGGAGACTAGGTACTTTTTGTAGACACCAAAATCCAGCCACTTGTAAGTCATCTATACCTTCCTGTTAGCCACGTGTCAGTCATCCACCTTCCCACCATTATTTGGCCCAAATCCACACCTTCCCGCCATTATTTGGCCCAATTTCACCTTTTCCCACCATTATTTGGCCCAATTTCACCTTTCTCGCCATTTTTCATTCCCAAATTTATTTAAATTAATATTTATATATATATTTTAATATTTTAATATATTTTAATATATATATAAAGATACTTTAAGTGATTTAATCCGAGTCGTCCATCCTTCATTTAATCTCATCCGTCCATCCATCTTAATCCGTTTCACAACCTAGATTTATTCTCTACCCTTGGATCCACTTTAATCTTAGCCACACGTTCAAAGTGTCGTTAAAACCCTAAAGTGTGCCCTAAGAGTAGATTATAAATTGAGTCACCTTGATGGCTCAAACCTTGGATCTCTTTTACTATCTCTCTTTGGTTATCTATCGCTATCTATCTCTTCTTCAGCTAAACCTACCCATCCATCGTCGTCCCTTTTCGTCGCATCCATCGCCGCATCCGTCGCCAACTTCACCGCCATCCCTTACGCGACATTCTGTAGAATCCCCCATTCTTGTCGCAAGTGCCCGTGGGCGTTTACCCGCAGCCACGAGACACGGACCGACGTCCGCAACCCCGATCCCGAAGCACACGGGCATTCGGCGATCACACCGGGGCGCCTTTCGCGGCCGATTTGACGATTACATCACTTCCAGGTGCCGCCTGGTCTCGCCACGTTAACAGAAAAAGAGGTATAGATTCTAAAGCAAGTAATATTTTTATGTATTAATCTGCCGTTAGATTTTGCATTCTATTTATTTCATTTCTAGGGTTTTAGACTATTTTTGAGGGCTCACACGGTGGAGCCCTCTTACTAGTTTCTAACCTTTTTGTAGTTTTAATGTGTGCAGGATTTTAAAGGCAGATTTGATTGGATGATAGCAGCTGCTTAAGCTGGAGTGGTCCGAGCCAAAGGATACAACGAAGCCCACTCATTCTATTGAGGTTAAGGATACATTCTTCGGAGACGCCACCATATTGTGCCAGCTAGGGTTTCAGAGAACCCTAGCACAAATTGTAATCTTGTATCACGAAAAGGGTTACGAGGCCTGTTGTACTCAAAAGGAGTTTCTAAACTCCATTGATTAATAAAAATCGTTTGTTTTGTACAACTGTGTTCTGCATTACTTTTTATCGTGATTTATTTATCTTTTGTTTGGCGTTGTATCTTTAATCTACACTTTTATATGATTCTAGCTTCTAGGAGCAAAAAGGAAAACTGATGCAAAGGTGAATGAGACCGTACGAAGTGGTGGAGATCATCAAAAATGATGTTCTCATCAAGAAAATTGATGGTAGCAACACCATTCTAACAGTTAATGCCACCGTTTGCACCCATACCACACGTACAAATTCTTTTTGGTGGAGTCCAGAACAAGCATGGGGGATACCCCATGCAAGTAAATTTTTCCAGAGTTCTCAACAACATGATGGACATAGAGGTGTCCACCAAAAACAATTTAGTATATTTTTCTATTTTTTCTAGCTTACAGTGTGTTTTGCAGGAACAATGCCCGCATGCAAGCTATGGGCATCTTGAGATCCAGGGCCTAACATGAACAGATTGTGTTTAATTGAATTTTCTTTTTTTCTTCATTTTCTTTTTGTAGGAGAATGACCTGACTATTTTACCAATAGGAATCTTGGGTAAGAAGGTTTATACTGGCTCAGTATCCATGAACCTACACGTTTAGGAAGATAGTTCTGATCTAAGCATGGGTGTGGGCACCAATTGCCCACAAAGGAAAAATTATGCACCCCCATGCTTGGATGAAGTAGATGCTAACATAGTACAAGGAGAATTTTAGAAGGCTTGATAAACCTCACATCAATGGACACATCAGCTACTACTAACTTTTCAACGGTGGGAGAATATTTTACCATGGAAGGGAGGCACCTTACTTCAAAAGGTAGGTGCCTTACTTCGAATCCTTACTCTAGAAGGGAGGTAACTTGCTCTGGTGCCTTACTTTGGCACCTTACTCTGGTGCCTTACTCTGGTGCCTTACTTTGGTGCCTTACTCTAGTTTCTTACTATGGTGCCTTACTTCGGAAGGGAGATGTCTTACTCTGAAGAAGGAATGTCATTGAAGAGTTGAAAAAAAATAATCAAAATGCCTTACTATGGCACCTTACTCGGGTGCCTTACTATAGAAGTGAGGTGACTTACTCCACCAAGGAGTCACCCTACTCTGCCAAGGAGGTGCCTTACTTCGGAGGTGTTTCAAAAAAAAAAATTGAGGCGCCTTGATGTTATCCATCAATGGTGAAAAAAAAAATATGATCACTTCGGCACCTTAATTCGGTGCCTTACTCCAACACCTTATTCAAGTAGTCACCAAGTAGGTGCCTTACTCAAGTAGGTACCTTACTTGAATCAAAAGCACATGCACAACTTGGAAATACATGGAGAAGCCAAAACCAATATCATCATCTCACGTGATGGAAATCCAAAAGCACCCAAAAATATTTCAAAATTATTGGACAAAATCTATGCACGTCCCAAGGCCAACTGTTGGAAGAGATATGCATCCCAACCTGAACCAATAGGATCCACCTCATTTTCGGTGTAGGACCTCGAGCGAACCATAATTGTAGTAACCAGGGCGACGTAATCAACACATGGGAAAAATATTATCACCATTACCACGGATTACCAAATTGTCATACTCCATGAATCATGAAATGACCAATCAAGTATGCACATGATTTATTTTAAATATATATGTAAGTTTCATATGATATGCTTCTCTAAAAATAATTCTGGTGCAATAATTGAATTCACCCCTCATGCCTAATACATCATGCCAAAAATTAATTCGGGTGGCGTACCTTGCCAACCCCAATGTGGAAGAAATTTTTGGAGTTAGGCGCCTGAATCTATAAGAAGGTACCTTACTATGGATAGGGCATCAAACCAATCTAAATCAATAGAGTTCACCATGGAAGGATGATCAAAGAATCATGTGCTCAAAAAGCGTGAACCCAGTGGCACTAAGGGGATTAGAGAAGTCTGTAACTAGTTCGAGGTGAATGGGTGGATGAATTACTATCGCCTGGTCAACCAAGACCAAGATATAGAAGTAGCAAAAGATTTTGCTACCATTTTGAGATGAAGGGTCACCCAATTGCATGGACTAGATATTCTAGTCACCCAAGAGCACATTGTTTGTGTCATCGGTCTCCCTCTCATTGGAGAGTGCACATATAAGGATGGTGCGGAAGTCTAATACATAAAATTATTGCTCAGATAGAGGAATTTTTGACTCAACCATGGGGGGCTCCCAAAGTAGGGACTCCTGATGCACTTGAGGAAGCTCTTTGAATAGGTTATGAGATACTTCACATGCACTAGGAATTACTCACACTTGAACACAAACCACATGTAATTCTTGAACCACCTGGTGCATGAGTGAGAAATTAATGTCCTGTTCTATCTGGTAAATGCCCTGTAGGACAAGGCATCATGGTACCAAAGAGGTGTGATCTCTAACCTAGCCCATAATGGGCTAATTACAATCCTAATATTCCACACTAAGGAACATAGGGGAATTTCATCGATGGTAGGTTTCGATCACTCTAATATGCAGTAGCAGGTGGTGGCCAGAGTAGGGAAAGAGGCTGAATTATGAGAAGTGATCGAAGAAGTAGGGGTTGAAAATTTCTATGCATAGGATTAGGTGGTAACATAGGTAGGATACGAGGCTGAGTTGGGGGGAGTCACTGAAGAGGACCAACCCCAAAATTCATTGGATGCTGCAAAGGAAGAGTAGATTTCTCTACCTGATTATACGGAGGATAGGCCTAAATCCTCTAGCTCCAAATCGATAGCTTGACAAACAGAGCACATACACGGTCGAAGATGCCTATGATGACTAATTCTATCAAGTGAGGAAGAATAGGAAGATGCGAAGGTGGCCCAAACCTTGTGGAATTTGGCCACTCGTCCACAAGACCCATAGTCTTCAGTAGGCCTACAATAGTAGCCCGAGATGCCTATGGGAGAGGACCGCACTGGGTAGAGTGAGAACTTCATGATGCAGGAATTGTTCAAGGAATTCAAGGATATGACTATGAGAAAAATTTAGAGGTAGGAGGCCATCATTGCTCAATTACAGCAACTGATCCAGTATCTCAAGGCAGAGAACCAACAATTGTAGGCCAAGGAAATTGAGAGATGGGATACCTCTACCCAAATATATTGGGCAATTGAGATGCCCATGAAATCTCCAACCTCACTAGAGAGGATAGTCTCATTTGGGGCAGTTAGGTTGGATGCCTAAAATGAAGTAGATGTGGGAGAGGGTTTGTGTGCCTCTAACATAGCAATTGCAGAGGAACAAGGAAATTCTATTTTTCAAATAGAAATCCCTATAATCAAAATTGACGATGATGAAGAGCATTTAGGGTAGAATCAGGGGCAAGACCCTGAACCTGAGGCAAAGAAGGACTCTCAGGAGAACCAGGTACCCAAAATTGAAGGACCACTACCTGAAGAACCTGAGGAGCAGGCATCGAGCAACCAAGAAGTAGGGGAGACAACTACAGGGGAATTAAAACTAGAAGGGTAGATTCCCAGGTCCTCTAACAGGGAAGCATCTCTCATAGGAAAGAAATATATCCCCATATAGATTGTTGAAATACCAGAGAGGAGAAAGGGAAGGCACCTCAAACATCATAGAAAAAGGCCAAAATAAATGCTAGAGTTACGTTCACCAAACTGAACCCCCACTCATACGAAGAATGGGAAGAAGGCATGTAGGCCTTCACTGAGCAAAAAGAAAATTTTTAAAAGCTTTGTGAATAGTTTGAGGCAACAAATTTAGCTATAAAATCTTACAAGAAGGTCGAAAGAGTGCCTAGCATTTGTGTGGACCCTCCTACGGATGACCAATTATGGGAGATATATGGTTCGTCATAGGGTCGGCCCTCTAAAATGAGGAAATAGTTGGAAATATGGGGGGTGCTTAGACCAGAGGTAGAGGTGGCAACGATTGTAGAAGAAAACATTGGCCTCACCCCTAAATAAATTTTGTTGTACAAGGCTAGCGTGGTTGTTCAAAAGAGGGATGACTTCAATATTCCACTTAGAGAATTACACCCTCAACTAGCTAACTTATGGCAGGAAGAAGAGGCAGCCTTCCAAAAATGATAAATGACTATGGTTATGGTTCCCAGCATAGGCGCTGGGCCAAGCATGACAAGGACGCGTAGCCAGTGCAATAGGAAGCCAGCATAGAATGAAGGCCAACCCAGTACAACCAAAATTCAATGTAGCCAGAGGTCAGCGCAGCCCAAAAATTTTGTGCAACAAACCAATGCCCCTTAGTAAAAATGGAAGCCTTAGAATGAAGTAAAATCCAAGGCCACTAGTAAGAAGATGAAATAAGGAAAATTGGCATATGCAAAGGAGGCAATTACCAATTTTAGGTGCCACGAGGTTGTGGAACATATTAGGCATGGGGGGATGATGAGCATCGGATATGCTCATATTTTTGTATAAGTACTAATGGTTTTTGCATGGCAATATATTATGAGTTGTATATTTTTATGAATCATTATGTATTTATTTAATGAAATCATGTGTATTATCTAATTTGTGTGTGAAGTGTGTTTTGTGTAGTTATTCACCTAATTTTGTTGTCTTTTGCTCAGTTGAGTTCCTACATGGACCTGGCATGCTTCCTCTTCATCAGACTAAGGCATACTAAGTGGGTGCCTTACTCAAGTAGGCACCTTACTCAAGTAGGAACCTCACTCAAATAGGTGCCATACTCAAGTAGGTGCCTTGCTCAAGTATGTGCCTTACTCGAGTAGGTGCCAAGAAGAAACCTTATTCAAGTAGGTGCCAAGCAAGTGCCTTACTCAAGTAGGTGCCAAGAAGGCACCTTACTCAAGTAGGCACCAAGCAGACACCTTACTCAAGTAGGTGCTAGAATTATGCGTGTTGATCGGATGGCTATAGAAGGACCCCGTTGACCACCATTCCACGTCATCTATGGGAAACCATTGAACGAATTAGCTATCCTAGCCAGAGTGGATGAACATGTAACCACTCAATGAAGCAGAATCCCAAAAAATTAGAAATCATACAATTTTAAAGAAAAAATGAAAATTTGTTTATCGTGTGCCTGTTATAGTAACTAAACTGTCCCAATATAGACTATAACTAGAATGCTTTTTGTAATAGAACTGCAATAGGAAGTCTTGTGTGTGTTATATAAACACACGAACTTCTTTGAATTAGGGGAAGAAAATATTTTAGAGAAAATTATCGCATGTAATATTCCATTGCACTATTAATAAAAGCTTTAGATTTATTTCCTTCGCATATTGTTGTCATGATTTGTTGGGCAGGATTTACTGGAGCTCAGGCTAAAAGCTAATATTCCTCCCCTGCTTATTAGTTATTTTCATAGATTTAAATATGCATGGTAGTATGTTTATTTTTTAGATTAATTTATTTTCTTTAGTTTAGTGTACCTTTTTAATTATGCAAGTGTGTTTACCGCTTTCAGTGTGGTGTGTTTACTTTTATGTATTTTCTTCATGCATAAAGTTTTATTGGTGTAGATAAATCAATTGATATTTTATAAACACCCCCAATGATAGTTGAATGGATTCATCTCAAAAGTGGTAGTGTGAGCAGTATCAACTGTGGCACTTCAAAAGTATACGAGCTCCCTGGTTTGACAATTTAAATGTGATGGCTGTGACATATATAGGAAAAAATTAACCAATTTTTTACCCCCAACAGTAATCTATCTCATCCTAGGAAGAGCAATTGGGTATACCATAAACTTCATTATTCTTGTTAAGAATTACCCAAAATCCTCTCCTTTACCATCAACACATCCTTCAAACTAAACCACCAATCATCTCTCAAATTGAGATGTCAAGCTTTGGATTTTCCACCCACATCCTCCATATATTCAGATCATAATCCTTTGGGTGCCAAACCCAAAACTTCTACCGTCATACTCTCTAGTCCACCATTGACTGGATCACAAGAAGCTTCTTCCTTAGGTATTTCATCTTCCATTCCCTCATCCACTAGCCTTCCACCTTCCATAAACATGGTCTTTGTATTTCCTCCTGCAAAAATCTGGCACCACCCCCCCTCATCCTCAACCACAAACCCAAATAAATATATTCACATATTTGGCCCTGAACCAATCCTTAATAAATTAACTTTTCCCTTATCAACAACCAACAAAAAACTTCTTCATCACTCCCCTTCTTGGACATCAACTCATCCTTCCATGTCATATCTCTGATAGCCTATCTATTCCTCGATTCCATAAGGGTATACTCAAATACCTCTGCAAAACCAAGTGCCCAATCATGGGCCTAATCAATCAGGGTATACTCAAATACCTCTACAAAACCAAGTGCCCAATCAAGGGCCTAATAAATAAGGGTATACTCAAATACCTCTACAAAACCAAGTGCCCAATCAGAAGCCTAATCAATCGGGGTATACTCAAATACCTCTACAAAACCAAGTGCCCAATTAGGGGCCTAATCAATCAAGGTATACTCAAATACCCTTGCAACAACAAGTGCCCAATCATATGCCTAATCAATCAAGGTATGCTCAAATACCCTTACAATAATAAGTGCCCAATCAAGAGCATAATTAATTAGGGTATACTAATATACCCTTACAACAACACATGCCAAATCAGGGGCCTAATCAATAAATGTATACTCCTATACCCTTGCAACAACAAATATTACCCAATCAGGGGCCTAATCAATCAAGGTATACTCAAATACCCTTGCAACAATAAGTGCCCAATCAAGGGCCTAATAAATTGGGGTATGCTCAAATACCCTTGCAACAATAAGTGCCCAATCAAGTGCCTAATAAATTAAGGTATACTTAAATACCCTTGCAAAAACAAATATTGCCCAATCAGGAGCCTAATAAATAAGGGTATACTCAAATAACCTTACAACAACAAGTTCCCAATCAAGAGCCTAATAAATTAGGGTATGCTCAGATACCCTTAAAATAATAAGTGCTCAATAAAGGGCCTAATAAATTAGGGTATACTCAAATACCCTTGCAGCAAAAAGTTCCCAATCAGGGGCCTAATAAATTAGGATATGCTCAAATATTCTTGCAACAAGTGCCTATTCAGGGGCCTAATCAATCAGGGTATACTCAAATACCTCTACAAAAAGTGCCCAATCAGGGGCCTAATCAATCAAGGTATACTCAAATACCTCAAAAAACAAATGGTAGTTCAAGGGCTACCTCAATAAGGGTATATCCAATAGGACCCTAATCTAACACCATTTACTCACATGGAAAATCAATAGGTTCTTGATCTTGATTGGTATACACAAACACCCCCCCACAACACATAACTTTAGGTACCCACACAAACATAGTATTATGAGGGGCCTGACCCAATCTATCAACAAGAGACCATTCCTATGGTCAATCAAACCCCACATCAGAATGTGAACCCACATTTGAATCAAAACCCCATCATTCATCATCAAACATCACCCACCAACTATCACATGCCCAACCATAATTACCTAGAGCATTCATTGATTAACACCTTGGTTGGTTCCAACCTCATCATGCCAATCTTACCATAAACTATTCAGACTATGCAAGACCAGATCAAGCAATTGCAGACACATTCAAATAGCTATGGGTACAACAAACCCACTTATAGTGAGTTGTGCTCAAAGCCCATCCATCCATCTGTACACATGCCACCCTACCCCTCCAATTTTGATCCTAAATTTGATAAATTTAGAGGTAGGGAGGACCCCCAAGAACATTTGAGCAACTATCGATTTTCCTGTTATCGCATCAGTGATTATGATACCTTAATGCTCAAAACCTTCCCACAGTCACTTGGGGGACCAACTTTGAACTGGTATGATAACTTGCCTAGGCATAGCTTGTATACATTTGAACAATTGGCAAATGCTTTCCTAGAACACTTTGCACTCAACATCAAAAATCACACATCACTACCAGACCTCTACAATCTATGATAGTTTGAGGATGAGTCTATCAATGACTATGTTACATGATGGTGAGTTGCTATTAATGATATACCTTTCCCTCTTCCTCAAATAAAATTGGTTAAGGTATTTGTTAAGAGTTGTATTAAAGCCATATCTAGAAATTTACAAATGCAACAACATGGCTCTTTCGAGGAAGCTTCCAATCATGCTAAGCTTATCGAAGAGGTTAAAATCCAAAAGGGGAAGATCAAACCCCACAAAATTTTTGACTACAATCCTAACATATTTTAAAAAGGCAATTCTAGTCAAAACCAACCCAAACCCCCTCAAACCACCAATCTGGTGCTCAATACGATAGCCACACCACCCACTCAAAATATCCCATTGCAACCACAAGCTCATCCACACCCAAGGAATGCATTTCCCCCACCATCATAGCCTAACTTGTGTGCCCCCAACATTAGGGTGATCATCCACCCTGTATATGGACCCCTTTAACCAAACCCATGGGTAGCATCTTCCAAAGGTTATTTATTGTTGGTCATCTGGTCTTACCTCAAATTTGACCAGAGGATCCTACCACACCAAAACCAAGAGGCTATAATGAATATACCCATTATGACTATCATCATCGTAAAGGACATGATATTAGTAATTACCAATAGTTTAGGCACCTCGTCCAAGATCTCATTGATAATAGTGCCATTCAGGTTGATAATCCCTTGGCTCCCTCCAACCAAAACTTGGATGTCTTTCAAAACCCTCTACCACAACACACCATCCCACAAATGTAGGCTACCACATCCAATACACAAGGGTAGAACCCTCAAGTAAATCAGGTCAATCATGTACCTAAACGATAAGGCTTTATCAAGATGATCAATATTATTACAAGGAATAATAGATATACCTCTCAACCTAATCCACAATAGGTACCAGTACCTACCCCACCATCTTCCACACCTCCACAAGCCCAAGGTCCACCTCCATCACTGAGGCTAGTCATCACCATTCGAAGTAGTCTTACCCATCAACTTCAAATAGTGCCTGCCAAGCTATCAATCTATGACCTCCTACAATAATCACAACCTCATCATGAGGCCTTAAATGACATATTGAGGTCCATTGATCTTCAAACAAATGATAGCAATGCTTTTTCTAACTTTATAGGCAATGTGCATACTAGCATGCAACCATCCATAGTGTTCTATGATCATGAGATCACAACTCTCGTAGGCCTTAGGTCAAACCCTCCTATGCACATAATGGTAGAAGTAGATGGCACCACCTATAAATATGTGTTGATTGACACTGGATCTTCCATCAACATCATCACATCACCCACCCTCAATCATCTCAACATTCCACCTGAACATCACTCTACCCCTACAATGGACTTATGGTCTTTCAATGGCATGCTCTATCAAACATTGGGTACAATCATCCTACCAATCAAGGTAGGTGTCAAAATAATACCCACCCTTTGCCATATCATCGAGGGTGATATGCAATACAACCTCCTCCTCGATAGACCTTGGATCTGAGACATGCAATGTGTTCCCTCAACCATCCATCATTGTATCAAATATCTACATGCAGGAGAGGTACATCAAATCTAGGTCGATGATGATCCATTTTAGTTTTACAATTTAATCACACTACCACCTACTACCACCCTTCCTTCCACCCACCTTGCAACCATGCCAATCACACCTCCAATCACCACCCAAGTAGCAACAATAGAAGCATCAACATCCTCAACTCCTTCCTCAGTCACCCATTCTCATCCTCCCCCATGACCACCTTCCCAACCATACCTAACCATTTTTTCACCCCCTTCCTTCACTCCTTATGTATCACCTTGTCAACCTTCTTCTAATACCTCTCCTTATCGTTCTCCACTTGCACAACCATCTCTAACCATTTTTCCATCCTCTTCATTTGCCCATCACATGCCACCTCATCAACCTCCTTCACATACCTCTGATTCTTTCTCTCCACCTTCCAATTTCTTCACTTTTCATCCTCCTCCTAGATCCAATACTCTACCACCTCTCATCTCCTCCCCACCCATCAATCTTCCACTCATGTCCCAAGCATCCACTTCTTCTACCTCACCTTGTCCCAAACCCTATATCCTAGAAGACACCACATATCTTACTTATGACAAGTCTAGGACCTAGAGAGTATGTGGTACATAACGCTCACATCACCCCACCTAGCATCCAATCAATGTATGATTTTGGCCATCCTCAAAATGCACCTTTGACTATCAATGTTATCATTCTAGTGGGGGTTCCCACCAATCAAACCAACTTTATCTATGGAGGTATCGATACCTCCTTACAATCAATAGAACCCCCTGAACCTAAACCTCCATTCTGTGCAAACCTCGATTACTTATCTAACCCAACTTTTGCCTTATACTATTTTCAATGACACAATTGGCATGGGTATGGTTTGGGTCACCACGAACAAGGGTGATGTAACATCATCAATCCTACCTTCCTCCAACCCAATGATAGATTGGGTATAGGTTATCAGTGCATAAATCAGGATGAACTAACATGCCAATTCAAATACTTTAGCATCACACTTACCGATTCTGATGAGGAGAACTCTATAGATTCATACTACCCTTCTCCAATAGAAATCCAATCCCTTAGTCATCCATCGACATTCCTTCCTCTTTCTTTCAAATAGCCATGATTCACCTAGAATCTTCTCACATCTCTGATGATGAGCTAGATATACCATTCGATACACTCTCTATCAATTCAAATAGCTTCAAGGAAATGTCTACCCCCATATTTCCCATCATCAAGCCACCCGATGGAGACAATAATTTCCTTCATATGTTTCCCATCCCCCTTCCAATCCTTCCACTTCTTCTTCCCCATGAACATCCATCACAACCACTTCCTCCATCGACTTATCCTCCTATATTTCTTCACCAACTTCTACCACCACCACAAACCCTAATCCAACCTGTTGGACCTACTAACATAATGCAACATGCACCATCCATGCAACATATGATCAACATGATCTTGGTTGACCTATTCGCCCCTCTTTGATATGTCATACATCCTGATCGTATACTTGCCATAGATCCAGATTATATTGATTTTGATCACCTTCCACCCAATCCATCCCCACACCATTTTCTCCCCACCCCACAAGTCCTTCACCATGCCAATACCTATGTTCCCCCATCCCATCCATCTTCTAGTGTGCACCATGTGGATATAGCTAACAATGATGACACTCCCATTGAAAATGTAATTGATGATTTACATCTCATTCCCATACCCACCCAACTGGAGGATGGATCCCACATGTTGGTGGAAGATACCATAGACATCGATATTAGTGATGATCCTTAGAATCCTTATATTCTCTAGCTAGGGGTAAGTTTGTCTCTCGATGAACGTCAACAATTCACTGCATTCCTCATAAAGTATAAAAAAGTATTTGCTTGGTCATACACTAACATGTTAGGCCTTGATCCCAATATGGTGGTTCACAACATAACACTCGACAAAGATGCTAAACCTATTAAACAATGACTTCGAAAAATACATCCTACCATCACTCTGATGGTAAAATATGAATTGCAAAAACTTTTGGATGTTGGATTTATTCAACCAATTGACTACCTTGAATGGGTAGCAAACATCATCCTCATAGGAAAACCAAAAGGAGGAATCTACATCTGCATTAACTTTTAAGACCTTAATCTTGCATGCCCTAAATATGACTTTCCTCTTCCAAACATTGATACACTAGTCGATTCCTATGCTGGTCATGAAATGTTATCTTTAATGGATGGTTTTTTAGGTTACAATCAAATTTGGGTTAGCCTTGATGATCAACATAAGATATCCTTCACATCTCCTTGGGGGACTTTCTGCTACAAAGTCATGTCATTCAGTTTGAAAAATGTAGGCGCTACATATCAATGCACCATGACCTACATATTCCATGATTACATGCAAAAAATTATGGATGATTATGTAGATGATCTTGTGGTAAAATCCCAACAATGAAGTCAACACCTTGATATCTTAAGAAAAATATTTGATCATCTCCTTGAACATAATGTTAGATTGAATCCAAAGAAATGTGTCTTTGGGGTACTATCCAAAAAACTTTTAGGATTCATTGTCTCTCAATGGGGCATCAAAGTGGACCCTAACAAAAGTAAAAGCCATCACTAAAATGCCACCCCCAACAAATCTAAAATAATTGCGTAGCTTACAAGGAAAAATTCAAGTGACCATCACTTTATCACACAATTGTTAGACAAGTGTAGACCTTTTAACCACTTGTTACAAAAGGGGGTGCCTTTCAAATGGGATCAAGCATGCCAAGATACCTTCAATGATATCAAGCAATATCTTACATCCCCACCAATCTTAATACCACCCCATCCAAATCTACCATTTCACCTATACATCTCAACCACCAATTTTGCTTTGGGTACTCTATTGGCCCAAAAGAATCAGGGTCACCAAGAACAAGCCATCTATTATATCAGTCGCACATTGGTTAGCTACAAAACTCGATATGAATATGTAAAAAGTTTATTTAGCACTTGTCTTCACCATGAAAAAACTTTGATATTACCTGATCAATCACACTACATACATCATTGCTAGGGATAATCCCCTATGCTACATGATGGGTCGATCATATCAAAATGCATGGATTATTAAATGGTTAATGCTACTCTTAGAGTTTAATTTTGAATTCATACACCAAAATTCTATCAAAGGATAAGTCATTGTAGATCAGTTGGTTGAAGCTCCACTCCTTGATGACAAACCTCTTCTCATTGAACTTCTTGATGATTCTATCTTTCATATCACTGAATAGGAAGAATATGTTGACTTGGATGATAAAGTGGACTTGATAATGTACTTTGATGGTGCAAAATTCCAACAAGGGGGAGGTGTTGGATGTGTCTTCTTCACACCTCATGGGCTTCCAATCCCATTCTCCTTTAAGCTCAACTTCCCTTGTACAAATAACAATGTAGAGTATGAAGCCCTCATCTTGGGTCTCAAGATAACTCTCTCAATGTGCATTAACTGTATCCATATCATTGGTGACTCCTCGCTAGTAATTAACCAGGTCACTAGAAAATTCAACTACTATGATATAGTACTAAAATAGTACTTATTACCAAAGAATTACTATCACAGTTTGAATGGTATGATATCGAAGCTTTACCATGATCAACCAATCGATTCACTGATACCATGGCTTCCCTAGGCTCTCTCATTCCTCAAAATCCACATGTGGATACTACCCATCTCTCTATACAAACCATGTATAAATCTTCCATTTCACCCAACACTCCAAGCGATAACATCGATGTCAACTTTGTTCAAGCAAAATCTTACCAGTATTTGGATGTCTAAAATCAAAGACTATCTCAAATTAAGCGTGCTCCCTCTAGACTTATCTCAAGCCACCAAAAAAATATTCAGGCAAAAGGCCATTCGATACACATTACTGGGGGACATTCTATATAAATAAAGCTATGATGGCATCCTCCTTCGATGCCTAGAGTCACAAGAAGCTAACCATGTCATCATTGCTACCCATGATGGTACTTGTGGAGGTCATTTTAGTGGAATGGCCATCACTAAGTGCATCCTATGCATGGGTTACTATTGGCCCACAATGGAACATGATTGTTGTACCTATATCAAGAAATATGTCAAATACCAACAACATACCAACCTAACACATTTACCATCACAAGCATTACAATCAATTCAATCTATGTGGCCATTCTCATAATGGGGCCTCGACCTCATAGGAAAAATAACCCCAACATCATCCGATAAACACAAATTCATCATCACAACCATGAAATATTTTACTAAATGGGTAGAGGTTATTCCGCTCATCTAGATGATAAGACCAAAAATTGTTGAATTCATTCAACAACACCTCATATGTCATTTTGGAATTCCTTCTTGCATCATATCAGATAATGACACACCATTTAAAAATAAATATGTTCATGCTCTCTATAAAAAATATAACATCCAACATAGTTTCTCAACTCCTTATTATCCTTAAGGAAATGGTTAAGTATAAGCAATGAACAAAACCATCTACACTATCTTGCACAAAATGGTTGTTGACTCTCATCATGATTGGCATAATAAAATCCCTCTAGCACTATGGGTATATCACACTAACATTAGAACACCCACTAGGGCAACCCCATTCTCCTTAGTCTATGGTGTTGAAGCAATCATACCCCTAGAATTAGAGATCCCATATCTCAGAATCACCTTGCAAGAATTCATTGATGATAACACTGCTCATCAAGCCCACTTAGATCAACTCACACTACTTGATGAGCATCGCATAAATGCCATAGAACATCAACATGTCTATCAAGACCATGTTCATCGTGCATATAACAACAAAATCAATGAATATGAATTCAAAGTAGGAGATCTAGTGCTAAAAGAGAACCAACAAAACCCAAACAAACCACACCATCTACGAGATAAATTTGCTCCTAATGGTTGGGTCCATTCATCATCACTCACAAATATGGTTCAGGGGCATATCAACTTGCCAACCTCGAAGGGATAGTGGAACTTGAGCCTCTCAACATCATTCATCTTCATGCATTCTACACCTGATTTCATGAACAAAGGTCACCACATTCTTGTACATTCTATATCAAAATCAACAAAAATACAAAAACATAAAAAAATACAAAAACAATAAAAATAAACAAAATACAAAAAGAACTACTTTGCAACACAACCCAATACTTCTTCAAGTCATATTTCTTCTTCACCTCCTCTTCTTCTTTCTCCTATCTCTATTGTATGGTCATACTTCGAGTGGCTACATACCTAGAATAGGTTTCTTCTTTTTCTTCTTCATTTTCCCTCTTTCTTATTTCTCCTATCTCTATTGTATGGTCACGCTTCGAGTGGCTACATACCTAGGATAGGTTTCTTCTTCTCTTCTTTCTTCTCTTTTTCTTCTTCTTCTTCTTTCTTCATATTTTCACCAATCACTCATGACGATACCACTAAACATTCATAATTACATCATCCATCACATTCATTCATATATCATCTCATGAGACTTCTATGATGTTATTGTCTCCCTTTTTGGATATATAAATATATGTTAAACAATCACACTTGGTCCACTTAATCAATGATAAAGTTTATCCTGCATGTTCTTGTAAATATGCATCACATCATCATGCATTTCACCAATGTTTGCATTCTCACATCATTATGTTCATTCACTTGCACATAGGCATATTTCATTGCATACAACATCATACATTAGTTATCACAACTATCATGATGTCATGTTCAATCTTATGCATTGGTCGATTAGTAATAGAAGTCTTTTCTATTAGTCAACCATTTTAGTTGATCTCATCAAGCTTTATCAAATATCATTGGATTCTAATGCAACTTTAGACTTCCCCTGCATGACTAGAGTCCCTTCATGGATCAAACACATGTGCACACTTAACAAAATTTTGAGTCTAGGGAAGACAACACCTTACGTACACTAGTCATTGAGTGAAAGGTTTCCCCTACTCATCCTATCATTTGCATGATTGAAGCTCCTGAGGTTCAATAAAAGGACAAGCTACAAAAAATAAAAAGAAAGATAAAAAATAAAAAAAGAGCACCATCAAAAATCTTGAATCCCTGAGCTCCTCAGGTTCCTAAATCATGGGGTTAATCTCCATCAGGGCTATAGATGCTTGACTGGCAGTGGAGTATGCCTTACAAGTGGTGACATGTCTATCACATTAGCGACCTTCTTTTGTACAGACCAATGCATGCTTGTGGATGAGCTAGCTTATTCAGCTAAGTTTACAATTGGTTAGTCCAACCTCCCTCAAAATTGGTAAATGAACTGAATCACTCTATACACACATAGATCCATGATAGGCTCAACCTTAGGATGGTTTAAGGTACAATAGAATATCAGTTGACTAATAGATGGGTTTGATGATAAAACTCAAATATTTGACTCTCTAGAAATCCCTTCTACCATCTGAAACACCTTAGCAAAAGAAACAAACATACATGTTGCTTAGTTGTAGGACTAGCAAGTTGTCAATACATTAGACATTATCTATAAGTCAATCAGTCCAACATTACTATTATCATTTGCATACACATCATAATTAGATTTGCATTACCATACATATTACATAATTCATTATGTCATCATCTATTCATAAATCAAATACAATTGTTACTATGTCATTGATTACTTTTACCATATGTGGTGGTCTTAATCAAACACGCATATCCAAAAATCTTGATTACATACAACATTCAAAGTCTCAAAATTCACAACACATTTCATATCATTCATCAACATGCATAAATAACATATCATCAAATCAAATGCATCCATCATTACCATCATCCATAATGTATAACTCACATAATGTCAAACATATATATATATATATATCACTCAATATCAAGTACATCCATCATAAAAAATAGTCGATCGTCTAAGCACATACATCTCATCATATACATCATAACATCTCACCATGATGATGCATCTATATACTATGTATACATCATACAATAAAAATGAAGGCACATCCACCACATCATAATCATATCAACCCTATCGTCCACTCGGTGACTCATCACTACCCTCACCATACCTCCTCTATGAGCTCTCACCATGATGCACTAAAGCTGACCCACCTACCTATAATGCTCCTAATCCTAAATATCATGACACTCTCAAATATATTGATGTTGTACTCATATAACTTTGATGCGACCTCAAGCAATCAAAAGCACCTTGCAAACCATCACCTTGTCCTTATCCGCTAGATAGGACCTCCCATAACCATCTTGATCCCAACATAACTCTACTATCTTAGCCTACAAAGCTAATTTAGCTCCTTGCATGCTAGGTTTCTCAACCTTCTCTTACCATTGATCCCTCTCTTCTACAAGGACCTCTCATCCTCTCTTTAACTCAACCACCTATGCTCTCAATCACTCTACCTCTCCTATGTCACTCATCCTCCCCTCTCCTACATCTTGTACTATGATGAGAGCATCTCACTCACTCTACAGCTCAACCACCTATACCCTCAACTACTCCATCACTCTCTCCATCTCCTCCCTAGTAGACATGACCACATCTCACTCCCATTGTAGCCCCTCCATCTTGACCCTAAGCTACCCTAGCTCATCCACCTATACCATCAACCCTACCATCTATAGTCTACACTACTCTACCTCCTCCTACAATGCATCTCTCTCTACCTCTACTCATTCTACTTGGTCTCACCAAGCATCTACATCATCCATATGGCCCCACATCTCCTCTACACACATCTCGACCACATCATCCTGCCTCCATCCTCTGGTCCTACCTTAGTCTTAGCTACTCGAGAGGGACCTATCTTGTTGTCATGTCATGACCATACATATCACCTCAACTAAAATCCCTCCTAAGAGGCCCCCTCATCCTCCTCCTCTATGGTAGTCACTACCCCACTAGTGCCAACTACACCTCCTCTAGTACCCATCCCTATTGGCATCTCCACTATCATCACTGGACTCCTAGGTGCTACCCAAGGGCCTACATCCCCCACCCCATCAATCACCCCTAACCTAGGCTCCCACCTCTGTGTGGCCCACCAGGCATCATACTCCACTATCATCCCAACATTATCCATATCAAGAAGAGCTAACACCTCATCCAATGACATGTCATAGGCCACTCCCCATGGTCGTGTCCCATGATCTCCATGATAATGCCAAATCACCATAGGTGGATCTGGAATACCCTATGGTAGCCCAAACTACCTCTGCACCTAACTAAAGGGAAAGAACTCCAACTAAAAGGTATATCGACCCATCATCCACCTCCCTCATCTCACTTGCCCTAACTCCACACCATCCTCTAGCCAAGTTGGAGCCCCTCTATAAGGTCACCACACAATATCACTCGATCTTAGCTCACCCAACTACTAGTAATAATACAATGCATGCCCCTCATGATCCCTCTTCCTTCGATCCTCCATATCATGTCACCACTATGAGGCATATGGTACATCTGATCCCAATAATGCATGAGCCTCAAAAGGTAGGCCATCTGACCTCATCATTGCTATATGCTCCCAGGCCCATAGCTGGATCAGTAAGCTACTACACAATGACTTCCTAGTCATCATCCGTACCCCATGTAGCTCTCGATAGGTCTATGCTAACAATATTGGTGCCCATGCAAAGTGAGTCCTATGCTCCACCATATCATACACCAACCACATCAAAGTTCTAAGGGAATACCACCCTTGATGCATCCGATAACACATAGCTACTGATACAGACCATCAACAATGCATATCACCAATATAAAATCCTAGATGTGTATAGGTCTTGATACTTGATCCCCCCACCTACAACCCTCACATTCCTCCACTCATCTCCAAAGGTCCTCTGTAGTACCACCTCTCATGCCTCATCACCCTGCACGACCATCACTATCATCCCATCCATTGGAAGGTGATAAATTTGATAAACATCCTCCAGGGTAATGGTCATTTCCCTTATCAAAAAATGAAAGGTGTTCCTATCTGGATCCCATCTCTCACAAATCACATCCAAATACGCATGGTCACACCACACCACATCCATGCGTACAACCCCATAGAACCCAATCTTCTCCAACCACTCCCACTCTACCTCATCCAAAAACACCTTCAAATCCTTTTCCAATGGTAAAAATTGATGTCATGGCATCAACTTTTTAACCTACAAAATCAATAAAAAGCAAAAAAATCAGCAACTTTTTGACGAAAATGAAAAATCAACAATTTTTCAACAAAAAAAACAAAAAAACAGCAACGTTTTGATGAAAATGAAAAATCAGCAATTTTTCAACAAAAAAAGCAAAATATCAACAACTTTTTGATGAAAACGAAAAATCAGCAATGTTTCAACAAAAAAAAGCAAAAAAAATCAACAATTTTTCAACAACAAAAGCGAAAAAAACTTTTTGACAAAATTGAAAAATCAACAATTTTTTAACAAAAAAAGCAAAAACTCGGCAGCTTTTTGACAAAAAAAAAAATCAACAAATTTTCAACAAAAAAAGCAAAAAAATTAGCTACCTTTTGACAAAAATGAAAAATTAGAAATTTTTTGACAACAAAAGCAAAAACTCAACAACTTTTTGATGAAAACGAAAAATCAACAATTTTTTGACAAAAAAAGCAAAATCTCAACAAATTTTTGATGGAAACACACAATCAGCAACATTTTAACAAAAACACAAAAAAATTGACAACTCTTCGATGAAAAAAACAAAAATTCACAAAAACAAAAAAACTCACACGACACACACCTCGAGGTATATTTTCATATGAAAATGCACCTCGAGGTGCGTTTTCTAAGAAAATGGTATTTTTGGATACCCTTTTTCCTTAAACATACATGCATGCAAAATTTTTACAAAATTAACGGTTAAAATGATTAAAATCCTAAACCTAGGGTTTATTTTATTCCAAACGCATGAAGTTTGGTAAAAAGGTACTTACCCCCACTGCACATCCTCCAACACTTGATCCCACTCCATTTTGGGCCATCCCATCATCTCTGCTCACAATTTCGGTAGTGCTCCACATCACACACTCACACTCACTCCCCTCTCTCCAATTTCACACATCAAAAACAACAATAAGGAGAGTGCACCTACATGCGCCCTTATATAGGCTATAAATGTACAAAAACGTACCTTGAGGTATGCTTTCATACAAAAAATGTACCTCGAGGTACATTTTCATACAATGCACACACTTTGATGTGCATTTTTAGAAAAAAATGCAGTTTTGGATACCCTTTTGCCCCAAACCTACAAAAATACAAAAATATTTTCAAAACTCATAATAAAATCATGCAAAATGTCAATTTCCATCATTTTACCCATCCAATCACCTCCACTTCATTCTATCAAGTGATTCACCACCTTCAAATTCTTCACCCATCAACTCATCGCTTGAGGGGGTAGATATCATACACAAAATTTTGTCTAAGAACCTTTACCAGAGATTATCATACGCCCTCATTTGTTGGGGCAAACAAATCAAACATTAGCAAATTAATTCTAAAACCCTAAAATCCAACATGATGCTGTCCAAAACCTTATGAGATATTAAAATAGGAAATTTCTTCCCCCCATCCAATGCATCCCCCCTCACACCCTTTTGTGCACTTTTTAAGACACCTACTTGCTCCCTTTTTCAAAAGGAACCCACCTTCCTTAAAATGTATTTAAGGAAAAATATTAAAAAAATGGTTTTTCCTTTTCCTCAAGTCTTAAATGGAAACGTCACACTCATTCTCACTTAAGGCTCTTAGGTGGGAAAGTCTTACAAAGTGCTTGCATAATAAATTGGGGTCTTCTCTCTTGTCCACATCACTCACCCCTTCTCTTACCTAGAAAATCTATAAAAGGATATATGAATTGGAGGAGGAAAATAGTAATGTTATACTTCCCAAATGTTGTTTGAAGTTTCCATAGCCCTTTTGAGCATGTGACCTTCCTCCCATACATCTTCCTTGTAGGTTATTGGTGGTTTTTAGAGTAGAACAGGCACCTACGACATCCAAATCAGCACCAAACTGCACCAATAGTTTTTACAAATAAAAAATGGATAAATCCAAGTTACATAACTCAGAATATAACCCAAGGTGTGTGTACACCTAGAAAATATACCTCAAGGTTTTTTTTCTAATTTTAGGCCATCAAACTGGCCTAACATGTAACATATCACTATTTTATTAGTTTTAACTCATTTTGCATCTTCTATTATGCATTTTTATTCATACGTTATCTATATGTCCATGTTTACATGAGTCCTAATTAAGATAGGCTTCCAAACATTCTAACACATTTTGTAGGGTTACGTACAGTTGTAGATCAGTGGAACTCATAGTGGAATGCTTCATAAGCCCACTCCAATATTGAGGAATTGAAAGAAGATGCTTCCAGTACTGTAGACTTATTTCATGCCAGGATATCTTCTAATGAAGTACCTATTTTGTAGCCCTTCGAGGCATATTGTAAAAGGATAATATTTCCATAATGTAATACTTTAAAAATTTATCAATATAAAGAACATGTTTTCATTCACTTCAAAAATAAGGTGCCAAGGATATAAACATCTAACAAGGAGCAACATAGCGGATCACCCACACAAAGGAGGAATCAATCAAGGATTCTAGAGGATACTTCATCAAGTGATGAAGGAGGAACCTCACAAATGACTAACGTAGCCACAAGAGTATGAAAGTAGAGATGTCCTCCTTTCATGGGAGAAGGGCAAGAGGACCTAACAAGACATATTGGTACATGCATAACCATTTGGAAACCAAATGGTGCAGACCAACCAGATGAATGGTTGTAGCTATTTCCCACCATATTATGTGGACTCACGAAATATTGGTATCTAAATTGAGAAAATATACCAACATTTTAGGTATGGAATACGATGAAAGATACATTATCAAGGAATTTTACCCTTTGAAGGATGATGATGACATTCTAAAAAAAATATACACCACAAAGCAAGGTGTTGATGACGACATTAAAACATATAATCATCAATTAAAACAACTGGTAGACAAGATGCAAATACCATCAGTAGATGTACTGGTTGAATGATGGTTTCTTGATGGGCTACTACCAAGATATAGGAAGAAGATGAAGGCAGTACCATCCTCAACATATGAAGAAGCACTAGAAAAAGAAAAATATTTTGAAAGTGAGGTGAAGTAGATAACAGTAGGAATCACAACACATTCCAAGCATGAGGAGTCGGATAGTGGTGAAGATGATACGATCCATCAGACTATCCAAATATTCCAAAAGAAATTTGATAGGATAATAAAGGAGGCCAAAGCAGACACAAGGTGAGATTGAAAATATAACTAGTGTATGAAATGTAAGACCGAAGGACATACAAATTTGAATTTTCCTCAAAATTAATACAACCACATATGTAATTATTGGGACACAAAGTAGTAAAACATTCATTCAATTCAAAATTTTGGCAACAAACTCTTGGAATTCAAGAATAGGATGAAAAGTCGAACCCTCGAGGAAATGGACAAGCCACAACTAATGAATGTTACAAAAATAATTGTAGAGGGGGAAGACCATATCAAGGCTATAGGCAAGGAGGTTAGAGCTACTTGCAATATGTTTCCAAAGGAAGGCCAATCATACAATGCTACAATTTCCAAGAATGGTGGCATTTTGCAAAGAATTGTCCTTCTCCCTAGACATAGGAGACAACACAAAATAATGCTACACACATGTGTAGATGTTGTGGCCCAGGTAATCATAAGGAGATCAATTATCCCAAGAAAGCAAGTATGAGTGGCTCACAAAATGTGAATTTATTGGATATTGATGTACCCTCAATAAAGGAGCAAATCGAGAAGGATGTACTAGTCATGAAACAAATTTGGGTTAAGAAGGATAATTACCCATAACGTGCCAAGAAAGGAAGAGATGGTAGGTAATAAAAAAGGTTATCAAATAAGAGGCATATAAATCTAAGTAGTTAATGTTTGTAAAATAGAAAGAATTAAATAAGCCTTGCATATCAGAAGATGCAGTTGTACAAGACCTAGTAGCACAAGTTCTAAATACAAAAATAGAAATCAATATGGCTATTTTGCTTGAAACCATACCATTGCTGCATGAGGTGATGGAGGATGAGATGCAACCATAAAGGTTGTGGAGATCGAAATCCAACTAATACAATAAGAGGAACAAAAGGATTATTTTATGGATTTGACCATATTAATGATTGATGTTGGGAATAAACCAACATTGGTCCATATGGAGATGATGGGGCATAAGTTAACACAAGTTATTGTGGATGGAGGATCCAGTGTTAATGTGCTACCAGAGAAAATTTGGAGGGAGATCAACGCTCCATAATTGTGGGAACCATGTTTTAGGTTGTACAGTGTTGACCAGTATGGTATTGAAACAAAGAAAGTACTGACAAGACAACAAGTGATAATAGTTGACTAGGAGTTTATCTTGGATTTTGTTGTGATTACTATGAAAAAGCCTCCATATAATGCACAATTGGGAAGAGGTTGACTACAAGTACCCAAAGTTAATCACAACTGGGAAAAATATCATATCACATTCAAGAAAGGATAACATAAGTATATGATTAACTTGAAAAATCAAAAAATTAGGAAGGATGTTGCCACGATGGATGAGTCAAGTAATTACTTAGGTGAAGAAGAATATGAACCCAATGAAGAGGGGATGTTGTATCTTGAAGAATGTAGTGAGGATGAAACCCGATCTGATAGTGGACTTCTCCATTGGTATATGGAGGAGTATGAGGTATTTCAGCCCAACTACCTCTGTATTAATATAGAGAAGGTCACTAAAAAACAATACGAGAAGAAGGTAAGTAAGAAATCAAAATAAGAGGAACAAGAGAAATGGACATTTCCTAAGATTTTTGCAGAATATGCAATTGGAGATATAGAGTTAGATGCAAGACTAGTGCATCCAAAAAATGTGGAAAAGGCTAATATGGAGCTAAAAAGTATCAAGTATGAAGGACCTTAGATCATAGACATAAATCTAAGAATGAAGAATGAACCCAAAATGATCCATTGTAGTGATGATTGGGATCCAATATTGAAAGCAACAACTTTCAAGATATTCTTGGAATACAAGGATTTTTTTGCATGGACGTATAAGGATTTGAAAGGCATACCACAAAAATTATGTATCCATAAGATTACATTAATTCTTGGGACATAGTCGGTGATAAGGAGGCCATACAAGATGAACCCTAAGTATGCAACTCTAGTAAATATGAAGATAGACAAGATGTTGGATGCTGGCATTATTTTTATGGTTACCATGAGCAAATGGGTTTCTTTTATTGTGTTCACCATGAAAAATGAAGGGGATAAGATTCAAATATGCGTATATTTTCAAATTTTGAATGCATTAATGATTAAATATCCCTTCTCTATTCCATTCACAGATTCCATTTTGGAGGAAGTAACAGGACATAAAATTTATTCATTTTTGGATGGGTTTTTTTGACTATAATCAAATCAATATAGCCAAAGAAGATAAGTTGAAGACCACATTTGATGTATAAAATAGAATTTATGCAAATAATAGGATGCCATTCAGGTTGTGTAATGCCCCAACCACATTTCATTTGATTATTCTATATATATTTGATCAATTGGTGATAAGGAAGTTCAAGGTATTCTTATATGATTGGTCCATCTATGGTAAGATCAAGGATCATCTACCAACCCTGAGTCAATAGATGAGCCAATGTAGGAATGCATAGATCTCCTTGAATCCTAGGAAATGTTATTTGATGGTACCATATAGGAAGTTACTAGGACACATAGTGTGCAGTGAAAGGTTGAATATTATTCCTAATAAAAGTTGTTTCACTTTCAATATGGAGGAGTCATATGATGCGAGTTCATTAAAAACCTTCTTGGGATCCATGGGATATTATCGAAGGTTTATCAAGAATTATGCACATGTGTCCTACCCATTGGACTCATTGACAAATAAGAATATTCCTTTTAGTTGGACAAAGGAGCATCAAGGAGCTTTTGAGGAATTGAAAGAAAAACTTGTAAGTAGCCCCATCCTAGCGTTTTTAGATTGGGATAAAGAGTTCCATGTCCATATTGATGCTTCAATTTTGTAATAGGACGCACATTGGCTCAAGAAGGACAATTTAAGCTAGATCAACCTATTTATTTTGCAATTCATCTTTTGTCAAGTGTGGAAAGAAATTATAGTACAATATAACAAGAGGCTTTGGGGATCGTATATGTGATATGATCAAAAACCAATGCACCTATAAAAGCAAAACTTAATGATAAATGTAAAGCATTAATGAACATGAACATATATAACCAATACACAATGATAATGAATGAGAACAAGCGGGCCAAGTCCTTTATATTAATGAATCTCAAAGTGTATTACAAATAAGTCCCCTTAAGGGAGTTCAATGTTGAGATACAATCATTACAATAAATCAAGGGTTTTGTTCCTTTTTTAAATGGTTTTTGACACACTTTGCAAGGTCCTCTCACAATCACTAGTGTAGGAATGGGTTTTCATAACCGCCACTTAGAGCTCAATGCTCACATCTTGTGTTCCTTTGTTGTGGAAACTTGTAATTTGCACACAAGAAAAAGCAAAGTAGTTAATAGCACATGCAGAGCCCCTCAATATAGGGTTCGATATAATGATAATAAATACTAAAATAAAACCAAATTAAATGCATGAATAGAAATGTAAACTACTATAAAAAGTAGGAAATGTGCTATGATAAACCCTATTGAAATAAAAAGCAAACAAACTAATCTCTACCAAAGGCCATCTTAGGGTAGGATGACCTTGCCTATAGGCCATATTGGATAGATATGACCACTATCTTATGACTGTATTTATGAGGCCAAGTCGAGGGCAATGTTTGTATTCGATCTGTGGTCTTGTCAGTAGATTGGGTGCACTATTGTAGTGGTTTATTGGGTCGATCGGGTCACCAGAATGAGGGTATTCCCTTGCGTAAACTAGTATAAGAACTTCTATCTCTTATCCTTCATAGCAACCCAACATCATGGAAGTGGAATAACTTGGGAGGATTATAATGGGTAGCACTTCATTACTTGGAACATTGAATCTCTACAAGCTTTGCACACAAACTTAGATATCAAATTTGTAGGGGTTTTAAATTGGAGGGGTGAGTTCCAATATATATATTTCTTGAAAGAAATATAATAATGGCATAAACCCTTTACATGAAAAATCAAAGAGGTAGTTCGCATTAAGAAAAGTGAATGTCTATCTTTAAAAATTCATGCAATTGACTAATGCATGTATTTTTGCTATTTTGTTGATTTTTACCACCACCTCTTCCTCTTGCTTCATGAAATTTATATCTACCTTCTCTTTTGTTAAAATTATTTGTTATTCCTCATCTTTCAAAACCTCTACCTCCTTATCTTCTACCATCATGACCTCTTATTCTTTGAGAACTTGAAGGTGCTTGCTGAGATTCTTCCTTTTTATTCTTGTCTTTGAATGAAACTTGTGTTTTAAAAGCATGCCCCAAAAAAGAGTGATATGTTCAATTCAACCTTTGTTCTTGTGATTGCAAAGAACCCATTAATTCATCCACGGATAGACTTGAAAAACCCTTTGATTCTTCAATGGCAATAACAACATAATCAAACCTTGCTGGAAAGCTTCTCAATATCTTTTCAACTATTCTTTGGTCTTCAATGTTTTCTCCCCGTTGTATAGGTAAAGAAATCATTAATGGATTCAAATTCATTCATTTGTAAATTTCAAATTCTCTTAACATTTGTAGTCTTACTAATTTCACTTTGTTGGTGCCTTGATATGAATTTTCTAGAATTTCATATCTATTTTGAGTTGGTTTTTGCTGCAATTATTGGAAAGATAGACTCATCAACTATCTACATAATAAAAAACAGGGTCTTTTTGTCCTTACAATTTTCTTTCAATAAATCATTCTGAATGCATTATATGTTGTTGCAAAAAACTTTGTCACTTGTCTCCAAGTGATATATTCTCCAAATTCAACACCGTCTGAAGTTATGCCATGATTTTGTTGTTCGCGAGGGGTACGGTTCTACCCAAATACTTCTTGTGTGTTGTGGCGATGGATATGTTCGTCCATGCTTATATTTTTTTCCTTTTGCTTGGATGTAATAATTGAAGCCATTGAGGGCTTTGTGCTTGTATTCCTTGGATCTGATACCAATTTGTTAGAAAAGACCACTTGGTATCATAGAAAACAAAGTTACCTCTCCTACACCTACACCTGTAACAAAAAACATGATACAAACAAATAGAGTATATGCTACAACGAAAAGCATAGGCAAATATTTTGTATTAAAAATAATTTCAAATAAACAATTGTTGTTGCAACATTACAGTAATTTCTCTTTCACCCTTCCTCAGTGTTTTTGGCTCTATTTTTCTTTTCTATTAAGAACAGGGGTTCGTCTCCCAAACAATACAAAACAAGGATGAATGAATGTCTCACTTGTTAGGTCTATATTAAATTACAAATAAGGTCCTAGCTATTTTTTGAGCAACTGGAGCTATCAAGCATTAATGTTCATATAGGGAGAGTTGTTACTTTAGTATGGAGGAAAATGTTGCCAGATACAAAATGTAAGTGTCAGAGAGGGAAATATAAGTTAATGCCAACAACGAGAACTCCTTGCGTTCCATAATATGATCTTATCTAGGCTTCCATTTGGCATGTAGTCATAAACTATAAACAATTATTTTTTCGCTTGTAGTACCCTCAGGTTTGCTCTTCAATAATAAACCTTCCTGCGTTTGCAGAGAAGACAACATACATTTGTTCCTCAAAAACTGTGGGTAAGGCCTTAATTGGAGGGCTGAGCATAGGTCAGGAAGTAGAACAGGCCAAGGTAATGCATAGATAAGACCCTTGCTGGAGGGTGCTTGTGAGTGGTTATGATGACCACAATTCTGTGGCTATTTTTGTGTGTCCAAAGAAGGGGAAAGAACTATGTTGAAGATAAAGCTAGTGCTGAATGAGAGATTTTTCATAGGCAAAGGTAGTGAGTATAAAACACAACGTAAAATCAATGTAGATTGATTGGTGAAGCAAATGGCGTTGGTGTAAATATGGAATGCTCTAATAGCAATTTTTAGTATCAAAGACTTTAATAATCAAATTCTTTTTACATCAAATATTGCAAAAAGCATAGATTCATTTATATATAGTATTGAAAATATTTCACACAACTTTTAACTATCCATTGAATTAATAATTATTGTGGCAGATTTGTTACATTCAACTCCATATAATATTATTTATTTTATCACGTAGGATTTGTGGCCATCCCACTCCACTCCATACAATCTAATCAATTTAGGTCCAACGCCAAACCTCAACTATTCTTTACTGCATCATTTAATTTTTGACTCATACTAACTATGAATATGGTGGATGATTCATTCAAAGGAGGATAAAATGGATAAATCAATTGATATTGAATATATGAATAGAAAATTTGATTATACATTCAAGTGAGGATAAATAAATAAATTGATTATACATTCAAGTGAGGATAAATAAATAAATCAACTAATAATAAACACATGAAAATATAAATATTCAACCATACTAATTTTTTTTTATTTTTTTATGGTAAATATTTTTCATAAACTTTTATATTAAATATTATTTTTCCAAAGATTAAAGTGAATGAAGGCATTCCCTAGCAGAGCCAAGCTAAATTCTTTAAACACAGCTTAATGGCCTCAGCTTTTGCCGTAATCCACACCAAGACCTTTTATATGGCTAGATAATTTTTTATTAAAAAAAAATTATTATTTATAATATGAAGAATATTTAAAAAATTATTATTTATGCAATTTTTTTATTAAAAAATATTTTTTATAAATTTAAATTATTATTTATAATATGAAGGATATGTAAAACTATTTTTATCTTTTCAGATTTTTAAATTCATTATTCATATGAAATCTGAGATCTATTTAATTAAAGTATCCAGTATCGGGGTGCAGCATAACGTTTCAGGCTTTGGTTCTTTTTTGGGAGGTTTAAGGTTCAAACTGCGGTGTGGGTTTGTGTGAGGGGTGGGTATGTGGTGGCTTTGTGTTAAATTCTTTTGGTTTTGACTTTTTTCGAAAGGTTCTAGGTTCAAACCGCGGTGTGGGTGAACGAGTGTGTGATGGGTGTGGTGGCTTTGTGTTAAATTCCCTATTGATAAGTATGGCTCTCAACTTTAAAAAGGGTTATGGTTGGGAAGAGACTACCTGTAGGCCAGTTATAAAAGTTTCTCACAGTAACCAAATCCAAAAAAAACTTTTGTTTTGATTTGAATTTGTTTTTTAATACTCCGATAGTATTTTGACTTTTTTCGAAAGGTTCTAGGTTCAAACCGCGGTGTGGGTGGACGAGTGTGTGAGGGGTGGATGTGTGTTGGCTTTGTGTTAAATTCCCTATGGATAAGTATGGCTCTCAACTTTAAAAAGGATTATGGTTGGGAAGAGACTACCTGTAAGTCAGTTATAAAAGTTTCTCACAGTAACCAAATCCAAATCCAAAAAAACTTTTGTTCTGATTTGAATTTGTTTTCTTAATACTCCGATAGTATTTTTTATATTTAATAGTTAAAATTAACATAGCATCCGATGTAAGATGGAACTAGTAACCTTAGTTATTGGATGTTGCATCGGGAACGTCGAAGACTTTAGACGACACTAGAATTTATAGGTATTGTCACGTTGGTCAACTTGTTAAAATATTGGACTCGCATCAGTCAAAGTCGCCTTGACGGACAAAGTGAAAAAAATGAAAAGTGGGTAGCTATTAAGATTTTTCACTACAAGGCGTTTTTTTATAATATTTTTTAAGTGTTTAGGACGTGGGTGAGTGAGAAGTGGATGTGAGGTGACTTTGTGTTAAATTTTTTATTGATAAGTATATTTTTCAACTTTAAAAGGAGTTATGGTTGGAAGGAGACTACCTCTACGCCAGTTATAAAAGTTTCTCACAACAAATCTAAAAAAAAAATTCTTCTAAAATTCAAGAGTTTATTTTCTTAGTACTCCGATAGTATTTTATATATTTAAAAGTTAAAATTAACATAGCATCCAATGTAATATGGAACTAGTAACCTTAGTTAGTGGATGTTGCATTGGGGACAAGTTTCTCACAACAAATCTAAAAAAAAAATTCTTCTAAAATTCAAGAGTTTATCTTCTTAGTACTCCGATAGTATTTTATATAATTAAAAGTTAAAATTAACATACATCCAATGTAATATGGAACTAGTAACCTTAGTTAGTGGATGTTGCATTGGGGACGTTGAAGACTTTAGACGACACTAGAATTTATAGGTATTGTCACGTTGCTCAACTTGTTAAAATATTCGACTCGCATCAATCAAAGTCGCTTGTTAAAATATTCGACTCGCATCAGTCAAAGTCGCCTTGATGGACAAAGTGGAAAGAATGAAAATGTTAGCGTATAGTAGCTATTATTACATTATGTTGTTATTAGGAATCATTTGGTTAGCCTATAGTTAGCGCTAGTTTTATTTCTAGCTCTAATAGGTTAGTAGATCCTATATCTACGGGCTATTTGCAGCTTAATGTAACCTATATTACTTGGCACCTTAATTGAATTATTTGTCTTGCTTCCTAACATGGTATCAGAGCCTATGTGGCTCTAGGCTCATTTGTAGTTGGAGAGCTGAGTGGGGATCTGGTCACCTGCTGCATACTCGACCCTAGCCTGGATGTGAGTGGAGGACACGAGAAACTGGACCTATTTGGTGACATCGAGGGCAGACCTGGACTACTTGACCTAGACACTGACACTTAGATCTCGACGAGACTGAAGCCGGACGGATCCTAGGAGACTAGACGTGACAACACGACTGTTAATTTTGCTAGCTGGATCTACAGTGTGACCTGAACGGAGGGTTAATACTAGCGGTCAAATCTGACCGTGACGGTGAGAGTGGAAGACACGGAGGACAGCCATGGTGGAGAGAACACTAGGAAAACTCCTGGACGAGTGGTGGATCGAGGAACTGACTTCGGGCGAACCTGGACTTGAAAGCAACCCGATGACAAAATTATCCACAAATATCTGGCGACGGGACAAATCGGTAGATCTCGTGCAAGGGTGAGGGTAGTATAGTCTACCCAAAGGTAGACACTAACATAGGGAAGGCTTTTCCATTTTAAAGCCTCCCTAGTGCTGCGACGCGACACATGTGGGATAATTGATTGCAATACCTACAGCTTACCTCTGCCACCAGCGCAGTGACAATGCCATCCCCGTGCATCCGTGATATTTTTTTCGGTAGGGAGTGCATTGGAAAGCAAAACCATCGTAGGCTTCCTAGTAGAAGCAACTATCGAAGGACGTAGTGGCATTTGCAGATGAGAAATTCTGTAGACCCGACCCAAAGATGTTTTGTTTTTCTCCCTAAGCCGAAGCCGAAAGGGGCCAGAGGTCAAAACGCCATCATGTGGTGATTCATTGGAGGGTCAATCTGATTGAAACTCGTCACATAGATCGTGCGATTTGCAGAAGATGCCTAATCGCTAGAATGGATAAGGATTTGTAGATGCTAGATTCCTGGTGTGTAGGCGACTTACAGACACAACATTTTTTGTTTGAATTTTGCTTCGGTAGATCGCTTTCTTTGAAGCATAATCTTAGCGCAGCAGAAGCATTTGTAGGCAGTGAAAAATCTTTGCATGCAAACATAATGGACTTCCATGGCATGTCCAAACAATCTGTAATTCGTCGACGCTCTTGCAATATGCGCTAATTCGATTAATGTTAGCAGACATTTGTTTTTGTTGTTGCTGGTGGACGACGATCCACAACAACAATCATCGATTGCAGCTCTGATGCGTGACTCCATGATCTGATCAGAGACGCAGGGATTTTTTTTTTTGGTGGAGAGAAGTAGTGCAGCATCACTGTTGGTGGAGAAAGCGATGCCAACCACTGTGTGGACAAGTCATCGGTGTGAAGGAGTCACCGGTGTAGCGGTGCAACCGGGGTGGCGAAACGCTCTTTGCATCCTCACTCCACCGCACAGAGAAGGCAGCGCCTCTCGGAAGAGCCGACCACTCGGCAAGCTCTCGCGGAGACATAGAAGACAAAGAGCACATTGTGCTCTCTACATCCCACCGGCAGTGGTAGCCGGGGTGGTCGATGACCACTAATTGAGAGGCTAGCAGCGGGTAGATCGGGGGTTCCATTCCCACCGAGTGCAAGGTATAAAATATTTTACTTAAGTTTGATTTTTTTTTTGAAATTTAAATTTTTAATATTACAAACCTTTATTTGATTAATTAAATATTTTTAAATTCTTAATTATTTTCTTCGAAATTTAATTAAGAACAATCATATTTAATTCTTATAAAGTTTTGTTTTTTAATTAGAATTTTTTTTCAAAAATCAAACTTCAAGTTTTAATTCCTATGCACCTTAGAATATTCCTCCTACATATTTCAAAACAAAAGGGGGATTATTTTTCAAAAATCTGTTAAATTTGGACCAAGAGGTAAAACATTAAATTAACTTAATAATTTAATATTAATAAAAATTTCAGCAGCAATATTACAATGACAATCGACACCCGAACATTGCAAATTATAATGAATATATATGTAGGCGATAGGGAGGAAGTCGGCGAAGGGGATAGGAGAGGAATGAAGGGAAGTTGGAGGAATAAGGGGAAAGGGAGTTGGAATATAGGAGAAAGGAATAGAGGGAATGTAGGAGGAGGGTAGGGAGAATAGAAAAATTTAAAAATTGATGCCGACAAATCTTGCCGACAAAACCTAGGAGTGTTTACACTTAGGACTAGAAAAAACTGGTTTTTTCTAAGTCCTATTCACATTTGCAACATTCTCCCCCTTAAAGTTGAGAGAACTAACTACACAATCTCTCAACTTTATAAATTGAGCTTTAGCCGGCGCCTTGGTGAAGATGTCCACAACATTCTCCAAAGTGGGGCAATAGTGAAGCTCAACAGTTTCAATTTCCACCATATCTCTGATGAAGTGGTACTTCATATCAAAATGCTTGGATCTACTATGGTGGACAGGATTGTATGCCAACTGAATGGCACTAATGTTGTCATAGAATAACTTTGTTGGACCACTTTGCTGCTCTCCAAGTTCTTCTAATACCTTTCGTAGCCATTAAGCTTGAGTACTAGCATGAGTGACCGCTATATACTCAGCTTCTGTTGAAGATAGTGCTACTACTGTCTGCTTCTTGGAACTCCAAGTTATTAGTCTTGATCCCAGACTAAAACAGTTTCCTAAGGTAGAGTTTATGTCATCAATGTTACTACCCCAATCACTATCACTGAAGCCTACTAGCTTGATAGTGTTACATTTCTGGTAATGGATTCCAAAATCCCAAGTACCCTTTACATATCTAAGAATTCTCTTAGCTGCCTGCAAATGCAACTCAGAAGGGTTAGACATAAATCGAGAAACAACATACTATATATCAGGTCTGGTGTTGGTGAGAAACATCAAACTACCAACCATGCTTCTGAAAGTGGTCACGTCAACTTTTGATGCTCCATCATCTTTGCTTAATTGGATCCCATGTCCAACTGGAGTTGCAACCGGTTTGCAATGCTCCATAGAAAATTTCTTAAGCATGTCTCGAACATACTTATTTTGACAGATGAAGATCCCCGTATCTGATTGATGAACCTCCATTCCAAGGAAGTAGTGCATTAAGCCAAGATCCTTCATCTCAAATTGCTCCATCATGGAGTGTTTGAACTTCATATTCAATTTTTCATTACTACCCATGAATATGAGATCATCCACGTACAAGCAAACTATGAGGATGTCATTTCCTTGCTGTAGGTAGTAAAGAGTGGGTTCATTTCTACTTTTGGTGAACCCAAATTCTTTGAAGTACCCATCAATGCATGAGTACCAAGCTCTTGGTGTCTGCTTGAGACCATAGAGTGCCTTTTTCAATCTGTAAACAAGGTGCTCCTTACCTTGCTCTTCAAATCCCTGTGGTTGCTCAACATACACTTCTTATATCAAGTAACCATTGAGAAATGCACTCTTTACATCCATGTGTTGGACTTTCCACCCTTTGTGTGCAGCTAAGGCAAGAACTGTTCTAATAGTCTCCTGTCTGGCTACAGGAGCAAAAGTCTCTTCATAATCAATTCCATATTTCTGAGTAAAACCCTTTGCTACTAATCTTGCCTTGTGCCTTTCAATGCTTCCATCAACATTAAACTTGATCTTGAAGACCCATTTACAGCCAACGCATTTCTTTCCTTTAGGAAGCTTCATGAGCTCCCAAGTGTCATTTTTTATAGAGGTTATCTCCTCTTTCATGGCATCTTGCCAAATATTTTGAGTACAAGCCTTCTCATAACTAGAAGGTTCAAGTTGTGCACTAGTTAACAAAGCATAGTTAACTTGATCTCCCCTAGGTTCCTGCTGGGAGTCATCATCACCATACAAGTGCATACTTTCTAATCTTCACCATAACCTCTAGCTTAATATCTTCCCCTAGTGTGACCATTTTATCAACTACGGCTTTCACTCGCACGTAGTAATCTCCCACTTTTTCATTTTCTTGTATCTTGAGATTTTCAAAATCTCGTTTCAATGTTTGCAGCTTTACCTGCTTTACTTGGTTATTACCTCTATAACTTTCTTTTAGGGCATTCCAAGCATCTTGTGCATTTACATAAGAGGCAATCCTAGGGAAAATACTTTTATCTAGGGTAGCATGAATGTGATAAAGGGCAAAAGAATTATTTTTCTGAGCTTCCTTTTTAGCCTTTTTATCAGCATTAGTGAAAGCTGCCCATTCAGCAGTAGTAGGTTCAGTGTAGCCCTCTTTGACTACATCCCATAAACCTTTTCCTATCAAAAGAGTTTTAATTTTAATTGACCAATACTCATAGTCACCTCCATTGAATTCAGGAATCGGTAGACTAGTATTGGACGCCATTTCAGAAAACAAACTTTATTTGAAGCAAACAAACAATATAAAGTAGTACAAAGAGATTAATGATTCAAATCAAATCTCGCATTTTTAGAACATTCAGGTTCGGCTTCGTAACTACTATTGATGACTATGACCTCAGGTTCTTCAGGATCCACTTCCTCTTGATCTTCTTCTTCTTCTTCTGCTTCTTCTTCTGCTGCTTCTGGTTCAGAAGAGCGTGGTGAATAGCTCTCACTTGATTCTGCTACCAGTACACTAGGTGTATGATTGGCACTTGCTTGGTCCTCTGGTACAACTTCCACGGTCTCGGACTCTTCAATCCTTTGTCCGAAGATGTTGTCTTCAGAATCTCCTTCGTACCCTGAATTCGGTTTCCTCAGATGAGAAATCACCTGATTTTCCAGCTGACAAAAGACTGTATGGAGACCTGATCGTTGAACCCTTTCATCAAAGGATTTCGGTGTCTCTTTTCTTAAAATCGAGAGAAGTGCATTATAGCACCCCACTGACCGGATCATCTAACATTTCAAGGGCACATTATTTCTTCTTTTTTCAAATGCTCATCAAACAAGGTTTTTAAATTTTTTTATAAAGTCTTTAAAAAAAATTTAATAAATTTTTTAAATTTTTTAAATTAACTTTTAAATAAATTATTAAAAAGATAATTTTAAAAAAATATAATTTAAAATTATTAAATAATTTGAAAATCTTTTAAAATTTTAAAACCTTTAAAATTTTAATTTTTTTTTTTTTACCTTTCACGTGGGAGAATTCGAACCCGCGACCTCACAAACACCGACGGGTGGTCTTAGCCGCTGCACCACGCGGCTGCTCTGAAGCCACAAAGGACTTCCTCCCTTTTATTCTCGGTGGCGACGATAAGCAAACAAATTTTTTTTTTAAACCCTCGATGGGATTCGACCCCGGGTCGTCTCCCCGCTAGCGGACCACCTTGTCTGCTGCACCACGCCCCTTGGACGTGTCGTAAAAGGCACCGGGGGCAGTATTCAAGCACGGCGGGGCAATTTTTTTTTTTTTTAAATTGCTTTTGTTTATCCTACATGCACTGCGTGGAGGTGCAGATGGGATTTTTATACTCGAAGGCGCACAGGGATATTCGACTGCCTTTGGGCAGTCAGATACCGCTCTTTTATCGTAAACATAGCCAAACAAACAATGCCACGTTGACCAATGCAAATCTACCACATGTCGCCATGTGGCACACTTTTCGACCAACCACTTGCTGCCCCATCACCTTGCCTGCCACGTCAACTGCCACCTCAGCTGCTTTGATCCATGTGCTGCCATGTCAGCTGCTATCTCATTGTCACCATGTTAGCCACCTCGATCCGTGTGCTACCATGTGTTACCTCGAGATTTGTGTTGAGCCATCTGATGCCATGTGTCACCTCAGGATGCGTGCCGAGCCTGATGTTTGCCTGACACCTGTGCACGATCCGCCTGTGCACGATTCGTCTTGGGATCTGTGCCCAAACTTGCTCACGATCTACCACAAGATCTGAGCCTTGTTGGTGATGCCTCGACCTTCGTGCCTGACACTTTCCTCGAGATTCATGCCCGACTAGCCTCACCTCGGGAACCATGTCCGAATGGCTCTGATACCAAATGTTAAATTTGGACCAGGAGGTAAAACATTAAATTAACTTAATAATTTAATATTAATAAAAATTTCAGCAGCAATATTACAATGACAATCGACACCCTAACATTGCAAATTATAATGAATATATATGTAGGCGATAGGGAGGAAATCGACGAAGGGGATAGGAGAGGAATGAAGGGAAGTTGGAGGAATAAGGGGAAAGGGAGTTGGAGGGATAAGGAGAAAGAAATAGAGGGAATATAGGAGGAGGGTAGGGAGAATAGAAAAATTTAAAAATTGATGCCAAAAAAACCTAGGAGTGTTTACACTTAGGACTAGAAAAAACTGGATTTTTCTAAGTCCTATTCACATTTGCAACAAAATCAAGGGGGGATAGATTTTTTCTCTCCACCATCAAAGCAATCAAAGAGGCATAAAATCATCAAACCTCCAACCCTGTTTTTTTAGACTTCATAAATAACAATTTTTTTGTTTGAAGTACTTCACACAGGGAGGAATTGTAAGAGCCTTTTGGTGATATATTGTGCTAATCTGCCTACGGGGCAAGCTTTGTAAGAGCCTTTTTTTTAGGCTTAATTGTTGCATTTTTTTTTGCACTAAAGGGGGGGAATAACATTTTTCTCTCCACAAAGGCATGATATAATTTTGCAAATCCAAAGGGGGAAGACTTATAAGGGTGCATTTTCGGCAGTGACCGACACCTTAGTCAAATTTACATTTGCAAAATTCATTGTAAAAGGTGCATTTTCGGCTGTGACCGACACCTTAAAAGAATGGGTAGATCAAAGAAGAAAACTATCTCAAAACCAACTGATGATGTTGTTAAACCAGTTAAAGGCCCATATTTTTTCCCACACCTAGAAGGGATAGATTATTATGAAGATGGCACATTCGTACACTGAGTGGTGTAAATGCCATAATCAATGATTCTGCGTCTTGTGGAGACATGTAGAAAAATGGTATTTTAATCCCTATTGGTGCTATAATGGGCATATTCATGTCATTTTATGCTCTTGACAAAGCACAATAGAAAAGGGACATTAGTGAGGAATCAGAGGTCAAACCCCTAATGGTCGATGCTTGTAGTGACACAAGTGATCTTCAGCCCATGGTGGCGAATGCTTGTTGTGATACAAGCGACCTCATGCCTATGATGGCAGATATCAGTTGTAGCACAGGTGATCTCATCACAGTAGCAAATTTTGCTTGTGACACTAGTGACTTAAAAATTGAACTTCCTAAAAATGAACTCCATAATATCATCAATAGCAACAAATGCAATATTGTAAAAAGTATTGATGAAGATGATGAAATTAGGTGTTTTGAAAAACACACCAAAGGATTTGGTTCTAAAATGATGAGGAAAATGGGATTCAATGGTGAGAGATTAGGTAAACAGGAACAAGGCATTAAATCTCCAATAATGCTAAGTGTTAGGGCAAAGCATGAAGGCCTTGGCTATACTGTACATACAAGTACCAGTAATTCTATGTTTGTAAAACCTAAATCTCCTACAACTCCTAAAAAGCATTGTTGCAGTCACTATGGAAAGACAAGACATGTTGCAACTAAGTGTTGGAGATTACATCCTTGTGATTCATGTGGATGTAAGAATCACTCTTCTTCCAGTTGTTGGTACAAAGTAAAAATGGCCAACAAGGTTCATATTGATTGTGGATGGACAAATATCACATAATGGACCATGATGAAATAAATGTTGTATGGATTCTATCGAAAAGGTAAAACCTATGGTAGACCCCGAGGCAAATCTAGTGACAAACCGAGTGGCAGTCCCAAAGATAATGACCCAGAGACAGACCTAAAGACAGACCCAGAGACAAAGTTCCAAAGGCAGATCTACAGGCAGATCCAGAGGCAGTGATCCAAAGGCAGTTTCACAAGCAGATCTTGAGATAAACCTAGAGGTACAATTCTAGAGGTATACTTAGAGCCAGAGACAGAGCCATGAGCCAAAGCCAGAGCCGAAGACAAAGCACGAGCCACCATTATTTCATTTCTCTTCTTCTTCTTCACTGTATTGGGGCAGTTATATACTTTACCCAAATATTGTTGTATGGGGGGATGTTAGCATAGCTAATAGTTATATTATTACCCAAATAATGTAATAAGGGGGGATGTTAGCGTATAGTAGCTATTATTACATTATGTTGTTATTAGGAATCATTTGGTTAGCCTATAGTTAGCGCTAGTTTTATTTCTAGCTCTAATAGGTTAGTAGATCCTATATCTACGGGCTATTTGCAGCTTAATGTAACCTATATTACTTGACACCTTAATTGAATTATGTGTCTTGCTTCCTAACAGAAAAGTGGGTAGCTATTAATATTTTTCACTACAATGCATCTTTTGATAATATTTTCAAGTGTTCAGGGCAGTGTAATGATATGGGGTTTGATATATTTTTTTTAAGAAAAGTTTTAAAGTTTAAATCTTAATGTATTTGAGGTTGTGTTATATTTTTTAATAATAAGTTTAGTTCTTTTTTTAATGAGAGTTCATTTCGTATGAGAGGTCATGGTAGGATAAGGATGTTCAACCTTAAATTTTTATTATAAATTTTTTTATATTGAATCTAAACAAAGTTTTTTGCTTGGAGTATTTTGCACCAGAGGTTGTTTGTTAGCAATAGGTTTAAGCATCTGGGTTTTCATAATCCTATTTTCTATGTTTGTGGACAAGCGAAAGATTTACTACATGTTTTTTGGTTTTGTGATTGGGCTCAGTCGACCTAGGAGGGGCTTCTTAAAATTTTTGGATTTTTTATGCAAGAGGATTCTACTTGGGTGCATGCTATTTTGGGTGATCCTATTTATTTTTCCTTCAAATTGGGTGTTGTTTGGAATATTTTTAGAATTTGTACCATGTTTTATCTTTGGAAGTTTCAAAATAGAGCTATTTTTTCTCAGCTAGATGTCGGGTGTGTCTTCTTTATTGCTAATAAATATCTTCTTTGTTGCTGATAAATATGTTATATTCTTTGATCACTGGTTATAGATTCAAGTACAAGATAAAAAAGTACATGTGGATCATTGGGGGAATGCATCCTGCACTATGAGTCATGTACCTTTTACTTCCCCTTCCAGGTCCTGATTGTCAACTCATTGGGGGACCCCTCACCGACCACAACCCTCTGCTACTAGACACTGGTCCCAGCCCTCTGTAACACAAATGTGGAGAATTTGGAGCTGGAGGTCCATCTCGCCTGGCCTCTAGTTGGGATGTTCAACCTCCTAAGCAAGATGATGCTCCTAGTTGGCGTGAATTTGTACCAAATGCAGACTTGTACTATTAGTGGTACTACTGCTGATGGTTGGGGGGCTCCGGCTTCTTCAACCATTGGATGGACTTGACCTTATGGAGGAAAACTTAGGTCTTCCACCTAGCAGTGATTTCTAGGCTCATTTCTTTTTGAATACATATTCGACACTGATTTGACGATTGTTATTTAGTTTTTTGTGGATTATTTCTGACACTCTTGTGTACTCCTAACCATAGTGGTTGGTGTATTAGTTTACAGGGTGTGCTAATCCCACACTTTTTTTTGTATGATTAAACATATTTTTATTAATATAATGGCTTCTTCAACCAAAATAAGAGTAAATAGAACATGCAATAAATATATAAATAAATATAAGAGTAAATAGAACATGCAATAATTATATAAATAAATATAAGAGTAAATAGAATATGCAATAAATATATAAATAAAACATGTTTACATTGTTTTGAGAGTTTATTTTTAAGAAATAAATGTGCATATTGTAATTTTTATAAGTAATTTTAGATTTTACACAATTATGTTTATATTTCAATTTCGTGAACAGTTTTCGATTAAATGAAACAAAAATATGAGATAAATAAGTTGCATAAGCAAATGAGTGACAAATAAGTCATATAGTGAATTTTATCAACACAATAAAAAAAATGGTTGTTACTCTTCCGACAACTGTGGTCAGCGAACGCGAAGGGACAGTTACAACTAGCTATAGCCAACGCGGAGGCTACGGCCAACTATGGTGAACATGAAGGTTATGGAAAGCACAATAATGGATATGGGTAGTATGTGATGAGCTACGATGAATGCAGAGGCTAGGGCAAGCACAACAATGGACATGGGTAGCATGCGGTGAGCTACGGTGAATGTAGAGGCTACGATAAGCACAATAATGGACATGGGTAGGAAGGATCCTATGAAGATGTGAAGGCAGGCGAGGGAAAAGTTCACAAAAAACTAAAGGATTATAAGAAGCACCAGCAACCGCGATGCGGGTTGGATGAACCGTCTGTCATGTGTAAACCCTAGGTTTTCGATCAGAAGAAATATCTTTAAAGAATCTTTGGGTTCTTGGGTGGATGAAACTCTACCATCTATCAAAATTTCGGAGGATGAATTTGGGTTGGATTTGATTGATTATGAAGCCCGAACAATTATCTGCAAACTCAAGGGTAAAAGACCAGGCTTGGAGGAGCTCAAAGGATACATTAAATTTTGGTGGAGTACAAAATTCCAAGTAACTCTCCTACCCAAAAATTTATTTTTTGTTTCCTTTTCTAATTTAGCGGATAGAGATGAGGTAATGGACTATAGATATAATTGGTTTTTTGGACAAAGGGGTGTCTATATAAGACCTTGGACTCCTAGTTTCAACCCCTTTACAGAAGAAGTTAATGGCTTCCCAGTATGGGTGAATCTTTATGCTCTCCCTGTGGAGTTTTGGGGAGAGAAGATATTCACCAAAATTGGTAATGCCATTGGTGCATTCCAGTATATGGATGCCCAAACAGAGGAAAATTTATCTAGTAAAATTAATATGAGTAAAGCAAGATTGGCTGTTTGGATGGATGTTTCAGTTCTTGGGCCTCAATCCATTACTATCTCCTCAAGCAAAGGGGAATGGATCCAAAATATTGAATATGAAAACTTCTCCATAAGATGTTATGGTTGTCAACAATATGGCCACATGAAAAAGAGATGTTCGAACATCCGATCATGCTTTGATTCCTCCATGGTGGAGAAGGCCTTGCATGTGAATGATTCAAAATCTTCAAATGTCTCAGTTCAAAAGAAAGAAGCTCATCTTCTAGAGGCACCAATTGTCCAACAAGAATCAGGGGAGCAACAGAAGACTCAACACCAAAAGGAGAATTTGAAGCAGATCATTGATGAAAGCCAAATAGTTACTAAAGACCATCCAGATGGTTCCATGGAAAATATTAGCACCTCATATGGCATTCTTGAAGCTAATTATGAAACAATCGGTGACGATCAGTTGTCTAAAAATGAAGATCCTACAAAATGTGTTACAACTAGATACTACCTCAGGAGCTTGAAGTGCAAAAATGCATTCTCAGATCTTGTCACTCTACAGGAGGAAGAACCTATGCTATAGAAGAAAAATAGTCAAAATGGATGACTGAAGGAAACTAGCAATTCAAATTTGGTAAAGTGGACTATGATAGTGCGATGTTTTGGAAATATTACTCTACTAAGATGCAATGCATAGATAGTAGATGTGAAGTTTTGGTATTCATATAGAAAATTGAAAAGATCCAAAAAATGAAAATCAAGAATTCAAACATTTTATGTAAAATGTTGTAGGTTTCTAGCTATAGCATCTCAATTGAGATGAGAAGTGTATCTATTTGTAAACTCTCAAGCTCTAAAGAAGAGAGTTGTAATTTTTCAAGGGTGGGGGACCCAAGTACAACCCCTTATTATCCACAACAAAAAAACACAATAAAAATTAAAAATTGATGATACATAACATCTATGAGACAAATAAATCAATACAATCATAAATACATAACATATATAAGAAAAATAAATCCACACATACATAACATTTACAAGGAAAATAACTTAACATCTTATTTTAAAATAAGTTGACCCAAATAACTCAACACATACATGACATCTACTACAAGCATATTTTAAAACATAAGCAAGCTTATTCTAAGTGTTAACTAATGCATAAACGAATAAAATGCACTAACATTATTGCTACGGGCCCTCTTTTCAACATCATCATTTTTCTGAATGGCATGCATGTGGACGAGAACAACTATTCCGGGGTTCTTTTTTTGACACGTGGCCTTAGGAGAACGAGGGCCATATATGCCATAATGTATCTTTTAATATTATTTAATTTAAAATATTAATTCCGATTATTAATATTTTTTGCTTTTATAAAAAAATAAATTTTATATTAAATTACCATAAAAGCATTTACAATAAAAAAAATGGGTGGGTTATCATACCTCATGAGGAATCAAACTAACCTTCATTGACAAGGTTCGCCAACAAAACAAAGTTTACCAATCATGATCATTGATGATCAATACATCAAAAAAATCATACATGATAAAGTTTTTGTAATACAACTATATGATAAAGATGTAATACATGTGAAATGCATTTTAATTCCATATAAGTAATTAGAAGGAAAAAAAAAAACTTAATTTATCAAATGGCATGAGCTTAATTAACTAAATACATACATAATTATTATGTTTTTATAATACCACTATGTAATTATAACAAGAATAAAAATCATTTCAATCTCATAACTAATTTAAAAATAAAAATTTATTATTATTTTTATTAAATTTAAAAAATGTATTTAAAATTAAATTATTAAAACTAAAATAAATAAATAAATAATAAAATATTGAAAATGTCTTTACACTAAACATTATAACATTAAACCATACATATTATAATAAAAAAATAATATTAAACTTATAATTTGTAAAACAAGCGCAAGAGCGGGAGCAGGATCGGGAGCGGGTGCAACCTCTAAGTCTGGGCCTGTAGGTTCTGCTACGGGATCTGGGCCAGACATGGGGCCAGGGCAGGCAGGTGAGTAGGGTGGGGACGGGATTCTGGGTGCCAGGCCCCTTGGCAGCGTTGATGCGAGTGCAGGTCTTGGGAAAAAACTGCTCAACAAAGGTCAGGGTTCTGGCCCAGGGGGGCCCAAACCCTCTTTCCAGTAGATCCTGTCTAGGGCTAGCGCCCAGCCCCGGGCTCTGGGCTCGGGGCTTTCTCACAAAGGGACGCACATCTCCATCCAGGATGATGTCTACTCGACATTTGTGTTAGGGTCCTCCTTTTCCTTGGTGGGGAAATTCATAGGGGGCGCCCAAACATGGAAACCATCCGACGTTGGGCGGCCTCCAAGTGGAAAATTTTAGGGCACATGCAGCTCGTGGCCCTAACCAAGGGTTTCTTTCTCATCAAGCTCAACAATAGTGATGACTCTAGCAGGATTCTCTCTAGTGGGCCCTGGTTCCTAGGGCGCAAAAGCCTCTTCCTCAGGTGCTATGGAGCTGACTTTAATCCCAGCACCCAAAGCATTAACATCACCCCGATTTGGGTTCGCCTCCCTGAACTCCCCTTTCATTTGTGGCAGGAGGACGTCCTGAGGCTCATTGCACAAGCAGTTGGTGAACTAGTTGCCTTCGATCCTGCTACCAAGGTAGGGTCCCACATGGTCCATGCCAGGTTCTACGTCAATGCAAACCTCAAATTCGAACTCCCTTCCATGGTTACTATTTCTTCAGGATCCTTCTTCTAGAGCCAAACCCTGATCTATGAGAATAAACCCGCCTTCTACCCCCTATGCAGCACACAGGGGCACCTTCCCCACCAATGCCCCTCTTCCAAGAAGGTTAGTGCATCTCACCCCGAGAACCCCCCTCCTCGACCCGATAGGGCCCCCTCTCATGGGCCCCCACGTGGTGATCGCAGCACCCTAGAATGGCATAGAAAAGAGATAGAATCTACTACTACTGAGGAAAACCAGGTGGATCCCAATCGCTCGGGCGCTCAACCCTAGGTATGTCATAACCCTGAACCTCCTCTTGTCAGTATTTCAGAACCTCTAAGGTGTGTAGAGGAAATATCCTCCGAGGTCACCATGACCCCTGTTCCCCCTTCCTTCCAGACAGGCCCGCAGGTCGACCCCGTCCTAGCCCGATCCGAGGAAGCCCCTTCCCTGACCTACGAGTTGTCAGGCCTCCCCAACCCCCACCCTTCCCCCTCACCCCTGGTGGGTGGGGTGCCCCTTTCCCCCCCTGGTACCCCCCGCTCGATCCCCTTCCCCCCTTCCTTCGTTCCCCTCTTCCCACCCTTCCTCAGAGTGTAGTTTCGAGAGGTCTACGGAGGCCGATCCTGGAAGTTCCCAGTCCGAGCCTGAAGAGTTTAGCCCCAAAAAGACCCGCAGTAAGAAGTTTGCCACTGACTTTGGAAGCAAAAAGAAGAGAGGTCGTCCCACCCTTGGCGACCAGCGTAACAAGCTCACTGAGGACGATATTGCTAGCGGCTCCCAGGCGACCCTCCTTGACGATTCCATGAGTTTTTTGAAAGCTGATTCCCAGAGATCCAAACCCCCCACCCAGGCTGGGAAGGGAGGCAAGAGACTCCCCAAGGGTGTCAAATGAATCTCATCACCTGGAATGTGAGGGGGCTCAATGGCACCCCCAAGAAAAGGATCCTTGCTCAGCTTCGCAAGGACCACAGGCCGACTATTCTCCTCCTTCAGGAGACCAAACTTGACGAAGTGTCCTCCTCGAGGGTCACCAAAGCTATCTGGAGTAACAGTGATTTTTTGTCCACCCCGACCTCGGGCACAGCTGGAGGGCTACTATGTCTTTGGGACCCATGCTTCTTTGAGGGGAGACTAATTTCATCATCCCCCAGAATCACCAACATCTTGATCCACTGTTTAAAGTCAGGGTAGTCCTGGATTCTGTCCAATGTTTATGCCCCCAACAACCCGAATGGAAGAGTGGCATTGTGGAATGAAATCAGCATCATGAGGGAGGCATTTGCCCCTCTCCCCTGGATTCTTGTGGGTGACTTCAATAGTCCCCTCTTTCCCTCTGACAAGAGTGGGGGTCTAGTGATGACAACTAAAAGTATGGAGGATTTTGGGGCCTTCATTGACTCCAATGAGCTCATGGACGTCCACCTGAAAGGAGCCAAGTACACCTGGACTAACAGAAGAATAGGAGCCCAACTCATTCAGGTCAGACTGGATAGAGTTTTCCTATCCAGGGAAGCCATCCCCTTGTTCACTGATGCAACCCTACTGGCCCTTCCTAAAGTTGGATCTGATCATAGCCCCCTCCTCCTTGAAGCTGGTAAGCATCCCTCCCATAAGCGCCCCTTCCGCTTCGAGTCCATGTGGCTCCACCACTCAGATTTCAGGGCCCAGGTGGCCTATTGGTGGGATTGCCCAGTCCCAGGGCGCCCTGCTGAGCAAATCTATCAAAAATTGAGACTCCTCAAAGACAAGCTCAAGATCTGGAATAAGGAGGTGTTTGGAAACATCTTCGAGAGCAAAGAAACCCTCAAGAAACAACTAGAATATTTTGATCTCAGATTTTAGGAAGGGTGCCAGGACCCGGGAGCATGAGAGGAGGAGCGCTCAGTCCTAGCCGAGTATCACAATGTCTTAGCCAGGGAGGAAACCTTCTGGAGATAGAAGTCAAGGGCCCTATGGCTGGCCGATGGTGATGCCAATACTAAGTTTTTTCACACCTCGACCCTCAAAAATAGGAGCTCAAATAGAATCCTCGAGCTTATCTATAGTGATGGTAGGGTAACCAAAGAGGAGGAGGATATCAGGGCCGAAGCCATGGGTTTCTTTCAAGAGCTCCTTGGTGATGAGCCTCAGTCATCTCCCTTGGTGGTGGAGACCCTACTGGAGCACATTCCCTCCTTGGTCCTGGCCCATTCAAATGAGATGCTTCTTCGACCCCTCTCGGATGAAGAAATCAGTGCAATTGTGTTTTCCATGAAAGCAGATTCTGCCCTAGGCCCGGATGGGTTTCCCCCTAGTTTTTCCAATCCTTCTGGGACCTCATTGGCCAGGAAGTGTGTGCGGCCATTCGAGACCTCCAGTTCGCTAGCTCCATCCCTAGAGGCATCAATTCTACCTTCATTGCCCTGATTCCCAAGTCCCAGGCGACCAGATCCCTAGCTGACTTTCGCCCCATCAGCCTATGCAACGTCCTCTATAAAATCCTGACCAAGTCCTTGGAAACCAGACTCAAAGACATCCTTCCCCTGATCATTGCCCCCGACCAGGGAAGCTCTATCAAAGGAAGGCTTATCACAGATGGGGTCATCATCATCCATGAGGTCCTTCACTCCGCCCTCCTTTCCAAGAAGTCATCCTTCTTGCTCAAACTTGACATGAATAAAGCCTTCGACAGAGTCAACCGGGAGTTCCTCTCTAGCGTCCTCCTCAAGTTTGGGTTCCACCCCTCCTGGGTCAACCTCGTCAATAACTACGTGTCTTCCCCTTGGTTCTCTGTCTTGATCAATGGCTCCTCGGTTGGGTTCTTCCCTAGTTCTAGAGGCCTTCATCAAGGTGACCCCCTATCCCCGATTCTTTTCATCATCCTGGTTGAGGCCCTGGGCCGCACCATTTTGAGCATTGCTTCCTATGGTCTCATCTCTGGCATCAGGCCTGCGCCTGAGCTACCCCTAGTGTCTCACCAACAATTCATGGATGACACCATTCTTGCCACCTCCGCATCGGTCCCTCAAGCCAAGGTCATCAAGCAGATCCTGATCCTATACGAAGAGGCGGCTGGGTAGAAGATCAATCTCCATAAAAGCAAAATCTATTTCCTTCACACCCCCCAGCTAGGCAAACCCGGATCGGGCGGATCCTGGGCTGCACCCCTGACACCCTACCCTCCACCTACCTCGGGCTACCCCTATTCATAGGGGTTTCTTCCAAGGCCCTATGGAGTGGGCTGATCGAGCGGGTCCAATAGAAATTGGCCTCTTGGAAGGGTCACCTCCTCTCCCAGGCGGGCAGGGCCACCCTTACGTCCATAGTTCTCCAAAGCATTCTGGTGTACTTCATGTCTGTCTTCAAAATCTTGGCCTTAATTGCAGCCCACATTGAACAAATCCAAAAATGGTTTTTGTGGTCTGGCAGTGAAGACAAGAAGAGGATTCCCCTGGTCTCCTGGCCCCTTGTCTGCAGGCCTAAAGAGGAGGGAGGGATCGGGCTCAGGTGGGTTCCCCTTATGAACAAAGCCCTCCTGGCCAAGCAAGCGTGGAAGGTGTTCACGAATGCCCCGGATGAATGGGTCAGTATTGTGCATAGGAAATATCTCCATCAACACCCTTTCCTTAGCAACTTCCAGCCCAGAGATGGATCGACCTTCTGGAAATCCATGACCCTCACAAAGGACATTATTAGGAAAGGGACCCGATGGATCCTTGGTGATGGGGCCAAGATCGACTTCTGGGAGGACAGGTGGATCCAAGATGAGGCCTTGAGTGCTGACAGTGACCTCAGAGTCCTTAAACCGGGCCTGGCGGCCTCCAAAGGCCCTAATGTGTTGGACTACTTGGTCAAGGATCAGGGGAAAGGCACCTGGGGGCCCATCTCGAACCCCTGCCACCCGCTTCAAGCTGCCAGGCTCCAATGCCTCCTCGAGACTACCATCATCCCTTCCGGTGGGGGGAGGATAGATGTGTCTGGCATGGCACTAGTAGTGGCTACTTCTTGGTCAAATCCACTTATGCCCTCCAAAGGGACCCAGTGGAGGCTCCTTTCATGGTCAAGCAGGTGTGGGCCAAAAAGTTGATCCCCAAGATCAGCTACTTCATGTGGGCAACCATCCAGAATAAGATCCTTACTATTGAGAATCTGGCCAGGAGGGGCTTCCAAATCCCAAATAGATGCTTCCTTTGTTGTGCTACCTAGGAATCAACCAATCATCTCTTCCTCACTTGCCCCTTTATCATCGAGGTCGTGGGCCACCTCCTCACCCTATTTTCCATATAGTGGGTTCCCCCTAGCTCCATCATCGACCTCTTTTCCCAATGGCCCAATCCCTTCATCCACCCCACCCTCTGCTCCCTCTGGGCATTCTGCCTTCCCCACCTACTTTGGTAAATATGGCTTGAGTGTAACGGTCGAGCCTTCTCTTCCCCGACCCGCAACCCCTAGTCGATGGCGGCCAAGGCGATGGCCTTTGCCCTTGAGAACTCTCGCTCCCTCCCCTCGAGTGGCCCTCCCTGGAAGGTGAGTGAGGCTTCTATCCTCACCAACCTTGGATTTCAGGCCCCCCTGGCCCCCCTATTCCCTCCCCTAGAGTTGTGACCAGGTGGGTTGCCCCTCCTCCCGGGTGGGTCAAACTCAATTTTGACGGTGCCTCCAAGGGCAATCCCGACCCCTCGAGAGCTGGCGAGGCCATCCGGGACCACTCCGGGACCTTGATCTTGGCTTACGCTGAGGCCCTCAGCATGCAAACCAACAACTTCATGAAAGCAACAGCGTTACTCCGTGGGGTCCTCGCCCTCCAGAAGGCCCCTAGTAAAGTGATCATCGAGGGTGACTCCCTTAACATCATCAATGCCACCCTCAGTAATGGGGACAACTCGTGGTGCATCTACAATATTATCCAAGAGGTTCGGGCCATCCTTCTGGGGCTCCCCCAACATTCCATCCGCCACGTCTATAGAGAAGGAAATAGGGTGGCTAATTTTCTGGCCAATCTCGCAACTTCTTCGAAAGGGCTCAACATCTGGACCAAGGATTTTCCCATCGGGCTGGTGCAAGCAACGTCCCAAGACCTCCTCAATATCGATGCCATTCCAGACACCTAGACTCCCCTGGCGCTGTGCCTGGACGACCTGGCTCCATGTCAGGCGTAATCGCACGTGGGACATTGACCTTACTGTGTTTCTCTTCACGATGGTAGTTCCCAATGGCATCCATGATCACGGTCATTTTAGGGTGACCAATAGGCTGTGTGCAGCACCAGGTGTCTTCCTCCCCAACATCCATGTCAAAGGCAGCTCACAAACCTCTCCTTTTTTTAGCATTCCCATTGGGCTCGTAGTCAGCACAGCGTGTGGGCCCGTGCCACCTCAAGTCGAGTGCCTTGCTGCTGACTTTATGTCCTGGGATTGCCCTGACCTAGCAGCCTAGGCGTGGCTACCACCTATGCAAGACCAGCCCTCTATGCCAACTCAGCTGGCGTGCCACGTGGAGTCCATCCCTAGGCCCCTTTCCCCTCACCGCCAAACCTGCCATCCGCCTCGTTGCCCCTGTCATTCTTCGCTCGTGTCTTCCCCCACCCTAGACGTCGACTCCCGAGGCATGCGATCCTTTGCTGCCTCTTTGGCTTCCTCCCCTTGCCTTTATATCCCTCTGAGGCCTGTCGCCTTCACCTTCCATTGCCCCATCCCTCCTGTCTTTTCCTGGCGAGCTTCTTCCCCTATCGGCCCCACTTCCATCTAGCACTTTCTGCCCTGGGTGATCTGTGAACCCACCATGTCAACTCCCAAGGCCATTTACGTCGAGCCCAAGACCCTCTCCCTGTCCGAGTCTGCTAGGGTCTTTACTGATGCCAAGGAGTATACCCCCTTTCTGAGCAAATTCGTTGGGCCTGATGAGGATATCACCCAGGGCTTCCTGGACACCTGGGATGAGGGCGAGGTCCAGGTGAAAGGGCTGCATTTCAGAGTCACCAGAGAGTTCCTGTTCGAAGTCACTAGTCTGCATCATGAGGAAAAGGGGAAGTTCATTCGTCGAGACAAACACAATTGGGAGGAGGAGCTCTCCCACTTCCCAAAATAGAATTGGGATAGGACGACTCTATTCAGAACTGACCTCCCCAAACCATTCGACGAAGCCCTGGTTCCCATGATGCAATTTATTACTTGCGATGACCCAGACCAGAAGTTGTTCAGTTTCCATCTGAGTTTCGTTAACCACCTTCGCGGTGCCATCTTGCTGAGCACTCCCCATTTTTTGCTTTACTCCCTGGGCCTTGCCATTGATAGAGCCCAAAAAAACCACACCCGCCCTTCCCACCAAGGACTTATGGCCATCCTCTACCACCATGCTCTGGCCCATCAGCCCCCACTCCAGAGTATCCCCCCTGGCCTCTGTCCTACCCACTGAGACTGTTGCCTCCCCTATTGCCTCCCCTGCTGCTTCTAAGTCCAGAGAGGACATTCCCAGTGACCCTGAAGATTCCCCTCCCCCTAGAGAGTGCAGGCCTACCCAAAAATGCAAGGCGTCGTCTCAAGTCCCTGGCGGCGTTTTGACCCCCGGTGCAAGCTCTACAAGAGGGGCGACCCCTAGCGGGAGCAGGTCCTCGGCCAGACTCAAGAGGCCCAAAGTTGATGCCCCAAAAACCATCGAGATCAGCTCGAATTTTGAGAACAAGTTTTGGATCTTCCCGACTAGGATCCTCCTCGACATGGCGATCAACTCGCTCACCTCGACTGCCAATGCGACTACAACAGCTGTCAATGCCTTCAAGGAGCTCCGATGCGCAGGCTGGGGGATGGCCCCGATGGTGACGGGAATTAGTTCCCTGGTGCGGGGCCCCTGCCCGGAGTTGCCCTGGGAGTTCACCTCGTGCAGCAGGGTGGGCGGGGATGGTGCTTGGTCTGCTCGGGCCCAGGGCCCCCGAGCTGCTATGGGTGGAGGTTCATTTCTAGTTTCTGGTTTCTATTTGAATCAGCAAGCGTATTCTACAGGTTTGGTCCCAGGGACCTTGGTACCCCTGATTTTGTCTTTTTTCTTAGCAGGATGGGTTAATTTTGTTCGGGTTGATGGCCTGGGGCTGGGTTGCAAGGCCCAGGGTTTTGATCTAGGGGCACACCCCGGTCTATTTTGTTTTTTTGTTGGTCCAAATCTAAGTTGCGGCTTCTATTGTAAATAAGGTTTTGGGATCCTTCAAAAACCCGTTGTATATAAAATTTGCTACCTATAAAAAAAGAATTATTTAAATAATAATAATTATAAAATGTTTAACCTATAATTTGTAAAACACCTTTAAAATAAAAATTATTTAAATAATAATAATTATAAAAAGTTTAACCTAATTATTAGGTTAACTATGCTCCAATAGTTGATTTGTCTGCCTACCTTGAAAAGTGGTTATCTGTTGGGGACCATTGGGATGCGGAGCAAATGTCCGGTGGGATTATTTCAGAGTTAGATGCTATGTTGTAGAACTACCTAGGCTCTCTCATAGGTCTTCTCAGATCTCTCAACCCTTTGGATCCTATGGTTTGTGGTGCCGGTTTATGTAGTTACTATTTTGTTTTGATTAGTGCTATAGTACAATTTTTGTACTCTTTTGTTTAAGTACTGAAGTGCATTGTTTTGGTTGTTGTTTTCTTTCGATTGTAAAATATTTTGAAGCCCTTTCAAAACCCTCTTCCCTTAATTTAAAAGGAAAAAAACTATGCTCCAATAGTGAAACCTTGAATAAGTATGATTCTTTCTATGGTATGTATAACCTTTAATGTTTAAACATCTTATAATATTTAAATGTTATCTTCTACCTTAGTAGATTCATAATAAATTGTCTCCCAGCTCCAAATAGTATGAGCTACACCATAAACTGCATAAACATTGGCATAGTTATTATCAAATATATCCAATATGACCACCACTTTCCAACTTCGTATATATTGATTGATCAAATCCAGAAAATGTGGGAGAGAACAATTCTATATAAGTAAACTAAAAACTAAAAATAACTATATAGTAAGTAGTCGTAGACATGATGGTAAATTCGAGAGTTGCCCATGCTAACGAATTGAATTCAAGGAAAGTTTTTTTTTTTGAACTCTTAAATTTTAGAATTTTTTTTTAATTAATTTATTATAATATTAAGAATTTTTTTTTAATTAATTTATTATAATATTATAATGGTTTGATAATTATGTATATAATTTTAATAAAATTTAAATTTAAATAATTTTTTTTGAAAGTTAGGGAATTCAATCAATTGAACTCATACCATTTGATATTTAAAGAAAGGTTAAAACTACACAATGTGTAATTTTTGTATAGCTACTCATTACATAGTTTTGAGTCAACTCTTACACTATTGAATGTGCATGACAGGTATGATCAACTTGCTCTCAAAATCATGGTACAAGTTCACTAAATAAATTCAGATATGGTGACCCTTGTTACATGGATGAGGTACCAACATTTGATATAAAATAAATCCAACAACCCTCATACTTCATTTAGTGTTCCAATATTCTTACATTGGAATTGAAATTACTATCTATACTTAATGAAGGGACTCTACTCCTGTAGGAAATTGAGGTATGATCTAGTCAAAAAATGTATAGAATAATCCTTGGCATGGATATGAAATATTTTTTGGAACATTTAAGTGCATCGAGACATGCCCTTCACCACATTTTAAAGTGCAACCTCCAACAAAGCACCATCTAAAGAATCCCTAGGATAATGTTAGGTACACTCTTTACCTCCTTGGAAAGCACTATTCCAAGATATTAGGAACAATTCATGTTGGTTTATACCACTTGGAAAATATACTCTTTGATATTCATAAACCTAACATTGTGATAGTCCTTTCTATTTATAAGCATAACCTATGAGAGTTGGAAAGTATGCTTCCATTATTTGGCCAAAGACTTATTTGGATTACTTGCAAATAAAATTTAATTCTTCCTTTGGATTTTACCTTGCCAACATTATTATCTAAAAAAAAATACAAGCTTTTAATATGTAAAGGATTTTCTCCAAGTTGACTTATTATTTGGTCGAGGACCATGACTATACGTCTCTTTCTTGCACTCTCTCTCCTCTCCTCTCCATATAAACAAGAGGATAAAGATCGAGTGTATTCTAGAATGATGACCTCTTAATGTATAAATGGCTAAATCGGTCAATCATATACATATTAATGAACACAAGCTCTTTAAAAGTATGGGATCAAGAGAAGCGGGGGAAATAGTCAAATTTTAAGTAAGATGTGGGACCAAATCCAAAATTTAACAACAAACTCTGATGACAATGATAAATATACTACTTATACCATGAAAAACAAAGAATAAATTTACATTGGCAGTAATGACAAACTTATTACTTATGCCATGGAAAAATAAAGAAGAAAGTTATATTGACTATAAACTATTAGAAAATAAAGATTTAATTTTAGTTGAGGTTGACCCTAATCTTAATTATTATCTTTTTTTTTATGATTTAGTCTTAGATGAATTTAATGTGAATCTAGGCATAGTGTACATAAATAGTGCTTCGATGAGCCATAATCCATTTGATATTAAAGAATAGAGATTGAGAATTAGCATTGCTTGATATACCAAGCAACATGAATGCTCATTAATCCAATATTGTTTGTATGTGATTTCTAATGATAGAGAAAGCAACACAAACATTGATCCTTTCAATAAAAAACTTGTGTGCTTGCACTTCATTTATTGTGTGATAACATAAAAATGACTTACAAATTAATAGAGATGTCACAAGTGACACATGAACCCTATGAATCCATAATACACTAGTTTTTATGGACAAAGGACTATGGTAAAGTGCATATATCGCCTTTAGTGATTTTTAACATCCTTTACTTCCTTCTTACATATTGAATGATCAAAAAATGATAAAAACAAGCTCATCATCACTTATGATAAGTTCCCCAATACATAATAATCACCATTGATAACAATAGGGTAAAACACCATGGACATTGTTGACCTTTCCATAGTGAAAATTTCTTCTAATATATCTTTCGTTTTAGCTCATCCATTGTTTCTTATGCTTTAAAATTTGAAATTGATATTATTATCCACCACTAATCAAATAAAGTTAATGGGACTCTAAGAAAATTATATTTCATATGAAAGTTTATAAGGAAAAATCTAAAGTATAAAAATAAAATGCTTATATTAGGAAAAGATCTAAGTTGTGGATATCTTGTATCTAACAACTCAAGAATAACCTTATTTATTATCTAAAATTGAGTTTGAAGATACGAATTTGAAAGTTAACACTAAGAAAAATAATTGTGTTGAAAACTCTTAAGAATGCCAACTTTGTGTTGGATCATATCTCTTATGAGTAGAGCTACACATTTGTTATCTTCATAATGAGTAAGCTCTTGTAAAGAGCCTTGTTTTTCTATAAATAGGTAATTAAACTTGAATAAATCTCATAATACAATGAAAACAAAAATGAAAGATATTCCTCTAATTGTAGTTCATTATTGTAAAGGCTACTCATGTGTTGACACCTCAAGATAAAGTGCTCTGACTTGGTACAAAATTTATGGTAACATACTTACAATTGGTCCAAAATAAATCTCAAAGTAAATTTAGAGACTATGCATTTTTGGTAAGGAAGACGTTTTGTAAACCCTAACTATTATGTTAACTTTGCCAAATTGGTCACACCTTTCATATGTGCCATTTCAAGGGTATTTATAATACATGGGGTATTATATCATCATCATCTTATCTTATAATATTTAAATATATTTAAATATTTTACTATACTTATCTAAACCAAAACATTATCATTCATGCATATAAGATGTTCTTTGGGTAAGGTTTATTTTTATTTATCACTTCAAACATTTGTGAAGATATTTTTATCATGCACACTAAATTTGGACCATTATATTCTATCAATATTAACAATGAATTTGATAGATCACCTAACAAAGCTAATTTACCTAAAAAATAAAGTCATTAATCATAATAAATCATGTAAAGACCTTTTATTTGTGATTTTAACATAAAATAAACATTTTATCATTAAAATCCTACCCATAATTAACAATATACTTATAACACAAACATATGCATATACACCCAACTACCTTAAGATTAGATGGATTGACAAGGCTCATGATTTAACGTGAGTTTGATCAAAGGATTGAAATCTAAAGAAGTGTATAGTTGAAGTATGCACATGCACCTAATTGACAAGACTCATTATTTATCAAGAGCTTAATCAAAGGATAAAAATCCAAATAAACACATTATTGAGTTGATAATACAAGATTAAATGATAAATTTATCATGCTCACTTTTGAGGGTCTTATTCAAGTCACATGTTGGGTTGGATATGACTTAAAATTTTACCTTTAATTTAATAAATAGATAAATAGATAGTATGGTAGTGATATTTAACAAAAAAATAAATAAAGAAAAGGCACAATTGAAATTCCCACAACTTATATAAATGTCATAGCCTTCAAACACGAACATTTTATTCAATATCTTAAAAATCCAAATATATGTTTCTTGCATGGTCCTATAAAAATTACATTTAATGCATTACCTATATATGGGTGTACATGTGTGATAATTATATTTACATAACTTGGGCTTATATGGATTGGCAAGATTCAGGATTTATCATAAGTTTGATTAAAGGATAAAAAAAAATGTATTATTGAGGTATACATGCATACCTTAAACTTAGATGGATTAACAAGAATTTGATTTATCATGAGTTTCATCAAAGGATGAAAACTCAAATAAGCACATTAGTGAACTAATATTATAAAGTGAACACCTCTCTAGACACATATAAGTGGGTCTCATACAAGTTGCATAATGTCTTGGCTATGATCTAAACAATTACCTTTAGTATTTATATATAGATAAATATATATCTTATTAGTGATGTTTAAAAAAAAAGTAGAGAAATATAACTATTAAAATCAGCAAAACTTATGTTATACTTCTTACATGGTTTTATTAATACATCATTTTCATACCTTTATATATAAATAGATAGTATGTTAGTGATATTTGCATACCTTGAGCCAAGAAGGATTGGAAAGACTCATGATTTATCGCGAGTTTGAACATAGGATCAAAACACAAATAAACTTATTATTAAAGTATACAGATGTACCTTGACCTTAGATGGATTGACAAGGCTTGTGATTCATCTTATGCTTGATCAAAATATCAAATTCCAAAGGTTATTATTGAACTCATAATATAAACTAAAATAAAAACATTTTCTTGCATGAGGTCTTATGTACAAGTGGGTTTGGTTGTGACCTAAAAATTAACCTTAAACTTTTTTATATTATAACTATTATATATAAGTAAAAAAGTAATATATTATTGATATTTAACAAAAAAATTAAGAAAAGGTGACTATTTAAAGTAACATAAGTGTCATAGCCTTCAAATACGAACATGTTCAAAATCACTAAAAACCAAATATATGTTTCTTCCAAGGTCCCATAAATCATATTTGACTGCATGCCTTTATATTTTTTCTAATTGTTAAATGACATTGAAATGGATTCTATCCATATTACATTATGAACGCATAGTGGTATTACAACTTGACAATTATACATGTATCACTTGGAAGATTCAAACTTGGATCTGCTTCATAAAAGTAAAGGAATTTAACTACTTAATTACATAACTTTATAAATTATATAGGTAGTATGCTAACCTAGGTGTTTTAGGTGAGTTGGATAGGAGAGGGCAATCCTCCAAGGGAGGTCCCAGGTTCGAATCTCCACCCTACCAAAAATTTGAATTGGGTACCCAAAATCCAATTGATAATGTTGGTGCAGGCAGGGTCAGACACAACTTTGACGGTGTAGAACCTCCTGGTCGTGGTCTCTAAGACCAAGGTGACCAAGGTGGCCTTGTAAGGGGTTTTACACTTTAAAAAAAAGAAAGATAAGTAGTATGTTAGTAATATTTGTACACTTTTATATAAAAATAGATAGGATGGTGATGCTTTAAAAAAAACTTAAGGAAAAAGAAATATAAAAATTTACATTTCTGTTGGACTCTGAGCCTTGACATACCAATTTTCTCTTCAAAATAGCTAAAAAAAATTCCTAATTCTCTTGCATGGCCATAAAAAATCCCTTATCACCAATCTAAGTATATGAATAAGTTAGAATAAGAAAACTCAAATTGTTTCTTAAATAATATATTTTAAATATATTGTTTGTATACCATACAACTTGAATGGATTTGAAAGCAAATACTTGGATACTTTAGAATGGAGGTCCAAGGTTCGAATACAAAAGGAGTAGAAGATATACATCTTATAAATACATAGTACAACATAAATAAATAAACCAAAATAGTACAATATAGTTTGTTATATTTAATGTTAATAGACCTTAAAAATTAATTATATAAATACAATATATTCATTATACTTCATATAAGAATCATCGAAGTTCACACTTTTGTTAATATAAGGCCTTGAAGTATCAAATTATTCAAAATTATTAATACCATATGCATTTCTTGCATCCACGTTCCCTTTTAGAAAAAAAATATATAATTATTTAAAAAATGTTATAATGATTTTAAATATACATTTAAATAAATTTAAACTATAATGAGTTTAACAATATATGCACTCATGTTGGAATGGAAGATATTAGAAATTTAAATTGCATCACTTATACACATCTGAATTACGTGTATTGTAGTAACACATGATGATATAAATCATGTTTATTAAGGATATCAAACAACCTATTTTTAAAATTTAATGAAGACATGTTAAAGGGACCTTCACATAAGCATAGAGACATAACCTGCTCAATAATCACTAAAGAGGACTTATTCTTAAATAAAAGACTTCAAAAATATTTTTTAATTATTTATAAGATATTGAAACAAGTTTTTTTATATTATATTATAATTGTAGAATCATGGTATCTCAACAATTTACATGGTAATATAACAACTAACAATTATTCATATAATCATTGGTTAAGATTTGAACATGGGTCTCCAAATAAAAAGTATTATTTGATCAAGAGGCTATAAACATTACATTGCATAATTTTTATTTTATTTTTTACAATATGCATTTCTAGTTTTAAAAGTAATTAGACACTATTGTTGTTGCATTCACAATACTTTGTTGAAATGAATAGAAGCAATACATCAACTCAAATCATAAAGCAATAGATTTAAAGAGTGAAAGGAAAGATCAATAACACACAAGAAATGAATGATGGTCTTAGGCACCCAAAAAAATGATTAATATCACACTAATAGAGTGAATTAGGGAATAAGGGGTTAGGTATTTTAACCTCAATAGTTAATTACAAATTTCTTAGATCTTTTTGACATAATGTTATGTATAAAAGGATTAGTAATATTAACTGTGACAAGGCTAAACTATGGATCCATAAGCTAAATATATAAATTCATATTAAACATTATATAATGATTTCCCATTGGCTTAAATGTGATTATATCATACAATGCCAATCTTAGTTGATAAATTCAAATTACACACTTTCAACACTCCTTATAATATAAACTCATGGGCCAAGGAGTTAAAATATTAATGATAGTAACATATTCCTTCTCTTTAGTGGAATCCCTAATGGATGGTTCATTATGATATGAAAAGGACCCATGTGAATCTCCCTTGTTATCTAGAAGATTGTATCTTGTCTTCCTAAACTTTTCCTCAATCTTTTGTAACCTCACTAAATAGTTCTTTATAAAATATCATTACCTTTCAAATTATTTGCAAGTGGTTTTTGACTTCTTTAAAGACTTAGGCTTGCCCTAGGGTTACTAATATTTAGTATCTATTGATTTAAAATCTAACAAAATATGAGATACCTTCTTCTATGCCCCCTTGAATTTTCAAATACTCTTTGTAACCCTAACTATAATTATCAAGGGTCAACTTCACATGGAAGTGGTCATCCAAGCTAGCATATTCTACCAAACAAGCAATTATATTCTTTATCATAGTTAAATTAAATGTCCAAACTTGTCTAGGTGCCTCAAATACCACATAAACATTAGAAAATATTACATTATATGATTAAGATAGGGTCCCCACATTAGGAAATGGGTCATTACATAGTAAGGTTAGGATGGGGTCCTCATTAGTAAGGCTAGGATGGGGTCCTAATAATAATGTATCATGCTCTTTTTTTTTAATGGAGCCTCCAAGGGTAAAGTCTATTAAGTATTTGGGATAACATATTTTGTTTTTGTACAAGTTAATTTAGTTTTTTTAAGTTTGTTAAGAATATAGTCTAACAAGAGTTGTATCAATCTATCTATTATAAGCTCTTAGGATATTGCATTAGCTCTACCTAGAGCACATCAACTGGATAGAAGCATAACAAGGCATATAAATCAACTCTATAAAAAAAATATTAATAAAATTAACTCCCTTTTCAAAGCATGACTGATCAAAAACCTCCCTACATAACCAAAATCATAGCTCACCAAATGGCACATAATATAGAATCATTATTTCTCATTCCTAAAAATTTATCATTATTTAGGAACACTATATATAAATAAGAGGAGGAACGACTTCCCCCTGTGGAAACCTTTCACCCATACATAATGAAAAGGGGGAAGTGGTCTTTGGATCTTTGGATTACTTTATCACTTTTACCTGAAAAATAAATATACTTTGTTAATGATCATGATTGCAAACAACTTATAACATTTAGATAATGCATCTCACTCCATTGGTGAGACATCCCATTTATAATAGGTTCAACAACCTAGGTCAAATTGCTCATCTTCTAAGTTGATTAATATTTCTCAAGGATCCTTATATGTAGAGCTTAATGCTTCAAGGTATAAACCTCCTATTATCACTATAGATGGGGGGCTCTTAACTTATGGTAATAGTCCCCATCACTCCTTGTAGAGGAATTGTTGAAAATGACTTCTAGTCATGCTACCCCTATTACCATGGAACTAAAATAATCTAAAATTTATCTTAGCATACCAATGCCCCAATTGGTCTTTAAAAAATAATATTTTTTAACCCTGGAGGAGGATATACCCATAAGTTGACCCCTCATACCTCTAACACCATTACCTTAGAAATATTTAACCTTAGTAGATTTGGAACAATACCTATGTTTAACTCAATAAATCCCCATAGTAATATCTTCAACAATTCCTCAAACCCTTTTCCTTCTCAACCAAAAATATCCTTTAACTATAATGCTCAAATGCATCCTTTGATGAACATCCTAAATCCTTATTCACAAGGTTTGTTAATTTTGACAAGTCAAGCTTCTCCTAGATTTCAATCCCTTATATTGACTTAAAAAATGTCCTCCCTCCAAGGATTTATAAATCAAATATGCACATTTGACAATATGTGCAACTAACCATTAGATCTACTTGTGGCTAACCATATTTTTCCACATCACATTGAACTTGGGACAATTTTCCCCATTAAATTTTGGGTGGGGAAAGGCCCTATGTATTATCTATAAATATATATTCTTCCTTTCATTATAAATTATCAAAATCCATCTATCCTCTAAGGAGATATTTCTTCATTCTCTGTTGTGTTTTGTTTTGGCGAGAGCCTTATATGGCCAACCAAGGAGTTTATGAACCTCCTCTCTCTACATGTGTGTAACTAAAATTTCACATTAATAAAAAATTGACGGATTACGAAATCCTTGTCCTAATTTTGGTGTGTGTGTTCAATTTTATTGCATGTTCTTGGAGGCACCTATGTTCCTTGTGCATTATCAGCCACTATGCATGTTTCACTTCAAGCCCACCATGGCACGAGGGGGTCTTATTAGATATTTGGTGCATCTCCACCCATAAATAGGCTATATAGACTAGAAGGTTGTCCAACCAAGCTACATACCACACTTCCTAGACTTCCTAGGACTAGTTCCCCCCACATGAGGTGTAGGGAACCAAACACACCCACATGGAGAGATGAAGAGCTGATTGTAACTGAATGGGATCGTGACACTCAGGGATGCATAGGGGTTGATTTCGACCCCTAACAAGACCCAATACAAATATTATAAAATCATATTTGGATAGAAAATTATTTTTTTGATAAGCATTGCAGTTAAGATAAAATATTATTTTTTTGAAATGCATTGCAATTCGAATAAAATGTTATAAAATAAAATTTGGAGAAAAAATTATAAAATCAAATGTTGATATAATATTATATTTCTCAAAATTTATTGCAATCTAATTAAAATATTATAAGATCATATCTAGCTAAAATTACAATTCGAATAAAATAATAAAAAATTTAGCTACAAAATTTTCTCTTTTTTTTGGCAATGCAAGATTGCTTGTTAACCTAGATGCTCTTGCATCATACATGCCATGTAAGAGGAATGTACCATGCACTCCATATCATGAAAATTTTGTGAATTATGAAACTAAAGGCCCATATTAGCAACTTTGGATGCATTCATCCATGTTTCTTCTTCAATTATTTTATTCTTACATTTCACCAAGTATTAATTATACCTTGTGTCATGTCTTGTTAATCACTCACAAGTCTATCACCACTTCCACCTCATCCCATTCTTTATTTGAAAACTATTGTATCCACTCTTCCATTGAATGGTTTGAAGTTGTATTATCCTTTCCACTTGTTGATCCTATATACAAATTTACCACATTTGAAATTGGAGATATATCTACTACTTCAAATATTCTATCTCATAAGCATTTTCTACAAGTTTGTTCAACCTTACAAAGACCAATCGTTTTCTATTTTAGTTTGTTATAAGTTCCTTGTGGAACCTTTCCTTCCTCAAATGAACTAAAACTATTTCTTGTTAAAGTATATTATATTATTTGGTACATGTCAATTTACCCCCTTGTGTACATAACTAGAGTAGGAGTTTACTTAAGAGTAAAGTTAACTAGTTACTTCCAGCAAAGTAATAAATGCATAAATTTCAATGTGCAATGATGTAAATGTGCATGTAGTCCACATATACATGTGTAATAGGTAGATTAAGATCCAAGGAACCTTTATTCCTATATATAGGCCTTATAGAGAGTGAATTCGGGGTACTAGAGAATATGAAGAGTGCACATTATAGATTTTTAGAGTACAATGTAGTTCCTTAGAATAGTTTATGGAGTGTTCATGTCCTCCATTATGTAGAATTGTACTATTTTTTTTAAGCGAAAAACTTTTTGCAGGGCTGCCTTGGTCTGAGAGACAATGAATAGGGGGTTCTACACCATCAAAGTCACCCGAGAGTCGCACCCGACCCTACTCGTACCAACATTATCAATTGGATTTTGGATACCCAATTCAACTTTTTGGTAGGATGGAGATTTGAACCTGGGACCTCCCTTGGAGGATTGCCCTCTCCTCTCCAACTCACCTACAACACCTGGATTAGAATTGTACTATTTTCATGAGCTTTCATTAATGGTATATTTCTAAGTTATTGCAAAAGTTTATCTCTTTATTTTCCTACATATTATAGTACTATTATCATACAATCATCTTAGATTGCTTATCTTACATCTTGTGGTTGCATTTCCTATATCATATACTCATAAAAAGCTAATAGTGGTATCAAAGACATGATAGATCATATAGGAAATAGAGAGAGCCATGAATGATATTAAGAATAGATACCAAATCTCATTTCTAGAATTTCTAAGGTTGCAATTGGCTAGAGTCTTTCCACAGGGTTATAGAAAAACTCGTGAAGACTAGGACTCAACGTTAATTCCACTAGATTAGAAAATCAACTAGTGAATATTGATCATATCTAATTTTAGAATTTTTTCCATTATAGTCCTAATACCTTGTTGTAGGAAAATGAGATTCAAATAAAATTGGGAAGCTTCCTACATAGATCTAGGAAGAATATAATCTTTAGAATCAATACAAAAGCAAAATCAATAAACAAAATATCGAAAACTTGGAGGCTTGAAGAAAAGGTCACATTGCTAGATATTGTAGACATGTAGATTGCAAAAGTGAAGAAAAGGCCATAAGAGCCTTATTGCAGATTCAAGGTAGAGAAGACTTAAGGAGAAGATTCTCGGTGAAGATAGGAGATTGGTGATCTCCATTGAAGATTGAAAACTTCACTTTGAAGGAGTAGAAGACATAAACCTACAAAGCTGAAGAGATAGAAGAGGTCACATCGAAGAACTTCCAGTTTAGGAATATATAAGAGAGAGAAGGATTGGCAAAGGTCCTATTCCAAAAGCAACATATTTAAAATATATAAGGGAGATCTCGTTGCAATACTTCCACAGTAGAAGGTTGAAGTAAAGGTACCATTGGGAAGACTAGAGAAGTTGCAAGAGTGAAGGCCTTAGAGAAGAAATCTCAAGGAGAAACAAGGAGAAGGCTTGGAGAGCATCATTGAAGGAGATTCAAAGAAGACCATTGGAGAAGTTACTAGGAGAACTCATTGGAGAAATTTACTACTAAGGAGAAGTTCTTGATAGTAATGAACTTGGGACAATTATCTCCATTCAAAAAAAAAACCAAGAGAGAAGGATTTGGTAAGAAGCTTGCCAAATTTTGGAGGATATTGGTGAAGACCTCAATACTTTTAGATTCTTGATAAGAAGTTCTAGATTGAAGTCAAAAATTTGACAAGGAGGTTGAATAAGAAAGGAGATAGAAGGGGCTACCAAATCTGAGATATTTTAAGATTACCTTTAAGTCTAGAAGGATCATTCGAAGAAAGGAGATTTGTTGGTTTATATAGTAGAAAACTTAAGGGTTCTTAAAGGAAAATATTAGATGCGATTTGGAGGAGTTCCCTACTAGATTTTTGAGGTTCAAGGATAACAAACTGTGAAACAACAACAATTAGGACAACATTACTAGCTACAAAACTTCATAGTTATAGAGTACATTTAGAAGGAGAATTAAAGTCACCTACTATAGTTTTAGGGTATCAAGTTAGAGGGTTTCAAAGTTACAAATAGGTGAGTTGAGAAGTTGTTTTAAACAACAAAAAAGAGCTACAAAATCATCTAGTAAAATGAAGCAATAAGGTGAATCTAATTACCTTGCAATCCTTCATAAATAGAGTTCATTAAGGTAAGCAACTTTGGTGTAAAAAGGTTCATTGTTTGAACTTTAGATTTTTGGTTCATTATCAAGTTCCATTAAGCACCATAATAGAGTTTAAAAGTTGCAAGGAGAAGGCTGTATAATAAAGTCTTCAAGGGAGTGCACAATATAGTTTCTTTTAAGGTTAATACCTACACATAAAAATAGGAGTTAGATATATTTCAAAATAAAGAAAAATATCATCTTCCTATTATCTAGTTAAAGCAAAGAAGATATTACTCTTAAGTGAGAGTTGCAGATATTATAGTGCATTTGAGAGTTATTATTAGTGCATCTTATGAATTAATTTGAAGGAGAAATAAGGTGAGATTACTATTGCACTATTCTAGCTATTCTTAAGTGCATTAAGTTGAAGTCATTATTAGTGCATTATATTGGTTACCCTTAAGTTCTTTAAAGTGCATTAAGAAGTTTATCAAAGAAGGAAGTTTTAGTGAAAAATTAGGGTAAGAGTAAAGTGTCTAGAGACACTATTGAGCACATGAAACTTGTAGTATTTTGTGGCAAAGAGAAGCCATCAAAAGAGCAATAGAACATCCACAAATTGGAGAAGAAAATTGACTTATCAAATAAGTGAGAAAACTTCAAAAAGAGACCATAAAATTTTCAAGTTTTGGTGTATGTCAAGGCAGATTTATGTACATCATTGTGCCATTTTGGAACCGATTCTTGCATCCGTAGGATTTTAATTGTCATGCTACAAGAATCCATTTGAAACCAATGAGCTATTATAGGCTCTGGTCGACCTGCCTCATTGTTTTTTTAAACACAAATATTTCTAAAGAAAACTACAGAACGGGTAAGGAAACCCCAACGGTAATTATATTAATAAAAATATAATTACACGCTCCATATTTATGAAACACTACAAGTTTTTAAAATGACCAAACAAGAGAAAAACCAATTTTTATGCCTTATGTAGACCCGTGCCTAGATTCATCAGGCTATTATAGCAATTTAACAACAATTCTATCATGAATCAGAAAGAAGGGGAGGAGAAAAATTGGCATTCTTAATATTATTCAAATATCACAATAAAACCAAGAGTTAACCAATGAGAGAAATGTATATAATGTGTTAAAATAATGTAACCCATTACACAGTGACACACAGAGCTAAGACAAAAGATATAATAGAAAAAAGACTCAAAATTGTATTGATTTCATAAAGTTTACATGCAGAGTGGGCAACATGCCTTTTAACTCTATTTTTCTCAAAGAAAATATATCAATACAACAAAAATATCATGTTCAAATAATGTAACAAGTCTCTCCTGCTCTCCTTGTTCCAATATGGTAACAACAAAGTCTCTAAATCTTAGGCTCAAAAAGGTAGGAAATGATCTCAGTTTCTTGAACAATTTCCTATCACAATCCTACAAAGCAAAAGGAAGAATAAGAATTGAGAAAGAAAATAGACACAAAAGGGGATACAACAACACAACTAATAGGGCACTCAAGAATACCTCTTACCAAAAATGTTATTCTCTAATTTCTTGATGTATAACTTGACCGCACCTACTTTCTTTTATAGCTACTAGTTCTTGATTCTGTTATTTTCGGTTCATCTCTGGCCTTATACTTGTCAGCATCTAATTGAACCTATACTATATGTTGTCCAACTTATGTGGCTCTGAACTGACTATTAAGGTTCTTTTCTGGAATGAAGTGAGCTCTTTCATGATTAATTTGGTTATTTTGCTCTCTCTGGTTGGCCCTAGAAACTAAGGATTCAGTACTATATTTTTTTCTTTTTGTTCTGCTTGTCCCGGTCACTACGATTTTCTGATAAGGATCGACCAGGTTACTATCATGAATTTTAGGTGAAGGACGGAGGGGGACCCAACATGACGATGAAGATAAGGGGTGGCATGCCAGTGGAAATCATATGGAATGGCACTAATCACACGATAGAGTGAAGGGAGAAAAGAGGAAAGGAGGTGGCTTCATACAATGGAAGGTGGTGAGATGGCACACTGTGAGGAAAAATGTCAAGATGGTTAAGGAATAAGGCCTAGAAGGAGGGAGACAGTGATAAGTAAGAAGAAGGTGAGAATGGAAAACAAGATCTGGAAGCATTTATAAGTTGCTTCCATAACTATACTTTGTTGGAGTGTTCCCCTCATAACTATATTCCATCGAAGCGCGGAGTGACTGACTTTCTACAAGTCAAAAATATGCTCTCTTCTTCATGTGCTTTCTTCGTCTTAAGTATTTGTAGAACAGAAAATGAATACATTTATATTCCTTGTATCCCATTGTTTCTCTTTACTGATGCTTTTTAGCTCTCCTTCACTGTCTCTTATTTATAAACTGTGACTATGCTTTGTAGTATTATTTTGTGGTACATTATTATTCCCAAGAGATATACATGATCTGGTTGTATGCTTGAGCGTCAGGATTTATCTTTTGTTTGGTTTGCTTTATCCTTATCAAGGTACTGTCTATGGGATTTGCTCTGATTTGCTCGAATATTTCCTTCCCTAGGTATCCTTTTGGATTCACAATGTATATGTGTACTATGTTGACTTCATCTTTGGCTATTGATCTTCATAGCATATTTCGGTGTACCTTGTTGTGAATGAGTCACCTCTTTGCTTTCTTTCTCAATATAATTTTAGGGTGTTTTTGTGAATTGATCATCCCTCTCCAGGAGCTAAGTCTATCACATATTTCTTATGGATGAGTTTGCTGATTTTGCTGGTTTACGATCTTCATAGGTTCCATCATGGCTACCTCTGATATTCTTAAACCTAAAAGAGTGTTAGTTTCCAAAAATCTGAAGACATTGGTCAATGGTGATTTTATTCTTATTGATATATTCACAACTATTGGGCTAAAGGTTTGACCAAGTACAATCGTTCGATCTGCCTTTGTTCAATCACTACCCTGTTTCTTTTAAAATCTGTAGGTTAGTTATCTGAAAGAAAACTTGCTTCAAACCTTTTTAATTTTGACCAATAAGGATGGTAATTAATGACGGGTTTAAAGCCTTGTTTACTGTATTTTAGGATTTAATTAATAAATTATCAATTTAATATTACCTTTTGATTTACCTTTAGAGCGCGCGCTGCCATTGGATTGATTTGAGATGAAGCGCATTCGTTGGATCGGTCAGAAAATACTTATATTTTACCTTTGCTCATTTTTAACTTTGACCTGCCCATTGCCATTATATTATTTTAATCTCAACAAAGTGCTACCATTAGATTTAGTCGATTCATAACTTAAATATTTGATTCATTCACTACCATCGAATCTCCCGAGGAGGCTTAGTGCAACCATTGATGTCTAAGGACCTACATGTTTATTAATCCACCTATATCTGATTAATTGGGTTAATCATTTTTATAATGGTTGAAAACCCTTGGTTAGTGATGATTAGACCCAAATATAATATAGTGATTTCGATGTTAACATCATTGTATTAAGCATACGCATCATATAACAAGTTTACCTTATTACATAATCACCGTCTGATCATACCATGGTGGGAGTGCGACCGTCATATTATTTCATATATACACAAAGTTTATCAAAGGAAATGGGGGAACGTCACCCATGCATCAAATTAATTAATCCTTTTGATGAAAGAAACTCGTTTAGACTAACCTTCGATCACTTTTAATCATGCGCACCATTGGATCTGAGTGGGGATGAGCACAACCATTAGATATTTGTGGTATTTAATTCCTTTGTTTGGCCTTGATTCCTTCTTTGTCATTGATCTTAGAATGGAGTCTAGCATTGTTGTTAGATCTTTTGCAAGCTACATAGTTGTTAGTCGAAAGGGGTGCATATTTAAATTTGACTAATCTCAATGTAAGCCAAAAGGGGGACAATTATCCAATGTATTATACCCTTGTTAATCTGTAATTAATTTTACCTTTGTTTTTCTTGCCAACTTACTATCTATGTTTTCAGCACGGTCATTGGATATTTGATACCTATTGGTGCAACAGTAGATCTTGATCAACTTGTAGGTTAGTTACCAAGAGGCATATAATGTTTAAAACTTGATTAAGTTAGAAAGAGGAGTGATTAGCAACACGTTTAAACCCTTGTTAACCTTGTTTAGTAATTTTAATTAATCACATGGGGTTTTTACCTCTTTTAACACATCTTTTATGGGAGAGCTACCATTTGATCGGATCTAGATTGAGCGCTGCCGTCCGATCTACCCAACTTGCTCGATTATTATTTCAAAGGGAGGCAGGTATCCTTAGTGTTTTATTACCATAGCACTTTAACATGTGATTTAATTCAAATGAGTGGAATTAGTGATCTTGAGTTTGCTTAAGCGTTATCGTCTAATTTATCAGATTTGTTTGTTGTTTAATTAGTAACTTTGACCTATGTTGACTCATTAAATATTTTAACTTTTTGGAGATTGCGCAGCCATTGGATTATATTAGACTCAAGCGTGTTCATCCAGATTGGCAAAGTTGCACCAATTTTAATCACTTTTGACCTTAGTTTATAATCTTCATATAATATTGACATCCTTTTATTTAATATTTAATCAATTTTATTGAAGTGTCATCGTCCGATTAAAATCGATTTAAGCGTGACCCTCGAATTTGATCTAGGGTGCTCAATTTTTAATTAGATGGGGTGCATGTCGTTAAAATTTTTAATTAATGACCTTAATGCTAACTTTATTTTTTTTGGGCTTCATATCAAGGTGTTGGATTAGTATTTCCCCTTACTTTAGAGTACCTTAGGGTTTTAAATTTTATTATTTGATTTAAGACCCAAGGAAAACTTATTTTAGGAGGTTCGGATTTCAGATTTAGAATATAATTAATAATATTTTTCCATATCCACTTTTGATGTATTTGAGTAATAAAAAGAGACACACTTTTTTTAACAACCAAGGTCAGACTTCATCAAACCAACCAAAGAAAAATCAAGCTACTCACACCAACTGAAGAAGTGACCAACATTATGAACATTTTGATTGAGACCAAAAATTTAAATTTGGGGGTTTCAAAGTAGAGTCAAATTTGGCTCCAACATAGGCTCTGACTGGGACAAGGTGTTGAAAACATGAGGCACTTGAGAACCATATAATATCCTGGTTTTATTTGTAGAAACTTGAACAAAAATAAAAAACTTTTGATGGTTATAAAGCTTGAAAAACATATATATATATATATATATATATATATATATATATATATATATATATATATATATATATATATATTTATTTATATACTGAAAAACTGTATGAACAACATGATATCAAAGCTATAGAGTTTTTGAAAACTGTAATTCCTTTTATTCAATTTTGAAACTAGGGTCAGATTTTTAATAACATATGAGTTTTATTTTAATATATTGTAACGCTTGTTTTGGCTAAGTCATAAGATATGATTACACAAATATTTGTCAAAGCCATTTACTTCATCATGTTCATGCCCATGTGTGTGTTTGTGCATTTATTTTGATTTCTAAATCTTTCAAAACTTTTCCATATCTGAGAAAAATAGTTAAGCCTATATGTGATTTCACTCTTTAAAATTTTTCACCATTCTGTAGGGCTCCACTGCCAGTCAAACATCTATAGCCCCAGTGGAGTTGCTTCTAATTCCATTTGGTTTTACCCTAATTCCAGTCAAGCATCCATATCCTCGATAGAGGTTTTCCAAGATATATTAGGCAGTGACTCATTTTAACTTAATTTTTTAATTTTTCTTTCTCATGAGAGAAATACTTGGATATATAAGCAAATTGTGCAACGAGTATGCCTGAGTTGAGGATTAGTTTCTAGCTATAAAAATGAGTGTAATGATTTTTGGCTCAACCACCCTCTCAAAGATAACTCGGTCCTTAGGACCTTTGAAGTCACCTTAAGTATCATTTTTAATGTGAGGCTTTGACATGATGTTTCAATCAGCTTTGTTTTCCTTCTGTTTTATCTCATATCAAACAACTATTGTGAAAACACTCATATTTCAAAAATTGTAAACCTCATCTGGATCTAAAATAAATCTCCTTTTTTCTTATTTTTTTGGGGAATAAACAATTATATATACTTATTAATCTAATAATATCATGTGTACAGTAAACTCAGGATTAAAAAAGAAAAGAAAAGCTAAAAGTAAAACACTCCATTTTTGGGGTTTTTTTTCTTTTCTTTTATTTTATTCACCTTCTAGAGGGATTGTACATTTTGAGGTGTTGGTCATTAATAGGAATAGCCATCATTTCACCCTGAAAGGTTTGCAACTTGTATGTATTTTGACTGATAACATGAGCTATTTAGTATGGACCAATCCATTTGGGTTCAAATTTACCTTTTTCACCATGTTTATCATTTTTAAGATCCCAATAGATAAATATATATCCTTAAGAAAAAGGAGTACCCTTGGTTTTCTTATTAAACAATTTCATGGTTTTATGAGTTTGTTCCATCATTCTATTAAGGGTCTTTCTTCTTTGTTTCCAATAGGACAATTTGGTCAAGTCTTCTCTGTATGGGGTTGGGGTTTTCATGGTCTTGCACTAAGAGAGAAAGTTCTAATTTCTCTATTTTTGAAGGTAATAAGGCTTTCTCTCCATAAACCATCTCGTAGGGGGTTATTTTTGTGTTTATTTTTAAGGACAATATATCAGCCCAAAAAGCAAATTTAAGTTCACTGTCCCATCCCCTTTTGTTCTTTCCTAATGACCTTTTTATTCTGGTTATTATATTCTTATTTGATGACTCAACTAGACCATTTACTTGGGGGTAATAATTAGCAGAATGAGATAATTTAATTCCATATTCAGTACAAAATTCTACCATTTCATATGAAACAAAATATTGTGTATTATTTGTGACTAGCTTTTGAAGAACCCTAAACCTAGTCAGAATGTTTTCTTCTAAGAATTTGATAACTGTGGCATTTGTAGATGTTCTCAAAGGTGCATCTTCCACCCAATTTGTGAAGTAATCTATTGCAGTTATGATCCACTTGTGTTGGCTAGATGAATAAGGTTTGATCTCTCCAATTAGGTCAATACCCCATTGTGTGAATGGTGCTTCAATGATTAATGGCTTGATGGGTATGTCTACCAAATGCTTCTTTCCTATAAAAACTTGGTAGTTTTGATAGTTCCTAACATATTTATATACATATTTAAAAATGGAAGGCCAACAATGTTGAGCAAGGTGCAGCAACAGTATTGTCATTGTTGTCAACACAGTCAGATCTGGTGATGCAGTGGACAGGAAGTTCAAAAGCTATTCAGATGCAGAAGACAGGAGTTCAAAGGTTACTCAGAGTATGTACAATGATTTTCCAAGAAGACCGAAGTGGCCCATATGCAAAAGATCAAAGAAAAAGACAAGTAAGAAAAGTGTCACGATATCGCGACATATACAGCAGGCAAGAAAAACTGTCACGATTTCACGACATGTTGGAAGAGAGAGAAAAAGCAAGAAAAATTGTCACGATTTCGCGACATGTTGAAAGAGAGAAAAAGCAGGAAAAACTGTCACGATTTCGTGACATGTTGGAAGAAGAAAAGGCAAGTGGAAAAACTGTCACGATTTCATGACATGTTGGAAGAGAAAGAGAAAGCAAGAAAAACTGTCATGATTTCGTGACATGTTGGAAGAGAAAAAGACAAGTTGAAAAACTATCACGATTTCGTGACATGTTGGAAGAGAAAGAGGAAGCAAGAAAAACTATCACGATTTCGTGACATGTTGGAAGAGAAAAAGGCAAGTGGAAAAACTGTCATGATTTCGTGACATGTTGGAAGAAAAAGAGAAAGCAGGAAGAAGTGTCACGATTTCGCGACAAGTTCGAAGAAAGAGAACAAGTAAGAAAAGTGTCACGATTTCGTGACATGTCGCATTTTGTGACTAAAATAGGAGAGAGAAAGTAAGTTTGAAAAGTGTCACGATTTTGTGACATGTCGATTTTGATGACAAAAGAAAGAGAGGAAGTGAAAGTCTTTGCGATTTCATGACAAAGAAGAAGATAAGAAGTAGAAGTGTCATGATTTCATGACAAAAGCAGAGAAGAAGACTTTGAAGGCAGAAGTGTCACGATTTCATGACAAAAGCAAAGAAGTGAAGTATGAAAGCAAAAGTGTCATGATTTCATGACAAAAGTAGAGAAGAAGACTTCGAAGGTAGAAGTGTCACGATTTCATGACAAAAGCAGAAAGCAAGACTTCAGAAGCAGAAGTGTCACGATTTCGTGACATGTCACATTTTTGTGACTCAAAAAGGATAGGAAGGCAGAGAAGCAAAAGTGTCATGATATCGTGACATGTCACATTTTTGTGACTCAAGAAGGGCAGGCAGGCAGAATAACAAAAGTGTCACGATATCGCGCAATGTCACATTTTCATGACAAAAGAATAGAGAAAGTGTATGGAGGAAAAGTGTCAGATATCGTGATATCGCGACATGTTGTATTTTCTAGAGCCAAAGCTAAGAGAAAGAGCAAGGAGAAAAAGTGTCACGATATCGCGACATGTTTATTTTGGGCCAAAGCTAAGAAAAAGAGCAAGGAGAAAAAGTGTCACGATATCGCGACATGTTGTATTTTCATGGTTGAGTTGAAGCCGACGAAGACCGATGATAGCCGACTAAAATTAGGGTTTACAATTGTCATGAAAGCCGACTAAGATTAGGGTTTACAACCGACTAAGATTAGGGTTTTCATCATAAGAATTCTGTTATAAAAGGAGGGTTGTTTGGAGATTTGAAGTGTTGTTGAAGTGTGCGAAGTTTGGTCGTAGTGCGAAGAGAGCAGAGTGCATGAAAGGGAGAAGATGATCATGAAGGTCGACTGTAACGAAGCAGAGTGTGCGAAGTGATTGCGTAGAGAAAGCAGAGTGCGCAGAGAGGGCAAAGGTGAAGAAAGACCAGTCAGGATCTTGCAAAAACAAAGGTATCTTTCTATCAATCTTATAGATTCAAAATTGAAGTCCAGGTTGCAGCTTGGCATCAGGGGTTGGTGCTCCTTCTAGTAGGTGCTGGTAAATCAGGGGTTGGTGCTCCTTTCTATTGGTGCAGATAAATAAGGGGTTGGTGCTCCTTCTAGTGGGTGCTGGTAAATTGATTGTAAAGTTGGTGCTTTGCAAAGGCTAGATTTGGATGGTAGTCCAAGCAGTCATTTTTGAGGAGTAGCCACATTGGTGAACCTCATTAAATCTTGTGTTGTGTGATGCTCTTGTGTTATACTTGTTGTATCTAGTAATTAGTTTTAATTGCTACTATATTAAGAGCTATAAATTCAAGTTAAAAGAGCTACACTGATTCACCCCCCCTCTCAGTGTCATTGTAAGACTAACAATTGGTATCAGAGCTAAGTTCTTGTACAAGCCTAACCGGCTAGGGTGATCTTGGAAGTAACACAATGGCAGGTGGTGAAGGTTTCTCATCAAACAAAGCACCATTGTTTGATGGATCTAATTACGCATTCTGGAGAATCAGGATGCAGACATATCTCTGTGCTTTGGGATACGACATCTGGGATTCAGTAGTTAGTGGTTACACAATACCCATCACTCCTCCAAAAGAGGTTGATGAAAAGAAACTGTTTGAAAGTAACTCAAAAGCAAAGAATGCTATCATGTGCGGATTAGCAGACAGTGAACTAGTAAAGATCATGAGTTATAAAATGGCAAAAGAGATATGGGACAAACTAAGGAGTATTCATGAAGGAGACGATAAGATCAAGGAGGCCAAGTTATAGACACATCGAGCTCAGTTCGAAGCATTAAAGATGAATGACAATGAAAACATTGAGGCATATATGTTAAGAGTTAATGGAATCATTAATGCGATCATAGGACTCGACGAGGATATCGACGACTCTACCATCGTGAAAAAGGTATTAAGATCTCTTCCTCAAAGGTTTGATTCTAAAGTCTCAATGATAGAAGAAGCTAAGAATCTAAATTATTTTAGTATAGATGAGATGTATGGTTCTTTGACTGCATATGAGATGAGGATAGGAAGATCTAAACCCATAGACAGAGAAGCGGCTTTTAAAGCCCTTAAAGATAAAAATGCAAAACAAGAGTCCGAGGAAGAAGAGACGTCAGATGAAATGGAAGCAAACTTTGTTAGAAAACTAAAAAGGGGAAAAGGAAAATACAGAGGAAAGCTACCGCTTAAATGTTTCAACTATGGAGGCGTTGGGCATTTTGCGACTAAATGTCCACTTAAAGAGAAGAACAAAAATGATGAAGGATCGCACCAAGAAAGAAGTGACTCGGAAGAAGAAAATGAATTTCAGAAAAGGCAACTTCAAGAAGAAAAGTTTCATCTCCAGGAATGCCAGTTCATCAGAAGACAGCTCCGGTGAGGTTTCTGAAGAGGAAACAGGTGAAGCTCTTTTCATGGCATTTGAAGAAGTAAGATCACAAAAGGAAGAAGGAGTGAACTCGAAGTATGTGGTGAAAACCCTGAGGCTGAAGTAGATCTAGAAGGTGAGTTGATCTCTGCACTTGAAGAGTGGAGAATAGAGAAGAAAAAGAATAAGAAACTTTCAAAAAGGCTTGAGGATGCAAATGAAATCATATCCAGTTTGAAAGTACAGATAGAAGAATCCAAGAAAATCTCCGAAGATCTCGAAGTGCAAATAACCATGAAAATAGATTATTGCAGCAAGCTAGAAGAAGAGATTGTTGGTTTAAGAATGCAGCTAGAAGAGATGAATAAGAAAATCAGTTGTTATCACAAACGTGAAGTAAGTTCTATGAAGTTGGATAAGATCATAAATGACCAAAGGCCTGCAGGCATCAAATTTGGTCCTGGGTTTCATCGAAGGAGAATCATCAAATGGATCAAAGGCCAGAAATGTAGAATCCATAAAGAACAAAGATAAGAAACAGGTTGATCAAGGAAAAACATCTCATGCAAGAGAAAGCAATAATGCCAGGCACGAAAGGAGAATTGACAATGATGGATTCACCAATGTCACACATCAAAGAAGAAGAAGACCTATGGCTCCTACTGACAACATGGCAAAGACCTTCACCCAGGTTCAATTATCCCTTTTCTGGTTTCTGTTTTAAATGCAATGGCTATGGACATAAAATCTCAGACTGCAAATATAATGTAAGACCAAGGAATTTCACCAAGTAGAAATGCTTTTTCTCCTCTGATGAATTATACAGTAGAATGTTATAACTGTCATAATTTTGGGCACATTGCAAGAAACTGTAGAAGTACATTTGCATCAAATCAGTCTCAGGGAAGAAAATTTCAACCAAATAAGATGAGACAAAATAGAAAACTTCTCGAAAAACATGCACAAGTTGTTGATAAGGGAAAGGCAAAACAAGAACCCAAAACTACTATCAAAATGGAGTGGAAAGGAAAAGAGCGACTTAAGGAAGAAAAGGAATCCTTAATCGTACAAACAACATTTAAAGCACAGAACAAATATGTACCATGGATACTTGATAGTGGATGCTCCAGTCATATGACAGGTGACAAACAAAAATTTGAGAAGCTACAAAAATATGAAGGTGGTTCAGTAAAGTTTGGGAATAATGATGGAGCTAAGATAGTTGGCAAAGGTTCAGTTAAAATTAGTGAGGGAAAAATTAAGTCAGAGGAAGTCTTGTTTGTGGATGGTTTGAAACATAACCTGTTGAGCGTAAGTCAGATTTGTGATAAAGGTCATGAAGTAGTTTTTATGAAGCAGGGTTGTGAAGTCAAAAAACAAACAGTGGAAAATTGATAGCAACTGGAGCAAGGACATCTGGAAACCTGTACACGCTCTCAGAGACTTCAAAAGGAGCTTGTTTTATTGGACAGGAAGAAGAAAATTGGTTGTGGCATAAGAGACTCGGTCATATCAGTTTTGATAATCTAGTAAAAATCACCTCAAAAGGGGCAATGAGAGATATTCCCACCATCAGCAAACCTGCAAACAACATTTGTGCTTCATGCCAAAAGGGGAAGCAAACTAGAGTCACATTCAAAACAAAAGAGTACTACACAAGCAAACCTTTGGAACTAATACACACTGATTTATGTGGACCCATGAGAACACAAAGCATAAATGGTGACAAATATTTTATGTTGTGCATTGATGACTATTCCAGAATGACATGGATATTTTTCTTGAAGCATAAATCAGAAGCTTTTGATATGTTCAAGATTTTCAAAAACCAGGTTGAGAATGAAATAGGAAAGAGGATCAAATGTTTAAGATCAGATAGAGGAGGAGAATTCATTTCAGAAGAGTTTATAGAGTACTATGAAAAATACGGTATTAGGAGACAGTTTTCAGCAGCCAGGACACCTCAGCAGAATGGAGTGGTAGAAAGAAAGAATAGGACAGTGCAAGAAATGGCACGGACTATGCTGACTGAAAGTAGACTAGCAGACAGATTTTGGAAAGAAGCAGTCCATACTACGGTGTATATCCAAAATAGGTACATGCTGAGAACACATGAAAGCAAAACTCCTTATGAATTGTGGTTCGGTAAAAGGGCAACAACAAAATACCTCAAAGTTTTTGGCAGCAAGTGCTACATCAAAAGAACTGAAGATAATCTTGGTAAGTTTGAAGATAGAGCGGATGAAGGTATTTTTGTTGGTTATTCATCAAAAAGCAAAGCTTACAAATGCTACAACAAGAAGCTAAAGAAAATTGTGGATAGTGTCGATGTTAAATTTGATGAAGGTAGAGAACGAGTAATTAGCTATGAAATGAACTACCCAATTTATGAAGAGGTTATTGAAGGAGATGAGGAAAACGAAATGGAAAAGATACAAAAAATTGACTCAGATGATTTAAGTTGTGATTCAGAAGTGGAAGAAAATAAGAAATTCAAAACAGGTAGCTGGCATAAAAATCATCCTAGAGAGCAAATAATTGGAGACCCCAAAGTTGGTGTTCAGACAAGAAGAAGAGTAGTAAGTAACTACTCTCTATTATCCAACATCGAGCCCAAAAATATTGCTGACGCAAGTAAAGATGAAAGTTGGATGAAGGCAATAAATGAAGAATTAGATCAGATCGAGAAAAATGAAACTTGGGAGTTAGTACCTAGACCTGCAAATAAAAATATAATCGAGACTAAATGGGTTTTTCGAAACAAATTGAATGAAGACGGATAGGTAGTCAGAAACAAAGCAAGATTGGTATGTAAGGGTTATGCACAAGTTGAAGGCATTGACTTTGAGGAAACTTTTGCACCAGTAGCTAGACTAGAGGCAATTAGAATGTTTCTGGCTTTAGTAGTCTACAAGAATTTCAAAGTTTATCAAATGGATGTGAAATCAGCATTTTTGAATGGAAAACTTGAAGAAGAGGTTTATATTGAGCAACCAGATGGTTTCCAACTTGGTGATGATCCCAACTTTGTTTGCAAGTTGAAGAAAGCATTATATGGCTTAAAACAGGCACCCCAAGCATGGTATGCAAGGCTAGACAACTATCTCACCCAACAAAGGTTTAAGAAAGGTATGGTGGATAGTAATTTGTATGTCAAAATAGAAAATGGGCATCTTATTGTTCTTGTTGTATACGTAGATGATATCATATTTGGCAGCAAAGAAAGATGAGTCATGTAAAGATTTAGCAAATAAGATGCAAAAAGAATTTGAAATGTCAATGATTGGTGAACTTTCGTATTTCCTCGGGTTGCAAGTTAATCAAAATAAGAAGGGCATATTTATTTCTCAAGTTAAATATGTGAAAGAGATGTTGAAAAAATTCACAATGGAGGATTGTAAGCCAGTTAGCACTCCCATGACGATAGGTTGCAAGTTGAGCAAGGATGACAAATCTCCACCTATTGATCAAACCATGTACAGATCTATGATTGGAAGCTTACTATACCTGACAGCTACTAGACCAGATATTTTGTAGGCAGTATGCATGGTAGCATGATTTCAGGCTAATCCCAAGGAGACTCATGTGACAACAGTGAAAAGGATTCTTCGATACCTCAAGGGTACTATGGAGTATGGGTTATGGTATCCGAAAGGTAAAGACTTCACCCTTATTTCGTATTCAGATGCAGATTGGGCAGGATGTGTAGATGATAGAAAGAGTACCAGTGGAGGTGCATTCTATCTTGGAGACAGGTTGGTCGCATGGCACAGTAAGAAACAAGAGTCAGTTTCTCTATCGACAATAGAGGCAGAATATATTGCAGCGACAACATGTTGTACATAGGTATTATGGATGAAACAAACCTTGAAGGATCTTGGTATTAGCTTCAGTGAGCCAATATCAGTTAAGTGTGATAACACCAAGTGCCATTAACATCTCCAAGAATCCGGTTATGCATTCACGCACAAAACACATTGCTATTCGGTATCACTTTTTGAAGGAGAAAGTTGCAGAAGGTGAGGTTAAGTTGGATTTTGTTCCAACTACAGAGCAAGTAGCAGATATCTTCACAAAACCATTGCCCAAGGAAGTTTTTGAGTACCTTCGCAATAAATTGGGAGTGGTCACACTTCCCAAGAATTGACTAGCTACAGGGGTCACATTCTCAGGGGGAGTGGTCATGATTTTTGCTAAGTGTAATAAATTGTGCCTGAGAATGTTGTGCATGGACTCAGGGGGAGTCTGTAGTAGCCCTTTGGTATTATTGTCAAAGGGGGAGAAGAGTTACAGGAAATTGCACATGTGTTGCCAACAATTCCAAAGGGGGAGATTGTTGAGCAAGGTGCAACAATAGTATTGTCATTGTTGTCAACACAGTCAGATAGATCTGTTGATGCAATGGATAGGAAGTTCAAAAGCTATTCAGATGCAGAAGATAGGAGTTCAAAGGTTACTCAGAGTATGTACAATGATTTTCCAAGAAGACCGAAGTGGCCCATATGCAAAAGATCAAAGAAAAAGACAAGTAAGAAAAGTGTCGCGATATCGCGACATATACAGCAAGCAAGAAAAACTATCACGATTTCGTGACATGTTGGAAGAGAGAGAAAAAGCAAGAAAAATTGTCATGATTTCATGACATGTTGGAAGAGAGAGAAAAAGTAGGAAAAACTGTCACGATTTCGTGACATGTTGGAAGAAGAAAAGGCAAGTGGAAAAACTGTCATGATTTCATGACATGTTGGAAGAGAAAGAGAAAGCAAGAAAAACTATCACGATTTCATGACATGTTGGAAGAGAAAAAGACAAGTTGAAAAATTGTCATGATTTCGTGACATGTTGGAAGAGAAAGAGGAAGTAGGAAAAACTGTCATGATTTCGTGACATGTTGGAAGAGAAAAAGGCAAGTGGAAAAACTGTCACGATTTCATGACATGTTGGAAGAAAAAGAGAAAGTAGGAAGAAGTGTCACGATTTCGTGACAAGTTCGAAGAAAGAGAACAAGTAAGAAAAGTGTCACGATTTCGTGACATGTCGCATTTTCGCGACTAAAATAGGAGAGAGAAAGTAAGTTGGAAAAGTGTCACGATTTTGTGACATGTCGCATTTTCACGACAAAAGAAAGAGAGGAAGCAGTGATTTTGACAAAAGTAAAAGAAGTGAAAGCAGAAGTGTCATGATTTCATGACAAAAGCAGAGAATAAGACTTGAAGTAAGTGTAGATTTCAGAAAGAAGAAGTAAAGAAAGTGTCATGATTTCATGACAAAAGCAGAGAAGAAGACTTTGAAGGCAGAAGTGTCATGATTTCATGACAAAAGCAAAGAAGTGAAGTACGAAAGCAAAAGTGTCACGATTTCATGACAAAAGTAGAGAAGAAGACTTCGAAGGTAGAAGTGTCACGATTTCATGACAAAAGCAGAAAGCAAGACTTTGAAAGTAGAAGTGTCACGATTTCGTGACATGTCACATTTTCATGACTCAAAAAGGATAGGAAGGCAGAGAAGCAAAAGTGTCACGATATCGTGACATGTCACATTTTCGTGACTCAAGAAGGGCAGGCAGGCAGAATAACAAAAGTGTCACGATATCGTGCAATGTCGCATTTTTGTGACAAAAGAATAGAGAAAGTGTACGGAGGTAAAAGTGTCGCGATATCGCGACATGTTGTATTTTCATGGCCAAAGCTAAGAGAAAGAGCAAGGAGAAAAAGTGTCACGATATCGCGACATGTTGTATTTTGGGCCAAAGCTAAGAAAAAGAGCAAGGAGAAAAAGTGTCACGATATCGCGACATGTTGTATTTTCATGGTTGAGTTGAAGCCGATGAAGACCGATGACAACCGACTAAAATTAGGGTTTACAATTGTCATGAAAGCCGACTAAGATTAGGGTTTATAGACTAAGATTAGGGTTTTCATCACAAGAATTCTGTTATAAAAGGAGGGTTGTTTGGAGATTTGAAGTGTTGTTGAAGTGTGCGAAGTTCGGTCGTAGTGCGAAGAGAGCAGAGTGCACGAAAGGGAGAAGACGATCGTGAAGGTCGACTGTAACGAAGCAGAGTGTGCGAAGTGATTGCGCAGAGAAAGCAGAGTGCGCAGAGAGGGCAAAGGTGAAGAAAGACCAGTCAGGATCTTGCAAAAACAAAGGTATCTTTCTGTCAATCTTATAGATTCAAAATTGAAGTCCAGGTTGCAGCTTGGCATCAGGGGTTGGTGCTCCTTCCAGTAGGTGCTGGTAAATCAGGGGTTGGTGCTCCTTTCTGTTGGTGCAGATAAATAAGGGGTTGGTGCTCCTTCCAGTGGGTGCTGGTAAATTGATTGTAAAGTTGGTGCTTTGCAAAGGCTGGATTTGGATGGTAGTCCAAGCAGTCATTTTTGAGGAGTAGCCACATTGGTGAACCTCGTTAAATCTTGTGTTGTGTGATGCTCTTGTGTTATACTTGTTGTATCTAGTAATTAGTTTTAATTGCTACTGTATTAAGAGCTGTAAATTCAAGTTAAAAGAGCTACACTGATTCACCCCCCCTCTCAGTGTCATTGTAAGACTAAAAAATAATATCTTGCTCTCATTATTTTATTAGTTGTAGCTCTTAGAGCAAAATTTCCTCCATAAAAACCATCATGAAATTCATTGATTATTTTTGGGACTTTGCATTCATATAAATAGACTAACAATATTCCATTAGGGTGTTTCTAGTATAGCACGCCATCCTATATGTAATATTTTTGAGCTTGAAGCTTGACTGACCTCATTTTGTTTGTTGACATATCTTTAGGTAATGACAAATTTTGTAAGCATGAAAATATTTATTCATACCATTTACATTCAGTATCATTGATTCTTCTAACATCATATGCCTCATCTATTGTGAGAACATTTTCAAATTCTTCTTTTTTTTTGGCCAAAAATTTAGCTAAAACCTGCCCTTTGATGGTTTTGACTATTTTGAACTCAATATCATATTGCAGAAGCTTTACCATCCATCTTGTTGGTATTCCTAATGGATCTGATTGAGAAAAATATCTTTTATTACTATAAATGGAATACATTAGTAAACCTTATTTGAGCCAAATATACCTTTGAAATGTTCTAAATATTGGATGATGACATAAGCATGTTTTTATAGCAAGGTGTATATACTATGTGCTCCTTTTAGCCTTGAGCTCATGAAGGCTATTGTCATTTCATTATTTTTACCATATTTCTATGAAAGAACTGCAACTATAGAATGTTCAGATGCATAAGAATAGATGTTAAAATATTTGGCATAATCTAGGCAACTTAGGGATGGAGTGGTTGATATGGCTTCTTTAATTTTGTTAAATGCTTCCATATTTTCCATTGTCCATTTTATTTCTCCAGTTTTCTTAACCATGTCATTTGTGGGTTTGGTCATCTCTACAAAATTTGGAACAAATCTTCTGATGAAATTTATATTGCCAAAGAATGACCCGACTCCTTTTAAATTTCTAGGAGGGATAATTTTGAAAATGGCTTCAATTTTGTCTAGATCAATGCTTATTCCTTTTTCTGAAACTATATATCCTAAAAACTTTCCTTGAGTAGTCCCAAATATACATTTCTTGGGATTTAAAGAAATTCCAAATTCCTTGCACCATGCAAAAACTGTAGTTAAATGTTCTAGATGGTCTTTTGGATTCTTAGAAAATACTGTGATATCATCTAAGTATACAACTACAATTTTTAACATTAATCCTTTAAAGGTAAATTCCATTGCTCTTTGAAACATAACATCTACATTCATTAGTTCGAAAGACATATTTAAATATTCAAATGTGCCCTAGGGTGTAGTGAATGTTGCCTTATGTCTATCTTCTGGATTTATCTAAATTTGATTGTACCCTAAAAATCCATCTAACATATATAATATTGTTGAGCCAACTACTTCTTGCAATAATTATTCCATGTTGGGAAATGGGTAATTGTGGGTAATTGTATTTTAATGAACTCTTGTTTAAATTTCTAAAATCTACATAGAGTCTCATATCCCCATTCTTTTTTCTAACTATTACCAAGTCAGATATCTAGAAAGAAAATCTCACCTTTCTAATTATTTTGGAATCCAGTAACTTTTGTACCTCTTTTTGTATTATTGGGTGAAGAGTTGGATTGTATTTCCTCTGATTCTGTCTGAATGGTTTGGAATATTATTTCAGGGGTATTATGTGTGTCATTACATCTGTTTTGAATGTTTTTAGATCTTCATAAGTCCAAGCAAAATGTTCTTTGTTCTTTTTTAAGAAACTTATATATTCAAATTTTTCTTTAGCAGGTAAGGCCATGTCTACTTTCAGTATTCTGGGTTATTTCATTGAGCCAATATTAATATCTTCATATATCACTTCTCTGCATAAAGGCTTATAGGTTTTGTCAAAATCATCAAATAGACTTTCTAGAGAAACCAATCCTTTGGGTATTCTATTAGTTTTCAACTGGATTACTTCTACTAGATCTCCTATTTGGTCTTTTAGTTTTTCTTCATATTTTTCATCATAGATTACATCTACATATTGATTTTGTAGAGTCATAAAATCTTTAATATCTATGTCATCCTGAAAGACTTGTAGATATACTATGTTATCTAGAACATAAGTTTTATAAATTGAAATAGTTGGGAATATTTCCATATATTTTTTAGTTATCTCTGGGTGATCTAGACCTGAGGCATTTACAACTAAAATATCTACAACATGATTTTGTTCTCTAGGAATATATGAGATATTGAAAGCTAAGAATTTATCAATTTCTTCCAACACTACATTTCTATATTTCTTAAGCCTAGGATGTTTAGTCTGATATTTACCTTTGATCTGTAGTATAATAAGCTTTGCATCCCTTGTTACAGTCAAGTAGTTAATGCCTAATTATTTTGCTTTCCTTAATCCCAATAGTAAATCTTTGTACTCATCTACATTGTTTATGCAAGGAAATTGTAGTCTGTAAGGAATACCAAGGTAGTTTCCTTTAATATCAGTCAAATTTACACCTGCACCTTCACCAGACTATGATTTAGCTCCATCAAAATATATGGTCCACATTTCTTGAGTCAAAACTCTATCTGATTCAGCATCTACTATTTTTATATCTTTTGAATCCATGTTCTTTGCTTCTGGTACCTCCACCAGGAATGGGTTGTGCCATATGGAGTAAACTCCCATCCTTTTTTATTCCATATATTTTACTAATTTAATCATGGTTTCATATATTTGAATCAACTCTACGAAGTGTTTGTTGAATGGTTTCCTTCTCAAAATTATGTTCTCCTTATCTAATATTGGGATTGTAGAATAGGACCAATCCAATTGAATTGAACCTCCCAATTGTTTTACCCAACGCCTACTGAGTAATAGTGAGAAAAATGAGTCAACATCAACTACTGCAACATCCATAACAATGAATTTTTTGGGGTGTTTATCTAATAAAACTAACAATCCAGTTATCACCCCTACACAAGGAATTTTTCTACTATCCATTACAGAAACAGGGGAAAAATATCTAGTATAGATTAATCCCATTTGGTCAGGTATTAGCTTAGGCATGATATTATGTGAAGCTCCACTGTCTAGCCCTTAATTATGAATCACATATCTTTCCCCTTCATCTAAATTATATCTTAATGAAACATAGAAGGTTCTGACAGAAAATGGTGATCTTGTATCATGTTGATTTTGTCTAGCAGCATGGCAAGTTGGGTCTTCTTTTTGTTCCACTAATCCAAATGATCTACATACTTGTTCTCTATAATGTTGAACTTTCATAAGTTCCCAAAATGTGATATTAACATTCTTCTTACTGAGTTCTGACCCATCATCGAATTCTATCTTATTTATATCCAATGGTTTATTACTTTCTTCTTTGGGATTTTCTTCCTCTAATTCTATTACTTCAAGAATAATATTTTTAGGGTTCCTATAAGTTTTCTCTTTACTGATATTTTTATTGGTGAAATTTTGTTTTCTTGTTTCACTTGTAGGGAATTTCTTTGTCCTTTTAGGGACTATTCTATTTCTTAAATTCAAAACATGGGCTGTGTCTAATTCTTCAATTTCTTGAGCAATGGGGATTAATTTCCCTTGCTTCATCTTATCATATCTTGACTCATGTGATTTCTGCATGATTTTAGTTCCTTCAGTTACTAAAATTTGAGGATGATGATTTGAAGCATACTTGTCCATATATTCTTCAAACAACCTTTCCCTAGATTCATCTTCAATAGACCAACAATAATTGATTCTTATATCCTCTTCTGATTCTGCATGCATGTCTACATTACGCTAATCACTTGGGTGAATTCCACATGTATCAGGGTTATGGGGTGCATCATAAGTAGAGCAAAAATAGGGAAACCCTTTTGCTACATTAGCAGATGGTATAGGGTTAGGAACATTGTTCAGATATCTATCAAAATCTTTGTTTTTCCAGTTGTTGTTTCCATTACCTCTATTCCTAATTTCTTCTTCAAAACCATTGTTGTTTCCCCAATTCTTATTATAATTTTTCTTAAAGGTAGGATGGTTATCAACATGTGGTCTCTTTGTTTGTGAATATTCGCAATTATTTCCCTTTCTTTCAATTCTTTCTAACCTGTTGTTCATGTTATTGAACATCTCAGTCATTTTACTGGTCAATTTCTCTACTAGATCAATTTTGGTTCTTCTTTATATATCAAAGGCCACCCTTTTGGGTTTTCTCTTAGGTAGGTTGACTTCTAGAGAATAGGGCTTCATATTACCACTGTCAAGAATATTTATTTCTATGTCCATTGCTTTTTCTGTACAACCATAAATGGTAGTGGTTTTTTCTTGCCTTAACTCATAGTTAAACTCTCCTTGAAAAAAATTCTTATAAAATCAAATTGATTGAATATCACTAGGTCTAAGGTTGGCAAGTATTTTGTACCTAGTCTTTGAAAATATTATGTTTAAATCACTAACAACCTCATTTTATTTTTTCTTCATAGTAGTTAGCTCAATTAATAGTGATTGTTCATTTTTCCTTTCACCATATTTATTTAGAAACACTTCCATTTTGGTGAAGTTTGGGATGTCATTTTTAGGAAGGGAATTAAAACATTCTCTAGCATCTTTTTCTAAAGTTTGTAAAAATAGTCTTAATACTACATCTTCATGTTCAACTTCCAGACTATCCATTGCATACAAGAAACTTTTGATATGATATTCTCTAGTTACTACATTGTTTCCTAAAAATTTAGGGAGGTATTTGTGAGCTTTACTGGGTAAGGTATTTAAATTGATGGGTAATACAAAATGCCTATATCTGTTAGTCCTCCATAAATGAACATCAGCTTGGGCCATTGCTACTGTAGGATTCAAATTCACAGTAGTAAAACTTACAGGAATGTGAGGTTGAGTAATATGGATATGATCTAATGGATTATTTACCTCAGTATTACTATTATAAGAGTAATCACATATATCCTCTATAACATAATTTAAATGTTCATCTACAATAATAATATTCTAATTTTTCTTTATGTACTTTTTCCTGCTAGAATTTGATCTACTATTATAAACAATACTCTTAAAAAGTAGATTTTTTTGGGTATGTATAAATACCTCTGGATTCTCGAGTTTTGGAAATATCTCCTTGTCGCTTTTCCTAGTGTTCACCAGCACGTTCTGATCTCTCCTTTTTTATTTTTTCCTTATGGGTTCGTCTAGTAGAGTCACCAGCACCGAGGTGTAGAAAGAACAACATATGCTTTTATCAAGAATGCTTGATATTATCACTCATCCTTACAGGATTCAGTTCTTAGGATAATTCATAAAAATCAAGAAAATGAATTTTCAAGAAGATCAAGAAAAAAAATTCAAGAATATCAAGAAATGTAAAGAAAACCAAATTGAAAAACATGGGTAAAATAAAGAACGTGGAAGGAAATGATCTAACGAACTAACACGAGATGATGGCAAGAGTAGGAGCGAGAGCAGGTGCAGGTGCAGGTGCAGGAGCAGGTGCAGGGCTGGGGGTAGATTCAGTTCTTGGTGCAGGTCCTCGATCGAGATCAAGCTCGGGGTTAGGTAAAGGCACATTAGGACCTGGTCTTGGGTTTGTAGGACCCCCGATAGGCCCAGAGGATGGGTCTGCGCTTGATCCATTTGGGGGCCAGGGTGTCCTGGGCCCTGGCCCATAGACTAGCATCGATGCGAGCACAGGGTTGGGGAATAAGTCCCCTGCTCCTGAGCGGGGCTTTGTCCCGAGCGGGCCTAAACCCTCCTTCCAATAGATCTTGGCGGGCACCAGGGCCCCTTCCCGGGCCCCGAGGCTAGGTCTGTCCCTCGAGGGCACGCACATCTCTATCCAGGAGGAGGTCTACTCTTCCTTGGTAGCTGGTTCTTCTGCCTCCTTGGTAGGGAAATTCTTGGGAGGGCATCCTGACATGGAAACCATCCGCAGGTGGGCAGCTACCAAATGGAAGGTGTCCGGGCACATCCAGCTGGTTGCCCTAACCAAGGGCTTCTTCATCATCAAATTAAACAATAGTGAAGATGCCAAAAATATCCTATCGGGCGGGCCCTAGTTTCTGGGGTGCAAGAGCCTCTTCCTCAGGCGGTATGGAGCTGACTTCCACCCCAGCACCCAAAGCATCAACTTCGCCCCAGTTTGGGTTCGGCTCCCAGACCTTCCCTTCCATCTGTGGCACGAAGACATCCTCAGGCTCATTGCTCAGTCGGTCGGGGACCTGGTGGCCTTTGACCCTGCTACCAAAGCAGGATCCCGGATGGTGCATGCCCGATTTTGCGTCAATGCCAACCTTGAATCCGTGCTCCCCTCCTCGGTAACCATCTCCTCTGGGTCCTACTTCTGGAGCCAGCCCTTGATCTACGAAAACAAACCTGCCTTCTACCCCACTTGCAGCACTCAGGGCCACCTTTCTCACCAATGCCCGATTTCCAAAAAGGCGGAAGGCCCTCCCCCAAACCCCCTTCTCAATCAGGCCGGGCCCCGCCTCGCGGGCCCCCCGCGATGGCCCCAGATCCTAGGCCTGGACCACCAAGGGGCCCCCCCTGCCCCAAAGGATTCCCACATGGACCTCGGTCTGGAGAGCGATCTCCCCTAGGTTTTCCCACCTGTTGCTCCCTCCCCTGGGTCATCTTTCGTGGCCCTTATCCCAGGCTCTCCCGCCCAACCCGTTTTGAACCCCTCCCCGTAGGGCCCTGCTTGCGTAAGCGAGCTGGCCAGGCCTTCTTCCCCATCGGCTCCCTTGGCCGGGGCCCCCTCTTCCCCCCATCCCCGCTCCTCCCTTGACCCCCTCCCGGTCCCCCTGACATTCCCTGCTGGGCTTCCCCCCTTGGAGTGCGGATCTGAGAAGTCCGATGAAGAGATCGAAGCTAGTTCTTCATCCGGGCCCGACGAAGTCAGTCCTAAGATGACCCGGAGTAGGTCTTTTGCCATAGACTTTGGCAGCAAACTCAAAAGAGGGCACCCCACCCTGGGCGATCAGCGGACTAGGATCACTGAAGATGACATAGCCAATGGCTCTCAGGCTACTCTGTCTGACGTGGGGGCAAGTTTCTCCAAGACGGACGCCAATCGATCCAAACCCCCCACTCACTCTGGGAAGGGGGGCAAGCGACCCCTCAAGGGTGTCAAATGAAGCTCATCACCTGGAATATCAGGGGCCTCAATGGGGCCCCCAAGAAAAGGATCCTCGACCAACTCTGTAGGGATCACCGTTCGTCCTTCCTCCTCCTTCAGGAGACCAAAATAGATGAGGCTACTGCCCGACGTGTAGCCCAAGCTACCTGGCGCAACTGTGAGTCCCTGTCTACCCCTATGGCTGGCTCAGCCGGGGGTCTGCTGTGCATGTGGGACCCCCGATGCTTTGAAGGAAGACTCATATCTTCATCCCCCAGAATCATCAACATGCTAGTTCACTACGTTAAGTCAAGGCGATCATGGATTCTGTCCAACGTCTATGCTCCCAACAGTCCCGTCGAGAAGGCGGCCTTATGGAAGGAGATTAGCTCGATGAGAGAAGCCTTCGCCCCCCTACCCTGGATCTTGGTCGGGGACTTCAATAGCCCCCTATTCTTTTTTGATAAAAGTGGGGGCTCAACGGCTCAGGGCAAGAGCATGGAGGACTTTGGTGCCTTCACTGCCCTCAATGAGCTCATGGATGTCAGCCTGAAAGGTGCCAGGTTCACTTGGACCAACAGAAGGGTGGGAGCAAATCATATTCAGGTCAGACTAGACAGAGTTTTCTTGTCCAAGGAAGCCCTGCCTATGTTTGCTGATGCCACCCTGCTGGCCCTCCCCAAAATTGGGTCTGATCACAGCCCCCTCCTTGAAACCGACCACAGGCCCTCCCCCAAGAGGCCTTTCTGGTTCGAGTCCATGTGGCTGCATCACCCTGACTTTCGGGCCCAGGTTGGGCGCTGGTGGGCTCCCCTAGTCCCTGGACGCCCTGTTGAGCAAATCTACCATAAGCTGAGATGCCTTAAGGATCAACTCAAGGCATGGAACAAGGAGGTGTTCGGCAACATCTTTGAAAACAAAGCAATTCTCAAAGAAAAACTCGAAGCCCTCGAGGCTAGATTTCAAGTTGGCTCCCAAGACCCGGGGCTCAGGGATGAGGAGCGCCTTGTTCTCAGCGAGTATCATAACATCCTGGCCCGGGAGGAAATATTTTGGAGATAGAAGTCGAGAGCCCTATGGCTCTGAGATGGCGATGCAAATACCAAGTTCTTCCACGCGTCGACCCTCAGGAACAGGGGCTCCAACAAAATTGTTGAGTTGGTGGGCAGCGATGGCGGTATCATCAAGGAAGAAGAGGACCTCCGGCAGAAACCACTCGCTTCTTCCAGGAGCTCCTGGGTGACAGCCCTCCCATGTCCCCAGGCATGGCTGACTCCCTTCTAGAGCACATCCCTTCTTCTGTTTCACCCATGGCTAACCAGATGCTGTTGCAACCTCTGTCTGACTCTGAAATCCATGCTGCCACCTTTTCCATGAAGGTTGAGGCGGCCCCGGGCCCGGATGGTTTCCCCCCCATTTCTTCCAATCATTCTAGGACATTGTCGGGGTGGAGGTGTGTGCTGCCATCCGGGACCTGTAGACTTCCCGATCCATCCCCAGAGGTATCAACTCCACCTTCATAGCTCTGATCCCCAAGACCCAGGCAGCCCGATCCCTCTCGAATTTCTGCCCCATTAGCCTGTGCAACGTCCTGTACAAAATCTTGACCAAATCCATGGCTTCCCGTCTCAAGGACATCCTCCCCCTGATCATTGCCCCCTACCAGGGTAGCTCGATCAAAGGTAGATTGATCACTGATGGGGTCATTATCATGCACGAGGCCATTCACTCGGTTGTCCTATCCAAAAAGGCCTCCTTTCTGCTCAAGCTGGACATGAACAAGGCCTTTGATAGAGTTAACTGGGATTTCTTGTTCAAGGTCCTCCTCAAGTTCGGATTCCACCCCTCTTGGGTCAGGCTCATCAGTAACTGTGTGTCCTCCCCGTGGTTCTCTATCCTCGTCAACGGGTCCCCTACCAGATTTTTCCCCAGCTCCAGAGGCCTCCGCCAAGGTGACCCCCTATCCCCGATCCTCTTCATCATCCTAGCTGAGGCCCTAGGGTGGACCATCTCGGGCACTGTGACTCACGGTCTCATTTCAGGCATCAGGCCTGCGTCGGGCCTACCCCTTGTGTCTCACCAGCAGTTTGTGGATGACACCATCCTGGCCACTTCTGCCTCAATCCCCCAAGCCAAAATTCTCAAGCATATTTTGACCCTGTATGAGGAGGCGGTTGGCCAAAAAATCAATCTCCGAAAGAGCATGATTTTCTTCATTCACACCCCCTTGGCTAGATAGATCAGAATCGGGCAGATTTTGGGCTGCACCCCTGGTTCCCTCCCCTCCTCGTATCTCGGGCTCCCCCTATTCACAGGTGCATCCTCCAGGGCCCTATGGGGCGGGGTGATTGAGCGGATTCAGAGGAAGCTGGCCCCCTGGAAAGGTCACCTTCTTTCGTAGGCTGGCAGAGCCACCCTCTTGATGGCAGTCTTGCAAAGCATCCCGATATACTTCATGTCGGTCTTCAGAATCCCGGCCTCCATTGCAGCTCACATCGAACAAATTCAAAAATGCTTTCTCTGGTCGGGAAGTGAAGACAAGAAGAGGATTCCCCTGGTCTCCTGGTCCCTGGTCTACCACCCCAAAGCTGAGGGAGGGATCGGGCTCAGGAGGGTGGTTCCCATGAACAAGGCTCTCATGGCCAAGCATGCCTGGAAGGTGCACACCAATACCCCTGATGAGTGGGTCAGCATTGTGCGTAGGAAATACTATCATAGCCACCCCTTCCTCAGTGAGTCTCAGCCCCGAGATGGATCAGCCTTTTGGAAGTCCCTGATCTCCACCAAAGACATAATCCAGAAAGGGAGCAGATGGATCCTCGGGGATGGAGCCAAGATTGATTTTTGGGATGACAGATGGATTCAGGATGAGGCCCTATCTTCTGACAGAGAGCTCCTCATTCTCAAGCCAGGCCTGGTGGATAGAGGCCCCAGGGTTGCGGGCTATCTCTCCCAGATCCTGGGGGGAGCTACCTGGATGCCCATCCTGGACCCCGGGCACCCGCTTCAAGCTGGCAGACTCTAGGGCCTCCTCACTATGACTGTCATCCCATCCTCTGGAGGTGATGACAGATGCATTTGGCATGGGACCCCCAACGGAGTCTTCTCCATCAAATCTACATACAACCTCCAGAGAGTCCCTGATGAGGCTCCCTTCCCAACCCGTCAGGTGTGGGCCAAGAAGCTGATCCCCAAAATCAGCCACTTCGTTTGGGTGGCCATCCAAAATAAGATTCTGACGATCGAGAATCTCATCAAGAGGGGCTTCCAGATCCCGAATCGATGCTACCTTTGTTGTGATGCCTAGGAATCCACCAACCACCTCTTTGTCAACTGTCCCTTTTCGTCCGAAGTCTTGGGCCTCATCCTTTCCCAATTCTCCATCCAGTGGGCGGGCCCCAAATCCATTTATGACCTCCTGTTGCAATGGCCCAACCCCTTTGTTCATCCCTTCACCCACTTTCTCTGGAATTCGTGCCTCCCCCATATGCTCTAGCAGCTCTGGCTTGAGCACAATAGCAGAGCCTTTTCCTCCCCGGCCCATTCCCCCCTGTGGATTGCGACCAAGGCTGTGACCTTTGCCCTTGAGAATTCCCGATCCATTCCTCTATCCGAGGCACCTCGATGGCCGGGCGAAGCCGCTCTCCTATCCTCTCTCGGCATCCAGCTCCCCCCCTGGTCCCCCCCTGCCCCCTCCTATCGTTCTTTGACCAGATGGACTGCCCCCCTGGCTGGGTTAAGCTCAACTTCGACGGCGCGTCTAAAGGCAATCCCGGGCCCTCTGGGGTGGGTGGGGTTGTCCGTGATTGCCACGGGGCCCTGATCATGGCGTTCGCTGCTCCGCTTGGCTTCCAGACCAATAATTTTGTCGAAGCAGCTGCTCTGCTAAGTGGTCTGAACGCCCTCAAGGAGTCTCCCTCACAAGTCATCATTGAGGGTGACTCCCAAGTCATCATTAAAGCTGCCCGTAGTCTGGGTAACTACTTCTGGTGCATACACAACTTCATCCAGGAAGCCCTATCTATCCTTCAGGGATTCCCCGACCATAGCTTTCGGCACGTGTATAGGGAAGGCAACAGGGCGACCGACTTCATGGCGAACCAAGCCATTTCTGCTGACGCCTTCACTACCTGGACCACGAACTTTCTCGAAGCTCTGGTTCACATTATCTCGCAAGATCAGGTTAGCAATGTGGAGGACCCCGATGTCTAACTTGCCCCATGTCGGGGCCCCTTCTTTCCACTGGCATGGTCTCCAGAGGACCGAAGACCTCATTCCCTATGGTGCCTCATCGCCTGGCCCTGGCCCATCTCCTGCCTGCCCGATAGTTTCCCAGCTCTCCCTCATGGTGGCAGGCATGCTAGGCCATGCTAGTAGTTTGGCTATTTCTGATGTGGACCTGCACTACTCCGGTGGTGCCTCTGGCAGTCCCAATACCACCTCCACGTCGGCCCTTCCTGACCTTTCTGCCTCGATCACTTCGTGGACGGATCCCCATGCCGCGTCAGCCCACCTGTGGCATTATCCCGTGTTGTACCCTCAAGGCGCTCCCTCGATCAGCTTGTGCCACCTGGCACGCTGGCAGTGGCCCCTTCCCCTGGCCCCGCGTGGCAACCTACAGTCATGCCCCCTCAGCCCCTCCCCCCTCGTGTCACACCCGACCTCGAGCGCCCATTCCCGACGTCGGTGGCTCCCCCCTTCTTTGGCCCCCTGCATGGTTTTAAATCTGCCTTGCACTGAGTTTTACCACTGTGTCCCCCGTTCCCTGCCCCTATGCTTTCGATCAGATTTCCCCTCCTTCCCCTGCCCCATGGCTGCCAAATGTGTCTTCATTGAGCCCTCCACGCTCAATCTGAGCGAGTCGGCTAAGTTGTTCTCCAACGCCAAGCATTTCACCCCCTTCTTCAGCAAGTTCATTGGAGTGGACGATGAGATCACCCAATGCTTCCTGGACTCGTGGAACGACGACGAGGTTAAGGTAAAGGGGCTGCATTTTAAAGTAAACAAAGAATTTCTTACAGAGGTGACAGGCCTCCACCATGAGGACAAGGGACGCGTTGTCAGGCGAGACAAGCATAATTGGGAGGAGGAGCTGTCCCGCTTTCTAGAGCAGCAATGGGACAAGGCAAACCTGTTCCGCTCCAACCTCCCGGCCCCCTTTGATGAGGCAATCATCCCGGTAATGCAATACATTACCTACGATGACCCGGATCAGAGGCTCTTCAGTTTCCACTTGAGCTATTTCAACCACCTTCGGGGGGCCACGGTGGTCAGCACTCCCCATTTTCTATTGTATTCCCTGGGTCTTTCCATTGATCATGCCCACAAAAGCCATTCTCGGCCCTCCCACCAAGGCCTCATGGCGGTGCTGTACAGGCACGCTCTGGCCAACCAGCCGCAGCTCCATCGCATTCCTCCCCTGTCTGTTGTCCCCCCTGATGCGGCTAATTCCCCTACTGGTTCCCCTGCGGCTTCCATTTCCAAGGAGTCCCCCTCGCATGAAGGCTCCCCCGCCTCGAAGCGTCGCAGACCATCCCGGAAGTGCAGGACTCCGGCCCAGGGCACAGGTGGGGCCCCGACTCCTAGGGGCACCCACAAAGGCCCCTTCCCTAGCAGCAATAGGGCTGTCGATAGCGCCAAGAGGACCAATTAGGAAACCTCGAAGCCCGTCGATGTCAGTTTCGAGACAGGCAGTAGAATGCAGAACCTGGCTATCAGAGCCCTCCTCGACGCGGCTATCGGCTCTCTGAACGTGGCTGCCCAAGCAGCCTCCTCCGCTGCCACTGCCCTGGCTGAGCTCCGACGCAGGCTGGGAGATGGCCCCGACAGGGAGTAGTATGACCGACGTGGGGCCCCGTCTGGCCAGGAGTGACCGCTGGGCCCAGCGGTTTTTTGGCGTCCAGCTTTTGCGAGCTGTCGGTGGCGGTTTCTGGTTTTGATGGCTTCTAGCCATGGTTTTGCTAGCTTCTAGTTGTTTTTGTAGGCTCCAGGGCCAGGGCCCCGGGCCCCGGTTTGCTGCCTTTGGGTGCAGCCCCATTTTTGGTTTGTTTTTTCAGCCTAGGCTTATGTTGTAACTAAGGTTTTGGGATCCTGTTTAAAAAACCCACTGTAAATATTTTGTTACTTAACAAAAAAAAAAATAAAGAACGTAAAAAATGTAAAAATTAAAACAAATTTTCTTTATTCTAACTGGCCACCCGTTGATTAAAAATAATGTCATTCAGAGAAAAACTTTTAAGAAGATAATTAAATCTTTCTATCAAGTCCTCCCCGACAACGATGCCAAAAAATTGTTGGAACCGATTCTTGCATCCGTAGGATTTTGATTTTCATGCTACAAGAATACGTTTGAAACCAATGAGCTATTACAGGCTCTGGTCAAACTGACTCATTGTTCTGCTAAACACAAATATTTCTAAAGAAAACTACAGAATGGGTAAGGAAACCCCAATGGTAATTCTATGACTAAAACTCTAATTACACACTCCAAATTTATGAAACACTACAAGTTTTTTAAAATGACCAAACAAGAGAAAAATAATTTTGTATGCCTTATGTAGATCGGTGCCTAGATTCATTGGACTGTTATAACAATTTAACAACAATTCTATCATAAAATAGAAATAAGGGGAGGAGAAAAATTGGTGTTCTTAATATTATTCGAATATCTCAATAAAACCAAGAGTTAACCAATGAGAGAAACATATATAATGCATTCAAATAATGTAACCCATTACACAATGACACATAAAGCTAAGAGAAAAGATATAATAGAAAAGAGACTCAAAATTGTATTGATTTCATAAAGTTTACATGCAGAGTGGGCATAATGCCTTTTAACTTTGTTTTTCTCAAATAAAATATATCAATACAATGAAAATATCATATTCAAATAATGTAACAGGTCTCTCCTACTCTCCTTGTTCCAATATAGTAACAATAGAGTCTCTAAATCTCAGGCTCAAAAAGGTAGAAAATGATCTCAGCTTCTTGAACACTTTCCTATCACAATATTGCAAAGCAAAGGGAAGAATAATAAACGAGAAAGAAAAATAGACACAAAAGGGGATACAACAACACAACTAACAGGGCAATCAAAAATACCTCATAGCAAAAATACTATTCTCTAATTGCTTTATGTAGAACTTGATCGCAACTGCTTCCTTTTATAGTTGTTGGTTCTTGATTCTATTATTTTTGGTTCATAAATGGCCTTACACTTGTGAGCATCTAATTGAACCTATACCATATGTTGTCTAGATGGTGTGGCTCTGAACTAACTGTTAAGATTTTTTTCTAGACTGAAGGAAGCTCTTTTCTGATTAATTTGGTCATTTTGCTCTCTCTGGTTGGCCCTAGAAACTAAGGATTCGATACTATATTTTTTCTTTTTGTTTTTCTTGTCCTGGTCATTGCGATTTTCTGATAAGGATCGACCAGGTTTCTATCATGAATTTCAGGGGAAGGACGGAGGGTGGCTCGATGTGACGATGAAGACAAGGATTGGTGTGTCAGTGGCAATCATATGGAATGGCACTGATCACACAATAGAGTGAAGGGAGAAAAGAGGAAAGGGAGTGGCTTCATACAATGGATGGTGGTCGGATGGCACACTATGAGGACAAATGTCAAGATGGTTAAGTAAGAAGGCCTAGAAGGAGGGAGGCAGTGATAATTAGGAAGAAGGTGGGAATGGAAAACAAGATATGAAAGAATTTATAAGCTACTTCCATAACTATACTATGTTAGAGTGTTCCCCTCATAACTATATTCCATCGAAGCGCGGAGTGACTGACTTTTTGCAAGTCAAAAATATGCTCTCTTCTTCACATGATTTCTTTGTATTAAGTATTTTTAGAACATAAAATCAATACATTTATATTCCTTGTATCCCATTGTTTCTCTTTACTGATGATTTTTAGCTCTCATTCATTGTCTCTTATTTATAAACTATGACTATGCTTTGTAGTCTTATTTTGTGGTACATTATTATTCCCAAGAGATATACATGATTTGGTTGTATGCTTGAGCATCAGGATTTGCCTTTTGTTTGGTCCACCTTATCTTTATCAAGGTACTGTCTATGGAATTTGCTCTGATTTGCTCAAATATTTCCTTCCCTAGGTTTCACATTAGATTTAGTCGATTCATCGCTTAAAATATTTGATTCATTCGCTATCATCATATCTCCCAAGGAGGCTTAGTGCAACCATTGATGTCTAAGGATATTCATGTTTATTAATCCACCTATATCTGATTAATTGGGTTAATCATTTTTATAATGGTTGAAAACCCTTGGTTAGTGATGATTAGACCCAAAGATAATATAGTGATTTCAATGTTAACATCATTGTATTTAGCATAGGCATCATATAACAAGTTTACCTTTCTACATAATCGTCATCCGATCATACCATGGTGGAAGCACAACCGTTAGATTATTTTATATATACACACAATTTATCAAAGTAAAGGGGGGAAGGTCACCCATGCATCAAATTAATTAATCCTTTTGATGAAAGAAACTTGTTTAGACTAATCTTCGATCACTTTTAATCATGCACACTGTTGGATCTAAGTGGGGATAAGCACAACCGTTAGATCTTTGTGGTATTTAGTTTCTTTGTTTGGCCTTGATCCTTTGCCACCATTTATCTTCAAATGGAGTCTAGCGCTTTTGTTAGATCTTTTGCAAGTTGCATAGTTGTTAGTCGAAAGGGGTGAATCTTTAAATTTTACTAATATCGATTGAAGCCGAAAGGGGGCAATTATCCAATGTATTATACCCTCATTAATCTATAATTAATTTTGGATTTACCTTTGTTTTTCATGACAACTTACTATCTATGGTTTTAGCATGGCCATTGGATCTTTGATAACTATTGGTGTAACCATAGATCTTGATCAATCTATAGGTTAGTCACCAAGAGGTATATAATGTTTAAAAGTTGATTAAGCTAGAAAGAGGAGTTATTAGCAATGTGTTTAAACCCTTGTTATCCTTGTTTAGTAATTTTAATTAATCACATGGGGTATTTACCTCTTTTAACACATATTTTCTGGGAGCGCTACCATTGTATCGGATCTAGATCGAGTGTTGTCATCCAATCTGACCAACTTGCTTGATGATTATTTGAAAGGGGGTGCATATCCTTAGTGTTTTATTACCATAGCACTTTAACATGTGATGTAATTAAAATGAGTGCAACCAGTGATATTGATTTTTCTTGAGTGCTATCATTAGATTCATCAGATTTATTCATTGTTTAATTAGTAACTTTGACCTATGTTGACTCATTAAATGTTTTGACTTTTTGGAGATTGCGCAACTATTGGATTTGCTTAGACTCAAGCGCGTTCATCCAGATTGGCAAAGTTGCATTGAGTTTAATCACTTTTAACCTTAGGTTATAATATTCATAGAATATTGACATCCTTTTATTTAACCTTTAATCAATTTTATTGAAGCATCGTTATCCGATTAAAATCGATTTGAGTGCAACCCTCGGATTTGATCTAAGGTGCTCGATTTTTAATTAGATGGGGTGCATGCCCTCAAGAGTTTTAATTAATGAACTTAATGCTAAGTTTATTTTTTTGGGCTTTAGACCAAGGTGTTGGATGAGTATTTACCCTTACTTTAGAGTACCTTAGGGTTTTAAATTTTATCATTTGATTTAGACCCAAGGGAAACTTATTTTAGGAGGTTCAGATTTAGAATCTGATTAATAATATTTTGCCATATCCACTTTTGAGGTATTTGAGTAATAAAAAGAGGCACATTTTTTTTTAACAACCAATGTTAGACTTTATTAAACCAACCAAAGAAAAATCAAGCTACTCACACCAACTGAAGAAGTGACCAGCATTATGAACATTTTGATTGAGACCAAAAATTTAAATTTAGGGGTTTCAAAGTTGAGTCAAATTTGGCTCCAACACACCCTACTCTACATAGAAAATCAATTGTAGAACTTAAAGTATCTTAGGAAACTACTACAACAAGCCTATTATAGTCTACAAGGGGTTGCATCATCAAGACAAAGGTACACTAGAAAGGAGACTACAATACTCATATTTTAGCCATTAAAATGGGTGTTTTACACAGTCCAAAGAAGTAGCTATGGAAATAAAATGTAGATCTATATAAGGGCTCAATATAATTCCACTGGAGGTGTCTAAAGACACCCAACATAGTGCCAATACAACTAGATTCAACACCTACATAGTGCACAAGGAAAAAACCTGCATTGGTTTAAAAAAGTCTATGTAATATAACACTATTACAATGAATGCAAGTAAGAACAAGGACAACACAAAGGTCACATAGCATACATGGATAAAAATTGAAGTACAAAGGGGAATATTGCCATCCTATGTAGCAAGTGTCACCGCCACCAAGAAGTAGCCGCCATCGAATAGGAATAAACACCTTACATTAAAGAGCAAGAACGAGTTGGATGCACAATGGAAAAAGGGTTGATACAACTTGCAATAGAATTGAAAGTAAATCAAAGGAATAATAGATGTTTTAGTATCTTGAGCACATGCAAAAGAGCACATGCATTTACCCTAAAGGAGTAAGGCATATTTTGCAACTTGTAACACAATAAATAAGAGGTAACAACTATTCTAATTATTGCAAGAGACATCGAGTGTTCAAGAGGAGTAACACCCATATTATTACCTCAACGCTCATAAAAGGAGCATCTTCAATGCTCAATACCTTATTTAATGTCTTTTAGACCTACACCACATGGAGTTACATATTGGAGGGTTAATAATAGGGCACCACCACCTAAGAAGAGGTATTGAGCAATATTGAGTGCCACTTGGCACTTGTTTCAAGAAGGAGTGCATATTAATAGCCATCATAGGAATATTGCACAAAGAGAGAGGACATATCTAGTGAGACTTGAGTGCAACAGTCAAAGTGCATTAAGAGGAGCAAGAGACATCCTAGAAGAGCACCATTCAAAGGAAGAGCATTGAATGCTCATGGAGAAGATGCAAAAATTCTAGCACTCATAGTTTACACATCAATGTCAAGCCCAACACCAATCAACACGTAGAATTCAAAGGTATATTTGCACTAAACGTTTGCTTTCATTAAATAATAAAAAGAGGTATAAGGTAGCTTATATATAAGGTTAAAGTCATATTACATTGGAGAATATAAAAACTTAGAAAACAAAATAATTTAAATAAAAGAGTGCATAACCTTAAGACCTAGCTCAAGGAGCATTATATCAAATATTTGCAAATAATTAAGTAGGAGAAATAAGGGTTTCTACTTTAGATAATTAAATATTATTTTTAAAATTATTGTTTTCTAAAGTTCCAAATTAGGGAGTTATAAGGTATACTACATCAAAACCTTAGTCAATTAGAATTTATAAAATTGATCTTTTGAAGTTATGTTTAAAGAAGTAAGTTCATTAATTGCTTAAAAGGGTTGGAATTATATACTTATACTTGTATCATATTCATACTAAAGAGACAAAATTTATCCAACCATAGAGAAATTAATCAAATTGATAATTGCATATTTCAATAGGATAAATAAGGAGCATAGGAGTTTATTATTATCATTCCCAAAAAATTACAAAATCAACTCAAAATATGAGTTAATAGTGGCTAAGCACTTTATCAATATTATAACATACTCTAAACTAGGGAAACATAAGGATCCTACAAAACCTAAGTCTTAGAAAGGTTGTATCAAAGTAGTTCACATACTCTAATCACTAGGGAGTTATAATGTAGCCTAAAAGGACTATCATGACAAAAAATAAATTCTTCCTTACATAATCCCAACTACTTAAAAGTCCAAATTACTCATGGAAAAACAAAGTAAGGACAATTTTCATATTTGAAAATATTTGGGAAATTGTCAAAGGAACATAAACTAAACCTACTATAGGTGATATAGAGATTTAAATTTTTTAAGAAAGTGATGCAAAAGCATTAATGATAATAAATTTTACTATTACAAATGAAATACAACCTTACATTAGTTCAATAGGAACATCTACAGATGCTTGGAAAACCTTATCCAAAATATTTGAAGGGAAGAATAAAGCCACTATCTTAAATCTTCAAACTCGGTTACATTCGTTGAAAATGAATAGTGGTGAAAGTATAGAACTATTCCTAAGGAAGGTAGCAAATATAAATGGATAATTATTAACCTTAGGATAAAATATTGAAGACAATTTTTTTTTTTAAGTAACTATGAGAGTTGTTCGAGACAACTATAAGCACTTGGTTACATCTTTACAAATCCTAAGTAAAGATAACATTTTGATGAGTTAGTAAATATTCGTCAAGAATATGAGGTGGAAAATACAATTAAATATGAAATGACTAACAATGTATTAGTTTCAAAAGATAATCCATAGGGAAATATTACCTCATCCTCAAAAGGATGAAGACTATGGAATCACAAATATTATCATGTATGGAGGAGAAAAGGACATAGCACTAATTTTTACAGATTTAATCCTAGAAAATTGAATAAGAGAAATTAAACAAACTATGGAAGCAAACCAAATAAGACATTATAACCAAGGTAATATCAAACTCAAATTAATACTCACTAGGAACAGTTTTAGCGTCCATATAATTATCCTTAATTGGAATATTGAGAAGGGAATCAGAAAGGACACCTAGCTCAAAGGATTCAAGAAATTAAAGAATTGGAAGAACAAACAAATGAACATGAATTTAAATCTCTCTCAGCAAAGATAGCATTTTATTAAGACTCTAACTACTTGCTTGAACATGATACATATAGCAGATATGAAGAATACAAACTCCAGAACCAGATGAAGATCCATATTGAAGATAAAAGTCTTCAATACCTAAATAATGTAATACGAGGGGGTGTTAGAGTATATTAAATTATTTGGTACATGTCAATGTACCCCCTTGGGTACATAACTAGAGTAGGAGTTTACTTTAGAGTAAATTTAAGTAGTTACTTCTAGCAATGTAATAAATGCACAAGTGTCAATGTGCAATGATGTAAATGTGCATGTAGTCCACATGTACATATGTCATAGGGAGAGTAAGGGCCAAGGAATATTTTTTCTATATAGGCCTTATATAGAGTGAATTCATGATAGTAGAGAATATAGAGAGTGGAGAGTATATATTGGTAGAGGAGTACAATGTAGTTCCTTAAAACAATTTATGGGGTGTTCATATCCTCCATTATACTGCATTGTACTATTTTTGTGATATTTAATTAATGGCATATTTATGAGTTATTGTAGAATTTTATCTCTATATTTTCCTACATATTATAGTGACATTATCACACAGTCATATTATATTGCTTATCTTACATCTTGTGGTTGCATTTCCTATATCATGTACTCATCAAAAGCTAACATTTCTTCAACTTTAAATTCTTATTCTTTCCTCTTAGGATCAACTTCTTGTTTATATCTCATTGTACTCCTTTCCAAGTTTTCATTCATATCCTAATGTAACTCATGTTTGCACTCAGTAAATTCCTCTTATATAGCACTTGGTCTTCCTAAATTAGTTTTCTCAACTCATCAACCCCTATAATATTGTATCCATACATAATATGAAAAGGACTATTTGTTGTACTCTTATTAACTGAGTTGTTGTAAGCAAACTCAACTTATGCTAATGTAGTACCCCATAGTCTTGGTTTCCTTCCAACCAAACATCTTAGCAAGTTTTGGAGGTTTCTATTGAAAACCTCTATTTTCTCATTACTTTTTGGAAAGGCTAAACTAAAACTCAACTTAATGTTCATTTTTCACAAGGTACATAAAAATGACCCACAAATTTTGTATCTCAGTCTAAAATAATATTTTTTAGCAACCCATACAATCTTCCCACTTCTATAAGGAATAGTATAATAATACGAGTGGCATCACTTAACTTCTTCCAGGTATAAACTATGACATTTTAAAAAATCTATCTACAAAACAAAAATAGAGTCTTTGCCTCATTGATTTCTTTGTAACCCAAGTACAAAATTCATACTCATATATTCCAAGGTATCTCTAGTATATGCAATGGACGAAATAAAATTATATTTTGGCTCTTTTCCTTTGCATGTTGGTAAACTCCAAAACCCTGTATAAATTTCCTCATATTTGCATTCATCCTTGGCCAATAATAACTTTTACACAATTGTGCCAATGTTGTGTCCATCCTAAAATGTTGGCCTAGGCCTCCACTATGATTCTTTCTCACTAGGTTCTCACTCATTAAACTATGAGGTATGCACAAACACTACCCCTTGAATAGAAAACCATCTTGTAGACATCCAATTTTACTCACCCTAACACACCTTAGGATTCCAGTAAATTTTGGCAACTTACTCAAGTCATTTTTTAGCCTTTGCTTAAAAAAAGTCCATTGGCAATGAACTTGTCTAGTTAGAGGAAAAACTTATCGAGAAATAAAATTTAATAATCTCCTCCCTCCTACCAATTTTCAAATGGATAAATTTTCCACCTAGATAAGTTTGTAGCCACGATTTTTTCTAGGCAAAAAAAATATTTTTGAACTTGTAAAATGGAAAGTTTCTTATCCTGGAACCTATGCCTATGCATGCTAGTATTTTTCCATCTCAAATTAGATTGACACACTTTAAAATATTTCTAATTAGGTATTTTGTTTTACCTATTCCAACTTGACTAGAGCATGCTAATTCTCTAAATATGCTTTTTGTCTAGTAGGAACTTGATTTTCCTCTTACACATATATTTGACAATATTATCTTTCTCTCTTCTCCTCCAAAGCCCTAAAAATATATAAATTGGTCCTCTCACTCTCAAATTGCAGATTTGGTCTTTTGAACACATTTGGTCATCATTTTGAATGCATACATAGAGCATTGATGAATTTGAGCAATGCAAGAGAATTTTGACACAAATGATCGACATAGTGAGGAATTTTATAGCAAAGTTCTAGCCATTTCATACTATAGGTTTTCAGATACTTTAATGTTCCTTTTGCAAGAACCTTTTCATCATAAACATGGTCCTTTTAGGAAAAAGGGGAGTTTTCTTATTATTCTTTTATTTTATGGGTATTTTAATTCTTTATTATACCTTTTACCCTAATCTATTATAGTTTAACCTCCTTTTATAGGATTCTAACTGCATTATCTAGTTTATTTTGGCATGCTAATTTTATTTTGCTTTAGAATTGTCAAATTTTCTCTAACCACATCATAGGATTTGCAAGCATCAAACATGATCTCCTACTCATGCTCTTATGCCAAAACCTTATAGATTCACAATTTATTTTACCTCTACATCTACATAGTATGAATTTACAACTAAAAATACTGGGAGGCAATGAGTTTGTCTAGATTACTCTCTCTATGCTTTTTATAATTTTCTAATTCCATGACATCAATTTAGCCAATATTCTATTTTTTGAATCCTAAATATATTTTATTTCAACTATAAAATCAATTTCATAGGTCACAGGATCTATAGGCTATAAACCTATCTTGCAAGTGGTAAACTCATCCCGTAGGCTACAAACCAAACTTATTCAGGAATTTTGTTAGCTTCAACATTAGAATAACTTGCAGTCAATCGTAGGTATATCCTACCACCCTCACAACTAGTTCAATTTGCTTTTGTAATAGTTTGATTTTAATTTTATGTAGATAATCATATTAGACAAGTTCAAAATCAATTTTGTAAAAAGAAACAGGAGGCCTGACTATAAAATAAGGAAGTTTAACAACTTCCCAAGCATTAAGTATCCCCATAAATTAATATTCTTGTAGTTTTTTCCCTTTAATTTTTTTTGTAAATTCATAGGTTAGTAGGTATGAAACTTGATATAGGTGGTGAACCAATCACAGGTGATGAATATGGTTTTAGATGGTAAATTTATGTTTAGTCAGGTTACACACACTCTTGTTTTAGTTTTTTCCTTGAACATCATTGTTTTCTTCATTGTGTGCTCTTTGTCATATATTTAGTTTATTAAAGTGACATAATAAATCAAGGAACCATCATTAAAATATATTCATTTGTTAAATTTATTAGGCATTAAATAAAATTGCATAAAGTTTTGCATAATTATGATAATTTATGTTTGTACATTCCCTCTTGCATCATTGCTTGAAAGTGAAAAGACATTTATTTTTCCAACCTAGTCTAGCAGTCTTTTGCAAAGAACTTAGAAGTGCATATAGGATTTAGAATTTTTTTGATTGCATAATTATGTTCCTTGCATTGCATTTAAGATCTTCATTTCAATATTTACATTTTATTAAATATTTAGTTATTAATCATAGGTATTTTCATAATTGAACATATCAAAACATAGGATTTAGAGTGAATCTATAAAACACTCTTGGTGAACCCTTAAACCCCCCACCAATGAACTCAAAAAAATGACAAGATTTAAGCAAGAATATTTATCTAAGTGAACCTCCAAATTTGAAGACTAAGCCAGGTTTATATCTTTATTGAACTTGACATGAAAACCATTTATATCTTAGAATATTTTTTTTCAAAGCTTTTTTTCATAATTCATCATAAAACTTGATCACATTTTTAATCAAGACAATTTAATTTATTTTATTAGAATAAAATACATTAATCAAAAATAACAAGAACATAACCAAAAGTTAATCCTACTAGAGAATTTTAATAACCCTTTGAGTAAACCATTGTATAGACCTTGAGGGTTATCTCTCTTGGCAAATATAAAATGGTGGGCTAATGGGAGTCATAAGGAGGGTTGGTTCTATCTTGGATATAGAAGGGTTTGAAACATCTCATTATTTTTTAATAAACTCTATACACAAAATATTAATAAAATTAACTCCTTTTTCAAAGCATGAATAATCAACAACCTCCCTACATAACCAAAAGTATAGCTCACCAAATGGCACATAATATAGATCATTATTTCCCATTCCTAAAAATTCATCATTATTTAGGAAAACACTATATAAAGAAGAGGAGGAACAAATTCCCTTTATGGAAAACTTTATCCCATACATAACGAAAAGGGGGAATTGGTCTTTGGATATTTGTATTACTTTATCGCTTTTACCTAAAAAATAAAGAGACTTTATTAATTATCATGAATGCAAATAATTTATAACATTTAGATAATTTATCTCACCCCATTGGTGAGATATCCCATTTATAATATGTTCAACAACCTAGTTCAACTTCCTCAACTTCTAAGTTGATTGACATTTCTCAAGGATCCTTATACATAGATCTTAATGCTTCAAGGTATAAACCTCATATGGTCACTATAGATAGAGGGACTCTTAAATTGGGGTAACAATCCCCATAACTCCCTGTAGAAGAATTGTTGAAAAAAACTTCTAGTTATGCTAACCCTCTTACCATGGAACTAAAATAATCTAAAATTTGTCTTAGCATACCAATGATCCAATAATAATATTTTAACCCTAGAGGAGGATATGTCCATAAGTTGACCCCTCATACCTCTAACACCATTGGCTTAGACATATTTAACCTTAGTATATTTGGAACAATTCCTATGTTTAAATCAATAAATACCCATAATAATCTCTTCAAAAATTCCTCAAACCATTTTCCTTCTCAACAAAATATCTCCTTTAACTAAAATGCTCAAATGCATCCTTTGATGAACATCTCGAATCCTTCTTCACAAGGTTTGTTAATTTCAACAAGTCAAGCTTCTCCTAAATTTCAATCTCTTATATCCCAAGTACAATATTTGAATTTAAAAATGTCATCCCTCCAAGGATTTATAAATTAAATATGCAAATTTGATGATATGTGCAACCAACCATTAGATCTACTTATGGCTAACCATTTTTTTCCACATCACTTTAAGTTGAACTTATTTTGTTTTTATACAAATTAATTTAGGTTTTGTTTAAGTTTGTTAAGAATATGGGTTATCATAAAAATTATAGTCTATCAATAGTTGTACCAATATATCTATTTTAAGCTCTTAGAATATTGTATTAGCTCTACCTAGAGCACATCAACTAGCTAGAAGCATAACAAGGCATATAATTTTGTATCTAAAAATTTATATAAATCCTTTCCTTAAAAAAAGTAGGGGCATGGACTGGTGCTAGGGTAGTGAGAGGTTTTATGGATAACGTTGAAGAATTTGTGGACATATTGAATAATTTGAGCAAATTGATCCACCATCTCATTTCTCTATTTTATGAGAGATTTGTTCAACATCTTCTTGAAAGGATCAACTATCCCATTGTTATTTATTCTAGTTCTCACTTGAAATCATTTAGAACAATAAAGAAGGTAATGAAAGGAATATGATATCTGATACCCAAACTTTTGATATCCTTATTTCATGTTAATGGGTGTACACTCAATATACAAATCACTCTAATATTAATGATTCGAAACTCAAAAATTTGAGTTAAAGGAAGATGAAAAGAGTGAAAGTTAAAAATAACAAAGTATAACAAACTAAAACACAAAATTATATAAGAAAAATAACATAATGATTTTATTGCCTAGAAAACATAGTATGATGCAAATAATCAGTAAGAAGAGATGTGAGGCTATAACATTGCATCTATTACTCGTATTCTTACAATCAAGGTGGATCCATCATTATAATATTTTGGTGTGCTAGAAATACACCTTATTGAATGTGGAAGGTCACCCGCATGTAAATGTGATGGTTCTCCTTCAATGAGTTAGGTCATCCATTTTAAAATATGGTGATTCACCTTCCATGAGATACAAAGTGTATTTAATGAAAAATTATATAAATATGACTTATTTTTCTATGTTTTGATTCTTAATGATGTGTCAACATGGCTAGAGATGCATTTGGCTATAAAAATCTAAAAAATAAAAAATTGCTAGTTTTAGTATATATTTTATTTTGTATTTTTGAGGGTCTCCATAGCATTTTTTATAAAGTTATTAGCAATTATCTATGATAAAGTTGACTGCTAAAATTTTTGTTCTCTCTCTAATTTTTTCCAATGCTCTAGATCAAAGTAGAGTCACGAGCACAAATTTATGACAATGTGGTTACAATAAAAAACATTTTTCAAGCATAAATACCTACCCCAAAAAAGGTCACATGCGTGGATTAGGATAATATATAATAATAGGATTAACATAAAAAATTTAATTTGATCTATGATAAAATGGAAATATCTAAAATTTGACTTCATCAAAATTAATTTTGATGGTGTTTCTAAAGGAAATATTAAAAAAGCTAGTGAATATTGTGTTTTTTGAAGTAATGAAGAATATTCTCCTTAATTACTTTGAATCATATGTAACTTCAACTGACAACTCTACAAATGCTAGGACACATCTTACAGAGATCAAAATTACAATTAAAAAATCATTGAAATACATTTCAATTGAGGGGGATTCATAAATTATTACTAATGCTATTAATAAAATAGATGCAGAAACTGGATAAAAGATGCAATGTAGATGAGGAGGTCCAATGAAAGACAAACTCTACTAGCAGCATGAAATATCTCATAAGAAGTTCATAAACCAAAAAATGAAAAATAACAAGATACTTGCATAATTTTTTCCTAGAGATGTCACACCCAATACATCTATTGAGAGCTCTTCAATTTACTTTGAGATGTCTTAACTGGTTACAAGATCATATATATATATATATATATATATATATATATATATATATATATATATATAGTGATTTGTAACTACACTTAGGGGTAGTAAGATAGACTGATCAAAGTTGAAAGATGGTTCTAGTGGAAAGTAAGCAACCCAAGATCTAAAATAAAGTAGAGGCAAGTGCACAAAACTGATAATATGACTCTTTTTGTTAGATATGATAGTAAAGGAGAGTACAACCAAAGTTTAAACTATAACTTGAAGCACCAATGCATGCAACTAAAGAAAAAAAGTGACATGAGCAGAACCACCTAACTTAAATATATGATAATCATAGACTAGTGGTAACAACAAAAATACTAGATGAAATATATAGAGTGAGTGGCAAGATGGACCAAGTGGAACAAATGTAGAAAACCAAGATTTTAGACATAGGATAAAAAGGGAGCAATCATTCAAGTTCTAGTAGAGCTGACACTAGCCATACTCCAAATATTTGGAAAGGTAAATTATGCAAAGGTGTACATGAAAGCACGAGGATACGGAAGCAAAAAGGAAACACCAAGTGCGATGCAAGCGAAGCCAAAGATAACGCTAAATCCTATGAATTGAAAATGCATGAAAGGAGAGAAACATAAATGAATCAAAACCAGATAGAAAGCAAATATGGAGTACAACCCTTTTTATTAATTTGCTTTAAAGCTCGGTTACAACACGTCTCCTCCCTTTTCAGGGGCTAGGAGCATTAAATAAGGTTTCGTTACACCATGGGTGGTATGCCTTCTTCCGCGTGCCCACATGTAAAATGGGTGGACCAAACGTTGTCACCGCTTGCGTGAAAGGGTCTTTGATTCTTTTTGCTCCTCCGGTGTCGAGATCCTACGTTCAAGGAAACAAAAAACAATCAGTAGCACCTACGGATGAAATGAAACATGCAATCCCCGAGCCTACGATTAGTGCATGCAAAAAGATAAATAAAATGACAACTAAAAGAGATATAAATAAGCTAAAAACTTGACAGAGGCATGAGAACATCATCGGGAAGGCACTGCAAAAAGAACAGTCAAAAAATTCGCCACGGATTTCTAATCGCTCCGGGGTGGGACGATTAGACCTACAACAAAACGTCAGAAAGCACTGTCCCAAATGTCCCATTCGGGAGGCTCCAAATCACCTGAAAAGTTGGGGTTTAGGTGAAATGGGGTATTTTGGAAAGACCCAGAAGGTCAGATTTTGCCAATTCGGCCTCTATCACCGGGAATTTGATGATGCTACCTGCATGTTAGCGAAAGCGAGAAATAACAAAAACATGATCAAAACTACTCAGAATTACATGAAATTTGAATGCAAGCCTATCTAAGCAACCTAGAATAAAATGCAAAAATAATAGAACTGAAATCTGCTACAGATTTCTAATCACTCTGGGGTGGGGCGATTAGGACTGCAATAGTGCGGGGGGCGCCCGGGGGCAGGACGCCCATCGTTTGGGGCCCGATTTTGGCACCAATCCACTTGGGATGGGTCCAAAACCTCTTGTGGGGTGTTGTCAAAAAATTTGGGTGGGATACTATGGCCAAATGTCAGGTTTGGGGTCTGGATTGCGCTTCCAATAACCACCCAATGACCTCCCTTCCAAAAGAGAGATCAAGGATGTGAAAGGCACAATCAAAAGTGAGTATGCAAAATGACAACACTTCGTTGCTCAAAATGCTCCTTCTCTGTATATCTTTGGGGTGAGAAGACTCACCATTTTATAGACTTTATGGGCTCATCAGAGGTGCCACTTGGCAATCATGCCTTTCCAGGGGGAGAAGATTCCTCCCTGATTAAGGGCTCCATGACTGCCTCTGTAACTGCCTCTAGCGCTCCAAAATGCTCACTCGCACTCCCATGCAATGAAGGAGGAGTTAAGTGGTGGATCTGGGCTGCCATTTGTTGAGATTTGACCTTTTTCCCATCAAACCTGCTATTCGCCCCACCCTGGAGCGAATACTGCTAATCGTCCCTGGGTGGAACGAATACCAGTTTGTAATCATCCCTGGGTGGAACGAATAAGGAGCAGAGTGCCTGAGAGGTGCCAAATCGATCTTTGACCTTCAAAAACTACTGTGAGAGTGGTTAGGGCCACTGTTTAACCTCTAGGGGCTGCCCTGGGGGCTGTGTGTGTCAATGCGATCAATGTTTGTAGCCACATAATCGGATTGGTGTTGTTTTGGTGTCTATAGATGCCCCTTTTTGGGATGCGCTGTGCGTGGCATAGTGCTGAGCAAAAATAGATAACCAAAGCACTAATGATTAGGGTTTCTCAGTAACCTAACCAAATTTTGATGCCCCAAGTATGGAAAGGGCATGCATTCTTGAATCCTTGCTTTTGACGAGCTAAGGAACTCAATTCAAGTGTTAACCTTTTTCGGTGAGGTGTTACTTGATCTTGGACATTGATCGATCATGAATAGGCAAAGGGCGCAACCTTTTGTCTGTGGGAACCTTGAGTTCATGATTCATGAATGCCAAGTGTTTGATCAGCTTGTGATTATTGCTTGTTTGCTGCCCCAAGCAGGGGCGTGATTGTCTTTGTCAATGATTCTTCGAATGCATGCCATTTCCTTAATTGGGTGTGTATTTGTTGATTGGTGACTAAGTGTGACTACCCCCTCAAGCGACGAATCGATGAGGGAATGACCGACATGAGAAAAGCGATGAGTCGCTTGACCCAAGATGACTTAGGTAAGGGTGCCTTCAGTTGTTTTGCATTGAATGCTTATGCAGTTTCCGAACATTTTGACCTATTTTTGGTGGGTTTGAACCCTTTTTGTGATGCATTTTGGGGTTCAAATTCTCGAAAATTCATCCTCCTTTGGAGCGGTCCGGCTATGGTAGCCTTCTTAGGGAGTAGGATAGGGAGGATTTGTGACCCCTACATCTATTTTGGATGCCAAGAAGGTCAGGCGCAAAGGCGCCTTCGTTCGGCAATTTTATTGCTATTTTTGGTTGGGTTTGGACCCTTTTTGTGATGCCGTTTGGGGATGAAATTCTTGAAAATCCGTCCTCCCGTGGAGTGGTCCGGCTATGGTAGCCTTCTTAGGGAGTAGGATAGGGAGGATTTGTGACCCCGATGGTGGTTTTGCATGCCAAGAATCGCAGGCGCAAAGGCCCCTTTGATTGGCAAGTTTATTGCTATTTTTTTTTGTGCATTTGGGTGCAGTTTTTGTTGTTTTTGAAATTTTTGCTCTGTAATCGTCCCTGGGTGGGACGAATACCAGTTTAGTAATCGTCCTAGGGTGGGACGAGTGCTAACTAGAGCGCTCATCCCAGGGGGAATGATTACAGGCCTAAAAGCCTATTTAAGGGCCAAAACTAGGTTTTGGGCTCATTTGCATTTGTTTTTCCTGGCGTTTGAGAGCTGTGAGGAGGAGGAGGTCAAGTTCGCGTAGCGGAGCGCTGCCAAATTTTCTCGAACACCATGAGTTCACAGACCGGATCATCAAGCGATGGAGCCGAAGCGAGACCGGTGAGTGATCCTCCTCTTTATTTTGCTTGGTTTGCGTTACAGTTTAAAACCGTAATTTGTTTTTTCTTTTGTATTTGTTTTTTGATTAAAAAATGAAAACCCTAGTTAAATGTTTGTTATTTTTGTGTGAATTTGTGTTTTGTAGTGATCTATTAGAACTATGATCGAAACCCTAGTTAAAACCATGTTTTTGTTTTTTTTGTGTTGTAAGCTAAAAAAAGAAAACCCTAGTCTAAACTAAGATTGACAACTTAGCATAAAAAAATGTGTTTATGTTGTTTTCTGTGTTTATCAGTTTTAAACGAATGTTAAACCCTAGGAACTAAAAAATTTTAGTGTGTGTTGGATTTGTTAGTTTGATAGTAAAATGAAAACCCTAGGGTAAATTTTTATTTTTGTTTAACTAGAGTTAGAAACCCTAGTTGTTATTTTGTTTATTTTTTTGTAATTTAAACTAGAATTATAAACCTTAGAGTTGTTTGTTTTGATTTTTTTTTGTTTTAAACTTAGAGTTAAAAACCCTAGGTTAGATTTGATTTTGTGCAAACTAAGGTAAAAAACCCGAATTGAAACAAGGGTCGAAAACTTCGCGTTGTTGTTTTGTTTGCGGTTTGTTCAGTAGTTTAGACTAAGGTCAAATCCTAGGTTAACTGTTTGTTGTATTGTTTTTTTTTTTAGTGTAGACTAGGATGAAAACCCTAGTTTAATTTTTTTTTTTTTTTTGTTTTGTATACTAGGATGAAAACCCTAGGTTATTAAACTGTGGTTAAAACTCTGATGAAACCCTAGTAATTGTAGACTAGGATGAAACCCTAGGTTAACTAAAAATTTTGTTTTTGTTTTTGTCAGTGTAGACTAGGATGAAAACCCTAGGTTAACTGTTTAATGTTTTTTGTTTTTGTTTTTTGTCAGTGTAGACTAGGATGAAACCCTAGGTTAACTAAAAATTTTGTTTTGAATTGTTTGTTTGTTTTAGCTTTTATTTATCTGTCAGTTTGAACCAAAAGTTAAAAACCCTAGGTACTGACAAGTTGGAGTTTGACTTTGTTTTTGTTGTTTTTTTTTATTTATCAATTTGAACTAGAGTTAAAACCCTATGTACTGACAAATGTGTTGGTGAATTTTTTTGTTTTTTGTTTATTTGTAGTTATTTGTCAGTTTGATTTTAGAGTTAAAAACCCTAGGAACTGACAAATTTGTTTTAGTGTTGTACTATTTTTTGTTTTATCATGTTTTAATGTTTTTGTTTTGCTTTTGCAGGTTGTGAAGAGTCGGTACCATGTGCCAACGGTGTTCTCTGAAGTGCAGGAGGCACTGATTGTGGCTGACTAGGAGTGGCTTGATGCCCTTGGGCTCAAGCAGGTGACTCGATTAGAGCTGGTGGTGGGGGATCGGGCCTATCTGACGGCCTTGATTAACTTGTGGGATCCCCGGACTAATACCTTTCATCTCCCAATAGGGGAGATGACGGTGACTCTTGAGGATGTCTATCGGATTCTTTGGATTCTGATAGATGGGCTTCCTATTCGGACTACTCCACATGATCAACGGACAATAGTGCTGACATGGTGCTTCGGTCATGGGGTGGAGATGGGTGTGGATAGTCTGGTGGAGAGGGCAGAGGGGGATTGCCTGATTGGCGGTATCTTGGTGCGGTGGTGGCTAGAGAGGGGCATGTTGGGAGTGAGGCATGCATTACTGATGACCCTCATTTCCAACATGTTGTTGCTCGACTCATCAGGTGCGAGGTTCCCTTGGAACCTGCTGGAGGTAGTGTTCAGATTGGTCGAGTGTCCGACGGAGGCACCTTTGATTATGAGATGGGGACAGACTCTTCTGGCATAGCTTTATGATGAGTTGTACGAGGTCCGTTGCTAGAGGTAGAAGGGGATTGGGTGCAGCTACTTGTTGTAGTGTTGGGGGTGGCAGCACATAGTTGTGGAGCGGCCATAGGGTTTGCCATGGACTACTCGGGTAGAGATGGTTGATAGGGAGATAGGTTATGTGGCTCTATGGTGGTGGTCTGAGGAGTAGGGGTAGAGTCGGTGATGGGCAGGTGTTGTAGGGCACTATGTCGATGCCTTCGCTCGGCTTGCTCTAGGGGAGGTGTTCTGGCACCCATATCTGGATTTTCCGCCTGGCTTGAGGTTGGAGAGTGGCTTCGATGGGTGTATGGGGGAGATGGCTGATTGGGTGGCATGGGACTGAGTAGGAGTACTTCTCGTATGTTTGAGTGATGTGATAGTTTGGGGTGCACCAGGGGTTACCTGGTGAGCTCTTGATCTATCGGTGTCGAGGTGATGAGAGGACTCTTGCTTGGCCAATCATCGCGCCTCTGGGTGAGGAGTCGAATGTAGCGATTGATGTCCTTGATGTGGACAATGTCGGGGCGACTGTTGAGTATGACCAGTGGTGGACGTTGCGGTGGTGGCAAGGTGAGGGGCCTCTAGGGGGTCTAGAGGTGGCAACAGTAGGTGGTGAGGGTGCAGAGGCATCAGGAGAGGGTTGGGGGGCTCTACTCGAGGATGCGGACATGGTGGAGGTTGACAGCTTTGGGGGGGATGATTTTGGGATTTCAGAGCAGCCAGATACGTAGGACATCCTAGAGTAGTGGGAGCTAGAGCAGCCCGTAGTCTCGGATATGCCTATGCACCAGGCTATCCCGGAGGGTGTGGAGGTGAGGGATCATGCTGAGATAGCATGATTGGAGGATCTACTTTGGAGATGGGATGAGGAGCTTGAGGAGGCTTTGTAGGAGAGGGATCTCCTGCGGACTCAGTTGGCAGAGCAGGAGAATGCATTTGCTGTGTACCATCGATGGGATGGGGACATAGATGCTGCACGAGAGAGGGATCTCCTACGAACTCAGTTGGCGCAGCACGATGATGTAGTGGCTACGTACCGTCGATGGGAGGTGGATTGGTTTTGACATCCAGATGGATTTGGAGGGAGAGATTATCCACCTCGGTGGGTGGTTACCTGAGCTCCCTGGAGGTGGGTCTTCACGTCGGATGAGAGACAACGATACTGAGCAGTCGGCATCATCTCATCGTAGGCGGTTGGATGAGGGGGGCGCTAGTGGGCATGATGCGGGGGCTAGCAGCAGCCACCTTGAGAGGTCGCATAGGACCCACACCACGGGGGGTAGTTCCCGTCGCACCGATCCTACGTGATCATGGTGGCCGATGCCCTAGGCTTGGGGGTTTTTGAACTTTTGCTTTTTTGTGAGGTCAGAGGACCGGTTTATTGTAGCCTACGGGCATTTTGATGATATATATATACATGACTTTTCTTTTTGGTTATACACTTGTCATGATTTATTTTTTTTGTTTATGCACATTTATTTATGATGATGTATGCATGTGGTATTATGAATGCGATGTTTCTAATTATATGATGTATGCATATGGAATGAATGAAATGAGTTGTTGATAACTCGTTGATGGCACCATAGACTGTACAAGATTTACTGGCTTTTTGTACTTATGTGATGGCTTTATGGAATGACTTTGCATGTATGAATTTTGTTTTGGTATTTTTCATATTTTTTGATGTTGATGTAAGTAATGAAATGTACCAGTTGTTTTAAAATGTAGTTAAGGTTTTCTGAGATTCAGATGTGTTAACTAACTAGCCAAGACTGTACATTTATTTCACAAGATTTTTTGAACAAGGTACGAATCAGACTTGAGTTTGACCAAGTTATTTCACATCCTTGTGTGTGCAATTGAATTCGTTTATGTGGTATTTGTCAGGATACCGCCAGTTCCAGATAGGCTATCAACCAAACCTGTACTGAGGATCCCCTAATTAGCTCCACTAATTCCTTTGTTGTATTTAGTCAGATTAATCTACGGTGCTATCTAGGATACCATGAGCTAGCTCATCCACATGCAAACATTGATCTGCACACAATTTAATGTGATAGATATATCGTCATGCGGGAGGTTTTGCCACCAGTGACCGATAGGCTATCCACCAAACTAGTACTGAGGTTCACCTCATGACCTTTTGAATGCTGAGAGTTCCAGGGATTCAAGTTCGACTCCCTTATTTTCTTCAATTGTATTGGGATACTTGCTCATCTATAGTGATAAAAATCACTATTTATTTTTGTTTTTTTCTTTTGAGCAAGGGATTTGAATATTGAGTGATGAGAATCACTATTGCTTGTGCCTTTTGATGTATGCACTTTGGTTTTGATGTCAAATTTTGGAGTTTTGACTTTTGCAAAATTTTTTGATGTTTGCAACTTTTTGAGAACTTGGGATTCTTGGGGGAATTGGGTAGGGAAGATGCTTGTCCTTTTGCCAACTCTTAGCATTCTTGGGGTCATTCGCACAGGGGGATGAGCAAGATAACCTTTTCACTAGATGGTATCCTAGATTGCTTTGCAGGTTTCATCTTTCATTCACACAACTTAGGAATTTTTATGTGTTTTAACTTGTGTTGGGATGCTACGTAACGAGGTGTGATCCAAGTAGAACTCTACCTTTGTAAAATCTATCTGACTTTGTATAGTTTTTGGCTAGAAAGTTAATGACAGCTTGAATGATGAAAACTCTAGTTACATTAGAAGACAACTGACTATGATGTTGCCAAAATATGTATGGCGTTTATGTTTGCTGCATTATTTTCAAAGTGGAAAAAATATGGAGAATGATGGAATTGCCCGTAATTACAGTCTATGGTACCTTTGACTTGTATGATCAACAAATGTGCAATGTATGTATGCGATGTCTGATGCAGTTTATTATTTTTTGTATTTTAATTTTTATGAGTATTCATGAAATTGAGATGCAATATTTTTTTGTTATTTTTGATGATTTTATTTTTTTGTTTGTTTTTTGAATATTTGTTTTTGACCAAGCGATTGTGGGAATACTTGGAGCTTTTGGGTTGACCAAAGGGTTTATGGATGCCTTTGGGGCATTTTAGGTGGACCAAGTGATTGTGAGAATCCTTGGAGCGTTTAGGGTGACCAAAGGGATTATTGATACCTTTGGGGCATTTTTAGGTTTGATCAAGCGATTTGTGAGAATCCTTGGAGCTTTTTGGGTTTGACCAAGCGATTGTGAGAATCCTTGGAGCTTTTGGTTTGACCAAAGGGTTTATGGATACCTTTGGGGTGTTTGGTTTGACCAAAGGGATTATGGATACCTTTGGGGCATTTGTGGGGTTGACCAAGTGATTATGGGAATCCTTGGAGCTTTTGGGTTTGACCAAGTGATTGTGAGAATCCTTGGAGCTTTTGTTTTGACCAAAGGGATAATGGGCACCTTTGGGGCATTTGTGAGGTTGACCAAGTGATTATGGGAATCCTTGGAGCTTTTGGTTTGGGCTATGGCTCTTTTAAATATGGAATGGCCTTAAATGACTGATGTTCAAGGGTTCTAGTTCCTTGATTCCATCGAGAGAGGCTAGCCGGTATGTTCCAGGTCCTATTTTACTATCAATTACATAGGGACCTAACCAATTTGCCATGAACTTGTCCCTTAGATGGGGTGGCAAGTTAGAGTTCTGTTGGTTCTCTTTTAAGACCAAGTCACCAACCTGAAAGTCCCTCAGGTGAACCTTCATGTTGTATGCTTTCTTAAGTCGCTCTTGATAGATACGCAAATGCTCGAGAGCATTGACGCGTCATTCATCGAGCAATGTAAGTTGGTCTAACCGGGCCTACCGTGCAGTGTCATCATCGATGAACTCTTGCATTGATATGCGCAGGGAAGGTATTTCCAACTCTAGAGGCATGACTGCCTCAGAGCCATACACCAACGAAAATGGAGTTGCCCTAGTGGGCGTCCGAATGCTAGTGCGATAAGCCCATAGGGCAAGCGGGATTTGAATGTGCCAATCCTTATGACTATCTACGACCGTATTTTTGAGGATAGCGACTAGCATTTTGTTTGACGCCTCTGCTTGCCCATTTGCCTATGGATAATAGGGTGTTGAAAAACTATGCTGAATTTTGTACTTTGTGGTCAAAGCATGCACGTCTTTGTTCTTGAATGACGTCCCATTATCCGAGATGATCTTGGATGGAATACCAAAATGACATATGATGTTATGTAAAATAAACTCCGCAATGCGGGGTCCAGTCGTAGAGGTTAGCAAAATTGCTTCCACCCACTTGGTGAAGTACTCTATGGCCATTATGATGAATGTGTGATGACCCGACGATGCAGGGGAGATCTTTCTGATTAGATCTAAGCCCCACTACAAAAATGGCCAAGCTGATTGGATCGGCTGCAAGGCCTGAGAAGGTACGTGTGTCAAATTAGCATGGTGTTGACACTTCACGCACTTCCTTACATATGCGCAACAATCTTGCTCTAAATATGGCCAATAATAGCCCATGCAAAGAATGCACTTTGCGATGGCCATACCGCTGAAGTGGCCATCGCATGTACCATCATGCGCTTGGGTGATCACCCAAGTGGACTCCTGTTGGTCCAAGCAATGAAGGAGGATTCCTTCATAGCTCTGATGGTACAAAATGTCTCCTAGCAAGACATGTTTTTCTGCTTTCTATTTGAATGATCTTTTCGTGGCATGCATCAATCCAAGTGGGAGGTTGCCTAGCTTGAGGTAATCTCGTATGGGTGTATACCAATCTTGCTGATCAGAAACCTCGATGGTATGAACAACCAATCCCTTTTGAAGTTCATCCCTAGCAAAAGCTGAGCAGGAAAGAACTTGTAAGAATAGCGTTGTGTTGCTATTAAGGGGAGTAGGGGAGAATAAGGACCCCCAGTTGGCATGATTCAGACAATCATGGATTCGAGAGAACTTGTTCGGGGATGGTTCAATCTGGATCAGGTGGATTCCTGGCGTTAAGTCAGAGCTTGCATGCTCCATCATGGATTGTGATAGTGTTTTGACTTGAATGGTTGTCATATCACCAGAAATGTCTTGCAGGATTAGTGACCCCAAGGAGGCCATAGTGTCCGCAAAATGATTCGATGATCGAGGGAGTGCCTCGATGTCGTACCATTCAAGCTTTGCCAAGAATTTGTCCACAAGGGCTTTGTAGGCCTACAGAACTGGGCATTTACATTGGAATACCCCTTTGACTTGGTTGACAATTAACAACGAATCACCAAAGATGTTCAAACATTTGATGTTCATGGTGATTGTTGTCTGAAGACCTATGAGCAAGGCTTCGTATTCGACATTGTTGTTGGTGCATGGGAAATCTAGTTTAAATGATAGAGGCATTGGAGCCCCTTGCGGTGTGAAGAATACAATTCCCATGCCACCCCTTGCTCACATTTAGAACCATCAAAAAATAGGGTTATGTCGGCCTGTGACTCAGGCTCATCAGAATCTGGCGATTCTAAGACATGGAAGACCCCATCATCGGGTAGTTCTATGGTCAGAGGCTGATCATCTTCGAGAGGAGCCTCTGCTAGTTGATCGGCTATGACTTGACCTTTGATGGATTTCTGTCCAATGAACTCGATGTCAAACTCCATCAACAACATGATCCATTTTTCCATGTGGCTACTATGATAAGTATGACTCATCATGTACCGCAATGGATTCTCCTTAGACACAACATACATCATGTTGCTCAACATGTAATGGCGGAGCTTTTTGGTAGCAAACACCACTGCCAAGCAGAGCTTCTCAACGTATGCATAGTTAAGTTCATAACTGACCAGGGTGCGGCTAAGATAGTAAGTAGCCTGTTCTTTGTGTAGTTCATTTTTTTGGGCTAGCATGGTGCCCAGTGCCACCTCAGTAGCTGAGATGTATAAGTAGAATGACACTCCTGGTCTAGGTGGTGCCAATACTGGCGGCGAAGCCAAGTATTGTTTAATATCATCGAAGGCTGACTGGAACTCGTCATCCCAGTGAAATGCTACCCCCTTGTGCAATAATTTATTCATGGGTCGACACTTGTCAGATAGCTACGCTATGAAGTGCTTGATTGACGTGACCTTTCCCTACAGGCTTTTGAGCTGCTTGATGGTAGTTGGGGGAAGCATTTCAAGGATTGCCTTGACTTTGCTTGGGTCTACCTCGATGCCTCATTTTGAGACTATGAAACCCAAGAGTTTTCCAGATGTGACGCCAAATACGCACTTCTTGGGATTCAGTCTGACTTTATGCTCGATGAGGCGATCGAGGATCTTGCTTAAGTCATCGAGATGATCTGGGCGCAAAAGAGATTTGGCCAACAAATCATCCATGTAATCTTCCAAAGTTTTATGCATGTGATCATGGAAGATGTATGTCATGGCACGTTGGTAGGTGGCACCAACGTTTTTAAGGCCAAAGGGCATGACCTTATAACAAAATGTCCCCCAAGGCATGGTGAATGCCATTTTTAGTTGGTCCTCGGGATTGATACGAATTTGATTGTATCCCGAGAAACCATCCATGAGGGAAAGCATTTCATGGCCCGCTATAGCGTCTACCAATGCATCGATGCTAGGCAAGGGGAAATCATCCTTAGGACTCGCTTTGTTTAGATCTCAAAAATTAGTGCATATGCGAATCCTCCCATCAGGATTTTTGACGGGCACCATGTTGGACAGCCATGGTGGGTAATCCACGTAGATGACAAACTGTGCATCCAACAACTTTTGTAATTCATATTTGACCATTAAGGCCACTGTTGGGTGCATCTTACATAGTTTTTGCTTAACTGGCTTGACTTTCGGATCAAGCGTTAGATTATGCATGACTAGCTATGGGTCTAGCCCCGACATGTCTTTGTAGGACCATGCAAAAACCTCCTTATTTTATTTGAGAAGGGCAATGTAGTCGGCTTGCTCTTCGGGGGATAGGCTTACCCCTAGCTTGATTATCTATGGATTCATTGGATCAGAGCCGATGTCTACGTCAGTCATCTCCTCGACTGACATGTGGGATCCATCCTCCAACTGGTGTGGAGTTGGGATCAGGTGGATATCATTTGCTGAATTTAAATCTACATTGGGAACGTCGGGTTCCTCTTCAGCATGAAAGATATCCTGAGTTGGTCCTGGGGTGAAATGAAGCATCTCACCGCAAGGCCAGTACTCTGATGGGGATGGTGGTGAATTGACGCGATCCCAGTCTATGGCATCTATGTCTAGATATAATGACTTTGCTGGATCGGCTGGATTGTGGATGGGGGTGGTTAAGTCAATGGAGATCATGTTGATGAAATGATTTTGGTCTCCATTACCGTGGGTGTGGTGACTCGGACATCCTGGATGATTTTTGTGCTCCGGATCGGGCTCTGGAGGTATTGGCATGAATGGATCGGCCCTATGTGTGGAGAGGAGGATAGGGTCTACCCTCGACACTGATATCGCTATAGGGTCTCTGGGCGGAAGGTGCTCTCTGTATGCCCAAAGTGGCGGATGCAGCACTTGGTCCAATTGTGCTAGGTTTAGGTGCCACCTATGCCTTGGCCCTATGTTTAGTTGTTCGAACATGTCATCAATGTCCATGGGGTATTGTTGTTGTCGCATATGATTGAGATAGGCCATCTCAGTTTCATCTTCATAATCACTGTCGGAGATCCAAAGGCCTTCATTGGTTCCAACAACTATTTGTGATATTTGAGGCTCGTCTTGCTCGAGCAAATTGATATGGTCCCATCGGGGTTGTTTCGCTCTCTACGGGGGGACCTAATTTTCTTGGTGTGGTACTTGCTCGATTGGAGCATCCAAAGGGAACATTGCCAAGAGGCTTTCTTGGTAGTCATCCATGGGGGTCACTTGTGAGTGATTGCTATCCGATTCGAAAGGGTCCCATGGTGCTACCTCATACTCTGACTCATCTTTCGAAGATCCTTCCTGACCTTGTCTATTTCCCCTTTGTAGGTGAGTTCTCAAACTTTCTCCTTTCTCGGTTAAAGGGAAGGGGTTGTTGGGGTCAACAAGGTTGGTCGTCAACAATGGGAGGTAATCCCCCAATGTATATGTTGTGTTAGGATTGGCATATGGATCTAATGCCAGCCCATCCTTGTTGCCCATCCCTAGGCCTTGCATGTTCTCTACCAAGATGTCCAAGGGCAGGGGGTGGTTGAACCCTACTCCTGATTTGTCATATGGCATCTGATATCTTGGTTGGCAAAGAACGCGCACTCCTTGCTCATATCTGCCCAACCCATATCCATGCCAATTGCATTGGCCAAGATATCTTAAAGCGAATTCTGGGTTGGACAAATAGTTGACGTCTTCAGCAAAAGGCTCTTCATCTTCCTCTTCTTGCATGTAAGGTTCAATGCCATTATCAAGGCCCCCATATACAAAGTTTGTCTGGTTTTGCGGGTAGCCTAGAGGAACAATAGTGCCTATGGGGAGGTGAGGTCTCCCCATGTCCTGCATGGACTCAAGTGTGGGCATTGCTACAATGTTCCACACCAGATACTCCCCCAGGCCCGTATTGGCCATCTCAATAGTGATTGTTGGCGGTTGAGGGGGAGGGAATGGGAGTTCTTCCTGAGTCCACTCCATGTTAGGTGATCTAGGCATCTCGACTTCCACTCGGCTAGGCATCTCTTCGGTAGAGATGGTTGAGACTGATGGCGGTGCCTCTTCCAGGGGTTTCTTCCCATTGTCCTTCGGTGTGGCCATCGTAGGTGGCATCGTTGGTGAAGGACCAGATGATGAAGATGGACCCGATTGGGGATTTGATGGACTTAACAATGGGGATGTATGCGGAATCAGACCCTGTTTAGATGGATTCAACTAAAAATCCAAATGTGTTGATGGAAGGGTCGATTGCGGCATCAGCTGCACCGCATTGCAATACTTGAAGGGTTCTAAGTTCATCGGGACTACATGCACTTGCCCTTCAAATGTATACTTTAAGCATTGGTGGGCTATTGAAGGGACACACTTCATGTCCCTGATCCATGGCCGGCCCAACAAAATGTTATAAGCCATCTCACCCTCCAAGATGTGGCACAATGTAGGAATAGTCTTTTGTCCCACTTGGATGGGTAGGACAATTGTGCCAACTGTCGAGCATATCGCATCATTGAATGCTCGCAGAGTGTAGGTGGAGGCCATGATGTGAGATGCTGGCAACTTCAGATGTTTCAATGCCACTGTTGTAATGATATTACTGGACGAGCCAGTGTCCACCAACACCCTCTTATACGAAATCCCGTTGACCCATGCAATGACGTGCAGGGGTGGATCCGCCATGTCACCAGTCACTGATTTCAGCTCATCCTCTCTAAAGGTGATGACTGGCTCGGTGCATCTTTTGACATGTCCCACAAAGTTGTTGAAAGAGTTTGCTTCATGGGGCTGCAGCTCGATGGCTTTTAATATCTCCATTAGAGCCTCTCGATGGGGTGATGATTGTTGTATGAGCTCGTAGATGGAGAGCCTAGCCGACGTGGTCCTCAAACTCTAGGTGAGTTTGGTCTAAATTGTGGCCACTGGTCTAGGCGGAGGAGGTTGCGTAGGATGCTGTTGCGGTTGTGACATTGTTGGCACATCTCCTATAGCTACCACGGGGGTAGCTGTGCTCGGGTACCTTTTGTTCTGAGTCACTATACTGATCATCCCTACATACCCCTACATGGGGTAGTTCTGTGTCACCTCATTGACTTGTAGGGTCTTTGCCTATGCATCATGGGCAGGCAGGGGGTCTTTGAAGACCTCCATCTATTGGTTGTTTGGTGCTACTGGATTATCCACCACTAGCATCTTGTTGTCGATTAGGTCTTGCACGAAGCTTTTGAACTTCCAACATGCATAGAGGTCATGTCCCTTCTATCGGTGAAACTTACAGTACAAGTCTTCCCTATAACCTTTGGGTTTTGGCGTGTTGGGGTCTACAGGTCGACTCTCTAGAAAGTTCATCAAGTTTGCCATGGTCAAACGGTCAAACAAGGAGTCTTTAGACTCTGTGAAGGGTGTGAACTGTCACCTAGGGTGATGCTGTTAATTTTGATCTTGTCGATGATTTTCCCTTTCATAACTGTCAAGAGGGACCGCCTGATAGTTAGCCTTTTGGGGTTGTGTTGCTTGTGCAGGCTTAGGTACATTTATAGCAACCTGATTGACCATGGTGGGTTTCGGTTGCATGGTCCCTATCTTGGCATTTTTAGACCATTCTTTCTTCTTTGGCTTGGCAATCTCACCATCTTAAATCTTGATCTCCTCAATGATTCTGGCTTGCACCAGAGCTTCCTCTAAAGTGGCATATTGTTGTAGCTACAATAGCATGAAGATCGATCTCAAATAGCTCTTTGAGAACATTTGGGTAAGGTCGGCCATAGGAGGGAGGTAGGGCAGCTTTGAAAGCAACGTCCTCCACCGATTCCCATAGGCTACCATGGTTTCTTCCTCATACTGCCTGAGGCTGGCTAGGTCACTTAGTGATGCCTTCTTCTTGGTGTTGAAGGTGAAGCATTCGAGGAACACATCCACTAGCTGATCCAAGTTACTGATGCTATGCTTTGGCAATTGAGTGAACCAATCCGAGGTAGGGCCTACGAATGTGGTTATAAATGTTCTTAACAGCAAAGCATCATTGTCTTGAATGCCAAAGCATTGGCTCAAGAATCTAGTCACGTGCTCTTGGGCATCCTCCTCACCTCTAAATATTTCCAACTAGGGCAGCTTAAAGTGTTCAGGGTATGGGGGTGCTGGCACTAACGGATGCACTAGGTGACTACGGAGTTGGCATAAAGTGGGATTTTGGGGCCCAAAAGTCTTGGTCTCCATAGACTCTAAGCGCTCTAGCAACGCTTTATATGCATCAAAAGATTTGATCTCTTCCTCCTTGGTTAGTTCCCATTGTGGGTTGTGGGAAACTTGAGGCCTATGGAGGGGTGGCCGGATAGCACCCCCTCTGCCTTGGTAGGGCATTTCGGCCCACTCTTCTTCTTGCTCATACTCCTCATAGGCTTCTTGAGGAGTTTTTGGGTGAGACCTATAAACATGGGTGGGTCCCCGTGGAGGGTGCCCATCATTGTTCCTGGGAGTGGCCTCCCTCTCGGGTCTAGGAGGTCTCGGAGGCAACACTTGGTAAGGTCATGGGGACCTATCTCGCACCAAGGGGTTGCACCTCTCATATAGTTCTGCTCTTTGGGTGCGAGGGGTTGGAACCCTCTCAGGCATAGTGTTATGGAGCAGCTCATCTGTTTGACGTCGAATGCGCTCTTTGCTAAGGCGATATAGGTGCTCCAACTATTGTTGGTCTTGCTCAAGCTGCGTGATTTGCGCTTGGCAGGTGGCATGTTTGGAAAATTCCAAGTCAATTTGTTCCATCGTCTTAGGTCTAGGGGGCCTAGATGCCTCTCCTATGTATTTATCTCGGTCATGATGATCCGAGATCTCTATAGGTCACTTTCCTCTATCGAGGTTGGTGGCATTCACCCGAGGTTCTGGCCTTAGTAGGTGATTCTGATAGATAGCAGGTGCGGAGGTGCATTGCTCCCATGCTGTGTATTGCTCTTGAGGAATGTAATGGTCTTCCTCATGCTCCCTTTCGTATATGTGAAAGGGGTGGGCAGAGTTGGCTCGCCCTGTCTGAAGAGCCTTGTGCTCTGGATTTGGCTTGTTATTCCTAACAGTGATGAGGGGTAGAGGAGGGATGACATAATCATGTGGCCTCTCCTTATGGACCCTATGCTATTCTAGCACTTCATTGCATGGTGGCCACTCATACCGAGCATCTAAGGGAGCCTTCCCATTTATATTGAGTGCCACGTGTAGGGACTCCTCCTGAAAGGGTCTATGTTGAATGGGAGTGCCCCTCGAAGGGGTGCCTCTATAGTCCCATTCTGAAATGGCATGATGTGGACTATCTTGTGGGTCCAGCCACCAAGGTGGTATGACCAAGTCCTTGGGGCTATAGCGGAGGTGACTTGTGCCCCCTTGTACACTTTTCATAGCTTCTGCCCATAATTGGGCTTGGCTACGGGTGTACACCATGGCGGTGTCTCTCTACAAGCTATGTAGGTTTTTATATTTTTTATGATTTTTTTTTATGCTACACTAAACAAACAAGAGCCACACAATCAAAGAAGTGATTATCTCGTTTATAGATTAAAGGTGTGCCCTAAATCTAGTTTAGTGTGTTTTGATTTTTGTTTTGAAAGCTTTGTAAAGAACGTGTTGTTGTATATGCAATATGATGTCTCTTATGTCTCCCAAAATGGTCGCCCCTTCGATATACCACTGCCAGGCCGTTATACCAAACCTCTCAATATACCCACCCTTACGTGAGGGAAACTATTGGTACGTGAGAGCAGAATGGTACGTGGAACATAGGCGGTATGGAAGGGGGATCACCCTATTTTTGACACCTACCATAGAAGACTTATCCTCATGCACTGGGAATCACCCCAGCTACACTCGGTCAACTTTCATCAGGATTTACGTCTAGCAATAGTAGCGATCGGGGTTATGGATGCAAAAATTCAAGCCAAGGTGGTGATGAAATCCACCGTTGGTCTTGATCAAGGGTTGGGGTTTTACGACCAACTCCTTGTTGTTTAAATTACCATGTGGTGTGTGGGGTTCTTTTAATTTGCATAAATGAAGAAAACAAGCATTAAAAACTCTCCTATGCAAGAAAATAACCAAAAAACAGAAAACATAAAGCAAAAAATGATAGAAGGTGTTTAGGACCCCTACCTCTTCTCTGCCCAAATCGGATGCCTCTGAGTTTCTACCCTAAAACTACATAGAGAGCTATTCATCCCTGGGTGGGATGAATAACAGAACTGTATTCATCATAGGGTGGGGTGAATGCCCATTCGTCCCTGGATAAGATGAATTCTAGCTCTGTACTCATCACAGACTGGAACGAACAATAGTCCAACATTTGAAAACTTGGTACCTACAAGCAAAAACAAGCAATTTTTGATCAAAAGTTTGATCTCAAAAATAGAGGACAGGGTCCCACCATGATCGCCACTGAAAGCACGAGGATACGAAAGCAAAAAGGAAACACCAAGTGCGATGCAAGCGAAGCCAAAGATAACGCTAAATCCTATGAATTGAAAATGCATGAAAGGAGAGAAACATAAATGAATCAAAACCAGATAGAAAGCAAATATGGAGTACAACCCTTTTTATTAATTTGCTTTAAAGCTCGGTTACAACACGTCTCCTCCCTTTTCAGGGGCTAGGAGCGTTAAATAAGGTTTCGTTACACCATGGGTGGTATGCCTTCTTCCGCGTGCCCACATGTAAAATGGGCGGACCAAACATTGTCGCCGCTTGCGTGAAAGGGTCTTTGATTCTTTGCTGCTCCTCTAGTGTCGAGATCCTACGTTCAAGGAAACAAAAAACAATCAGTAGCACCTACGGATGAAATGAAACATGCAATCCCCGAGCCTACGATTAGTGCATGCAAAAATATAAATAAAATGACAACTAAAAGAGATCTAAATAAGCTAAAAACTTGACAGAGGCATGAGAACATCACCGAGAAGGCACTGCAAAAAGAATAGTCGGAAAATTTGCCACGGATTTCTAATCGCTCCGGGGTGGGACGATTAGACCTACAACAAAACGTCAGAAAGCACTGTCCCAAATGTCCCATCCGGGAGGCTCCAAATCACCTACAAAGTTGGGGGTTAGGTGAAATGGGGTATTTTGGAAAGACCCAGAAGGTCAGATTTTGCCAATTCGGCCTCTATCACCGGGAATTTGATGATGCTACCTGCATGTTAGCAAAAGCGAGAAATAACAAAAACATGATCAAAACTGCTCAGAATTACATGAAATTTGAATGCAAGCCTATCTAAGAAACCTAGAATAAAATGCAAAAAGAATAGAACTAAAATCTGCTACATATTTCTAATCGCTCCGGGGTGGGGCGATTAGGACTGCAGTAGTGCGGGGGGCACCCGGGGCAGGACGCCCACCGTTTGGGGCCCGATTTCGGCACCAATCCACTTGGGATGGGTCCAAAACCTCTTGTGGGGTGTTGTCAAAAAATTTGGGTGGGATACTGTGGCCAAATGTCGGGTTTGGGGTCCGGATTGCGCTTCCAATAACCACCCAATGACCTCCCTTCCAAAAGAGAGATCAAGGATGTGAAAGGCACAATCAAAAGTGAGTATGCAAAATGGCAGCACTTCGTTGCTCAAAATGCTCCTTCTCTGTATATCTTTGGGGTGAGAAGACTCACCATTTTATAGACCCGATGGTCTCTGTGTATGAGCATGCAGAGGCGCCACTTGGCAATCATGCCTTTCTAGGGGGGGAGAAGATTCCTCCCTGATTAAGGGCTCCATGACTGCCTCTGTAACTGCCTCTAGCGCTCCAAAATGCTCACTCGCACTCCCATGCAATGAAGGAGGAGTTAAGTGGTGGATCTGGGCTGCCATTTGTCGAGATTTGACCTTTTGCCCATCAAACCTGCTATTCACCCCACCTTGGATCGAATACTACTAATTGTCCCTGGGTGGAACGAATACCGGTTTGTAATCATCCCCGGGTGGAACGAATAAGGAGCAAAGTGCTTGAGAGGTGCCAAATCGATCTCTGACCTTCAAAAACTATTGTGAGAGTGGTTAGGGCCACTGTTTAACCTCTGGGGGCTGCCCTGGGGGCTGTGTGTGTCAATGCGATCAGCGTTTGTAGCCACATAATCGGATTGGTGTTGTTTTGGTGTCTACAGTGATAGTTCCATGGCTGTATGGTCTTTTATCTATGCGAAGGTACAACATTTAAGACACCATCATGAGTTCTCTAGAGAAGCAACTATGAACCTAAGAACATTAATGGTAGGATATATCTATAATAGAATTTTGGCATGGATGACAAGACCTCACCTCTAGCAGTCCTAGACCTTGTGACATTGGGATTGTGCACCATCAATAGTACTATGAGTGAGAATTTTGAAAGTGGGGGAATTTTAAATCTTGGGTGGGGAAAGGCCCTATGTATTATCTATAAATATATATTCTTCCTTTCATTATAAATTATAAAAATCCATCCATCCTCTAAGGGGTGCTTTTCTTCATTCTCTCTTGTATTTTGAATTGGCTGGAGTCTTTCATGGCCAACCAAGGAGTTCTTCAACATCCTCTGTCTACATGTGTGTTACTAAAATTTCACACTAATAAAAAATTGACTAATTATGAAATCCTTGTCCTAATTTTGGCGTGGGTGTTCAATTTTATTACATGTTCTTGGAGGGACCTATTATCTTTGTGCATTGTTGGCCGCTATGCATGTGTTCACTTAAAACCCACCATGGAACAAGGGGGTTGTATTATATAGTTGGTGCATTACCACCCATAGATAAGCTAGATAGGATTTTAATTTCTTGCACATTATTTTTCCAACAATTTCTTGCTTTGTTTTATTTTTTTACAATTTATGTTTCCCATAATTTCGTGTTATTTCTTTAATTCCTTTTACTACATTTTTTTTCTCCTTTTCATAAATTCAAGGCCTGGTAGAGTAGGACTAGCGTATGAAGGAAGAATACAAGCATCAAATATAACATACAAAGTAAGGAGTTAGCCTTGGTTTAAAAACCTTAAAGTTTGTCCAACAAAGACACATCCCACACTTCCTAGGACTAGTTCCCCCGACATGAGGTGTAGGGCACCAAACACACCCACATGGAGATATTGTAACCATAGGGGATCAAGAAAATTAGGGAGTCATAGGGCTTGCTTTAGACCCCTAACAAGACCCAATAAAAATATTATAAAATCATATTTGGATAAAATATTATTTTTTTGACAAGCATCGCAATTAAGATAAAATATTATTTATTGAAATGCGTTGCAATTTGACTAAAATATAATAAAATAAAATTTGGATAAAACATTATAAAATTAGATGTAGATATAATAATATTTTTCTCAACATGCATTGCAATGTCATAAAAATATTATAAGATTAGATCTAGCTAAACTTGCAATTCGAATAAAATCAAAATTTCTTTTTTAGCTATAAATTTTTTTTTTTTTTTTTGAAAATGCAAGATTGCTCGTTAACCTATATGCTCTTGTATCATACATTCCATGTAAGAGGAATGTACCTTGAGCTCCATCTCATGAAAATTTTGTGAATTATAAAACTAAATCCCCATACTAAGAAACTTTGGATGCATTCATCCATGTTGCTTCTTAAATTATTTTATTCTTACATTTCATCAAGTATTCATTATACCTTGTGTGTCTTTTCTTGTTAATCACTCACAAGTATATCACCACTTCCACCTCATCCCATTATTTCTCTATAAACTTTTGTACCCACTCTTCCATTGAATTGTTTGAAGTTGTATTATCTTTTCCACGTGTTGATCCCATGTACAAATTTACCACATTTGAATTTGGAGATATATCTACTCCTTCAAATGTTCTATATCATAAGTATTTTCTACAAGTTTCTTCAACCTTACAAAGCCCAATATTTTTCCATTTTAGTTTGTTATAAGTTCCTCATGGAACCTTTCCTTCCTCAAATGAACTAAAACTATTTCTCCAACTTTAAATTCTTATTTTTTCCTCTTAGGATCAACTTATTTTTTATATCTTATTGTACTCCTTTTCAAGTTTTCATTCACCTCCTAATATAACTCATGTTTATACTTAGTAAAATCCTCTTCTATAGCACATGGTCTTCCTAAATTAGTTGTACTTATCAGCTCATCAACCCCTCTAAGATTGTATCCATACATAATATGAAAAGGACTATTTTTTGTACTCTTATTAATTGAGTTGTTGTAAGCAAACTCAACTTATGCTAATGTAGTACCCTATAGTCTTGGTTTGGTTCCAATCAAACATCTTAGCAAGTTTTGGAGGCTTCTATTGAAAACCTCAATTTACCCATTAGTTTTTAGAAAGGCTAAACTAAGACTCAACTTAGTGTTAATTTTTTTTACAAGGTACATAAAAACGGCCCACAAATTCTATATCTCTATATAAAATAATGTTTTTTAGCAACCCACACAATCTTACCACTTATATAAGTAATAGTATAGTAATGTGATGCAAGGTATAAAGTGTGACATTTTAAAAATATATCTACAAATACAAAAATAGAGTCATTGCCTCATTTATTTATTTTTAGCCCAAGTACAAAATTCATATTCATATATTCCAAGGTCTCTCTAGTATAGGCAATGGATGTTATAAACCAATATTTTGGATATTTCCATTTTCATGTTTGTAAAATCCACAACACCATATAAATTTCCTCATATTTGCATTCATGCTTGGCCAATAATAACATTTACACAATTGTGCCAATGTTGTATCCATCCTAAAATGTTGGGTTAGGCCTCCACTAGGTTATCACTCTTTAAAATATGAGGTATGCAAAAACACTACCCCTTGAATAACAAACCATATTGTAGACACCAAATTTTACTCACCCTAACACACCTTAGGATTTTAGTAAAATTTGACAACTTACTCAAGTCATTTTTTAGCCTTTGCTTAAAATAATTTTGTTGGCAACGAACTTGTCTAGTTAGAGGTAAAGCTTATCTAGAAATAAAATTTAATAATTTACCCCCTCATACAAATAGTCAAATAGGAAAATTTCCACCTGGATAAGTTTGTAGCCATGATTTTTTCTAGGCGAAAAATTTATCTTTGAACTTGTAAAATAGAAAGTTTCTTATCTTGGAACCTATGCTTATCCATGCTAGCAGTTTTCTAACCCAAATTAGATTGACACGCTTTAAAATATTTATAATTTGGTATGTTTTTACGTATTCCAACTTGACTAGAGCATGCCAACTCTCTAAATATGCTTTATGTCTAGTTGGAACTTGCTTTTTACTCATACACATAGATTTGACAATCTTATATTTCTCTCTTCTCTTTTAAAGCACTAAAGATCTATAAATTGGGCATGTTTATCAAATTGTAGATATGGTCTTTTGAACACCTTTGGACATATTTTTGAATGCATATACGGGGCATACATGAATTGGAACAATGCAAGAGAATTTTGACACAAATGATCTTAATAGTGAGGAATTTTGTAGCAAAGCTCTAGCTATTTCATACTATAGGTTTTGATATTCCTTAATGTTCCTTTTTCAAGCACCTTTTCATCATCAAATCTATTGATATGTTACATGCAAAAACATGGTCCTTTTAGGAAAAAGGGGAGCTTTCTTATTATTCTTTTACTTTAGAGGTATTTTAATTATTTATTAGAAATTTTACTCTAATATCTTCTAGTTTAACCTTCTTTTATAGGATTCTAACTGTCTTATCCAATTTAATTTGACATGCTAATTTCATTTTGCATTAGACTTGTCTAATTTGCTCTAACCACATCGTAGGATTTACAACCATAAAAATATATCTCCTACTCATGCTCGTAGGGCAAATCCTTACAAAATCACCATTGATTTTACCTCTACAACTACATAGTATGAATTTACAATCAACAATACTAGGAGGCAATGAATTTGTCTAGATTAATCTTTATCTATGTTTATGATAATTTTATAATTCTTTGACATAAATATAGCTAATATTCTATTTTTAACATCCTAACAATATTTATTTCAACTATGAAATCAAGTTCATATGTCATAGGATCTATGGGTTGCGAACCTATCCTACAAGTGGTAAACTCATCCTATAGGATACAAACCATTCCCATTTAGTAATTTTGTTAGTTTCAATATTAGAATAACTTGTAGTAAACCTAGGGATATCCTATCACCCTCACAACTAGTTCAATTTGGTTTTATAATAGTTCCATTTCAATTTTATGTATATAATCATCTTAGAAAAGTTCAAAATCAATTTTGTAAAAATAAACACGAGGCTTGATTATAAATTAAGGAAGTTTAACAAATTCCCAAGCATTAAGTATCCCCCCCTAAATTAACACCCTTGTAGTTTTCTCCCTTTCATTTTTTTTTGTAAATTCATAGGTTGGTAGGTAGGAAACTCGATACAGGTGGTGAACCAATCATAGGTGATGAATATGGTTTTAGATGGCGAATTTATCTTTAGTCAGGTACACACACTCTTGTTTTAGTTTTTCCCTTCAACATCATTATTTTCTTAATTGTGTGCTCTTTGTTATATATTTAGTTCATTAAAGCAACATAAGAAATCAAGGAACCATTATTAAAATATCTTCATTTGTTAAATTTACTAGGCATTAAATCAAATTGCATATAGTTTTGTATAATTATGATTATATGTTTGCACATTACCTCTTGCATCATTGTTTGAAAGTGAAAAGGTATTTAATTTTACAACCTAGTCTAGCAGTATTTTTCAAAGAACTCATAAGTGCATATAGGATTTAGACTTTTGTTTGATTGCATAATTATCTTACTTGCATTGCATTTCAAATATTCATTTCAAGATTTATAGTTTATTAAATATTTAGTTATGACTGAACAATAACCTCCCTACATAACCAAAAGCATAACTCACCAAATGACACATAATATAGAATCATTATTTCTCATTCCTAAAAATTCATCATTATTTAGGAACACTATATATAAATAAGAGGAGGAAAAAAATCCCACTATGGAAACCTTTCTCCCATACATAACAAAAATGGAGAAGTTGTCTTTGGATCTATGGATTAATTTATCACTTTTGCCTAAAAAAAATAATATACTTTATTAATAATCATGAATGCAAAAATTTATAACATTTAGATAATGTATCTCACCCCATTGGTGAGACATCACATTTATAACATGTTAAAAATCCTTGGTTAACTTTCTCATCTTCTAAGTTGATTGAAATTTCTCAAGGATCCTTATATGTAGAGCTTAATGCTTCAAGGTCTAAACCTCCTATTGTCACTATATATGGAGGGAATCTTAACTTGGGGCAACAGTTCCCATCACTCCTTGTAGAGGAATTGTTGAAAATAACTTCTAGTCATGTTACCCCTCTTACCATGGAACTAAACTAATCTAAAATTTGTATTAGCATACCAATGCCCCAATTGGTATTTAAAAAATAATAATTTTTAACCCTGGATGAGGATATACCCATAAGTTGACCCCTCATACCTCTAAAACCATTGGCTTAGACATATTTAACATTAGTAGATTTGTAACAATACCTATGTTTAACTTAATAAATCTCCATAATAATCTCTTTGAACATCCTAAAATACTCAAATGCATCCTTTGATGAACATCCTAAATCCTTATTCACAAGGTTTATTAATTTTAACAAGTCAAGCTTCTCCTAAATTTCAATCCCTTATATCTCAAGTACAATAGTTGACTTAACAAATGTCATCCCTGCAAGGATTTATAAATCAAATATTCATATTTGACGATATGTGCAACCAACCATTATATTTACTTGTGGCTAACCATCGTTTTCCACATCACTTTGAAATCCCTAAGTTTCCCAATTATGATGGTTTAGGTGATATTTTTTATCATATAAAATGTTTCATGCTTAATTACATGAGTATATCATACAATGAGTTACTAATATTAACAATATTCCCATAAAGTCTTACTCTTAGCTTTTGATGCTATAAACTTAAAGGAAATGCGACCACAAGTAATGAAATAAGTAAACAATGTTATAAATTTGATAATATCTAACTAATAAACATGTAAATATGATAAGAAACTTAAAAAATACTCATGCAATAGCCATTAATGAAATCTCACAAAAATATACAATGCTATGCAATGGAGGTCTCTAACACTCCATATTGCAAAAATTATCTACATTGTTACTACTACAACTCTACCCTATGCACTCCAAAATCCTCTTGTTATTCTACTCTAAGAAGACCTATATATAGTGTGACATGACTCTTGGCCTTCTATATTCCTATGACACTTCATCATTCTATTCTTAGGACTCATGTACATGTGGACTGCATGCACATTTACATCATTGCACATTTTATAGTACTTGTGCATTTATTACATTACTTTGAGCAAATAATTAATCCTAATCAAAGATAAAATCCTAATATAAACTTGTACCCATGATGGTACATTAGCAAGTACCAAATAATGTAATATATTCCAACACCACCTGTATTACATTATTTGGGTATTAAAGTCTTTAGTCTTCAATATGGATCTTCAACCTAGTTTTGGAATTTGAGCTCCTCTTTTGCTTTCTTCATTTTGTTTCTTGTCTGTATCCTAATCAACTAAATAGTATCTTCAAAAAATACTATTTTTACTAAGATAACTTTAATTTCATATTCATCTTTCGTTTCCAATTCTTGAATTTCTTGGATCTCCTGAACTAAGTGTCCTTTTTGTTTTCCTTCTCTATATTGCAGTTGAGGATGATTGTATTGATTTTGAGAAGTGTATGGATGCTAAAATTGTTGCCGAGGTGAATTATATTGATTCTAATATTTTTTTTTTGGTAGATAAGATACTATAGCATTACTATCGGGTTTTATAGGTTGACCCAAAACCTTTTACAAAAATTACTCCAGGGTTGTTGATGAACATATCCTTACTAAGGATACTATATATGTAAAATCTACATGCCGCCAAAGCCATTACATCCGGTAAGGCACATAGCATGTTATAAAAAAGAAACTTCCCATACAACATTTTGGGTATACCTTGAGAAAACACACATGCATCATAATTACAAAAAAGAAACAAACACAGATCCCTTCCTTGAGACAATGGAGAAATAAAAAGTTGTAGACACACATAGCAGAGTACTGAAAAAAACTCCCACAAGATTTGTATTAACAATTACTCTTAATAATTATTTGGTAATTGATTTCTTTCGTATATAACATGCTTTGGTACCACATACTATCTTGGCCAATCAGCCTTGGATAAGTGAACCTGCTGGCTAGATTTATGACGGTGGCTATCTGGTGGTCCACGTGGATTTGGTTCAAAGTCTTATATTATCATTTCTTTCCTTCCCTATGATTATCAACCAACATCAAATTGCTAAGATGACTAGGAGCCATGTTATCTAACATGTGACTGTCCCCATTAGTTTTTATGGTATTTCCAAGCAGCATCCAAAATACTGACAGCTCATATAATTTTTATTGTGAGTCTAATTCAAAAAAGAAATGGGAATACTCCTAGCATTCAAACTTATAGTGCCTTCCATGTTGGTAAATTTGACTATGATTCTTGGAATTCTTGTTGAATAAGCTCCTCTACTTCACTCGGGACACCGTGTTACCATTTGAAAATTTTATCACCATCGACACCCAAATTGGCCAGCTTATCAGCAATTTTGTTAGCTTCCCGAAAAACATGTTGGGATTTTATGTCCTATCTTCCCTGGAAAAAGAACCTAACCTCTTCAACAATTGTTTTAATCCTCCAAGGAGGTGTTTTCCAATTATTGAGGAGATTTATAACATGCATAGAGTCTCCTTCTATGATCAAATTGCCTTCTAAGTCTTGAGTCATTTGAAGGCCTCTCCACATAGCTCTAGCTTCAGCTTCGTTGTTCGTCCTTATTCCCAAATATTCAAAAAATTCAAGCATCATATTCCTATTATGATCTCATACAATACCACCAGTGCTTGCTCTGCCAGGATTTTCCTTAGCTGCTCCATAAAAATTAATCTTAAACCAACCTGTAGGATGTGGAGACCACTTAACATTGGCTCTAGGGTTGACTACCCTAGGCACAAAATTATCTAACAAGGTTAAGCTTAAATATTGAGCAATCATGATCTCTTGCAGATGAGGTTTACAGCTATCAAAAGGGATAAGGTTCACATTCTTGTTGGCAAAGGATAGGATCCTGGTAATGATAGTTTGATGATCATGGATAGACTCATTAAATACTCTATGGTTCCTTTCTAACCACAACTTCTAAATATAGTGATTGAGACAAATTTTCCACATGTATCTAAGTCTTTTGCTTGAAAAGGGGTAAGGCCACTAGATGAAAAAATCAAGTACTATGGCTGGTTTAACCCATGAAATATTTAAGGCCTAAAAAACCCCACTTAGGACAGTCAAGTAAAAAGGGCACTCAAGGAAAATGTGATAAATGGTCTTCCAATTAGCCCTGCATAGATAACAACGATTAGTGATACAAATACCTTTACGCATCATATTATCAATGGTTAGAATTCTTCCTTGAATAACCATCCATGAAAAGACTACAATTTTTGGAATTAAATTTTTTATCCAAACTAAGTCCTTTTGGAGGACAAAATCCTCGTCATCAAGCAGAAGCTTGTAAGCTAATTTAATAATGAACTGCCCATTTTCCGTAGGAGCCCAAGTCACTTGATCTTCCTTGGGTCTCATGGGGATAAACTATTGCTCGAGAATGTTACAAAGATCATTTGATTCCACTTGAAATCCCTGAATCCTTATTTGTTTCCACTTCATTCTACGTCTATCCTCAACCATATAATCGAAGACTTTTCTCCCAATGAGTTATTCTGTGATATCTCTGATTCAGGCTAAGTTAGGATATTGCATCAGTGGTTCATCCTTAGCCCACATGTCATTCCAAAAATTTATTCTCTCACCATTGCCTAAAACCCATATTAAACATTTTTTGATGATTTCCTTACAATTGAGAATTGATTTCCAAAAAGTAGAATCTCTGATTGGAACTGAGTCACTTAGAAATTCCATATTTTGAAGATACTTTCATTTGATGATAGTTGTCCATTCATTTTCTTCACTAGAAATGAGGTGCCATGCCTTCTTAGCTAGTAAAGCTAAATTTATATGAGCAATTCTCCTCATACCTAAGCCCCCATTTTCCCTGGGTCTACACACTTTGGTCCATCCACAAGGTGTATCTTTTTTTTCTCCTCTCATCTAATCCATAACAATTCTTTTTGAAGTTTCTAAAATTTCTAGAAAACCTTCATAGGGGCTTTGAAAACGGAGAGGAAATAGACTGGAATGCTCTGAATAGAGGCCTTAGTGAGGGTTATATTTCCTGCTTGAGATAGAATATGACCTAATATTGATTCTAATATTGTCTAGGTTGTAATGTCCTATTTGTTTGGCTTCTAACATTGGCTTGATTTCTAGGATTGAATTTACAGTAATTAGTGGTATGCCCTTTCTTTCTACATACTTGACAATATCTGTTATTCCATCCTGATTTTCCCTTTGATAATTAAGAAAAATTTATTTGTGGATTATATTTTGTGACTAAGGTATTATTATTCATTTCATATTTTACAGATTTTTCCACTTCATATTCTAGTAGGAAATATGTGACTAGATGCTTGTAGTTTTATGGAAGTGCTCTTAGGATTACTTGAACAAGAAACTTGTCTTCAACTTTTTCTCCTAGGGTTAATAATTTCCCTTTTATATCAACTACTTTCCTTAGAAATAATTCTATACTCTCACCACTATTAACTTTTAGAGAATGCAATTGAGTTTGAAGATTCAAAATAGTGGCTTTATTCTTTCCTTCAAAAATATTGGCTAAGGTTTTCCAAGCATCTGTAGATGTTGTTGCTGAACTAATATATGGTTGTATTTCATCTATGATTGCAAAAGTTATGATCATTAGTGCTTTTGCTTCATTTTATTCAAACTTTTGAATCTCACTATCATCTATAGTAGGTTTGGTTTTAGTTCCTTTAACAATATCCCAAAGTTTTTCAACTATCAATATTGCCCTCACTTTGTTTTTCCATGAAGAGTAATTGGGTCCTTTGAGTAGTTGTGATTCTATAAGGATGAACTTATTTGATGTCATGGTAGATGACTCCCTAGTGTTTTGAGTATATCTTTTCAATTTGAGAGTTTGTAGAATATCTTATCTTTCCCAACTATTTTGAATATAGTTTTTTTGATAATAAATTAAGCTTTCTAGCTTTTACTTTGAGTTGAATCTATTTTATCTTCCTAGTGTTTAGATGAAAATTTTATTATAATTTTCAATTCCTATCAGTTTAAATCAATTATTTTATTTCCTCTTGTAGAAATATTAAATATGCAATTTCAATGGATAAGACTCTCAATATCTTTAGGATTTTTTTTTTTTGTTTTGTATTTACATGGTGGAATCGGTAGCCGCCATGAAACTGGGTAGGCTGTATAGCTTTTATTATCTTTAGGATATTTAAGTTGGATTCTCTATGTCTCTTCAATTTGTATATGAGACTAATAAAAATAATCTTCCAACTTTCAAGCAATTCTAGAATTTGGCTTCCTTCAATATTTGAATAATGTAGTTTCTAAATTTCTATAATTTTAAATTTGGTGTAGAACTCCTTATACCTCCCTAATTAGAAATTTAGAAAAACTATGTATTTGCAATTATAATTTCAATTCAATTTGTAAAACCCTTATATCTCCTAGTTTAATAAATTGTAAATATATAATGCAATATGAATTGAATATAATGATTTCAATGCTTCTCTTTTCTACTCCTTTCTTAAGGCATTCAATATACTTTCTAGGGTATTCTTTATCACCTTATTACTCCTACTATTTAAATAACCCTATAAAACTTAATTGATTTCAACTTTAATATATGCCTTATTTCTCCTTTGTACTTTGCAAAGGTTTAAGAGAATAATTCTTACCTTCTCAATGCATCAAAATTTACGTGTAATAAATTTGTATGCTACGCTCGAACAAGACTTCAATCTGCCTGCAATCAATGTAGTCTCTTGCTCATTTAATGCAATCTCTTGGTGTTTGACTATCCTTAATGGTTTAACTTCTCTAAGGCACTATGTTCATTGTCCTCTCAGCTCTACATAGTGATCTTCATGCACTCTCTTTGCTCTCCTTCATTGTCCTTAGTCTATTTTCAATGCAAGATCTATATAAAGCCCTTTGGACATGCTTTTCCCTCTGTTTTGTAACATATATGCAATATAGCTTGTGCCAAGCAAGGTTATGCATAAGGGATTTTCCCTAAAATGTATTTATAAAAATAGGGTGAATTAGTTGAAAAATCCAAAATTATTTATAATTTCAAGGTGAAAAGGTCCCCTATTATTAGGGGTAATATTGGAGATTTAAACTTTAAATGATCCAATTATTATAAAATTGGGACAAAAATACCCAATTAAAGCTTTTACACTCAATGTTTTGGCTAATGGATCCCAATCAAGGGTCCCCAATATTAGCCAATTCTAAATTCTAAAAATCAAAATATTTGTTAATTAAAAATGATTAGCCACTATGCATAACCTTGGTGCCAAGTGGCACTAAGGGTCTTCCACTCCTTGGTAATGTCTCCTGCAACACCTTTCTCTTCTCAATGCTTGTGCCAAGTGGCACTAAGGTTTTAACACCTTTCTTCAATGTCGTCTGAGGTGTTCTTTAAACCTATACTTGCCTAATGCTTCCTGAGAGCATTATATTATGAGTGCAAGAATATTAACATATCCTCTTAACTATCAATGATGACACACTCTCCAATGGCATGTGGTGTTTTCTCCACTTGTTGAATGCTATTTGAACACTTGGTATTTTGTTAACGCACCCTAGTCTTCTTCCTACCTTATCATTCGAAGCTACTCAATGCTCACGATACCTTTTGTAACTCCTTAACACTTGAAAATATTTTCTTCTTATTCTATGGTAGAGGTTTCAATGAGTTTTATGGCAGTCCCTCTAGCTTCTTGATGGTGTTATGAGGATGCAAATAGCTCTTGTTTTTAAACACTTCTCTTAGGCACCAATTGTGTATATGCCATAGCCTGTAGGTTTGATGTTGATAGTGTAAACTCTCATTCTTCTCCTTACATGAATGGTGTACTCTCGATGACTTAGCCTTGAAAACCTATGTGTCTCCTCTTCTCATTGGTGATGCAAACTTTCTGGTTTACCTTACAACTTGTAATAGTCTTCAATGTTGTTACACAGGCCGAATGGAGATGCTTTCCTTGGCATAAATCATTTCCTTCTTCAATGTTATTATGTGTGATGAATAATGACTATGTATTAATACCTAATGATGCTCTATCTGGTGTAATTTGTTGCCTTTTGGTTGTGTTGCTTATGGTAAACCTCTTTGTACCTCATTACCTTACCTTCACCAAAGGCTCTTGAATGATGGTCGTACCTTCTTGATGTATTTAGGGTTTTCTATTGAGTTCTCTTACTTTAGCTCAATATTCCTTAGATGAATACGTATCTTGAGAATTCTAAAGCAATATTTTTCTTTTCTATTTCTATATCACTACTTCTCCAAGCAATATTTGATTTTCTTGATTTTAAATGTGTAGGTTTGATGATGTTCAAGATGTCTCCTTTTCACCTTGGAGATACTAAACCTTAGATCTCTATTTGATGGCTCTAATGTGGTTCTCTTTAAATCTTAAGATGCATTGATTTAAGTGCTTACCCCACTATACTTTAAATCGACATGCTTCCTTTCAATAAAGGGGTTTCAATGTTAGCTTCTTATCCTTGGAAAATTTTTACTATTTCTCCTAGCTTGGTTAACTTTCAATGATGATTCCAAGCTTTTTAATCAGGCTGATAGCATATCTTTTGAATGACAGTACTTTGCACTATAGGATGTGCAATCTATAATTTAGAATAATGTCTTATTTTCTTTACTAGATAATAGGATGTTGATATTTTTCTTTCTCTTGAAATATATCTAACTCCTATTTTTATGTGCAGGTTATAAATCTTGTAGAAACTATCTTCTACACTTCTTTGAAGACGTAAACTAGAAACCTTCTATCGCAACTTTAAACCTCAAAATTTGGTGCTTAATAGACTTAATTATTTACTAAATAAGGATGTTCAGCCAATGAATCTTTTGCACCAAAGTTTCATACCTTTTTAACTTAGGTTAGATGATGGATAATTTTTTTTTTTTTGTACAAGTTAATTTAGTTTTTGTTTAAGTTTGTTAAGAATATGGGTTATCATAATAATTATAGTCTATCAAGATTTGTATCAATATGTCTATTATAAGCTCTTATAATATTATATTAGCTCTAGCTAGAGCACATCAACTGGCTAGAAGCATAATATGGCATATACTTTTGTATCTAAAGTAATATAAATCCTTTCCTTAAAAAATAAAATGGGAGAATGGAATGGTACTAGGGTAGTGAGAGGTTGTATGGAGAAGGTTGAAGAATTTGGGGACAGTGAAGAATTTGATCAAATTGATCCACCATCTTGTTTCTCTATTATATGAGAGATTTTTTCAACATCTTCTTGAAAGGATCAACTATCCCATTATTATTTATTATATTTTTCACTTGAGATCATTTATAACAATAAGGAAGGCAATGAAAGGGGTATGATATCTAATACCCAAAATTTTGATATCATTATTTCATATTTATTGACATACACTCAAAATATAAATAACTCTAATATCACTAATTCAAAACTTAAAAAATTAAGTTAAAGATAAAAAGAGTGAAACTTAAAAATAACTAAGTATAACAAAAAAAAAAACACAAAATTATATAAGAAAAATAACATAATTATTTTATTACCTAGAAAACTTGGTATGATGCAAATAATCAGTAAAAAGAGATGTGAGGCTATAACATTGCATCTATTACTCATATTTTTACAATCAATGTGGATCCATGATTATAATATTGTTGGAAATCCACCTTATTGAATGTGGAAGGTCACCCACATGGAAATGTTACAATTCACCTTCAATGAGTTAGGTCATCCATATAAAAATATGGTGATTCACCTTCCATGAGTTACAAAGTGTATTTAATTGAAAATTATATACATATGACTTTTTTTATTGATTTTTAATGATGTGTTAACATGGCTAGAGATGTATTTGTCTATAAAAATCTAAAAATAAAAATTTGCTATTTTTAGTATACCATTTATTTTGTATTTTTGAGGGCCTCCATAACATTTTTATAAATTTATTAGCAATTATCTATGATAAAGTTGACTGCTAAAATTTTTGTTCTCTCTCTAATCGATTTCAATGCTTAGGATCAAAATAGAGTCATGAGCACAAAGTTATGACAATGTGGTTATGATTAAATTTTTTTTTTCAAGAATAAATCCCTACCCCAAAAAAGTTCACATGCATGGATTAGGATCATATATAATAATAGGATTAACATAAAATATTTAATTTGATCTATGATAAAATGGAAATCTCCAAAATGTGACTTCATAAAAATTAATATTAATGGTGTTTCTAAATGAAATCTTAGAAAATCTAGTGAAGATGTTTTTTGAAATAATGAAGAAACATCTCTTTAATTACTTGGAATCATATGAAACTTCAACTGACAACTCTGCAAAGGCTAGGATAATTCTTACAAAGATCACAATTACCGTTAAAAAACCATTGAAATACATTTCAATTGAGGGGGATTCATAAATTATTATTAATGTTATTAATAAAATAGATGTAGAAAATGGATAAAATATGCAATGTATATGAGGAGGTCTAATTAAAGACAAAATCTAATAGTAGCATGAAATATCTCATAAGAAGCTCATAAACCAAAAAATGAACAAAAACTAGATACTTGCATAATGTTTTCCTAGAGATGTCACAACCAACACATCTATTGAGAGCTCTTCATTTTACCTAGAGATGTCTTAAATGGTTACAATATCATATTTATATACCCATAGTGAGTTCTCAATAAACTCAGGGGGAGTAATATAGAATGATCAAAGTTTAAATATGGTTCTAGTGGAAAGTAAGCAACCCAAGATCTAAAAGAAAGTAGAGGCGAGTGCACAACATTAATAATATAACTCTTTTTGTTAGAGCTTATAGGAAAGGAGAGTAGAACCAAAGTTTAAACTACAACTTGAAGCACCAATGCATGCAACTAAAATAAAAAAAGTGATCTAAGCAGAACCACCTATCATAAATATATGATAATCATAGGATAGTGGTAACAACCAAAATACTAGATGGAATATATATAGAGTGAGTGACAAGATGGATCAAGTGGACCAAATGTAGAAAACCAAGATTTTAGACATAGGATAAAGAGAGAGAAATCATTCAAGTTCTAGTTGAGCTGACACTAGCCATACTCAAAATATTTGGGAAGGTAAATTATGCAAAGGTGTACAATTTCTTGGTTGTATGGTCTTTTCTCTATGAGATGGTACAACATTTAAGGCACCATCATGAGTTCTATAGAGAAGCAACTATGAACCTAAGAACATTAATGGCAGGATATCTCTACAATAAAATTTTGGCATGGATGACAAGTCCTCACCTCTAACATCCCTAGACCTTGTGACCTTGGGATTGTGCACTATCAATAGTACTATGAGCAAGAATTTTGAAAGTGGGGGGATTTTAAATTTTGGGTGGGGAAAGGCCCTATGTATTATCTATAAATATATATTATTCCTTTCATTATAAATTATTAGAATCCATCCATCCTCTAAGGGGTGCTTTTATTCATTCTCTCTTGTGATTTTGCTTTGCTAGAGCCTTGCATAGCCAGCCAAGGAGTTTTTGAACCTCCTCTCTCTACATTTGTGTAACTCAAATTTCACACTAATAAAAAATTGACTAATTATGAAATCCTTATCCTAATTATAGTGTGGGTGTTAAATTTTTTTATATGTTCTTGGAGGGACCTATGTTCCTTGTGCATTGTCGATTGCTATTCATGTGTTCACTTCAAACCCACCATGGCATTGTTTTGACCATTGCACAACTAGCCCCAAAATTGGAGACCCACCTTTTTATTTTTTAGTTTTTGGAAAATTTTGGTTTAGGTTGCAATATATGTTCCAAGGTTTGGGTGTGTATTAGTGTCTCCTTTTAGTTTATTTTAAGTTTTTTAGTGTGTTGGTTAGGTTCCTTTTTTTTTATTGTTTTGGTTAATTTTAATGTTTTGAATTAAAACAATTCAAACATTTGAAATTAATTAAATCAAATTTAAAATAAAAAAGGAAAACAAGTAAAATGAAAAAAAAAAAAAAAAAAGAAAAAGAAATAAAATAATTATATATATATATATATATATATAAAGCCATCAATGTTTCTTTTTTAAGTTAATTTAATTTCATTGATGGTTTTGTTCTAGGAAAAATTTAATTTAATTATTTTTTTTGGTAGGTAAAAGTAATTTTATTTACTTTACAGGTTGAAGGGACCCGCCCCTTTTTACATTCGAAACAACTATGGCTGGAAGGCCATAGTCCCATATCTAGGGGATGTTGAGCCAACAAAATAAAGCAACTAACCAAAAATATTCACGGACCGCCCCCACAGGCGTCCTTCCACAAACGTACAAAAAATTCAAACTACATATCAAAACAAAAACAAACACCATCACGCCCATGCTCCACATGAACCAAAAACCTCAATTCCCATTTTTATAGGATTTGTGACTTGTTTCATTTTTGGCATTGTCCCTGCTGGGGAGGAGAGTTTCCAAAATGGCAGGGAGTCTCTTGAGCTCCTCAATGGCACTGGACATGAGATTGTTCCCTTTGCATAGGACATTAGCCACTATTTGAAAGTGTCCTACTACTTCATTGATGCGAGTGAGAGCTACTATTCTCAACATGTCCTGAGTGAGGGAGTCACTATCGTGGTCCTTCTGGGTATCCTCCCGAGTCTCTTTCTACCACTCTTCTTGGTGTTCTTCTTGGTTTCCTTCCTGGGAGCCTTCGTCATCACTAGTGGTCTTTGTGGGAGTGGTGGATGGGGAAAGAAAGGTGGTGAAGTACAGACAAGTGGCAGGAGAAAATTTGAGGCACAAGCAACTAGACCTTCGACTAGGACAATAGTTGTGGAGGAGATGGTCTGGAGAGACTACACTTTTCTTCGTATCTTTGCTATTTTGAAAAATGATGAAGGTGCCTTAGAACCAATGGGTCAAGGTGTTGAAAAACACCTTAATGGGTGGGACCTTTTTGATGTGATGGTTAGAGCCAACTTTAGAGGTGTGGAGGCCCTTAGGTGTCGAAAGGACACCATTGGGGTAGCAACAACCACCATTGTTGTTGGAATTGTAATGATGTTGGGGGCTAAACTCACTCCTAGGAGGTATTGACAAAGTACCATTGGTCATGTAGCCCAAGCTACTTATTAGTAAGATTCTCTACATCATGATTGAATTTCTTGATAATCTCACATGGGAAGTTGTATTCCTAGATCGTTAAGGTGGTTTGAAGGATGGTTTTGTTGGCTAGGACATCGACCACTTGGTTAGCTTCTCTGAACACATGCTTGATTTGGTTTTGATCCTTGTCATTGAGGTATTTTTGAAAATCTTGAATGATCCTTTGGATGTTCTTCCCTCCTCTGGTGTTGTTTTGTATAAGCCCCACTATAAATTTTGAGTTGCCTTCAAAGATGATAGGGCTGGCCATGGATTTGCATATGTCAATGATTCTCTAGAGAGCTCTGGATTCTACGTAATTATTGGTTTGGGTGCCCAAATTTTTAGCAAATGCTTGGATGATATTACCATTGTGGTCCCTGACCACACCCCCTACTCCTGCTTTTCTCAGGTTGCCTTTGGAGGCACCATTAAAATTGGCCTTCAGCCAACCATGGGGGGAGAGTCCACTTGGCTAAGGCTCTGTCCTTGTGGGACTCCTTGGCTTTGCAATAGTCTTGGAGAATCCTAAGAGCCATAAATAGGTGACCTTATATTCCATCTTGGGGAATTTTTGGGCAAGGGATGAGACTGTTGTTTTTTGTTGCAAGGGCGATGGCTCTTGTCGTAACAAAATTATGATCCCTATGATCCTCACTGAAAACTTGTTTGTTACGTTCCAGCCAAATCTTCCAGGCAATATGGTGGGCCAAGGAATTCCAAAGGAAGTTGAGTCTTTGGTTTTTGAAGATGTTGGGCCATTGGATGAACATGTCATTGATAGTTTTTGGCCTAACACAACAAACCTAAAACTTGTTGGTCACCAGGGAAAACATGTTACTGGTGAAGAGGCATTCCATCAGAATATGCTGAGTCAATTCCCAAGCTTACCCACACAGGTAGTATCTATTGGGGACAATGATCCCTCTACACATCATATTGTTAGTGGTAAGGATTTTATTATGTATAGCAGTCCAACATAAGTGGGCTATATTTAGGATTAAAGCCTTAAGCCACACACTTCTAGATAAGGTCTGCTTGCTTTTGGGACTGGCTCCTCTGGTGATGCTTTCTATAAGTTGGGAGGTGGACTTCATAGAGAAATTACCATCACTCGCACCTTTACAGAATTGTTCATCTTTTTTCTAGGATTGGGGGACTAAATTTTCCTTCATGATCGCATGGATATCTGACACTGCGTTGTTGATTGCGTCGTTCTTAATTCTAAACTGAACCTTTTTCTACTTTTGGATTCCCTAGTTGGAGGTGATGAAGTCTACTATGTGGGCACCATACTTGTTGTCAATTAGGTTCTTGATAACAGTTAACTTTTGGTCACTTATGAGAAGATCTTTTCTAGCCCATGCATCCTCCTAGAATTCAATATCTTTGCCATATCCCAACTACCACAAAGAGCCTTGGTATAGGAGATTTTGGGTGAGGGATATGGACTTCCAAAAGTGAGAACAGTTACTAGGGATATCCATCTAAAGAAAATATTATTGCTGGAGATACTTTATTTTGACTATATTCACCCCTTGAGATTAGCAATCGATACTACCTTCCATGCTTGCTTAGCCAGAAGGGCTACATTGGTGGCATTGATGTGCCACATACCTAGGCCTCCATGATCCTCAGGGGAGCACACTTTGTCCTAGGAAACCAAGTGGAACTTCTTTTGGTTTTCATTTCCCAACCACAAAAAATATTTTTGGATTTTTTCGATGGCCTCGTCCACAGCCACCAGAATTTTGAAGACAGATAGGAAAAATATGGGAATGCTCTGTAAAACAACTTTAACTAGGGTTGCCTTGCTTGCAATGGAGAGGAGTGCACCTTTCCATCTTGAAAGTTTTTTGTGGATCCTGTCGATGACATTCCTCCACATGTATTTGAGGGGCCTTCCTTTGAACATGGGGAGACCCAAGTATGTGGTCGGGAAATCTGCAATGGAGCATCCCAAAATTCTCATGATCTTGTGTTGTCTTTTGGGGGGTGTTAGTGAAGTACAACTTGCTTTTGATGTAGTTGATTTTTTGACCTTCTACCTCTTCATAAAGGTTGAGAATCATTTTGATAGCTTTGGCATCAGGAAATGAGGCTCTAGTTGCCAACAAGGCATCATCCACAAATTATTTATGAGTTGAGGGCAAGAGGCTAGTGGCAGCTTTGATGCCCAAAGTCATATTGTTAGAGCAAGAATTCTTGATAGCTCTTCCTAGGCTATCTACCAAAATGATGAAGATAATGGGGAAAGTGGATCTCCCTGTCTAAGCCCCCTAGAACTCGAGAAGTAACCAGCAATAGTACCATTCACCAGGATCAAAAACCATGATGAGGAAATGCACTTATAAATAAGATTGACCTAAGATTCATGGAAGCTTAACTTGAGAAGGATTTGGGTGAGGAAATCCTTGTTAACTCTATCAAAATATTTGTTCATGTCTAACTTGAGGAAAAAGGTAGCCGACTTGGAGGCATGGGCAGAGTGGATCAATTTGTGAATGGTGATGACTTCATCGAGGATGTTGCAACCTTTGACAGTGTTGCCTTGGAAAGGATCGATAATGGAGGGGAGAATACTCGATAATCGGTTGGCCATGGATTTGGATAGGATTTTATAAATGACATTGTACAAAATAATAGGGCAGTAGTCTGAGAGGGACTAGGGATTCTCACCTTTAGGGATCAAAGCTAGGAAAGTGGAGTTGAAATCTCTGGGGATAAAATGGAAGACTGCATTTCCCTGATGGAGTTGCATAAGTCCGAGCCCAATATACCCCAATAATTTTGGAAAAATATGGGTGGAAAATCATCCAACCTAGGGGCTTTGTCTAGATTCATGGAAAATAGGGCTTGGTGAATTTCCTTGTGGGATAGATGACTAAGGAGGAAGTGATTGGTATCCTAGGAAATGATGGAGGGGATATTAACCAACAAGGCTTCCATGGTAGGAGGGGACTGGTATGAGGGAGAGGCAAGGAGGTTTCTAAAGTGTCTCACCGCTTCTTCCCTGATATGGAGGATGTCTGAATTAGTAGACCCATATTTCTTGGTCAGGTTTTTGATATTATTTGCACCCCTGTGCCTCAGGGTGGATATATGGAAGAATTTGGAGTTAGAATCCCCTTCCTTGAGCCACTGTTGTTTGGAATTTTGGTGCCAAAATATTTCCTCCTTGTTGAGGATGTTGTGGTAGTCGAAAAACAATCGTTGCTCTTCATCATGGAGGTTATTGTTGTCTGATCCCTTCTTAAAACTATCCTTTATCTGATTAATTCTAGCGTTGACCTGATTCTTTGCTTTGAATATATTCCCAAATATCTCCTTGTTCTAGTTTTTCAAATTTCCATTGATGAATCTAAGTTTTTGCATGAACTGGTTGGTGTCTGATCCTGGGAATTTTCTTTTCCGCCACAAAGCAATCTAATTGTTGAGATTGGGGTGATGGTTCCACATTTATTTTAATTTGAAGGGGGTTCTGAACTGAGGTTTGGTACTAGTTTCTAGCACAAGGGGGCTGTGGTCAGACCCAATATTAGGGAGAGCTAGAAAACTGGGATCCCTAAAAAGTGGGAGGGCTTCTTGGGATAACAAAAATCGATCAAGGCATTCCTAAATAATACGGTTACCTTTCCTCCTATTGCTCCATGTGAATAAGGACCCCTGAAGATGAACATCCATGAGGATATTGGAATCAATAAAGTGTCTCAAGTCATATGTTTCCCTATAAGTTAACATAGTTCCTCCCCTTTTATCTGAATACTGCAAAGGAGAGTTGAAGTCCCCTGCTAGAATCCAAGGGGTTCCATCAAAGGCTTGCCTTATCAAAGTGAGCAAGTTCCACAAAGCCACTCTGCCCTGGGAGGAGTTAGGGGCATACACATTGGTCATCAAATAGGAAACTTGGGAACTAATATCATAGAATAGGATGCTACTCACCCTATCCTGGATGAAAATGAGGTTGCCTTACACCTTACTGGGATTCCATAGGCAAAGCAACCCACCAGTCGATCTGAAATCTAAGGAATGGACAAACTGATAAATTTTCTAGATCTTTTTGGCCACCCTAGATGACCAGTGTTCATTGAGTTTAGTTTCCTAAATAAGGAAAATAGTTGGGTTATGTTATCTTATCATAGCTACAACCACTCTTTGATTGGCTGCTTCATTCAACCCTCTCACATTCCATAAGAGGACTCTCATTTAGAACTTTTGGGAATTATTTTACCCCCTTTTCCTTGCTGTGTAGGGGGTTTGTATCTTTGGGTTTCTTCCTTAGTACTAATTTCATTATCCTGGAATAGGGTTTTCTAGGTCCCATTGTCTATATCTTCTGCTATGTTCGTGATTCTTCTATTTTCTTTCGATGGTCTACCTTTTTTCCTCTCCCCTTTAACATCTATCTAGAATTTCCTAAAGCTACGAGTTTGTTTAGGGTTCCACTGCTCAGGGGAAGGTTGGTCACGATATTCACTATTAGAGGTAGGGTTGTAGAAGGTGGGTGAGGTTGGAGCCCTAGAATTTGGGGGTGGAGAGTCCTATGAGGTGGATGATGATGGGGCAGAAGGTTTTATGGGGGGCCTCTGGGGGACTAGGAGGGGGAGGGACTGGGAGAATATTTTTGGCGAGAGGCAAACTTGGGGACTTGGTGGGTGGGGTTGGGCCTAGGGCATTGAAGGGGTTTAGGGTTAAAAACTAGGTTAGATTCAATAGGGATTTCCCCTTACTCAAATTCCTCAAAAACACCATAATTTTTAAGTGCATCAAATTGATTAGTAACAAGGATAGAAGCATTTGCCTTTTGATATGGGGTGTTCACCATCAGTATAGCTTGATGCTCGACAATCGTTGTATGGTTTTCTATAGTTCATCTAGAGATATGCTTTGGATGATCCATGATCTACTTGTCCATGATAGGGTTCCTAGCCTTAGGGTACTAGGACTGTAGGTGGTATTGCATCTGGCATTTAGGGTAGAATACCAATTTTGTTCTCATAGATTAGTGGTTGCCTCCATTTGAATTCCCCATATATGAGGTTCAAGTATTCTGGGAGTTGGCTTTCCAAGTTCACATTGACATAGATGCGGGCCTAAGTTAAGCACATTCTTGCTTGGGTGGCTGGGTCAATAGCCACAAGATTCCTGATAGCCTTAGCTAAGCCTTGTAGAGCATCTCCATATAAGAAGTGAGTTGGGAGGTTCGGAAGTCTCACCTAGACCAGAGCGTAGTTGATATTGTGATAACTTGGGTCAAAATTTGGTTGCCATTTTTTAAAAATAGACTTCTTCTCCCAAAAAACCATGGTCCTTCGAACAAGATATGTTATGCATCCTCCTGGATGTTGAGTTGGATCATAAAGAAACCCTGAGTCATTACCGATAAATCCATGCTTCCTAGAGTCTTCCACTTGGATGTTGCCTATCTACGAATTGAATCCATGTCTGTGCGGCCTCCTATGAACTTTCCCACCAAGGAGTAGGTGTCACAAATTTTGTAGTTTTCCATGAGGCTCCTAGGGCATAAGACATCGCAACCCTGAGTAACAAACTCGTATGTGGTGTCAGGTTTGGTTCTCTACTTGCTCTACAATAGATCTACATATGAAGGGTTTCCATAGATATGGTCATCGTTGATAGTATTTTCCCCAATGTCGTAGTTAATCTCCTCATTTTTATTGGCAGTGGTCGATCCCACCATCTTCCCTGCCTTCGCAGTGGTGCTTGTGGTGTTATGAGAGCCACTTGCCATGTCACTACGTGTGACCTGATTCCAATTTTCCTTCTCGTCTCGTGATGCCATGGATGCTCCACTCGACCCTCATTCATACTGCGCACATCTAGACAATATAAACCCTAGGTTTTCATTTACTGACACCTTATCCAAGTGCAGCCGAGTAATTTTTTGCCAATCCAATTGTTTTCCAAATTAGTTTAATTTAATTATGAATAGTTTTATTTTGGAAGGTTTAATTTTTTTTCCTTTATTGCAAGTTACTATTAAAAAAAAGGAAAAGAAAAGAAAAAAAGTGGCAGCACTCAAGAAGAGAAAATGTCACATATCATGCCAATGGAAAATAAAATGTTGGAAAGTCAAAAGTTGGAAATACTGGTTGTAAAATAGAATATTATTTTTAATGCAAATATTTCATAAACTTGCACTTTGTTAGCAAGATGGAACGAGATTTTTCTACGTTTTTGAGCTAACATTTTATATTTTCTTCCATTCTTTCTTGGCTTATAGATAGTGTTAAATGCATTTTAATAATTGCATTATCAAAGGTTTAGAAGCATGAAATTTATTTGTGTTCCTTAGAAGATTACACCTAATTTATTTCGAACCGTGTGTATGCAGATTCAAATAAATTTGGTTATATGCAAAAAGTCTCACATCTCCTATTTTGTAGGATAGGGTGGCATTAGACTGAGAGTAGTTTGTTTTTAACATTTTTGGCTTTTTAATTTATTTTCCATATTTTATTTATTTTTTAATTTTTTTTAACCTTCTCTTTTTACAGTTTTTTTAAAACTTCGACGATTAAAATAAAAATTAAAAAAATTAAAATCCCAAAAACAAATACACAAATGTGAAGAACGAGCTCTAACGTTTCATATTATGCAATTTTAGTTTCATTTTGAAGCCATTTCAAAATTATAAAAATTATTCAAAGTTGATGTTTTTACAAGCATTTTATAATTTTGGATTTTACATAATTTCGCATTTCAAAGGTAAATCAGATTTCAAGGCTTTGCATGTTTATATTTTCAACATTCTGGTCCATTTCCAGATTTTATTTTTATTTTTCTAACCCTTCTCTTTTGCAGATTATTTTAAAACTTTGACGATTAAAATAAAAATAAAAAAAATTAAAATTCCAAAAATAAATGTACGGGTGTAAAGAATGATTCCAAAGCAATTTTGATCCCATTCTGAAGCAATTTTGAAATTATAAAAATTATTGAAAATTTTTTGTTTTATGGGGATTTTTATAATTTCAGAATTTTACATTATTTTATATTTTGAAGGTAAATCAATTTTTAAGCTTTGCATTTTCATTCGCAAGCAATAAATGAACTTCCCTTTATGAAAATTGTAATTTCATTAAAGGGGGGTAATTTATATGGAATTTCATAGGCCATCATTTTTAAAATAGTAAATTGGCTTCTCTTTATGAAAATTCTGATTTCATTAAAGAGAGATAAATTATATCAAAGGTTATTGTTTTTAAAGCAGTAAATTATTTATTCTTTATGAAAAATACAATTTCATTAGAGAGGGGTAATTTACAATGACATTTTATGGCCATTACATTTTATAATTAGTCATGCATATTTATTTCCTTTTGTATTCATCAAGCAATAATTACAGGAATTCAATCACATTTACATTCACTTTCTTTAAGTTTAATGAACAATCAATAGCATAGCTTAGTTAAATAAACCACTACAGGCCCCTTGTTAACAATTACTTGCAAATCACTAAGGTATTCCTAGCACTTATTTGACATATCTTCACAAATATTACTAATACACATGTGCAATGCTTATATAGCGGAACCTTGGAGAAGTTTTTTGTTTTTAAATTCTTTGCAAGAAAGGGTTTTGTGATCAAAATCCTAAGTGTGAGTTTGGTTTTGCAATTGGGTAAAATTACCACTCAATAGACATGAGGGGGTATTATTAGATATTTGGTGTATTGCCACCCATAGATAGGCTAGATAGACTTTTTATTTTTTGCACATTATAATTCCAACCATTTATTGCTTTCTTTTACTTTTTTATAATTTATATTTCCCACCATTTCCTATCATTTACTCCATTCCTTTTACTACTTCCCCTCTTTTCCCTTTTTTCTGAAGTCAAGGCCTAGTAGAGTAGGACTAGCATAGGAAGGAAGAAGACAAGCATCGAAGATCACATACAAAACAAGGAGTTGGCCTTGGTTAAAAAACCTTGAAGGTTTTTCAAAAAAGTCACATCCCATACTTCTTAGACTTCCTAGGACTATTTCCCCCCACATGAGGTGTACGACACAAAATGCACCCACATGGAGATACGAAGAGATGATTGTAACCATAGGGGATAACAACACTTAGGGAGGTATAGGGATTGCTTTCGACCCCTAGCAAGACCCAATAAAAATATTATAAAATCATATTTGGATAGAATATTAGTTTTTCAACAAGCATTGCAATTAAGATAAAATATTATTTTTTTAAATGCATTGCAATTCAAATAAAATATTATAAAATCAAATTTGGAGAAAACATTGTAAAATTAGATGTAAATATAATATTATTTTTCTCAACATGTATTGCAATCTAATTAAATATTATAATATCATATCTACATAAAATGCAATTCAAATAAGATAAAAAATTCTTTTTTAGCTACAAAAATCTCTCTTATTTGTGGCAATGCAAGATTGCTCGTTAACCTAGATTCTCTTGCATCATGCATGCCATGTAAGAGGATTGTACCATGAGCTCCATCTCATAAAAAAATTGTGAATTAAAAAACTAAAGCCCCATACTTAGCAACTTTGGATGCATTCATCCATGTTGCTTCTTCAATTATTTTATTCTTGCATTTCACCAAGTATTTATTATACCTGTGTATGTCTTGTCTTGTTAATCACTCACGAGTCTATCACCACTTCCATCTCATCTCATTATTTCTCCAAAAACTATTGTGCCCACTCTTCCATTGAATGGTTTGAAGTTGTATTATATTTTCCACTTGTTGATACCATGTACAAATTTACCACATTTGAAATTAGAGATATATCTACTCCAAATGTTCTATCTCATAAGTGTTTTCTGCAAGTTTCTTCAACATGACAAAGCCCAATATTTTTCCATTTTAGTTTGTTATAAGTTCATCGTGGAACCTTTCCTTCCTCAAATGAACTAAAACTATTTCTCCAACATTAAATTCTTATTTTTTCCTCTTATGATCAACTTCTTGTTTATATATCATTGTACTCATTTCCAATATTTCATTCACCTCCTAATGTAACTCATGTTTGTACTCCATAAAATCCTCTTCTATAGAACTTGGTCTTCCTAAATTAGTTGTACTTCTCAACTCATCAAACCTTCTAATATTGTATTCATTCATAATATGAAAAGGACTATTTGTTGTAATCTTCATAAATGAGTTGTTGTAAGCAAACTCAACTTATGCTAATGTAGTACCCCATAGTATTGGTTTGCTTCCAACAAAACATCTTAGCAAGTTTTGGAGGCTTCTATTGAAAACCTCTATTTTCCAATTAGTTTTTGGAAAAGATAAACTAAAACTCAACTTAGTGTTCATTTTTTCACAAGGTACATAAAAAATGGCCCACAAATTCTGTATCTCTATCTAAAATAATATTTTTTAGCAACCCATACAATCTTACCACTTCTATAAGGAAAAATATAGTAATGTGAGTGGCATCACTTAACTTCTTGCAAGGTATAAAGTGTGACATTTTAAAAAATATATCTACGAAAAAAAAATAGAGTCTTTGCCTCATTGATTTCTTTGTAGCCCAAGTACAAAATTTATATTCATATATTCCAAGGTCTCTCTAGTATAGGCAATGGATGATATAAACCAATATTTTGAATCTTTGCCTTTGCATGTTGGTAAAATCCACAACCCTGTATAAATTTCCTCATATTTGCATTCATGCTTGGCCAATAATAACTTTCACACAATTGTGCCAATGTTATATCCATCCTAAAATGTTGGGCTAGTCCTCCACTATGATTATTTCTCACTAGGTTTTCACTCATTAAACTATTAGATATGCACAAACAATACCCCATTGAATATAAAACCATATTGTTGACACCCAATTTTACTCACACTAACACACATTAGGATTTTAGTAAAATTTGACAACTTACTCATGTCATTTTTTAGCCTTTGCTTAAAAAAAGTCCATTGGCAACGAACTTGTCTAGTTAGAGGTAAACCTTATCTAGCAATTAAATTTAATAATCTTCCCCCTCCTACTAATGGTAAAATGGGAAAATTTTCCACCTAGATAAGTTCATACCCATGATTTTTTCTAGGCAAAAATATATCTTTGAACTTGTAAAATGGAAAGTTTCTTATTTTGGAACCTATGCTTATTCATGCTAGCAGTTTTCCATCCCAAATTAGATTGGAAAACTTTAAAATATTTCTAATTTGGTATTATTTTTTACGTATTCCAACTTGACTAGAGCATGAAAACTCTCTAAATATGCTTTTTGTCTAGTTAAAACTTGCTTTTTCCTCTTACACATAGATTTGACAATATTATCTTTCTCTCTTCTTCCCCAAAGCCCTAAAAATCTATAAATTGGGTTTCTCGCTCTCAAATTATATATCTGTTCTTTTGAACACCTTTGGACATCTTTTTGAATGCATACACAAGGTACACATGAAGTGGAATAATGCAAGATAATTTTGACACAAATGATCTTAATAGTGAGGAATTTTACAGCAAAGCTCTGGCCATTTCATACTATAGGTTTTGAGATCCTTTAATTTTCCTTTTGCAAGCACCTTTTCATCATCAAATCTATTGAGATGTTACATGCAACAACATGGTCCTTTTAGGAAAGAGGGGAGCTTTATTATTATGCTTTTACTTTAGGTGTATTTTAATTATTTATTAGACATTTTAATCTAATCTATTATAGTTTGACATTCTTTTATAGGATTCTAACTGCCTTGTCCAATTTATTTGATATGCTAATTTCATTTTGCATTTTATCTAATCACATCATAGGATTTATAAGCATCAAATAAGATCTCCTACTCATGCTCTTAGGCCAAAACCTTACAAATTCACCATTGATTATACCTCTACAACTACATAGTATGAATTTACAATCAGTAAGACAGTGAGGCAATGAATTTGTCTAGATTACTCTCTATCCATGTTTATGATAATTTTCTAATTCGGCAATGAATTTGTCTAGATTACTCTCTATCCATGTTTATGATAATTTTCTAATTCCTTGACACCAATTTAGCTGATATTCTATTTTTTTCATCCTAAATATCTTTTATTTCAACTATAAAATCAAGTTCATATGTCATAGGATCTATGGGTTGCGAACCTATCCTACAAGTGGTAAACTCATCCTGTAGACTACAAACCATTCTCATTTAGTAATTTTGTTAGTTTCAACATTAGAATAACTTGCATTTAATCATAGAGATATGCTAGCACCATCACAACTAGTTAAATTTATTTTTGTAATATTTCTATTTCAATTTTATGTAGATAATCATTTTCGACAAGTTCAATATCAATTTTGTAAAAATAAACAGGGGGCTTGACTGTAAAATAAGGAAGTTTAACAACTTTCCAAGCGTTAAGTATCCCCCCTAAATTAACACCCCTGTATTTTTCTTTGTTTCATTTTTTTTGTGAATTCATATGTTAGTAGGTAGGAAACTTGATATATATGGTGAACCAATCACAGGTGATGAATATGGTTTTAGATGGTGAATTTATCTTTAGTCATGTTACATGTACTCTTATTTTAATTTTTCCATTCAACATCATTGTTTTATTCATTGTGTGCTCTTTGATATCTATTTAGTTCATTAAAGCGACATAAGAAATCAAGGAACCATTATTAAAATGTCTTCATTTTTTAAATTTATTAGGCATTAAATCAAATTGCATATAGTTTTGCATAATTATGATAATTTATGTTTGTACATTCTCTCTTGCATCATTGTTTGAAAGTGAAAAGACAATTATTTTTCCAACCTAGTCTAGAAGTCTTTTGAAAAGAAATCAAAAGTGCATATAGGATTTACAATTTTTTTTTATTGCATAATTATATTCCTTGCATTGTATTTTAGATCTTTATTTCAAGATTTATACTTTACTAAATCTTAGTTATGACTAATCAACAACCTCCCTACATAACCAAAAGCATAGCTCGCAAATGGCACATAATATAGAATCATTATTTCCTATTTCTAAAAATTCAAGTGTTTAGGAACACTATTGTAGATGCAAAAGTGAAACACCAAAAATATATAGCAAGATAAATTGAAATAAAGACCGAGTATTGCACAAAAGAGATGCTTTTATTAATATGGGGGGATCCTCAAATCTCCAATGTTACAATGAAAGAATTGATTTATTTAATATAGATGTTTACAATAACTAGGGTTTGATAAAACCCTAGTGAACAACACTAGTGATGTCTTCAATATCGCTTTTTATTCCAATAGGGGTGAGTGGGATTCGTTCTTATCCAATACTAGGTCACTCTAGCTTAAACAACTGCACAATGCTTATGTATCTTCCCAAACCTGCACACAAAAAATAAAAAAAAAATATTAGTAGCAACTATGAGGGCTCCACTACGTGAGATCCTTAGAAATGAAATAAAAAACCCTAGTTGTGCAATAGAAATACTATAAATAGATATGAGAAGATTAAAATAAATATAACAATGAAATATTTACCTTGTTGAACTTGTCGTTTTCTGATCTGTGATAATTGTTGTAGGAAGTTGGTGCGGTGATGCCCTAGCATCACCCGAGGGATTTTCTAGTCTTCAAAAGTAGGTTCTGAGATGCCTACGGGTGCTCGAAAGTAGTAGGAAATGATCAAAGGCACTCAAAGGTGATAGGGAGCACTTTAAGGCATTTAGGAACCGAGGTGGAGATTTGTAGAAGCATATCTGACTAAGCAAGAATTGCAACGATGGATGCAGAGGTAAGGGTGAGCAAGGATGAATAGCACTAATTACTCAAGGATCACTCAAATGTGATTTGCTTAGTGGAACTTAGGGCAGAAGGCTCAAGGATTCAATGAACTACTCAAACTCAAAAATACTTAGCGAAGTTAGGGCAAAAGGCTATGAATTCAATGAATTACTTAGACTAAAAAATGCTTAGGGATTGAGCCATAAAAATGGCTCCTATTAATAACCCACACTAGGGTATGTTAGGGTTTGAATGACATGAATTGTGTGGCTCAGATTAAAACACATTGGAGGGTGGATATTAATTTTGGGTGTGTGGCATGGATTGATGTAGGTGAATGGCTAGGATTAAGTCAAATCGAATGGCTTGGATTTATTTACATATATAATATTTATATTTATTAAATATATAAAATATAATATTAAATATTAATATTAAACAAATATTTAACAAATATGTCTAAATATATATAAATTAATCGATAAAATGGTAGGAATACCTGGATGGATGATACATTGCTAGGTTTTGGTGTCTACAAATGCCCCTTTTGTACTACATTGCATGAAATACAACGTAGTGTAAAAATATAAGACACCTGCTTAGGCTAGGTGCAGAAAAGCAACTTTCACTTGGGATGCAATAGATGAGCTTGAAGATAAAAGAATAAAGAATTTGGATTTGCATAGCTTACCCCCTCAATTGGCGAATGAGTTTGTGGATGAATCTCACAAGCCAATTGAAAAAAATGTGTGCAAATGAAATGTGGACAATATGAATGATGTAAATGTGATACCGTTTTTGCCCCAATGGTTGGAAAGGGATTGGTGGATAATGTGAAATGATTGTGTCTATTTTTTCCCCAATAGATGAAGGATTTTGTGAAAATACAATGAAGATGTATTTGTTTTTACCCCAATATATGAAGGTATTTTTGCCAAGTGTAGGATATCATGATCATGTAAGATGTATCCCATCATGAAAAAATTAAAACCAAATATGGTTACCCCAAATTTGGGTTGATTCAATGTTGCTGAAGAATGTGCCTTTAGGAATCATTGATATGCAAATATGAATATGCAAAAAGAAAAGAAAAATAGTCAACTTCGGAGGGCCAACTAGTGACTTTCAGATAATTCCTATGGTCAAAACTAATCATCCTATCTAATGCTAGTAACCATGATGATTTTCAAGGAAAATTAGAATGATGAAATGTGAATTTGGCCATGTGTTAAGCCCCATGAACTAGGCCATCAATGACTGATTTTGTGCAAATTGTTCTTGGCAAGGTTTCACGTAAAACGTGAAGTACCAAATGTGATTGTGATGTCAAACAAGGAGATATGGAATGATGAAAATTACCAAGTATACTTATGGTAGGTTATTAATCTTATTGAATTGCATGGATGCAAATCACTACAATTGCCAAGTATATAGAATAAACCACTAGATACAAGGTTCACTTGAATATTTGTTTTAACTTGAAAAAAATTCAAATGTTATGATTGATGATGGAAAATAATGTGGAAATGCATTATTTATTATGAGGATCATGGTTATGGCAGTTTCGTAAAAATTTGGACCATTTTGGAGCATTTTGTAACTTGTTATGCAATTTTGTAACTTTTGGTCACAAATGAAAATTATGCATTCAAATTAGGTTGAACATTCACAAAACCTATTAATATGATGAAAATGATGCATGGATACAGTATGGAGAGATTTTGTGGAGGTAAGCCACTATTTTGTAATTATTTGGTCTTTTGTCGATTCTGATGCCAAATGCTAGTTGGCACTTTTGTAATGCAAAGATGCCAACCGGTGTTTGGGTGTTTCAAAAATGCCTTGGTACACTTTAGTGTACCAAGGAAAACCCATGGGCATCTCAAGGCACCTTAAGCAACTATAAATAGCTTGTTGGGCAGAATTTGAGCTCATTTATGTATTTTTGAGTTTGTGAAATTACGTTTAGGAGATTTGGGTGGAGTGGAGTGGAGTGAGGTGAAGTGATCTAGGAACGAAAGCTATGACGATGGAAGGAGAAGATGTGGGTTCTATAGTGTGAGCTACTGAGGTGAGTCCCTTTTTTTATAGAAAATATTTTTTTAAACATGTGTAAATGATGGATTTTTTATTTTGTGTTGCAACTTAGGCTTTTAGAGGCTCAACATCAGTTCTCACCTTACATTCCTTGGATGAGGAAGACACTAGTGGAGGTGGAGTGGGAGTTGTTGGAGGCTATGAGGCTAGAGAAGGTAGCCTATATTGATGTAGTAAGGATGGATAAGGGATACCTATCTAACTTAGCATAGAGGTAGGATCCGAATAGGGGAACCTTTTAGCTCCCCATGGGAGAGGTGACCCTCACACTTGAGGATGTATATCACATCCTCAAGGTGCCAATGGAGGATATTCACATCGAGGTTGGATGAAATCAAGGGGTAGAGATGAAGAAGATGTTTGGATACAGCTGGGAGAGTGTGAGGGTATTCCATACTTGTCCATGTATGTGTACAAGGAACTAGATGCTCTTTAGGCATTAGTGATGTTCATGTTGGCCAACATCATGATCCCAAACAACACTGGCTACATGTTCCCTTGGAACCTAATAGGATTTGTGAATTATATGCTAACTATGCAACAAGTGTATGCATGGGCTCTTGTATTATTGGTGTAGGTATACCAGGAGCTCTATAAGGTGAGGAGGTGAGGGAGGAAGGGATTGGGATATATCTTACTGCTATAGTGTTGGGGATGGTAGCACTTTAGTGTGTCCTGATCGGAGGGCTTACTAGTGGACAACTTGGGTAGGGAGTAACCCTATGCTAGGAGATGGGTAGTAGAAAAGGAGGTATAGCCAAGTTATCCTATGTAGATGAGTAAGTGATATAGGGATTTATGGTCTAGATTAATATCCACCCAAGTGACATGGAGGCCTTGGTGGGGTACCAGGTGGACAGGATATGGAGAGCATCTACGATGGGTGAGGCAAGATAGGTGGGTGGTTGGGTGGTATCAGAGTGAGGCTGAGTATATTCAGTTATCTCAAGTTCTTTGATAGTTTGAATTGAGGTAGGGGGTTCTAGATGAGTCGATACTATATAAGAGGTATCAAGAGGAAATAGGTCTATCATGTGCAGAGCCATGGAGGGTGGCTTACGAGGATGACAAGGAGATAAATCTCCTTGATGTGGATGATGTAGGGACTACTTTAGAGTACGATGCATGGTTTGCTACACAACCACCATGGATACTGACTTTAGTAGTAGCTGGTAGAATAGGGATGAGGTGGAGGGTGAGGGGACCCATGAGGCTCCCAAGTGGTAGAGGTACCTTCGATCTGAAAGTTGAATGAAGGAGGACTAAGGGTGTGTCTCGATATACTCCAGGGAGTTGTGGATATGGTGGAGATGGGGATGATGTGGAGAAGACTCTGGATGGACCTCCAAGTCAAATAAAGGAGGATTGGGCAAGGCTGGAGCAGGAGGTGGAAAAGTGGGATGTGATGGTGATGGATCAGAATGAGAGGGTCGCGATGCTCTAGGTAGATCTGACAGAGAGGGAGAACTAAAATTATGTTGACATAGCATGCCTTAAGTCTCAGTGGAGATATATCGAGGCTTTGGAGGATAATTTTATAGAGCATCATATTCCTCTTCCAGATCCTCAAGCCTCATCTATATTTGAGTTTTCTAGGTAGAGTGAGTCTAGCCATAGTGCTAGGTCTAAGACTCCTACTAGGTCATAGGGATCCTCTTGGAGGGCTTAGCTAGTGCTTAGATGCACTTTTTTTATATGATCCTTGGTTCTCCATTGTATGTAGCCTTTTGGAACTCATTGTATATGTGATATTTATACATATATATATATATATATATATATATATATACATGGCTTTTACTTTTGTGTTATATGTTTTTGTGTGAATGCTTTTGTGGAATGCATTTTATGGAATTTATGTTTATATGGATGATTAATGCATATGATATGTTATGGATGATTAATGCAAGTGGAAATGTATATGTTCTAATAATTATTCATAATTTAGATTTTCCTTGGCCATGTTTTAGCTTTGTTGTTTAATCAGGGGCACCAAACTTGGTGGTATGTGGGATGAATGACTCATGAAGTGATATGGATGTTGACATGGAGGAAGATATGGAAGAAGATATGGATGCTGATATGGAAAATTGATGATTTTGCAGAGAATCAGACATACTAGTGGCATAAAAAAAACTTACTAGAATTGCCTAATCCCTCTAGGATCAAATGTGTGTGCAATGAATTTAGTTACCGAATCATGAGCATGGTAATGACTCGAGGTAATCAAGAACCAATGTGTGTACAAGTGAGTTCATTAAATCATATTGAGTATATTAGGGGTGACTTGTTATGGATGAAAAAAGAAGCTAGCTTGTCCGTATGTGTGGTTAAAGGTCTCTTTAAAAGAGGCGTGTCACCACACATGAGTGTACTCCATTTCCTATCAAGCATCTATAGCTCTAATGGAGGCTGACTCCATAGTCCATGAATTTTGATTTCCTAAGTTTTGGGGATGACTACCTAACCATCTGAATAGAAATGTAGTACAATCCTTACAACTTAATAATCAATGGTGTGTGATATAAAATATTTAGAGCTTTCGGAAATCAGATTCTCAACCTAAGTGCGACAATAATTGTATCCTATCCTTACTATTCTATATTTTGAATTTGGAAGCAACTATGATAGTGGTGAAAACAACTATGTTTGTGGACTATGTTGTATGATGGTACAAGTGATGATTACCCTTTTCACTTTGAGGTTAAACCAAGTATTGTGTTATCCCTCTTTGACACATGATGTTTTTAAGATGTGGAATTATGTCTGGTTCAATAATATTTTAGATTCAATTCCCAAACTCAATATTTTATTAGTGAAGATGTGTAATGGTCCTAAAAGGAACAAGAAATGTATTTGGGGTTTTCTTAAAACACCAGGAGTGGTCAAGTGGCCGAAAAAATCTAGAAATTATGGATGTATGGAGGCAAATGACAATTTGACTTGGTGGAATTGTGTGGATGATGTTGTGAAGGTGCCCTTGATTAAGGCAACATGACTTTATTTGGACCAATTCAAAACATTGAACCTAATAAATCATCCTTAATATGAAATGTAAAATGTGGATGCGAATGAAATGTATGAAATGCAAAATGAAATTTGTACGAATGCAATATTTTTGAATGTATGCAAATGAAGTGCAATATTTTTATGTATTAGCCATGTATATATACATATATATCAATCACATTATGCATAGAATACTTTCAAGTGTATAACATTAAGTGGCTTGGGTTCATCCTCTCCCTTGAGACTGGCAAGCCTATAAGTACCGTTACCCACTCTTTGAGTGACAATGTATGGACCCAACCAATTAGCCACAAATTTATCATGAAGATACGACAATGCATTGGTATTTTGTTGATTCTCTTTAAGGACAAGATATCCTTATTGGAATTCACATAGATAAACTTTGGTGTTGTAAGCATACTTTAGGTGGTCTTTATAAACTTGTAAATGCTCTAAAGCATTGAATCATCTCTCATAAAGAAGTGTGATTTGATCAAGATGTGCTTGTCTAGCAGTATTGTCATCTATAAATTCTTGCAAATAAATTTGCAAGGAGAGAATCTCAAACTCAAGAGGCATGATTGCTTCAGCTCCATAGACCAATGAAAATGGTGTTGCCCTAGTAGGCATGCAGTTGCTTATTCGATAAGCCCATAAAGCCAAGGGGATTTTGGTATGCCAATATCTATGATTTTTGTTAACAATTTTATTGAGAATAACAATTAAGGTCTTGTTGGTAGCCTTAGCTTGTCCATTGGCTTGTGGGTAATAAGGAGACGAGAAAATATGTTGGATGTTATATTTATTGCAAAGTGCTAGAACATCCTTGTCCTTGAAAGACTCACCATTATCAAAGATGACTTTTGAGGGGATACCAAAATGACAAATGATAAGATGAAGTATGAAATCCACAATTCTAGGTCCTATCATACTGGTTAGAGGAATTACCTCAATACACTTTGTGAATTTTTCAATGGATATAATGATGAAAGTGTGTTATCCCAAGGAAGGAGGACATATTTTTCCAAATAAATAAAGACCCCATTGTGAGAAGGTCCAAAGGTTGTGAATAGGTTGTAAATATTGTGATGGCACATGAGTTATATTAGCATGTTCTTGATAATTCTTACAATGTTTGACATATGTGCAACAATCATGTTCCATGGTGGGAAAATAATAACCCATGCATAGAATATGCTTTGTGATGGCCATCCCACTAAAATGAACACCACAAGTTCCATAATGAGCTTTAACTATGGCTCTTTGTGCCTCACTAGACTCAAGACAACGAAGGAAAACTCCATCATAACTATGTTTATACAACACATCCTCTAAGATAACAAAACAAACTAATTTTTTATTGAAAGTGCATTTAGCAGTTCGAGACATGTTATATGGGAGTGTTCCAAATGAAGCTAAAGCTAGAGATATGTGGAGAGGCCTTCAAATGACTCAAGACTTAGAAGGCAATTTGATCATAGAAGGAGACTCTATGCATGTTATAAATCTCCTCAATAATTGGAAAACACCTCTTTGAAATATTAAAACAATTGTTTAAGAGGCTAGGATCCTTTTCTAGGGAAGACAGGACAGAAAAGCCCAACATGTCTTTCGGGAAGCTAACAAAATTGTTGATAAGATGGCCAATTTGGGTGTCGATGGTGACAGACTTTTCAAATGGGAACACTGTGTCTTGAGTGAAGTAGAGGATCTTATTCAACAAGAATGACAAGAATGATAGTCAAATTTACCAATAGGGAAGGCACTGTAAGTTTGAAGGCTAGGAGTATTCCCGTCTCTTTTTTGAATTGGACTCACAATAAAAATTATCAAAGCTGTCAATATTCGTGGATGCTGCTTGGAAATACCACAAAGACTACATGGCTCCTAGTAATCTTAGTAATTTGAGGTTGGTTGATAATCACAGGGAAGGAAATAAATGACAATATAAGACTTCGAACCAAAGCCATGTGGACCACCAAATAGCCACCACCATAAATCTAGCCAACAGGTTCACTTCTCCAAGGTTGATTGGCCAAGATAGTATGTGGTACCAAAGCATGTCATATACGAAAGAAAGCAATTACCAAATAATTATTAAGAGTAACTGTCAATACAGAGCTTGTGGGAGTTTTTTTTAGTACTCTACTATGTGTGTCTGTAGCTTTTTGTTTCTCCATTGTCTCAAGGAAGAGATTCGTGTCTGTTTATTTTTTATAATTATGATGCATGTGTGTTTTCTTGGGGTATACCCAAAATGTTGTATGGGAAGTTTCTTTTTTATAACAGGCTATGTGCCTTATCAGATGTAATGGCTTTTTCGACATGTATATTTTACATATATAGGATCCTTAGTAAAGATATGTTCATCAACAGCCCTGGGCTGATTTTTGTAAAAGGTTTTGGGTCAACCTGTAAAACCCGGTATTAATGCTACAGTATCTTATCTACCAAAAAAAATTCTCATATGGATCTGATTGGATAAAGAAAATATCCTTTTCATCCTTAGATTCATCACAAACAATTATAGATTTAGATATTTTTGAGATAATAAGGGGTTGTACCTCTCCTAAGGAGTCTTTTGGAATTAGTGATCTAAGGAAGGCCATTGCATCTAAAAATATATTAGTCAAACGTGGTAAACTATTAATTTCATACCATTCGAGTGTAGAGATAAATGTCATTGCTACTTCATGGTAAATTTTAATGGTAGGATCTTTGCATTGGTATTCTCCATTGATTTGTTTGACAACCAGTTGAGAATCATGAAATATACTGATACACTTAATGCCCATAGCTATAGCTGATTGAAGACCTAAAATTAAGGCTTCATATTTTATGGTGTTTTTTGTGCATTAGAAGTCAAGTTTGAATGATAAAGATATAGGTACCCCCTAGGGTGTATGAAACATGACTCCAAAACCTTGACCTTTCTCGCACTTAGAGCCATCAAGGAATATTGTGATATCGACGTCTTCCTCTAGAATGACATCTTCTTCTTGTTTGATGACAACAAAAACTGAATCATTTGGAAGCTCTATAATAAAAAGATGATCACTAGGTAGTGGATCTTTCACAAGCTGATCAGCTATGACTAGAACTGTAATGGACTTTTTGCTAATGAATTCAAGGTCAAATTCATTAAGAAGCATTATCCACTTAGCAGTGTGGGTATTATTGTAAGTGTGAGATATTATATAACACAGAGGATTTTCTCTAGCAATGACATATGTTGTGTGGCTAAGCATGTAATATCAAAGTTTCTTAGTGGCAAAAACCACTGCTAAGCACAATTTTTCTACATAAGCATATCTAGTTTAATAACTTACCAATGTTTGACTAAAGTAATAGACAACTTGCTCTCGATTTTATTCATTATTTTGTGCAAGCATTATTCCTAATGCAGAGTCCATTGTTGATATATAAAGATAGAATGAGACTCTCATATGAGGAGAAGCTAAGACTGGAGAAGAAGCTAGGTATTTATTAATGTCATCAAAGGCTTTTTGACACTCATCTATCCAAGAAAATGGCACACCCTTTTGTAGAAAGTGATTAAATTTCTTGCATTTGTCAAAATGTTACGCAATGAAATGATGGAATGATTTAATCTTTCCTTGTAAACTATGCAATTCCTTTAAGTTTTGGGGGGGAGGTATTTCTAAGATGGCCTTGACCTTGTTTGGGTCCACCTCAATGCATCTTTTGGAGACAATGAACCCTAATAGTCTGCTAGAGGTAAGACCATAGACATATTTCTTAGGGTTCAACCTTACATTATGCTCAAATAATTGTTAAAAAAATTTCTCCAATACACCAATGTGCTCTTATCAAGTTTTGGATTTTTCCAAGAGATCATCCACATAATCTTTGATAATCTTATGCATATAGTCATGGAAAATGTATGTCATGGCACGTTGATAAGTGACACCTACATTTTAAAGGCCAAAGGGTATCACCTTGTAACAAAAGTCCCCCAAGGTGTAGTGAATGTTGTTTTGTGTTGGTCATCAGGATTTATTCGAATTTGGTTGTATCGTAAAAAACCATCCATGAGAGAGAGTATTTCATGGCCAACACAAGCATCGATAAGAGTATCAATGTTTGGAATAGGAAATCCATCCTTAGGACACACTTTTTTAAGGTCTCAAAAGTTAGTGCAAACACATATCACCGTGTTAGGATTGTGAATGGGTACCATGTTTGAGATCCACTCAGGATAATCAATGGGTACGATGAAACCCACATATAGTAGTTTTTGGAGGTCTTCTTTGACAAAGACGATAATGGTAAGATGCATCCTTGTAAGTTTTTGTTTGACCAACTTAGCATTAGGATGTAAGGTGAGATTATGGACAACCAAGCTAGAATAAAGATCAAGTATATCTTTATAGGACCATGCAAATATGCCCTTCTTCCTCTTGAGGAGAGCAATTAATTGCTCTTCTTCATCATTGGATAAGATTTTGCCAAGATTGATAATTTAGGGATTGTCTTTGTCTAAACTAAGGTCCACATCGATGGTATCCTCAATGGACATGTAGGAACAATCCTCAATTTGATGGGGCATAGGGATTAAATGAATGTCATCAAAGATGCCATCAAACTCTTCTAACTTATCTTCATCTACGTCTCCTTGGAACACATCAGGGTTAGAAGGTGAAGGTGAAGGTGAATGTGGATGGAGGAATGTAGTTGGTAGAAGCTCTTAACAATTCCTTGAAAAAGAAAAAATAAAATAAGGATGGAGGTGAAGAGATTTGATCCATATCAATAAGGCTCATGTTAATTGGAATTGGATTTGCCAAATCGTATGGATTACGAAGTGGGGTGAATAAATCAACATGATTCATGTTGAATTAAGGGAAAATTGATGAGGTTGGATGGGATGAATGGGGCCTAAGAACTAATGCTAGGAGTTTGGTAAACCTAAACAACAACAAGAAACACAAATAAATGCACTTAACTGATATATACATGCAATACAAAAAAATATGTTTTTGTTTGATTTGTGTTATGTACATATATTACAATTTTAGTTTATGAAATGGATTAATGAGATGGAGGTGGTGGTTCACCGGTATGGGAGGCTCACTCTTGTGGAAGAAGCAAGTGAAATATAGGCTCATGTATGGGGAAAATTTTGAGATAAAAACTCATCCTGTTTGTCATGGGGAATGATGTGCTTTGATTCCTCTTTAGATTCATCCAAAATTATCGACATGAGTTCAAATTCTTCATAGATTTCATTGTCTAAGTCATCGGAATGGAGAAATTATTCTCCTGAATTTAGATTAAGCCTTTGGAAGGATTGTTCAAGGGAAGAGGTGGTGGATAGTGGAGTGTAACCTAATATTTAACGGTCATGCATTTCTCAATACAGAACATCGATAATGTCATGCATTCACTATTCATGCAATCCTAGGCCATGTCCCTACCAATTAAATATGTGGAAGTAACGGGATGAAAATCTTAAAATGTTGTGTATGTTGTTAGGTGTTGGTTCTTTGGGTTCTTCTAGGGGAGATAGATTTGATGAAGAATAAATACCTTCATATATAAAATTTATGATATTGGGATTCAAACCCATTTCATATACCGCTCTTATAGATAAAGGTTGGTCATGTGGGTGATTAAAATCCTTAGTGGTTGGAATGGTGAATGGTGTGACGGTGATGTCTTGGACAAAATATTCATAAATACCTGGCTTAATGAGGTGGACCTCAACTTAGGATGATGTGGAAGGACCATGATTGGATAATGGCTCAGGGAATGGTGGAGGTGAAGACGTCTCACAAACTGTCAACTCGACTTATGAAATGTTGGCTGATGGTGATGGATTGGAGTGGGAATGTTATTGAATGGATGATGATGATGTGGAAGGCAAAGTTATGGATTGAATTTGACCACATGTGCATGTAGTCAATAATGAAGATGATGGGGGATGGGTGATAAGGGGCTTCTCAAGAATGGGAGCTTTTGATGAAGAAATGGGTAGCATGGTAGATGGATTGGCTGATGATGATAGGAAAATATGTGTGGAAGGAAGCATGGATTCATAAGGATTTGAAATGAAATTGCAATCCTTAAATGGTTCAACATCTGCTAGTATACAATGTACCTTTTCCTCATGAATGTATTTCAAGCATTGATATAGAATGGAAGGGACACATATCATTTCCCTCATCTAAGGTCTTCGAAGGAGTACATTGTACCCCATAGATCCTTCAAAGATGTGGACCATAGTGTGCAACATTTTGACCCCCACTTCAATGGGAAAAACAACAGTGCCAACTATGGAATACAAAGCATCATTGAATGCTTTTAAGGTGAAGGATAATTTGGTGATATGAGATGGAAGAAGATTCATATGATGAAGGGCATATGTTCTGATGATATTTATGGAGGAACTGGTGTCAATTAGAACTCTTTTGAATGACTTCTTATCAACTAGAGCCATGATATTCAATGGAGGGTCTACTGATTCCGATGAGATTGGCTTAATATCAAAGTCATAAAATGTAATGGAAGATTCCATGCATGTTTGAATGCTCCCTATAAATTTGTTTAAGGCATTAGGATATTGAGATTATAATTCAATGGATTTAAAAATATCCATTAATGCCTCATGATGTGGGGGAGACTATTGAATTAACTCATATATTGACAACTTGGTGGAAGCCATATTTAGGCTTGTGGTTAACTGACTACTCAATGAGATAACTGGTTGTGGAGGACAAATTATGGGGGGATTTGGTTGAATAGAAATATGAATTGATGAGGAAGTATTAGGGGAAATTTTTATGGGAGGTGATATGGTAGGTTGCAACACACTTGCTTGAGGTTTCTCCCTTGTATTTTTTTTATTGTGCTGTTGACCTCTAGTTACCACATGAATGGCACCTACAAAACCTTGGTATTTTTGGACATGGTTAACTGATTGGGAGGAGTTTTGGTGTTAGCCCCTCCCATAGTTGGTTGCACCTCCTCATGATGAGGAAGTGGTGTTTGGAAAATACCAAGATTTTGGTTTTGTTGAGCAAGGGAGTTGTCAAGACTGATGGCCCCCAAGTCAATAAGGTCTTGAACTATATCTTTAAATACATGACAATTGTTGATATCGTGCCCATTTTGCATATGGTAAGGATAAAATAAATATTCTTGATAATGTTTTCCACATTTATCAGGATCATCTGGTCTGATTTTGGGTAATGTAAGTTTGTTTGTGTCGTACAAACTTCAAAAGAGGGAAGCATACGATTCGACCAAGGGAGTGTATTGGTGATTTTATTGAACAGATTATCATCGAGGATGGTTCTCTGCAACTAGAACTATGTTTTACATAGCTTGAGTTATTGAGGGTACCGCATGATAAGAAATTTTTTGTGGTGGTTGTTGTATTGATTATTGTTGATCCATTACTTGTTGGTTTATGACCACTTGATTGACATGATTAGGATGATTGGTCAGAGTGTCATGTGTTGATTTTGATTGTCCAGAATAATTAATTTTATATTGGCCCCTTTTTTGCCATTCCTTTTTTCTAGGCTTAATAATGCCCTCTTGGATTTTTATTTCCTCGATGACACTAGCCTATGCTAGAGATTCTTCAAATAAACCTTTATTTCTAACATTTAGGACAAAACGTTAAAATAATAGGTCAACCAATTATTTGAAAGTATAGATACTGTGACTAGATAATTGGTTGTACCACTCTATGGTGTCTCCTCCTAATGTTTGAGGAAATTTTCTAATCATGAGAGCATTGTCATTTTGAATTCTAAAGCATGAGTGTACATATGTGCTTACATGCTTTTTGGATTTTTATTCCCCTTGAATTTATCACACTTCGAGACAAAAATATTCTAGATATGGCAGTGATGGTATCGAAGGATGAATAGGTTTGTTGATCAGCTAATGTAAGGTTGGATTTTGGTTTGTCATACCAGTAGTATGTTGTATCAACTGATATATTTGTTGTTGCATGGACTTGATTCTAGGGTCTTCCCTAGGATTGTGGAAGCCTTGAATCACTTTATGAGAATGCATGGTGGAAAAATATTGTGGGGTAACTAGATGGTGATGGGATTGATGAGGATGACTATGTGAGGTTGATGGAAATTGATGAAGAGGATATTGATGATGAATTTGTGGAGAATTTTGGATTGGGGATAATGCATGGGGGCTATGGTTGGGTTGGAAAATGGGAATGACATAGGTATAATTTGGTGGAGGAGTAGTTATAGAAACCACATAATATTGTGGTACTCATGACGGACCCTGGTTAATGATGGTAGTCTGAGTAGAAATTGGTAGAGGCCTAGGGCTCACTTGTACTTGCTATTGAGCATCTTGACATGGCTTAAGAAATTTATTCAAATGTTCCCATGCTTCATGAATTTATCTATCATAAATGGAAGGTGTGGACGTAGATGACATGGAGGATGTGGCTAAGGGATAAGTTACACTTGGCATGGTAACTTGGGAGGTAGAAACTTTTGAAGCAACATTTACATGTGCTTCATACAATGGGTTGGTATAGGTAGATGTGTATGAAGATGGGATAGAAGTTCTAGGAGTACTTTGGTATTGGAAAATGGGTTCATGAGAGGAAGGTGCAATCGAGGCCTCAAAAGGAGGGTTAGTGTACACCTGGGTAAATATGGATGGTTGGAAATGAGCAAGTTACTACTCTAAAGTAGGATCTTGTCTAGGTGAATTACGGACTGACTATAATACATAGTTAGCAAACTTCATAAGAGCTTCCACTTGTGCCACGTCTATGTGGGTGATGTGGTGATCAATAGTTGGTGAGTTTGACTCTATCTGGGGAATAGCCATATGAAATTTTATGGGTGAAAATAATGTGAGGGACCTACATACAAAAATATTTGTGTCATATATTAGGAATCTACCATAGAAGTGGTGGGAAGGTGGATGAATTTTTCATGGATTTATTTTGATTTAATTTTTTTTGTTGATTCCTTATTAATACCATAAGCAACTAAACCAAATAAAAATTGTGGAGTAAAATGTGATGTAGAATTGAAACTCCAAAAAAATAAAATAGAGACAAATCAATGTTAATTTTGTTCAACAAATGTGTCTTACCTAATTCATTAATTATCTCATTTTAATGTAAATTCATTTTCTTGGATTTTGATTTCGTATGTTTCAATGTGCTAATCTGAATTAAATGGGTAAATCCTATGTCTTGGATAGGATAACAAGATTTTTGCTGGTGATGAAATCTAGCAAGTTTGCTTGGGGGTAATCTAAGGTGTCTAGGGGTAGATATTTATGGATGGATATAAAATCCACTATAACCAAATCTCAATCAATGGTTGGTGATGAAATCCAATGATTACTATTTAATGTCAACCATGAAGTGTGTGATTATTTTTAAAAGTTTTCAATTTTTTATTATGTACATACAATATTAGAAAATAACTACTTTTTATAGTCTAAATTAGAATCCAATATCCAAAATACCAATTTATCTAAAGGATGTAAAGTACACCGCTTAAGACTACTCTCTAAATAGAGGGTTCGTCTACTCCTCTGCCTGGAATCACCCAAATGCGGGGATACTTTTGGTATCTTGACACTATTCCTATTTAGAATTATAACGATAGAAATATCTAACCCTAGAATGTAAACTAATGTATGCACTTAATAGTTCAAATGCAAAAAATAATGAAGCACACTAGAAAATTAAGAAATATTTAAACAAAAATGTGTTGATAAATGCAATGATTAATCTAATACCTAAAATGCAACTAAAATTATTTGTTTTTACCAAATTTATTAATGATAATTTTAATATAGAAATATAAAAAAACATAAAAGTGTCAGAATACATAAAAATAGAAAGCTAGGATTTGATAGTAAGCTTACCCAAAATCTTACACTTTTACCTCAACTCTCTGTAAAATACCCATGGGTGTTTCTGAAATGCACCTAGGCATTTATGGATGTCCCTCGAGTTCCACAAGGCATTCACGCACCTTCTGCAACCTTTTGAAAATCCTCAAAAACCTTAATCCCATGAAAAATATGAAATCTGCGCTTCTAAAAATCTTGCAAGATGAGACAAAAAATACCAAATTAGTCAACAAGGTAAATCAGAATGATAAAACCTTAGGGGGTCCCACAATGATCTCCATTTGTAGATGCAAAAGTGAAACACCAAAAATATATAGCAAGATAAATTGAAATCAAGACCTAGTATTGCACAAAAGAAATGCTTTTATTAATATGGGGGAGCCTCAAATATCCAATGTTATAATGAAATAATTTATTTCTTTGATACAAATATTTACAATAACTAGGGTTATTCGAAAACCAAGTGAATAGTGTCGATGGTGTCTTCAATATAACTTCTGATCCTAACATGGGTGAGTGGACTTCATTCTTATCTAATACTAGGCCACTCCATATTGAACAAATACGTAATGCTTATGTATTTTCTCAAACATGCACATAGAAAAAAAAAATTAGTAGCAACTATGAGCAATCCACTGCATGAGACCCTCAAACATGAAACACCAAACCCTAGTTGTGCAATAGAAATACTATAAATAGATTTGAAAATATTAAAATAAATATAACAATGAAATATTTACCTTGTTGAACTTACCATTTTCTATCTGTGATAGTTGTTGTAGGAAGTTGGTGCAGTGATGCCCTAGCATCACCCAAGGGCTTCGATAGTCTTTAATAGTAGGTTTTAAGACACCTATGGGTGATCAACAACAACAAGAAATGGTTGTGGGTACTTGGGGATGATGGGAAGCGCCCAATGGTTCTTGGTGGTAGAAGGAAGCACCTGGAGGTACTCAGCGGTGATAGGGAGCACCCAAAGGCATTTGGGAGATGAGGTGGAGATCTACAAAAGTAGATCTTATTGAGAGAATGGTGGTGATGGATGCAAAGGTGAGGGCGAGAAAGTATGGATAGCATGAATTACTCAAGGATCACTCAGATGTGATCTGCTTAGGAGAAATTAGGGCAAAAGGATCAAGGATTCAGGGAATTACTCAGACTCAAAAATGCTTAGTGAACTTAGGGAAAAAGACTCTAGATTCAAGGAATTAGTCAAAATAAAAAATTATTAGGGGTTGAGCCATAAAAATGGATCCTATTAATAACCCACACTAGCGTATGTTAGGTTTTGAATGACACGAATTGTGTGGCTCAGATTAAAACACATCGGAGGATGGATATTAATTTCGGGTGTGTGGCATGGATTGATGTAGGTGAATGGCGAGGATTAAGTCAAATTGGATGGCTTGGATTTATTTACATATCTAATATTTATACTTATTAAATATATATAAAATATAATATTAAAATATTAATATTAAACATATATTTAACAAATATGCCTAAATATATATAAATAAATGGGTAAATAGTGGGAAGACTTGGATGGATGACAAGTGGCTAGGTTTTAGTGTCTACAACCATATATAAATAAGAGGAGTAACAAATTCCCCCTATAGAAACATTTCTCCGATACATAACAAAAAGGGGAAGTGGTCATTGGATCTATGTATTAATTTATCACTTATCACTTTTACCTGAAAAAATAAATACACTTTGTTAATGATCATGAATGAAAAAAAATTATAACATTTAGGTAATGTATCTCATCCCGTTGGTGAGACATCCCATTTATAAAATGTTCAAAAACCTAGTTCAAATTCCTCAAATTCTAATTTTATTGACATTTCTAAAGGATCCTTATATGTAGAAATTAATGCTTCAAAATATAAACTTCCTATTGTCACTATAGATGAGGGGATTCTTTATTTGGGGCAACAGTCCCCATCACTCCTTGTAGAGGAATTTTTAAAAATGACTTCTAGTCATGCTACCCCTCTTACCATGGAACTAAAATAATCTAAAATTTATCTTAAGATACCAATGCCCCAATTGGTCTTTAAAAAAAATAATATTTTTTAACACTGGAGGAGGATATGCCCATAAGTTGACCCACCATACCTCTAACACCATTGGCTTAGACATATTTAACCTTAGTCAATTTAGACAAATTTCTATGTTCAACTCAATAAATTCCCATAATAATCTCTTTAACAATTCCTCAAACCCTTTTCCTTCTCAACCAAATATCTCCTTTAACTAAAATGCTCAAATTCATCCTTTGATAAACATCCTGAATCCTTCTTCACAAGGATTTTTAATTTTGACAAGTCAAGCTTATCCTAAATTTCAACCTCTTATACCTCACATACAATAGTTGACTTAACAAATGTTGTCCCTCCAAGGATTTATAAATCAAATATGCACATTTGACGATATGTGCAACCAACCATTAGATCTACTTGTGGCTAACCATCATTTTCCACTTTACTTTGAAATCATTAAGTTGCCCAAGTATGATGGTTTAGGTGATCATGTTTATCTTATAAAAAATTTCATGCTTACTTACGTAAGTATATCATACAATGAGTTACTACTATTAACAATAAAACCATAAAGTCTTATTGTTAGCTTTTGATGGTATAAACTTAAAGGAAATGCAACCACAAGTAATAAAATAAGAAAGCAATGTTATAACTATGATAATGGCTAACTAATAAGCATGTAAATATGATAAGAAAATTCAGAAAATACTCATGCAATAGCCATTAATGAAAGCTCACAAAAATATACAATGCTATGCAATGGAGGTCTCTAACACTCCATATTGCAAAAATGCTCTACATTGTTACTACTACAACTCTACCCTATGCACTCCAAAATCCTCTTGTTCTTCTACTCTAAGAAGGCCTATATATAGTGTGACATGACTCTTGGCCTTCTATATTCCTATGACACTTCATAATTCTATTCTTAGGACTCATGTACATGTGGAATCCATGCATATTTACATCATTGCACATTCTAATAGTACTTGTGTATTTATTACATTGCATTAAGAAAATACTTAAATCCTAATATAATATAAACTCCTAATCTAAACATGTACCCATGATGGTACATTAGCAATTACCAAATAATGTAATATATTCCAAAACACTCATGTATTACATTATTTTGTTATTGAAGACTTTAGTCTTCAATATGGATCTTCATCCTAGTTTTGGAACTTGAGCTCTTCTCTTTTGCTTTCTTCATTTTGTTTCTTGCTTGTATCCTAATAAAGTAAATAGTTAGTATCTTCAAAAAATACTATTTTTTTCTGAGAGAGGTTTAATTTCATGTTCATATGTTGGTTCTTCCAATTCTTGAATATCTTGGATCTCGTGAACTAAGTGTCCTTTTTGTTTTCCTCTCTATATTGCAGTTGAGGATGATTGTGTTGATTTTGAGAAGTGTATAGATGCTGAAATTGTTGCTAATGTGAATTATATTGATTCTAATATTTTCTAGGTTGGAATGTCCTATTTTATTGGCTTCCAACATTGGCTTGATTTCTAGGATTGAATCTACAGTAATTGGTGCTATGCCCATTCTTCCTACATACTTGATAATATATGTTATTCCATCTTGATTTTCCCTTTGAGAATGAAGCAACATTTACTTGTGGATTATCTTTTGTGACTAAGGCATTGTTAGTCATTTCACATTTTACTAAATTTTCCACCTCATATTCTTGTAGGATATTGACTAACTTATCAAATGATGTATCTTTACTTAGAATTTGTAAAGATGTGACTAGATTCTTGTAGTTTTTTGGAAGTGCTCCTAGGATTCTTGTTGAGCAAGGTGCAGCAAATAGTATTGTCATTGTTGTCAACATAGTCAGACAGATTTATTGATGCAATGGACAAGATTTTATTGAACAGCAAGGTGCAGCCAAAATACAATGGATAGGAGTTCAGGTGTTGAGCAAGGTGTTGCAGGAGGATTGTCATTGTTGTCAATACGATCAGTTAGATCTAATGATGCAATGGACAGGCAGTTCAGAAGTCACTCAGATGTAGAGGATAAAGTTCAAAAGTTAGTCAGATCATGAGTCCTTAAATGATAGATGCACAGAAATAGAAAACATAATTCAGAATGAGAAGAAGAAGTCTTTAGAACCTGAGATGTCAAGAAGTGGAAAGGTTTTTTGTGAAAACCAAGGCAATCAAAATAAAAAGTTTTATTTAAAACCATGGATAACAGATTTGAAATGGGTTTTTCTTAAAACCCAAGTTGGCTCTTCGTTTCGTTGAAAAAGATGCCCCGATGATGAAAATATTTAATTTTAAATATTTAGTTTAAATTTTAAAGGTTTTTTGTGAAAACCAAGGCAATCAAAATAAAAAAGTTTTATTTAAAACCATGGATAACAGATTTGAAATGGGTTTTTCTTAAAACCCAAGTTGGCTCTTCGTTTCGTTGAAAAAGATGCCCCGGTGATGAAGATATTTAATTTTAAATATTTAGTTTAAATTTTATCTTATTTAAAATTTAAATTTAAATATTAAATTAAATTAAAAGGGCCGACATGTTACTATTTCGCGGCAATAAGCTATAGGAAAGTGACGAAGGTGGCAGAAGAGTTTGAGGCCGACAAAGTTAAATTTGGGCCGACGGATTTTAGGGTTTGGCAGCTGACAAATTCTAGGGTTTCTCAACCGACGTTCTTTTAGGGTTTGTTCCTAAAACTTATTCTATAAAAGTAAGGGTACTTCGAGTTTGAAAAGTGGGGTGTAAAGATAAAGTGCGAATGCGAGCATAGTGTTTGTGAAAGTGAAGTTCATGTTGAGCAGAGAGCAAAATGTGAAACGACACAGAGTGTGCGAAGCGTGTGCACAGAGAAAGTAGAGTGTGCAGAGAAGCGCGAAGGGCAAAGTTGATTGCAAAGTCTAGCTATAGCAGTGCAGCAAACTGTGTGAAGTGATTGTGCAAGAGAGAGCAGAGTGCATAGAGATTGCAAAGGTGATGTAGACCAGTTAGAGTCTTGCAATAACAAAGGTATATGTCAAACATTTTTTATTCAATATTGAAGTCCAGTTGGTGCTAGCAAATTAAGGGGTTGGTGCCTATTTCTAGTTGGTGCTAGTAAACAATTTGTCCAGTTGGTGCCGACAAATTAAGGGGTTGGTGCCTCTTTCCAATAGGTGCTAGTAAAATAGGAGTTGGTGCTCCATTATGTTGAAGCAGATAAAGTTAAGGGGTTGGTGCTCCTTCCAGTTGGTGCTGGTAAAGGATTATGTAAAGTTGTAGCTTTGCATTGACTAGATTTGGATGGTAGTCCAAGCAGTCTTTTTGAGGAGTAGCCACATTGGTGAACCTCATTAAAACGCTATGTTATGTGTGATGCTTTCTTGATGAATTTGGTATCTCTTTTATCTGCTTTAAACTGCTGCTGGTTTTATAATCTAATTGTTTTAGAAGTTTTTAAAGAACACACTGATTCACCCCCCCTCTCAGTGTCATTGTGATTACAACACCTTTCACAAACTTATGGTGCACTTTCAATGTTCTTCTTGCACTCACAATTGAAGAGCGGGCTTGCACTGCCACTGCTTTGAGCTATATTTCTTCAATTCCTTAGATCCTTCCTCATGCACTGGGATATCTATACCTACACATAAGGAATTAAAATATGTTAATAGCATATGTGTATTATGAATAAATCCATGAAATGTATGTAGTATTGAAGGTAAAAAGTGCAATTGACGGGTCTAAACTATTCCAAATGAAATGAAAATTTAGCATGATGTATATTATATGATTTAGAGAAAATATGAGCAAAAATTGAAGTGATATTGTGAGTAGAACTTGTGTCCATCCTTGAGAGGGCAAATTAAGACAATAATAAAAAAAAACCCTAATTAACAATTCAAAACAACTCCAAAATTTACCAAAATTAAGTATTATTCTAATACAATGCTATAAAATTGATCTATACAAAAATTGGATCAAAATTGTGGACTGATTCATGGCCATCCCTAAGAGTTCCAATTGGGACTATTAACCGTCCTAGGTGGGGATGACCACAAAATAGGGTGGTTTTTTCTACCAATTCTACTTGTATCTGGTCTAGAATCCTCCTAAGGGTATTGTCATCAAATTTGGTAAATTAAATCACTAGAATTGATAGGTTTTGGAGAGGATGTGCATATTTGGGAATGCCTTGAAAACACCTTCGATTGATGAGGTTTCCAAGGGAAAATAAGAGGGCAAAAGGTGAGAGGAAATCTTGGAAGTACTTCATGGTAAATGCTTGCAAAGGTTCCTCTTTTAAATTGAGTGGAAACACTCCAATTTATAGCCCAAGAAGGAAAAGGGGGTAAAGCAACAAGTTTGGGCATGCAAGGCAGGTGCCGCAACTTGTCATCACCTTTGCCATGCATAGGGTGGAAGAGGCTTCCCATTTGAGCCTCTAATTTGTAGTCCCTAATGGCCTTGATAATATCCCAATCTATCATGAGTGATTGGGTGGGATAAATAGTATAAATTGATTACCATTTATCCCGAAATTGACTTTTTGGAGGTCTGGACCATGGTTATCCCACCCAGGGATGGTTTCTTGTGGTTGTCCCTAGGTGGTGTTGAATGTTAATTTTACCCAATTGTGAAATTACACTCTCCCTTAGGGTTTGGATCCCAAAACCCTCTCTTGAAAATAAGTTAAACAAAACTTCTCCAAGGTATCCGCTATATTAGCATTTGCATACATGTATTAGTAATCTCAATAAAAATATATCAATTCAATGCTAAGAACACCTTAGTGATTGCAAGTAACTGTAAACAAGGGGTATGTGTTGGTTTATTTTACCATGCTACTTTAATGATTGTTCATGAAACCAAAATAAAAGTAAATGTGAATTGGCCCTCATATGACCATGATGTAACCTTAGTTCCTTTTATCTTGAGGATTTTAAGGTAGATTTTATCTTCCCTTATTAAGTGGATTTTAATCAAGTTTTATCTTGCGTTAAATCCCACTATAAAACCTGAAAATGAAGATTAAATCTATCTATGAATGTAAATTTGAAGTGATGAATAGGATCCTCAAATGTAGCTTCTTATCATGGAGATTAAGATAGCCTTTAATATGATTAATAAATTATCCCTCTTTGGTGAAATTAGTTTTCACAAAGAGACCATAATTTATTGCCTTAAAATAGAGGCTTTAAAATATCATTTTAATTATCCCTCTTAAATGAAATCAAATTTTCATAAAGAAGAATAATTTAATGCTTTGAAATAATAACCTTCAATGTTGTGCACAAATAATCTCTCTTTCATAAAATCAGAATTTTTATAAAGAGAAGGATATTTAGGGCTCCGAAATGGTAACTATGAAACACTATTGAAATTTACCCCGCTTTTCAAAATTGAAATTTTCGTAAAGGGAAGTTCATTTTTTGCTTACAAATGAAATATAAAATTGAAAACATCAGATTTGGCCTTAAAATGAAAATTCTGAAATTTCAAAATTTTAAAAAATCTACAATAAAACAACTTTAACTAATTTTTTAAAATTTAAAATGACTCCGGAGCAAAAATGTCTAAATGCAAAATGAAACTTTAAAGTATGTTCTATGCATCTATGTAATTATTTTTGGATTTTGATTTTTTTAAAAATTTTATTTTAATGTCTAAAAATTAAAAAAAATCTGCAAAAATAAAAATTAAAAAAAATCTGCAAAAATAAAGTTAAAAAAATAAAAAAATGAAAAAATGAAAATAAAAAATGTTGCAACTTCACATTTATTTACGAACCCTGCAGGCATGAATATTTTACATAGAAAACCAGCATTAATGTTACCCTATTACGTAGTCAAACAATTAATGCGGTGTGAGCTTCTAAGGAATGGGTGCAATAAAAAATGGAAATAAATCAAATCAACCATAAAAATGCATAAATCTGGTTATCTCCATAATATTGCAATTGAAAGGTATTCAATGTTTACAAAAATGTGCAAAAAACTACAACCCCTAAAATAGGCATAACATGGTGAAAAGAAGTCCAACAGTTAGCAAAATGCATTCAGAAATCTAGCCCAACATGGTGCAGCCAGGTCCCAAAAAGATGCAACCCTTGTGCATGCATCTTTTCTAGTTTTTAAAGTTTTGGAAAAATCTCTTCGCTTATCTTCTTTTGGCTTGTCAACTCCTTTTGTTTGGTATTATATGTTGTTTTTGTTCTTCCATTTGGTTTGTTTCGTAAAGGGATTAGAAGCACCTATGAGGGCTCCACTATGTGAGGTCCTTAGAAAGATAAAATAAATAAATCCTAGATGTTGTGATATTGAACTATAAATAGAAAGTACAAAAATATGAATGAATGCCAATAACTTATTACCTTGTCAATACTAGTATTTGTTTCTTCTTCTGTTATTGAGAATCACACGAATACCCAGGAGGTGCTTGAGGGTTGGGTGACTACAAATCTACTATGGGAAGCACCCATAGGTGTTCGGTGATGGCTATAAAAATCCACCAATATTCTAGTAATGCTCAATAGAGTTCTATGAACTCTGGAGGATGTTCTAGGGTTGAGGGAAGTCAAGTAGAACCATATATAGTTCACGAGGGTTTGGTGGTTGTCGAAACGGTGGATGTGATGGTGTTGGTGAGAGGGCAAGGATGATAGTGAAATGGCTAGGAAAAATATTCAAATTCAAGACTAGGGACCATTTTTGTGGACCTTTATTCATAAAAATGAATCACTTTTATAATCTACCCTTTAACATGTTAGGGTTTCAATGGCACAAAATGAGCGTTCAAGATTAAAACATGAGGAAGGGTGGAGATTAATCTTGGGCAAGTGACATGGATTAAAGTGAATGGATGGTTGAGATTAAAAAGTGGTGGATGGATAGGATTTATTTATATAAATACATATATTTTATATATATATATAAATATAATATATAAAATATTATTATCTTTATACATATTAAGTAAATACATACATATATAATGGATGACTATTATTGGAGGACATAGATGAATGAAAAGTGGCTAGATTTTTGTGTCTATAGATGCCCCTTTTTATACCGCATTGCATGAAACACAATGTAGTGCAAAAATATGAGACATATGGTTTGGTATGATGAAGCAACTTTCTTTCTTTGGAATGCAAAGACGATTTTGAAGATAAAATAATTTCTTTGTGTAGCTTACCCCCTCAATTGGTGAATGAAGAAAAATGAGTCTCACAAGCCAATTGACAAAATTGTGCAGAATGATGTAGGTGAATGGTGCAAGTGCAAGTGTATGATGTAAATGTGGATGATATGAATGATGTAAATGTGGATGATATGAATGATGTAAATTGATGTCATTTTTGCCCCAAAATATTAAAGGGATTTTTACCAAGTGTATATGCATGATCATGTAAGACGTATCCTACTATGGGAAATCAAAATCATGTTTGGTTACCCCAAGTTTGGTGTGATTATATGTTGTTGAATAAAGTAACTTTTGGCATCATTGAAATGCAAAGATGCACATGCAGAAAAAAGATAAAATAGTCTATCCTCGAGACCAATCATGATTGTAGCTAATTCCCACATATAATTCCTAAATAGTTTCTCAATCACTTTAACCAGCTTGCATTCGAGGAGACTGGTGCAATTGCAAAGGAAATTATGAAGGTTATCAATGTTGGAAACCCCATGAAAAAGGGCATCAATGATAGTTGTTGAGCAAATTGGTCTTGGCATAGTCTCACTCAAAATATGATGGAACAAAAGTGATTTTGTTTTTGAACAATGAGATATTGGATGATGAATATGTCCAAGTGTCCTTATGGTTATTTAATCATCTTATCGAACTGCATGGATGACCAATTGTTGCAATCGTCAAGGATATAGAAGAGACCACTATACAAGGTTGAATTGAAATTGTATGGGAACTTGGTAAAAAGTGTAGGTGCAATATTTGGTGGATGAAAATTGTGTTGTAAAAAAATATGTGATGATCAAAATGCATTGATGATTGGATTGCATGATTTTTTGAAATATTGCATTGGTTTGGAGCATTTTTAGAGAAATTTTGGATAATTTTGTGACTTTTGGTCATAAACAAAAGTTGATCACCAAAATAAATCCATGTTATTTTTTGGTAGATAAGATACTATAGCATTAATACCAAGTTTTACAGGTTGACCTAAAACCTTTTACAAAAATCAGCCCAGGGCTGTTGATGAACATATTCTTACTAAGGATCCTATATATGTAAAATCTACATGCCGCCAAAGCCATTACATCTAGTAAGGCACATAGCCTGTTATCAAAAAGAAACTTCCCATACAACATTTTGGGTATACCTTGAGAAAACACACATGCATCATAATTACAAAAAAAACAAACACGGATCCCTTCCTTGAGACAATGGAGAAACAAAAATCTACAAACACACATAGCAGAGTACTAAAAAAACTCTCACAAGCTTTGTATTGACAGTTACTCTTAATAATTCTTTGGTAATTGCTTTCTTCCGTATATGACATGCTTTGGTACCACATACTATATTGGCTGATCAACCATGGAGAAGTGAACCTGTTGGCTAGATTTATGGTGGTGGCTATCTGGTGGTCCACGTGGCTTTGGTTCGAAGTCTTATATTACCATTTATTTCCTTCCCTGTGATTATCAACCAACCTCAAATTACTAAGATGACTAGGAGCCATGTTATCTAACATGTGACTATCCCCATTAGTATTTGTGGTATTTCCAAGTAGCATCCACGAAGACTGATAGCTCAAATGATTTTTATTGTGAGTCCAATTCAAAAAAGAGATGGGAATACTCCTAGCATTCAAACTTACAGTGCCTTCCCTATTGGTAAATGCAACTATCATTCTTGGAATTATTGTTGAATAAGCTCCTCTACTTCACTCAGGACACCGTGTTCCAATTTGAAAAGTTTGTCACCATCGACACCCAAATTTTCCAAATTATAAGCAATTTTGTTAGCTTGTCGAAAGACATGTTGGGCTTTTATGTCCTGTCTTCCCGAAAAAGGATCCTAGCCTCTTCAACAATTATTTTAATCCTCCAAGGAGGTGTTTTCCAATTATTGAGGAGATTTATAACATACATAGAGTCTCCTTCTATGATCAAATTGCCTTATAAGTCTTGAATCATTTGAAGGCCTCTCCACATAGCTCTAGCTTCAGCTTCATTGTTCATCCTTGTTCCAAAATATTCAAAAAATGCAAGCATCATATTCCCATTATGATCTCTCACAATTCCACCAATGTCTGCTCTGCTAGGATTTTATTTAGTTGCTCCATCAAAATTAAGCTTAAACCAACCCGTAGGAGGTGGAGACCACTTAACATTGGCTCTGGGGTTGACTACCCTAGGCACAAACTCATATAACAAGGTTAATCTTAAATATTGAGCAATTGTGGTCTCTTGTAGATGAGGTTTATAGCTATCAAAAGGGATAAGGTTCACATTCTCATTGGCAAAGGATAAGATCCTGGCAATGATAGTTTTATGATCATGGATAGACTCATTAAAGAATCTATGGTTCTTTTCTAACCACACCTGTCAAAGATAGTGATTGAGACAAATTTTCCACATGTATCTAAGTCTTTGGCTTGAAAATGGGCAAGGCCATTTGACGAAAAAATCAAGTACGATGGATGGTTTAACCCATGAAATATTGAAGGCCTGAAAAACCCCACTTAGGACAATCAAGAAAAAAAGGCACTCAAGGAAAATGTGATAAATTCTCTTCCAATTAGCCCTGCACAGATAACAACGATTAGTGATACAAATACCTTTACATATCATGTTATCAATGGTTAGAATTATTCCTTGGATAACCAACCATGAAAAGACTACAATTTTTGGAATTAAATTTTTATCCAAACTAAGTCCTTTTGGAGGACAAAATCCTCATCATCAAGTAGAAGCTTGTAAGCTGATTTAATAGTGAACTACCCATTTTTTGTAGGAGCCCAGGTCACTTGATCTTCCTTGGGTATCATGGGGATAAACTGTTGCCCAAGAATGTTACAAAGATCATTTGATTCTGCTTGAAATCCCTAAATTCTTATTTGTTTCCACTTCATTCTACCTCTATCCTCAACCATATAATCGAAGACTTTTCTACCAATGAGTTATTCTATGATATATTTGATTTGGGCTAAGTTAGGATATTGCGTCAGTGGTTCATACTTAGCCCACCTGTCATTCCAATAATTTATCCTCTCACCATTGCCTAAAACCCATATTAAACATTTTTTGATGATTTCCTTACAATTAAGAATTGCTTTCCAAAAATCATAACCTCTGATTGGAACTAAGTCACTTAGAAATTCCATATTTTGAAGATAATTTCATATGATCATAGTTGTCCATTTATTTTCTTCACCAAAAATGAGATGCCACACCTTTTTAGATAGTAAAGCTAAATTTATATGAGAAATTCTCCTCAGACCTAAGCCCCCATTTTCCCTGAGTCTGCACACTTTGGTCCATCCTACAAGGTGTATCTTGTTTTACTCCTTCGATCTAGTCCATAAAAATTCTTTTTAGAGTTTCTCAATTTTCTGGAAAACGTTCACAAGGGCTTTGAAAATGGAGAGGAAATAGACTGGAATGCTCTGAAGAGAGGCCTTAGTGAGGGTCAGCTTTCCTGCTTGAGATAGAAGATGATCTTTCCATCCAACAAGTTTTTTTGAAATCTTTCAATAACCCTGTCCCACATTGACTCTCTTGGAGAACCAATGAAAAGAGGGAGACCAAGATACGAAGTGGGGAGGTTTGCTATATCACACCCTAAAATTTTTGCAATCCTTCCTTACCTTTGAATGGGGGTGTTCAAGAAATATAACTTGCTTTTACTAAAATTAACTTTCTGACCAGCAGCGTCCTCGTAGAGTTGCAGGATGTATTTAATTATTTTGGCCTCAACCACCGATGCCTTAGTAAATATAAGGGTATCATCAATGAATTTTTGGTGAGAAACAACCCTAGTGAGAGATTTTTCCTTGATTCCCGATATTAGCCTTGAAATGCAAGCATTTTTTATGGTTTTGCCTAAAGCTTCTGCCATAATGATGAATAACATGGGGCTGATAGGGTCCCCCTACCGAATTCCTCTGTGATTTTGAAAATAACTAGTTGTTGTTCCATTAACTAGAATCGAGAACCATGTTTTAGAAATATATTCTTTGATAAAATTAACCCATTTGTGGTGAAAACCAAACTTAAGGAGGACAAAAATTAGAAATTCCCAATTTAGCTTGTCAAATGGTTTGTTCATATCAAGCTTGGGGGAAAAAACAAACCTTTTAGTCTTATGAGCAGAGTGCAGAGCTTCATGAACTGTGATAAATCCATCCAAGATTCACCTGCCCTGGACAGAGCTTCCCTAGCATGGATATATGATGCAGGGAAAAATATCTCTCATTCTATTTACAATGGCTTTAGGTAGGATCTTGTAAGAAACATTGCATAGAGTGATTGGCTTGAAGTCAGCCATAGATTCAGGGGTTTGCTTCTTAGTTATTAGAGAAATAAAAGTAGAGTTAATACCTTTTGGGATATGATTGCTTGCTTTGAATTCTATGACAGTAGAAATTACATCCTCACGATGTCCCAAAAAGCTTGATAGAAACGAGGGGGAAAACTGTCGGGTCCCGGGGCTTTTTCTGGATCCACGCTAAACAAGGCTTCCTTAATTTCCTCATCAAAAAGGGAGCTAGAAGCTTAAGGTTTATATCCTCATTTATTATGCTCTAAATTTATTGCAAGAGAATATATTTGGCCTCCTCATTGCACTGCAATTCCTGACCAAGGATAGAATTGAAATAAGTTACTGCTTCCTTTATGATTTCTGTTAAGTCTTGAGTAATAGAACCATCTATTTTTTTTTTTAATTTTATCTTGTTATTGCTTTTGTTTCTAAGTGTGGTGATGTGAAAAAATTGGAATTTTAATCTCCATATTTCAACCAAAGAGCCCTTGATTTTTGTCTCCAATAGATTTCCTCACATGAAAAAATGTTATGAAACTCTACTAGTTTTGTTCGTTCCTCCTGCCTAGTAGTTTCATCAGCATCACCATGTTGGATCCTCTGATCAATTATCTTCAAAATTTCAAAAAACTATTTTTTATCTTCAAAGAGGTTCCCAAAGACCTCTTTGTTCCAAGTTCGAAGCTTTTCATTAACAAAATTTAATTTTCCAGCAAGTTTAAAAGCTGCACTACCCCTGATAGGCTGCTGCCACCACTGACTTAAGTTATCTCTAAAACTAGAATGTTTGATCCACATAGATTGAAATATGAAATATTTCTTAAAGGATAGAGATTTAGGTATCTCCAAAAAAATGGGATTATGATCAGAGGAAATTTTAGTAAGGTCTTGCAAGGTAGAATCACCGAACAAAGTTATGGCCTCCTTTGATAAAAAAAACCTATCAAGTCTTTCTTGAATGAGATGACACCCTATCAGCTGATTGATCTAGGTATAGTTCGCTCCTCTAAGTTTTACATCCATCAACAAGTTTGAGTTCAAAAAGTCATTGAATTGATCCATGCTCCTGATAGGTGGTCCATTTCCAGCCATTTTGTCTGAAGGATAAAGAGGAGTGTTAAAATCCTCAGCTAGAATCGAGGGGACATTATGGAAGATTTCACTCAGATTGCCTAAGTACTCCCATAGTAGAGCTCTCAATTGAATTGAAGTCAGGGCATAAATATTTGAAAGGATACACAACCTGTTTCTATTTATTTCCTGTCATATTTGTGAATAATGGTGCTTTCTACTATCTGGGGATACCACAAAGTCATAAGGCCTCCAGATGCTCCTATGGATGATTTGCAAACTATCTCCCCTTGATTCTAGATTTTTTTTGCTATTTTTTTTACTAAATATCATCTATTTTTGTTTGTTGCAACATTATAATAGTTGGATTCACTTGATTTCTTATTGCACTGACTTCCTTGTGTTTGGGCAGGCCATTGAGGCCTCTCACGTTCCATGAGAGAAACTTCATTTAGATTGTTTGGGATTTATTCATCTCCCCCTCCCTTGAGGGGGTTTTCCTAATTTGTTGTCTTCAAAACCCATAATAACCTGTTGAAACAAGGTTCTCTGTTTTCTATTGGCAATGTCATTATCAATTTTAATTTTTTGATGCTCAGCATTTGATATTCTCCCTCTTATTTTTTTACTGCAAAAATCCATAGGAGACTTCACAATGATCCTGGGGACTAAACTAAGGGGAGGTAATTTGTTGTAGAATCAGACTTCCATATTCCTTAGTCTAAAGAGTTTCACATATCTCCACCCTTACATCCAAATATTCTCCTTTTTTCTTGTATTCTCATGGTTTGTGGGATGGCCCCTCAGTAGGATTCACTTGGTTCCTAGTGATGATGTTAGGGAGATGAGATTTTTTATTTTCCAATGCCTCAACTTTCTTTCTAAGTTCTTCAGCATTAGGGTTTGGCTTTGGGATGCCCACTAGGCTTGAAGTATTTCTAGCATTGGGTTTAAGGATCCTGACTTGGATGTGGATTCTAGAGATCGTGCATTAGGGTTTGGATTTGTGATGTCCATGGGGCTTATAATAATTTTAGCATTAGGGTTTGAGTATCATGACTTGGATGGGGATTCGAGAGAATAAAAAAGGTTACCCTAAAGGTGTTGGGATTCCATGTCTTATGATAATCCTCCTACTCCCATATTGGATAGAATTGAAAATTTATTTGAAACTAGAGGATTGGAACTTACCTAAGTATTTTGGTTGCCAACAACCTGTTGTTTTATTTTGTCTTGTTGGGACCCTGCACCCTCTCTTTTCTTCTTTTGGTAGACATAGTTTTCCTGATTGAAATCACCTCTACTAGGGAAACTCCTCAAATTTACTCTATCTAGAATTACCTACTTCTAATTTTCTCTATTCATTGCTAGGTTAGGGCACTGATTACATAGATGTCCTTGATTTTTACATTCTACATAGAATGTCGATCTGTTCTCGTATTCTACTAGCTATTTTATATAGTATTCTCCATACTTTAGCTCCACAAACCTTGGCAATTCATTATTCAAATTATCATTTACGTAAATTCGTGCATGAGTCATCCTTGTCCTGGCCAAGGTCGCATGGTCAATGGAGATCAGGTCCCCTATAGTTCTAGCTATGCCCTATAGCCAATATTCATTGAAGAACTGGGTAGGTAGACTCGAGAGATGAACCCAAATAGGGGTAATGTTAATATTTTGATGAGCAAGGTGCAACCAAAGTATTATCATTATTGTCAACATAGTCAGGTTGATTAGTTGATGCAATGGACAGGAATGGATAGGAATTGATTGATGAGTAAGGTGATGGATAGGAGTTGATTGATAAGCAAGGTGCAACCAAAGTATTGTCATTTTTGTCAACACAGACAGAGGATCGGTTGATGCAATGGATAGGAGTGCAGAGGTCATTAGATAGATCGTTTGATGAAGTGAACAAGAGTTCAGAGATCATACAGAGCATGTACAATGATTTTCCAAGAAGACCGAAGTGGCCCATAGGCAAAATCTCAAAGAAAAATACAAGAAAGAAAAGCTGTCACGATATCACGACATGTTGAGAAGCTAGAAAAGAAACTGTCATGATATCACGACATGTTGAGAAGCTGGAAAAGAAACTATCATGATTTCGCGACATGTTAGAAGAGAGAGAAAGCGCAAGGAAAACTATCATGATTTCATGACATGATGGAAGAGAGAGAAAGCACAAGAAAAACTGTCATGATTTCATGACATGTTGAAAGCAAAGAAGCTAAGTAGGAAAACTGTCATGATTTCGTGACATGTTGGCAGAGAAAAAGCCAAGTGGAAAAACTATCATGATTTCATGACATGTTCGAAGAAGAAGCGCATGCAAGTAAAACTTTCATGATTTCACGACATGTTTGGAGAGAAGGCGCAGACAAAGAAAACTATCGCGATTTCGTGACATGTTTGGAGAGAAGGCGCAAGCAAAGAAAACTGTCGTGATTTCATGACATGTTCGAGGAAAAGAAGCTTGCAAGGAAAAGTGTCATGATTTCATGACAATCTGCAAGAGAGGTAGTACGGACAAAAATGTGTCACGATTTCGTGACATGTTTGAGAGAAAGAGCTTGCAAGGAAAAGTGTCATGATTTCGCGACAATTTGCAAGAGGAAGCGCTAAGGAGAAAAAGTGTCACGATTTCGTGACATGTCGAGTTTTCATGATCCGATGACAAGAGGAAGTGCTAAGGAGAAAAAGTGTCACGATTTCGTGACATATTGCAGGAGAGAGAAGGCAAGATAAAAAGTGTCATGATTTCATGACATATTGCAAGAGGAAGAGCTCGAGAGAAAAAGTGTCACGATATCACGACATGTCACATTTTCACGACCTGAAGAGAAGAGAAGAGCTAAGGAGAAAATATGTCGCGATATCATGACATGTCACATTTTCGTGACTAAGAGAGGAGAGAGAATGTATGGAGATAGAAATGTCACGATTTCGCGACAACAGCAGAGAGGAAGACTCCAAAGGATGAAGTGTCACGATTTCGTGATAGAAGCAAAATGAAAGAGCATGGAAGCAAAAGCATCATGATTTCATGACAAATTCAAGGAGGAAGAGCTCAAAGGCGAAAGCATCATGATTTCATGACATGTTCCATTTTCATGGGCATAAGACAGAGAAAAGCACAAGGCAACGAAAGTGTCATGATTTCATGACATCTCATGTTTTCGCCAGTGCAAGCAGAGAAGAGTGCAAGGAAGTGAAAGATGTCATGATTTCGTGACATGTCATGTTTTTGCTAGTGCTTGCAGAGAAGAGTGTACGGAAGAGAAATATGTCACGATTTCGTGACATGTCATGGTTTTGCTAGTGCAAGCAAAGAAAAGTGCAAGGAAGCGAAAGTGTCACGATTTCGCGACATGTCTTGTTTTCGTGGGCAAGAGACAGAGAATAGGTCACGACAGTGAAAGTGTCACGATTTTGTGACATGTTCCATTTTTGTGGGCAAGAGACAGAGAAGAGGTCAAGGCAGCGAAAGTGTCACGATTTCGTGACATGTTCTATTTTCACTGGTTGAAGCCAAGAAGAGTAGTAAGGAGGCAAAAAGTGTCACGATATCGCGACATGTTGTGTTTTCATGGGTGCAAGCCGAAGTCAAGTTAACTGAAAGAAAATGACAGTTACAGATGCAGTTGTAGAAGAAAATCATGCAGCTAGAATAAGAACAGTTAACTGGAGTAGAATGACAGTCACAGGGGCAGTTGCAGAGGAAAATCATGCAACCAAAATAAGAAGAGTCAACTAAAGTTAGTGTGATAGTTACAGGGGCAGTTACAGATAGAAATCATGCAAGCTAAAATAAGCACAGTGCTTTAAAGACAAAATGACAGTAACAGGGCCCATAAAGCAGTGTAACCATCAAGCGACAGTTATACTAACAGTCCAAAATAAAGATAGATCTTTTAATAGGTTGCATGCAATAAATACTATGCTATAAAGGAGTTACCATCAGCAGTAGCTATTAATAGGCTGCATGCGTGATTACAAAAGTAACAGAAGATGAGGAGTCTCAATGAGAAATAGGGTTATAAAAGGGTAGTCGCACAGAGAATTAAGTTGCTGCTCATAGTGAAAAAGTGCCACTGTATAGAGGGAAAGTGCTATGAAGAGAGGGCTATAAGAGCATAGTAAGCAGAGCAGTAAGAGTGAGCCGTAGACAGGGCTGTTAGAGTGTGGTAAGCAGAACCGTTGGAGTGGGTGTGTTTCATGAATTGAAATAGAGATTGGATGAGCAATAGACTAGTGAGGGTCTTGTAAAAGCGAAGGCATATTTATGTCAAAATAGATTCAAAATAGAATTCTGAGTTGGTGCTTGGAATCAGGGGTTGGTGCTCCTTTCTATTGGTGCAGATAAATTAGGGGTTGGTGCTCCTTCCAGTCGGTGCTGGTAAATTAGGGGTTGGTGCTCCTTTCTATTGGTGCAGATAAATTAGGGGTTGGTGCTCCTTCCAGTGGGTGCTGGTAAATTGATTGTAAAGTTGGTGCTTTACAAAGGCTGGATTTGGATGGGAGTCCAAGCAGTCTATTTTTGAGGAGTAGCCAAAACTAGTGAACCTCGTTAAATCGTGTGTTGTGGAATGCTCTCCTATTATATTTGCTTTATCTATTTTAAGTTCTCTTTGCTTCAGCATAAAGAGTTGCACATTTAAGTTTTAAATAGCTACACTGATTCACCCCCCCTCTCAGTGCCATTGTAAGTCTAACAATTGGTATCAGAGCCAAGTTCCTGAACTAGCTCAATCGGCTAAGGTGATCTGGGAAGTGACACAATGGCAGTTGGTGAAGGATTCTCATCAAACAAAGCTCCATTGTTTGATGGGTCTAATTATGTGTTCTAAAAAATTAGGATGCAGACATATCTGTGTGCGTTGGGATATGACATATGGGACTCAATGGAAAGTGGATACACAATACCCACCACTCCTCCAACCGATGCTGTCGATAAGAAATAGTTTGAGAATGACTCAAAGGCAAAGAATGCTATCATGTGCGGTGTAGCAAATAGTGAACTGGTAAAGATCATGAGCTGTAAAATGGCAAAAGAAATTTGGGACAAATTGGAGAGCATTCATGAAGGAGACGATAAGATCAAGGAGGCCAAGTTGCAAACTCATCGAACTCAGTATGAAGCGCTAAAGATGAATGACGATGAGAACATAGCGGCATATATGCTGAGAGTAAATGAAGTCATTAATGCCATTAGAGGACTCGACGAGAAAATTGAAGACTCTGCAATTGTAAAAAAGGTACTAAGAACTCTTCACAATAGATTTGATTCTAAAGTATCAGCTATAGAAGAAGCCAAAGATCTAAATACATTTAGTATGGATGAGATGCATGGTTTGTTGACTACGTATGAGATGAGAATAGGAAAGTATGATCCCACAAACAGAGAAGCTGCTTTTAAAGCCCATAAAAATATGAAAGCAAAACAAGAATCCGGAGATGAAGAGACATCAGATGAGATGGAAGCAAACTTTGTCCAAAAACTAAAAAGGGGACAAGGAAAATACAGAGGAAAGCTACCATTTAAATGTTTCAGCTGTGGAGGCATTGGGCATGTTGCAGCTAGATGTCCGCTTAACAAGGAGAATGAAAGTGATGAAGAAACGCATCGAGAAAGAAGTGACTGGAAGAAAAAGATGAATTTTAGAAAGGACAACTTCAAGAAGAAAAGTTTCATATCCAAGAATGTCAGCTCCTCTAAAGACAGATCCGATGAGGATTCTGAAGAAGAAACAGGTGAAATTCTGTTCATGGCATTCGAAGAAGAAAAGACAGAAGAAAGGGAATCATGTCTCCTTGGACTGAAGGAGACTACTCCGCCTTTGCTCTAAGCAACTCCAGGTGGCACATCCTCAGGGGGAGTAATATTAAAGTTTTATTTTAATACTCCTATGTATTTGATTGGGTATCTGAGGATGAATGGCAGGCAGTCGGGTTATTGTTGTATAGTTGTCAAGTGTGTTTTTTAGTTTATGTAGTTGTGTGTGGAAGTGCTATGAAGGGTGATGATTAAATTGAGATCTGGCACCCTTGGTAGTTTTGATATTTGTCATTGTTGTACTATTGATGAATGGTTGAGTTGCTTTCATAGTGGTTGTGTTGATCAAGTTAATGCTTTACTTGATACGTGTTTTGGGCTTACTCCATTGAGATTGAGTTGAGATTGAGATTGGGAGTTAAGTATAGAACATATTGAGTCTCTAACAATTCTCTTTATGCTTCTATGAGGTTGATGAATCACATTGGGTCTCTAACAATTCTCTTTGTGGGTTCATGCTATGCAAGTTTGTCTTAATGAACTTGTGAGCTGATTTGAGGAGCTTGCTTGATTGTACAAGAAGAAGAATATTGGTTGTGGCTGAGTAGATTGAGGTAGTCTACTAGATTCTCAATGCAGAGAAAGACAAACAACTATCAGTAGGTTCAAGCTTGTTGAGAATATCCAAGATGTATATGCAGATGCATTATAGAACAAAAAGTTGAATATATATATATAAGTGTATGCCTTCACTAACAGTGGACAAGTTTGAGATTGCAGAGCAACAGAGGGTTGATGCTCAAAAGACAGTGTGAAATGAAGTGGTCACATATTCCCAAGAATAGACTAAGATTTGACTAGCCATCGGGATCAAATTCTTAGGGGGAGCATTTATGCATTTGTTTATCTTATTGCTCATATTTATGATTTTTGCTAACAGTAATAATTTTTTCCTGAGAATGTTGTGCATGGACTCAGGGGGAGTTTTGCAACCGCCCTTTGGTATTATTGTCAAAGGGGGAGAAGAATTACAGGTAATTGCACGCAATTACGTGTGTTGCCAACAATTCCAAAGGGGGAGATTGATGAGCAAGGTGCAACCAAAGTATTGTCATTGTTGTCAACACAGTCAGGTTGATCAATTGATGCAATGGACAGGAATGGATAGGAGTTGATTGATGAGTAAGGTGATGGACAGGAGTTGATTGATAAGCAAGGTGCAACCAAAGTATTGTCATTGTTGTCAACATAGATAGAGGATCGGTTGATGCAATGGATAGGAGCACATAAGTCATTAGATAGATCGGTTGATGAAGTGAACAAGAGTTCAGAGATCATACAGAGCATGTACAATGATTCTCCAAGAAGACCAAAGTGGCCCATAGGCAAAAGCTCAAAGAAAAAGACAAGGAAGAAAACTGTCGTGATATCGTGACATGTTGAGAAGCTGGAAAAGAAACTGTCGTGATATCGCGACATGTTGAGAAGCTGGAAAAGAAATTGTCATGATTTTGCGACATGTTAGAAGAGAGAGAAAGCACAAGGAAAACTATCATGATTTCACGACATGTTGGAAGAGAGAGAAAGCACAAGAAAAACTATTGCAATTTCGTGACATGTTGAAAGCAAAGAAGCCAAGTAGGAAAACTGTCACGATTTCGTGACATGTTGGCAGAGAAAAATCCAAGTGGAAAAACTGTCATGATTTCATGACATGTTCGAAGAAGAAGCGCATGCAGGGAAAACTGTCACGATTTCGTGACATGTTTGGAGAGAAGGCGCAAGCAAAGAAAACTGTCACGATTTCGTGACATGTTTGGAGAGAAGGCGCAAGCAAAGAAAACTGTCACGATTTCACGACATGTTCGGGAAAAGAAGCTTGCAAGGAAAAGTGTCACGATTTCACGACAATCTGCAAGAGAGGCAGTACGAACAAAAATGTGTCGCGATTTCGTGACATGTTTGAGAGAAAGAGCTTGCAAGGAAAAGTGTCATGATTTTGTGACATTTTGGGTTTTCATGATCCGATGACAAGAGGAAGCGCTAAGGAGAAAAAGTGTCACGATTTTGCAACATATTGTAGGAGAGAGAAGGCAAGATAAAAAGTGTCACGATTTCGCGACATATTGCAAGAGGAAGAGCTCGAGAGAAAAAGTGTCACGATATCGCGACATGTCACGTTTTCACGACCTGAAGAGAAGAGAAGAGCTAAGGAGAAAAGATGTCACGATATCGTGACATGTCGCATTTTCGTGACTAAGAGAGGAGAGAGAATGTACGGAGATAGAAATGTCATGATTTCGTGACAACAGCAGAGAGGAAGACTTCGAAGGATGAAGTGTCACGATTTTGTGACAGAAGCAAAATGAAAGAGCATGGAAGCAGAAGCGTCATGATTTCATGACAAATTCAAGGAGGAAGAGCTCAAAGGTGAAAGCGTCACGATTTCATGACATGTTCCATTTTTACAGGCGTAAGGCAGCGAAAGTGTCACGATTTCGTGACATGTTTTGTTTTCGCTAGTGCAAGCAGAGAAGAGTGCAAGGAAGTGAAAGATGTCATGATTTCATGACATGTCATGTTTTTGCTAGTGCTTGCGGAGAAGAGTGTATGAAAGAGAAAGATTTCATGATTTTGTGACATGTCATGGTTTCACTAGTGCAAACAGAGAAACGTGCAAGGAAGCGAAAGTGTCACGATTTTGTGACATGTTCCATTTTTGTGGGCAAGAGATAGAGAAGAGGTCAAGGCAGCGAAAGTGTCACGATTTCACGACATGTTCCATTTTCACGGGCAAGAGACAGAGAAGAGGTCAAGGCAATGAAAGTGTCGTGATTTCGTGACATGTTCCATTTTCGTTGGTGGAAGCCAAGAAGAGTGCAAGGAGGTGAAAGTGTCACAATTTCATGACATGTGTTTTCATGGGTGCAAGCCGAAGTCAAGTTAACAGAAAGAAAATGATAGTTATAGATGCAGTTGCAGAAGAAAATCATGCAGCTAGAATAAGAACAGTTAACTAGAGTAGAACGACAGTCACAGGGGCAGTTGTAGAGGAAAATCATGCAGCCAAAATAAGAAGAGTCAACTGAAGTTAGTGTGACAGTTACAGGGGCAGTTACAGATAGAAATCATGCAAGCTAAAATAAGCACAGTGCTTTAAAGATAGAACGGTAGTAACAGGGCCCGTAAAGTAGTGTAACCATCAAGCGGCAGTTATACTGACAGTCTGAAACAAAGACAGATCTTTTAATAGGTTGCATGCAATAAATACTATGCTATAAAGGAGTTACCATCAGCAGTAGCTATTAATAGGTTGCATGCATGATTACAAAAGTAACAGAAGACAAGGAGTCTCAATGAGAAATAGGGTTATAAAAGGGCAGTCATGCAGAGAATTAAGTTGCTGCTCATAGTGAAAAAGTGCCACCGTATAGAGGGAAAGTGCTGCGAAGAGAGGGCTGTAAGAGCACAGTAAGTAGAGCAGTAAGAGTGAGCCGTAGACAGGGCTGTTAGAGTGCGGTAAGCAGAACCGTTGGAGTGGGTGTGTTTCATGAATTGAAACAGAGATTGGATGAGCAATAGACCAGTGAGGGTCTTGTAAAAGCGAAGGCATATTTATGTCAAAATAGATTCAAAATAGAATTTTGAGTTGGTGCTTGGAATCAGGGGTTGGTGCTCCTTTCTATTGGTGCAGATAAATTAGGGGTTGGTGCTCCTTCCAGTCGGTGCTAGTAAATCAGGGGTTGGTGCTCCTTTCTATTGGTGCAGATAAATTAGGGGTTGGTGCTCCTTCCAGTGGGTGCTGGTAAATTGATTGTAAAGTTGGTGCTTTGCAAAGGCTAGATTTGGATGGGAGTCCAAGCAGTCTATTTTTGAGGAGTATCCAAAATTGGTGAACCTCGTTAAATCATGTGTTGTGGAATGCTCTCCTGTTATATTTGCTTTATCTATTTTAAGTTCTCTTTGCTTCAGCATAAAGAGTTGCACATTTAAGTTTTAAATAGCTACACTGATTCACCCCCCCTCTCAGTGCCATTGTAAGTCTAACATAATTTTCTTTTTAGGGTCGAAATATTCACCCCATCGTTTGAGAAAAAGGCTCCTTTTTCCTAGAAACCAAGGACCTCCTGTTAAAATGCAGTTAACATCCTCCATATTGTTAAAATGGATAATTAAGAACCCTAGAGTTAGAGCTACCAACTCCAAGCTACCTACCAATCACAATTTACCCATCGCCCAAGCCCTGATAGTCTCCATGTCCGACCTACCTCCCAAAAACTTGCCTACCAGGGAGAATTCTTCCATTAAAAGAAAAGGGCTCATGGAACTTATCAGGGCTGAAATTTTATTATTTACCAGAACTAGGGGCGGAAGAGATATAACCTCCTTTATTTTTCCTCTAAGAGTCTCAAAAAAAGATAACTTCTTGGGTCCCACATTATCCTTTATATCTTTTTTGTCGAGGTCTTTCTAAGGAGGGTCATCCCCCGTGTGATGCCCACCTCCAAATATGTCGTAGCCTAACCACATTCCTCTAGATCCTTGCTTGATCCATGCTTGAGGTTCCCACTCGCCCCTTCTGTACCTGCTCTACCTCTACCACCTTGGCTGATATTCTTGCCCAAAAAATGCAAACACTCACTCTCGCCACACCCGCTAAACCTCAGCTCACTCATTCATTTTACTGAAGGAGAAAAAATAAATCCATGTTATCACAAAGATGAATGGAATGAATTATTGGAATAATGGATGTGGTCGTTTTGTGAAAATTTGGACCATTTTGATGCATTTTGAAGCTTGTATGGCGATTTTGTGACTTTTGGTCACAAACAAAAATTAAGCATCCAAATCAATTTTTGTTTTCACAAAACATGATATGATGATGAGATGAATGTATGGATGAAATTTGGAGTGATTTTGTAGAGATAAGCTACCTTTTTGGATGATTTTGGTCTTTCTACAAATTTTTCAACTAAATGTTGGTTAGCATCCACATTGATGCATAGATGTCGTCAAGCATTTGCCACTCTAAAATTTTTGATAAGCATTTCAATGCACCTGTGAACACTCATGGGTATTTTAGTGCACTAAGAACAACTATAAATAGTATGTAGAGGTGAAATCAGATTCATTCTTGCATTCACAAATTCCAAAATCTGCGTTTGAAGAAGTTAGTGAGTGAAGAAGTGAGGTGGAGTGAAGGAGTGTGGTGGAGTGGAAGTTATGGTGATGGAGGGTGCAGATACGAGAGCAAGAGTGAAGGTGCATGTTTCTGAGGTAAGTACCATTGGCACTCTTTGTTTAGACTTGTTTAATTTTTTTTTTTTGTAATGCATGTGACATTAATGTGTTTACCTTGTGTATGTGTTGCACTATAGCTAAAAATATTAGAGGATGAACATCGGTTCTTGCCTCTCATATTAAGGGTGAGAAAGAAACTACAATATGCACATTGGAAGTGGATAGAGAGTTTGGGGCTAGCTGGTATAGCTTAGATTGATGTGATGAGGGTAGATGAGGGGTATCTCTCAACCTTGGTAAAGATATGGTATCTAGATAGGGGTATCTTTCAAATCCCTATTGGAGAGGTGATAGTGACACTTGAGGATGTATATCACATCCTCAAAGTGCTTTTGTAGGGGTTACATGTGAAAGTTGGGCATAATAAGGGTTATTATATGAGCTGGATGTTTGGAAATCAATGGAAGGATGGTGTATAGTGACACAAAATAGCTCTTTCTATCTATTTTCTTGGAACATGACCAGGTTGGTGTATGATATGATCAATGAGCCTCAAGTATATGCATGGGTACCTACTCTACTGGTATAGTTGTATCAAGATATATACAATGTTAGGAGGTAGAAGCAGAAGGGGCTAGGGTGTAGTTTACTATTGGAGTGTTTGGGTTGGAAGCACTTCAGTGTGGTTTTATCTGTGAGCTTGCCTACTGAGGCATGGGATGAGGAGTATCCATATGCTATGAGATGGTGAGTGATCAAGAAGATGTATTTGAGTCATCCTATCTAGACTGGCAAGGAGTATAAGGATCTATGGGTAGTACTAACACCTACTCAGGTACATTAGAGGCCATGGTGAGGTGCCAGTTGGACATATAATGGGGAGAAACTATCAAGAATTTGGTAGGCTAGATGGGTGGTTGAGAGACATAAGAGTGAGGTAGAGCTAATCTAGTTCTCATGGGTACTATGAAAATTTGGGATATGATCGATGATTATTGAGGCACCAGTGTTGTATAGACATCATCATGATGAGACGGTTCTATATTATATGGAGGCATGAAGGGTGACCTATGATGATGATGAGATAGATCTCCTCGATGTGTATGATGCAGGGACTATTTTTGAGTATGATGTATGGTTTACTGCACAACCACCATGGGTACCAACTCAAGTAGTGGATGAGGGTAGCAGGTATGAGTATGAGGTAGAGGCCGAGGTGGATGATGTATATGAGGCTCCTAGATGTTGGAGATATATTTTATCTAGTAGTCAAGGGAGATGAGTGAGGTATGTAGTAAAGAAGCCTCCAAATATTAGAGGTGATGGTAATGATGATGATGATATGGATGAGGTTTCAAATATACATTTAGGTTGGATTGATGAGGAGTGGGTGCAGCTCGAGCAGAGGGTGGAGGAGAGAGATGCAAATATAGAAGCTCAGGATACAAATATAACTCAATTACAAGAGAAGCTAGAGGCATGCGTAGCTATAAGTGGAGGCAAGGATAGGATCATGAGGTTATAGGTAGAGCTAGCATAGGGGGACCATCATAAAAGGAATGATGCATTACACCTTTAATCTCGATATGGATACATCTAGAAGTTGGATGCAACACAATATTGGGCTATTAGATCGACCCTATTCATTCTTATATAGGATTATTAGACATATTGAATCTAGGAATAGTAGTTCTAGGTCTAGGGATACTTCAAGGTTATAGGGGTCCTCTTATAGGCGTTAGCTAGTGGTTAGATGCACTTTTTGTATATGATCCTTGGTGTTCCATTGTATATAACATTTCGAAATTCATTGTACATGCGATATTTATATATATATATATGGATTTTACTTTTGTGTTATGTTTTTGTGTGGATGTTTTTGTGTGAATGCATGTGTATATGTGTGATGCAATGATAATGTAATGATAATGTGTATGAATGCAAATGAATTAATGCTTCTAATGATCATTCATAGTTTAGATTGTTTTTAAACATAGATAGATTGTTGTTTAATCAGGGGCATCAAAATTGTGGCATGTGAGATGGAAGAATCATGTAAAGACATGGATGTTGATATGGAAGAATATGTGGATGTTGATATGGAAGAATATATGGATGTTGATATGGAATAATATATGGATGTTGATATAGAAAATTGATTATTTTGTAGAGACTCAAACATACTAGTGATATCAAACAAAATCACTAAATACTACCTAATTTATCTAGGACCAAATGTGTGTGTAATGAATTCATTTACTAAATCATGAGTGTGGTAATGACTCAAGGAAATCAAGAACCAATGTGTGTGCAAGTAAGTTCATTAACCCATATTGAGTAAATAAGATGAAACCTATCATGGATAAGACCAAGAAACTAGTTTATCTATATGTGTCATCAGAGGTCTCTTCAAAAGAGACCTATTGCCCTGCATGAGCGTACTCAATTGCTATTAAAGCATCTATAGATCTGGTGTACATTAGCTCCATAGTCCAAGAATATGATATTTAAGCTTTGGGGATTCAAACTACCTAACCGTATTACTAGAAATGTACTTCTATCCTTAAAACTTGAGGATTTTTGGTGTGTGATGTGTAAAATATTTAAATATTTGGGAAATTAGATTCACATTTGAAGTATGATGAGAATTTTACCCTATCCTTACTACTCTATCATTTTTTTGGAAATTATTTTGATAGTGGTAAAAACCATTATTTTTTATTTTTGGACTATGTGCATGATGGGACAAGCAAGGAATACCCTTTTTACTTTGAGGTTCAACCCAATTATGGTGTTATCCCTCTTTGATACAAGATTTTTTTAAGATGTGTGATTATGTTTTGTTCAAGAGTGTTAGATTCAATTCCTAAAACTCAACATTTTCTTAGTGAAAATGTGTCTTGGTCCTAAATAAAACTTGACATGTATTGGAGATTGCTAGAATCACTAGGAGTGGCTAAGTGACTGAAAACACCTAGGGATTATGAAAATATGGCTTGCAAATGATAATTTGACTTTATGGAATGGTGCAATGAAATGGATGATGATATAGGGGTGACCCTAATTGAGGTAGCATGATTTTATTGGATCAATTATTGTCTAAAATAAATAAATAACCTCTAAAATGTGTGAATATGGTTGTGAATGCAATGTATGAAAAACAATTTGTGAAATGAAATATGTGCAATGCAATGTGTGAAGTGCAAAGTGGTAAAATGTAATGCGTGAAAATGTAATTTGCTTTTGTGTATTAGCCATGTCTATATACATATTCAAATTACATTAAATATATAATTCTCTCAAGTGGATGATGTTAAGTAGTTTGGGCTTTTCAAATCCCTCTAGACTAGCAAGCCTATAAGTTCCTTTACCTACTTTTTGAGTGACAATGTATAGACCTAACCAATTAGCCATGAATTTAGCATAAATGTATAATAATGCATTGGTATTTTGTTTATTCTCTTTAAGAACAAGATCTCCTCCTTTGAATCCACATAGATGAACTTTGGCATTATAAGAACGCTTTAAGTGATCCTGATAAACTCATAAATTGTCTAAAGCATTGACCCACCTTTCATCAAGAAGCATGAGTTGGTCAAAATGTACTTGTCTAGCAATATCGTCATCTATGAATTCCTACAATAAAATTTGCAATGAGGGGATCTCAAGCTCAAGAGGTATAATTGCTTCAGCTCCATAGACCAATGAAAATGGTGTTGCCCTAGTAGGCATGCAGATGCTTGTTCAATAAGCCCATAATACCAAGGGGATTTGAGTATGCCAATTTCGATGATTTTATTTGACTAGTTTCTTGAGAATAGCAATTAAGGTCTTGTTGGTAGCCTTAGCTTGTCCATTTGCTTGTGGGTAGTAAGAAGTAGCAAAATTGTGTTGGATTTTATATTTCTCACAAAGTGCTCGAACATTCTTATTTTTGAAATACTTGTCATTGTCATATATGATTTTTGAGGGAATACCAAAATAACAAATGCTATGGTAAATTATAAAATCCTTAATTTGAGGTCCTGTCATTCAGGTTAGAGGAATTAATTCAATCCACTTTGTGAAGCATTCAATGGCTTTGATGATGAATGTATGTTGTCCCAAGGAAGGAGGTGAGATTTTTCCAATCAAATCAAGACCCCATTGTGAAAAAGGCCAAAGGATTTGAATAGTCTATAATTCTTGTGATGGCACATGAGTTAAATTAGTATGTTGTTGACATTGTTGATAATTATTGATGTAGATTAAATAGTCGCATTACATGGTGGACCAATAGTAACCCATGCATAGAATACACTTTATAATGGCCATTCCAAAAAAATGACCACTAAAAGTACCATAATGAGCTTCAACTATGGCTCTTTATGACTCTGTAGGCTCAAGATAATTAAGGAGGACTCCATCATAACCATATCTATACAACACGTCCCCCAAGAGAATAAAATGGGCTACATTTTTTTGAAAGTGTGTTTAGTAATCCATGACATGTTTAATGGGAGTGTTCCAAATTTGAGGAAGTATATTATTTGGTTGGATCAAGGCTCATAAAAATTTGAATGGTTAAAGAAAACATCATTTTCATCCTTAGATTCAACATGGATAATTGCATATTTAGAGATCATTGAAACAATGAGTGGTTGTACCTCTCCTATGGAGTTATTTGAAATCAATGATCCTGAGAGGCCATTACATCTGTAAATCTATTAGTCAAACATGGTAAACTATCAATTTCATACCAATTAAACTTAGTGAGAAATATCATTGCTACTTCATGGTAAAGCTTTATGGTAGGTTCTTTGCATTCGTATTCTCTATTTATTTGATGAACGACAAGTTGAGAATCACCAAATATCCTAATACACTCTATGTTCATAGCTATGGCTACTTTAAGACCTAATATTAAGGCTTCATACTCTACATTGTTGTTTGTGCATTGGAATTCAAGTTTGAATGATAAGAGGATAGGTATCCCCTATGGTGTATGAAACATGCCTTTAGAACCTTGACCTTTTTTACACTTAGAACCATCAAAGAATAGTGTAACATCAACATCATCATCTGGAATGCCATATTATTTTTGTTTAGTGACAATGAATACCAAATCATCTATGATATGGTAGCCACAGGTGGAATCCAAAACGAAGCTGAATTCTTTATTATGCAGTACAAATATATAATAATACATCAACAGAATCAAGTGAGAGCGTTATAACAAAGTGCCCAACATGGACAACGCTCGATCACGATTAAATGCACACTACCAAAATAACCAAACTGCCTCCTATCTGTGGAAAACAATAAATCGTGAGGTATACTATACCTTCACGTGTACAAAGTGCAAAATATAAAAATAGATATAATGGAGGACTTAGGCTAAAATGCAGTTCCTAAGTATCCTCAACACTCCTCCCAACCATAGAAGCATTGGACCCCAATGCTCTCAACAAATCTGGAAGGTCACGAGCCATCTGATGGTGAGAGATCCAGTGTGCCTGGTGTGGAAGCTGACCACGACGGGCGACAAGGTAGGAAGTGGTCGAACCCTATCGAGTCTGACGAGTCTTCATGTCAAAAACTCTATCTGTATCAAGCGAAAGCTGAAATTCAGGTACCACATCTGTTGGATGGTTGATGACAGGTGCAGTCTCCAAAGTCGAGTCCTGATATGGCTTCAAAAGATCCACATTGACAACATCATGGATGCCAAGATGTGAAGGAAGGTCCAAAAAAAATGCATTCTCAGAGATCTATTGAATGATGGTGTATGGCCCATAGCGGAGAGGCTTGAGCTTGCTATGTGCCTTCTCTGAAAAGCGTCGTTTGTCCAAGTGAAGCCAAACTCTGTCACCAACCTGAAAAGAATGAGGAACGCGATGTCGATCCATCGCTTTCCTCTGTTGCTATTGAGTCCTCTGTAGGATCTGTGTCACCTTAGCCTGGAGGCTCTGCAAATGCTGTATGAAAGAGGTTGCCTTATCTTGCTCCTTCTCCATGTGTGTAGTGGTGGGAGAGGGCAAAGCAAGGGGCAACTCATAAGGTGCAAGTGGCTGAAATCCGAGACAAACCTCAAAAGGTGAATGTGATGTGGAGCTATGAACCGCTCTATTATATGCATGCTCAATGTGAGTGAGGCTCAAATCCCACTTAGCCGGTGAGGTGTGGTGGTAGATCCTCAAACTCTGTACTAGTGTGCGATTCACAACTTCAGTCTGCCCATCTGACTGAGGGTGGAAAGCCATGGAAAAATTAAGGGAAACTCCCAAAATTTTCCATAAGGATCTCCAAAAGTGACCCACAAAATGTGGATCTCGGTCAGAAACAATGCTGGTGGGAAGACCAAAGGATCGCCACACTATCTCAAAGAACAAATGTGCCAAATCAGGTGTTGTACTAGTCTTCCTGCATGGAATGAATTTGGCCATCTTGCTGAATCGGTCCACAATCACAAAAACACTGTCATGTTGTCTCACTGTCATGGGAAATCCACTCACCAAGTCCATGGATATGCTTTCCCAAGGACGTGAAGGAATGGGCAAAGGAACACTCAAGCCCAACTTCCTATTTGCTGATTTGGAGCGACAACATACGACACATTGTCTCAAAAATCGTAGGACATCTCTCTCGCATGTGAGGCCAGTAGAAGAACCGCTGCAAGTGGTGGAGTGTTTTCTGTTTCCCAAAATGACCTCCATAAAGAGTTGAGTGGGCTTCTTTTATGAGAGAAACCCTATGCTCTTGTGGTACACAAAGTTTGTCTAGCTTGTACAAAAGTCCATCCTTCAAGTGATAGTCCTGAAAAGGAGTGAGGTTGGAAGATGAAGGGTGTACAAGATGATGGTGCACCTTGCTGAAATCTGAATCAAGAGCATAAAGAGGTGGCCAAGTCTGAAATCCAATATGGGAGGTAGTCACAATTGTTGTCAAGGTTTGAGCCATGGGTGGACGACTCAAACAATCAGCCATTGTATTAGTTGTTCCTTTCTTGTACTTGATGACCAAGTGGAACTGCTGCAAGTAAGTGGCCCACTTCATGTGTCTAGCCTCTTCAATCTTGGTTTGTGACTGAAGAAACTTGAGTGGCATGTGATCTGTATGAACAATTGTTTCTTTCCCAAGAAGATAGTGTCTCCAATATTTGATGGCTTGGACCAAAGCATACAACTCTTTGTCATATGTGGAGTAGTTTCTTTTGGCAGTTGAAAAGGTCTCGGAATGATATGCCACAGGGTGTCCATCTTGCTTCAAAATTGCTCCCATCACAAACTATGAGGCATCTGTCTCTATCTCAAATGGATGAGAAAGATTGGGGAGTACAAGAACAGGGGCAGTGCACAGTTTGTGTTTCAAGGTCTCAAAGGCTTGATCATGTTCCTTGAGCCAATGAAATCTAACTTTGGCTTTCGTGAGATGATGCAAGGGATGAGCAATGGTAGAGTAGCCAGGTATGAACTTACGATAGAAATTTGCAAGTCCAAGAAAACTCCTAAGATCAGTGATAGAGGAGGGAGTTGGCCAATTTTGAAGTACTTCTACCTTTGCGGGATCAACATTGATTCCTTGCTGATTTATTATAAATCCAAGATAGGAGATTGAAGTTTGAGCAAATGAACACTTAGGAAGGTTAGCAAAAAGTTGGTTCTTCTCAAGGGTGTGGAGAACCTGATCTAGATGCTGCAAGTGTTCCTTCCAAGTAGTAGAATATACAAGGATATCATCCAAGTATATGATCACAAAGTTGTCTAGGCAATCCCTAAACACTTCATTCATCAACCTCATGAAGGTTGCAGGTGCATTTGTAAGACCAAAGGGCATCACCAACCACTCAAAGAGCCCAAATTTAGTCTTAAATGTTGTTTTCCAAGTGTCTTCTGCTTGAACCCTTACTTGATGATAACCACTCTTAAGATCAATTTTAGAGAAAAATTTTGCCCCTTGAAGTTGATCTAGCAAGTCATCAATGCGAGGGAGAGGATATCTATTTTTTATTGTTATTTTGTTCAATGCACGAAAATCAATACAAAGTCTCCATGAGCCATCCTTCTTAAGCACCAAAAGAATGGGGGAAGCACAAGGGGAAGTGCTAGGCTGAATGAATCCTTTTGCCAACAAGTCCTCAATTTGACGTTTGATTTCATCCATTTGTATTATTGATTGCCTGTACATAGGTGCATTTGGAAGTGAAACTCCTGGAATTATGTCAATGTTGTGATTGATATCTCTCTCTGGTGGTAGAGTGGTGGGTTCATTAAACACAACTTGATGTGATTGCAAAATCTTTTGAAGTGAAGCATTCTTTGTGTGGAACTTAGAAGTTTTTGTTTGACCTTCTTTTTGTGTGGGTCTTATGAATATGAGTGCCAACTCTTGTGCTTGATTTACTGCTTTGCGAGCTTGCCTACAACTTAGCACTAGATTAGATGTGTCCTTAGTGCATTCCACCAGATATTGTTTGTTATCCAGTTCCAATGTGTAGGTGTTCTTTTTAGCATGGTAGATGGCATTCCTATCATATTGATAGGGTTTACCCAACAACATTCCACAACAATCCATGTCTGTGACATCACACTTAACCTTATCCACAAATTTGTCACCAAAGGCAAAGGACACGGTGCAAGTGTGTGTGATGTCTGAAGTAGAGTCAACATCCTTCCACCCAAGTGCATAGGGTTGAGGATGTGGTTTGGTGGGGAGCTTCAGCTTCTTTACAACGGATCTCGCAATCAATTTTTTTGCGAGCCGTTGTCTATGATACAATCAACAGAAACATTGTGTGTAAGGTGGGCCTTAGTGACAAACAAATGGTCACGACCCCCATGAGCAGAAACATTTGTCATAAGGGTAACCTTATTGAGTTTACCCTTTAATGCAGGATATTCTTCTTCTCGCCCTGTAGCCACAATGGGACCATCTTGTGTGTCCTCATTTGACTTTACAAAAAGGGCCTTCTTCTTTTTTCTTGCAAGTATAAAGCATTTTGCTTTGGTATGACCATTCTTTTTACAATAAGTACAATACAATGTGGAAGAAGAAGAATTTGTAGAACTAGAAGAGGAAGAGTGGGATTGCAAAGAATGGGGAGGAGTAGAAGAATTGGGGGGTGAGTTAGAGTTCTTCTCCTTTTGTTGTTGCTGATTTGAACCCTTGGATGAGCTCTCTTGTGCCTGTCGTGCTTTGTAGGAACCACCAATTTTCTCCTCCGCCAAGCTGGCATGTTTGAATGCTGATGACAATGTGACAAATGGAATGAATTTCAACTCCCTCATTATAGGATCATGCAATCCACTTACAAATTTTTCAATAAGCTCTTCGATAGAAGAAGTGATACCAGAAAGAACTCTAAGCTTATTGAACTGAAAAATGTAATCAGAAACTGGCATATTAAAACCTTGCTTTAACCTATACCATTTGATCCTTAGATCGGCCTGGTAGTTAGGTGGAAAAAATGTATCCTTCAAAAGTGTGACTAACTCTTTCCAGTTTGTTACCTTAGCTTTCTCATCTGAAACAAGCATCTTTGCTAATCCTGTGAGTTTTATCATGGAAAAAGGTACTCTTTCATCTTCAGGAACCTCGGCATACTCAAACCAAGTTTCCATATCTAGGATCCAAGTGGACAATACGTCAGGATTCCTGGATCCATCATAAGGTTTTATATCACACTTTGCTTTGTTGGAGTATTTGTTGTTGTAGATTGTGACATCATTTTTGACAGTAATTTCTTTCACCCTGTCCATCAAATCTCCTACTACAGTGGCGATGTTTGCCACTTGTGTTGCAAGATCATTGGCCATGTGGGCTCTAGTGTATGCCAGTATATGAGGGGTTACAAAAAGAATTCAAACACAATTTGTTTCCTTTCCAATGTTGTAATTTTAGGGGTAAGTGCAAAAAGTTAACTTCCTCCAAAGTTACTTACAAAATTGCACTTTTAAAAAAATCTCAAAATTTTGTTCCCCTAATGAAAGATTTTGACCATTAATTTTGCAAATGAAATATGCAAAAATTTTAAAAAAATTGTGACAAAATTTCGTCACCTTGCTTCCAAGTTGCACCAAACCGTCAATCCGGCGTCAAACAAATCTTCGCAGGCGTCAAACATGCATTGCAGGGCATCAAACGACGTCGTGGGGTGTCAAAACATGATGTCGAGCATCAAACTATGTCGTCGGGCATCAAGATGCACCGTAGGGCATCAAATCGCACTGCAAGGCATCAAACTGCTATTACAGTGCATCAAAATGTGCCTCTAGGCATCAAATCATACCGTGAGGGGTCAAGAGGGCGTCAAACGCGTCGCGGGGGCATCAATCGCATCACCAAACGTCAATTAAGTTTGTCTTCATGTGGAGAAAGTTTCCAATCCATTTAATCTTAATGAAATTAGAATTTCATTGGCTTACAATGCCCAGACATGGAGAGAACACGGATAAATTATTGTCGAAGGGGATGTATCACCGGAATCACTGAATCAACGCCGGAACCATGTCGAGGGCTATCGTCTAGAAATCATGCAACTCCAAGACTCGCCACGAGCAGCTCACCGACGACGGAGGAAAGGGGCGAGATGTGGTGTGCACAGGAAGACGCCGACACCGAAACCCTAAAAAGAGCCTCACGATTTTTTTTTTTCTTTAGAAAAGTTTCTTTGCGACGTAGGTTATTATCCACGCCGAAAAATTTCGAACTCGTGGCCGCAACTGCTACGAACCAGATCGGAAGTCTAGGAAATTTTTGCCTATAGATGGGGCAGAGGAGGTTACCCTATCGGGTCACCCTCTGACGTCTCCGTCAGGAATAACTGCAGTAAGAATGGCTGCTTGAGCTTCGCTACAGGTGATGCGGCTGGTTAATGAAACCTAATTCATGCAATCGCCAACAACAGGATCTATCTGAGTCTCTGAATACCAGTGATATGGTAGCCACAGGTGGAATCCAAAACGAAGCTGAATTCTTTATTATGCAGTACAAATATATAATAATACATCAACAGAATCAAGTGAGAGCGTTATAACAAAGTGCCCAACATGGACAACGCTCGATCACGATTAAATGCACACTGTACAAACTACCAAAATAACCAAACTGCCTCCTATCTGTGGAAAACAATAAATCGTGAGGTATACTATACCTTCACGTGTACAAAGTGCAAAATATAAAAATAGATATAATGGAGGACTTAGGCTAAAATGCAGTTCCTAAGTATCCTCAAAAATATAGGAGCTTAATAATCAAGGGTTGATCACTAGGAAGTGGAGCTTCCACAAGCTGATCAATTATGACTTAACATTTAATGGATTTTTGGCTAATGAACTCAATATTGAATTCAGTGAGAAGCATTATCCATTTTGTGGTGCGGGTGTTATTGTAAGTCCGAGACATCATATAACATAGAGGATTTTCACAAGCTATGATATATGTGGTGTGAATAAGCATGTAATTTCTGATTTTCTTAGTGGACAAAACCACTAATAAGCACAATTTTTCCATGTAAGTATATTTGGTTTTATAGTTTACCAATGTTTGACTAATGTAGTAGATAGATTGCTCTCGATTGTTTTCATTTTTTTATGCAAACATTGTCCCTAATGCAAAGTCCATTGCTGAAACATAAATATAGAAGAGAAACCCCAAATGAGGAGGAGTTAATACTAGTGGAGAAGCCAGGTATTGCTTTATGTCATCAAAATCCTTTTGGCATTCATCTATCCATGAAAATGTAACCTCCTTTTGTAGCAGGTGATTGAAAGGTTTGCATTGTCAGAAAGTTACATGATGAAGTGATGGATTGATTGAATATTTTCTTGTAAACTAGGTAATTAATTTAAGTTTGTTTGGGGAGGCATCTCCATGATGACCTTGAATTTTTTTGGGTCCACCTCAATGCCTATTTTGGAGATAATGAATCCTAGTAGTTTGCTTGAGGTAATACCAAAGACACACTTTTTGGGGTTCAACCTTACATTATGCTCTAGAAGTTGATCAAATACTTTCCAAGACACCAATGAGCTCTTGTCGAGTTTTGGATATTTCCAAGAAAGCATCTACATAATATTTGATGATCTTATGCATGTAATCATTGAAGATGTATGTCATGGCATGTTGATAAGTGACACCTACATTTTTGATGCCAAAGGGAATCACCTTGTAACAAACATTTCCTCAAGGTGTAGTGAATGTTGTTTTGTGTTGGTCATTAGGATTGATCTGAATTTGGTTGTATCCTAAAAAACCATCCATTAGAGAATGAATTTCATGGACAGTGTAAGTGTCGACAAGAGTATCAATGTTTGGTAGAGGAAAGTCATCCTTAGGACATGCTTTGTTAAGGTCTTGAAATTTAGTATAAATGTGTATCACCCCATTATATTTGTGAATGGGTACCATGTTTGAAAGCCACTCAAGATAGTTGATGAGTAAAATGAAACCCACATCTAATAGCTTTTGAAGCTCTTCTTTGACCATTAGGGTAATGGTAGGATGCATATTTCTTAGTTTTTATTTGACTGGATTAGCATCAGAATGCAAGGTGATATTGTGGACAACCAAGTTAGGGTCAATACTAGGCATGTCTTTGTAGGACCTGAAAAAATTCTCATCTTCTTCTTGAGGATAGCAATTAATTAATCTTGTTCATCTACGGATAAAATTTTATGAGTTTAATAATTTGAGGATTGTTTGCATCTAAATTAAGGTTCATGTTTATGGTATCTTTAGTAGACATGTGCGGACCTTCCTTAACCTGATGGGGTGTTGGGATCATATGAATGTCATCTATGAAATTATCAAACTCTTTTGACACAATCTCTTCCATGTCTGTTTGGAAAAACTCAAGATCTAAAAGTGAAGGTGGAGGTGATGGAGGAATGTAGTTGGTTGAAGCCCTTAACAATTCCTGAGATAGGATGAATTCAAAAAAGTATGGAGGTGAGGAAATCTAGTCCATCTCAATAAGGCTCACGTTAAGTAGAATTGGCTTTGCAAAATCATATGGATTATGAAGTGGGGTGAATAAGTCAACAAGATTCATGTAAACTTACAAGGAAATTTGTGATTGGCAATGTGGATGATGGATGAATCCTATATGCTAGAACTCTAGAAACCTAAACAATAAGAAGCAACAAAAATAAATGTAATCGACAAAAAAACATGTACATGCAATGCAAAATTATTTGTTTGAATTTTTGTGTGCTTTTAATTTTTTGAAATTTTGTGTTAGACTTTTTTTTTTCTATTCATATATTACACAAAAATTGTATGGTGAGGTGGATTAATGAAATGGAGGTGGTTCACTAATTGGTTCAGCTCACTCTTGTGGAAGAAGAAAGTGAAATATGAGCTTATGTATGGGGAAAATTTTGAGGTAATACTCATCCTATTTGATACCTAATTAAATTCATCAGAAGCTATCAATATAATATTATATTCTTCATATATTTCATTTTCAAAGTTATCGGGGTGATGGGTTTCTTCTTCTAAATTCAAATTAAAATTTTGAAAGGCTTGTTCAAAAGAAGATGTGAAAGAATGAGGGTGATAGCCTAAACATAAATGATCATGTGATTCTTGGTATGGAGTATCAATGAGCTCATGCATTCCATGTTCATGTTGTCCTAGCCCATAGCCTTACCAATTGACTCGATGAAAACACCAGGATGGAAAACCCAACATGTGTTGTATGTTGGTAGGTGTTGGTTGGTTTGGGTTCATCTTGGGAATATGGATTGGATGATGAATCAATCCCCCCATACAAAAAAATTATGCTATTTGGAATTGAACCCATGTTGTACATCGCTCCTATAGATAAGGGTGGGTCACATGGATGACCATAATCCCTAGTAGTTTGGATTTTAAGTGATGTGATAGTGATGTCTTGGACCACATATTCACCAATGCTAGGATTGGTGAGGTGGACCACAACTTGGGATGATGTGGATGTGGATGTGGAAGTGGATGTGGAAGGCTCAGGATTGGCTTGGAGCTCTGATAATAGGAGAGGTATGAATTGGAATGACATCTCATAATATGTTAATTCGACTTGTGATACATCATCTGACATGGATGAAGGTGGATTTTTATGAGGTATTTGATGAATGGGTGATTATGTGGAGGGAATTTTAATAGAGGATGTTGATAATAATTATGTGGTTGATGTGGATTGGGATTGAATACATGTACATGTAGTAAATTATGATGAATATGGGGGCATAGAAGTGGAAGCTTGATGTGTGGTAGTGATGGGAAATTCCTCAGGAATAGGAACCTTGGATTAAGAGGTGTATGGTGTGGTGGATGATGTGGTTGATATCAATAAAATATGGATGGATGGAAGCATGTATTCATAAGTATTTGCAATGAAATTATAATACTTAAATGATTTGACGTCCACTAGTATGCAATGAATTTATCCCTCATGTACATATTTCAAGCATTGATGAAGTATAGAAGGAACACATCTCATTTCCATAATACAAGGATGTACAAGGAGTACATTATATGCCATGGACCCTTAAAATATGTGAAACATGCTCTACAACATTTTTACCCCCACTTCGGTGGGTAAAACTATAGTGTAAATTGTGGAACAAAGAGCATCGTTAATGCTTTCAAGGTGAATGTGGATTTGGTGATGTGATATGGTGAAAGATTTATATGTTGAAGAGTGGATATGGTGATGATATTGATGGAGGATCTGGTATCAATCAAAACTCATTTGAATGGCTTCCTATAAGTTTAATCCATGATATGTAATGAAGGGTTCACCGATCCTGATGATATTGGTTTGATTTAAAAATTTTAGAATGTAATGGTAGGCTCCACACATATTTGGATGCTCTCCCTAAAATTTCTAAAGGCATTAGCATATTGATATTGGAGTTCAATGTATTTTAAAATTTCCATTAATGGCTTGAGATGTGGGGGATATTGTTGAATTAGCTCATAAACTAGACAATTTAGTTGAAGAAATTTTGAGGCTAGTAGTTAACCAGCTACTCAAAGAGATAACTAGCATTTATGGATGGTTGGTATGATGAACGAGTGGATATGGATGGCTTGGATTATAAATTGGCTGGGAAGAATTGGTGAAGAACTGGATGGGTGATTATGAAGTGGTACGTTAAGGAGATACACTTGCCTGTGGTGCTATGGGATATTGAACAGGTTTTTGTTGTGAATTATTTTAATTTGTGCATTGTTGAACTCAGGTGAATAAATGAATATCACACACAAAACCTTGGTATTGTTAAATATGATTAAATTGATTAGGAGGAGTCTTGATGTTTGACCCTCCTATTGTTGGTTGTGCTTCCTCATGATGAGGAAGTGGTGTTTGATAGATGCCAAGGTTTTAGATTTTTTGAGCTAAGGGACTATCAATCTTGATGGCCCCTAAGTCAATTAGGTCTTGCACCATATATTTAAATGTGTAGCAACCGTTAATATCATGCCCATTTTATCAATGATAAGGAAAAAAATGCTCTCAATAGCTTTTGCTATGTTTGGTGGGATCACCTGGTTTAACCTTAGGTATAGCAAGTTGGTTTGTGTCATACAACCTATGAAATATGGAGTCATATGACTTAGATAAGGGGGTGTATTGAAATTTTTTTCAAATAAAATGTCGACATTGGTGACTTTCCATAGTTAGCACTATGTTTCGAACTTGTGATGGTGGGGGAATTGCTTGATATGCAATTTTTTGAGGTTGTTGCATTGGTTGTTTTTTTGAGCCATTACCGGGTGGCTCATGACCACTTGATTCACTTGATTAGCCTGATATGGCTTGAATTGGCTAGAATCCGTTTCTTTGGATTGACCCTTGTTATGCCATTCTTTCATTTTAGGCTTTAGCATGCCTTATTTGATTTTAATTTTCTCAATTATTCTAGCCTGGGTAAGATATTATTCAAATGATCTATATTGTTGTAATTGTAATAACCAGGAGATGGGTTTTAAGAAACTCTTGGTAAATAATCAAGTTAGATCTTCCATTGGTAGGGAGAATGGCAGTTTTGTGATAACAACCCTCAAATGGTTTCCAAAGTCATAGATTGACTCATCATAAAATTGCTTAAGATTATATAAGTTAGTGAAATTTTATTTTAAACATTGAGGGAAAATATTTCAAGAAATTGGTTCACCAACTGTTCAAAATTATAAATACTATGACGAGTTAGATGGTTATACCACTCTATGGCATCTCACTCTAATTTTAGAGGAAAATTTTTGAGCATTAGGGCATATTGATTTTGAATTCTAAAACATGAATGAATGAATGAGCTCACATGCTCTCTAAGGTCTCCAGTCCCCTTGAATTTATCAAATTTTGGTATCGTAAAATCTATGAGATATGATGGTGATGGTATCAAAAAATGAATTGGTTGATTAATAAGCTATCTTAAAGTTGGATTATGGTTCATCATACCAAGAGTATGCTGCATCCAGCTATCAATCTGCTGTTGGATTGCTTGAATTCTAGGATCTTCCCCAGGTATGTGGAATCCCTAAATCACTTGATTAGTGTGTGGATATGAAGTGGTGAAATTTTGATGTGTGATGAGATGTTGATTATTTTATGGACTAGACTAAATTTGGTGATGTTGGGCTTGATGAAATGATTGTGGATGATGGAATGGATATGAGATTTAAGTACTGTGAATGTGCTAACTTGTTGTAATGGAATGAGTGTAGGTTGATGGAGGTGTGGGGATGGAAACCATAGAATTTTGTGATATACATTATGGATTTGATGAAAATAATGTAGGCTGAGTTGAAGTAGGTTGGGACTTGAAATCTATCACCTGTATTTATTTCTAGGGACAATAATTTGAATTATATTGCTCCTTGATAAGTTTATTGATATGTTGCCATACTTCTTGTATGGAATTATCTATGATATATGGTTTGGATGTGGTGGCAATGGATGAAGTGGGTGGAGGATAAGTTACAATAGGTACTATAACTTAATAAGGGAAAATGGATGTAGTGGAAGCTGGCATTTGTGATGTAACATTAACATGTGCTTCATACAATGGATTGACATAGGTGGTGGTATATGGAGATGGAATGGAAGTGCTTTGGATACATGAATATTGTGGAAGGGACCAATGATAAGAAGGTGCATATGATACCTCAAAAAGAGGGTTAGTATACACCTGGGTGAAACTGGAAGGCTACAAATGGTCAAGTTCCTACTGATAAGAAGGATTATGCCTAGGTGGACTATTGATTTGCTCTAGAAAATATTTAGTGGATATTCAAAAAGCTTCCACTTTAGCCATGTCTATGTGGGTGATGTTGTGATTGATGGAAGATGATGAATCAGTTCCTATAATGAGGATGCTGGTGGCTCTATGTAGCACATCAATTTTTGAGGTATAAACAGTGTGTGATGGTCTTGTAGATAAATCATAACAACTTATCTATATCACACTCATAGGATGAACCACAAAAATGGTAGGGGAAGATGTGGAACCCTCCATGGATGAAGTGATTTGGCTGTTAATTGCTTGATTCAAAATATTTTCTTCACTTCGAGTTGAAACCATAAGCTAATGAGTTAGATGAGGGTGGTGAAGTGTGTGGAATGTGCAAAAATAAAATTCAAATGGAGAACACACAAAATAAAACAAGCAATTTAATCCAATGCTTTGCAATATATATATTTTTTGTGGGGTTTGTGTGTTGTAGATGTGCTAAACTAAACTATTATGCAAGGTGGAATTTAAGGCTATATGGAAAATGACATTCTTCTTGGTGATAAAATCTAGAAAAATTTCTCATGAGTGTGGAATTTAAGGTCAATCCTAGATCATATGTCAAGTGGAAACTACCCCCGGTTGGTTGGTTCAAGCTCAACTTCGATGGGGCTTCTAAAGGTAACCCTGGCAAAGCAGGGGCTAGAGGAGCTATGAGAGATCATCAAGGCTTGCTGGTGATGGCCTTTTCTGAACAGCTGGGAACAAGGACTAACAACGAGGCAGAAGCAAGAGCATTATGGAGGGTTCTTCAGTTGGCTCAAGCGATTGAAGGTAATCTAATTATCAAAGGAGATTCAATGCAAGTCATAAACCTTCTCAGCAATAGGAAAAATCCTTTGTAGCAGATTAAGATTATCATCGAAGAGGCTAGGATTCTCTACCAGGCCAGGAATGATCAGAAGTCCCAACACATGTTTAGGGAAGCAAATAAAATAGCTGATATCTTGGCCAATATAGGGTTGGAAGCCGTTGGGATGGTCACTTAGGAACACGGGGTCCCAAGTGATGTGGAAAAAATTATTCAAATTGATCACCAATGATGATGAACCTGTAGGGATCAAAAAAAGGGAGAGGAGTTTCATTTTTATTTTGTTAGTATTGCTTCGGTTCTTCTGGTGATGGCTTTAGTTTTCTTTGCAATAGGGGAAGGATCCAGGTGGCATGGTGGCCTCATGAGATGGGGTTATGGGTAAAGGCAGTGGCCAAGGACCGATGTCGTGATTTCGCAACATGTCATTGGTTAAGGAAAATCAAAATACAATAAGAAAGTAAAAGTGTCGAGATATCATGACATGTCGAGCAAAGAAGAAAAAGGGTCATGATATCGCAACATGTTGAGCAAGAAGGAAAAAGGGTCATGATTTCATGACATGTTGATCATGAAAGAAAAAGTGTCACGATTTCATGACATGTAGAGCAAGAAAGGAAAAGTGTCATGATATCGTGACATGTTGAGCAAGAAATAAAGTGTGGCATGCTCTCGCGACACGAGGAGCAAGAAGGAAAAAGTGGCACTTTCTAGCGACATGTTGAGCATGAAGGAAAAAGTGTCACGATTTTGCGACATGTTGCATTTTTGTGACCAAAAGAGAAGAGAAAGAGCAAGAGGGAAAAAATGTCGCGATATCGTGACATGTCACACTTTCACGACCAAAACAGACGAGAAAGAGTAAGAAGGAAAAGTGTCGCGATTTCACGACATGTCGCACTTTCGCGACCAAAATAGAAGAGAAAGTGTATGAAGGAAAAAGCGTCACGATATCGCGACATGTCACAGTGTCACGACCAAAAGAGAAGAGAAAGAGTTAGGATGTGAAAGTATCGCGACATCATGACATGTATTTTCATGGGAAAAATCCAAGAAAAGGAGCAAGGAGGAGAAAGTGTCATGATTTCATGACATGTTGCATTTTTGTGTCCAAAAGCAACAATTGAGGTCAAAGAGGTAGAAGTGTCATGATTTTGTGACATGTTGCATTCTCGTGACCTGAACAGAAGAGAAAGAGTAAGAATGAAAAGTGTCATGATATCGCGACATGTCGCTTTGTCGCGACCAAATGAGAAGAGAAAGAGTAGGAAGGGAAAAGTGTCGCGATATCGTGACAAGTCGCATTTTTGCGACCAAAAGAGAAGAGAAAGAGTAAGGAGGCAAAAGTGTCATGATTTCACAACATGTTGGATTCTCACGAGCAAAAGCCAAGAAAAGGAGCAAGGAGGAAAAAGTGTCATGATTTCGTGACATGTTGGCTTTTCATGTCCAAAAGCAACAAAAGAAGTCAAAGAGGTAGAAGTGTCACGATTTCGTGACATGTCGCATTTTTGCGACCAAAACAGAAGAGTAAAAACAAGAAGGAAAAGTGTTGCGATATCGTGACATGTTGCATTTTCATGACCAAAAGAGAAGAGAAAGAGCAGGAAGAGAAAAAGTTTCATGATATCGTGACATGTCGCATTTTCATGACCAAAAGAGAAGAGAAAGAGTAAGGAAGCGAAAGTGTCACGATTTCGTGACATGTATTTTCATGGGCAATAGCCAAGAAAAGGAGCAAGGAGGAGAAAGTGTCGCGATATCATGACATGTTGCATTTTTGTGTCCAAAAGCAACAAAAGAGGTCAAAAAGGCTGAAGTGTCACGATTTCACGACATGTCGCATTCTCATGACCTGAACAGAAGAGACAGAGTAAGAAGGAAAACTATCACGATATCGCAACATGTTGCATTTTCATGACTAAAATAGAAGAGAAAGATTCAAAAGGAAAAAGTGTCACAATATCGCGACATGTCGCATTTTCATGACCAAAGAGAATAGAAAGAGTAAGGAGGCAAAAGTGTCACGATTTTGTGACATGTTGGATTTTCATAGGAAAAATCCAAGAAAAGGAGCAAGGAGGCGAAAGTGTCGTGATTTCACGACATGTTGGCTTTTCGTGTCCAAAAGCAACAAAAGAGGTCAAAGAGGCAGAAGTGTCACGATTTCGTGACATGTCGCATTTTCGCGACCAAAACAGAAGAGAAAGAGTAAGAAGGAAAAGTGTCACGATATCGCGACATGTCGCATTTTTGTGACCAAAAGAGAAGAGAAAGAGGAGGAAGGAAAAAGTGTCATGATATCGCGACATATCACATTTTTGTGACCAAAAGAAAAGAGAAAGAGTTAGGAGGTGAAAGTGTCGTGATTTCACGGCATGTTGGTTTTTCGTGGGAAAAAGCCAAGAAAAGGAGCAAGGAGGCTGGAAGCAGAAAGAGTGCAATATGGGTGACGAATGTCGTGATTTCGCGACATGGTTCATTTTTGTGACTTGTCGCATTTTCATGACTTTTAGTGGCAAAGGAGAAGAATGTTGGCAGAATGTCATGATTTCACATGTCTCTTTTTCATGACATGTCACCATTTTGCGACTCTTCTAAGCAAATGAAGGAGAAGTTTTAAGGACGTCGCGATTTCACGACAGGTCGCATTTTTGAGGCTGGGGCAGCAAGAGAGCAATGCGATGGGCCACTACCTGTGTTCTTAGGTGTTGGTAAATATGTGTAAGGGGTGGTTCTCCTTCTTGGCTGGGGGACCTCAGAAGGGTTCTAGCAGCAAAGGACATACTGTCCCTATTGAGTTATTGATCCGTAACAGCATTCTGCTAATTTTGTAAAAGGTTTTGGGTCAACCTAAAATCTCGAATGTAATGAAATTGTACCTTAGTTACCAAAAAAGAAAATCTAGAAAGTTTTCTCATGAGTAACTATGGATTCTATGGGTGAGATATGATGGATTGAGATGAATCCCACCATCACCAATATTAAAAAATGGTTGGTGATGAAATCCAACTCACAGTTGTTTATTGTGAAATGTGCAAAGTGTGTGATTTATTTTAAAAAAATTGTTATCTATTGTGTTCACTCATTGTTAAAAACATACCTATTTCACTCATCAAATATAGAAGCCAAGAACATGAACACGAAGCTCCTCAAAAGAACTTAGGGGTACACCAAAAACATGATTCCAACAGTGGAGTGTTCACCTAGTTCTTCCATCTTGAATAATCAAGTGATTCAACAATGAGAGTATACTTAAGTATTACGATCTTGTTTCAACTTAGAAAAATAAAAATGGAAGTTTTCAACCCTACTATGTAGCTATTTTATGCTTTTGTAATTTCAAATGCAAACAACATATAGAAATAGTGAATGAATACACCATAAAGCAACATAAATCTAAAATAAATGTGATCTACAGTGAATGCATGAATGTAATTCTACTCTATGTGCAATTTATATGATGGATGTAAATGCCTAAAATGTAAATAAAAATGCAACTACTTTAAATAGAAAATAAATGATTTTATTTTTTTAATTTTACTGTTAAAAGTAGGAAAATGAAAATAGAAATGAGTTAGGGCTTGAACCAGGCTTACCAGGAAGCCTACGTATTTATTCCCCACTCTATGAAATATCACCTAGAGTCTTTGGAACACTGTAGGCCATTTCTTTAATGTTGTAGGGTATCCCTCAAACACTACAGGGCATCCATATGACCTCTAATTGAAATATACAACTTTCCAGAAACTCTCATTTTGGCGATTTTCGTGTGATCAAAATTATGGAACCTACAAGATAGAAATAGAAATAGAAATTAGTGACAAGATAAATTAAAATGAAGAACCCTTTGGGGGTCCCACCATGATTTCCATTTTGTAAACCAAAAATGAACAACACCAATACACAAATAAAGCACAAAAAGCACAATGACAAAATGAAATGCACAAAATGAATAATATTTTTATTAATATGGGCAAATCTTTGAGTTGTACAATGAATGTTCCCTAATATGATGTTTTTAAAATTCTTTTTGATATATATATTACAAAATACTATTATTTCAAAACCCTAGTATAGTGAACAACTGGTGTCTTCTCGCTCATCCTTGATCCAAACAAGGGTGTGGGTGGGCTTGTGTATCCCTACGAGACGACCCTAGATGCAACAACTTCCCAAAAAATGATTCCTGCACCTACAAATAGAAAACAACAAAAAAATATTAGAAGCACCTATGAGGGCTCCACTATGTGAGGCCCTTAGAAAGATAAAATAAATAAACCCTAGATGTTGTAATATTGAACTGTAAATAAAAAGTACAAAAATATGAATGAATGTTAATAACTTCTTACCTTGTTAATGCTAGTCTCTATTTTTACTTCTATGATCGAGAATCACACAAACGCTCGAAAGGCACCCGAGGGTTGGGGGACTACAAATCTACTATGGGAAACATCTAGAGTCATTTGATTATGGTTGTAAATGCCCACCATAATTCAAGGAACATTCATCAGAGTTTAGTGAACTCTAGGGGGCATTCAGGGATTGAGGGAAGCAAAGAAGAACTAGATTTAGTTCGTGAGAGTTTTGCATCGATGAAAATTGAGGATGTGATGATGACGGTGAGAGGGCAAGGATGATAGCAAAATGGCTAGGGAAAATATTCAAATTCGGGACTAGGAGCCATTTTTGTGGACCTTGATTCATAAAAATGGATCACTTTTATAATATTCCCTTAAACATGTTAGGGTTTTGATGACACAAAATGAGTGATCAAGATTAAAACATGAGGAAGGGTGGAGATTAAGCTTGGGCAAGTGACATGGATTGAGATGGATGGATGGCTAGGATTTATTTATATAAATACATATATATTTATTAAATATATAAATATAATATATAAAATAATGATATCTATATATATTAAGTAAATACATATACCCATGATGGTACATTAGCAAGCACCAAATAATATAATATATTCCAACACTTACTAGGACAACACCAAAATAACATTATCAATTACCTCCTCATTCCCCTAGGATTTTTAGAGAACTAGGTGAGAAATTCATACAACGATTTTCTAGTGACAAGAGGAAGGAGGAATGTATATTTATATCAATTAAAACAAGGTAAGGAGGAATGCATATCAAATTTATTGTAAAGGTGGAGGTCATTAGTCACAAAACTAGAATATAAATCTCTTCTAAAGGATATTCTTATCATATTTAAGAAAAACCTTAATGAACATCTATCCTATCACTTGGAAATGACTATAGTGCCTTATTTTGAACATGCCATTCAATAGGTAAAACAAATAGAATCTACCCTTATAAGGAAAAGATAACTGAAAGTCAATAAAGAGGAGGATAAGCCTTCTTCTAGTCTAAAAGTAAAATACAATGATAAACTTGTCATAGGAAATGGATTCATTTACTCTAGTCAAAAAAATAATAGTGGAAGTATAATGGTAGTTCTTCAAAAACTTGTTTTAAACAAGTAAAAAATTCCTAGAAGATAGTATGCCAGGTTAAACCGACATCCTTCAATTGTTCTATAATAACTTATAGAAGCAAATATGATTGAACCCCACCCCTAAAACCTTTATATTTTTATAGATAAAAATAACCAAGATTCAATGTCATAGAACATTGCACTTACCATCACATCATTAGTAATTCTACTAACATATGTGAAAATATGAGCGTCTCTAGCTAAGACCTCATTGACTAAGGATGTCAGGAAACTATCCTAACATTATTTTTGTAATTATCATATGATTATGTAATTACCTCTTCTAATGTGGGGACCCCTTTATAATATTATTTTGTAATACTTTGTAATGGTATATGGCAAGCAAGGTGCCTAGAAAAGTGAGACCATTTCATGCAACCATTATTAACAATGTAACTAATGTTTAGTAGAATATTCTAGCTCAAGTGGCGCTTTGTATGTAAACCAAATCTTGAGCATTAGGCCCAGATTGCATGAATTGTATCTTTAAAAGTCATAAGCCCATGATTAAATGTATATTTTTGCAAATTAATGAAAGTATTGAAGTAGGTTTCCCCCTCGAAGATATTTGTGATTTTGTGTTGTTTTGTGAGATTGCTTTAATTTTGTATTTACATTTGTATATTGCAATATACTATGATATCATGAAATTTTGTTTTAATTGTAATATATATGTGAATGAGTTTATTTTTATTAGAAGGTTCCTACCAAGTGGTATTAGAATGTGTCATGACCCTCCCTAGCTGAATTTATGGCATAAGAAAACAATGTATTAACCTATGATGTGGTGATACCTAGTTTGAAAAATTGAACCAACTATATGATGTTTAGTTTATTTATAAGGGTGTGTTATCACTAACATATTGCCAAGTGTGCAGGATCAGGTACACTCCTAGGTGGAACAGGCAGAGTCACCCACCATAAGTGAGGGTGCCAAAGATCAGGGGAAATGATGATTAAGGTACTCAGAGGTAACATGGATAGATACCTTCATATAGGCATGTATTTACGAAAGGGATAATCATCGATGGCTGATCACCTTGAGATTTAGTTAATAGCCTAGTAGTTATCATAAAATATCTGGCTAAGATAGGTGATTGGGTTGATGGAAATATTCCCTCTTTTTTGTTGTATAAATTTTTTTGCTCTCTACTGCATCATGGTTTGAGTAGTTTAATGTTGGATTTTCTATATGAGAATAACTACAAGATGTATATATATGCATAAGGTAAACTGTCATGTTGAAGTGAAAGTAAAGCATCATCCTTATGAAAGAAAGAAAAATTAAATTTATATGCTGAATGAAGATTCCTTTAAACTAATTAATGAAGTTTAAGTAAATAATGTTTGGCTCATTGGAGCTCATTAGTAAAATTCATTCCAATTAATAAATGATTTTTCATTTAAATGAATTAAAAGTGTTCATTTTAATGATAATAGAGAATTCATTAAAAGACATTAATTAATTGAATTAAATGAAAGAAAATTCATTTTAAGAAAAAATATATGTATAATAATAGATATATTTTATTTAAAAGCAATAATAAAATTGTATAAATAAAATTAATATATTTTAATGTTGATAAATATCATGAGAATGATATTTTAATTAAAAGAGTCATTCTTCATTTTTTAAAATAAAACATAATCATCCATTTCCTATACAATGAAACCTATGAAATAGCCTATGAGGCTACTAATTTCCAAAGGTGGAAAATATGGGAAGAACGCATAGAGGATAGGGGACGGTGCATGGAAGAACGAAGGCTGAAGACAGGGCTCAAGGTTTGAGAAGACGGTGGATGGGCCACCTAGGCGGATAGGCACATAAGGAGGAAGGCAAGGAAAATATAAGGATGGACGAAAGGAAGAGGGATAGGGGGAGCAAAATAGATGTAGTTGAGAGATGGGGAGAACGAGAAGAACGCACCAGAAGCTAAGAGAAAAAGTAGCCAAATATCTCTAGCTTTCAATCTTCGCAGGAGTTTAAGGTTGGGTTGCTTTAAACTTGGAATCTAGTTTTAAATTGCGTTGGGGTGCTATATGTAAGTGCTGTATTTTTTAAAGAAACCACCATATGGTGTGAGCACTATATTTTTTAAAGAAACCACCATATGTATGTAAGTGTTGCATTTTTGAAAGAAACTACCATATGCTATAAGCATTGTGTTTTTAAAGAAACCATCATATGTTGTAAGTGTTGTGTTTTTGAAAGAAACCACCATATGCTATGAGCGTTGTGTTTTTGAAAGAAACCACCATATGTATGTAAGCACTATGTTTTTGAAAGAAACCACCATATACTGTGAGCGTTGTGTTTTTGAAAGAAACCACCATATGTATGTAAGAGCTGGATGTTTTAAATGAAACCACCATACGTTTGTTGAGCTTTGTGTGTTTTAAAAGAAACCACCATATGTATGTTGAGCATTGTGGTTTTAAAAGAAACCACCATATGCTTTGTGAGCATTGGGTGTTTTAAATGAAACCACCATATGTTTGTTGAGTGTTCTAAAATAAACCACCATATGTATGTTGAGCATTGTGTGTTTTAAAATAAACCACCATATGCTTTGTGAGCGTTGGGTGTTTTAAATGAAACCACCATACGTTTGTTGAGCTTTGGGTGTTTTAAATGAAACCACCATATGCTTGGTGAGCGTTGGGTGTTTTAGATGAAACCACCATATATTGTGTTGAGCATTGTGCACTATGTTTAAGGAAGAAACCACCTTATGTTTTGATAAGCATTGTGCCCTATGAATTTAGTGAGCACTTTTAATGAGTGCAGGCTTGGAGGAAGTTGGTGAGCATTTTATTAAGCGTAGGCTTAGGGGAAGCCAATGAGCATTTTAGTGAGCGTTTTAGTGAGCGCAGACTTAGAGGAAGCTAGTGAGAATTTTAGTGAGAATATTAGTGAGCACATGCTTTGGAGGAAGCCAGGGAGTGTTAGCAGTGAGTTTTGTGCATGTTTGAAGGCCACATCATGTCGAAGGGAGTGTTGTGAGGGTTTGAAGGCTATGTGTTCGAAGAGCATTGTGGAGTTGAAAGCGTCAAGTAGTTGAGAGCACCGTGCTCCAAGAGTGGGAACTCTATTAAGACAAAAGTAAGGGCATTTCCTGGTTCTAGTTGCTTAGATGCTAGGTTTTGACCTCTAGTTGTAGATCCTACATCAGGTAAGGTGGTGTGTAACTTGTTCTAATTAAAAGAAACCTTATTTTATGTTAAATATAATGTAGGGTTTTAATTGAAGAAACCTTAGTTTCATATAAAATATAATGAAGTCTTTTAATTAAAAATAACCTTTGTTTCATATAGGATTATTGAAGGCTTTTAATTAAAAAGAACCTTTGATTTATATGAGATTTATTTAAGGTTTTTAATTAGAAAGGAACCTTTGATTTTATGAAATGTATTTAAGTTTTTTAATTAAAAATAACATTTGATTTTATGAAATGTGTTTAAGGTTTTTAATTATAAAGGAACCTTTGATTTTATGAAATGTATTTAAGGTTTTAATTAGAAAGAACCTTAGTTTCATATAAAATATAATGAAGGCTTTTAATTAAAAAGAACTTTTGTTTCATATGGGATTATTGAAGGCTTTTAATTAGAAAGAACCTTTGATTTATATGAGATTTATTTTAAGTTTTTTAATTAGAAAGGAACCTTTGATTTTTATGAAATATATTGAAGGTTTTTAATTTAAAGAGAGAACCCCTTTGATTAATGTTGATTATCTTAGGAGTTTTAAATTAAAATAGATGTGGATTTATTCATGAATTGAAGTTATGGGGCTTCAATTTAGGGAATGAATGAATGATTTTTTTAAAGGTTAAAGGTATGGGACTTTAATGCTTTAAAAATTAATTGATTGATTGGAAATGGTGAATTAAAAAGGATGTAGATTTATTCTTTGAATTGAAGTTATCAAGCTTTGATTTAGGGAATGAAAAGAAAGGGATTGTTTTAAAGGTTAAGGGTATGAGACTTTAATTATTTAAGATATGAAGGAATTTTATTAAAGTTAGACCTTGATCTAAGTGATACATGTTGGATGAATCTCTAAGGGAACTTGAGAGGTGAAAATAAAAGTAAAGGTTCTTTTATAATATCCATTATGCATTAGACAGTTAGAAACATAATTGAATTTTTTATAGTTGCAATTTGGTAAGGTAAATGAATAGATGCATTTAGAAGGTATGCCTATCCTAAACCATGAGTATCCTAATCCCCTACTACCCTCAAAGAAATGATGGGAAGCAAGGAGAAGCAAGGACTTCCATGGAAATAAAGTATAGGTAATTGTATCTTATGTTGATTTACTTATGATCAAATAGACTAGAAGTGGGAGGAGATATCCCCAATGCAGATAAGGTGATATTATTTAAAGTAAGAAGGATTTATCATGTAAGAATTAATGATATATTTTTTTATTGGTTTAGTGAAGGTAATTTTCCTTTATTTCTATATTTGGATATATTATGTAGTTGATTCTCTTTTAGTGTTAAGCTTGCTTTATTTTCTCTATCATTGCTTGATTGCTTTCTGATGTTATAGTAATTAGATGTATCATTGTTTCGATGCTTGATGATAGAAATCTAAGTGTAGAGTTCCAGGGTGAACTCAGAGGGGACCTAAAGAAATTAAGAACCCCTTAGAGTGAACATAGGTAACCTAAGGGAATTGAGAACATATTAGGGTGAACATAAGAGACCTAAGGGAATTGAGACCCCCTTAGGGAGATAAAAGACTAAATTTTGAAGAGATTAAATCTGAGTTAAGATAGCTCATCATGGACATTATATAGATACCTTAACTCACAATATTTGTAGCATACCTACACATAAGGATTTGTGTATGGTATGGAGATGCATGTATACCTTCGATGGACTGAGGGTGATAGGTCTAGCTCATCAAGAATGATGGTATAGATGGACTTATCTGTAGTAAAACATGTTATGCATACACAAAAAAACTTGTGACAGGGTACTTCGTGAGATGTATCTTCCAAGAAAACTTAGGTGATTGAAACTTTAGGTTAATACTAGTTGGGTTAGGGGTTCATGAAGGGTTAATGTATCTAGGAAATTTTTTTCTATTTTTTTATTTTTTTGTTTGTGTGTTTTTGGGTCGTTAAAGAGTGCTTTCTAGAACTGAGTTGCACTATGATTATAATAGTTCTTGTGCTTCCATTTCAACTATTAGGTATAAATTTCCTATAATTTCAATTTTATGTTTATTTCCTTATTAATTTTTTTTTTGCATTAATTTATTAGGTTAGAAAACCTATGTTGGGGGTTTTAAAAATATCATGGAGGATCTATTGTTATTAGCTAATCAAGATAACTAGTAAAGTATCTAGTGAAGTGATGGATGATCAAGCTCCAAAACCCAGGCTTTAGAAAACACCCATCTATGAAATTGAGCTCCCATATATCTTTAGGTATATTGAAAAATCCCATATGATTAGGAAAAACCTTTAGCCCTAGGAATATTTTTTGAATTTTATTATCTATAGTACATTAGGTAAACATCCAAATATATCACCCTCTCGTATTTTTAGAGAGGCAGGTAGTATTCTCAAGGGTATGTGTGGAATCCTCCTTGAGTAGTGGCTTGATATTGGTCCAAGCACTATCATTGATCACTATGGTATAACAAAGGGCCTATGGAAAATACATATACCCTAGATTAGAGTACCCTATTTTGCTAAATTTTAACTTGCAAAACACAAAAAACTTATTTTTCTATTGGATGTTAAATGTGCAACCAAAAATCCTACCACAAAAATTGAGCATATAGAGGAGACTTCCCTATCTCAAATTATTTCATGAAATAGACAAAATAAGTGGGAGAGGAACATAAAAATAAAGATATAAATTGTTAGAGTCAATAACATTCAGGATATATTCTTTAGTATCAATAATAGTTGAGTATAATTTCTATAAGAGTTTGTAATAGTCAGGACAAAGTTGCTAGTTGCCAGTGTTAGTAATAGTTTCCTGTGATAGTAAAAATGCTTAATAGACATGGATTTAGATAGAATAGTGTTGATTATAGAATAGTGTTAGGAATAGAACAATATTTGTAAAAAACAGTGTTTGTGACAAAAGTGTTACTTCTTCCTTCATCATTTTAACCAACCAAAGGTGTTTGAGCATCATTACGATGACCAACCAAGTGGAAGTCTTGCCAATAGAGAAAAATTCATTCACAAGGAGAAGGAAGGCTATCATTCTTTTTTTTGACATAGATACTCCATTTAAGATGCCTAAATTAGAATTTCCTAAGTTCAAAAAGGGCATTGATCGATGGTTATGTCAAGTAGATTAGTTTTTCAAACTTCACAATATCCCTAAATATTTGTGGGTCACCATGGCATCTTTCAACTTCAAATCTAAATATCTACAGTGGTATTAATGGTTACAAAACATAACTCATATACCTTCTTGGGAATATTTTGAGTCCCAATTACTCACTCATTTTGACCCTACTGAGTATGAGAAATTTACAAGAGAATTAACCAAACTAAAATAAACCTCTACATTTTGATATTATTAGATAAAATTTGAGAAAATAGCTAATAATACCAAGGGGTTGAATGAAAGTTTTTTTATATTTGTTTCATCAATGGCTTGAGAGATGATATCAAGGCTGAGGTCAAAATGTTCAAACCAAAAAATATGATGTAGGCCATAGGATTGACACGATTGGCTAAATATTTTTTTGGCTCATAGGAGGTAACCTAAATTTCCACAGGCCAAACCCATATTTCCTTCCAAGTTCACACCCAATACTAGTAATAAATCTACCCCCTACAAGCACTTGACTATAGAAGAGATGGATGCCCGACGTACACAAGGTTTATGTTATAATTGTGATGAAAAATATTTACTAGGGCATAAGTGCATCCAAAAGAAGATATTTTTTCTAGATATAGAGGAGTCAATGAACATTGAACACATTGAAGATGAAGCAAAACACTTAGAGGAACCACTTCAAGATGAGGATGAAACATAAGAAGAACCACAACCAAAAAATTTTGTCCATGCTCTTGCAAGAATTACTATCCCTCAAACAATGAAAGTAGTAGCCATTTTCAAAGACCAACATATTAAAATTCTAATTTATTCAAGAAGTATGCACAATTGTATTGATCCTTGAGTCACAAAAAAATCCAATTGTTACACACATGTATGCAACTCCTTTGTGGTTATGGTGGCAAGTGATAAAATGGTGCCTTGTAAAGGAAAATATTGGAATGTTAAGTTGAATATAGGGGATTATGAATTGAAAATGGATATGTTTTCTATTCAACTAGGATGATGTGATATTGTGCTAGGATCTCAATGGTTAGGTACTTTAGGAACCATTTCTTAGAATTTTGTAGAGTTATAGATATAGTTTTCATAGAATGGCAGGTCATACACTTTTTATTGTTCATAAGTAGGATCTCCCAAGATTATTTATTCAAACTGTATGGAGAAGTTGTTAAAAACATATTCCTATGGGGTAATCACTCAAATATCTGCAACACAACCACCCACTTAAGAAAAGGATAAAATACTCGAAGATTTGCAACTCATTTTGACTAAGCATGATGTTGTTTTTGCAAAATTGATAGAATTACCACCCTGATTCTCCCATGATCATGTAATTCCATTGGTACCTAATAGTGTACCACCTAACATCATAACTTACTAGTACCCCTATGCAATTAAGTTTAAAATAGAGAAATTTATACAAAAATTGTTAAAAGTAGGAATTATTCAGCCTAGTAACAATTCTTATTCTTGATCAGTCCTATTGGTTCAAAATAAAAATGGTTTCTGGTAGTTGTTTATAGATGTTTGTGAGATTAATAATATCACCATTAAGGATAAATTTCCTATCTCTGTCGTAGATGAATTTTTAGATGAGAAGCATGGTGCTTTGTTTTTCTCCAAGTTGGATCTTTTCTCAGGTTACTATTAGATACGACTCAAGGAGGTAAAATATTTCTAAAACAACATTATGCACTCATGAAAGATTTTTTTTAATTCTTGGTTATGCCATTTGGCTTAAGAAATGCACCCTCCATATTTCATAGCCTCATGAACAACATATTTTTTCCATTCCTTCACAAATTTATTTTGGTTTTCTTTGATGATATTTTGGTTTATAGTCACTTTTGGGAGGAGCACCTCATCCATGTGGATCAGACTTTGTAGATTTTAGCTCAACATTAGCTTTATGCTAAAATGTCTAAGTATTCTTTTTTTTTGACCAAAGTAGAGTATTTGAGATATATTATCACCAAATATGGAGTTAAATTTAACCCTAAGAATATTCAATCCATTCAATATTGGTTGAAGCATCACACTCTTAAGGGTCTTCATGGATTTTTGGGACTCATAGGGTATTACCATAAATTTATTTGAAACTATAGAAAAATTGTTGCTCCTTTGAAAAACATGTTAAAAAAGAATTCTTTTACTTGGATAGACCTAGCTAAGTAGGATTTGATTGACCTAAAGCATGCTATGACAACCAATCCAGTATTAGTAATGCATGATTTCTCCAAAACTTTTATAATTGAAAGCAATGCTTTAGGAAATGCAACTGGAGCCATGTTGATATAGGAGGGAAGACCATTTACCTTCACTAGTAAAGCACTTTCAGGTCCAAATCTAGGCAAATCCACTTATGCAAAGGATATGCTTACCATTCTACATGTGGTTACTCATTGGAAACCCTATCTCATTGGACATCATTTTCCATCAAAATAAACCACCAAAGTCTCAAGTACTTCCTTGAGCAATAGGTTACCACCCTTAAATAACAAAAGTGATTATATAAACTAATGGGCTATGATTATGAGATTACATATAAAAAGGTAAGGAAGACATTGTGGCTAATGCACTCTCACACCAATTTTAGGCTCAAAGTATGCTATGTGTCATATATTCACCCATACCTAAGAGGATGTGCTCAAGTACTCTGGGTTGCAAACTTTGATTTCCATACTCCAAAAAAATCCTACCTCATATATGAGATACACTTGGGATGGACAATATTTGAGATATCTTCAATGTCTTGTTATTCCTAACACTTCTCAACTATAGGAACTCATCTTGAAGAAAATGCATGCTTCACAAACTGCAAGCCATTTTGGGTTCCTCAAGACTTATGAAAGGATTAAACATAATTTTTCTATAAGGGAATGAATAAGGACATTCAAACAGAGTGTGACATATGCTAGTGAATGAAAGGATAAATGGTGCATTACTTTGAAAATCTTCAACCCTTGCTCATTCCAAAACAAGTCTAGATAGATATTTCCGTGGACTTTATTGAAGGGTTACCTAAGTCTAAAGGAAAATCAGTTATTTTGGTGGTAGTCGATCATCTCATGAAGTATACTCATTTTTGTTCCCTCTCCCATCCCTAAAAACCATCCATATTAACCCAAATATTTCTTTATTTCATTAAATTCTTACATGGCATACCTGCATCCATTATGTCCGATCGAGACCTTACCTTCATTAGTTATTTTTGGCAAAAAAAATTTAATTTGCAGCGAACTCAACTCAAAAATGTGTTTAGCCTACCATCCATAAATGGATGGTCAAACAAATATTGTAAATAAATTGCTTTACCTATAATCATCCTACACAATGGGTAAAGTGGACTCTTTTTGCTGAATGGTGGTATAACACTTCCTATCATATTATGACCAAGGTTACCCCTTTTGAAGTGGTTTATGGTCAGCCTCCATCAATACCTCCCTCCTACATTCTAGGTATATCCAAGGTTCATGTTGTTAATACTACACTCGACCAAGTGCTCCATCAACTAAAGATGAATTTAGAATTATCCTAGAACCATATGTGCCAATAAGCTAATAAAAATCATTCTATGTGTAGATTTGAAATAGGATATATAATGTTTCTTCATGTAGTCATATACAAAATACTCGGCTTTGCAGGTGCCAAAAACTAGCTACCAAATACTATTGCCCCTACCAAGTATTAGAGTATATTGGTGCACTGTCCTAAAAATTGACCCTTTCATATACATCAAAGATCCATCCTATATTTCATGTATCCTCTCTCAAGAAGGTAATGGAAAATTAGGTGTAGGTTCAATCCATTTTACCCAAACTAGATGAAGAGGGTTCCATATTGCTTGAGCTGAAATAACTATTATATTGTAGGTTGCGTACTCTTTAGAACCATGTCATCATTGAGTTTCTTGTTTAATGGTATGGAGTACAACTAGAATATGCCACTTGGGAGTCTCTCCAATTTCTAAAATACCAATTTCCTCATACATAGCTTTGAGGACAAAGGTTTTTGAAGGAGAATAAAATGTTAGGACCCTATCCTAACATTATTTTTGTAATTCTTATATGATTATGTAATAATCCCTTCTAGTGTGGGGACCCTTTTATAATTTTATTTTTTAATACTTTGTAATTGTATATGGAAAGTAAGGTGCCTAGACAAGCAGGGTCATTTCATGTAACCATTATCAATAATGTAACTAATGTTTGGTAGAAGACTCTAGATTAAGTGATACTTTAAATGTAATCCAAATACTAAACATTATGTTAGTGTTGCATAAAGTTTACCTTTAAAAGACATGGGCCCATAAACAAATGTATATTTTTATAAATTAATAAAAATACTGAAGGATATTGCCCCTCCAAAGAGGCCTATGATTCTATGTTGCTTTGTGAGATTGCTTTAATTCTAGATTTACATTTTGTATTGCAATATACTATTATTTCATGAAATTATGTTTTAGTTGTAATTTTAATGTGAATGAGTTTATTTTTATTAGAAGGTTCCTAACAAAGGACAAGTCATCTCTAGTGAATATCAACCCTCCACAACTTCAAATCAAGATTTGAATTTTTTAAAATCCCCTACTTAATCATGATCAAAAGACAACCGATAGCATTCAATACAAGAATGTTCCACCACCTTATCATAATATATTTGGAGTAATTCATGTATAAACAAGACAACAACACAAGGCTCAGTTGTTTAATCCACCTTCTAACTCTCCTCTAGTTATACAATCTAAACAAAATCATATTCTCAAAAGACCAAATTTAATCCTAAAATATCAAGATAAAGGTAAAGGGAATTTTAACCTACAAAAACTTAAATACATAGCCACAAATATGTATCTCTTTGAATTATTAAAAACTTCATTCCACAAAGAAAATATTTGTAAGCTTTAGAATGAATATGTAGTCCCTCAAAATATTAGTCCATATGACTTGGCTCATGTGGTAGGACCTCGAAATATTAGTCAATAATGTAACCATTAATTTTATAAGAAGGATGTCTCACCTCCATATATGCTTGGGGAATTTCCACTTCATATTATTTGTAAAATTGATGATAATTTTATAAAATAGTGCTTATTGATAATGGGTCTTCTATTGATGTTTGCAACCTCAAATTCCTCAATAGGATCAGATGAGACAAACAAGACATAGAAAATTTGATGTTGTTATCAAATTTTATGATAATGAAGGATGAGGAGTTGAGAGAACTTTAGTCCTTCCTATAAATATAGGGCCTCACATACTCAATACCCTAGTGCATGTTTTAAATTGTGACTTGAACTACAACATCTTGTTAGGATGACCCTAGATCCATGCTATGCAAACAATCCCATCCACCTCTCATCAATGATTAATTTTTGATTACCAAGTCCAGTTTCATGATATTCCTCTAGATCTCAAATACATTTACCTATTATCAATTCATCAAAAAGAAAAATTTAAACTTATATATATGTCCATTCCTAATAATATCTCCCCTCATTGTCAATGACACCTTAAAGCCTTTACCTTTGGAATAATGTGATAATTACCATGAAGTAAGCACTAGCAGTCAACTTGAGAATATAAAAGAACAAATCCAAGAAAATCTAATCATTAACTATGTCAATCCACAAGATGAGTTATTAACACTAGACCTAGCCTGGTTACCCTCATCACCCCAAACCTTGGAAATGCTTTCTCAAAAAGGAAAAGTAGTACAAATAAGAGTTACTTTTCACTATGTGGGGATGACTAACAAAAAACCTATTTGTGGAACCCATCCCCATCCAAGTGAACAACAATATACTTCTTGATATGTATTAAATCTATATCAAATACCTAAACATATCCTATGTAACTTTGGGTGTGATGGGAAGGGTCTATGAAAGTTTGAACAACGTGTCAAAGAACATTTACAACCCAAACCATGGATAGAATTATGGGGGCTTAGATATAAATCTCATTGCAAAAAATTCAAATAATTCTCATCATCTCTTAATAGTGACAACAAAAACAATTTCCTTAAACCTTGTGAGTATATTGTAACAATTGACAAGCTAAATCTAGATAATTATGGAGATTATGAAAATCCTCTTTTCTCTAGTCATTCACTTAGAGTAAATACTTTAGACATTGTACATATAAATCCTAGTGAAGAATATAACTCCTCTAAATCATTAAAAATCAAATCACTTTATATAAATAGCATTGTGTTATCTCAAACAAGAGATGATCCATAATAAATCACCAAAAATAGTGAGGTAGAAATATTTTTCCATAGCACTCGTACCACTTTGGATAACACATTTAATGAGGGGTTACTTATTCCAATAGATACTATCGAGGCTTCTCAATTATCCAACCTTGATAAATAATTTATAAACTCAAGAAATATTATAATATTATGGGTACTACTTGCACCCTCAAAATTTGAAGATGAGTCTCATATCCTCATCAAAGAAACAATCAATATCAATATTGAGTCTCAATATAATCCCAAAATGCTAAAAATAGGAAAGGCATTGACCTTTGAAGAATGCAAGGAATATACAAGACTCTTGACAAATTTTTGTAATGTATTTGCATGGTCTTATGCAAACATGTATAGGTTATATTCCTTTCTTGTTGTGCATAACCTATATTCTTGACCAAATACCAAGCCGATAAAATAAAATCTAAGAAAATGCATCCTAAAGTAGTCTTAATCATCAAAGAGGAAGTTCAAAAACTTCTCAAAATAAAATTCATCAAATCCATTGACTACTCTGATTGGATATCTAACATAGTCCATATTGCCAAAAAGGTTATCATTGTTCATGTTTGCACCAAGATTAGGGATAATAATAAGGCATGTATAAAATATGAATTTCCCCTCTCCAATGTCAACATGATAGTTGAATTATTTGTTAAATTTGGAATGCTATACCTTATATATGGGTTCTCAAAACATAATTATATTAGAATAGCATTAGAAGACCAATATAAAAAATGTTTCACCACACCTTGGGGAACCTATTTTTGGTAAGTTATACCTTTTGGATTAAATAATATCAGGGCAACTTACGTATGTACCATGATACACATCTTTCATGATATGATGCATGGCATCGTGGAATATTATGTTGATGATCTCGTTGGTCATTCCCAAAGGTGAGAATATCATGACCTACATTTAAGATGAACAATTGACCATCTAAGACAATATAAAGTTCACATTAAAACTTCCAAATATGACTTTGGATTCATGTTTGGAGAATTTTTAGGGTTCATCATCTCTTATCAAGCAATTGAAGTTGATCCATAAAAAAAATTCACTATTACAAACATTCCTTCACCTAAGACCCTCATAAAATTATGTAGCCTCCAAAGCAAATTGCAAGCTATACAACAATTCATCTCAACTTACTGATAAATACCGACCTTCTGCCAATATTCTAATAAAAGACATCAAGTTCAAATGGGATGAAGAGTACCAAAAGGATTTTTATACCATCAAAATATACCTGTTATCTCCTCCTATACTTGTTCTTCTAGAACCCTCAAAACCTCTACTATTGTATATATCCATAACTATGCATGACCTTGGAGTCATGTTGGCCCAATATTATGACCAACATAAAGAGAACAATCAATTACATCAATAAAACCTTGGTAAATTGTAAAACCCACCCCTAGAAAAACTTTGCCTAACAATGGTTTTTACCTCTCAAAATTTGATACATTACATGCTCAATAAGAGGACTATTATAATTAATCGAGTAGAATGTCTAAGGTATCATGTTTAAATACCACCTTTCAAGCCAAACTACTAAGTGGGTAATATCCCTCAACAAATTTGACCTTGAGTTCATAAATTGGAAGTCCATTAAAGGACAAGTCATAGTTGATCTTCTAGTAGCTACATCACCAAAAGCTCATCAACCTATAGAAAATCAATTTCCTAATAAAACTACTTACTATCTATATACTAAGAAATCTAATGCTTGTTCTCTCTACATCAACGATGTGAGATCCTCCAAAGGCATGGGGGCAAGGGTAGTCCTAGTATCTCATCAACAAATTTTTATTCCCTTGTCATTTAAGATTCAACTCTCTTGCATAAAAAATATCATGTAATATGAAGCCCTAATCCTTAGGTTCTATGTTTCTTAAGAGCTAAAGATCACAACCTTATCTATTTTTAGAGGTTCTCAACTTATCATTAGTTAAATAAAAGGGAATTTTAAAACAAAAGATGACAAATTAAAGCCCTATAAAGAAATTGCCACCCACATATTAGTCACTTTTGATATGATTGCTAATGACACCATTCCTAGGTTTGGTAATCACTATGTTGATTCAAATAAGGCTAAAAAGTTCCTTTTTTCCCTAGAATAGAAGTGTGGATGCAAAGACACGACACTTGAAAATAAAATGGTAGAATCAAATAAAGCAATGAGACAAAACAGATTGCACAAAAGAAATATGTATTCAATGGGGGGGGCAATAGACTCCTTTGTTACAATCAGTATCCAATGCGGATATTTGATACAATAATTTATAGTGGAACTAGGGTTCTCCAAAACCCTAGTTAGATATAATAGAAGTGTCTTCAGATCTGAGTGTGTCCTTGATCCCAACAGGTTGAGTGGGCTTTGAATATCCAATGTGGGGCCACTCCAGCTTCAATAGCCATCAAAGAATATGTGGAATTCGTTGATCTGCATACACAAAACAAAACCAAAGAGTTAGTAATACCTAGGAGGGCTCCACAGTGTGAGACCCTCAGACATTAATAAAACCCTAGTTTAATAGTGAATTCAGAAAGCATGTAAACCAAAAAATTACCCAATAAAATACACTAAAATTAGATATACCTTGCTTATTGATCCGTTATTGTAGATGGTGTGTCAGATCTCATGATGCAGCAGCTTCAGAATGCAGTTTTTTGATGGCGGTAGGCTCTGACATGCTAAGCTTCGCAAGCTCTGGTTCGCACCTAGGACTGTCGTAGGCTCTAGAAGGCACTAGGCAGGCTCTACAATGAGCTTGGCAAGCTCTGGCGTGCACTTGCAGATAGGGCAAGCTCTGGTGAGTGCTTGGCAAGCTCTACAGTGAGCTTCGCAAGCTCGAAATAGCGCTTGTAGGGTAGGGCAGATCTGCAAAAGCAGATCAAGGGGGACGATGACGGAGGCGGCGGATGGAATATGGCTATGGCGGTGAGGGAGGATGGATGGATGATGGCTGGAATGACAGAAGTATTGTTGGCTTAGCTAGGGCACAAGGTCTTCAATTCTATCTATCTTCGCTTCACTAGGGCATCAACAAGTGCTTCTCCGAGTATATCTCTTAATCTCCAGGTTCCAGGGGTTTGGGCATTTGCAAAATACCCTATTTATAATCCAACCTAGGGTTTTCTTAGGGTTTTAGCCTTGCACTTTTGATCGTGTGGCTAAGATTAAGTCATATCCTAGGGTTGAGATTACTTTTTGAATGTGACATGGATTAATGAAAATGGATGGTGGAGATTAAATGAAATCGGACGACTAAGGTTAATTGAGTTTATTTATATATATTTTATAATAAATATATTAAAATATAATAAAATATTATATAAAATATAAAATATTATAAAATAATATTAAAATAACCCCAATTAGGCTAGGAAATGGCGGGAAGGTGGATTTGGGCCAAATAATTGGTGGGAAGGTGGAATGGAAGACAAGTGGGTGGTGGGATGGTTAGGATGGAGGTTTAGTGGCTACGATTTGGTGTCTACAGATGCCCCTTTTTGTACCATGTTGTGTGAAACACAATGTGGTGCAAAAATACGAGACACCTGCTTGGGCTATGGGCACAGAAGCAACTTCTCTCTATTGTTGGATTTGCACACTGATGTTGAAGACAAAAGAATAAAGAAATTTTTTTGGAGTTTTTGTAGCTTACCCCCTCAATTGGTGAATGAGTTACGAATGTATCTCACAAGCCAATTGAAAATGAATGATGTAGTGAATTTGTGCAATTGATGAATGAATGATGTGAAATGAAAATGTGATACCATTTTTGCCCCAACGGTGGGAAGGGGGTTGGTGTATAATACCATGTGATTGTGGATGATATGAATGATGTGAAATGTGATACCATTTTTGCCCCAATGGTGGAAAGGGGGTTGGTGTATAATACCATGTAAAATGTGATGTCGTTTTTGCCCCAACGGTTGAAAGGGGGTTGGTGTATAATACCATGCAAAATGTGATATCGTTTTTGCCCCAATGGTTGAAAGGGGGTTGGTGTATAATACCATGCAAAATGTGATACCGTTTTTGCCCCAATGGTTGAAATGGGGTTGGTGTATAATACCATGCAAAATGTGATACCATTTTTGCCCCAACGGTTGAAAGGGGGTTGGTGTATAATACCATGCAAAATGTGATGTCATTTTTGCCCCAACGGTTGAAAGGGGGTTGGTGTATAATACCATGCAAAATGTGATGACGTTTTTGCCCCAATGGTTGAAAGGGGGTTGGTGTATAATACCATGCAAAATGTGATACCATTTTTGCCCCAACGGTTGAAAGGGGTTGGTGTATAATACCATGCAAAATGTGATGTCATTTTTGCCCCAATGGTTGAAAGGGGGTTGGTGTATAATACCATGCAAAATGTGATACCGTTTTTGCCCCAACGGTTGAAATGGGGTTGGTGTATAATACCATGCAAAATGTGATATCATTTTTGCCCCAACGGTTGAAAGGGGTTGGTGTATAATACCATGCAAAATGTGATGTCATTTTTGCCCCAACGGTTGAAAGGGGGTTTTTGAAATGATTTGTGTCTGTTCATTGCCCTTAACAGATAAAGGGGTTTTTGATGATGAAAGTGTCCTTATGGTAGTCTATCCATCCTACCGGATTGCATGGATAACCAGTCGCTGCAACTGCTAGGTTTATAGGATAAACCACTAAATACAAGGTTCACTTATGAATGGATAATGATAAAAGAACGTAAATGTGATCTATTTTTGCCCCAATAGATGAAGGGATTTTTGCAATTTGGATGATGTGAATGCAAGGCAAAGGGTGCAACCTTTGACAAAAGAATGCAATCTTTTGAACCTAGCAATTGACTTGTTGATGATGTGATGTGATTGAATGATTGAATTGTTTATTGCAAGTGTGGGGAAGGTGTGAAACCTTGAACACCCCCAAGTTCTAGTTGTGATGTTGATTGATTAGGGGAAAGGTGTGAAACCTTGAGCACCCCCTAGTTGTGATGTTGCTTGCTTGATTGGGGGAAAGGTGTGAAACCTTGAACACCCCCAAGTTGTGATGATGTTTGAACTTTCTAGCGATCTTTGCATATGTGAGTTTGATATATATACATACATGGCTTTTATGTTTGTGTTATGCTTTTGTGTTAATGTGAATGCAATGCATGTTTAATGAAAATGTTTTTATGGAATGCCTTATGGATGATTAATGCAAGCTAAATGATGTATGTGCCTAATGCTTATATGGATGATTATGCAGCTAAATGAGTATATTGCAAGTAAATGTGTAATGAACCTAAGCTATATGAGAGGGATGCATGGTGTTCGAATGATCTTTTTATAGTTCAAAAATTTTATTGGCCATGTTTGATGTCCACTATTTTGTAATCAGGGGTACCCAATTTTAATGACTTTATGCAACTTGACGTATGACGCAGGCATGAATGTTGACATGGAAGAAGATATGGATGTTGATATGGAAGAAGATATGGATGTTGATATGGAATGAGTACTGCAACATTTTCAAAAACTCAAACATACTAGTATTATCAATCAAACTCACTTGGGTTGTCTAACTTTCTTTAGGACCAATGTGTGTGCAAGTGAGGTTCAATTACCAAATCTTGAGTGTGACAATGACCCTATCTAATCAAGAACCAGTGTGTGTGCATGTGAAGTTCATTGACCCACTATGAGTAAATTGGGCATGACCTATTATGGAGATGACCTGAAGCTAGCTTGTCCTTATGTGCGGTCAGAGGTCTTCTTGTTTGCCAAGGAGACATGTCGCCCCGCATGAGCTTACTCCACTGCCAGCCAGGCGTCTATAGCCCCGATGAAGATTCACTCCATAGTCCAATGGGATTTGATCTTTTAGGCCTTGGGGATGACTACCCATCCTTGCTAGGGACATGTAGTATGAATCCTTACGACTTTAGGGATCAAGGGTGTTTGGGATTTTATTTGTTAATTTTGTATAGAGCTTTGGGGAATCGGATTCTCAACCGAAGTGTGATGAGAATTTTGACCCTATCCTTACTACTCTATGTTTTTATGCTTATGTTTGAAGAGTAATTGAGGTAGTGGTGAAAACCACTATTTTTGCTTTGGACTATGTTGCATGATGGGACAAGCGAGGATTATCCCTTTTCACTTCAAGGTACTACCCAAGTATGGTACTAACCCTCTTTGGCTCATAATGTTTTTAAGATGTGATGGAATGTGATTGGTTCAAGATTGTATTTGGAATCAATTGGCAATACTCAAGACCTTCTTAATGTGTAAAGTGTATTTTTGGTCCCAAAGAAAATTGGACATTCATTTGGAGGTTGCTTGCTACACTAGTAATGGCTGAGTGATTGAAAATCTAGGCTTTATGATTTTTGACACGGGATGTGGTTTGACATATGGCTTTTGCAAGGGTTGCATGATTTCTTCAAACTAGGTACCCCCAATTGTTATAACTTGACTTTGTATTTGTGGCCATATCATCATTACTAAGTAAGATCATTCGAACATGGGATGGGATGAATGCAATTATGAATGACTATAGCGGAATGTATATGAAATGTGCAATTATGAATGTATGAATCTAGATGTATGAATGCAAGCGAAAATGAAATGCATGTGAAAAATGCTTATGAATGCGAATGTGGAAGTGTATATGCAAATGCCTATATGTATGCATGCTTATGAAAATGCAATTTGATTTTGTTGTTTTGTTGTTTTATTTTTTTTTTTTTTTAGCCATGTATGTACATATATAGTAATCACAATAAGCATGGAACGCTTTCAAGTGTATGATGTTCATCAGCTCGGGTTTGTCTACTCCCACTAACATAGTAAGCTTATGACCAAAGGAGTTGGGTACCTTTGGGGCCTTTTGAAAATTTGATGTGACCAAAGGGATTGAGACCTTTGGAGCCTTTTGAAATTGATGTGTGACCAAAGGGGTTAAGACCTTTGGAGCCTTTTGAAATTGATGTGAAAGGGTTGTTATTTTTTGTAAAGGGGTTAAGACCTTTGGAGCCTTTTGAAATTGATGTGTGACCAAAGGGGTTAAGACCTTTGGAGCCTTTTGAAATTGATGTGTGACCAAAGGGGTTAAGACCTTTGGAGCCTTTTGAAATTGATGTGTGACCAAAGGGGTTAAGACCTTTGGAGCCTTTTTAAATTGATGTGTGACCAAAGGGGTTAAGACCTTTGGAGCCTTTTGAAATTGATGTGTGACCAAAGGGGTTAAGACCTTTGGAGCCTTTTGAAATTGATGTGACCAAAGGGGTTAAGACCTTTGGAGCCTTTTGAAATTGATGTGTGACCAAAGGGGTTAAGACCTTTGGAGCCTTTTGAAATTGATGTGTACCAAAGGGGTTAAGACCTTTGGAGCCTTTTGAAATTGATGTGTGACCAAAGGGGTTAAGACCTTTGGAGTTTTAATTGTCAGGTTAGCTTTGGAGCCTTTTGAAATTGATTGTGACCAAAGGGGTTAAGACCTTTGGAGCCTTTTGAAATTGGTTGTGACCAAAGGGGTTAAGACCTTTGGAGCCTTTTGAAATTGATGTCAATTATATCAGCCACCGAAGTGACCGGGGAGTGGGGTATGTTTTCCATTACACAATTTAAGTTACTTGTTTTCTTTTGCATTCTAGCTTGAACTATGAAGTGCGTAAACAAAAGATATGCAATTAAATCCAAATAACACCAAACCAAACAATCTTGTGTAGGAATTTTTAAAAGTAAAAGAAAATACAATGTCCTAGGTTTTACCTTGTGTGGCTTACCTCATTCATTATTATTTAAAATGTATTCCTTTTTATTATTATTTGATTTACTTACGTTATGGTACTAACTCGAAATCAAACAAAAGTAATAAGTCAAAACAACTTAATGGAAAACACATCAAATCCACCTATTATGTAATGATGGAATGGCTATTGTGTAAGCCATGTTAGTGATGAAAGGGCTATTGGTTAAGCCATGTAAATGATGAAATGGCTAAGGTTGAGCCATGTTAATGATGAAATGGCTAAGGTTGAGCCATGTTAATGATGAAATGATGAAATGGCTAAGATTGAGCCATGTTAATGATGAAATGATGAAATGGCTAAGGTTGAGCCATGTTAATGATAAAATGATGAAATGGCTAAGGTTGAGCCATGTTAATGATGAAATGATGAAATGGCTAAGGTTGAGCCATGTTAATGATGAAATGGCTAAGGTTGAGCCATGTTAATGATGAAATGGCTAAGGTTGAGCCATGTTAATGATGAAATGATGAAATGGCTAAGGTTGAGCCATGTTAATGATGAAATGATGAAATGGCTAAGGTTGAGCCATGTTAATGATGAAATGATGAAATGGCTAAGGTTGAGCCATGTTAATGATGAAATGGCTAAGGTTGAGCCATGTTAATGATGAAATGATAAAATGGCTAAGGTTGAGCCATGTTAATGATGAAATGGCTAAGGTTGAGCCATGTTAATGATGAAATGATAAAATGGCTAAGGTTGAGCCATGTTAATGATGAAATGGCTAAGGTTGAGCCATGTTAATGATGAAATGGCTAAGGTTGAGCCATGTTAATGATGAAATGATGAAATGGCTAAGGTTGAGCCATGTTAATGATGAAATGATAAAATGGCTAAGGTTAAGCCATGTTAATGATGAAATGGCTAAGGTTGAGCCATGTTAATGATGAAATGGCTAAGGTTGAGCCATGTTAATGATGAAATGATAAAATGGCTAAGGTTGAGCCATGTTAATGATGAAATGATGAAATGGCTAAGGTTGAGCCATGTTAATGATGAAATGATGAAATGGCTAAGGTTGAGCCATGTTAATGATGAAATGGCTAAGGTTGAGCCATGTTAATGATGAAATGGCTAAGGTTGAGCCATGTTAATGATGAAATGATGAAATGGCTAAGGTTGAGCCATGTTAATGATGAAATGGTTAACGTAAAGCCAAGTTAAATGTATTTTCCATTAAGTTGTTTTGGTTTATTACTTTCTTCTGATGTCTTGTTAATACCATAAAGTACTTAAACCCAATATTTAAAGCTTATCAAAATAAAACCAACTGTAAAAACTTGTACAAGAATTTAAAGATAAAAGAAAACAATCAGTCCTAGGTTTCACCTTGTGTGGCTTACCTCATTTCGTATTATTTTCTTCATTAATGTGTGGTTCCTTTTAAAATTGTGTGGTTGGTGTGTTTGATGTTACCTAATATTTGTTAAATGAAATAAAGGAAAAATCTATGGCTGGATAGGGCTACGAGATTCTTGTTGGTAATGACCTCCAACAAGTTTGCTCGGGGGTAATCCTATGGTGTCTAAGGGTAGAGATTTGATGGATGGAGATGAATGCCACCGTCACCAAACCTCAAGCAATAGTTGGTGATGAAATCCAACTACTATTGTTAAAAAGTGGAGCGTGCAGTGTGTGATGTTAATTTTATGTTTCTTGTTCTTTATGGTGTGCAAACAATGTTAAAGATGACTAATTTCACTAATCTAAATCAGAATCCAACACAAAGATGCAAATTTCATCTAAAGAGCGTAGAGTACACCCTTAAAATCCCTGCCTACAAATGATACCAAATGATATCACAAGAGCATCCGGAGGGTTCGTCCACCTCTCTACCAAAGGGGCCAACCTAGGGTAGGATTACTTTATGTGTCAAAATGTTGTTCCTATTTAGATATGCAAAATTAAAGTGATATTTAACCCTAAAATGCAAAATCTAGGATGCTTTTCTGCTTCATATGCACTCAAAAATGCAAACAATCACCTAGATCTACAATTTTAGAACAAGAAATGAATTTTATGTAATAATATGCACACAAACCCTAAATGTAATTTTATAAATATTCTTTCCCATATTACTTAGTGTTAAGCTCTTTTTATAACCCAAAAACAAAAAAAAACTATAGAAAAATATAGAATACATAAATTGTGAAATGACCAAACTAGGGTTATGGGACTTACTTGGAAGCCTTAGCATTTTGGTGAAGTCATTCTGAGATCTCTGTTGCTCTGATTGACCTAAAAATTTGTGGAGACATGCTATGGCATGTCAAGAACCTACCCTCAAAATTTTAGCCCAATTTGACTTCGTATGAGTGAGATATGACCAAAATAGTTAGGGCATTTTGTGTAGAAAATGTAGTCGAACGCCTCTAATCAACACCAGGCGCAGCAGGGCACCTTACTGGCATAGTAGAGTGCCTATGTAGGCATAGAAGAGCACCTATGGTTGTATTTATATGCTTATAGGTGTATTAGAGCACCTGTGTAGGTGTAGCAGAGTGCCTATGGTTGTTTGCAGACACTGTAGAATGCCTACGTAACCTCTAAAAGTGCTATAGAATGCTTCAGAAACCCTAGCGACAAAATCGATGACTTCTACGCTTCTAAAAATTCTACAACAAATAGAAGTAAAATTAAGTTAGCAAGGTAGATCTATTAAATAATGAAACCCTTGTGGGGTCCCACCGTGATCACCATTTGTGGATGCAAAGACATGACACTTAAAATAAAATGGCAGAATCAAATAAAGTAATGAGACAAACAGATTGCATAAAAGAAATATGTATTCAATAGGGGGGAGCAATAAACTCCTTTGTTACAATCTAGTATCCAATGTGTATATTTGATACAATAATTTACAATGGTGCTAGGGTTCTCTAAAACCCTAGTTAGATATAACAGAAGTGTCTTCAGATTTGAGTGTGTCCTTGATCCCAACAGGTTGAGTGGGCTTTGAATATCCAATGTGGGGCCACTCCAACTTCAACAACCATCAAATAATATGTGAAATTTGTAGATCTACATACACAAAATAGAACAAAGAGAGTTAGTAATACCTAGGAGGGCTCCACAGTGTGAGGCCCTCATACATTAACAAAACCCTAGTTTAATAGTAAATTTAGAGAGCATGCAAACCAACAAATTACTAAATAAAATACACACAAATAAGATTTACCTTGCTTATTGATCTATTATTGTAGATGGCATGTTAGATCTGATGATGCAATAACTTTAGAATGTAGTTTGTTGATGGCGGTAGGCTCTGACGTGAGCTTCGCAAGCTCTGGTTCACACCTGGGACTATCGTAGGCTCTAGAAGGTGCTAGGCAAGCTCTACAGTGAGCTTGGCAAGCTCTAGCATGCACTTGCAGATAGGGCAAGCTCTGGTGAGCGCTTGGCAAGCTCTGCAGTGAGCTTCGCAAGCTCGGAACAATGCTTGCAGGGTAGGGTAGATCTACAGAAGCAGATCAGGGGGATGGCGACAGAGGCGGTGGATGGAATATGGCTATGGTAGCGAGGGAGGATGGATGGATGATGGCTGGAATGGTAGAAGTATTGTTGGCTTAGCTAGGGCACAAGGCCTTCAGATTCTATCTATCTCGCTTCACTAGGGCATCAACAAGTGCTTCTCCAAGTATATCTCTTAATCTCCAGGTTCCAGGGTTTGGGCATTTGCAAAATACCCTATTTATAATCCAACCTAGGGTTTTCTTAGGGTTTTAGCCTTGCACTTTTGATCGTGTGGCTAAGATTAAGTCATATCCTAGGGTTGAGATTACTTTTTGAATGTGACATGGATTAATGAAAATGGATGGTGGAGATTAAATGAAATCGGATGGCTAAGGTTAATTGAGTTTATTTATATATATTTTATAATAAATATATTAAAATATAATAAAATATTATATAAAATATAAAATATTATAAAATAATATTAAAATAACCCCAATTAGGCTAGGAAATGGCGGGAAGGTGGATTTGGGCCAAATAATTGGTGGGAAGGTGGAATGGAAGACAAGTGGGTGGTGGGATGGTTAGGATGGAGGTTTAGTGGCTGCGATTTGGTGTCTACAAGAAGGATGAGCAAGAAACTATCATCATTCAAAAATTTAGGCAACCAATAACTCTCAAATCAAGTCAAATACCTCTAGAAATGTTTTTTATTGAATCAACAAGCCCTTTAAATTCTTGGTACAAAGACATGCATACTTTTCTTAAGGATGCCACATTATATAAAGATCTCAATATTAATGAGAAATAAATCTTAGGAAACATGCTTATTGATTTTAATCGTTGGTGATGTCCTATACAAGTTATCTTTTGATGACATCCTCCTTCATTTCCTTAATGTAAAATAGGTCAATCATATGATCCATGAAGTTAAATATGGGATGTGTGGTAGCCATTTCAATAAAAACACCATAACCAAGAAGCACCTTAGGCTAGGATATTAGTCTTTATATGGAAAATGAATTATGCAATTACATTCACAAATGCAATAAGTATCAAAAACATGATAATATTATCCATACCCTATCACAAGAGCATAGTCCTTGACTTCTCCCTAGTCATTTTCTACATGGATTTTAGATATCATAAAAAAGATAATTGCTACTATTTTTTATGGCCATCAATTTATCATCACAATAATCAAACACTTTACCAAATGGGTTGAGACCATACCTTTGTCTTGTTATATAGGAATACAACTTTCTAAACTTATCCTCAATCAAATATTGTCCTATTATGCATCCCATTAGTCATAATCTCAATTAAAAACATTCATTTTATAAATATGGATGTGGCCAAACTTTTTACCAAATATAAATTCATCATAAAAGTTCTACATCTTGCTACCCTTAAGGTAATGGCCATGTTGAAGCTTTAAATAAAACTATTAGTCAAATACTCAAGAAATTGGTAAACAAGAATGGAAAATATTGGCACCTACAACTATATATTGAACTATGGGCCTAGTGAAATAGTGTTCAGACTCCAATTGGCTTGAGATCTTATGCATTGGTCTATGTAAATAAACCCATATTCCCTTTGAAATTGATGTTCCATCCCTATAGATATTTCTAATATATGTAGTAGTCAAAAATAAATATCACCATGATTATATGATTCAATTAGAACTCCTTTATGAAAAGAGGATACATTCTTTAAAATCCCTTTGTGTCCATCATCAAAGACTCCAATAAGAATATAAAAAGAAAATTTGACCTCACTCATTCAAAAATAGAGATCTAGTCCTCAAAGAAAATAAAAAATATATACTAATGCGAAAAACAAAATCAAGGGTAAATTTGAACCCAATTGGCTAGAGTCATTCATCATAATTACTAAGTATAGCTTAGGTGCTTATCGTTTGGCCACACTTTATGGAAAAGAACTAAAAGAACCTATAAATGTAATACATCTCAAGAAATACTACATTTAGTGTTGCTTTGCTTACCTTATCATGTGCCTATTTTCATTGAATTTCTATTACACAAGTGAATGATAATTCACTTACTTGTATTCATGTGTTTGTTGCTACTTGGATGCTTATTGCATACATAGTCGAGATATCCATTAGGACCCATGATGATCCTTGCTAGGATATATTGCATTGTATTTTAGCTAGGTACCTGAGCTAATTGATTTCTCCAAAGACTCTTCTTTCTTGATAAGTGTATAACATAATTCAACCATTAAACATATCACTTTGAAAACATATAAATCACCTCATTTTTTCCATCCATCATAATAGCTTTCTAGTACATCATGATGGTATTAATTCTAAAAAGTAAATTTATACATTTTATCTAAAGATGTGAGCTATCAAGATCTCTCTCTAAAAAATAACTAGCCACTTCAATCAATTTTCATCATTTTCTAGTAAAAACTTGGGAGGTATCCACATTTATGTACAATGATTGATGATTCTATAACAAATTGTGGATGTGTCAACCACTGGACCAAAAAGGAGCACATCTCCTAACTGTTTGCAAGATAGAAAAGATATACATCATATTATAATTCATCACACATGTCTTATTAATATGATTTATCCTTATACTTGAGAAGAATGTATGATAGAATTAAACACCTGGTAAGTTCCTAATATACTTACACACCGAACAACTTGGAATAATCCTATCAAACATCCTTTCTTGATATAGGGGTCTCAAAAATATCAATCTAAAACCACCTTCCACCTCATTAATATGATTCATCCATATACCTGATAATGATATATGTTAGAATTATTTGGTATTTGGAAAGTTCCTAACATACTTATATACCTAACAATGGGGAATAATTCTATTAATGTTCTTCCTTGGTATATGGGTCTATAAAAAATATCAATCACCAACAATATTTTATCTTGACATGTTGGGTCATATTTATTACTATGAAGGGTGCATGGTAGAACTATTTTATGTCTCACAAGTGTCTAATACACTTACACACTTATCAACATGGGATAACTCTATCAAACATCCTTCCTCAGTATAAGGATTTATCAAAAATTTCAATTTATAACTCTCACATATCATGTCAATATAATTCATTTATGTACCTAAGAATGATCTATGGTGGAATAATTTTATGTCTAGAAAATGTTTAACATTCTTATAAACCCAATAACATAGGATTATTCTATCAAATGTTGTTCCTTGATATAGGGGTCTATCAAAAACCACAACACAAATTTCATTTTTCTCTAGAGTAATCAAGGCCATATGATGAGAATTATAAAATTTTCATTGCCACTAAAGACCTTATCCTATCAATACCTAAGAAAACTAAACAATATACACCTCATCATATCCAAAAATATTCATTAGAAGCTAACCCCTCTCCTCAAAGTAGAGTGGTTACATAATTAATTTACTTTTTTGAGACATTAAAACATTATAGACACACCATACTAGGAGGCCAAGTATTTCCACTCTCTTTTATGATAGGAAAGTGCATAAATATATAACTTATCTTTACTCATTGATTTCATACCCATTAAAATCAATCTCATCCTTTTTTATTGCATGATTGTTTGTCATCATAATTGCATAAGTTTCATGTTGTATGATTGTTTGATTATCTGATGCATATAAAATTAGTGGATTTCACAAGGATGAAATGATAACACTAGTCAAGTTATCTTACACTTGCACTAGGTATATGATGCTAGCATATACCCACATTTAGGACATTAGCTTACTCTATGCATAATTAAAATACCCACCAAGATTCAATGATAGCCTTCATAAGCATATATATTGGGAAATAAAATGCTAGCGGATCTTATATTTTACCTTTGCATATATTTATTTGCTAAAATTATTTTCTTGCATGCATCTTCATCTCTCATGATCATTTCCATTTGTTCAATACTCTTTAACACCAACACATTATTAGAATTTTCTACCCATTGATTTTATCCCCTATAATAACATTAATGAAGGTAATATAATGTTATCTATATGCCTTAAATAATGGTAACAAGCTTAGATCATGAATATAATCAGGTATAATGTTTGTTCCTTAATTAGGTTGATGATAGGAAAAAATATCATGAATAGCTCGAATAACCCCTAAATTTTAGAGAAAAAATATTCTAGATAAGCATGCAAAAGTAACATAAATTCCTATTTAAGCACTAAATTATTTTCCTTAAAATAGTGGCCTTGGTACAAAATCCACTTAGGTGGATGATATGCACCCTATATCTCAACCAATATTGGATGAGAAGGGTTTATCCTATAGTCAACCTTCAGAGAAGATCATCTCCTCTTAATAATTGAAAAATTAAAATACAGTTTAGGACTAAAGAAAGAGATACAAGGGTTAGAAGAGGGGAAAGGGTTGAGAAATTTTTTGAAATATGGATAGATTATAGCATAAAAATAATAATATGTACTGACTAAGAGTCTTACACATTCAATATAATTCAAGGCCTAACATATCTTCTAGCATACAGTCTCATAGAATATCATTTAAATCAATTTATATACCTCTAAGCATTCTAAGGATTAAATGAACAATAATTAAAATGTCTCTCTAGATAGCAGAATTAGCCTAACAAACAAAAACAAAAATACAATTAGAAGCATAACTCACATTCACATAAGTTATACAAAACTTTGTTAACAAAGGTCATACAACACTTGATTATATTGATAGCAATCATTATTATATAGTATACAACAAGCAAATTCTATAGAGTCAACCCTCATTATGATGTGAATTAGGCTATTTATAAGTTATTTATGAATCTTGTAGCCCAATTCTTATAGTAGTTTGTTATAGGTCTATTAAAAATAACTTGGCAAGAATGCTCATGAGAGTGGATGTTACTTTCATGCTTTGCATCAAGAATTCTAGTTTTGTTGAAATGGTCTGTCTAGATTCCTTCTTCGATTTTTTTCTCATGCATGTCTTTAACAAGTCCGTAGATCTTCAATTGTCACTTTCTGTAACAATAACTAGCTACTACAACAACCTATCAAAAATGTCACTTTTGGATCCAATGGCCTTGATTTGAGTGGATGAGAGATGTCCAAGTGGTTATAGTTTTTGGTGTGAGAATTCTTTGTTGACAAAGATGTATCTGGTTAGTTTTTTCTTATTGGTAAGGATTTGTAATGTTTCCAAGATTTTTTTGTCTGCAATAGAGGCTTCAAAGGTAAATTCGAAGACAAGAGAAGGTTCAGCTAATTTCATCTCTTAGAAAATGTGGTCTTGCATCTCCCTTAACAACACTTTACCTTTCCAAACTTATGAAATTTTGTGTTTTTTATGGCTTGATATGACATCCATGTTTAAAAAGTCTAAAACCATTTCATTCTAGTATTTGTACTTCTTAAAAATTTGGTGGGGCTCTAGTTGATGTAAACATTTGAAAAATATTGGCTTTATTTTTATCTTGGGTTTGGGTCTTTGGAAATGCTTCAACTAGCCAATGTTAGGATTGCGATATTTTGACCCCCTCAATTTTGGACTTTTTTGAATATTTGCATGATGTCACCATTGCAAAAGTTCAAAATCAATGGATCTCGGTCTTGAGAATTATTAGAATCTTTTAGGACTTAGTCATTTTTTCACTGATAAAAATGCTTTGCTTCATTACGTTTTCCATGATCTTGGACCTTCTAAATATACTTAAATGCCTTGGAACTTAGCTTTGAGTTGGTGAATTTTAATCTCAACAACTTGTTTGTGTAGCTATGATGCCCTAAAGCAAACTTATGGGTTTCCTTAGCAAAATTTGAAAAAAATCTCAACAAAATGATATTTTGGCTTGATTTGTAAAAAATGTGAATGTAAACAATCACATTGACCTACATTATTAGTGGCTCTTAAGGATTTATACTCATAAAATTGAAGGACCTAGAGAGTGTTATTTATTGGGTATAAATTCACAAAGTTCAAAAGATAGAAGAACTATAGAATAGAAGGAAAGGAAACCTATCATGAAGATGTGAAATAGGTGAGTGTTGGAGGTTTGAGTGGGTAAAGATTTTATAGTTGCAATAGAGGTTTCAATATTGTTAGATATATTAAATTTTTTGCAGTATTACACATTTGTAAATATTAGAATATGTAGTGTGATTTATATTTCCCCTAAAATATGTGTCAATGTCTAAAAAGAGTCTAAGTGTCATGTAATAAAGTGTGCAATGTGTCATGTAAGTAAGTCAACAAACATGAGAGTTTTTTCATATGTGAGTAATAGGAAATGATGCATCTTATAGATATATGAGGAGAGCAATAATCAGTTATAGAAGAGTCATCTTCTAAGGTTATATTATGGATACAAAGCTCCATGCATTGTATTGGAAAAATTAAAATTGTATATTTGATTCATCAATAATATTGTGAGTTTGTTTATTGAGTAATATTATTGTTATTTCATGAATATTATATTAATTGATATTGATAAAATTAATTGAATTATCTAATATTAAGTTTGATTAATATCCTGGATACTGGGTCCTATGAAATAATCTAGCTGAAAAACCATTAGTGGTATTAGAGTTGCATTCTAGCCATTATAATTGAGTTTGTGAAGAATAGAGCTGACTATTGGAGATTGATGCTTACTATTAAAATATAAAACCAAATATTCTCCCATGAATTTGAAGAAGCCTAAAAGTTTCTATAGGCCTTGAAGAGTCACATTGACTATTGGACTTCCTAAATGTGAAATGAAGTGTTGCAATATCATATTCTCTCTTGTAAATGTAAAATAGTATAAAATAACTATAGAAGACTCTAGAAAAATCTTTCTAATACTTCTAAGTTTATTTTGAATACAACACAACATTTTATTCCATTTATTGTTTGAAATACATGCTTGTTGTCCTTGTTTTTTTGAAACCTGTAATCAACTTTCAAAGCTAATAACTTTTGATTTACATATCTGTGTTGCATGTGTCATACATTGTTGGAAAGGTATTTTTGTGTAGAATTCACTCCCAAATTTTCATCAAATTTGAAGTAATTTTTGTTCCTAAAATTCAGATTATCATGCGTTATAAAAATTACTATATTTTTTTGTTGCTATAACTTTTCTTGTTGCACTTTTTGCTCTTCATTTTTTGGGTCAAATACTTCATTTGGTATTAGAGCTTGATTGGTTTTTGGGTTTGATGAATTTGGGTTCATGGTCAGTCTAAAATTTGATCAAGTTCATTGAATAAAAACTTCATTTGTTGATGCTTGCTTTTAATGGCCAACTTCAACAAATCATTACCCATTCTAAAATTTATTGGAAAATAATATGATTATTAAAGCATAAATATGAGAATATCATTAATTGAAAAAATATTTTGGAGGTAGTGGAGAGTATTTATGAAGAACCACCTAATTTAAACACATTACAAGGAAATGATAGGCCAACAAAAAGGAAACAAAGAAGAAGAATTTATTAGCCCTCTATCATATTCAATATATTGTTAACAAGAGTTTATTTTCACATATTATTGTTGCTACGTAAACCATGGATGCTTGTAAGTATTTTCAAGAGGCTTACCAAGGAAGTGACCAAGTGATAATGGTAAAGTTATAGACCATGAAGAAAGAGTTTGAGAATTTGTAGATGAAAGAGGCTAAAAGTGTGGGTGATTATTGTGTTAGAGTGAAGGATGTGGTGAAAAATATGGACACCCTTGGAGAGACCTTGAAGAAAGAGGTATTTGTGAAGAAGGTACTGAGATATCTTACCCCTAAATGGAATCATGTTTCAATAATTATAGAGATTAAATATTTGACTACACTTAAATTTGATTGTCTAGTTGGTTCTCTTATGTCACATGAGGAAAGACTAAGAGAAACTAGTAAAGAAAATGAGGAGAATGCTTTTTATTTTTAAATTGATATTTTTGAGAATGATGAAGTTGGTGCAAGCACAAGTAAACAAGCACATGGAAGAGGAAGAAATTAAAATTACTCAATAGTTATGGGAGGAATATGAAGAGGAGAAAATACTATTAAAAGAGGACATGGAAGGATTAACCAAAAAGAGTTGAATGCTACAATTGTCATAAAATGGACCACATTGCATGATATTATAGATTTAATACCATAAATGGCTATCGAAGAGCTCTTTATGTAGGTGAGAATGAAGTTGCATAAGGTAATTTGGTTTTGACTAGTGACATGGTTGAAAAACTAGTCAATAAGTTTGGTATGTAGATTCTAGTTGTTCTAACCACAAGACTAGAAATAAAGAGTTGTTTTTTGATGTGAATGATAATTTCAAGACCAATATCATTCTAAGGAACAATAATGCTTTGGATATGGTTGAAAAAGTAACCATGGAAGTTGTCACTAAATAAGGTACAAACAAAATTCATGATATCTACTATGCTCCTATTTTGAAGAATAATTTATTGAGTGTTGGACAACTTGTAGAAAAACTATAAATTTGTGTTTGATAACAATGAATGTATCATTTATGATAAAAATAATAAGAACCGTATGGTCATCATTGTTCCTATGAAAATAAAAAGATGTTTCCTTCAATGTTTGGAGGAAAAAGGAGTACAAACATGGCACACATGGTACTTGAAGATAAGAATTGCCTTTGGCATCTCAAATTTTGATACTTGAATTTTAAAATTTTAAGATTTTTATCTTCAAAATATGGTAAATGGACTACCTAAGGTTGGAGAGCACAAGTGTGTGTGTGTGAAGCATTTTTGATTGGAAAACAAGGAAGGAGTTTCCAAAACGAAAAGCATGGCAAGCCTCATACCCACTCCAACTTATACATTTTGATATTTGCGGACCTTTGCAAACACAATTTTTTGGTTTTATCACATTAATTTATGATTTTTCAAGGAAGTGTTGGGTGTATTTTCTGAAACATAAGGATGAAGCTTTTGGCATGTTCAAGAATTTCAAAGAATTGGTTGGGAATGGAAGTGGATATAAAATAAAGTGTTTGAGAACTAATCGTGGAGGATAATTTTTTTCAAATGAGTTGAATTATTTTTTCAAACAATATGACATCAAGAGGCAGATCACTACCACATATAAACCACAACAAAATGCAGTAGTTGAGAGAAAAAATAGAACCATTGTAGAAATGACAAGAAACATGTTGAAGATAAAAGGTTTGAGAAATTATTATTGGTCTTATGTAGTTGATACAATAATGTACATTCTCAATAGATGCTCCACAAGATAACTACACAAGAAGACTCCACATGAAGCATGGTATGGCACAAAACCCATTGTAAGTCATTTGCGAGTTTTTGGTTGTCTTACATATGCACATGTGAATGATGAAATGAGAAAAAATTTGGACCCCAAGAGAGAACCATGTATTCTTGTGATATTCTAAAACACGTAAGACATATAAAATAAATAATCCGAAAACTCATAAGTTTATAGTCTCTAGAGATATAAATTTTTATGAAGAGGAGTGTACGATCATTAAAATTCTACAAGAAAATAAATAATGTTAAATAAGATAATATAATTGGGGGATAGCCTTCAAATGTTCCCTCCACTCCTCCAAGCCCACCTAGCATCCCATAAACAAGTTCAAGGGATACTACACCAAGTTCAAGCACAAGAAAATCATCTACAAGTCCCACCAAGAAAAAAAATAAAGGAAAGAGAATACTCAAAGAACATCCAACCAACTAAATGATGGACAAGAACTTTCAAATGAGGTTAACAATAAGCCAATTGCAATAGTTGGACCAAGTTGTTTTAAGATTGAAAAAGATCCAAATGTATGGTGATGATGAAGAAGAACCAAAATGTGAGTTTGTGAATTATTCTATATTTTTTAAAGTTGATTTAGAAACTTTATATCATGAATATGCTTGTACTAATGATGTTTGGGTGTAAGCAATGAAAGAGGAAATTGAGTCCATTGAAAAAAATTATACATGAGAACCTGTGGAATTATCCAAGTACAAGAAGATTGTTGGATCTAAGTGGGTCTAAAAAAAATATTTTAACAGTGATGGAAGCATAGAAATATATAAAGCAAGGTTGGTTGCAAAAGGATTCACTCAAATATATATGAAGAAATATTTGCTCCTGTTGCAATAAAATAGACAATTTGGATGGCTCTTTCATTAGTAGCCAATAAATAGTGGAAAGTTTATCACATGGATGTGCAAAGTGCATTCTTGAATGGTTATCTAGATGAGGAGGTTTGTGTTCAACAAACTCAAGGATTTGAAGTGGAAGGAAAGGAAACTATATTTACAAATTGAAGAAAGCACTAAATGGATTAAAACAAGCACCTAGAGCATATTACTCATGAATTGATGGGTACTTCTAAGATTGTGGTTTCAAGAAAAGTAAGAATGATTCCACAATATATTTCAAGAATAAAGGTGACGATATTCTTCTTGTGTGCCTATATTTTGATGATTTGATCTACATGGGAAGTATTTCAAAGATGAAGAATGATTTAAAGCATGCTATGATAAAGAAATTTGATAGGAAATATTTTTAACTAATTTAATATTGTCTTGGTGTGGAAGTACATCAAGGTGATGGCAAAATATTTCTAATACTTCCAAGTTCATTTGGAATACAAAACAACATTCTATTCCATTTATTTTGTGAAATACATGCTTGTTATCCTTGTTTTTCTAAAAACTATAGTTAAATTTCAAATCTCATAACTTTTGATTTACAAATTTATATTGCAACTTTAAATTTCATCAAATTTTGAGTAGTTTTTTCCCTCAAATTTAGACTATCATGTGTTGCTACAAAAATTACTATATTTTTTGCTGCTACATTTTTTTCTTGTTGCGATTTTTTCTACACTTTTTGTTCTTCATTTTTTGGGTGAAATAGTTCACTGAGGTCACCCAAGTTGTAGATTGGAGAAGTATTGAATATTGGAGAAATAAAAATCCCTTATTGAAGGAAGAATGAAGAAATAAGAATCCCATATTAGAAGAGGTTGGAAAGTATTGAAGAAATTGAAGAAATGATTTATATTTCATAGTGAAGGAAGATTGAAGGGAATTTATTATTTTGGTCCTTGGATTATTTGTACCCTATAATATTTTAGGTCTTTCACGAAGTTGAGTTGATATAAGTGGCTAGGAGATGTGTTGATAGAAGATCTAAGATTGAGTACCCATAGATAAGTAACTCCAAGAATGTAGTTTGAGGGTGATTGAGAAGTGTTGAAAGATGAAGCCAATAACCTATTGTGAGCACTTGAATAATATGTTGAAGCCAAGAGCTTTTTGGGAGTGTCTGAAGACTAAGTTTAAGTCAAGATCCTATTGTGAGCATCTAAAGAATAGATTGAATATAGGAGCCTACTGTGAGCACTTGAATACTACATTAAGCTTGAGAGCTTGATACAAACATGAAGAATGGAAAGAATACACCAATAGTTTGAAATAAGTTGCCATATGGGAGATATTCGATGCATGAAGTACAACTTGTTACTGACTAGAAAAAATGGACCATATTCCTACACTAATTATCTAAAGTGTCACATGAAAAGGAAGTCAAAAAGGTAAAGAAAGACTAACCTATTAAGTTTTTCAAAAGAAATATGGTGCATTCATCTTCCTTCTACCACAAGGAGTGGATAATAGAAAGTAGACAAAGCAAAGATAACATGAAACTAGCCAAGGAAGGGGTGGCTTAAGTTTAATACCAATGGGGCTTCTAAAGGAAATCTTGACCTAGCAAGAGGAGGGGATACCATGAGAGACGATATAGAAAAAATAAGAGCAATGTTTGTAGATAACTTCAATGAAGCTACAAGGACTATGGAAAAATCCAAGGCATTGTTCATTAGAGTTAATTTGGCAAGAAAATTGGGCATAAGGAAGTTAGAAGTGGAGTGCAATTCATAGAGGCTAGTGAATTGGCTAAACAATAAGAATAAATTCAGCTAGTAGGTGATGGATATGGTAGAAGAGATTCTAGATCTACTAATTGGATTTGAGGATACAAGGATGCAACATACCTTTTGTGAAGGGAATACTCTAACAAAGATATTGCAAATAATAAAGTTTTATAATAAGAGATGTAGATTTGAAGAGATAGTAAATAAAATTCCTACCTCGATAAGGAAAATTTGGGAGTCAAATCAAGTAAAATCAACAAAAGAAAAAATTGCCAAAGTATGAGATCAATGATTCAAAGGAAATGTTGGTTCCTTAAATTTATTTTGTCCATGATATGAGTATTATAGTTAGATTTTGTATTTGTGTGCCTTGTAGAGGTTACAAAGGTATCAAATGTAGGGGATTTTGTAACTAATTTGAGAACTTAGTCAAAATCTCATTTACCATAATTTAAAAAACTTTAAACATTGAAATGTTGTACTCCCAAGGATAAATTATTTTTCCCAACTTAAGATCTTCTATAGGGCACTTATTCTTAAAATAAGTATAAATGCAAGGACACATATCATAATACTATAAATTAAATCTTTTCACCTTTAGTGTTTATATCCAATGGTTGCCGTGAATAAAATTTTGATATCAATTTAAAAAAATATATATATTATAATTATGTTCTTTAAATTCAAATAGTTTAAATTATAAAAATAAAATATCAATATTATAATTATTTATAAATTTTACATAAAAATTATTAAACAAGTTAAAAAAAAATTCAACATCTTCTTATTAACTTATTAGGCTTATTTATTTATATATATTTTAGGTTTAGATAAAAGAATATATATATATATATATATATATATATATATATATATTCATTATAAAAATATGTTAATAAAAATAAATAATTTATTAAAAAAAAAACTTTACAATAAATTAATTAAAAAATTGAACTTCAATAAAAATATTCTTTTATTATTATAAATATGTAATTAATTAAAAAAAAACAACTAATATTTAATAATTTAAATAAATTTATTCATTTCCATGCCTGCGATTATATTGCCGCTCTACGCTTCATCTCATTTCTCATTTCATGATAGCAATTTTTTCGTTTGTAAAAGGAAAAATATTACAATAATTAAAAATAACAAGATTATTTATCTTTTCTTTTTTTTGAATGAAAGGACCTTATATTAATTGGAAATAATCACTTTCATACAAAAGGTTGGGTGGAATTAACACACCCCGTGGCACACACCCAAAAAATTACAGGATCACATGGATCAACTCAAAAAGCCAATATTACATCAGAACTGAGTAAAGAAAAGAAGACAAAACAGAGACAAGTGTATGCAGCCACTGGTGCAATTGGAATCAAGCGAACATCCCATCCACTAGAGGTGCAAATTGGACTGCAGTGGAGACCAATGATGCTAAGAAGTTGGAGCAGATAAATGATCTCTGCGACCACTGTGAGAACGAGCTGAAGGTGAGCCTGTGTGAGAGAATCCACGAGTTTTGGACACATGTTTATCAAAAGGAAGCCGGCTAACAGAGCAAGGTGCATTAGCCCAATGATCCAGAAGTGATCTAAGATATTGCAGCTCCACCTGAACTTTCTCCACCTGAGTAAGGATCTATAACCAACAATCATAGAAGAGAGCATATCGAGCAGCAATAGAGAAAGAGGTAGAAGCCTCCTGTCTCCCAAAGATAATATTATTTCTTGTTTTCCAGAGATGGTATAAAATATTAAGACGAAAAATATGCCAAACTTCATTTAGGGGAAGAGAAAAATCTAGGGGATCCCCAAGTAGTGCATTAACCCAAGAACATTGCTCCAGTAAAAAGGAATTGAAAAAAGAAAGAACCCAATCCCAAGCATTTTTGGCTATTTGACAAGCCCAAAACACATGAACAAAATTGTTAGGACCTCTACAAAAAGCACAAATAGGATTAGCAACCCCCATATATTGTAACCTATGACCAAGGGGAAGACCTTGATGTAAGAAACTCCAGGCAAAAAAACAATGCTTAGGTTCAAGATAGGACTGCCAAACCACAGAAAAGTGAAGGCTCCATCTAGATTGAGAAGAAACTAGATCCCAACGGTGGTTTAAAGTATCAACCAGAGGAGCATTAGGGGACAACATATGATACCCTAAAGAAGGTTTATATTTCACCAAAGGAGTATGATTAGACCAACACCAATCAGATGACCAATGCTGTGGAAAGTTCTTACCAAAATGTAGCCAAATAGAGAAAGGAGTGTTGTCGATAACCACATCAAAAGTTGCTCGATCATCTGGCTTAAGACCAAACTTCTGGCAAAACTGATCCCAAGAATACCAATGCTTGGTATGAGCATCAAAGAAATCTGAAAATGTTGCAATACCTTTTTTGAAGAAGCGTAATGCTCTAACCCATTGAACTTGAGCCAAAGGTAGGCCCTCTAAAGTGACTACAGGAGACCACCAAGGACTTAGAGTGGAGATAGAAGCTCCGATAGATTTATCTTTACCCTGCCATTGGAGCCTGGGTTTGAATGCTTCCCATGCCTTCCAAATACTTTGCATCACAAAAGAACCTGTAATTTTAAATGGGGCTGGAGATGTCAAAATGGTTTGTAAGGTCAGGCCCCGCCACCCTTTCCTCCCAAAGGGCAGGCCAGAAGAGATGCAGTGCCGTACAAGAACTTTCCAAGCTTCATCACCCTGAAGTGCCCTAACAATCCATTTAGCACATAAAGCAAACCCCTGAAAATGATAGTTAAATAAACCCAGACCCCCTGCCTTTTTAGGAAGACAACAAACATTCCATGCCACTCTATGAAACCCCTATTTTTGTTTATTTGAAGCCCAAAGAAAATCCCGCAAGAGCTTGTCCAGCTTCTGGTAACAATTTTTAGATGGGACCCAACAAGAAGAGTAATATACATGTGTAGAAGCTAGCACCTTAGAGCAAACTTGAAACTTACCAGCCAAGGAAAGCTTTTTAGTAGACCAGTAGCCCAACTTCTTCTCAATTTTTTGGACAACCATATTCCAAAGTTGAGCAGGAGAAGCCTGGAAGGCAAAAGGAATACCCAAGAATTTGAATAATTCTCCTGGTTGAATCCAATGCCAAGAGTAAGAAGCTAACCACTCAGGAAGTGGCGTTTGAGCTTGTCTATAACAAGATGTTTTCTTCCACTGAATGTTAGAACCAGATGCTAAACAGAAAGTCTCAAGGCATTGTAAAGCTGCAGTTACTGACTGCTCATCTTCATGTAATGTCAAAAAAGAATCATCAGCAAAATGGCCATTCACCATTTGAATAGAAGAACCAGGTAAAGAAATACCTTTAATAATTCCTTGTGAAGTTTGATGGGCTAAAAGGTAGCCAAATGCTTCAGCAGCTAGAATAAACAGGGAAGGGGCTAATGGGCAACCCTGTCGGACAGAGCGAGCCAGCTGAATACTAGCAGAGTGTTGGCCATTCATCGTGAGGACTGCAGAAGCATCACATAATAACATTTTAATAGATTGCACAAAATAGGGACCAAAGCCAAGAGCTTGGAGGAGGGAAATAATGAAATTCCATTCAATACGATCATAGGCTTTTTCAAAGTCTAGTTTGATAAACAGAGTATCCTGTCCAGAAGTGCTAGCCCATTCCATGCCTTCCCAGACAACAAGCACATTGTCCAAGATATACCTACCCTTGACAAACCCTGTTTGCTCTGGTCGGATGATAAGAGGTAAAATAGGTTGAAGTTTTAAGGCTAAAGCCTTAGCAATGATCTTGTAACTTACATTCAGTAAGGTAATAGGGCGCCAGTTGGTAATAAGTTCTAGGTCTCCAGGCTTGGGGATAAATTTGATATTTCCTTTATTGATGAGGTGTCCTAAAGACCCAGATATCATAGCTTCTTTATAGACATGTAACAAATCAGAACCAAGCATATCCCAAAATTCTTTATAAAATTCACAGGGGAAACCATCAATACCAGGAGCCTTATCATTAGCCATTTGAGACAGGGCATTCCTCAAATCTTCCAAGGTTAAAGGTGCATCACAACAATCTCGGTGAGCCAGAGAGAGCTTCTGAGGAACAACTACACAACAATCATCAAGAGCTTTTTTTCGAGCAGAGGTAAGAGGCTGAGAAGCAAAAACTTGTTGATAGTGTAACACAAAAGTATGAATTATATCAGGTAAATTAGTGAACCTGATTCCCTCAGACTGAATGGCTTGAAACTGTGTGGAATGAATAGGGGGTCGGAGGTGCTTGAAGAACTCCTTAGAAACCTTATCACCAATTGCAAGCCAATGCATTCGTGCTCTGAGTTGAGCACCTCTAGCTTCATACAACTCTGCCTTATGAATTTCATGCCGAAGAGCAGCAGCATGTGCCTGGTATGCAGAGTTGAAAGGATTAGCTTGCAGACGGAGAGTAGCTTTGATTAACTCATCCTTTAAAACTGAATTAGCTTTCCTCCTTCGTTTAGCCACATCCTTACCAAGGATGCGAAGAACAAAAGTAGTACGGGAGATAGCAGCATTCCACCACTGAATCCAGCCTACCGCACCAGAGGGTCGAGGAACAACATTCCAGATTCTATGGATATGAGCTTTCATGGAGGCATGCTGCAGAAAGGAAGTATTAAAATAGAACTGAGAGGAAAAAAACCTAGCAGGAGCTTGAGCTTGGGTGATATCAAATAAAATTGGAGCATGATCAGAAAGAGTGGTAGCTGGCAGGGTCATGACAAAGGGGTGACCAAGAGAAAGTCGGGTAAAATGAAAACTACTTTTACAGTATCTTTTTTAGCACTATCTCATACATTACACATTTAAAAGAATCATAGTTTTTTTTAAATAAGTTAAAGAATAAGTTGGATAGTAATTACCGACAACCAATTAAATACTCCTAAAAATCAAATCTCTTTAACTTTATCTAACTCAAAAAAAATTAAAATTTATAATATAAACACCCAATACCCAATTTCAACTACCTCACATTTTAAGAAATGGTTGAAAATTAAACCGCCAACTACAACACACATTACACATTCTGCAACTCGATGTTAATAGTCAAATCTGCCCTTCAAGTAGTTGCTCCACTAGTTTGATTCCAGGTCTCTAGTTTGATTCCAGGTCGCCCCTGGCGTTGGGGATTACAACAAAGCACTCCCAATCTCAGGACTGTCTTCCTCCCGCTAAGCTCCAAGTCGAGCAAAACATTGCTGCATTTGATGTCTTTGTGCACCACCCTCTGCTTCCATTCATTGTCAAGATACAGCAGCCCCGCCGCCACGTCTCTAAGTACTCCATATCTTGGACGGCATGCGAGAACTCTCTCTGGGTTCCAAAATATGATCTTATGCAGGCTTCTATTTGGCATGTAGTTATAAACTATAAATAACTGATTTTCCCGCCTGCAGTACCCTCTGGTTTGCTATTCAACAATAAAACTTTCTGCGGCTGCGGAGAAGCCAACATACATTTCTTCCTCAAAAATGGTGGGTAAGGCCTTAATTTTCAGAGATATCAGGGGCTTCTGCGGGCGCAGGGAACCAGCGGGTGCAATAGTAACATTGAGCTGCTGTTGAGGATAATCGTAAGTTATCCAAGCTTGAATGTCGTGTCCACTATTGAGATCCAGCTCCCGGAACTTGTTCATGCCAATCGAGAAACCTCCACGATTTAGGGAGGTGAGGTCGGTGAGATCCACGCCGACGTTATTCTCGTCGATGTCATGGAATTCGTAGTTCTCTATGGTGTCGAACTCGACGGCAAAGAGATGGTTGGAGGATCTGAGAGTAGGTCAAGAAGTTGAACAGGCCAAGGTAACGCATGGGTAAGGCCCTGGTTGGAGGGTGCTTACGAGGGGCTATGATAAACACGGCCGTTCTGTGCGTCCGAAGAAGACGAAGGAACTATGCTGAACACAAAGCTAGTCCTGAACGAGATGTAGTCAGTATAAAGCACAGGTGAAAATCAACGTGGACTGATTGGTGAGGCAGATGGCGTTGGCGTAAAGATTGAAAGCTCTGGTTTTATGGTTGAGTTCGTTGACACACGACAATTTATCCACGGAATTATGTTGTTCTTATACAAGTTGTTTATTTCCAGCTGTTGTTTCTATACAAGTTTTTATTTCTAGAGGCATATTTTTATGTTTGGAATTTCCTTTCACTTTAATATTTCTTCTTCTTATATCAAATATTACGAAGCATCATCCAGTTATCTTATTGACTTAATAATTTTAAGGCTACCTGCTTTCTCATTGGCAAAGAGTATGGTAAGTGTTGGGGTTTATAAACCACTCAAGTCCTACAACACAGTTAATGTGAGATTATTCACAAACACACACTACGTTAACAAGGCAAACACGTATTAATTTGGTATGAAGTTCTAATTATGGAATATGCCACTAGACTTGCATCACCACATTAATCGGTTAGAAAGCAAGAGGGCCAGCCTCCCACATACATCCTCAAATTCAGTGTTAATAGAAGTGTGGAATCCCATACAATAGGACCAAGGACTTGCACCTTTGAGCGTGCCACCCCATTGACAAAGAGTATAACAAGTGTTGGGTTTATTAACCGATTTTTTGTCATCCTTTTCAGTATAATATTCTTCACTAAATATAAACTTTACTACCATCTCACTTTATTCCATATAATAAACAATACATATGTGGAATGATCCATATAAATGAAGATATACAATCTAATTAATTTAGGCCTAACCACACAATTCAATTTAGGTCCAACTACTTAACCCAACTATTGTATTAAATTAATTAGATTCAACTATTAAACTCAACTATTTTATTAAATTAATTAGATTCAATTACTAAACTCAACTATTTTATTAAATTAAGTATGTTAAAGAAAGAGCTATTTTGGATAAAAATACTGGAATCTAGAATGGACAACATTTGATCTGTGATGATAAGGGCATAATGAAAGTGTTTTTTCACTATTATCAGGAGCTATTTATATCAAAAGATAACAATTCAAGATATAATGATAGGTTATATTGTTGTTCCCTAATTCCTAAGAAAAATTCTTTACAGGAAGCTGAATCTTTAGGTGGTCCTATTACTAAAGATGAAATTATTAAGGTCATACAGTCTATTCATAATGATAAGGCTCCTGGAATTGATGGACTTCCTATTGAATTTTATAAAAATATTGTTGAGTGGATAAGTGAAGATCTCTATCACGTGAATGAAGATGCTATTCATAATGGATCCTTGGGTAAAGATATTAATACGGGTATTATAAAATTGCTTCCTAAGGATGGTGATAAGTCTCTAGTCAAGAACTGGAGGCCGATTACCTTACTAAATGTTTCATATAAAATCCTTGCTAAGAGTTTGGTGCTGAGAATTACTAATTTCTTCCTAAATTTATTAATAATTTTAAGGCTACCTGCTTTCTCATTGGCAAAGAGTATGGTAAGTGTTGGGGTTTATAAACCACTCAAGTCCTACAACATAGTTAATGTGAGATTATTCACAAACACACACTACGTTAACAAGGCAAACACGTATTAATTTGGTATGAAGTTCTAATTATGGAATATGCCACTAGACTTGCATCACCACATTAATCGGTTAGAAAGCAAGAGGGCCAGCCTCCCACATACATCCTCAAATTCAGTGTTAATAGAAGTGTGGAATCCCATACAATAGGACCAAGGACTTGCACCTTTGAGCGTGCCACCCCATTGACAAAGAGTATAACAAGTGTTGGGTTTATTAACCGATTTGTTGTCATCCTTTTCAGTATAATATTCTTCACTAAATATAAACTTTACTACCATCTCACTTTATTCCATATAATAAACAATACATATGTGGAATGATCCATATAAATGAAGATATACAATCTAATTAATTTAGGCCTAACCACACAATTCAATTTAGGTCCAACTACTTAACCCAACTATTGTATTAAATTAATTAGATTCAACTATTAAACTCAACTATTTTATTAAATTACATAGATTCAATTACTAAACTCAACTATTTTATTAAATTAAGTATGTTAAAGAAAGAGCTATTTTGGATAAAAATACTGGAATCTAGAATGGACAACATTTGATCTGTGATGATAAGGGCATAATGAAAGTGTTTTTTCACTATTATCAGGAGCTATTTATATCAAAAGATAACAATTCAAGATATAATGATAGGTTATATTGTTGTTCCCTAATTCCTAAGAAAAATTCTTTACAGGAAGCTGAATCTTTAGGTGGTCCTATTACTAAAGATGAAATTATTAAGGTCATACAGTCTATTCATAATGATAAGGCTCCTGGAATTGATGGACTTCCTATTGAATTTTATAAAAATATTGTTGAGTGGATAAGTGAAGATCTCTATCACGTGAATGAAGATGCTATTCATAATGGATCCTTGGGTAAAGATATTAATACGGGTATTATAAAATTGCTTCCTAAGGATGGTGATAAGTCTCTAGTCAAGAACTGGAGGCCGATTACCTTACTAAATGTTTCATATAAAATCCTTGCTAAGAGTTTGGTGCTGAGAATTACTAATTTCTTCCTAAATTTATTAATCCTTCTCAAAAAGGTTTTGTTAAAGGGAGGTATATATTAGAAAATCTTCTTACCAACTAGGAAGCCATGGATTGGTCCCATGGATTGGTCTAAGTTTTTAGGTCAGAATGTTGGAATGTTGTTGCTAAATTTTGAGAAGGCTTATGATAGAGTTGAGTGAAATTTTGTTATTAAGGTCCTTGAAGCTTTTGGTTTTCCTTCTAAGTTTTGTGATATGGTGAAGGTATTATTATCATATGTTGTTACTTATATTGAAATTAATGGCCTTCTTTTTTATCTTATTGTGTTACAATAAGGCAAGGATGCCCTCTTGCGCCTGCTTTTTTTGTTATAGCCAATGATGCTTTATTTTTTCTAGCTCAAAGAGAATGTTATTAGACCTGTTATTAAGGGTATTGTGCTCCCGAATGGTCAAGATCTTGTGAACATCCATTTTGTTGATGATACTTCTATATTTGTTAAGCTGATAGAGGAAAATTTTGATTCCTTGTTTGCAAAACTTGACTGTTTCTGCAGTGCTTCAGGTGCAAAAATTGCTAGATCCAAGTCAATTTTGTTAAGTTGGGATAATGTTGTCCCTCCTTGGTTGGCCAAATTTAATATACAGTGGGGTGGTCCTATGATACAAATTCGATATTTGGGCATTCCTTTTGCTCTTGATCCCAATATTAAGAATATTTGGATTTGGGTTAAGGAAAGGATATCTACTAAGTTTTCTAAATGGAATAAGAGATTTATTTCTAATGTTGCCAGGCTACAAATATGTCAAAATATTTTTTCATCATATACTATATATTATGCTTCAGCCTAGTTTTTTTCTTCCTATTAGGTTAATGACATTCACAAGCATATCAAGAATTTTTTATGGGCTGGTAATGTTTTTGGTAAAAATAAACATAGTGTTAAATGGGACTGGTGTGTTATTAATAAGTTAAAAGGAAGTTTGGGCCTTAAAAATCTTTGTTTTCAAGGAATGTCCTTTGCTATTAAATGGATTGTTAATTGTATAGAGGGAGAAGAACCTTGGAAAGTTTTAGTTAGGAATAATATTCTTATGGCTATTCCTAAACAAGCCCGTACATGGAAAGGCCTCCCTATGAGTGATATCTTGCTAGGCAGATTTCCAATTGCTCCTTTTGGCTCACTTGTGTTTAAAAGTCTTTGGAAAGCCTGGGATATGATTAAAAGTAGTCATTTTGCTTGGTCTGTTAATGATAATTCAGTCCTCTATTTGAATAGCTCTATATGGTGGAATCTTATGTAGAAAAATAAGTTTCTTGCTCTTACAAAAGGCTGTTCTATTAGAAATTGGGCCAATTTGGATATAAGAACATTTTTTGATATTCTTGATAATGGTAGTTTGAGATCTTGGGATTCTCTTAGGACTTAGTATCGTCTTCCTGCTTCACAAAAAAAGACATACTATTTCTTAAGAACTTATTTTTTTGTAGCCGAATTCTCCTAATTTTGTTTCAGATGAACAGTTTTTGTTTGATAATGTGCATTGGAAAGGTGATGTTTAGTTTTATAAAATCACTTCTAGGCAGTTATATAATATTTTGGATGATACTAATGATATCATTATGCATATCAATAGAGTTTGGTAGATGGATCTTTCAGCGTCTTATGGTCAGGTCATTTTGTAGCATATTTGGTCCAGTCACTTGGAACCTAAGAAATCTTGGTTTAGATGGACTATTTTGCTTTAGAAATTGCCTATTTTGAATGATTCTAATAATATTATGAACTGTTCTATTGGTAGAGTTCCTGATTCTATTGAGCATATCTTTTTTTACTGCTTCTTTGCTCGTGAAATTTGACACATGTTCTTGTATAATATGCAGGGATGGAACATTCATGATATTGCGACTAGACAACATATTTTACTGGGTTTTATTCCTCATATGCAAAAACATTTGAATAGTTTTTAGCTTATATTATCATCATAGATATTATGGATTATATGGGTGTATAGAAATAAGGATATTTTTCAAAATTTGCAGAGATCATTTACTAGGTCTTTTAAAAGACTCACAAGTTTTAAAATTTCGTTACAAGTTCCTTAGAATATGAGAAGCTACAGGGACAAATACAGGTTCTTTTTTGATAGACTTCATGATGCTGGAAGATAAGAAGACTATTGCTGCAGTCTTGAGTATTTTGATTATTAGTTAGCTATGATTCAACATTTTATAGCTTTTTTCTATGACAGTTATAGAATAATTTATGACATTACTTAAGTTTGTTTTAACCTAGCATAAGTAGTTGTATCTGATGTTTTTATGTGCTGGTTTATTTTTAACTTTTCACATGATGTAACTTTTATTTTCTTAATATATGATATACGTTCTTCCTTTAAAAAAAAAAATTAATAATTATTATTATTATGAAAAATCGTTCATCTTTATATAATATTTTCCTTCGCTACATTATTTGACTTTGTGGACATCTAACCCCACTTCATATAATACAATATAAATATTTAGGGTACATAAATAAAGGTAAAATGGATAAATCAAGCTAGGTTGATTATATGAATACAATAACTAATTATCCACTAAATGAAAATGAATGATAAATCAGTTAATTTTAAGTACATAGAAATATAAATATGTTCATTAAAAATAAGAGCCGGCTCTTATGACAGTTATCTGTATGCTTCTTTCTTTATGTGTGGCACTTGTAATCATAAGCCTTAAAGGCATAAATCACCCGATAAAAACAAACTGCCGCCCAGATCCAGGGGATTGCCCTTCATCGGGGACACGATCAGCTTACTCAGATGGTCTTTCCAGCCAAGGATATTTTCGAAGAACGACAGTGCAGGTATATCTCTTATTATGTTGATTTCAGAACTTATGATTTGAGTTATCTCTATGTTTATTACGAATTATTTTAACTAAAAAAGGTACAGGATTGGGCCGGTTTGCAGAACGAGTTTGTTCGGAAACTCGCGCACCGTCATCTATGTGGATCCGGAGTTCAACAAGTATGTTTTGATGAACGAGGAATTGCTCTTCCATGCCAAATACCTGTCGTCCTTCAGTAATCTCGAGATTACTGAAGGACGACAGGTATTTGGCATGGAAGAGCAATTCCTCGTTCGTCAAAACATAGGCGTTTGGCGGAGGACTTTCAGGAATTCACTTAGTCGCCGCGGTCACCCTTCCCAGCAAAAACCCCGGTTCCGCCTACGCCAAAGGAATGAAGGTTTGACATAATGATATTCTTGCTTTCGATTATTGGGAATGGAGGTCCGATATAATCCTCCTGTAATTTGTTTTCTCGCAGGCGAGAGAATTTTTGATAAAAATGAAATACAAGTCTGGAGGAGAGGAGGAATAATCTGGAGATAGTGAGAAATGATCTGTTGACAAGCCTTGTGAGGGGCGGTCAGTTTTCAGATAAAATCATTGCGGATTTGATATTCTTTATACTCTTTGCAGGCAAGTTCCTTACAGACAATCCGCGAGTATTTGAAGAGTTCTAAGGCAATCAAGCTAACAATACTATTTGGTTAGTGTGATAAGGATAGTGGATAATTTGAAAATTATTGTAAGGTTTTTGTTTTTATTTGGAGAGGTTTAAGGTTTAAATTAAACATATTTAAAAGGGAATAGGTTGTGGTTTACTGTTTAACGTCTTAATTTGATACTCTAGAGAGTTGGGTACTGTTAACTTCATCTACCCAATAAACTAGGGTTTTGATTTTTATTTGGAGAGGTTTAAGATTTAAATTATAACATGTTAAGAAGAGGTTTAAGGTTTAAATTATAACATGTTAAGAAGGGGATAAGCTGTGGTCTACTGTTTACCATCCTAATTTGATATTCTAGAGTGTTGGGTGTTGTTAACTTCATCTACTCAATAAACTAAGGTAATAACAACACTCAATAATATTATTGTGGCTAAAGATGGTGGTTTTTTTTTAAATGGTCTTGTGTTCAAACCACTTAAAAATGGTTGTTGATATAATTTTTAAACGTACTCCTGAAAAAAAAAAACACTATTGTGTTAAAAATTCCTGATACTAATAACTTACTAATTCCATTAACTCATACTAATAAAACACCCAATAACATGACAATGTCATGAATCCCTTTAACCAGGGATAAAAACCGCAAACGACGGAGGATCAAAGGGATACCATCTTACATCTCTAGACGAGCACCTTTTATAATTAGAAGGAATCTTGCCAAACTTCCATATTAGCGAACTCCTACCTGGTTTAAAATTAGAATTTGTTTCAATTAATTGGAGACCTGATATAGGTGTGGGTGGTAAATGCCATCTTGAAGGGCAAGAGCAGCGAGAAGCTAACCTGAACAATTACTTATCAATGAAATTCACCCATTATGTACTCAATTTTTATTCTCAAGAGCTTCCTCTAATTGCTCTTCATTTTTCATATGAAGGTCATTAAGGAAACTCTTCGCCGTGGGAACGTTGTTCCCTGCCTTTTAAGAGAATCCACTCCGGAAGTGAAATTCACCCAATATGTACTCAATTTTTATTCTCAAGAGCTTCCTCTAATTGCTCTTCATTTTCCATATGAAGGTCATTAAGGAAACTCTTCGCCGTGGGAACGTTGTTCCCTGCCTTTTACGAGAATCCACCCGGGAAGTGAAATGTAAAGGTAATATAATAATTTTTAATTTTTAAAAAGGAAACCTTACTTGAGATAATATTTCAAAACATATTTTGGGATTTTTTATTTCTAAATTATGGTTTTTTTAAATGGTATGTATAGGGGAGGAGAATTATTTTATGATTGAAATTTTGTTATTTCTAAATTATAAATTTTTTTAATGGTATGTATAAACGAGGAGAATTATTTTATAATTGAAATTTTGTTTCCGAACTGCTTTTGACCCGTGGTACTAGAAAAACAAGGGGCATGTCCACCATCATGTATCTTATTATGACGATTCTGTATGTACTTTTTAAAATTATTTATTATTATTATTATCGGCCATGTGAATTCTGATTACGAGGGTTTTATATGTAATTGCTTTGCAATTGATATTTGAATATTTTGTATGTTGCAAGAACAAGTTTGGTTTAGTTTTTTTTTCTAATTTTTTTTAATGTGGGTCATTTTTATTACAAAAATAAAATATTATATTGTTTTTATTATATTTTTAATAAGTTAATTAAAATATATTTATCTTTGTTTTTCTATTAAATATATTCTTCATCTTCCTACTTGAATCGTAAACAATCATTACATAGCACATAACTCCAATAGATAGAAGGAAAACAAACATAACAATCATCTATCAAAGAGGAAACTAGTTAATTATTTTTCTTTTGTAGTAAAGGTTCTTCTTCCTTTAGAGTGGTAAGATCTGAGAATGCATTTTTGCACTTCAAGTTCCTGAGGTAATATCTAGTTGTAACACATTTTGTAGGATCTTCATTTTGAGATAACTGATCGTCACTAATTGTTTCATAATTAGATTCAAGAATACAATTTGAGGTGCTAATCGTTTCCATTGAACTGTTTGGATGGTCTTTAGTAACCATTTGGCTTTTATTAATGATCTGATTCAAATTATTTTTTGGGGATTGAGTCTTCTATTGAATAGGGACATTTGAAGGTTTCAAAGCATTCGCATGCAAGGCCTTCTCCTCTATGAAAGAAAAATTAGAGCATGATAAGACGATTGGGCATCTTTTTTTCAAGTGGCCATATTGCTGACAACCATAACATCTTAGGGAGAAGTTTTCATATTCAATATTTTGGATCCATTCCACTTTGCTTGAGGAGATAGTAATTGATTTAAGCCAAGGAATTGAAACATCCATCCAAACAACCAATCTTGCTTTACTCATTAATTTTACTAGACAAATTTTCCTCTGTTTGGGCATCCATATATTGGAATGCACCAATGATATTACCGATTTTGGTGAATATATTCTCTTCCCAAAACTCCATAGGGAGAGCATGAAGATTCACCTAGACTGTGAAACCATGAACTTCTACTATAAAGGGGTTGAAACTAGGAGTCCAAGGTCTTATATAGACACCCTTTTGTTCGAAAAACCAATTATATCTATAATTCATTATCTCATCTCTATTGGCTAAATTAGAAAAGAAAATAGAAAATAAATTTTTGGGTAGGAGAGTTACTTGGAATTCTGTACTAGTCCACCAATATTTAATGTATCCTTTGAGCTCCTCCAAGCCTAGTATTTTTCCATTTAGTTTGCATATAATTATTTGAACTTCATGAGTGATCATATCCAACCCAAATTCATCCTCAAAAATATTTATAGAGAGCAGAGGTTTATCCACTCGTAAATTCAAGGATCCCTGAGAGATATTTGTTTTGATCAAAGAGGTTTTCTCACAGGCTAAAGAGACGGTCTACAAACTACCCTCTTCCTTCAATGCTTGCTACACCTAGGTTTTGCATCTTTTTCATGAAGATGATAGCCAAATTTGTTGCTTTGTTCCATAGCTTAAATACACCTAGGGTTTACACCCCTTTCGCAAAGACATGTTGAAATTAAAAAATAGTATGGGTTTGGCTTACAAAAGGTCATTTCCCTATGAATTCAAATATAAGATTTTTTAAATTTATAAATCATCATCTTAAAATGTTAGAAAAATGAGATGGACTATGAAATTAATAATTTGATATAAACATAGTTTAATAATTTTTATCATATTATTTTTATATCATTTTTTTTAGTAATATTAAGAATGAGGGTTTTGAAAGGAATCCCACAACTTTATATATCAACTCCCAATGGGAGATAAAATCGTACACAACCCAACAAGCTATATCCAAAAGGAGATTAACAACCATCCACCCCAAAGGGGATAAACATCCAACAACACCGACCAATAAAACACATCAAACACAATCACATCCAAGGTATCAAAAAATAGAGAGGAGGCATTAAATCCAAAAATGAAGAATTTGAAAACCCGCACGGACCTCTCTTCCTCGAAAAGGTGAATCCAAAATTTAAATTTTAAAAATATAAAATTTAAAAATCCTGCCCATCCCACCAAGGAATAGGTAGACCCCATCAATGGTAGCTTCGAAAGCATTGCCTAAATGACTAGAATAATGGGCCTTACACCGACCCGAAGAGTACCAAATACAATTAAAGCAATTAAAATCCATAGGTGGAAAACAATATAAATCTTGCACAAAATATTTAAAATTGAAAACCATTATGGGCTCCAAAACCACCCAATGAAAACCAAAAACCAAAAATGAAACCAGTCACTGCAACACCAGAGAGAACAAAAAAGAGCAACACACCAGGAACTCAGATCACTTCCTACCACAACTCATACTCCCCTGGGATAATGAGAAATTTTAAACGCATCCATACTGATTTATCTACTGCGACACCTCAAACTCATTCTTTTTGACAAAATCAAACTGGGAAGACCACCATAGGAAGCTACAAAGATGCACTCACTCTTATTTGGCCTACCCACTTTTTTTTATTCTTGTGGAAATATAGGACTTTCGAAAGATTTCTGCAATAGGGCATGGGGATCCCTTCTCCAACCTCGGAGAAGAAAATGAATGATCAGCCACCAACCCAACCCTACATTTTGGGAAGGAATGAACAACCATCGATCCAACACTACAAGAATTCGGGGAAGTAGTATGCAATAGATCCTTACCCACCTGAAATCTCTTCTCTGAGAAATCCAAAGAAAAATACCCCACCTTGGGAGAAGACACTCGAATCTTGATTCAAATAATAAGGGATAATGGAGGAAACTCCACTATTTGCTGAATAACAGACTCATCCATCACTAGGAAGTCGTAGGAATTATGGACCAGAGAGGAATTAGAAATATCAGCATTTAAAACCACCTCCAAATTATCCAAAATTTGAGGTTGCTCATTCATGACCAAACATGGTGCTTCGACCTTTGTAGGTTTAGAAACACCCACCAAAGGCCTATCCTTGCAAGAGGGAAGCTCACCATTCTCCAAACCAATAGCATTCCCCACAACCTTCTTTTTTGGAACCCAAATTTTCTTCTTTTTGGGAACCCAATTTTTCTTTTTTTCTAAATTTACAGACTTGGGGATGAGCCTTAAAGGGGATATGCCCACCTATTCCGCAAAACTTATAGGCCCTTGATATGTTCTCATATTCTAAATATTGGACCCACGAGCCTATATGAGAAACAAGTTGCACAAAATAAAGCAAGGAATTCTCCAAGTCCACCAACACTCACATCTGAACATAAAGCGTTCGAGATCCACTCAAGGAGGAACAATTCAGGGAGACAAAGTCTCCGATAACACTAGCCACCACCCGAAAAACACCTTCATCCCACAAATGCAGAGGGAAATAAAGGAGCTTGACCCACATAGGGACAAAGTTATTTTTATATCAACTTTTTTAAGGAATATATAATGATAATATTTATCAATTAAATATTTTTTGTTATGTTATATTTTTTAAACATAAAATAATGCTTGATGTTAATAGTGGTTTTTATTGGTGTATGTACATTTAAGTGAGAGAGATCAAAATTGAAGACTAATTGAAATCAATTTATGTTTAGAGTCTTTAATTGAGTACATAGACATGAAAGTTGGTGCTTTATGTGTGTCAAGTGAAGGAGACTTGTGTGTAAGAGTTTATGAGCATAAAGTGATAATACCTTAGATAATATTTAATTGTAGACCAAATATTTTCCTCATAAGTTTCCATGATTTTTTTTTTTTATAAGAATAAAACTACTTGGCCTATGGATTTGGATTTTCATAACACAAAATCATTTAAGGACTCTCTAGATAAGATGTATTGACCTACTTTGGTCAATCATTTCTTAGGATATAAGGTAGAAACTATTCTAGTTATTGATATGGAGCCAAAATTTTAAGAGTATATAGCCTTTTATATTGATCATGGTTTGATTTGTTGGTTTAATGGATTTTGGCCTAAGTTAATGGATGTACAAAAATGCATCTCAAATACATGTACACACATTTTGTCAAATGAAATTTACATATATATGTGTGCAAATGAGATCTTCATTATGGAATATAACTTTAATGAAGGTTAGTATCACTCATTATTTAATTAGGATTTTAGTTTTGGGGAAGTGTGGGATTGTTGTATTTTTAAGCCTTATTACCAAAAAAATATCATAGGTCCCTTACTAAATAAGCCATAACATTAAATATTCAAATAATAATAAAGAGTAGAATTAGATATATGAGCAATCTAATGTATATAAAGGCTAATATATTAATGAAAATAACAATATATTATAATATAAAATGTGAATGTAAATAAAAAATCATTCATATACTATGCATGAAGAATAGTTACAATATTAATTGCTCAAAATTTGTTTACGAGCTTTATTTACTTCACCATATCTTTCTTTTACATTTAGATACAAAATTAGATACTTTTCATATATATTTATCTTCATAATATAGTCATAGTAATGTGACTCTTCAAGTACTTGACTATTGCTCTCCATATGACAACTTCAATGACCTTTGACTTATCATCGTGCCATTTGCATACTAGACTCTTCACTTTCTTCTTACATGCACACTTAACTCTATTGCACTTGCACATTTCTACATGACTCTTACTCTCATACTTTCACTTATAATATAAGATACTTATGCACATCTTCACTTTACATATTTGCATACTTACATACAAGACACTTGTGTGCATTCTCTCAATACACAGTTGCACTCTAACTTACATGACACATGCATTTCTTGTACATTTCACTCTTACATGAAAATTGTGCATTTCTCACACATTGCACTCTTACATAAAACTTGTGCATTTCATACACATTGACACTTACATAAAAGAAAAATATAAATCATACTCATAAACTATAGACTCAACCCTAGTCTATTATATATTTACAATTGTACCATGGAGGTACCATGGGGGTACATTAGCATGTACAAAATAATGTAATATTCCTCAATACCCTCCTTATTACATTATTTCGTTATTGAAGAATTTAGTCTTCAATTTTGATCTTTGTATTTATCTTCAATCTTCTGTGACCTTGTGTTGTGCATGAACCTCTATTTGAGATTTATATTTAATCTACTTCTTTCAAGTCTTTATATGAATCTTCAATATATGATTCTTCTATTTTTAATCATGTATTTTGTTAACATAACTTTTGTGCTTTCATCCAGGGTTATGCATAAGGGGTTGGGCCCGAAATCTATTTATAAAATCAAGGTGAATTATCTTGAAATCCCGATGAATTATGCCCAAGGAGTCATGGCAAATTGCATTCATTTTTCGTCATTTTTTTAAAGTGTGGTGAATTTTTCTATGTTGAGGGCTATGAATATCGGTTTGCAAATTATAGGAATGTACGACAAACTTAAAGGCTTTATACCGACAGGAAAAGCTATATCGACCACCCTATGCCTATAGGACAGTACCATTAGAAAAAGCTATGATGATCGATCTAAGATGATTGGCTGCAGACATGATGGTTGGAAAATGCTAATAGATTACAAATATACCAATCAAAAAATGATGATAGAGAGTAGATATGTCGATGTGTTACATCTTTGATTATTGGTTGCAACAATATCGACCAGTTGCAGCTATACCAATTAGTTGCAGCTATGATAATCGGTTGCAGCTATACCGATCAATTGCAACTATGTCGATCGATTGCAGGAATGTTGATCGATTGTAAAAATGTCGATCGATTGTAAAAATGTCGATCGATTGTAAAAATGTCAATTGGATGTTGATCGACTGTAGAAATACTGATCAGTTGCAATAATGTCGATTGATTACAAAAATGTCGATCGATTTCAACAATGTCAATCAGTGCAATAATATCAATCGATTACAACAATGTTGATCAGTTATAGAAATTATGATCAGTTGCAACAAGGTTGATCTATTGTACCAAAGATGATTGGTTGCAATAATATCGATGGACTGCAAGAATATTGATTGGTTGCAATAATGTGAGTGCTTTGCATTGATGATGGATAGATGCAACATGACGAATGGTTGCAAAAAAGTTGATGCATTGTTTTAATGACGATAAAATGTAAGTAAGATGATTAGTTGCAACAAAGCTGATTGGTTGCAATGGTGTTTATGGGTTGCAATAATGACGATCAAATACAACAAAGTCGAATGATTACAACAAAGTCAATCGGTTGCAACACACCCAATAAATTGTAGCACACCTAATCATTTGCATTGACAATGCAGTGCATCTGTGCCACATGTTAATCATCCATGAAATTATTGCATGTAAATACCATGTGTCAACCATCCATGACTCATTACATGTAAAAAAGTCTATATAAAGGTATAAACAGTCATTTTTTTACCTTTTCTAATGTAGTTTTAACCATTTTCCTCCCATTTTAACATAGTTTTTACTTTTTTCCTTTCATTTTAATGTAGATTTAACCATTTATCTTAAGTTTTAACATAATTTTAATCTCGTTTGAACTCTTTTCTGATACTTTCCATCAAGTTTTGAATACCTTCCACCGTATCTTCTGATCCATATTCTCTCGTACACAACGAAATAACCCTATGGCATTCCCTATAACCCCTAGAATGTCAAAAAAATTATCAACATTGGGTTACGACATGTCATGAGTAATGAAGTATGGTCTTAGGGGTCTATTTTTGATATCGTAGTTCGACACAAACACTAAACTACTGGAGAAGATAATTTCAGGTTACAACATTGATTTAGGCAAGGTACATGTTGTCATTGACAATAAAAATGCCATTTTTTCTTTCCCATCCTCTAATGTCACCAGAATGACAACATTGCCCCACATTGGTTGTGATCCAATCATATCCAGATTCACATTAACTGATGATGATAAACTCTAACTGGAGACCACCTTCAAAGCGTAGTTGGAATATTTTCAAGGTATAATTGCATTTTTTTATTTAATTGAATTTAAATTCTAGTTTCTACAATTACTGATTTTATTTTTTGCAGTTACAACCACCAAGTCCAGAAGGGGTTTAATTGTACCAACTATTAACAAAAAATTTCTTCGAGCATGTTGTAAATTCTTCCTTTTCAGACTCGTTCTGCAAGGAAGACGAACAAAAATTTTGGTGTGGACCTTAGCATATTTGGTTCATTGTATTGCACACCAACAATTTGACTGGTCCACCTATGTCTTACATCGGATCAGAATGGATATCTAGAACGTGATAACCCACACTTCACCTTTGCAAACAATAAGCACATGTAACTATATTCTTGATTTTTTATGAATCTTTTTACCATTTGTAGAACACTCAAGTATCGATTTCTTAGCACTCAATACTAGTCAATGTAGCCATGACAGAACAACAGGTTTAGGTAAATTTTAATTAATATTGAAGTAATATTTTTTATTTTTCATATGTTTGTTATTTTTATAATTTTAATATTTTATACAAAACACAGAAAAGGGTATCTTCTTCCTCTTCAAATCGGGATGCTGCTTTCAGAGGTTATAATCCAAAGGAATCAAGAGACTCTAAAATACCTATGGAAGAAAAAACACCATCGATAAGAAGAATATCAACAAGGAAACATGTAAGATCTAGTTCTCTTAATCCTCGACAACCTCCACCTATGGTTGCATGTCCACTACCAATGGACGTAGTTGCATAAGAGGTCTAATCTTTGGGAAGTAAGTTTTACAAACTACCCATGTTTTTAGATGTAAAACGTAGTCACACCCACATTCCAATTGCATCTGTGCCTACGCAAGATGTCTCTTCTTCTATCGGTAAGTGTTATAACCAATTGTGTAACCAATTTTCATAATCTACCTTCACAAATTTTATAATCAATTTTTATTATGATTTTTTAAGTTCCTATTCAACAATTCCATCATCAAAATTAATAGTCGATGTCGCCCCCTCCTCCACCATGCCAACCTCAAATGCGAGATCAATGCTTCCTAGGTGGAAAACACATTCTTCCATCTAGGCCAAAAAAAAAAAGTAACAAAGAAAATATCCTCCTATGGAAACCAACACCCCTTGGGCTCATCCTCTACCAAAGGATGAAAGAGTAAATATTTCTAAAAAAGATTTAGTTTTTGACAATTTTGAAGCAACCATTAAGGATTCACTACTTCCAGATATAATAGAAATGAAAAATTAGGAGTATCAAGCCAAAGTGTTGATAAAGGAAATTAATTCTTGATTAAAAAAAAATTCAAAAAGAGATTTTTTTTTTGTAGTTGAAAATGAACCTGAAAAGATAGAGGCTCTACTACATCAAGAAAAATTTGGCATTGTGCAGGTTACTACATCTTACACATATGAAACTTTAAGGTTTATGTTGAACAGATTGGAGAACATAAATGTTGAGGCCCAAGATTATTATAATGAATGAGAGTGTGATAATAAAAAGGTTGTTGTTGCTATAGCTACAAAAAATATTGTTGAGGTTTGACTAATGTGTTCAATTTTTTTTTGTTCTTTTTTTAAAATGTAAATATCTGTTGACTACTTATTTTTCCTTTTGCAGGTAAAGTATGATAATATCAAGAAGCAGGTTCAAAACCTACAAGACTATCTCAGGATGGCAAAGGATTTCTTAAATGCTTCTATGGAAATGAAAAAGAGCTCAGGAAGCAGTTCGACAAAATGATGCTTTTTGGAAAATCATTATCCTAAATGGATTGGATCCTGATGTTCTGCTAAAGAAGAAGGGTAAAGAATTTCTTGCATAAATATCTGAAGATGTTGGAAAAGAGGAAAACACCCTGCTCTAAGGATTGCAAAGTGGTGAGAACATCCTTGTTAGTTCTGGAGCAATTGAGAGTATTGTTACCCAACCCGAGGGAGGACTTTTTGGAATGCAGAATGTGAAGTCGTGGAACAGGAAAAAAGAGTGGAACAGGGGAAAGATGTTGAAGCCTAAAAATGATTTTGAAATTTTGATTTTTCAAAAAGATAATTTTATGACATTCATATGTTTTTGTTTGAAAACAAGACATTTGCTTTTATTACTTTACTATTATACTATTTACATTTATAATAGTGTGTTATTTTCATCTCTTGAGTATTATGGGATTTCAATTATGTTTGAGTTTATGAAGAATATATGTATGCATAGGTTTAAATTTTCATTTTATTCAAAGTTATTCTTGTCGTGATATAAACATGGACATTGTCTTATGTATTATGCTATGTTGTTTTTATAATTCAATTTTCAAGTGATTTTATGAAGGATGTATGATATATCTATGCATGGGTTTAAATTTTCATTTTATTCATAGTAATTCTTGTTGTTGTCTGAAAATGAGTATTGTCTTTTGTATTATGCTATATTTTTTTATATTTCAAAGTGATTTTATGATGGATATATCTATGAAAGGGTTTAAATTTTTATTTTCCATGTATTATGCTATGTTGTTTTTATATTTCAATTTTCAAGCAATTTTACAAAGGATATATCTATGCATGGGTTTAAATTTTCATTTTATTCATAGTCATTCTTGTTGTTGTATAAAAATGAGTATTGTATTTTGTATTATGCTATATTGTTTTTATATTTCAAAGTGATTTTACGATGGATATATCTATGAATGGGTTTAAATTTTCATTTCTATGTATTATGTTATGTTGTTTTTATATTTCAATTTTCAAGTGAGTTTACAAAGGATATATATATGCATGGGTTTAAATTTTCATTTTATTCATAGTCATTCTTGTTGTTGTATAAAAATGTGAAAGCACGAGATTTTGGGCAAAGGAAACACTAATTGCGATGCAACCAAAATCAAATGCGCTTAAGTCCTAGAAATGTAAAATGCATGAAACGAAAGAGATGCATTAAAACGAGATACAAGTGAATGGAGAAAACACAGCCCTTTCATTAAACTTTCTTGATCTCTGTTACAAATATGCCTCCTCCCTTTTCAGGGGCTAGGAGCGTTAAAAGAATTTGATTACAATCACTTAATGTTCCTCTTTCCGCGTGCCCACGATTGAAATGGACGGGCCAAAACGCTGCCGCCGCTGATGTTGATGAGTCTTTGACCTCTGCTGCTCTTCCTGCGAACAAAGAAACAACGAATATGTCAGTAGCATCTGCTGCAAATAAAAGGTGTTTGTTCTCTAAAATCATCAAAGATGCATGTAAACACTTGCCTGAAATAGTAAGTACAGTGAATCCAAATAGCCTAAAAAACTGACAGAAAATAGAAGATCTTACCAGAAAGCCATTACCACTGAAACAGTCAGCTAATCTGCTTTCACCTAGAATTCGTCCCTGGGCAGGACGAATTCTGACTGCAATTCGTCCCTGGGTGGGACGAATTCTTCTGTGTTGAAAAAGCCGAAGTGATCTATTCCAATGTCGGCTCTCGAGACCTCCAAAACACCTGCAGACAGAGGGGTTATGTAATTGGGGCCATTTTGGGATGACCCAGATGGTCGGATTCTCCCAATTTGGCCTCTATCCTCGGGAATTTGATATCGCCACCTACAAGTTAGTGAAACAACAAAGCGACACAAAACATACTAGAATCTGATCAAAAGTTATGAAATTGCAGCTATGAGTTCACCAAACAAAATGACACAATATGCAATGCGAACAAATAATCTAGAATGCTAAAAAGAATGGAACTTAGGAAGTGCGGGGGTGCCCAGGTGGGCCTCCCACCGTTGGCACTTGACTTCGGAGCCAATCCACTAGGGATAGGCCCAAAACCTCTTAGGATTGGGGGGTCGGAAAATTGGTTGGTTCAGGTGTCCATGTGTTGGATTTGGGTCAGGTTCAAGCTTCCAAAATCCACCCAACAACCTCCCTTGCAAAAGAGATTGGTGGATGCGAGAAGGTGAACCAAAAGGGATGCAAGTGGGTCTTCAACTCGACAGCACTTCGTTGCTTGAAATCTCCTTTTACTTGCCTTTATGGGTGAGAAAAGTCCCAAATGCCATGTGTTGGTCATAGGTGCCATGTGGCAGTCATGTATTCCCATGAGGGAGGAGAGTCCTCCATTGACTTGGGCTCTCATAACTGCCCTTGTGATAGTCTTCTAACGACCTATCTATCCACCCACACACGTGTGCGAGGCAGGAGTCATCAACTGACTGTCCTGGGCTGCCACTTGGCACCATTCTTATTTTTGCCCGTTAAACTTGGAATTCGTCCCTGGGTGAGACGATTTCAAAATTCGTCCCTGGGTGAGACGAATTCAGTTAGTATTCGTCCCTGGGTGAGACGAATACTGAGAAAAGTGTCTAAATGTGCCAAATTGCTTCCTGACCTTACAAAATTGCTATGAAAGTGGTTAGGACCACTTTTTGACCTCTGAGGGCTGCCTTGGGGGCTGTGTTTGTCAAAGCGATCAGTGTTTGCAGTCACATAATCGGATTGGTGCTGTTTTGGTGTCTACAAAATGAGTATTGTATTTTGTATTATGCTATACTATTTTTATATTTCAAAGTGAGTTTACGATGGATATATCTATGAATGGGTTTAAATTTTCATTTTCTATATGTAGAGTAATATGCTATTTGCATTTTGCCTTCTAGAGTCAAAGCATACATACTAATGATACTAAGAAATATTTACTAGTTATGTATGCATGCATGGTTTACTCAAATATAAAGCATAAATCATAAAAAATTATCAACATAGACAATCAATAACACTTCTAGAGTCATAGCATACATACTAATGATACACACATACATACATACATTCAAAGTCAAAGCATAAATCATTATATTTTATCGACATAGACAATTAATTCAATAACATAGCATCATTATGCATGCATGGTTTTCAAATTTTCAGTTTACTCAAAGCTAAAGCATAAATCATAAATTTTGACAACATAGACAGTCAATAACATTAAAAAGCAAATATGTGAAATCATTGAAAATAGAATGATTATATGAATTTTTTCAAATCATTGAAATTTTACAACTAATAAAATACGGGATATCATTGGTAATATGAATTTTTTCAAATCATTAACATTTACAAATGATATAAAATACAAAAAATCATTGATAATATGATTTTTTTCAAATCACTGAAATTTTACAAATGATTTCAAATCTGAAAAATCATTGATTATATGAATTTGTCATATAATCATTAAAATTTCACATTTCTAGAATTTCATATAAAGCCTTATCGACTTTTTCAAAAGAACCGGGAATTAGTTTTGAATTCTGTGTTTCCATAATCTCATCATCACTCCAAGCTTAATCATTTTTGTCATTATAAACAGTATTAGTGAGACCTATCATTTCCACTAGGGACTTCCAATATGCCATAGCTCTGTCATAAAGAAACTTACCTACCTCGTATGATGACACATACATTCTCAAACAATTTTTAAATTTTTTGTCCAACCTATTAGAAAAAAATTATTTAAAAAATATAGTGCACTAAAAACCCTTTCATATTCAATAGATCCCACAATCATTATATGACATAATTCATATAAATTAAAGTATTCACTCATAGTTTCTTGTAAGACACTACTTTGATACAATTTTTGCTAGAAACGCATAATTGAACCACTCACATGTGGATTTTTTAAATGTGCAATTTTATTATCCATTATTATTCCAAATTTGGTTGATTGTTGCCTTAAAAATTCTTTATTTATAATACCATTGATTTCAATGTCATTTAATTCCATAGTTTTAGATAAATATGTCAAATATTACCCATATATTTTACAAACAACTCACTTCTACTACTGTGGTCAACACAAGGATTCCAAAATATGGGATTAACAATAGCCATGGCCTCAAGTGTCTCATCTCTTTGAAAACGATCTCTTATTTCACTTGTTAATGTATTTGCAATTCTTTTCAATTTATTCTTAGTGCTATCCAAAACCTCATCGAATCCATAATGTGTTACAGGCACTTGTTCAACATAATTTGTAAGTATATCTAACCAATTTTCATAAAAATATAAAAAAATCATCTTTCCATGGATAGCAATACAAAGATTATCATTGATGTTGAAATTTAAAAATTTGTTAGAATTGTTGACTTCAACTAACGTATTCCAAATATCAAACTTGGGATCCTCAAAAAAATTTCTGGATAAGTAAATATTGTCAATAAGCATACATATTTGTTTTCTCATCTTGATGAAATCAACAATATAAATTGTCCTTTCCTGTGCGATTTTAATCAAATAATTCATTTCTTGCAACAATGGAAGAATATCACATAATGTGAGAAAAGTTTTCAAGTCAGTCATACAAAATAGCAAATATTTTACCTTGTCAAAATCCATACAATGTGCATACATAAACCTAGCCAAGGATTGATATTTTGAAAAAACCCTTTTTACAGGAAGAAACAGTGAAATCCACCTGGTATCCACATATTTTAATATTTTTTTCCTTTGGTTACACCTAGATAAAACTGTTGAAACTCTACAAATATTTTTGGACTGCATCAAAATTATGAGTTTATTTCATGGAGAAGATCTTCCACTCTGACTACATTATCAAAATTTCTCATAATTTTGTATGCAAGATTCATTCGATGAGCCATGCAATGAATGAGAATAACATATGGGGTAATTGATATCTAAAGCCTAACACAAAGACATTCCTTTGTCCTTGCATTGTATCCGCACCATCATCTCAACACAAATTAACTTTGTGGCAATTTCCTTTTCATCCATTATGGAAATATCCTTTAAATGGGTTACAACAACATTATAAATGTTTTTTGCATTATAATTCTCAATCATATTATGTAGTTCTATTAAATGAGGTTCTCTCAAATGATTTTTGAATGTGTAAACATGTATGCAAATCCAATATGTGTTGTCAACTACTGTTACCTCATAAATGGAAAGTGAAATAAATTTGGCTTGTTTTACATTCTCTATGAGGTCTTCCTTCTCAACAAATTATAGACATTTTACCATTTGCCAACCACTTAAATTTGATGAATGTGAAATGGTAAGATTTTGTATATCGACTATTTGAAGTAGTTTTCTTGAAATCAAAAAAATCGGACATGGGTCGACCTTTTTTAGAATATTGTATACAATTACAAACTGCAAATGTGTTGAGGCTAATACAGTCTTATTAAATTTTTGAAATTGGGTCTCGATAGTTCCACCCTTCTCAATGAGATTTTGTTGTTGTTTTATTGTTTTTTTGTATTCAAGTGCATATCTCACATTCACACATTCCAACGCATCATTCCACCTATGAAATATTTTAATTGATCCATCACTTCATATTTCTTTAATGTAAAATTATAGTGTTTTTCTATTGTGTCTTTCTTATTTTATAGTAAATGATCCTTTCCCAAATTTCAAGTACAAATAACACATTTACACACTTTTTGTGTCTCATATCGCTCAATAAAAGGGTATAACAGTGCCCATTAATTTTTTAAATATCTTTCAATAGTTCATTCACTTATTATTTGACGTTTATATTTTTGACTAAAATATTACACATAGGTCTGTATTTTAATTGTATGGTTATTTTCTTTTTTGGTTGATGTGTCTGAATTAAACATCTCCTTAAGTGGTTATTGAATGTCATTATTAGGAAAACTATCATGTGATCCCATCTCATCCGTTGGAATATCTTCGAGTGAACACACATCAGGGTTGATAGTGTTTACTACATTAAATGTTTGATGTTATCTATCATTTTTAGATGTAAAAAGACACTATTTTAAAGAATTAACAGAATATAATTTTACAAAGCATTTAAAAAGTGGTAGATAAGTAGACAACCATTTATCTATTAATAAATAAAGGCTTTATATTTAATAATAATAGAGAAAAATTAATGATTTGATGGTAAAAGGTGTTTGTACTTGCATGTTGTGTAGATATTGATGCCTCACTATATTTTGATATTTGCGTAACATATTTTTGAATTATATTTTTACCAGAATATTGGCCTCCTTTATTTTCATATTCAATTGGTGACATTGTATATGTGAAGAAAAAACCTTTAGATGTTAGGAAATTAATATGAAATTGAAGAAAAATAGCATACATCCCTTAGTAAAAATTAATGTTTCTTAGTAACCAAGGTTAAACTGTAATTTCATAAAGAATCTATGAATCTTCAAATGAACCTACGCTACCCTATAGAATGACATCTGATAGATAAGAAGCAATCTCTTATAAGAAAAATTCTCCTAATACACAACATGATATGGATACTTTTCGACCACAGTTGCAGATAGTGCTTCTACACCACCTATAAAACATACTCTAATAGACAAGAAGCAGTATATAACAAGAAAAATACTCCTAACACACAACCAGATGACATGTATACTTGTATACCACAATTGCATATAGTGCACCTACAATACCTATGAAACTGAAGAAAAAGAGCTTTGGACAAAATAACAGTGGAAGAAGAATACTCTACCTATTTTCACAATCGTCAATCCTTTAGAATCAATCAGCCTATACCGATTGAAATTATACTCCAACAGATTGAATTAGGATAATAGACACGTCTCTATAATCAACCAAATTTTACTAATAGAATATCCTCTACAACTGATCAACTTATACCGATATACACGTCTCTATAATCGATCGACTTATGCCAGAAAACACTTATCTACAACTGATCATCTTATGCTTATAAACACTTCTCTACAACTGATCGACTTATGCCAATAATATCTCCTCTATAATCGATTAGCTTATGCCAATAGACACATCTCTACAATCAATCGACTTATGTTGATAGACTCTTCTCTACAACCGATCAACTTATACCGATAGACACATCTCTGCAACTGATCAACTTATATCTATAGACACTTCTATACAACTTATTGGCTTATATCGACAACCTCTCCTCTACTATTGATCATCTTATGATGATAGACACATCTCTACAATCGATCAGCTTATACCTATAGACTCTCCTCTACAACCAATTGGCTTATACAGATTTACACTCCTCTACAACGGATCATCTTATAGTGATCGACACTTCTCTACAACCAATAGGTATATATCAATTGACACTCCTCTGTAACTGATTGACTTATGTCGACTAACACTTCTTTGTAATATTGTCAAGTTTTGTATTGTTTCAGAGCTATTTTTGAGTTAGAGTGTTTTATATGTATGTTTATTGGTACCCCCTACAGTATATATACAGGTAGTATATGAGGTGAATTGGTTGGGAAAAACTAAATCATATATAATTTAAAGGTGAATTGTTCGTGGAATTGGGAAAAAGTGGTTGGTAAAAATAGGATAATAATTGTCAACGGTGGCCTATTTTCCCCAAAAAATCTTCCACCATGTAAATTTTAGGTGAATGGACCCCAGTGAAATTTTCCAAAATTAGCAAATTTAAAATTATGAAAATCGTAAATATAGTCAATTTACGATATTTCGTGCTTATGCATAACCTTGCTTTCATCTATTAATTTTTCTTCCTCTTCTCTTCATATTAATATTTGATATACCTGATTATGTGCCTTATAAACATTGAGTTAGTAAATCATCACAATAATACAACCTTGATTTCAATGATTCCTCATTGAAGCTAACATAAGCTTCATTCAAGTTGTATGTGCCATATTTCTTTTCTTGACCTTTTTTCTTGAAAGAATTCAAAGGTAAGTAATGAAAAATACATCATTAAGCATTATTATGAGGAAATTATAATGGTGTTTTGAGAATTCTACAATGTTCTAAAATGTTTTTCATGAAGATAACTTATAAGAGTCGTAAAATTTTCATCTTTTGCATATCTAAATAATAAAGATAGTTTTTTTTTTAAGTAATTTGTCATTTGCTTCTTTCTATCAAAACCATCTATTAAATTTTGAGAATAAAACTTTAGCTTGTCTATCGTTTCTTCACTATATTCATTAAATGAATTTTTAATAATTTATTCCATTATATAAATCAAAGTAATTCCTTTGAGGTAGTAAACCTTATATCTCTCAAATTTAATATGTAATAAAATTTGCAAATTCTAAATTTTCTAATCCTTTGATATAGAAAACCTTTTAACTCCCTAATATTTTTTAATTTGAATTTTTTGAAAACTTAATAAAATATATCTTCTATCTTAAGAAAACTTCAAATATCTTCAACACTAAAAAACATTAAATAATTAATTCAAATAAACTAATTTAAGTAGAAACCCTTATTACTCTACACTCAAATAAAAAAGAACTATATCTCTATATAAAACATGTAACTCCAACTAATTAAATTATAATCTCCTTATAACTCCTCAAATTGTAATGATATTATAACTCCTTAACTCAAATTAAAGCATTTTAAAACTTTAATTTTATCTAACATTGCTTATCAACTTAGCCAAATTTCACTTAATTATTTCTTTACTTTCTCATTAGATGCGCTAATGGATTTACACTCCAATTCAAGTAGCTCTTGATTAAACATGTAAATCTAAACCCTAAATACACATGGAACTTTGCATGCTAATCAAACATTAGTAACATTTCATTGTCTTCCTTATATGATAATGTTCGTTGTATATCTGCCTTTAGGATACGTTACTAAAACTAGCTATAAATAATTATACTTCTTCATTAAGTCTTGCATGTATTATGCATACGTTGATATGTCATCCTCACATTGGTCTCCATGACTTCTTTATTGGTATCTTTGCTCTACATTTCTCCATACTTTTGTCTCCTCATCTTCTTTGCTAGTCTCTTTGCTCTATTGTTATCCTCATGTTGGTTGCCTCACCTTCTTCATCGATCTCTTTGCTTCGTCATTATCCTCATTCTACTTTTATCACCTTCTTTGTTGGTCTCTTTGATCTATTATTCTCCTCACTTTGCTTTCCTCACCTTCTTAACTAGTCTCCTAACCTTATTCTCTATGAAGAAGAAAGAAATGCATTGGATAGTGATCATGTGTTGTATGTTGTATTTCTTCTTATTGTTGTTAATGGTACTAGCACTTAGACAATACAACAACTCTATTAAACATCTTTTGGAGAGGCTTTGGACAATTCTCTCCTTATATTGACTTTTGTTTGAGGTACTAGATGATACCATATTACTATTTTATTTTGGTGTATGCACTCAATTTGATGTTGGTATTATCACATTTTAACATTCTACTAACTCTTTCTACCACTTTCTCCTTAATAGCTATCTATTATGCTTAAGCATTGATAACTTTACAATCACCTTAATAGAACTCAAGTCTTCTTTTATCTTGATAGCACTCTGGTCTACCTTCACCTTGATTGCATCCTTCTTTGTTCCACTTTCCTTATTAATAAGTGCTCTGATAGCACTTACAATCATTCATTGTAAACTCTCTCTACTTAACAACAATCAAATTTGTTTGTCTTCTCTTAGAAATTCTTATCCATGTCCTAGTTTCTTTGTTGGTTACTCCTTAGAATAATGTTTATTATATCTTAGAAATCTCTCTCTCAATAATATTGGGAGACTACTAGTATACCTACCATATATTTTTTTATGACAATGATGCTTAGAATAACTTACAAATGCTTCAATTTGGTCTAGTATTCTTTTGATAATGCTCTCTATCTTCTGGTGTAGTAGAGACTTGTAGACTTATATCTTACCCTTCAATGTATTTTTTATTCTTATTAAATCAAAGATCAATTCAATATTGGCCTATAATGTTCCTCTATCTCTAGAAGCTAAACTTATTCTTTATCTCTATAGGTTGCTTCTCAACCTCCAAAAGAGCTATATTCAATGTCTCAAGTTGTACCTAAGAACAACATATAATTCTTCCTTTTCTAGAGAACTAAATATCAATGTTAGAGTGACTATGAATGTCCCTGGATGACCAATAATTATCTTGAGTTGTTCCTCTTCAATATTAACTTATGATTCTCCTCTTTTCTCTAGAGAATCCAAAATATTATCAGGGTGATTTTGTATGCCCTCAAATCTCCAATTATCTTCTGAGTTGGATTTCAATCAATCAGTGTCCATATTTCTTCTGAGTTGGCTTCCTCTATCAAATTTCCAACTTTTCTCCTAAGTTGACCGTTTCTATCAATATAGATGAGTCATAGTTTTAACTTGTTGTCCTTCAACCAAGTGGAAAGACCCTAGCATTTAAATTATGGTGACTATTCCTTGTCCCCACAAAATTAAATTTAAAGTCTTCAATACCTTTAAAGTGGATAGAATCTAAATTAACTTTATAAAAAATGGATAAAGTTAAATATTGATAATGGTGGCTAATAAAATAAAATATATCAAAATGGATAGAGTTAGGTGGTATATTTGATATCACTATTGGCTTTTTAAGCCTTAATACCATAAAATATCATAGGTATAAATATAAATAAGCCACAGTATTAAAGGTCTAAATATCAATAATGAAGAGTAGAATAATATATAAGCAATTTAATATGTATATCTAGGCCTATATAATACTGCAAATAGCATTCATTTATATAATCATATATGAATGTAAATGGACTAAGTCATTCATGAAATATACATGAAGAAAACTTACAATATTAATTTCTCAAAAATATATATACATGTTTTATTACTTTTATTCCTATTACAATCATATAATAGGATATTAATATTTTACTACTTTTATTCCTATTACAATCATAGAAGTTGTTGAATAAGTTGAAGATATGTTATGTTTATTTTATAAGGTATGTATTATTTTACCCTAGAATGTTAAACTTCTAGAAATAAAGAGATTCCATATCTAATAGAATGTTACTAAGAGTCCATCAAAACCTAGGGATTTATTCTTATAAAAAGAAAAAAGAGTTTAATGAACGTATTCATGAGTAGTAGGCTCTATCAATTTTTTATTGTCTTCATTTGTTATAATTGAAGTTACTTCTTGCAGTAGCTTATCATTAAGAATTTCAATATCCTTTGATCCTAGAATATTCTAGTAAAAAATCTTCTCCCTTTTTATTTTGATTTTAACTTCAATCCAAACCCCCTCTACTGATTTAACTCTATATTTTGATCTATGTATTATTTCCATCCTATGAAAAAACTTTGTGTTTTATCTCCTTTTAAACAAGTATGTTTTTATTTTAATCTCCAAAATTTCTCTTAATCAAAATATTATGATATTCACAAAGCAACTTCCTTTCCTTTGAGCTTGGATTATTGGGCTCATATTTTTGGAATTTTGAAAATTTATCCTTTAGTTATTTCTTCTCAAAAATATTTTCAAAAGTGTTCTTCTTCCATTCTTTTAATCTATATTTGATTTATTTAAGTTGTTTTTAAAATTTATACATTTCATCATTCCCTAAAGAATTCCATATTTGCACTATCATATCAACAAATTGAGGATGGTATTTGCATGTTTGTTCATATTTAAAATATGATATATATTTTAATTCACTTACCTTCATTTTAACTCTTACTAGCCAGTGATATGAACCAATCCTTATCAAGGTACTAATTTGAACACATGTTTATTCATCTAGCCAATGATATGAGAGTATGCATATATCCTATTTTTGCTATCATATTTTGGCCTATTCTATTGTTGGTCCATGTATAGTGATCCTCTTCAAACTCATCCTCCCATGGATTATTTTATTGAATGAAATTTGAGAAAAATCTCATACTTTGGGTTATTTTTCTAATTCCTATAAATTTTTCATACAACTTTGTTATGGCATTAAAATATCTTATGATCATGAATCGAGTTTCTTGGTCTTTACTTCTCATAAATACTTTAATCCCACTACATACATCTAATTTTTCTAATTGAGTTGTAGGTCCATAGACATTAATAAGTATGAAATGAATATTTGTAGTGTAGCATGTGACTAATGAGGCTATTCAATGCCTAGTTTTATGAATGGTTTCACATGAGGTTCTAACTAGATTCCAATATGTTCTAATTCCACTTGTTGCTCCTTATGAATCCACAACATCCATTTACATCTTGCCCATATTGCTTTAGTAGTTTTGGAAACTTTTTTCTTTGTCATTTTCGGTTCCTAGATACAAAGAATATCAATCTTATTACTCAAATATATGTCTACAATGCACCTCTGCTTTAAGGGGGAATTAGTATCCCTTATATTTCATGAGATACTAATCATGTCTCAATTAGGGGATGTTGGTCCTTCCTATGAATTTACAATATCATTTTATTGCTTGGTAAAGAGAGGTTCAACCAACTTAGACTATGTTTATTTCTCTATGTTTGCTATTGCTTCCCTAGCCCCTACTTTATAATTTGAAAATTTTCCTCTTTTTCCTTGCCAGTATCAAGGGTAGGTATTATTATTCTATTCTTCAATATTCTTTTACAACTTTCATTTTCATTAGATATAACCTCTCCTAGCTCTACTAAGGAAGCTTTTGACTTATTCTACTCAGTTTTTGGTTTTTCCTTGTTAATGGTAGAGGTATTAACATCTAACATTGTGTTATCTCTACCACTTTCCTTCTCATGAATGGTGCATGGTGCATCATAAGATTTTTCAAAATCTAAATAGGCTCATTCATTAGGTTTAGTAGGAATGTTCATCCCTAAATTGGGTTTAGATTGAGTATATGGTTCCTTGTTGTTATTTTTATTCTATTTTTCCATGTCATCTAAGCTTTGATCTAATTTTTCTTCATAGCCTAAATCCTCAAAATAATTTGTGTTTATTCTAATATCCTTAATTACAGGTCTCTAATGTTTATTTTCTTTCATATGTCTAGACCTATTTTTTGGAAATTGAAAACCATCCTCATCCATATCCATTTGTAAGTTTCTCTTGCACTTTTATAGATATGTTTATGTTGAACTCTTCTTAAGGCATGATCCCTCAATCTGCCCCATCTCATGACATATTCTACATTTAAAATATTGTTTTTCATAATATATGGTTTGGATCCACAATTTTCCCCCATACTTAAGAATTATTGATTCTGGTATAGGCTTACTAATATCAATCGTGGCCAATATTTGAGTATAAAAAGCCAAGAATCCATATTTTATAGTTTTTGAAGTCTCAAGGAATTCTCCTATGATGTTGTATATTTCCTTGAATGTATCTACCTTTCATAATTCAATGGATAATACATACATTTTGACCTAAACTTATACAAGGGATAGATTTACATTTTCAAGTGTAAAGCCTTAAACCAGTGGGTAAGGAAGAGTCATACTCTTTCCATAAACCAAGGACCCCCTATTAGGATTCTATATCTTTCCTCCCTGAAATAGAAAATAGATAGGAAGAAACCTTTGGAATAAATAATAGACTCACTCCTAGAGAATTTCATTGCCTATCAATCCATTTTCATAGAGTCAAATCCCCTAGCCAAGACCCCTTAAATTTACCAATGACTACCTTATCTTTGGACAATGAGGATCATTACTCTATGAGGTCCTCCCTAACCTCTACTACTAGGGATGATTCTAAAGATTTAGCTATAATTTGGTCCATGGAAAGGACACTATAACTCAATATATACCAAAAATTACTAAGTATATCTTATAGAAATTATATTATTTGAAAATAAACCTACAATAATATACATGCTAAAATTTGAAGAAAATGAAGGAATAAATGAAACTTAGCTAAAAACAATTATATGCCCAGGACCCATATGGAATTTACTGCCTTCTTAAATCCCTAGCCCTTCATTTTCCCTTCCATCATCTAAACCCCAGCTAATAGATACCTACAATTTCATTTTCTCATGACTTGAAATTATGTTTTTTCAAAATAAAACTACAATAATATACATGTAAAAATTTGAAGAAAACGAAGGAATAACTGAAACTTAGCTAAATATATATATATATATATATATATATATATATATATATATATATATGCCCATATGGAATTTCCTACCTTGTTAATGCCCTAGCCCTTCATTGTTCCTCCCATCATATGAACCCTAGCTAATAGATATCTACAATTTCATTTTCTCATGACTTGAAAAATTGTCACTACCCTCATTCTGGTAGATAAATTCACAAGGTCATCTCTCCTTCCCTACCACTTGTATTATTTTATATGACCACTCATTTATAAACTCTTTAAATGCTACACAAATTAGTGTAAGAATCATCTAAATTGGAAAACCCTTCATAAAGATATGGCTCCTAAAATATGGGACATTTTTTCTTAAAAAACCTTCCCTAACACTTCCCTTGTTCTAGATGGTTGTTTTCATAAGGATGTATCTCTATCAACACTAATTGAATTATTTTTTATGACCACTCAATTTAAAGGTCTTCAAGTTCCACACAAAATAGCACAAGAATAGTTTGAATGACAACTCTATACAAATATATGGCCTGAAACATGAGATAGTTTATCTAAAAAAATCCCAATGCCTTATGTTATGTCATCATGGATTATGTAATCACTAAGTATTTTGTATAAATGCCCCTTAACAACTCGATCCATTATATTAATGTGATTTAATATTATTTCTTGTGTAGTTTCCCATGGGCACCCTTTTATTCTTTTGTCTATTAATGTCTCTACTTTGATCTTCTCTACTCTTATATAAGATTTGGGTGAATGTGTTTCTTTTGTTCATTTCTATAAAGTATTATAAAATATAATAATATTTAACATTTTTTTTGTTTAGATATGAAATATGAGGTAGACAATTCAATTTTAAACTTGTGAATTTGTCTTAAAAAATGAAAATTTTGAATTATTTTTTAATGTGATAAATGTTAGAATATTTTAATATAAATGGAATATTCAATTAGCTACTTTGATGTGCTCAATATCTCTTTGCTTTATGTTTAAAGTGAAAGGAAAAAATCTATGGGCACATTGCTTGGGTGAGGAAAATACAAACCATATAATAATGGGAGCCCTCTCTCCAACCTAATATGGCATAAGGTCCATCCACATTGAAATTTATAGCCAAGATGATATCCAAGAGCCTAGACAACATGGCATCAAGGTGGTAGAGAAAACTAAATTGATAAGTGTATTAAGTGTCATGATGCAGTTCATGTACAAGTTTAAAGTAATTGACCAATATTTTTGTATAACATGGCATGCATAGATTTTGGAAGTTAACTCTAAAATTTTAATCATTTGTTTTTTGGGGTATATTTATTGGGGTATATTTTTGGAGTCTATATCTAATTCATTTGAAAGAATGTTCAATCATTCTTTTAGATCAGATATATTGTATGCTCTATAGAGTGATTTTGCCTATTCAATCCTATTCTACTTAATTGGAGTTAAAATAATTTGGGACTTGATGCATTTATAGATATTTATTGCCTATTTTAATGGATATACTTCTAGTGTTTTGGTAAACCAAATGGTATTATTACTATTATGGGTGTTCTCTACATAATTTTGAATAAGAATAAAACACTAGGTCTTGATGAAAATATCCTATAGTAGAGTAAAAAGGGAATATTGGTATTATGACCTTGATTGTTGGATAAAATTAGTATTTCATATTAAAGAGGAATTATATTTAAATAAATCTTGGAAGAATATCCAAGAGATTTTTGGGACTAGAAATACAATAAAAGTCTTTTTTTACAATTTGATCACTCTTAGGTGATGAAATTTTGATAGTATTGAAGATTATATTGGCTAATTTAGCACTTAGAGGAAAATTAATTTTATTATTAGGGAAAACCCTAATACAATCTATAGATAATAAGTTTTATTCTCCACATTTTTATTTTTCTTACATAATATTTAAATTGACATAATATTATTTATTTATTTATAGAAGACTAAATAGACTACTCTTAATGAAGCATTTCCTCTTGAGGTCTAGTTTTAGGTTGCTTTTTAGAATATAAAAAGAACTTTAAATGAATAAAAGGAGAAAAGAAAACTTAGAGGAATATTGATAAGGGAAAATAAAACCATATATCATAGGTGCTAATTATAAGTGGAACTAAACCCACAAATAAAAATTAAAAAGTGATAATGAAAATGGTATCTTGGAATATTAGGGGATATGAATAAGATTCATAAAAAAATACTTATTAGGGAATTAATAATTTTGTGTAGTACTAAGTTTTTCTTAATACAAGAAATAAAAATAAGTAGTTATGAATGTAATAATACATTCAAACATATTTGGAAGATGATCTCTATTATAGGATCTTCAATAAATGGAATGGATGATTACTAGAAGCAAAAGGTAAATGGGTTGCTGGTCCTTTTTCCAAGAAAGAGGAAAATATAAAAGTTGGAGTTTTAAATGTATATGCTCTACCTATAGTTACTCCTCATGGAATATGTTAGAAGGACCTTTGTTTATGTAATAGGAACAAAAGATACCTAGAAACTTGCAACCAACATAGCACAAAGAACAATCAAAATACAAGCTAAAAATATAGTTTAAAAATGCTATAGTCACTATTGAATAAAGCTACAAAAAATATTCTTGAATCAAAACAACTTTCGACAATATATCATATAAAGAGATCACTTCTATTGGTTTAGGTGGAGAAGACCTTCAATAGTTTTTTAAATATAAAATGTGAGAATAAAACAATAAATCTACCATATCTCAATTTGGAGCAACCTACAACACATGTTTCTAACTATTTCAAATTCATTATAATCCTCCAGCATTTACCCATAAACAAATTGGGAAGGATGTATGATCTTCCTAGACTATAAATTTTACTAAGATTAAACCTTTCCATTCCCATTTAAGTTGGACTTATTTTCCCTAATTAGAATTAAATCAGAAGGGAAAATATCTAGGGGATCCATCTCTTATCCTTCTCTTTAAGAGTGCTCCAATTTGCCAACCAATCTACAACATTTTTTCATTCTCTTTGAACATAGCAAAAACCATATTCTTCAAAGGAGTAACATTTGTAAAGTGTCTTAAAGGATACTACTCACCTTTCAACTTAATTTATATTTTTATTTTAGGACATTAATTATATTTATATAATAGACCTTAACCAATTATTTTTTTACCTTGATATTATTTTCTAATTTAACACCATCATAAACAACTCTTGATTTTTCCAAATGGCTAGTCATTTATCTAGAAAAAAAACACCAACCATAATACCCTTATTATTTCTAATAATCCCTCCTCTTGAGGGACATGGAGAGATTACCTTAATATTCATCCCCTTAAGGGACGTTCTTATATACCATGTAGCTATCACATACACACAAAAGGAACATCAAACATTATCTTGGTTGGATATTTAATGTCTATTATATTGATGGCACAAAACTAGATCAATCATTACATAGGCATAAATCCATTGCACATAGTCCATCCAAATATTGATGTGTTTGGTTCATTGATGAAATATTAAATTATAGATAAGATAGACAGTGCTTTAATTATCATACCAAAAAGTGACTAGGTGGGACAAAGGAATTCCCACCTACTCCAAAATCATGGTTTGATTTATTGGATTAAAGGATTTTGGCCTCAATTAGTATATCTACATAAATGCATCTCAAATACATGTAAACACATTTTATTAAATAATATTTACATCTATATGTATGTGAATGAGATCATTGTGGAATACAAATCTGTTGAGGGTTAGGATATCTCATTCTTTAATTAACAATTTGGTTTTGGGGAAGAGTGGGTTTTTGTATGAAGCCTTGGATACCCTTTTTAAATCCCTTTATGACCACTCTACCCTATTAAGAATGTCAAAAATAATAACTAATCAAAATTCTCATAGTTGATCAAAAATGTATTTAATGACCTAAATTAAAAGCATTGTATCTAAATTAGTAGTATCTATGGTGCTTTTGATACAAGGGTAGTGTTATTATCTCAAATTCAAACATGATATTTTCCCACTCAAGTGACTAACCAATAATATTTTTTGTATTAGTGCTAAGACACATTAGTGTCATTGTGCTCTTGACTCCAACGATATTGCTTGATCACAACCAAAAAAAATATAGATAACTAATGTTAATTTTTTTTAGCATGATTCTTTGTCTCCTCACCACATGCAAATATCCATGCAAATCCTTTTAACTTCCAATATTGTCCTCTCAAATTGAGAATCACATCCATGCTTCTAGAGTCATATCTTCTAATAGTCTATTCAATTTTGTTAACTCTCCATCAACAATCATGCAACTAAATTAACTCTACATATTGTTTCATGCAACTATCAATCACATGGACAACTTTACATATCATTTTTTTATTGAATATTAGCATCCAACACATCTTCCAATATTACATATTCTATAAAATATTACCTTCTTCTTGGAATAAGGGTAATCAACAATTAAAATCTTCAATCTTTAAGGATGAATTTTTCATTAACAATCTATGAAGGAGAATCTTGCCAAAGACAATAAGATCAATGTTCTATAAGTAAACTAAATCCCTGGTAAATTTCTTATAGAATGAATATTTTAGGAACTAGTTCATGTATGAACACAAGGAAAAGTGACTACTTAACTCAAGCTTATGTATTTAACCTAAACTCAACCTTTCACCTCCTAATTTTTGTCTTTTCCATTTTGTCCATTAAAGAGCAAATCTAATGCATATTTTTTTATTAGGTAGAAGGGGTTTTCAAAGGGCCCAAAACCTTTTACAAAGGGGTTTTAGGGGTCCCAAAACCCTTTACAACAAACACGGATCTCAAACATACAACCCCAAGATATAAAAATATAAAGATCCAAAGGAGATATGTGAGGATCCAACAATCGAAACAAATGGCCAATATCCAAGAGAAATATTTGGATCTCCCAAGATCTAGATTAACCCAACTAAAATAACAACATAAGAAGGCACAAATATTGAGAGAAGATTCAAAAACCACCTAAATATCCAAGAGTCAAATATTGAAACATTAAAAGACCACCCAAATTTGAAACTATAAGTTGAAAAAAAATTCCACCTAGCCAAGTATAAACAAAATTGAAACCAAGCTGTCAGCCACCAATCGAAAGGTCCCGCTCAAATTTAACTTCAAAAAATATATTCCACAAGAAAGAGAAAGAATAATGCATCCAACTTAGCAAGGAAAAAATATTATAGGTCAATCCAAAAACTATAAATCTAGCATCTCCCAAAAAAAAGACAAATCCAAACAGAAAAAAAAAAAACAAAAACAAACTTAAATCTTGAAAAATATAAAAATTAGTCTTAGATTGAGAAACCTTTATATAGAAATTTCTACTAGATGAGTCAATCTTAGGTAAAACCTTAACCTTTCTTGAAATAAAAAATAAAACAACAATTTTTTCCTAAATATTGGTCATCACAACAAAAAATATTAAAATATCTATTGAAATGTCTAGCTTGGAGCCCAAAAAAATAGACAGATCAACCTCTATCAAAGAAATTTTTGGAATGATAATTTTGCTATTTGAGCCAATTTCTGCTAGAAACTTTGTCATTCCTAAACCCCAAAAAATACAACATTATACCTATAAAGGAGATCATAGTGCATGTCTCCTAGGAAATTTTCCTAGAATAAAATACAAAAGGGGTATAGATCCACTTAAACAATAGCAAGATTTATGTCTTCCAACATCGAAAAACCATCCCAATAATAGAGTCCACAGGAGAGAACCTCCAAACCAAACTTTGGGAAGATGCACCCTCTCACCATAGATATCCTAATGTGAGTTCCTAGGACCCAAAAAATTAGATCCATAAACTTGGCTAAGAAACCTCTAGGAGTAGTTGCACATGCAACCGGTACCTTGCAAGAAAAATCTTTAGAAAAGTGAATCTTTCTCCCTACGAACATGAGGGAGATAGCCTATAAGAACCTCCAAGGATCTATCATAGGATCCATTTTCTTAGGCACAATAGTCCTAGGATCAATAGATAAATGAGAATCAACGTAACTTTTATTTACATCAACCACGGAGTAAGGAACCACTATCCCACCCAATCCCATGACTATAGGAAGAAAGACCAAGAAGAACAATAATGGATCCTCACAAATGAGATCCAACTTCTTAGGCCAAGTATATATAAGATCGACTAAGATCCTAAGCACTACAAAATAGAGCATCCAAGAAAAAACCTTTGGAAAAAAACATGTTACGAGAAACCACAAACTAGTCTAAAAACTTGACTAAAATATGAACATCAATCTCACCTAAGACAAAATCCAAGGATGAGAAAACTACGAGAACCTCCATAGGAAAAATAAAAAAAGTGGGGGGCAAATCCACACCAATCCTTATGGTCTCCAAGCCCATTGGAATATTGAACACAACCCTAGAGATAGATCTCCAAAGTAGAGAAGATCATCCACACCCTCGCATCTGCTCAGACCCTCCATCTCTCAAATCTCAAATCTAAGACATCTTGTTTTACTATATCTCAAAATTTTATATCAAATTTGAGTCTTTTCAAAACTAGTCATTTTACTATAATCAATTTACTAAGTTATTTTTATAGATAGCGTCTTGTGTGGTTATGTTATATTGTAGGCTTATGGATTGAGATGTTACCCTATTGCAAACAAAAACATAACAAATCGACAGTGCTTTTGTTAGTGCTATCATTAATATTATTTTATCAACAATGGTTCTATGGGTCTCATATTTTGTATAACAAGGGTTAAAAAGAAATATTCATCCTCTATTACTGTCATTCAAGTGTAATCAATACCTTGAATGAGGTCCAACTTGCCAAATATTGTAATAAGAAAGCCAAACAACACATCAATTCAAGGAAATATCATGAAGATAAACATCATGAAAGAAGTTCTAGACATGCAAGGAGAATATCTTGTGGATCCAAAGGAAATGAAAAGGCCAAGGCAATGCATAATCTCATAAAAAATGTATTCTCACAATTTGAGCAGGCAAGGACAATAAGACTAACAAGATAATGAGACACCAAGTAGGCCAAATGAAGAAGTCAAGGAAAGGATTGAAGAAGCCAAGAGAGAAATAAGTCTCAACCTCACCATATGATGTCAACAATCAAATGGAAGGAGAAACTATTTCTCTATCACCTATTGATGAGTAAGCTAGAAACCCTATTTCTAGGTTGAGAGAAAGATTCATGCTACACCATGCTAGTAATGTATCATAAGTTATCATAGACACAACTATATCTAAATACCTATAGAAGCATTCATGTTCATTGGTTATCACAAAAATTTCTAAGGAGATCCCCATATTATGCCCCTCCCACTAAGGAGAATAAAACAAATCATATATGACAACTAGTTTTTCATAGAGAATATGGGAAAGCATTCTTGTGAAGAAAAATCTGAAAAAAAAAGAGCTAAATAGATACCACATTGGAGAAAAGGAAGCAAAAAAAATTGGATGAAAATTTAATAATTTGCATAAAAAAATATCAATGGTTAGCTTGCCAATAGGACCATAAAAAATAAAAAAGTCGCTAGTTGTAAACAAAGAGTCCTATATGACACTAGACCCCTCATCACAAATTTACCACTACTAGAAAAAATTTGCTAAGACAGTTTTTGTTATTTCTTTGTTTCATCATCTATAGTATTTACCTATCTCTGCATCTTACAAATGTAGTCCAAACGTTGCAAATATTTTAGATAAATCAAATCAAAGAACTGGTTGGTACCCATGAAAGATATTAAACAATAAAAGAAATAGTTAATTATCCTTAGCTAATATTCCAAGCTTCTAGACAAATCAAAAGGTATATTGAGAAGTAATCATAGGTCAAATTCAAATTATTGTTGATCACTAATTAACCCATGGTTCACTTGGTAAGTTTGGAAACATGCAACAACATCCACTAGAGTTACATCCTTACCAAGGCTATGCCCCAAATATTTTCAATGGTCTAGGTTGGGTGTAAGTCCTCTTTGGGTAAAAGTTACCCCTCAAGCATTGTCATCTATGACATCAAGGTGATTGTCATTTTTAAGTATTTTTTTAACACATATCCCTTTAAGGTGCTTGTTTCACAAACCTTGTCACGCACACAAACACACACATTGATTATTACAATGTTCAATTTTGGCTTCCATAGTTTGTTTAGTAGCTTTGTTCCCTTCTATATGACATCAAGATAGTGATAAGGCTAGTGGGTGAAACACTACTTAACAATTTTCATAATTCAATAAGTTGTTGTCCCCTTGATTTTATTACTTGATTTCCTCAACATTGTCACCTATAAAATATTATGCTTGATTCAAGTTATATGCAATGTCAACCAATGGGCACAATAACTTATTGAGTAACTAAGACCCAAAGAAAACATTACATGAAATTCAACCTAGTTGTCTTAACACCTTAGCTAAATTTCAAACTACAAGGTGAAGCATTGCAATGGTAATTGTTTGAAAGTGGATTATTGAAAATCACCTAGATACCTAATGTCCACAAACATCCTTGCAAAATATTTATTAGTTAAATATACATGATTTAATATATGTTGACATGCTTTAGCATGTATGTAAACATAACACACACATAAATGGGGTGCATGTGCACATATGCAAGCACAAACAAGCATACTAGTGACTAAAATGCATGGCACTAAAGAATTCAAGCAAATTTTGTCCAGTTGATATCCAACTACTTGTCTATGTCCTCTGATATGCTTGAGTTTTAGAAATAGTAACCATTTTTTATGCTGGAAATTGCATACCATAACCCTATCCAATATCAGAATGAGATAAAGTTAAGAAGAGAAGACAAAACAAAAGTGTAAGTTAACTTACAATTTGTAAATTTAAACTGAACAAGAATTGCTTATCGATGGTCCCAATGCATATGGTGCATGTTAATATTTTATAAATTCCCCACAAGAAGAGCAAACATATATGCAACCTTAGTTATCAAGTTCCAGTTCGTATTCGAGTTCGACACTCTTGAAATTCGGAAAAAAAATGACATGCTTAAAAATTCAAAATAAAATTCAATTATAATAAATACACCTTTTTAAAAAAAAAATATTATTTTTATATAAAATTTAAAAATCAAACATACAAAGTTATAATATTTAATTTTAATATATTTTTTTTAAATGTATACTTTAAAATATTTTAAAGAATATAAATATTTTTATAACTTTATTTAAACATAGTAATTTTTTAATAGATGAGAATATTTTCAAAAATTAAAATATAAATATTTTTATAACTTTATTTAAACATAGTAATTTTTTAATAGATCAAAATATTTTCAAACTTTTTTTTTTAATGAGAAGGAAAATAGAAGTGAAGGTCGTTGACGAGTCATCAAGGAGGAAAATCCCAAGCATTAATTATACGCATACATCCCACATTGCAGGTATTTATAAAAAGAACATGGCATTATGAAGAATTTAGACCAAACAAAGTTCTCGCTTCAGAGGCGGAGACTACCTTGCACAGCTAAGTGGTCGAGGTCGGGGATAAACTAGGAAGCTCCTAAGAAAATAACAAGGGTCCCTCACAGGTTTTAAAAGAAAGTTTGAATTCGTTCTAGGTCGATACAACAACGAGCTTAACATAAATTAAATACTTTGACAATTAGGAAACTCAAAGAAAAGCAACACAATACTTCATTTTGTCAACTAGCTACACGAAAGCACATAAAGAAAACTTTCTGATCTGGTTCATTCTTGCGGGGCGGTGGTCTTCCCATTTTTTTCCTCCACACAGTCCTCCCTTTCTCTCCGTGAATCCTCTTCCTCCTGGATCTTTTTTTTTTTCTATCAAAAATAGGGTTTATTTCGAATTTTATCTAAAACATTTGACGAAAATGATAAATAAGTATGCAAACATTACAATTTGTATGTCATATTTTTTTGTTTTTCTAGTACCTATAACCATTACCTAGGAACACTACACACAACAAGGATATAGAAATGTAGAGATGTTTTGGTTAAAAGAGCATCTACATTGCCTACTACAAATAATGTGGCTACAATTAAAATTTAAAGCTCATTATATTACTTTGTTTAGAAGACTTATAATTATTTCCAAGTTGTATAAGCATAAACCTATTGTTATTAACCTTCTGACACAAAGGATATTTTATGCACACACATATCCTAGGTAATTGGCTTCCATAGAATATAGTAAATATTAAGCTTGGTAATTGGCTTCCATAATTCTTGCTCATTATTTTTAATTTTCTTTGTACAATCTCCAAATTAATTCTTTCCTTAGAGTTAAGTTTGGATTTATACGAACTCTTAAACCTTATCTAATTTTATCATTCACACCTTGCTCCATTTCACTAAGAGAAATTTTTTTTATTATAAAATCTTGACCACAAAAGTGATCTCAAAATATAAATTACACTTTTTTCTACCAATTTTGGCATAATATACAAGGATATATAATATGTTCTAATGGCCTGGAAGACTGATTTAAAGCTCACTATATTACTTTGTGTAGGAGACTTACAATTATTCCCAAGTTGTATAAGTATAAACCTATTTTTATTAACCTTATGACACAAAGGATCTTTTATGCACACACATATCCTAGGTAATTGGATTCCATAGAATATAGTAAATATTAAGCTTGGGTAATTGGCTTCCATAATTCTTGCTCATTCTTTTTAATTTTCTTTGTACAATCTCCAAATTACTTCTTTCAATAGAGTTAAATTTGGATCTGTACGAACTCTTAAACCTTCTCTAATTTTATTATCACACACCTTACTCCATTTCACTAAGGGAAATTTTCTTTTCTTATTAAATATTTACCACAAAAGTGATCTCATAATATAAATTACACTTTTTCTACTAGTTTTGGCATAATATACAAGGACATATAATATGTTCGAATGGCCTGGAAGACTGGCTTAATTTATTGCACTCTTCTTGTTAATGATAACTATCTACCTTTTCATGTTGGTAGTTTATTTTAAACTTTACTTACAACTATATTTGAAGATTTTGTCCTATTTTTCTCCTCAAATAAGGATATCTCTAGATATGTTGTTGGTAAATTTACCTTGCCATTTGAAGTAACCTGCATATCCCTTCTTTGATTCTAGTTGGAGTGTTTAAGAAGTAAATTTTGGATTTTGTCTTGTTAACTTTCTATGTTGATGTTGTTTCATTTTCCTTTAATAAGTTATTTAAGACTTTGTTTATCTCAACCCTTCCCAAAAGGGTTGTACCTTTAGTTATCAAGTTCGAGTTCGTGTTCGAGTTCAAAACTCTTAAAATTTGAAATAAATTCAACATGAATAAAAATTTGGAATAAAATTTGACATATTATAAATTTACATATATCCTATTTTTTTGTTTTTTAGTCCAATGCAAAACAATGTGCCAAGAGGTCGTTGATGCGGTATCAATTTATAGGCACACATGTAATTTTGTCACAACACTAGGGTTTCGAAGCTTAGGTGGTTAGGGTTCAAAAGTGTTAGCCTTAAATCTATAAGGCATTGGGTATCTTTGATATAAAGCACTAGGGTTTAACTTGGGATCGAGGCACCCGGGTTTGGACCTAGGGTTTTTCTATCTTTCAAGTTTTCATTATAATAGAGAGGAAATCTAATGTAAGATTCATTGCATAAAATTTTGGTTCAAAGTGTATAGAAACAAATATTGGAGATCTGAATTCTTTTGCGTGCATAGAAATTTTCAACCCTCACTAATGTCTATAATGAAGTAGTCCTAAATGATTTGTAATGAAAAACTTCCAGACCTAGTCAGGTGGGTGTTGTTTTATAATAATCAGTGGTTGCGGTTACGTGTTTGGTAAATCAAGATTGGAAGGAAAGGCATAGGGCTTTGAGTTATTCAAGCTCGTGTTGGATTTTCTAAACTAAATATGGCCGCATGTAGAAAAAGGAGAATTCATAAATATCAAACCTGTTTTCTACCAAAAAAAAAAAATTCCATGCCGAATTTAAGGTTTTTTCGTCGAATAAATTCACGAGGATTTTAAATTCAACAAATTTCAAATTTTATCTCAAAAAATTCGACGAATTTGATAACTAAGGTTGTACCATCTACAAATTGTTGATAGATAATTTTGTCAATGTTTTAGTCCACATATTAGTCCATCTTTGTATATCTTCTTCAAGTTCTTTTCCAATACCTCTATCATAACAATTGAAAAAATATGGTGATAAAAGATCTCTTTGTCTAAGACTTCTCTTAACTTTAAATGATTATGTTACTAATCCGTTGACCAAAATTGAATAAGTTTATATATATAAGGTTTGAATAAAATATAAAAGAATGTTTTTTTTTCAATTGGTTATATGGAATTGAAATGGTCCCACCTATATTGCATCATCACCATATAGTGGTATTGCAACAAAGTTTGAATATTATTCATGTATGACTTGATAAGATTTGAACCTTAGTCTCTCCTTAAATGTTGAGGAATCTAACATGTTAAAATAATATCACTTGATCCAAATATAAAAAAAAATTAATATAAAACAAAAAAATTATGAGAAAAACATCACAATAAAAAGTTAAACATATTTAAACAAACATACACATCTACTTAATATTTTAAAAAAATAAAAAATAAATTTATTCATTTTTTTGGCCTGGATATTTTTCATGGGAAGTTATGTTTATGAACGAGGACTACGGAAAAAAAAAATGGAATAGAAAAATCAATTTATGTGATCAACACACTTTAGAGAAAATATGCTCTTACTATTTTGAACCTATCGTCCCACTCGACAATGAAAGTATTAGAAAATATACCCTACTATATTTTATTTTACATATATTATATATGGATGGTATCTTATTATATGTTTTCAAAAATTTACTCTAATTATATAGAGCGAACATGAACCTGTGCGATAAGGATCCTACTCTATTGTGGCTCGTTACACTTCATCGCACAAGACAAGACAAGGTAACTGTCACGAAATTTGTGCCACGAAAATTATCCTAATGATCGGTCTGCTAGAAATTATAGATTGTAAAGAGAAAAACGTCATAAAATTTGTCTTACGCATGCAACCTCGGACATCAAAACACCAAAGCTGAACACGTCCATGACGGAAGTGGCCGTTCTATGTTGAATGAGAGGTCTTTAATAGGCAGAGGTGGTAAGTATAAAGCATGGCGGAAATTCAGCGTGGACATTGATGGGGCAGATGGGGTTGGTGTAAAGATTGAATGTTCTGATACTAATGGTCAGTTGTTAATTGATTATTAACTTCCTCTTACATGTAGAAGCATACAAATTATTTAAATTTATTTATACATAACATTTAAAATATTTCAAAATATACCATTTATATGTTTAATTTAATAACCGTTTATTCAACTTCAAACAACATTCTTTGCTGTATTTTCTTCTAATATTTTTTATTATATTACATCACCTAAACTATGTAGCCATTTAACTTCACTCTACACAATTTAATTAAGTTAGTTCTAATTATCACTTCATTCTATACAATCTAATTAATTTTAATTTAGGTTCAATTATACACCTCAACTAATATTGAATATATAAATACAAAAATTAATTATCTACCTATAATAATAATAAATAAATCAATTAATATTATATACATAAAAATATAAATAATTAAATTTATTATTTAATAAATTAATTAATATTAAATGCATAAAAATATAAATAATTAAACTTATTATTGTTTAGTTTAAAATGCTAAATTCCCGTAATTAATATTTTTAATTTTTTTATTAGTGGGAGAAATCTTTACTATTGAGTATTATTTACCTAACCATAACTTTTATAAAGTCCACAGTTATACTTATCAATAGAAAATTTAAAACACAGTCATCATACATTCACCCTTCACACATTGTTTAACACACAACCATCATACACTCACCCTTCACACATTATTTAAAGGTCGAACCTTCCAAACTTCGCCCTATCTTTTAAGACATTTTTAATTTTTTTTTTATATAAAAGCAATGGTTACAATCACGATTTTTAGTAACTAATTTTATTTTAATCTAACATTCAAAACATTGGATTGCTAATTAATCCAGTAAAGAGGGATTGATATTGCGTTGGAGGAAATGATGGAAAACCCGGCCTTCATACCATTCGGAATAGGTGGAAGGCTGTGTCCTGGTTATCATTTGGCCCGACTGGAGATCGCTCTCTTTCTGCATAACTTCATCACCAAGTTTAGGTTGTTTTTTTAAATAAAAGACTTTCAAAAAGATTATTTTGTCCTTCCTCTAGATAAATATTTTTTTATCAATAGTTTTACAGAAGATTGGTTATAATGTTCTTGAATTTTTTTTATAAAATTATAGTTGAAATATAAATAAAGTAGGTAGACATTGAAAATGCTTGGGTAGGTTGTCTTTATTAAATTTACTAATAAATTATTTTTATTAAATTTTCTGCAAGAAAAGTCCATAACGTCATTATCCCTGCAAGAAAAGTCCATTACCTCATTATCCAATTATCCAGTTTCCTATTATTAAAATATAAATATCCCTGCGAGAAAAGTCCATTACCTCATTATCCAATTATCCAATTTCCTATTATTAAAATATAAATAAAGTTGGTAGAGATTGAAAGTAGGGAGGTTGTCTTTATTAGATTTACTATAAATTATCTTTATTAAATTTCATGTTGACTACGTTCTTATCCTGCAAGAAAAGTCCATTACGTCATTATCCAATTTCCTGCAAGAAAGTCCATTACGTTATTTGGCATTTGGTCAATACTTTCATATTGTGAACCTGCACTAATTAATTCGAGTTTAAACATGCAGATGGGAACCGCTGGAGGCCGATCGTATACGTTACTTCCCTACACCTGGCATGGGAAAGGGTCTCCCTATTCGTCTATATACTGGAGGGATATTGTGCGTATCAAATGAGACTCTAATTATGCTTAGACTTTATTAAGCCATGCGCCAGAATAAACTCAACAAGAATTACGAGGATTCCATGTAATATATTTTATTTTTATTATGGGCCCTAAAATGCCCTGTGAATTCCCATTACGAGGGTTATATGTAATTACTTTGCAGTTGGTAATGCCTGTGCATTCTCATTACGAGGGTTCCATATGTAATTATGTGTTACAATAACGGGATTGGCTTACACAGTTATAAATATATGTTTTTGAAAAGTAACATTCGTTACGTAGAATCGTAATATTTTTTTTTATATAAATAAGACGAAATATAATAACTGGGATACAATATGGAATTTTTTTGTAATTTGTACTTCATCATAAAATATTAGAAAAATAAGATTAAAGTAATATATATTATTTAAATATTTATTTATTATTTTATATTTTTTATGCCTAATGTTAATAGTGGTTTTGATTAGTGTATGTATATCTAAAGAAGTACCAAAAATAAAGACTAAAGGATGATAATTTATGTTTAGAGTTTTTAAATGGTTTTTAAGACATGAAAATTAGTGTTTTGTGTATGTAAGAGTTTGTGAGCATAAAGTGACAATACTTTAGAGAATCTTAATTATAGATTAGATATTTTTCTCTTATTTTTCCATGGGTTTTGATTTTTATAAGAATAGAGCTATAGCTCATGGGTCTAGATTTTCATGATATAAAATCCTTTAAGAATACTCTAGATAAGATGTCTTACTTTGGTTAAACATTTTTTAGGAGAGAAGGGAGAAACTATTCTAGTAATTGATATGGAGCTAAACTTTTAAGAGTATATAGTCTTTTAGATGATAGTTTGATTTGTCAATTTAATGGATTTTGGTTCAAGTTAATGGATCTACATAAATGCATATCAAATACATGTAAAAACATTTTGTCAAATGAAATTTACATCTATATGTGTGCAAATGAGATCTTCATTATGGAATACAACTCTAATAAAGGTTAGGATCTCTCATTCTTTAATTGGGATTTTGAAATGGGGAAAGTGTAGGTTTTTATATGAAGCCTTGGATCCCCTTTATCAATCTCTTGATGACCTCTCTATCCTATCAAGAATGTCAAACATTATAATTAATCAAGCAAGCTCATACCTGATTAAGAGTACATTTAATAACCTAAATTAAAAGCATTGTACCTAAATTAGTAGCATCAATGATGCTTTTGATACAAGGGCAGTGCTATTATCTAAAATTCAAACATGATCTTTTCCCACTCGGGTGACTTACTAATTGTATTTTTCTACATTAGTGCTAAGACACATTAGTGTCATTATGCTTTTGAATCCAACACTATTGCTTGATCACAAACCAAAAAAGAAAGCAAGCAATTAACTAATTTTAATTATTTTGCAGCATGATTCTTTGTCACCTCACTACATGTGAATTCCTCTAACTTCCAATGTTGTCCTCTCAAATTGAGAATCACATCCATGCTTTTAGAGTCATATATTCTAATAGTCTATTCAATTTTTTTAACTCTCCATTAACAATAATGCAATTAATTTACCTGTACATCCTATTTCATGCAACCATCAACCACATGGACAATTTTGCATCTCATTTTGTTATTGGATCTTAGCATCCAACACATCTTCCATTATTGCATCTTCTAAATAAATATTACCTTCTTCTTGGAATAATTTTGATCAACAATTAGAATATATAATTTTTAAGAATGATTTTTTATTAACAATCTATGAAGCAAAATCTTACCAAACACCAAAAATCAAAGTTCTAGAAGTGCACTAAATCCTTACCAAAAATCTTATAGAAAAAAGCTTTTGAGAACTAGCTCATGTATAAACACAAGGGCAATTGGCTACCTACCTCAAGCTTTTGGATTTACCCTCAACTCCACCTTTCACCTCCTCAATTTTTCATTTTCATTTTATTCATTACAGATAAAATCTAATGCATCTTGTTTTTATATCAAATTTGAGTCTTTTGAGGCTAGGCATTATACTATAACTAGTTTACTAAGTTCCTACTATAGATAGGGTCTTGTGTGGTTACATTGTCTTACAGGCTTGTGCATTTAGGTATTAACCTATTGCAAACAAAAGAGTTTCACAAATCGATGACACTTTTGTTAGTACTACTAGTGCTATAATTAACATTATTTTATCAACAATGGTTCTATAGGTCTCACATGTTGTATAACAAGGGTCAAAAAGAGATATTTATCCTCTGTTTGCACGGTTGTAGGGGAATCTAGTACTCACATAAAAATATTGGACCTATCCTTAACTTAACCTCTCTTTAATATCTACCTTTTCCTATTTGTATATTTAAGTTTAATATTTGTGTGTTTATTTAATCTTTGAATCATTTTGAAGTCAATTTTGACATTGCATTTAGTTTCCTATGTTCTAGTTTAGTTAGGATCCTATATTACCATTTCATATTATAGGTTCTCAAATGAATGGATTATTTTACAATTGTTATATAGAATAGTGTCGCCCTTTCACATTACTATCGATAGTGATGCTAAATCTAGTGCTAGTGTTGTTATACTACAATGTCTCTGTAAGTTTTATTAGAAGCCTAAGATTTCACTTCCTTCTAGTATTTCATAAATTTATTTTTATCTTGCAAAACCAAGGGTCTAATTGAGGCAAATCCCTAAAATCCTAATATTTTGTGTATATTTGTTAGGCCTTTTGTTACATGGAGTAGTAATGCCAAAAGTATGAGGAGCAAGGTTGAGTGTCAAACACACTTTGGAGTGAACAATAGGTTTTACTTATTACAACCCTTATTTCACTTTAGATGTGTTTTTTTGTATACATAGTTACATAATAGGCTTACTTGCTTTGATTTCATGATGGTGCATGCTTTTTTAGGATGTATATACAACCCTATCTTCCACAGGACTCAAACCTTATACCTCTACTCAAAGTTTCAAAGTTTCCATAGTTAGGCCATTCAGGTTGTACATCAAATTTTGGTAGACTACTATTAAAATTGGTTTTAACATAATTTCACTATAAAAATATGAATCAATGGAGAATTTCATATTATCTCAAAGATTTAAATTTTAAACAAGGTAAACTTATACATCAATTTTTCTTATAATGATAAATTTTGATATAATAGTAATAATAATTAAATTTTAGGTGAATTAGAGTTTCCTCTAAATGCATAATGCTCTTTATAGTCTCAAATATCTTTTTATACATGCATAATATAAATAAATCAATCAAAATAGATAATATTTTCCAAATTCATGAGGATTTCCCTCCTCAAATAGGTAGAGAGAGTATGGTGTCTTAACACAAAATTGTGAGGTAGAGTGTTATCCGTATAAGGTAAAGGTAATGTAGTTTTTAATATCTTTAAGTATATATGAGATGATTTCAAGAAGGATGTTGTTTATTTGATATAGGGATATCTAACTATAGTACAGTTATGATTTACAATCCTCTTGCTATAAATTTGTGTTAGAAATAGATTATATTACATCATTTGGATCATGTAAATGTACCTTTCTTGGTACATACTTAGGACATTATATTACTTTAGGGGGGATTTATCTAGTTACTTCATGCAATGTAATAAATGCACAAGTATCAATGTGTAAGTTGTATATGTGCAAGATATCCCTTGCACAACTAGGTAGAGTGTTGGCCAAGGAACCTATTTTCCTATATAAATAGCCATAGACATAGAGCATGATATAGTAGTAGGAAGTAGTGTAGAACATTGTGGTGTGATGTAGCAAAGTGTGATGTAATGTGATGGAGTGTGATATTTTCAAAGCTCATTCTTGAGAAGTAGCTTTATTCATGTAGTGTTCATTTCCATCATAGCTACTTTGTATACATTTCCATCATTTCTATTTATAGTACATTTTCAATCATCTCGTAGATTTATTTTATATCATATTATTATGCATCCTGTGATTGTTATCTCTCATTACTTACTACAAAAAAATATAATAGTGGTATCAGATCTATGGTAGATCAATAGGAAAACCACCATTATCATTGACCCTTATTTTTTGTCAACCTGACATGCCATTGGACTAGTCACTATCAAAAATTCTTAGAAGAGTCTAGGTGGTAGAATTAGGGAGAGCCACAAGTAAGGAGTAAAATAAATCTCACTTTATGAAATCCTAATATTGCATATGGCTAGATTATCCATAGAGTTACAAGGGAAAAAATTGTGAAGACTAGGACTTAGTATTTGATACACTAGTTTGATGAATTAACTAGTGAAGCTCAAAGATCTGGAAAAATTTACTTAAAATTTATTTTATTATAGGGAATTAATTATCAGATGATCAAGATACCTCCTACAATAGAAATATAGGATATTTCAACTTCATTTCTTGAAATTTAGAGTGTCTTCATAGTGCAAATATTAGTTACTACAAGAGAAGAATACTACAAAAGAGACTTTTGGAGAAGAATCATGGTGAAGTTGGGAGACAAGAGATCTCCATTGCTAGATTGGAAACTTCACAAGAAAAAAAGACCACAAAATCCTTAATCAAAAAATACCATATAATCCTTGATCCAAAAGAAAATGCCATAGTATCCTTGATCCAGAATAAAAGGACATAGAAGCCTTGACATAGAAAATGCTACAAAAGCCTTGATATTGAAGAAAAGGCCACTAAATCCTTGATCCTGAAGAAGAATCCAAAAGACAGTATCTAATTCAGAAGAAAATTTCAATACTAATACTTTGTTGGAATAACAAGGAGATTCAGTGAGTTGGGAAAGCTTCCTACAAAAAGGATAGGAAGAATATCCTTTCAAAATCAATCTAGAACCTGAAACAAAATATATTAGGAGAAATAACATGGAATAACTTCCAGACTTGGAATAAAAACAAGGACTAGGAGAGTCCTGATTGAATCCAAAAGCGATAAAATTAGAGATCTAGGAGAAGATCTCACCACCAACACTTCCAAAATTAGAAGGTTGAAGATGAGGTCTCATGGAATACCAGAATAAGATGCAATATTAAAGGTCGTGGAAAGGTCTCTATGAGCATATAGTAAAATGCTTGGAGATCCTTACTAAAGATATCATCAAAGGAGTTCCAAGGAGAACTCATTGGAGAAATTCACTATTGGAGATAGTGAAAGATTTGGGACAATTGTCACCATCCAACAACAAACCCAAGAACATGAATTTGGCAAGGAGTGCCAAATCTCAAAATACCTCAAGACATTCAGAATTTTTAGATGAAGATCCTGTTTGAATTTAAAATTTGACAAGAATATTGAAGGAAGATTCAGATAGAAGAAGTCTACCAAATCCAGGATATTTGGATATTGCCTCTCACAACAATAAGACACTACTTCAAAAATAAATATCTCTTCAAATATAAAGTAAAAGGAGGAGACTATAATAGGAGAAAATCCACCAAAATCCTAGGCTATTTAAAGATATTTCATGATCATATTTTGGTGAAGATGAGGTTGTTCATGGCAGCCTAAAAAGAGTTGTAAGATCTTACTCAAGGTAACAACTTGGTGATTTTAGACACCAAGATCTACATCCTCTAAAAAAGCGATAGAAAGGGATTTTAGAAAAAGGTAAGCAACTATTGGTGCAAGTAGATTTATTAAAGTGGATTACTTATCAGATTTGTTTCAGCACCTTAATATGAATTAAAGTTGTAATAAGGAGAATTGAATTATAGTCTTCAAAAGTGCAAAAAGAGAAAGATTTCTTGAAGGTTCATTTGCACTTTAGAAGTTGATTAGATTTTAGAATTTCAAATTATATATCAACTACCTATCATATACTTTGGAAATAAAAAGAAGAATTGCTCCTAATACCTTGCTTATAAGTGAATTATGAAATAATTCTTGAAGATTCATTTCACATTATTCTTGATTAGCCGTAGTAAATTATTAAGTGCATTATTTTTAAGATTTGATTTGAGTGATAAGGTCAAATTGTTAGTGCATTAAAAGTAAAAGATTATTGGATTCATTTGCACTATTATATTGCTCTCAAAAATATTATTGTTGTGTTCGTGAGTAGGGAACAAAAATAAAGTTTATCAAAGTGTCTAAAGATACTATTAGTGTACAAAAACTCATAGTGGCCAATAGAATCCACCAAAATTGGTTACTACAAGTGAATAAAAACTAACCATAAGAAGCTTCAAATATTGAGACTTGGTGAGTCTCAAATCCAAAGAACTACAGGGTTAATTAAAGCTTCTATCTACAACATTTGTAAATCTTGGATCTATCATTAAATATCCAAGCAAAAAGGGTAAGGAGTCTATCCAAATGGATGTCCTCAAAACCCTCATTTGTGCATTCAAAATTTGCTACAAAATCAGACTACAAGATCTACATGATGGAGTGCAAAAAGGGTGCAATAAAAATGTATTATTATCATAGAATATTACAAGGTATTGCACTACATTGTTTGTAGGAAAAGGGCAGATTGAATGTGCCACTAAATGCATAAAAAATATAGGGAAAACCATCCAAGAAAGGTTGAATGTCAAGCACTCCTCATCCATGACACAAGGAGCCATTCGAAGGGGCTCACACTTCACATATTAGATGGACGAACCTGTAAAAGGTAATGCACACATGATTCGATCATCAAATTACATTTACATAGATAGAAAAGGAGCTCTATTTTATAAACAAAAAGAACATATTCTACCCCAATAAATGTGGTTGAGCAATGTAAAAGGTGCACATTGAAGAGAAAATGGAAGAAGGAGAAGAGAACATGTGATATATTTAGAGGTTGCTAGCTTGGTCAATATTTTCCACCAAAAGAATCACCTACAACATCAATTGAAGCTCCAAAATCACCTCAATGATCGATTAGTAAGAGAAGAGGTTGCTTGCACTCCAAGAAACATAGTAAGCAAAGAAGATGTATACAAAAAGGAGTTATACTCTCCTTAGAAGCATTATAGTGAAAGAACTCCATGAAAAAATATTGAAAGCCACTTGGCACAAATTCTCTAAGGTGCCATCCCATTTATTAAAATCCAAGAAAACTCACGAAGGAGTTACAAGCACTCACACATGTTTTGATGCATTACAAGTCGACCAAGAAGCTAGCAGAGTGTTACTAAAGGATTATTATTTTACAAAGGAGAGAGCTCGTATGTAACACTCAGTGACACTTTTCAAAGCCTTCACCACCTTAAAATGCATATAAACATGAAGTGACACAATGTGAAGAAGATATAATAACACAATTAAAGGAATCCAAAAGAGAATAGCATAGTGAAACACATTCGAAGCATAGCATGGAAGGAAGGAGGAGCATTAAAGGCTCCTAAAAAAGATCAAACCTTCTCAAATCTATAGTGCTATTCACTTCAGCATTAAATACAAGGCTGACCTAATCCAAACTCATCATATCAAGCACCAAAATTTATGTAGCACATCATGTCAAGAAGGTGGTAGAGCCTTCAATGCTCTAGTGAGGTCAAAGGAAGAGTTTAAATAGCACTATATTTGGAATGCTTCTCACAAGGATAAGTTCCAAGAGATTCCATTGGAGGATAGAATCAAAGTATTCAAAGAATCTATGTCTATATTGTAGCCCTAGCTCATCTAAAAACAACGATGATTATTGCTTGATAAAGGTAATATTTATTCCCATTTCTATGTGCTTTCTTTCCTTGGGAGTTATAAGGTTAAAATTGAAGGAATTTGATTATATTGAATGGCATATATCAAAGGGAATATTTTATCAAAACAATATAATATTTGCAATATAAAACCTAGGAGTAATAAGGGTTTCTACTAAAATAAATATTATATATTTTCAAATATTATTTTGGTCTAAGTTTTCCAAAAATTAGGGAGTCATAAGGGTTTCTACATCAAATTAAATTATTGGAAATTAGATACACTTAAAATAATTCCCAAAGGGTTATTTAAAAGAGAGGTTTATCATAGTATTTCAAAGGCTGGAAATTTATAAAAGTATTGTCTCAAACTTTTCAAAAGGAGATAAAATATCTAACATTATAACCTATTTAAAATTTGGGGAAAGTGCTTAGTTCAATAGGAGCAATAATGGATATTAGAAGTTGATTTTTTACAAAACTTTACAAAATCAACCAAATATTGAACTATAATTTACAAAAGCACTATATCTTATCTACAGTGTAATAGGGAGTCATAAGGCATTCTGCAAAACTTGGTAATATCAGCATTTATCAAATATTATCAAGTTACAAAATATAAGCTTTCTTAAAAACCAAAAAATCCTTAAGAGTATACACTCACATTAAATGGGAGTCATAAGGAAGCCTCCAAAAATAAGGATTAATAAAGGTTTTATAAAATAAAGCTTATATTAATTGGGATTTTATAGACACTGAGTAGGAAGTTATAAGGTAGACTACTCTATCCCAAAGAATATAGGTAATACAAATGACTACTAGCATGTTAAGCAACACTCTTCAAATGGAAAAATGAATGTCATATAATGAATGTGAAATTTATTCCAATAGAAATCAATCTACAGGACATGAAAACATGTGGTAGATTAAATCATGGGCCAATCATCATATGATAGGAAATATACAATGGTTTGACTATCTTAAAAATTCTAAAGGCTACATACTAAGAATTGCAGATAGTCAAAATTATGCCATATATGACTATGGATGTGTAACACCAAGTAGATCATTTTCAAATCTTCTACTACAAAAAGTATTATATGTTCCTGAACTAAAATTCAATCTCATCTTAGTAAACAAATTAGTAGAAGATAACTATATGATCAACTTTGGATATATGGATGGAATCAATACATGTCTCATCATGAATCAAGGAGAAATAAAAGTGATAGGATCAATCCATGGAAATACATATATCCTGGATTCAATGAAAATCTCATGAAATATTGTGATGTCTCATAATGATGCTAACATATTTTCAAAGGAACAAGTTCAAGAAAATGAAGAACCAGTACATCACAAAGGCAAACATAGAAGAATCAAAATCAAGAATATGAGAGGACAAGTGCACCATGCTCTACTCAGTCATCAACTTTCAGAACCAAATGAAGATACTTGTGAAGAAAACAATAAATATGGTTGGATAGAAGACAATGATGATGAATCTAAACAAGTCAAAGATAATTCAATGGAAGAAGATCCACATTGAATACTAAAGTCTTCAATATACAAATAATTTAATACAAGAGGGTGTTAGAAATAGATTATATTGTATCATTTGGGTCATGTAAATGTACCTTTCTTGGTACATACTTAGGACATTAGATTACTTTAGGGAAAATTTATCTAGTTACTTCATGCAATGTAATAAATGCACAAGTGTCAATGTGCAAGTTGTATATGTGCAAGATGTCCCTTGCACAACTATATAGAGTGTTGACCAAGGAACCTATTTTCCTATATAAAGGGCCATAGACATAGAGAATGATATAGCAGTAGGAAGTAGTGTAGAACATTGTGGTGTGATGTAGAAGAGTGTGATGTAATGTGATGGAGTGTGATATGCTCAAATATCATTCTTGAGCAGTAGCTTTATTCATAGAGTGTTCATTTCCTCCATAGCTACTTTACATACATTTCTATTTATAGTATATTTTATGTTATCTCACATATTTACTTTATGTCATATTATTCTGCATCTTGTGATTGTTATCTCTCATTACTTGTTACATCAAAAGCTAACAATTTGAAAATTATACCTAGTTCTAATATTTCTATTATCAAACTTACTCAAGTTGTAATTTTTCAAACATCTACAACATATATGTGTTTGATCTATCAAATAGAGGTAAGAACTTAATGCAATTTTTCTACCTTAAAATTTCATTTCCAAAAAATAAAACTTATTTATTTTTATGTGTTTAAAGTATCTCATTTATTGATTTTATGATAACAAAAAAAGGAGGGTAAGCCTCAAGGAAAATATAGGATTGATCATTCAAATATAAAAAAGTTATACAATGTCTAATTGGTCAATTAGATGTAAAAAGCATCATCCTAAATTTATGTCCTTAGATACTATATAGAGTTATATTGAGAATGCTTATTTTTAAAAACATTTTTTTAATAGTTAAATTTTTGACACTCTAAGAGGAAATAAAGTTATTATAATGATAAAAATGAAATAAAATTATGTTAATTATGTCTACGAGAATAAAATAGTTTATGGGATGAATTTTTTTAATACAAGATAGGGTATATTGTACAACCCTACTCTCTTTTGTATTTAAACCTTAGACCTCCTATTTAGAGTTCCAAAGTTTAACAACATCCAAGAAAGAAAATTGTTCAATAAAGTCAAAAATCTCAACATCCTATTATCATTTTTTGGAGTGTGTTTCCTTTGTTGTTGATTTTGATGAGAAGTTTCCTTCTTTTTCCTATTCTCAATTCTTTAAATTGTTACATTAGCAAGTTTACTTTTAGAGTGTTTTCATATGCAATATTGATGTCCTTGTAGGCTTCACATTCCATGACAAAATATTTTTCGATATCCACTACTCCTATTGTGCAAAAGACACATATTTGTTCTTATAAGTTTGTAATAAATATCTTATAAAATTGAACTCTAGTAACAAGATAGGTAAAGTTATACAATGTGCATGTAATTTTTTTGTAAAATTTGTTATATGGGATTGAAATGAATTTTATTTATATAACTTTTGATCACTGGTTGCTTCTAAATAGTGAAATTTGTGTAGATAAACAGTAAAATTTAATTAATTTAATAAAAAAATTGTATAATAATTACAAAATATTTTAAAAGGGGAAAAAGTAAAAATTTTATATAGAATTTCAATCATAAGAAAAGCTATTGAATACTTATTATCAAAATGAAACACAAATCCTCGTGGTCTAAATTTTTCAAGTTTTCACTACTTCATCATTGGACTTGTAATTTATTAAAGCATAATTTAATAAATATAGAGAGATAGACACGTTAAGGTTTGGGATGCGTAAAAACTAGTCATTATGTACAACCTTTTAGGAACTTTAAAAACCCTAGGATTAAGACATAAAAAATCCATATTTTAAAATTTGCATTGATTAAATGGTTAAATATTCATTGTAGTAACAACTATAAAAATAATTTTAATTTTTGATTTAATAAAACTTTATAAAAAATATTTTTTCTCTATTAAGATTTATTCTAGAAAACACTGGAACTTTTCATTTAGAAATGGAAATAGAACTAAACATGTTATGTATTAGGAAAGAACCCACTTTTCTAGGATTTCTCTAGCAAAATATTATAGGGGGAATATATTGTAGTTAAGGGCCTTGCTAGAAAAGCCTAAAGAGTGTAGGATTTAAGGTGGCCCTCAAGTTTAGTGACTTTGCTAAAGAAATAAAATCTAGTTTGAAAACAAGGGTGTTCTCTTGCTCTTCTTTTTTTGGATAAAATAGTGAATCTTGTTAAACAAACCTAAATGATTTACCGTATATGCCTTGTATAAATTAATTAACAAAATATTCCTTAGATATCCTTGAGATTGAACCCTAAGTACACAATTTCCTTAAGTCGGGTGAAACCGTTAGGTTCTAATTCTCTAAGAAAATACATTTCACGCTCGTTGAAAATAATTTACATCTTTTGATGTTATGGATGCCAATAAGAGATGAGAATGTACCTTTGGACACATAAAAAATATGCCCAAACTCAAATATGTAGATTACTTAGTGATGGGTTGATTGAAATACACCTAGGGTCTTGAAATCTCAAATCCTATCCTCAGTGTAAATTTTGGGTGATAAATGCAATGCATGTGAAGTCAAAAATTCAAGAATACATGTCCTAGGTCTACCTACGTTTTGTGACTAGGTAATTGAGAATGATTTGATAAATGATAAAATTGCATTAACAATATAGTTTAGAAACTATAGTTTAAATAGGTTACAAAATAGATTAATAAACTACCTTAGCACTAATCACGCTAACAATAAGCATAGAGAGAGACGTGCTTCTAACCACTAACCTAGGGTAGATAAGTATGATTAAAAAACTAACCTAAAATATGTGACCTAGGATATTTTAGGTATTAATCTAGTTTAACCAGTAGATATTTTGGAACAGTAAATATCTCTATGGTTATGCAGTAAAAAGTAAATATAATAATCTATGTAGTATAATGCAATATACTACCTATTTTACCTAGTGGAGTAAAAGGGTAAATATCCTAAAGAATGGAATATTAATCTAACATCCCCCCTTATTACATTATTTAGGTAATACATATACATCCTCCTATACAACAATATTTGGGTAAAGTATATAACTATCCCAATACAGTAAAAAAAGATGTTGATATGCTTGTTCTTCTAGTCACAATCTGCGCTCCTGTATGGATTTTTCTTCTCGAATGTCCTTATAGTAATCTCATCATCCAACCGAATTGCATGGGTAACCAGCCACTGCAATCATTAAGTGTAGTAGAATATATCACTTCATACGAGGTTCATTTAGTTTACAATATGAGTTTGAAAAATATAAGGTAGCTAAGGTGTCGGTCGCTACCAAAAATGCACCCTTATAAGTTCCCCCCTTCTTGTTGCAAAACATGTTGTAATTAATTTCTGAAATAAGTATGACTAAGGTGTCGGTTGCTGTCGAAAATGCACCCTTATAAGTATTCTTCCATTTTTACAAAAAATTATGAAAAAAAAGAAAGTATATCCCCCTCTTAATTGCAAAATATGTGCAACTTGAGAAGCTTTGTGAAGGATTTTACAAATATTGCCTCCGAGGAAATTTTACATCAGAAAATTCCCTCATTTTGTTACAAGAACTTCAAACAATGAGAGTTTGCTATTTATGAAGCCTAAAAGAGGTACAAACACGCCCCTTTTTTTACAAGTACTTCAAACAAAAACTTATGCTATTTATGAAGCCTAAAAAAAAAAAAGAGAGGAAATGGTGTTTGCTCAAGGTGGCAAATGTGTTTTCCCTCTACAATATTGTCTTAGAAATGAGCACTCTATGTGCTTTTTCTAAACCAGAATCATAATCGAAACTAGACACTTCACTAGAAATATTGCCTTTGTTTTGATTTTGTGTTGTGCCTTTATCTTTCTTGTTTTGCTTGTTTTTGAACCAACACGGATTGGTGTCATGGTTGTCCTTTTTACAATGCGAGAAAAACCTCTTTTGATATTGCTTTTATTACATTTTGAGGATGATCCTCCCTTTTGAAAGTTTCCTTTCTTCTTATCACCCTTATAGTTTGAATAAAGTGCATTATTCGACACTTCATAATTTGGGAGTTGATTTGCTTCCTCAGTTTGAAGCAAATTGACTAACTCCACAAAGGTGAAAACTCTTTGTGAAACATTAAGGGATGTAATCAACATTTTGTAGGATTCGAGAAGAGCTCTCAAAATTACTGAAGTCAAAATGGTGTCTTCAACTTTGGCCCCCAAAGAATTAAGCTTAGACTTCAGATCTACCACTCTAGAGAGGAATAGTTCTACTGATTCAACTAACTTCATATGGAGTGTATGAAGTTGTTTTTAAAGGTTTAGAATAGTTGATTGATTCTTACCTTCAAAAATGGTACCAAGTGCATCCCATGCCCCTTTACCGGTTTTACCTTCACTTATGTGAGGTTGGATCTCATCAGTAGTTGCTAGGAGTATTAACATGAGAAGACGATTGTTATTTTTATCCCATGATTTTTGATCCACTCCTGCTGTTGTAGGTCTTGATTCAGTGCCATCAACTAAATCCCACATGTCCTCTACAGTCAAGATGGCTTTCATATTAGCTTTCCATGCTGAATAGTTAGGACCCTTTAGCAATTGTGTATCACTTAAGTATTCATTTATAGTTGCCATGATGAAGGTCCTAAAAATTGTACTAAGATGATATTTCTTTCACTCCTAAGTGATATTTAATGGCACCTGCCTAAAAATTCTCCTAAAGAGAGATAATTAGTTGGAGGAAATTAAGCCAAACAAATAAGAGATGAAAGATAACTCACTCAAAAATATATTTAATGGCACCTCCCTGAAAATCCTCTTGAAGAGGGATAATCAGTTTGAGGAAATTACGCCAAACAAAATAGAGTGAATTAGGGGTTTTTGTTTTGTATATAGGAGATAATATCAAGTGAATATTGGCTTTAAATTTGTGCAATGGTTAACACAAATTTATTAGTGAAATTTTGGGGTATGGAGTGTTCTTGATTCTATGACTTATAATTGCAAAATAAATAATGCAATAATAAAACAAGAATTCCCACAAAATTCTTATCACCTAGGTGTCGGATGCAATTGAAAATGCACCTAATTTTCCAATGAAGGTGTCGAGTAAAATAAAAAATGCACCTTTTAATTTTTGCAACAAAATGTGGATTTGTGTTGTGCAAAAAATTGATATTCTTATGTCTCCTCCTTTGTTTTACAATTTTGCAAAGGAATTACAATGTGGTCTTCCCCCCTTTATTTTACAAAATTAACAAATCAAGCACTCATTCCAAGACAAGTCGACACACGACCAACGTTTGAAAGGCTTCCAGACCAATCAACAAACAACTTGGTTTTTATGGGCCCAAGGTTTCAATTTCTTCTCAAGTTTGCAAAAAAAAAATGTGCAATTTTATGTCTTATATCTCCCCTTGGAGAAAACAAATGCATAATGCCAAGTTTGATGTTTTGCAAGTTTTTATGTATGTCTCCTTGTGTTATAAGTTGGCAAAAAAGAATACAAGTGTGATCCTTTATTGTATGCTAAATTAACAAGGTTTGAGAAGATTTGAAGCATTTTAGGCTCTCTTTATTTATGAGACAAAACTTAGAGACGTCCAAAAGTTTTAAAGAGTCTCATAATTTGCAACAAAATTATGTATTCTTCCTTGTCTATTTAACTCCATCTATGGAGAAAACAAGAAAACATGTAATTCTTGTAGTTGCAAAAAAAATATTGGCTTTAATGTTTTCTATTTTAATGCACAAATTTATTAAATTTCTAGCATCTATTCTAATAATAAAATACTTTTAAAATAAAAAATCACTTATTTTTAGCAAAAAAAAAGATTTTTCATAAAAAAATGTACTAAATTATTAAAATAAACTAAAAATAAACTTAATAATAAATACATAACATAAAAAAGACTTTATATTATAGCCATATCCTTTACCTTTTTTTTTATTTTATTAGCGCTCCCGTATTGTATTTAAAAAAAAAAAAGGAGTGTTGGCCCCGACAGGAGTCGAACTCCCGACCTCCCGTCGGGAGCCTTAGTTCCTGGTCCTTTGCCATTCGGGCTACGCCGCATGATGTTAAGGAAAAGGAAAGGCCTTCAAGATGAAGTATTTCCTGCCAAAATGTGGGGAAAAAATAATGTGGGACTTTTAGTCCCACATTCAACACAGTGCAAAATATTTGCGCTTTAAAAAGAATAAGCCCCTGCCTAAAAGTCGATTTCCTTCGGGCAATCAGGTGGCCAATGACCTTGTTTTTTTGACCTCCACGTATGCAACACATCACCCAATCTCGTGATGCCACTTGTCACCACCAATCTTGTGATGCCACTTGTCACGATTTTAGCCACTCATGCCACGCCACTTGTCACCATGTTAGCCACTCACGCCATGCCACTTGTCACCGTGCCAACTCAACTTAGCCACCATCCACATCAGCTCACCATGTGGAGTCTGTCATGTGTCCTAGGGAGTCATGTCAAGTTCATAGGTTATGTGGCTCAATATAATTGTCAGGTTTGTGTTCTCATGCGTTGGTGTGAGTGTTTGGTCAGCGCGTAGGTTAATAGGGTTAGGTGTCCTTGTCAGTAGGCTGAGACAGATTTGGGTCAGTGCCTAGTGTGTTGGCCTATGTTGTGAGGGCGATCCAGCCCCAGATAGGTCAGCACTTTAGGCACTATGTCGGGAGTGTGAGGGCACTCATGCCCTTGATGCAGTCCCGGTTGGCTTGGACACGAGGGAGCGTGAGGGCGCTCCTGCCCTTAATGCACTCCCACTGGCTTAGCCAAGGGGTTGTTCTCCCTATGTATAGGAGCCTCTAGTAGGCCCCGTATGATTGTTGCCTGTGCTCTCGTGGTTGTCGACAGACTGAGTCCTGCCTGGTCGATCACCTACGGGCCCCACTACCTATTAAGGTGGGGTCGGAGTGGGCCTGGAAAAACAAACCAGGTTGCTACTACCTCCTCTACTTCTGGGCATAGTAGATTAAATTAATCAAACATTACTGCGCGAGATTGCCTTCTCTAGCGGAACAACTTGCGTTTCTTCCTTCTAGTTTCGTTCTGCTTTGATGCCAATGTGACCAGGTAATTGATCATGATTTGATAAATGATAAAATTGCATTAAAAATATATTTTAGAAACTATAGTTTAAATATGTTACAAAATAGATTAATAAAATACCTTAGCACTAATCACGCTAACAATAAGTGTAGAGAGAGACTTGCTTCTAACCACTAACCTAGGGTAGAGAAGTATGCTTAAACAACTAACCTAAAATATCTGACCTAGGATATTTTAGGTATTAATCTAGTTTAACCAGTAGATATTTTGGAACAATAAATATCTCCATGGTTATGCAGTAAAAAGTAAATGTAATAATCTATATATTATAATGCAATATACTACCTATTTTACCTAGTGGAGTAAAAGGGTAAATATCCCAAAGAATGGAATATTACTCTAACACTTTTCACTTTAAATGCTTGTAAAAAAGTAAAGATATGTCTTTTTTTCAAGTAAGAAATCATAAAACATGGATGCAAAACAATGAAGTGGCCTAAATTTTTTTTTTGTAACATTTGCTTAGTAATAGTTTTTAAAAGTGATTATATTTATATAGAAATGGGGTAACTTCTACATAAGGGTTTACAATACAAGTGTAGATGCATGTGTAGGAAGGGTATTACCCTTAAAAATTGGGTAACTTCTACAAAAGGGTTTATAGTATAGGTGCAGGTGCAAGTATTACCTTTGAGCAAAGTGTTGTTTGTAGGCTATGGAGTGGCCTATGGGTGCTAAGAAGGACCCTTCTAGGCCCCCTCCCTAGCCCCCCTTCCCTAAGATATTGTTTGTAGATACATTTAAATGGAAAAAGGACATGGAGGACATCTTGTTTAGAGACTTAGATCTTCATTCTATTTTCTCTATAGCAGCCAATAATCCAAAGCAACAATTATACCAAGCAAAGGTTAATGGATACCTCCTCCAAGTGGCCCTTCATCCTAATTGGTGATAGATCAAACCCTAGTGGTTAATAACATTCTCTACAGAAGTAAGCATGAACTAATTTGTAAGTTAATCAACATAAGATCATCTTTAGGATTTATGTCCTCTTGGTGAAAGCACGAGATTCCGGGCGAAGGAAACACTAATTGCGATGCAACCAAAATCAAACGCGCTTAAGTCCTAGAAATGTAAAACGCATGAAACGAAAGAGACGCATTAAAACGAGATACAAGCAAATGGAGAAAACACAGCCCTTTCATTAAAATTTCTTGATCTCTGTTACAATGACGCCTCCTCCCTTTTCAGGGGCTAGGAGCGCTAAAAGAATTTGATTACAATCACTTAATGTTCCTCTTTCCGCGTGCCCATGATTGAAATGGACGGGCCAAGATGATGTCGTCGCTGATGTCAATGAGTTCTTCACCTTTGCTGCTTCTCCTGTGAACAAAGAAACAACCAAGATGTCAGTAGCACCTGCCGCAAATGGAAAGTGTTCATTCTCTAGAATTAACGAAATATGCATGTAAACATTTGCCTGAAACAATAAATACAGAGAGTCCAAATGGCTTGAAATCTTGACGAGAAGATAGAAAAAGTTACCGGAAGGCCATTTCCACCGAGACAACTGGCCAATCTGCCTTCAATCGGAATTCGTCCCCGGGCGGGGATGAATTCGAGCTGCACTTCGTCCCTGGGTGGGACGAATTCTTCCGTGTTGAAGAAGCCGAGCCTGCTTGCTTCTCCAATGTCGATTCTCGAGACCCGCAAAACGCCTGCAAACAAGGGGGTTATGTAATTGGGGCCATTTTGAGACGACCCAGATGGTCGGATTCTCCCAATTTGGCCTCTACCCTCGAGAATTTGATCTCGCCACCTGCAAGTCGGTGAAACAACAAAGCGACACAAAACATACTAGAATCTGATCAAAAGTTATGAACTTGTAGCTATGAGTTAACCAAACATGATAACACAAAATGCAACTTGAAAAAGTAATCTAGAATGCTCTAAAATTTAGAAAGTGCGGGGGTGCCCAAGTGGGCCTCCCACGGTTGGCACTCGATTCCGGTGCCAATCCACTAGGGATGGGCCCAAAACCTCTTAGGATTGGGGGTCGGCGAATTGGTTGGTTCAGGTGTCCATGTGTTGGATTTGGGTCAGGTTCAAGCTTCCAAAAGCCACCCAACAACCTCCCTTGCAAAAGAGATTGGTGGATGTGAGAAGGTGAACCAAAAGGGATGCAAGTGGGTCTTCAACTCGGTAGCACTTCGTTGCTTGAAATCTCCTTCAACCTGTATATCTTGGTGAGAAAAGTCTCACCTTTTATAGACCCAAAGGGTCTCTTTTGGGAGGGAAGCACAAATGCCATGTGTTGGTCATAGGTGCCATGTGGCAGTCTTGTCTTCCCATGAGGGAGGGGAGTCCTCCATTGACTTGGGATTTCATAACTGCCCTTGTGACAGTCCTCAAACGGCCTATTTGTCCACTCACACACGCGTGCGAGGCGAGAGTCATCAACTGACTATTCCGGGCTGCCACTTGGCCTCATTTGTCTTTTTTCCCGTTAAACTTGGAAATCGTTCTTACTGGAGACGATTTCAGAAATCATCCCTGGGTGAGACGATTTCAAGTTAGCAATCGTCCCTGGGTGAGACGATTACTAGGCAAAGTGTCTAAGTGTGCCAAATTGCTTCTTGACCTCACAAAATTGCTATGAAAGTGGTTAAGACCACTGTTTGACCTTTGAGGGCTGCCTTGGGGGCTGTGTTTGTCAAAGCGATCAGTGTTTGCAGTCACATAATTAGATTGGTGTTGTTTTGGTGTCTACAGATGCCCCTTTTTGGGAAGCGCTGCGGGTGACGCAATGCTGAGCAAAAAAATAGATAACCAAAGCACTAATGATTAGGGTTTCTTGGTAACCTAACCAACTTTTGATGCCCCAAGTATGGAAAGGGCATGCATTCTTGAATCCTTGCTTCGACGAGCTAAGGAATTTGATTTCAAGTATTAACCTATTTTGGTGAGGTGTGACTTGAACTTAGACATTGATCGATCATGAACAGGCAAAGGGCATTTTTATCCTCAGGGGGAACCTTGTGT